>JARFJA010000093.1:15407500-20207500 GCA_036326145.1 Rhagophthalmus giganteus
CCCAACTGTTCCCGAAAAATTGGCCTCCAGAGTCAAATTTTGTGGAGACTCGGTACACTCAAAACTATACATTGCGAAGCTTAATGTTATGCATATTTTGCTTTTGAGCAAAAAATAAAATAATGTTATTAGAAACCACGCGGATATTTGTAAAATTGCACTAATTAATAAAATGGAACGCCCTCTAAACTGCCGTCAAATAGTTTTTGTTTGTTTTGAGCTTACGTTAAACCGAAAAAAAAATAACAAAAATTACGACTAACTTATTTTGGGATTTTAAATTATTATTGCAGTAACAGACTTTAGTATTTAACATCGCACAGTCACGATTTATTATCCGATCTCACTGAAACATTAAACAAAATCAAACATAAGTTAAAAAATAGAGAGAGAGAGAGAAAAAAAAAGAGAAACATTAACCGACGCAGTGATGTTTAATTCATAAAACAATTTTCTAAATGTGACATTTTAATTCCCGGGAGTTGTCGTTGAATTTGAAGTTAAGCTCCTTTTAAATTTACAACGATCGAGGAAGAGGACGAGGGTCGTTAAAGGCACGTACAGCGCGATAAGCATGTCCGGCATTTTATCAATATTTTTAGAGGCGCAGAGAGTATTCAATGGCGTGTAAAAAGATCAAAAGATACCCAAATTCTGACGCGTTTTTATCATTGTCTGTCGACCGCGCGACTTTCACGTTTAGGCCGTCAAAGAAATTACAATCAAGTTTCGACGGCCGTTAAATTTAACCGCAAATATTTAACCGTTTTTAAAAATAAATTTGTATAGTATAGTTAGGTAATTATGGATGAATCGGGGAAGTTCGCCAAAAGTTCTAGAACGACGGGGGGGGGGATGAACATTTTAGACTGTTTAAAGGGACGAATAAAGCATATTTTGGAGAATCGCGAATGATGGTTTTAAAAATGACGTTCTAAACGTTATGTCCTAGTAAAACACGTTTGGTACGGCGTTTGGCTTCAACAGGACGGTGTTCCTGCACATTTTAGTTGCGTAATTTGGAACTTTTTAAGCACGTACTTTTCGGGAGAGGACATTAATCAACGCAGACGACGATAACAACTATATCACCGAACGTGAGACCGACACGTGCCCTGTATTTTACTTAGGAGCCATTTTGTCGGTGGGTTATTAAAATAAAACGCTGTTTTGACCGGGTTATTTTATCAGGGCCAACTGTTGGCAAGAGATATGAAACAAATATGTTTTATAATGGAATAACTAACAATTATTATACTGTTGTTACTCGAAAAATGATTTTTAGAAAGTCTACGAAATTTCGCACGACTTTACTACAATTTTATTTAATGGAGTGATGTTTGAAAGTGCGTTTTAATTCCGCAATTAATTGGCTCTACGTTAATTACCAATTAAAAATCGGTTTTATTTAAATACGAAAGTAATTAACCAATTTGACTTTAAAAGTCAAAGTTAAATAAAAGGAAACATTTCCGTAATGCAGTATATAGAGTGTGGCAATGAAACTGAAAAAATTCAAATTAATGAAGCAAATTGACGCATGATTTTTTTAATCGATTTCCGATTTATCGAAACATTTATTTTCTGAAAATAACATCTCCGCGGTGTCTTCCGTTTAAGAGGACTCAGTAATACCGTGAGAAAAAATCTTAGAGAGAGCACATTTTTTTCTAAGTAAGACGGAAATATTAGGCTACCTAAGTAAGGACTGTAATCAAAAAGGGTACGACGACTTCGAAGTGACCGTAACCTTGAAATTCGTACCATTTTTGCCGAGTTGTCGAATAACGGAACGACGCACGTGGTGCAATTTTGCCATCCCCTTCAATACTATTATTTAGTCATGCAATTTTAAAATGATTTATAGGTACATACCTTTGGGAATGAAAAATTTAGTAATTTGTAGTTAATGTTTCTCGTACAATTAAATGAAATTTCGGTAATAATATGAAATTATAATGCTGATAATAATTTAAGTAATTCGCTTTCTTCTGGAAATGTGGTTTCATAATTTGAATAGATATCTCATAAAAACAGTTGTGATATAGATATTGAAACAACATAGATTTGAGTAACATATTATGAAGACACGCAAAGAAACAAAAGGAATAAATTACTTATACCTATACTTATGAGCGTGTAGTAGTAGATTTGATAATAATTTATAAAATCACTACTCAATCAAGGACACTACTACTCATTGAATAAAATCACAACTGCAACTTAAAAACGACAATACCTTACCAATATGGTACAGGCGGCGTTTTGGTAGAAACGTAGATATCTGTTCTAGATATCTTCGTCACTGCGTGAACAATAAAATATGACCCATGAAACATTTTTCAGAAATTTTCAAATGTTTTTAAAAACTTATTTCATAAATTCCAAAAATAAAAAATACAAACAACACAAACAATTTTTATTCAATGGGTTACATTAAATTTGCATTTTTATATCTCCGAGTGGCATATTCCTGCGCACTCTGTGATCTATAAGTTCTGGAAGTTGACGATGTTTATAAAAGTAATCTAATTTAGTTTTCATTTTTGTGTTCTAAAAATCGTCGTCTTTTTCCACATAATCTATTTTTATTTTATTTACTCCAGTCCAGACAGTCAAAATACACTTCGTTTTCTGAGTCACACGTAATTGCCCCTGCATTTGAAAATATCAATCATGAAGTTGGTTAATCGTATAACTACCATCCTTTTGGTATTTCCAAAATGTATTTTTTTTAACGGATGGCTTCCTCCGGTGTAAGATTTAGCTTAAAAGTAACAAAGGGGCATTTAATTTCTACGATACTTTCAGTTTCTTGTTGAATACCATTCGGTGATGCTCCAAGATAAAATTTATCTGGGTCAATAAATAATCCACATGGTTTTCTTTTCAAATTAATGCTTTTTGCTAGTTCTTTCTTCGCAACATTTTCGTATGTTTTAGTGACAGAAAATGTATTGACAGCGTATTATACAATAAATGCTTTACTGTATTTGCAGTATTTGTGGTTTTTTAATTTGCAAATTTTGCAAATAATAATAAACACTTATAAAATACTGTATGGATAACTCTCCAAAAGCGCTATAACAACTCAATAAATATCAAACAAGACCGGTACGTGGCTACGAGATAACTAAGACATCGACAATAATTTTGAAATTCCTTCCAGAAACTACCTTTTTCTACTATTTTTTTTATAAGCGATTAGAGAGTTGTACCTGTGGGATCAAAGCTTTTGTTATGAAGCTTTTATTATGGTTTTAGGAAAATGTTATTTTACCAAAGCGAAATCTGGTTTTGAATAAACATAATAATAATTATTATGTAGTAAATTATCAGATTATCGGTTTTTGAGTAATTCAGTGTAAAGTTGGATAGTGAATAAATATGTATCAGTAATGAGCTCTTGAAAACATGCGATACATATACAATAAAAAAAATAATTCTTTCAAGTCGGTCAAGTTAAATCAACAACAGGGTAAAATGCGAGCCGGTTAGCTTAGGGTCTCTTTTACGATCTTGTGAATACTGACTCAATTCCTGTCATAAATTAGCAAACTCGGAGAGAACATTTAAAATCGAACCGAATCAAAAAGTTCCGCATCGATAACGACGTTGTTTATTAAAATTTTAACATTTGGTTTGCACCAATCGATTTTACAAAAATATATCTACAGATTGGCTTAAGCAAACAGTAACTTTTTGGCTCCATTTATACTTGCGTATTTACCTGATGATTTTACATACTTCAAAATTAAAAATCGACAAAATACAAAAACCAATTTGTAGGCAATTGTCTAAGGATAAAATAGATACTAGAATCATTATGATATCTTTTCTATAACTGAAGATATGGGTGCGGAACTTAACATTGGAACTCCCATAAGAGAAATAGGTACGGATGGCTCTTAAACCGTACGCATTCGTCAAGTCGCACGATAGTTTACAATGTCAAGTATTTCGAAGCATCTCCAACGAAATTGCGGCCGCTTCATTTTGAATTCGTTGTTTCGAAGTGAATTGGTCTCAAAACACTTTCGTTTTTAGATAATTATTCCCAAACGATGCGGAGCGAACTTTTTTCACTCCATAAGACGGAACCACAGTAATCTCGATATGTTTTGTTCCCAAAATCGGGTTATTTCCAGAAACGAGGATATCTAATGGCCTCTCCCCGATCCGCCGACTTCTTTCGTCACGATCTCTCGATTTCTGACACGTTTCGAATACGAATTTAACCAGGAAGATGTGTCGGCAAAAGTATTGCTTGCCTAAACGTACGTCAAGATCGCTCTTCATCATTTAGCGCACGTCAAAGATGTTCAATCAGCTGACTCGACCGTTAGCCCTTTGTACCTATTGTATCGCTCATTGCTGAAATATGCACGTAATATACATAATCGATACTGTATCCAATTAAAATTAATTGGATAGGCCCGTCTTTCTCGCCACTATCTGTTTTATGCGATTTCAAATTTACAACAGCGCTATATTATTAGCTACTCCGTATAATTATGGCGGCGGTTGATCCACAATAGCTTCGAACAATTCGAAAATTAAATATTCATTTTGAACGCCACCTTCTTCTGCATATCGGAGATCTTATCGAAACGTGTTTTTTTTATCTTTGCTCATCGCGTGAAAATGTTGCGCCGCAAGAAAATATTCAATGCCGTCAAAACAGAAATTTCCAACCGCGCGCTTGCTGAAAATTATGTAAATCGGTAAAAAAAAACAAAAACAAAACTAATTTCACGTATTCGTCCGCGAATTTAATGTCCCGAGTGAATTTCGCAGTTTCGAATTTCGTTTCCATTTTTCAAACGCTTGGTTAATAATGTGGATTAGAATCGCCAACGTCGCCAACACATCCGTCACTTAAGAGTGACAAGTGTACCCTTTATTTTTCGTCCGGCCGTTTCGCGTTCGCGTTCATTTATTTCACGAAAGGGAAACTTTTAAAAAGATAAGCGTAAAAACTAAAAATAATGACGAACTTCCCTTTTCCAAAGCGAGATTTAAAGGAGGCTTTTAAATTGTTCCCTTTCCGAAACGAGACATAAAACCGGGAAACGTCCAGATAGCAACAAGAACATGGCGAGATTTTGATAAATTAATCTACTAGTTATATTTACATCGTGAAGAGTTAATCCCGTTATTTTAATTATCTTTTCTGTTTGCACTTCAGCGCCGCGCCGCGCCGGCCAACTATCTTATATTGCACATTTTATGTCCGACCTTTGGCCTAAATTTAAATTCCTAGATACGTACCTGTAATTTTTTTTATTATCGCCTAAGAATTAAGGTGAACTTCCTAGAGCGTCCTTCTTAATTAAACCGGCAAGAATTAAATAGCTTTGCAGTTGTTAGACATCAGAGGTGACGAATTGCAAGTACAATGGAGACCCTTTCGACTTAATCAAATATCGTTAATGATCGAAGGCTCTGCGCCCTTATTTTATAAGCTAACATAATATTCGGTACAGAATTTGGAGCTGTGCTTTAAAAACATTATTTATCGTAAATTGTCTAACTTAACGTTCACGTGCAACTTGAGATTATCTAAAATTTCGAGTAAAATACGACAAATAACTTCGACCTTAAAAATTGAAATGTGCACAAAAAACCGCGATTTTATGCCACACTTTTTCAAGTATCTCGGCCCTTAATTAATACAATTACTTACGGTTTTTTACTTATTGTTGTGGCGCCTGTTTTGGTAATTATTTTGACATTCGAATTAGCTTTTAAGTAAAACAAAAACTTTTAAAAGGACGACAATAAGTCTCGTCCGCGAATTTGAGTCGACGTCGTTTCATTCGACAATTTTTGAACTCCGTTCAAAACGTCCGGCAAAAAAACGTTAGTAGGTATAGCTCATCCAAACCTATATGATGTTCACGTCATCAATACAAGGTTACTAGATGATGACGTTTCACGCAGTGCTGTCACCTCGCGCCTCGTATTTTGACAATTCTAATAAATTGTAGTCTTTCTTTATACCATCTAATATGTGCGCAAGTAAATCGTCTATAGAGTATGTCACTTTTCAAACTTTAAACGGAATTACAAATAAACAATCTAGTAACATTTTTTTTGATGACGTAAATTGCATGTAGGTTTGGATAAGCTATACTTGTTAACGTGTTTAATCTGGCTTTAGGAAGTAGGCATTCCTGTGAAACGTCGTTAAACTTCGCGAAAAGTGGAAAAGTGTATGAGAAAGTAATGGCGATGTTTCTTGATTTGAAAATAACTTTTGAGACAATAGATGGAAAATTATTACTCGTTAAAATGGTGAAATATGGAATCTCCTGGGCCAGTTTGTTGTGATTTGATGAATATCTGACTGACGGGCCAAATTACCGAATTTAAGGGAAGAAAATCAGTTGCGAGAGAAGTTGCTTTGGGTGTTCCGCGGGGGTAAATTTGGGGTCCTGTGTTTTTTTTTAAATCTTGTACATCAATGACATGCGTTCTTCTGTTAAAAATTGTATAGTATTAACCTATTTGCAGATAATACCAGTGTTTCCTAAAACAATAGAATTGTTAACAATATTAAACATCTTGTTGCAATTGTCGATAACAGGTTATCATTGTGCAACTATTTTATTTTTTAGCATCCGAGGGCGGTTTTGCAGAATAAGGCAAATAAATTGACCGGTGCAAGATTAATGTTAGATAGAGAGTTTGCAGTAGCTTAGTATCAAGCAGAGGGAGTGCCTTAAGACCTTATTGTTTATTTTTAAACTTTCTAAAATAGACTGTCTAGTTGTATGAGTACATTCATCATCATTAATAGGGATATTCGTGGCTACAATGTAAGAGACTTCGGTAAGTATAGGGTACAATTACAGGGTTTACAATTTATACAATCAGCTGGCATCTGAAATATTAAACTAACTGATTCTCTTTATACATTTAAGAGACTATATACATATATCCGTATGTTAATGAGGCTGTATAAACCACTACGGGTACAAAAAAAAATCAGTAAGTTAATTAATAAATTTAAAAAAAATAAAACAATAAATTTGACATGCAGTTTAAATTTGTATAGACTGTACATTAGCAGCCAATTTACAAAAAAATGTAGACGTCACATAAGCGTAGGTTATTTTTTAAATATTACTGGAATCTCTATGATTTTTACGCGACGATGGGCTATTGTTTTATATCCGGTGGTGTCAAACTCACATAAGCGCAGGGACCGCTAAATACAATTTGAGATAGTTTTCGGGCCGCAAACAGGAAAAAAAAAGGTCTCGTGCGTGAAATGTATTTTTTATTTAATTTTATTATTTTTGCAAGCTTCGAGCTCGGCGGGCGCGCCCCCCGCGTTACGGGGGTCTTGCGGACCGCCGGCGTAGTTTTTATTCCGCGCTCGAACGTCGTTCTTTCAAAGTTCACGAAATCAGAACATCAAAATTAATACAACGTTCCACGCCTCCAGAACAACTCCGCGCGCTCTTCATTTCCTTCTTTCGCAACCCCCATGTTTCCCATAAATGAATAAATAAAAGGGCCGACCGTCTTAAAGCATCGGCTTTGTATTCGGCGAGGTTCAAACCGCACCCGAAAACGGCGACATTGTTTTCCACAATCAATTCGTATGTCAGCCCGAACGAAATGGGACGAACGTGGACAGATCCTTATGGACCTTTTAGGATTCTCGCCGCTATACGGCGCTCGAATTTCTGATTTCCCAAATTTATTTCCCAAAGCCTACCGGAATTTAATTAACTTATCAGTTCGTAGATTATTAAATAATTATAAAAATAAATTTTCGAGGAGACATATTTATGATTATCCGGACTAGGACGTTATTATTTTACGTTAAATTAGGTAACAAGGAGCTTAAAACGCGCGATAAATTATATAGAGACGAAGAAACTGTCTCTTTTTCAAGAATATGGTAATGTCGAGATTAAATTAAAAGTTTTGCCCAACATAATATATTATGGAACGTTTGAACGTTGTTGCTCTTTTAAATTGGAATCCGAAAGTCATTTTTAACAGTGCTCGTCAATTATTTAAATTGAAGGTTTCAGATTTCAAATTTAAATCATGGTATCGTACGAGACGGAGTAACTATTTACGAGGGCGATTTTCGCTACGATTCTGTACCTACCGATCGGATGATGCGAGGAAAACCTAGAAACTTATACTGCCGTAATTGCTTAAAGAACTTGCGGAGTTTGGATCTCGTAATGATCTAATCTTTGTCCCGTCATCATTTGTGGAGTCGGAAAAGATCTCGATCGGTTTTATTTTTGGTTGAAATTTAATGAGAAGGTTAACTAAAATAAAATTAATTAGATATGTTAAGTGTAATGCCTAGGGGGAAGATGTTTTCGAATTTTATTTTTAGTGATTAGACAATATTTGCGGTTTTACGCTAAAATTCTTTAAATTATGAAGATTATGAAATACATATTATACAAACAAGTTGTAGAATTTAATCGAGCTATTCTTTCGAGTAGTTTAATTTTTTAAAATATATATACAGGGTGTCCAGAAAGGGTATAAATGTGGAATAAAATAAAACTACAAAGTTTATGAAAATTTATGAGCCAAACATAATGTCGATGCGGTTTTGGCAGAACGTCTTAAGGGTCCTGTTTACCTGAATATGCGTATAATGTAATCTGAACTACGGTTTTAAGCCGCAACAATAAGTTATTACGGATGTCTCAATATTTTAAAAGGTTCTATATGGTATATATATAATGTTTGAACAATCATCATTTTTAAAACAAATTGTTCATTTTTGAATTATTAATTGATAATCGTATATCATCCAAACTTCGGTTTTTTTTGTAAAAACGCGTAAAGTGACAGTGGTGAGCTTTAACATAGTTATGTAGGATGACATTAACTATGTTTGTGCAATGTTATTTTTTAGTAAAAGTTTTTGTTTACTATATAATTTTGATTTTTAAAAATCAAAATTATGCAACCCACAGTACTTATGTAATTGTTTATGTGTTGGCGTTTCGCGCTTTGAATAACAAATCCCGCCCACTCAATACTCAATTTACTACGAAAGAAGACAGAGCTATCCTTATCGCTAAAGTAAAGTCAGCGCATTTAATCTGCTTCTTGAACTCACAAGGGGACACTACATCCAGTACATCGAAATTTGGGATGTCGTTTGTTTTGATGATTCTAGAGGTCAAAAACAAATATACGTGTCTTGGCGTTTTGTCGAATACTTCGTAGTTTTCGAGATATAAATTAAAAAAGAAATCAAAAAGCGAAGTGGCTGTTTAATAACCGTCCCCGTTAGTACATTTTTTGACAATGTCGTTGTGGCGCTCTGAGTAGGTCGCTAGTTCGATCCCCGTGTCTCCAAACTTTTTTTTCTTTTTCATTTTTTTTTTAAATTTCATAGGGACTTCATTATTAATACCGAGCAAACTAGTAGCGAGTATCGCGCCGATGTGCGATGAATTCTCTCCATTAAAAGCGAAAAAAGTACAAAAGTTTTTTTGGGAGATTTTATTGTTAATAAAATTACGCATTCTTATACAATTCACATTATATGTGGAAATTAATAAATTTATAGAGTTGTCTTCTGTCAAAATTAGCAAGTTGGAACAAAAAAAAGTTCGGAGACACGGGGTTCGAACTAGCGACATACCGACGACATACTAATTACGAAGCGAGAACATTACTCAAAGCGCCACAACATTGCCAAAAAACGTACTAACGGGGACGGTTATTAAACAGCAACTTCGCTTTTTGATTTCTTTTTTAATTTATATCTCGAAAACTACGAAGTATTCGACAAAACGCTAAGACACGTATATTTGTTTTTGACCTCTAGAATCGTCAAAAAAATCGACATCCCAAATTTCGATGTCCCCTTGTCAGTAGTATAAATAAAATCATTAAAAGGATACATAATATTATTATTTTGAATCAGAATTTTATCTATATTCACCACGCATAATAAATAATTTAATGTTACATTTTAGTTTATAAATAAATCAGCTGTTATTGTTTTAACAATCGAACTAAATTCAATACATTTCTGTAATTATCTAATTTATGTTCAATGTAATACAAAATATATAATATGTGTGAAATTAATAGATCCATATGGATACAGAGCGAGTCAAAATGTAATATATCAAATAAATTTGAAACAAATGAATTTTTGTAAAAATCCTGAAATGCGTCAATTTTATGTTTGTTTTTTTTTAAATGCACATTTCTACATTAAAATTTTATTCAGATATTAATTTCGTTTTAAGTTATATCGACGTCATCAGAATTTGTTTTAAATGGCAACCCCCGATTGTTTTGCGCAATTTTGATATATCCTTTGTTTGTCTAAATGACCGTATAAAAATGTAGAAAATTATCGGGAAATAAATTATTAAAATGCAAAAAGAGGCTGAAAATCTACTTAACAATCAAAATAAATAATAACGAATAAATGGTAAAAGAGTCGTAGCTGAAAACGGTAGTCAAAATTCAATAATCAGGTCGCCTGTCCTTACACCCCTCGAATATTTTTTATGGGGTTATTTAAAATCAAAAATTTATTCTACTATAGTTCACAAAAGATCACGACGAAGATCCGAAACGACGTATTCGACGGGGAACTCAAAGAATTATTGAGGAATTAAATTTTTAGTCTCTTTTTTGCATTCTAATAAAAATATGTTAATTATTTATTTTTCAAAAAGTTTCTTAGGTAACTATTACCATTTTTATACTGTCATTTAGGCAATCGAAGGATATATCCAAATCGGGCAAAACAATTGGAGGTTGCCATTTAAAACAAATTAGATTGTTAACTAAAACTCATACGGTAAGATCTAGTTTATCCGAATTTCGTTTATCCGATCATTCACACTCTGGATGTCCGGATTATACGGATAAACTTTTGTTGATTTTTAAATAAGTACATATAGGTACCTGTGTATTTTAACACTTAATGTGTTAACCATATTAAGTTCAGTTAAAAGAGTAATTTTAAAGTGGAAAATACCTACGAGAAAATGTTAGGCACTTATTGTCATACGAGTGTTGTATATATGTTTGTAATGATGATATATCTTGCTGCAAGCAGTTGTATTAGTTACTTCTTTCATAATACCTACTAGAAATTTTCTACCAATTTCTTAGATGACGCCTTGATTAGAAGCAAGTCGAATATTTTTAAACTACCCTTCCATAACGTAATGATTTTCGCCAAAGAAGTCGCCAAGCACTTTTAATAATAAATATACATATATATACGGTATCCAAGATAGGTTCAATGCGCCCATTGTTCCTTACAATTGGGTTTAAATGTAAAAGGGCACCGAACGGCCTGACCGACCACAGACCGTGGCCCCTTATTGGGTCGTAGAGTGCCAAAAAGTTAACAAGTCGCGAATTACTTGAATTACAGATTACTTGCGACGAATGAAACGAACAACAGATACAAAGTTGAACTTTAAATATTCTGATTATAATTTGCTCGTTGGGTTGTGTGCGCCCGCGCAAGGCTCGCGATCGGCGACAGTAGTTTCGCGCCCGACTGTACACTATATCGTTAACGATTTCCATGAAATTCGCCCCATGTGTTAAATCCCATACTAATTGCATACCGATAATCCCCAGGTTTTAGATCCCACCTTTATTTTGCCTCTACTTCGACATTGTCCCTAAAAATGTACACTTGTAAGATAATTCGCTCCTCAAATTGTTTTAATTTAAGTTTTTTTGTTTGAAAACAAACTTTTTACAAAATAAATTAACATACCTGACGTAATGGCGCTTTAAAAAAAACCATCCGTAGCGCAACATACTTTTATTAGATTGGCAATTAATTTAATCCATAGTTTATCGACCGAATTAATTACGTTAACACACGTGCAAAGCGCTTCATTTAGCATCCGAGGCGCCCAAGCGTAGAACAATGCACTCAGTGTTACATACTTAACATGCATTAATAACTCTTGTGATAACAGACGAAGGAATTGGATTAACGCAGTAACGTAAACTTTAAGTTAAAAGCACTTAAATTGTAAGACAATCGAGGCGAATACTTGGCGTGTTTGTTATGTTAACGTCGTTGGACGTTTCGACGCGGCCATATCAACGCGAACGTTCCAAAACGACGCGCAACCGTTTCGACGCCATATTAACAGTATTTTAAGTATAAATTAATCTTGTGTCGCACTAATAAAATAATCTAAAACAATTTAAAAGCACACTCGCACGACGCAACGTATCAAATTGCAGAACAAATCGAATTGTTGGCAAATTTTAAATTAATAACACATTGATAAAGCGTCGACGTAGGCGGAAAATTCATTTTCGATAACTGATACACGTCAGATTTGATAAATAAATACCTGTCGCGCAGGCATAAGCGACAATAACAAAATTAAAGTTCGCGTTTTAAAAATTCAATTCCAATTTTTTAAAAAGTTTTAACTTTTATATTCGAATGAACGTCAATCCGAGCGACACGTTCGACGTCGGCGTCGCGTCGTTACTTAATTTGCGCCCTCTTTGAGAAACGTTTTAAATGCAACGCTTATCGCCAAGAAACTTTAATTGGCAATTTGATTTTAGACCCGATATTTAGTAAAAATACTTTTTAACACAAGAAACCAATTTTATATAATAACGGGAAACACTTTCAACTCCCAGTTTTCGCAATCGGTAGAATATTTAAACGTTCGTTTCGTCAACGTAAATTGTTAATTGAAAAATATTAATTTCGTTTACACGCCAACTCCGGAGGAAAAACGACAGTATTGCAGATTTCAGATTTTAATGAAAATAAATTTAATTACCTATTTATTGATTTTCTTTTGCGTACAGATTGTTCTATGCGGGGTGTTAAATAAAACTGGTTACAGAATAAGCGAATAATCGCACGAATCGCGCGTTTTTTTCACTTGCGTCCGATGCGTTTAGTTCAAATCGGGGAAACGTAAGACGAAGGACAGTTCGCGCGAAGTCCTTAAATTCGAATTAAACCATATAGTCGACGATTACGTATTAGGTAAATACCTTTAATGCAACGTTGACACGAGAACAGTTTAAAGTTGGGTAGTATATCTATATGTCTGTATTATATTAGATAAAGTGCTTACAATTTTCACCAAGGATTATCATTAGACCAGCAAAGTATTTTAGACCAAAAGTTGAGTTAATCCCGTATAACGTGCGACCTAACAATTAACTAGGCGTGACATTTCACTTTGCTTGATTAATAGACCGATTAATGGTATTATAAGAGCACTTTCTGTCGTGTCATCTCTTATCTATAAAAGATCCCAGCATCGCGACGTTGTTAAAACAACACATAACCACCTAATTGAGCGCAAACCCCGGTCGACGAAAATAAAAATTAATTAATTCGGAATACATTGAAAATTTAAGTAAGTGCCCAGTCGAAATTTCTCGATTCGTCCGCGAAAACGCACTTAAAAAAGAAATGTCGACGATCAAATTGGCCTCGCGGCCACGAATTATTAAATAATCTTATTTTTTGCGTTTTTATTGCGACATTATGCCGCGTGCCCATTAAACAAGACGTTATTAAATTTTACCGACGTAAAAGTTCTTTTAATTTCGACGTTTTCTTTATTTGTTTTTGCGCCGAATCCATTTATTTCGCACGTTCGGCAACTTTTCGAAAGTGTTAATAAGATAATGTTATTATCGCTATATTATTTAATTTACGTAAAAGAATAGCCCAAATATCCTAGTAATTTTGAAAATTGTCAGACGCCATAATCAACAAATTTTTTACGTCGTTAATAATCTTGTTCGTTAATTTTCCCTTGCCTTGCGATGCCCGTTCGCATTGGCAATACGTGATTGACGCCTTCTCTTATTACAACCCCTTTTTCAGTTTCACCATAACTCATACAATAACAATATGTTGGAAAAATATGTTTTTCGTGAAATTATTAAATTGAAGAAAATCGAATATTATTGGTATAAAGTAGGAATTGGGACGAAAACGTTTAACAGGCCGACAGATAAATACGTAGGTAAGATTTAATAGGTTGAGTGGGCTTTGGAAGCAAATTGTTTTCATTTCCATTTCACCGGTTCCGCGGCACTGTCACGATTACTGACATAACAGAAACAACTTGACATTTTTATCTTCGCCGCTGCCGATATTTGTTATATTAATATTATTTCGAAAAATGAGTTATACCTACGCAATTTCGGTAAGCGATATTCAAACAACAAAAAATTACTTCGCTGCTTTTTTGTTTGTACATATGTAGATATGTGTAAGTCGTCGTCTGCGTTAATTGTTTCGTGCTTATAAGGTCTGTGCATTCGCATAAAACAGCTGGCCTGACAACTTTCAAGAAATAACAGATGTCGCTCGCTTCAGGAACTAATGGTAACTGTAATGTATATTTGCTACCATTTTATTAAATATTTTCAGAATAATTTCTTGTTTACTTTACGAAAAATACATTAATTGCAGTTTTAACAGATGTAAAACGAAAACACAACTTTATTTTTCAATTTTAAAAAAGTTCCAGCAAATAGTAAAGTTCTAAACCATACATAATAGACCATTTTATTAAATATTTTCGAAATAATTTCTTGTTTACTTTACGAAAAATACATTAATTGCAATTTTAATATATGTAAAACGAAAACCCAATTTTATTTTTCAATTTTAAAAAAGTTACAGCAAATAGTCAAATTCTAAACCATACATAATAGATTTCATTAGTCCCTGACGCAAGCGCCTCTAGTTATAAGTTAAAATCGATTGCACAGACCTTATAAGCACGAAACAATCAACGCAGACTACGGTGTAAATAAACTATGATGACAAAAAGATCAGTTGTTTCCAAAACAACTCGTTTTCTACTTCCATTAAAAAAAATGAACTTATTTCGTATATTCTTAAAGAAAATTAAAAAAACTCGAACCTTACATCGATGAATTTAGAAAAAAAATTACTTTCTACGGTGTTCACACAATAATCGATGCCTATGACTTTTTCGATAACCTTATTCGACTGTATACAAAAATATCTACAAGCACCTACCAAATTTTATTTTTCTTACACCCACAACATATACGTGCAACATACAGGGCGTAACTAAAACAAGTCCAAAACTGTTAAAGAAGGAGGGGAGGAGGTAGCTGCAATGACTTAAAACATATTTTCATCGTCGCTTATTGATAGTTTTCGAAAAAACCGCACTTCAAATGTTTAAGTACGAACCTGTCCTTCGTAATGCTAAAGAAACAGGTGAAATGCACAAATGACTCATTTTCAAGGTAAAACGAACATCGACGTGCGGTTTATAAATAAGCAAATACATACATGCGGGGCGGAAATCTGATATTTTTACTGTTATGATTATTGTCGACAACATGGCGTCAGCACGCCTCGCGTGCTTCATATAGCGCAGGTTAGTGCAAATTTAAATTTAAACTTTTTCGTAAAGGACCAGTCGATAATTATCATCCCGTTATTGCTCGCGGTAGCGTAAAGTTCTATCGAATCGTCGTTTGTGCGTTTGATTTTGTGCTACTAGTAGACTTTTTCGCGGTATTTTCCAATGCGGAATAATTGGATTTTTTTTTTAAAACAAAGCAGATCCGTATTTATTTTTATTATTCGATGGAAATTTGAACAAAAATTATTAAAATTCGATAAACGTATAAGAAGACGTTTATCATCTCGTTTAATGGTCATGTCGCACATTAAGAGCTTTCGAGTTAATTTAGTTACACCCTGTATTTAAACAATTATGCAGTTTTATCGGCTTATAACTCCTACGTTTATGAACCGATTGTTTTAAAATTTGAAACATGCATAAAAGACATAATTTCCAGCTTATTGGCGTGTAAATTCGAAATGGCCGACTTCCTGTTTCGACGGAAGCGACATCAAATTTGATTTTTAAAATGAAACAAACCCTGCATATTTTACTATTTTTAAAATCTACGGACCGAATTTATTTACCCGATTACGTTGCAAAATTTTCGTTTTTCTCGAAAAGTAACTTCAAAATTTTTTACTTTATTTTTCAACACAGTAGGCTGCGGCACAATTAATCTACATTTTGACTCTGTTATTCGCCCAAATAATAATTCTTTGTTGTAAGTTACTATTAATTATGAAAATTTGACCTTGGACATTTAAATTGGAAGTGCAGACATGACAACTACGCTTACAAATCAGCTGCTACGAAATACGAAATAAAGATTTTTTTTGATCGATTGAAACGTCTATATTATGTTTGTATTATACTGGTTTACTAATATTTATATAAATTCCTACATTTTATTGGTTTTTATTAGTAGGTACGCTTAATAATTATTAAGGTTATGTATAACGCCAGCTGATAATAAACTTGGCAACGTACCAAATACGAAAGAGTTGCGTTTGCGCACTAAGCACTAGCCTTCGTTTGAATGGTCGCATTCAGGGAATTGTAGCGTCGAAACACTGCAGCGCTGTAACGCTTTATCTTGCCTGAATGAACATTTTTGGTACTAGTTATTTTTCAGCTTTTAATTCTTAGGTTGGAAATTTTGTTTGTAAAACACTCAAATTTTTATGTAAAACTTACCTTGTAATATCTTCAACCTTTCTTCTTAAGTTACTGCAAGGGAAATGACTTCGTCTCCGAATTGTAACGTTATAAGCCATCTTTATTTTTTGCATAAACCAAAACATACACAAGCAACATAATTTGTTAGGTTAGAACGCATGGATGCGTCATTGCTTTATTTAGTTATAAAGCGTTAAAGCGGAATATTCATATGCTTTAATGCTTTACTAAAGCGCTGCAGCACTGCGAGTAAAGCAGACATCATTCAGAGCATCGCTTCGATAAAGCGCTACAGCGCTACCATTCCGTGAATGCGACCATTGTCATGGTTTCTTTTCGAGTATCCCAACTTATAAAACGAGACTACAATCGTTAATCTTTGGTTGTACACTAATTTAAATTAATTGTATTCATAATTTTCTACAAAATCTATTCTGAAGAAACCTTTTAATACGCAATGACGAAATGTAAACTTTATTCTTATATTGTATTTAATAAATAAATTGGGTACTGATAAATATTTAATCTAATTTCTTATTTTATTTATTATAAACCATTGACGAAATAACGGTAATCGCTCGTGTCGAGAATTTTCCAACGCACAAATGCAAGAAGAGCAATCAGATGAGACTTAATTGACATATTGTAATCTGTATTATTTTGAATTGCTTAATCAATCATTTGTCAAATTAATCAAATTGTTGCGAAGGAAAGTTGTTGTACTTAAAACCATTTGAATTAAAGATAAATAAAATTAATAATCTTAAATCATATTAAAAAAATGATAAAAATCATTTCTGGCACTGAAAAGCAAAGCAATAGTAGCTCAAGTCGCGATTCATAGACTTAAAAACAAAGTTACATAAGTTCAAATACAAAGTTGAAGTTTGTCCTAAAATATATATGTGTATGTCACACGCTCATTTTTATCGATTTTTCCTATAACGCAAACGATTTGTAAAATTAAAATTTGTAAAAAATGTTCTCTTAGTTTTGTCCAAAAACTTAAGCACTTGGTATACGCATTTTTTCGATGTGCAAGGAATTCTTAAATAATAATAAAAGTTTAAAAACTTACATTTTTGACGACAGCAAAATCGTTGTCAAGTAAGGCTATTCTTGTCGCACAGTAATTTGTCTGTTTGTCGTCTGCGTATTTCACGAACCACCCTGAAAATAAATAGATATTTTATTAAAAATGGATTCCGACTTTATTTTAGAAACAATCGAAAAACGAAACGAAGACATAATAGATTAGATATACCAGTTGCTTAGTATCTTGTAATTTTTTTAACAATAACCGCGTTATTCCCTATATAATATGTAACCGTACGAAGGAAACCGAAATTATAATATTAACAAGATTACGTAGCTAACGTATACCTAACACTTATATCTAGATTAAAAAAAATGTTATTTAAAATTTTCCGCGCCCCAACGTGGTAAACTGAAACGTTGTCAACGTGTAAGTTACCTACGCGAAATTGTAAAACGTGTATTTTTGTTGCAGAAGCAAAGTCGCTGCCGCTTTACTGAATAAGCACCTGCAGATCAACGGGATATCTACCGGATTAACGTCCTTAAGACAGTCGTCCCTCGAAGTCACCGAGGTCGCCAAAGCCGACCCGGGATCAAGTAGCAAAATGAAAAGGGAACGAAAAGCGGCGAGGACGTTAGGAATAATCGTATCGGCCTTCTTGGCTTGTTGGCTCCCTTTCTTTCTTTGGTGAGTAAATTTCAAAATTTTAGTTTACGTACAAAATTTCCATTTAGATCAATACCTATGACGATAAGTATGTACAGTCAACTTCAAAATTAATGTCAAAAATAATAAATGCAATAAACAAATTATAAACTGAATATTTAAATATATATATATATATATATATATATATTTTATATATTATATTTATTATTATATTATTTATCTTTATATTTCGTGTTACGCATCGTAAGCACTTTTTGTAGATTTGTTCGTTGCGCCGCGTATCGCCCGCGCAACGGTCGCGATTCGGGACATTAATTTTGAACTTGACTATACATATTTATCAAAAATCGATGGTGCACCAAAGAAATTATATATCGCAATTTGTACAATAATTTATTATAACGCTAACAATTATTGGATTACCAAAATTTAATAAAAGAAGGCGTTCGTTGTTGGTTGAAAATTGTCAACTGATAAAATTGAATTTCACTGAAAAATCAATAACGATACTTATATATACAGTCTGATCTATTGTGTCGTAGCTGTGAGAAACAAAAAAATGTTATAGATGGATACAGTTGCGCTCCTAAATTAACATCTTAACGCGCACTATTTAAAAAAAAACAATCGTCGAAAAAATCACTTTTGTTTATTATTCATTCTTACGGAGTTTATTTATTTTTCCTTATTTTACGTTGTTTTCAATAATTTCAATAGCGTTTCTGTGCGATACACTTCGAAAAATCTTAATAAATAATCTTTTCAATACATTACCGCGAGTACATAATTAAAATAATTACGTTTCTCGTGATTCATGTCTTTTAAACGATTTTAAATTAAACTAATTTGCGAGATTGGGATGTTCGTTAAAAAACGTACCGCACATTTTACGACATAAAATTTGTATTCGTCCTTGCAATCCCCGGAGAATGCAATCTGCTGAAATTCTGTAAAACAAAACGATTTTTTTTTTCAGAACTAAAATAATATTTTTAAGAAAGTTCTAGAGATGTACGTTTTTTTTGATGTGATATTAGGAATTTACTAATTTGAAGCATAACCAGACATTTCCTCAGAAGATAAGATGATCGATTTTGATTTGTTTTTATCAACAATATTGTACAGAGATTTTATTAAAGGCGCTACTGATTTAAATCTAGTTTTATCGGATGAAAACGAATAACAAACACCTACATATATAAATGACGAAATAAATCCAATTCGGTGGTCCTTTTAGTTTATCTCTCTTTCGAGAGAGTTGATTTAAAGATAAAATCAAAAGCATCGCAGACATTTATTTGGAAGCTTCAAAGAGCGTGCGAAAGGAACTGTATATTCACAGAAAGCTCGCGCTGAATCGTCGTCTTTCTGTTCCCAATATTTAATCTTAATCCAAGCTCATTATATCAGCGTATTAATTTAGTGTACGTAGGCGCCTAACAGTTATTAATCGACCCCCCCCCCACGAGTTACTGTTAATTAATCAAACATCGCAGCTAGCGGATGGGTACTCATAAAAATAAGAAAAATTATATTACAAAAATATTTTAAATAATAGCGTCCATAAAAATTTGCAGTTCTTTTTATTAGATGCACAAATAAGTAGGTATAGGTATGTCAAAACGAGTGATACCAAAAATCTCATTTCCGCGATTAGTATCTTGTATTTTAGCTCGCTCGTCCTCCATGATCAATCGGATATTTTAGGTAAAAACAAGCGCCTACGATCGGGCCGCTCTGTAAGTTTATTCGTGCCCCCGCCGCCCACGTGTGTATGAATTAAGTTGAAAAATACGAGTCAGTTTAGCAACTTGTTTCACGTGATCGTAATGGGAAAGTTCTTGTAATCTAGTTTCAAATTAGATGTACATAACTTAAAAAAAATAGAATGTTTTTTTATTTGACGTCACCTTTTGACATTGGTCGCATTCGGGGAATTGTAGCGTCGAAACGCTGCAGCGCTGTAACGCTTTATCTTGCCCGAATAAACATTTTTGGTATTAGTTATTTTTCAGCTTTTAATTCTTAGGTTGGCAATTTTGTTTGTAAAACACTCAAATTTTTATGTAAAACTTACCTTGTAATATCTTCAACCTTTCTTCTTACGTTACTGCAAGGGAAATGACTTCGTCTCCGAATTGTAACATTATAAGCCATCTTTATTTTTTGCATAAACCAAAACATGCACAAGCAACATAATTTGTTAGGTTAGAACGCATGGATGCGTCATTGCTTCATTTAGTTATAAAGCGTTAAAGCGGAATATTTATATGCTTTAATGCTTTACTAAAGCGCTGCAGCACTGCGAGTAAAGCAGACACCATTCAGAGCATCGTTTCGATAAAGCGCTTCAGCGCTACCATTCCCTGAATGCGACCATTCATTTTCAATTCCAATATTTGCTAATTCGCTCTTAAAATAGTTCAACATTTTAAACAAATATATTTAATAAGTATAGAATTTCTATGGTTTTATAGATCTATATATGTTCAATTTCCAACTACACTACACTACAACTACAACTTATAACTACACTAACTTTTTATAATGTGTGCAAAACGTTTCAAAGCATGTACAACACGATGGTAATTTTTAAAAGTTCAATTTTCGAATTTATGACTACGGCAGTTACAACTTTCAACCCCCGATTGTGGAATTTAGGGAAGGTAGTAGAACTTTTTAAACGGCGAACCAGTTCTTAAAGTGTTTAAATTGGGTAAGTTGAAAGGCTAATAGTGGTGACGGTAAAAAATGCGCGTGGAAAGTAGTTATTCACTTGCCTTGCTCGAAATGCTACAAGTACTTGTACCAGTACTTAATCGTTCGGTTTACATTGGGTTAGTAGGTGTCTTGCAAGTTGCACAAATACCAATGTAAACGCCGCTTAACTTGTTGAAATTTAATAAATTATCATCTAGTCAAATCATCTAGTTCAAATCAAGTGCAATTTTAACGAACCTTACCAAAATGTGTATGTAATGCATAATACGTACATTTGTATGCTTTACGTACCTACAACAATAACAACTCAGTCAATACCTAACAAAAAATAAACACAAAAACGATAAGTACAATAAAATGTAGCGTCCAACGGGCATATCTTCCATTGCTAAAGCGAGCACATGATGGATGGTAATATGCCGTGCTTCTCTGCGCAACCTCCACCAACAATTGTACGTTTTGCTTGGTCTACAAGATTTTCCAAATGGGCCAGCCTTTCTTTCCCAATTCCAGGACGTTCCACATCAGAAATTCTAATTTGCCGCTTGACCGACGCTTTAATTTCATTCCAAATTACATCCATTGGATTTGGCATGGACGAATACGGTGCTAATTTTAATAAAGTAACCCGAGTTCCTTCCGCCACATTTCCAAGAGAAGCACGGCAAAGGGGGATTATCAGCTAGCACGACTAAATCACTCATCTGGCTACCCATGTCTTGCCACCTTTCAAACAATAACGCGACCATTCGTTTGCAGAACGAGCTGTAAAAGAACCTCTTCTACGATCCATTCCTAAAACTCCTGCGGCAGATTAAGTGAATGTTTGGTCCTTTTGATGCGGGTCGAAGCTGGACGGTACGATTTCCAATTCTTGCACGACTTGTTTCCGTCTGCGAAACAAACTAAAGTTTGCATTTATTTTACTCGTGCAATAAGGTCGATTCAAACTTTAAATATATTCTGCTCTTTTCGTTTTATACTATCAAGATAATTACTCACAGTTGAAACACAAACATGAAAATTGAAAGTAAGGCTGGAATCTTCTTCTGCCCATCCAATTATTTCATCAATTTGTTGATCATTTAAGATCTTTGGCTTTTTTCCTCCTTTTCGTTGTCGATTTTCATTTCCTGAACGAACCAAGTGATATGCAGTTTTATATTCGACATTTAATTGTCTCTTGGTGCGTATTTTTTATATTTTTTTCCTACTTATCGGGCAATTTCTGTACTCAACATCATCTTCCCTTTTCGACGCAGCGTTCGTGGAAGGTGTGTCTGCATGGCCATAAATTTTCTTAATATCGACATTCGCGATATTCCACGATTATCTTGAAATTCCATTTCACGCAGATAACGACATACACGCAATTATGTTTCACAATGCCACAAACTCTCGACGATGCGCAAAACAAAATCATTTCCACGACAACAAAATATATCAGCTTATGCCGTGGATTGTTTTAAAATTTCATCGAATTATCTGAGATACGTTCGACATTTTCTGAAATACATTTGACGATTTCGAAAATGCAAATGACGATTTTTTAAATCAAACTGACAAAATATTCCCGTTGAAAACGACGTTGCCGATCTACAAAAATGTATTACTTATTGCATTGTCATTTGCACATTCACGAGCTTATTATGCGTTAGGCGCCAAGAACGTTTTTAGAGGAAAGCACACCTGTACCCTCATAAATCCCAACGGTTTCGCATGATATCCTCGCGTAGATGTGTAACTATTTACATTGAATTATTGAAACGTTAGAGTCTTGAATTATGGGAGACGTGTAACTACAAAGAAAACAACAATCGTTCGCATTTGTAAACGAATTTATTATCTGGAAATGAACGTATTGCTTAACATTAAATTTTTAGATTTAATAATACGTCCACAGAGAAATCCTTAGATTTTATTGGATACATATGTATTTAAATGGTAATGCAATAATATTATATCCGCATGAAATATGCAAAATTTCCCCCAGTCGGAGATATTATACACATACCTTCCGTATAAGTAAATTGAATTTCAAGCACACAAGAATATTTAGGAAAAGGAGCCGACGACTAAATAACCATTGCTAGAGGCAAATCCTATAGATATGAGGATATGAAAAAGCTGCAACGATACTTGCTATCGCGTAAAGTAAATAGACAAATAAAAATAAATTACATGTTGAAATTGATTATTGATATCGTATAGTGTCGGATTAAACGAATAACCAACTAAGACTTTTTTCTGGTTCTATTAGGTACACTTAGGTGCACGCGACGAATTTTCTTCGATGGCCGCAATCGACTTAAAACGTGAGTTTTGGTAAGACGAAATAGTCGTATCGGACGGATACAGAGCTTGCGGAACGAGATTGACCAAAAAACGCAACGCATCAAGTTTTCTGGGCGCCATACAACATTGTTGCCTGCGAATTTTTAATTTTTTTTAATCAACTTTTTCGCGAACATCCGCTTGTCGCGATCCCGTCCCAAATGTAACCCCCACGACCAACGGGTAAAGAGGGGGTTACTACCTGCATTCCAAGTCTTTAGAGAACCTCAACATTTATAAATAAATATATTTAATTAAATTTATTAATATTTTCTCCTGGATATTCCATAAGAACGGTTCTTTTCGGAAATATTATAACTTGTTTCGTTGAGCGGTAACTATTGTGACACAATTTGTAGGTTAGAAAATACACTGTTTTCAATTATTGGTACACCACTGTAAGTTCTAGGGATATGGGGGGTCTATTCTAATTCATTTCGACTGATTTTGGACGAAATTTGATGACGTCAAAGCGACTCGACAGTAGGCGAGCGATTCTAAAGATTTCGACTAATAGCGGAAACAGAAAGATGTCGGAACGTTAGGTTGGTATTATAAAAGAACTAACGTTGGCGATAATGTTGTATGATATGGTTTTCATAACTAAACGGGAGCGGCAAGTTTAATATCTTCTTCTTAGGGTGCCGTTTTCTCCCGAAGGTTGGCGATCATCATGAATATTTCTATTTTGTTTACTGCTGCTCTGAACAGCTAGCTGTCTTGAAGAGCAGTTAAACCACTCTCTCAGGTTATGAAGCCAGGACACTCGTCTTCTTCGTTTAATAATAAGTAAATTTAATATAAGTCCTTGAAATATTTGCGGATAATTGAATAAGGTAAAAACGGAATATGAACGACATTTAATGACGCCACTCATTCTACCATTTGTAAAATATCGCATACGTGTAAGTTATAAAACCTATGTTATTCCCGTACATTTATATGTTCCGGTGTTACCGTGCTTGTGTTGTATGCAGAGTAGCAGTACTCGGTTGTACGCATCTGCGAAATCATAAAGGATGGCCACCAGAGTGGAGGTAAAAGTAACGTCCGACCAGAAAGAGATGCTCCTCCAATTTATTGAGGAGCATGATGACTTTGCAAGGGGTAAGTAGTTGGGCGCCACAGGTCGAAAGACCAAGGAAGTTACGTGGAACCAGTTAGCATACTTAGTAAATGAGTGCACTGGTCCACTTCTTTACTTAGGCGATAGTGCTTAATAAAATTTGTTTCTGGTATGCAAAAGGAATCTTGAACATTCCTAACTGCGCATCTAAAAAGTCGAACGTGGCGTCACCGTTCTTGCCTTTCTATATCCTCGACAACCTGCAGCTGAGCATACAAGTATGCCATGGCTGTACTTCTACGTTTTCCTATCAAACGAATCTATCAATTTTTGGATTGTTTTATTATTGATACTTACTATATATAGCTTATCCAAACCTATATAATGTTCATGTCATCAATACAAGGTTACTAGATGATGTCGTTTCCCACAGTGCTGTCACCTCGTACCTCGTATTTTGACAGTTCTAATAAATTGTAGTCATTCTTTATACTCTTTATTCTGTACCATTCTTTAGTCATTCTTTATACATATTAGATATGTACACAAGTAAATCATTTATATAGCTTATCCAAACATATATGATTTTCACGTCATCAACAAAAAGTTACTAGATTGTATATTTGTAATGCGGTTTAAAGTTTGGAAAGTGACATATTCTATAGATGATTTACTTGCGCACATATTAGATTGTACACAATGACTACAATTTATTAGAACTGTCAAAATACGAGGTACGAGGCACTGTGTGAAACGTCATCATCTAGTAACCTTGTATTGATGACATGAACATCATATAGGTTTGATAAGCTATACCTACAATTAGTAATTAAAACAACGACTTAAATACAATAACGGAATCTCAAGACGACAATACAAGACTAAATCAAGAAGACTAAATAAAATGAAGAAGATTAATAATAAACTAAAGAAGACTAATAATAAGGCACAGAGGTTAACGTATCTCTCAAATAAACTGATGTAACATAACCTGTATTTCACCAACAAACTGTCACAATTTCGAGTCGAAATTAAGATTTCAACAAGATTTCAAAATCGAAATTAATTTCAATAAGTCGCAATTTAATGAGGTCGAACACTGATTTGAATACTATAGCTTATTCAAACCTATATGATGTTCACATCATCAGTACAAGGTTACTAGATGATGACGTTTCACACAGTGCTGTCACCTCGTACCTCGTATTTTGACAGTTCTAATAAATTGTAGTCTTTCTTTATACCATCTAATATGTGCGCAGGTAAATCATCTATAGAATATGTCATTTTCCAAACTTTAAACCGAATTACAAATAAACAATCTAGTAACTTTTTGTTGATGACGTGAATATCATATAACCTTGGATAAGCTATACCAATAGATTTTTTATTTTTTTTGAAAAACCCAATTTATTTACAATCTGCACAAGTTGCATTTAGTAAATTTTGTGATAGATTTGGACATGTAGAAGCATCCCCAGTAGGATGCTCCTGTAACAATTGTCATCTAGATGTCTAGATGAGTTTTGAGTTATTGGGTATAAAATAGACTATGAACTTGAAACTAAAATAATTACGTAGGGAATCTAGTGGGCAAGTCATTTGGTATATATTTTTGGAGTCTTCGGTTGCGATTTTGGGGAACTATAAGATCCATAACTAATGTGTTGGGGTGTGCACTAAGACGGTCACTGTATTTAGCACTGAAACGACTGACTTCTTCTTTCACTGATGGCATGTGAAGATCATTACGGATAGCCGTGTTGGACACGAACCAGGGCGCGTTCACAATCATGCGCAGCACTTTAGTTTGGAAGCGTTCTAGGATTTCTAAGTTAGAGTTAGCAGATGTGCCCCAGAGTTGAATCCCGTAGCTCCATACGGGTTTGAGAATTACCTTGTATACAAGGAGTTTATTGTTAGTGATAGCTTCGACTTACGTCCCAGTAGCCAGTACATCTTGTATAAAATGAGTCCCAGCTGCTTGCGCTTACTGAAGATATGCTTGCGCCATGTTAACCTTCTGTCAAGGTGTAATCCAAGGTACTTTACTTCATCTTTTTGCGATAAAGGATTGTTCTTTATCTGAACCGGGGGACACGTGTCTCTGCGCAGGGTAAAGGTTACTTGAGTTGACTTAGACTCGTTTATTTTGATTCTCCAGCTTGTTAACCATTTGTCGATTGCAGTTAAATTGGCTTGTAGTTTTTGTGAGGCTGCGACTGGGTCTCCGTCAGTAGCTAGAACCGCGGTATCATCCGCAAATGTAGCTGTTGTGATTTCTGGTATTGTCGGAAGGTCTGCTGTGTATAAGAGATAGAGCAGTGGTCCGAGAACACTGCCCTGGGGTACACCAGCGTTGATCGGAAAAAGATTTGTGGTTGCAGTTTCGTACTTAACCAGAAAGTACCGATTAAGGAGATAGGATTGCAGGATTAGAAAGTAGTTTAGGGGGAGGAGTGTTCTTAGTTTGCATAGGAGTCCCTTATGCCACACTTTATCGAATGCCTGAGATATATCCAGGAACGCAGCAGAGCAATAGTGCTTGTCTTCAAAGGCTTGATTGATTGTATGAACTACCCGATGGATTTGTTCAGTTGCTGAGTGCAACTTGCGGAAACCAAACTGGTGGGATGGTAGTAGCTCTTTGTCGTCAATAATTGGGATTAGTCTTTGTGCTAATAGCTTTTCGAAAACTTTCGCTACTATAGGCAGAAGGCTTATCGGACGATAGGACTTTGGGTCGTTGGGGGGTTTATTAGGCTTTGCGATGAGTATAATCTGTGCCACTTTCCATTGGGTTGGAAAATAACCATTCTGAAGGAATGCATTATATAACTGAGTTAAGTACTGTGTACCGATGGCAGGTAGCTCTTTGAGTATTTTACCATTTATTAAATCATACCCCATACCAATAGATGGCTACGTGGTTAATTTCAACAAGTCGAAATTATTTCGAGTCGAAATCTGAATTAGAATAGACCCCATGTTGTTTTTTTTTTCATGAATTATTAGTACCAATGTATATATTAAGTTTCAAAAAAACAACTCGCGATAAATGGAGAATTATTTCCCGATAAAAATCTCGATTTGTGCTGAGTATTTATGAAAGACAAATAAGCAAAAAATGCGCATTAAAGATTACTTAAACGTTAATCGTGTCCATTACGTGGTAGTTTTCCCCGAACGATGATAAACAATATCCCTCGTCGAAGAAATTGCGATACACAAAAAAAGCGATCCGATAAAACACATCAGAATGTCAAAACGCTTATTATAAAAATAACAAATTCCTGCTCAAAATAAATCGCATCCGATTTATGAGAGTTCGATATCTTCATTCGAAAAATACTTATTGGACGGACGGCTCCGGAACCTTCTGTTTATTGGTACGAAATTGGTACGACAAAAACAATTTCGTACACAAGCTTTTTTTTAATAACTCTTACATTTTTAAGAATACATATCTTTGAATTTCTAGTTCAAACGGTGAATTACTAAGGTACTAACCAAGTTTCGATATCGAAGAGGAAATGATCGAAACGAATTTCAGGACAACGCGACGCGACGGGCGCGTCCGCCTCAAGGGAAAATAATATAAGGGCGATATCGTGTAGCTGCATTTTTAAAAATAAACCATCTAGGTGGTCCAAAAATAAAAAACAAAACATCCGTAAAATGGAAAATAAATCCCAATCGCACATTTAATCTGCGTTGCGGATAACGAGCAACAGGAAATTGCGATTATAGTCACCTCTCCGGCCTTATTTAAAAAATTTACGCGTGCATTTATACGTTTTTATTTCAAAGAAAATTACGTAACTTGAGATTTTGTTCGAAATTCAGTTCGTTAACAATTTAAATTTAACAAGAACTGCATGTTAAACAGGTTTCTTGCGAAAACAAAATAGAGTGCCTTCTGAGCTTTTTTACTGCGTTAATGAAGTGCCGAAAGCTTTCGTAATTAAGAAAGTTGGTAGCTGCGAATAAAATGTAATTAACAATATTGTCTTTGTATTTGAAATTTTTAATTTTTGCACCATTGAAGTCGGGTTTCTTGTTTCTGCGTCCGTAATGATGAATAATAACAGAAACAGTTGCGCGTCTGTGCTGTGGCGTTTTATTTTCTTTAAATCGAGCGCCGACGGGAATCGAATATTTTATACGTTTTTTTTTAGGGCGCGTTTATGTTCAGTTATTTGTACGCAATCAATGTCGTCCGTGCGATCGAAATATGTTTAATTAATTTGAGTAAACCATTTTTATTTGTTTTACGATGAACCAACACGGAGAACGCACGGGACTGCTGATTAACCATTTCCAGTTGCAGTTTCACTTTCAATTCCAATCTAATCCGATATAGGGCGGCGTACTTCAAGTCTTCCTAAATCAAGATTTCGTGACAACGAAACTGTCGTTTCTTCGTCGCACTCTTCGTTTATTAGTTTATTTAATAAGTAAACAGTCACTAAAGATCGTGTCGGTCGTTTATGACAAGCTAACGTTAAGGCTGTTTCAATAGGGACACGTTAGGCAACCATCGATTTATTTAAACGGCCAACGTTCGATCGATCGCGTCTATAAAAAATTTAAGAAGCGACTAAAAATATACCAATTTAATTTCTCTTAAATAAAAACAAGTCGCGATTATTTTGTAGTGTAGTAACTATACACTGTTATTTCTAAAGGTCGAAGAATGGTAAAATATAAAATTTAAAGGTATTACAAAATACCTCGCAAGGTAAAATCATTCTTGAAACCTAAAAATAAATACCTTAAGGTATAAAATTTCATCCTTAGTAACAAAAATAACGCATTTTGTATTATATTCTACCTTTACGTAACTACGCAAACTACAATTATTCCTTTTTGTTTAAGACTAGTTGTAAATTTACACTCAAAAAAATATTGTACATAATATTAATGAACACCAGTTATTGACTTTTTGATCATTGATACAATGAAAAGTTCATTAATACTACTAATACACTGAAGAAAATAAGTGCCTAATTATGCAATTAAAACGATCGTTGTATTTACGAATCATTTATAATTTTTTACCTAATAACTTTCTTCATACCTACAATGAAAATTTTTATCGAAATAACGAATTTTTCGTTACTTTTTAAGAGTTATCTAATGTACGATTGTAATGTACTTTTATCTAATGCACGTACATTGGACGCGTTACATCGGATTTTTTTTTGAGTGTACGTGTATTTGTTATAGAATTCTTCAAAACGGTTAAGTTTTAAAAATAAATATACAAACAGAATATAGGAAACGAAATTAACCTATTAACGAATTTTCATAGAAAATAAAACTATTGCAGCCTATCTAATGACGGGGACCCAGACGTGTTTTTTTGCCACGAAAAATCTGGAATTCATTCAAATTTTTTTTAAGTAAAGAGGTGGCAAAATGAAAAGTTAATCGATCAAATTTTGTCTCCTTGTCAGCCTAACTTGTTGCGACAATCAAAACTTTGAATTTCGTTTTTTATCCGTAAACGAATTCATTGAAAAGGTAAAATCAAAATAAGAGAAATTCAAAAAATAATTAAAAAGCATTTAAAAAAATTTAAATCCTGAAATAATTTTTGTTTTTAACACTTACGTAAAATGCAAACTAATACTGCTGCCGCTGAGACTGCCACTTATCTGTAACATACTATAAGAAAAAATTAGAAACTTCTAAATTTTTCTTTGCATTTTCTACCTTGTTCTCGTCATCGTTTTCCCTCTATCGCCAGTTTCGAAATTCTTCCGTTGACTGCGTAATTGCATTATTACGTACATTAATACTTTCGCTTCACGTTTCACTGTAATCACAAAAACCCGCATAAGATAAAATTTCGAATTTTTGAGTGGAACCCTAACCTAGTCCCTATCCAAGAACCTAACCAAGCTCGATTTTCAGAGACTTTGTGTTAGAACTTAAAGGTCCTTCTTTCAGAGTTAGTCGACAAAGAAAGATCCTATCTTTCCTCGTCGTATTAATCCTTTTTGTTTGTAATCCTTTTAGAGAATACAACACAACACACAACGCTCGCGCACTCACTAGCAAAAAGGTCACATAAACCGAACGAGCACGCCTCGCACGCGAATTATGATTTTCGATATAATTTTATATAAAAAAATTTATTTTAAATTTATTTATTTTAAAATTATTCGGAATTACACAAAAACATAATGTTAAATTGTAAATTGTATAGACTGACTCTTCGTTTCATAATTCTACATTTTATATAAAATGGAATGCTGACGAATGTATTTCCCACGAGAATATGCACTTGTCGGTTAATCGTCTTATGTAGCCGGACATAGATAATTCGCGCGACTATACGACGCCATAATTTAAAATTCGAATTACTGAAGCAAACACTACCAGTAACGCGAAATATCTGAAACGGTTTTGCCAGAATTCTATATATAAATGCATTAGAATTTATACGTGGGTACTAGGAAATCCCATTTTTATTTTAAAAACATTCAGCTGTTTGTTCGAACTTCGATAAGTTATCTTACGAGTAGGTGGCACACATGTTTTATTAGTTGCTTTGTATTTTATCGGTTGCATAAAAATGCGATTAAACTTTTATCTGGTTTATGGTTTGTAATAGGGAAATTTTCAATGCTTAAGGGCACACGAATAGTTTTTAAATTAAAAATAGAGTAAATTTATAATTCTGCTGAGTAGAAAAGGCAATAGATAGTGATTATCCAAATAATTTTAAACTGGTATGTATTAGCGAATTTTCATAGAAAATAAAGCTAGTAAAGCCTGTCTGATGACAAGACCCAAACGTGTCCTTTTCCCCGATCTCGACCGCTAGATCACTAAAATATAGGTCATTCATTTTGGGTCAATCATACACTTATATATGTATAATCAATTTCTTGTGGACACGGATTGCGGGCGCAATATTGACCGTAGGAGGCTGAAATTCGGACAGAGCATTGTCTTTGCGAAAACGAAGGACTAGTTCGTTAATCAACCAAATCGACCGACCCGTTTCAAAATGGCGGCCGTTTGAAAAAAAATTAAAAAATTCGAATCTCCGTTATTACTCATCGGATCGGTAATATGAAATATATTTTGGAATCAGCATAAAATTCTCTACCGATCATGTCTCTTTATAATTTTCGATAGGATGCACCGTTTTCGAAATAATCGAAAAAAAGTGATATATTTTTTGTTAATTCTTATAAATTTCTCTCGTAAATATTTTTCAAAAAATGTGTTTCTTTCGAGAAAAATTTTAAAGAAAGTTTTTTGACATGCAACATGAAAATTCGATACTGAAGCTTGCGCGCGGCCGGATTTTTTTCAAATATTAATTCGTTACTAAATTTTTCAAAATATAAAGAAAAAATAAAAATAATGGATAAAAGTAACAATTTAAAATTTTTTGGTAAGTTTCTAGTTAATTTTAATACAAAATAATAAAATCAATATGTGCATATTTTTAGATCATAGAAAGTTCTTTCATTTGGACTATTTCTGATTTAATTGGCATTATTATTTAATAAAGACCCTATGTAAATAATTAATTTTTTGTTTGGATTAGTATATTTTTCTTTCTTCGACAATATTATTTTGTTTTGGGAATCTGATGTACGGTACCTACTGCCCTTATCATACCTGCCGTAGAAAACGAAATGGACAGGTTTAACTCCAATAGAATCTGTACTTAATAGACGTACACAGAAGCATTTGAGTACATTATTGCATTAACTTTTTTTATTTCACGTAAAATACGTTAATTATTTTTAAAAATCTATTTTACAGCTAAAAGCTGCAAATTAGAAGACCCATTAAAACAATTTAGAGCACAAATTACTTTATTGTAAAATAAAATATTGTAATTACGGCTGGGGTTGTATCGTAGAAATATGTATTTATTAAAATATAAATACTCTAGTTCCCCAACAAAAAATTGGAACGTTCGTTACTGTCATACCAATAAAGATATTGTGCTTTTGATGTTTGTACAGCATCAAACGCCGGCCCGTGTGGTTAGTCATTAGCGATATCAGGCAGAAAAGTCGATGACAAACTGTTTTAAAAAAATTAAGCGCGACTTTCACTTACCCCGGATAATTGGGGTAAATGAAAACTCGAGCGAGAAATCTTAGAATTGTTATGCTAAACCAGCTCGGGGGAGATGCTGCACACTTCGATGTACAAGCCGCACAAACCACATTAAACCACCTTTTCCACCTTCAAGTGTTTGCCTGATGTTCCGGAAAATAACTTTAGGCGTTTGATATATGACAAAGGAAAAAAGACTGAGTTTTGCGACAAGGCAAAATTCTCAACAACCATTCTTGCGTAAACTTAACGTAAATATAATTGCAAAGCTCTGCTATTGTAGAAACATAGCTTTTTCGTCTGCTACAGAGCAGCGAATTTACGGGGCGAGTGGAAAAATCAAGTAAAATAATGAACTTGGTGTTGGCCATCCGGAATTTGCTTGGAAACGACAAAACCTCGCTTCGTTGTTTATAACCAAAAGCAGAACGATCTGTTTATGTCATGTCGTTTGACCATATTTTTGAAAGTTGAAACAAACGATAGTCACTCACATTATTAACAAATATTTTCTATTACGTACCGTTTAGGTTTAGTTACTATTCGTGTTGTTGCCCAATAGGAACGTGGAATAGTTGTCACAACAAGAAATACCTTTATCGCTTTACACGGAGCGCCCAAATGTCGCATCGCCCTGCTTTTTTTTTTCGCTTACCTCATTGCGCTTTACCTAATTTCTAAATCATAATATTTTATTTAAGTAAATAAATAATTCTTCCGAAAACTCGGGACACGTCCGTTTTCTGCATTTTACAACGAAAAACTTTATGATACAAATAAAAAAAGAAACGAATTCCTTCGCCATTGGAATGCAAGGGCCTTTTCAAGTGAAGCTAACATAAAATTTTTTCCTCTGCGCTAACCGTGACAACTACGTCGGAATTTAGGCAAAATATGTTTTGAATAAAATATTTTTAGTTGTAGTTAACCGAAAATTTTTTTATGTTATTCTGATTCGTTTCGATTAAGCAGCGCTTCTCTTTTTTAAGAATTCTAGAAATAACGATGACGTGCTTTGTAGCTTTGTGAAGTTAAAGCTCAAAATGGACGCATCACATGTAATTTGTAATACAACTTGCTCAAGAATGACAAAGTAATATCAAACACAACCGCAGAGTTAAATTGTGCATTATTTAAAATTTTAGAGAATATTTAAAAATAAAATACGTAGGTATATGTATAATAAATGGAAGCTCAAGATGCAGACGCATCGATTGAGTGGCCCGCTTCACCTCCCGACCTTAAACCATTCGTTTTCAGCGTGCAAAGTTATTGAAATCGAGCATTTCAATAGTACTCGCAGTCAACAAATGTTGCATTGATCAGTTTTAAGAGAAAAATAAGATCAAAATGGTGAAGTGTTGTTATATAAAAAATAGAACGTTTTTAATGGGAAAATTCGATTCGGATTAATCGATTTGCGATACGTGACTTCAAAAATTGTGCAACACCAGACGTATTTGCATTTACAAATAATTTCGTGTTTTAACGTTTTTATTATCTATGTGCCGGGGTGTCCCAGACCGCCCAATTTTTCGTGAACGCGTCATTTGGGAGAAAAACGTTTCGGTCAAAACTTGTAGGGTTTTAAATGATGCATCGGCTGGTGGTATCGGTGTGACCTTGAACAGCGTTGTCAAGGCCACGTTCGTTCGATAAATTAACTTTAAAAAACTCATTTTAAAAGACGAGTTCTTATTGCATTCACTCGCGCACGCCCCGACGCATCCAACACATACGAAAACTAAATGTGGTTTATTTAAAACCGATAGCGCGCTCGGTAAAAGCGCGCGTCCGTTTCGCGCCGTAATGTCTCTGCGTCCTGTTGGACTTGCGCCGAACAATCTCCGCGTCCAAATGGATCCGCGTCAAAGTGCTTAACTCGAAAGTTTAATAGCCCAACTGAGGTTTCCTTACTGTAACTGATTCGCGAAGTAATCGAACAACGTTCGACTTGCCGTAACAAGCCGATTGCCCAACTAAAATACTGAAATTTGGGTTTTCGGCACATAGAAAGTTTGTCCTATAGTATTCCTCGAACTATACCTTCCCGTAAGGCGTCCCCGGTTAGTTCCTAACAACAACACGATCAATTTTTGATGTGGGATTAAACTGTGCATATATTTTCCAGGTACGTAATCACAAGTCTCTGCGGGCCCACGTGTTACAACCCTCAGGCGGTAGTGACGCTGGTGTTCTGGGTCGGCTACTTCAATTCGGCGCTGAATCCTTTAATCTACGCCTATTTCAACAGGGAATTTCGGATAGCCTTCAAGAAAACGTTGCAGAGCTGCTGCCAGATGACGTCCAAACTTATTTGTTGTAGACGTAGATCCAGAGCAGATCCTGTCACGTACAGCAACGCCTCCAGCGAAATCCATATGAACAATCATTTGAGAACGGATATAAGGACGGCCGAAGGTAACCAAAGACTAAGTTATAACGTGTCAGAAGGTGAAACCATTAATTTGCAAACCGAAGCCGTTATTTAGACAACTAATAAATAGTGGGCGTTGTACTGAATCGTTTAACGTAATATATAGTTTAAATCGCTAAATTCGGGTACGAATTAGATTTATTTAGGTTGTGTTATACGCGAAATTTTTTATTCTATTTTGTACGGAAATCTACACTTAAGTTTTATATTAAACTTGCATCAATACATCGCAATTTCGTTGGTTGCCATAAAGCCTGCAACTGAATATATTATTGAAAACTTTTATTAGTTTTCGCCATCGTGCAGTGCCCACCAAAATACACTTAACCAGCGAATCAAATAAACATCAAAGAGTTCGAGAACGAAGTCGACAAAATTTTCCGAAATAAATATTTTACTCGGAAGCAAGTATTATTTCCTGCGTGAGTCCGAGGTCGCGGTTTCTTTTTAAACTGCTGATAAAACAAAGCCCATTTTTAAAAATGTCCAATTCTTTGCAATGCAGAAAGGCCGACGCCCTTTAAAGACGCAAGAGATAAAGAAATCAAGAGGAAATTGGTCTCGATTTCTCCGACAATTCCTAAGCGAACAATTCCTTCCTTCGCCAATTCGAATCGAAAGACGTCACAGCTTGCAACCGTACAATTAGATATCGATTTTTGAAACAATTTGAATAAAATAATATAGTGTGCGGAACAGTTGCCTAAAACAAGGGAAACGGCAATAATTAAACTAAATCAGACTGCGAGATATTAAATTGATTAAAATTCGATGAAATTCAAAATAAGCACTTGTGTCAAATAAAAAAAAAGCCTCTTCCGTTTCCCATTTGCAAAGCTCAATAAAAGGTTCGATTCAAAACTTTTCGCGGCCGGGCGCGAGAATCCTAAATCGAAGTTTGCCAAGGCGGTGCTCGAAATCCGATCTATTTTGCAAAAATGCTCGCCGACTTTCAATTTTTAAGTATGTACTTACCATGAGTTTAAAAGTTATCAATCCAGTACTTAACAAATCATTTGTTAATTTACACGACACGCCCGTTACATAATATTCAAATACAAAATATTCGATAGTTACTCGAAAGCTCATCGGTCAATAAAAATTGTTTTGGTAAAACTTAATGTGTATTAATGTCAATAAGGTGTCAAGGTGAAATTATTAATATTAAACCGATCCTGCTGCAGACAGGACAGGACAAGACAGGACTTTCTTAAGTAACTAAATCTTACACAATTTAACAACACTTTTGAATATAATAAATTATTAATGTTCATGTCTAAAAATATCACTAACGCAAGCGATATGAATCGGCATCATTTCAACTTAGTTCTAACAAACGTTGACCTAATCAAAAATTTATAATTCCTACAATCCACTCGATAATAAATCGAGGAATAATATAGTTGGTTATGCACTTAGGGCACAACAGCGGCAAAGGTCACAGCTATCACGTCCTATAAAATGTTGTGATATACCTACTACGCACAAGTTTTATTTTGTTAATCGATTTTTTTTTAAACAAATACAGGTAAATTGGCAATTGCGCGTAATATCGGTGTACGGCAGATGCGCAAATTCGTATAAAAGAAGAAACGATATTCGCAAAATTTACTTATTCCGTTTAAACGCGCCGCAGGCATTTAATAATAAATCCCAAAGGCCCGACGACCCCGATGCATAGATAAGTCCACCTTTTTAACATTTTAAACTCTCCGAAGACTAGCCAATACATTAACAGCACAAGTTAACAACACGAAGAATGCATGGCAAAATATTGATAGTTACATCGGATTTACGGAGACGTAAATGTTCTAATTCCGCCACGTTTTTTCTTTGAAGCACAAAAAATGTGCCTACTACCTATAAATAAATAATAATAATAGTTCTAAGATACTGCTTTACGAACACTTCGCCACCCGACACTTTGCCGCTAGGACTTTTCGCCACCGTCTTGAATATTACTTATATTACGTGGCGTTACCGACACCTAGTGATAACTCCTTGATCTCTCTAAGCGATCGTTTTCCATGCTGTTCATAAACGGCTAGAGTGGGGAGCCCGTCGCGTCCTTAAACACGTCGGTTATCACGCACGTTGGTAAATTCACGGTTCAATTTATTGCGTGTAACTACAAAAATACAGCGGATATAATTTTTTATTGTTTTTCTTAAACTCGATTAACAGTTCCTCGCAACGCACTCTATAAAGTTGATGCGGCATTTGAAATCCTCCTGTATAGTTATTTATTGAACACTCAAGTAAATACCGTATTTTACGGACTATAAGACGCACCTTAATTTTTAAGCTATTTTTTAAGAAAATAATATTTTTACCATTTTTATTATTAGATTTCAAAGCCAGACTAAAAAAAATAATTCTTAGTTTATAAAACCGAACTGACCTTTAAAATACCTGAAAATCGTCATCTGAACTTTCTTCTTCTTCTTCCTCTTCGTCGTCATCGTTGTCCTCTTCGTATATAAGATGGTCTTCACTGCCATCGAGAGCGTTACGTATGCCGCACTTCTTGAAAGATTTAACAATAATGTCTTCTCTCGCTCTAGACCACGATTGTTTTATCCACTGACACACTTGTTTGATTGTAGGTCGTTTTAAAGCTCCCTTCGGCGTGAATTCATGTTGGGTTTCATCCATCATCCATTTGTTTCATTCCTCTCTCATATACACTGAGACATCAAGAGGTTGCAATTGTGGAGTAAGTCCTCCCTGTCTCAATTTCTCTTTCACAGAATTTTTCAAATGACCACTAAACTGATCTAGCACAAGAAGAGAACTCTTCTTCAATAAAACACGTTTCCTTCTCTCCCACACTCCGTTAATCCATAATTTCATACCAGCCTCGTTCATCCAACCCTTGTCATGTACGTGAACAACAACGCCTGGCGGTATTTCAGAAGGTTTTGGCATTGTTTTGCGCTTGAAAATGATCATGTGGATTAAGTTTAGTACCGTCAGCACAACATAAAAGGACAACAGTGTAGCGCATTTTTTCATGTCCACTTCTTTTTATAGAGTTACAGTTTTAGCACCTTTCATGGCAACAATTTTGTTACTCGGCACATCAAATGTCGGAGGAGTTTCGTCCATATTCGCTATTTGGCTTAGTTCCACACTGGTTTTCTTTCGATGTTGAATAATAAAGCGATGGAAAGATAATATTTTCTCTTCATACTCTTGTGGCGTCTTCTGAGATATTTTGGTTTTGGTTCGCATGCTAAGTCCATGACGCTTCATAAACCTGTAGCACCAACCAACTCCACCCTTAAAGTCTGTTAAGTTCCACTGTAGCGCTAGCTTGCGAGCGTGTATTTGAATCATTTTTGTATTAATTCCAATGCCATTTTGACGGTGTCCTTGAATCCATTTCAATACGTCATCTTCTAGTTTTGGCCATTTTGCATTCAGTCCTCTATTTGCACATTTAGTCTTCCTCATTTTTTCAGTTCTTCTTTACTAGCCCGCCAATCGCGAATGTTTTTTTCTGTTGGTGGAAGGCCGAAATGCCGCTCAGCTGATCTGTTTCCACGTTCATCTGCATATGTTATTACTTTCAATTTATAGCCCGCATCACATGAATACCTTTTATTTTTTCCATTACGAAACTAGCCACTAACAAAAATATTGTACTGTTACCGATAACACAATCACTTTCAATTCAAGTGCTGGGTTTGTGATGGAGGGGCGGGAGGGAGACAGTGTTAGCAAGCTTGTGAATCCCCGCAACTCATGTTCGTCGCATCGGTGCGATGCTACTGCCAGTTGAATCCAATATTACCAGATAGAGATAGGTTTCCCGCGGCATCGAACATATGGCCATTTTTAAGACTGGCGGGAATTTCAAGTCAAACACTGGACATTTTTACATTAATTTCGAGTATAAGACGCACCAGAATTTTGGAGGCAATTTTTCGAAGAAAAAAATGCATCTTATAGTCCGTAAAATACGGTACAACTGTAGCGGTAGCAAAATGTCCGGCGGCGAAGTGTCGGGTGTCTTATTTTAAACTAAAGTAAAAATTCGGAATTGTAATTGTTTCCCAGCGCCAAATAGCGGCCGCGCAGGCGGATGTAACAATTAAAATGTTTGTTTACAATTTTAAGTAATCTCGATAAAATGTTTGCTTTTCATTAGCCTCCAGCGCATTTACCTTTATGGTTTGAAACATTTACTAAACATTATATGGGCACGTTGTTGTTTATTTACAAAACGTTTGATAAAATTAAATTGAATAAACAAATGTTATGTTAAAATATATTATTTTTCCTGCATATTTAATCTCGCACAATATTTTGCGATATTAACGAACATCACAAACGAATTTCGAATTATTACTACATAGAGGCACATTTCACGTTACAACAATGACCTGCCGCATCAAATACATCTTAGCCGAATTTCCAAATGAAAAGCAAACTCGAAAATGTGGAAAATATCTATTCGCAAAGAAAAGGATCAAAAAAACACATCTCGCAGAAATTACCTATAACGCGAAGCTCGTCCGCATCGAAAACTTATTTATTTACCGCCCCGCAATAAGAAGTCTTAATGGACGATTCTGAAAGATTTTGAGATTGCAAGACGTCGATGGCGTAGGCATACGTGGAAAATAAACTAAACGATGCGCGTTGTAACAGTTCGTAAATAAGTGATATATAATCTGTCAAGTGTATTCGCCGAGGTACTACATTTATCAAAACCCATGAATAAATTTAACTTACGAAAGGCTTTATGGCATCCTAGCTGTATGTGAATTCAATTTGGAACTTGTTAAATCTGAAAACAGATCGTATAACTAATGTTTAAGTGTAATTTCCTTCCTGACGGTGCGTTTATTTAGTGTTATTACGTTCGCAATGATGCAAATTCGACATTTCATTAATTAAACAAACGTAAATTTTCGTTCGACGACGCGACGTAAATTGAATTTGTCGATGTCTTTCGACATACGGAAACTTGTATTATTAGAATAATCGTTAGCAATTGGTGTCGTTCATGACCAACTACAACAAAACGATACAATCAAATAATGGACTGAACGTATTCCACTGCAAACACCGATAATATCGCAATATATTAAGACAATCTAGCGCTGTAGATTCCTTAAACGTCATTAATTTAAATCCTAATTGTACACGAAGACAAACACGTAATTCTGAAATAATATTCACATAATGTGACTGGTCTCTGAATATTTATCACGAAATTTGCTCATTAATTACATTTTAATATGTATATGTATATAGGACTTAAATGTTGTACACATTTAGCTGTAGAATATAACATCGTATTGATAACGACATGGTCATGGTCAGACTTTCGAGATACACATGTATTCAAAATCAACTCGACGAAATAAAATTGAAATATGTTAAAGGACGAGCGTCTTAACGTTCCAGATAAAAGCTGTCTACGGCAGTGTTTCCACTTTTAAAAACCCCTTGCGTTCGGCATCCCTTTTACCTAAGCTTTTGTCGGCGATTTTTCAGTTAGACGTTTGATATTTATTATATTAATCTCGAGGAATCTTGCATGAAATCAAAACGTATCAAATATTTCACGACGTTAAACGAACCAGAATAAATGTCAGGGTTGAAAAGCAGCGATTATTCCTATAATAATTAATTTTGCCCGATTTGTTTGTATTAAACTTCGCTACTGCCTACAGCTTAAATTATAAACGACTTTCTGAAAACAATAATATTCGAAGCGTTTGGGTATTAAGACGATTTCCCGTCGAAAACGTGTCGCAGCAGTTTTTTGTAGCAACGGTACTACGGTGGGCGCCACGAAAAATGGGACACCAAAATTTTCTGCAATGTAAAACTGACTTATGAAGGTTGGCCATGATTAGTGTTGGAATATATATACTTGAAATGTTGTACGTATAATGACAACTCACGTCGATGTTACGTCAGTGAGTGTATTATTCTAATTTAATCAAAATAAAGCTTGTCAAAATTAATCGAATGGTTGTAAAAAAAAATTGTTGTACTTAAAATCATTTGAGTGAACGATAAACAACAATTATTAAGCTCAAACCATATGTCAAAATGATAATAATCGTTTCTGAGACTCTAGATGGTATTCGCAGCCTATTTCCTAAATTTCTAGCGTTTCCTTAAAGTATTCATTTCCACAGTAACAAGCGTTTCTAAAAAAATAAATGTGATTTACGAAAATTCTCGAAAATAAAATAAAATCACCCTGAAAAATATAAGCTCGAACCGGCAACGTAGCTTAAAGTCGCGATTCATAACCTTAAAAATCTCATTACATAACCTCCAATACAAAGTTAATTTCGCACAGGAACGCAAAACTGTCAAATTTCCAAATGGACCAAATTGGATTATATATATATCTCGATGAAGTGACATTCGACAATTTGCAATCGACCATTTTTAGGTTAAAGTGCCGTACTTGCTGTCGGGTACTTCGAAGAAAAACACGTCCCGGTTTTCACGGCGGCCACTGTACAAGGTAAGATGTTTGCGAAAATGGGCGCGTGTGGAGGGGAGGGGGCGCGACGTTTAAAGCAAGACGCTTTAGATTTTCAATTAAAATTAACTGCTGCGCGTAAGAAAACGCTCGCGCGATTTTCTGCTGCGCTCGCATAAAAAAAGTAAAGTCGATTTACAAAATAAGATAAACGCATAGTTAAACGTAAACTGTCTATGTATACGTATGTGCATTTTTGACTATCAAACATTAAGAATGTTTATTTAATGACGAGACTCTCGGTTGCGGATTTCCATTTCTATTTAGAACATAATCTAAATGAGCATTTAGAAGGTGATTGCGTGCATTTCGCGTATTATCTAACTACACGCTGATAGCGAAAGGTTTCCATTAACGGTCGTCAGATGCTGCTTTCGGGTAATTAAACCACTACCAAAATTTTGCTACACGTAGAGAAGTACCTTTTACAAATTAATAAACGCTTTCGCATAATTAGTGCCTCTCGAGGGGCACGCTTTACATTTAAAAAGATAGTCGAGAATTTAGGAGTATTTAAATATATTTGTCGATCTACGAATTGATACTTTTAATTAATTTTTATTTAAATAAGCTCAAACAAATTAAATCATGTAGATATAGTAGTGAACATTTTATTTGCACTATTTGAAGGTAAGCATTCGTTTCGCCAGACACGTTCATTTTCAAAAGTTGGCAAAAGGGAGAAAGGAAAGTGTTTCGCTATTGTCTAGTGCAGTCAAGTAAGTCAGTGAACTTAGGTTAGTGTAGATGAGATGAGTTTAGACTAGTGTAGATGAGATGTAGAGGTGTAAGTTCTCGTAGATTAAGATAGACCAACAACAATGTTTGGTTATTAGTTCAACATGGGAAATTGTCTTAAAACACCTCTCAAATAGAGCGTAATTTACGCTTCCGAAGTGTGAATAAAACGTTCACTACATGCTTCGAGAAATTCTCCATTCGAGCAATTGTCTGCACACCACAACATTATTCGCAGTAAGTTCCAATGCACGTCATCAACAGAGCCTCGTATTTTTGCAGTGCTAGATAATAAATTATAACATTTCTGTGTCGTGTCATAATATGCGTGTTCAAAACATTAAACTGAATAGTACAAATGTACAATTTAGTAATGTTTTATTGATTACGTGCATTGGAATCTATCTTGAATAACGTATATATTATCTTTTAAACTTCTAAATGCAAGAATTGGTCGAGTGAAATGACAAAAATGGTCAATTGTTTTGTTTGTTTATGTAACACTTTTGAATTAGTTTAGTTTTTACTTGGGTACTGCAGATCAGATTATATTAGAAAACTCTTTAGCCTATTGCAAAACAACATTGCGATCTTCAATCATATTTGTGTTCTGTTGTAGGTATTGTTCACTCTAATGTGGTTCAATTTTTTCACTATATGGAGTTCAATGTATTTATTTTTGTGTTCACCGGTTTTGCGGATTTATTATATCGAGACTCCACTGTATTGGTCTAATCGAAACATCGCAATGAAACTTTTTATTTAACTTTTATTACATTATCATCATATTTTCCGTATGCGCGAATTTCGAAACAACCTGTATATGAAAGTACGAGAGTTCAGAACATATTTTTTGAAGGACGAGCGCAACATTATTATTCAATTTTTCAGATTATTTTAAATCATTAATAAGCTATTTATTATTTCCATCAAAATGTTATAATAAGTTGAATCCAAGTCGTCGAGACGACGCCGACGCAACGGCAACAAATGCCGGCAATAAATATGCTCTTACAACTTCTCAAGTTGTACGTTTTCATTCAAAATTAATAAAATTATGTCTGAACCTAAATTAATAAAACTTTTTATGAAATAAATAAACGACAAATAATATTATTCGTAAAAATATAATCTGTAACCGTTGCCCGATTATTCTGGGCCTCTTTTCATAACCGCACTTCATGATGTCGAGCATTTATTGCTTTATCCGCCGTCAAACATTAAGAATAGACAATAAAATAAAATGGGCGAATGCGCCACAATACGTGGGGCATAACGAATCCTCCAAATTTATTACAATATAACGCGCTTTCGAAGCCCAGAAAACGTTAATTAAAAACTCGCGACGTCTTTTTACACAATCGGCTTGTTATCTGCGCAACTTTCGAAAAATGAAATGACAACATTTTAAAGTTAAATTATAATTAAAACGCGTTTTCAAATTAGTTCTAGGTAATTTAAATATATAGAAAGTGCGTAAAGTCGTTTTTAATCGTTTCGTCAGCACAGTTCAACGATACGCCGCGCCGCGCCGCGCCGGCGCCGGCGCGACGTGTAGAGATTTAAATAAAAAAACTGACATTAAAAAAAAGAGTGCGCAACCTAACAATTAGGAACGTGATCTTAAAATTCTCCTCTCGAGCGCGTATTTTGCTTTCAAGTGTCCTAGTATTTAAATTTCACTACTTTGATATTTGATTACCGACATAAGACCTATTAAAATAAAATAGGTACCTACTTGATTTAAAAAAAATAAAATAAAACAAAGAAATATGAACCGACACGCGAATAAGATCTTCGATCTTTTTAATTAAACTCTTTTATAGAAATAAAGAGTGCGACATTATAGAAATGTTATATATTATATATATTATTTCTTTTATAGAAATATTGGATATGTTTTTATCATCGATTGCTTAATTTTTAATAATTTAGGTAAATAAAGCTATAACGCTATAAAGCTAATAAAGCTATAGTTCAGTGCTCGGTGGATGCGTGCAATTTAGAAATATGTTTCTTTTAAAATTTTTACCGACAACGTTCATTTAAAAAATCAAATAAAATTTAACAACAGAAAATGCATATAGGCAAATAAAAATGAAATAACTAAACTCGGAAACGTTTTGAAATCGAATTTATTCGTTTAAAATAACTTAAGGAATAAATTCGCAAATTTCGAAAAATTCCTCCCGAAACGCACCCTGCACGGAGCGACTTAATTCGATTGCATCGCATTAATGGGTTCTAGGACAACTAGCCGCAATTTTCGGACCTTACTTCCGCAATTAATAAGATCTTTAACCGGATTTTATTGAACGCGAAACAAATTAAGGGGTCCTTAAAGGGCCCTCGACAAATTCAATTTGTTCCGGTTATTCGACCTTCGTCCTGGTACGTCACGTGGCAAATTGTGATTATTGCATAAGTAATTAGTCTCGATCATGTTTTAATGAAAATCTTTAGAAAACTCTATTAATAAAATGTAGGTACCTATACTTCGTCCAAAGGTTACTAGATGATGACGTTTCACACAGTGCTGTCATCTCGTACCTCGTATTTTTACAGTTCTAATAAATTGTAGTCTTTCTTTTATACCATCTAATATGTGCGCAAATAAATCATCTATAGAATATGTCACTTTCCAAACTTTAAACCGAATAAACAATCTAGTAACTTTTTGTTTGATGACGTAAATTGCATATAGGTTTGGATAGGCCATACCTACTAATTGTAGTAAATTGATTTTTTAAGGGGCGCTTTTAACTTGGAAATATTATCGTTCGTGCCATTTAGAAATTTACTTCATTGGACAATAAGCGAGATTTAAATTTAACTAAATCGAACGGCATATACAGGGTGAACAAAAAGTAAGGAATAACGATGCCAGAAAATATAAGTTAAATATAAGTCCTTTTAAAATCGCAATCACAAAAAATGTGTCGTTATTGGCTCTGTAAATTGGTCGGTTTTTTTTTTTAATCAGTTAAATTATTTCAATACCTACGTGAATATAGAACGAAATTAAAAGTTGCTGCCCCACGTTCCGTTATTTTTTTTCCGATTAATCGGCAGCGTCAAATTGTTCCGCGTCTAATTGTCTTCGCATTTAATTATGTTCGTCTATACTTACGCCAAAAATTTTGCTTCTCGAAAATAAAAATTAAACGCCTATTAAGTGAACGCGCAATCTGTTGTGGGCGACAAGTTTCAAAGGAATAAATTTATTTTCGCGCATAATGAGAAAAATGCGAAAGTAAACCTTCCGAACATTTCTAAGTGAGCCAACTAGATTATGAATAACTTTAAAGGCAAAGTTCATAGAAAATGTATGGAAATCGAAGCTTAGGAAGTTTTCGGGACGTTCTAATCTCGAGATCTGACGCTCTTAGAGTATCTGTTAAACCCTCCGAGCTTACATTATCGTTCATAAAGATAAAATTATCCTCTACCTCGTTTCGTGATGGATAAACGATTGGGGATTTCGCATGTTGATGACCATTTTTAACTGGCACCACCTTGTCTGTTGCTGATCTGAATAACTACACGATTTTTTTGATTTTGTTTTAACGATGATGTCGTTGATCATATTTTCTTCGGAGAATTCTCCGTTGCGGAATATTCTGATGTACCCACACGGTATTTGTATCCATTTGTGATGATGTGGCCGAGTTGTTGGTGTTTTCTTGTTTTTGCCGTGTTTATTATTTGCATTGTCTTTTTCGTTTCATGATTGAATTTCAACATTTGTGATTCGTTCCATCCCACAGTACAGCAGGTCACCCAACAGCCAAATGGAGTCGATCTAGTTTTCTTCGGGCGCTTTGACGGTTGTCATCTCTTCGAAATTCGAATCTGGTTTCGTCATTAAAAAGGACACGTCGCCGCTGCGGTAGTAATCATTATTGAAGATCACCACAAACGGGCTGGTTTTTTCTCGTCTCTTTTCTTTGATATGGTAACGTATTATCCCGGTTACGGAAGCACACTTGTCCTCGTAATCGATGTGTCTCAAAAAAACCCGAGACACCCGAAACTTCTCACTTGCAACCCATAGTTTTTCCATCGAGGTCTTTTCACTCATGTTTGCAGACCACAAACGCCTACGAATAATGAATATTGAAACAACACGATGCAAAGTTGCTCAAAAATTTAACGTAGGCCTTTTAAATTAAATAACGGAAAGTGGTAACGATTTTCTCTAGTTCTAGGCCCGTAGGCTAGGAGACAGCTCTTAAACCCCATCTCAAACCCGGTTTACATGAGAGCTTCTCAATACCCATGTCGTATCTCGAGATGAACACGTATTAATAGTCAGGTTTCAAACATATCTCAGGTGAGACTACGGAAATTTGAGATACTGGTTCGCATCTCAAGTAAAACGAGTTTTAAAACCGTATCTAGGAAATTTCCTGAAATTGTTACGTTAAGTAAGCAGTATCTTGGGAAACGTAAACAATTGTTAATTAGTTTGCCCGGTAAAAAAGATCGAGTTTCATTTCTTTATTTATATGTTTTGGTATGTGAAGTGAAGTTTTTGAAGTTTCGAAATACATGCCGTTGTAAATAATTACGTCAGCTTCACATTTTTTCTACTTATGTTCTTTTTCGACACGTTTACATTAAAATTTAGACGACGAAAGCTTCAATTAGAGATTGACCTGACAGAACAATTATTTAGAAAACAAATTGAAGTTGAAAATATAAGACTGCGTGCGGAAAAACAGAAGCTTCTTGAAAATACGGCAAGGGCAGAGGAAGCTGAATTCAGAAGAAAAATTGCTGAATTAGAACACAATAGATTATTACAGTTAGAAAAATAAAGATAATGCTAATGACGAACTTTATCTTTATTTTTCTAACTGTAATAATCTATTGTGTTCTAATTCGGCAATTTTTTCAGCAATATTAATGACGAACTTATATATTTCCCTGCCTAATTAGTTGTAACAGAATTAGTATCCATTTCATAATATTTATGAGATGCATATTGTGTATGCCTACATACATTATATAAGTAGTATTAAATAACTGTCCAAATACACAAAGCAAAATGCACGTATCAGATAAATGCAGATAAATAATCAGATAAATAAATATTATGTATTCATAACTTATTATTCTTTATACCTATCTATTCAAATATTTTTAAGTTTTATTTTTTGTTAAGTTTTCATGTAAAATGTGTATAATATAAACCTTTTAAGGAATTCTACTTCAATGAACCTTTGAACATTGGGTTTTTAGCATCTCTGACATATCTTTTTTGTAGTCGACCACCTTCTTCTTCGTCACTACTATACTCTTGTACCCAATCATAAATATTGTAGGCATCGACAGCATCGATCATATTTGGAATATCCATTTCTTAATAAAATACCTAATAACTATGAAAACGTATTTTCAAGACAATTTTCAACCACTCTTACTTGAAACGACAAATCTCATCTCAAGTAAAGCACTTAAAACTGATTTCAACATTCGAAACGCAACTATTAAAACGCATAGATAAATGCAAAAACATTCACGATTCAAGATCTCACTATTAATTCGGTGAGACGCCGGTTAACAGCCACTTTTACGCGTGACATCTTACTTAAAACCCGTCTTGAGAACTATTTCAAATCGCATCCTAAAATTGCACTATTAATACGCAACGCATCTTAAAATTCGTTTTAAGATGAGATTTTAAATTAAGACACGACTATTAATACGGGCCTTAAAGTCCATTTTTCAGCGGTTCTAGTTCTTTGGTACCTCCAGAGCGATTAACGAAGCTTATTCTTAAAAAACCTCGGCTTTGAGCTATTTAAAATCGTTTTAATTAATAACACAAGGGAGATTCGTCCTTGTCCTCAAAATACGCTAAAATTGCATTCGTCACTGGTCAATTTCTTTCCTCGCAGCTCTTTTTCACGTTCGGAAACAGGCAATGATCGTTGGGGGCCACGGTACGAGATTTGTGATGGGTAATTTAAAATTACCACCTTTATTCCCGTGCGTGGGCGCGTTGTCTTGCAAGAGCAGGCTTCGGCTAGTTTTTTCTCGTCTCTTTTCTTTATCGTAGTGACGTAGTATTGTCCCGGTTACGGAAGCACACTTGACCTTGTAATCGGTGTGTCTCAAAAAAACCCGAGACACCCGGAACTTCTCACTTATAACCCATGGTTTTTCCGGTTGAGCGGATGGCGTCTCTTAGAAAATTTTCTCCGTATTCGACACGTTCTCGCGGCTTGACATGCTCGAACGACGATATCTCACAGCCTATTGACCTGATTATGATGGGACTCCTGGTGAGTCACGCAAGGGGACAAGGTGCCCGCGATACCGCTCGCGCCCCTGCGAACCACGCCATTCCGAGAACTTAGAAACGCACCCTCGTAATAATTACGTAGATCTACACCTACTCCGCTGATAATTAAATTTAGAAATATGACACTTTATAACTTCTCGCTGCCTTGCTGACCGTGACACGAGAATATATTTACGAGGAAAGCGTCCGAGCACCTTCAGCGATTCCCAATAGGGCTAATTCCGTAACGTAAATGCGTCCCTACGTCGAGTCCATTAAACGACACCGACTAATCTTTGTTATGGGATCATTTTCGTGTTAACATCCGAAAACGTCCTTCAAACAACCGCCTAGATTAATTTATCGACATAATAAAAAATTAATCAACTAAAATGTAATCAAATGTATAATTTAATCAATTTCGAACGTTGAACTAAAACAATTCGAGTACTTACTTATAGGACACTTTTTAATCGCCATTGACATTTTGGAGATCTGTGGTAACGATATAACTATTCACAATACATAATGGATTTAGGGATATTGCGGTCCCCTCTAACTAACCGATTCCTTCGCGAAATCGAATTCGGCTGCAGATTACAAGCCAGAGTTGGCGCGCGGACCCCTTCGGGTAGTCAATTAGTTTTGTTATACATATATTACGTTTCTATGTAAAGTTATTGTACCTATTCGAAGGTAGCAGGCTCGGTCAAGTTCAATTTAAGAGCAGATACGAATAAAGAAAATTTTCTTGTTTACAGTAGAAACCTTGCGTAACGAAAGCGATACGTTCCGCGTTACGTGAATTTCGTGTTCGTACGGGACCCGGAGCACTAATTGCAAGTCGAAATGAAATCAATCTTCTTCGTATTAACAATAACTTGCAAGTGGAAAGACGCAGTTTTCCGACTTACAAGGAAGGTTACCCAAAGGGTACAAACCGATATTGATGAAAATTTTATCATAGAAACTACTACCCGATAGATGATGTTTGGTAAACATAAATTAGCTGCCATAAAGACTTCGTTTACGTTTTATTCAATAATGTTGATTTTCAAATTAATAGGGCTGTTATCAGAACGGTTTTAGGTATAGGTTTGAAATTCGTAATATTTCAATTTGAGGTTATTTTGCACATTTTCGAATTAAAAAAAAAATTTTTCACGCAGTTTTTGAGCACGGCCGTCGTCTTGAATTCTTTTTAATGAAAACATGAGGTATGTTATGTATCATTAAAAAGCTTACTTTTTTCTCTGTTTAACCATCTAAAAATTGTATGGGGTTACATTAGGAAAAATTGATATAAAATAGAAAAACGTTTTTCATATAACTATGCGTTCGGCTATTATAATATGTATATTGTACTTACTTACTTTCATTCTTCTATTTTAAAATTACTTTAAGACATAAGAATTATTACATTTATAAAATATTATTAAACGAAACCGTAGCTAAACCATACACACCTTTTTTTCGGCAAAATTTTGACCAGAACGTTTTGAAATGGAATGTTTAGAACGAAATGACTAGAAAACGCGTATTTTTAGAAGAACAAAGCGAGAAATGACGAAGTACAGGGCGTTTAAATAGATTTAAAATGTTCGCATAATCTCGATTAAATGACACTACCTGATACGCGTAGAACAGGTCCGGAATTACCTGAAAAGTAGTTTTTCAAATATAACAAACAAACTACATATTTTAAATCGATTTAAAATTTTAGCGAAATTTCGAAATCAATTCCTTAGAACGTTTTTTTTTTGGCAAAATTTCAACCCGAACGGTTTGAGACGGACCGTTCAGAACAAGTCGAAAATTACTAAAAACTCGTATTTCTAGTATAACAACGCAAGAAATGACGAACTACACGTTTTTAAATCGATTTAAAATTGCGATTTGCGAAACCTCGAAAAAATCCTTGGTGATCAAGTTCTTTTTTGGCAAAATTTTAACTCGAACGTTTTGGAACGAAACGTTCAAAACAAGTCGGAAACTGCTAGAAAACTCGTATTTCTAGTATAACAAGGTAAGAAATGACGAACCGCGGGCGTTTAAATAGATTATAAATTTTGCATAATCTCGACAAAATGACATCACGTGCTACGCATAGAACAGGTCCGGAATTAGTTGAAAAGTAGTTTTTTGAGAATAACAATGCAAGAAATGACAATATTTAATATGACAAGAATATTGACATTTAAATGATAATATTATAATAGCCGAACAAATAAGTATATGAAAATTTTTTTCCTATTTATCTCAATTTTTCCTAATGTAATCCCATACAATTTTTAGATGAACAGAGAAAAAAATAAGCTTTCCAATGATATATAACATTCCTCATGTTTCCATTAAAAAGAATTCAAGATGACGGCCGTGCTCAAAAACTGCATGGAAAATTTTTTTTTTTAATTCAAAAATGTGCAAAATAACCTCGAATTGAAATATTACGAATTTCAAACCTATATCTAAAACCGTTCTGATAACAGCCTTATGAATTTGAAAATCAACATTATTGAATAAAACGTAAACGAAGTCTTTATGGCAGCTAATTTTTTCACCAAACATCATCTATTGGGTAGTAGTTTCTATGATAAAATTTTCATCAAAATCGGTGTGTACCATTTTGGTAACCTTCCTTGTTAGTTTTAAATCGCATTATGCGGAAACAGTTCTACTGTAAAAGTAAAATCGTTGAAACGGCGAGGCGTTCCCGATAAAGCAATAGATCGCGCCATCGAGAGCTCTTTAATTTTCAACCGAACATGAGTTATATTAGGTTCATACTCGCATAAAGTCAAATAAAACGAGCAAATGGAGCGAGGTCGGGCGGTTTTATTGGTTTTATTAAGTATCGGCGAATGTATCAATAAACCTCACTTTTATTTCGCTTTTAACGGTGGTATTATTATTATTTTTTATAAATACTATAACTATCCCATACACATACACAGATATATATATATATATATATATATATATATATATATATATATATATATATATATATATATATATAACAAAGCGCATACCAAAAATAATAACCCTTTCAAGTTAACTAATAAATTATTTTAGATCCCATTACCTGCCCAGTTATAAACGATTATGGCTTGTGTTATTTGCCCGTTTGGAAATTAAATTAAATTATATAAAATACGACAGCATAGGTACACTTTGTCCAAAAAGTTTCGGCGCCATCTAAATGTGATCATATCGATAAACAAGTTTCAAGGCTTGCGTGCGAGCCTTTGCATTTTTCAAACATTCTTCTCGCCCTAATAATGTATTTCCACATATCCTGCCGTGTTTCGGTCGGGCGCATGCCGGTGTCACGTCGACGCAGTCGCAGCACGGTAGACCATTTATATAGAAATTTTTGTCTCAAGAACTCTTGTTGAAGATGAAGCAGTTTAAGTTCCAGTTCAAAGTAAGGAACTGAAGTTTGAACGTTTAATAAATCGCCTAACTCTCGAACCTTTATCGGGGACGAAACTTTTTGAACGGAGAGTGCCTAAATGAAAACCATTAAAAAGAACTTCGGAAATGAGCTGTTATTTCACTTACGTATACATTTCAAGGTTTCAAGGTCGTTCGCATTCTAGTACATCGCCTAATTCAATAAGTGCCCATCCTTCGCGCCCCCTTGGGCGCGCAATTTAAATTTAAAAAAAATGAAAATAAACACCACCGTTTCTAATTTCATCGTTTCATTTATAATATTCGCGTTTAAGCTTTATTGCTCACGATGTTTCCTATTATGAATAGTAAACGTATTTTTTTTTAATAAGCATTTCGTGCCCTTCAATATTTTTATGTCTGATTTTAATCCGCATAGCGGTCGCCACGACAAAAACGCGCCTTCACAAAGTATGTAATTTACCTTTATTCTCGATAATTGTTATGTTTTATAGTATTTTAATCCGACGCAAAATAACGTAAAAAAACGATCGATTTTTGAAATTTTTAAAATAGGCAGGTACGCCGCACCTAACCAAATTACGAAGCAGTAATTCTTAAAAGTGCGTCAAACATTTATCAGCCCAAGCAACGACAAGAGGGGAGCACATCATTAATCTCGTTTACAACTGACAATTTTCAGTTTCACCATTGCTCGGAAACAATTTAAAATTGAAGCGGATTTATTACGACGCGAATGAATGCCATATTAAATTTACAGGTGCGCACATTTTCGCAACCACACAATAAAATAACAATATAGATAATAAATAAATACAAAACGCGCGGCATTAATACAAATAGAGTTTTTCTAATCGTGGTCTTTTCTAAATTCCAGATTGGATCTGAGAAATTCAGACTGTATCTGAGGCTATTAAGAGAAGATCTTCCGAAATCCCCACGAAAATCTACACACCACTCCTACGCAACTGACGGTGAAATTCAAACGCCACATAAACAGTACAAAGCATAACATAAAACCTATAAAACTATTTTATAACAATAGGTAGATGAAAATTATTTTTTGAACATTTTGAAAAAAAATTTATTGCTCAAATATAAATATATTGGCTAAACCGCATTTGTTTTTAAATAAAATTTACGTAGATAATAGGTATTTAAAGTATGCTTAAGAACGGGCGCGAGTTTATTTAAATTATTCAAATTTAAATAGTAATTTCGAAAATTAATTCACGAGCCTAAGACTTTTATTTTTAGGAAACAAAATTAAAATTGTATTAAATTTTGTTATTAGTAGTTAATTAATTCGCGTGCGCGGATAAAAAATAAATTTTAAAGGGCAAATCGAAAGAAATCGTTTTATTGGGGATTTAAAAAGAAACGCGTTTTCCTTTACGAGCCGGCCCTCAAAAGTCCAGATACCGTATTTTTGTATTTGGCCTAAAACAAAAGTCGCACTTTAAATAAAAACTTAAATGTACGAGCGAACGTCTCGTAAAAACGGTGTTTGTTCTTAGTCTTATAAAAATTGAACGTCGTCGTGAACGTTTAAAAGTTATGATTTAGTATCATGACGGCAATTCGGCTTCCCCCGAACCCTCATAAGCTGCCCGCCGCCATTCCGCCCTACTAAAATTTGTAAAAACCTTTTAGAGTGACCCGGCTTAGGGGCAGAGGAAAACTCGGTTCGACCAAATAGGGTGTAATAATTTTCGGTTGGTTTATTAGAAAATGAATATTAGATAACAATTAACCTCTTCGTAAACGAATTTAGATTACAAAAAATATTTTTTTAGTCGATTAACGAGCTTACGCGAGCACCTAACGAGTTAGTTTTGACACTGGACGCTTCCCGATTTAATTATTATTTCGTCGTGTTTCTAATGTATAAATTAGATAAAGCTAAACTATTAACTATGTTGTTTTTTAAGGGAAATTAATGATTTTAGCACTACACTACACAATAACAACCGTTCGTTATACAATCATACTAAAGTTTTTTTATAAATGTTTTAATATATGAAGAACGGATAATCAATATTGAACTGAAAAAAAAACTGATTTTTTTGATAATTCTAAGGTATATTTTCAAATAGAACATAACACAGATCAGAAGTTGTGCAGAACACTCGTTCTTGTCTTGTTAGAAATGTTATCGCGTGATATCACAGCTAGAATTACTAGAAAATTCTATGCCCGGTTGTAAAAACAAGACGCTTTCGACAGGAAATGGTGTCGTAATACCGCCCAATGAGTCACCACTCTAAAAGTTTATTGCACATACTTGCAAATTGTTGCATCATACTTTTTTATCGAGATGAATCACACTTTTATTTTAACACGAGCGGATCATGCTCGAAAATTTTCGTGCATCTTCAATATAATAGATTTTAATACTAACTTCAAAAATGTTAAAATGTAGGTATTTGTGGTGGTCAATATTCTAGAATGCTAGTTTCGATAACCGCAGCGGTTATCTGGCCTTATACGCGAGTCCCATCGGTTGACTGGTACAGTCGGTTCCTTTAGTACCGATATGGTGTAGATACATAATCGCGATAAAGTGGTCCTTACCGACTCGAGCTCAGTGTCATTAATTTGAAATTCGCCAAAATTAAAACTCCCAGATAAAAAAAAAACTGCTGACCTGACGTACAACACGTCCGTCCCCATTAATACACCGAATAAAAACGATGGCAACGAATACCTTTTAAATGTTCATATCGTTTTCAATTAATAGTTTGGTTTTTTAAAACGTACACGACCTTCCCCTATTTTAGTTTAATTCTTTTTTTAATACCTGCATATATTTTGGTGGCTACTTGATCGAATTTTGTTTATAAAAAAAGATGTAGTTACAACATACGCGTCCATCATGAACGAACGCTGACGGCAACAGTTGTATGAAAACAAATGCCCTTTCACGTCGAATAAAATGACACCTAAAGCGCTTAGCGTAACGCCTTTTGATGGGAATACCCTTAACGCGAATAAGAGCGGCACTAAACAAAAAAAAAAGAAGAAAAAAAACTAAAACCTTTAGCGATTTTCGTCCGGTCATAAAACGAAATTTTATATAACGGCAGATGTATTATTTACTTTATACAGGGTGGAATAAAAATAGGGAAACGCGGCTGCCCTGTTCAAACGGTTTGGACTAAAAGATCAATTGTTTTCGTAGTCAGTTTTTAAGTACATAGCGCTATAGATTCCGAATTACGTCATTGGAAAGCTGATTTTTTCATCTTTATAACCATTCGAATTTTTTATAGGATTACACAGCAAAAAATTGCAAATATACTAATGTATTGCACTTCAAATCTAGCAACTTGTGACTTAAATCAACAACTTCACTCTTAAATCTAGTCAACGCTCTATTAGATTCGAGAGTGCGATCCAAACAGTTGTTAATTTCGGTCAGAGGTTGCTAGGTTTAAAATGTAAACCGTTTGAACAGGACGGTCGTGTTTCCTTACTTTCAATTCACTCTGTATGTATCTATAATTTAACGATTGCGATCGAAAAAATGCGTTTTAAAATTTACTAGGTAAAGCCTAGTTTAGTCTAAATAAATATTTATCTAAAATTAATATACAGAACGTTTCAGATTTCACTACCCAAACCTACATCTCGATTATTTTTGAAAATTGTCCCATCGAACCCTATTTATTCGTAAATGGTATGTAATTCTTTACAAGTTCGTTCTAACTGACAAGTATTTACCGTGGAAACAATAATTGTTCGAACAAACGTTTCCACGATAAAATATATCTGTCAGATAAATTTATAGAAAAATGAAGAGAGATCGGCCCTAAAATTTTACCTAAAATGAAAATTTAAAACAAACTTCAATCGTTTTCATTATGTATTAAATAAATTGTCAAATTGCGGATTCATAAAAGTTAACGGACGGCCGTGTGACTTAAAGAGTCAGCCTCTCGACTTGCCCTTCTAGCGCACACACGGCTGCGGGTTCGAATCCCGCTGCAATCGTGGACGTTCGTGAACATGACACTAATCAGAAAACCATAAATAAAAATTCGACTGGCAAAGCAATTAATTAATTAAAAAACAATAATAAATAAATCAAAGTTAACGAGAAAATTCGGACTTCGTGCGCGACGACCTTGAGATTCTTGAAATTCTTCCCGCTTAATAAACGTTCGTATGTTTCTCGCGAATCAAATAAACAAATAATGAAAAGTAGATTGCGTTTTCAATGAATTCGACATTCAAAAGAAATTAAATAGTAAGTAGATGTTATTTAAAAGGGGTCCCGGAAAGTTTTCGATTCTTTCATTTTCTCATCTTCAACTTCGTCTTATGTAAAACGCGTCCGGGACGCGTCTTTGTTTCAACGTGTTCAAAAAAAAATAATAATAAAGGGACTAGATTAAAAAGGCAAATGTTGTTTGAATAGATTCGAAGTAATCGGTAAAATAAATAATAAAAATTGCGACGTTCCCGAACAGTCATCGTTTGTTTATACAAACGCAATTCAATTTTTTTTTTCTAATTCCGTTAACCGTCTTAAATGCGCAGTCACAAATCGAGCCGAAACCGTCTCCACGTTCTATATAAGGAAATTCACGTCCGAATTTGTTCTGTAAAAGTAAGAAAAAATTGGACATACGTATACATAATTCGAAAGCTTCCTTTATTAATGTATGACGGTACTTCACTTACAGAAAATTGCATTTACTTAGAATTTTATGTGAGCTGTCATTTTTTAGCTCTGTTAAAATGAAAATGTGTAATCATCGAATATGTATACTGATATTCAAAAATTTCCTTTTTTCGTTTCGTCGCGTTTTATAATTTACGTTCACTTTATTCCGCGCGCGTTATCGTCTTATTTAGCGAGTTTTAAAAGGTAGGCGTAGATTATGTCGGGTCGCATCGCAGCGCGACCAATTGCCGGGGGTGCAATTTAAACGAGTCAACGAGACGACGATCGGTCGAGGAGTTTCGCGCTGCGATGCGGCCCGCTGCGCCCCGGCACAGTGCACAAATAGGTCGAAAAAAATTTAAACGATAACCATTATGGTGGGAGTAGAAAATTAGGATTTTCCCATGTCCAATTTATTTTTTTGTTGTTGATAATTTTACCGCAAGCTCGGCGACTTACTGAATTTTTATACATATTTTACATTGGAACTTCCCCATACAGGGTGCTCCAGAAGAAACGTCCCGTACGTATAGTATATTTAACATTTACATAATGCATACCGATATAATATGCTAAAATTGTTTAAAGTACAAAATGGTCGCATTCGGGGAATTGTAACGTCGAAACGCTGCAGCGCTGTAACTAGTATTGTATTGTATTGTATTGTAACTGTACTAGTTATTTTTCAGCTTTTAATTCTTAGGTTGGAAATTTTGTTTGTAAAACACTCAAATTTTTATGTAAAACTTACCTTGTAGAATCTTCAACCTTTCTTCTTACGTTACTGCAAGGGAAATGACTTCGTCTCCGAATTGTAACGTTATAAGCCATCTTTATTTTTTGCATAAACCAAAACATACACAAGCAACATAATTTGTTAGGTTAGAACGCATGGATGCGTCATTGCTTTATTTAGTTTTAAAGCGTTAAAGCGGAATATTTACATGCTTTAATGCTTTACTAAAGCGCTGCAGCACTGCGAGTAAAGCAGACACCATTCAGAGCATCGCTTCGATAAAGTGCTACAGCGCTACCACTCCCTGAATGCGACCAATGTCAGGTAAACATTCTAAAATTACAGATCAAAGCTTCATAATAAATTAATTTAATCGTACACCTACCTACATTTAAATTCCACTTCGATACCCTTTCATATCTATAATCCCAAACAAGAATCAATTAGTTATTTGTATTTAACGCAAAGGCTTATTTTCCGTCGGGTCAATTTTGTGGGGGTTATTTGCGGTTAATCGAAATTCTATTGTACACCTACCGGTATTTATTATGTATGTAAACGAAATGAGTTACGAGTTATAAGAATCGTTGCGCGGTACTTTCGACGAAAGGTTAAACTAATATAGAATTGCCCTTGTGGGATATTTGAGAAACAAAATCGAAATAATAAAGAACGGGATGAAAGGCAAAGGTAGGTAATTAGTAATTAGGGCGGTTAAATACGGATCATAAACGGAGGTGGATAATGAGACAAAAACGTCAAGGTTTCAGTTCATTATTTGTGCCTTGCTATACGTACGCTTATTAATTTGATTACGAGGATTTAATGATGACCAAGAACTAAAGGTTTTTGTCCGAGAACGAGCCTTTCGGAGTAAATAGAACGGACTTTTTATATACAATTATATGCTAGGCAAGATACGATATCCATAAGACGATACTTTTATTTAAAAAAACGTCGTTAATTATACTTCGAAAACAATAAAATACGACAACGCATAAAACCGCAATCGGTTGTATTTTTCAGACACGGATTTAGGATTTTCTTCATTTAACGTTTTCGTAACTCCAACAACGTGAGCGACACTTTTACACACACTCACACACATAAATCAGAATAAGCGTTGGTTCCAACTAGTAGTTCAGATTGCCGAGGTTTTACTGTAGTTAAAAAACGAACCTATAATTAAAAACACCTCGAACGTTCAAATTTTTGTTCGGGCCACTTTTGAAAATTACTTTTTTTTACCGTATATATTGCTCGATTCGAGCGGATCATCGAAGTCGTCCTTCTGTCAAATCGAAATTACTCACTTTGCCGTGACGTCTCGCTAAAATTTCAACTTGGTCTCGAATCAACCGAAATGCCCACAACACGGAAACAAGCGACTAATTAATTAAATGCCCGAACTAGGCCATTTAGTAAATTAACTTCTTAGAAGTGCAAGTTTTGCGGATTCGCCGAATCAAGTCGAAGTCCGAAATCACGTCCACGGATCTTTTCGAGACCCTAAAACTATAACTTCGACATTAGTGTTTGTAGTGCGCGAATGTTGCCGACGCTTGTGCGATTTAAGGTTCAACTCGCGCGGACGACAAACTGTCGCAGTTATCCGCGACTTTTATTTAGACACATAACTCTTGCAGCATTTCCAAAAACTTTTGAGTATTATTTTAATTGTAATTTAATAGAACTGCATTATTGCATGAATTAATTACAATTAACAATACGTGTAATTATAATTGATATAGCCGAACCTATGTGAATTGTATAACTTCGAAACTTTGAAATGTGCAATATTAAACAGATAGTATTATTACTAATTAGATAGGTACAGTGGCCTCCATAAAAACTGGGACATGCCTTGAAGTGAAGTTTAACGAATATTTTGAGGTGTGACACGGAATTGCTCGACGGTACATAAAGTACGTATACGTTATTCACGATATGTTCCACCAATCACGTCATCGACAAAACGTCGTATTTTTACAGTACTAATAAATTACAAAAATATTCTAAATAATAATCAGTTCTATTAAATATTATTAAAATAATGTTGAAAATCAAAAAAAACAAGTTACTAGTGAGTCGAACCCGCGACTGCACGGTGTCGCGCCCTCTACAATATGTACCATGGGAACTATATCAATTTTCAAAATTAATTACTCGAAAATGCTCTAGAACTGGATCTTAAAATTTTAACCAATTACATTTCTTACTGTGATCTATAATTTCGCTCAAATCGTTGAGGGGCAAAAATAAGTGGAAATACAGCCATATAAAAGTCGCAATCTAGCTGCGTAAGATTGTCGTCCGTGCGAATTCAGTCTAACTATAGTTGAAATAGAAACTACGATTCGAATATGATGTTATTAACTGGCTAATTACGGTCGCTTACAAATTATGGCCTATCCAAACCTATATGCAATTTACGTCATCAATAAAAAGTTACTAGATTGTTTATTTGTAATTCGGTTTAAAGTTTGGAAAGCGACATATTCTATAGATGATTTACCTACGCACATATTAAATGGTATAAAGAAAGACTACAATTTATTAGGACTGTCAAAATACGAGGTGTGAAACGTCATCATCTAGTAACCTTTCATTGATGACGTGGAATTGCACATAGGTTTGGACGAAGTGTAATATAAAATTTATGGTAGATAAATGAAGGATCGCCAATAAAAAGTGCCTCCCCGGCGGGGAATCGAACCCCGGTCTCCCGCGTGACAGGCGGGGATACTTACCACTATACTACCGAGGACTACGTATTTCAACCGTTCGTTGTTTTTGTGCCACTACTAACGGTACGATTGCACATTTTTGTTGTTATATTTCGTGTTTATAATCGATTAAAATGTGAATTGTGAGAAAAAAGGGCAAATTATTAACCGACTAACATTTTTAATTTAAAACCTTTAGGAAACTACGATGACGTTAGAGGGACTGCGGGCAGTTTTTGACGTTTCGATAAAAAACAAATGTGGGGGGGGGGTTGCGGACAGTGCCTGCGGTATTTTTTTCTTTTTAACTTTTTTTTTATTTCTCGCCGTTTACGTGTACGATCGCATTCCGACGTCATTAACAATTTCTTCTCTAGTTTACAGTTTATAATTGGACTACTTTAGTTTTACAATAATAGGGTCTAATAATAAGTAAAAGGCGTATAGGTATAATAATATAATAACAAGCAAACTGAATAAATACGAGACATACAACATCAAGATCTGAAACAACCGACAGTTTTCTATATTTTTCATTTAATCGGTTCGTATCGACTTCATTTTTGGCAGGACGTGGCCCGCACGTTTTGCAAAAATGAGTTATTCTGACCATCTTATGCGTCTAGGGCAGGGGTCGGCAACCTTTTGAGTCGGAAGAGCCAAAAATTACAATTTACAAAATTTCAGTTTTTAAAGAGCCACAAATTTTTTTCTTGCCAACAATAAATAGTACTCGCATAAATAACTAGAGCCGCAGCTTCAGATCCAAAGAGCCGCATGTGGCTCGCGAGCCGCAGGTTGCCGACCCCTGGTCTAGGGCAAAGACATCTTCCGTTAAAATTTGGTAACGATATTCTTATGGCTACGAGACGATACAAAATGCGCTCTCCTGTAAAATTTCTTCTGCAAAAACTGCGTCGAATTATCAAAAAAAAAACAACGTTTAAACGTCGTCGATCGTTTTTAAGTTCGATACGAAATTGAATCGAAAAGAGAATTCGTCAATTTATTGTGCTTATTTCGATTATTCATTCATTTTCAGCGATTCGTTACTTAAGTGAATTACCCAAGTCTATTCAATCATTTAATTTCCTACAAAAAGGGTTTCTATCTACTTACTTACATTTGGATATTAGATAATCAATACTTCTCCGGTAACGTTAACCGTTGTTTCATAATTATGTACTTATTTTTCGTTTCGATATACGCTTAGGTAATATTATCAAACAGTAACACTTTATTATTGATGGTCAACAAAAACTAATCAATTACGTGTTAGGTATTAGAAAAGACACGTACCACCAATGATTACAATTACAATGAAAAACGCGAAAATAAAGTAATAGGAAAAATTAATTCGAACGTTTTGGAACATTAAAGGAAATCACTTTAATTTTATTTCGAACAAACGTTGAAGATGCGAAGTGCCGCCTTGAAATTCCTTAATTAACGTTACTAATAAAGTTTTAAGGCCAAGGCCATGTCGTGACACAAAGAATTACCAAAAAAAAAAAAATGAACCGCGGTCATTAATATTATAAATAGACGCGACCCTCGACGTACGTTTCCACCCCTATGAAGATAGATGGACTGTTAGTTTAAGCAATCATAACCATTGTATATGGTACATTGTACATAGGTACTTAATGCGCATAACCTACACCAAATAATGTAGCGCCTATGTGTAAAATAAACTATCCCGGCTTAATATCTAGTAAAAAAATAAAGTGTAATAATGGTTGTAATTATCCATCTAATTTAAAATCTGAATGTATATTACCTAAAGTCCGACCAAATGTAAACAATTTATTACGTATGTAGCTGTAAGAGCAAGTAAGCAGACACCTGTTAAGAATAAACGCGCTGTTGTAAGTAAAACACCAATTCGGAAGTTAACTAGCACTAAACGAGCTCTAAACTAATTCTAAACGAGTTTCGGCTTACTCTACGCGTCCAACACATTTTATATTTTCATTTACTATATAAAAACAAAATTTTAATCGAATCTAATTCGATCAAAATGCAGATTATAATTAGATTTGATTAAAGCAAAGATGTATGTGTATCAATCGTCAAACTACAATCAGTATCTATATAAATAATATACCTATGAATACGTTGTAACCTATTTTAGGCAATAAAATTTTTAAAATGTAAATACCCTCGCATTTTATTTACCTATATACTATGTATATTTACTTCCAAAATGTTTTTGATCCAAATCCGAATAAAGGTGAGTTTTAAATTGTGAGCTTCAATTTCTCAAATTGCACGGTGCCTCATAAACAAATTAATAGAAGACAGAATAGTCCAAAATAACCAAAATACATTTTTAAATAGTTGAAAATTGTATAAAACAAACATTTTTCCCGTTGAGCCTATCGTAACAAGTAAATTAAGGCTTTTAAAATAATTATTTAACGAAAAGGTCGGATGCTGCGTCCACTTTCACTATAAATCGAACTTCTAGTCGACAAAGAAAGGTGGGATGTTTTTTAAGTTTTTAACTAACGCCTCCTAACGTATGTATAAGATATAAATGCACGGACTTTTGATTCGTACGTAAAATTCTCCGAAACTCGAATAAGCATTCCAGAAACTTGGATAAGCTTTTTTTAATATTAAAAGAGATTCAATTTTGATACGTTACGTCAAGATTATTAATTCGTTCTTTATTGGTGATTAATGTGAAACACAGAAAGTGTGTAGTGTTCCAACTTTGCAGTGGACAAAAGAGCTTTCGAGACCTTAATCATAATTAAGGCCGGTCGCAAGTCACAATCGGCCTAAAGTTTTACCTTCAGATACTAGATATTCATAAATTAGGCGCTTAATTTTTTTTTAATCATAAAAACATCTAATTAAAGCCAATTCCGTCAAAATTACTATTAACGTCGTTATTGAGCCACTTCTATGCTCTTCGTAATACACCTAATTTGACTAGACGGTATTAACTTGAATAAATTAGTCAATTTCCGCGCCGTTTTAGACTTAATTCAATACCCAGATGCACAATCAATCTTGACTTGAGATCTTCATTTACGGATTCGCATCCTTAAATTCGCATCGCTTCCGAATTAAAATACATTCGAATTAATGTAATGGCAGTCGACAAAAAGAAATAATGAAAAAAAAACTCGCTCGCGCAAGGAAAATTTTAATGAAAATGACAGTGAAATATGACTTAAAAACGATATATCATGTTGCCAAAAAAATAAATAAATAAGCTTGTTCCCCGTGCCTGCATATGAAAAATATTAACGTCAATTAGACGAACCTGTTCTTCCTTTACATCTGTTTGTTTAGATTATCGTGTCTGTTGACTTACAAAGGAAAATCTCGCACGTCTTACGATTTTCAAAGAATACGAAAACCTTTTAAAATTCTACCCGACGAACGTATTCAAATCCGACGATTAATTACCTATTATTTGGGATTTTTATTTAAATTGAAGGTTACTCGGGTGCGTGACATAAACTATGGATTATCTCACAAATAATCATACTTTATGTTAGATTTCATTAGGTATATCTCATATATATTTTTAACAATTTCGTTATTTATTTCTTTTTAAACCTTTAACGCCTGAATAATATTATCCACTAAAGAATTAATTATAACAATGTTGCGACGCAATAAAACCTATTTTACATTGCTTATAATCTTTTAACGTCTGCGCGCACGTTAAACGTTTTAATAAGTAAATGGTTTTCTAATAGTGCAATGTTACATCTAGATGTCGATTTTTGTAATTATCATTAAAAATATATACACGACAAGTTGTTATTTCATTAAGAAAATCGGGATGCCTGCCCTTTTAATGTGCAGCAGGGCTCGCCAGCCAGATTGTGACGTAAGAGACTTGAAATTAAACCGGTATTATAACACAAAGAGACTAAAATTTCTCGGGACGTTGCTAGACTCCCCAACTATATGTAGATAATTAGCGTGCTACACTACAACCGTTTAAATTTCTAAAATTAAAATGACAAGAGATTTTAAAAAAAAGTCGGTGCCACGAAATGGCCGTTCTTGGATTTTCTGCTTGTATTATTTTGTAGCAGCCGATTTACTGTATGACGCAAAAGTGGGTCTAGTGGTGATTCGGCGCCTTCGGTAACCGGATTGAAATATAGATACCTAACCCCTTTTTACCGCGAGAAGTTTGTTGTGGACTTTTTATAAACCTTTCTAATTTTTTTGTTCGCAACGACGTTATCACCGCCACCTTTGTTGTACTTATAAGGTTTATCGAGACTTTCTTCTAGTCAGACTTTTGACTTGACATCTTACAATTAATCTATTTAACTACTTCAACTATTAACGACAACGAGAAGAACGTTATCAAGATTCCGATGTAATCGAGTTAATCGTCGTATCGATCAGTTATACACATAGATATACAGGGTGTCCGGGAAATGGTGTCGAATATCTCGGGAGCGTATAAACCTTAAAGTTCCTATAAAGAGTATAGCGGGATAAGCATGGCAAAATGGCCCCCAAAGAAATCTACGAAACAACCTATATTATTACATTGGCAAGTCATCAGGAAACGATATATACACGTTTTACTCCTTGACCTTCAGTAGTCCTTGAGAAAATCAAAAAAGTATGTACCGGGGGAACTATTTTTTAAATTCGTTTATCTACGAAACTATTATAGCTACGAACATAAATCAAAAACAGATTGTTAAAGAATACTTCATAATATAACATATGTTTTTTCTATTAGTTTCGACTAATAATAACTATTAAAAAATTAATGGAGAAATTTTGAAAATTGAAAATTTTACAGTTCGGCCAGAGTGACAATCATCAAAAAAATGTCAAATATTGCTACTAATGTCTACTACTACTCCTAAAAGTTTCGTGAAAAAAAAATAGGTACAACACTCTGAAAAAAAATAAAAGCAAATATTGGTAGCGTCAAAACAAAAACGACAAGTTAAGTTTTTTACATTGTTTAAGCCGCGAATAGAAATTAAAAAAAAGTAAAAGTAAAAGAGTAAAAGTAAAAGTCAAGTAAAAAATATAAGAATGTTTCACTACTTGCTGTAGTTGTGTAAAGCGATCTCATTGTCAGTACCCATCACCATACAGGAACAGCGCCGGCGCGGCGCTTTAGTCGGACATGCAGATTCAAGTTCTAACATTCTTGAAGTGTTGTTAATATTTATGTTCGACGATTAAAATACGTAGTTCTAGAAATTCGAAAATCGTACTCAGTAGGCATAAGAACTTCGTTACAACCACATGATGTGTTCGTTGTTGATCGTGATTTTCGTGATGTAATAAACTACATAACTAATGAAGGCTTTACCGTATTTGTGCCTGCCTGTAAAGGCAAAAAATCTCAATTAACTACGGAAAAAGCAAACATATCGCGAAAAGTAACAAAAATACGTCGTGTAGTCAAAGCTGTACATGGTGCTATAAGCCAAAAATATCGTCTCTTACATCACAACTTAGATAATAAACTGTTTCCAAAGGTACGATTGTTGTGATACGGACAAAGGTTGAGTTCAGATGGTGCATTACAAGACAAAATTATTGATTATATGGAAAGCAGAATGAATTCGACAAATACTTTGCGGGAAGATGTTGATAATCATCTTTGGAATCGTCGGAAATCGTCTTTTCAACATCTAATGGTATTTGACCTCCTAGATTTTCCACGTTTAACTGAGCAAGACTTGAAAGTTTTATTTACAGGAAGTTATCAACTTTCCCAAGCTGTGTCGTAATTATAAGAAATACTGGACAATAAGAATAATCTTCTCGTGCAGTATGTCAAGCAAACACCACATATTATAAAACTGAACGTACGATCAAATAAATAAATAATAATAAATAATAAAGAAAAATAATAAAGTATATCGTATTTATATCGATTATATTCCTATTGCTGTGACTGTCCCAACGGTAATAGAACAGTTGGGTGTTATTCACATGCAGCAACTATAATATATTATTTATCACTCACCCGATAAATGCCGCGTAATATATGTCCAGCAGAGATATTGTCGAAAATATTTGCAACAAATTCTGCTTCTGTTGTCATTAATGAAGATAGTGATGATGATTAATAATATTGACTGTAGGTAAACATCTGTACTCACTCAGGCAACTATATAACCAGAATTAATTAATAACAATAGAAACGTTTTCTATCGCATTCGATTATATCTATGTACATAAGACATTCCTAACTTTTCTATTAACTGAAATCCCTGATATTAGACACTTATTTGCATTTTTTGTTTTGTTTATATTTTATATTGTCATAATTGTCATATTATATATTATTGTCATATTTTATTTTGTTATAGTTTATATTTTTGTTTATTTTGTGCGGTACATTATATAGTAGTAAGTGATTATAGAGTGTATTATTTTTTTTCAAAGTGTTGTACCAATTTTTTTTTCACGAAACTTTTAGGAGTAGTAGCAGACATTAGTAGCAATATTTGACATTTTTTTGATGATTGTCACTCTGGCCGAACTGTAAAATTTTCAATTTTTAAAATTTCTCCATTAATTTTTTAATAGTTATTATTAGTCGAAACTAATAGAAAAAACATATGTTATACTATGAAGTATTCTTTAACAATCTGTTTTTGATTTATGTTCGTAGCTATAATAGTTTCGTAGATAAACGAATTTAAAAAATAGTTCCCCCGGTACATACTTTTTTGATTTTCTCAAGGACTACTGAAGGTCAAGGAGTAAAACGTGTATATATCGTTTCCTGATGACTTGCCAATGTAATAATATAGGTTGTTTCGTAGATTTCTTTGGGGACCATTTTGCCATGCTTATCCGGCTATACCCTTTTTAGTTTTAGTTGAAATTTAATAATTTTTGATGCACATGCGTAATAAATAAACGTGTTTAAAATGGCGTAATAGGTCTTTTTATATCATCTACCCTATTCAACCCTATATCCAAACCGCGTTGCAAACTGACTCAAATAAAATATGAAACGTGCTGTATAACTAGCGAAACAAAATAGATATAATTATATCCCATTTGCGATTTGAGCTAATTTGCGACTTCCAGGATTTCTGTAGCTAGAAAAAAAATTATTAAGGTTGCGAATCTTCCCATGCCGTAGTTAATTTATATTCATTCGTATTAAAAAGCGGCTATATAAATGAGTTTTCTGAAAATTGCTTTTTACGGAAATTGTCACGTTTAAATTATTATTTTTATAGAATTTCGATTTTAATAAAAATACTTACTTCGATCCCTTTTAAATTTCAGAGCATAACATAGTATTTCTATTTTTCAATAATACAAAAATTGTAAAATATTTCGTCGGCTTAATGTGTAAACTGTCTTACAACTCATTTTTTGGTCGCATCCGAGATAATCGTGTCACGTATAATAAATAAATAAAAGAAAATCTATCGATTACGTTAAATTTAAAAATGAAAATCATTTGTTGCCAAAAATCCAGAAGTTACCGTCGAAATCCTCTGTATTGACGATTATGTTGAAGTTCAATTTGAGACAAACAAAGTCAGCAAATATTTTGTCGGATAAATTAAAGAACTTAAAGAAAATATCGAGGTCGGCTTTTCTTCGCCCGAATAGACAAAAACCAAATTGCTTTATTTTTCCGGCTGTGGACGCCGACACCTGCATAATCAGCTCGAATCGGATAGTAAAGAAACTGCCAAAACCGAATGAGCTATACGACGAGGAGGCTTTACATTTCTTACAAATGTGCGACGGAAATCATACACTAGTTTATTGTTCATATTCGGATAAGCTGCGGGTTGTGACAGTAAGGTTTATATTTTTTAGAAACGACATTTAAGCATTTTTATCCAAAACGTTAAATATAACATGTACATTATATGTTTTATAGGTTATGTTATTCAAATTATTATTATTTTTTAATTCGGCTTTTAACACATCTATTGAAAACGCATGTAACACATGTAATTGAACCGCCGATGTGTCAAGTAATACATGCACAAGGTAGTATTTTAACGTTCGAGTTTTATAATGTACATGACACAACAAACGTTATATTACTTGCTTATTTACTGTGTTTTATTCTTTTTTATCGCCCATTCGCATATGAATTTTTAACTTTTTCTGTTCCAATTAATATTTTACGCGGGGCTACTTGATCATTTTATATTCAACTTTTTTTTTTGAAAAAACTTCAGTGGTTAACGTTCGAACATGTCTGGTTATAAACCGGCAATTTATTGAATGATCCCTCAAGATCATTAACTATTTCAGTGGTTTACTGTTTTCCTAAGCATTTAACGCTCTTGGAAATAATTATAACGCCAAGCATGTACTGTGAAGGATCAATATTAACTAAATCCAAAGTGAATGGTGAAGTATAGATATACATTCATAATATCAAGATAATCTTACAAAGCTATATGGTACCCTACTTAAACCATCAATAATACAATTTTCGTAGATTCGTTCAAAAATCTAGATAAGTAAAGTTTATTTGATATTTAAGCAAAGAATCAAAACCAATGCCTAACGCCAATCGCTCTTACTTTGAAATTTCAAATATTTTGCTCGACTTATCTAGACAAATTACAATTTCAAGCGTAAATTCGGTGAAAATACATTTACGAAAAGGAATTTATATAATCTGAAAAAAGTAAGATTGCAAACAAACATTCCAGCGCGCGTGAAATACCTAATTTTATCATAATTAGAACTTTTTAAAAGCGCAAGCTACGTAGAAGCTTTAAAGTTATTAGGTAAGGTAGGTAAATACGTAATTGATAGAACGCTTTATTATTAAAATTCGAATTAGTTATTTTTGAGTTAGACTATCAGTTTTTTACTTAACATTAAAGCGAAATTGAACAAACAAAGCAAGACACGTCGGGGGACATAAAAGTTTATTAAAGCACATTAGAGGATTATCTACAGTAGGAACAAATAGCATATTTTTTGTGAACAGTTCCAGAATTATTGCAGTATCAATTTGTCAAGTTATAAACTGTGATTATCGGTTATATCGGGACGAGCGAATAAAACCGGACGATTCCCAAAAATCGCAAGAAAACCTCCACGGCAATTAATTTCCGCATGTATAGCACCTCAAAGTTGATGCTTCGACCCCCCACCCTCCACCTCACCCCGTACCCCGCCAGTACGGGCTTCCCAAAATCATCCGATTTCGTTGGTTCACCCTTTAGTTACCTACTAATCGCAAGGTCGCTCTATATATAAAACTAGCCTAAAGTCCAAAATAAACGCTGTCGCGATTTTAACACGAATTAATAATTCAAGTTCAAAAATCATTTTCCATCTGAATGAGCATCCATCTACATAAGCAGTGCAAAATACTTAATGTATTGTATTTACCGTCGTCTACGTTGATTGTTGTTAGAGTCGTTTATAAAGTCTGTGCAATCGATTTTAACTTACAACTAGCGGCGCTTGCATCGGGAACTAATAAAATCTACTATGTATGGTTTAGAACTTTACTATTTGCTATAACTTTTTTAAAATTAAAAAATAAAGTTGTGTTTTCGTTTTACATCTGTTAAAACTGCAATTAATGTATTTTTCGTAAAGTAAACAAGAAATTATTCTAAAAATATTTAATAAAATAGCAGAAAGTATTTTTCTTAAGTATTATTTCTTTAAGGTTGACAGGTCAGCTGTTTTATGCGATTGCACAGACCTTATAAGCAACTCTGACAACAATCAACGCAGACTACGGTATTTACTATAATAATTATTGCTACCAAACTTAGACATAGATATACTTCATCCAAACCTATATGCAATTCACGTCATCAATAAAAGGTTACTAGATGATGACGTTTCACAACAGTGCTGTCACCTCGCACCTCGTATTTTGACAGTTCTAATAAATTGTAGTCTTTCTTTGTACAATCTAATATGTGCGCAAGTAAATCATCTATAGAATATGTTACTGTCCAAACTTTAAACCGAATTACAAATATACAATCTAGTAACTTTTCGTTGATGACGTGAATTGCATATAGGTTTGGATAAGCCATATCAAGATAAATCGCTAATCGCAGCATAACAACAGTAACTCATCCACATTCTGTAGGAACATTGTTTAACGTTAATAAATATTTCAACGCGACTTGTACTTGAAAGAAAACGACTATGATCACAAGTAGCAATAACCACGTTCGCCATCTAGCAACAAAATGCAGAATCCATTAACATTGTTAGGTGTTATCTGTTGCCCTTACTGTAGATCTGCCTCTACCGTAGATAAACCGTTGTCTGCATTGATTGGTGTCAGTTGACACTTCTATCAGGTCTGTGCAAGCAATTCAAAGTGCATCAGGAACTAATAAAATCTATTATTTATGGTTTAAAACTTTACTATCTGCCGAAACGTTTTATTTTCAATTAAAAAATAAAATGACGCTTTTCGCTTTACATCTGTTAAAAATACAATTGACGTATTTTTCGTAAAGTGAACGAGAAAAGAATTATTCTGAAAATATTTAATAATAGCGACCTCTATACGTACAATAACGTATTCACCGCGCGCTTGACGGCGTTCTTGTGCAACTGCGCCCGCATAAAAGGTGAATACGTGCACGCAATCGTTATTACGCAAAACTGAATGCGAAATTCACCTTTTACGTGGACGCTCTTGCGCGAAAACGCCGTCAAGAAAGCGCGCGCGCGGTTAGGGGAGTACGTGTTTCTTTAAGAGGGGGGTTCGATAAGCGAGAATCAACAGATGTCGCTATGGTAGATTCACTTCAGGAAACGATACTAAAAAACTATTAAATTTTATTAAAAAAATTTAATTGATAATAAATACTAATTCAATTACCTACTTGCTCCCTATATTTTTATCCTAAAAAAGTTAAAAGAACAGTTTTGCTAAGTTGTCCACATGCTTCCGAATACTTCAAATTATAGGATATTTAGCTACTATATGACTAAAATATTATAAGGAGCAACTAGAAGAAGGTTCAGTGAATACGTATATGAAAGTACAGGGTGTAATTGTTGATAGAATTCGTAAACCGTTTTCCGAAAAATCGTCATTTTCAAGTATAAAGCTATCTTACAGATAGCTACTTGATTTCGAAGAATTTGTCTAACAAAATTGTCCAACTATTATTGAATAGATGGTGCTGTAAAAATATTATAGTGGTATTTTTTTTATTTGCCGGCTGATTCGTGGACATTAATCTCCCGTTTGATAAACAAACATCAAACTGCATAGGCGACATATTTCGTTGTGGAAATATTTATAGTCAACGTATCTATACCGAAAATGAACTCGTAATTCTTATACGTATAAACTAAAACCAAAATTGAACTCATGTATTTTCTTACACTCTAAATAGTGAAATTCCAACCATTTCTACAAATGTGTAAGTGATTTATAATATTGTATAAAAAGGTCTAATTTCAAAATTACAGTTAAAATTAAGTATGTATATAGGTACATTTGCCATACCTACAGTTTTATTTATTTACAAGTTTTCATTATAGTGTTTTTAGTCTATTTATTATTTTCATTACAAGTTTTACAAGATAGAATCTCATTCGATTTCTTTTTCGATAGTAAGCATAATTATTTTGCATTTCGACGTGTTGTTGTTTATGATTTCTGTGAATTACTGAGAAATGCTGAGAATGCAGCATTTCATGTATACATATCTATATGTATATGATATCACAATACGATATCGATATCACGATATCTATAGATATGTATACATACGTTATTCGCGATAGGTCCCAACACGTCATCAATAAAACCTCGTATTTTTACAGTACTAATATGTCATATGTGTGCAGGTAAATCATCGGTAGACATCGGAGTGCCATGTTCAAAACTTTAATCTGAATTACAAATATATACAAATAATACAAATATACAATAAATGTAATATATACAAATATATACAATTTAGTAACTTTTTATGCATGACTGCGTGCATTGGAACCTATCGTGAATAACGTATTGTATGTACATGTAACATGTATTTGAGAACGAAATTGTAACTATTTAACTATAATAATGCTATAATAATTATTATTCTGAAATATATACATAAGTATATACATATATACATACATGCATATATCAGTAATATTGGATTTTCTATTGTTACAATTTTTATTTTGTATTAATAATGGCACTTCTCTCACATATTACACAAAAAATAAATTTTAAAAATCAATAATCATTATCATTGTGACTTTCTCGAAGAGAAATATTTTGAATTTTCCACTCCCATAATTTGGTAACTTTTCTGGTTGCAAGTTAAATAATTTTTTTAAGCTTGTTAACTTGCATTTCATTATTTTTGTGTCTCTCATCAAAACGCCCATTCTTTGTATCGTGTAACTTTATATCCTAGAATAAATCATTATAAACGCTAGCAAAGTTTACAACGTAAACATAATTAAATTAGATGCCAATGCATCAATGAAAAAGCGCACTCTGTAGAAACTATTTAGTAAAAGAAAACAGGAATTAACATTTAAATAGCCGATGCCAAAATCGCGCCATCTTACGATTAAAACATTTGATATTAATTAAAATAATTAGAAAAATACTACTGTGATGTTACTAGCGGAAACATGGTAGAAGCTGATTTTTCCAGCCCCCTCTTAAGGTTGTCAGCTTCACGGTTTTATGCGTTTGCACAGACCTGATATAAGTGTCAACTAACACGAATCAACGCAGACGACGATTAAACATACACATACTTAAAAACAATTGTTTGTATGGCAATTGAATGAATGATTAGAGTACCCGATCGTGTGTAAAAGTATTTACCTACTCCTATTAATTAATTTAATGGCACGATCAAAGTTAAATATAAGTAAACGACAACACATCAAAATGTAATTTAAAATTATAAAGATCCGACAATATTGACTGTGTCATCAACGTCGCCACTTAATTTTCCGATATTAAAAGCTTCGCAAACAAAAACATAATAGGTGCCCCCGCATTGTTAACATAACATTTTAATATAAATTCCCCAAAACTTTCACATTATTAAACTCGGAAACTATACTGTCAAACAGTTAACATAACCAAATTGACGTGTATCGTTATACGAGGCATAATTTTAATTTAAAACAGAGACTAACGAGCAGAGAAAGTGGCATTTTAATTGTATTTTTGGTTGTAGCCAACGACCCAGGTATTAACGCATAATAAACGAAATGTAGCTAAAACAAAAATCCGAATATCAATTAAAAGGCAACATTTAGAACTGCAACATTAATTAAAATGCAAAGCTAACGTAAGAACCGATCGACCTATATAATAATTCACACATCACACATATAATTCGCATTTGTGAAGCAAAAAAATTGAATTTATTCAACTATGACGATTATAATCAATATAGCAGTAAATCGCGCTTGGATTCTAGTATCTACATAATATAAGAATTAAACGGTCACAATAAAATTTATGAATATTTAATGGACCAAAATTCCTAGAGAAGAATTTAGGGGAATGTGCGCAGAACGAAGTTCATGAAATACACATTCGCTCCTATACGAAAAACAAAAAAAAAACAGATTTAGCAAAGTGCGTAAATTCGCACTCAATCGGTTGCTACCGAAAGTTGGCCATTGCGAAGTTCGATTGGTCGATCGAAAAGCTTCTAACGCGTGCAAAACGATTTTACACGCTTTTGTCGACATCTGTCGGCAAAATAATTTTTAACCAATAGACACCTTGTACTTATTTCGGTCGTCGTAAAATCATAGCTTGCAACTCGTGCCGAAAAGATATTTTACATTCGCTCGCGTACGACTTGTACGCGACCCAAACTGCCACACACCCATGTAAAATATCCTATATTTTATCACTCTTTGTGCAGTACAGTCAAACTACCCTAACGCGAACTTCTGCGGGCAAGTCGTATTTTTTTAAAGTTACATTTTCGCGTCGAGGTCGTATGTTACCGTTAAAAGTTGTTTTCAGTTATGCGACGGGGTCGCGATATACCTAGTGAACTAATTATTTTCGGGATTGTTCACTATTTTGAGGTAAGCAAAATTTGAAATAAAAAACGCCGAATACTTTCAAAAAAGAACGATTTATTTAATTTTAAAAAAAAATAGATCTTTCAGAAACAATGAAAAAAAAAGATACAAACTGGGAATGAATGAATGTGTGAGTGAGTGAGCGAAAAACTTAATTTTACCCCTCCGCTTTTGAGGGGCTAACTCCGAAAGGAGACGTTTTGTGAAGAAATTTTACATGAAGGGCGCCCCCCCTTAAATTTCGACGGTGAATCCCGCCCTTCCTTGAAGTTTTTCAGCATTATTCATTAATCGCCTTGTAAAGGGTGTTACAATAAGACGGATCGATTTTAAACGTTAATTAAAAATCAGTGGTGTACAAAATTGAAAATTTCTTTAATGAAACATGTTATTTGATCCATTGCAATTAAGTGTGAAAAATAATGTCCGCCAAATGTTCACCACGGCTCCGGCGGCAACGTTGATCCGCTTATCGAAATTTTTTATAACATCTCGGCATAATTGCTCCTCGATCTCATCAATGTGCCGCGAAATCTCGTCTTTGAGTTGTTGGATGGTGGTTGGCTTGTTGGCATAGACTCTACTCTTCAGATGGCCCCAAAGAAAGAAGTCTAACGGTGTCAAACCGCAAGATCTCGGAGGCCAATTGACTTCGCTGTATCGGGAGATTATGCGCCCGGGAAACTTCTCATGCGGTAGAGCCATTGTGGCGTGGGCTGTGTGGCATGTGGCGCCATCTTGTTGAAACCACATGTCATCGATGTCATAACCATCCAATATTGGCCACACAACGTTGTTTAACATTGCGCGGCAGCGCTCGCCATTCACTGTGGCCGAATTCCCAGCATCATTTTCAAAGAAAAATGGTCCAATGATTCCTCCAGCACAAAAAGCACACCGCACGGTGACTTTTTGTGGATGCATTGGTGTTTCGACAATTGCCCTTGGATTTTCGTCGGCCCATATTCTGCAATTCCGCTTGTTGACGTAGCCATTGAGATGGAAATGGGCTTCGTCGCCGAAGAAGATTTTGGTGGAAAGTTCGTTATTCACTTGTCTTTGTTCGTGTATCCAATCGGCAAAAGTACGGCGCTCGAAATGGTCCGTCGTTTTAAGTTCTTGCGTTAATTGAATTTTGTACGCGTGCAACGACAGATCCTTCGTCAATATCCGATGCAAAGTGGCCGTGGACAAGTGCTCGATGTCGAATAGATTGTGTTTGAGTTCTCGGCCACATTCTCCCTCACGGCAGCAATGTTTTCGGGTGAGCGTCCTGCACGAGCACGTACTGGCTTCTTAACATCTGCCACAGACCCAGGTTTCTTGGAATTTCTTCACAATTTTGCCAACAGCACTCTCGGTTGGTCGATTATGCGGGCCGAAAAAATCACGAAGAGCGCGAAATGCACTTTTGTTTGAACGTCCATTTTCGTAAATAGGCTTCAATAACTTTAACACGTTCTTCGACGCTCAACTTTTCCATGATTCAATTTGTAAACGACCGAAGATGTCAAAACAAAAAACTAACCTCAAAAAACAATTGACGTTTAAGCTTCATTCACATTTAACATCTGTCCAAACTATTGTAACACCCTTTATATGGGGGCGAAACAATCGTCAACTGGTGGGTAGACATACTGACCTAACATTTATTTTTTTAAATAAATATGTGTCGTAGATACCTATATTTGTTTAGGTTATAACGAAAACTCGCATTTTGTCATAATTTAATTAAATAACTTGGCTAATAAGAGTAAATTATGTTAACGCAGAAATTCCCAGTACGTACTGCATATATGTATTCAAGTAATTACACTATAATCAACATCAAAACTAAACTATAATCCGATAAACCATCTCGGTGGGAGATGAAAGCCTGTAGATACTCTAAACACAGGCATAAATACACCTGGCGACGTTCCTATGAGGCATCGTAAATCCAACTTCCCTACAGGCACTTTAGTGATTGAATCGGGAAATCCTGTCCGTCATTATTACATTATACGATCGAAAGGCGAAATAAAAAGTTTAGAATGCTGCCGTATCTACGGAAATGGCGAATGTTAAAATAGAGATATCCGGCCGTTCGAAATTGAATTTGAACAAGCGCAGAGAAACATTTTTGTTTCGTAATAAAACGCGTCTCGGCATAAAGTTTTTCAAATAAATGTAATTTCGCGCGAATTTAATTAAAACCAAACATCATTTTGAGAATGTTGTTACTATATTATTTTACACATGTTCATAATGATAATCAAAGGATGCCGTGGAGCAACAGCTGCTTCGCAAATTTATTATTGCATTATGTGAAAATTCAAATCTAGGACAAAATTATTCGTCCAAAATGTATTGCTTTTACGGAAGATCGGTAATTTTCTACAAAACAACGTGCGACGAATAAAATTCGTACATACCGAGTTATCAGACGTCCCGGCGTAAAACATATTTTCCATATCTATACGTCCATTTTCTTGATGGATGCTAAGTTCTTCGGTGTAAATAGAATTTTAAGTTACATCAGAAAGCAATTTATTCTGCAGAACACCACCTGAATTAAGTTAGCCTACTTGCTAGGCAACCCAACGTGCCGGAATTGATGTTAGATGTCTCTCGACGCGACGCCGACGCCGTCGTTTTTATTTAAAAACCACGATCGTAGATAACAATGACGTGATTGTTTCAACAAAGAGTTACATCGATAATAAACGATTAATTAACTTATACAGGGTCCTACAACAGTGCGTCAGTCTTTCCTGGCGCCTCCCTCCCCCCTTCCCCCCGGCCGTTGGTGACGGAGAAAAAACTTTCTGAACAAAATTCAACGGTTTAAATTATTATCAGCAATACAGGGTGAACAATTTTTGCTGTGTAACTCGAAAATTATTTTTTGTGAATGAAACACCCTGTATATTTACAGGTATTCCAATGTAATTTTTTAACCTCTACGCGAGCATCTATTCACTTTTTAATTTTGCAACAGTGTTGTCGACTTATCTATTGTTTTTTCTAAAAATCTTCCACAAGCAAGCTTCACTTTAAAAAATCGCGGTGCCGTTGTTTTTTGAAGTCAAGAAAGAACTATTAGCAATAATGTTGGTCCGGTTAAACAGCAACATTTCCATAATTTAGTTATACGGGGTGTTCACAAAAAATTGACAAGCATCCCAAATTTCAAAGTGGCGTAACTATTTTTTTTTTCAAATGGAACGGCCCCTGTTTTGTTACCCTATTCGATAGTATTGTTTTTCTTCTTCAATTGTTATGAGGGATGTCCTATATTTAAACGGCGTAATTTTTGAGATATTTAATTGTAAATGTTAAAAGTTAATTTTTTTTTGCACGACCCTGTATAAGTACAAGACGATTAAAAAAAAACAATAATAAGGTCATCCCATGCGAAACCAACGAATGTACTAAACCTTCATAACTCAGAAATTGAGAATTTTTGCCATAAAAATACCAAAAATATTTAATTCTAAACGTTAAACGTTTTAAAGTAAAAAATATAATTTTCGATCAATTTGATAATTACTTTTAGATTTTTAAATTCCTTAAAAAACACGTTTTTGCTTGTTTAAAACAACAACATAATCTTGTAGCTCGTCAAATTAAACTTCAACGCACCTCAAATAGGTGCGTGAACTCGACGAAACAACTGTCGGCGCAAATTTCGAAAAACTAAACTAAATAATTTGCGCCCATATTTTCATTTCGATATTTTCATTATTTTCGGAGATGTTCGCGATCAACTCATTGTTTCGTCAACTTCGCGCTGGCGAAACAAACAAATTAAATTTTTTAATTAAACAGTCGCGTTTTTCAATAATTATTTTTTTTTACTAATAATTTTCGCCGACTGGCTCCCTAATTTTAATTTTCACTTTTTCATTAATTTCGGAAATATTCCCGATTAACTTATAATTTCGCTAACTTTATGCCGCGCTTATGCCCACGAAACAAAGTTGAATTTTTAATTTTTTTCTTTTGTTAATATTTTGCGCCCTAATTTTTATTACTTTCGGAGATATTCGCGTTTAACTTGTAATTTTGCTAACTTAAAAAGATAAAATCCGCAAATCGCTTGGTTTTCGGACACGTGTTAATTAAGACTTGTTTTATTCATGTTAACTTTTAACATTAAATTTTCCGACGTTTTTTTTAAACGCGCCGTATACCGGGTGTCAACGAAATGACTAGACGGCCTTTATTTTCGACAGTGAAAAAGGTGTCGGTTTGAATGTTTGTGTGAATAATACAGTACAACGGTGCTATATTTTGACTGTTGGAGAACTGCTATTACACTTCCGGTTACGCCGGAAATGTCCTCGACTTTCGATTTTTAAATGGAACACCCTGACTATTCCGATTTTTTCGGAATCCTCTATCGATTTTCAATACAATTACATTATTTTGAAAAGTTTTTATAGCCTACTTGATCTTTTTAAGCAATTTTATTTGTGCATCTGGAGTGCTGCAATTGGGTATTAAAAATCGATAGAGGATTCCGAAAAAGTCAAAACATACAGGGTGTTCCGTTTAAAAATCAAATGTTGAGGTCATTTCCAGTATAAATGGAAATGTAATAGCAGTTCTTCGACACACAAAAATTCAGACTGATACCTTTTTCATCGTCGAAAATAAAGGCTCTAGTGATTTCGTTGACGCCCGGAATGCTCTAATATTTTTCTATAGCTTTGTGGAATGGCAGCCATTATTATGGCACACAAATTAATCTGAAATTATTTAATAAAATGGTAGCAAATATTCATTACAGTTACCATTAGTTCCTGACGCGAGCGACATCTGTTATTTCTTTAAGATTGCCAGGTCAGCTGTTTTATGCGATTGCAGAGGCCTTATTAACAATCAACGCAGACTACGTACATACATATACATAAATGTAACGCTAACGACAGTTTTATAACAGTTTCAAAACGTTCAGAATACAATTCGACAGAATTTTAATTCTGATAAATCAAAAATTTTAGACTGCCATCTATTGTGAACAATTATAAAGAAAATAAATAAGTTAATCGCCAATTAGTTATTTACTTAGCAACTTTCGTTTATAATCCTCAAATATTATTTTATACATTATTTATTATTTAATTTTGTTATTATTTAACTAGGCCCGGTTTTACAAACGTGTTGTACTGCAAAATAAGCTATTCCTGGAATAACTGCTATGGAAACCATTGTTACGACAAATATTTCCATAGCAGTTAATCCAGGATTAGCTTATTCTGCAGTATAAACATGTTTTGTAAAACCGGGCCTTACTCTTCAAGTAAATTTATTCAGAGAATAACTATCTGGAGATTTATTTGTCGTTTATAATCTCGGGCCTAGATTGTTTATTTGTAATTCTATATATGATTTAGATATATAGCACACATTAAATGGTATAAAGAAAGACTACAATTTCTTAGAACTGTCAAAACACGAGGTACGAGGTAACAGCACTGTGTGAAACGTCATCATCTAGTAACCTTTTATTGATGGCGTGGATTGCATATAGATTTGGACGAAGTGTAGTTATACAATATCCTGTATTTATCATCGCAGGTCGAGACAGTTATCATATATTTGGAATATTTATCGCACGTGCATTAAAACGAACAATACAAGCTTATAAAGATAAGACACCTGGGCGAACTCTTTATCGGTAAATAATTCCGTGAAATTATAAAAACGCAGCCTTATGTTATCTCTAAAGAAATGCCTTCGCAAGTTTTAGTGTGGGACGTTGTTTAAAGGTAAACCTGTGGATAAAGCGTATTTCGACGAATCGCGTAAAAATTTTGTACATACTCTCTCAGTATTTTTCGTAATTTAACGGCACGACAAGATGACGATAGGCAACACCGTCCGTCTATGAATATTAACCGAACCAACAATAACGATTTAAACAGTGGATAACAAAAATAATCGGTACCTGAACGTTCAAAAATAACATAAGTGGTAAAATACGTGAAACTGAACGTAATTATTTATATATGTAACAGCAGGTATAATATTTCGTTACTCAAACAATTCAAAATTCCTTTCGCCTAATTTATCAGGGCTACTGACTGCAAATGTTTTCATGTGTACCAATAGAAATCCACCGCGAAATTTAAAAATTGTTAGCTGGGTTATGGCTCGACCGCGAGTAAATCGTGAATTACATCGCTGATAAAATTATTGTTTTATTTAAATGCTTAATTTTTGTTCTATAAAACGGTTACGACTCGAATTTTACGAAAACTCGTCGACGTTTTATTGAAAATTCAATTTTTTTTTAATAATTATACGTTTAAAAAATTCCGTGTAATTTACAAACGATTCAAAAATAAGATTAAGTAAATTTTCTAAAGTTTTAACAGTTTATATTTGTTATTTTTTTTGCCCTCTACGCCGTCTACGACCAATTATTACAATTTTAAATTAACAATTATTTTTGTTCGACAAGCAGAATTGTTAAAAGTTAAAAATAAATGAGTCTAATCCATTTCCAGTTTTGCAGAACAAAACGATGTGATATGGAAATTCGGTAATTTTCAACGTTTTTCTTAACAAGGGCCATTTCTTCTGAGTAAGTTAAAATTCGTCAATCGAAGGTTTTGGATTGAAAAATTTCAAGGAACCGTCAAAAATCCGACGTTTTTCGTTCGCTCCTTTCTTGCATTTCGCTGGCTAAAGAGCATAAAGCCAAAAAAAAAATCGAAAAAGTCTGCGAAAGTACTCTGTAACCAATGTAACTAGAAACTTAAATAAGATTGAAAAGCGCACGTTTAGAAAATTTCTCTTTTAGAAATTAAATAAAAGCGGAAAGTGCTTACGTACAGTCAAGTTCGTACGTTTTGTCCCGTCGCCTGTGTTAGTTTTATCGTAAAAAGTTCAAAAAAAAACCATTACCGTCCGTTTTTATTTATTACCTGACGTGTCCCTTATTACAATTGAAAAACAACTGCCGCCCTTCGTCCCTTTCGATCCTCTCTCGTCGCTCGTTCGCCCGCGATCGCATCTCGTCACACGAAACATACGAACTTGACTGTACGTTAGATGGAAAATTTAATTTCTTTTGTGAATAAACTTACCGGTTTTCTATGATCTCGCCCTTAGCGTCTACCTAATGTTTTCAATTTTGCAGCATCGACATCGTTCATACACCTACACATATCTGTTTAGTTTCAGGTGACAATGTTCTCTGCGAACTGTTAATTTTATCAACAACGTCTCGAAACCCTTGGGGGGAGGGGGGAATCTTTATAAGCAAATCCCAAAGTCCCCTTTAGAGATTGAAACAAACGCGAACAATAAGCCCTTAAGTTGTTATTTAGGCAACTGTTTACAATCGTCAAAAGTCTGTACACGATGGCGTACATCTTAAGCGCCACTTTTTCGTAAATGAGTTGTTCTGACTGTCTTGCGCATCTAAGGCAAAGGCATAATCTTTTAAAATCTGCTAACATTTCGATTTTTCCACAAGAAAAATCCATTTGTATTTCCGTAAGTACGTGCTGTCACCGCGCAGGCTTAACGCGTAGCAATTAACTGCAGTGACATCGCCACATGGTTTTCGCATACAAACAAAATATCGACGTAGTTTTTCCAGAAGGACGTAACCCACAAAAAGTAAATTTTACAGGAGAGAACGTTTTATGTCGTCGCGTAACTATAAGAAAATACGTTTCACGGAAATTCAAATCGATTTTTCCGGTGGAAAAAATCGTAATATTGTTACAAGATTTTAACAGATGGTGCCTTTGCTTTAGATGCATAAGATAGTCGGAATAACTCACTTTTGCAAAAAGTGTGGATTACGCCCTTTTGGCGAAACGCCATTGATATAATCTAGACTCTCTGGTATAATATACCTGTTGCAGGGATCATTTTGACTTAGGGCCAACCTGTACAAATGGGCGCCAAAGTGCCCATGCCTGTCCTAATACGAATAAGTACAATCACGGCTCTTTTTTGGATTGTTTCGCTGGGTACTAATCGTGTCAGCACTTGTTTATTAGGCGTTTCACACCGGTGCCGGTAGTGTAACACACATAGCCGTTGATTTTTCCTATTTTTAAATTATACTCATAAACATCCATGGTTGCGACGGGATTCGAACCCGCAACCGTGAGTGAACTGACAGTTCGTTTTCGTGGTGTCACTTAGCGACTAAAACGTTTAGGTGGGTACCTGGTAAAATAATATCTGATCATTTTTTCTTAGTCCTGATTAGTTAGGTGGTTACAATTAGATAAAACTTTGGTTATTATTCGAATTAACCTGGTTATCTAATTAAATCATCAGTAATATCCTGCCAGACATCTATAACCCCCTTGCTAATCGTTTAACATCAGAACCACAATAAATTAAGGTTAATTATTAATTTAGCTCACACTTAATATAGATTGGTATGTATATATATATATATATATATATATATATATATATATATATATATATATACACACAACGGATTCTACTCGGCCAACCAACGGAAAAGCGAGATTCGATTTTCAAAGTATGAAACGGCCGATCTACTTGAATATTCTCCCTAAACCATAAGACACCAACACCATAAGACAGCTTTCTGAATCGTCTCCGTCGAATATTACCTATACGATGCGTTATATGGACATTTAATTACCGCGATTTCGAAACAGTTTCGATTTTCCGAATTTATTTATTTCAGTTAAAATCGTGACGTAACTAATTTCTAATTGATACAGTAAACTTCGACGGAAGTTCGCTAACGGCCAAGTCCCGAACTGCAACTTCAGGGGGGTGTACAAATAATTAACGAAATTGGAGAAGACCCCTCCGGATCGCGAATTCATCGAATAACACCTACATAGTAATCAATCAATCATTTTAATAAAACTTTGGATTTCTTTATTTTCATAACGAAATAACGTTACGGATATATGCGTGTAAAAATAACTTCTTTGTGTATTTCCAATACGTACTTGATTTTTCAAAACTAAAATTAGTTTCTATCCAAGGAGGACCGGAAGATAAATTTCAACTCAAAATTTTTTTTGACTTTTTGACACCGTGTATAGGAAGCGATCGCATCCGAATGATTCGAAACTTTGATGGAAAACCAGCCCCGATTCGTTCCACACATCGGGTTCGCCCTTCGATGGAAAGCTCGATAGCTTTCGTTGACCTGGATGCGTAGTCTTCTTAGATTCCGCACGTCCCACGCTACACTTCAAGAAACATATTCCAGCTTTCTAGATTTATAAAAAAGAAATAACCGATTTCATTAATGTAAACGATATTTTAAATCAATTTTAGATAGGTACCTATCGTCAATTTACATCACGAGAAAACTAATTTTAAAAACGTTTTCAAGTTTCATAAACCCATTATAAAGGGATATTTTATCTGTCACGCGAACGACATTGTTAGATAAACTTTTGGTAGTCGTTCTATACAAAGAACAATCGGCCCACAAAGAATACTTGAAATATGTATAAAACTGTTTGAAAGGGTAAATACGGATATAATATTCATCAGTTGAAAGTTATCAATGAATTGTATTTACAGGAACGGTTTTTATGAACAGTTCCAAATTAAATTAAAAGTATCGCGGCTCGTATTTCTTCTTTTATGTTAAAATGTAATTTAAAATATTTATTTTGTCGCAGCTGATATCGATTCTTCAACGGCATTGTTAAATAAACAAGTGAATACGTATCTATTCTTTTTAAGAATGGAAGGTTTTAGTGCTGCAGAAGATATTAACTATGTACAGGGTGTCCCTAAAGTCTGGACGCATAAGTAAAATTGATCAGATATGATATTTATTAATAACGTTTTGTTCGTCGACGTTTATTCGACGTTCAAAAATTGCTTTTTTCTGATTTCCTCGCAACGAACCCGAATCGAGATTAAAGTGGATTCATTTGTGTTACCGGTTGGACAAATTCAATGTTAACAATTCAAGAATTTGTTTTAAGAATGTCGTTTTTTAACTGGATCGGTGCCGAGTCAAAATTAACAATTACAAAATAAATGTAAACATTTAAAACATCAGATTATTCAAAGTATTATTATTAAAAGACTATTATAGCTTTACTAATAATCATATCTGTGGATGAAACATATTATAATTAGTTGTTAATGTTTTAAGGTCGTTAAATAAAATCTTGACATATTGATTATTTAGGGCCGATCTTTCCATCTCCCGATAAATTTATCTGACAGATATTTACTATGGAAACAATTGTTCGAACAAACGTTTCTATGGTAAATATCTGTCGGATAAATTTATCAGGAGATGGAAAGATCCGCCCTTAATCAATTTCTATTGTATGTCATTTCCTGTGCTGGTAAATAACCCTCGGTTAGGGGAGGCACCCGTGAACTTGAAGAACCCCGTCAATCAATAATCTGGTATCGGACAATTCGCTTATATTGCGTGTTTAACTTGCATGAGGTGACTCCTGACCCCCAGCGAGCCTCCCTGCCGGATCTGGTTCAGCAGTTGGGGAGGCGATGAAAAGAAACGACCCCGGACTGTTCGAATTTATTTATTTAGCCAATCTCCAGCCCCGGACCTTCCACTGCGACAATATTTAATGACAACGTTACATCTAACACTTAACACATGGACAATCTAAAAGAAACATAAATCAGTCTGCTGTACTAATCGCTTGATGTGTGTGTGTTGGTCGTTACAAATAAACAGGATGATGTGATGTGATGTATCGGAACGACCAACACACAACACATGCTTTACTCCGTAAGCTCCCGCGTTAACAAACCATGACAGAACATAAACAAATAAACAACGACGAGCTTACGAGACATACACTTAAAATTAAACTTACTCGCATATTATATATTCACCAAGCACCGCACGCCTTTCACGGTACTACTGACGTACCAATAATTTCACATACTTATTCCGTGTAGCACTTGCGCTCCTAATAATAGATCTCAAGACCCGTTACATCGTAACATTCCATGACTATCATTTCTATTTTTAAATTTCTACCATATTTCCACGTACACTCACGGATGACGTCACTGCGCGAAGTTGAACGTGTTTAGAACAATCGAATATCCTACCTTAGTAAGTTATTCATAAGAGTAAACAATGAAATTACCGGACTCGAGCTCATCCCCACTTTTCAATTTGGATTCAGAAAGGGACTCTCCACCTGTCATCGACTGCAACGAATTGTCTAAATAATAGAGAAAGGTTGACCTGGCTCAGGCCTTTGATAGAGTGTGGATCGAAGGGCCTAAATACAAAATCTCTCGAATTAACTTTCTCATATCTTGAAAACCGCACATTTGCTGTCAAAATACACACAGCTATCTCATCAACAAGGCCTATTAAATCAGGAGTACCGCATGTTAGCGTATTGGGAGCTGTCTTATTTAACATCTTCTTACATTACATTCCTAAAACCAATGCAGATCTAGCATTATTTGCAGATGACATCGTGCTTTTGACTAAAGATGCTAACCTATCAGAGGCTATAGTACAACTTCAAAACGCTATGAATACTATAGCAAGATGGTTCAAACTTTGGAACCTGACAATAAATCACACAAAAAGTGCTACAAAGATATTTGCTCTTAAACGGATTAACAACCCGCCATTATTGCACATTAATAATAATGACATTCAATGGAACACCACTGCAGAACCAGTTAAATATCTAGGTGTTTATCTAGACACCAGACTCACGTGAAAGTGCCACATTAATAAAAAGCTTAATGAGGGACACACTAGACTCCTACAACTCTATCCGTTCATCAATAGAAAATCATCCCTGCAAATAAAATGTACCACATTGCTTTACAAATCCCTAATACGGCCGCTAGTCTTATATGGATGCACAATTTGGGGAAATATCTCAAAAACAAATCTAAACGGAATTCAGGAACTACAAAATAAAGTCCTCAGGATGACTGTTAATGCCCCATGGTATATTACGAACAAACAACTGTATTACGAACTTGGGATGGAAACTATGCAAGAGCACATTAAGAAATTGACCAATAACTTTCACCTAAACCTTAACAATAGTGTGGGAGTGACATTTTATGAACTAGGGAGGAGAGACATCCATACAAGACTCGAACGAAAACTCCTACAAGACATTTATTTAACCGGATCTGGTAGTGATGACGACGGCAGTGATTAACTTGTCGGGTCCACGTACCGAAAAAAGATACCCGAGAGTATCACGTGTTCGTAGCGGTGGAAGGGTCGACCGATCACCAACACGAACACCGGTAACGGTACTCGATCCCCATTGGTGGGGGGGATTAGTTAGAGAATCACAATAAAAGAGCTCGGACCGACCAGAAAGATTCATTCGACATTGGACATCTGAGATTCGCTTCGATATCCTACGTATAATTCTCAAGGCACTAAATTGGTGACCCCGACGTGAGATAGCAAGATAGCCGAAGCCAAGAATAGGAGACAGGAAGCGAATCTCAGATGTACAATGTCGAATGAATCTTTCTGGTCGGTCCGAGCTCTTTTATTGTGATTCTCTAGCTAATCCCCCCCCCACCAATGGGGATCGAGTACCGTTACCGGTGTTCGTGTTGGTGGTCGGTCGACCCTTCCACCGCTACGAACACGTGATACTCTCGGGTATCTTTTTTCGGTATTTGGACCCGACAAACTAAATTGTGTTTATTTAAGCAAACAACTGACAATTATAAATAGGTAATATTTACCCATCTGTTATTCTGTTACTGTAATTCAAATTATGATCTCTACCATGTATAATAATGACTTAAACTAGTAAGCTGGTAAACTTCTAAATAAAAAAAAAGTAAGTTATTATACCAGGGCTGCTTACTGACTCTGGGGTGGTGGCGCCCTTGGAGTGGGGCATCGCTTTCTCCTTCTTTATTATGTCGTAACATGTCATACAAAAAATTCGTCCCCTGACTTCTATAACAGTCTGCTGCATACAGGATGTTCAGGAAATGGTAAAAATCTATCGGGAGCGTATTTAAGCGCAAGTTCCCATAAGATGTTTCCCGGAGCGTCCAACGTAGACGTGGAAAACTAAAATAAAACAAACTGAACCATCCTTTGTTTTCCTTTTTGTTTTGTTTTGACTTAAAAATGCCCGACACACAAGAAAAAATACAATGAAATGTGGAACGTGCAGCCTAATAGACTTGCGATCTTGTTGCGGCGTTGGATGACTCGTTTTCGCACTAAAGGAGCGCGACTCATCTTAAAAATGATGATTCGACATCGTCCCCAATCGAAAGCCCTAATTTATTGTCGATAATGAATCTTCTGGACAAGCTTTGGCGTGACTGCGGCAGTCGGTTTAGAAATTTTTTAATCTCGAAAAGCCCCACGTCTTTTAAACTAATTGTTACGGCTTTTGTTCTCTTTTCGAATTCGATTAGAAAAATTGTTGCAACATCGGAATCGGAAAATTTTAAAAGCAATTAAAATGTTATAATCGGCGTGAACTTGCACGGCTCTTAAACGAAGAAAGTAACATATTAGAATGCTCGTGCGTCGAATTATTTCGCTCGGTTTCGCTTTCACCGAAATTATTACAAGAATACGATACGCTACGCTAAATTTTACAGACAGAAATCAAATTTGCTAAACGAAGCATTAAGAGGTAAGAATCTTGGCTTCTTTTATAAAGACAAATCATTATGACGATCCTCCGGAGACTTAAAAATGCCGTAAAAGCCGTATTTCCGCCCTGTTTCCCACCACTTTACCTGAGAACTTGACGACTAAAACTTTTCCAGATCAAGTAACTACAATCGACTTGATTTTCCGACTTTTATATACTCGGATTACAGAATCTTCGCAACTGTCATTATATAGAAAACTGATTCGGAAAACTACGGTTTTCCGAAACAAACGTTTCGGAAAATCATATTACCTTAACTTTTAATAAAACGAATCTAAACACCTATCAGTTACTTATATAAAGACGTATTTCGAAGCTAATTCGAGTAAAACGCTTAGGTAAACGTTTACGAAACGAAAGTCATTAATTACTTTTGTTTACATTGCAAACTGAAAAAGGTTGGATCGAGAAAGAACGTTGTAGAACCTTAATCTGCGATTGCGTTTGGTTTAATCAAAATAATTTTTCAAAACCTGCGCATTTTCATTAAAATAAAATTTAAATTGTACGTAATTAATAATTTTTACATTATTATGTATCGACCTATATAAAAGAAGGTCCTTTCAGAAAGCGCAATAAAATAATTTAAAAACTAATCATTTATCTCAATTAAACACTGTTTAAGTTTGATGTTATTGTCATAAATTCATTTCGCGCATTGATATCGACGACCCAAAATTCAGTCCTCCAATATCTGTCAGTTCGTTTATTAAATTCCGATAGAAGTTATGACCTAATACTCGCATCCATTACCTTTACCGATGACTTTTATACGAAGTACAGTCGGAAAATTCAATACTACCGTCCGCGTATTATTAAATAGGTGTCGCACGATAAAGGACATTTTTCGACATTTCCAGCGACATTTCTATATATATCGAAAAATATTATTGACACCTACAATAATCTGTTGGAACATTTACGAGGGAAAACAACGAAACGCCGTCCACGGCAATACCGAACCAAAACCAATTGATTGCTCGTTCTTGCCTCTTTCATATTGGAAGCATTCTAGTCGCGTTGGCATTTTAATCCGTTCGAGATCCTAATCTATTAGAAATTCCAACGACTTCATTAATGCGAACCTTTTTCTCTAATTATAAAATATCTTTGAATTGTAAATTTAACAAAACGTACTCGAATTCTTTCGAACCGACGATGAGGAAAACGTTTCATTTTTCATAAATCTGCGCCATAAAAACTCCCCGACTTTGCGCCCTCCCTTCAAAATCCCATAAACGTCGAAAATCTCCAAAGTAAAAACGAATAATATACTCGAGAAGCCCCAAGATATTTCATTTCTAACAAGAGCACAAACGAAAAAAAAATCGAATTCTCGCCCCGCGACTGCGAACAATGACATTATCGGCGTCTCCGAAAATTGACCCGCCGTAACGCAATTTAATATTAAATAATAGAATACAAATTTTTGCCGATGGCAAGTGGAGAAGTTTTATAAAATTCGCCGTTTATTAAAGTGTTTACGTGTACTTACTGTCTAGAAACGAAGCGCGAAACAACTTCATTAGAAGGAAATCGCTCGAAATTTTCGAAAAATTACAACTGCACATGCATATTAATAAATATTCATTTTGCATACATCTACTACGCATATTTTCCTCTTTCTAAAATACTCGAAATTGCGGAACCAGCAAATTTTTGCATTTAGGATCGGTATTAAAATAATCTGTAGCGTCGAGTTATTTTAAATTTATTTATTCTTTCCTCAAGAACGCGGGTTTTACGACTGTTCGTTTAAAAGCGAGGCCAGTAACAATAATTTTATTTGTTTCTATTACACACCAACATTGGGAAATTGTGGACTTGTTGTGACGTAGGTGCGCCGTTGCGTAATTCAAACGTCACGTAGTACTTACACGTATAAAAATTGTAATTTCAAATAGACATCAATTTCGCCACGAACACGTTAATAAAACTAATATGCGTTATTAACTTTTTTAAAGAAGATTTTAAAACATTTTTATCACGTAGTATCTGCAGTTTTTTCACAACAGAATCAAGTTCGTTTATGTCTTTATGTACTATCTGGTAAAATAGTGGTGTCGCGTACCAGAGTCGTATGGGATAGGCAACTCAAAAACCACTAAGAATTCAATCCCTTATTTTATGAAGGCGGAGTTAAACGACCTAACACTGGTACTTACATTACAAATTAATTTCGACTCGTTTTTATAAAATTATATTTTATATTATTTGCTAAACTAGGGGGAAGATAAGATAAGATAATTATCGGTAAATTTATTGTTTACATCAATTATACATAATTATGTAATGTTAGAATTTAATTAAATTGGTAAATATAGATATTTATGAGTATAGAATATTAGTATTCGACAAAAATATAAGTTAGTTAAATTAAATTAAATCAAATTCAGAATTTCTCGTTTTCTGAAAAAATAATTTTTTAAGAATTCCATCAAAGCTAGTTAGCTTGTAATCGTAAGTAAGTGAATTTTTTACCCTTATAAGTTTCTTCTATTCATTAACAGTTTGGCGTAAAGATGTAAAATGCTTATTTTTTTAAGACGAATCGTTTAATCGAATAAAACTACGCGATTTAATTTAATTTATAAACTTAACTTATATTTTTGTCGAATACTAATATTCTATACTCATAAATATCTATATTTACCAATTTAATTAAATTCTAACATTACATAATTATGTATAATTGATGTAAACAATAAATTTACCGATAATTATTTTATCTTATCTTCCCCCTAGTTTAGCAAATAATATCTAGTTATAAAAACGAGTCGAAATTAATTTGTAATGTAAGTACCAGTGTTAAGGTCGTTTAACTCCGCCTTCATAAAATAAGGGATTGAATTCTTAGTGGTTTTTGAGTTGCCTATCCCATACGACTTGGTACGCGACACTACTTTTTTACCAGATAGTACACCACATAAGATAAATTCGTCGTCAAAAGTTTCGAAGAAAATAATGAACGAAAAAGGTGCGGAATCGTCTCTAGAAATATTTAAACAACAAAGATTTAAATTACAACAATTTTGTCGAAAATGCATTGAAAAGCCTCAAAAATGTTTGGGATACAACGCGAGCGCGAAAGCTCGTTTTTACATTTTTGTAAAAAATCTACACTCCGTTCGCCGAACAAATGGAGTTGTTCACGGGATGATCGGGCGCGTAGTTTTTTGTATTCCATACTTGTTCGGTGAACAGAGTGTAGGACGTTCGATGAAAAGAAGGACGTTGAAGAAAGACTGTGTGAAGCTGAAGAATCTGCAAACCAACCAAAAGAGAGAACGTTTGAAAATCAATAGACAACCTATTCCATTTATTTTTCTTATTTAAGACATTTGGAGAACGTTCAACAACATCTAAATATTTAGCAAAATCATAAGTGAGCGCCTATTTTGTGAAAAACCTGGAACTCAATTCGCGAATGACGAAAATAACGTCACAATAAATAGATTTTTATAAAAGCCCATTGTTATAAAGTCATTTTCGCATACGTTATGGTTCGAGAATTGGGCCCCCGATGTGAGTCATACAAATGGAAATCGTTATCTACTTGAATCAACGTAAAAATTTTATTTTCGAAAATTATCCGAATTTCATCGAATAGATAAAGTTTTATCTTAAATTGACTGAACTAAAAACGATGGTCGCCATGGTAAGTAACTCACGAACTTTTCCAAACCCCATCCAAGGCCCGACAAATTCATTTCGTGAGCCCCCCTTTCGAACCTATTAAAAGTTCGATTTTTCCCCACTTTGCAAATTTGTCCCAGACAACAAACTACAAGTTATTCAAAATCTTCGCGAACTAATATTTCTCTGACGATTATTTTTCGTTGATCGTTATTCGCCATTATTTGACGATCGCAAAATAGTCTGCGCGCCCTTGTCGATTTCATATCGAAAAGGACGGGCTCGTCGCCTGGCCTGCAATTGCGAAATAAATTTAGCAGGACAAATAGGAACAATTTTATTTTTAAAAGCCGATTAAAAATATATATCTACTCGTATCTTATAAGTTGATGAGTTTAGGATATTTGCCGAAGTATTATCTTGACGCAACAGAATTTTTATGACAGGCACTAATCGTATGTACTATAAACAAACTAACTTAAAACGTGTAGAACATATTATGTAGGTACGTTATTATTTTTTCACCGACAAACAATAAAGATAGAAAAAATCGGCGTTTTTTGTCGATTTAATTATCCGTATAATCTGCGCGTTTGTAATGAAAATAAATTAAATTACGGCAGTTTAGCCTGTGAGTTAGGCAACCATACAAGCACGTCAGTCGAGAGTGTTCAATACCGCAAGGACGTCCGATGACGTCACAAGGACGATACAGATGAACAGAGGTACGAATGCATACATGACGTACCTATAGTACAGTGCATTGTAAAATTGTTGTTGTATTTTAAACGTTTTTCGAGACGTCGCCTGTCGAATTAGACGTTTGTAAAATGTACGACAAAATTTGACGAGTGCCATTTTGAAATTTAACCGTCCAATTTTATGTACGTCATACAATAACACACAAAACTTGTCGCTTCGATTAAATTTAGATTCGATGTACAAATCTCATGCAATCGTAACTATTAATCGATAAAGATAATTATTAACCCCCCCTACCTACAGATTTGTAATTTTGAAAAGTGAAAAGCGTCGCCCCCGTTTTCGAGAAATTTAATCGTCGATTAAAATTTTATTTCGCAATCTTATTTAATCTAAATTATACTTTTAACTCGAAAAAGTTACGATAGATTAAATCACATTTTTATGTGTGTCCTATTGATTATTGCCATTAATTGTGCAAGATTGCAGCCAACTTCACGTTGATAAAGCAGTACTTCGCGGCCGCAGAGCAAGTTGACCGTGTGGCGTTCAACGAGAAACATGTTATTGAGTTTTAATACATTTTTATCCCAAATTAAATGTCAAGTGTTGAGTATACGTGGACAAGAAAGCATAAGAAACTGTTTACCGTCTTGATCAAGTGTTAAATTAGTTGTTTTATTTAGTAAATTTAAGAAGAAGTTTATATAATTTGTAACCATGCCGAAAGGAAAACGAAAAGGAAAGTCTGGTACGTACTATCGCAATTTTAATCGTCCTTATTTCATAACGCATTAAGAGCTATTTTACTTCACTAACGCAGATCAGGTATTTTTCTTTTGTAATCGCATATGGAAACAACGTCGACACAATTATCTAATAACTTCCAAGAAAAATCCCGTGACTCATAATTCGTAAATCTTAATTTAATGTAATTGTCTCAGATCGTGCCAGAAATGAAGGTTCGCTTCAAACCTCCGATGAAGATTCGATCAACGACAACGTTAGCGTAATTAGCGGTTACTCCGAGAATCATAGCGTGGACGAGGCAACGGACGAGGTCGACGAAATAGCGCAGCAAGAAGCGTTCGAAGAAAAACTCATCGAAGCCCTCGACGGTCTTACTCAAAAATCGGCCCAAGGACGTACCGACAGCTTCGAGTCGATCAGCAAGGCCTTCGTTAAAAAATATGTTCCAGACTTTGTTCAGGATAGGTATTTGTTTTGTTTCAAGGTTATATACAATTTCAGATTAAGTCATTATCTTAAATTCTCTCGAGAACAATAATCTTTTAAATAACAAAACACTCACGAAATACGAATAATGGTAATTTCGACCGTGCTTCTAGGAAAATGACCGTCATCGATTGCATCGAACGCAGCTTACGTAAAGGCAGAGGGTCGAACAGGGGGCGGCGGCCGAACTTGCGCCGTTACTTTGCGTCCAGCTGGGAGGCGGCGATGCCAGCGAAGAAGTGGCTCGTAATTTAAAACCTATTTTAACTACCACCGCTAACGATAATTCCATATCTGCCTTGGCGAGGGCGAAAGTAAGTTGCACAAAAACAAGTAGGGTTACTCGATTGTAAACTTATAAACAAAATCAAATTTACTCGATATTGTTTCAACACATTATTCACGACATAGTTTCATTTTTGTATTCGATAATAATCGAATTTGTTTTCAGTGCTGCGGTTCATTAGGTCTGATAACGTACTTGTCCGGCGGCGAAATGGGCGACGTGTTAGATTTGATGCAGCAACTGCAGGTCATATTTTCCGGCAGTTATTTGAAAGGCGACGGCTCGATACCGAACGTGCTGGCCGACGTTGCGGCTCTGCACGCTTCTGCGTTAAGCGCTTGGACTCTTCTTTTCACCTTGATGGCACCGGGTGATGTTTATTCGATGATAGGAAACCATAGCAATTTTACCCCGTAATTATGCTCGATTCGTGTATTACACAGGACGCGCATTCACGTGGTATTTTGTTTTCAGTTCTTTAATGCAACTATCACAATTGCTGACGTCTCCGCATCTGGAAGTTCGTTTATCGGCCGGCGAAGCGCTCGCGATAGTATTCGAATTGGGTCGAGAGTACCACGAAGATTTTGCCGAAGATTTCATTCCGGATCTTGTGGAAACCTTACGCCAACTAGCTACAGACTCGCATAAATATAGGGCAAAAAAGGACAGAAAACAACAAAGAGCCACATTTAGAGATATTCTATATTATATAGAAGTAGGTCGAGGTCAATTCATTTTTTTGAAACATTTAAACATTTTCAATTGCAGAGCGATACGTTGTCGGATTTACAAATTCGTTTCGGTCAGGAAGTGCTTATATTAGATAGTTGGAGCCGCAGAAAACAATATTATGCACTATGCCATATACTGGGGCCAGGTTTGAACATGCATTTGGCGGAAAATGAACTTCTCAGAGATATCTTTCAACTCGGCAGTAGAATTCTTATTAACGACTCTCCTGTCATTAAACAAACCAAATTAGAGAGGGTAAATTATCCGAATGGTTTATTCGTTATGCTTTTACCGACTAATTATTTTATCCTTAGCATTTATTAAACGCTGCCGCATTTAAAGCAAGAACGATTTCGAGAAGTAAGAATCGCGACAAACGGTCAGACTTCTGATGGTTCCGCATTTACGTATATACATGTAGTAATGGGTTTTAAATATTTTTATCGTAAAAGTTGCAGTGAATTATACATAGTCAAATTTGTGTATTTATTTTTTTTGTTATTTATAGAATGTTTATAGGTAGTCTCTGCTTAAAGTGGGTTCGATGAACACATTATAACTAGATTAAAATTTAATTAATTGTTATCTTCATAAAACAATTTAGAACCGGTCATTAAATTCCAAGAATTTCTTTTATTTGTTATTATTTTTTATTTCAAGCTGCTTGAGAAGTATATTCTTTACAATAATCAGACACATTTGACATTTTTAAATTTAAAAACGAACCATTAAAAAAAATCTCTTTTCCACAACAAAAACCCTAATTATCTTAATTTAAAACCATCGATTAATATATTTTAAATAAATCAATATCGGAATGGATATTTCATCCATGAAATTTTAAAGTACAGCTTCTTTTCACATTGATAGCAAATTTTTCATGAATATATTTCAAATGCGAAAAGAGAATTACCTACCTATAAAAATATTGTGTTTTATTTATAATGAAGTAAGTTGTTGTAATCGATTTATTTTATAAAATTATAGCGTGGTACATAAAATTTATGAAAAGGATTGGATTTTTTAAAACTGTTAACTTGTATTTATTACCGTCAGATTATATTCGGAATGTGATGCTATTGTATTTTAATTAATAAAATGATTGATTGATTGAATTATATTTATAATTAAAGTAATACACCAAGAAAAAAAGTAATGTTCTATTGTAAATAGGTATTTATTGATAATAAATCAAAATCCTTTAAAATTTAAGCTCATTTTAGTTTATTATTATTTGTTATTATATTATAATTTTTAAATGTAAATAATGGATTGTTGTTTCGAAACAAAACTGTCATCGGCACAATATTACAATAAGCTGTGTATTTATACATCATCTGTAATGTGCAGGTAAATAAAATTGCAAATGTGCAATTCAAAATTATTCATATTTAATTTCGATCCATTGTCAGTACATGGTTTTTATGCTAATTTTCAATGGAACAACGTAAATCGTATTAACATTGTAAATCTCGCTATCTAAAAACTCGCCCAAAGAGGTATCGTTCTACCTTGAATTTACAAACACTCTAATTATTTAAATTTTATGGGGCATTTGTAAGAAATGCGAATTTCTTTGTAAGAAACGTATTAATACGTTCAAAATTAACAATTAAAAGTTATGTTAGATAAACTATATTTTTACTCTCCTTCACCTGATAATTTATGGTATTTCACGATTTATGTTTAAAATTATCGATTTCTAAACATCAATCATAATTATTATCGAATATTGTACTCGAGAAGGTATATTTTATTGTTAACTTTGGAAGAACGGTTTTCATTCATAAAACTATAAGTAGGCGTGGTTTACGATGAAGATGTTACGGCGGCCATTATTTTGGCAAGGTCGTTACTGTAGCAATACGATGTTTGGAATTTTCTCGTACTACATACGTTCCTCGGTTCATTGACTTGTATAATGCGTTTTATGAATAAATATTGAGCAATTTTAAATAAAAATGTACGAAACCGGTTCGATTTTATTTAGATTTTAGCAAACGCGTAGTTTTACTATTTATTAAAACAAATAGAAGCGGTTAAATTGAATTATATTTTTATTATTACTTTATAAATTACTGTCATTTCACAAAAAGATGTTTAAATACATTAGTTGTCTAAACAACGTACCTATATTATTATAATTATCTATTATTTTACACGTAAAAAAATATTTAATAATAATCTAATAATTAGATAAATTATACGTTTTAAGTATTTTCGTGTTTAATTATAATTCTTTTGGATTTTCAACAGGATGTCAATGCATGTGTCAGTTTTTACCATGAAACCATATTAGAATTCTGCGAAATATACAATCATAAATAAATATTTAATATAAGTACGTAAGCACTTTTTATTATATAAAGAATAATCTACACTCTGTAAAACGAAAATGGTCCTTTTTAGGGCCAGTTACCTACTTTAAATCATTATTACGACAATATAGCCAGTTTAAGTCATACTTTAGTTTTATTATGAAACTGAGGCTTAGAATCAGTAAAATATGATTTGGAAGCAATAATTATTACAGTTTATAGAGCACGTGAAGTCTTTTGCGCTGCTTATGTGGCATTCAGATGGTAAATGACGTTTTTCAAACCACTCAGGTAGAAAGGCGCGTCGTTATAACGTCAGGCGACAAATAAATGACGTCTCTCTGATTTCTTTCTTTAGACATCTTTATATCGACAACTATTTCGTCAATAATCACGTCTTTGCGACCGACTGTCAATTTTATCTTTTTAATTTTGCATTTTTGTCGTCACCAGATGACGTCCTTTTGGACGTGATAAATGGACGTCGATTTTTGATGATAACGACGTCTTTTCGACAAACATACTGACGAAAACGTACATTAAAAAAAAAACGTGAAGACGGCGTCACCGCGCTACCTGGGCTTTTTAACATCATCTTGTTGCCTGGGATGAACATAGGGTACTTTATGGACGTCCATAAGGATATCCCTTGCTTGTCCCTTGGTTATAACAAATGGATGTCTTTATGCTATTTGGGTTAACACGTACCTATAAATAGTATCGATTCCATTGTTTGTGACCACCATTTTTCGAAATAGTCGAACAAATCTCACAGGCAAGTTGGTAAATTTACAACGAAGAAAACGTTCAATTCGATTAACGTCCCTATTACTAAAAATACTCCATACATTACCAAACAAATCAGTCCCACTTTCCAGTCCAATCTGAAATTAACGTGAATACTTACAACTACGTACACGGGAACGACGTAAAACGAAATTTTGTCTTGGTATAATTGCAACAAGCTGAACGGCGACACAGGTTACGAACCAATGTAAGTGGTTAACTTACCTAAAACGATTGCAAATCAAGGTGATGTATAAAAAAATTAACGTCGACAACAAGCAGCCTGCGTTGTATGCTAAACCGGACGAGTTTATGTCGATCCAATGGCTTCCGGCGATCTTGGGGTAGAAACAGGTTTTAATTAGCCACGGCAAGCCTAGGCACAATAGAACTTCAAACGTGTTGGCTCCGAGGGCGCTGCTCATGCCCATCACGCCATGTCCTAAACTAAAAATTCGAGTTGCTAAATTTATCGAAACGATCAAAAAATACCTTGTTTGCTAACGATAATGCAAGAGACAATTTCGGGCATGCTGCTTCCAATTGCTAGAAACGTTAGTCCCATTACCGAATCGGGTATACTTATTGTGTCGCCTGAAATTAAACTAATTAAGAACACCTACGCATATGATTATTGTATAAAGTGCTGAAAAGCAGATATTTCACACTGGCGCGTGTTTACGAGTTATACCACTTACAGGACGTTTTCCTGACCGAAAAAATGATTTTATGGAAATCACTCGCATCGCATGAATTAGGTTTTTGATCGACTATAACGGAAGTTCATTGGCCAACTTTCAACTAACAATCGAAGGTACTTTTATTAGCATAATATGCCGGAGGCCATTGTGGAAATAAATTGTGACAAACGTATGCAATTCTAAAAACTTTTCCAAATAACATTCTTGCAACAAATTTTCAAAAATAAGGGCGCTTTGCTTTTGAGTCGATTCCACATTTTTGAACGTCCCGAAAGGTTATATTCAAAGTTGGACGCGTGTATTTTGAATTTGAAATTACGCAGAGATTTTTGCAAGGAATAAAATTTTCCGAGCAATTTCAAATAAACTTAACTTTACCCTTCTTCTTTTGAGGGATGTAACTCCGCGAAAGGAGACGTTTTAGGAAAAGTGTTACACGAAATGCTCCCCATAATTTTCACTTGTTTTCATTTGTTAATTTGTTAATTTGTTAATTTATTTTCATTTGTTCATTTAATTTTCATTTGTTAATGTTATTGCTTTATGCTTATTAAATAGATTAAATTATTATATGTTAATATTAATATAGGTAATTAATAACTAATAAACTTTTTATTCCATTGTTTAATCTATTTAATAATAAAGTTTTTAAATTTATATAGTCTATTTTTTTTTAATTTTCTCTGAAATAATTTATAAATTTGAAATGTTTGATTATAAAATTTAGTATTGAATAGATTAAATTATTATATATTAATATTAATATGGGTAAATTAATGATTAATAAACTTTTTCTATCGTTATTTAATTTATTTAATAGTAAAGTTAAAAGTTAAATTTATAGTTTGTTTATTATTAATTTTCTTGATTTATGTTTGATAAATTTAATTATAGGACAATTATTATTTTATCATTTATAATTTATATTTATTTTATTATTAAAATATTTTTTTGATTGGTGTTTTTATTAATAATGTATTTTGTAGTTATTTGCAATTTTTTTTTAATAAAAGTTTTATTTCATACAGGTTTATACTTGAGGGCGAGTATAAATTTCGTATTTGTCTATTTATTTCAAATTATTTTTGGTTATTGCTAATGTTCCGGCCTGCGGGCTACCGGGGGGGTTGTCCGAAGGGTTGGATAATAATTGGTGTTTTTTATTAATAATGTATTTTGTAGTTATTAGCAATTTTTTTTTAATAAAAGTTTTATTTCATACAGGTTTATACTTGGGACGAGTATAAATTTCGTATTTGTCTATTTATTTCAAATTATTTTTGGTTATTGCTAATGTTATGTTATTGCTAATTTTCGACGAGGAATCACCCCTTAAAGTTTCTCGCATTATTTATGAATCATACGATCAAATTTTTTGGACACCATTTCGGTCGAAATTTTGATCGTAGGAGGCCGAAATTCGGACAGTATATTGGTCTTTACGAATACAAAGAACTAGTTCTTTAATTAACCAAATCGACCGACCCGTTTCACAATGGCGGCCGATCAAAACATTTTGAACTAAGTTATGAGTTAACTATGAGTTAACTCCGTTATTAATTCTGATATTATAATTCTGATATCGGAAATATGTTTTGGAATTCTTTATCAAACGTCTATCTTCATAGTTTTCGATAAAATGCACTGTTTTCGAGATAATCTGGAAAAATGATAAAAAAAATTTAATTCCTTATAAAATAATCTCGAGAATATTTCTCTAGAAATTGTAATTTTTCAAGAAAAATAGAAAAAAAGCGTTTCGACATGGAAATTCGATACCGCAAGACTTGCGCGCGGTCGAATTGAAATTTGAAAACAAATTGCTTTATTTGGTCGTACGAAAAATACAAGATATTTTTGTTATAATAAATAAAATAAGAAACAACTTTTTTTTACATTTTTTTCAATTTAATCGATAGTTTCGGCACAAAACTTAAAACAAACAAACACTCGTTACCATTTTTGTTAAATAACCTAAGTATTCATTAAATATATCAGACATTTTTTATTACGCTCCGAAACATACTTCAAGGGTCTCGCATTGAAAACAAAAAAAAAAGAAAACGAAAATCAAATTAGCGGTAGCTGTGATACACCGGTAAAAGTTTAAGTGGCGGTTGTCAACTATACGACTTCACAACTCCTGTCCGGGGAGAAATTTTTCCGCGCTCCCTAGCTGAAAATGTGCATCCTAGATGGACGTAACGAGGCACAAATTTTCATGTTTGTATGTTTGAACGGTAACGTGTAATTTCTCTTTTTGCCGATAATTAATTAATGTCGAGTTGCCTGGTAAAGTAAACTTTGTGAAGCTGCCACGCCGAAACTAACGACTATACAGAAAAATGATAAAGAATATAAATTGTAAGAAATTCTCCCTAGTATATTTTATCATATAGGTATTTTTATCGTAAAATAAACCGCAAAGAAGATTTTGGCGAAAAACTCATTTTTGGCGTCTTTTCCTCATGACGGCCACCAAATCCGGGCAAAATTATGAGGCCCAAACAAAGAGAATGCATGTTATTTTAGTTTGCCCCTATTTATTTCCACTAAAAACCCCTTGTCGACTGGTCTATAAGTCGAAATTTACCAATGGCCGTAATTAGCCAGGCCAGCAAGTAGGAAACCGAGCCGATCCAAATCATGCACATGATCAAAGCAACGGGAAACAACGACGGACGCCGTTTGCAGTCGGGTACCGAATATTTCAGTGCAAACAAAATCGGCCAAACAACGATACACCATAACCTTTGATGGGACGGAACGTCGTCCGCTGGACAAGCGCAGGTGTTCGTACGTTCATCTAAAATAAAAACTTTTCACTAAACGTCGAGAGAAATAACGAATCGAATTCAACTTTCCGACGTTTTCCGTTTCGTCACTCGGCGTTTTTCGCGGGTCCATATCTGAAATGTTCGACACGATTCAAGCGTAATACAAATAATCAACCGAATTGATACCTTACTGCGATCGGGCGGATTTAACTTTTTCAACTCGCGATCGGCGTGGCTCCGGACGGAACTTTCGCGCCCTTTGGACGTTAGCGCTTGAATGGTTTTGCCGAAGAACATAACTGAAATTTGATGAATCGCGTTCGCCTCTATACACCGTGTCCAAGATAAGAATGCACAGCATGGGGATCTTGAAAACGGTAGAAGATACAGGGTGGCTTAAATTAGAAAAAAGTTGCGCTATTTAAAGTATGTTCACTTGCTGGTCGCAAAAGTTCATTATTGTTTATCGTTTTCAAAATTCTCAAAAAAATGTGATTTTGTGGATTTTCGTTTCTTTTCATTTTTTTATTTATTTTAAATGTTATTAAAAAACTACCGGCACTTTCTCATTGCCACTTTTTAAGCTCTACAAAATGGCGTGTTCAAATTTTTAATCCGACGTTTCGTATCCGAGAACCCATCATCAACTTTATTTTTTTATATGGCCACAAACAAAGAGACACCCTGTATTCGGTAGCATTATTCATTACAAATTCAACGACGTATCACACATTATGGTTTTGAAGCCAAAAAAGGGGAAAAACGTGAGTTATAAGGTTTTTATTTTTAAATTAGTAGGCGCTGGTACAATAACAGAAACAAAATGTCAAAAAATTATAATAATTGCTCAAATAGGTTGCCATTATTTTCTAGACACAAGTATGCTCTGTCTACAGAAGAATTCAAAACATGGTCTAACATTTCTGGTGTGATTGTATTAACTGCTGCTAAAACCAATGCCAATAACTGTTCTTCAGTTTCAAAAGTGGCGTCATACACTTAGTTTTTAAATAACCCCACAGGAAAAATCCAACGGAGTTAAGTCAGGTGATCGGGCTGGCCAGGCTACTTCACTGTGAGTTCCAATGCATTTTCAGGAAACCTCTGGGACAAATATTCCCGCACAGTTCTTGAATTATGCGCTGGGGCACCATCTTGCTGAAACCAGCAGTTGTTAACTATAAGTAATGGTAATTCATCCAAGGCATTCTCCAAATCAGTCTGCAGTAGGTCGAGATATCGTTCGGAATTTAAATTGTTGTGATAAATAAAAGGTCCACCCAAAATGCCTACCCACAGATTAAATCCAAATCGATGTTGATGCCTTGTTTCTTTTATTAAATGAAGATTGTCTGTTGCCCAATAATGTTTGTTACGCCGGTTGAAAATGCCATTGTTGGTTATCATTGTTGGTTATTGTTTTTCCCCTTTTTTGGCTTCAAAACCATAATGTGTGATACATCGTTGAATTTGTAATGAATAATGCTACCGAATACAGGGTGTCTCTTTGTTTGTGGCCATATAAAAAAATAAAGTTGATGATGGGTTCTCGGATACGAAACGTCGGATTAAAAATTTGAACACGCCATTTTGTAGAGCTTAAAAAGTGGCAATGAGAAAGTGCCGGTAGTTTTTTAATAACATTTAAAATAAATAAAAAAATGAAAAGAAACGAAAATCCACAAAATCACATTTTTTTGAGAATTTTGAAAACGATAAACAATAATGAACTTTTGCGACCAGCATGTGAACATACTCTAAATAGCGCAACTTTTTTCTAATTTAAGCCACCCTGTATCTTCTACCGTTTTCAAGATCCCCATGCTGTGCATTCTTATCTTGGACACGGTGTATATCGAGGAAAAAAAACCCGGACTACCATTACTTTTTACCTGCAATATAAACGAAATAGGCTAAAACGAATATTAGCGCTTCGTACCAATACACCTTGTCGTCGTACAGCGTAACTATCAGCAAAACCACTGAAACGGCGTACATCGAGCCGTCCCTCGTGATCGACCAACACTCGAACTTGAAAGCCTGCAAAAGTGGGCCACAATCAAAAATGTTTGACGAGCACAACGTGAACAATACGTGCCGTTTTGGCGAACAACCCGCAGCAAGCGGGAGCGGCCAAAATATTGAAAACGTTCGATCCGACCACGGTGCCGACTCCCAAATCGCCCTCCGTCACGAAGGTGCCCACGCAATTAATAAACAATTCGGGACTGGCGCTCGTGATCGCCATGAAGCTCGCTCCCGTCACGTCTTCCGGAAGTTGCAGCCCTACACGCGACGAATTATGCAATAGCGAAAAAAAAACATTGCGATTTCGCCGATTCGGCTCTTACGTTTTTCTAACGCTTGAATGGCCGGCACGAAACGATCATCGCAGACGATCGAAAGTATTATGAAACAGTAGGCAGTCAAAAGCACGTGTATCGCGACGAATCCGGCCCTTCTTTGTTCTCTGGTCAAACCGTCGCTGGGGAACTCTTCGATTGACGATGCGGTGCAATTTTCGTTATTTGACGTGTTGGGCAAATGGTGGCGATCTTGGAAAAATAATTACGGATAATGATGAAATGGAGCAAAAATGAAAAATGGAGAAATGGTTTCTTCATATTATATACTAATTGCACATATTTTGCCTTTTCTGGTTCATTACGCAATAAACAATTGACGACGACAAATTCGGAAAAATTTTACAAAACATTTTAGAGCACTGTAATTATGACGATCCTCTAATGCGGCGATGGTAGAAATCATGGTTTTTCGTTAAAGTAAGCCGTTCCTTTTAAGAAAACTCACAGGTCAAAAGATTAGATCTTCATCGATTGTGAGGTGAAAAACTATCGACACTTTTCACATCGATTTTTTTATGATAATTACATATACAGTGAAACCTCTCGTACGTGGACACTCATATTATGGACAATTTTAGGTATTCCAAATCATTTGCATAAGATTATATAGAAAATATACCTCTAGATTGTGGACACTCCCTAATTCGGACGTGGACAGTTACACGCGGCCCCTTATTACACATAAACCTCTTTATTTTGGACAATTAAACAGAAAATAAAAATAAAAACCATTTGCACATTTTAAACTATTAAGAATTTATGTTAAAATATTTTTTCTTGAAAAGGTTTAAAGAGACTCTCACATTAGAAAAGTTTCCTTTGGAGTAATCTTGATTGGCATGTCATTGTTAAAAATAAATACAAATTTAAAGGATTAGTTTGAACAACTGTTGGTGCTTAGGTGTGGATTACAATAAGAAGCATTAAGGGCAATTATGTAAATTTTTAGAAATCTGTTGGCAACACATATAAAATACAGGTAAATTGTATTTTTGTTTAGTTACTCAATTTTTCTCGCGTCGTTAAGATGGCTCCGCGAAAAGATCTGACAATCGGCCAAAAAATCTAAGTGATCGACTTAAATACGTACTGGTACGAAAAGTACCGTAGCCAACATTTCAAAACAAGAAATCGATTTGCGGAAAATATGGCAAAAAAATAAAAATCCAAAGTTAGCGAGACAGTTCTCAAAAACAAATGGTGCAAAATATCGATCAAATTGCATACGAACGGTTTTCCCGGGTTCGTACAAATAATCTGGACCACTCCTGCAGGAAAAAGCTAAAGAAGTTGCAAAATAATTAGGTTTGGATGGTTTTCGTGCTTCAAACAGGATGTCTTGAAAAGTTTCGTAGTCGTCATTCAATTTCGTTTAAAGTTATTTGCGATGAATCGGCCGAAGTTAATCAGGAAACTGTTTCCACATGGATCCAGAAGTTACCCGAAACTATTAAAAATTATTCGCTTGAAGACATTTGGAACCTTGATGAAACTGGACTATATTTTCGTGCTCTTCCCAATAAAACGATGTGTTTAAAAGGTGACTCTTGTAAAGGCGGAAAAATATCGAAGGAACGTTTAACGGTTATGTTTTGTGGGCGATATTGTGAAAAGCCGCCTGTGATTGGGAAATCCGTCAAACCCAGTTGTTTCAAGGAATTAAAACCTAACAGTTTTAACGTAATCTGGAAGGCAAATAAAAAATCGTGGACGACCAGAGAAATAATGATGCTTCATCAATTCGACCGCAAAATGAAAAGGCTAAATGATATATTCTGTTATTTCTTGATAATGCAACGTCTCATCCGGTTGTTACGTTAGAAATCGTAAAGTCGATATTTTTCCCTGATAATTGTACTTCCGTTATTCAGCCGCTTGACCAGGGCATTGTTTTCAAAAAGCGTGAATGTTCTTCAATCAATTCAATGGATAGTAACTTCTTGGATGCAAGTTCCGAGTGACATTATAAAAAACTGTTTCCGTAAAGCTGGTTTTGCAGGCGAGATAGTGAACAATGAAGATCCAGAAGAGGACTTAGATTTGGCTACTTTAGCCAAATTATTAAAAGTAGGCAGAAATAAAATAGAGACTCCAAAAGAATACGCAGAAATCGACAGTAAAGTGCATGCAGAAGATACAACGTGTGAAATAATAGACATTATAAATTCTTTTAGTGTTAGTGATTCATCAAACAACGAAGATGTAAATCGGATCGATGAAAATATGAGTGAAATCGGCGAATATTAAAGTTTACATAAAATTTCCAATTTTTCCGAAGCACTATCGATTATAAAATCTTTAAAATCATTCTTTTTAAATAAAAATAATCCAAAATTAGTAAATATAGTAAGTTCTTTATAAATAGAAGTAGAAGACTGCATTTCGTTTGCCAAGTGCAATCAAAAACAGACAAAGACAAATGACTTCTTTCAATAATTTTTTAATATGTATAATAATTTTTTTAATGTTTATTTATAATAAATTTTCTGCTATATTTGCATGATAAATATGTGTATTTTTTATATAACAAAATTTGAAGACCCCCTCCCAAATATGGACACTTTATTTGGTCCCGGAGGTGTCCAGATTAGAGAGGTTTCACTGTATTACGGTGGTCAACCATAATTTAATAATGGCACTTATTTCTTTGCCTACCTACACATTTTTTTTTAATGAAATCACAAAGACAAAAACGTGCATTATATACATAGGTATATCTAAGTACTTACTCTCGTCATTTCGATGACTGTTTGTTTCGCTTTCGCCAAACGATAAAAATACGATTACATAACACAAAACAATTATTTCTAAGCGACGTAGGTACATTTTGTAAGGAAGTTTTCATCCAAATAATCTAAAACAGTTGTTACCTACACATTTCAACGTTGATGTTGCGATAAAATAATACGATATATATCTATCTTATTTAGAATGTAGACGCGTTCTAAATAAACTTATCTACTATTTAATTTGATAATGTCTGGCGAGAGATACATTTAATTTATTATAGGTAGGTGTAAATAAAGGCACAATTACCTAACTATTGAGCTAGTTGTTAAAACGATAAGAGTCTATTTTAATCTTGATAAATTATTTAATTATTGTAAGAACAATTCGATAAAACTTTTTCTACGAAATTCTGAGCCGACTCAAAACTGAAAAATCCGTGGGCTATAAATACAAAGTTAAAAACAAATTCACATTTCGCGTAGTACGAAGTGCAAACAAAAATTTTTAGGTCGGGTCAAGATTTTGCCAAAAAAATCATACGGCGTTTTAGATAACAGTCGCCACAGACCGGAAATTATTATGTAATTACACGATTATCGCTCATATCCGTAATTGTTTCGCCTAGAAGTCGGCAACCCCAATGAATTGATTTGGGTTGCCGACATCTAGGCGCTTATCATTAGTTAAATAAAATAAACGGTATTTATGAGATTTCGATCAGCTCAAAATTTTGCGAAAAAACGCGGCGTTCGAGATAAGACGTATTTTTTGAAATTTTGCGAAAACTCGAATTCGACGAAAACCAGGTTTATTTCATTATTTTCTGCGTAGTTTACATGAAAATCAAGATTTTTCGTAGTAAAGGAATCGAAACAAAAATTTTTAAATCGAGTCAAAATTTTGAATTATAAGGCGCTTTTCTCGAAATTTTGTGAAATCTCAAACTAGGTCTAAAACGCGTTTATTTCATAAGCTTCTTTAATGATTTAACGTATAAAAGAACTTTTCTGGTAGTTCTGGACGCGAACTAAACGTTTCAGATCGGATCAAAATTTTCACAAAACCTTTCTTTTCGAGATTTTGCAAAAATTTTAAAGCGATAGAAACGCGTGTCTTTCATCATTTGCTGCTTCGTTGTACTTGAAGAACAATTTTTCTAGTAATTCCGGAGCTGTGCCGAACGTCGCGTTAAAATTTTGCCGAAACCATGAGGTTTTTTTCGAGATTTGGCGAAAATTTTAAATCGGCTTATACGCGCGCAGTTCGTCGTTTTTTGCTTTGTAATGGGTACGTAAAAAACAACTTTGGAAGTAGTTCCGCAAATGTACTAAACACTTCGGGTAGAGTCAAAATTTTATTAAAAGCACGAACCTAAGGTTTTTTATCGAAAATTTTCGTTTTCGGTGCAAACGCGTTTAATTCATCATTTCAAGCGGTAATCGATATTTCTGGACGCAAAGAGACGAAACAGAAAGTTTCGAGTCGGGACAAATTTTGCAAAGACCTTGTTTCTTTTCGAAAATCACCTGCCTAAATGCAATATACAGAGTGTCCCAGAGATTATTGCGCAACCGATAGTAGCATTGAGACACTCCACAATTTAAGAAAGTCTTCTCTTTCGACATTTATCAATAATTTAACGTATTTTACGATACCATTAAAAAACCAAAAGTTCGCGTCACTCCCTGTAGAATCTAAAACCATACTTGTTTTTTTTTTGAATCAGTCCAAAATAATAAACAGTTTTTATAAAATCATGTAAATATTTATTAACATAACGTCCATTGCATATATTTCTTTTGACTTAAATGTAAGTACTTATATATACACCAAAAAAAAAACAACACTATTATCTATAAGTTCCCTCTTTTATCTTGTTCAATTTCGATAGCCTCGAAAAGAGCCTTGAAATTGCCGGCACCGAAACCCTACAAAAATTATCCACTCGTATCAACGTTCTTGTACGAAACCGCTCTTACTTACATTATGATTTCGTCTCTGAATGACCTCGAGGAACACCGTTGGCTTGTCTTGCACGTTCTTCGTGAAGATTTGAAGCAAATAACCGTCTTCGTCGTAATCGATCAGAATACTCAATTTCTATGTAAAGTAGAAATGATCAGTTTAAAACGTACATTTAATTATCAATAATGAACCAAACGAAAACATCTACCTGCAACACGTCGATTTCTTCGGCGATCTTCACCTTGCTGTGCTTCAACTTTTGCCTGAGTGTGTCGTAGTAGCTGTCCGGAACTCGAAGGAACTCCATTCCCCTCGATTTTAGGTGTTCGACCTAGATTTGATTGTTACGTTTAAATTTTAGCGGTTCGTCGCCACCCGATAATTAGGTCATCACTTACTGCCGTGATGATGTCTTGAGTGTTGAGCGCGATGTGCTGCACGCCGGCTCCTCCGTAATATTCCACGTATTCTTCAATTTGACTTTTCTTTTTGCCTTCGCCGGTTCATTGATTGGAAGCTACAGAAAAGGCGAGAAAATTGAGTTAAAATTGCGAAATTTGTCGATTCGTGTTATACAATACCATACGAAAAAAAATCAGCGCGCGATTTTAGTAATAAAATTACTTACAATTAAACCAAGACATGTCTTTATAGAAACTTTTCGAGCACCCCCGTTATTTGGGAAGATAACAGTAAAAAATTGTTAATTGAACGATTTACGACATCGCGAGGAAATGAGTACTATAAATAATTTTGCGTTAATAATAATGCTTATAATTATGTTTTTTCCCCCCACAAATCAGAGAAAAACGTTTAAATAAATAAACACCTAAAACGCAAAAATAAGTTATTATTATTGTGGTTAACTGTAAGCTTATTGCGTATTTTAAATTCCTTTTATACCGGGGAGTCGGCACGAGTCGACATAAAATGTCGCGTAGAAAACAACATCGTATATTTGAGAAAAAAAATGTACGTCCATCGACACGCCTACGTATTGCGTTCCTTAAAGCATTCCGCGCTCGAGCGGAAATCTCCGCTTGACCCCCAACGTTAGCGCGTTTTCAGTTTGTTTCGAACTTTTCCAAACGACACGCTTTAGGCAATTGCGTGATAAGTATGCGGATTTTAACACGTGCAAGAAAACGACCGAAAAACGAACCTTAATCGTTTCCTCCCAATTCGCCATCACGATCGACCTCAAAGCGGAATATTCCGTGTGCACTTGCGTGTCGTCGACGGACCAAAACCTGTGGAACTGCAAGATCTTCTCGTACCAACTCGCGGCTTCTTCCATTTGAAGATCCGGTTGATTTCCCACGACGTGATCGATGAAATCAAGTTTGATCGCCGGCCTGAAGTGAACGGAGGAAAAAAAAAGCACCTATAAGCGATTTTGCGCGGAAATTAATCGCAACCACGAACTCACAATTGTTCCCCCAATTTATCGCCCGGCACCTTGACGTATCCGGGAAGAAAGAGGCCGCTGTAGAGGCTTTTATCGATGAAAGTGTGGGTGGTGTCGCCGAACTGAACAAGTTCAATTAAAAAAATTATAATAACAATAAATTTATATCGATATAAGCGGTAATAAAACTTACAGTTTGTATCGTTGCAAATTTAACCGTGCCGTTGAAGTCCGATTCTTCCCAAACGTCGCGAACAACTTTGGCCCCGCGTTGCTTCGCCACCTACAATCGAATTTCGTTTGTTTGTTTTTTTTTTTAAATTAAATAGGTGCCGATAAAAGGACGACACCCGTAGACGCAACTCACCAACATAATATTTTCCAAATCTTCTACTTCCATGCTAATATCCTTGACGCCGTCGCCGTGCTTCGTTAAATGATTACAAACGTCCTGCTCCCCCGGCTCGTACGCGGAAACAAACACAAACACTATCTGCGAATTTTCGTTTGAAGTTCAAGTTAATCGATTTAAAACAAAATTATCGGGTACAGTACTACCTTGTTTTGTCTGACAGCGTGCGCCGCATATTTTCTGCTACCGGTTTCCAGCCCTTTGTACGCCATAGGTTCGAAGCCCATACGCGTAATGTAATAACTCGCCGCCTAAAAATCAATTAGCTATCACGCAAGGGCTAATAGGTTCGACATTTGATATTACCTGTTTTGCATTTCCGACGTAAAACGTGAGATGGTGAAAACTCAGGAAGCGACCGAACGCGGGCTAAACGGAAAATTCGGTTTACCGCGCCGTGCCGGCCCGCAATTTAAAAATATAAAATCACTTACCTTTACCCCCTTGTCCGTGTAGGTCGTCTAAAAAAAAAGAAAGAAACAGGAATGTTAATGCACGCGTCAATATCAGTTAACGCTAACCGAGACCTTACCATTTTCGCGGTTTATCGAAGAGTGATCGCGCTAAACGAGTTGCTTCGGATTAAGAAGGCTTTTATAATCTCGCATAAACATGTTTTTCAATAAGCATTTTGAATTAAGTAGGTAATAAATTTATTCTCACCCGTGTGATAGCCAAGGTAATCTAGAAAGTGTTTATGAAAAAATTTTTTAATAAAAACGTCTTGGCAGGCAATTTTTGAACAAAGGCCGTCTGGGACGGGTTGCGATTATTTTGAAGACGTCGCCGTCGTTTCCGCACGACGCACTTTTTTCACTAACTACACACGTCGACCTTTCGCGCGGAGACAACTTAATTTCATCGAGACGCATCAACTTCACTACGTCTACAAGCAGATTGCGGTGGCGTAAATTATCATTGAAAATTTTCCGCGGCGGTAAAAAAACAAAAATAACACAAACAAAACGGCGATTCGTTTTAACGATGCGAAAGGGCATTTGACGTTTGTTTGAAGTGGAAATCGAAGCCCAAAAGTGATCTTAGAAAACTAGTCGCAATCGTGCTTTTAAAATTGCAAAAACAATTTCAAAAACACCCGTATCTTCTTGTTAAGAAAATTAATTAAGCAAACGAAATCATAGAAAGGATTGGTGAGTTTCAGGGGAGGCTTTGTCCAAAATGGGCGAAAAATGAAAAATGCAAAATCACGATAAAAGACGTAAGCAATTGTTGATGAGACCTACGTCATATTTTAAAAAAAATATATGCAAATAGCGACCGAAACTTTTTAAAATACGTAGTTTTTAAATTATGCAGTAAAATTATTTCAATAGTCACTATCTACTGCCTTTATACCGCAGAATTATAAATTTACTCTATTTTTTAATTTAAAAACTATTCGCGTGTCCTTAAGCATTGAAAATTCCCCCATTACAAACCGTAAACGAGATAAAAGTTTAATCGTATTTTTATACGACCGATAAAATACAAAACGGCTAATAAAACATGTGCGCCAAGTACTTTCATAGCTTATCGGAATACGAACAAAGAACTGAATGTTTTTAAAATAAAAACGGGATTTCCTAGTATCTATATAATAACTCGAATGCGTTTATATACAGAATTCTGGCAAAACCGCTTCGGATCTTTCGCGTTAGTGGTACAGAACGGTGGTGCTTGTTTCAGTAGTTCGAATTGTAAATTACAGCGTGGTGTGCGAGGAGTGCTCGTTCGATTTATAAGGCCTTTTTGCGTGTGAGTGCGCGAGTTTTGTGTGTTGTGTTCTCTAAAAGGATTAATACGTCAAGGATCTTTCTTTGTCGACTAACTCTCCGTGTATTTACAAAGTGTAAATACATGGACCTTTAAATTCTAACACAACTTCTCTGAAAATCGAGCTTGGTTAGGCTCCTGGATTCGGTTAGGGTCTTGGTTAGGGCTCCCCTTAAACATTCAACAGTCCAATTTCGCGGACGAAATTTTATCTTACTCGCGTTTTCGCGATCGCAGTGGTTGGTGAAATACAGTGAAATGTGAAACGTAGGTAAATGCAAATTCGCAGTCAACGTAAGAATCTACGCTGAAATTGACGATAGAGGGAAAACGATGACGAGAAAAAGGTACGAAAGTTTCTAATTCTTTCTTATTACAGTCTGTTACAGACAAGTGGCAATCGCAACGGTAGCAACGTTAATTTGCATTTTACGTAAGTTTATATTACAAAAAGATTTATTTCGGGTTTTTAATTTTTTAATTTCTCTTATTTCGAAAAATTTTACATTTTCTATGGATTCGTTATTAAAATTTATTGTGATTAGTTTACTTCTAGTTTATATTAACAGGAGTGTTTTATTTTATTTTAAATACCTAAGTATTATAGATTATATTTCAAAGACTTTTTTGGGAGTTAAAACTTTGCAATTTAGAAAATCCCTTTTGGAGGCTCGCTTTATTTAGAACCTTTTTTGGCTCTTTCATTTTTCCCCTAAATATCTACGATTTTTTAGCAAAAAATAAAATAAACTGAAACTTGGAACATATCAATGTTTAGTGATATTTAGTTCGTTGTCAGAACTTGTCAGCAACTGTTATAACTTTATTCAACTAAGCATTCGTCTACATTGTAACATTTGTCATTCATTAATTCAAAAGCTTCCCCTTTTGAGGAACTACGAAAGGAGACATTTTAGGAAATAACCTTGTATGGAAAGCCCCCCTTCAATTTTCGACAAGGAGTCGCCCTTTCAAATGTTTCGCATTATTTGTGAATCACCCTGTATATTATGTTGGTATATACATAAATAAACGTTTCGATAATTTTTTTTAACTGTTGACAGCAAACTGAATTTGTGAAACCCAGTAAAATATATATAACTAGAACTGGACGTCATTGGCGTAGAAATAACACAGAGCGAACCGTCTTATTTATGAATCGTGCTTTTTGTTTCGATCGTTTTCGACTAAAGTAAGCGGTATAAAACTTGACGACAATGAAAGCAGTTGGATTGTCGAGCAATCTGTTGTTTCGGAAACGAAGCGTTTCGTCGTTTTTTCTGATTAGTGTCGTACAAGGAATATGCTACTGATGAATGCTTCCCACCCTGTATAATAACGGAATATATGGACCCATTATAGGACGGTAAAATTTAGTTCAAAAAGGCCAAATCCGAATTTAATTTGGGACAAGCTGAATTTGCCGGAAGATGAATGTTCATAAGTCCTTGCCTGAAAAACCCTAGAGGTAGAAATCGTTTCGAAAAACAAACGCGTTCGATTCTTTGCTAGAGTCGCAAGTCACGATTTCGCTACGATGGAGAGTATTCGAAACAACGTGTTTGTTTGTTTCGCAGTTGAGCCTTAACTTACACGTACGACGTAAAAAATTTAAATTGCCCTTATTTTCGAATTTTGCCAAAGAAACAAACGTTCGAATTACCTTTTTGTTCTTTTCGAAATTAATTAGAGCAAACACGGACGTATCACGTTCGTAAAGCTTTACGAAAATGTTTTATACATTAGATGTATTAATTAGCATAATCTCTTATGTTTACAGTAAACAACGTTGATGCCAGTATAATGCTTTTGTTGTTGTTTCCTATTGATGTGTTGAAAATTTATGGGCGAAGCAAATTTTTTTTTCTTAGACGCATTATTATTTCTATCGAATTTAAAAGGTTTTTCGAAAACTTATTTTTGTCGAATAGAGTTTAGGAAATTGGCCAACTTTTGAGAATTTAAATATTTCACGGCACCGATTTTCATAATTAAACTTTGAAACGTACTTAAAAAAAAACGATTAACGGTAATAGATAAATGCTTTTATGGGTCTCGTTTTCGGGATCAAATTAAGTAATTGATTTTTAATTCGAGCGATGTTTGCATTTTTATCATTATTTTATCTAGGAAATTAACATACTTACCCGTAAAATCACATTAAAATTCGAAGTGCAAAGAAATTATGTGGATGTCGACCAATTAAGCTGGCCGAGTAACATAGTGGCAAATAAAAAAACTTTATTAGATCGGTAGTCGAAAAGATGAATATAAATTAAGGTGGACGGCGTTTAGAATAGAAATAAGACATAAATTTGAAGGTTTCGAAGATAAGTTCGTTTTACTTGCTTGTGAAATTAGAAAATCGCTAAGGCGATTTTGAAAAGTCGCGAAATTTGAAAAGTTCGCGATGGTTCAACTATGAAATATACAGGGTGAGTGTTTACTGTGTGGACTGAGGATTGCTCCTTAACTATTGAAGATATCAAAATCAATTTTGGTACGATAATACACGATCAATGGATCTGCATTTTAAAAATGTTTATGCGCATACAGGGTGTTTCACAAAAATATACCAACCCAAACTCGCGTTTTTTTTTAAATGCAACAACTTGTGGATTTTCGCATTTTGGATTCCCTGTCACGTTTAGAATCAAAAATGCATACAATTGTATATCTCCATCACTAACCGTTCTGAAGATATTGTCACCTTAATGACGAAATAGAGTCAACTTTGGAGCCACGATGCCGGGGCTGTCATAAAAACTTTTTAAATCAGTTTGTACCATCGACTATTGATAATAGTCGACTCACAAAATACGTGGCAAATTTAATCGAAAAAGCGTAAAACTACACAGAACGATTAATTTACGTGAAATGTCATTTTTCTTAGTTTTTTCAAATGTAATACCCTGCATATTTTTTCATATTTGGATTCCACGTAAAATGTAGATACTAAATGATAATAGGTTTCGTAACCATAAGACGAACCCTTCATGAGATATTGACGCTTTTACGTGAAAATATTGAAATACAGAAGAACAAATAGAACAAAAACCGGAGCAACTCTGACAAAACGCGACTAGCAATAAATTCAGAAACTGACAGGAATAATTTATTACCAACTAAATGAACAAAATCTGGTTTTAAATTTTAGCTTGTAATTTGCGTTAATTTTAGGTTTCGGCGGCGTAAACGAATAATAACAATCGAAATACATACACGTGTTATCCCTTTACGTTGGGTAATCCGATAAAATTAGACCTCTTTGTGCATTTTCATTTACATTTTTCAAATTAATTTGCGCGTGCCGCGCATTGTTTTTTTGAAGATTAAATTGTCTTCCCTCGTCGTCTCGTTTTTATTAATTGAAAACGAATCATTAAAAATTGAACTACACAAACACGTATAATTCTAGTTTAGTTTTAATTTAAATTTTATTGAAATCGTGCCGTGCATGTTAAACGCAAAAGAATTCGATATAAAGGTGTACGATAATAATAATTAATAAATGAAGACGTCGCGTCGCATCGTTTTAACTAATTTTCGTAGAAAATAAAGTTGTTGATCTCGACATCTCGATATATAATCAATTTCTTCCGGTCGCAATTTTGATCGTAGGAGGCTGAAATTTGGACGGCGTATTGTCTTTACGAAAACAAAGGACTAGTACGTTAACCAGCCAAATCGACCGACCCGTTTCAAAATGGCGGCCGTTCGAAGAAAAAATTAAAAAAATTCTAATCTCCGTTATCACTCATCGGATCGGTAATGTGAAATATGTTTTGGAATCTGCATAAAATTCTCTACCGACCATCTCTCTTTATAATTTTCGACTGGATGCGCCGTTTTCGAGATAATCGAAAAAAAGTGATAATTCTTTTTTTATTCTTATAAATTTTCGGAATTTTCAAAATTTTCGTCGGATCTTTCACTTTTAAAATGGCCAGGTATTTAATTTTTCACAGACATCGCAGTTTCTCGTTATTACAGACATCTCGAGTTCCAGTACGTTTGAGTGGATTAATTGAAACCTTAATAGCGGTTTCGCTCGAATACATTTTTAAGCTTTCAATATCAAATTTAATACTTACCGAAAGCTAACGTTGTTTGCGGTTCTTTCGTTTTATCGATCGGCCATATTTTTAAAAAGTTTTCCCGCCGGCGCGGCGTTTGTGCGATGTATAAAATAGGATTGGGTGCGAATTAAAAAAAAAGTCGAGTTTGATAAAATTTCGAATTGAATCGAAGAAGCGTATCATATGCCCATACCTACGTTTTTCATTATAAATTACCGACTCTCGGTTCGTGCTCTTTTTTACGTTTAAAGCCTTAATTTCGCCTATGTGCAGCTTCAAAGGAATTTGATTTGAATTTCTAAGCTGATATTATTAATATTTGCATTTTTATGTTTGTAACGCAACGATATAAGGCAGATAATCGCGTATTCGATATAATAAACTGCTATTCGCCTTTTGTTGGCTTGCAATCGATTTACTATCTCGCCCGTGCACGTGTCCCAATCTACAAATTCAAATAATGCAACCCGAATTAATAACAAAAAAAAACGTTGATAACGCAAACCACGGAATCGGACGGCAATAAATTACTTTAATAAATGTTAATTGTCGTTCGTTAGTTGTTTCTATGGACTATCATCGCGCGTCATTATTTAAATCTATAAGTAAGTATTCGACTTGTATCACACCATCCTCACGCGACATCGGAAAAACTACATCATAAATATGCAAATTTCGTTTTTATGCATTGCTCAATAACGTCGATTCCTAGAAATAAATGTTCAATGATGCGGAATTTAACAAAATGAAAAATCTGGAACGGCGACGAAAAGCGGAATAGGTTTCGGTTTGGGTGTGGGTGTGGGTGTTCATTGATCCTGTTCGTCCTGCTGAGTCGACATTGTGTTGTGGGGTAGGACTAACATGGCAGACACCTGAAGATTCGCGACCTTTGTTATTAGTTGGTTCGGTGATATTTCGATTTGTTAACAAAATGGAACTAATGATTGATAGTGGTGGTAGGTGACGTTTCTGTGGGCGCATGTCATAGCACAATATGGTAGTGGTGGTAGCAGTGTATTCGAAGCAAAGGATTATCGTGAAAATAAATACCTGAAAAAGAAAGGAAATTGCATTTCCATATGACCAATCTGATAGAAGCGTCTCGTATACAAAAAAGAAAGGCATTCGGTAAGATTAAAATGTAATTTGTTGTATGAAATTCCACAAACGTGTTTCAGTTCCTGGAAAGCATAATAATTATGAATTGCTAATGATAGACTATTTTTATAACCTTTAGTTATTTTTAAATTTCGCATAATTTAAATAATACACAGATATGGTAGGTACTTATATTAAGTTAACCGTGTTAACATCGGGGTTAATTAATTACCAATTAATATGTAAACGATCGGAATTATTAGGTAATTAAACAATAAATCGAATTCATATCGAATATTAACCACGTTCGTTTTAAATTATCTTTAATCTGTGGGAAAAGGGACAATTTTTTATTTATTATTTACACGTATTTGGAGCGCAATTTCTACAAGCTTGCGCACTACGTATTGTAATTTCGCGTTTATTAAATTAATAGGTAAGGAGGTCAATTTCCCAATCGAACAAAAAAATGTTGAACTCACGCCTTATTCATTTTCGCTGTGCAGCAGACGTAAACAATCGTTAAACCCCATTATTTCATTATGTATACTGTGTGTCCGGGAGTTCTGGGATCCTTCGACAGAGCCTAAACTAAGCGCAATAGCAAAAAATATTTTAGATAAGAGTTAACCGGTTTCGCAAAATTGTTTTCGCCCATACAGGGTGATCCAATGTTACTTTGAAGCACCCAACATTATTATTTTAAATACATATACATACAATACAATATTACATATAAAATACATTGTATACAATACAATACATATTTTACATATTCTACTTAAGCATGAAAATTTAAGTCAAAAAGTATTAAGGTGATATGCACTTCAAGTTTATAGTTTTTTGAGAAAATAATGTCTCTTTTGAAATTTTGTCAAATACAACCCTGTACTAAAATCGTATCTTCTTAATTGATTAGTTTAAGTAATTAAAACTTTAAACGTAAATTACGAACACATTGCTTATTTATTGCCTAACTCATACAGAGTGGTCGCAAATAATTATTCAACTTATTTATTATAAATGGAACGCCACATTTTTCATCCTTCAAGTGAATTTTTCATTTTCTATGCCTAAATCAAGATATTTTTAGTTTTCCAGTATTTCATGAGAAACGTTGTTATCTACCAAAACCGAAAAATGGCAGCGATCAATGAAACAAATCACTAAACGCAATTTCAACTTGCAAAGCTTAAACAAGAACACAAAAATAACTAATTCGTTAAATGTTCAAAATGAAGTCCTTCCTCTCGCAAACGCAAGAACTAAAAGTATCTCGAAAACGGCGATGTTTAGGTATAGAAAATCTAATATTCACTTGAAAGAGGACGTAATTCTACATCAGCACATGTAAAAAAAAAACACATTATTGTCGCGAATTAATTTTGAAAAGTTGAATAATATTTTGCGACCACCCTGTACGAATCGAACAATAAATAAGCAACGTGTTCGATACATCAGTGTATTCGTAATTTACGTTAAAAGTTTTCGTTACTTAAACTAATTAAGAAGATATGATTTTTTTAGTACAGGGTTACATATTTGACAAAATCTCTAAATAGAAACTTTTTTTTTCTCTGAAACTATAAACTTTAAGTGGATATTACTTTAATAATTTTTGATTTACTTTTGACGTATCTACTAACGTAAATACACTTGGCGAACAGGCGTATCGTTATAACTGCTGACGTTAAATCGCGTGTAAACGCTTACTACTGTAGTTACGACAGGGTAACCAAATGAAGTATTTTTGTGTCAGTTTTACGTGTGTTTATACTTTGTTTATTTTTGATTAAATCGCAAAATGTTCGGTTTTTAGTTGATTGATATTTCAAAAAACATCGTCAAGTACATAATCTCCATGACTATATGCTTTGCACTTGTCAAATCTTATGGTAGTACTACTTCAAACTGTAGTTAATAACTACAGTGAAAAAATTGAAACGCACAAACGTGCAAATACGTGTGTAGATTGACGTGTAAAAGTAGTCACCGTGTGACACGGGCATAACGTATAAAATCATAGGTAATGTGTATCAATAAGTTTTGTCGCCAATTATTGTTAAACAACTTATTGTAAGCACTTAAATTTCAGAGCTTGTTCAAATCCAGCCTTCTCCAAATAAGAAACTGTTAATTAACAATTTGCAAGACGAAACTAATAGTTTTCCTTGTTTTCAAAAAATCAGCTGACAATCATGGCCACAGAGGATAGTATGGACGACGACGTTTTCGAAGCCCTAGAAGAGACAAATGCAAAATCCAATCTGAAAATCGACGTCGCCACAAATCAAAACAAGGTACCTTCTCCTACAGGTTACAGAGATTACAAGCCTCCCGCCGAAGTGTTGAAACTCTGCGAAAACGACATTCTAGAAGATTCTAATCAATTAGTGCACAAGGTAAAATGGCATTGGGGCGGTTATCCTGTAGATTGACACGTTTGACGTGCTTTATCATTTTAGACAATACTCCTGGGCGACAGCGGTGTCGGAAAGACGTCACTCCTAGTTAAGTTCGATACTGGTAAATTTCAACCTGGAAATTTTTCTGCGACCGTAGGCATTGGCTTCACCGTAAGAGTAATTTTATAATATTATTGAATATTTGAAAGCGAATGTTTGATTTAAAAAAAAAGGACATTAAACGGTATTATAGCTTAAGGGATACGTATGCGGCGTTTAAGGGGATAGTAGTCGCTCGAAAATGAATACTTATATATGGTTTTTTTGTCGTTGGTAACAACTTTGAAAAGTTTCTTGTCGTTGTAAATGATGTATTTTTTATAATTATTTGATATTCTGTAATAAAAATGTATTGATCTTGTACGATAACAAAGATAAGTTTTTAGATATTTTCGCAAAATCTATGGGGAATTTGTAACATATTTTTACATTTATAGAATCCCTATTGGTTTATCTGGGTGATAATATCGAGAAAAATTGAAATTTCCCTTTAGTAATCTCACAATTTTAATTTTTATAGACGTTTTATGATCACACGTCATAAGTAACTATAAAAGTCTATAAAAATTGAAATTGTGAGATTACTAAAGGGAAATTTCAATTTTTATCGATATTATCACCTAGATAAACCAATGCAGATTCTATAAATGTAAAAATATGTTGCAAATTCCCCATAGATTTTGAGAAAATATTTAAAAACTTATCTTTGTTATCGCACAAGATCAATAAATTTTTATTAAAGAATATCAAATAATTATAAAAAATACATCATTTACAACGACAAGAAACTTTTCAAAGTTATTACCAACGATAAAAAAAACGTATATAAAGTATTCATTCTCGAACGACTACTATCCCCTTAAATCAAACGGTGAAAAATTATACCCGAAGATACTAAATTGAATTAATATCCTTGGGCAATTCGTGTGAATATCTAAAAAAAAACTCATTCAGTCCCATGTAACTTGTTTTACCGTAAACATTTAATTTAATTTTAATAAAATCCTTATCCGAGAACGTTTTGAACCCTCAAAGCTATATTAAAAGTGAAATTACTGGTTACTTTTAAAACGTATTCGAGTTTTAATACGTTTTATACTTTTATTGCTTACTTTGATCTTTATGATACAAATAATTTTATATCTGCAACGCTATTTTCGCGGATATAAATTGTCGTGTTGCGTCGTCGACTAAATACGTTCAAAATTTATTCAATAACGCGCGCTTTTATTCATATTTAACGGCGATAAAAAAAACAGGGTTGCGGAAAGCTGGCTTTCCTCGAGCGAAAAGTTTCGACGTCCATATTTCCAAACGGAAACGCTAAGTAAAGTATCAAATATTCAGGAGTTACGAAATATGTTTTTGATAACTTAGAAAACAAGTTTCGTGCCGAAATTTGGGAAAAACAACGAATTATGGAAATTTACAAAAGCGCATCTTAAACAATATACGTATTTTTATTTTAAATTTAATATCCCTGTAAAATATCGGTTAATTTATTGTTACATTGAGAATTGATAAATTAATCAATTTCGACAAACAGTCTCGATGTTTAATAGGTCGAAGTTTCAGTATCAAACTACAAATAATGAAGCACTTATAATTTAGGGGTTTCGGTGTACTAATTATTTGGCTTCTACGCGCAATCCTGATGATATACTGGGTGTGTGCGTCACGACGAGTTTCGGTTAGTTAAAAGAATATCCAGGGAAGTGACGCGATTTGCGATTTGAAATTTTCGAAATAACGTTAACTGGTCGCGTCCTTTCGATTTAAAACAATTTTAGATTTCCGCTCCTTCCGGTTACACCGGAAACGAATACCAACTTCCTTATTTCAAATGGAACATCATAATTTTGATTATTGATTCGTATTCCCGAGACAATTATAGAACTTTTTCGTCTAATAAACGTTGCCGTTAAAATTAACCCTTTCGGAATTATTTCATGTTTTATAAAACAAATGACAGCTGCTGCAGGCTATTACAAATAACTACCTATATATGTGGTGATTTAAAATTTTAGGTAAGCATTTTGGAATGCTGTATTATAAACTTAACAAAATAATACCGGATGTTCAGAAAAAATGCCAAACTTGTTATCCAGAAAATATCAATATCTTACAATTAATACATTTGCATTGTACGTTCAAAATTAGAAGCAGTATATATTTATAGTATATATTTAGTTCAATTGTTCACAGTCAACTGTCAATTGTTTTACAAAACATTGAAAAATGTTTGAAAAATTTGTAATAATTTCATAAGGGCTAATTTTAGAGTCAACGTTTATTAGACAAAAAAGTCGTATAATTGTCTCGGGAATACAAGGTGTTCCATTTGAAATAAGGAACCGGAAGAAGCGCGAATCTAAAATTATTTTAAATCGAAAGGGCGCGACCAGTTACCATTACTTACAAAATTTCAAATCGCAACCCTCGTTACTTTAATCCCATGTTGTTCTAACTATCCAAAACTTGTCGTGACACACCCTGCATAGGTACGCAACCTCTTATTTTGTTTGAAAAATATTGTTAAGCGCAATTTCGTAATTTTCATTAATTCGATTAATAATGCCTACCGCCATCGTTGAGCTTTTTCAACAAGATCTGTCGACAAAAATTTTAAATACAAGTACTGTCGCAAAATAAATTAGAAATGGCTTTTCGGCAATAAATCGTTGGAAAATTCGCGTAAATTACGCCATAACATCCTGATAATCACGCATAAGCTAATATATAAATCAACCCCGATATTTTTCGACCGAATTTAAGGTGAATTATAAAATATTTATTTTTAAAATTCCATACCTACGACAATTTTTATAAATAATACGAATATAAATCGAAGCAATTTTTTTTATGGCGAGGTAGGAGTCGTCCGAAAGTACTAATTCAGGTATAGTACTTGAAAGTATAGTGACTCGATTAATTGCCCAAAATTTGTTTTTCCGCGCGAGACTTTGGGCGTTTCTCCGAAATTATCTTTCTAATCTGTCCCTCCGCTGATCGCGCGTGAAGCCTTTCCTATCGAAATTATTTAAAAAACTATAAGTGCGACATGCCGACGAAACGTCCATCTTTTTCCATACTGTTGTCTGTTGACCTGTGATTTTTTTTTTATTTTTGAGCACGACGCACGATAAGACGGGATGCGTCAAAATTTTATTTTATTGAAAATATGACTATTTATTGTTTTGTATGGATTAACAACGCAATTTGTACAGTTATTTAAATACGTCTTGCCGTTTTGTTTAATTCACAAGATCGGCTTTGTACTGTGTTTGTACCAATTTAAAATTTAAAAGCTTTCGTTTACGGTTTACGCCTCGCCGCGGATAATTAACACTTATTTTCCCCTTTGATAAACAACCAATTTATAAAACGGAATGGGACAATTCATCGCCGGCCGTTTTAATGTCGGCCATTTCGTCGCCGATTATCTTATTATTATACGTGCAATGAAAAGGTTAGTTAAACTAGTGCAGATGAGGTGAGCTTAGGTTAGTGTATAAATTATTTAAGTTGGTATGTAATCATAAAATAGTCGCGGATAAAATCGGCGGCCATGAACTGGAAGCACTGAATTGTCCTAAATTCTTTAAAAAATTCGATAAGGAATGGAAAAATTCGATTTTCCACTAACTAAAATGAAAAAATTAAACAAAAGTGAAACATTCGGTAGTACCAAGCACAACAAAATTTCCTAAATTTATAATGTACGATTTTATTATAATTTTAAAAGACAGGCGAAGTGGCAAAATGCCAACAGAAGTTTAGAAAACGGGCAAAACAGTATAAAGTACTCGTTTCGTAAAACTTTTATAGCACTCGCTGCTTCGCGGCTCGTTTTCTAAACTTGGACAAGTGGTGATGAAAACTCGTCTTATGAAAGTTATTCTTTAATTAATGTAGGTACTGTTAAAAGATCGAAAGTCGAAGATTATCGACGATATTTTCATTTTCTAACACAATTTCTAATTTAAATTATTTTGTTTTTATTAAGTAGTACATTTTTAAACAATTTTTCTTGCACTTGGATGGCTCGACATTTTTTTATAGATTTAGATAATTAAGACTTTAAACCGAAAACTGAAACTTTAACAAAGTTTAATTTTGCCGTAGGTAAGTAAATTAATTTTGAAACCGCGTTTCTCATACTTTTCTCATTGCGTTAATTGAGGAAAATTACAATAATTAAATAGTAAGTTATTTAACGAGTGCCGGATAACTTAAATTTACAGTTGAGATAATTTCTTCTCGAAATTATTGAAGATTATCATGGAAATAAAAAGTTCTGACGACCGAGTTTGAAAGCTTATATCTCAAAATGTACCTACCTAACGGATTTTACTCATGTTAATGTCTAAAGGCTCCAGGAATTATAACGTATTGATAAACAATGTGGTGGAAGATAGTGTGGTGTGCTAAATCGCGCCTACCATTACTACAAAGCGGCATTATGGATAATGTAAGGGAAATGATGGAAATTATGTAATTAATTCTTTCTTTTTCATCATATGCATAAAAAAAATGGGAAAATATATGGAAAAATGCTTATAGTTGTATTTAAAAATACACGTATTAGCCGTTCAGTATTTATAATGACGAAGGTCGCCGACCGATCTAATATTGCGTCTCGTTTTAACAACAACACAAATTTATGAATTATTATTTAAACAATATAATGATACAATTGTTGTACGAAAATGTAACTTTATTATATGCAAAAATAATTTTGTCAATTGGTGCCAGACGTCGATAATTGCGATGGTACGACTTTTATCGTCCCCAAAGACACATTAATTAGAGAAATTAAAATTCAATGTATACATTTTCTTACAACCGATTTGTGAGGTACCTACGTTATTTTCAAATTTCATATAATTTGGTGCCGAAATACTTGCCAACACAGTAACAAGCAGCAAAATTCGACAGTTTTCGTGAAATACCTTACAAAATCTCCAAAACGGCTTTACGTGCAAAACTGAAATTTTCACTGTGCAATCTAAAATAATGGAGAAAAGACCCGTAAAAGTTTTATACAATTTGACCTCGCAGTTTTTAAGATGTAAACTGTCAAACTCAGCCGCTAGAATATTTTACTAGGGCTGTAAGTACAACATAAAAAATTTCCATGTCGCACGTCAAAAAAACTCATTTTTTTTAAAATTTTTCTCGAAACAAATACATTTTTTTGAAAAATAACATTTACGAGAGAAAATTATAAGAATTAAAAAAAATAATTTATCTCTTTTTTTTTATTACCTCGAAAACGATGCATTCTAACGAAAATTTTCAAGAGACATGGTCGGTAGAAAATTTTATGTATATATATATATATATATATATATATATATACAAGGTGTTCCTAAAATAGGCGATCAAAACTTGAAGGCACGTAGAGCAAGTCAAACCATAACGAAAACCTCCATATGTTATTTTTTTCTAAAATGCTCCCCCTAAGTCGCCCGGTGCGTCCTATCGAAATTTGATAAGAATACATTTTTTAGCAGAAAACTTTGAAGTTTCATAATTTCTTGTCGAAAGTTGAAAAAATTATATATTTACCCACTAATTGGGCCGTTTAACACACCTCCGAATTGAATATTTGAGCATTTGATAATTTTAATTTAATAAGCATTAAAACAGTAGTAAATGTGCCAATTTTCGTCATTTTATCTTAAAAGGATCAAGGGATGTTAAATAAAAACGATTCTAAAACGCACATTTGAAGGGGCTCTATCTCCCTTATTGTTAGGGGGCGTTTTAGATAAAAAAACATACGGAGGTTTTCGTCATGGTTTGATTTGCTCCACGTGCCCTCGACCACATATTAGAGGAACGCCTTATACAGGGTGTCCCCGTTTTTTGTAACAGGACTTTCACAACTTGTAGTAAAATTCATTTTGAAAACAAAAATTCATATAAACATATATGTTTTCGATTTACAGGGTGTCGAAATTTAAAAAAAAATGGATGTTTTATTTGTAAAACAAAATTCCCTTTTTTGATTTTGTTGAAACTTGGCAGTTTTCTGAACGTTTTCCAAATGATCTGGAGTTATTCTAAGAGCAGCATTTCGGATTCGTCGTTCAAGTTCCTCTTGTGAATTGACAGGCGTAGAGTAAACTGCTTCCTTAATAAATCCCCAAACAAAAAAATCCAAGGGTGTTAGATCAGGCGATCGAGGAGGCCACCCTACTGGTCCTCCACGACCCACCCATCTTTGCGGATATGCTGCATTCAGCCAGTTCCGCACCACCAAAGCATAATGGGCAGGGCATCCATCTAACTGAAAAAACGAGTCTATTCTTTGTTGGATTCGAACATCCTCCATCATGTTATGATACTCTGCATTTAAAAATTCCAAAAATAATTGACCGTTTAATCTATTGGGCAGGATTCATAACGTGTGGTTGATTTTTGACATACAAATTATTATCAAACAATAAATTCTGTAAAAAAATAAGTTTTATTTCTCTCTAAACGAAGCGAGATAGGAAAAAAGTTGCGTAATAGAAAAAGTTTTATTTTTGATTGCTGAATCTGAAAAAAATTTCAAACTTAAAAAAAAGCAGGGGCGTACCATATTTTGTTCTATTTTTATCAAGCTGGTCCCCTGTTGTGGCGGCACTGGAAGAAGTAGGGCAAATTCAATGATGTGAAAAAATGTGTATTATTATTACAAACAAAACTGCCAAGTTTCAACAAAATCAAAAAAGGGAATTTTGTTTTACAAATAAAACATCCAATTTTTTTTTAAATTTCGACACCCTGTAAATCGAAAACGAGGCCTCCATACATATATGTTTATATGAACTTTTGTTTTCAAAATGAATTTTACTACAAGTTGTGAAAGTCCTGCTACAAAAAACGGGGACGCCCTGTATATGACCGACCAAAAATGAACGACCTATTTTTTCGTGATCGGAAAAAGTCCAAAAGGACACGTCTGTGTCCCGTCATCAGACGTGCCGCATAGGCTTCATTTTCTATGAAAGTTCGCTAAAATCCAAATTTGCTCGATATAATTTAAGGGAGCTGACGTGCCTAATTTTCTCTTATTCAAGAACGAACCGCCTACACTTCGAGGGTGCTTTGAAGTCGATACATATTTATTTATATAACAATCATTTTAATTGATAAATCGATAAGCGCCAAGTGTTGTATTAATCTGATTAAAAACGAAATTCCGTAGAAATTCGAAATTTGAATCGGCTTACATTTTACGCACAGCTCGAGATACACGAAAGCCCAATTAACAATATTCGATTTTAAAAATTGCAATTCGATAACCGAACTTCGACGAAGAAAAATAAAAGAAATATCTCCATATTATTTTCACATCAATATCGATGAAATGTATATTATATATATTCCATTCGATTTCGCTCTGCGTTGGTGTTGAAACAATGTTGTTTCGTAACACACGATCCCCTCACCCGCCCGTTCAAAACTAAGAGCCGTTTGGTTGTTTCAACTCGCATTAATTAGCGTGTTCAGGTGGAAGTTCTCAAGTTCTGTCGGTGAGGGGTTTCGGTTTCGGCTGCAATTTGGTCGAATTGTTCTAATTGGAGTTGCTTGCACGCCACTGAAAATACAGGTAACGTGTATCCATAGAAACAGGGGGATGCTGTGCAATACCGCTCTTAGAGCGCGAAATCAAAAGGGCCGAGAAACACAGTTCAGTTCGACCCTAATGACTATCAAGCTCGACATTGCAACAAAATTTTGTCAGTCTCCGTTTGCGAACATCCCCGAATAGTGCTCCTGAACAAAATTGTTTGTTTATTGTGTCGCTGACAACATATGGGCACGATTCGGTCTTATTATTGACGGGTATAATTCATTTTATTATCGGTCATATAGATACGATATTTTAATTAAACATGAATCGTATCCTGTTCGCTGATTGGACGTTTATGTTCCAGTTGGCACGGTGATACCTACTTACGTCCAAATCGTTTCATCGGAAAGTGTGGATTTTTCGAAGCGCTCGCATCTATTTATAACTTTTTATTTGATTTTCTTTGCTATAGTCTTCAGCTTCGTCGACAAGGGAAAATGCCGTTTGTTAGCTTATTCGTTATTTGTTTTCCGGATAAAATTCGGTTCATTTCCTGAAATTGTCAGGTTTTAAAATGTTGAACGAAGAAACTAATTATCGGCGGGTGGTGCGCGTCAAGCCGCAATGGAATCAGAAGGAAGAAAACGATTCGTCGACCACGCAAAATAACCAAAAGGCAAAACTGGTCAAATGCGAAACGGAAACTGATCATTCCTATATGAGCTATAGAAGGAAATCGAGCATAAAACAAGAGGATCTCGAAACGTACGATTTTTTTGGAAAGGTAATTATCGAAAAATTATAGAACTTTACGTGAATCGAAATTAAACCCTTTCGTGCGATAAGACGGACGAAAGTAATATTAAAAGGGAAGTAATAATTAAAAATGTGCATGGTCGCGAGGTTTTCCTTTGATGTCCGCATTTACTTCAAAATTTTCCTTTAATTAACCACTTTATTGTATTGTTTTTGACCGTTATTTGCGAAAGTTTAAAAAAAATTCCTCCCGGCAAATGTAATTTATTATGCATTACGCCACGTTACGCGGGCTATATAATTTTTTTTTTATGAAAGGGCGCTGGTTAGACATACCTACTTACGGAGGCTTTGTCGCTATAGAAAAATGCGGACGGTCATAATAAATTCGGACGACCTTCTGCCGAACGACGCTCTAGATATTCAAATATTCATCAACATTTGAATCCCAACGTCGGTTTTATAAGTATAACTTCCTTCCAAGTTAATGCTTGTGACGGGGCCTCCGCAGATTCGTAGGTTATTATAGGTGCGAATTAATTTAATCGGATAAACGAACGGCGACTTCTCGCTTATCTTTCGTGATAATTGTCGTTAAACGGCCCCTGACGTAATAAAGATAGGCCCGTCACTGTCGCGACCGTAACCCAAGCAATATTTCAGAAGGGATTTCAAAAACCATTAACGCAAATAACGTTTTTGCCACATCGAATTACAGAAGAGCTATCGTTAAATCTTATGCGATATTTCGTTTCGTTTTCATCATTTTCAATTATAAAATCAATTTTTACAGTTGGATAGGCACCTATGTACCATTGTGTTGCGACCCCGGTGATCGGCGAGCATCGTTTTCTAGTTTTTTCCGTCGCAATTTTTTGCAATCTCCCATCATTGCAGAGGGATGTATAAAATTCTTTTGCTGTAAATTCGATTTCTTTCAAACAATATTTGGAAAGGAGCATTTTAATTAATTGTTAAATAAAATTGATTTTTAATCATGTTTAAGTTCATTGAAAACGTATTTATGCGTTTATTTTACGTTCCCTTTTAGTTTTAATTGTAATAAACACTTATTTATAAAATAAAAAATCGAACAAACTATTACTTTGTTTTTCAACTACTACGCGGGATGTTTTTGGATTGATGTCGCAGAGAAAACTAGTGATAGGTGCGATCAAAAGGAACAAAAAATCGAATTTATTTAAAATTATCAATTTATGGAATTTGAAGACTTTTAAAAACTCGGAAAGTAAAAATGACACAACGCCCTAGCTGATGCATCTGTAGTTTATGGCCTCCATTGTGCGATTGTAGTTGATATTTTCGTTTATTTGAAATATTTTGAGTATTTGTTCGATTACCGTAGATACATAATTAGTCAATAATTGCAAAAATTCTGTTTCAGATTAGTCGTTACATTAGAAAAGTTTCTTTTTATTATCGTAGAAAGCTGGAATGCTGGAATTTTAAATACGTCTGTTTGTCTTTTGCATTTTGCGCATAAGGAAATACATCCCTCTGCAATCTATCGTACCTACCAATCCTATGGCCGACCCGAAACTGATCGATATTTAGTCGCAAAAATCGTGATGGAAGAAACTAGATAAGAATGCTCGACCACCAACTTGGAGGTTCGAGTCGCACACAATAGTACAATAAGTTCAGCACGTACATAAATACATTATATGAGCGAAATACGTATGCAAATTTGCTCTGCGAACTTGATTATAAATTTAAAAATTTTGCCCCCCGAACCAGATTTATTTTATTAATAACTTATGGATCGTTCGCATTCCCAATTTTCAGCTAAATTAAATCGTGAGCTAATCCCATCCTCCGTTAATACCAGGCTATAGAATGACACGATATGTTGCTTTACGATTATTCGGAAGACTCTCGCAAAATTCTCGTGCCCTTCTCGTGCGATTTTATTCATCATAAATAAACGTCGCGTCGAAGATGATAATTATGAATTTTACAGAACATTAAATTTGCGAATGGCCAACTTCGGTAACTTTTAACGGCCATTATGATTTATATGGTGCTTTTACGTAATTTTTAATTTACGAGGATCGTCCCGAAGTTAAAGAGCGTTCAGCTGTAGGCAATACATTGAAAACGACCGATAACTAGAAAAAAAACAATATTTATTTTTCTAGATGGAAGTCTCGGATTTAATAACACCCCCGTACCACTCGTCGCTTTAGTGACGTTTTTTTCACTTCATCGCGGCTTCCAGAACATCTGCCGCCTAAACATTTCTTCAGTTCGGGAAACAAGTGAAAATCACTAGTGATACACCGTTTCTCACACCTCATTCGTCCATAATCGCATTACCACACACTTCAATTTGGATTCGCCCATAAATTTCTACAGAACGATAACAACGAAGAACAACGTACACTTATCGAGCTAAGAAACTTCGGGCGAAATTCATAAACGGAACTCATTCTCGTCTCGTTCTATTTCCTTGTGACAACCAATAAAAACAATGGATTCGTAACGACCCGCAGTTACGACAGTTCGAATTCGTTGATTTATTGGTCGTCGAAAAGGAAATAGAATAAGATAAGAATGAGTTTCGCTTACGAATTTGACCTTTGGCGCCGCAAACGTTTATAACTTTCTGGACGACCCTCGTATAACCTTTGTCGATGTTTTTGTAGGTATTTGAATATTTTTCATATTTCTTTTTTAATCGATGACTGAAATGGCTAAACATTTAAACAGCATCGACATCTCAACGTCGGACAAAAACAAAAGACAATCAGTTGATGATCGTCAACGAGTTTGACGTTTTAATTTAGATATTTTTCAAAAAAAAAAAATGCAATAAAAAAAACATCTACTTATACTCGCGTTCCTAGATTATGCGACCTTAAACTTTACTGAAACACGTTTGAAAGCAGTCCAAATTAGACAGATTAAAATTTTTCATTTATGTATAACAAAATTTCGATTATTATCGTCGTATTATAGCGTAAATTATGGGAGTTAGAAACAAAAATTAAAAGCAATCCCGAAATGGATAATAATTATAACGTAACTGTAATTTGCAAAAAAAAACAAACTGCAAGGTGACCCCGCTTCGTCAAATTTAAAATTCAAAAATTTCAAGCATGTGATCAATATTCTAATAAATTTTTTCTAACAGGTTTCTGCTCAATCAAATTAATTTATTAAAATGTAATTATTGGTAATGTAGCTGATTATGCATTTTTTTAAAACGAAATTCAATCTAACCTGATAACCGTCAGTTTTATTGTAAAATTTTTCAAACGCTTGAGTGCCAAATCAATATCTGCGAAAGCCAAAAATTAATACCTAGCGTCAATTAACGTCGCAAACATAAACAAGTTATTTACAACATATACGTATTTATAATAATGCAACTAAATTTTGTAAGCTTTCCTATCGGTTTTTAAACAAATATTGTCGATCGCGTCGCCGTATAAATTATGCAAGCCGGAGAAATTGTGCTGCTCGACTCCCTAAAAGTTTCTAATATTCATACAGTGGCGCAACTAAAATAAGTGAAAACTGTTATGCGAGCTATCTAATATTTTTTTTCAATCGTCAAATTAAAAACTACAACTAACTTTAACTGGAAGCGTTTTTAATTATAGAAATGCCCCTGACGGAAATTGTGCGACCGGCAACCGTACGTCAGTCAATATAGCAACCATTAGCTCATGAAGTCGTACAAACAAAGCGAGAGAGCCGTTATAACGTAGAAAAGAGCATCTTCGCGAGGCGTCGACGACTGCTAGACTCGCAATTTCCGTAAAGGGACGTTTAAAAGGGCCCTCCTACAAAGATTCGGGTAGTATGCGGAAAGCTTTTAGTATATTATTAACAACGCGAATGGATTGCGCTAATTGATAAAAATCAATAAATTTTTGTCAGAAATATAACAGAAAAATCTACACGTACGCCCATGCTAAGGCACGGTTACACGTTTTGGTTCCATTAGTGATTGAATTAGTTTCTGCAACAGAGATTAAAGAAATTCCACTACTCGAAAAAAGTAACCGATTACACGGTCAACGGTTTCGTTGTTGAAAACCCGATACGTATTAGGAGATTAAGTTTCTATTTACCGGTATTGTAAACTTCCGAGCTATTGTCTCGTTTGGGCTTTTAGAAATTTTTAAAACAACGTAAAAAAGAAAACCGCGAGCTTTCTATTATATAATCCACACGCCACGCGGCTCTTTTTCCCCATTTAAAAAACTAAAACGATCGACTAATTTCAAGAAACGTTCGTTTTTCGAAAAAGTGATGGCCAGGCTTTATCTATGGACAATTGCCAGATAATGATAAAAAAAATTATTTCAATTTGCCATAAGGTACCTACGTTTATTTTTGCGATGTTGATCGGTGCCAAGTGGTCCTTTCTTTAAAAAAAAAGATGGCGCTCAGTTTCGCGAATTGGCTGAAATTGGCCGCGGATTTTAATATTACCGTGGATTATTGAGCGCGTTCAGCTGGAAAAGCGCTAAAACAGCGGTTCAATTGAACAATCGATTTTTATTTTATTTTTATTATAGTTGATGTTAGTTATAGTATAGTATAGTATATATGACGTCAGTTACGCCACGTATTTATCGCAATAGATTAAGGTCCTTCAGCCATAGTCAGCTGCTATAACGAGCGCTTACTTTCCGCTGTTTCGGCGATGCGCCCGGCTGAGTGTGTCCAATTTTACAGTTTTTTTTCCCACTAACTTGTGGCCGAAAAACTCGCTTTTCAAAAGTACAAAAACGAAAGGGCGACGATAACTTTGCGCCGCTAGTAATGCACACGAAGACATTTTTTATGCGAAGTAACAGATCGACGCTATTCATCAATCGCCGTACAAAAAAATAGTCTATAAACAGTTGTTAAAATCGCGTTTGACTGACGTTCGGCGCCGATCGGGAATTGAAATACCGGCCCTCGATATCATAAGTGACGTAGATTTGCGCGCTTGAGAAAGCCGTTGATAAAGGATAAACCGGCAAATCGTAAATCGTAAAATGCCAAAGACTCGAATTTCAATATTTCTGGAATATTTGCGGAATCAACGTTGTTGACCCGCAGTTCAATTTCACTATTTAATTTAAAGTAAATACACCTATACAGATATGTACTTACTTAAAATGCGATTTGTAAACAAATAATACGATTAAAGCGAAATCATCCATAAAACAAAATTAAATACAAATAATGTCGGTAAATAAAGTCATAATATGATATTAAATAAGGTATAATATTAAGGAGGATATTAATAAGGTATCAGATTTCATAAGGTATATGGCTTATGAAACGTGTACTTTATACTATTTTTTTTATATTTTACCTCTTTGCCCTTTAAAATAAAAATAAAAACTTATAGGTATTATGAATTTAGGGAATTTTGTTGTGGTTTAATTCAAAATATTAAAGTTTCGCGTTAGGTTTATTAAGAATTTATCGTATGTCTGCGATGATTCGTGTCAGTTGACATTTATATCAGGTCTGTGCGATCGATTCAAAATTACAACTAGATGCAGTTGCATCAGGATCTAATGAAATCTATTATTTGTGGTTTAGAACTTTACTATTGACTGAAATTATTTTTAAATTAAAAAATAAAGACGCGTTTTTCGCTTTAATATATATTAAAAATACAATTACAAGAAAAGAATTATTCTGAAAATATTTAATAACGCTATTAATGGGGAAACAATGTATATTTTTTTTAATTTAATTGCGCACAATTACGCATCAATGTTTTATTTTTATATTTAAACCTACCAATTAACCTAACACCTAACAATTAAATAACCTAACAATTTATCAGCATAATATTATAAAAAAACAATTCCACGCGTGAAATGAAAAGCCTAGTCGCAAATATACATTACAATTACTATTAGTCCCTGACGCGAGCGACATCTGTTATTTCTTTAAGGTTGTCAGGTGTCACAGTTTTATGCGTTTGCACAGACCTGATATAAAGTGTCAACTTACTGACACGAATGAACGCATACGATGGAATTTATGATGTGACGTTTAACGTTACCAAATTCGAAAAATAAAATAAAAGCGCCACTTAACGATAAACAATGGAACATCCTCGGTACTTATTGTTGTACTATTATTGCTGCGCACAAGGGCCGCCTTTTGTACCTTTGAAAAATACATTTTAGAAACGAGTGTCGAATGTGCCCGTTACATGTTCATCATCCGAAAAACTACACAATCGGCTTCGTTACAGATAAAATTTTCAATTAAGAAGAAACACGAAACATGTCGTGTCCAATTAGGCTCGGTTTTTGAAAGCGCGATCCTTTTTGAAGATATTAAATTAATATACTTATCTTGTAATCGTGCGTTTTACTGTAAAGAACCGCGATTTAATATTAGATACCTTCCCGAGGTAATTTTTACTGCGCCGAAAATATGTTATCATCAAAGAATAACATTATTTGAAGCGTTATACTGTTGTAAGAGTTCGTTGTTTTTTTTTTAAATTTTTTGTAGTGCATTCACGAGTAAATCAACACAATGCTCTGTAGAGATTCTTCCAATTTTACTCGTCCAATTATTTACTCGTCGATTCACCGTATACGGGGTGTCCAAAAAGAGTAGATAAAACGGAAGGAGGAAATATTGAAAACCGTTACCAATTGATAAAAAAGTCCTATAATCTCCAGTGGTCCGATTCTCGAACCATTCGCTATCATAACGTATGCGAAAATGACGTCATAACGATGGGTTTCTATATAAATTTCGTGGTCGTGATGTCATTTTCGCATACGTTATGTTAGCGAATAGTTCGAGAATTGGGCCCGTGCAACTTCAACTGTACGATATTTAAAAAAAAAATGTGCAGTAGAACCTGTATAAGCCAAACTAATTGGGACCGGGAATGGTTCGGATTAACGAACATATACGCATTTAATTGTGATTGATTATTAAGACGGCGATCGCTGCGTTTGTTGTCAATAGATGGCAGCAGCTACAAAAATTAAGCATTATTTTATGAATGGACAACTTTTGAAAAACGTTAAAATTTCGATTTTAGCTTGAATTTTTACAAATGCAATACATTAATTTAGGGAATCACAAAATTTCATGTTGATCATAACTGTTTAAACTAATTAAAGTTTGAAAATAGAAGGTTTTTATTTTGAGTAATGTTTAACTTTTTCTATACGAGTACCTAAGTTATTTTATAAATGTTCTAATTTTAAAATATGAATATCGAAATGGAACTAATAAAGTTTATTTCCAATTTTAAAGTTTATTGTCGAGCTCTAGTTATTTTAATAGCAACTAAAATGGCTTACTTAGTTCGGCACTTCTCTATTAGATGGCGGTATATACGAGCGCCAGATTGAAATACATCAAAAAACTAAATTATCTCTAGTAATTTTGTTGACACCCGTTGTACATCGTTTACAATGTCAAGAAACTTTTTAAAGTTCTTACTAACAATAAAACGTCATTTATAAGTATTAATTTTCAACAGGTAGTGTGTATTATATTACACAAAACTGTATTTTTTGTAACTATCCAACCACATATTTACCTGACGCTAAAAATTATAGGTATAATGGAATATTGTCATAATATCCGATAGGTATTTACTTATTCAATTTTGTTAAATAAGTATATATATATATTGTAGGTAATTTTTTAAACTCCTTTAAGGATAAACCAATTATGTTTTTAAGTGATTCTATTTCGTAATTTAAATTATAAATAAAACTCGTTGTAATCAACAAACAAATAAATAATCTGACAATGACTTCTTTTTCACTTATTCCTCTTATTTTACACGTTTTTTACAAACATGTAATTTCGTATTTTCAAAGTTTTCTAAACTGTATTATATACAACAAATTATTATGGAATTCGGTACATCAGCTACATTTAGTACATTTTGGTAAACTTGATACGATCTAGATAAACCGTTGAGGAATTTGCTATACATCACCCTGTCATGAATTCTCTTGACAATTATGAAATGTAGGATAATTTCAAATTATGTTCAGTTTTTTGATGTACAGTAGAGCGTCGATTATCCGAACGACCGCTTAAGCGAACTGCTAGTCCTCACTCGCACGTGCCGCTTTTCCCGCTCGCTACGGTCTTGCCCCCCCCCCCCACCACCCCCGCACATATGTCGAGTTGCCGACGCTTATACTGGGCGTTCCTTTTTCATTAATTCTATACGTACATATGTATTACGCATATTGTGCATACGTATTACGTATTTTGTTTACTAGGCTGTCTGTGTAACTTTGTTTCTACTTGCTATTGTAATAAAAGAGATTCATATTATTGTAAATATTGTTTTTATTGGTAAATTGGTATTTACCAAAGTAAAGTATAATTGTAAAGTATACAGTTCGATTATCCGAATAAATCGGTTTTCCGAACACCAATGTCCCCCTATTAGTTCGGATAATCGACGCTCTACTGTATTTCAATCTGGCGCTTGTATATACCGCCATCTAATAGAGAAGTGCTGAACTAAGTAAGCTATTTTAGTCGCTATTAAAATAACTAGACAATAAACTCGACAATAGAATAAACGATAGCTCGACAATAAACTTTAAAATTGGAAATAAACTTTATTAATTCCATTTCGACATTCGTATTTTAAAATTAGAACATTTATAAAATAACTTAGGTGCTCATATAAAAAAAGTTAAACATTACTCAAAATAAAAACCTTCTATTTTCAAACTTTAATTAACAATAAATTTTTAAAAACAGTCATGATCAACATGAAATTTTGTGATTCCTTAAATTAATGTATTGCATTTGTAAAAATTCAAGCTAAAATCAAAATTTTAACGTTTTTCAAAAGTTATCCGTTCATAAAATAATGCTTAATTTTTGTAGCTGCTGCCATCTATCGACAACAAACGCAACGGTCGCCCCCTTTGAAAATTTTGAAATCGACGTATACATAATGAAAATAAATATTATTACGGCAGACAATTTAACAAAACGTCATTATAAACAAATCGTATACGTGCCTCGCTTGTTTAAGAGTAAACGTTTATTTTAAACAGATATGTTTCTTATTTTCTATACCTTTCACACATCTGCATGTTGATCCATTTTATTTCTAGATTAGGTTATTCGTTCGGATTAGAGAGATTTTACTCTACTTATCGGAAACTTCCACATTTTATGCCAATTCGAAGCAAAGTAACTTTACGAAACGTCGAAATTTCGAAAAAATTGAACTGTAAACATATGTAGGTAATGGTCGCCTCGTTCCGTTCCATCTACTCTTTCCGATAAACCCTTGCATGCTTACACCATGTTGTTCTCTAATAAATTAAACTAAAACAGGAAGTTATGTGCACCAGGTGATGCTGCTTGGAGATTCGGGAGTCGGGAAAACGTGCCTTCTGGTACGCTTTCGCGACGGTCTTTTCCTCTCGGGCAATTTTATTTCAACGGTTGGGGTCGATTTTCGGGTAAGGATATTTGGTGCGAATGATGATTGCGTGATGTGTGCAGGTTTTACTGACGCGACCAGTCGCATAGATGCTAACGTTCTCATCGAAAGCGTTTTTCAGAACAAGGTAGTTTCAGTGGAAGCTTCGAGGGTGAAACTTCAAATATGGGACACCGCCGGACAGGAGAGGTTCCGGAGCGTAACCCACGCTTATTACAGAGACGCGCACGGTACGTATTCGTCTCGTGTTCGAGGTAAATTTTCACTAATTTAAACGTGTTTCGTTCAGCGTTGCTCTTGTTGTACGACGTTACCAATAAAACGAGTTATGACAATATAAGAGCCTGGCTGGGGGAAATAAAGGAGTACGCTCAAGACGACGTCGTTATTATGTTAATAGGTAAGTTCAATTTCCTTATCGATTAGTTTATCGATTTCGATATTCGCAACGACAAGGGCGAGAATAGGTTTTCTTAATTAAACTCTTTTAACGTCAAGTTTCCATTTCTAGGTAATAAATCCGATTGTGGTCCAGACCGAGTTGTTCGTAGAGAAGATGGGGAGAGATTAGCGAGAGAATACAATGTAGCCTTCATGGAAACCTCTGCAAAAAGTGGACTTAACGTAGAACTCGCTTTTATGGCCGTGGCCAGGTATGCCGATGTAATAAGACTTTTTGACAATAAAAAAGCTTTACGAATTTTTAGAGAACTGAAACTTAGACAAAGCGGACAAAGGGACTATAATAAGTTTAGTGTTCAAGATTACGTTAGGGAAGAAACTCAAAAAGCACAATGTCCACCTTGCGGTGGCAGTTAAGTCGTAATTATCACGCGATCGTCATTTTTCCCGGCTTTTACTTTTGTGATGGAAACGTGTAAATCGAAAACCAATTCCGAATTGTAAAGTTACCTTTATGTGGGTAAGTAACGTACGAACGAGAGGGGAATTTTTGGGCAATATAGATTATCCGTTGCTTTTATCATTGTAGGTAGTTTAAATCTACATGTGTTTAGTGGGTATTACTAGAAATAACTGTAGCTTAGAATATTGTGAAAGTCAAATTATCGGACGTTAATTAAATTAGTTAATGACAGGGTCATTACAAAAGCGCACACGCCAAAACAATAACGAAATCTATACGAAGAAATAAACACCCGAAGATGTTACGTTCGCATTTCTCTCGTTATCTTCCAACAAAATCTGATTGTTCGACGAACGGTCACTCTCTCGCTGCCGACCGATATCTAAAGTTTTCTTTATTTCCAAAACCACATCACTCAAAATTAGACGCCTTCGTCTATGCATGCGATACGTTATTTCTTCGCGGAACATCCTGCGGTCGATGCACAATTTGAATCTTAGTCCGAGATCAAAATCGGTTTTTTTTGGCATTAAACCGTATCCATTAATGATTTCGAAACGTAATAAAATATTAAGGTCTTAACAAACAATTACTTCCATTAGTCAATAAGTTGTTATATCGACCTATTATCTCAAACAGTTACACCTAAGTGTATTAAGGGGGCGACCGCTGCGATTGTTGTCAATAGATGGCAGCAGCTACAAAAATTAAGCATTATTTTATGAATGGACGACTTTTGAAGAACGTTAAAATTTTGATTTTAGCTTGAATTTTTACAAATGCAATTCGTTAATTTAGGGAATCACAAAATTTCATGTTGATCATAACTGTTTTTAAAAATGTATTGCTAATTAAAGTTTGAAAACAGAAGGATTTTATTTTGAGTAATGTTTAACTTTTTCTAAACGAGTACCTAAGTTATTTTGTAAATGTTCTAATTTCAAAATATCAATGTCGAAATGGAACTAATAAAGTTTATTTCCAATTTTAAAATTTATTGTCAAGTTCTAGTTATTATAAATATAAATAACATGTTTGAAAAGTTATCCATTCATAAAATAAATGCTTAATTTTTGTAGCTGCTGCCATCTATTGACAACAAACGCAGCGGTCGCCCTCTTAATTTTAAAACATGTCAAATTTTCTTTGCAATCTAAAGCCCAGTCCAAATTAAATACAATGTTCTAGAACATATAGCTGTACACAGTTGCGATACAGTTCAAATACTTGAACAGTATTTTTCTATCGTCATATCGTAACTTTCAGAAGTTGACAGCTATCGCGATATTTCAATCCGGACGTTCGCAGATGCAGAAACACGGCGTTTGTTTACGTTGTCGGTTCGCTACGACTCACAGAGTCGCCTATTAATCACATCAGAATTTCGAAATCACTTGGAGACGTTCCAGTAAAATTTCTAAAGCCCGCTCGGTCCTCCAGTTTTAAATCGAAGCCATCAGATTGTCACAATAACTTGGTACAGTGGGCGCCGTGGAAAATGGGGCACCCAAAATTAAAGCCAATCTCTTAGTAAATTTATCCGATAGGTATTTGCCGTAGAAACGTTTGTCGGAACAATTATTTCAATGGTAAGTAGATAAATTTACCAAGAGATGGAAAAATCGGCCCTAATTGACAACAGTGCATTGTGCACATAATGTTCGTTCATAGGTACTATTTCAATCCAAGTATATGAACAGTACGCGAACTGTATACTGCTCGGAAACATTGATCTGGAATATTGTATCCGATGTGAATAGCCTTAACTCTTATCGTGCCCACCACAGTTATTTACAAACCAAAACTTGCACTTCGAGTGTTTGTTCAAGTAACGGGACCGATAAACTCCTGCGAATTAGGCAACTTGTATAGTCATTAGGAACACTAATAAGTTGTCTACCTCTCGGGACTCCAACTATTCTTCCAGAGCACTCTAGAAATTTATCAACTGTTTCTCCAATAAATTTTACGAAAAAGTTCGTCTTCCATTGTTTCACGGCATCCATTGATAATAATATATATAGAATCTCGAGAAATACGTCAATTCGTTTAATACCTAGTTATAGTTAGCTACAAAACTTTTTATTGTAACTTGAGAAAAGTTTCGGAGTTCATCTCCTTAACGAGAAGTTGTAAAACAAAAATACGAAAGTGTAGCCAAATAATTTTAGGTTTCGTCAGATATAAATAATTTGTGTTTTAATAATTTCTGTCTTTTTTGATGACCCTGTAAGAAATGATGATAATAATAATAAAGACGCTTATTACCATATTAGCAATGTTTAAAGTTAAAGTGTTTTTATGACCAACTTTATAGAAAATTTAATCACAAAGCATATCGTAATCTATAACCGTAGTTGTATTGATATTTAGTAAATCCAAATCGTTAATTTTTACGTATTTCTATCGTATGCACGCCCCCACAATGACCATTTAAAGGTGCGATTATTGTTATTTATTTAAAGCTGTAGTGATGTAATAAAAATATCTTTATTTTTAATATTTATTTATGAATATACCTATAGTCATGGGAAATGATGCGCATTAATAAGTGTATGTCACACTCGATATTACAAGTGGACGTTTCAACGTTGCCGATTTTAATAAGTATGTTTTTATTCGCGTCTTCAAATGCACGAGATAATATATGTTAAACAAATATTAATCAAATCGTCAGAAAATAGAAATATCGATGCATTTACTACCAAAAAGACACAAATTATTCGTTTATTTTCAGTCTACCGCCCTTTAATACGGTGGACTAACTCTCTAAAGTCGAAAAACAAAACTAACGTAAGTGAAAAATACTTAATGAATGTCTTACAACACGTTATATCAATAAATTATGTTCGTTTTCTTTTTTAATTGATCAATTTCTTCTCCCAATACTGAATATGAAAGTAAACGAGGTGTTTTTAAACAACCCAACATTTTTTTTACTCTTATTAGCTTCCGTTAAAATTCTATAGTAACTAAATATATTTAAAACTATATTATTTGTTTTTTCGCAATTTCGTCGATTCAAAATTTTTTAAATAACAAACATTTTAACAAATGAGAAACCGTTTATCTAACGAGAACTGTCAGTGTCACGAGAACCATAAACAATAAGGTACGTATAATGAAGGTTAATATAATATAATCGAATTTAAATATTATTTAACTTATTTTAATAATATTTAGTGCTTATAAAATGGAAGAAAACAATCCGAGAGAGATCTTAAACGCAAAGCCATTCATCAAAGATGACACGAACGTCACAACAGAAAATTCCGTAGATAATTCCATAAAAGTCGACAGTAATCTAAATTCTAACGAAATCGATTCGGAAACGGTAGAAAAACTACGCGGAGACGCAATCGGAGACACGTTGTATAGTGAATCGTTCGTCGCTAGAACCCTATTGCAATTGTCCGACTTACAATGGACGGAGAAACTGGAAGAAGACCTGTGCTTCCTATGGGATATGACATTAGAAAAAGATGTATGTAATTATTTATTAAGGTTATCCTATCCTTCTATAGCTTGTGTAATTATCGAAAAATACGATGAAAATAGATTAATCGAAATTATAGTAGGAATTCTGGCAAATATATGCTGCATAACCGACACCACCGATATATCCAACGAACAAGCAGAACTAGTCTTGGCACTTCTACGATCCGACGACCCTTTAATTTTAATTCAAGTAACTCGTTTTATCAAGGCTTTGGCTTACGATCGCGAAGCTTTACCTTTCATAAGCGACGCTGTCATGGAACAGTTTAGTTTTATTTTAACAAATTCGTGCAACATCGATTTGTTGACAAACACTCTGGACGCCTTATCCAAAATGACTGCCGAATATAAATTAGACGCAAATTTGGTAAAAGGGGAACTAATGAAATTGTCCGTTATTGCTTATCAATCTATTTCCGATAAAGAACGTGAAAGATTATCGTTAGAAGAGGATCAAATTGAATCGAATCAACAGAGGACCGCCTTAACTCACTTAATTCAAATCGTTAGCAATATATGTTGTTATATAAATACGGCCGTTTCGGATCGACTATTACAAGAAACAAACAAATATTCGGATTTATTTGTCGAGGAGCTTGCGAAGGTTTTCAGTTGTTACAGTAAAGATGAAAGTTTTCTGCCGGTCACCGAAGAGTTACAATTTTACGTCGATGCCGTCGTATTTATCTTTCAAATTTTGAATGTAACGTATCGGAGGGAAGCATTTAAAAACATTATGAATATTACTAGTGCGCTGTTGAAGAATAAGTGCGAGGACGTCGATCTATTTTTGGAACTTGACTGTTATTTTATTTTCGTCGGGAAATTGGACGATTTAAAGTCGGACTTAAAGTGTTTTAAGAAAATAGATGTTCATAACGTTCTCAATAAGATTGACTGTGTTAAACCGATTTGTGATTTCGCATATAAGGAAAATTTGGATGCCCTGTTGATCGAGTTTAAAACGTAGATTGTTGTGTCGAACGATCGGTGTGCGTGTATGCGTATCACCATCGAGCATTTGAAAGATAGAGAATTTAGTGATTTATTTTGCATCAGATTTTGTATATGTATGCATCATAATATAGAAGATGTACTTAACAGTAAAATTATTATGTAAGCAATAATCCTGTTAACGTTGCCTATGTGTCTTAAATTATTACCACGAATAATTTACTTTATATAACACGTATATGTATTATGTGAGCACAAAGGACCAAGTTATATAAATATTATGTATATATCACAAATAAAACAATTGAAAAATATTTAGAATTACTTACCCCCGAGAAGAAATCCACGATTCGACCCAGATTATCTCTTGTTTTTAATTAGGAAAACACATGCCTGTACCTATAGTCGATATTTCGCACGTACTCCGACATTGAGCAATGCTCAAGTATGAATTTAGGTATTTCTGATATCAAATGTACCAAATCAGTACATAAACATTTTCTTGTACTTCAACAAAAATTGCCAAAGACATGATTGTGGAATGAACATGTACGTCAAGTAAGTATTCTTTAGTACAAGGTTGAGGTTCGACTTAAGTACGGGCCTTACGCATTTCTCCAGTATGAGTACTTGCGAAGTATCGACTATAGGTACGAGCCATGAAGAAATGCGAATAAATACAAAGAAACCTTATGTTTCTTATATCGAAAGTGTTGACCTTGTATTTCCCATATTCAGAGGAATATCTTTACGCGCCACTTTCTATGCCTACGATTTCCATTACCAAAATGAGCTATTAACATAAATGAAATGATGCTCTGATGTAAAAATCAATAACGAAGAGTTTTTAAAAGCACTGATTGTTTAAAAACACTCGAAAACCTAATAAATTCGAAAAAATCTAAATTAATAGAGTTCCCGCACAAAACCAACGACCGACAACAATGCTGTTTTCTATAACACTATAACCTACAAACTTTGAATCACTAAAATTGTCAAAATTACTCAAGTTTTTGCGTTGCCATGTCTTTATGTTATAATTGATTGTAGTATTATTTTCATAAAGCAACCGTTGATTCGAAGCTCCGCAATATTTTACCGCAGTGAACTTGCAGCGAAAAATACATGTGGCAACGCCGCACAAAACATATACATTGACAGTAATAAATACATTTTAATACGGAAAATATACATTAATCAATACAATTAATCACATGATTCAAATATAAACTACAAAATAAATTTTCTAAAACACTGAAATGAACAAAAATTATATAATAACAATTTTTATGGCGGAAAAAGTTTTTTGGCAAGTAATTACATTATCGTACCATATGTCTGGCGCGTTAAGAATTGAATTAACACAAAGGGCTTTTGTAGCTGTTCCAAATTTCTTCGATCCTTCTCAGGATCAACCAGAATGGTCTAAAATATATTTTTTTCGATAAACGTATGTGGGGAAAATCTTCTACGTCGAGTTATTAAAGCATTTTGCGTTCGGCTCGCTTCAAGTTTATAAAATTCGAAAGAGATTTTGTAGCTGTTCGGCATTTTTGCTAACCTTCGTAGAATAAACCAGCATAGATCAAAATATCTTTTTAAAAACGTTTTCGACTTTTTTTAATTATAATACTATTTTTTGTTAATTATAACATTTACTACGGAAATCAGTGAAAGCTCATTTGTGTATTTGTGTTATGTACCAAGCTAGAAATTGTACATTTCGCACACTACACAGCGATTTTTGTACCAAGCCCGAAGTGCACATGTTGTTCTATACGAAGTGGCAATACATATCAGAATTCATAAATATATTTCGTAGCGAAGTATTTATACAGCGATTACTGGAATTTTGGTAATTCGAATTTATAATTATTATAACAACAAAAACCGCTAACGTGTACTTTCGGTGATTATATTATAACTTCTAGAGAAAGGCTTAATCTTTGATATCGTATTACGATTTTAGATAAGTATCAAAAACAATTTGTTTTAATTACTCACTTGATTTTAATATCAGAAATAAAATGAAAAATGTGAAAAATGAAAAAATATTTTTTTTAATGGTCGTGCGACTAGGCTTGACCTCTTGGGAGTGGATTGACCCTTAAATGATTAATAACATATTTAGTTATCTATTTCTGTAAAACATGGCATCGCAAAGAATTTCATTATTAGAAACATAAACCTTTTGGTTTTTTTATTTTTTTTAATTAATTATTTTTATTAATTATTATTAATTTTTATTAATAATTACTTATATAATATAACAGCTACAAAGGCCCTTTCGAATTATTTAAACTTGGAGCGCGCCGAGCGCAAAATGCTTTAATAACTCGACGTAGAAGATTTTCCCCACATACGTTTATCGAAAAAAATATATTTTAGACCATTCTGGTTTATCCTAAGAAGGATCGAAGAAATTTGGAGCAGCTACAAAGGTCCTTTGTGTTAATTCAATTCTTAACGCGCCAGACATATGGTACGATAATGTAATTACTTGCCAAAAAACTTTTTCCGGCATAAAAATTGTTATTGTATAATTTTTGTTCATTTCAGTGTTTTAGAAAATTTATTTTGTAGTTTATATTTGAATCATGTGATTAATTGTATTGTTTAATGTAGATTTTCCGTATTAAAATGTATTTCTTATTCTCAATTTATATGTTCTGTGCGGCGTTGCCACATGTATTTTTCGCTGCTAACTTTTCGTTGCCAACTTCACTATGGTAATATTTTAACTGCAAAATGCTGACCTTATGCATAACCTGTTTTCGGCAAACGTGCGATAACACTTCAACCTTTTTGCGCTTTGAAAATTTTTTTAGACACAAACTTAATATTTTGTGTACCAGAAATGGTAAGTATTCGCGATACCTACAAAAAAAAATCGAACGGTACATTTCATATTAATATGCAGGACTTACGAAAATTACCTGATGCGAAGCTGTGCAAAGATTGCGCTGCAACCCTCGACGTGTATTCTACCAATTTAAAATTAAATGTCGAGAAATCGAACATTAGGTTTATAAGCAACATTTTAATGTTATCAAACAAGAAATTAATTCGAACGACGGATTTCGAATAGTTTGTAGAACTTGGAACTGTTTGTTGTGGATGTTATTGACGGCTGTTTCCTTTTCCAACCGAAGAACCATTCTACAAGCATAAACTGATGATTTGTGTTTCACAAGTGGTATAATTATGGAATCAAAATTAATATTACACCATTAATTTAATTATTGCAGGATTTACATATTATACCTGATATCGTCCTTTGCGAGTATTGTCATGTGGTGCTCGATACACTCTACAACTTTAAAATAAAATGTCTGGATGTAGAAAAAAACATGAAAGAGTATCAAAAACTATATAGCATTGTAGATTTTACGGGCTTGTCTACGTGGTACAATGCATTCATAAAAAATGAAAAATATAACGTGGAAGATTTTACAATTAAGCAAGAAGTTGATTTAGCAGAGGAAAAAGAAATAGTGGAGAATGTGTATGATCCAAACAATTATGAACAATCATTTAAATGCTTTCGTTGGGAATACAGCACTGCACATAAAATAAATTTACACGACATATGCAAACACGTACTAGTAAATTTGAGTGTTCTCAGTGCGGATACTGTGCTAGATGTAAAAGCCAATTAAAAATCCATATATACACACATAATTCTGAAAAACCATTTAAGTGTTCACAGTGCACATATGAAGACCTATTAAGATGCCATATGCACACACATGGTGAAAAATCATTTAAGTGTTTACAATGTGATTACAGGGTTATGTATAAAAACTGATTAAAACAACATATGTATGCACATAATGGTAAAAAACCATTTAAGTGTTCTCAGTCTGGATACAGTGCTACATATAAATACCTATTAAAACGACATATGCCCACACATAATGGTGAAAAACCATTTAAGTGTTCACAGTGCAGATACAGTTTTACCTATAAAAACTATTTAAAACAACATTTACAAACACATACTAATGAGAAACAATCACAATGCGAATACGGTGCTGCACATAAAAGCAGTTTAAAAGTACATTCGCAAACACATCAGTGAGAAACCATTTAATTAAGAATACTGTACTTCACATAAATACCTTTTAAAATAACATGATGCAAAAAAAGTGATTTATTAGTTTAGTAAATAGGTAGTAATAGTAGACAATAATTTGCATACATACTGGTGAGATTGTCAGTTCATATGCATATGTGAATAGGTGTATTTTTTTTAACCGTTAAGCACTGATGTGTCGACTACCGGAATGTGGCTATTTTTAAAACTAATATATTTGTAATCGGTAAAATTTGAATTTACCTCTTGGTGTACTGTCGTATGGGATGACAAAAACATATTTTGTGGGAGTTAACGAAAATAATTCAAATATTACATAAGTTACTCGAAAGTTGGTACAAAAGAGTTTGTTGCCTAACAGACGACACGTTGGTATGAATGTAATAGTTATCCTACAGTTCGTTTTTTTTTATTTAATTATTTTGTGTATAATGACTATTTGGTATTTTTCGATACATTCAAAAAGTCTAATATTTATATTGGTTAATTTATAATCTTTTTTTTTTACTGTAGATATAATTTTTGTTTTATTTTTCTGTATTAAAATGCAGTAGAATTCGGTTATAACGAACCACAAGGGACTTGCAACTTGAGTTCGTAATAAACGATAAAGCACCAAAACGGAAACACTTGCGACACTTTTAAATCTAACTACCGTAATTTTATGTACGTTTTGTTTGACTAAATTTATAAACGGTACTGTTTTAACCGGCTACCGTTTCGAGCATGTTATGCTAACGTAAGTTTACATTTAATAATGTTTTTAATTAAAGATAACACGACGTAATTCGTTATGTTTGCAGTAAATTTAAAATTAAGTTTGTGTCGCACATGTTTTAATTTTATATACAGAATGACTTCCGACCAAATCTTATCGGTGTATTATTTTGACCGAAATAATGAAAAAATGTTTATGTACATGTATTGACGAAATAAATATACATATTTGATGTACTTTTAAAAGATTATTCAACAGATTGAATAATACATCCCAAGGTGTATAAAAATAATCGTTCGGTGGTACTACGGTGTACGGTGGGTTGTCTAGTTCGAAGTAGTTGTAAATAAATTACAGTGCGCACGCGCAACTGTCAGATATGGGTCGATTTTGGCATGGCGCTGGTCCGGTTTGTGTTTGTTGCTTGTTAAAATGTGATTGAAATAAACGAAATTAACGAGTTTCCGAATTATTTTTATAAATAAATGTTAAAATCGTAGCGAGAACTTATTTAAAAGTCATCAATGTGGAAACGAGTGCAGATGGGACTAAGAGCATTCTTGCTTTTGACATCGAAAGTGTGGACTTGTTTCTGTTATATGATAAAAAAGCAAACTAGAGCTGTAAGTTGTGTTTATATTGTATTTTTTGAAATGTCTTCAAATTTAAAAAGGCCGCGTTGTCGTTTCTTCAAACGACAATTTTTGCCGATTAGCGTACAACTATCGAATTAAATTCTCGACGTTTTCTCGCGGGTTTATTAAAAATTCAAACATTTTCTCACTATCGTGATCAAATTGTTCTATTTTAATGTGCACCTGCCAATGGCAAGGTTGAGATCATCGTGATATTGTATTTTGGCATAGTCTCTGCTTGGCGTGCGACCAAGTTTTGTGGTTAAGGTGGTTCGATCGTCAATAATAATAATGTTTATATTTTTCAGATTATTCAACATCAGTCTGTTAAATACAATATTTATCCTTTATCACCTTTATCGAGACATCGATTAAGTAAGTTTATTTCGAAGAAATATAAATGCAACCGATCGATTTTCTTTTAGGCATAGTCAAACGAAAAGTCTTGGTGTTAGACTTAGATGAAACATTAATTCATTCGCATCACGACGGGGTCGTGCGACAGACAGTTAGGCCTGGCACGCCTCCCGATTTTGTATTAAAAGTAGTCATCGACAGACATCCTGTTCGATTCTTCGTTCATAAAAGACCACACGTCGATTTTTTTCTCGATATAGTGAGCTAGATGTTTAATTTGGGAGTTAAATATTTAATGATATACTGTCTAGGTTTCGCAGTGGTATGATCTTGTGGTATTTACGGCGAGTATGGAAATATATGGTGCCGCAGTGGCGGATCGTTTAGATGGAGGAAGGGGGATCCTACAGAGACGATATTATCGTCAGCATTGCACTCCAGATCTTGGATCTTACACAAAAGATCTGAGTGCTATTTGTAACGATCTCTCCAGTATATTTATTTTGGACAACAGTCCTGCAGCTTATAGGGCCTATCCTGGTGAGTTCGGACACTAAAAATGTTTGTTTTTAATTATTGAAGAACATTTCGTTGTGTAGATAATGCCATACCTATTAAATCGTGGTTTTCCGATCCTACAGACATAGCTCTTCTCAATCTTCTGCCCGTGCTAGATGCATTACGTTTTACGGCAGACGTTAGATCTGTCTTATCTCGGAATTTACATCTACATCGTCTTTGGTAGACGCAGGTAATATATCTGTATTTTATTGTGCTAACATCGAAAGAATTTTAGTGAGATCGAAATTAATGAAAATAGGACCGAATACTTGAGTCCCTTTCCCTCTCCCATAACAATCCCCAGTTACAAGATCATGTGCAAAGGAATTGCGTGTAGTGATTTGAAATATAAACATAACAAGTATAATGGAAGTTAATTTATAAAATAGTGGCGGCGTATCTTTTTAAAGGCCACCTCGCACGAGTGTGCGAAGATAACATTTGACCTTTAATTTCTAATGGCTCATTTGTTGAAATTAACGATATAAATATGTAATCTGAAAAATGAATTTAACAAATGATGCTTAAGTATCGGTTTTATTAGTAAAGATAGCGTTTTCATTAAAAAAATTTACAGTCATTTATCAGTTATAATGTGCTTCTTTACGTGGATTAAAATCTTCCGATTGTATGCTCTAAAAATGTTGATTTTCATAAAATCGAATCGCATCTTTTAACGTCAAGAAAATAAGTTTCAGCTAGATTGCTTAAAATTTGGAAACTTCGTACGCGATTCATTACAACCGCATATTTAATACTCGCACTTGCTGATTTCAACGAACTAAAAACCACTTTTAAACGACTTTTGCTTTAATAATTTGATTGTTGGTAAACAAAATTTTATAGGTCAAAGTGTAACGTACTCGTTATTAACAAAATTTTCATTTTCTTTTCAAATGCCGTCGATATTTCCACACTAATCTATCTGTTAAAACAACAGTCAATTTGGAACATTCCCGCATTTGGACTGTAAAACTATCGTTTGGAACATTTTATATATAAACACCTTTGGACGAGTAACCGGGGGGTAACGGGGACTATAAACACCCTTATATAGACCCTTAAAACGATGTCACGTGACAAATTTGATGTTTTTTTTTTCGTTTGTCTTTGCCATTATCGGCAGTTTTTAAAAGCGACTATAGATAACATCCTCCACTAGTTTAATTTTAACGAGATCTCGCAATTTAGACGAATATAACATTGTAATAAGTGATTAATTTATTTGTTTTTGAACGTAGGTAAGTACCTTAAATTCCTTATTCCTATACCTTTAAACAGTTTTAACACCTAATGCTGAACTAAAATTTTGTTTTGCTAGTGCTCAATCAACTATGGCAGAAGTTGTACCGGCCCGGGCATGTCTCCTTCCACATGCTGTGAGGAAATTCTCATCTTGTACATATTAGTTTAATTAAATATTAGGAAAAGTAATTTATTTCAAAGAACGATTTGAATAATGTATAAATTTTGTTTTACGATGCTGTGTTGTACATCCTTTTTTCTTTTAATTTAAAATTAAATCCTTTTGACTGTAGAAAAATCTGTAGGGTTTTCATACTCAAATAACCAAAGATCTTTCTTGTATTTTTTATGATATAATATATAAAATAGAGTAATCTCTATTTTGATTCAATTACGTTTATATGTTAAAACTAAATCGGTTTTTATTTGCCCTTCTACTAATGTACATTACATGTAGGCATTTATGTAAAAAAAAAAGTATTTTCTGCATCAGAAAAGTATGGCAGTAGTTCGAAATTTCCTAATAAATTGTATATGTGCATAAATGCAAAGTACATCTATTTAATACAACTAACTTTGATGGATATACTTGACATTGTGTAACTAATATTACAACAATTAGTTAATGAAAGTGTAGTTTGGGAATTTTTATGTCACCGTAATTTGGTTATTTTAATATCGAAAACGGCCTACAATTTATCTTTTTTTTTTTAAGCAGTTCAAATTCTGCACAAACATTTTATTTTAGATCGATCGATGTGTTGTATGTACATATCTGTCCTATTGAGATTTTAAGCAGTAAATCAATAGAAAGAACAAATGTAAATATTTGAGTGTATTAAAATAATGTTTGTAAATATTTTCACTTTATTATTATTATATAAAGTATTTTATGAAACAAAGTCCCTTCTTAATAGTAATGTACAATCGAATTATACAAGCGCGATTTGCTCCGTAATAAATCACTTGCAAAGAATATGGTTTTTCTAAAAACGTCGTGATTATTTATAAATTAGTTTATTCGAATCTTTATAAAATATAACAAAAAAATAACAATAAAACCAGCTGTAAATATTTTTAAAAACGAACCATAACTTAATAAATTAGTTCTGTTAACTTTTTGGGGCTCAATTTTTAAACTAAAAATTCGATCATTGATTTAAAAAATAAAACATCAATCACTACAAATTAACTATGTCAAGCTAAAAACCATATACTTCCATTTTATTACATGATCTCTAAACTACTATCGCTATTTTTTGTGCCTTGCTCGCCGTGCTCAGAAGAACCCGAACCTGACCCAGATCCGATTTCCATTAAATCGTCGGATTTAGCATCGATGGTGTCCGGATCGGGATCCGGTTGAACGCTAGACAACTGCCATGCAGGAATAGAAGGCGGCACGACTGAATTATTCGAAACCGACGGAAATTGTTTCCTGAAACGGCACCGAAATCAAAAATGTGACAAATTCGAATAGTCCCCACACTTTTTTACCTGCTCAATAAAAGCCCTTTAACTGTTGACATTTCTAACTTTATATCGTTTAGATGTCTTTGGGTAGTTGAATCGCCTATTTCGCCTATCCTGTCGACTTCTATTTTAACGTCGGTTAAAGTATCCCTTAATTCTATTATGGAAGAAGAAACGGATTTATTTAATTCATCTATTTGTTCTCGATTGTTTTCTTTTTCTTCTCCCCAAATAAAAATGGTCTAATAAATTTCTAAAAAAAAAAAAAAAAGAAAGCCAACATGATCTTCGAAAATAAACCGATTAATATAATTGTCTGACCTTATAAAACGTATAGACAGCATAAGCGATCGCACTGAATAACGCTACGTTATGTACAATTTCTTTAAATTTATAGAAGTAGTTAAATGGTTGAATTTGTGATTGCAACGGGTGTTGTATAGAAGCCGGAAGTGCAGGTACTACTCTATTTTGGTTTTCGTGCAATAAATATGCTCCGGCACGTTCGCACGCTAATTGAATTTCTTTATCCGACAATCCCTTGCGCTGCAAAAATTTCTGCTTTTGGGCTAAAGGTGTATTGACTACGTTCGAATTTTGTAGAAACTTAACTGCCGTTTGTACCTAAATCAAAAAAATCATTTTCTCCCCATTTATAACCTTAATTAATTATTATTTCTTACAAAGTTCTCGCGAACCATCCGAGAGTCTTCTGCATTATTTTCCGCGCTTCCTATTTCCGCCATTACAATTGTAATAAAAAGCTTCTGCACGCTAATTTTATTCACTGTAGTAAATAAAAATTAAAAATTGTCATTTTATATCAACCTATCAAACTCCAAGGTCGTTTACTATACATCAGCGGTCCTAAACGTTTAGTTTCACTTTTTTTGTTTTAAACAAATTATAATCAAAAAAATATATATTCTCGTAGTTTTCAAAGGGTTTCATTTGGAAGACGAAATCGTTTCCTGGCGTCTTTCCAAATAAATATTTGTAGTTTTAATTTAGAAAAGGTCATCTTCTTATTAATTTTTCGAAAATCGTACACAAATCATTTTATTAGATATTGCAAAGTTATAACAATTTCTAGTAAAATCGATATTGACGAACTGCTGTTCGTGTAAGTAGTTAGCCAACGATGGACTTTGAACGATGAAATAACATAGTTAATAAACGATAACGCATGCTTAGTAAATAACTATAGGGTGAAAATTCCTTAAAATAACGACAATACCAATAAACGTCGTTCTAAAATTACATAAAGAATAAGGTCTTTGTTCTGTGTACAATAAAAAATTCAATTGATTCATCTATTGAAGGTATTTTTCAACTTACAATAATTAGTGTGTACATATATTTATTTATTAAATGGGATCATATTTAATCACTAACATTTTGATATTTTTGACAGTCGAAGTAGTGGGTGGATCGTTTCGTTGACGTACGGAGCTGATGGATAATTATATCGTAGGGTCACGTATAAGTTTATGTAATTGAAATAATCTCAACCCCTTGTAGGTATTTGTAGTCGCGATTTCGACCGTTAATTTATATTTAATGTTTATTTTTAGATTTGGGGATTCGCAAAGCAAAATGATCGGAGGTCTCTTCGTGTACAACCACAAGGGGGAGGTGTTGATCTCGCGAGTCTATCGAGATGATATCGGTAGAAACGCCGTGGACGCTTTCCGCGTTAACGTGATTCATGCGCGACAACAAGTACGATCTCCAGTGACCAATATAGCCAGAACGTCATTCTTTCATATCAAGGTAATGCCCGTTCGCAAGGTGAAGTTTAAACAATAACGATAAATTTTCAGAGAGCCAACATTTGGTTGGCCGCCGTAACCAAACAAAATGTTAATGCCGCTATGGTTTTCGAATTTTTACTCAAGATCATCGAAGTCATGCAATCCTACTTTGGCAAAATTTCCGAAGAAAACATTAAAAACAACTTTGTGTTAATCTACGAGTTATTAGACGGTAAGGAGATTAATCTCGTAATCTGAAAGATCACGTTAACGGTTTTAGAAATTTTGGATTTCGGGTATCCCCAAAATTCCGACACGGGAGTATTGAAAACGTTCATCACCCAGCAAGGAATCAAGTCTGCCACTAAAGAAGAACAAGCACAAATTACGTCGCAAGTTACCGGTCAAATAGGTTGGAGACGCGAAGGGATCAAGTATAGGCGGAATGAATTGTTTTTGGACGTACTCGAGTACGTAAATCTACTTATGTCTCCCCAAGGTAGTTGGTGTGCATTGACGATTGCAAAAATTTTAACAATCATGTTTAGGTCAAGTACTTTCTGCTCACGTGGCCGGCAAGGTGGTTATGAAGTCGTATTTATCGGGCATGCCCGAGTGTAAGTTTGGAATTAATGATAAAATTGTAATGGAAGCGAAAGGTAAAAGTGTATTGGGAAGTTCGACCGATTCTGATCCGGCACGTTCTGGCAAGCCAGTCGTAGTAATCGACGATTGCCAATTTCATCAGTGCGTTAAACTTAGCAAGTTTGAAACCGAACATTCCATTAGTTTTATTCCACCGGATGGCGAATTCGAACTGATGAGGTAATTGTTTTTTGTTTTTGTTTGAGACTCTGTCGATCGTCCAACCAATTTCGTTTACAGATATCGAACAACAAAAGACATATCTCTTCCCTTCCGCGTTATTCCTTTGGTGCGAGAAGTTGGTCGTACTAAAATGGAAGTTAAAGTGGTCTTGAAAAGCAATTTCAAGCCGTCTCTTCTCGGTCAAAAGATCGAAGTGAAAATTCCCACACCTTTAAATACGTCGGGGGTGCAACTAATTTGTTTAAAGGGCAAAGCAAAATACAAGGCGTCAGAAAACGCTATCGTCTGGAAGTGAGTTATTTCGATTATGACACGATAATATTTAAAATAATCGAAATGCTTTTAGGATTAAGAGGATGGCGGGCATGAAAGAAACTCAACTCTCTGCTGAAATTGAATTGCTCGAAACCGACACGAAAAAGAAATGGACTCGACCGCCGATCTCTATGAATTTCGAAGTGCCATTTGCGCCGTCTGGATTTAAAGTACGCTATCTGAAGGTTTTCGAACCGAAACTCAATTATTCCGATCACGACGTCATAAAATGGGTGAGGTATATCGGACGTAGTGGCCTTTATGAGACACGGTGCTAGAGTAGATCTAATCGTTTTTATTTACGAGAAGCATGTGAAAATTGTACTCAAATTTATTTTGATGCTTTTATAATTATGGCTTTTAATGTTTATCGTATGTCTATATGAATGTCTTTGCAATTGTTTAGAAACAAAGTAGTGTCTGTGTAGTCATTAAATATGTAACTGAAGAATCGTTTATTGTCCATTTGTGGCATTGTATCGAATAATAAAGAGAGTGTCGATAGTGTTTTTGAATGTTTCCGGACAAAATTTTTTTAATATTCCATTATAGTGACGGACGTTTTTGAAATAAAGGTAATGGAATGCTCGAGTTAATCAACACTTTTGTGGTGTTTTATAAGAAACTATTGGTTTAACTTTTGGGATTCTATCTGATTTAACTTTAAAAATTTTCATGTTAACCCATTAACGCCTAAAACTAAATGGCCCTATGGAAATGAATAAAAATCATAATTTTTAATGAGAAGTGAAGGTTTATGAAAACTGTTGACAAAAAAGAATTTTTTGGAATATACATATTTGTTTTTTCAGGCCGTACTCAATTGAGTACACTAGGTCAATATATATATTATTGCAATGTATGAAATAATTCGAAGCAGGGTTTTTCGACGCATAGTGTTCTTAGGCATTTTTTACATTGCCAACGTACTCTTGCACTACAAAAAGAACAATGAAGTTGTTTTATTATTTTCGCAGGAAAATGGCCCCTTCCGTCATACTGCAGTCCATCTGGCATAGAACAAGGTGGACCTCGGTTCTTAGGTTGATTGGCTTTGGTTGTCTCCCGCAAATATGATCTTACTATATTTCTTCTAAATAAGAGTAAGGACATTGGTTCGTTGGAACATAGGCGATGGAGCTTCCACGAATTAACCAAAGCCATATCAATAAAATATGTAAACAAAACCCACCACCATTTTTTTCTTCTTATGGAGACTCTGTAGGTTGAAATTCCTTGATCCAATTGATCTACTCCTCCCATACCTGAATTATACGTACTAAAAAGATGAGGTTGAGGAATATCTGTCTTTTTCTTTGCAATTTTGGACCACTTTTTTATTTTTTTGACTGGGTCAACAGAATCATAATTGCTAATCATGGTGCACACACTGTTATCTTTCCATCGGACATAAATGACTTGGTTATTTTCATCGAATTTCCAATCATAGTGTCCACGATCTTTTTTTCCAAATTCTTTATTTGTTAGAAGTGGACATTTCAGTGTTCTATTTTCTCTTATGGTTCCAGTAGCGCGAATGCCATTTTCTTTTAGAGTTACGAGAAGGTTGTGTATTGAAAAATAATTATCAAAAAATATTATGTGTTGAGTGGGATCTGGAATTTTTTTTGTGAATTTCAGAATCACACTAGCACCTAAAGGGACTTTACGATTGTCTTCTTCTTTACCGCAATATATGTCAAACATATAACAGTACCCTGTTGAGCTGCTCATAACCCAATTTTTATAACCGAATCTAACCGGTTTGCCCTTTATAAATTGTTTTGTCGGATGCCCACCAAAATATTTCACCATTGACTCATCTATAGATAAGTCTCTATGAAATATTCCCCACTGACAAAAATTTGTTGATAACATATTCAAAAGTGGTCGTAATTTATACATACGGTCTTTCGAATTGTTAATTTTACTATTATCTGCTAAATGTAAGAACTTTTTTATCTCCAGGAACCTGTCTCTACTCATAGCTTTTTTTACTGGTACTATTCCCAGATCCTCATCACTCGACCAGTACATACGTTCTTGTGGTACACTCACATATCCTGTTAATAATAATATTCCAATGAATGTGCGTATTTATCAGCATTTACTATGAAATTATGACAATTTTTTGTGTAGCGTAAATCATTGATTGCTCTGCAATCAATTGAAAAATATCTTGGCTAAACAGTTTTTCAAAAATTTTGGTGGGGTCAAACCTTGGAGATCGTTCAGCATCATATCATAATTGCTTGTAAAATTAGATTCGTTCGTGTCAAATGTTCGAAAATTAGGCTTTTTCTTACTCCATTTCGGTTCTTGACTATTTATATAAGTTATTGGAAACTCAATAGATCTCCATTCAGAATTTGAAGTTGAAGGCATTGGAGAGAACATTTTTTTACGTTTGTCTATATCTGATGATCTCAGATTCTCTGCAACGACATTCAATGGTATATCATCCTCATAGTCACTTTCATTTAGTATTTCGGTTTCTATAATGCCTGGAATATCTAGTGGAATCTCATGATTTCGTAGTTCATTATCATCAAATTCTTCTTCATCAGTAACAACATCTGGATTTGGAGGTATGATGTTTAGAGGAACCTCGGAAAGATTTTGATAGGCATCGTTTGATAATTCATCAAAAACTTCCTCCAAACGTTGAAATTGACGTCGACCATAAAAAGAAATTGCTGGGATTCCTTCCATCTTGATACTGTAACAATATTACACGTTATTGTGAGATTTCGAATAAATTGACTTTCCATAAGATAATCGCCTAGTGTACTCAAATGAGTACGGCAACTTTCAAAAGTATCCAAATCAATTTTCCTACATGTGATATTAAAAAATATAATATATTACCTCTTCCTGACTATTTCAGCATCAAATTCGTCTATATTCATCACAAAATAATGTACACTTGATAAACTTATTCACTTTTTAGATTAGTACAACCACCGCATAAATTTTTACCGACACATAACCTATAAAAACGACCAACTGACGTTAAGAAATTGAAGTTTTGAACTTGATTATATTCCACGGGGATTCACCAAACAACAACAAAATAATTATTCGTTGAAGTTTTCTGTGTTGACTAAGTTAAAATAGAGTTTCCAGCTGTACTCGATTGAGTACAGTCGGCGTTAATGGGTTAAAACAGTTTCGATGTAATTATAAACTTTCTTTCGGAGATGGAGGTTTTTTTTTCAATAAATTTGTTTATCGATTTACCGCTGATTCGCTTTCTATGAAAAAGCTCGATTTTCTTTTGATGAAACGATGGAAATTGGATTTTTGAATGTTGGAATTGGCCCCAAATTGATATACAACCAACACTACACGTAAATATATGACTACGGGCAGCAGCAAAACAATTATTCCACTAAGGTTTACAATTTTCAGTCAGTCACTGTTTAGATTATCTATAAAGTTTTTATTCGATTTCCATCTAAATACTCTAGTTTTTAGAACCTTTACATTTAAAACTTCCACTGTATATGTATGTCGACGGGGTTTGCCCTCCCGACATCGCTGGCAGTCCCTTTTCTCTCGCGACAACAAGAAGCGCCGCGCGACGCCGCGGGCTAAGCCGTCGATGCGCCCCGTCGATGGGGCGAAAAGGGGAAGCAGCCGCGGAATTATTGGTGATCGCTCTGTCGTTCGCTTTAGGGTGACGCTGTGTCGATCCATACGTATAACGTGTTATTATTAATTGTTCAAATATACATATTTATATACAATACAAACTTGCCAGTAAACAAGCATATTAGTAGTTTGTTTTGCGCATTTTAGCTACCTTAACACGTCTTTAAAGTATTTTCTTTTCTCTCTAATTACCCTATGTTAATTACATTAATTTAATCGATTCGTTTACGCGCTACTTGCATATAAAATAATCTCGTTCACGTCGAAGCGCCCTCTCGCTTTAATTTTTGAGTCGCTTTCAACGCCTCCCATATCATACACAAAATTTGCAATAACCGATGTGATTTTTTTAAATTATATTATTAATAGTGGTCGTCTGTCGGTTCTTTTGTTTTTGATATTTTTGTTATCAATAATATTTACATTTTTGTGAATAGTGAATAATTCGAGAACGACGTCCGCACTATTATTATTATTCGTATTCGTATTATTCCGGAAAGGGGTAACATGTCTTGTTGGCCCAATTTAATTCCACACTTATGCGATTTAGTCGACTCCCCTTCCAATGCGATAAGCGAAATTGCTTTAATGGCTTTATTAAAAATTAGCAAAGAATATCTATCGAGGAGGGGAACGGAGGAGCAAGAGATGGACGAAACTATGAGTCGACTATTTTCCAAATTTATTTTATTGGTAACGCATCATAACCTTACCGTTCGGAAAAATTGCATACGACTATTAAATCGAGCGATGCGAGTCGCTAAATGGGATTTTGATTCGAAATTGTATTTGACTAATGTGTTGCATAATACCGAAAGCAGTGACTTGGAAATGCAGAAATTAATTTGTCAAGCGTTCACAAATTTTTTGAAAATCGAAGACGTCAACTTCAAAGTGTTCTTACATTCGCACGTAAGCTTTTTACTTCCTTTTTTATTGAAAAATATGAAATATTCGACTTACGAATTAAACACATTAAATGAATATCTAGACGACGATGAGCATTTGGAAGATCGGGTCGAAATTCGTCCGGTTCGTGTGCGATCATCTGTCGAATCGAACAACGAATTTACGGAGAAGTTGGTTTCGGTAGGAGAGCCTTGTATAGGATGGACGCTTAGAAAATGTAGTGCCGAATTATTGGACGCGCTGGCCGTTACATGCGGCAACAATCTGTTGCCCACTTTTTTGCCTTTAATGAGGGAAGCTCTCGATAGTAACGATTATTTGATTAAGGAATCGGGGATACTGGCGTTAGGTGCAATAGTCGATGGTTGTTTGGACGGTTTACGTCATTGTTTGCCAGATTTAATTATGTATTTGTTACGTTGCGTTAATCACGAGCATTCTTTGATTCGTGTCATCGGCGCTTGGTCGGTTGGTCGTTACATATCGTGGATTATTGAAGATCAACAAATTACGGATGGAATTTTTGATCAAGTTCTGACCGTTTTATTGGAGTACTTTTTGGATAGAAATAAACGCGTGCAACGTGCTGCCCTTTCGGCATTTTGCGTTTTTCAAAAAGAAGCACGATCGAAATTGATTCCTTACATCGATTTCATATTGCAAGTTTACATTTTGTGTTTTCAAAAGTACAAAGTCTGCTCTTACCTATTGCTGTACGATGCTATCGGCGTTTTTGCTCAGGCGGTAGGGAATAATTTAAATAAGCAGGAGTACATCGATTTGCTGTTGCCGCCTCTGATGGAAAAGTTTAATTCATACGAAGATTATGATGATGAACAGTTTATGGCGTTGATGGAATGTTTATCGAACGTTGCGGTGGCACTCGAGGTTGGATTTCTACCTTACGCCGAAGTTATTTACCGTCGTTGTTTGGTGATCATTAAAGAAACTGTCACAGCGATACAAAATTACGTGGAAAATCCAAACGTCTTTGATGCTCCGGGACGTGATCCGATGTGCGTCGCACACGATATGTTACTTGGCATGGTGTTTGGATTAAAAACTTACTTCGTTAAATTTGTAACCAACAGTAACCTCTTTCGCTCATTTATTATACTGTTCAAGACGAATCTGTTCAAGTACGTCAATTGGCCCTAGCTCTTTACGGAGAGTTGATTAAGCTATGTTTCTGGGAACTCAGATGTTCAGTCGACGGATACATCCCTATTATTATCAAAAATTTAGATAAACAATACGAGGTTGCATGTAACAATTCTGCATGTGTTATCGGAGAATTGTGCATCAAAATGGGAAGCAAAATGGAACTGTACGCAAATCAAATTTTAGAACGTCTCTTGTACATTTTGCAGTCGATGGACGGCACGAAAACGATGTATCAGTCTGCGGCGATTGCTCTCTGTACTTTAGGACTTGTCTGTCCCGACCTGGTGTCGCCCCATTTGTCGATTATAATTTACCCGTGCTGTCAAGCAATGCGTAATGTAAGAGATTGCGAAGAAAAAGAAATCGCTTTTCGTGGATTGTGCGATCTTATTATGAGAGATCCCGTGGCGATCACGAGTAATTTTATACACTTCTGCGATGCTGTTGCCTCGTTCAACGAAATTCGAACCGATCTCAAGGAGGTGGTGAAAAACATTTTGATATATTTCGGCAGTTAGATGCAATTTTTCAAGTTTTCAAGACTTCATATATTTGAAATAAAAAATAAGCTATTTTTAGATTGTTTATTATTGTATAAACCATACAAATTAATAGGTATTGCCAAAATAATGTAAATAGGAACAAATAGAACAATTAGAATACGGATGAGCATAATAAACAAACTTCATATAACTTCTAACACCGAATTAAATATAAAATAACACTTAAGAGTACACATAAAAATTACATACTTATGTGTGAACAAATTAATTACTAGTTCTTACGAACATGTCACCATTTGCCATAACGTTAATAATAGTAGGCATAAAATTTAGTAAATTATTTATAGGTACTATAGAGGAGTACTGATTGGTTTCAGAAACACAGTATGCTCTAACGTGGGAGCAAAAATAACGGGTTGTCAAGGATTTGCATAAAAAAAATATATATTTTCATTACAACCAGCATCTTACCGGCCGATCAGCCTGCTTTCAGTGCTATCGAAAATGTTAGAAAAAATGCTCCTCGAAAAACTTACTCCAATCTTACTGGACAACAATATTATTCCTAATCATCAATTTGGATTTAGAAAACAACATGCCACAACTGAGCAAGTCCACAGGGTAGTAGCCCGAATTACTCAAGACTTCGAAGAGCGAAAATACTGTGTTGCAACATTTCTTGATGTCCAACAGGCCTTCGACAAGGTATGGCATGCGGGACTCCTTTTTAAAATTAAGACACTCTTACCACCAGATTACTCCGAAATCTTCAAGTCCTACCTCTCGAATAGACAATTCATGGTCAGACATGGCAGTGCGCTAACAAACCCATACCCTGTCGATTCAGGAGTTCCCCAGGGCAGTGTACTGGGCCCAATATTGTATTTAATCTTTACGGCGGATCTTCCGACAACCCCAAACACCATGATCGCTACATTTGCAGATGACACGGCCGTACTTACATCGCACACTGACCCAGTCCAGGCCTCCCAGCAGCTACAAACACACCTTGATGAAATACAACAATGGTGCACCAAGTGGCATATCCAAATCAACGAAACCAAATCAGTGCAAGTAACTTACGCCTTAAGAAGAGGAACCTGCCCACCAGTGACATTTAACAACCACCAAATCCCCCAGGCGGATAGCGCAAAGTATCTTGGCATTCACCTGGACAGAAAGTTAACTTGGAAAACCCATATCTGGACCAAACGTAAACAACTTGGACTGAAGCTTCAGAAAATGTACTGGCTGATAGGGCGCAATTCTCAGCTTTCGCTAGATAGCAAATTACTACTATATAAAGCCATATTAAAGCCCATTTGGACCTACGGCATACAACTCTGGGGCACAGCCAGTACAACTAACACCGAAATCATACGCAGATTCCAGTCAAAGGTACTCAGGGCCATAGTAAACGCACCATGGTACGTCCCCAATGAAACAATACGACGCGACCTTGCAATTTCTACGGTTAACGACGAAATTCAAAAATATAGTGCGCGTTATAGTGACCGCATCAGTGCTCATCCTAACATCTTAGTGGAGGGATTACTAGAACATGACAATGAAGTGCAGCAGCGACTAAAAAGATTTAAACCGTCAGACCTACTCCACCGGTTTGAACAATAGTGATTTACCTATACCGTTAAGATCCTCAGTGTGTTATGTCAAACTAGACTAAGCTAATAAAGGAGTGTAATCAGTGGATGCAACTCCTACATGACTTTCATATTTAATTCTATGTTATTAAATCATCTACTGAATGTCACATCAAGACAGATTGTAGAAACATGTGAATAAAAATTAAAAAAAAAAAAAAAAATGTCAACCAAAATATGTATTATTTTTTGAAAAAATTCTAAATTATCAATAACTTCTGTTGAAATAATAGAATTTGGTTTGTATTTAACATTGTTTTCCTCATACCAGTTTACTAAAAAGCATTCGTTTTGTAAATTTTATGGTAATGATTGTTTAAAAATGGTACTCTCCTCTGTCCGAAAATATGGTATACATTTGAAAGAAAATCTTAGATTATCTAGAGTTTCGAAAGCAACTAGTAATACTCATTATATTGGTATTGTTTACATTGATAGCTAAATAACCTAATATATTTGACAGGCGTTGCTTTTGAGTTAAGTTGGAATTTGAAGACCAAAAATTAGTTTTTTTAAGAAAAATAAAATAGTCACCGCTGTAATTTCAAAATGAATAATTAGACGAAGAAGAACCCGATAGAAACTGCAAAAGCAAATGGTTTATCACTAAAGTGATGTTTATGGCAGTAGTGGCTCGACCACGATATGACACACATCGAAAGCATTTTTTTGACGGTAAAATTTGGAATATGGCCCTTTGTATATCAAGAACCGGCTCAAAGAAATTCCAATCCTCAAAGAAAATAAAGGAACATTAATAACGAAAAATGTGGAATCCGTTACAGCAGCGCGCTGTAAGAAAATGATTGTAGAAAATGTTATACTAACGATTAAATCAAAATTTCCTCAAAAGTATAAAAACAAAACAATTTACGTACAGCAAGATAATGCAAAACCACATTCCTCCGATAATGATACAGATATTGTTACTGCAGGTTCTACTGAGGGTTGGAATATTCAGTTTAAATTACAACCACCAAACAGTCCTGATTTATTAAAGTTCTCGATTTGTTTTTTTTTTAACTTTATTCAATCACTACAACATGAAACTTCGGCCAAACACAATTGATTAATTGATTGAATGTGTTCGAGATGCATTTAATAAATTAGAGAGAAATACTCTTGATAACGTTTTTATAACATTACAACCGTGTATGGTATCAATTATGTTGACAGGAGGGGGAAATTCCTATAAAATTTCTCATTTAAATAAGGTAAAACTTCGTCGCGAGGGTCGATTAGCTGAAAAGTATATATGTTCAGAAAAAGCGTTCAACAAGGTTAAAACTCACTTTAACTAACTTTGGATTACACCAAAATTATTTGTATTTAGTTATGTTGTGACAATAAAATATGAATTTTATTTTTTTTTAATATTTAATTTTAGTTTTATTGATTTTTTTCGCAAGCGTATACCATATTTTCGGACAAAAAAAATATTATATTGTATATTAAATTGTAATATTCCACAGATAATTACAGAGGATAATGAGATAATCGAAAATTCAAAGGACATAGCTGATGGAATGAATTCGTTTTTCTGCAATATTGGTAAAAATTTGAGTAGTAAGATTAAATTACCCATAGGCAAATATCTAAAATTGCCTCCAATGAATAGTAATACCCTATTTTTTAAACCAATACATAATTCTGAAATATTAGAAGTAATTGATAATATGAAAGTAAAAAATTGAGGTTTGGATGGAATTAATACAAAAGCAATTCAAATTTTGGCAGCCTATATAGTTAATTCCTTGCAACATATACTTAATCTTTGTATTGAGAAGTCAGTCTGGCCTAATGCACTAAAAATAGCAGAAGTAATACCTATTCATAAATCAGATGACAAGCGCAATATCAGTAACTACAGGCCCATCTCCCTAATATCTAATATAGCTAAAATTTTCGAGAAATTGATATACAATAGATTGCAAGACTTTATACAGAAAAAAGGAATTATTGCGCAAAATCAATATGGTTTTGTAAAAAACAAGGGCACAAAAGATGCTCTGAATTTTATAACTAACAAAATCTATAGTAGACTAGATAAAAGTAAACCAATAGCTATAACTTTTCTAGACCTAGCAAAAGCCTTCGATACTGTTAACCATTGTATACTTATGGACAAACTATATAACTATGGTATCAGAGGTAATTCGCATGAATTAATTCTTAACTATTTAAGCAATAGGAAACAACAGGTCAGAGTAGCTGATTCTGTTAGTGAGCAAGTAATCATAAATACAGGAGTACCACAAGGGACGATATTGGGCCCTTTGCTCTTTATATTATATGTTAATGATCTATTAATTGAAATGCCAAATAATGCAATATCATATGCTGATGATACAGCCTTGATATCTACTGAAGATAATTGGGAAGAAGTTGAGTGCAATATGAACAAATACCTCAAAGAAGTGTCAGATTGGTTGGCACTAAACAAACTATCGTTAAATATAAGAAAAACAGTGTACATGACTTTCGGAAATTACTGTGATAGTGTTCCTAAGAATTTCAATATAAAAATTGAAGATTATATTTTGAGTAGAGTTGATTCATGTAGATACTTGGGAATTATATTTGACTATAATTTAAAATGGAATAAGCATATAGAGTATATTACGAAAAAAACCAAATATTTGATATATTTGACATACAAATTGTCAAGGTTTATGAGAACAGATACTTTAAAATTATTATATTATGCATTCTTTCATAGCGTTATTACATATGGTAGTATAGCATGGGGAGGTGCATATAGAAGTATTCTTGAACCGCTACAAAAAATCCAAAATAGAATTATTCGAATAATTAACAAAGGTGAATTCAGTACAGATAATCCTTTGTCTTTATTTCAAAATTTTGCGTATGAGAGTTTAGCCTATCATTATAAGCGACTTACTAGTTTATATGTCAACTCAGTAAGCAAGACTAGAAATAAAAGCATTCCACTTCCTAGGATAACTAAGACTGTTAGCTATAAGGATAGTTATTATACAGCAATAAAAGTGTTCAATGAACTTAGACATGATCTCAAATTACTAAATATAACTAAAAAATCAAGTAAAAATAAACTAAAGGTTTGGATTAAATCCAACATTTCGGTGTGGTGATAAGTAGAGGGTATATATTTCAGATACGGTTGTATGCATTAAGATGGGTTTATTATATAATATAATGTATTGGAAATATGTAAATATTGTAAAGAAACAGTGAATACATTGTTACTTTAGTTTTAAGTTTAGTATATAAGTATACCAGATTCTGCGTACAGGTAACTGTGTTTACCTCTGCAGGATTACTTTTTATAGTTCTTTTCTGGTAAATAAATAAATAAATAAATAAATAAATAAATACCATATTTTCGGACAGAGGGAGTATAATCTTTTAATTCTTCTAAAACAACAAAGTTACCAGGTCTGTACCGTTTTTTTTTTACATAAACCTCTGCAACTGTGGAGATGATAACAAATTTTCAACTGATTCTTAAAAGATAAAGTGTATACTATATATCTTCTGGAAGTAACAACTTTAGCATTTGATTTAAATTCTTTATGTTTGACTTCATAGCGCATACACCACACATTTACTAATGGTCCTATTTGTAACATAATCCTAGGATAGTGAATTAAAAAATGAAATTTAGGTTTCAACGGTTCTTGAAAAAGATTCACATACAATGAATGATGTTCACTGATTAAAGTTTGTAACAAAATAGCATGTTCTTCTTTAACAGTTGAACTAATACATATTTCAATAATGTCTAATAAGACTAAATAAACTTCCCAAACATTATTACCTTCCGAACATCTCACAATCATATTAATATTCAACAATATTAATAACATTCAACTTTACCATAGGAGTTTAATGCCACAATGCAGTTATCGAGCTTTCTCGATAAATTTTTGTAAATTGTTGACCGATGCAGTTATTCCATATAACCATTTTCTTCTAAAGATTAGAGGTATTAGATATCTTGCAGATAATAATTATGTATTCTGTAAATCATTTTTATCTACAAAATTTGAAGATGAATTAGAAATAACTAATACCAATCTTCCAAAGCAGTGGGTAGATGTATACTTAAGAATATTACAGTTAAGTTCAAAAAGTGTCATCGTTATTCAGTATAGAAAAGATATGCATAGTATGCATGTATGAAAAGATATGTATTTAGCAGAATACATTGATTTGATTTTCTATTGAATGCTATAATTTATCTTAATCAATTCCCTTTGGTGTTTGAATAGGCATAATTGATAATGGATAAATAATCAGACAGCATTTGAAGCATCGGTTTGTATTTTTGATTACTGCTCATCAATTATTAAATATGCTTCGAGTGATATTCTTTACAAGTTGTAGAAGAATACGTGTCATATAATATCATCATAACGAACCTATTTGAAAGTCCATTTAACAATTGAGGGACTTTGAGGAAAAGTAGTACAAGTGATATTTAAGTTTATGTGAGATATTTCATATTAAACTTAGCACAATTGCTAAAAATATTCTCAACTTTGAGTACCATATAGCTGTCATTATGGACCAAATACTACTGTTTTTTTCTATAAACTGTATTAATTTAAGCAACTTCTACTTCACAATTTTTGTTATACTGTACATGTCATCATTTGAACAAATGTCACTTGTACCACTTTTTCTCTAAGCTCCTCAATTGAAGAGCCCGACGCAAAAAGGGGGTAGCTCCATTGTTAGAAGGTAAAAGAAGGTAAAAACTGTTTAACGTCTAACAAAATATTTTCCACTTGTAATTTAGTAAAGAATATATACTGTGACTAAATTTTCAGCCCACTGAAATTTAAAATGATGTTATGGGTAAGCGGAACTACTACAAACTTGCAACAAGTATTTTTCATCAGTATAACATATTCGTCTGGTAATAATCCTTTTTCGCATTCCCCAATAAAAGTCCGTATAATCCGTATACAGTTGGAGCTGCCTTCTTTTTGCACTTCTTTAATTATCTTATGGATGTCCGTACGTTGTGTTATCTGGATTTTATTATATACTTATATATTATTTATTTAATTTTCAGAAGTTAACTTGAAATAAAATGTAGGAATATTAGTTAGCACGACTATATTTTGCAAAAACAAATACAATTTCACTGCAATTTGAGAATTTCATATAACGTAAAGTGAAGTAGAACTGAAGCTGACTATTGTGCAAATTTAACCTCAAAAATACAAACACAACATTATTCTGCTTTTCTATTTACTTTGAATGAAGTTTATAAATTATACGTTTGACAACGCAAAAATTTGCACGTGCTGCCATCCTTCTAAAAACAGCTGAACTACAAATTGACTCAACTTAACAAACACAGCACGAAAATGTTCCTAGATTATAGTAATTTAGATTAATCTTAATGCCCTTTGTTCTTAAAAATGGTTAATTTTTAACTGACACAACGTTAACAGTTAATAGGAGTAATGAGTTCGTTTCAATGAGTTAATGGAGTAATAACTCCAGGTGGTTTTTATTCCCTGAAGTGACATATTTCTTTAAAATACTATTGTATGTTTGATTGCAAATTTAATAATTTCTTAACCTTATTAAGAAAACGCAACAAGTTTGTTGAAAATTAAAAGGTTGGAGGTATCTATACGAATCATGAACCTTTCGTAAAGATGTTTCGTTTTCGTAAACAATGTATATTAATATTGGTTTTATTTGATATACTTTTTCAATATGGCGGACCCTGATAATACCCCCTTAAACGTTTAAATTTAATCAAGTAGCACATTTTAATTGTTAGACAGTAACCTGGGGCCCAATTCGCTTACATAACGTATGCGAAAATGATGTCCTAACAATGGGTTTTTATAGAAATTTGTTTGTTGCGACGTCATTTTCGCATACGTTTGAGAATTAGGCCCCTGTTACATATTGTAATTGATTTTTTACGATTGTTTGCCAATTAAAATGTACCAGAGCCTAACTTTTATTACACTCAAATAAGCAATTATTTATTATTAAAATTGTTGATTTTAGATTCGAAATTTGTATTATATTGACAAATTGATAAATTATTAGATAAAATTTCTCCCTAAATTTCATTGTTTAATCTACAAAAACCAACGTCTGTTTAATTAATGCAGATAATATTAAAATAATTAACGCGCAAATAAAATCTTTTTTGATAAATTTATTCAGTAACAAATTTATAAAATATTATCGCGCGTTGTTTTGGCGCTCTAATTGCAATAATTAAAAAGAACCAAATAGATTAATTTAAAAAATATAGATAATGAACTAAATACATGTTCAGGAAGTTCTGTGTATGAGCGAGAACCCACATAAACAGACATTGAATTCGCAATACAGTAGGTATAGCTTGTGGCATTTGATAAGGATGCGTGAGTTCCTATTATACAAAATGCAAAAATTTTAAATTGCTCAATATAAATTCCTTATCTTAGTATTCCTAGGCTATTCTGGATCATTGAAAAACTATGAATAAGAGAGTCGCCCAGCTGGACACCTTTCATAACCGAGATACAAAGTGTTTTGTCGATTTTGCCCATTTATTTCGTAGGTTATAGCTAACGAACCGCCCTGTACCTGTATTTTATTAAAATTCGATGCACGTTGAAATCTTAAACTGTCCAATCGATAAATGTACTAACGAGAAAAGAAATTCAAATTCGAATTAACAAAAATCAATAAAATCCTGTGTCCTCAAAATAACAGCCTGTATCTATATTATCGAAAGTTTCAAAATCCATTAATACATGCGAAAAGAGCATAAAAACGAAATTAAAGATGTTAAAGAAATTTCGATGCGTAATCATTTCGCGTCAAAACGACCTGGCATCTAAACAGTTTCGTCGAAATGTCCTAGATGATATAGGAATAGAAATCCCATTATGATTTTGTGAAGTGAACTAAGAAGGATAAAGTTTTTTTGGAATATGACCTACATGATAAGTTGCGCAAAGTAAGCGTGATACCGACACATTTGATATATGGACAGATGGGGCTATGGACCTATGGGTCAGATTCGAGGCTTTTCAGGTACACGGTTCATTGCGGTTTCTCTAAACATAATAACAGCTCAAGATTCGTTGGAAAAGCCATAGCGTTTCAATAATCTTATCACGTTTTAACTGCCGAACACAATGGTTTAAGTAATTATAGGTACTTATGTACGTTGTGACAAAAAATGCTCGTTATAGGTACTTTTTAATACTAAGTCACGAAAGAGATCGCAGTCCAAATATTGATTGTGTTATCAACCTCACATGATTCACGATGAGATCATTCAGTGATATATAAGTTTTGTATGACAACATATTATGTAAGTATTATATAAATATGTAGATAAATCGCATAGGCACACCTCGAATGTTTCGAATTCAAAATATATACCGGGTGTCAACAAGATCAGTAGCACCCCTCTTTTGCCCCTTGCTTTTCAAGCTATCGAAATGAAACTCGGCACAGTTGAAAAAGACGCAAAATGCCATATTTTGACGTGATGTTTGATTTTTAGAATTTACGGTTTGGCCAGAAGTGACACTAATTTTGATTTTCAAATGGAATCCCCTGTATATTATTTCATTTTCGAAATTCTGGGTGAATTCTGAATAGGTTAGTACAATTTTGGTGAGTTTTTACGACAACTTTCAACGCATTTAGGTTCCATTTGAAAATCTAAAATTGATGTCACTTCCGGTTAAACTGGAAGTTTGAAAAAATCACAAATCATGTCAAAATATGGCAAAGATGGGGTGGTAGCGATTTCGTTGGCTCTCGGTATATCAGAACCTCCCAATATTAAAGGAATTTGAAAATTAAGAAGGTACCAAGCGGAAGATCGTTGACCTAAGTACCTAAACGGAAAAAAAAGATCACCACTATAGCAAAATAGAAAATGATTACTTGTTGTTAGATACGCTGTTACTTAAGGTATCTCATTATCTACACCATTCGTCCTAATAATTATATTTGTCTTTCTCCTACAAGGCAAGGTAAGTTTTTTGGTTTTCATCCTTCACCCACGCCACGTCTCTTGATCGCCACTGACCTACATCACTCGCCAAAGTTGATTAAATGTTTAAACTATTCGCGACAATTTTCGTTTTTTCATATTTGTAACAATTTATTCCACTTGTGGCGTTTTTAATCAATTAAGGTAACAATATAACCTTCGTTCGGGACGATTGCGCCATTTAACGAAATTGCATAAACATAATGCGGCGTAAATGTTTTTTAATTCGTAAACACGCTTCCCTTTTTATGTATTTGGCCGACAAACGTGAAACTTGCTCACGGATAATCTGATAATAAAGAATTTCAAGGCGGTAGCACGTAATACGCCTCTTCCTGTGTTGTCCAATGCATGACAGATATAAAGCGTGCCTTATCGGTCAGTTTCCTTCCTGCGAACATAATTCGAAAACGCGATCGAACTTTATAAAAAGCGAGCGTTCGTCTTTTGGGGCATCACTCGCTGGAACGGAAACGTCCGGTTCGAAGGACCGCGTTTTGTAAATGGAAATTTTCACCGATTATCTCGAAAACGGCGGATTTTATCAAAAATTGCAAAGAGAGATGTTCGATAGAGAATTTTACGGCATTTCTAATATATATATATATCATATTGCCGATCCGATAATTAATAACGGAGGTAGTTCGGTTTCCGTAATCGTGTCCACAAAATGAAAAAGCGACCCCTCCGGGTCCTGTTAGACGAAATGCAGCACTTGATCTATTACGATTAACTTCTCTGTGGATAAAATTATAAATCTTCTACAAAGGTTTTATTTAATTAAATTGTATAACATCGACAATTAGTTAATACAGCCACTATGATATTAACAAATGTATGTTATTTATACGAGTATTATATCCGACATGTCCCGTCATCAGATAAAACGCAATAGCTTTATTTTATACGGAGATTCGCTAAAACGAGCTTGTTTTTGTTACAAACGCTTCTCATCGGTTTTGTATCGGTGCCCCAAAAACATTAAAATTCAGGATCACATAGTCTCCCAGGGGAAACGAATATTTAATTACTTCTGAGTAACTGATGGGATGGAAACTTTTCGATTGATCCATTTCAGATTTCGTCCAAACGTTCTCCTGGGCACGATTAAATTCATGACCTCTGTTATGGCGTTTCGTCGTCAAATAATTTTCCATACCTACAATCGTGATTTTTCTTGTGAAAGTTACTGAACATAATCGAACAAATTCGAGTGAACGATTTGAAATCGTTCTATTAGATAAAATGTCGTCAAAAATTTGATATAATGGTCGCTATTTCGTCAACGTCCTCGATTTGATTTGCGTCGAATTGTTGTGGCGCCAAATTGTCCTACAATTTTCGAAACGGCATTGGATTACAAGGAAGAATAATTTTCTATTCAAAATCGTAATATGGAATTCAACATCCGATGTAATTGGAAATTTCCAGGAGAAACGCGAACTGGATTTTTCACGATACGAATGGCTCTCCTTCGACAAATATACAATTACGTTTTAAAATTAACTATAAATGTACGTATAGACAGATCTATGTATACATAATACATCATCGCGTTAAAAGCAAATTGAGTAAATAGCGGTATATATAAAATAAATATAATTGCGAATTACACTTCGTTATCTTAATGTTTACGTCAAACTTTCGACGTGCTGTTTACGAAGAAATTTTTTACTTTTTGGTATGAAAATGCGAACGTTATCGGTAGCATTAAATTGAAAATACACAAAATATTTATTGGACTCGTCGTTCTATTATCTGTACGTTCATTAATTATAAATGTTTTTGTGCAACATAATTATATTTGATCGGTAACAGTCTATATATAATATATTTTTTAACTTATTTAAAAAGTTTTTCAATAAAGATTATTAATTAATGGAAAGTATAAGAGTTTTCCTGTTTTGTGAATTATCAATGTTATCGATAATTCGAATTATTGTCGAAATTGTAAAAGCTAATTAGTACGATGAAGATAAGATGTTTCATTAAAGTACCTATTTATCGTTAATTGAATTTCGTAGAAAACGCAATTGAAAAAGATCCGACCGCGCGCTAGCCTCGGTATCGAATTTGCATGTCAAAAAACTTCTTTTTTTTTAAATTTTCTCCAAAGAAATGCATTTTTTGAAAAATAACATTTATGAGAGAAATTTATAAGGATTTAAAAAAAAATTATCACGTTTTTTCGTTTAATTCGAAAACGGCGCATTCTGTCGAAAATTACAAAGAGACATGGTCGGTAGAGAATTTAATTCCGATTCCAAAACGTATTTCACATTGCCGATCCGATGATTAATAACGGAGATTAGAATTTTTTTAATTTTTGAACGACCGCCATTTTGAAACGGGTCGGTCGATTTGGCTGGTTAACGAACTCGTCCTTCGTTTTCCTAAAGACAATGCACCGTCCAAATTTCAGCCTCCTACGATTAAAATTGCGACCGGAATCGTGTCCACAAGGAATTGATTATGTATGTGACCCACCCAAAATGAACGACCTAAATTTCGTGTTTTAGGAGTCGAGATCGAAGAAAATCCGAAAGGGCACGTCTGGGTCCCGTCATCGCACAAGCTGCAATAGCTTTATTTTCCATGAAAATTCGCTAAAAGTATAGGACGTGGAGGCTCGAATGGCGCGATCGGACACTTTTTGGATTCAAAAACGTTTCACGTGTAAAAATCGAAGTTGTCGTCCGAACAAATGTTTCCGATTACAAAGAGTAATTTATTTACTAATACATTAACCTATATAATTCGGAGGAGCAAAGAAACGCCGCGCAATATAGAGAAAATACATATTATTTCACTTCAATTAAGTAAAAAGGCAACACATAAAATAATACATTTAAAGTCACGCAACGAGAGCTATTCATAATATAATATATTTATGTACGTATTCTACTCGTTTTTACTATTTTGCATATTTACATTTTATTATTAAGTAACTAGGGAAGTTCCGTCGTCGGGGTCACCTAGATTTGTTAATGTGCGACCTAAATTTAGTCCCTTCGTCGTCGTCGGAAAGGACAAACAACTATTTTTATATTTAATTGGACCGACACTAATTTCTAAACAACGTACATTGTATGGCGAAAGTAAACGTTTCTATCGTAAGGTTTGGTCGTCTACTATTAAAACACGCTTCCCGTTTTTTACTCAACGTGAAATTCTGTTACATAACAGTGACACTTTCCTTTGCCACACATCGTCCAGATGTTAGACGCCAAGAGGCCGACGATGTTGGATGTGGCTGCAACACGTGTTGACATGTTCATCTCGAACACGTCCCACTTTCAGTTTTTTTCCCTTTTCCTTCCACGCGATTACTATCTTCAAAGACTCACAAAAGTCTTTTTTATCTGATGACACTTTTTTATACGCCAAATTTTAAGTGCTCGCACCCTACGTTTTGTGATACAAGCATGAAATCTTAGGGTTATATGGCCGCAATAGCCGCCAGAGCCTTTTTGGAACCACCCCCTAATTCAAAATAACCCCCATTTAATACTAGGGGCGCGTTATAATACAGGGCGTCCAGAAAATGCTGAGAAATATTTTTAGGACATAAATAAACTTTTTTCCCACGTCGCTTCACAGCTGAGATATTCGCCTTCAAAGTCGAAAGAGAAAATCAATTTGCGGGGAAGGAGGTTGCGGGTCGTGACATGAGAGTATTGGGGTTAGCAAATAAGTGACGTTACTCCAGCAGTGGAACGCTGACTTTGTATAAAAATGTTTTTAAAAAATTTAGAGGGGTCAGATTCATACTGTGTCCGTGACCCATGTCACACCATTCCCGCCCACGGGGAAGGGGTAAAAAGACCCAAAAAAGCGTTACGCTTTTTCTGCCAAAACGCCATCGATATGTGATGGAAACTATTTATTAACGTGGTGTTGTTGTGGTTTTTTTATGATCTTGACCGTTTTCCTATTTATTTTGTAATAGGTATATCGCTGACCTTTTCTTCTGAACTTGACCGTTTTTGTCACTGAAAACTTGGCAATAACTTGTAAATCAGTAGCAAGATGTCGCGTATGGTTATTTTCCAAAATTGTTTCTACCCGTCATTTATCGCTTTCAAAATTTCAACGTCCACGATGACTTGGAAATTTTGTAAATTCGAATCCTGAAGGTAAGCGTACATTACGACGAGGCGCGGCGGGTCGCATTTCAGCGCAACCAATTGCTGGGGCGCATTTTGACAACGATTGGTTGTAGAGTGATGCGATACGATGCGGCTCGCTCCGCTCCGGCATAATGTACACTTACCTTAATAGATAAAACAGTGTTGTTTTTATATTCTTATCGCAATACGTTATCAGTAAATTATCATTGAAATGATTTGTTATTATCGGTTAATGTGGTTGATAATTTGTTTTGGGAAATTTGAGGTGTTGAAACGTAATAAGTCGTCGAAAGTTCGAATTGGAATCATTTCATTAAGTCGAAAACAGAGAAGATCAAAAGAAGCAAATTAAAAAAAAAGTAGAAATTTTCGAAACGACTTCCAAGATATTTTTCATCTTCGGTAAAATTAGATTTTAACTACGTCAAAAAATTATTAACAATCCGGATTTTTGCCTGGGCCTTTATTTTTACGTTTTGAACCACTTAAACGTGGAAAGTTCCGTTCGATAGCGCGCCCGCAAACATTGTTATAAGGGGCGAAAGAAGGTGAAATTCAGTCTTTCGCAATTATTTCGGCATCTATCGATGTTTCGAAAAAAGAAAAAGGTTATTATCGTTGACTTTTCTCGTAGAATCGACCGTTTCAAAGTTATTAACGGAATGAAGTCACCATAGTAGGTATATAAAAGTCAATGGGCTATGTACAGTTGGCCAAAAAAGTAATGCGTGTGCCCGAGGCGATGGCGAACGATCCCTTGTAATCTTTTCGTTGTAAAAACAATTGTAAATAGCCGGTTTTCTCGTCGAGTTCGGATTACTTTTAACGATGCATTTTACAGACAATGCGGCGTTTTGAAGAGTTTCGCCCTTTTTAAAACGCGCAACGTTTAAAACTGCCTTCGATTGATTCCATTCTAAATTACTCTGTATTGCAGATAACTTACTATCAAATAAGTAACGAAGCTCGTTCAAAAAAAAAATGCGCCTAGTGCTCAACCCAACTCAAAAAAATCAAAATGAGTGAAATAAAAACTGTAATAAAAAAACCTAAAAATAAATAAGTCCCCAAGCTATGATCTCATAACAGCCAAAATATTAAAAGAACTACCCGAAAAAAGCAATAATGTTTCTATTTAACGCTCTGTTAAAATTAGAAATCATCCCAGAACAATTGCACAAATAATTATGATTTCAAAACCAGGGAAAGATCCCAGCAACACATCATCTTATAGACCCATCAGCCTCCTCCCTATAATTTCCAAAGTCTTCGAGAAGCTCGTCCTCCAAAGATTAAAACCAGTTATTGATGAAAAAAATCTACTACCAAAACATCAATTTGGCTTCAGAGATCAGCACAATACTACCGAGCAAGTACACAGAGTAGTGACCAAAATAAATTATGATCTACACTTGAAAAAATACTGCTCCGCCGCATTCCTCGATGTTAGCCAGGCCTTCGACAAGGTTTGGCTAACTGGCTTGCTGTACAAAATAAAAAGAATCCTACCATCGAGCTTCTTCAACATATTTAAATCTTACCTAAGCAATCGATTTTTCCAAGTCAAACTTCAAGGAGAACTGTCAGCTCTGCATCCGATCGACTCAGGTGTTCTGCAAGGTAGTGTCCTAGGTCCCACATTATACCTAATATACACATCAGACAAAGCATGACAGCCACCTTCGCAGACGACACTGCTGTGCTTGCCTCCCACAACGATCCGCGCATTGCATCACAACTTCTTCAAATCAACCTGGATGAAAACTTGGAGAATCAGGGTTAATGAAGGCAAATCCGTACACGTAACATTCACCCTGCGTAAAGAAACCTGTTACAATCAACACGAAACAAATACCACAGGCAAATGATGCCAAATATTTGGGCATGCACTTAGATAAACGGTTAACCTGGAGGACACACATCTGGAAAAAACGGAAACAGCTAGGACTCAAATATCGACAAATGTACTGACTTCTCGGCCGCACCTTCCAACTATCCATAGATAACAAACTGCTACTATACAAAACCATCTTAAAGCCTGTGTGGACATATGGGATCCAGTTGTGGGGATCAGCCAGCAACTCGAATCTAGAAATTCTCCAGAGATTCCAAAATAAGGCTATCAGGAATATCATCAATGCACCCAACTGGGTCATACACCAACATACATCCCTATACCAACAATTAAACAAGAAATTGTGACCTACAGTGTAAAACATTGTGATAAACTCGGTGCGCATAATAACGACCTCGCAGCAAGCCTACTAGACAGACCATATGTTAAAAGGCTCAAAAGGCACGATCCGCTTGACCTATCTAATAGGTTTAATTAGACCTAATCTCAGGACAACTTCAAGCAACAACTATAATAGTTAATATACTAAGTAGAATTAGGAGAGTGCACTCACTGGAGTGTTCTCTTACATGTCACCCATTTATCACCATACTATTTACTGAATATTATACTGTATAATAGATTGTAAATATTCATTGATGTATAAAAAAAAGTACTCACCCCCCCCCCCCCACCCCCCGCAGTGGTGTCGGAAAGTACATTTTTTCTACACCACATTGTCACGCGGTTTACACGAAAACGATTAATGGGAAAAAAGTCGAATTTTGATAATATAATTTTTTTCTCGAAAAATTGATAGTTTCCAAAATCATTCCAAAAAAAAACAAACTAAATTTGGGCTCATTTCACTCTCTATAACAATTGTTGCGGACACGCTATCAAAGGGGACTTTTGAGGTTAAGTTCAGAATCTAAAAATATATTTTTTTTTAATAATTTTCCCCTTTTACGGTCTAATTTTACTCGGCTATATTAATAAACGTTCGTTATTGTTCCTTCAAAGGCATCTCGTAAAAAAAAAAAACTAAACAAATCGATGTTACATTTACAGAAAAACATGTTGACGTACAAAAATTGTCTGTTTAAAAATAAAAAAAAACGCTTTCGCCGCTTTCTTTCTTCACTTTCTCGATCGAAAACAATGGTAAAAAGTTTTGATAAGGCGTTGCCGAGCAAATCGCTAAAAATACAACGGTTAGTAATTTGATTTCTCTATAACAAAAAAAACAAGTTGCACTTGTTTATCCGATGACGCAGTTAGTAGATATAGTGGGTTCCACGCAGGAAATACGCTTCGATTAGCATCAAATATCAAAATAATCGTGATAATGCGATGGGTGGTGGGAAATAAATTGTGATTCATATAAGCACGTATATCTTGGGATTTCAATTATGAAATTTTCTGTAATTTATGACCGACTGAGCGTGTACGGGAATTGAATTCCTTCAGAGTAGGAAGACGTCCAATCATAAAAAAACCAGTTCGGAACCGAGCGCCAGCGTGGAGTTGTGATACGAGACCCGAACTAAACAAACTTTGTCGTCTAAACACATTTTTGATAGCGTCGATTCGCAGTGCGTTGCGGAACGAAAGAGCGAGACGTTCGTCATTTTCTAGTGGACAATCGAAAGTTACGGATATCGATATTTTGGGCCGAGTTTTAGTGTAAACGTTTCAAAATCAAAATGGGCTGTGCGACGTCTGTTGTGAAATACCTCGTGTTCCTTTTTAACTTGGCATTTGTGGTGAGTATGTTTTTTTTGTAACGCGTCCATTTTGTGTTAGGAAGTTGAGAAAGCAATATGCAAAACGATGAGGTGCGAGGGAAACGAACCGTATATATATATATATATATATTTTTTTTTCACATAAATGACAAACTGTTGCTCGAAAATTTTTGATATTACCGTGCGATATCGATTGTTGATTGTGTAAACGACCCCTCCGTCGCCACGATTTTTAATGGAACAAAATCGGCTTCGTAATGTACTGACAAATAGGTTTTATTTACCGAACAAATATACGATAAGATATCGCGGATAGGCCGTTATAATATGAACAGCTTGTTATCGTCGCGCGTTCTCATAAACTGCGAACAACGCATAAGGTCAAAAAAACAAAACATCCAGCAACCCTGTCCACACGGCCGTTGCCCAATAATGCACATCTCGGATTTTCTCGTTACGAAACTGTTGCCGAAACACGCGTCCCCACAGCAACAGGTGCAGGACGGTCATCTTAATCTTCCATCCCTTTTAGGAATATCGATTATGTTTCGCTTACACTTTTAATCGTCCTCCGGATGATTCACGTCCATAATCGCTTTATCGCGAAACGAGTCAATTCGACGTGATCGCGGAATTGTTTTTTTCGCCCCGGAATTTTGGAGATTCTGATCGCGAAATTATTACAAGGGCGTTCCAGATTACGTGATTAGATTGCAAAATCTCCCATCTTTTTTGACCTTCAAATTAATTTCGCCCGACGAGGTCGCGTCCGATAGAGGCGTAAAGTTATTGCACGTTTTGTGGTCGTCGTTAATGTTTCGCCGGCCGCGAACTGCGTTGCGTCACACACGTCAAGGTTACGATGCAATTTTTCTCTGACACAATGACGCTCGCCCCCCATTATACGTACGAGGGATTCCCCGAGAGATTCGTGAAACATTTGGTAACGATGCACAGTGGGGCAGAATACCGTAAAACGTAGCAGAAAGTCAAACATTAAAATATCATATTCACTCGTTTAAACTCATATTTTATAATAGCTTAATCATCTATGAATGTTACACGATTAAGAAATTACTGCTATCATCACATATTTCCATGTAATACAGGCAGAACTGGCAATTCCGATAAACTCGTATGAATTGTTTTATTACACGTCAAAATAGTTGTTCCGTTCTTTGTTTAGTTTTATATAGATAACTAATACAAAAATGAGTCGAAATCGAGATGGATGCAAAGTCTACAGGTACATAAACTTATTTAATAAGTTATTGTTCATTAACGTGCCTAATTTTGTTTATTATAATTAATCTATTTTTGTAACTAAATTTCATTTCTTTCGTGTCACTAAATCACTTTTAGTTTACCATCAAACTGTATCAGGTTACTTTTTTTGCATAGAAGTATAGCTAATACATACGGCTACTGTATAATAAACAAAAATACTGCGACTTTTTGCAGATAATAACGCCCGGTTCCACCACCTCGCCTTGAGCTCTGCTTAGAGCTTAAGCTGAACTTGACAGAAAAATTCAGTTCCACCACGTAAAACCAGACCTTAACTTCGCTAAGTCAAGCTTACATCTGAGACGTGAATAATGAGAGCTCGAGATCATGTTTATAACCTCACATTGTTCAAGTCGGTCACAGTGACTAGAATTTGTTACTTTGATTACTAAAGTTATTATGGAAGTGGATATTATTAATATAATTCCCGTTACTGTCGTATCATTTATTACTGAGAGAATCAAATATTGCGAATCATCGGTTGATTTGACTGTTGGTGGTCCTCCGCCAGTTCTGTACAACGCTGCGCGATGTTTGGCTTTGCCTTTCTTCGCCTCTTGTTTCATATTACTCCATTGTTTCCTCAATGAATCATTACTCCTAGTCACATTTTTCCTCTGAGCGTTGAATAATGACGTTATTTTACTCCACGCCGCATCTTTTTCTTTATTTGTTGTACCGTTTGTGGTTTTACATTCTATTACATTTTTATAATTTGCAACCAGTGAGGTGAGAAGGTGCTTCTCCTCTCTGGTGTAATTGCACCGCTTCATTTTGTCCATAATAATATGGATAACATGAAAACGAGAACAAAACGTCGCAAACAGTCGCAACAGTAACGGGCAATTAGGGAATTTCATTTTTTTCGACGTTCTGTATTACTGTCGCAATGCGGGATATTTAAAAACTGAAGGAAAGGACCAATCACGCGCAAGTTCTGCAGTGTTGTCATATTTACGTACAACTTAGCCAAGGCGTGCTTTGAAAAACGTGGTGGAACGCATTTTCGTCTCGAGTCGTGCTTACATTTGAGTTCGACTTCTAGCGAAGTTCTAGCTCAAGATGCAGTGGTGGAACCGGGCGTAAAACATTTGATAAGACAAAGCTTACAGCCGACTCTGTGTTTGTTGCAAAATAATTTAAGTAAACTTCGACCGATTTTAATATTTTAAAGTAACTTTCCATTCTTCCCTATTCATCTTCAATTGCAGAAGTAGCAGAGAGCCGAAAAACTTCAAAAATTTTACAAGTTTTTTGCCAGTGTTCTAAAACCGCTGAATTAGTAAACTGTTTAGTTTCCCACAAAAAAAAGTTGAAGCAATCGTATGCAGATGTTTTATATATGCTCGGGGAGACAAATATTTTTCGATATACAGAAGAATTGTCTCCCGAAGAAGAGGAATCGGAAAGTGTTTCTTCTTCATCAGACGATTAAATTACGCTTTTTTCTACCGAAACTGTAATTTTATTTTAATTTTACGATTAGAATAATTTAATTACAATAGAAAAAAAATACCTGAATAGTTTACATGATGAAGAAGAAGAAACATTTTCTGTTATCTCTGTTTCCTTTTATTAGGCCATCAGTTATTAATTTATTTTTAAAATTATTTACGAAGATTTTGTAAGAGTTTGTTTTGTGAAAGTTTTTGAACACTTTAATAGGAGTAGTAGTTTTGATTTTTTTAGTAAGATAGTTTTTTGAGTACGTACGTTATATAATAAATGTAACTTTTTGGCTTGATAAACTTTGTTTTCAAAATAAGTCGAATATTCTACGAACGATACATTTTTTCCTACTGCGATGAAATTTTTAGTTCAGTAAACTCAATTTCAGAGACACCCTATATATGAATTTATATGTGTAAAAAATATTTTACACTCTGGTGATCAATAAAAATAATAGTTTACTATGAAATGTTCGAAAAACATTGTTCTCAAACAATATCTACTCGCCCATCACAGCTCATGTTTGACTGTAGTTCAAAAACTGACCATTATACAACTTTTTACGTATTACATTTTTTGTTCAGGAGGTCCTAAATTACAACATATCTGACAACCAATCGATGTCACGAGATCATATTTTCTATAAGATACAGTTATTGTGGAGTATTTTTATTTTAACTTTTTTAAATCCTCTATCTATATTTATTTTTAAAATAAAACTTGTAAAATATTATAAATGATCTGTATTTATTCAATTTAAATGATATACCAAATAGTTAAAGCAGTTACAAAACCAAAATAGTTTTTGCCACGTTTTACGGTATCCCGCCCCACTGTGCGATAGAACTATTTATAAGTCTTGGAGGTACGTTGACGAGCATCAACGCTGCGACGATGAACAGGTACAAACAGGCCACTGTCGATGGTGTGCATCTATTTCTTCGTCATTTCAAATGGGATCGTGTTCCTCGCAAACGTTCATTGCTTTTGTCTGCGGCGGAAAGACGTGAATTCTCACAACAGCAACTGCAACTTGCGGTTTAGCATGTCAGGGCACCACATATACAATTGGCTACTTGTCGAAAAATCGCGCGAAATCAATGTAATTCTCATTGTAAAAGAAAACCAAAAGGCCGATGCTCGAATTTCTACCAAACCAAGCCGTCCATGTACTAATTATCGAGAGTGAGCAACAACGCTTCCGAAAAGAGGACGCAAAACAAGACGCGCTTGCTCGACTTTTCCAAAATTACCAACATTATTTTGATGGAATCCAGCGAACTCCCAATTTCTGGTTTTTCCTGATCTTTGAATTGCGTTATTAATCGCAGAACACCACGTAATTTATAGTAAACAAAAAAAAAAACGAATTTTGACCGCGTCCACTTTTGGACGAATTACCTAATTACCCGATGATTCATTTTACGGGAAACGTCGTTCGTTTTTGTTTTGTTCCCTCTCGCATAATTAGACAACAAGTGGCATTCTTGGATTGTCGTCGAGTTTTATTGCTTTGTTTGAAGATTATCATCATTTCCGAGTAAAAGCCGGTGCGCGGATGATTAGATCTCGAGTTTTTCTGTTCCAACATAGTACCTAGACGTGCGTGTGGCTTGTTATTATTGTAACTTGAAAACTACAGTTTGAGAGATGTTTAGACAGCGACCTAAATATTTGTGATAAAATCTTTTTAATCGCACCTTGCACGTCCGTTAGTCAGTCGTCCATGCAAACCTTCATTCAATTACCATGTAGTAAGCCTCTGGGTACCTACTTAACCTTGATCCACAACATTAGAAAATGCGACGTATTTTCATGACAACAATATCCAAATAAATCCTAAGGTTGTTTTCATTGTTCTAAACGTTGTACTTATTTTATCCATTATCGTCAATTTTTTTAATGATCTCGCTACTTAGCGTCCACTTTTCTCAATACCCACCGCATTAGTTGCGTTATTTATTTATTTTTTAATTCTCTTACAAACTCCTTTTGTTTAATAAAATCCGTCCAATTTCTTTTAATAGCAATAAATTTAATTGACCGATTCAAAAGTGCATTTGTTTTGTTGTCGAGGTTAACGCGATTGTTATAAATTTTAATTTTTTCGCGTTCAGCCCACTTTATTTTCCCCATTAGTCACAACACTGAGTCATGAGTGAGTCATGTTCATACACAAAGGCGTAAGAATACATATTTAATTTAAGTATTCATTGATAAGGATGTTCGAGGTTTATTTTAAAATAGGCATTCCATCGATTTCAAAATGACCAAAATGTCGCTATGCCAAAACTACTCTCGTATAATGTAATTGTATTAATTTCACTCTCATTACCTATTTCATATACTCATCACAATTTTGTTTTAATAATTCTAATTTTAATCCAAAACGTCTATTAGTACGTATAAAGTGCTAATAATTAAACATTTTACGTTTACTTTGTTATTCTAATTAAGCGAATTCTTTTATAATTGAATCATTGACCATGACGACTCTGAATTACATCAATCAATTTTCTTAGTCCTTTAGTGTAACTTTAACAATATCACGAAATCTGTATAAAACCTTAAAAACGCACAATTAATGTACGATTAATATATCTTTTATTTTTAGCTTGCTGGAATTGCTTTCATCGCAATTGGTGTAATTTTCAAATTAAACATCGAAGAAATAACGTCGCCCCTCAACAAAGTCGGAATACCATTTTCTTTAGCGCCGACGCTGTTAATAATCATCGGCTGTGTCGTTTTTGTTATCTCCTTCTTCGGTTGCTGCGGAGCAATCAGGGAGAACACGTGCATGCTTGGAACGGTAATGAATTAGAAGACGGTCTCGTTTGGGTTTTATAATTTGAATGTTTTTGCAGTTTGCAGTGATCTTGTTGACGATATTTATCCTCCAAGTTGGACTTGCCGTCTACGCCTTTATTCAATACAAGGATACCAACAATGAGATAATCTCCGATATTAAGCTTGGAATTAAGGAGGCCATGTCGGCTTATCCAAATCACGAACAAGATAAGGAAGCAATAGACGCCTTGCAATATAATGTAATGCTCTTCAAAATTTCCAATAACATCCAATCAATTTATCAAATTTTAGTTGAAATGCTGTGGCGTCAACGGTCCTAACGATTGGCTTCCTATTTTCAATAACGGTAGTGTCCCATCTAGTTGTTGTGAAGGCTTGCCCGCAATTTGTTACCCCGTTACTGCGTTCAAACAGGGCTGTGCAGATGATCTTTTTGGCTTTTTAAAGAAAGCTGTTGTAATCGTAGGTGCAGTTGTTGTCGGAATTGGCGTTGTCGAGGTATGTTATTATTTTTATTATGTCCAGCAGAAATTCAAATCTATGACTTTTCAGCTACTCGGTGCCATAGTTGCGTTGTGCCTGTCGAGTTCGATACGTAACCACGAGAGAAGGGGACAGTACGCCTGAAGAAATTGTTGAATCGAGTTAATTGAATGAGTTATATTTTTGCGAGTTTTCAAATATTTAAGATATATAGTTAATATTTTTCTAATATTTATATTCCTTAATTAATGTTGCACGCTATAAAGTTTGATCGATAAGTCTTATACTTTAGTTATTTATATTCCTAATTGAATTTTTTATTAAGTTACATTTACATTCGATAAGCTAGTTAACATTTTACAGACTTGTTGGGAACACTCAACTTAAATGTCTTGAAAATGTAAACGTGACTTTACAAAAAGATAAATCACGTAGTGTTTTTTTTCTCGTATAAAGTTAAATGAATTTTATATTGATACTTTCGTAATTCTGTTTGGAGTAATTTTAAACAATAAAATTGTTTTCGTTTTGAATGTTGAATGAGTAATCCGAAGTAGCACCGAATTACCTTCGTTTTAATTGGGGAAGAATAAATAAACTGAAACTACCCTAAAATGCAATTTCTCTTCTGTTCCCGCCACCGAGCATCAAGAAATTTTAGGTTCAATTTGTTTAGAACGACTGAAGCTAGTAGGTAACGTAGTCTGTTCAATTTTCTCCATAGTCAATTTGGCAGCAGGTTAGGAGAAAAATTATTTGTGTATGGTCACGTTCGAGTTACATTAAAAAATTATATTTCGTTTTTAAATTTCATTTATTTTATCATGAATGCAAATAGTCTAAGAGGCAGTAACGTGAAAACCTACAGAAATTGAAGTCTGCGTTATAAAACCAGTCACTTACGTCAGTCTAACTGGCGAGTCCTGCTGCACATTAAAAGGGCAGGCACTCCAATTTTCTTTAATGACATAATGACTTGTCATATATTTCATTGGTGCAAAAGTTGAGCCTACTGCAAAAGCTCCAATCTAAAAGTTTCTTTTTAAATATCAATGTTTAAAAATAAATCGCTTTTCGAGTTACATTTTTTACTGCATTGGAGATTGTTTCCAATGTTGGCCCTGATAATTTGATATAATTTAAGTTAATATCGTAATTGCTTTATCTTTCCATAGCCAACTAAGACCAAAAGATTATTTTGACACCTGTCAGAAGCATATGTTAATATAAAAAAAAGTTACCTGTTGTTTAATTTATTAAATTATTCCTACACAGTGCATATGAAAATGAGTACGGATCAAATAATACAAACATATTCTCTCTAATAAACAATAAATGAGATACGAAATATTTAATGATCTAACATAAAAATTGTGCCAGACTTATGCAAAATTGCTTATGTAAATAAAGTATTAACTACTAAAATTGGTACTAACCTGATGTACAAAGAAACTTATAAATAAATCCATAAAACAACTGTACTTAACCGTAATTATTTAGTTCGACAAATATAAACGATGATAATCGTTCGCTCCAAATGCACAGTTACACTTCGGACATTTTCTCTGTCTGGTTTCGTAACGAGTCTTTAAGCAATCATAACAGAATACATGGAAACACTTCGACAATACAGCGTCCTTTCTTTTAACTTTGCAAGACGGACAAGTTAGCGTTTCTTTATACTCCCGAATTTCCTCCATCATTACCTCGTCCAAAGTCGTTCCTGCCATCTCCATTTTCTTCATTCTCTCCACTTTACGTTTCAATTGGGCAATTTCTTCTTGCAGACGTTTTGTTTTGTAGGCCTCCGCCTCCAAAGAACTCGTCTTCTCTGCAACCACTTGCTGAGCCTCTTTCATTTGTGCATGATATTTTTCTATAAGTAAACTGTGGTTGAAAAAAAAACAAACAATTACCCTATACCAACTTACCTAAATGCAATTTTAAATCGGCCGCCGATTGAGCCGACTCTATCGCCTTCCGTTTGTGCATTTCCATCGCCTGCTGTCGAAGCGCCAATTCTTTTTCGATCGTCGCCAACGTATTTTGTAGTATCCTTTCTTTTTCTTCCAATTTTCGAACGACAACATTAGCAGAATCCACTTGGGTCGTTAACGTGCCAACTTGTTCTTTTAGTACGTCCTTTTCCTCGCGCGCTAATTTATGCAATTGATTCGATTTGATGCGTTCGGTCATGAGTTTGAAATTGGCGTCGTCCTTTTCTCGCAACTGCTGAATCAAACGAGAGTTCTGCTCTTGCATATCTTCGAAGGCCTGGCCCGTCACCTCCATTTCGTTTAACAGAGCTTCTTCCTCCAGCGAGCCCACAAAAGGTCGCATCTGGTGCAAGGGCGTGTGGTTCGGCCAGTTACCTTCCACCGGCTTTTGGGACTGCACCTGCTTTTGCAATTCGTATTTTTGCTCTTCTAACTGTTTGATTTTCCTTAGCGCTTCTTCGTCGGCCAATTTCTTTCTCTCCTCCCTCTTGCTCTCCTGGAAATAGAACTGGTAAATGACGGTTAGTGGGCGCGTCTTTGCTTAATAGGTGAAGGAGGAACGATTGTCTGTGACCGTCGAAACATGTACAGAATTCGAAAATTCGTCAAGAGGACTTTCTAGTCGATCTGAAATTTTTAAGTGACCGAAACAGAGTTTTTGGTAGAAGGGACTTGAATGTTGACGTAAAGGTCCACAATACTATCCGTTTGTCGGATCTCCTTTCGACAATAAGCGATACAATTGTTTTGTTCGATTTTTTTCAACTTGTGTAATAATTTCCTCACAAGATAATTACTAATTTAAGAGGGGGTTGGAAAAATCAGCTTCTACATGTTTCCGCTAGTAACGCCACAGTAGTATTTTTCTAATTATTTTAATTAATATCAAACGGTTTAATCGTAAGATGGCGCGATTTTGGCATCAGCTATTTAAATGTTAATTCCTGTTTTTTTTTGTACTAAATAGTTTCTACAGAGTGCACTTTTTCATTGATGCATTGGCATCTAATTTAATTATGTTTACGTTGTAAACTTTGCTAGCGTTTTAATTATTTATTCTAGGATATAAAGTTACAGAATATAAAGAACGGGCGTTTTGATGAGAGACACAAAAATAATGAAATGCAAGTTAACAAGCTTAAAAAAATTATTTAACTTGCTACCAGAAAAGTTACCAAGTTATGGGAGCGGAAAATTCAAAATATTTCTCTTCAAGAAAGTCACAATGATAATGATTATTGATTTTTAAAATTTATTTTTTGTGTAATATGTGAGAGGGGTGCCATTATTAATACAAAATAAAAATTGTAATAATAGGAAATCCAATATTACTGATATATGCACATATGTAATTACTTATGTATATATTTCAGATCAATAATTATTATAGCATGCCATCAATTGCATTAAAAGTTAAATAGTTACAGTTTCGTTCTCAAATACATGTACCTATACGTTATTCACGATAGGTTCCAATGCACGCAGCCATGCACAAAAGTTACTAAATTGTATATTTGTAATATTCAGATTAAAGTTTTGAACATGGCACTCCGATGTCTACCAATGATTTACCTGCACACATATAACATGGCAAAATAGACTAAAATCTATTAGTACTGTAAAAATACGAGGTTTTATTGATGACGCGTTGGGACCTATCGCGAATAACGTATGTATACATATCTACTTATTTATGGGAAACGTCCGCCGCATTCTCGCATTTCTCAGTAATTCACAGAAATCATAAACAACAACACGTCGAAATGCAAAATAATTATGCTTATTTATCGAAAAACAAACCGAATGAGATTCTATATTTTATTGAATGAAAATTTCTGAATAAATAAAATTGTAGGTATGATAAATGTACCTACATACATACTTACTTTTAATTGTAATTTTAAAATTAGACCTTTTTATACAACGTAAATCACGTACACATTTGTAGAAATGGTTGAAATTTCACTATTTAGAGTGTAAGAAAATACAGGAGTTCAATTTTGGTTTTAGTTTATACGTATAAGAATTACGAGTTCATTTTCGGTATAGGTACGTTGACTATAAATATTTCCACAACGAAATATGCCACCTATAGCTTATCCAAACCTATATGATGTTCACGTCATCAATATAAGGTTACTAGATGATGACGTTTCACACTGTGCTGTCACCTCGTACTTCAATTTTGACAGTTCTAATAAATTGTAGTCTTTCTTTATACCATCTAATAGTGGAAGTAAATCATCTACAGAATATGTCACTTTCCAAACTTTAAACCGAATTACAAATAAACAATCTAGTAACTTTTTGTTGATGACGTGAACATCATATAGGTTTGGATAAGCTATATGCAGTTTGATGTTTGTTTATCAAGCGGGAGATTAATGTCCACGAATCAGCCGGCAAATAAAAAAAAATACCACTATAGTATTTTTACAGCACCATCTATTCAATAATAGTTGGACAATTTTGTTGGACAAATTTTTCGAAATCAAGTAGGTATCTGTAACATAGGTTTTTACTTGAAAATGACGATTTTTCGGAAAACGGATTACGAATTCTAGCAACAATTACACCCAATTACGTATTCACTGAACCTTCTTCTAGTTGCTCCTTATAATATTTTAGTCATATAGTAGCTAAATATCTTATAATTTGAAGTATTCGGAAGCATGTGTACTTGGCAAAACTGTTTCTTTAACTTTTTTAGGATAAAAATATAGGGAGCAACTATCAATTAAATAGTATTATCAATTAAATTTTTTAATAAAATTTAATAGTTTTTTAGTATCGTTTCCTGAGGTGAATCTACCATAGCGACATCTGTTGATTCTCACTTATCGAACCCCCCTCTTAAGGATTACTCATTAGCAGTTTGCATATGTGACAAAAACATACAAAATATATATATATATTATATATATATATATATATATATTAATATTTTCTACAAAAATATAGTCTCCAAAAAATTTGGCTCGATATAAATATGTTATATTATTTTAAGTTGTTGCTTTGTATATCTTCAATTGGAATTCAAGGTTGTGCGGAATTTTAAATATAATTAAGGACATACAGATCGGCCATTGTGCCTTACTTTAGTGACTATAAAAGAATAGAAATTTCTAGCATATCGAATTATTACCGAGTGGTATAATTTAAACTCTGAACATTACTAGAGAAAGTCCTCTTAAACCTCACAATATTCAAAAGTCACAGACTTAAGTCAAAAACAAAAAATACCTGCATCTTTTTAAGCTGTTGCCTCATTTCCTCGATTTCGCTCCTCAATTTCTTTTCAATTGCCATCAATTGAACTTTATCCCTCTGTTCTTTGCTCACGCCTTTGTACATGTCAAGTAGAAGTTTCATTTCCTTTTGTTCATTTAATGCTTTCCTATCGACAAATAAATAATTTAGAATTTATCGATCGCGAAAATTTCGATTTACTAGTTACTTTAATTGGGCCTTTAAATCTCGAATAATTTCGCTTTCGGCAATTTTTGCTTCTTTGGCTCTTTGAAGTTCACGATGATCTTTATCGGTTTTGATCGCGGGTCCTTCTTGATAACGCCCTTATCTTTGTTAGCTGCGGCATCTTTTTTTGCCGACGGCGACGTAGAAGCGCCAGAAGTTTTTTCCTTGTCGCCTTCTTGTTCGTCGGTTTGCTGCACACAAAACAAATAAACGTCATGCTATTTTTTATTATTTTACCCGTACTAACTTCGGCTTCCTCTTCTCCTTCCTTTTTAATCGGCGCGCTTGCAGATTCCTCCTTTATGCTGGCCTCTCCGCCAGCATTTTCCTCTTCTTTCACTTCCTGTTTAATGTTCTCTTTGCTTTCCTGGGTCATGATCTGTTGTTGACTTAATTTCGTATTCAATTCTTCTATTTCCTTCTTTAACTGTAAAATGCGCAAATTAAATCTAAACAAATTAACAAACTCGGACAAATTTCGTACTTTGGGAATTTCAGTATTGCCTCCTTATATTTGCGTTTGTATCTGTGAACTTCGCCTTTCAGTTGCGTGGTGTTGTTTTGTAATGAAGTGATAAGGTGTCTCATTTCTCTGTTTATCGGGCCAGTTTGTTCGTTTGCCGCTAGATTCTGTTCAAATTCGATACGTAGCATTTCGTACTCCTTTCGTAGTTGAGCGAGCAGGTCTTCCAATTGCATAACCTCCTGTCTAAGCTTCTTCTGCGCCATTAGTTCTTCACTCTGAAGAAATAATACAATTAGTTTTTACCCATTCATAAATCTAATTAAAGGACCACGCACACTTTATATGGAAAAATAGGAACCACTCAAATCGATTTTTTTTTATATGAATCAACTCGTCTTAATGTGAGGAATAATTATTATCATTGCACCAATTTTGTTAATTTATTAATAAAGCCGCAATCTTTAATTAATGCTCTTATGAGAATTTCGTGAGAGCAAAAGAGAACCTACTAAAATCAAATTTGTTTGAGTTCATAAATCAATTTTGTTATTTATTGCGGGGTACTTAACAACGACGGGTCGGTACCTACCTACTTAAACTGGACTGGGATTTAAAACGATAGAAATAATTCTTTAAATGGCTTAACAATTCTTGGCTTTGTGCACATTAAAAATGTGTACAAAACTAAGAGATTATTTGTACCTATCTATAAAAAGATAATATCGATGGTATTTTGTCAAAAAGGCGTAACCCATACTTTCTATTAAAATGAATTATTGAAGTAAATGAAGACATAATCTGTTAAAATCTGGTAACAATATTTCAATTTTTTTCAGCGGAAAAATCAATTTGTATTTCCGCCAAACATATCTTCTTATAGCTACACGACGACACAACATGTGCTCTCCCGTAAAATTTCCTTTTTGGATTACGCCCTTCTGAAAAACCTGCGTCGATATTTATATCAACTTGCTTTTTACAATTGCTGTTATAATATAGTTGCTGTTGCTGTTAACACTAACAATTGGAAATAGAGTAATACTATATTAATAACATTAACAAACAATTCAAATAAAAAACAAAACACATTCACGAATAACAAATCAATAAAAAAAATAATTCTTCAATATTCAAAATTGTGACTCAAATAAATAAATAATAAAATAATCGAATATAAGACAAAAATACACATAATGTATGGCCTATCCAAACCTATATGCAATTCACGTCATCAAAAAAAAGTTACTAGATTGTTTATTTGTAATTCGGTTTAAAGTTTGGAATGTGACATATTCTATAGATGATTTATCTGCGCACATATTAGATGGTATAAAGAAAGACTACAATTTATTAGAACTGCCAAAATACGAGGTACGAGGTGACAGCACTGTGTGAAACGTCATCATCTAGTAACCTTTTTATTGATGACGTGAATTGCATATAGGTTTGGACGAAGTATAGCTGTTTATTTTTCTACCTCTATTAAAAATGTTCACCATAAAATATCTATAAGTAACTTCAAATTATTAATTTTATTTTAGTGGGGGTAGTAGTGACCAGCCTCATTAGAGATCTCTGTCAAGTAAGGTTAAAATAACTCTGTAACGTAATAAATAATTCAATAAATCATTAATATTGAAAAATCGGCCTATGTATATCCGCCAAAAAAGAAATCTTCCACATAAAATTGTGGCTATTATAACAATTACGGCTTATCCAAATCTATATACAATTCATGTCATTAATAAAAAGTTACTAGATTGTTTATTTGCTCACATATTAGATGGCATAAAGAAAGACTACAATTTATTAGAACTGTAAAAATACGAGGTGACAGCACTGTGTGAAACGTCATCATCTAGTAACCTTTTATCGATGACGTAAATTGCTTATAGGTTTGGATAAAGTGTAACTAACAAAACTATTAGTTTTTAGGTAATTCTTTTATTCCAGGTTTTAAGCTCGCTTACAGTAGGTGCCCTCCTAATTCTATTCTAATAACTTTAAAATAGTAGGATTGAATTCAGAATTTAAATGCTAACGTCAATTCAATATGAATACGGGTTTAAAATTCTTAATTACAACAAGGAATCGAACAATATAATACTCTATGAGCACTATTTTACTATTTTCTACCTGCTACTTACATTTGTGTCGTTTCTTAGAAACGTATTTACCATGACCCCTCCATAAATAACGAGCGACAGATTTATTAACTTCCGACATAATTTAAAGCCAAAATTTTTTCAATGAATTGTTCATTAACGGGTTTAATAATGAAGTTACAGATTTGGCGCAATGGTAATAATTATTCCTCACATTAAGACGCGTCGATTGATATTAAAAAAAATCAATTTGAGTGGTTCCTATTTTTCCATATAAAGTGTGCGTGGTCCTTTAGATCAGATATTCTTCTATAACAATAACTTCAGTAATCAGTTTATTTTACAATTGGAATGAATTTTAACTTGACATTTCATATTTTTATTTAGAATAAATTTATGAAATCTATATATCTACATATTTCTCTAACAATAAATAAATTTTGGCACATTTAGTATTCGAGAGAGGCAATGATCGATGCAACACCAAGTGCTGAAATATCGAACTATTACTGTTGAGATAAACTTTATTTGGTATAGGTTAGAAGTTATCGTTCGTATACCGTACGAGATCGTATATATCATACAAGATAAGTTGTAGAAAGAACACTACTATTATAGCGCCATCTATGTTTAGTACCCAATCCGAATTTATATAAAAAAAGAAGTTACTAAACTACATACTTGAGCATAAACAAAAATCAAACCTCCATCATTTCAATGTTCCTCAAGTGGGCATTTTTGCTCGACTGCTGCTGTTGTCTGGCTTCGTCCAATTGCGTTTTTAACTGCATCGATTCGTTGTACAGAACAGAAAACTGTGATTGTAAACACTTATATTCAGTAGTCTCTACAATCACACTCTCTGGTAACTGACGAATCTTAAAAAAAAATCAAACATGAACGTCATCTATAACTTTAATAGCGATGTACATACGTCCATCTTCAACTTTTCGACCTCCTTAAGAGTTTCCCTATGGGTTTGATGCAACTTGTCCAGTTCTTGCAAACGATTGTTGGCCAACTCCCGCCACTCTTCCACTTCTTTCGTTAGATCTTCGAGCTTAGCCTGCGAGACGCCCGATTGAATAGTCGGCTTTGCCTGTTGAGTGTCCTTTTCCTGTTCGCCGTGCATTTGATGATACGTTTTCAGTTTTTCGATTGCTTCGGCCAAATGGTTTTCCAACTTGTCGTTGCGACAACGAACCTTCTCTAATTCGTACTGTAAGTCGTCGATCTGATTTTTCAACTCTGCCGTTTCAGTTTCTTTAGCCGTCACCGAATCTTGAAGCTCCGACATTTTAAGACTGATCGTGTGATACTTTTCGTGCAGAGTCGTGTTCAACGCTTGCAGATTGCGATTTTCGGCCTGCACCTGGATATTTGCATTTCTAATTACCTCGTCTATTGTTGGCGCATCTTCTACAATTAAATATTTATCTTGCAATATAAATCATGAGAAAAAACGACCTACAAAAGGCGTAATTAACGAGAGAACTAAAACCAGAGGGAAGTTGTAAAAGATGCGAAATCACATCGAAAATTATAAGAAAGAAACGGGACGTGGAGCGATTCACCGCAAGAAATGGATCGGCGAGCTTCAAAAGAGCAGTTCCCACTCCCTGGGGGAGTGTGTAACCTTTAATAACAATAATAAATTGGGAAGAATCGGAATACTTACGTCCGTCCATTTCTCCCTTAATCACCAAGGTGATTTTTTCGTTTCTCTGCATGAGCCTGTCGAAAGCTTGAATGACTTTTGCGACGGCACGTTTAGAAACTTGAACTCGATTTGCCAGTTTATCGTCCAGTTCCTCTTTGTCCCACGTGGAGAGTTGAGTTAAAAACGACGTGGTGGCTTCATTTTCGTCTGTAAACGTGCGATAAATTAGTTTACAACATTTCGACGGGCGTCGCAGTTTACGCATTTACTTTTGCTTTCGGATTCATCGGACGTTTCCGCATCGAATCTTTGCAACAAAACGCGAATATCCTCGTTGAGCTGATTCCAATAGCGATTTACTACGTTTAATACGGCGTCGTCTTGCGTCTGACGTTTTTCGAGTTGCTCGATCCTCTGACGCAGTTCGGCTTCCGTTCTGAGACGTTGCTCGATGCGCTAGAAGTGTTCCGGAAAATTAGTGGGCGAACGAGATCGTTAACATTTTGCTAATTTTACGAAATACGCGTGCAGCTCGGACTAAGGCCCAATATTTACCGGAAATTTTTAATTGACGAATCGTTCGATTATCAAATAAAGCGCGCAAGATAAGAATCGAGGCAAATGGGATACCTAACCAATTTTCGTCTACCCTCCGATTTGGCTTGTGTATGAATTTAATTTTTTTTATAAATTAAGAATATTATCTAACAATTACGATAGAAATTCGAGCCTATCAAGAACACTGTTTACTTTTATACTCGACAGTTATTGCTATAAGTTACCTGTTTATATAATCACAAACAATCATTTCTTTGTATTAAACATAAGATAAAAGGTGTGCGCCGACATAGTGACCGTTTTTATTTTATACGTTCTCCTCGTAAATTATTCAAGGTGTCAGTTACACTGTATTCTGTAACGTTTTCGCGTGCCCTTAATTAGCGGTCGTTTAAATTTCATTTTTCCAACATTTATCAATCTAACCTCAAAACATTTGTCGGAAGTGTTAGTGCAAGTGATTGTGCCGATACCTGTTTGCAATGTGATCGGCAACCTCTGCGACAGTTATTAAACGAACCTGTGCCAACTTCTTGTTTTGGAATTGAAGAACTTTAATGTCCATCTCTTCCAGGGTCGAGACAGGTCCGATGAGATGCGGCTCGAAATGGATCCTTTTAATTGCCGGCTGTCCGCCGGCCGTCGATTCCTCTGCATGTCTTTTCGACATCCTTCGAGGGTTAATTTTTAAAAACTGCAAAAGAAACCAAAATTAACCGTGCGTATTTGCCGGATACGAAACTATATTTACCCTAGAATTCCGAACGGTTACCTGCTTAATCGCGATATCCGTAAAACGAACATAACTGAATGGTTGTAATATCTACATTACAACGAAAAAATCCTACATTTTCACCTCTGTGTCATCGCAACGCACGGCCATCATACACAAAATGACAAGTCGCTAATGGCGGTAGGAGGATGTGTAATTTCTCGATTTACGTTTATTTTAGGTTAGAAGAGCGTTCGTCGTCCATCGTAGGATTTTTGGTCGTGACATTTCGATCGACCGATAATAAATATAATGGTTCATCTAATTCGTTTGAAGGATCGGTAAACGGCATGTTCCGTTTCGGCTTTAGAAAACAGTATGGCGACTTGTCGGGATCGTTTATCCTTTACTTATCGGCACGGCGCCCCGATGAGATCGTCTCTTTTTAATCGGTCTCTATTGCCAGTTTTCGGCGGGTACGCCGTCGTCCTTATCGTAAAATACATCGTGCAACGTTGGTTAGCATTTAACCTGTACTGAATTTTAATGTCGAAACGGTTTGCGTACGCACCCGGCACGCGCACATCTTTAGAAGAACTGGATATTAGAAAGTAACGAAACGACGTTTTTCTCGTAAAATAACCGTTTCGTTATCGAAGAACAATTATCAGCAATTCGCAAATAGGACTTATTTCGTTTAAGCTCGATTTTCCAATAATTTTTCTACGTTTGTCGCGAAATGGAGTTGTTTCCGTTTTGGAGAACGCGATATAGTTGTTCACCTGCGTTTTTCCTACTTCGAGGCGTAATTTTGTAAAGCCTCTTCTAAAAGATGCACGAAATTGCCTATTATATTATGTGGTCTTCGTACGTTCCGTTCAGGTATAAACGGATAAATCGGGCTAGAAATAATTTTATCTCTGCAGCACGGAGAGAACGATCGGATTTAGCGGAAATAACATCGCGCTCACTCATGACGTGAACGATGTTTTCGTACTTCTTTTCCTAACGCAAGCGATCCGTTTTAAATACAATAGGATTTCCTTTAATTGTAAAGCATTCTATACAAGAATTTCGACAAACATGAATATATCCAAATGTATAGTGAATGATGAGGGTTGACCTTCTAAACTTCTGATAAGGTTATTATTATCGAGAAAATCCTTAGGGTTTCGAGTTATTTCAATTTTATTCTTAATGTGCATTAAAAACACGACAATCGTCATTTGGGTGCGACTTTTGCACGCTTCGAGCTAATAATTTTCGGGTTATTTGATCCGTTCATGCTTCCATTGAAACGCTTTGGAATGGTGCATCTCTACGTGGTGGGGATGGGTCGTCGATCAGTCATGGCGTTGTTGTTCCATGAGAAGGTGGCTTACGGGAAGTGAGTTGTTCGTTTTTTCCCATTGAAGTTTAATAGTTTGTTTTAAAAATATATGTGAAGCGATCAATTTTTGGTTAGAATTTGACGCGAAAGTGTTCGAATAAACTGACTACAATGGGTGAACGTAGGTGGGGCAATTTTAGCTCGTGCTGTAGACTGTGCTTGTCAGAAAAGTTGGGTACGTTGAAGTCCATTTTCGAAGATGCAACAAAAAGTAGAGATGTGGTCGCGAATATACAGGAATTTGTCGGACTAGAAGTAAGTACCTTATTTGAATTGTTGCATTTTGATGAGCGGTATATGCACTTGAAAGGATTCGATCAATTCCAAAAGGGATTAAATTATTCAAATGACGTATTGATTTTTTTTCTTTGGCCCGTTTAGCGAGTACCATTAGTGTTTGTTCTGGGGTTTCGAAGGCGCATGTAAGCGATGAAATAGTCGAAATTAATTTGATACGTGTCTGATTGTGGCTGATAGAAAGGTGAATGACTTCGTCGAAATTTGTTCTTGATTATTGATCACGAGCTGGAAGGAAGGCAATTTTATAAGAACGCGGTTCAAAATAATTGTGAATTAATTGAGGGGCGCGAAATGATCTTGTTCGATAATATATAATGATGGCGTCGATGTGGGGGAAACTTCAAATTTGATGATTAATCGAATTATCCTCTCATTTCCTCGATCGTTTTATTCCCTTAGTTCCTTGTTAAATAATATTTAAGCTAAGAAGGGATGGAATTGGAAAAAAATTGTCGAGGCATTCGGATCAATAACTAAACTTTGACGACCTTAAATTGTGAACAAAACATTTCGGGAATTGTTTGAATCAATTATGTGGGTTGATTTGTTGCACAATAAGGTTCGAGTAATCGAACATATGTTTGTGATGGTTTCAGTTTTTATAGTTATGGTAATGATTGGCTCTAAAGCATTTTGCATTTTGTAATTTACGCGAACGGCGAAGTCTCGGATTTGATAGAGATGATTCTGCTGATTCGGTTTTTTGTAACGACTATTCATTGTTTGTGTCTTCGTGTGCTCGACAACGAAGAAGCACTTTTTCAAAGCCAAATCTTTCTGACCGAACAGATTTTATTTGTAGATCGGTCGAGTGAATTTAAATGAAACAAGTCCTCCTCTCAATTTTTATTTTCTATTGAACGAACACAATTTACATTTTAACTGGTGCATTTGTTTCTCATTCGCCGGAAGAAATTTTGAAACGTACAAGATTGCAAAGAAATCTATCTAAGCGAACGCTTGCGTTCTTTCTTAAAATTGTCTTTTAAGTACAATTGCGTTTAAATTCGTGCATTTTTCAAAGTATAAATTGGAAGATCGAGAGACCATTTATTTGGTTTTTATTTGACGAAATCTAAAGGAAATTACGTGGGTATGTTGTGCCAATTTTCTCATTTAGTTGTCGAACGCAAGTAGGCCAAACGGTCATGTTAGCACCATCTGTTGCGGCGATTGGCAACTCAATTTGGTGATGAAACTTTCGTCGTTCTCTTGACTTTCTGTTATTGGAACGTTTGACCAGCAGCGCGTCGTCCTTGATGTTTGGCTAGGAGATTATGGCGCCATTTTCACTTTTGGTCGATCCTTTGTTTTGTTTCTATTTATAAAAGACGCTATCATGTTTGTTTTGTAAAGATACCGCCGATAAAAGTCGTACATGACGATGTTGAATTTACCGATTTATAATGTTTAATGTATTGCATTTTAAGATCGAATTTAGAGAAATAATTAAGCCAATCCTATTTTTAGACATTCGAATTGCAAACGTAATAGGCATGTACAGCACCTATATTGATTTATCGGGCTCATTTTGAACGGAGAAACTTTTTTGACACTGACACGTGGCCCGTGTTGAAGACTGGTTGGCATAGCATGTTTTAATTAAAACACTTATACTTTTAAGTTTTTATTGTTGATCATGAAACTAATTAACTTTTGATCAAAGCGAATTGAAACCATCAAAAATAATCAATAGATGTAACTATTATTAATTTTTATTGCACGGACAAAGCTCGTAAAAGATGGCACCACTGTATGAGACGTCATCGTCTAAGTAATCTTTTATTGATGACGTACAGCGGCATAAAATTCGAACGACCTTGACTATATGTAACAAGTATGAACATCATGCAGGTTATCAAGACCCAGTTGTGACGTCGCCCGATGACGTACCCAACAACCAATCAAACATTTTTTTTTGCGGATTACTAGTTATCACGTGCCGAAACGAAGTGCTAATAATAAACATTTTTGGAAACAACCCTAGTTGTAAGTAGACAATACTTACTGAAAATTTTTACATTATTTATCATTGCGACGTAGGCACTTGGAATTGCAATTGAAATTTGAATGGCATTTAAAATTGTTTTCATCATTCTTATGCGAATTTTCAATTTCGATTTGATTTGTAGGTAAAAGGGTCCGACAATGTATCGACCATGATTTGTGATCAGTGCCTTACGAAGCTAATTACCTGGCAACATTTTAAGGCGGCCTGTACCGAAAATCAAAAGAAGTTGGGAGAATGGCTGGATGCTTGGAAGGCGAACAGCGACGTGGGCCATGTGGTAATTATAGTTTGTTTGATTATTATTTTTTAACTGTAGTAATTGTTTTATACGCTAACCAACCCATAACTATTTTGTGCGATAGTCGATGTATGTGTGTTGTCTTGTAATCTGTGAATGTTATGTTATAGGTATTTATGGAAAATTTATAGCTTTTATTATATACATATTTAATCGTACATGATATACAAAAATTTTTGGATTATGAAACGTATATTATCTACTGCTTATCCAAACTTATACGCAATTCACGTCATCAATAAAAAGTTATTAGATTGTTTATTTGTAGTTCGGATTAAAGTTTGGAAAATGACATATTCTATCGATGATTTACCTGCGCACATATTATATGGTATAAAGAAAGACTATAATTTATTATAACTGTAAAAATACAAGGTACGAGGTGACAGCACTGTGTGAAACATAATCATCCAGTAACCTTTTATTGATGACGTGAAGATCATATAGGTTTGGATAAAGTGTACTATGTAATTTTTTTGTCATTGTTCCAGTTTTCCACACAAGTGTATTATTGGTTGCCTACCACATTTCTTACCAATTTACCATGATAACCGTGTTTTATAAATTCCGATATTGTTTCAATTACATAAATAAACATAAAATTTTGATGAATAATTCTAATTCTTAAATTAGTTGTTACTTTAGCGTGTTATGAGTAAGGATTGTTTTCATGGGGGATTATATTTGTATGGTAAATTTTAATATGATTAAATGTAAGCATTATGTTACCGCGTTCATTAATACAGGTCATGTATTTTCTTTTAATTAATAAATATTGAAATATAATATATATATACTTCATATATTATAGTATATCACACATGGGGATCTTGAAAAGTAGGATACAGGCGTATGGCTTAAATTAGAAAAAGTTGCGCTATTTAGAGTATGTTCACATGCTGGTCGCAAAGTTCTCATTATTGTTTATCGTTTTCATAATATTTTAAATGAAATGTGATTTTGTGGATTATTCGATTTCATTATTCATTTTTTCAATATTATTTTAAATGTATCATTAAAAACTAAACGTGCACTATTCTCATTGCCACTTTTACAGCTCTAAAACATGGCTAGTATTCAATATTTTAATCGACTTTCAGTATCCAAACTCCATCATCAACTTTATTTTTTATTGCCAAAACAAAGAGACCCTAGTATTCGGTAATCATTATTCATTACAAATTCAACATGTATCACATCATTATGGTATTTGAAGAAAGAATGTACTGGAAAAACGTGAGAATTATAAGGTTTTCATTTTATAAATTCAGTAGCGCTGGTAAATAACAGAAACAAAATGTCAAAAATTATAATATTGCTCAAATGGTTGCCATTATTTTCTAACACTAAGTATGCTCTGTCTACATAAGAATTCACAAACATGGTCTAACATTTCTGGTGTATTGTATTAACTGCTGCTAAAACCAATGCCATAACTTTTTCGTTTCAAAAGTGGCGTATACACTTAGTTTAAATAATCCAGCTACGCGAAAAGAATCGTCACGTTGAGTTAAGTCAGGTGATCGGGCTGGCTCAGGCGTACTTCATGTGAATTCCAATGCATTTTTCAAGGAAACCTCATGGGACAAATACCGCACAGTTCTTGAATTATGCGCTGGGGCACCATCTTGCTGAAACCAGCAGTTGTTAACTATAAGTAATGGTAATTCATCCAAGGCATTCTCCAAATCAGTCTGCAGTAGGTCGAGATATCGTTCGGAATTTAAATTGTTGTGATAAATAAAAGGTTAATGCCAAAATGCCTACCCACAGATTAAATCCAAATCGATGTTGATGCCTTGTTTCTTTTATTAAATGAAGATTGTCTGTTGCCCAATAATGTTTGTTACGCCGGTTGAAAATGCCATTGTTGATTATCATTGTTGGTTATTGTTTTTCCACTTTTTTGGCTTCAAAACCATAATGTGTGATACATCGTTGAATTTGAAATGAATAATGCTACCGAATACAGGGTGTCTCTTTGTTTGTGGCCATATAAAAAAATAAAGTTGATGATGGGTTCTCGGATACGAAACGTCGGATTAAAAATTTGAACACGCCATTTTGTATAGCTTAAAAAGTGGCAATGAGAAAGTGCCGGTAGTTTTTTAATATCATTTAAAATAAATAAAAAAATGAAAAGAAACGAAAATCCAAAAAATCACATTTTTTTGAGAATTTTGAAAACGATAAACAATAATGAACTTTTGCGACCAGCATGTGAACATACTCTAAATAGCGCAACTTTTTTCTAATTTAAGCCACCCTGTATCTTCTACCGTTTTCAAGATCCCCATGCGGTGCATTCTTATCTTGGACACGGTGTATACATATAGGCAACCCATTATACATTTGTATGCATTTCAATTTTTGCGTTTCAAATGTTCCAGGACATATAGGCGCACTAGAGATTAAAATCAATGTTGCGTTTTATGCGTTATGCGGTTCGCATCAAACGAATCGTACTGTTGATAGATTTACTGAAGTATCAGCGCGGCGCCGGCGCCGGCGTCGGCGTCGTTGTCGTTGTCGTTAATTTCCTGCGCATTTTTGTAGGCGACGTCGATTCGTTACAATTAATAATCACGGGCATTTTTACAAATTGGAGTTTGTTGATCTATGGCATGTTTTCGAACAAACACAAAACAAGTATCGCTGCTATTAGATAGTGACCAAACTCTGATAACATAGACCACATTTTTGACGTGCGCGCGACGTGACGTTCAATTGATTTACTTGTTCTTGTACAGTTCTTCATTATCCTTGATTATTTCGCGAATCGTTTTTCGACTAGCGACAGTTCGATTGCGTAACTAAAAAGTTCGATCTATTGCAATTATTTTGTATCGTATAAAAACGTGCAAGTTAGAAACGGTTAGATTATCGGTTTGTTGGTGCTACTTTACCCAAGAATGGATTCGCTGGCGAATTCGTGCGACACCGCCGACAACGAAAGTGTACAAAGTAATTAATGCAATTTTATAGTAGCTAAATATTCGTTGACGTTTATAAAATTACAGAACTCACGTCCGTGGAACGATCTAATCGAGCCGACACATCGGCATCCGAAGATGCGGAGAGTTCGTCGGGTAGTTGCAGTAAACAGCCGAAAAGATCTAAAAACGACCAACCGACCGACGTGCAATGTAAAAGAATGTGGAAAAAGAGACGTCTCGTGTTGCATAAAAAAAAATTGCGATTAGAAATCGACATTTTAGAGTTGCTTAAGCAGAAAGAGGAGGTTCGTTTAAAAATTCAACTGGAGACGCTCAAGCAAGAGCTGCTGAACACTAAAATTAAGGAGCTAGAATTAAGAAAGACAATAAACAGCATGATGGGGAGGATCGTGGACGATTTATGTTGAAAGCCGCTTAGGATTTGTGAACTATTTTTGTATGTATTAATTTTAGATAAGGGTCGGCATAGAATAATCTTGAGTTTTTTTTTCTATGATGTAAATAACAGTTATTGTCGATTTATGGAAGTTTTTGTATTGAAAATTGTTTGGTATCCGGAATATGCGAACAAATAAAAAGATTGATTTTTATAAAATGCTTAAACAATTATTTTTTTTGAATAATTATACCTACCTACGCTTTAATGTTAATATACAGTTATGAACTGTATATTAAGAAAAGTAAATGGCAGGGCAGTATTTCAATTTGTAGCATCGCGTTTATGACTTCCGTGACGCAATGCGTTTTGCAACTACTAAGGTAGTTATCTGTCGTGTGTGCTTCTGCTTTGTTTGTTCAACTTCCAACGATTAACGGTTGCTATACTAACCGCTGTATGGTTGTTATAAGACTAACGGTTCCCTTTAAGAGAAGTTCCAAAGAGTCTTCGTGGAAGCTTTCCCGCTTTAGAAAATACTGTAAGTACAAACGTTGTCGATTCTTGTTTAATTCTGCCATTCGCACGATGCCAAATCTCCTTTGATAGTATTCTGGTTGCTTTCATCACTTCTTCCACATTGATTTTAACTTGGTGAGTTGGTGCAGACGTTCCAAATTGTTTTGGTGCACAAGGCTTCTTATTTGAGAATTATGTTTCAAATTTTTTCGTTAGCGCCAGATCTGTATAGATATCATACATTTGCTTACGTAATTTATATATTGACGGTAGATAATAAATTAAAAACGAAATATAATGTGCGGCATCACTTTTGCCACAGCAATAACACCAATAATTTCACCTGCAAGATATGTATACGTGCAATTTAAAAAAAAAAACAAACAAACGTCGGGTTATAACGATATCAAGTACGACCAAAAAAACAACTTAATGAAGGCTATAAATCCAGTTTTACCACGATCATCCTCCGTATTATCCTTCTATAGTAAAACTTGTGATCGAATGACATTCTTTAAATAACTGTTTCGTTTCATTTCATTTTGCATGCTTCAATTTATCTATTTCCGCTCTGTTCCCAATTCAACTAACTGATTTTTAGCCTATACAAATAAAGGATGAAGTGATGGAAGATGGCGACGAGCATGCACCTAAACAAATTGTACTCGACGATGACGATAACAGCGTACGTAATTTGTGCACCTATCTACAGATTACATATTGTCGTTTTTGATTTGTAGGAGGTTCGAGTGAAGCCCGAACTCGTAGAGGCCAGATGCGACCCGGAACCCATGGACGAAGAGGACATGTACGATTATCCTCCACAGTTGTCACCGCATACAAGTTTTGTTGGAGCTGACGTGACAGCTACCGTGGACGAGACTGCGGACGTCAACGAATTTCGTAAGTCCTCAAGTCTTAGTTTCAACGGTATAAAACTTACGATTAAATCTTTTCTCAGTGAACATGGATTCGAACGATTCTAACACATCGTCGAGCACCGACGGGAAAGGGAGAGTTTGCGGAGTTTGCAATAGAGTATTTACTACCGTAGAAAATCGAATAAGACACGAAAACGCCCTACATCATCATAGGAAAAACGTAACCAAGCAGCTTAAATTGAAAGGTAGTTAGACGAAAATTTGTGTTAACCTTGTTTTTAAAGGCGAATTTTAGAAACGAGCGGCAACGGAACTTCCGCTAGATTACAAGGAACCGACACGGAAATTCAGAAAATCAAATTTGCCGCCGGCCTGCACTTGCAACAGCGCTCCCTGAGCTCTGCGCAGTCTGTGGAAAATTTGTTTTTGACCAAGGTCGAACTGAGCTACTTGGAAAAATGCAAGACCATTATAACGATGACCGAAACGTTACAGTGCGCCTGTCACGATGAAATATTCGAAGACGTGAAAGAGTTGTACGCTCATTTAAGAAAACAGCGCACCTGGCTCGCCATGTACACCTGCTATAATTGTTTAATTACGTACGAAGATAGATCGACTTACATGAGGCACACTGCGAACTGTACAAAAGATTTTCTACAGAATCTCAAGCAACTGACGGACACTCACGTAAATCCCGAGATTAAAATGAGACTGTACCAAAATTACAAGTGCATCAAGTGTAAATGTATTTTCGGTTTCCACAATGATTTCTGTAGTCATTTCGACGGCGAGCACATGGAACATATGGAATTAAAGCAGGACGCCCCGCCGTTCGTTTGTATGTGCTCGCAATCGTTTGAGGAACTGGAAGATTACAAACAGCACCTAAACATCACGTGCTTTTTACGTTACTTCTGCGACGTTTGTTACGACACGTTCGAGACCATCGACGATTTCAAATTGCACTGCGAAAGTAAGCACGATAGCGACGAAGGAGTTAATTCGGAAAACGTCGATTATTCCCATAAAAATGTGCAGAGTAATAGTCCCGAGCTGCACGAAGATGTAGACGAGGGGCCCATTACTCGACGAAGAACCGTTAATATGCCTTTTACAAATAACACGTTTGAAGATCCCGATTATATGCCGGATCGCAGAAAAAGCCTTCAAGCTCTGTATAATATAAAATCGTCGAAACCGACCGGATGTCCGGACTGCGGTAGAACGTACTCGTCCTACCACAACATGCTGAGACATTACAAGATGGCTCACGACGTGTCCGGAAAGATTCTGCAATGCTCGTATTGCCTCGACAAGTTTAGGCTCCTTACCGAGCTTAAGGAGCACGAAAATTTGCAGCACAGCGGATTCGACGTCAACAAGCCCGGCAATCAACTTAAGTACGCATGTCCGGAATGTGGGATGCTGTTTAAGAGCGTGGACAATTGGAACGATCATTTGGATACTCATCCTAAAAAGGTGTGCACCGAATGCGACAAAGAGTTTATTTCGCAGAACGACCTCGACCAACATCGAAGCGTGCATCTGAATATTAAAGTTTACAGAGACTCGGAGACTAAAAATTATAAGAGCGAGATGGTCGGCTCGAGTTTGGTTTGCGAGGTCTGCGACGAAATATTCGAATCGAACGGCGGTCTGCAGGAGCACAAGCTGACGCATAGTTTGAAGGATTTGAGCAAGAAGTACAGTTGCATTCCGTGCAATAAACATTACGTGAGTTACGGCGGAATTTGGGATCACAATAAGAAGCATCACGGTGGCAAGCAGGTGACGAACGAGTTCCCTCGAGATTGCGAGATATGTAATAAATCGTTGTTGTCGCGCGGCGCTTGGGTGAATCATCAGCGCATGCACGCCCGCATGGCCGAATTAAACAATGCGAACGACGAGGACGGCCGCTCGGCCAAAATGAAAATCATCAAAACCGATAAGTACAGCGACGATTCGGAGTCTTACTATACGTGCAATAGGTGTTTTAAGGTGTTCTCGAGCAAATACAATCTCAGGAATCACATGAAGTGTCACGGAATAAATTTGAATGCGAACAGGAGCAGTCTGAAGACCGGCAAAGTTATTAAAACATTTTGGTGTAACATTTGCCATCAAGCTTGCCCCGGCTACGCTGAATTGCAGCAGCACAAACGGGAACACTTGGCCGAGAAAACAAAGTCGGCGAATAAGGAAGAGGAGGAGGAGGAAGAAGTCGAAGAAAAGAAACCGCCGGTCACGTTCGATTGCGACTTGTGCACGGCGACGTTCTCGACCAGTTTCGCCCTTAAACGACATTACGAGAAACATCCCGATTTAATACCGAAACAGTTTTCGGTTTACTGCAAGTACTGCAAAATACCATTCCCGGACGTGCAACAGCTCAATACGCACATGGAAAACGAGCACGACCAGGTGATAAACACGATGAACAAGAATAAGTCCAAGTCGCCGACAAAGAAATTCGTCTGCAAATTGTGCAAGAAAGCTTTCAATAACGCGGGCGCCCTCTCTTCGCATCAGGGCTGGCATAAACGGGGAAAGTTCTACAAAAACGGAAAAGTCTATGGGAAAGTGTTTAAAAATACCGAAAAAGTTATAGTGCCGAAATTCAGATGTGGCACTTGTTCGATGGTGTTCGTGAACGATACGGCTCTGCAAATACACATTTTGGAGACCCATAGGAATATTAACGCGACAGTTTTGAATTTGAACTGCAGCAGCTGCAAAATAGGTTTCGAGTCGAAGGCGGCCTACGATATTCACATGCAGTTCCATCAACAATTGGAAGGTCGGAGGTCGTCGAAGCCTCATCCCTGCAATTTCTGTTCGGCCGGTTTTAGCCGAAGCGATACCCTGAATGCTCATATCAAGCAACACCACAAGGAACATTATAATGAATTGTTTAAGTGTAACCAGTGCGATCGCACGTTCGATAAGCAGAACGCCTTAACGATCCATTCAAAAACCCACGACCGGCAGAGAATGGGCGACGATAAACCTAAACCGATCCACAATAAGAATATTTATTTTTGTTCGATCTGCGATCTTGGTTTTGTTATAGCAAAGGATCTGCGGAACCACGTTGTCAGTGCTCATCCGTTTTAAATTCTTACTTTCGATATATGTTATTACGTTACGATGGATTGATCTAGGATTATTTGCTGGCAGTTCTCACTGTTACGCGAGGTGTACTTTATAATAATCATAACAAATTGTGCCTTCTAATAGTTAATTTATTTTCGTTTTACTTTTTTAAAATTAACAATGAGTAAACCAATTTTATCCGAAACATAAATGAATTTGAGTTTTTCGAAATAATCTAAAATGATAAATTTTTAGAACGATAAAGTTAATTTTTTTGAATGTCTTCTCATTTTGAAGTTTTTTCAATTATGTATTTTATGTGATAGTTTTGTTCGTCATAATGTGAAATCAATTATGATTAATTTTTTTAATTCTAAATAATTATAACAATTGACCTAAATTTAGTACCTAATAGTTCAATCGTGGAAATTTTCTTTTCAGGAATGGAATGATATTAATAATACATCTTGTATGATAATGATAGTAACGGTTTACTTTTTTTGTATGCACTACTATTATTTATATATTTTTTGATGTTAAATAATTGGTTTAGGTTGTAATAAAGTTCAACTTTATAATTATTCCGAAAATTCAAAGAAAAACGCTTTTTGAGTTGTTTTTTAAAATAAATATTAAGATGTCGTTATTAAATAAGCTAATTAAATCGCGACCAAATTAAATACATACTTGTTAATTTGTTAAATTTGATATTTAAACACCACCCTCATCGAGCGATACTTATGAATTATTTTTACATAAAATAAACAGTGGAACTACTAGTTTTTTTTTTAATAGAAATTAAGTAAATATTAACATATTTGCTTTTACAGATTGATTGTTTAATACAGTAGAGTCTAGATTATTTCAGAATGTTTTTAAGAAACAAATGTTATGTAAAATAACAATTCTAATTCTTGCACTGTAAATAATATTAAGAATTATATTTTTTCGTACTTATTCTAACTGTAAATAATCTGTTTCGGAAACTTTTTAAGTTCCTAATTTTGAAAAGCGTTTTTAAATTGTCATCGAGAAGTTATTCTTAATGTGAAATTTAAAACGGTCCCACTGCGAAAATCACGACTCTACTGCATTTATAACGTTTAGTTTAGAATTGTTTAGTTTCATTAGGTAACATTAGGTTTGATACTGCCTTTTATTATTGTAGTTATGGTGATCATACTTTATATTAAAAATGAATTCGATTTTCGTTTTGTAATTATTTTGAGTTGGTGGTAATCGATTTTTGGGAGTAAAGGGAGTTACCATAGTATGAAGGATATGATATTTAAATAATTTTTTGTAATAATCACAGGTTAGGTGTTTAAATATGATCACCTTAATAATTTTTATGTAGGTAATTTAAAATGTAAAATAAATTTGTAAAAATTTATATATTAAATATATTTTTTACATCGAAAAATATGTATTTATCAATATTACAATCTTAAGGTTACAATTATATTAAAATTTCATATAGACTATGCAGTCAAAAGTGGTTATAACGAGATTAACGGGACCACCACTTTTTGCACATTATAAGCGACGCTCCTTGTAACCGGGAATAAAAAACCTTGTGTGAGTGAATACAATTTGAAACATAACCACACGGAATACTTGTAATATCTAGGATCTCGTTAAACCCGTGCTTGTAGTAACCGAATTTGACCATACCATTTTTTTTTTTTTTTAATGACTGGTAAAATTAGGTCTACTATGATTTTTCAATTTATCGCATTTTATTTTTGATGGCAGTAAGCTATCAATTTGTGGTAAATTATTTAAAATAAAAAAACAAATTGTTTTTAAATAATAGTGTATACAACAAAAGTTTGAATTAAATCGGAAAATAAGGGTGTGAAGCTGAAAAATTGAAACACACTTTACATATAAAACATATATATTCATATATTTCCAAAAATTTTCTTTTAACATTTTATTTATTTATTTATTTATTTATTTATTTATTACCAAATTTATATTACAATGTTATACATAGTATATATAAATAGTTCCAAAGATCAATGGAACAACCACAGATACAAAATATCCATACGTGGTTCGGTATATAACTAAAATCTAAAGCTAATTCTAAAGTTTATACAAAAATAAAAATAAAAACAAGACAGGTTAATAATCAAGTTAAAAATTCAGCTCACTTGCAGTTACATTTGCATTTACTCAGTTGACATAAGCATAGCACAATATGTTTTCAATGGTTTTTTATAATTGTTGTTTTGTAATATCTTAAGTTCATTTGGCATTTTGTTAAAGTTATCCCTTGCAACATACTCTGATTTTCTTTTGCCCACTTCCAAAATTGATTTAGATATTTTGATTAACTTGTTCCTTGTTTGCACTAAACTAGATTTGAATTCATTTGACATATCCCTATAATAATGTAATACTGCTTCATAGATATATTTTTGCCTCAAGTCTAAAGGTAATTTCATACCATTGTTAGATTTAATTAAGATTTTAATAACTTTTCTATGTATGTTGTATAATAAAGACATTAAAGACTTTTTTGCAGATCCCCATGCCACAATACCGTAGGTGACAACACCGTAGTGATAATATTATATTTTAATATATAAATAATAATATTAATTTTAATATTTAATATTAAAATAATATTTATATATTAATATTTTCTGGTGATAATATTTTGCTCAAAGTAGTCAATATAAAAATGATATATTTAGTTCTACTAGTTAATTTAATAATTTGTTCATCCCATCTCAAATATTCATCAATATATATACCCAGATATTTAACACTTTTCACTCTCTTTAGTACCTCATCATGCAGCTTAATATTAATTATTCCTGGTATGCTATCACAATAGTTTCCAAAAGTTATATAAACTGTTTTATCAATTTTTAGCGACAATTTATTATCATTAAGATAATTAATAATTTTAATTAATTTAATTAATAATTTTAATCCAGAATAATTCTTTTAAAATTAATTCACGTTAAAATATAAAATATCTGTACAGCATGGATTTGTGTAATCACCATTAAACAAAATTTTAATTAGTGCATAATTTAATCGCACCGTGAAAACGCACCTTTATATCGCTTTCGAATTTTCCAAAATGTCGTAAAATAAAATTACAGTTCGGAGGGCGCTGTTATCAGTATTAGCCCGTGTATTAGCATCGTATCCGTTTTTAATTGACTATTTCTGTTAAAATAATAACGCTCAAAACGACAAATATTGTCGAATAACTATAAAAACGTTTAAGTTTAAGTGTGTGATGCGCGTTCTGCATTATTAAAACAAAAGACTGCATTAAATCGCGATTTAAGTTCGATAGTGTTTTGTTACAGGAATTGACACTTAAGCCGCCATTTATGTAAATTTTTTCTAGTACCTACTAAAAATCGATTTAATCGATTAACGACGATGGATCTAGCTTAAAACAATTTTAACTTCAGTCAGGTATCTAAAATTTACTTAGAAATCGCAAAGTCAAATTTAATTATTAGAGTAAAAACATAGTGGAGCATCGAGTCGAGCCTCGACTCAAGCAACGATTCAAACTTCGACTCTGCGACCTTCAAACGAACACATCGTTTCGAAAATACAACCTCGACTCATGACTCGAGCTTCGACTTTAACAAGGAATCAAACGTGTTTGTTTTTCGAGACTAGCATTATCCGAGTCGAAGCTCGAATCGATGTCCTGCTATGTTGTTTTCACCCTTCGATCACAAGCGTTGGATTGTTAAACTTTGAATCTACGAACAAAGCTCCGAGTTTCTTTATAATAGTTCAAACCCGATTTGATTTTTATAATCTTAATCCATTTTATACCTATAATTTATTATTATTACAGTGTGGACAAAATTTAGATTAAAATAGTTTAAAGATTTGATTGTATGGAGTCCGTAAACGCGGTGGTTTCATTAAAAATAATCGGACATTTGATTTTAACTTAGTGTGTAGTGTGTGTACATCATGCACTGTGAATATATGGATACCGATACATCAGTCCATCGCCATATAGGATTGCATAAAGGTAGGATTTTTAATTATTTAACCTTATCGTGTAAAAAATTGGGTACTTACCGTCAAATTGTCCTTTCGTTATAACTTTCTGCTAAACAAAACATAAGTTTTGAATTTTTATATTTGCCGCCTGAATTAAGATACTCAAGTAGTTGTATCACTCGCCGATAGAGGGAAGCATTATGTACATATTTGTCAGATTTAGCTGTTAATCGTTCCAGTTTATTCTTTACAAACTTCTTGGTGCGAAGAGCACATATTATATTAAATGATAAAAAAACGAGTTAGTACCGTAACTTATATTTAGGTACCTACACACCTGCGGAAAAGGTAGAACAATTCGTTTAGCTTGATATTGTCCCTTCTTACAATTAGTGGTAATTGACTCTCAAACAAAGTCACGAGTTTTTAGTTGATTCCTGGGGTACCTTTAGAACAACAAACATATCGTCAGTGTAGGTACAGGATATCGATTTTGAACTTGCAATTGCTTCTGATGACTCCACAGGGGCACAGTTATTAGTACTGACCACCGTAAGCTAGACAACATGTACCTAAATCTCATATTTTTTCACAACATTGCTTTCAAGTTTTGTAATATTTTTTTATTACATCATTATAGGTGCTTATGTACCTAAAGAAACCAGTCGATGCCAATAATTCTGTCTTTCTGTGACATGCAAATAATAAAAATTAGGGTTTCAGTGGACCAAGACGCGTTAAAGTCTTGATTACTATGTTAAATGTTGACCGATGGGGTTAACAGGGTAATATCGGCTCAAATAATTAATTAAACAATAACATTGATTGCTATCGTACTGTTTGACATGTGTAGAACCTCAGGAGCATAATTCCACAACTTGTTTCAAAATTTGAATGAATTTTATGACTATGTCGTTCAAATTTTATATAAGTAGATGCACGTTATCACTTCATAGCTCGTGTTTTTACAGTACCAATAAATTGCAGTCTTTCTCTGCCGTGTCATATGTGTGCAGATAAATCATCGGTAACGTCTACTAAACTCACACAGTCACTTTGGCACAATCGAATGAAACCTATTTAAAAATTTAGTGCTAATTTGTTGTTTCAGACATTTCGACAAAAACCATGGCTGTGCTTAAATTTGGATGACCGTAGGCAATATATTTTATTGAAGGTTTGACTTATAGTTGCATAATGGGGGGTTGTAAATTCGTTTATTTTTTTATCCTCTTTTAATTGTTTTTATCTAGAGAAAGTGATCAGTTATTTGCAATATTAATATGTGGTGATGCCTTTAAAATTAAACGACTTCTTTTTTACTTTCTAATAATATATGTATCGGCAAGCAAATGCCGGAAGTTTTAAAAGTATCCGGTACCTACTTGGAAGATTCCATTATTTGGAGGTGTCCGTCAAGAGCAGTTTCAATATATCTTGTTATTAAAAATTAATTATAGTTATCCAATGTTTTGCGACCTACCGCTCTAGTTTATTTATTCTTTTTTTGGCTAAACGCGAGAGATTACCAAAAATTTCTGATTTCAGGATTTACTTCAGATAGAAAATAATTGTCGATATTTTCTAGTTTAATCCTTCTCTATAGTTTTCAAGTCGTTTTACCTAGAAGTCAAGAAAGGCCTGCTCGAATAAATCCTTCATTCAATCCCACAAATTGCCTTTGGTAAAATTTTATTGTTAATTTCTTAGCTTACAAGAAAGGTTACCCAAAGGGTACACACCGATATTGATGAAAATTTTATCATAGTAACTACTACTCAATAGATGATGTTGGTGAAAAAATTAGCTTTACGTGCTAATTCGTTTACGTTTTATTCAATAAAGTTGGTAAAATGGCGATTTTCAAATTCATAGGGCTGTTATCAGAACGGCTTTAGATATAGTTTGAAATTCGTAATATTTCAATTTGAAGTTATTTTGTACATTTTCGAATCAAAAAAATGTTTTTTTCACGCATAGTTTTTGAGCACGGCCGCCATCTTGAATTTTTTTAAATGGAAACAGGTATGTTACATATCATTAGGAAGGTTATTTTTTTCTCTGTTTAACTATCTAAAAATTGTATGGGGTTACATGAGGAAAAATTGAGATAACATAGAAAAACGTTTTTCATATATAGCTCATCCAAACCTATATGATGTTCACGACATCAATACAAGGTTACTAGATGATGACATTTCACACAGTGCTGTCACCTCGTACCTAATATTTTGACAGTTCTAATAAATTGTAGACTTTCTTTATACCATCTAATATGTGCGCAAGTAAATCATCTATAGAATATGTCACTTTCCGAACTTTAAACCGAATTACAAATAAACAATCTAGTAACTTTTTGTTGATGACGTGAATATCATATAGGTTTGGATAAGCTATAGCTATTCGTTCGGCTATTATAATAGATATATTGTACTTACTTTTCATTCTTCTGTTTTAAACTTACTTTAAAACATAGGAATCATTACATTTATAAAATATTATTAAAGGAAACCAATAGCTAAACCATACACATCTTTTTTTCGGCAAAATTTTGACCCGAACGGTTTGAGACGGAACGTTCAGAACAATTTGGAAACTACTAGAAAACTAGTATTTTTAGAAGAACAAAGCAAGAAATGACGAACTGTGGGCGTTTAAATAGATTTAAAATTTCGCATAATCTCAATAAAATGACACTACCTGATACGCATAGAACAGGTCCGGAATTACTCGAAAACTAGTTTTTCAAATATAACAAACAAAGAAACGACAAACTACACGTTTTTAATTCAATTTAAAATTTTTGCGAAATCTCGAAAAAATCCCTTAGTGTAGTTTACGTTTTTTTTTTGGCAAAATTTTGACCCGAACGATTTGAGACGGAACGTTCATAACAAATCGGAAACTACTAGAAAACTCGCATTTCTAGTATAACAACGCAAGAAATGACGAACTACGGGCGTTTAAATAATTATAATTTTTGCATAATCTCGATAAAATGACACTATCTGACACAGAACAGATAGAACAGATCTGAAATTACTCGGAGAATAACAATGCAAGAAATGACAATATTTAATATGACAATAATATTGACATTTAAATGACAATATATAATAGCCGATCGAATAGGTATATGAAAAACATTTTTCTATTTTATCTCAATTTTCCCTAATGTAACCCCATACAATTTTTAGATAGATAAACAGAGAAAAAAATAAGCTTCCAACGATATATAACACACCTCATGTTTCCATTAAAAAAAATTCAAGATGGGGTCTGTGCTCAAAAACATAAATACAAAATAACCTCAAATTGAAATGTTACGAATTTCAAACCTATATCTAAAATCGTTCTGATAACAGCCCTATGAATTTGAAAATCACCATTTTACCAACTTTATTGAATAAAACGTAAACGAAGTCTTTATGGCGGCTAATTTTTTCACCAAACATGATCTATTGGGCAGTAGTTACTACGATAAAATGTTGATTAAAATCGGTGCGTACCCTTTGGGTAACCTTCCTTGTTAGTAATTTATTTTGGCTCGCCTGCCTGCCAAATTTAATTAAGTTCAGCTGTCTATAGTCTAAGATTCAAGGTTCGAAGTGATTTGGCCCTTGATCAGATGGTCCAAATTGGGTTTGGCCCTCGAAGACAAGCAAGGTATTTGTATTCACGAACAAAATAAGCAAATGTTTTAACGATTATTGAAATTGGATGTCTTTCGCGCAAATCGACACAACGGGCATTTAGAAGTGAAAAACGATTGTGAATTTTGGATTGTTAGTTGATTTATGTTTCGGTTTCGGCTTCATTTTAACCACGTCGATAAAAGTAGGAAATGTCGAACTGTAATGTTGGTTGCCGACAAATTTATTAGGGTACTGCCGCCTTAAGGACAACTCGGTTTTAAAAAAACAGCCGTCCTTTTATTTAGAACGGCAATTAATCCTCTTTGTCTCGTTTTACGGCACCCCCTGCACTTCAGCGCGGGGGGGGGTGTCGTTGCGTTTCTCTTTGTAAACGTGCCTGCCAGAGATCACCCCCCGGTGCCCCGCGAGACGTCGCGGCGGAAAACTTTCGCCTCTCGTCCGATGTCGATTTAAACTAGTTGTTGGGTTGTTGTGCGCAATTGAAAATTTTCCTTCGATATAGAAAAAAAAGGTTTTTGTTTTTATTGAGAAGAAAAAGCGCATCATGAATGCACAAACATTTTAATATAAACTTAAAAATCGTACAACAATATGAAAAATTATAGACTATTTTATTATACACATATTTATTTTATAACGGGATGGAAAAATCCGTTCTCACTATATATATCAATGTAGATAACTACAACTTTACGACTTTAGATAGAGATATAACAAACTAACACAGATAGTAGCAACATACACATGTAGGCCTGCACAGGTTCGTCCTTCGGCCCCTCTGAGGAGCCGGATTTCCCCGTTGCAAGTTCCCTAGCCTAGCTACCTATAATAGTAAAAAAGAGCCATCACATTCCTTTGGGCGTCAGTCCCTACTTAATATTGTATCAGTATTGATAATAAATAACATACAAGTGGCCACAAAAGCTTTGAACACTATTTTCGATCGAATTGCGAAACGGTTATTTTGACACACAACGATATTTTGGTGACGTAGTTTGACGTACGATTTAGCGTTTAATTTTTGGTCTCTATTTATCAACAGCAGCGCGTCGGCGTCGTGTATAGGTGTGCAATGTTAATGTCGCCACTTGCAAACTGTAAAAAGTCATCAAAATAGAACTATAAAAGATTACTACAGAACTTTTATGTGTATCATCTCTTACCATACCCTAATGAGGCTACACGGTTACAAAGATACATATGAACAACAATTTAACTACGATTATATACAGATCTTAAATAGGTAAAATGCAAATACGTACAAGCAAGTATATAAAATAATTGAGTAATCTATAATTTGAATCATATACATTTTGTAACTTACGTCTTGCTAACGAGACCTTTACTCTTTCGTTCGTCCATTTAAGAGGCGACTCTCGAAAACTTTAACACCCGTTTGATATGCTCTAGGAGGTTAGGGGCGTCGAATATCACCTATTCCGTCCCCTAAATGGATCAAACGAAAGAACGAATATAGTCTCCTATTAGCTGAAGACTAACAGGTAACGCTGACACCGTTGAAGACTTCTTACAACCATCTAAGAAAGGCAAACACGTCCCGTATTCAAAATCCTAGAGCACAACTTATAAGCGCCTTTATATTCATTAGAAAAAATACTTTTTATCACTAAAAGGAGAATATTCGTCCAATAAATTAATACATGTGTGCCTACATATATTCGCTACATTTTGACGAATTATCGTTAAACTTGATGCGACGTGGAATTCCCAAATTGCACTATATTACAGCCCAGAAAATTTTGATTGTGAATTACAAAAGTGAGAAGCTGTTTTAATATAGATAAGTACCTAGTTGAAAAATTCGAGACGGAAACCGCGGGGCGGCTGTCCGACGAGCCGGCGATCGTCTCGTACGTTCAGTTTTCCTAAATTTTTTCCTAAGCCGGTCGACGGAAACGCCAAAGGTCTCGTCCGACATCCGCCGTCTATTAATTTAAATCTCTATATACTCGGCTCGTCTCGGTGACAATATATTATTATGTACCTAATTAGATAACAAATTGTCTAGAGAATAACAGCAATTGATTTAGAAAGATCACAACAAGAACAACGTCAGTCAGGTACGCGTACAAAATAATCGAGTGCAATCAAACTAGTAACAAAATATATATTGTATTTAACAATCTATACAATTTAAAATACACATCGGTGAAAAAATAAAGTAACAAAATTTAAGCGGTATAAAATAGTTTTTTAACTTCGTGGGAGGAAGCATCTAGGAACCCAGCAAAATAAAATCAGGTTATATGGCATGCATTAGCAATACTGACTCAAAAATAACACAGAACTAGGGGGGGGACCATTATTATTATTATTATTATTTTTTGTTAAAATCTCGGCCACGCAGTTTAATAATTAAACCCACCATGATATGCCAACGACATTTATTGAACATTTATACTTAATAATCTCTGGGACTAGATGACAGCTTGAGCTTTTTTTTTATACAAAAATAAAAAATACGTACATTATAAAAAATTTAGAAAACGTTCTAATCTACGAGAATACTGTAAACACCATATATAAAGTAAGAAACATCTAGTCTATATCTAGAGTTCATAAAAAAGAACTATCAAGTTTTCAAGCTGGGATTCTTTGTTTAACAACTTAATTATTACTACGGCTAGAACGCGCGCGTCCCCGTCGCGGACGCTAGCAAGTTCAATTTTGCACCAGAATTGATAGCGCCGCGCGACGAGAGCGCGCGGATAAGTAACTGCAGATAACCGAGAAAAAAAATAAAACACCTATGATAGGCCTCAGTTGGCCACCAAGAGGTGCTGATACTGGCCTGCAGAAGGATACGGCCAGTTATCTAACAATTTGTTGCTGTCTTGGGGGGTGGTGGGCGTCGACGGAGGGGCGCCCATGGACCCACCGTTGGGGTAGTATGATCCCAAAGGTGTGTGTTCGAACGGTAATTTTCCCGGATACAGATCAGCGCTAAGGAACTGATTGGAAGACTCGAACATGGAGCGATGAGGAAACTGGGGTGCGTATGGACCGTGAGAAAAATAATATGCCGATGGGTCCGGGGAGAGCGCGCGTCCCCCGGGGGAATGGTGCTGGGCCTGCTGCTGGTGTAGCTGTTGCTGCATGGCGCGCTGTTTGATGTAATTCGAAAACTCCGTCGGAGACATTCTATAACGAAACCGGTCAGAAGGGCCGTTAACGAGCATAAAAACGAAACGTACCTATTTGCTCTCTTGCTGCTAGTCTTTAACTTGGTGCTTCCAAATTTGGTCTGAGCAAACGTTGCCGTCGTGAAGGTGAGTGGTGTCGTGGTTCTCGGTATGAAAGCGGGAACCGGGGATGGAGAACCTTTGTAGGAGTTTCCTATAGACGTGGGCGACGGTGCCGACGAGGAGGACGAGAGATGGCCGATGCTTTGGTTTCCGGCTTGGACGACGGTTGCAGGTACTTGAGGGCCGACGGCCGAGGACTGAGACGTGAAGGGAGAGGATTTGGGAGATAGACTTAAATTACTTAAGCTTGAACTAACGGAATCGATAGGCTTGAAACATTGAGCTTCGGGGTTGAAGGTTTTGGTTACTTCTCTATCGGCGGAAGTTTCGTCTTGGGGATCGCCTTTTTCGCTGAACAGGATCTTCACCGCCCCCTTCTCGCCGATACGGTAACTAACTTCGCCGGGATCGACCCAGACCGCCAATTCTTGGGGGAGATTCTCCAGAATGTCCTGGATGGGAACGCCGCTCTCTCGAGCCGCCCGTTCTAGCACCTTGTCTATGGGATCGCCGGTTTTTATACATCTGAACGCCGAGCCTTTGAACGGTTTGTCTGGATACCAATGACCTTGAAATTTGTCTTTTAAGGCTTTTTCAAGTTCTTCTCCGAATATGTTGACCCTTCGTCGGGGAAGTTTGTTGTACAGGTACGAAATGACGAAGTTGAGGGCTACTTGTACTTCTATATGCATTTTGAGGAGGATTTTGTTTCGTTCTTTCGGTCTCGAGGAATTTTTAATAAAACATTGAATTTATTAACGTTTAAATATCTAAAATTTTGCGAGTTTCGAAATTAAGGTACGTGATCTGAAAAGAAAAAAAAAACATACGAACTAGATATGCGTCGTCTATAAGTGTTGTGGACGATGTTAAAATGAATTATTGATACGTTAATGTATTAAAACAGATGAACGAGCTGGGGTTCCAGATCTGTGTCAGCCTGGATGTTTGGGTGCGACCCAGTTTTATATTCGTCATGACGCGAACTGCGTGTATTGATCCCGAGGCTTCCAGCGTCTACGCAAGACTGGGCCTCAATGGCATCGTTACTCAAAGATTAACTAGGAACTAAATCTTCGATAACATTTTATTTGGGCGACGTTTTTTCTTTCTCTCTTTTTAAAAGGCCAAGCGGCTTTACAACGACGCCGTTTTCTTTTTGTCACATCGCGTCGCGGCCGACTTTTCGCCCGACGACATGTTTGTGGTGAAGTTTTGTAAAGGTAACGAGTAAACGCAACGTATCGATTTTACGAACAACGGGGAACGTTGGATTGTCGATAAATAATAACGGCAATTCTATTGTCACTTCAAACTGTCCATGTTGGGAAACGAGAACGAAGTGTCCGACAATCGAGGTTTCGACGACGAAACATTCGAACGTGTCGTTTCTTACCTAGACAAGGGCGGAATTAAATTGACGTTCCTCTCGCGCGGTACCCGAATAATGGACGACGAGATGGAAAATTGTTTTCGTCAACGCGAAAAACGAATTTTGAAAGTCGGCAGAATTAATTTGTCAATTTTTCGATCACGTCTCTCGCTTGATAGATAGATAGCGGTTTTGAACGCGAAAATTACAAACGCAAAATATAGATCTTCGGTTTATTCGATAGCTTTGCGGGACGACCGTTTCAGAGAGCGCGAGGAGCGTTTTCTTTAAAAAGTTGGCGCACGAAGTGCCACTCGAATCCCAAAATCGATAAACCGATATTGTAGGTCAGTTGTTTTAAAGGTTTGTGTAGTTTTTAAAGAACATAGAAGTAACGCGGGGGGGGGAGGGTTTTCGATTGTAAAATCGTGAATCGTAAATCTTTTTCGGCGAACTAGCGTAATTCGATATGACTCAAAGTTGAACAAGTCGTTAAAAATCAGTAATTGACAAATAACGAGCAGATTTTGATTTATTGCACGTTATACGCGGTGGGATAAATAGCTTTTTGGCAATATTAATTAATAACTGTGGGTCGATCGTTTCTAGTAAGTTGTCGTGTGAATCGGTACTGTCGAAGACGTTTAAAAACTGGTAACCCCTTTGACCCTTTCTTCGCGGGTAACGTATTTAACGCGCTTTGAGGTTGAGGCGTTTGTCATCTTCAGGTTACGCACTTTCTAGTACGATTTTTTCCCCGATGCCGATCGGCAGAACAGAGGATACATTCCGAGTTCCGTCCTGAAAGGGTTAAAGGCGCAGTAACTCGAGTTGTTCTTAAAATTTTTGTAATAGATTAAATGCAGATTGATTTCGCAATGAACATAAATTAATTTGTACACAGCTCGATTGTCAAGTGTGGACCTTGAACTATTCAAATACGTAAATGTAGCGCATCGGATGCGATTTTTAAATTGCAGCCAAACTTGCAATCCGTTTACTGTTTGCACTATTTAAATTCGCCGATCTACACTTAAATACGGTGCATTTCAAAATCGACGCCCGTGCTTTTGGAATTCAATTCGGCGATGGGAGGGTGGGGGTAGGGAGGAGAGTTAAAACAAGTTGAAAATTGAGAGTGAAAATTTTCCGTTATCGAATTATTGACGAAAAACAAAAATTTAACATTTAAACTTTATTAAAATCGAACAATATTAGAAAAAAAAAAGATATTTTCCACATTTATTTGTTAACAAAATCTGTTCTTTTATTTCAAGGCAAACGATTTATTGTGGAAGCAGGAAACCCCCTCGGCAGCAAGTCTTTGTTTGTTAACGTCACAGTGCACAGTGGGGCAGAATATCGTAAAACGTGGCAGAAAGTCAAAAATTGAAATATCATATTCACTCGTTTAAACTCATATCTTATAATAGTTTAATCATTTATGGATGTTATACGATTAAGCAATTACTGCTATCATTACATATTTCCGTGTAATACAGGCAGAACTGGTAATTCCGATAAACTCGTATTAATTGTTTATTACACGTCAAAATAGTTGTTCTGCTCTTCGTTTAGTTTTATATAGATAATTAATAAAAAAGTGAGTCGAAATCGAGATGGATGCAAAACCTACAGGTACATAAACGTATTTAATAAGTTATTGTTCATTAACGTGCCTAATTTTGTTTATTATAATTAATTTATTTTTGTAACTAAATTTCATTTCCTTCATGTCAATAAATCAACTAGTCGTTGACTTTTAGTTTACTATCAAGTTGTAGCAGGTTCCTTTTTTGCATATAAGTATAGCTAATACATACAGCTACTGTAATAATAAAAAAGGACTTTTTACGACATTTGAAGATAATAGCCTATAAGACAAAGCTTACAGCCGACTCTGTGTTTATTGCAAAATAATTTAAATAAACTTCGACCGATTTTAATATTTTAAAGTAACTTTCCATTCTTCCCTATTCATCTTCAATTGTAGAAATAGCAGAAAGCCGAAAAACTTCAAAAATTTTACATGTTTTTTGTAAGTGTTCTAAAATCGCTGAATTAGTAAACTGTTCAGTTTCCCACACAAAAAAGTTGAAGCAATCGTATACGGATGTTTTATATATGCTCGGGGAAACAAATATTTTTCGATATGCAGACGAATCGTCTCCCGAAGAAGGTGAAACAGAAAGTATTTCTTCTTCAACAGACGACTAAACTACACTTTTTTCTATTATTTTAATTTTACGATTAGAATAGTTTAATTACAATAGAAAAAGATACCTAAATAGTCTACCTAATGAAGAAGAAGAAACATTCTCTGTTTTCTTTTATTAGGCCACCTTTTATTCAATTATTAATTTATCTTTAAAATTATTTACGAATATTTTGTAAGAGTTTGTTTTGTGAAAGTTTTTGAACAGTTTAATAGGAGTAGTAGTTTTGATTTTTTTAGTAAGATAGTTTTTGGGTACGTACGTTATGTATAAGGGACTTGAATAAGTTCTCGCTATTTCCGGGCAGATGGTGTTATCTTAGTCTTTTTGCGTCGGGCAATACTACAGCCAACTTCATCGTGAAGCTCCACCATTAGGCTCGAAATGGCAGTATATGTTATTTCGCCGAAGCGTAAACAACATATTTTTTCATGGCGTTAAACATGTCGAATTTCGTGCCACAAAAAGAATATTTGCGGGGAATATTACTGCATTACTTTTTTAAATCTGCAGCTGAAGCACATATAAATTCTTGTGGAGACTTACGGCGACCACGCTCTGTCGGCAACAACATGCAGAGATTGCTTCAGACGTTTTAAACATAATGATTTTGATGTTGAAGATAAAGAACGCTTTGGCGCACCGAAAAAGTTTGAAAACGAAGAATTGGAAGCATTACTCGATGAAGACCCATGTCAGACGCAAAATGAACTTGCAAAATCATTAGTAGTTGATCACACAACAGTTGCCAAACATTTAAAAGCATTAGGAATGATTCAGAAGCAAGGAATTTGGGTGCCGTACGAATTGAAACCGAGAGACGTCGAACAGCTGCTCCAACGGCAGAAAAGGAAAGGTTTTTTGCATCGTATCGTGACTGGCGTTGAAAAGTGGATGCACTACGATAACCCGAAGCGTAGAAAATCGTGGGGTAAGCCCGGCCATGCATCAACATCGACGGCAAAGCCGAATATCCATGGTTCCAAGCTCATGCTCTGTATTTGGTGGGATCAGCTGGGTGTAGTATATTATGAGCTCCTCGAACCAAACGAAACCATCACGGGAGATCGCTATCGACTACAATTGATGCGTTTTAGCCGCGCATTGAATACGAGGAGAGACACGACAAAGTACGACACATGTTGCAAAACCGGTCAAAACCTACTTGGTAACGCTCAAACGGGAAGTCCTACTACACCTGCCGTATTCACCGGACATTGCTCCTTCCGATTACCACTTGTTCCGATCGATGGCTCGTGGCCTGGCTGAGCAGCACTTCCATTTTTATGAAGATGCCAAAAAAATGGGTCGATTCGTGGATAACCTCAAAAGATGAGTCGTTCTTTCGACATGGCTTTCGTATGCTGCCAGAAAGATGGGAGAAAGTAGTGGCTAGCGATGGACAATACTCTCAATGACATGTTCTTTACTAATTTTTTTTTTAATAAAGCATTTATTTTTACGGAAAAAACAGTGAGAACTTATTCAAGTCCCCATTAATAAATGTATTTTTTTTTGCTTGATAAACTCTAAAAGCAATTCATTTTTTCCTACTACGATGAAATTTTTAGTTCAGTAAACCCAATTTCAGAGACGCCCTATATATGAATTCATATGCATAAAAAATATTTATGGAATTTCTCTTGTGATCAATAAAAATAATGGTTTACTATGAAATGTTCGAAAAACATATGTGACAACCAATCAATGTCACGAGATCACATTTTCTATAAGATACGATTATTGCGGGGTATTTTTATTTTAACTTTTTAAACCCTTTATCTACATTTATTTTTAAAATAAAACTTGTAAAATATTTATTCAGTTTAAATGATATACCAAATAGTTAAAGCCGTTACATAAATCAAAATAGTTTCTGCCACGTTTTACGGAATCCCGCCCCACCGTGCAGTGGTGCGAATACGAGCTACGTCATCTTCTAGATTCACAACAGGTTCGCGGTAAATTTTTTCTTTTAAATATCTCCCCAAAAAAATCCAATGGATTTGTGTCCGGCGATCTAAGAGGCCATAGTACAGATCCACCGCTCGGGGAAATTTTTGCTCGAGAAAATTTCTCGCGCGTCTCGCGTTATTGAATTTGTCGAGCCGAAACCCCAAGTCTTCGAATTGTACGATACCAAGCTCGTATCCAAAAAGATAATTACGCTACACAACTAATTGGGGCGACGCGACAGTGCGTCAAAACTTATTACTTGCGTTTTTATCGGTGACTTGATAACGAAGGACAATCGGAAATTTTCCTCTCTTAATTTTCGATTTGAAAATAAACCCCTGGATCAGATCCAAAAAGCGCGGGCGTCAATTTTGAGACTTATGTCTGTGAGTCGATTGTTTCGACGTATTGTTAGTTAACTTATGATTTAACCGATCGTCAGTTGCTGCCGATAAAAGCAAAAGCAATATTGTTTACATGGTAATCGACTGACGGAAACTGACCCTAATGGCAAGGAGGAATTTGGAAGAGGATCTGTGCAGTCTAAACCCACGCGGTTTGTTTCGAATAACGTTCGAACTGTTCCGTTGATCGGGCAAAAAAAAACGAACTGTTTCCCGCGTTCGTCCAAATAAAAGCTCGTCCAAAAAACGCCCAATATGGCGTGGCGGATGAACAAACTGCGCATTTCCTAGTTACCCCCGTGGACTTTAAAACGTCAATTACAGAAACGCGATTTGTGACCGCTTAAAGTTAATTCGAGGATGAGACCAAAAGGAAACGTTAATTTAAGTTGACGGGTTGCATAACGACGAGTGCATGCGACAATAATGCATCCGTCGTTGTGCATTGGTTTATTTGCTATTTAATCACGTATTATAGTTTGCGAAACGAGGTTAAATCGTCAATCCGCGCGCCATTTCACATTCAAATTTAGTCGACAACCCGATGATTGTTGCTCAATTTATCCGGCTTCTTCGTAATCAGGTCGAATTCGGCATTACGATCGAATTGATTACGCGAATCAATCGAAATATAGATCAATTTTTATGGTAACGTTGCGGAGAAAACGCCTCGACAAACACGTTCGCCAATTTAACGCCAAAATCTGTCGAGATGGAAATTTACAAAACGAGACGTTCAACGCTGCATCAAAATAATGTAATACGTAATTGCGAGGAAGTGGCTTTATTAGGAATTAACGTCCCGGCAAGAGTGGGACACGGGCAGATTGGGGCCGCGTCATCTTTCGATCGTGGTTAAAATTGAACGAAAAATGGCAAGACAAAAAACTACCAAGTTTTCCATTAGAACGCGCCCGACAACCTTCGGTCCGGTCGAATTTTTTTTCGCCGCTTTATCAGTTTTTGCTTATGCAAGTCGGGATTTCGACATCGCCATCGGTTCGATTTTTAAAATGCGAAATTATAGTAGGTACTAAGTTGCGGTTTCCGTGTTTATGTAAAAATATAATGCATAAGAATTTAATTTCGTTGCGTAATCGCGATACCACCGCAGCTCGTGTTTATTCACGTTTTATGGACTGTTGTCTGTTCGGTCCGATTCCGAAATTGTCCGCGTCCCTGTATATTTTCGGTTAAGTACGAAGAGGAAGCTGTTGTACAATTATAATGCAATCAAGGTTTTGTGTCAATAACGTAATTAAGGTGACTTTTCCACGTGATAAGCGACTTTAAAGTCCCGCAAGATACTCAATAACTGGCAAATTAATATTTTAACAGAATAATGGTAGGTGTCCCTGATGATTTATTCCATTAAAGTGTATGATTAGCTTCGTCCTGTCACGCCTTCAATTCTTATGGATTCACCTGCTACAGTCTGTCACCTTGACCCGCTATTACTTTAAGCGATAAGTAATTGAATTACCATCGATTCACGTAATTGGTATGGACAAACACGAAACGTCGATCGCGTAATATTTTTTACACTGGCAGTGCGACGCGACGCGACGCCCCAATTTCGTCTCTCATAAAATTTCGAAATACGTAGCTACTGTCGGAATTTTTGTTTTATTTGCGTGTAAATTTAAATTTCCTTTTCGCCCACGCGTCGCGAGCTCCGAAATCTATTTCGTATTTTGTCCGAGTACACAATACGGGGTGCACAAAATGATATCGCATATATTTTTTTTAACCAAAATAGAACGATTTAACAACATCATTTACTTTATATATACAAAAGTTTACGGTTTCGATAAATTTCGTCAATTTTGAAATTTCGTTTTTCTAATTTATTCAAAAATAGTCGACGATAGCTGGTCGAGTAGGACTGCGCGCCCGCACAGTGGTCCCGATTGCGATTTTTAAAGGGTCGATTATGTACTGAATAAGTTCTTAAAACGTACTTATAAATAATAAATGTGGGCGTGCCACATAAAACTCTCAGGTCGAATATTTCCGAAACCGAAAGAGGTATTTAATTTTATTTAAAGCTATTGAATATAACTTCAAAGGGATAAGCATGGCAAAATGGCCCCCAAAAGAAATCTACGAAACAACCTATATTGTTACATTGGCAAGTCATCAGGAAACGATATATACATGTTTCAGTTCCTGACCTTCAATAGTCCTTGAGAAAACTTCAAACGTATGAATAAGGGGGGGGGACTATTTTTTAAATTCGTTTATCTACGAAACTATTATAGCTACGAACATAAATCAAAAACAGATTGTTAGAGAATACTTCACAGTATAACATATGTTTTTAAAAATTGTTTCGACTAATAATAACTATTAAAAAATTAATGGAAAAATTTTGAAAATTGAAAATTTTACAGTTCGGTCAAAGTGACAATCATCAAAAAAATGTCAAATATTGCTACTAATGTCTACCGCTACCCCTAAAAGTTTCATGAAAAAAAAATTGGTGCAACACTAATTAAAAAAAATAATGTACTCTCTATAGTCACTACTACTACATAATGTATCATAAACAAAATATAAACTATAAAACAATAAAATAACGATTCTGTACCTTGATAAAAGAAGGGCCAAAGTCCATTTTAGTAGTTTTGAGAAAAAGTTTAAGTTGCCGTTGGATAAAGAGAAGTGTTTCACAACAATTATTAAATATTAAAGGAGCCAACTATTAGTAAATGTACATTGTAGACACTAACCATATACACGTACATTAGCTAATTGTAATTTTACATTTGTAATTGTAATACAAACTAGTATTCGTATGAAAACGCATGAGCAAGATTTTTTTTATTATTTGCTATAGCTGGATCTGCAAAATAAAATGTAATACACGGCTAGGTTAAACAGAATATATCTAACTAAATCATACTTATAATTTAGTGAGGAGTAAGTGACATGTCACATCTCTGACTTTGAATTGCTGTCCTTAATGCTATGTATTGTTTATTATTATTATTATTTTTGTTAAATTAAACTAAGTCCTGTGGTAATTTTCTGTTGAGGCGAGTGTGGATGTCTTTTAGTCCAAGATTCTAGTTTGGTAGCACTTGCACATAATTCTAAGTTCTTGAAAAACTTCCGAGCGAGTTTAGTAATAAATTCGGTTATTAGTGGCACTCCGAGTTCATTGTGAATTTGGGTGTTACGCACAAACCACGGGCACTTTATTGCGATTCGGAGAACTTTATTCTGCGTTGTTTGCAATTTTTTCAGCGTTGTATTACACGAAATTGGACAAGCATAAGTGAGTATAGGCCGGAGGATTGCTGTATAAATAAGAACAGAGCATTCAGTTATAAGGTAAGAAGTACGGTTGATTAGAGAGTATAGCATACCCAATCGGGTGTGACAGTCTAACTAGACGCCTAAGTACTTAACTGCAGAGTCCTTAGGGTTCCAGTTTATATCGATATTGCCTATTTCGAGTGTTGGGAGTTGCGCGTATCTTTTAAGAGTGAATATTTTCGCTTGGGATTTGCATGGGTTGATTTTTATTTTTCATTTCTTAAACCATCCGAGCGTTATGTTTAAAGAATGTTGTAAGGCGGTCAATAGCGGTTTCAACATTGTGGCTTTGAGTTATGATCGCCGTGTCGTCGGCATACATGGCAAGTGTTAAGTTGTGGGCAACAAGTAAGTCGTGTACATACAGATTAAATAATGTTGGTCCTAATAGGCTCCCTTGGGAGTAGGTTGTTGTATTTATCCGTACTTGGAATGTTCTGTTAATGAGCAAGATTGCGTTTTCTAAAACACAATTATGTAGGTATTATATGTGGTATACATTAGCAACTTCAACGTCAAAATAAAGACAAAATGGAAAACTACTAAGTCGAAACCAAATCACTTGCATCACAGCAAGTGCCCAAAATCTGTCACATTGCCATTTTTTTACAATAAACAATTGTTGCCGTTTCATAATTTATTCCGAAAAATAGTGTATTGAAATGCATTAGAAAGGATACGCTAGCACTTATTCAAAAATTATTCCTACTTTTGTAATAACAGAAAGTCCTATGCAGTACACATTTTTTGCCGACCCGTGTAGCTATAATACTTATTTACATTTTTTTTTGTTTCGCTTACATTCTATATTGTCATAATTCTGTATGTTGGTAATACAAGGGCAAATTTTAAAAATTTACGTTTTTACCTATAATGACATAATGAAACTTCTTCGAATGAGTTTTTCTGTAAAAAATTACAAATGTCTTATCTATTGCGATTTTTGTAGTATTGCCCTATTTTACAGGCCAATGTGAAATACACTTTATACCGAAAGAAGCCAAAGTGTACTATATATAGGTCCTATAAAATAGTCAAACACACTTTAACGTAGGTACATATTAATAGTTTAATATATCCACGCAGTATATATACAGTACGTAGAGTCAATGTCCAACACAAAACTGCCAAAGTGCATAAGACGATAAGCCAATTTTTATACAAAAAAGGAAACTACCTAATGGTCAATTTTGTAAAATTATAATTAGCTAATGTATGCGTGTATGGTTTCAGCTAACAATTTTTAAATTTCGCGGAGGATTTCTAGGGGTATCACATGAAAACATTTGCAGTCAGTAGCGGTGATAAATTAGGCGAAAGGAATTTCGAATTGTTTGAGTAACGAAATATTATACCTGCTGTTACATATATAAATAATTACGTCCGTTTACGTAAACATGTTTACATTAAAATATTATTAGTTTAATTTAATCATTTACTGCAGTACGTCACTGCCTTTGTTATTTAACCTGACATTGACGTTTATATACGAGTAGTACCAACAGAAATCCGCCGCGAAATTTAAAAATTGTTAGTCGGGCCTGTCTTTATTCAATGCCAAAATAAACTTTTTCTCAAAACTACCAAAACGGATTTTGGCCCTCTTTTATAGCCCATCTAAACTTATATGATGTTCACGTCATCAACGAAAAGTCACTAGATTGTTTATTTGTAATTCGGTTTAAAGTTTATTCTATAGATGATTTACCTGCGCTCATATTAGATGGTATAAAGAAAGGCTACAATTTATTAGAACTGTCAAAATGCGAGGTATGAGGTGACAGCACCTTTTTTTGACCTTTTATTGATGACGTGAACATCATATAGGTTTGGATAAGCGATACCAAGGTACAGAATCGTTATTTTATTGTTTTATAGTTTATATTTTTGTTTATGTAGGTGCAATACATTATGTAGTAGTAGTGACTATAGAGTACATAATTACATAAGAGTAGATAATTAATACAGTACATTAAAGAGTACATTAATACATTAAAGAGTACATAATTAATTAGAGTACATAATTTTTTTCCAAATTGTTGCACTATTTTTTTTTCATGAAACTTTTAGGGGTAGTCGTAGGCATTAGTAGCGATATTTAATAATTTTTACGATTGTTCACTTTGACCGAACTGTAAAATTTTCAATTTTCAAAATTTCCCCATTAATTTTTTAATAGTTATTATTAGTCGAAACAAATAGAAAAAAAAATATATGTTATACTGTGAAGTATTCTCTAACAATCTGTTTTTGATTTATTTTCGTAGCTATAATAGTTTCGTAGATAAACGAATTTAAAAAATAGTCCCCCCCCCCGGTACATATTTTTTAAATTTTCTCAAGGACTATTGAAGGTTAGGGAGTGAAACATGTATATATCGTTTCCTTATGACTTGCCAATGTAATAATATAGGTTGTTTCATAGATTTGTTTTGGGGGCCATTTTGCCATGCTTATCCTGCTATTCCCTTTCAGTGATTTAGCGCCAGAAGGTGAAATATTGTTTCGATTCTAATAACTTTGAAACATAAGTTTTTTCATAAAGCGATCAGTTTTCGAGTTATTTCGGATTAAGGATGTTTTTAACTAACCCCTCTAATCTTTGCAATTTTTATTTTAACTCGTAGGTTGTATGGGACTTCTTTTATGACTTTAAGAGTAGTATAAATACATAATGAAAAGGAAATCAGCATAAAATGAAATTAAGTACCTAGTTCGTCTTTTATAACTCAAATTGCATTGAAACAACTAAAGTTGAAATAACACGATTTTAAGGCTCTTTAAGATTTAAATTTTTTATATCCAAAAAGACGAATATACGTACCGAAAACTACAACAATTTTTTTCCCCACAATTATAAAGCTTCATAATGCAAAGATCTATTTCATAAGTTGAAATGCATGATTCAAACCTAAATAAAATATTACATATCTTCACAAATACGGCCCGTCATTAAAATGTTAAATATTAGGGGGTCCGAAAAGTAATCAAAATTCTTCGATGAGCTCATTCGCAGCCAGTTTGTGTCGAGACACGACCCCGCAAACACGGAAGTTTTATTGTTACGTTCAATTTTGGTTGTAAACTTTATTTTTCCGTTAAAAGTTTTTGTTCTACCAAGGACGAAAGATGTCAAGGCCAACAATAGAAGAAGCACACTTACGTCATTGTATGCTATTTTTGTTCGATCAAGGAACGAAGGCAAACGAAGCAGTGAAAAACATTACCGATACTTACGGGGATGTTCTGAAACTAAACAAGTGTCATAGATGGTTTAAAAAGTTTATAAATGGAAATAGATCAAAGATGCCGCACGAAAAGGACGACCCCAAAAATTAGATGATTATATCCTGAACGCGATGGTAGATTCAGATCTTCGTCAAAAAATTGAGGAATTATCACTGAAGATTGGCTGTCCATGGTCTACAGATCAATGATCTTCGTCGCATAGGAAAATTGTACAGGCAAGGAATTTGGGTTCCTCATGAATTGACGGAGATGGCGCTCGATGAACGGCGTACCATCTGCGCGTCTCTTTTGTTTTGGTATGAAGCCGATCCTTTTTTCCGATGAATTGTAACTGGAGATGAGAAGTGGGTGCTGTACAATAATCCTGCACGAAAAAGACAATGGCTTTCTTCCGGAGAAGCGCCTGTTCCGATACCTCGACCATCACTAACAATAAAGAAGGTCATTGTTTGTGTGCGGTGACTGCTTGAACCCGATCAGACCGTTACAGCGACAATGTATTGTGAACAGCTCGAGCGAATGAAGCAAGAGCTCATAAAAGAACGATCTGTTTTGGTCAATAACAAAAAAAGGATCCTTCAACACGATAACGCGAGGCCTCACGCTGCAAAAATAATACAAGAAAAAATAAGGGAGCTCGGATTGGAACTTTCACCTTATTCACCAGATCTCGCGCCAGATTGTTAGAGCATACATTAAGAAATAGAAAATTTAACAATGTTGGAGAAGTGAAAACGCACGTGGAAAAGTTCTTCAATGAAAAATCGAAGGACTTTTTTAAAAAGGGAATCGAACAACTGCCTTTACGCTGGCAAAAAGTGTTAGAAAATTATGGAACTTATTTCGTTGACTAGTATTTAAGATTTCTTTAATAAATAAATGTTTTTCGCCAGCAAAAAAAAATTGATTACTTTTCGGTCCCCCTAATATAAAATGAAACAATACGAATAATCACAATCAACGTAAAAGGTCAAAATAATGTTGCCGTGTTACCTAATAATTTCTTCCGGAAAAAATATATTTATAATTAGTTGTTTATATTTTTATAAAACCATTTAGGACGTAGTCAATTAACGAATGTCGACATTAGGATTCGAGCGTGCGCCGTGTCGTGTAACAAATTGACAATCGAAACTAAGAGACATCGAAATGTATTAAGAGAGCGAAAAGTTCCGTTTTTTTTTTTGATGGGCTTTAATGCGAATTAATTCCTTTCGTCATTTTCGCGCTCGATAAAATTCTTTTTCGAAAGTTTCTAACTCCTCACCCCCAAAACTACACTTATCGATCGAAGAAACAAATTTTTACTACCTCGCGATGAGAAATATTTTAAGTTAGAAATTTCAACGAGTTTTCGTTTAATGTCGAAAAAAAGAAATTTCAAAATTGGCCCGTAAGAGACTATAACTCGGGGGAACCATAAACTTTTGTATATTGTTGGTAAACGATTTTGTAAATAATTTTCAGTATTTATTGCTTCTCCCCAATATTTATTTTCTAAGTCTGCATCTAAAAGCATACATCTTGTCATCTCCATTAAATAACGATTTTTCCTTTCTGCAACTCCATTTTGTTGAGGACAGTATGGTGCTGAATGTTGAAATTTTATTCCTTCTTTTCTGAAAAATTCTTCTATTTCATTATTTATATATTCTCTACCTCTATCAGATCTAAATACTTTAGGCTTTTTACAAATTTGATTTTCAACTTCTCGTACATAATTTTTAATTTTACTTGCAACTTCATCCTTATTTTCAATAAATATATGTACGTATAACGACTAAAATCATCAATAAATGTTAGAATGTACCTTTTATTTCCTGGTGTAACCGTTTGCATAGGTACACACGAATCAGTGTGTATTAGATCACAAATATTACTCGATTTATTCATCGAATCTTTCGGAAAAGGCAACTTTTTCATTTTACCTTGTATACAACTATGACACATAAGTTTATCTTTACAACTGTCTACCTTCAAATTTTTAAATTTCCCATCTGTGATAAACTTCTTTACTACTTCTGGATCTCGATGTCCAAATCGTCGATGCCATTACTATTATGTTACTATTTCCGTCCCAAACAAAATAAGTCTTTTCAACCATTTTTAGTTTATAGAGATTTGCTTCTGGTACAGCTACTGCTATAACAGAATTATTTTTAGAAATTCTACAAACGTCATTATTAAAATTAACAGAATATCCAATTTTAACTAATTTTCGTACAGACAGCAAATTACTTTCTAATTCTGGAATATACAATTCCTCTTTTACGAGAATCTTTATTACTTTGTCATTTCTAAATCTAACCTTCGCCTATACCTTTAGCTTTTAGCATTTTTCCATTTGCTAATTGTACTTCGCTATTAGTAATAGTAGAAATTAAAAAAAAAGACTTTTGATTTGACATATGACAAGTACATCCAGAATCAATATACCACGAATTATTTTCACTTGAATATTCTATTTGCTCATCAAGTTTGAAACACAGATTTCTCCCATCACCTTCTTCCTCTTCGTTACCTTTTTTATCGTCTCTAACATTATTTACCTTCTGATTTCTTTTCTTTAGAAATGCCTCGTAGAAATAACAATCTCTTTTTAGATGCCCGTTTTTCTTGCAATGAAAACATGTTATATTAACATTTTGCTTTCCTTTTCTCACATTGTGAGTTTTTAATGCCTTTTCTTCATAACTTTCATCTATACTTATACTGTTATTATCTTCTCTCCTTTTATACTCTTGGAGTAATTTTTCTTTTACTACTTCTAAGGTAATGTCTGCTTCAGATCTAGATTCTAAAGCAGTAACCAAAGAATTGTAACTATCAGGCAAACTACACAACAAAAATGCTACTATTAAATGCTCTGCAATATGTTCTCCTAATGAAGTTAGTTGATAAACCATTTCCATTATTTTAATCACATGTTCTTCCGCCTTCAGACAATCTTGCACGACATATTTTCTTTAAAAGAAAAACTTTAGTCGTTAAAGTTGATTTTTCATAATATCTTTTTAAAGAATCCCATGCTTGTTTTGCAGTTTCTGCATTTCTTATATGAATGATTTGATTGTCTTCTATTAGAAGACCAATTGTAGCTTTTGCCTTATTATCTTGTTTTCTCCAAGTTTCAGTTATTTCAGTAGGTTTTTCTTCCAAAACGATTTCTAATAAGTCTTCCATTATTAACAATAATTCCATTTTATACTTCCAGATATTATAATTTTTACTGTTCAATTTTAAAAAATTGAATTTATTAATATCTGTAATTTTTATTTGTCAATATATTTTACTACTATTTATATTACAAAATCTTCTTATTATATTGACTCTATTAATTCTGGACTGGGCCCATAACTCTGATAGCCCTTTTGCGTGTCAATTATATTTATAATTATAACACTGGAATTCTCTCAGAATTATATCTGTTTATTTATCACTTGTTATTATTATTACAACGAAAAAACAATGTATTGTACATTTTAACATATATACACAGTTAAATCATGTTAAATGGTTTTATTTTGATGCTAAAAATATGCGTACACACATTTCATCGTTTCAATCGGTCGGTCGTTTTCTACGCTCGTTACAGATAACGAAAGTGTTGTGTCTACAGACAATTTTATTATTTCTATAGTTGAAAGTGTGTAGGTAACGGCGTCGAAAGATTTTTCTTGAGATCTCGATTCAAACATCGTCATCAATAAAACCTCGCATTTTTACAGTATACCTACTAATAGACTGTAGTTTTTCTTTGGCGCACGTCAATACGCCACGTTCGAAACTTTAAACTACAATTCAGTAACTTTTTACGCGTGACGCGCATCGGAACCTATCGCGAACAACGTGTAGGTACGACATGACGTTTTTAACTTATGATACAGACGCTCTTTTTTCTCATTTTACCGTTAAGGTATTTTTGTGCTCGGAGACTTTAAAATATCCACGCCGACGACACGTCAAAATTCAAAAATAAATCAGTTTCGAAAATTTTCGCTATAAATACAAATTTCGGTTTCCGGGAAAAACGAATTTACAATTACTATCCGCGTCGGAGACTTTGGGGCGTCCGCATCGCCGATTATATAAACAAAGAAAAAACAGATCTAGGTCACGAAGTGCAAATAGATTTGTTTTTCTTCGACGCAGAGGTCACCTTATATAAACGACAATCGCTAATTCAATTAGAGACGCTTCGATTTTGGACATCGAACGAGCGCGCAAGAAAAATACTACCTCGCCGATTCAGCTTGCGCTTTTATGACGTACGGGAGCCGTTAAGTTTCTTTTTGATCTGTTGGATTCTAAAAAAAAAAAGGAACAAAAAACAACAAACGAGTGGGCGTTTTGTTTTTCGGACCACGACCGTACGAAAATGTTCGAGAATATACTGATCCTTAAATAGGTAGACGTTTATATGCATTTTTCGACGGAAGAGTTCCCGTTTATAGACGGGCGACTCATCCGCGCCCGATTTCGTCATTAATTTCTATTTTTATTGTGTTTATTCAAATAGAGGTCGAAAAATGTAATTCCTAACGAAAATAGACGAATTTTGTTTTCGCGCAGATTCCTCAGGATTTGCAATGGGTGTCCAATTTCTGGATCGCCCCGTCATCGTTCCCTCGCAATCGGAACTAAACGTGGCCAAATACAGACGATAACCTCTGACGTCCTCGTCATCGAGAAAAACGAAAAAGAAACATAGTACGCGGATTAAGTAAAAACAGCTGATCGTCGATAATGCGAAAAAATTATCGAATTCTTGGCAATGCGCTCGCACGTAGCGCCTATTACTGCGTTGCCTTGCCAAAACGTCGATTACCGCTAATTTCGGAACCTTCCGAAACGCGGACCTTGAAATGTAATTTTCACTTGTAAACACGGGGAGGGCTCGAGAATTTATTGGTTTTAATGTGATTGTAGTTCGGCGCGCGGGGCCCAATGAAGTTTACGGTTTTATATTATTTTGCGAATGCCGACGTTTTCGCGCGACGAAGCAAAAGTTTACAATCTGCTTTTCCAGTTCGGGCCCCTCGTAAAATACGCCCACGTCTCCGTTTCTAAAAATATTGCTACAAATGAAAATTGTCGCGGAAAGAAAGGGGGGGTGGTTTTTAATTGTCGAAGTCTAAGGGAAACTATGTCGGTTTTTTTTTTGTTCGAAAGTGGTTGTAAATATGTTTGTGTTAGTGTCTAGGCAACCGGGCGTTGGCAGTTTAATATTGATCTCTTCAGAACGACCCCGTTTCGGAACGTTCACTTGGCTTACTACGCCGTTTATCACTTACATAAATATTAAACTATTGTTTTATTGCCCTTGTTTAAAATTCACTTGGCGCTCGCTTATCGACCGATATCGTCGATGTGAATGCAGCCGAAAGATAAATTGGAACTCGCGTCCCGTTGTTACGTGCGTTACTGCCGTGCGGTTGTGTTGTTTAAATGCGGCGTTATTGTGCCGCACGGAAAAACGCTACGGATCGAATCCCCGGTCCGGCCCTTTAAGGGAAAGAAAACTCGCGGAAAGGTTTAATTGAGCTTGAAAGCTGGCGATCGATTGTTATCGGTGCATTTTTAATTTTGTGCATGGAGGCCCACTCGATCGAGCGCGAAGATAATACGGATAGCGATCGACATGTAGAACAGAGGAAAATTCTTGCTTACAAAGTGGGCTTTGAATAACGTGCGGGTCGCTTTGACGACCGGCATATTTTTGGCCCCGATCCAGAAGTAAACAGTGTCTTACTTTGTTTTTAATGGTGGAAAATGGGTATTCTGGATTTGGTTCCAAGTTCTTTCGGAGAAACGTGGTACTTAACAATAAATTTATGCGGACCACCTCGGTTTATATTCGTCAGTTTAATTTTGGGCGACTTCTTGTTGCTTCAATGTGCACATTTACGTCACGAGTATACGGGGTATTTCAGAATAACCGTTCCTACTGTTAATTAAACACTTTTTTGTAATAAAGTCATGTCCGGAAACGCTCGGTTTCCGAGATACGTCATACCGTTACGGTTTTTTTTTCAATTCAAACTTCTACGCCACTGGGTTTATTGCAAAATTGGCGGTGCTTTTAAAATTTCTAGTGTGTTTTGCAAAAATAAAACCACTTGCATTTTTATAGTGCGATGTATCGTTTCCGAGATAAACGACAAAATCCGATTTCGTATTCATTTAAGCGCGCGTCAATGGAAAAATTTCCAAAGTTTGGAAAGTAACAGTAACCGGTTCCATGTCGAAAGGCCGTCGACAAAAACGCCGTGAGTCAAAACGCCGCGGAAAAAACGCCGTGAACAAAAATGCCGTCTGCTCAAAACGCCGTCAGGTCAAAACTCCGTCGTCAAAAACGCCGTGCGTCAAAAGGCCGCGGCTAAAATGTCGTCTGCTCAAAACGTCGTTGGGCCAAAACACCGTCAGGTCAAAACGCCGTCGACAAAAACACCGTCAGTTTCAAAAGTCAAATTAAATTGAACCTATTATTATAAGCATTAGTACATAGCAGTAATAGGTATCTATTTAACTGTATTTGTATATAAATCGAAATCAGTCAATTCCAGAATTTCAACAAACAGTGAAGATGCGAAAATTTATTCTTATCAGATACCTGCTTACTTTTAAAATACATAAGTATAAATTCAGATTACTTATTATTATATTTGGCACATGCTAGATATAATATAATATGTATATGCTACATTTACGTGTTACATGGTTGGGATAAAATAATATTAAAACTACTTTTTGTCTTTATACAAACTTTCTTAGTGGTAAACGTTCTTATGATAAGAGAAAATGAAGAATTGAAAATAAAGAGCATAGATGAAGTTGTCTGCTTTTAAACAACGATTTAAACGATTAAAATGTTATTCATAACACATATTGTATATTTATAATTATGTAGTATGTGCCAAATATAACAATAATTAATCTGAATTTATACTAGGCTTACTTTAAAAGCAAGTAGGTATCTGTTAAGAATAAATTTTCGCATTTCACTATTTGTTGAAATTCTGGAATTGACTGATTTCGATTTATATACAAATACAGTTAAATAGATACCTATTACTGCTATGTACTAATGCTTATAATAATAGGTTCAATTTAATTTGACTTTTGAAACTGACGGCGTTTTTGTCGACGGAGTTTTGAACAGACAACATTATTGTTCACGGCGTTTTAGCCACGACCTTTTGACGACGGCCTTTTTACGACGACGTTTTTCACTAACGGCATTTTTGTTCACGGCGTTTTCTCCACGGCATTATGACTCACGGCGTTTTCGTCGACCGCCTTTTGACCTGACGGCGTTTTGAGCAAACGACATTATTGTTCACGGCGTTTTAACCACGGCCTTTTGACCCACGGCGTTTCTGACGACGGCCTTTTTACGACGGCGTTTTGACCCGACGTTTTTCAATAACGGCATTTTTGTTCACGGCGTTTTCTCCACGGCGTTTTGACTCACGGCGTTTTCGTCGACGGCCTTTTGACCTGACGGCGTTTTGAGCAAACGACATTATTGTTCACGGCGTTTTAACCACGACCTTTTGACGCATGGTGTTTTTGACGACGGCCTTTTTACGACGGCATTTTTGTTCACGGCGTTTTCGTCGACGGCCTTTTGACCTGACGGCGTTTTGAGCAAACGACATTATTGTTCACGGCGTTTTAACCACGGCCTTTTGACCCACGGCGTTTCTGACGACGGCCTTTTTACGACGGCGTTTTGAGCAGAAAGCACTTTTGTTCACGGTGTTTTAATCACGGCCTTTTGACGCACGGCGTTTTTAACGACGGCCTTTTTACGACGGCGTTTTGACCCGACGTCGTTTTTCACTAACGACATTTTTTTCACGGCGTTTTCTCCACGGCGTTTTGACTCACGGCGTTTTCTCCACGGCGTTTTGACTCACGGCGTTTTCGTCGTCGGCCTTTTGACCTGACGGCGTTTTGAGTAGTCGGCATTATTGTTCACAGCGTTTTGAGTAGTCGGCATTATTGTTCACAGCGTTTTAACCACGGCCTTTTGACCCACGGCGTTTCCGACGACGGCGTTTTGAGCAGATGGCATTTTTGTTCACGGTGTTTTAATCACGGCCTTTTGACACACGGCGTTTTTAACGACTGCCTTTTTACAACAGCGTATTGACCCGACGTTGTTTTTCACTAACGGCATTTTTGTTCACGGCGTTTTGACTCACTGCGTTTTCGTCGACGGCCTTTTGACGTGATACCACCAGTAACCATCAAGATAAGAAAAAAGCCAATATAGTTATTCTGAAACGCCGTGTATAAATGTAGAGCGTTCGTGCAAACTCGGCATGTTCACATAAAGTATAGTTTCGAGAAAAATACGAAATACTGTTTATTCGTGGGGGGGCGCCGAATTTAAATTTATACGATTAATTAAAACCAACACTAAAAACTTATTAATAACCAATCAAAACGTCAAGCTTTAAAAAAATCGTCGATATAAAATCTTTTATAGCAAGAAAACTGGCTTGCTAATAGGTGATAAAACAAATCGATAAAACCGTACCTTGATTTTATCGCGCACGCACGTGTCGAACTAAAAATTCCATCGAAATATTAAATTCTTACAATTAATGCAAAATGAGCGAAATTCTAAATAAATGATTTTGTCGTTGTATAATAAATCATTTTAAATAAGTAGTAATCGTATATTAATCTTCTGCAATACGCACGAGGTTATTTTTATACTGGGGTAAATTTTTCTTTGGGCGACTCGAGCCTATTTTCCGTAAGAAAATTATTGTCGAATCAATTAATTTCCGAATAATTTTCACGGAAAATAGGTGTTCGCCCAAAAAAATTGCGATATTTAGTTTTAGGGTACGGAAGGGTACGGTTTTCAGTACTTCCGGAATCGATGACGTCTCGAGTTTGCACGAAAGCTCCTTAAATATACAAAGACGAAAATACGTCGTTAGAGTGTTGTTCGTTTCACAGAAGAGGAACGATGGATTTAAATGGTGGTTTAAATCGAAAATCCGCCAATTTTCACGATTTTTCGCGATCGAAAAACCATCGTTGGCCTTCATCGATACCTTTCCAATGAAATTCGATTGACGGTTAATTATCGATAATCCGTCACGCTCTTCGACCTCACCTCGACCATTTAATAACAATTTGTAGCTCCTTCCTCGTGTGTCCTTTTTCGCGGTCCGATGATCGTTTCGTGTCCGTTACGTGTCGCGCTTGTTCCGGTTTTTTCGTTCGACGCCGTCAACGATGCTTCGTTAGCCATCTCGGTTGTGTCTTCGGAAGCGAACGATTATTATGAGGGCATTTTCCGTAATAGTTTGAAATGATGTGGCGCTAAATTGATATCGTATGGGCGATTATTGGAGCAGATATCGATTATGCCACGCTTTCGAATCGATTACGTTCGCGTAGTTGCGACAAAAATTATGCAAACGCGATCGTTTTTCGTTTTTCAATCGAAAATCGGTCGATTAACGGGAATCGAACCGAGCGGCCGAATCCGAAGAAGTAAAAGAGACGAATCCGAATTTGTCTTGGGCCTATTTTTAATCGAATCGCAAGATATTCGCGCCGTACCTCGACGAACTACGTTGCCTACGTTGTATTTTTAGATGTAGGAGCGCTGTTTATACATAGTTTCCGAGCACCACCCCACTTGATTTTGCGCGAATTTCGATTTAATTTCAACAATGACCTCTGGGCGTCTCGACGAACATAATATCGCACGGTTTTATTTAGGTTCTTGGCTTGATTTGCTCGCCCGCTACGCGCCACCTAGTTTATTATTTCTGACTAAAAATTGTGCATGCACTGGCGATTAAATTAACTTCCGTTACAAGAGATCGAACACGCAGGCCCAAAGTCGTCAATGTTGCGCGACATTTAAGACGAAAATAGCCCTCATCCGAAGGGGCAAATTATAATTAAAGGCGCAAGCAATTCCGCCAAGATTACAAAATAAGGTTAACGCTCCTGTTTTTAGACAAAACCTCTTATGAATAAATAAGCTATTCGAAGATGGCAGTCGGCCCCCGTGGCCGGGGGTGGCAAATTGCGCACGCACTTTCGATCGTGCCTTATTTGATACTTCAATGTGAAGGGCTCGCTTTCTACGCGTGTTTTTTTAACACTTCGGCTGATCGCGAAAAGCGAACATTTTCGCAGGCCCGTTCGATGAATGGAAATTGCGTGCGGCGCGACAAAAAGCTCGGTCGGTATCTTGACGGAAAAATTTGGGTCAGGCCTATTTTTATTGCGTTTAGATTTTCCGTCTCGAATATCTCGAAGGAACGAACGACCCGTTGCCGGGTTATAATTAAAATCGTTTGGACGCGAGCCTTCCTATACGGCGAATAAATTATCGACGAGCATCGCGCGAATTAAAACGAAACGATTGTTTGGCGAAAAATAAAGGGCGACGTTAATTAACATAGAACGGGAACTAAAAGATCGTTAGGCGTAAGTGTATTTAACGGGATAGCGTTAGAAATCACGCACACGCTTAATGCGAAGTTAATTACGAAGGAATTAATGGTCGACGTAATTTATAACGTGGATCGCGGAGGGATGGACACGGGGAAAATAAGTTAACGAAAACGAAATTGACCGATATTGTTCAGGTATATATAATTCATGCTTGTGGCCGTATTATAGTAAAAAGTTTTTTTTTTGACGCAGTTAACATATCGATCTGAAGGCCATTAGCGCAATTGGTTTTCCGGTTTATGGGTCATAATGGATAATTTATTTTACTTCGTTGTAATACAGGTGATCGATTATGTGGTGGCGTTGTGACATAACCAACGGACATTGAAATTAAATGTTTTACGCTTTTCGTGCTCGTTGATGTTTTTCAAACGTTGCGGACTTACGAAAACTATCCAACTGCGCCGTTTTTCCATCTATTGCCAAAAGTTTTTGGGCATTCATCATGCCAGTTGTGGTGGATTTCGAACTTTTCTCGCGATGCCAAATAATTTTGGCAAACTCTCGAATTGCACACCTTTAATAAATTGGCGAAGTGGAAGGTTACACGTCGAAAGTTATAGAAAATTTTCGAGATTTACCGTCGTAGGACCTGAAGGTGAACGGCGCAAGGTCTTTTTGGCCGCGTTCGTTGAGCGAACGCAATTTTTGCCTTTGCATTTATACGTACAAGGCGTTCTTGCGGTTTTTGTTCGAATTGAGGCCAGAGCTGGTTTATTATACATTATAGATACGTTTATGATGCAAATGGCTGCTGCTATTACCACGTTCTAAGGGAATAATACACTTTGCGGTCTGGAAAATTTTATCATAATATTCTAGAAGCTCGTTTAGATACATAAATATTTATTTAGGAAACCTATAGAGTAACCTCCCAATTAGAAACCACGAAAAAGAAAAACCGTAAGTAAATAAAGGAAGTTTTGGCGACGAACAAAACGATCAACGATTAAATTTATTGGTCAAAAAGAATACAAACATGTTCGTCGACTTAAAAATTTAACTTAAATGTTGATAACCTTGAAAATATTATGTTTTCGAGCGACTTTCGGGATCGCGGAAAAACGTAAATATATAGAAAAGACACACAAACAAACAGGAAGAAGTTACCCACTACAAAAATCGTTGCTTTCTCAGTTTCTGTTTTGAGGCGTTCTGACGGATACAAAAAAAGAAAATGACAGGCCAATACGTGCCATTACGTTTGCAAAACGGTCTGAAGCAAAAGTTAGATAATCCCTTTTAACTGTTTTAAACACCTTTTATTTATTTAAGATTTTCGATTGTCGAAAAACTTTAGATACAGGTTAAGGGGCGAGTCAAAATTCACTCCCCGACGCTCGGACATGTGCTCTACAAACGTTAAAGATAAAACAAAAATAAGAAATATCAAAGCAAAGCCGCTTTTGGGGAATTTGGAAAAGAAAAAAATCACGTTTCGCGTAATTTTTCGTTCAATCATAACAAACTTAAATGCGAAAAAGTCACTTGAAATATTAAATACGAAGGAAAAACGTCGCCGTTCTCGTCAATACATTTTTGCGACCTCTTCGATTTGTCCGAAAACGGCTTCGCTTTCGGATTTTTGGTATTCTTCGTTTTCGTCTTGTGTAGGTTACGTCTAATTGTAGAATACAAATCCGAGCGCCGGGGACTGAATTTTTGACTCGCCCCGCATTTAAAAGTCTAGAAAATCGAGGAGATATTGATTACTGTTTGAGCCGAGAGTGCTGCGCTTCAACTACACAATTAAATTGGGGTAAAAATGTGCGACAAAATTTCCACTAACTCGCGAAGAAAATACGTATCGTTATTATTTATAAGGGTTGTCGCAGAAGCACCTGATCGTAAAATTTACATTTCGGAATCTCGTCGCGAAGCGTTATTGTTAATTATTAAAAAAAATTGTTTAAAGTTTGATTTTGTTGCCTAGCGAGGTACCTACGATCGAAAACAAGTTGCAGTCGGGGAGAATTAAGCGACTTATCTACAAGGTCGAAGCGATTCAAATTAAACGATCTCCATCGTCATTTTCTAAATAAATCAAAAGAGTGCTGACGGGCCAATTAAATAATATGAAAACGTTTCCCGTTGGCACCTACTTAAGTTAGAAGGGCAATTTGATAACGGGTAAAATTCATTTTAATTGGTAAATTTATGCGGAAATAGAACTCGAAGGGTAAACGTTAAAAGCAAGAGTCGCGAGGACTTTTAATCGAATCGAATTTTGAGTAAATTTTGGACTTGGGCGAACGAGTTCGAACGCTTCTCGTTTTTGTTGTTTTTAACGCTATCGTCCGAAACGAGCTCAATTTGGTTACCGAATCGTTAGTAGTAATCACGGAAAAGAAGCAATTATTATTATGGAGGTCACGAATATTTTATAAACGAAATTTCCATCGAATAAATTGTTTTCGGATCGTTAAAAAAAACGAATCGTAATATTTATCCGTTCAATCGAAAATTGAGTTTTTTCCATTGAATTTAACAACTTTTCGATCAAGAAGGTCGAAATAATTGAATTTTGAACCGAATTAAATAAAAAAGTGTTTCCACTATCGTCGTAATTTAGACAATAAAATGAAAAAAACGATTTTGAATAAAACAATCGCGCGAGGGAAGTTGTCAGGTGCGGACTCGGTCCCACTACCCACTGAAAACCTTTGGAAAATTGAGGCGAAGTCGTAAACTTCAATTCGACCACCCAGTGATTTAGGATTGAATTGAGTTTTTTGTTTGCAAACGAAGGAAATCTTCGTAAGTCGCGGGGTTGGAAACGAAGCTGGATCGCGTGTCGCCGGCGATTAATTTAGAAAGCGAGGAATTAAGGGGATAGTAGACGCTCGAAAATGAATACTTATATATCGTTGGTAACAACTTTGAAAAGTTTCTTGACGTTGTAAATGATGTATTTTTTGATAATTATTTGATATTCTGTAATAAAAATTTATTGATCTTGTACGATAACAAAAATAAATTTTTAGATATTTTCGCTAAATCTATGGGAAATTTATAACATATTTTTACATTTATAGAATCTGCATTGGTTTATTTAGGTGATAATATCGATAAAAATTGAAACTTTCCTTTAGTAATCTCAAAATTTCAATTTTTATAGACGTTTTATAGTTACTTATGACGTGTGATCATAAATCGTGTGTCTATAAAAATTAAAATTGTGAGATTACTCGAAGGAAGTTTGAATTTTTATCGATATTATCATCTAGATAAACCAATACAGATTCTATAAATGTAAAAATATGTTACAAATTCCTCATAAATTTTGCGAAAATATCCAAAACTTATATTTGTTATCGTATAAGATCGATAAATTTTTATTACACAATATCAAATAATTATAAAAAATACATCATTTACAACGTCAAGAAAATTTTCAAAGTCGTTACCAACGATACAAAAAGCGACCGCTATCCCCTTAAATTCGCGCGCGTTAAATTTTTTTTAGCTTTAAATCTCGACCGTTGCCAAAATATTCGCGCCTCCGCGAAACGTAACTCCCTAGAAAAGTCGCGAGTTGTAAATTGTTTCAGGTGCGACCGTCTGGTGTTTTCGTTTTTGATTTGTGGCAGGAAAACGCGTAAACAATTCTAAAAAAAAAATAATCGAAAAATCCATTTTATTCGCCAAATTCCGCGTTAATAATAGAACGGCGTATTTTCCGGCCCTTTCGACGAGCCGATGGTTACACGCCACTTGAAAGGCACACGAAGCAGGTGGTACACTCGTGCCGGAATTTGCGAAATTACATGATCACTCGGTTACCTACGTCTATTTACACTAACAATGAATGGAGTACATAACTATCACGCAAATTACACGCATCCACACGATCCATATAGTCAACAAGGTCGTGTCGCGTTACGTCACGAAAAAGGTCACGTGAATTTCATTAACGGAAAAATTAATTTGAGACGTCCATCTCGTTGTCTTTCGGAAGCGAACCTTAACCATGTCTATCGATTACTTTTTCCAACCGGAATGTGACCCTTGTCGTGTTTAGGCGAGGGCCGTGTTGCGTGTTTATGGATTATTCCTGGTTACCGGGTCACAAGGACGCGTTAATATTCATCGGACCATTAATTTCGGCGTGATGTACTTATTATCCGGAAAATTCGGGAAAACGCTTATACGGTTATATAACGGCAGGTCTGAGTAATTGTCCGAGCCGTAAATCTTACTGTTTACCTTTGTAAATGACAGGGCGTTGCCAAATGTGCCAACTTTTGGCCCACTGACAATTTCGAGACCGACGAAACGCTCGTCGGAACGACTGCCAAAATGCCTAGCGCCGAATATCTAGACGATCTATAGATAGACAGGTGAATAGGATGATTTTTTTTTAAAGAGCAAGCCGTATCGACTTTATTCGATTTTCGCGAAAACAACTCTATTTTTACGGAAAATGCTGCGCTTCCAGTAACCTCTGCGCGTCGACGCGCCGCGCGGCGCACTAATGGGGCGAATTGGCAAATATCATCTCAAAATTCAATATTGTCAAGTATGTTGTAGGAGTAAAAGAAAAATTAATTATAAATCATTGAAATTTATATTTTTTGATCTGTGATTATATTTGTTGTAGGTTTTTCCGTTAATTTGTTATAAGGCCTCATAATTGAACATTTACAAACAACAGATCTATTGCTACATTTTACGCGAAACTTTAAACTCCTATCGTAATGTGTTACGGGTGGAATTTAGATATTATTTTTGTTTTATTAGCTTAAAAGAATATCTATTTGCTATGTAAAGGCCTAATTTGGGTTCTTTATATTTAATAATTGTTAAAAATGAAATTGAGAAGCGCAATGATTTAATTGACTGCAATTATAAACTTGGATTAGACGTTTAGTAACTAGCGGTTTTTGTCGATGACTCGAAATTGCGATTTTATGTTCGTCAAAGTGTCTACTTTAAGAATTAGCAATAAAATCTTGCACCTTTTTAAAATATTAGGTTTTAACAGAGCGCTGCGTAATAAAAGTTCAATAAGAACAATTAATTTCGAAAAATATTATTGTATCTGTGGTCGTGATGAGATTATAATTTGTATATTTGTTAATATTTTGCACCGGTTTCTTTTTATATTTATCGTATCAAAACATATACAGGGTTGGGCAAAATGAACGGAACAGCAAATGTCTGGCTTTATTAGGAGCTGGACTGAAAACTGACATTAAAAAAAGTTTTTGTATATTTTATTTAATATTTAATGACGTTTAGAGATTTTCGTTATCTGTCATATTTTTCAAGCCCGTTGGTTATTATTTTAAATGGAACACCCTAATTTTTATTATTGATTTGTATTCCCGAAACAATCGTACGACTTTTTGTTCCAATAAAGTTCTAAAATCAGCTCGTTTGGAATTATTTCATGTTTTGTAAAAAAAAATTATTAGCTGCAGGGTGTTACAAATAACCACATTTTAAAGATATTTATGCATGTACAAATTTAATATTTTAGGTAAGTATTTTAGAAAGTATGCTGCATCGAACGATGTATTATAAACTTAACGAAATAATATCGAATGATCCAAAAAAAAAATGCCAAACATGTTATCCGAAAAATATTAATATCTTAGTAATTTTAAATACCAACCTACATTTTTCTCAATTCTATTGCATTGTACGTTCAAAGTTAGGGCCAGGTTGTATTTACTTCCCTATATCTAAATGTCATAGTTTTAGAGTTATTTTGGAAAATGTCGGAAACTCCGTCGAAATTTTATTTCATTCGGTATTATTTTGTTAAGTTAATGATTGATCATTCGATGCAGCATACTTTCTAAAATACTTACCTAAAATATTAAATTTGTACATGCATAAATGTCTTAAAAATGTGGTTATTTGTAACACCCTGCAGCTATCAATTTTTTTTGTTACAAAACATGAAATAATTCCAAACGGGCTAATTTCAGATGCAACATTTATTGGAACAAAAAATCGTACGATTATCTCGGAAATACAAATCAATATAAAAAATTAGGGTGTTGTTCCATTTAAAATAATAGCCGATGATATCATAACTTGAAAAATATGACAGATAACAAAAATCTCTAAACGTCATTAAATATTAAATAAAATATACAAAAACTTTTCTTAAGATCAGTTTTCAGTCCAACTCATAATAAAGCCATAAATTGGATATTCCGCTCATTTTGCCCAATCCTGTATAAAAAAATTCAAATTCAATTTAGGTACTTAGGTACATAATAATATCACTAGTAGATATACCGTTAAGTACTACTGTCGAACAATTGTCTGTGCAATATAATTTCAAAAGGAAAGAAAATTTAAATAGTGATTATTAAGATAGCATTTTCCCTACGCTTATTGTTATATTTCTAATGTAATATTTAATAAACTCGGTATAAATTATAAAACTACATTTATTCAGTAGCGTACATTCGAAATTTCACTTCGATATACGTTTTACTGTTGAAGTTATTAAATTTTGAGATGATACGTAACTGTTCGCCCCGTAGTGCGGCGTCGCGTCGCTGAGCGATGTTAAGGAAAAAGAAAACGACTCTGCGCGTCGAATTCGTATTTTAATTAATATAAACAAGCGACTGAATTATTATTATTATCATTATTGTTACGACGACGACAGTAACCGATGCAAGGTGCCTATTTAAAAATAAACTTCGTATTTACTTCTTAAAACGTGTATATTTCGCTCAAAACCGCCACGACTTTCCTCTGTTTGTTTGTAGCATATGATTTTTTTTAACGATAATAAAACCCAACCTTGACAATATCTGATTATTACATACATACGTACTCGTGGCTTTAAATGTATATACAATAGTTGTTTACAACTTTTCGACGATTGCATTTCGAAATAATAAATCGAATTATCACTTTAATACATCTAATTTTGCGACCGTTTATTCTCGAAGTTTTTTTTTACGTGTAAGCCTCCCAAAATATTGCCCCATAAATTGTCGAAGATTACTAATGTACGCGCTAGTCGCCAACTAATGGCGTATTCAAAACACAATCGAAAATCTATTTTTAGATCGCGACAATAATTCTACGGTGATTTATCTTCTTGGCAAAATTTCGAATGGCCGACTCTAAAATAAGGCGCTAATTACCGCACTGCTTACCTACTCAAAAAATTTGTTTACCCGAACGTACGTTTACGTTTGCGGCGGACGGGAGGCGGTCGCGTGGGGTCTTTTGTCTTCGAGGGGCGGCCAATTACTTGTCGGGATTACGCGATTTCTGCGCGTATATACACGCGAATCGCCTTATCTCGTTTAAAATTACGGCCGGATCGCTGTTTTTCGGCGATAGATTCGAAATTTAAACAAGGGGAAGCGGGATTCGCCGCGTAATGGAATCTCGGGTCGATTAGCGAACGGGTTTTGTTTGTTATATAGACGTGGAATCAAAAGTCGCAGGAATTTTCGAAAGGATTTAGGTTGATCGGTTTATCGCGGCGTCCGTTGAAGGTAATTTGAGGTAATTACGTCTCTTAAGACGTGTCCCACGAATTTTGCAAGAGAAGACAGTTTATTATTAAATTGATCATTAGGGAACAACGAATGGGATTTCAATTTAAGAGTGGCGCGGGGGGGGGGGGAATTACTTCGATTAAAAGTAATTTAAGGTAATTCAGATTTATTATAACTATCGCCTCTAACGTTAATTGCAGTTCAAAATAATTTTAAATCGAATAAGGGAGGTATCGCTAACATAATTAAAATTGCAGTTCCGTTAATAACAAGTGTTGCTCGGCAGGTAATTTTAGGTAAAGCCGTTTTAATTTAATCTCACACGAAGAGTACACAACGACGTTCCGGGAAATTCAAATAATTTATTTATAAAGTACGTTTTCGGAAGCACTACATTTAAATTTGATTTAAGCACAATTTAATCACTTTACGTGCGCGAAACAGAACGTGATATTGTTTTTTGTTTTACTAAAAAATAAATTCGAGGTTCATATTATTTTTTAATTTGCCCCGCGAATGTGTTTCTTCGACAATTAGGTATTATTTTAAAGGCGAACTGGGGTAATTTTATTGCGAGACTGCTAGCACCATCGTCAACATACAAAAGTTGCGTTGAACTAAAAATAAACAACTCGAAACGTTATTTCAATTGAATAACGCGGTGCAGATAATTTAAGAAACATATTTTAATATTCAAGACCATCTATTTTCTCGAACATTCACAATTATGTGAAAAACAAATGGAGAACTTAACTATAAATAAAAGATTTAAAAAAAAAGACACATCGTTGGTAATTCGGGGTAATAAGTTTGACGACCAGCTAAAATCCGCTTTTAACTCGAACTAAGTCTATGTAATTTGATTGGTCTTTTTGTGTCACTTACGCTGTTCGAATCAAAATCTAGATAAAAACAAAACGCTTTTAACTGCGTATATCGAATAAACAATTGTAACTCAATCAACGTGCGTTTACAACAAATTGAAATACGAAATTGATCGCGTGCGTGGGTAATTTCGTATTTTATTATCTTTTAAAACAACTTCGCTAATTGAGTCGAGCAAATTTACACCATTAATTATGCGTTTCGAACGGCGGTTACGTTAGATTGTCGAATTGTTTTTAAGGGTAATTCGGGGTAATTGGCGAACTGGATACCGACGTGGGTGGCGACGGACATCGTTAGCGCGATACCGAAAGCTGTTTTCGATAAGATAATTTGCGCGGCATAAATGCCGAATTTGATTCAATTACGTTTCACGGGTCCGCGGCTCATCGCGGGTAGTTTTCGGTAACGTGCATGGAAAAATGAACGTCGACCGCTAAATTTCGAAGGGTTTTAGTGCCGTCGATGGCTTTGATCTAACAATAAGATTAATTCAAAGGTTGTTTTCGTTAAGTAACGAAGTGTTGCGGGGGGTGCGCGAGAAGTAATTTAGGGTAATGGCATTTTAATGTATCGTAAACAAGCTTAAAAATAACCCCACCCCTCAATAAAGCGGGCTTTCGCGACGATTATACCGAGATTATTTAAAAATTACAAAAACCTCGATTTTTTTTTTAAATTTAAAATCATCTAATTGAGATTCGTCCGCGTTAAGTAATAAAGGATTTATGAGGCGATAATGATAATTTAATGCGCCATTTTAAATCGCGTTATTTTTTCGACTAAGGGTAGGTATTACGATAGAAATCGATCGCGTCTGTTTTCAAAAGTGGAATACGGATTTTTAATTAATTGTCGAGATGGCATTAAAGGTTGGGATTTTTGTATACGTTTTAATAGTGGCGAGCAAACGACGACGAATTGCGTCAGTGCAAGAAATAACATTTTTTCACTTAAAAGTACATAATTTGATTTACACAAATTAACGACATTCCAAATTTAAAACCTATTAATGCAATATCGACATGGGTATATACGAAGAACATACGGATTTCGTTAAAGACATAATTTAAGAGCGACGAACACTTTTGCTTAATTAAGTTTAAAGGGGGCACCTTAAAAAGGCAATTGCGGTAATTAAGCGTGTAATTGTTTACTACTTTAATTCGAAACAAATATTGTTTTGTTTGTCGGTTAACGGTCAAAACTCGATAGCGCGAACTTTATTATGTGGCCGTTGTTTTGATGATAATCTACGTTGAAACACGCGTATCGCGAAAAATAATAGCTTTCCGTTGAAAATAATTGATGGCCAATAAAAATGCTCACGATTTTTCGTCGAGATTTAATGTTAAAACGACGCACACTGAATTTAACGAATTGTATCCAAAAAAAAAATCGTCGCCACGCGAGATTTATTTAAAGGGGGTTTTGTTTTGACCTACATTTTATTGTAAGCCGTTTTTCGGGCGTTTTACGAAAAACGTTTAGGAAAACGAGATGTTTATGTACCTAAAATGAGAATACAATGCGGTTCGCTAATTGGCGTTCAACTGTATGTTAATTTTAACGATGCATCCGTCGACGGTTCAATTCTTAGCGCGTAAAAGGAATCGAGGGGTGCTTTCGTTTTTTTTCGTTCGATGCGGAAATTTGTGTTTAATTGGTTATCGTTGAAATTATTATCGAAACAAGTTGCTAGGTAATTTACTTTCACGATAAGAGCCGTGCATAAGTACACGAAATGAATAAAACATTCCACGTTTTGCGGCTTACGGTGTGTCGTACGTTTTTAATATCGTCTTTAAAGGTGGACCTGCTCGTTGTTTTATTAAATAACTTCGATTAAGGTAATTATGAACGCGACACGGAGAGTTTTTCTCCGTCAGTCCGAAAAACTTTTAATTTCGCGACACGTCGTAACTTATAATTTAAACGTTTATGCGCGTTTTGAACTCGATTACACGGTTTTAATTGTTGAATTTTTACACTTATATAATTTACATTCGTATTATATCTAGCAGTCGACTGTGTAACTTTCGTCAACAATGAAATAATGCAATTGTTATCTTTTAAGGTTACAAAGTTGCGTAAAATACAACCACTAAACGGACGCCACTTGCAAAATAAGTTATATATTTAGAACAATTAAGGGCTTTATTAGAAAAACACGCCGATTAACCTCAATGTTAACAGAATTATCTAAATTAATCGAGACACACACACACACACACACACACACACATTATATATTATATTTAGAATCACACTGACGTATAAACCTTATCAAGTGGAAATTTCACTACGTCCCGGCGTTCACGAAAATTATATATTACGGTTCAAAGGTTTTACATTGATTTTTTTTGTCCAACACGAAACTGTGTTATCGGTTCGACGCGTTATATTTATTTGTGTATTCGATAACGACCGAACTAATCGAATTATTTGTAAGTCGCACGCTTTTTTTTCTAGAAATCAGTAACGCCCTTAAAAAGCCTTTCGGCACGCTAAAACCCCGAAAGCTCGATCATCTGCCGTCAGCTGAGCTACATGTGATTCTAACGTTAATTATGCCGAATGCGACACACAATAATAGTGACCTAGAGAAAATGATTGAAACTGACACGGCAATTTTTAAATGTGCGCTATTTTTTTTTGAGGCGAAATCGCTTACGAACTACGTTAAATAAAATATTGCACTCACCCAAAGCGTATATATGATGAGAAAATATACTTCTAAGTAATAAAAGTAAACAAACTATACAATATTAGATATAAAAGTAGAAAAATATAAAAGTGTGGACTAGCAGTTTCACGTTAGCACTCGCGTTCGTGCTCGGCGCAGCACAGTGACGCTCGTGAGCAGCGCCGTCGATATATAACTCTGTGAGCGTCCCGAAGCTGACGTCACACCTGACGTCGCACGACTGTTACCGGGGTAACGGTTTGTTTAGATCAGGCACTCGCTACCGATTGCGTCACAGGTGCACTGAGCCACTACCCCGGGAAACCTATTTAAAGTTACTGCCCCTGGATATCGTATTCATTAAACCTCGCCAGCATTTACAACGTAAAAACAGCTTTCCTTTTCGTCCCGTGTCTTTCTAAAAATAAACCAAAACAATCGTTAAATTCGCAACGCGATTCCAAATTCGACGAATTAGACGCGCTAATTAATTATCGGCGGCCCGATAAGGGGATTTGACGTTTTCTCCGCAACTTTCGAAAAGTAAATGTTTTTCGACGGCGTGGCGCCTTATCGCGAAGCGCCAAGGAGTGGCGTATTTAGATGCAACTAAATCGTCGGATTTTATATTATTAATAAGGGAACGTCGGAAAATCCACGATTAAACCGTTCGACGAACGGGTCGCGTTTTCATCGGTTGACCTTTAAATGCGGTTCGTCGGTTTTCTTTTTGTCGAGCGAAACGGGCGCCCCGAAAAAGGGCGTATTTCGGCCGTAGAAAAGTACGCCGACATAACTCTCACAATTAACCCTTAATTGAGCGGCACATGTGCCGTTAGTTGCGGAAGGTCGAAGGGTTGGCATTACGCCTTCGCCGGACGCGACCTCCGCTTGTCAAATATCGTTTTTATCGCGCAAAAATTGCGGGACCGAAAAATGAAAGAGTCGTCGCAGTATTTCGTAATGCAATCTGTCTCGTTTTAAATTAAATTAGGCGCATTAAAAATTACAACACGCACACGAATGACCATCGAAAGTACCATTAGATTTTTGAAGAGAAACGTTAAACTGCGAAACGAGACAAGGGATGATGTTTTATATTGTCGCGAGATGTCGGTACAAAGAGGGATGATCGATGCTATTAATATACTTACAAAGGCGTTTCCTTAAATCCGCCCCTTTAGTTTATTAAACGACGATTTATACTCAAATAACTAGTATTAGGGCCGATCTTTTCATCTTCCATTTAATTTAATTGACACATATTTACCATAGAAACGTTTGTTCGGACAATTGTTTCCGTGGTAAAAATTCGTCAAGTAAATTTATTGGGAGGTGAAAAAACCGACCCTTAAACTTATAAATCGGGTGGTATTTTTTTTTAAAACAAATTATGGGTAAAAATGTGCCAATTAAATATCGACTATTATAGAAGTAAAAAGTTCTGGCGACCGAGTTTCGAAGCTTACGTTTGAAAAAGCACCCCAACGGATTTCACTCGAACAAACTGCACGCCAAAGATACTTTATTTCCTACACAAGTGCGCGTAATTTCGTAATTGTCCAAAAAGGCGTTAAGTTACTACACAGCATACCTAAGTGCAATGTTAAGTTACTTTCGTTTGGATTAACCGGATTTTCGGATTCGCGGGATTCTACTGTATACATTTCCTTACAACAGATTTGAAGTACACTATTTCCAAATTTCATATAATTTCAAACGTCTTAAAATAGCCGATACAGAAACAAGCAGCAATATTCGACAGTTTTCGTGAAATAACTTGCGAAATCTCCAAAACGGCTTTACGTACGAAACTGAAATTTTGACTGTACAATTTCAAATAGTGGATGAATACCCAGTAAAAGTTTTACACAAGTCAGGACCACCGTTTTTAAGATATAAGCCTTCGAACTCGGCCGTCAGAACATTTTACTAGGACTATTGTTATTGTAATAAAAATCCAGACGACCGATTTACTAAAGTTTCTAATATCTAAAAATTAATATTTGAAATTCCCACAATTCGGTTTCTTTATACTTTAGAAATATAGCACCGGCACAAGTTAAATTGTATTCGGTTATTAAATTTTTAAATCCACATTTAATTTACAACGAATTGATTTGGAGACGCGTAATTTTATTAAATGGAAAACGGCGCCGACGCCTGTAAAAAAATTACTTACATTTTAATTTGTTCGGAATTAACGTAATTCGCTCAGTTAAATGTAATGGCCTAATATAGTTTGGATTCAAATAAAAAATTACAAAAGGTAAGATATAAATATTTCGAAAGGTGATGTTTAAATATTCGTTCTGACATCGATATGAAAAGTTCAATAAGTTATATTATGACGTATACGATAGAATGAAAATTTCATAAGAAGACTACACGACAGACGAGTACAATATTAGACAACCCTCCCTATAGAAACACCAAAAATGTCTTCAAAAACAACCGATATGCAGGTGGCATAAAAATCAAAAACAGACTTTAACTTTATTATTAAAAAAAAATTGTTGAAAATAATTAGAATTTTAAGTGGGAGGAATGGATGATTAAAAGTCGAGAAGTGGAGGCGATCGAATAAACATTTGCTACAATTTAGACGAACATCCCGAAATATTTACTAAAATTTTAACGAATAATTTCGTAAATTCATAATTAAAATTTCAGTATTTTATAGTGAAACCACTGGATCTCGTACGTTAAGGAAAATAAGTCAACGTAGGACAATAAATTCTTAAAAACAAATCCTTTTGATTATTTTATCGAGACCGTAATTGCTGGTCCTTCGAATCGGATTAACGTTTAAATTCACATTGCTTAAACTAAATGTATCAAAATCTTAAAATACATATTTTTTGCGAATCTACAATTCTTTGTTCTTCTCTTAATCGTGCATTTCCATTGGATTTACTCTGATTCTAGTTCAAACCAGATAGATACGTGTAAGGCTCCTTATCTGGTCCGTTTGATGAGGTATCTTACTTTTTTTTTAATCGGATAGATAATGTACTACGTCGTTTATGGATAGATTTAATTTTTTGTTTATCTTCGTTATCAATTACCTACCTACCTGTTCTTTAATATTTATTTTAACAAGTATTGTCTTTTTTTCTGTAATCGTTTGGAATTACGTAAAAATTAATAATTGCTAATAAATTCGATGAAACCTTAATTATTCGAATAGTGAACATTAAAATTATCGAAATGCGATAAAACTACAGCGCGCACGTCATTATTCGCCATGTTTACTATCGCGAATTTAGCGTAGGTACGTATTCATAGTTAAAAATTATAAAATTAAGTAAACACAACGTAATTTATGGCAATCTTGTTTGTGTAAAAGGCAAATATTAAATTTGGATGTAGTAGAGGGAACACCTCGAACGTGTAATTGTCTTCATCGATATAAACAAAAACGCATAAAGAGTTTATTTTTAACCACGTTATTACACTTTTGGGTCAAACGATGAACGCACGCATCAACAACGTAGTTAAAATAATCGATGTATTTGTATCTAAAATTACGCTAATTATATTTCATGTTTACCGACCACGGATATAATTTAAATGGGGCGAAGCGACGAATTATCGTCGATCGAGTTAACAATAAGGAGATTGCAAGAAGATTTTTTAATGTCAAAAATTTGAGACGAACACTGCTGGCCTTATTTGGTCCTTCACATTAAATAGTTTTCGTTTAAGTCGAAAGCATTTGGCAGATTAATATATATATATATATATATATATATATATATATATATATATATATATATATATATATATATATATATATATATATATATATATATATATATATATATATATATATATATATATATATATATATATATATATATATATATATATATATATATATATATATATATATATATATATATATATATATATATATATATATATATATATATATATATATATATATATATATATATATATATATATATATATATATATATATATATATATATATATATATATATATATATATATATATATATATATATATATATATATATATATATATATATATATATATATATATATATATATATATATATATATATATATATATATATATATATATATATATATATATATATATATATATATATATATATATATATATATATATATATATATATATATATATATATATATATATATATATATATATATATATATACATATCGACGTATATCAATGATCGACGTGATTTTGTAATCCGACCCGAAGAACCAGCGATTTTTTTTTAAACCTAATTTGTTTTGTCGTCGATTCTATTAAATGAAACAGGGAAGCACGTGTTTATTTAGTTAAAACTAATAAATTATAGTCGCAAATGTAGGGCGACGTAACTGTAAAATTTCTATGTAGATACTACACGGTTCGTATTTTTCAAAATTTGATACGGATAGGAGTGGTTCACGTTTTAAGTCTATAAAAGGGTTGTTGTTTTTTTTAATTTTCCAGTAGAATTATGCATTCCACTGGTTTTACCGATTTTATTGGTTTTCAAAAAATCGCCCTTCCCTTCTTGTTGAACGGACTTTGGTGGCGGGAAAAATTTCGATAGTGTTTTAGTTGTGTTTCGATGGTTCAAGTTGCGGGAGAACCGAAAGAGGCGAAGCACCGGGGGATAGTGCATCCACGTCTCGATACAATTAAAGAATTAATAATGATAGTGGATGGAAAGTGGCCAAGACAAAGAACTAATTAGTTAAATGCATCGAACTTTAATCTCCAGTTTTCCAAATGACAGAAAGTGAAATTGAGACGCAGTTTAAATAGATAGCGCGATCGGATGTCGACAATTTAATAATATCTGTTATCAGATTGAGATAAATTTTGAATACAAAAACGCTGATAGTCGATATGATTGGGATTGAAGGGGGCACTTCTCGAACAATTCGCATTTTAGACTTATCGATAAGGTTCGGCACATGAACTGTAGATAATAAAACGCGTCTTTTAGAAAACGACAGATTGTCGTACCTGACGTAGGTGTCTCGGACTCAACTAAAATCGTAATTAGCCCCGGTTTAAGTACGCTCAACGTGCGCAACGAAATTACTCAATTAATTTGTGTATCTGTGTACTACGTGTTCGCTTAATAATTTCGACGAGGTACCGGGGACGATGTCGTTAATTTGTAGTTGCAAGTGCAGGTATCGCACTTTATGATGTAATAATGCAATGTGGCCTGCATAACATAACGAGGTACAGTAGTTGTCGTGGAGAACTTGCACGAACCGCGCATAATGAGTTCGTCATTAATTTTACAATAATTTTTGGCCTTTGAATTTTGTCAGCCTCTCAATTGTTTCGCGGCACTTTCTCCCATCGCGACCTTATGCCGTTTAAAGCCGCTATCTTCGAATGTTTAAATTTTAAACTGTAGTCGTCCTTTAAAATATGTAGGTATAATACACGTACGTAAATGCCGAGCAAACAAACTAAAGTTATTGTTTGTAATATTCTCATAAAAATGCACGATTCACAAGGTTGAAGGCTCCGTTGCACGTTTTTGTATGTATAGGGTGTTCTCGTACATACGCGGCAGTTCAGTAACCCTGTATATTATAGAAAGATATATTTCTTTTCAATTGCCTCGCATTTTTCGTTCGATTAATTTTTTGACACCTACTCGTATTTCAATTTCACTTTGAAGGCGTCCCAGAAATTGCAAATTTTTCCCCGAAGCGCCCGTGCTCTCTTTTTATAGCGCATTTTTCACACGAAATTGCTTTAACTTGTTATATTTTATTTTTCTCTTGTTGAAGTTAACGTGCTTGTTCGTATATATACGTATTCATAATTGATTTTTAAGCGATCCGCGTTCATGGTTCATCTACGCCAACGCGAAGTTATAATTTTATTATGGTGTCAGGGATGCATCTTTTATTTACAAAGAATGCGATAGCGCTTGGCAAATATGGTCGGAATAGAAGCGTTAGAATTTTTCTACGTATTTCGTCCCACGCTAAATTGCCAATTTAGATTATAAAGGGCTTTTTCATTAAAGTTTGTAGGTAGGTTGATTATTATTATGGTTGATTTATTCATCAATCGCCTGATTTGAGACGTTATCAAGTAGGTCGTCGGTCTAATTTTGATACCAATATAATTTATACCCGTGTATGTTGCCGCATAATATTGCTTTAATCACATATTAGCATGTCGCGTTGCACATGCATACATATAAATTTACATGTGTCCTCTAAAACCGTGTTGTTTTGAATGTGATAATCAGTTACACGTTACTTTTTAATATTTACTTATCGGAATCGGAACGTGGATACGATTTGTACCATATCTACATACAGGGCGGTCCATATACGTGTACTCCAAATATATCCATTCACATCTAACTATCGAAATTTTCACATTTTGTGATGGTAAACACAAAATACATACATGGAAAATCGCATGATTTGTAAAAAAGACGCCATTAAGTTTGTAGGCGCGCGCTTATTTAGCACGTCAACTAACTGCCTTCAGCAGAAACGTTTTTGTTTAGGTAAATACCGCGCACTCATCTAGCACGATTACAAAAACGACGTATGATATGTTAAACAAGATGGCCACGAAAGCAAAAACGCAAAATTCGCGCATGGTAATTGCTCACTAAAATCGCTATTAGTTGTTATTTTTTAGATAGTCATTTTTCAGTCACTTAAGTCATTACATTGGTGACATTAAAGTCACCAAAGTTATCTCTCTCTATTCAGCTTTTTCGTTAATGAGTGGACATATGCTTCCTGCATCCCCTTCCATGTGTTTCTCTCTTGTGCCAAAGCAATTTCATCTTTCTCTTCAGGGATTCTTAGCACCCTCTGATCTTCCATAAGGTTCTCTCTGCCATAGTGGTTCATTTCCGGTCTGCCGGGGGCCGAGGGCTTACATTTTGTATTCATATGGAGAGGTTTTGAGGGTAAATGGGCCGTAACTCACCACGCTGGCCAGACGGGTTGGCGAGTTGGTAGAGATATGGTTAGGATTAGTTGTTGTTGGTTAGGGGAGTTAAGACTTGGGCTTTGCATCTCTCACTGGATAAGGAATTGTAAGAGACACAAGGCTCGTGTGGGCAGGGGCGCATCCCTGAAAGTAGATCTGACCCGCGTTTGGATTTACACAGGAGATCTACCCGCTACCCTGCACCACCAAAGTTATAGATAAGAAAATTACTTCGATTTACTCAGGGATGTAAAATGGTCAGTAAAATCAGGTAAAAATTAGTTTTCTCATCTTGGTCGGTAATTTTTAGCTCGGTACCAGTAATAACTAAGTGGCCCAACGATGAAAATGTTTCGTGAGGCGGTGATGGGTCGTTAAAGTTTACAACGGCTACAAAGGTTGTTAAAGTTGCTCTTGCTTTATCACGTGGAAATTCAGATGACGAAAGGAACTTAATGGCTAGGGAAAGTTCCAACATTTACGCCCAGTTCCACCACCTCGTCTTGAGCTCCGCTTAGAGCTTAAGCTGAACTTGACAGAAAAATTCAGTTCCACCACGTAAAACTAGACCTTAACTTTGCTAAGTCAAGCTTTCATTAGAGTCGTGAATAATGAGAGCTTGAGATCACGTTTATAACTTCACATTGTTCAAGTCTGTCACAGTGACTAGAATTTGTTACTTTGATTACTAAAGTTATTACGGAAGTGGATATTATTAATATAATTCCCGTTACTGTCGTATCACTGAGAGAAATAAAGATTGCGAATCATCGGTTGATTTGACTGTTGATGGTCCTCCGCCAGTTCTGTACAACTCTGCGCGGTATTTGGCTTTGCCTTTCTTCGCCTCTTGTTTCATATCACTCCATTGTTTCCTCAATTAATCATTACTCCTAGTTACATTTTTCCCCTGAGCGTTGAATAATGATGTTATTTTACTCCACGACGCATCTTTTTCTTTATTTATTGTACCGTTTGTGGTTTTACATTCTATTACATTTTCATAATTTGCTACCAGTGAGGTGAGAAGGTGCTTCTCCTCTCTAGTATAATTGCACCGCTTCATTTTGTCCATAATAATATGGATAACATGAAAACGAGAACAAAACGTCGCAAACAGTCGCAACAGTAACGGGCAATTTGTTAGGTTAGATTAGATTAGGTTAGGGAATTTCATTTTGACGTTCTGTATTACTGTCGCAGTGCGGGATATTTAAAAACTGAAGGAAAGAACCAATCACGCGCAAGTTCTGCAGTGTTGTCATCTTTATGTGCAACTTAGCCAAGGCGTGCTTTGAAAAGCGTGGTGAAACGCATTTCCGTCTTGAGTCGTGCTTACATTTGAGTTCGACTTAGATAAGTTCTAGCTCAAGATGGAGTGGTGGAACCGGGCGTTATCAGGAGATCGTCGACTCCATGTTGACAGAAAAATCATATCTAAAAGTATATCATTACAAACCGGAACATGTCTTCCTCGCAAAAGAACTTTTATAGTCGACTAGATGTGCTGGGTTCGTTACCAAACGTTTTTACACGAATAGAAAAAAAAACAAGGAGATGAAAGAAGGGCCGACACAAAATAGAACGAGAAGCTGAATTAGCTGCTGAGGAACTAAAACAACAAATCGAAGAAAAAAAGGAGGTGGACGAGGACTTAAAAGCTGCCAAAAAACTTACCGACGAAGCTCGGGCGAGATTGAAGCAGGCGCACGAAAAGAAAGGTTTCGCGGAGGTAAGAGCAGCTGATGCTTCGTTAGATGGAGCGTCTGCAATTCGGAAGCGGACAAAAGGAAATTTCAGTCAGTTAATAAAAAAAAGGACTTCGTCGATCCTTGGTGTACCGTTTAATTTCGTAATTGACCTAACGGTCGTGCAGACTAACTGCTTTTTTCTCGATTAAAGATTTTCCTTATCATCATAAATGCTGTAGGTGATGCATGTTGTGTTGTACAATTTTAATGTGAATAAAAACAGATAAACGAATAAATAAAGGAGAAAAACAGGGCGGTGGGAGGGCATTCTCATTTATTTATTGTTCCAGATAACCGAAATGGTCACTATTTAGTCACTATTTCGGTACTTTTTTGTGAATTTGGTCATTAAAGGCACTTCTTTGGAGAGGTTAAACCCCTCACCATACTTGAGCACTGGGCAGCAAGTTTGCTCGAAGCTGAGATGCTCGTGGCCCATTGTTCGAAGACAAAACATTTGGTTGTGCGCAGATTCAGATTAGTTCTGATTTATGTTATGCAGAAAGATGCAAGGATTGGTTTTCGAATTTTCCTGGTTTTTTTATGAATGGAAATGGACGCCGAACGATTACTTGTCCTGATGGAGCAGTTATTTACAACATTATACTTTAAAGGATCATCACGACAAGTGGTGTGATCGAAAGATTATGGGAATAAGTGCAATAAGTTACTTATCAAAAGCACATACTCGTAATATTGCGGAATTTGCAATCGTCACTCCGTAGGTCGTCGATAAAGTTTTGCAAAATGTTTCCCTTAGTTCGTTTTTGATTTATTGGACGCGGCCGCGAACGTCTGCACTTGGTCCTCCGCACAGGCAATGCCGTAATAACGCCACCATCATTCTTCGCCGTCATTGCAAATGTTTTTGGTGAAAACATCAACGTTTGCTTTATAGCGGAGCCAAAATGTTTTTTGGACAAAACAAAAGCGTTTTCCGTTTCAAATTTTATTTCAAAACATTAAACAAATTGATGTTTGATTAGGTATCTGTTAAATGGGCAAGGAACGACTCCGACTTGACCTGTTGCATCGCATTATAATCTGAACTTTCCGCTAATGCAATGTTTATTTTTCCAATTAAATAACGACAAGTCACGGTCGACTGAAACGTTTAAAAATGAGATTTTCTCAAATTCGATAACGTCAACTTCGTTAGCGTTACCCGATAATACGTGGAAGTGGAACACGTCCGAAATTAAAACAAACAAAAAAATGAACGGACGCTTTAACTTTCGGTTGGCGCTAGAAAGAATTTTGGAGGGTTTCCCGTAAACGTTACGATTGCGTATTAAATTATGTAAATTACAGGTTGTGACGCAAATTGTACTTTTATGTTATCCACAAAGTGTGCGCTCAACAAAAGCACCTCAAACGAACGACCACGAAATGTTATGGTAAACGGCTTTTCAACAATTTGTGCATAACGTTCAGAATATTATTTTACGTGTGCCGCGTGAATTTTTTTATTTAAGGGGATAGTAGTTCGAAAATGAATACTTCTATATCGTTTTTTTATTGTTGATAACGTCTTTGAAAAGATTCTTGACGTTGAAAACGATGCATTTTTTATAATTATTTGATATTCTGTAATAAAAATTTATTGACCTTGTACGACAACAAAGATAAGTTTTTAGATATTTTCTCTAAATCTATGAGGAATTTGTAATATATTTTTACATTTATAGAATCTGTATTGGTTTATTTAGGTGATGATATCGATAAAAATTGAAACTTCCCTTTAGTAATCTCGCAATTTTAATTTTTATAGACGTTTTATGATCACACGCCGTAAGTAACTATAAAACGTCTATAAAAATTGAAATTGTGAGATTACTAAAGGGAAGTTTCAATTTTTATCGATATTAACACCTAAATAAACCAATACAGATTCTATAAATGTAAAAATATATTACAAATTCCTCAAAGATTTAGAGAAAATATCTAAAAACGTATCTTTGTTATCGTACAAGGTCGATAAATTTTTATCACAGAATATCAAATAATTATAAAAAATACATCGTTTACAACGTTAAGAATCTTTTCAAAGTTGTTACTAACGATAAAAAAACGATATATAAGTATTCATTTTCGAGCGTCTACTATCCCCTTAAAAATGTCGTCTCCTGCAATTCAACGCGAGTCTTCTTTAGTATGTAGATACACCTACGCTACGTCGTTATGGACGCCGCGCCGACTTCAAATGATAATTAAATCGTTATCGATTTTATTTTAATTATGTTTTTATAGCTTCGCCTACAAGTGATGGTTAAACTGTCAAAGGTGTTCTAAAGGCACACGTTACAATATTATTAAAAGTTTATAGCGCAATTAAAAAGAACCCTCTTCCTGTAATTATGCAGCGTAGATATCAAAATTTAATGTTCAAATATCTACAATGTGTGCTGCCCGAAGCGATCAAGCTATAATTTCTTTTACTTATAATAATTTCACCCTTAAATTCGAACGATCCACGTCAAATACTAAAATAGCCGCACTTTCTTATTTCGAACGCTATTTCTAGATCTCGCGGGTTTTCAGCTTGAAAACTCGGTCGAATTTAACCCCGGCATTTAAACTCGCTATTTTAGTTACTTACACACAAAAGCCGGGCTCGCTCTCGTAATCCTTTGCGGTTGTATAAATTGCTGTAAAGTTCTTTAATAAAATTCTCTAATAAATTTAGAGGCCAACACGGCGCGAAAGGGACGAGACGGCTATCTAGACAACTTCTCGACAAATAAGTAGTTGGAAAAATGATTTATCTTAACTACTTTTCCGTATTTTTCTCGATTTTTTTTATTTTTATTACGTATAGAGGCGTGCCGGGGGTGTTCGACTATTGAATCGTTTTATTTTCTTTCTAAAGTTTGTAAATATCAAAACAAATGTTAGTATCGCGACGCATTCTTGGAAATTGTACGATGGACAACGTGACGAAAAGGTCAGTTACTTATCGTAACTGCAAATCATATCGTTGCGTTAATTATCATAATCTCGATGTAAGCCAGGTCTGGCACACTGGCTTATTTTTAAAGCTTAAACAAAACTTACCGCACAATATATTTCGCATTTTAAAATCTTATATAAGTGAAAGACAGTTTGTTGTTAGACATCAAGATGAGTACTCAGACATAAAGACAATCTCATCGGGCGTTCCGCAAGGTAGCGTGCTGGGACCTTTACTTTATGTATTATTTACTTTAGATCTTTCCCACATCAAAAGGCACAATGACTGCAACCTTTGCAGATGATACAACAATTATGACATCTCACAGCAACCCAAAAGTAGCATCTAGAACACTACAGAATCATCTCGATAAAATCCAAGACTGGCTTCAAAGATGGCGGATACAGGTTAACGAACAAAAATCCATTCCAGGTAACATTTGTTCCAGTTATGCTCAACAACAAGCTGTTACCATGCACCTTAATCGCCGGCTGACCTGGAAAACGCATATCTGGAATAAGAGGAAACAACTTGGATATAAACTCAGTAAACTATACTGGTTAATAGGAAGGACATCACAACTTACTCTAAAAAACAAAATGTTAATATACAAAGCAGTGCTAACATCAGTGTGGTTATACGGTGTGCAATTGTGGGGTACTACGTCCACCAACAACATTGAAATTCTGGAAAGGTTTCAATCAAAGATGTTAAGAATAATAGCTGATGCTCCGTGGTTTATTACAAATGACATAATAAGAAGTGATTTACGAATCCCAACTGCGAAAGAAGAAATTCATAACTTTAGTGTAAAATACGGTAACAGACTTAAAGTGCATCCCAACAGACTAACCAAGAGGTTATTTACAAAACAAACTGATACACGTAGACTCAAAAGATTCGAGCCATCAGATTTAAGGAAATAAATTTAACTAATTTATATTAATATTAATATAAACAGTGCTATCGTCTCGTATTTTCACAGTTCTAATAAACTGCAGTCTTATTTATACCATTCACCAAATCAGCCACTTTCCAAACTTTACAACTAAACAATTGTTTGAAAGGATCGAGTTGTCAGAGTCGGAAATTGACAATTGTTTCTCTCTTGAGGGTATTGTGTTGCATTTGGACAACGCCACTTTTAATTTACAAATGAACTTCGCCACATCATGTTGGAATACGATTCTTTGTATTACCATCAGATAAATTTTCTAATCTCACTCCCGCGATCAGAGTAAGTTTGATATAGTTTAAGGGATTCCCTAAGTTATAATTTCAATTTGAAACCCCTACGTAATTTATTGCACAGTTTGCTTCAAAACCATGTAAATTTGGAAGTGTAGTACATTGAACTTAACGAAAACGTCCTGGGTGTGAAAGAGAATTAAAATAATTATTATACATAACAGCCATTACCATAGATTACGTTTTCTGTGTCCCAAGGGTTTATCGTACGATAAGTATAACACTTTGACGAAATTTTAAATTTAATTTACTTTTTATTTATGCCGGACAGATGGGGAAATTTATTCGATAACGTCGAACGAGGATCGCGTCGTCGTTAAAAGTTCGACGTCGATAAACTTTGTTTTATTCTAACTTGCCTCCATCAGCATTCCCAATTTTTATTTTAGTAATTTTAGTTAATTCGGTTATAAATATTAGGCACTTACTTATATTACTTAGACAATTAACATTCAAGAGCGGCGATTACATTAGCATAGGGTCACGGTTGAAATCGGGCGCAAGTGCGTCCGCAAGGTAGTAGCACGTTTATTTATTCATCGACTTTAAATGCAAGTAGTGGGTAATACACGTACGTCTGACTATCTATGACACAGCATTTGATCCAGACTAATGTAAACTCTGCTTAAAATCGCATAACGTGTTTGGTGCTGATTTAGTAACGTTCACGACAAGAGGTGCAAAAGTTTTTTGTGTTGATACTTGTTGGAAGAATAAGTTCACGCCACACCGCCATTACCAGACAACTATTGTGATTCTCTGCTACAACTACACTCAAAAAATTATTGTACATAATATCAATGAACACCAGTTATTGACTTTTTGATCATTGATACAATGAAAAGTTCATTAATACTACTAATAGATGTTCATTTTTTTAATTTACATGTTCGTATTCCCAATGTTATTATGTTCATTAGAAACAGATGGATATGGAATGGAACTATGGAATTTAATGGATATCTTGATTGCTTCGACGACTCTTTTTCATTAATCCAATCATTGCTTGATTATATCTACGAATTTCTACATTAGCATCATAACTTAAAATTTATGAATTTAAGATCGTTTTGAAATAGTAACATTTATCGTATCTATGATTAAGTTCACTAATATACAATATAAATACAGTTGATTATGTATTTTTTTAATTCTATATATAGAATAATCTAGGAATATTAACGGCTTCGCAGAAACAGGATAAATTCAAGACAGTGCAGTTTGAAAATTCGAACTAAATAATTGCAAAAAAAACTATCACGACGTTTACATTAATATTTATGTTAGAACTGTTGTATAAAAATATTTCTAAAAACGATTTGTGTTTGTTATTAGATATCAAATTCTAGAGAAACGTGTACAAATCGATTTTTTTCATCGGAAAAATCGATTTGTATTTCCTACAATCGACAACATTGAACAATAAAGAACAATAAATAATCAAATTTTCTATGTAGGTATATTTGAGCGATAATTAATTGAAACATTACAAAAATAAATTTGCTATAGAAACAATATACATAAACATTGTCCTATTTACAAGTGAAATAGTAAGCTGTACTCTTGTTAATAGGAATAGCGATGTAACGTTTAAATACAAGAATATTCCTTTATTGAATAAACACATTCATCGATACAATAAAAACTTTGCATTTCAGCTTGGAATAATTTTATTGGAATTTATGTAAGAATATTGATAAAACTAATAAACACAGTTATTATCGCTATAAATCAAATTACATATGTAATCTATGTACTAACCTTTTTAAAAAAGCTTGTTCATTGGAGCAGTCAAATGTACTTCATTAACGTAATGTAACTGCATTCGATGTAGCAATCGTATAAGGTCATTATACCAATAAACGTTCATTGGGAATGATTTCGATACATCAAGACATACTTTGTTACAGACGTTGTAATGATGAAATCGTACTATTGGACGAAAATTAATCAACGCCAGTTCTTAATATAATGATTTTTTATTGTATTTACGTACTTTTTTGGTTGAGTGTAATAGTCAAGTACGTCCGGAAAGTAATGAGACTTGTGAGTCAACGTTGCTGACACTGTTCATAACATCAGCGAAGGAAGTCTTGTAGTCAGATCCCATTCGAACACCGTCCGATTTTAACCGTCTCAAAAAGCGTCCCTTTAGGTCCTTCTTGACATTAGGACAACGCATGTGAGGCTCACATTGGCATTGCACAGACGTGGATTTTGCACCAGGACAAAACATTGGCTCAAAAAACACTTCGACGCTTCGCCACCCAACGCACAGCCACGAAAAATCTGAAGAGGCATCGTTTTGGAACGGTTAAAAACGTTGAAGCAGCTGCGATGTGGTTTATTTGCACAGGTCTTGGTTCAAGACTTCCTCCAATATTATGAATAGTGTCGAGCAACCTACTTTGGGGAACCTAATTATGGGTGTATTAACAGTATCAGGTATGCTCGAAATGATGAGAGAAGTTAGACACGCTTGAGCTCAACTTCGCTGCTGGTATGAAGGCGATCAGGGCGAAAGGAAATGAAGGCCAAGGCCTTCTCAGCCGGGTTATCATCGAGTTGCCACATTCAAAGACATTTTACGATGATGAAGCCTTTTCGTTGTAGAAACTGTTGTGCGTCAGTCGCCCGTTTGGACGTGATCAAACTTTTGGAATTTCTTAAATTAAACTTGAATTGTAGGAACATCTGCTGTGACGCAAAAGTGCATCGCTTACTGTTTTCTGAACGAAATACAACGTACGTTTGTCGCTTAAAAAATTACATTCTTCTCATTTTCGAGCCAGTTTTTCAATCATCGGTTATTGTTAATCGTTGGCGAATTACTATGGCGATTGAACGGTTAGAGTTAATTGACGGGGAACACCTCAAAACTGTAATATTAACGGTTGAAGCATATACTCGGTCGCATTTTCCTCGGGCTAATGTGTTCGAGCACAAATAAAGCACAAAATAAGGATTCAATTTGAGTTTATTGCATGCATACCGGCGCTCCGGGAGAACGTTCTCGCGTTATAACAACACCAAATCTCCGTGTAAGCTCGAATTTTATTACATTTTTAAACGTGAATAAATTAAAATTTTCACGTCAGCAACTATTCGATTGTTCTTTCCTCTACGAATTCGGCAGATGAGACTTCGATTTAGTTGGTTTTTTTTGCGGAAACCAATCCAACTTTACAAATATTTATTCACGTTTCTTCGTGTAAACTTCAAATTAATTAATCCTTCTGGTTTGGCAAATTTGCCGCGTGCGTTCATTTTTTATTAAACTTCTTGCGGCCCCCAAGTTTCCCGTCGCTATATTAAAATATCCGTTTCGATATTGCGCGTCTTCCATGCACGAAAAATACATTTTCTATTATTTCGCGTTTCTGTTATTATTAAAAGAACGGAACGGGGCGCATTGTTTGTCTATGTATAGAACCAAGTATGTACACGAGTTCCTGAAAAAAAAAAGCGTTTTATTTCAGTCAGGTAAGTAATCTTGTTTATGAAGCCAGGCTGAATGTATGTACATATGATGTTGTCAGAGGTTCAAATTAGTATTTCGGGCAATTTTTAAATTACGGAGTCACTCGCTACCTCACGTGAACGGCACTTCAGCCTACAGTTGCGATGACGTCAATTTTGCTAAATTAACCAAGCAGACAAATTAAATGTATGCGTTGCCAATGACAGCTACGTAAGATAGCTGAAAAATATCGAATAAACTGAAACGGGCGACGGAGGCTTTCGTCGGAATGGTTCCGTAACGTTAATTGACGTTGACGTTTAATTTCTGCAAAATAATTAAAGTTTACCAGTTTACATAGGTTATCGCACACGGTATATAGATCTAGACCACATCGCGATAACGTTATCGAGTTCGAATCCGGGGGTTTTCCTAATTCGGTATGTGGGGATCGAGGTGGCGCGTCTGATGTTTATTTGTCAACGCAAACAAATGAAATTTTAATACGCGAACAACACAAACGCCGATCGTTTTCGCGAACAAAAAGTTACAGAAAAACGTTTGATTGGCTCAACAGTTTTTCCAATGGAATTACAATTAAGTTAGAACCCTATTTATCTTCTAAATGCTCGCTCCCTTGTTTACTAACGATTGCGAACTTGTTTATGGACACAAAATAAATTAACCATTTATTTTAAAAATTACGGGAAACCGATGAACTGTTCGTTTATTGCGCGTTTCGACGCTTCCGTGTTTTAGTAAGTTTTACGAAGTTCGAGTGGTGGACCTTTTTTTTGACATCAATGGCGTTGTACGAATGTTACGAGAGCGAATTTGACTTTTAGACTTGATTATCCAGGCGACACAATGCCGTCATAATGTCGTCAATTATTGGTAATTATTCGTCGGCGACATCGTGGATCCAATAAGTGACGTACGCACGACGACACTTTCACGACGAATATTTGACGTCATTAAAGAATGTCGTTGAGACGTCTTTGTTTGGTTATTCCAAAGCCCTAAATCCTTACTAGAAAAATGAAGATAAAGACGTTTTGAAGCGTTAATTTAAAGCGTAAAATATTCGTAATTTTGTCTAACATGTTTATCTTTTAATCCAAAATTATAACTAAAAAATATATAAATCTATTTTGGAATTATGCACTGTCGCGTCTATGCGATTAACAGTAATAGTTCTATACGTTATAAATACAATAGCATACAACTAAACAAGTAAGTAAAATCACATCCAGTTATTTATTCTAATTGTGCACGTCAATGGCTAGAACTAGTTCCTTTAAAGTGTCACGCCACTGTGTATACTGATCACGATTTGGTTTACCGCCAGCGGTTTTGTTAGGTTAGTGGTTTTACTTTGCAGTGAGTTCTACGTTGTAAATTTGTACATTGTAAATTTTGATATAACTTTTTAACGGTAAGTGAAAAATTAATCGACCTATCGCCACCTAAAGTTAAAACGAATAATTTTAAATAATTAAAAAACTGGAAGAAATATTTTTTACAATAATTTTACAAATCATGGCTTTACAAGAAACAGACAAATTGTACTTTTTCTATAGGTTTTAACCTTTAGGTGTCTAGTTTATCTTTGTGGCGTGAGTGACTCCCCTGTCCTTATTAAGTTATTTAAATGTCTTTTGTTGGTGTGAAATTTTACATTGTGCGACTTTTACAACCATCAAGCTTTTGTGCTTTTTTCTTTTGTGCTTAGTTTGGACTCTATCAAATGATCCCAGAACTCGTGGACGCACTGTATATATTATATTATATTTACCGCTTACATCTTATCTTAAATATATTATTGTATTACTCATATATAATAATAATATAGTTATTTGGTTATTAAGTAGGTAAATCCAAATACTTTTGTGTTCATTCTTTGACATATAAACATACCTTATTTAATTTGTTAGATTTATGTTCTTTATTTGTACCTTCATTTTTGTAATAAAATAATAATTATATTGAATGTTTTTGTATTTTTTTCACTTTTAGATGCGTCATTAATGCCTTGGGATTACGTCAATGGGACGTCAAATACGACGTTCCATTTAAGGAAATTAGACGTCTCAAGTAACGTACTAGATTGGTCATAATTTGACGTCGTTGGGCTGAGACATTAACCCGTCATATTGACGTCATATATACGTCTTTTACGACGTCCCCATTGGTCCCCAAATGGCCAATAGTTCACGACATAACGTCAGTGTGCCGCCTGGCTACCGATACTTTTGTATGGGTTATTGCCCGATGCACCTTTCTTCCAATTTCCAATTCTTTCTTTCACCAATTCTTCTATTCCAAGACTTCTACAGATTGTCGAGGTATTTGTGTCATCAATCGAATGTTTCTCCTCTAAACCGCGAAAAACTTCGTTCGTAAATCAAATAGGCATCAGACAAGAGAAATCCAAGACTCTCCCGGTTGTCCAAAAATTTCTAGATTTTTTTTCGCCAAATTTTTGTCGATTAAAAGCATCTCACAATCCAAAAAATCTCCAAAAAAAGGTCCTCCAAAAAATCTTCAATGGCTTTCTGATACGACGCGGACGGTTTGGGTACTTTTTTTGTATAACGATTTACAAAACGCACAAAGATGTTCACATTATTTTAGCAAATAACGATGCAAAAGTAACCTTGAACATAATTTTAATTGTGCAATTATTATACAAGCACTGCAGATTGTTTGAACTCTATAGGTACGTACGTTATAAAAACTATACGTTCGTTTTGATAACTTATCTTTAATTTGAAGAAAAGTTTCTACTTTCCACGAATTACATGACGTTGACGATTGTTTATTTAATTTTTACACGATTATTTGTGATGCAGTACTGTCTGTCATTTCCGTATTTAATTAAGGAGGAGGCGTACCTACGTTTATTTATAGATACTTACTTATAAAATACGCAACTCTTAAATTTAAATTCGAAATCCGTAAAAGTTAACTAATGTAAGTAAGTATTTTTAAAGCGAGGATCATTTCTAAATGTTGATTTTGTTCGAAACGTGCACATCTAAAATAATTTTGGGCAATGTAAATTCGAGCACATCCAACACGAAGCCGATTTTTATTTTTTTTTTAAAGAAACGCAGTGGATAGTTTTAGGAATGTCGGTGTTTATTGGAGGAATGTTAAAAAAAATATAGGGCCAATGAGCGTTTCTGCGCCACGAGGTATTCAAATCGTGCTAAAGCGCTAAAACGCGCACGAAACTGACCACGTGGTAAAATTATTGGTCGATAACCAGACTTTAAAAAGACCACGTCCACAGTGGAGGTAATAGCCAAATTTGTAGCGGAGCTGTAAAAGGCAAAAAGGGCTGCTTATTAACGTGGATGACATGCTCCGCTACTAACATTCGTTGGTGTTGGTCGATAGCCCAAAAAAGGAATAAAAACTGGTCGTGGAGAAGAAACATGGAAAACAACGTTTACTTACAATTATTTAATCTTTTTGACTAAATACGGATATGTGGGGACGTGTGGTGGCCTAGAAAGCTAGGCACTCGTCTAACGTTCTAGGTGCGCTCACGGCTGCGGGTTCGAATCCCGCTACAACCGTGGACGTTTGTGAACGTAAAAATATAAATGGGAAAAACAACGGCTAGCTATGCTACCACACCAGCACCGTCGTTAAACACCTAGCGAACAAGTGCCTGGACTCGATTAGTACCCACTTCTGGGGAATATCGCCACACAAACACACACATTCCTACGCCGTTGCTAAAAAAACCTAGTTTGGGACAAATGTGCCGATAGCCGAGGAGCTGCAGCCATTAATAAAAACAATAATGCGGATATCGTTGTAAAAAACTCGTTGGAAGCGGTGCGCAGACAATTATTCGAATGGAGAATTTCACGAATTATGTAGATATAGTAGCGAACGTTTTATTCACACTTCGGGAGTCTAAATTACTCTCTATTTGAGGATAAACATTCGATTCGCCGGACGTGTTCATTTTCAAACGTGGGCCCCCATGCTAGGAGGGAAAGAGGATCAGTATTTCGCTTTTGCCTAGTGCAGCTAAGTAAGTCAACAAGCTTAGGTTAGCGTAGATGAGTCGAGTTTAGACTAGTGCAGATTAAATAGGTCAACAAAATGTTTGGTTATTAAGTTAACACGGAAAATTATCTTTAAAACACAACGATTTGCCAATTTTTATTCTTTACCTCTCAAATAATGCGCAATTAACGCTCCAGAAGTGAATAAAACGTTTCATTACATAATTCGAGAAATTCTCCATTCGAGCAATTTTCACGGAACCGTTAGAGAATAAGGCCTTTTAGAAGGCACGAAAAACAAATGAAATAGATAATAGAAAAAAAAATGGATTGAAATGAGAAAGGATGATGGACGGTAGGAAATAGCAAGAGAGAGTTAATTGGAAAATAGAAAGACCACGGCAAGTATTAGCTCGTCAACTTGAAATATCATCAGCGATGCCGATGTCGATGCCGGATTAAAACGTCAGAGGGTAGCGGCAGCTTTTTAATCAGTCAACGGTAAAAAAGTTATAGGTACCTAACGAAATGGAACGTTCAAATTATTTTATTTGTTTCGTTCTCTTTTATTCAATTTCAACTGTGTCGTCAAATTCGATTGTTTTTACATTTACTGACGAAAAGCAAACGTGGACTTATTTACATGGATTTTCCTAACGATAAACAATAAAAACGTTTTTGTATCAAAGAATTCTACCCCAATCCCAACTTGGTATCTGTTTCAATTTAAATTCTTAAAAATAAATTAGGTCGGTTAGATTTATTTTCGCCGTAAGTAATCTCCCGTTATTCACGACTTTTGTTAAAGGCATGTCTTATTGTTAGCTTAAATCGTGTCATAAAGTGTCTATTTCAATATTTGTTTCAATAGCTCCAAGTCGTTCTACATAAATTTTAATAGGTACTAATAAAATTGGAATAAACTGGTTATTTTAGTTTGTTGGAAATATTTACGACGACGTGCTTTTTGTATCTATCAATATAATGGGAAAGTGGTCAAATATTCACTTGTTTTCTAATTGGAAGGATTCATAGAAACATTAGATACGGTGACGTCTTATCTTTTACTTTTAAAAACTGAAATGCTATTTCATTTGGATCACTTCGTATTTAAATAATCGATGATTTTAATGCATATCTTTGATTTAAAAATTATAATGTACAGGGTGTTTCGAAATTCGCGTAGAAAATACACGGAAAGTAGGAGTGCGAGTGCGTATCGGCAAGAAAAAAGTGTTACGTTAGTTCACGATATTCATCGTCTGCTGCTAAACGTGCTTCAACGGCACGCTTGTTGCGTTGTTCGAACCGTGTTACGTCTCGGGTGTCATTTCTCGCGCAGCCTACAACATTTAAATATAGGGTGTCCCAACAAGAGCGCCTGATTTAAATTTGCCGCCATTTTGTTGTATATAATACGAGTTGTACGGTGCTTTTTTTTTGACAGTTGTCACGTACAGACCACGCGATTTAAGAATATGGAGAAGTATTCAAATCGAACAACGTTTAATTATTGTAAAAACACATTACAAAAATGGTAAAAGTTTTGCGAAAACAGTTCGCCAATTACGTCAAGTTTTCTGTCGCAATAATGCGCCAAATGAATCGACAGTGAGGCGTTTAATTAAAAAATTTGAGACCAAATTTACGCTGATGGATCAGAAGACCATTGTTCGTCGTCGTCCTTGTCGGTCACTCGAAAATATAGCCACAGTAAGGAAATCTGTGGCCGAGAATCCAGGAACTTCCATTCGGCATCGTGGTCAAGAATTAAACATTTCCAGAGGCACTATGCAACGAATTTTGGTAAAAGATCTGCATTTGCACGCGTACAAGATTCAATTGGTGCAAGAAATCAAGCCAAGGGACCATGAGCAGCGCCGTTGGAAGCGCGTGTTGGAACATCATCAAATTAATGCGGATTTTTCGAGGAAAATCATTTTTTCAGATGAGGCACATTTTCAACTCGACGGATACGTAAATAAGCAAAACTGTCGGATTTGGGGTGCTGAAAATCCTCGTGTGATACTCGAAAAACCAATGCATCCACCGCGAGTAACTGTTTGGTGCGCATTTTGGGCTGGCGGAGTGATTGGACCGTATTTCTTTGACAATGCGGCTGAAAATGCGCTAACTGTTAATGGTGTGCGGTATCGCGAAATGTTAATGGAGTTTTTGTGGCCCGAATTGGATGTAATTGTTGTGGAGGACATGTTTTTCCAACAAGACGGTGCGACCTGCCGCACTGCACGTGAAACAATGGTGTTACTGCAGACCAAGTTTCCCGGCCGAGTCATTTCTCGATTTGACGATCAACATTGGCCACCAAGATCGTGCGATCTAACGCCGATGGACTTTTTTCTTTGGGGCTATGTGAACGAAAAGGTGTATGCGAATAAGCCTGAAACAGTTGAACATCTTAAAGAGGAAATACGGCGCGTTATTGGTGAAATACAGCCACATTTATGCGAAAACGTTATTCAAAATTTCAACAAAAGAATAACCCTGTGCCAGAGGTTTCGTGGTGGCCATTTGCCTGATGTTGTATTTCACGTTTGATCGGAACTATTTTTCTTTATGTTGAAATAAAAATGTTTGCTTAATTAAAAAAATAAATGTGTTTTTCTTTAAAATTAAATCCGGCGCTCTTGTTGGGACACCCTTTACATTTAAAATTCAAAATAAACACCGGGGGTCATATCCACAATACGATAACTACAGAAAAGTATCGTTGTCGGTTTATTTTTCGTGGGCGCGAATTTCGAAACACCCTGTATAAAAGATCGTCACGTTCTTTCCGTCTTGCATTAAAAATGTGCATGTTTTTGTAGAGAATAATGGATCGTTATTTTCGTATCAAATATATGGTAATTACGGTATTCATAAACGAAAAATTCCGTCATGAAGATAAGTTTTTTTTTATTGATTGATTGCGTGAAAATTCCCGAGTTCCCGAAGTCACGTTTCCGATCGAGTGCGTGTTACGATTGATACGTGATGGCGTTCACAAAATGTTTAAATAACGTACCTGCACACAATGTCGCCCAGTCTCTCGGATCGTAAGCATTTAAAAGGAATAATTGGTAGACGTACTACCTCAATGAATTGTAAATATCGGACTGTTTGATTGATTTAATCTAAACGACTTTCGGTGTTTGTTTTCGATGGAGGGAGGTAACAAATCCGATATTACATTTAGGCAAACATTCGATCGTCGAGCGATAGATTTTCGACAACGCTTCCACTTTAATTGCAACAAATTTGTTTACCTCGGTAAGAATTAATTATTCAAGTTTAGCTGTTTACGCTCCTTTTGACATTTGAGTGGGCGTTTGTTTGCCGTTGGGAACTGAAGCTGACGCGCACGTTGTTTTTCTTTTTTACCTCGATATGGTTTTTGATTGAAAGGGTTTCTATTGTGTTTGATGTGGTTGCGATGATGTTGTTGTCGTGTATCGCCTCGATTAACATTTATTATACTTACTATAAGTCCTTTATTTAGTTATTTACTTTTCACTTTAGGACTAAATCTTTTCCAAGTAAATTTTTTTTATACGTTTGCCTTCAATGGAACGTTCTATTCTTGGTTTTTTTACAGATTTGTTGCATTTTCGTATTTGGACGCTGTCTTTCTTTTTAGTTTTGCATTTCATCCCCTTCTTTGTTTTTGTCACAATAACGCGACGACTTCTTGGTTCTGTCATAACAACCAGCATGGGAATCCGACATTTAGGCGCGACCACTAAGACATCGAGACATTTCGTGTACACAGACAATTATGCATTTAAGACCGTGCACACGGGGTTAGGTTAAGGTTGAAAGAAAGGTTAATATCTTTAGTTTTTTCGGTAAAATATGTATTTCGCCAGACGTCGAGACACTTGGCCGTTATAGGGCGTTAAATAGGCGAAACTGTTTAATACAATGTGGATGTTAAAGTAAGCGATTGGAATGAAACTTTCCAGATTTAGCTACGAGTAAATGGGGCGTAACTTCAAAAAGTTTAGAAGCACTCGGTCTGCGGTTTGAGTGACAAGTGTCCATGATCGTAAGCTCCATTTTTATTGATGACGTGCATTGAAACTTATCTTAAATAACGTATAAGTTGGTCGAAGAGACCATTACAATGTCGAAATATTTTAACTGGACAATTAATTCGTGGTTTTGTTCGAGTAAATTAGAAATAAAAAATATATAAAAGGAAAAAAAATTAACGTCTCGACAAAATTGTTCGAAATTAAATTTTTATCGAGGATTGACCGATTCCCTTATTAGAACGGGGATTCCCATATAATAATCGAATGTTATATCACGCAAGGCGTTCACTGCATTAATGAAATTGAATTAAGGAAACTTTTAAACACCCCGTTTCATCTCGTTACGTCACTATAATTGAATTGTGGCACGACCGTTTCTGACCGAAAGTGAGATTTATATTTAAAAAAAAAAACGAATTATCTTTGAAAATTATTCGTGGAATCTTTTTCTTTTTTTTTTGAGAACCACGTTCGCGAGTTTTAACTCGAAATTGATAATGTTTTAATAAGGCGCTTCTTCACAATTAAGTTTTTGCCTACGCGAAAGAACGTTATAGCGGAGAACATAAAAAGGACGAGGGTGGAGACTAATTAAGTAACAATAGAACAGAAACATCTAATATAAAGGTAATTTGCATGTAAATGTTGGTCCATTGAGCCGCATACGACGATTACATTGTACTTATTAACAACACTTGTTGGTCACGTTGTTAACAAACGTTAAGAACGTTATTACGCCGTAGTTGTAGAAATTTGCTTTTCCACTTAATACGGTTTAAATGCTTGCCATCGTTTTTATTATTTTAGTTTACCAATTTCAATTCTTAATTAGCCATTTTCGGTTAGCAATTGGTTGGTTTATATAAAAATCAACAGCGCAAATCGTTTTTCGTGGTTTTTGAGCGTTTTATTCTAATATTGTTTCCCCTCCGCATTTATTTTTATTTGTATATTTTTTCTCGCAACCCTTTCATTTTTTTTTTGACTCATTAGCAATGTTGGTAGGTGTAGGTACTTACATAATATTGCGATTACGACACAGTTTCACTGTAACTTGAAACAATTCTTGTGATTTTGGTGCGATTTCATACGGGACTCGGAAAAAAAAAACACGACCCCGGATCGCTAGGACATCGTAGGGACTATTGTCATGACCGTGATGTAATGGACATTTTCCTAAAACCCGACAAGCTCTATAACTCGAAGCTTCAGAAAACGGCGCGCCGATTGTTAAAAGGGACGTTCGCAAGTTTAGGGCCTAATCGATAAACTGACGTGAGTGACGGGCAGTGATGTAGGTCGTAGACGAGGTTTATGATTTCATTAATTTTGATTAGTCTTATTTTACTGAACGAACATTTCAGAAATCGCGAATGACTAAATAATTTCCGCGTGCGCGGCTCATCGCATATTCAATCAAGAAACGAAAATTCACGGAAGAAAGTCATATGTAAAATTTCGAGATGTTCAGTTTAGAATTGCTAATGGAGATTCGTGCATAAAATATTAAGTTCGGCGTCGTCGTCGTCGTCGTCGACAAATTACGTATAAAGGACATACCTATATGATTAATGGGAATGAGATCAAATACCATTTATTTTTGATATACGGCTATTGAAATTCTAGTAGTAACAAAATTAATTTATTGGGTTGTTAGTATCTCAGTTCCATTACATCTCGTTTCTTTTACGTGACGATTTAAATTTCGTTTTGCATCGTTTGTTTTAGGAGGGTTGTAAAATTCGTCGATACAGTTGGAGTAATTTCACGAAACAGATGATGGAAATTAAAGATGGACGTCTTTAATCATGTCAATAAAAAAAATCTGAAGAATCTCTACTTAATTATCTATATGTATTTTATTCATTTTCGCGGTGTAATAGACATAAACAATCATCATGTACATACGCATATTCGTGAGTAAATCCGACCCTGTGTAACATTGTTATCGTAAGACAACATAAAGGAAAATAAATATGTAGACATGTAAAATATCATTTAACTTACAATCAGTTTCTATTATATACGTAATTATCTACTTAAATATAAATTATTTATAAAATTTCTATTGTTATTAAAGAATAAATGTAGCTATCTTACAATCAGGGGCACAATTTGTTTAAATGATACACTTTACCAGGCATCGTGCTACATAATATAGTCTTTATGCTACAAAGTTTCCTCTCGTTTGACCCAAAACTGTATGAATTATTTATTAAAATGTTTATAAATTTAAATTGTATTTTGAAAAATTGATACTCTTCCTAAATAATATCTAAAACGTTCCTGTAATTTTCAAACTATCTGTAACAAAACTTGTTTATTTAGTTATTGAGATCATTACTCAATAATTAATGTAATAAAAACTTATTTTATAAATAGATCCAGGTTCAGGTTCATATTGTTAGTGTAAAAATAATGCAGAATTTTGCACTTTGTGATACAAGCATGAAATTTTAGGGGTATATAACCCATACTAACTACAATAAATGTCAGAGCCATTTCGGAGTCACCCCCTAATTCAAAATAACCCTCTTTTAATACGCGAGGCGCGCTATAATACAGGGTGTCTAGGAAATGATGACAAATTTTCGGCGACCTATAGAACACGTCAAAATAAAACTTTAAGTTCTTACAAACTTTTTTCCTACAACGCTCCCCTACTGAGATATTCACCGTTAAAGCTGAAAGAGAATCAATTTTATTTTTCATTGGAATTTAATAATTTTCGATGTACATACGTAATAGATAAAGGTCCTTAAAATGATATAAGTGTTTTAATTTCACTTTAGGGGAGCCAATTCCCCCACACATTTTAAGATAAGAAAGATGCTCTTGCCTACTTTCTACAAAATAAGTCATATTCGAGAAGAACTTATTGAAGGTACACAACCCGTTGTTCTTCACTCAACTATTTGGCAACCTAACAGCAACCTGCATCGAAACGTGTCGATCGTTGATGTGCCTTCTTTCAAGATCGATTGCCAAAAGAAATCCATTTTATATCTAACTTAGCTTAGCAATAAATTGTAAAACTAATATCGCAAGAGCTTACTGCAGTTTTGGCGGAAATTTCGTTTTCCTTATTTTCGAGTAGGTAGGTAATCAGGAAACTAACTGAATCGTATCATTACCCCCCCCCATACGTTGCCTTATTTTTACTTTGTTAGTAAAATAACTACAACAATTACATGAAAGTATTATAATATTTAGTGAAAAAAAGAAAGAAATTTAGAACAAAGAGAATTAAAAGAATGCAACGAAAAAACTGGAATTATTAAGAATATATATATTTTTCAAGTAAAGAGGTGGCAAAATGAAAAGTTAATCGATAAAATTCTGTTTCGTTGTCAGACTAAATTGTTTTGACAATCAAACATTTGAATTTCGTTTTTTATCCGTAAACGAACGCATTGAAAAGGTAAAATCAAAATAAGAGAAATTAAAAAAAAATAATTAAAAAGCATTTTAAAATATTAAAATCCTGAAATAATTTTTTTTTTAATACTTACGTAAAATATAGACGAACGCTGCCATCGCTGCGACTGTCACTTGTCTGTAACAGACTACAATAAGAAAAAAATAGAAATTTTCCTACTTTTTCTCGTCATCGTTCTCCCTCTATCGCCAATTTCCAACGTATGCGAATTTGCACGATTACGTACCTATAGGCTTCATATTTCACTGTATTTCACCAACCACTGTGATCGCGAAAACACGTGTAAGATAAAATTTCGTTCGCGAAATTGGACCGCCGAAAGTTTGAGGGTAAGCCTAATCAAACTCGATTTTCAGAGAATTTATGATACAGCTCGAAGGTCTTTAAACACTTTATAAATACATGGAGAGTTAGTCGATAAAAAAAGATCCTACATTTCCTCGTCGTATTAATCCTTTTACAAAAGACAACACAACACTCGCGCACTCGCACGCAAAAAGGTCTTATAAACCGGACGAGCACTCCTCAAACGCACACGCGAATAATACGACGCCGTAATTAAAAATTCGAACTACTGAAACAAGCACTACCGCTCCGCACCACGAACGCGAAAGATCTTAATCGGTTTTGCCAGAATTCTATATATAAACGCATTGGATACCGGGAAATCCACTTTTATTTTAAAAACGTTCAATTTTTTTGTTCGCACTTCGATAAGTTGTGACAGTAGATCGCGCACATGTTTTATTAGTTGCTTTGGTATTTTATCGGTCGCATAAAAATGTGATTAAACTTTTATCTGATTTGTGGTTTGTAATGGGAAAATTTTCAATGCTTAAGGGCACACAAATAGTTTTTAAATTAAAAATAGAGTAAATTTATAATTCTGCGGTATAAAGACGGTAGATAGTGATTATTCAAATAATTTTAAATCGATATTTGGTTTTTTGTATTTTGTTTGGATGCCGAAATTTTTATAAATGGTGGCGGTACGAATTGTTTTTTGAATTCTTTGGGGTGGTACGCGTAACCCACAAGATCGAGAGTCACTGCAATATATTCTTGTCGAAAACAAGACACTGACAAAAAACAATACTTACACGAGGTTTTATAATAGTTTCAAAGCCGGTCATCATGATCAAGGTAAATTTTTATACGTAAGATCAAATAATACCAAAAGACAACAACAAAAACAATTTACAAAAACGTTTGATATTATTCAATTTTTATATTTTCTTGAATTTTGTTATTATTTATGTGTCTACATATAAATACCTACATAATTAGGTAATATCAAAATTAAAAATCTTTAATTAATATGTAATTCCAATAATATTTATTATAACTACCCCTACGCTGTGCCGATCACTCGGTAGTACTTGTGAGATCGGTGTCGGTCTACGCGGCGCGCGTAGACGAATATAAAAACAGACAACAATTTTGATATATTGTTGAAAAAGGAATTTCCAAAAATCTTGAAGGTTAAAGTGTATCTGTTTTGTTAAAAGCACACCCTTATTTTAATACGCAACGACGATTGTTCTCAAAATAATGTGAATCTTGAAGCGTTCTAAACAATCGTCGATAAATTAGAAAATAAAAGGAATATGGCGCGAATTTTTATGTTCAAACAAATACCTACGAAATTTAATTATATCTGCGAACTAGAATAATTAATGCGACGTTGCACTGCGAGAATTAGAATAAGTACCACCTACCTAAGTTAATAAAGGTTTAATAAACTTATCTCTGTACGTCGTTGTTTTCGTAATGAGAAGTATTTAAAATGTAAATTAAGTTAGCAATAATTGTGAATAGTAGATGAAGTCGCAACAGTTTACATTGTCGGTTTACCGGTTTAATGCAAGTGGAGGAGACGCGAGGGATGCGATTTCGTTCGAAAGTGCCACTTAATTTTTATGGGCGCATACGTCGTTTCAGAATGAAAAATCGTTAAACGTTTTTGGTGTCTTTTTGATTTTAGCCTTACATCAAGAATATTGCAGTTATTAGTAGCTGGCCGATAAAGGATAAGTTGGTACGGACATAAGTTTGTAGAACTTAATGCTATTTTATATCTAGAGAGATGGCCTTTCGACTGACCTTTTAGCTAACGCACTCTTACTTTGAATTTTCGTCTTTTGGATTAAAATTTGTTATCACCTCCTTGGGAAATGCATTTTGTTTACGCCAATGCGGCTTATTCTAAGTCTATTTCAAATTTGACGTGCAATCGTGGTGATCGTTTTCCGATTGGCGTAAACAAATATAGGCGGATATTAACGAAATGCATTTCCTAAGGAGGTGCTAACAAATTTTAATCCAAAAGACGAAAATTTAAAGTACCTAGTGTATTGAAATGGCAGCACCTAATAATTGTGCACTTTTTTGGGGACCGTTTACGTAATGTTTTATTTCGACGAATATTGAAATGGAATTTAAATTACCTTTTGTAATTTAACCAGTAGAAGTCGGAAAAATATATTGTTTAAAAATATAGGCTCGCGTGAAAGCCCAAAAAAATGCCTTATCTGATAATAATATCAATTTGAATTTCACTTGGAATTTGTCCGCGTGTCGATTTTTAAAATGAATCCGCCGTCTTTTTAAATCACTCTACGTAATCCTAAACCTGAAAATTGTCGATTTCTCGTGTACTTACAAAAATGTTTACGTACGCGAAGAACTCGCCTTCGGCTGGCTGTTTGGATATCGTTGCTAGAATTCTGTATTTTACACTCGAAAGGGTGCGAACGAGGGTAATTTCTAAATGAGTTGCAAATTACCTATCATTTTCTAAGTATCTCGGCGTCGCCGTCGTCGTGCGAACGTATTCGGAGTTCAATGCCGACATTTACATCGACCTCTATTGTGTTATACTTTCGGCAAACGGCGTGTTAAATTAAACATCCCTTTTCGGGAGGTCCTCCCATTTTTTTTTGCGCACGAATTAAAACTTAATGTAAAAATGTTGTTATCTTGACTCATTGTTCTTCATAACAATTCATAAATACGCTTTTAAATAAAGGAAAAAAAAATACAACGGCTCATTTTCTAAAAGATAAATTAATACAGAAGTTCCTCGTGGAAATTTTGAACGTCTCTCGCTTTTTCCCCGTTCTTTCTGCGCTCGCTCGCTGCTGCTCTAGGACGTGCCCGTCGGCGTCGTTCCGAACGAAACGAAGTTAATGTCGTTAATTTATTTCATTTGTGTTTTTGAAATGTTTTGTTTTTCTTGCGAGTTTATTTAGTCTTATTTTTTTCGATTTGTTCGTTAATGAAGTCTGGAGTAGTAATAGCGCCACGTATGTTGAACGCCGTAGCCTTTTCATTCATTTAGGGGGAGCCATTGCGAATTTTCGCGAACGAATCGAGCGAATCACGAACGACGGGACACATTTTCCAATTTAACTTTACGAATTGCATTTCTTAAAATTGTATAAATACCTAACGATAAGTAAAATGAAAAATAGCACCTACCTACCGCGGAATTGCTTGTTTAATTAATATTTTAGTGCGGTCGCTTTTGGATTGCGGAATTATACGTTTTCGGTTGTTGCGTTTGCTGATGTGGTATCGTAAAATTTAAAATTAACTCGAAGTATACACGTGCGATTATTGTGTTGTTTGTAATTTATTGGTAAATGATGGAGCATTTTTTTTTTAAATGTTAACTCGGAGCAACGTTATTTTTATATGGGTGCTTTGTGTGCTCATTTGCAGTTGAATTTTTTGAAATACAATTGCGGACATAATACGATTTACCGTTGTCTCTCTGAGAGACCGCCCGTGGTGGACTAGATGGCTTTACACTTTTTCTAGTCGGGAGTTCCAATTTCCCTGCAACGATGTTTGTGAATGTCATTGTAGCTGATGAACATTTTCACATCCGAGTTTATACCTCTTGAAATTTTGTAGGAAGGTAGCTTTTGTAAGTCTTGCTAAGGAATGGACAGTCTGGATAAGCAACTCCGGTCGCGAACTACCCCTTAGTCGTTTAAAGTTGTAAAAAGGGGTGTGAAATTCTAATTTCTATTTCTTGAAATTTTGTAGAAAGGTAGGTTTTTTAAGTTTGGAAGAGAAATCATCTGATTAGGTAACTTCGTCCGCGAACTGCCCCTAATCATTTAAAATTAAAATATATTCGAAATTTTCATTCGTACCTTTTGAAATTTATATCATCTTATACCTATTGAAGTATGAAAAAATAATTGCCAAACTGCCAGACCGGTTTTAACCTAGTTACAGACAGTGTTAGGCTGGTTTCAGACGGACGATACGCGTATGCGATTCTCGTGTGCTCGATACAGAATTAACATTATAGCAAATGTAAACTTTCAGACGTTTGATACAGCCTTCATACAGTATCGCATACAGACTTCAAAAATCTCGAAAATTCGGACCTCGTCGACTGTAGGATCGGTGTCATTCGGAAAATACGAAAACTCTTTGTGTGTAATGGATACAGAACTAACATTATAATATATAGGATCTTTCAGAGGGCGATACTCGCTTCATACAGCGTCGCATACTAAATTTGAGTACCTTGCGAAGGTCGGCCGCCAAGCGACAGCAAAATGCTATACTCTGTTTCTTTAGAAACATACAACATGCTATACTCCGATTCTTAATTAGGAGGAGTAAATTAAAATTTCCACCTAAAAAACGCGATCACCGATTGACTACTTGCGAGATTAGTTTACACTGGGTAATTTGCCGTACGCGCTATTAAATCTCCAGTAATTTATGTTTACCTACATGTGTGACAGTTGATAGGTATCGACTTTAAAGTGTTTTAAAGTCATTTTTTGTATATTACCAATACGAAAAATAGTTCTTTTCAGAATTAAACTGATCATTTTGTAATAAATTCAAATCCAAGAGCAAGTATTGCATCTGCAGTGTCACCGCAAACAAAAACGCCCCCATTTGGGGCATTAGTTTTCTGCTGAAAAGCAAACTATTTTGAATATGTAGAAGAAACTAAAATTAGATGACGCAAATTCGGTATTACCTACGTTAAAAATTGTACTTTTAGCAATTTAAATTAACAGCCCTGATATTACACACCCTTTTAATACTTTAACACTCATCTTATTCATCATACACATTTCGAATTGTCACTGCATTGGTACATTTTTGTCCCATACATTTACAGGAACTCATTCGATTTTTGCTACTTTTTTCACATTTTGCTACTGCAATGTAAAAAATATGATGAAACAAAATTTATGAATCAACAAAAAGAGACATTAAACGTTAAAGTCGCTGAAGTTTTAGTATGAAATAGGAGCTTCTCGTAAATTTATTTAATACAAAACGCTTCTTGTATTATGTACTTAATTATTAAAATAACGGATAAGGTGTATTTGCAATAATAATAATAGTATGTTGGCTTATTTTAAAATTACGTATAGAATAAGAGGGAGCTACGGGAAAAAGTGAAATGGGAGATGCAACGCACCCAGTTGAGAGCGCGACTCCCGAAAATGCAATTTGCACATTTTTTTACTTTTAATTATCTATCTTGATTATAAAGCCCTGCAAAAATATATTTCTTGTACCGTCGGATACTAGATGGACGAACCAAACTTTTCTAAAGAATAAACGTTTACAATATGTCGTACTGTTTTGTAGCTATGACAGTATAAACAGTAATAACGCGAAATTGATGTGAACTTTTTAGCTGTTCGAACTGAGATATCGGCCCCGAAAGTTATTTTTCTCCATAAGAGTCCGTGTATTTTGCGTTTTTTCAAAAAATTTTAAACGATTAATTCCACAAAACCAATAACGAATTTTAACGACCTCCCCACGAAAGTAATTTTGCGGAGTTTCGAGCACTCTACCGTAAACAACGAAACGCTATATACTACCGATTCTGTCTAACTACAAGAACTGGCGAGAAAATGCCTAATCGAAAAAGTATCGCAAGAGAATTTTGTACGCGATAATCGCATACGCGTATACTCGTTTGAAACTAGCCTTAAAGTTGCTTTTTGAAATAATGCATTAATTGCATTTTATCTTTTGTCGTTTTTACAGCAACTTGTTAATAATATTTAAAACAAGAAAGTGTCGTAAGCCAGACAAATCTGGCGGCGTTAGCGTTCAAAAAACAAAAAAAAAACGGAAAAAAGTATTTGTACATTAGTGCGGCTGAGAGAGCGTTACGTAGACGCGCGAGTGCGAGGGAGGCCTTAAATCGGAAGGCACACCGGCCCGTCACAGACATCGCCGTCCTTCCTGTAAAAATTTTTATTATCATATTTCAAATTGAAAATTTTTTCAAGAAGTACGAATGAAAATTTCGAATATATTTTAATTTTAAACGATTAGGGGTAGTTCGCGGACGTAGTTACCTAATCAGGTGGTTTATTCTCTTCCAAACTTAAAAAACCTACCTTTCCACGAAATTTCAAGAGATAGAAATTAGAATTTCACACCCCTTTTTTACAACTTTAAACGACTAAGGGGTAGTTCGCGACCGGAGTTGCTTAACCAGACTGTCCATTCCTTAGCCAGACTTACAAAAGCTACCTTCTTACAAAATTTCAAGAGGTACGAATGAAAATTTCGAATATATTTTAATTTTAAACGATTAGGACGCGGACGTATTTACCTAATCAATTGGTTCATTCCTCAAGCAGACTTAAAAAAAGACTACTTTTCTATAAAATTTCATGAGATAGAAATCCCACTACAATTCCCCTTACAATTTCACATCTCATTTTTTGCAATTTTAAACGATTGTGGGGTAGTTCGAAACCGGAGTTGCTTAACCAGGTGGTTTATTTCTTAGCCAGACTTAAAAACTACCTTCCTACAAAATTTCAAGAGGTATAAACTCGGATGTGAAAGTGTTCACCAGCTCTTAGATTATTGCGAATGTTGTGAAAAGCAATGACTAGGTATACTATATTACCAGCATCGGTGTGACGTGATCACTTAGGAAACAAGTGCTGGACACAATCAGTATCCAAGAGAATAACTTCTTGGGAACACCACACCTCCACATACCGATGCCGTTGCAAATCCGTTTAATAGGCTAAATTCCCGAAGCCAAAATGCGAAATTATTATCTACGATACTTTTTTTTGTTAGTAGCATATCCCAAAGGACACCAGAAACCGCCCCGTTAGGCATTATACTTCTAGTGCCCCCCGGGACATCCATGCCTACCAGGGGGATATTTTCACCTCCCGTACCGGGATTCGAACCCAGGACCCGTCAGGCGAGAGACGAGGGGTCGGAAACTATAGTAAATTTTATACACAGTAATACTAATTCAAAGTAATTCAAAAGTAATTCAAAGTAATTCTACAGTAATTCAAAAGTAATTCAAAGTAATTCAAAAGTAATTCAAAGTAATTCAAAAGTAATTCAAGGTAATTCTGTATTACATTCTAGAAACAAATACACACTAATACATAAATTACCGACCTCTCGGCGAGAGGTTAGTCTCCTAACCACTCGACCACCGAGTCGGCATTATCTACGATACTAGTAAAAATTTTATAAACGGCAACATCCGATCCGTAAACTGTTTTTATATACAAACAGAAGCATTTTTAAATCGAAAGTCGCGCGTCGTTACGAGTTTTAGGTATAGCAAATTTATTAGATCTACAAAAACGTAATTGTCGGACACACACTTATCACGTTGTACGTATGTAGTTTTCCACCGATTCTATCATTGAACATAATGTGTACGGCAATTATTCTATCGCACGCGGAACGTATTCGTGACTCGCCAGAATTTAAAACTGTTCGTAATCAATTTGATAGGGACATGCCGTTTACGCAATCGCCTCGTAAATTTAAATATTTAATGTCGACATGAAAACCGATTTTAAAGGAACAACGAGATAAGATCCGCAATTAGCAAAGATGCGGGCATTAGTTTCGATGTCAAAGGACGGTTAATTAATTTATATGGAAAGGTGCCTTAAGCAAACGTATTTTCCGGGAATAATCGGGGAAATTATTTTGCCTATTTGTTCAACGAATTACGAAATTCGAAGGTTTCCTAATTTAGGAGTTGTTAAGTGGCGAACGACAGCAAGAGCTATTGAAATACGGGCAGATACAGCGCGTATTATTTTAAGGTCACGAAGGTTATACCTACTAAAATTAATGTAGGTAATTTGAACTCGTCACGTGTTAGCGTTTAAACTAATTTTTTTTTAATTATCATTTTAACACTATTTTGTTCAAGTTTGAGCGGAAACGAGCCGATCTTGATAATTTGCGAACTACTTACGGCATCTACTTATGCAGGATGTTTCGGGAGGCATGGGAAATATTTTGCGAGACTATTTTGAATAAAAAAGTTCATATAAACACGTGTCCAATTCGTAATTGTTACAGAGATACGGCTGTTTGAAGTTGGCGCGTATATATCCGTCGCGCGCGCGCGTCTAAAACAGCCGACAAGCACTCAGCAGTGTGACATGCGACACAAGTTTTTTCCTTAAATGCCTCCTTTCGTAGTTACTCGAATTAATTAATGAAAATAATGTTAAATAGTTACAATTAGTTGAATTAAGTTATAACAGGATGTTGACAAGTTCTGACAACACGAACAACGCTATTTAACAAATGAAATGTCAGTTCCAAGATTCACTATAATGTACGATCGCTTACTTCATTTTGTACTCAAAAATCTACAGTTTTGAAAGAATGAAAGAGCCAAAAAAGGTTCTAAATAAAACAAGCTTTTAAATGAGATTTTATAAATTGCAAAATTTTAACCCTCCAAAAAGCCTTTAAAAACATTTTTTGGCAACAGGATTTGCAATTTTCACCTCCTCGTGAAGATCGAGTTGATTGAAAATACTATTTACAGCAAACCTTTTGATAAGTAAAAATCTACTAAATGTCGTTCTTTTACATTTATTCAAGTTTGAAGAATAAATTAAAAACTTAATTCTACCTTTCCGCTTTTGATGAGCATAACCTCCCGAAAGGAGACGTTTGTGGAAAGAGCTTTATATGAAAGGCCCTCCTTAATTTTCGACAATGAATCTCCCCTTGAAGTTTTTCGCATTATTTATGAACCACCTTGTATACGCTTTAGTTTTTAATATATTTAAAAATACAAGGCGTTTACGGTCTTGTCTTGTGAATAAACACCTAAACAGACGGCGATTTACTCTAAAACCTCCTTAACAAAAATCCGATAATAAAAGAGAAATATGACTTTTTAGGTAGATATTATTTTTAACAAATTTTCAAACGCTATAGTGACCGATCTTTTTATCTTCTAATAAGGATATTCCGAATAAGCAATTTTGCAGAATAGTGTCCACGTGTACAATCTTATGGAAGTTATTCTAAAAATATAGTTATTCGGAACTTTATTAGATGATGGGAAGATCGGCCCTAAATGTAACAAGGATGTTCGAAGTCACCGCCCCGCTGTTGAATGCAAAGTTCTGCGCGACGTATCTATGTATGAAACATTTCGGTGGTATATACCATGCTCTTCATACGACCCCCACCGAGTGATAAACTTGTTTAGAAACTAAAGTTAATAGGAGTCGTCGTTAATAGCCTTCTTTTTAGATATTTATTCGTTCCTTAAAATTAAAAATACAAGATCGTAAACACCCTGTATATTTAAAATACATACGAGTATATTGTTTCTATAAATTAACGTTTTAAGTGACTTACAATTAGTTCTATTGTCTGACCTCAACGCCACGCCGTAACGAGGGTATGAAGCGCCTGTGGCAAGTGTCGCTTGGCAACTGGGCGCCCCCCTAACCTAAAAATGACAAATAAAAAATTTAAAAAATAATTAAAAATACAATATAAAATAGCGAACTTTTATATCTATTTATTTATTTATAGTTTTTACATTTTTTACGTTTTTGCTCCCAAAACCTCTTTCGTCACGTCCTCGTTACTCCGTTGTCTGTCCTCTCCCTACTAAACTTACAATCTGTTGTATGTAAACAGAATTAGAAAGATAAAGAATTAACGACTTATTTAATTTCAGCTCGTAATCCTACCCACATTTTCTTTCTGTTATTCAATTTGCTCTATATAAATAACTAAATAGGTAGCATATTTACTCGAATTTAACGCACTCCAAACTCCCGGCCGCGTTTTTAGGAATCAGACACGAAAAACGCCCGTACTCGATTTCATCATAAAGTTTTTTTGGACAAAAAGTGCGCGTTAAATTCGAGTAAATACGGTATTTTATAAATTGAAAACTTCAAACGTTTGTAAATTTTTAATTCCCATTTAAATTACAAGATAAAAATAAATTCAAATACGCGCGGATTCTCTTAGTGGGTCAATCGTATTTGCGCGGGCGCTTTTTACAGATTATGTAAAAAATTTAAAAAACATCTGCAACTTTCGCAGGGGGTCTAACTAGCTTGTGACGTCTTTGTACTGACGAGAGTTCTATTCAATTCCGTAAAGGAAGCGGGCGTTTATTAAGGGAGCTTTAAACGGGACCGAGGTTAACTGAAAATTCTTTTTTATTAGGATAATCAGTGACGCACTCGCAATCAGAAATTGTCATTGCGGGAGAGGTGGAGGGGGAGAGAAGCGATTCGGAGAAGAAAGGTTTTATAAAAAACAAACGTTTATTTTTTATTTATTGGTTATTTAGGATTTTCTGCAGCTAATTTTTCTGGTCCCGAAGGGGATTAACCCCTCACCCCCCTATCGATGCACCAGTTGAATAATAATTGTTAGATCATTGTGAAATATTTCAAAAAAACCCACAAAGAAAACTTTATACTATTTTCGATATCTACGTCGCGACGCTACAATCGAAGGGTGTAGGTAATCGATAAGTTCAAGGTTTGTAATAAATAAGTAAAGACTAAGCTTTTGATAACCGTATTTGCAAAGGAAGCTCGGCCACCGTATATTTATTTATACACACGCATATTTACGTAACATGTCATGATTGTAACGTAAGGTCGCAAATAAGTTTAACCCTGAAGTTAATAAGCGCTTATTCAATAATTCCAAGCGATAATATTGTCAAGGCTTCTTTAATACGCGTACACTTTAATTCCATTAAAATCAAATTAATTAGCGACAACTGTTGCGCTCGTGCTTCCTGCGTTTTTCGTTAGAGGTACGCGCGTTCTTCGTTCTTTGCGGTAGCCTTTCGAATTTTTTTATTTTGCTAATTTTAGTGAAAGAGAGGATCCTTTGTGGACGAGGCACGCATACGAGGCACTTCCGGAAAGTCGAACAAACAAAACGCAAACGGAAAGTCGTTTATTTAACGATCTTTTTAAAGTCGAAACAGTAAAAATTTTCTGTTTTCTGATTCGAGTATTAGATCAAAACGAATAATTTTTCTCGCAGAATTAATCAATTTTGGATTGTTTTCAACGTCGCCGTCGAGTTTAAACCCATACATGCCGTACAAAGATGTGCGGTTGGTTGTGGCCGAATACCGATATTAAATTTTTCATTTCTCTTATTTTGTACTTGTGTTGCGAGATAAAACGAAAAAATTCGAGCGTCGAAATCTAAAGTTAAACGTTACGACGCCGACGTCTTCGTCGCGTCGTTGACGTACTTGTGCAGGAAAGTGTGGTTAAAAATGTTCGCTCATCCATCTGCTTTCCATTTTACGGCAACATTTCATCCGTAATTACCGCCCGCATAGGTATTATTTGAACGTAACATAATTAAGTTATCATTTCCATAATTTTTTTGCATCTTTGAAAAGACGCAAGAATGTTGTGACTAACCAACAAGACACGCTAATACATTTAATTAGCGACCGATGCAGCTTGTAAATACGGAGCTTGTTTTCCCAATTCATTAAGAAAACGAGACGTTACCATTACAAAACATTTATAAATTTGATATAGACATTTGAATTTAACGAGATAATTTAATATTAGGTTGTTCGAAAAGTAATTTCGTTTTTTTTTTTTTTTTATGAAAATGGAAGACGATTTTCTTATGGTGAATATATATTTTATTGAATTATATATTGCCCATTCTGGTCCAATACTTTTTGCCATCTTTCTAGCGGTAGCATATGATTCCTCGTTCATAAAATTTTTGTTCTTTGCTGGCAAAAAACTGATTCAGGTGATTTTTGACCTCCTCATTTGAAGTAAAGGTTTTACCGTCTAAAAATTTTTGTAGAGACCGGAACAAATAATAATCAGAAGGTGCCAGTGAATCATTGAAGGTCATTGAGGAAATCAGTGAAGGTGAAGTGAATCATTCAATTTGTCCATTTGTCCAGCTGATGACAGTACACTTCAGAAGTGATCGGTGAGTTGTCTGGTAGAAGCTCAAAAAAAAAACGATTCCTTTGAAATCCCACAAAACAGATATCGGCTTTCGAAGTGCTTTGAGCCGGTTCATCTTTTTTACTCCATGATCTCTTGCGTTTAACATTGTTGTAGACAACCCAATGATGATGCGCTTCAAAAATGGATCATTTTCTTGACGTTCGAGAAGCAAATCACAAACGTCAACGCGACGGCGCAAATTTCTTCCCGTAAGAACATGAGGAACCCGTACGTCGAACTTTGAGATTAAATCTGGGCGTTTAAAATGATCATGAACGGTCGAATTCGATAAATTTAATCCCTCAGCAATCTCACGAGTCGTTATTCACCGGTTTGCATCAATTAATACCTTTATTGTGTCTGCATCAGCTTCAACTGGCCTTCCAGAACATGGTGCATCTTCAACATCAAAATTGCCGGATCGAAATTTTGCAAACCAGTTTTGGCACTGGTGTTCTGTCAATACATCTTCTCCATACACATCGGATAATTTTTTTCTTGTTTGAATGCATTTTTACCATTTCAACAGTAAAAAAGTAAAATGTGCCGAAAATGCTCCTTTTCACTTTCCATATTTGAAAGGGCACCGACCAAAAACTGCTGCGTAGAATCAATCGAACTTTTTCACAAGCAAGCCTTGATATATCAGCTGTCAAAATATATAATGATTATGCGGCTTAAGTGTGAAGTTGGCTGTGAAAAAATACAATTAAGTCCTCCGTTGGGAAAAAACGAAATTGTTTTCCGAACAACCTATGTTGAACGTATGAAAAACCTGAACAACGACCATGTTTGACGTGTTAGATACGTTTCAGGTTCAACTAATTTTTTTTTGTTCACTAGTAAATACGACCAATTTTTTTCTTTTCGAAGTTCGGGTGTTTTTGCACAGTTATTCTATTATTTATTTTTATATTTTTTGCCCCGATTCTGTGGTGGAAACGAGCAGTTACATTAAAACCGGACGTTAATGATAAATGTAAAAAAAAATGAAATACCGTTTTGAGCTTTTGTAAGTGGGCAAATTAAAATCGTTGAAGGTAATTTATACGCGAATTCAAACAATTTTAAAATGTCAGGGAATAAAAGGTGAAAATTACTCGTTAGGAATTATCGGGGAATTTTGAAATATATTTTCTGTCACCGCCCTGATGTTGAATCCATCGATCGTTTTGTCGTAAACGACTAATATTCGTTTTAGAGATTTAAGGATTTTAGACCTTCGAGAAATGTTCGAATTAATTTTAATAACCTCTATAATACGTCGTATTGCTTCTGTTTGCCTATCCTTATTGTACGGCCTAAATAAACACGAGTACAAGTCAATTTATTTCATTTGTTTGCCTTTGAAACGTAACGTTGCTCAAAGTTTATTACTTGTGACGTCATACACATACGATTAAATTGTTTTTTGAAGATTTGATCGATATTTGGTTAATACAAGTTACATTATCTCGCGCGTTTAAAGGCGCAATATATAATTTAAATAAAACAAACATCGACTAATCGAAAATATTTAATAAAACGTGTATGACGTTATGAGCGATAAACTTTGAATTAACCTCTTAAGATCGATGCTAGTTGTTCGAGAAAAATTTCGGGTAAGTAAGTACCTATAGAAAAACAAAAAAAATTGAACAAATGACTTCATTGTTTTTTCAAAATATTCCCTTTGACATTTATACAGCATAGAATTGTTTTTAATTTTTTTTGGTAATCAGCATCCGAAAATCTATCAGAACCGAACGTTCTCGATTCTAAATCCAAATCCAAACAGGAAAAATATACAACGTAATTTGCAGTGAGGGATTTCGAGATATTACTTTCCGAAAATAATATAGATGTCGCGTGTATTGATTAATAAAGAAGGCATTATTTACGCAGAAATTAGTCTGCACAGTTAATTATTTATGTTCCAGAATATTAAGCTGCTTCTCATTTCCTTCGTATAAATCGGCCTTAATAATTAATTACGGAAATGAAGTAGACTATCTGAAACGATTCTTTCGGTGCAAAATTATATATGTATTTGTAGTACTTTTTAAATCGTAATACGAAAGAAATTTCGAGATTAGATTAAAATTTATATGTGTGGCGCGTAAACGGTGTTATTCCTGGGGGCTTTTGCCGGAATTTCGGGAATTTGTAAGTAAATGGGGTTCGTTTGAAAGTTTCTCGTAACTTGGCTGCTACGTCTCTTGAAATGGAATGATTCACAAAGGACGTGCGGACCGAATTGAAAATTAATTCTTCGCCACAACTATTTATAGGTCTACTATACCTTTGAATAAATTAGTTGTGGACCTCGATACCGAGCATCGGAGCTACGAGTGGACCTTTGCGAACCGGGAAAGACAAACATTTGGTATAGCTAACGTACGAAGTTACTCTATATGAAAACACGCAATGTTCGTGCAAACGTTTGATTGTTATTTTTATAAACAATGGATATTTGTAAAACGAGCTTTTATTAATGACAACCATGTTGAAATACATAGAAACCATTTAAACAGGGATAGGCAACCAAACGTATTTTAATGATTTCATCCTCCTTATAACTCGAAAAAAAGTGAAGTCTACAAAATTTTGAAAATTGTTGCGAACTAAAAGAAAGATTGTCGGATCCATTTTTATCGATTTTTTTTTGTATTAAACAAGTTTGATTATTAACGAGTTTAGTTTATCGAAAAAAAACGATCCGAGAGTAAATTTGTACTTTGCAGTAGAATTAATTCTTTTTCTAGAATTTAATACGTTTAATTTAATACTGGATTGATACGTTAATTACATGGAGGCTAAAGTTTGGACTTTTTTCGAGTAAAATCAAACAACTCAAATGTCACCATTTGCTTCGGGCTAAACGCGTAAAAGTGCCTGCTAACACAATGTAGATAACAATTTTTTAGAAAGTATATTACCTTTGCATTATTTAATGGTTATTTATTATACGGAGGAATGAATAAGTAGTTTAATTACAACTCGACTTCGCGAACTGCTTTTAGGAAATAAATTTTAGTTTGTATATACATGAAAAGAAATGGACATTTATTTTTAATGATCGATATTCTTCTATCAATACTTTCCCGGAATGTTTTTCTAAATTTTCAACGATAAAGTGGTCGGAAGTAAAGGTTGTTTATCCTAAGTTTACGATGACGTCAAACACATCTCGTTAAATAGATATTTTAATTTTTCCTGAAAGATTCCTGAAGATTAGATTTGTTCAATACGTTATCTTGCGCATGCGATGGAAATACATGAAAATATTAAATTAAATAAAACGAACATCAATAAATCGAAATTATCAAATGAAACGTGCGATGTCATCGGAAACTTAAGATTTAAAATTACGTTTATTTTTTATATTTTATAAATATAATTTTCAATGGTAAATATCTCTTTACTAGCTTATAAACTGATTTTTAAATAATTAAAAAAACTAACAAAATTATCAATCTTTAAATAAAAGACTTCATAAAATTAATTATGTTTAATGAGCATACAAAGAAACACATAGTATGCAGTGTGTTAGATTTTATATGTCACAGCAAATATTTCGGCTATTGTATGAATTAGTAAAAAATGTTTTATATGAAAGTTATTAGATTATTTATTCTTAATAATGTGTCAAAATCAGAAAAACAATTGAACATAAAATAATTCAGATAAAGCAAATAAATTTAACATTTTAAATGGAACGTACCCAGTATTATTATATATTCTGAAACTACAAGAATTTATCTTTACAACGATATATCACATGTTATAGTTTTTCATTAATTAACTGGGCGCAATACACTAAATAACTGATCGTGTTGAAAACGTAAGGGTATATCATCCAAATATTCTTCGAATTCTGTCGTAAGGAAATTGGCATACCGTTCAGCATTAAGCGTTCCGCGATAAAAATAAGGACCTAGTATAGTATCACCCAATACACCAAGCCAGCCATTAATAGAAAATCTGTGTTGGAACCTGCATTCCCGAATTCGACGTGGATTCTCTGTATCTCAGAAATGATCATTTTTTCTGTTAAAAATTCCGTTATTGTTAAAATTAGATTCATCGCTCCAAAGAAAGACATCCACTAAATGTTGATTACTGTTAAGTCAGTTACAAAATATTAGCCTTCTATCAGAATCACCAGCTGTTAAACCGTGAACCAATTTAATTTTATAGGGGATCACGTTATGTTTTTTTAGAATAGAAAATACTTTGTGATGACTTATACCTATGTCGGCTACTGCTTCACGGATTGAATTTCTTGGATGTGCTCTAAATTATGCCAACACCATAATATCTTCATTATGTGCTGCACACTCATTTCTTGGTCTTCGCATTGTAGCATTAAAACATCCATTTCTTCGTAAATTATGTTCAATTCTTGCAAACGTGCGAAGATGTGGCTGTGCCCTTTCTGGATACAAAGTTTGATAGACAGAAGCTTCTTTAGGATTATCATTGCATCTGATGTACACTCTCAACATATCCATTTTTTCATTATTAGAATAATAACTAACCCTCATTATGTGTCACGAGATGAAAATTAATAATTAACAATTTACTTAGCCACTTTAACACGATAGCGATAACAAGTGAGCGCATATCACGGCTTCCTCGGCTCTGCTTAACAGAACATGCAAGGATAAAAGTGTGCGTCGTCGGTGCATTGTTTACACTGTACGTGTTCAACACGTTCGGTTATTTATCCTATTACGCCTTTAATTAATGAAATAAGTATATCATGTGATATACCGTTGTAAAGATAAATTCTTGTAGTTTCAGAATATGTAATAATACTGGGCACGTTCCATTTAAAATGTTAAATTTATTTGCATTATCTGAATTATTTGATGTTCAATTGTTTTTCTGATTTTGACACATTATTAAGAATAAATAATCTAATAACTTTCATATACGACATTTTTTACTAATTCATACAATAGCCGAAATATTTGCTGTGACATATAAAATCTAACACACTGTATATCAATATTTGTACATTTTATATTGAATTAGGTACACAACTAAATACTGAAAAATCTAAACCAGTCACCTATCCTGAATTTCGTATTTAAAATAAGCCGTTCATTTCCTACTGATTTTGAGATCTCCAAATAAGATAAGCTGCAAGATGGTTGTTCGTTCACCTGGGTGGAAATCCTATGTACTTTTAGTATTTCCTTGCTCGAGGTCAACGCAAAATTTTCTAGCTCTTTAAAGGAGCCTTAAGAGACGTAACTTACGTGATTGCTTTGTTGTTTAGCACGGCAACCACGTTAAAATACGGTTTAAGAGACTCACGCTCTACCGACCGATTGTGGTCTCCACGTTGGGCGCCACTACAATTAGTGGCGTTGAAAAGGAAATGGCGTACTTATAGATCACAATAGATCAAAGGTTGTTTGTGGTTCTTAGTTAAAAATAAAACGTCTCGCAAACGGCTTGAGTTTCTTTCCGTGAATCGGAAAGTCAACCAACATTTTTGTTTTAATTTTGTATTGGACTCGGGATCTGGGTCCACACCGTGCTCCTCTAAATCGTGCCCAGGCGCTTGTTTACTAGGTGTTACTCATCGGTGCCGGTGGCGTAGCACACCCAGCCGTTGCTTTTCCTATTTCTAATTTTACAGTCACAAACACACACACACACAGAAGTAACGAGATTCGAACCCGCAACCGCGAGTGCGTTGGAAGTCCAGTAGAGATACAGGCCCCATAATTACGCCATTAAAAGCTTATTAGTTAAAACGAATAATAATTTACCAAATTTGTTGACCACGCACAAATCGATAAATCATACTCAATACCCAAAGAGGTTGGTCTGCGGGCGCCATATGTCCTGCAACTCTTATCAGAGTATCGGTGAGATTGCCCGCGGTTTTTACGTATCCGGCAAGATCGTCTTCCACATACCATTTATTTCTTTCCGCGACTTTATATTCAGAGGATCCGCTGAAATTCAAATTTAAAAGGCATCGTTCGACGTTAGCGTAAGACACTATGATGTCTAGTTGTCCGGTATAAATTAACACTTTGTATTGCTCCAATACCTCTAATAAAATTGGCGCGGTTGATTTCATAAAGTCCGAAAACAGATGGCGTTGGACCGTTTCTAGAGTGTTAAAAACGGAGTTTCCAACGTTCAGCGCGTTTCTGATCGCGCGCCTCTCGACGAAACTACGTATCGAATCTAACATTTCTCTGTACGAATCGATCGGCGATAAATAATTAAAGAGATTGGCGAATCCGCTTAGGTTTCTGAAAACGGTATCGTTCCGTTCAACATTGAAAGTATTCGTAGTAACCATCGTAGCCATATACCAATCTTCATTTTTTATAGAAGTTGAGATGTTATTTTCAATTTCTTCCATTATTCTCTTTCCGTTGAAATCGATCAAACCTATTTGATACAGATACTCGGCGCGGGGCACAAGACACTCTGGATAAGTAAATCCGTTACCCAACGTGATGCCCTTTAGATTTATTTGCTGCGTCGCAGTTGGATTGTTCTTAAAGATAGTATGAGCCGCAACAACAGCGAACTTACCACCATAAGACTCGCCGCTTATAAAAAAATCGTTTTTTCGAAATTCGGGAAACATTTGGAAAAATTGCGAATACGCGATGTAAAGATTCTGTCCGATTACGGTTTGGTTTTCTGCGTATCCGTCTTCGTCCGTAAAACTAAAGCCCGTTCCGACCGGATTGTCGATGTACAGCATCGAATGGTCTTTCGTCCAGCTGTCGTTTCGCAAGCGAATATTTCCGGAGCGTGTTAAGTGCGAACGGTCCGTTCTCGGCAAAGATTCCAAACAAAGACGAATCGCCCGGTCCACCTTGCAGCCACGAAATTACCGGGGCGTCGACGCGATCGTTCTCGGCCGGGAAAAACCAAAAGAACATATTCGAATTGAATCGTTCGTCGACGGTGAAGAAACCGGCGTAACTTTCGACAAGCCCAAACTCGTAATGTATAACTCTTGCTTGACGACGCGCTTCCGATACTCTTCCTGCTCGTATGAGGGGCGTTACCGTGAGCGGTTCGTCGTCGTTCCGAAATAAAAAAGAATTAATCGAACTTATCAAGAGAAAGCAACAAACTAATTTTACGTGAAACATTTCAGCGAGTACTCATCGAACGAAACGTATTCTAAAACTGAATAGGTACTATGTAACTTGTAAGAGTGGACTGGCAAACAAAATTCGAGAAAAAGATTTATCGCTGTTTAAACAAACGATAGGGTAATTTCGCATTTTTTTAAATTCCAAAATTAAAAACTACTAGTTCGATATGTTATTTTTAGTAACAAAAACGTGCAGTTGTCCACAAAATTTATGGGCACTCTCAGAAACTTTTTTTTGTAATTTATTAAGGAATTTGAAAATTGACGAGTTTAATTTGTATCTTTGCGAACGTCTCGTCAACAACGAGTTGAATTACAAAGTCATTCGTGACGTGACGATCGTTCGTCGCCTCGACGACTCAGAATAAACATACAAAGGCAGAAGCAAATTAAAATTTTTCTACACCAGCTATTTTTGCTAATGCAGACTTTGTAAACTTTGCTTTATGATTACCTACACAAATAATTGTGCTTATATATTTAGTATTTAGTATATATTTAAGTATTACAATAGGTTGACAGTGATAAGCTATTACATGTACATACTGCCAAAATATGGAGAATCTTGCCTACTATTTCGGTTCCCGAAATTACATCGAATGTCCCATTTGCCTTAGATATATGGGTCTAGGACAATTCAACGCCGCCGTTTCATCGCCAACCCTATTTATTACGACTTAATAAATGAATCAAAAATGTAAATTTGTCAGTTTTAAAACTTTAATTGAAGGTATATTCATACAATCTTTAAATTTTGTATTTCAATGAATTAATAAGTTATGTAATAGGTAGATAAATTTACAATGTTAATAACTTATGATGAAAATAAGTAAACAACAATTTTATACATTTTATCATACTTGTATAATTAATTACATAACAGAAATAAGTAAAACAAATAAAAGTAAAATTCATTAGGCACCAGTAAATAAATTGCGTATTAAAAAATTATAAATAGGTAAATACTTAGGTATCTAAACTATAATCATGTGAAAATGAAATTTGATTTAATTTTAATTGCTGCTTAAAATTTAAAATAAAATAATGTTAAAGTGTTAAATTAACAGTTATTAAAGCATGGTAATTAGGTAGATTAATTGAATTGTTTATTATTAAAAGGAACTAACGAAAGCCATTTTTACCAGTTGTGAGAAAAACAGAAAAATCTACTAATTTCGAAATATAGTTTTTGTTACATTATTTAAGTAACAAAAATATAATATGAACTATACTTCGTCCAAACTTATATGCAATCACGTCATCAACACAAAGTTACTAGATGATGACGTTTCATACAGTGCTGTCACCTAGTACCTTGTGTTTTGACAGTTCTAATAAATTGTAGTCTTTCTTTATACGATCTAATATGTGCGCAAGTAAATCATCTATAGAATATGTCACTTTTCAAACTTTAAACCGAATTACAAATAAACAATCTAGTAACTTATTGTTGATGACGTAAATTGCATATAGGTTTGGATAGGCCATACTTTATTTTCCAATTGGCGATGAAACGGCCGACGTTAAAACGGCCGCTTTAATATTGTGGACAACTGTACGTGTGTTCTAAATGCCACAAATTTGTTTAAATAAAGATTATTTTATTTACTATTTCATAACCTATGCCAGAATACGAGTTTTTCTTATATGGTTTCGTACGTTGAAAACGTACGAAAAATGTCCGATGTACTAAAATTAAAAATAACAAAATCTCAACGTAACGGTCACATATATGTCTCGATATCTGAAAAGTTAAATATTTACATAAAGTACATTCTCATAATTTCATTCTTTGTCACCTTAAACGATAATAAAAAAAAGATCAATTTTTTGATGAAAAATAGATATAAATAAACTCTTACTAGAATGCAAAGTTTTTTGAATTGATCTTTTAATGTGTACCTTAATTTGTAAGAGCGATTCGTTGGGAATTTTTTAGTACTTGCGTACTTTTGCACCACTACGCGTGCGAAACATCAAATTACAATCAATTAAAAATTTTATGTCTACGGTAGTGTATGTATTGTTTACGTAACCTGATGACGACAGAGTGTCTGTCGAAACGTTGCGATATTGTCAAATAAAGTGTGTTAACACTTTCAAAGCCGGTGCCCAAAAAAGTACTTTTGCCCTGTGCGGAAATATTTTGTATTGTGGGGGGTATCGTTGAATGCACACGCGACTATGGTCTATCCAAACCTACGAGGTCTGACCAATAAGTAATGAGACTAAGTCCATAAAATACGTATATTTAAAAATTAAGGTACATTGATGTGATCCCCGTCAAAGTACTCCCCTCCCACAACTACACACTGGTTCCAACGTTTCTTCCAGCTTTCGTAACATTTCTGGAAGGCTTCGACTGGAATGTCCTGGAGTACCCTCGTCACGGCGGTCTGGATGTCAGTTATGGACTCAAAATGCGTTCCTTTCACGGCCAATTTTGTTTGGGGGAACAAGAAGAAGTCACAGGGTGACATATCCGGCGAATAGGGCGCTTGCGGCATCACTGCGATGTTTTTAGAGGTCAAAAGCTGCGACACACTGAAGGCACGATGACATGGAGCATTGTCATGATGAAGGATCCACGTTTTGACAATCTCTGGACGGACTCTAATGACTCGTTTTCGCAGCCGATTGAGTACTTTTAGGTAGAAATGCTGGTTGACGGTCTGCCCAGGTGGTACAAACTCTTTGTGCACGATTCCTTTGCTGTCAAAGAAGCAAATCATCATCGTTTTCGCTTTTAATTTGCTCATTCTCGCCTTCTTCGGTCTGGCTGCACCAGGAGACAGCCACTGTTGACTTTGCCGTTTTGTTTCGGGATCGTACTGAAAATACCAACTTTCATCACCAGTAATTACACGATCGAGAAGAGTTGGATCAGCTTCAACCTGTTGCAGACACTCTTGTGAAATGGACATTCGCTCGTGTTTTTGCTCCGCCGAAAGGTTCTTCGGTACCATCTTTGCACACAGCTTTTTCATGGACAAATCATCAGTTAAAATTTTTCTAACGGTTTCTCGTTTCAAATTAAGTTCATCGGCTAACATTCGAATGGTTAGCCGCCGATTTTGATGCGCGAGAGTGCGCACACGCTGAACATTGTTGTCAGTTCGAGCTTCGACCGGCCTCTCACTTCGCGGTTCATCCCCGACGCTCTCACGACCATTTTAAAAATCTTTATGCCATCGAAACAGCTGAGCACGACTCAGGGCTTCATCACCGAACACTTTGACCAATTTACCGTACGTTTCCGTAACAGAATTGCCGAGTTCAACGCAAAATTTAATCGCGTACCGCTGTTCAATATTACGTCGTTCCATATTCGTAACACGCCTTACAAACACGTTGTCGAAAACACAACACAGCTGGAGAACTAACGAACGTACGAAAGTCGCGAGCACATGTATCGATAGAGGAGGGATGGGAGATTAACCGACCGAAGTTTCAGGTTCGTAGTGTTACCACAAGCGCGACTAAAAAATCAGTCTCATTACTTATTGATCAGACTTCGTATATGCAACACGTCATCAAAAATAAGTTACTAAATTGTTTATTTGTAATTCGGTTTAAAGTTTGGAAAGTGACATATTCTATAGATGATTTACTTGCGCACATATTAGATGGCATAAAGAAAGACTACAATTTATTAGAACTGTCAAAATACGAGGTACACGGTGACAGCACTGTGTGAAACATTATCATCTAGTAACCTAGTATCGATTACGTTGATTGCATATAGGTTTGGACGAAGTGTACTTAACGTTGTTTAATTATTATTTGAAGTGAACTTGGTCACCATTAATCTGCCGATATAAATAAATATACCTATTAGGTAAAACAATTTACAACAATACATTATGATGTGAATACGAATTTGAAATGCTTGTGGCGATTTGTAGACTACCGTTGCTCATTTCGCGTCCATCGGGTATACGTCCAATTCATCAAGATGCTTCAGTGATCCAGAACCTCTCATTTTATATTAAAATACGTTACGTATCGATCTTACGGCGAAACATAAAGTAAATGAAATAATCGGCAACGACCTAATTTAAATGAATATCGATACGAGTGGTATTTAATTCCATTGCGATTAAAATTCAAGTGTTCGCTTTTTTTTTATATATAATCTCCCAAGAATCACATTTAAAAGGATTATTACGGAGATAAAAAACGTTCTAATCTTTTCGTTCATTCTAAAATGAATTAAATCGATAGATCTAGTGTACAGTCGCGTTCATATGTTTTGTCCCGTCGACTGTGATAGTTTTTATCGTAAAAGGCTCAAAAAAGAGATTACTGCTAGTTTTTATTTATTATCTGACGTGCTCTTTTTTACAATTCAAAAACAACTCCCACCCTTAATCCCTCTGGATCTTTTCTCGTCACTCGTGGGCCTGCGATCACATCTCGCGGGACAAAACATATAAACTTGACTGCACGTGACATTAGATTACGTATAGAAATAGTATAACTATGGTTAGTTATTTTCCCACGCCTCAGTTTTGATGTGTAACGCGTACGTTTAGAACTTGCCGCGATGTTTTACACAACGCCCGTTTATTGGCTGTTATCGTTTAGTCTGACGCTCGGCTCGTGTTTGTCGCCGAACGAAAACGACCCGTTAATACTGACACCGTTAATAGAATCCGGAAGGATTTCGGAAGCTCGTCGCCAAGCCCAAGTCCGCTACTATGCGTTCGAGCCGGTTAAAAGCTACTCCGGTTTTTTCACGGTCGACAAGCGCTTCAACTCCAACACGTACTTCTGGTTTTTCCCGGCGGAGAACAATCCCGCCGCCGCTCCGATAATCTGTTGGTTGCAAGGCGGGCCCGGAGCTTCGTCCCTGTTCGGGCTGTTCAGCGAAATCGGACCGTTTTCCATAACGCAATACGGAGACATACAGAGGAGAAAGGAGAGTTGGACGAGAGATCATTCCGTTTTGTTTTTCGACAATCCGGTCGGCACGGGTTTCAGTTTCACGGACGAGAACGGACACGCCCAAAATCAAACCGTAATCGGCGAGCACTTGTACGTCGCCTACGTGCAATTTTTCCAGCTATTTCCCGAATTTCGGCGGAACGACTTTTTTATCGCCGGCGAATCCTACGCCGGAAAGTACGTGCCCGCCGCGGCGTACACGATCCTTAAAAAGAACCCGTCTGCAAGCCATAGGATCAACCTGAAGGGGATCGCGATCGGTAACGGTTTTAGTATACCCAAATGTTTCGTGTCCCATTCGGAATATTTGTATCAGATCGGTCTGGTCGACGTCCATGGAAAAAGGGAGTTAGCGGAAATTGAAAAAAACATAACGGCTCACATAGAAAATGAAGATTGGTATATGGCAACCGCGCTCACGATCAATGCAATAAACGTTTTTGACAACGAATCTTTTTTCTCAAACCTCACGGGCTTCGCGAACACTTACAATTATTTGTTGCCGATCGATCCGTACATTGAAAAAGTAGACCGAATGCAACAGTTTATCGGACGTGGAGCGGTTAGAAGATCGTTGAACGTGGGAAATCTCGCCTTTCATTATCATCCCGAAGTCGTTTTGCGCAATCTGTACCTCGATTATATGAAACCGGTCGAGTCGATGTTGATAGAAGTGTTGAATCGAATGCCGGTATTGATCTACACCGGCCAATTGGACATGACGATCACGTACCCTCAAGTCCAAGAATGCCTGTTAAATTTAAATTTCAGCCACGCGGAGGAATACAAAGTTGCCCAAAGACGAAAATGGTACGTGGACGGCGATCTTGCCGGATACGTGAAGGAAGCGGGTCATCTCAACGAGGCGTTCGTTCGAGACGCGGGGCATGTGGTACCTGGCGATCGGCCCGTTTGGGCGTTGGACATGATCCGCAAATTTGTACGTGGTAGACGAATATGGTGAAATGTGAACGTTTTTAAACTGACTTATATATTATTTGGACGTTATTGCCGATTTATTAATATAAACATCTTGTAAAAGTATTTGCGTTTTGATATAATGGGCATTTACTTATGTCGTGTAGGTACTTATCGTAACTTAATCGCGCCTGATTAGATATTAGAACGGTTAGCAACAAATGTTAATGCAACGATGGTCGTTTTAGATTTTCTTGTTTTAGAGGTCACGAGTTCTTCTTCTTTCTTCTATGATAAATCAATGTCCTGGGTCTAAATGGTCATTTTATCTTTTTCTTGGGCGCCCTATGCTTCGTCTTCTATTGGGCGATTTATCCTTGGTTATTCTCATCAGTCTGTTGGTTTGTGTTCATTCCGTTGTTCCTTTCGTTGCAGTACCCATCTATATTACATGATCGTCTGATGTTTTCACCACGTTTCCTATCCGATAGTGTTGTTTTTCCCGAGATCCGTCGTAGTACGTATTTTCATTTCTGTTGTCTCCAGATGTTGTTTTGTCTTCGATGTTCCTAGCCTTGTTTCTTGACGTCATAATTGGTCTGATTGTCGTTTTATAAATTCGTACTTTTGTTTCTTGTCTAATTGTAAGATATTTACTATTCTGAGGTATTTTAATTCGAATTATTGTCGGATTATTTAAATTTGAAAAGCATTGGACAAAGAACAAAGGCAAAGGATCTGCAAAGAGAGAACGGACGTGTTAGTTTCTCGAGTGGAGATTTTGAAGCGTCGATCGTTCCATTTAAATGGTCGCATTCAGGGAATTGTAGCGTCGAAACGCTGCAGCGCTGTAACGCTTTATCTTGCCTGAATAAACATTTTTGGTACTAGTTATTTTTCAGCTTTTAATTCTTAGGTTGGCAATTTTGTTTGTAAAACACTCAAATTTTTATGTAAAACTTACCTTGTAATATCTTCAACCTTTCTTCTTACGTTACTGCAAGAGAAATGACTTCGTCTCCGAATTGTAACGTTATAAGCCATCTTTATTTTTTGCATAAACCAAAACATACACAAGCAACATAATTTGTTAGGTTAGAACGCACGGATGCGTCATTGCTTTATTTAGTTATAAAGCGTTAAAGCGGAATATTTATATGCTTTAATGCTTTACTAAAGCGCTGCAGCACTGCGAGTAAAGCAGACACCATTCAGAGCATCGCTTCGATAAAGCGCTACAGCGCTACCATTCCCTGAATGCGACCAATGTATCGTTTTGTCAATCACCTGCGCCCATACTCATATTTCCTGAATCGGAGGAAAAATCGTAATCAATACCTTATAAATAATCAAATCCTACTCTAGGTCAATGATCGTGAAATTGTTTATCGTTAGTCGATAAGCAAATAAAAATAATAAAAACAAAGACATTTCGCCGGATACTTGGCATGTCTGTAGGTACCTAGTTTTCGAGCAGTCGAAATTTCGAAAACGCACGCACACAAAAGGGGGGCAGGTAGCGATTCGACAAATTCGCTTGTCGCGCGAAAATAAAAACGACACGACGTAATTTCGTGCCGTTTACACGTAATAGAAGTTCGGGCGACACTGATTGCGACGACGATAACAATGTTTACCGGCGCACGTTGCGTCACCAGCAGGCACTGTTTGCGAATTTCTATCCGTTTCCGCGAGTGAAATTTCGTTTATCGTTTAAATCGCTTTATTAGTGGCTTATTAAAATTGTAGACTTTTTCGATAGCGGGTAGTAAACAACGCGCGGGGGGACGTATTGTGACGTTGTCGTGTCGATGTTGCGTGTCGACGATTGAATTTCGTTAGTGGCTCGCTAATGTCGTCTGGAAACGTTTTATTCGATTTGATAAGGTCGGACAAACAGGGGCGGCTTTTCGGGCGTTTCAAGTAAACAAAATGCGTAATGCATATTGAATTTGGATGAGAAAATGACGAACAAACGACAAATTAAAAATTACTTCTTCCGATTCAGGTGTAGAATGCATTTTTTTTTCGTTTTATAAGTGATTTGTGGCAATGCCGCACTAAGTAATAAACATTTGCGTTTCGTGTAGAATAAATTAAGTCCTAGAAATATAAACGATATCTAAAAAAGGTTGATTCAGGTTAAACAACGTTTAAATGACTAATTTTTTCTAAATTTAATTTTTGCACGCTATCACTTGTTGTATAAAAGTCTTTATCGGGTAACGTATGTACGATTAACAGTTACCTAAACGTTTCATTTGCAGGTTTCTTTAGTTTTGTCGTTTAATTGTCGAACTGTTTGCCTTGTTATTTAACAAGTTTGAGAGAACATATGTGTCGGCATATTCATTCGCATCTTATCTATGGGAATTCGAACAACGAGGATAAACCTTTTAAAATATTAATAGTAGGTACATATAAGTAATTTATAAACATATTTAATTCTGACAAAATAACTTCAGTTCTGTCGGATTAGTGAGATGGCGCGGTAGTGTTTTCAATACGTATTTTAAATTCCAGCGTCGCGTCGGCGTCGGCGTCGTGTGCAATGTGCAGGTTAGTGTCCATAAAAGTTCCCCCCCTTTTGTGTGTGTACACACGTGACTGATTCAGAAGTCATTGCAAACAAATGATTTTCAACTGTATATAAATTGTTATAATGTTTCGCGACTTACAAATTCAAGTTTACCGAAATCGGACCGACGTATTAGGATCAGAAATTCCAAAATAAAATGGCCGCTCTAGGTTACGTGTAGGGCGTTCCATATCTTTTTTATTTTATTGTCGCTAATTGTTTTATATGCAATAATTCGCGTTATTGTATATTACTTAAAGTGGTACGTAATTATATGTTAATAATGTTTATATGTTATATTAAGTGTAAAAATTAGGTAATTCATAAATCGTGTTTGTAAAATCGAACTTGAGTAACAAACAACAACGTGAATTATTGCAAATAAAACAATAAACCTAACAATAACATTTTTACAATCAACGGCATTTATTTATCAATCTTATCGTTTATATTCGGTTAAATATGTGAATTATTTATCACGATTTTTTGGTAGATGAGGTTATGTATTCGCCTATGTATTTTAAATATTTGAACACCCTGTATATAAACAACGATTAGCGCCTATCCTTGACACACTAGATACATTTAATACATAATTATAGTACCTAATCCTGTAGTAGGTGTAATATGTACTATAAACATAAGGGCGAGTTAATTAAAGGTTAACCCTAACAACATTTCGATTTAGATAGCATGATGATATTGTCCATAAATTCCTGCAATATACAGAAGTTCGTTAAATTTTCTTTTCGATACTTACATTTTTGTTTCGATGAATTTTCCGTCAGCGAAATTTATACGCTATACAACGATCGCGAGACCTACCCTAATAAGTTTCCGTACGACCCCCAGCTCGTCTAATTAAAATCGTCTTGACGCGACGTATGTGCGCTTATTGTTTCGAAATTCCAATTCAACGAGATTCGCGCATGTAGGGTATACGCGAGCGATTTCGAGCGACCATTAACGTTAATTGCGGCGTAGTGTTCGAAAACACAAAAAAAACGAACTAGGGAAAGACGATTAGTGAAGAATAAGGGTCGAAATGGGCAACTTCTTGGTGTAGCCGTATTGCTTGTCGGTGGTTTGATTGACTAAAGGCTTGTTTGATGACGACATTTCAATATCGAATTTTTTAAGTGGCGCGTTACGAAACGCTCGTCGGCATCCAGTTTTAATATTTTATTAATTAAAACGCTTGTTAATATTTCTAAATTTAACACTCGATGACGGTCTAATGCAAAATAAAAGGAAAGCCCATATCACAAAAGAATTCACATTAGGTAATTAAATGTGATATTCGCGTTTTTTAAATAATTATAAAAGTTTAATTAGGTTTTATAGCAACGTTTACTAATTCATAAAGTAAAATCTGCGCTTTGTTCGCAAGAAGGCCACTTTTGGCGTAGTTTTTCGCTCGATATGGCAGACCATATCGTCGAGCTTAACGTGGAATTTCGTCATTCGATAAACCCTCCTCGATGTACATAATATCGAGCTGAAACGTGCCTCGGCTTCTATTTATTTTGTTTAAATATCCGTAGCTTTTGAGTATTATACGAAAACGAATGGGAATAGAATTAGATGTGCTCGACCATTTGCTGCCCCTTCAATGTTCCACACATTTCAATTTTCCCTTTCTCCGTTTTATTTCGATTTAGAATAACTTCAACGCCGACGTTGAGGATTTCGTGGTTTCGATCCGCATATACGTTAATTATTAGGCCTGAACGCGGAAATTATCTCGTTGAAACAATAAGAATCGGTCGTGACCGCCCCCCCTACGATGTTTACATAACTTTACTGCGAAAATCGAAGGTAAAATTAGACGCGTAAAAAATTTATCGCGTCTGTAACGGTCGCGTAAAACAAAACGAACGATTTCGGTAGGAAGCTGGAAATAAATAAATCCCCTTCTACATTTTATTGGATAGGGTAAGACTAGAGAAGATTAGATCGTCAAAATTGGGTCAGATTGGCACAGGCCCAGGCAGAGTTCCCAATCCTTCGTTTTCCTCTCGTATTCGTACGGCCAAGTCCCTGTGCACGCCCAAACCGCATCGATTAGAGTGCTCCTCGTTCTAGGGCTCATTTATCACCCGTTTCGAAAATGGAGCAAGGGCGGATAAATTTTCGATTATATTTCTTTTATTATTTGCCCCGCTTCCCGGTTGTTCGGTATTTTTGAATTTTCGTCGCGCGATTTATGTCGACGATGTTCTGCAGTTACGCGAAATTATCGTACCATAAAGGGTTGTCTCAAACTCCCTCGACGGCCTTCTCTGCAATTTTACGATTGTAATTTAATAGATTAAAAAGCGATTTGATTTGATAGAGAACATACATCACCGAACGGAAGCGTGGGCGATGTGGGCTTTCGAACGCGGGGGGCGAAATGTGGCGTTCAACCGAAATTTTTTTTCGGGGTCGCGAATTTATTGCTGCATCAACCTATGTATATATATATATATATATATATATATATTTTAAATTGCTGCATTGGTTGTAAAATTATAAACCGTTCAGGTGAGGAGTTTGGGTCGATGTAGATTAAAGTAGGTCAATCAGTAGGTTGTTGAAAATATGTTGGCTGCCGAAGGGTGTCCTACTTCTAAAAGTTTCGCGGATGGGGAAAAGATGAGCCACTGAAGTGTTAACATTTACTTTACGCTTCAGGTGCCCGATTATTTTAAGGGCCTATCGACGTTTATTAAAAATAATCTTTGTAATATGTCCTCATTTTAAGTTTTTAGCTACTTTTAACTTGTACGATTTCAAAATAAAACAATATAACTTTTGGCTTTACTATCTGTACATTAAATTCTATAAATTCAGCACGTTCGCGTTCCAGAAAATTAGTTGACTTTGGTAGTATTCCAAAATCTTTTTGTAACTTGGTACGGTTGTCGTAACGATTTGTAGTTAAATGGATATACATGGATAGTTCGTTGTAAATCGACAGGGAATTTTAGAGGAAATTGACGTGCTGGGTCGTTCTATCACAACCCAGGCGGCACACTGCCGACATAATGGATCAATTATTGGTAATTATTCGTCGGCGACGTCGTGGACCCAATAAGTGGTGTACGCACGACGACACTTTCACGACGAACATTTGACGTCATTAAAGAACGTCGTTGAGACCTCTCTGTTTGGTCATTCCAAAGTCCCGAATCCTTACTGGAAAAGTGAAGATAAAAACGTTTTGAAGCGTTAATTTAAAGCGTAAAATATTCGTAATGTTTTCTAACATGTTTATATTTTAGTCCAAAATTTTAACTAAAAAATATATAAATCTATTTTAGAATTATGCACTATCGCGTCAATGCGATTAATAGTAATAGTTCTATACGTTATAAATACAGCAGTATACAACTAAACAAGTAAGTAAAGTCACATCCAGTTATTTATTCTAATTGTTTACGTCAATGGGTAGAACTAGTTACTTTAAAGCCTCACGCCACTGTGTAGACTGCTCACGCTTTTGTTTACCGCCAGCGATTTTGTTAGGTTAGTGGTTTTACTTTGCAGTGAGTTCTACGTTGTAAATTTGTACATTGTAAATTTTGATATAATTTCTTAACGGTAAGTGAAGAATTAATCAGCCTATCGCCACCTAAGGTTAAAACGAATAATTTTAAATATTTAAACAACTGGAAGAAATATTTTTTACAATAATTTTACGAATCATGTCTTTTGTTGGTGTGAAATTTTACATTTTGCGACTTTTACAACCAGCAAGCTTTTATCTAAAATAGTTTTTTCTATTGTGCTTAGTTTGGGCTTTATCAAAGGATCTCAGAACTCGTGGATACACTGTATATCTTATATTATATTTACCGCTTACATCTTATCTTAAACATATTATTGTATTACTCGCATATAATAATAATATCGATATTTGGTTATTAAGTAGGTAAATTCAAATAATTTTGTGTTCATTCTTTGATATATTAACATACTTTGTTTAATTTCTTAAATTTAGGTTCTTTGTTTGTACCTTCATTTTTGTAATAAAATAATAATAATATTGAATGCATTTGTATTTTTTTCACCTTTAGACGCGTCATTACTACCTTGGGATTACGTCAATGGGACGTCAAATCGACGTCCCATTTAAGGAAATTAGATGTTTCAAGTAACGTACTAGATTAGTCACAATTTGACGTCGTTGGACTGTGACATTAACCCGTCATATTGACGTCATATATACGTCATTTACGACGTCCCCATTGGCCAATAGTTGACGACATTATAACGTCAGTATGCCGCCTGGGAAGTGTTGTCGTTTGACGTAAAACACCACTTACAATAATTAGAAAAAGAGAACAAGCCTTAAAATATTTCAGATCCACGATAGCCAAGAAGACAACTAAAGGGACGACACCTATCCCCACCACTGATTGATTTCGCGGTTTTTATATAATTTCGCGGAATAATTTCTAAAATTCGATTTAATTAGATCGATTAATTTAACTGTGCGTTTTGATTTGATTAGCGATTTAATTCCTGGAATTTCGTAGGTTTAATTTAATCCGGCCGGATTTTATTTTAATTACGTAGGAAAATCCGCGAAATCAATCGCCGAATTACGCAATAAGCCGCCAATCAAAGCGCGAATCAATTTAATCCGCGATTTAATATAAAAACTGGTGGGGAGCTAGATGTCATCCCTTTACTAAGGCAATTTTTGATCGTCACTTGACGTTAGAATATGAATAGCAGTACTCATCGGTCTTGCAAAGTCACAACCATTTTAAAATGGTCTGGCGTCATTATTACAATGTTTACTAATATTTATAAATGTATCATATTAAAGAGCACATGAAATTATTTAAAAAAATAGCTTAAAATCAAAATCAAAATACGACAACGAGAAAAAAATATAACTCGAAATATGATTAAAATATTTTAAAAATTGGCGCTTAATAATAAGCGATCTGATTGGAGCTTTCGCGGGCGGCTCGATCGTTTCACCAATGAAATATACGACAAGTTATTGAGGAAAATTAGAGTTGCTTGACAATAAGTTGGCGAACGGGATTAATCAGATCTAAGGGCCACAAATTGACCAATTTTTTTATTAAAACTTTTTGGTCGACCTCAATGAGGTATAACCTCAACTTTCGTTTAGACATTCGAAAATAAACGTCGAAAAGTTCGCGCTAATAATATCTACGTAATTATTTATTTAAAATCGAGAGACGGGAAAATAATGGGGCGGATTGAATTTCGATGTAATTTCAGTACCCTCGTAATTTATTTAACGCTCCTACAGGATAACCGGGTAATCGGGTCAAAATTTACGTCCTTTTCCGTTACGCGAAATTTTCAAAAATAATAAGTACGCGCGCGCTTGCATTAAAATTTACAACCCCAGTCGCGTCGGTCGCACAAGCGTGCAGTGCTTGAATTATACCGAAACATGCGGCACTGGAATAACAATAAAGTGAGACGTATAAAAACTGCTTTAACGATAATTAACGTATTCGTCTGACTATCCCCGAGTTTTAATCGTCTGCCTTTAGTAATGAACGAGAGCTTCAAGTTTTATTTTATCTGTTTACACAAGCATCAAAATAAGTATTTATTTAATCAAAAGCGCGATTAACTTACGTTTTCTTGATTAAATTTCATTACTTTTTTCTTTTCTTCTTCATTACTTCTCAGAATTGCCTGTTATTCTGAAGCGATTTTACACTGTTTAATTCAATTTCTGCACCAAGATTAAGCACAGAGATTGAATAGCATAAATATAGTTAAGAAAAAAATATAAAAGAGAGAATAAAATTACAAAATAACAGGTGCACGTGAAAATGACAAAAACAAATCCAAAACGTCTACTTGCGACGTTATTTCTTCTTTCGTTTGTGTGGTGTAGCGTCTTCCTTCAGCAAAAACCGGCAATGATTTCCTATCATCGCGCAAGCACCATCTTCTCTGATGGTGTTTTTTCATAACTGAAACGTCTTGGTGGAATCTCTCATCTTCGTCCAAGTTCTGTGAATAAAAGTTCAGGTGCGAAGGACGAAAATGGATTTTCGGCAACATTCGACATACCTGATAGTTAGACTTCCTTACACTTTCCAATGAAACCTTTCCACGCTGAGATTGGAAAGTCTGGTTTCAAAATATCTATCGTCCGACTGTTTTTTGGTTCAAGTTTAATGTGAAGTAGAGTCTTGACAAATTGAATCCTCATACACCTCCTCCACCTATATGACCGTTATTCACCGGACGTCATAGTAACCTGCGTAACTGTAGGGCGCCAATAGCCAGACTTCTGCAACATGGTGATGAACAGCGGTGTGATGGGTCCGGTTTGCAATCGGCGCCCCAACGCATTCCAAATGGCGATTTGAGCCTACCAATCGAGTTTATCCATCCCCGTTTTCTCAAACCGCGTTGTGACGGCGTGGGTCAATTCCGAAACGTTGCCACAATGCGGGTAGTGGCCCATCGCTCGTTCGAATAAAACGCAATTTTATTTTTACGACTCTCGAATCATTAACTTTCCGCCAAACTTATTTATAAAAATTAGGGTAACATTGCCGGAACGTATGTATATTACATTCAGTCACGAAGTCGCTTGAAAAAAAAATCAATTTGCATTAAACATTTCGTGTAAGAAACGGCCAATATCGTGACATTAAGTTCTCGCATGTAACTTAAAAATTCCGTAAAGGTTTTTTTTCTTCGTTTTAGTTGATATAGTGAATAATGTTATAAAATGAAACAGTTTTTGTATCGACCGTTATTTAAAGATATCATTCATGGTTTACGTGGTACCGTTCAATTGTTTCATACACACACTTTTATTTACTTACTTTAAGGTCACGGCGATCGTTAAAATTAGAAAATTAATTCTCAAACGCATGTCAATGAAACTCGTAAAAATATTAATTACGGTAGAGACCGGATCGTTCGAAATAATTGGGGGCGTAACAATTTCGGCCAACCTATTTTTTCGGATTTAATCGATCGCGCTTGGGTGAAGAATATAATCATAGATAAAACGCTATAGGTAAAAAATATGCATTAAAAAATATTATGTATTTTTATTTGTAGAAGAAGACAAATAAATACGAATACAGTTCATAGCAAAGAAAACACTGTGTTTATCATTTGCAGTTCTTTTTTTTTTGAAAAATAACAACTTATTTTACAGCCCAGGCGGCACACTGCCGTCATAATGTCGTCAATTATCGATAATTATTCGTCGGCGATGTCGTGAACCCAATAAGTGACGTACGCACGACGACACTTTCACGACAAACATTTGACGTCATTAAAGAACGTCGTTGAGACCTCTTTGTTTGGTCATTCCAAAGTCCTGAATCCTTACTGGAAAAGTGAAGATAAAAACGTTTTGAAGCGTTAATTTAAAGCGTAAAATATTCGTAATTTTTTTTAACATGTTTATGTTATAATCTAAAATTTTAACTAAAAAATATATAAATCTATTTTAGAATTATGCACTATCGCGTCTATGAAAAACTAAAAAATATATAAATCTATTTTGAATTATGCACTATCGCGTCTATGCGATTAATAGTAATAGATCTATACGTTATAAATACAGTAGTATACAACTAAACAAGTAAATTATTTAAGAAAGTAAGATCACATCCAGTTATTTATTATAATTGTGTACGTCAATGGCTAGAACAAGTTCCTTTAAAGTGTCACGCCACTGTGTATACTGATCACGCTTTGGTTTACCGCCAGCGGTTTTGTTAGGTTAGTGGTTTTACTTTGCAGTGAGTTCTACGTTGTAAATTTATACATTGCAAATTTTGATATAACTGCTTAACGGTAAGTGAAGAATTAATCAGCCTATCGCCACCTAAAATTAAAACGAATAATTTTAAATAATTGAAAAACTGGAAGAAATATTTTTTTACAATAATTTTACAAATCATGGCTTTACAAGAAACAGACAAATTGTACTTATTTCTATAGGTTTTATCCTTTAGATGACTAGGTTATCTTTGTGGCGTGAGTGACCTATATTTCATTATTAATTTATTTAGATGTCTTTTGTTGGTGTGCAATTTTACATTATGCGACTCTTACAACCAGCAAGCTTTTATCTAAAATAGTTTTTTCTATTGTGCTTAGTTTGGACTTTATCAAATGATCCTAGAACTCGTGGACGCACTGTATATCTTATATTATATTTGCTGCTTACATCTTATCTTAAATATATTATTATATTATATGCGTAGTACGAATCAGAATTCGAGAGAGACCAGACATATTTGAATAAGCGTGAATAACGTGCCCTTTAGAAACTTCCGGTGAAGTGATTTCGGCCACATCCTATCCAAACCTATCCTTAAAGTGGTCGAAGTTTGAGTAAATGTTTTTTTTAATTTTTTTTATAGAGTCCATCATATTCCTACCAGCGCTCAATATCATTACCCAACTTGTATATAATAATATAATTATTTTTAATTATTATTATAATTATATATTATTTATTATATAATTATTTTTATTATATAATTATTTTATATTATTATTTTTTAAGTAGGTAAATCCAAATAATTTTGTGTTCATTCTTTGATATATTAACATACCTTGTTTAATTTTTTAGATTTAGGTTCTTTGTTTGTACCTTCATTTTTGTAATAAAATAATAATTATATTAAATGTATTTGTATTTTTTTCACTTTTAGATGTGTCATTAATGCCTTGGGATTACGTTAATGGGACGTCAATTAGACGTGTCAAGTAATGTACTAGATTGGTCATAATTTGACGTCGTTGGGCTGTGACATTAACCCGTCATATATATGTCACTTATGACGTCCCCAATGGCCAATAGTTGACGACATTATAACGTCAGTGTGCCGCCTAGGAGGTTCCGATATCTGAAACTTCGATTTAAATATAAAGATCTAAAGATACTTTATTTTACTTTAATTCCATAATTTTCCAAAGAGGTGTTGTTACTACAACAATATACGTTTAAAAAACGTGATTTTTACTTGTATTTTAAAAACGCCTCGATTATTCACAAACGATTAAACCGAAAACGGCGATACATGATGGTTTAGCGGAATTTTGTTAATTAATAAAACGGTTGCGAAATAAAAACTCCAATTCGCTCATTTAACGAGATATTTAAATCATTATCGCGCGCACGCGGGTGAACAAAGAAGGTAAATTACAAAGTAAAACAGTTAATAAAAATGTTAATGTTTGAAGACTCTAGAAATTATAACATAGGTACCTATTGGTAAACAAAGTCAGACGCTAGCGTAATCGAGTCGCGGAGGAGTGTAGAGGGTGCCGTATCGCGTCTATCATTACTACAAAGCGGCATTATGATTAATGTAGAGGAAATAATTCTTCGTCATATACTTAAACGACGTATTCGCAAAACGTATGAAGGACATACGCGACTTAAGTTTTGGTGTAACACCGCTTATTCCTCGTAAATATGCTTATTTATAGTAGTGTTTAGGAACATACATATTTGCCGCTTACTATGCAGAATAACGAAGATTTCCGGCTGATCTAATACCGCGCCTCGTTTTAATAACAACAAATTATATTATTTATTCTAAAAGCGTAACGAATTATTATTTAAACAGAGTTGTTGTGCACGAAATGTTACTTTATTATATGCACAAATAATTTACGTCGGTAATTGCGACGTTTCGACTTTTGCCCCGTCCTCAAAGGCGCATTAATTAGAGAAATTAAAATTCGGTATAATACGCACACGAATAATTTTATTTGAGGGAGCGATAAACCTGCCGTTTTGCCGGTTCGAATTGTCAAAGCTATTAGCCCATATAAATATTTACAAATCGAGAGGGCGTTTGGGTCAACGATGTAAGTACGTATTACCATAACTTCTCGACCCGAATTTAAATTTTGCCGGCGGTCAGAAGAATAGATTTATTATTGCAAACAACTCGCGTTACCCATGTAATGTTAACGTAATCGCCGACGAGATTTTAATTTAAAATAAAATATTCGGCATAAATTAATTGCACGAGCGACGTGCGACGTCGCGCGTGCTTTTCACGCATTACGTCGTCGCACGTATCGCGCCATTGTTTTCCATCAAACAACCAGTAAAGAAATAATTATCATATTCCGTTCGCTTGGTCGTAATCTTGTGATCCTTCGGTCAATCCGCTAACGCCGCCACTGCAATATAGACGGCTCTGATTCAATTTTCAAGCATACAAGTGCACGTGTCCGTTTTATTTACAAGTCTCGCAACATGTTTAAATTAATGAGGGGTCGGAACGACCCTTCACATAGCCGTCCGTAATCGAAACATAAGCATTTCGTTGTAACCTAAGCTTACGAAAAACTTTTACATAGGTATAGCTACTCAAACAAATTGTTAGTTCGATTTGATGCTCCATCAATTTTGTTGTATGTTTATCTTATATTTATCTTCGCCGACGGCGACGTAAATTTACGTATACCTTGCATTTCGCATTTCTGATCGTATTACCATATCTTCTCTTTGTTTTTTTTTTCGGATCTTGTTGGACGTCAATATTTGAAAAGGACGTTTAATCAAAAAGTATACAGCATTAACAATAACTATACTGAACTTCATAAACGATCCCAGTCTCATAAACAGAACGAATTTAGTAAAAGCGTCTCGATTTACAGTAAAAATGCACATAAAAACAGAATATGACAAAAGCTATCCCGACAAATTGCAAAAGCAAACGCAAATATGAAAGCTCACATAAAGTCTTCTCGTGTAGATATAAAATACACGTTCAACAAAACTTCTGGTATTCTAACCCCAATTATACGTTATGTGATGGGGATAACCACCCTTACAAGACGTCTCCGACATTAAATTTATTATGACTACAGAATACCCGAACTTCATGCACTCGTTAACGTGCCCTTCGGCAATTAAAATTCCATCAACATCAGATAAAATTAATTTGTATCTTTAAATCAAAAATTAAAAGTTTTAATTAACGCGCGCGTAAATTTGCTCGGGGGCGGGTGAGGGGGGGGGGGCTCAGTCGATATATTATTATACCTACGTGCGCTAGTTTTTCGGTTGACGAACACGTCCTTTTGTTTCCGTTCAAGTTCCTACAAATTAAATTCGCGCACATGAGAAATTTCACTTTTTGGCGAGCGTGAAAAAGGCCAGGGGTTTTAGTCTGGGACCGATGCCGTGCGATTTTATATTATGCAATAACGATCAAAGCAATAACTTTAAAATAATAATTTTAATATTCGAAGTGTTGGCGACAATCGTAATGTAAGAATTGAGGAGCGGTCGCCACCCACTTCCTCGTCCTCGTGGTTGTAGCTGATATGCTAACGCCATTCTAGAAATGTTTTTTTTTTGAAGCATTAACTATTTGTTTGAAAGTAGGGGTGTATGTATATATGAAAGGGTTCTTTTCATTCCCGCACACGTATTCAAAAGTAGGTCGTCCATTGAGTCCTGGAATAGAAAAGCTCTGGGATGGGATTTAAGACGCTTTTAACGAATTTTCATTTTAACGACGCGATTTGAAATTTTTACGGTTTAATTTGGAATGGGCTGGTGTCTATATGAAAAGTATAAATATAGAGTTGCCGTTTTATATCGATAAAATGCATAAGAATATTTTATGTGGTAGGTACGTCAATATTGTGGTCAAAATGTCTGCGATCGTGTCCGGACATTTCGCTATTAAAACACTTTCGCTTCTGGAATGATCATTCATATTTGGGGTGTTGTCGTTTTTATAAATTAAAATTGCAAAATTATAATAAGGACGTAAGTACAGTCACATATAATTAAAACATCCTTTGTCTGAGTCGTAATCACAAGAACGTAGTATAGGACTAATGTAAGTTTAAATCAGTTTGTTTTCCGAACATGATTATGTAGTAGATTACATTAAGCTGATTTAAAAGTTATGTTAGTCCTAGGTTATCGTCTTACGACGCCGACGTGCACAAGGGACATTTTCATTCCATGCGATTGTACACCGATTTCTGGTGCATTGTAATTGTTGGCACTAAAAATTGTTTATAAATAATTTAAACTATCATTTTCTGATTAAATAATTAGATCATCAAAGGAAATTTTATTGCGCCGCTACACCTTGAATTGTAGGCCGGATTTTTTTATAACGTTTTAATTTTTTTATTTCCTTTTTTATTACTGTCTATAAACCAAACATTTCTTAATATCAGTTTTTTATTAATTTAAATAATAACTACAGGAGGTTTTACAAACTGTTATATGTTTAACAATAAAGGCTAGTTGCACAATAGCGAATCGCCTCTGATCGTAGGTCAATCACCATAGAAACGATTGTCTAAACAATTATTTACATGATAATTGACTGACGTTCAGCGATAATCGGCTATTAGACGGCGGGCACCACGCTCAGTATTAAACCGGTATTTTATATCATCTCGAACGGGGTGTCAAAATTAAAGAAGCCGACTATACAACTGGCCTTAACAATAAGTTGCACATCTACATTTTTACGTAATTTCTGTATTATTCAACAGCCATTGAGCCGCGTGCTTATATCGAAAACGTCTTTCAATTTTTTGTTGAATTTTTTTATGTAACTCCACACAAATTTAAGGGGGTGGCATCGCGGTCGAAAACGAATATCGTTTTTTAATCGTTCGTAACAACTGAAAAGTTTCCCGATATATATTTTTATAATTATTTGATATTCTGTAATAAAAATTTATTGGTTCTTGTACGATAACAAAGATAAGTTTTCACCTATTTTCTGAAAATCTATGAGAAATTTGTAACATATTTTCACATTAACATCAATAAAAATTGAAATTTTTCTTTAGTAATCTCGTTTTATGACGTTTTGTGATCGCACGTCATAGGTAACTATTTCGGGAACGGCATTGCATTAAAATGCATTTAATCGCGCCGACAAAAATCGGTAAAACCTATCGAAATGTTAATTAATAAAAAAATAACCCCTTAATAGTCTTTTGTTTGCTTTCGGTTCTATTTTTATTGAAGTTAGGTAATTCAAATGGCGTGCGGCTGCCCATACTTCGGTCACGAGGCGTGACATGAAAGGTTTCATTTACACGCAGATTACGTCGTTCGCGTTTAATTCGCCCCACGAAAATTTTTGAAGGCCCGTTTAACATGTAGGTACTTACAACATTAATAAATTCGTGTTTTATTAAGACAATTTAAAGTTTCCGTTGTTAATTGGATTTCGATACTAATTCCCCCCGCCCCCCACGCCCTTCAAAAGAAAATATAAAGCGGCTTAAGTACGTCCCTGCGAGGATCGTTTATGTAGGTATAGGTACGAAGTTAATTAGATCGTCCTTTCCGAATTTCGTCTGCTAATTCCTTTCAGACTTTCAATTTAGTTAATGCAAGTAAATTTTGTGCTTTATGCGGCTTTTCCGATTAAAAAGTTCTCGCAGAGATCGATGATGCGAGGCTATGGCTTTCGTTGATTGTAAATTGGGGACGAATTTCATTTTGAAAGTACAATAAAGGGGGTTTCTGGGGCTTAGGTAATGGTTATTACGAGGATCAGTCGTCGCAATTCAAAAATTTAATCGAACGTTTCCGTCGACTGTAATATCTATACGGGGGCGCATCGAAAAGTTGGCATTTACGTCAGTTTGAGCCATGCGTGTTACAACCTTTTCAGTTCAAGGTCGTTACACCAATTCGAATATGCAATATGTCGTCTTTTAGTCATTATAAGCGCTAATAAAAACATTTTTAGTCTTATTAATTAATAATTCATCGTCAATATGTTTTTCGAGTTCGACAAAATTATTTCATATCCGTTCAGGATTGGTTTTCAAAACGCGCGATCAAATCGAGAATTTTTGGACGCCCAGTTCATTATTTTTTTGTAATTTACTTGTCGACAAAATGTCTCCGACATTTTTGTTATGTCTTCGTGAACATTTTTGGCGATGTTTTTAAGTTAATGTGATATCGATGGCGTTTTTGCAGAACGGCGCGAGCTCCCCTGTTTTTTTCGAAAACGAGTCGTTCTGACTATCTTACGCATCTAAGACAAAGGCATGATCTGGGTAAAATCTGGTAACAACATTCCGATTTTTTCCATCAGAAAAAAATTGCGTTTTTGTACGTACTGAGAAATCGTTCTGGTATAGTCCAAATCAGCGTAAAAGTGCCGTGCAAAATACCTGCGCTGCAACAGTAGCAAGTACGGCGGTGGGAGTTTATTGCTCGGCAAGAGGGTTGTTGGGGGGAACGAGACGGGTTCTTTTAATTCTCGATTTATATTACTGCTTATAAGAAATTTATAAAAAACTAACCGTGAGTTTTACGTTTATTTTTTAGAAAGAAAGCGCCATCTAAACTAATTATTTATAGATAATCGGTGAATTATCTACAATATTTTATTGTAATTTTTGGAAGGTTACACTTTCTAAGCGAAGCATTTTTGTATAGCTGTCTGCTTTAGTTTATTTAACGAACAGACAATTCAATGAAAATTTACAACGGGAAATAATGCTGAAATTACCATATGAATAGGATTTTTGGTCCGATTTTTTTTGCATCGGTTAACGGTACCATGTGCATGAGCCGTAGAGTACCTAATGACGGTAGGTGCGGAGACTTCTTTAGGGCGGTTTGCCCGTCTATATGGTTCGAAGGTTTGATATTTGAAATTCGAATGAGGCGCCTTCAAATGTAATTGTGTCAACTTTTCACGAGACTCGTTGGACATGAGTCATCTCGTACGACTCATCATACGTCCAATCTCATATTCGAAGGTCGTTCGTTGCATGTGAACAGCGTAAGTTTGGCGTTTAAATTATAAAATCGTACTGCACGTGACTCCCCCCCCATAAAACCATATCGTCGAACACATTTGAGTGCTAAATTTAAAAAATAACCGACTTTCCCATTTTAATTTCGTAATCAATCAAAACGCGAAGTGTGCTTTACATTTGTTTACACAGATTACAATCGAAAACACGAATTCCAGCTTCAACCTTGTTCTTAACCAGGGCGATAACGAATAACACGACCATAAATTCGGCAGCTGACACGCCGAAAATTACCATAAACATAACTTGTTTCCACTTTTCCATTCGAGAACTGCGGGAAACCTGACATAATTAGCGAGTTAAGTTAAATTTCTTCCTCTGGAAACTCTTCGGAGGAAATAAACGATAAATTATCGTTATAGTATACGTCCTTTGTTTACTTTACGAGGACCTACACACTCACATACACCTACACAAACAACCACCGCTGACACGCAAATAATTCGATAAATTAACCTTTCATATAAAATAGATAAAAATAAAACGTTGATGTGGATAATGTAATAAAAATGATAGGCGTCCTGCAGGAGGATGCACTCAGCGAGGGCGTTTTGACGTCAAGGACTAGGGCCCTTAAATGTCAGAGTTCGTCGTGTGGTGCGGCAATCGATATAGCGGCAAACACCCCGGGCTCAGCTCTGCTCTGTACGGCCAAGGTCCTCCTCTTATCCCGAAGAAATCCTTCACGAACATCCATAATCTGGGAAATTGAATTAAATTAATAAACTCGATCGGGCGACTTTGCTTACGGGAATGTGCGCGAAACGCCAATTTTTATTTGTAAACAACTTAAGATCGACGCCGTGCGAACGACCGGGATTTTTCTTAGGCGCACATTTTAAAAGTAGGGCGGGAACGGTAATTAGGGAAAATTAATATGGACGACGTATCTTGATCGCGATTTTTATAAAGGACGCTCGCCTACTTGGAGAAGAATAGAACGCGTAAATGGGAGGAAACTGGGTCATCACGTATTGGTCCGCATTTTGCTTAATCCAATCGAATTTTTTTTATTACGTTCGGACGTTTATTTCGGCAGGTACACTTACTTGTTCCTAATTTATTGTTGAACATCGTGAAAATTCGAGGGCACAGAAGTAAAAATTGATGCGATAGAAACAATTGAATTTCCCAATTTATATTTAGAAAATTCTAAAATTGAGCTTTTATCTAAAATAAGACGTATGCGCAATGTTTTGTCTTGCAAATTTCTAATTACGAAGAGTTCGACTTGCAATTAGTGATTGTTATTTTATTTTAAATTTTGTTCCAATGACTTAGCGACAATTGACTGTATTATATTTATTGTAATAGTATCTATATATAGTTTTAGGAGGGCTGAATGGTCAAGATAGCTTGTCACTCAACAGTGTACTCGCGGCTGCAGGTTCGAATCCCACTACAACCATAAGGATATTTCCTACTCCTCAATTTCTATGGTCGCGGTGGTCGTTTCCTTCATTTTCTATAACAATTGCGTAAGTGTTGTATCTATTCTTACATATGTTTAACGATCGACCAATAGTTAATCCGGAAATTGGGATGTATGTATAGGAACAAGATTCCGTATGAACGGGATTTGATTGTAAATATTTTTATTTATTTTTTCATTTTGACCTTTTAAACGCATCCTCAAAATATTTTCTTATAAACACCTAAATACCACTTTTTTTATTCAAATTGAATTCTGCTTTCAAGTCTTTGGTGAAAAACAGAGTAGGTAGTAGTAAGTAAAATATTTTTTCGAAGATTAATATTTAAATAGTAAATATTTTCTTATAAATGTATATTAATATTTGAATGTTGAACATCCATAATTTTAACACGACACGAAGGCCGTGTTTGGTTATTATTAACTGAAATGAATTATAAAATTACATTTTTCCAAATTCGTAATTTTAATAGCTAGGTACAATAATTTCTCCAATAAAATTGACAACAACGCCGGGCAAATTATCTGTTGAACACGTGTGCGTTACATACGAATCGGAGTCACTGGACTTATCCGTATCGCGTTCGCTCGCCTTGAAAAGATAATGCGATTAATCTGATTAATCAAACGAACCCAGGAGGCACACTTCCGTTATAATGTCGTCAATTATTGGTAATTATTCATTGTCGACGTCGTGGGCTCAATAAGTGACGTACGAACGACGACTTTCACAACGAATATTTGACGTCATTAAAGAACGTCATTGAGACGTCTTTGTTTGGTTATTCCAAAGTCCTGAACCCTTACTGGAAAAGTGAAGATAAAATATTCGTAATTTTTTCTAACATGTTTATGTTTTAATCCAAAATTTTAACTAAAAAAATATATCAAACTATTTTGGAATTATGCACTATCGCGTCTATGCGATAAATAGTAATAGTTCTATTCGTTATAAATACAGTAGTATACAACTAAACAAGTAAATAAAATCGCATCCAGTTATTTGTTCTAATTGTGTACGTCAATGGCTAGAACTAATTCCTTTAAAGTGTCACGCCACTGTATACTGTTCACGCTTTTGTTTACCGCCAGGGGTTTTGTTAGGTTAGTGGTTTTACTTTGCAGTGAGTTTCTACGTTGTAAATTTGTACATTGTAAATTTTGATATAATTTCTTAACGGTAAGTGAAGAATTAATCAGCCTATCGCCACCTAAAGTTAAAACGAATAATTTTAAATATTTAAACAACTGGAAGAAATATTTTTTGCAATAATTTTACAAATCATGGGTTTTTACAAGAAACAGACAAATTGCACTTATTTCTATAGGTTTTAACCTTTAGCTGACTAGGTTATCTTTGTGGCGTGAGTGACCCCCATTTCATTATTAATTTATTTAGATGTCTTTTGTTGGTGTGAAATTTTACATTGTGCGATTCTTACAACCAGCAAGATTTTATCTAAAATAGTTTTTTCTTTTGTGCTTAGTTTGGACTCTATCAAATGATCCCATAACTCGTGGACGCACTGTATATCTTATATTATGTTTACCGCTTACATCTTATCTTAAATATATTATTGTATTACTCGTATATAATAATAATATAGTTATTTGGTTATTAAGTAGGTAAATCCAAACAATTTTGTGTTCATTCTTTGATATATTAACATACTTTGTTTAATTTCTTAAATTTAGGTTCTTTGTTTGTACCTTCATTTTTGTAATAAAATAATAATTATATTGAATGCATTTGTATTTTTTCATCTTTAGATGCGTCATTAATGCCTTGGGATTACGTCAATGGGACGTCAAATCGACGTCCCATTTAAAGAAATTAGACGTCAATTGGACGTCTCAAGTAACGTACTAAATTGGTCATAGTTTGACGTTACTGGGCTGTGACATATTGACGTCATATATACATCATTTACGACATCCCCATTGGGCCTCAAATGGCCAACAGTTGACGACATTATAACGTCAATGTGCCGCCTGGGAATGTCTGACATCTGCCAAAGTCTTATTTTACCTATCATGTTCACAATTTTATAAGCTTCAAATTACGTTCGAGCCATTTTTGCAGAAAAATCAATATTTTGCGAGATATTTGCAAAAAATTGCTAGTCACTCGTCCCCCCCCCCCACTCCCTTTCGCGCCCTGTAAAAATTTTGGGCACGCGTTATCGACGGGGACTTTTCAGAGATTGTTTAAAATGTGGTAATATTGGGACGTAGGCATACAAAAATCCGACCAGGTGGGGAATTTTTCCGCAAATTGGCTATTCGACTCTTGCAACTGATCTTACACTAGCTTCAAATACAACTACGTTCACTTGTGGAACTAGTTTTTTTTCTACAACTTCATATCTCGAAACTTCTTCGCTCGAAACTAGATCATACGAAACTTGTTCAAAATTATCTACATTATTAAAGGGAACGACTCTAGTCGGCGCACCCAAATAAACCGAGATCCTCCGCATACGTAATCAGCGCCAGATAACGTTACGTACTAATTCATAGGTAAATATCTACCAACTACTACCTAATTACATTATTAACGTTTGCATTTAATTCGACGCAATGTAGTCAAATGCGTTTCTTTAAATTGACGCTTTTTAACACCGTCGCGTCGCATCGGCGTCGCTTCCGATTTTGTCGTATAGAAGCAAATGCATTTAAAAAAAATCAACATTAAATAGGGCATCGCACAAAGAAAATTTGAAGTTCTGTCAAGTTCTTTCGCGAGCTTTAACAGACGCTTGTTGACGCAATTATATTCGATCATATTTCGGGGTATTATAAATAATATATATACATATAATATTATAATAAATATATAAATAATATATATGTGCGATATATTCTGAACGTAATTCCGACCACTATCGGCGCTTTTAAAACCCTTTTTGCGTCGCTCACCTGTGACGCGCAATTCCATGTTTATTTATCTCTATATTGCTCGCGATTTATTTACAAACAATTTGGCCTTCGGTTTTTAATAAAAGCGAAGCTCTGCTCGGGAGAATGACCGTCTTATATCGACGTATTCGAGCGTCTCGTAAAATTATATTTTAGGAGACTGCGGGCCGACATTTCCGACTGCGACTAAAAACAAAACGGGTCGCGAGATAAATAAGTTTCCTCGCTAGATTTATACGGAACCGAGACACCAACCGTTAATACTGTTAATTCTGGGTTTGGTCTGTTAATTCAAATTTTAAATTAATCTTGAATTTCCGGGGGGTTACTGTAACGCGCCTTTCGGGGACGAACGTACAAAATCCGACGTCGGCCGTATCTCGCAAATGTAATTCCAACTCAACCGGTCCACCAGAACACAGAAACTTAGCACTCTAATCATCTACGTCTTCGTAATATATCTAAAGATGATTGTAAACCCACGCCCTCTCTACTTACATAATTTTCCATTATCCACTACACCGGTACTCCTGCTTAGCGTTGCATGTAAATTCGTTGGAAGACGTTAAGGCCCAAAGAAAGCGCATTAATTTCTTTAATGGCTCGTCAGCAATAGCTGGTTGTTGTAACAGTCGAAATCGCGAAAGCTATCGATTCGGTTAACCCCGAAAACGTTGTTTCCTGTTTCGGTCGAATTTTAACGTTCGCTTCCTTTGAAATTCCTCAAAGCAAACTGTCGTTTGAAAGCGTAAACCGGCCATGGCGAAGTATGGTTGTTTCGTTCTAGGGCTTATTTCCACGCCGATTATCATATTTCGCGACGGTTCGGCCCCATAATTTCCATAAAATACATAGCATCTCAAGGGCAAACCGACCATTTCGGTTGTAATTCATTCCATCAATTTGAAACCCAATCAATAATACACAGTGAACTTTGTATCTGTGCGATGCCAATTATAAAGCTGTACCGTTTTAATTAGCGCTCGCATTCACAAGAACCCCGTTCCGTTTCCGTTTCCGTTTTGCTTATTATTATCGGTTCGAGTGGCGTAAACAAAAATTTTATGCGAGCAGTTACTGCTGATGGTTCAATCGAGAATTCCGTCAAAATTTATAACTACTTAACGTTAAACTAAAACTAAAACTGAATTTAAGCCCTTCGATTTTTCCTCTTCGCCGAGTTACGTCATTAAAGTAGGTAACCCGAAGCAGAAACAATTGTAACGCTTTTAGGTCAATTCCGATTACCTACTGTGTATTACATTCGTTCCGTTTAATATTGAACTTTGATTAATTTCGACATCGCTAAGGGCGAGGATGCTCGTTATCCCACGCAGACATTCAACTTAATTACACTAGCTTTATATTGATCGTTATTGTCAAATCCTTGTTAGATATTTCAGTGATTGAAAAGCAGATTTAATTTATATGTAAATCCGTTCATTTTCGTACATATAGTTTATATCGAACGCCCCCAATCAAATTAATTTTAACATGGCCATTCTGTATACTATTGTATATCAGTACAATAATAGTTAACTAAAACCGAAATCGATTGTTTGGTTTTCGTGACATTGTATCAATTACAGTAAAACCTCTCTAATACAGTAATCCCTCGCTATCCGCGGATTAGCTAACCGCGGTTTCACTTATCCGCGGTCCACTTTTTTAAATTCATTTTTTAATTTTTTAAGACAAAATATAAAAAAAAATGGGTCAAAATATAAAAGTGCAAAATATTCGATAAAAAATAAGTAAACTCGTAGTGCAATAACCTTGCACGCTCGCGGCATGCAGTCGGGAAGGAAGGGTAGGTAGTGGTTTGTTTTTATATTAGCCTAATCGTCAATAGTCGGAGAAGCGGGTTTACGCGCCAGTCTACACCGTCAGTTGTTCAGTGTTATTCCTACACGCTGCACGTTTCGTTTCGGAATTTTCGAAAATGTCTTCTAAAAATGGCGATAAAGACTTAGTAAAAAGAAAGCGAATTGTCGTGGCTCTAAATAAAAAAATTCAGCTGTTGGATTGTTCAGCTGCAGGTGAAACTTTTGCGAATGTCTCGAAAAAGTTTAAGGTCTACGAATCGACTGTAAGAACAATTAAAAAGTGCGAACAATCAATTCGGTCCAGTGTTAAGTGCGGCACTAGTGTTAGCAACAACGTAACATTTCTTCCACGATCTCAAACTATGGAAAAGATGGAAAAAGCATTTGGATTGAAGATCGAACATAAAAGGGGGTGCCTATTAGTGGCCGCATCGTTCAAGAAAAGACGATACGGCTTTTTGATCAGTTAAAGTCTGAATGTGAAACATCAAGTTTCCAAGAAAGTAAGGGATGGCTCGAGAAATTCAAAAAACGGTTCTCTCTGCATAATGTTAAAATCGTGGGATCGAGTGGATCAAGAGGCGGCCAATCGATATTCGACCGAGATGAAAAAATTCATCGAACGTGAATGGTATAAGCCAGAACAAGTATTTAACGCCGACGAGACAGGTTTATTTTGGAAGAATATGCCTACTCGAACATTCACATCACAATATGAGAAATCTGCACCGGGCTTTAAAGCTGCTAAAAATAGGCTAACCCTTCTATTTTGGTGTAACGCTTCGAGTGATCATATGGTGAAACCCATACAAAAGTCTTAACCCACGTGCTTTTAAAAATAAAGACAAAAATCGCTTACCGGCGTTTTGTAGAGAAAATCCAAAAGCGTGGGTTACGGCATCATTATTTACAGACTGATTCGTGAACTGCTTTGTTCCTAGTGTTAGCAATATTTGACCTCAAAGTTTCAAAGCGCTTGTTATCATCGACAACGCTCCCGGACATCCAGAATCCCTGAAATTAGTCGACCCAAATGTAGAAGTTCGATTTCTGCCTCCCAACACCACCTACAACCATTAGATCAGGCGATAATTGCTGCATTTAAACGATATTAACCGAGACGAACTTTCAATCATATATTGGAGAGAATGGAAATAGATCCTTCATTGACTGTTACGCAGAGTTGGAAACAATTTAACATTACTCAGTGTGTAGCAATCGTCAAGGATGCAACTGATGAGTTACTTCCATCTACATTAAATGCATGCTGGAAAAAACTATGGCCAGAAATAGTGATGGTTAATTCAGGTGCGCCTGACAAAGCACCTGAAATCGAAGAAATTCTGCGGGTGTTGCACGAAATTCGTGGAGAGGGATTTAACAGCTTGCAGTACTCTGATGTTGAAGAAATTCTAAACTCTCATAATAATGAACTGACAGAAACTGAACTTCATGAAACACTGGAAGCTGAATCAAGTGACGATGACGACATCCAGGAATCTGACCAACGACACGCAACCGACAATTACATCGCTGAATTTAAGTAACATAAACAAAATATTTTCATCTGTACAACAACTCCAAGGCCTGGTTTTTGACATAGATTCATCATTAGAAAGGAGTCTGAAATTTAAAAATGGTTTGGAGGGTCTGCTACAGCCGTATAAAGAGGACCAAAAGGAAATCAAGAAAAAAACGAGACAGTCAACTATTCTTTCGTATTTTCGTAAGTAATTCTTTTTTATATATCTATTGCAATGTACGTATGTAATTTGTGTATGTTGTAGATACTCTATGTATATGTACATATGTACTCAATAGTACTATACATTTCTTTGTTCATTAAAGCTTATGATGTAACTTCTTCTATTTATTGTTTCCTTTATTCTATCTAATACAATGTATTGTATGTACACAGTGAAAAATCATGTATCCCTCGCCAACTACGTTTTCACCAACCGCGGTCTCTCTGTGGAACCGAACCCCCGCGGTTGGCGAGGGATTACTGTAACGACACCTCTGTAATATGAATATTTTTGATTGTCCCGTCTCAATCCCATAAGGATTAACGTAAATAAAACCTCTTTTGTGTGGACACTTTTAAAATAGACATGGACAAGTGTTTTGTCGAATTATCTCAGGGAAAATAAATTTTCATAGCGTGGAGGGGGTTATTTCACTGTGTGCTTAAACCCACCACGCACGCGTTCAACTGACAAATTCAATATTTAATTGCAAACAGTTCGGAAAACCGTGCTGCGCTGCGCTGTGTTTCGGCGCACCCAGCATTCAACACGCTGAGTTTCAGCTGCTGCGTCGGCTGAACGCGTCCATTTTTAATCGAAATCTAATAAAATCGATATAACTATACAACCTCTACATCGTGGACACCTTCCCGATGCGAACGCTTTCTGCGGATCCGTTGATGTCCACATTTATAGAAATTTCGCTGTACTTACGTAGGTATATTATGATTCCGCGAAACAATCTCACAATCAAATTTACTTATATTTGATTCGAGAACTTCGATGTGGTTTTTTTTAGGAATACATCCTATATTGTTAGGTTTGGAACGTCCACAGAAGCAACATCAGAACATCTAAACTTATTCTCCAGAAGGTCTCTCGTCGGGCCAAGATCATGCGGCTATATCGACGCGACGCCGACGCCCCTTTCGGTCTGTTTTTAAATGAGCCATTTTTGTTGAGCCATTTACTTTGTCGATGTTTTCCTTTTTCTACCTTATTCGGATCGTCTAAAATAATTCACTTTCTTTCCAGCGAGGGTTATATAAATTAATTATTTCTGTTTCTTCGAATAACGTAAACGCTAGAGAAGTAAATATAGATAGATTTTAATCATAAGCTCCATCGCACTCCGTTAAACTGACATAAATGCGAATTTCATAAAAGGCCATAGAGAATTGATATTTTGACACGAGTAGCGACGCAACAGGCTATAACATACGTTCCTATTTATAAAATATCCATTATTTTTATTTACTAACAGCGTGTTCATTGAAAATTGGATACAAATAAGCACGAACAACGAAAAAAAAATTGTAGTTACGATAATAATAATAATTTATTGTTTGAAAGTAAATTATGTACGACGCGATCGTACATTAATAAAGCATAAATACTATACTCTATTCGCCGAACCCATGCAGTGGACATAAACAAATGCGTGCGGAGAATGCCTGATTAAAGTGTCACCTTGACGATAACAACATGTTAAACAGGGTTAGATTTCCTCGAGATTCACATTACATGCAGTGACGATTGTTTACGTCTACTGCATAAAAAAAAATGAATAAGGTGTAATATTTAGTTTTATTAAACCAAAGGATTTTAATGAAAACAAACGTCGAATTTGAAATTTAAACTGGCAAGGGTACGTTCATTTTTATTCTCGTGCTTTGCAAGTAAAAATAAATTAAATAGATGTTGTGGACGCAGTTTTGCTTTCCCGCGGGTAATAAATTTTTAAGTTTATCTATCGTTAAAATTAAATCGAAGTATAGGTAGGTACTAAATATTTAAATTAGATTAGAAGAAAAGCAATAACATTTAACTCGTTGAAGAATAAAACGTTTACGGTTACGTATACTTACTTCTGAAAAAAAATAACAGTCGCTGCCAATATTTACGTAGGTACAGTTTGAAAGCAATTTTCAAATAATTTTTTTAATTTTATTTATAAGTTTACAATCTGTCACGTAGTGACATCCAGTAAATGATTTGACATTTGGCGAGGCATGTAGAAAGTTTTCAACAAAAATTTCCTTATTCTAATTCTAATACTAGCTGATTTGAAACTGAGTCAATATCTTTAACACCACTATGCATTATGCGAAACGGTTTGGTAGATCTGTTGGCTTGAATCATTTAAGTCTTGGTTCTTCCTTGTCAGAGTTTAATAGGTCTTCGACCAGCGAGTTAGGGTGAACACTTATTTTGTTAAAGTAGCCAACACTGTACTTTTGTATTTCTTCTTCTATCGTTGAAATGCCTAAGTCTTGTCGTATGATCTCATTCGGAACGAATCATGGGGCGTCTACCGAAGAGCGCAACACTTTCGATTGAAATCGTTTGATGATGTCAATGTTTGACCTGCTCGCAGTTCCCCATAGTTGTATGCCGTATGACCAAATAGGCCGCAAGATGGATTTGTAAAGTAGTATTTTGTTCTCCAATGTCATCTGGGATTTGCGTCCAATTAGCCAGTACATTTTCCTAATTTTTAGACTCAGCTGTTTTCTTTTGGTAAAGATATGTTTTCTCCACGTAAGACGCCTTTCTAGATGCATACCTACGTACCTGACGGTGTCATCTTGCGGTATTTGTTTGTTATTTATTATAACAGGTGGGCAGGTGCCTCGTCTCAGCGTAAATGTTACATTGACTGACTTGGTTTCGTTTATGCGGATACGCCATCTTTTGAACCAAACTTCTAAGTTGTACAACCAGCATAACTGAAGGTAGCTTGACGCTATTTGCAGATCAGGATGCGATGAAAGAATTGCTATATCATCAGCGAAAGTTGCAATTATAGCCCCCGGTGGTGCAGGTAGATCAGCAGTATACAGTATGTACATAAGCGGGCCCAGCACGCTTCCCTGGGGGACACCAGCGTTGATGGGGAATAAAGAGGTAAAAGAATCCGTATATATCTCACTAAGAAGTGTCTATTGGAAGGTAGGACTTAAGTATTGTGTAGTAGTCAGGCGGTAGTAGTTTTTTTATTTTGAATAGCAAGCCTTCGTGCCAGACCTTATCAAAGGCCTGCACGACGTCCAGGAATGCAGCCGAACAATATCTTTTATTCTGGAAGTCTTTTAGTATTTTATCTACAATTCTATGAACTTGTTCGATTGTGGCATGCTGTTTGCGGAATCCAAATTGATGATTTGGTATGATGTCGTTTTCCAGTACTATAGGCATTAGTTTTTGCAAGAATAATTTCTCAAAAACCTTTGACAATATTGGTAGGAGACTAATTGGCCTGAAGGAAGATAGCTCATCGCTTGGTTTGCCTGGTTTGAGTATTGGAATAATTGTAATAATAATTGGAGCAACTTCCATTGCTCGGGAAAGTATTGTAGTCTTAACACAGCATTAAACAGGTAGGTTAAATATTTGAATCCCTTGTCCGGTAACTCTTTAAGGACTTTCCCCGTAATTAAGTCGTAACCAGGCGCTTTTGTTGGGTTCAAGTCAGTTATAATTATTTTCTTGACGTTATTTACTGTAAACTACAAATAATTGAATAAGTATAACATCAACTCATTTCAACGTAGTTCTTAATATCGTTAAAAAACGTCAGTCCAGTCGCAGAGTTTTATCAGATCGCATTTTGCGATCATATGCTTACAAATTAACAGTGCGAAACTAAATAAAACAACCCGTCGATGCGGATTCAATAGGGAATTATTAAAAATTGAATTTTTAGGGAGAGTTAGGTGCAGGTACAAGTTCAGTTGATAATTTACAATCGAAATTCGCGTGGTTTTCGACGATACGATCAAAACATTTTATGGATATCGTTTAACAATCTACACGAACAACGAATGGTTCGGTTATTCGTTTTTCAGTTTGTTACGTTTTCAATAATAAACTGTACGGCGAACTGTATACTATTTACGAGGTATTTCCGGAAAGTAATGGCATTTTCACGTTTTCAACCGTCCAAAAACGGAAAAGAAGCCGCAGGAAAAGACGTGCATTTTGCACCAGGACCACGAAAAACCTGAAAGGACACCGCCGTTTTGAGGCCCGAGCAGTGCAAAACCAGCAGCTGTGCCGAGGCGTTCTTCAAGACTTCTTCCGCTGTTACGAACAGTGTCGGTAACGTTGGGGCAACGGCCGCATGTTGAACTCGCAAAGAACCCACTTTGAAGAATATTAAGTCATTACTTTCGGACGTACCTTATATATCGAGTAAAAATCGAGAACGATTTTACAGTAGGTAATTTATTATGAAATGAATCGAAGCGTACGTTTTCGTATAGTTAAAATATCCTCGAGAAAAGCTTCAAAAGCTCTACATATTTAAATATTTAGTTTGTTATGATTTATTTCTCTTCTTCGATCCAGAATGTGTCTTTTGATGTAGAAATCAAAACCTATCAAGCTTTACAAATACGCGACGTGCACCTATAAATACCACGCAAAATATTTTCATAAATTCGCTGCCTTTTCGCTGCCCTTTTTTAAATTCCATAAATCGCTATAAACTTTCAAACGCTAAAGTTTTTTTTTTAAAAAACGTAATTACATTGTAATCTATATGCGGGAGCTGCTTTACATTCGCAAATTACGTACACCCACCTAACGGAAAATGGAATTTATAATTTAAGTTTGAACTTTAAATAATTCCACGAAGTCGATCGGATCTCGCTAAATAAAAACGCCCGCACCAAAAATCGAAAGATAACAAAAATTCCTATCAAAATTTCAATTCAATTACGTTCGGCAATTATTTTATTTTAATGGGACAACGGAGGGCCCCCGCGTTTCGATAAAGCATCGTCGAACGTTCCACCTACAGAAATTCTATAATAACGCTTTAATTGCCTTTCGTTTCCCCCTTTCCCGTCGTTTCCACATTATTTTCCGAGAAAGTTCCTCCGAGAAAGTAGTTTTGTTACGCTCGACAATAAAAGTATCTTTATCCGACCGCGTATTACTGCGCGTAGGCAGGTATTTTCCGGAGGCGCGAGCTGCATGTTTACCTACGTGGGCATTTCCCATCTCGATAGCATTTCTGAGTAAAAACGCTAACGAACAAAATGAAAACTCCGACGCAAAAATTTACGTCCCGACGGACGTGCAAGAACTGAAAAACAAATTGGTCGTCGTGGAACGAAGACGCCGATTTTTTTTCGCCATCTTCGAAAATTAAATTGCGCGCGAAACGCGCTATGTCACATTGGATTTAACTTAAAACTGTGATCCGCGTCTAACTACGAAAATAAAGATTAAGGGGATAGTAGACGCTCGAAAATGAATACTTATATATGGTTTTTTAATGTTGGTAACGACCTCGAAAAGTTTCTTGATGTTGTAAATGATGTATTTTTTATAATTATTTGATATTCTGTAATAAAAATGTATTGATCTTGTACGATAACAAAGATACGTTTTTAGATATTTTCGCAAAATCTATGGGGAATTTATAACATATTTTTACATTTATAGAATCTGCATTGGTTTATCTAGGTGATAATATCGATAAAAATTGAAGCTTCCCTTTAGTAATCTTACAATTTCAATTTTTATTGACCTTTTATAATTATTTATGGCGTGCGATCATAAAACGTTTATAAAAATTAAAATTGTGAGATTACTAAAGGGAAGTTTCAATTTTTATCGATATTATCATCTAGATAAACCAATGCAGATTCTATAAATGTAAAAATATGTTATAAATTCCCCATAGATTTTGCGAAAATATTTAAAAACTTATCTTTGCTATCGTACAAGATCAATAAATTTTTATTACAGATTAAATAATTATAAAAAATACATCATTTACAACGTTAAGAAACTCTTCAAAGTCGTTACCAACGATGAAAAAACAATATATAAGTATTCATTTTCGAGCGACTACATCCCCTTAATAGCGGTGGAAATGAAAGAGTCGAAAATAGAACTTCGGTCGCCGACTGTGCGTTGGCGTCGAGGGAAAACGGACTGACGAACGTAAATATAAGAGCAATGCAAGATTAGAGCGTGAACTGTAAAAATTTTCCGACGACCGATTTTTAAATACGTAGCGCGTCCGTTCGTAGGCAGTAAATTCGAGAGTAAATCGATGGATCTCTTGCGAATTGCGTTGTTCGAAGACGTGCACGCCATATTGTTCTTTAATCCTTAAGTGGGCACGTGGGGGGACGTGGGAAATTGATTGCCCATGCTAATGTCGTTCTCAATGGCACCTTTCAATCGCAACCCTGTTTTAGTATTTTCCAGACTACCGATGAATAGTCGAGACTAGTAATCTCATCTACTTTTACATGTAAATAAAATGAAATGCGGATATTACGGAATCGCTCAGGAACAAACAATCAGTACAGCTGGGACAGAATTCCGGCTTATTATACGCGAACGATTCCAAGATTTCGTAATACAGTGATGCCTCTTGGTTCGGATTTAATTCGTTCCAGAAACCCGTTCGAACTACGAGCTGACGATTTTCTTTGATGTTTTTTAAAATAACTCATCACGTCGTCATCCGAATATTTTTTTAATCCTGCGTTACGTGCAAAAAAATGAATAATAAAAATAAAATAGAATATAATCAAAAGATAGTATTTAATAATATTTAACAAACACTTAACAAAATTTATTGGCCTGTCGGCTAGGCTATAGGCAGTGGAGTGCGGCCGGGTTCAAATAAAATAACAAGAAAAAGGGCGCCAAGTAATTTTCCTTTCACTAATAACTATTAAAGGGGAAAATTACTAAAATTATAAGATGTTAAATATTTACAATGGGGATATGTCGGTACCAGGCGGCACACTGACGTTATAATGTCGTCAACTATTGGCCATTTGGGGACCAATGGGGATGTCAATGTGACGGGTTAATGTCACAGCCCAACGACGTCAAATTATGACCAATCTAGTACGTTACTTGAGACGTCTAATTTTTTACTTACTTGTTTAGTTGTATACTACTGTATTTATAACGATGCGATAGTGCATAATTCCAAAATAGATTTATATATTTTTTAGTTAAAATTTTGGATTAAAACATAAACGTGTTAGAAAAAATTACGAATATTTTACGCTTTAAATTAACGCTTCAAAACGTCTTTATATTCACTTTTCCAGTAAGTATTCAGGACTTTGGAATGGCTAAACAATGACGTCTCAACGATGTTCTTTAATGACGTCAAATGTTCGTCGTAAAAGTGTCGTCGTGCGTACGTCACTTATTGGGTCCACGACGTCGCCGACGAATAATTACCAATAATTGACGACACTGTGACGGCAGTGTGCCGCCTGGGTAAGTTATTAAGGAACAAAAAAAAACAATATTTAATTTTCGTATCGGACCTAAATCAATTCGAAATCTAATACTAACAAATTTGTATATGTATGTAAGTACGTCAATGCTTCTCGGGAAACACTTCGTTTACAATAATTAATACAAACAATAACAATAAAAATATAAGTTGTCCCGAATGACAAGTGATTATACTTAGCTGTCTCCACGGTATAAACAAAATTCCTACTCGATCCTCCAATTCAACCTCCGGGATAAACAAATATAAGTCCAACCAGTCCAATAACAACTAGGAAATTTAACCCAAAACAGTGAAATTTAAACCCAAAACTAGAAAAATATAATCCAAAAATAGAGAATTTAATCCAAAGCTAGAACCTAAAAAAGACCATTAACATTATCTAGAAGTATTTAGGCATAGCCCTACTCCCCTCCTACGGTGACGTGGAGGTCCTACTATGTCAGAAATGTAACGATATATATAACTTAAGTTTGCGTATTATAAAAATACGTTTTTAAAAAGAGAGCCAATTTATTAACGTGAATCTAAGTGCTAACATCGGAAGCTTACTTAAGACTAACTAAATTTATTATTTATACTAATTTTATATCTAATATACGTGAGGTCACCGAGTTTAGTTCCTTATTTTCTACGAAAGGAAAATGTATCAGAAATCTTGCATTAACGTTATCACTACCAAGAAGTAGTCTCAGCTCGCTCTGTAATCTTAACCTAAAAGAAAAATAAGTCATTGTTCCTAGAGATATAAGTTATATATATCTTTATGGGATCCGACGACGTCGGTGGGTACTATACACCTTGGCCGTTATTCTTCTTCCGCTTTAAAACGATAAATTAAACTCAAACTAATTAAATTAACGAAGATTAATGGAATATATGGCCTATCCAAATCTATATGCAATTTACGTCATCAAAAAAAAGTTACTAGATTGTTTATTTGTAATTCAGTTTATAGTTTGGAAAATTACATATTCTATAGATGATTTACCTACCCACATATTAGATGATATAAAGAAAGACTACAATTTATTAGAACTGTGAAAATACGAGTTACGAGGTGACAGCACTGTGTGAAACGTCATCATCTAGTAACCTTTCATTGATGACGTAGATTGCATATAGGTTTGGACGAAGTGTATCTGTCGAAAATTAAAAAATGTGACTTTTCTTTTCTTGTTGATTCTAGTTTTTTTTAGAAAAAACGCGTTCCTAAACGACCGCCTATCATCGCCGCCCTTAATAATTAAAAACCTGTAACTGCCAACTAGTCTTATAACGAAATTAAATTAAATTAAAAAAAAAACGTATCGTTTGACCACTAGATACTGTCTTATCGGGGCGCCATTTTTCCACGATATAGCTTGTGTTTCAAGCGAACAGAGAACAAATTGCATCCTTTGACGACTGTCTCTCCATAAAAAATTTCTTTTTTCTATTCTTTTCGTTGTCGATCGTGAAGATAACGTCCTTTCCGTGCGGAGTTCGGTTCGGTGATCATCTATTAACTCCTCTACATCCTTATTACTTACCTCTAATCACATAGCTTTACCCAAACGCATAATTTCATTTACAACAGACTCCTTCACTGACTAAAACACAATCTGGCCAAAATTTTTTGCAACCAGAAATGATTTCTCGTGTTTTATCCGCGGATTGGCCCAAATTCGCGGTTTCAGTTTCGAAATTTATAAGAATTAAAAAATATATTATCACTTTTTTTCGATTACCTCGAAAACGGCGCATTCTATCGAAAATTATAAAGAGATTAGGCCGATTCCAAAACATATTTCACGTTACCGATCCGATTATTAATAACGGAGATTAGAATTTTTTTAATTTTTGAACGGTCGTCATTTTGAAACGGACCCTACGATCAAAATTGCGACCGGTATCGTGTCCACAAGAAATTGATTATATATATGACCGACTCGAAATGAATGACCTATATTTTCGTGATCTAAGGGTCGAGATCTTAGAAAAGCGAAAAGGACACGTCTGGGTCTCGTCATCATACAGGCTGCAATAGCTTTATTTTCTTTGAAAATTCGCTAATATGAGCCAGTTTAAAATCATCTGGATAATCACTATCTACTGCTTTAATACCGCAGAATTATAAATTTACTCTATTTATAATTTAAAAACTATTCGTGTGCCCTTAAGCGTTGAAAATTTCCCCTTTACAAACCATAAACCAGATAAAAGTTTAATCGCATTTTTATGCGACCGATAAAATACCACAGCAACTAATAAAACATATGAGCGATCTACTGTCATAACTTATCGGTGTGTGAACAAACAACTCAATGTTTTTAAAGTAAACGTGAGATTTCGTAGTATCCAATGCATTTATATATAGAATCCTGTCAAAAGTGCTTCAAATCTTTCGCGTTAATGGTACAGACCGGTAGTGCTTGTTTCAGTGGTTCGAATTTTAAATTACGACGTATTGTTCGTGTGTGCGAGAAGTGTTCGTTCGGTTTATAAGGCCTTTTTGCGTGTGAGTGCGCGAGTGTTGTGTATTGTATTGTGTTCCCTAAAGGATTACAAACAAAAAGGATTAATACAACGAGGAAAGGTAGGGTATTTCTTCGTCGACTAACTCACCGTGTATTTATAAAGTGTAAATACATGGACCTTTAAGTTCTAACAAAAATTCTCTGAAAATAGAGCGTGGTTAGGCTTTTGGATAGGGTCTTGATTAGGATTCCCCTCAAACATTCGACGGTCCAATTTCACGAACGAAATTTTATCTTACGCGCGTTTTCGCAATTACAGTGTTTGGTGAAATACAGTGAAATATGAAGCATAGTTATAGGAAGAATCTACGTTCGAAATTGGCGCTAGAGGGAAATCGATGACGAGAAAGAAGTAGGAAATACAAAGAAAAATTTAGAAGTTTCTAATTTTTTTCTTATAGTATGTTACAGACAAGTGGCAGTCCCAGCGGAAGCAGTATTAGTTTGCCTTTTACGTAAATGTTAAAAAAAAATTATTTCAGGATTTTAATTTTTTTTAATGTTTTTTGATTTTTTAAATTTCTCTTATTTTGAAATATTTTACCTTTTCAATGCGTTCGTTTACGGATAAAAAACGAAATTAAAAGATTCGATTGTCTCAACAATTTTTAAACAATTCTAATAATTTCAGTTTTTTCGTGGCATTCTTTTAATTCTCCTTGTTCTAAATTTCTTCCTTTTTTTTACTGACTATTATAAAACTTTAATGTAATTGTTGTAGTTATTTTACTAACAAAGAGAAAATAAGGCAAGGTGTAGGGGTAAAGATACGGTTCGGTTAGTTTCCTGATTTAATAAAAAATACAAATATATATATATATATATATATATATATATATATATACAAAATATATGTCAAAATTCACAATGGTAATCATTTTTAATCGCCAAATGTTTCACTAATAGCTTTATCTTCATCAGCACTACGCTTGCAGTAGACCTCCTATCCAAAAATCGAAAGACGCGAATATAAGACGACCCTTGTTTTTAATAATATATTCAGTGGAAAAAACCTCTTCTTATTTTCGGATGAATACGATAGCCAGTAAATAAACATAAAAACATTTTCGACTTTGTCACCCTTGAGCTCCAACAACATGTTTCTTTACAATAAAAAGATGTAGAAAACAAGTAACTCTGGACGGAAACGCAAACATTTCAATTGCACTTCCTTTTCTTCAGAAGCCCTTTTACGACCTCGTATTTAACGAAATGGCGCAAAAAAAATTTTGGCGATCGAGGCCCAAAATAACCGAAGTACAGACGCGACCTTCCAGAAAGGGAAGCAATTCAAGTCTTTTATCTCAAACTGACGTATTCCGAAACTTATTTGTGTAACGTCTTCGCAGCTTCCCATTCAGCTTTTTTTCCTCAAAAATGTGAATTAATAATGTTCAGTACTCGTCGACTCGCGAAAATTCTGTGTTTCTTTAAGCAATAAATTTTAATTGTCCCAGAAAATGTTACCGGTAACTGTAACTTTTTTCGTAATTTCGAGCCAACTCTCGATTTATATTAAATTAACCACTCGGCAGCAAAACGCCCACGTTTCTTGGGGCCTCCGCTGAAAACTAGGTCGTTACGAGCTAAATCGACAAGATTAAATTTTAACGAAGCATCTCTTATAATTTTATAGACTTCGGGGCATATGTCGTAACGATAAAATTGAAAAAGAAACGTAATTTGTTTTTTTTGTAAACTCCGAAAAGTCCGACTGTGTGTGACGACGTAAACAAATATTTACCGGAATATATTATTTCAGTTTTTATCGCGAATAAAATATCTACGGCTTTCTTTTTAAACGAAGTTTTTTTTTTATTTTTGAACGCGCAATTCACGAACTCGTTCGATCGTAAATAAACGGATGGTATAACTTTTCCGCCGAAAACGAAACGTTAAACAAAAATAATTCGCTCGAACGGATTTTCTAAAAATGCGAAACGTACTTTCGACGGGTCCCTCCCGAAATTTTATAGGTCAAAGTTGTCTTTTGTTACAGAATTTGAACTTTTCACATTTGACCTTTACAAGCGAGTCCTGGCGCCCCAGCTTTATGCGAATATCGAGCGGCTTTGTCTTTAACAATTTATTATTCAATTTTCTAATACGCCGCCGGAACCTGTCAAACGATTCGGAACGGAATTTTTATCGGATTCGATCAGAACTCGTCGCCGCGAAAGTGGGCGTCGAACCAGTAGGTGCGTTTTTATTAATTAAAGTTTTTGCGAATTTCTGGACGAAATTTTGCAGTTAACCCAATTAAGCTGAATGTAAATTTTTGAGTAAGCAGATGCGATTTTGCCCGCAATGAGGGGGAAGTGGAAACGTGTACTCTTGCGCGCAGGGGCTTCATCGACCAGGCCAGCCCCGACCTTGGCCCACAATCGAATGCAGGTCAAACTCGGGGTGGAACTACTCCTTTCCCCCACAATAACACTCTTAACGCGCCTCTCTCTAGTTCACCCGGGGAAAAAACGAGTCGAAACTTGGAAACGCGCATCCGTTTTCTCACACCCCTCCCCTTTGTGATGTTATCCCCGACGGTTTTTGTCCCGCATCTTTTTTGTTATCTATATATAGATTATACGATACGAGCAACCCCTATTTTTATCGAATAAAAAGCATCGTTTCCACTTTATCTTGTTATATTTATCGCAAGTAAAATTAAATTTAGACGGCAGCGCACGGTTTTGATTGAGTTGTTTACGTCAAAAAAATACGGAAAGTGAGCTCTGTTAACGAGTTGCCATTGCGATCGATTCTTCTGTTAGATACAAATGACGAAAGTCTACACGAGCGAAAGGCCCACATTTCGCAACTACTATCGATCAACCGGAATTGTCTCCACATTAGCGTCACGAAAAATAATCCGTAACGTCCTAATCCGCATTTTTTATTTAAGAGGACTCAGTAGTACCGTGAGAAAAAATCTTAGAGAGAGCACATTTTTTTCTAAGTAAGACAGAAATATTAGGGTACCTAAGTAATCAAAAAGGGTACGACGACTTCGAAGTGACCGTAACCTTGAAATTCGTACCATTTTTGCCGAGTTGTCGAATAACGGAACGACGCACGTGGTGCAATTTTGCCATCCCCTTCAATACTATTATTTAGTCATGCAATTTTAAAATGATTTATAGGTACATACCTTTGAGAATGAAAAATTTAGTAATTTGTAGTTAATGTTTACTCGTACAATTAAATGAAATTTCTGTAATAATATGAAATTATAATGCTGATAATAATTTAAGTAATTCGCTTTCTTCTAGAAATATAGTTTCATAATTTGAATAGATATCTCATAAAAACAGTTGTGATATAGATATTGAAACAACATAGATTTGAGTAACATATTATGAAGACACGCAAAGAAACAAAAAGAATAAATTACTTATATCTATACTTATGAGCGTGTGGTAGTAGATTTGATAATAATTTACAAAATCACTACCTACAAGGACACTACTACTCATTAAATAAAATCACAACTGCAACTTAAAAACGACAACATCTTACCAATATGGTACAGGCGGCGTTTTGGCAGAAACGTAGATATCTGTTCTAGATATCTTCGTCACTGCGTGACCAATAAAATATGACCCACGAAACATTTTTCAGAAATTTTCAAATGTTTTTAAAAACTTATTTCATAAATTCCAAAAATAAAAAATACAAACAACACAAACAATTTTTATTCAATGGGTTACATTAAATTTGCATTTTTATATCTCTGAGTGGCATATTCCTGCACACTCTGTGATCTATAAGTTCTGGAAGTTGACAATGTTTATAAAAGTAATCTAATTTAGTTTTCATTTTTGTGTTCCAAAAATCGTCGTCTTTTTCCACATAATCTATTTTTATTTTATTTACTCCAGTCCAGACAGTCAAAATACACTTTATTTTCTGAGTCACACATAATTGCCCCTATATTTGAAAATATCAATCATGAAGTTGCTTAATCGTATAACTACCATCCTTTTGGTATTTCCAAAATGTATTTTTTTTTAACGGATGGCTTCCTCCGGTGTAAGATTTAGCTTAGAAGTAACAAAGGGGCATTTAATTTCTACGATACTTTCAGTTTCTTGCTGAATACCATTCGGTGATGCTCCAAGATAAAATTTATCTGGGTCAATAAATAATCCACATGGTTTTCTTTTCAAATTAATGCTTTTTTCTAGTTCTTTCTTCGCAACATTTTCGTATGTATTTACATGTTTTAGTGACGGAAAATGTGTTGATAGCGTATTATACAACAAATGTTTTACTGTAATTGCAGTATTTGTGGTTTTTTACTTTGCAAATTTTGCAAATAATAATAAACACTTATAAAATACTGTATGGATAACTCTCCAAAAGCGCTATAACAACTCAATAAATATCAAACAAGACCGGTACGTGGCTACGAGATAACTAAGACATCGACAATAATTTTGAAATTCCTTCCAGAAACTACCTTTTTCTACTATTTTTTTTATAAGCGATTAGAGTTGTAGCTGTGGGATCAAAGCTTTTGTTATGAAGCTTTTATTATGGTTAATTATGGTTCTAGGAAAATGTTATTTTACCAAAGCGAAATCTGGTTTTGAATAAACATAATAATAATTATTATGTAGTAAATTATCAGATTATCGGTTTTTGAGTAATTCAGTGTAAAGTTGGATAGTGAATAAATATGTATCAGTAATGAGCTCTTGAAAACATGCGATACATATACAATAAAAAAAATAATTCTTTCAAGTCGGTCAAGTTAAATCGATCATCTATTCGACAACAGGGTAAAATGCGAGCCGGTTAGCTTAGGGTCTCTTTTACGATCTTGTGAATACTGACTTAATTCCTGTCATAAATTACCAAACTCGGAGAGAACATTTAAAATCGAACCGAATCAAAAAGTTCCGCATCGATAATGACGTTGTTTATTAAAATTTTAACATTTGGTTTGCACCGATCGATTTTACAAAAATATATCTACAGATTGGCTTAAGCAAACAATAACTTTTTGGCTCCATTTATACTTGCGTATTTACCTGATGATTTTACATACTTCAAAGTTAAAAATCGACAAAATACAAAAACCAATTTGTAGGCAATCGTCTAAGGATAAAATAAATACTAGAATCATTATGATATCTTTTCTATAACTGAAGATATGGGTGCGGAACTTAACATTGGAACTCCCATAAGAGAAATAGGTACGGATGGCTCTTAAGGAAACAAGCTTTTTCAGGATAGATTGGCGCCACGCACGACTTTAAATCATCGGCCCAACAAGCCAACCCGATAAAAAGACGCAATTAACAGCTAAGAATGGCTCGACGAAAAATGAAATACCATTCTTGGTCGAAACCGTTCTTTGGTTTGATCAACCAAACGACGGACAATCAAGGAGAAGAAATTGAAAGGAGGCGAACGAGGCCGAAACTTTGGAGGAACACCGTCAACAATTAGGTTTGAAGTAAAATAATCAAGACCGACAGCACGTTGCAGTCGAAAAGAAGCCACACTTTCAAACGCTCCCAAATAACGTCCACTGTTCGATCGCGACGTACGTACAATTCCACAACTAACGAAAGGGCGAAATCCACAACCTACGGCCAGCTTCGATTTCCGTCCACGACGTCACTTGCCTTCGTCTTCGACGGGATCGATGAAAATTACCTAAACAAGTAAAACGACGGGCAATTTTTAAAATAAACCGGATTTATTTCGCGTTTACGGCGTAAACGCGACAATTTTGTAAAGGTCCCCGATACCGCCGATCGCCACGTAATTTTTCGTGGTGTCGATCGCACGAACGCCCTTCTGAACTTTGTATCGCGCGACGACCCTCTGCTCTTTTACGTTGGCCACTTCGACGTAACCAAGTCTGCTTCCTCCCGAGACCACGACGTTGCCGACCTGGTCGTTCGCGTGAAATTGGGCGGTCGTTGTAAATTCGCTGTCGGTTATAACCGGCCGGTTAATCGGTCGTAGGCTTTCGATTAATTTTCCCACACGCAGATTCCATAGCTGAATGCTGTTTTTCGCAGTCCACGACCCGGTTAACAACATGGAGCCCTGCAAGTTGCACGCTATTAGATTATAAATAAAAATATATATGTGCGCCCTTAATCTAACCCTCGCGTCGATGGTGTCGCCAAAGATGCAAGGTCCTCGTATGGTGAGCACGCATCCTTTCTCGTCTCGAACGTCCCACAGCTAAATTAACAAGTGCGAATTTATCGTTATGAACTATTTTTGCGTAAAGCAGCATTATCGACCGTCTCAGCCCTGATCTTGACTCGCAGGGAATATAGGTCAAACTCGTATTGGACGGAACAAAACAGATCGCTGCTGTAAAACAGGCGTAAATGACGAACGACCATTTTTAGGACGACAATAAAATCGTTAATGTTGCTTTAAAGTCGTTTCGACATTTATTTAGTGTTATTACTACGTATTTACCTTAACGTAATTATCCCATCCTCCCGTTAAAAACGTGTCCGCTCCGCAATCTCGGAATTTGACGGCGTTTATCCTCATCACGTGGAAATTAGTGTTCGTACACAGATCGTAGATCGTCGAAGAGTAGGTGTTCACGACCTACAATAAACATACAGCCATACTGCGTCGCGTCGTTTTTAAATTGTAAATTAAAAACTACCGTTCTGGTGTTGATATCGTACACTCTTACCGCCGCATCTTTACCGCCGGTCACCGCAATGGTACCGCTCGGATCGACGTCCACGCTGTTCGTTTCGTTTTTCGGTTCTGAAATGCGGAACATTTTTTTTTAAGGGTGTTTGGTACAGATTTTCAAAATTATTTTTTTCTGTTTATTTTATCACATATAGATAATTTATAATGTTTACATGGTAGTAAACGCAAAATTTTTCGAAAAAAACAAATGTATGTATCAGTAATTGTCGTTCAAAGTTCAAATCTAATTTCGCAGCTATCTTGAAATCTAGTAAGAGAACTACAAAACTTTTGGTATTGCCAGTAGAATAGCCAATGTACTGTTTATTGAAATATTTTCATTGCAATAAACGCAATAACTTGTTTATTATAACTGTTATAAAAATCTACAAAAATGACGTTTGCACAAACTCTTAATTTGTCGTCCTAGAAAATACTTAACTGCGATAAAATTATATTCATTGCATAGCTTAAAATATCTACGTTCAAGTTTAATTTAATAACTTCATCGACATTTTTTAGTTTTCAAATTAACAACGAAATTAGAGATCGAGTGCATTTTCGATTTTCCATCCCGTAATTTTGTCTCCGTCTAATTTCTCCCACTCACAAAATACTATTCTACCGCACGTGGGTCAGTAGGGGAGGTAAACATTTGATAAATACCGAAAGCAATAAATCTTTATTGCTTACGATTAGTGGAAGTTACGGTTTTTAAGTTTGACTCGCAAATTTTGAAATAGTAGTTTTAGTCGTAATTATATTTTGATGGATTTATTTATATTTATAATTAGATATTTATTAGGTAATTAATATATTTATTTATAATATTTATACCTTCTAATTATCTGTAGGTACCTATAAGTTTAGTAGACAAACTGATTTTATTTAAGAGTAGCGGAACTCATGTCCTTAACTTGAATTAAAGACACGTAAATTACGATATAATACGAATTATTACGAATTAATAGTAAATTACGAGCAGAATGCATATATATATATATATATATATATATATATATATATATATATATATATATATATATGTACAGGGTGTTTCCAAACTTAGGATCTTATTTTTAAGGGATGGTTTTACAGGTCAAAAGATAGCGTTAGACGTTATCATAACTTAATAAAGTTGCATAATAACAAAGTTATGAATATTTCAAATTCTGGCACAAAACAGTTTTATAGTCACTGGTATCTAACTATTTATAATAAATGTTCAAAGTTAACACCGCGTACTTGAAGGCATAGTTGAGCTCGGCGTATCCATGACATACGTAGTTAAACCCACGCCTTGTCGAATTATTGCTGAAGCTGCTTCTACACGGTTATGAAGACGCGTATATTAACGATTTCTGTTGCGTATACTAGTGTCTTCATATGGCCCCATAAATAAAAATCTACCGGATTCAAATCTGGCGATCGAGGAGGCCATGCGATGGGACCTCCTCAACCAAGCCAACGATTCCGGAACCTTCTGTTTAAATATCGACAAACTAGGCGACTACTATGCGGGGGGCACCATCGTGCATAAACCACATTCGCATACGCACATTCAACGAAATATCCCTAAAAGTTCAGGGAGTTTATTGCGCAAAAACAATAAGTAGTCAGCACCTGTTAAGCGAGGTGGCAACACATAGGGACCAATAAGATGACCGTTGACAAGACCGGCTCAGACGTTCACGGAAAATCTTTGCTGGAAGTGCGTCCGACGTACAGCATGTGGATTATTGATACTCCAGATATGAGTATTGTGGGTGTTGTGTATTCCGTTGTTTGTAAATGTTGCTTCGTCGATCACTAAGACAATTGAGGAGAAGTCAGAAATTACATCGTGGTGTCTTACAAACCATAAACAAAACTCAACGCGTCGAAGATGATCACCAGGTTGTAACGCGTGCACACGTTACACGTGATATGGATAGAGGTGCTCTTCACACAATGTTCGCCATACAGTGGAATGTGAAACGTCTACTTGCCGAGAAATTTGGCGAGTACTGGTGGACGGGTTGTTATGCACCAGGTCTAATATTAACTCCTCGGCCTCTAACATTCGCCGGGCTCGACCAGGTCCTCCATCACGTTCTCGATGTGGATGCAAGTCATCAGTCTCTCGACCACGTTGCGCGAGAACAATAAATTGTCGACGTGTAGGTGTCCGTCTACGCGGAAATCTTTCCGAGTAAAGCCGGCGTGCAGCAGCCGCATTTTGCAATGCTTCTCCATAAATTAACAACATATCTACTAATTCATTATTTGAACAGTGATAGGCCATGGAGATTTTGGGTTGCGTACACTCACAAGCACCTCATAATATCTACTGTGTTGTAATAGGAGAGGTCAGGTACTGTAACTTGTCAGCAGTATAAAAAGTGCTGACAAATATGAAAAATAATACCCAGCGTCAGTTGGTCATTAACGCTAGACGTGATGCAAAATAAACAAATACAGATTTCCGTTATGCACGTACCCAGCTGATGTACCAGAGTGCCCAAACATGTTCGGAATTGTAACAGTTCATAACTTTTTTATTATCCAACTTTTAGTAAGGTGTTTTACTGTCTATCGCCATATTTTAACCTGTAAAACCACCCCTTAAAAATAAGATCCTAAGTTTGGAAACACCCTGTATATATATATATATATATATTAAACGCAAATTTGGCTTTATACCACTTTCCTGCCGGGCCGCCAATTTTTATTGTTACAGGAAGTAACAAGTAAAATAAGACATTTTGCTACATAAATTCTGGCATATTTTGTCGACCAGTTACTGACACATCTGGGAACCAACCCCGACCAACTGAAACATTTCAAAATACGTTCAGATTCTATCTAATTTTAGTGCTCGATAGTTTGAATTTTCAACATTTTGAAAATATTTTATAAATAATTGACCCTAGGCTCTCTAGAAATCTTAAAATTAGAGATCCAAAGGAAAATTTGTTAGCAACTCCATTACCAGAAAAATAAATATTTTCGATTTCAAATTGTATATATTTTTCTTCTCCTTTTTTCTATTTGTATATAGTATATAATTTGTAAGTATGTATATATTATTTGTATTGCTGCCGTACAGCTAAAAAACAGCAGCCTACTCTACTAAACTAATGGGCTCTAGGGCCTACAACAAAATGAGACTTTTTTTTTCTATTTTTTTGTTTGACAATTTTTTATGTGGTATATGTTTTTTTATGGTCTAACATGAAAAAAAAATAGTAGAAATCTCGTGTACAATTAATTACGATTATTTACGATATTTTGAGCTAACCAATACTGTCGAAAGACCTATGTCGTCATCTATTCTATAAACTTTCCACATTTTTTATAAACCAATTTTTATAAGTCGTGGAATAACTTGAAGCTTGAGTTACACCTGTGACTAAGGGTCGGTTTTTTCACCTCCCAATAAATTTACTTGACAAATTTTTACCACGGAAACAATTGTCTGAACAAACGTTTCTATGGTAAATATGTGTCAATTAAATTAAATGGAAGATGAAAAGATCGGCCATAAATGTATAATGAGCGTAAGCGTAAAAATACATTCAATTTTGAATTATCTTACGATGCATCGGTTTCTAATTTCTTTGTATTTAATAAATAATCTTTTATTCGAAAAAATCTTTTTCTTTTTAATTGCAAATAGGTAACTAATTTTTACATTATTCAAAAAATTCAGAACAGCAAGTCTGTTCGTAGACCGAAGGTTTGTGATTCTAGAGCTAATAAATTATGTTAATCCGTAAACCAAGGCGTTTCTAGGATCGCTGTCGGTTCCGTATTATCCTCAACTATTCGGGTAGTGATGGTAACATAAAAAAATAGGAGAATACACTAGTTCGCTTAGTATTAGTGGCGCCCCTATAGCGGAATAGTTTGGCTAAATTACCTACAAAACACCCTTAATGGTTAACGATTAAAAAACAACGCGTTTATTTTTTTTTCTCTAAAACAAAACTCGCCGCTAACACAAAAAGCTCCGAAAATGACGATTTTCCGGAGAGTCCAGAGGCCAGATTACTCATATTTTATCGTTTCAAAAGAAAACGGCTTTGCTATAACTACTCGAGTTAATTAAATTTCGACAGCACAATGCAGGCTTAGGGCCGATTTTTTCATCTCCCAATAAATTCACTTGACAAATTTTTGCCACGGAAACAATTGTTTGAACAAACGTTTCTATGGTAAATATGTGTCGATTAAATTGAATGGAAAATGAAAAGATCGGCCCTTAATATCTTATTTATATTAAGATTATTATATTATATTATTATTGTGTGCGAGTTAAATTCCCAGTTTGGTCGCTGAACTTTTTTTTTTTAATAGTTTCTCGCACCGAAATTTTTGCGACTTATTTTTAGTTTGAGAGTTTTACTTGAAGATCCGCTTCGGATCGGTCACGGAATCGATAGGTAGGTTGCGGAGGGACGTATAAAATGTTCATTCGGCGCCGCAAAATCCAAAGGACAAACGGACAATTGGAAACGAGCGTTTATTTTTCATATTTAAAATTCAATTAGGCATCTCTGCTGGCATTCCAGGTTACTTGCACGATAATAAAAAGGGACATTTACTAAGGTCTAATCTTAAGTAGTAAATATTTTTTGCGATTATTGATTTAATTACGTATCTACGGTATGTAATCGGACAAACACACAAACTGTTTCAAATAAATGAAAATATCTACTGCAATCGCACAATCGATATCGAGGCCGTAAACTAGATGCGCCAGTTAGGGGTCACATTCACCTTCTGCGTTCTTAAAAGTTTTTATAAGGCACAAACTTCAGTAAGACGATTATCAAATTAATAACCGTAATAACTCGTAAATTATTTACTTTGGAAACAATCTCTATTTAGGTTTTTTGTTTCTTTGGATCCCCCCCTATTCCCAGTTTTTCCGCGACATTAATTGAAAAACAACCTTCGTATTAATTTGACAACAACGTAACAGTTTGTTCGACTTTTTGTTTTATAAATAAGTGTTTATTGTGTGTAGGGAATGTAAAATAAACGCATAAATACATTTTCGATGAACTTAACATGATTAAAAATCAATTTTATTTAACTATTACTGTTTGACCGTCGCATTTTGCGCGCCGAAGAAATCGAATTTACAGTAAACGCATTTTATACGTCCCTCTGCAACCTACCTGCCGAGCTTAGGGCCGGCCCGAAGCGGATCGATACTTATCTTTAAGTAAAAACCCTCAAACTTAAAAATTAATCCCAAAAACTGGGGAATTGGCCCGCACACGATAGCACCTAAATCGCAACAACAAAAAAATCAAGCACCTGCAGCTTTGGTTGAAAGCGATAAACGTTCATAAAATAAAGTTGGAATATTTTTAAAAATATTAAAGGGCCCAAGAGAATTGTGTGGAAACATTCGACGGCCCTGTATAACGACGCGACACCGACGTTCGAAGCAATTTAAACGTCTAGGTTAAGGGCTTGTCCAGATGGAACTAATCTCGCCGTGTTTTACGCGCGGTTTAAGATAATTCGACTCGATTTCGCGTAGACGGTTTCATTAAACTTCCAGTACTTCGGAAACGCGCAAGTTGATTTGCGTCATCTGGACAAGCTCTAAACAATAAAAGCGCCAGATTTGTTTTGTATATATAGTTCCAACTATCTGACTGTTTTTAGGAACAAATTGAAAATCTCGTTCGTGATCAACGGCGACGAATAAAATAAGCGTCTCGTTGAAAACTTTTATTGGTCAGATTAAAATTGTTATTTTTGGTATCGCTCGGTCGTAGCACCGGAACGTTTTACCGTAACGCCTTTAATTTCATTTCACGCGCGATAACGGCGTGCGACATATTTTTCAACAATTCGAAATACATTGGAGCGTGAAATTTTGAATAAGTAAAAATCAACGTGCCTCAAACAAACAAACAATTTCGTCGCAGCCGCCTTTTTCACCTCTTGATTGAAGAACGAAGATTTTTCGGCGCAAAAATCGAACTTATTCAAATCGTTTACGATGTGATTTGCAAGATTAAATCGTATCGAAAATAAATAAAACCCGGAGTACTGTCGTAATGGATGTTTAAAAACCTCCAGTTCGTATCAGGAACATAATTACGTATAGGTACGAGAAAACGTAAATTAATTGCCTCGTTTTCAACAATCTGCGCTGAAAATTGTTTATAAAAGCAGCACATTCTAACCAGCTGCAGTTTATGTTTAGCTTGTTAACGTAACAGTTAGGATGTTTGTCAATCACGCGATTGTTTTCTTCGTATTAAGTTTGACAACGGGTAAGTTGTTGAGATTAACTTTAAAGAAATCTTAATCGTAATGTAACCATGAACAGTTACGTTCGCCGACGAGGAAAAGGATAAGGATAAGGATGCTGGTAATTCTATTCTGCCAAAGTTATCCGCCACCATCGAGGAAGTGCAGCCGGAACTATTGAAGGTCTTTTATAAGATCGCGAAGGAACTCGAGGATTCGGGTGGATCGACGACCGATTTGTTATACTACGATTTTCTGAAAGACTTGTTTGGGGACATGAAGGTCGGTCGTAAACAGCTCGAAAGGCGACAACAACAAATTTCGTTTGGTTTGTACAATTCGTCAAGAAAAGGGACAGAAGGAAAGAAGAAACGGCAGGAGGAGTGGGAAGAAAATGGGGAGGATCTTCTAGTAGTAGAATAATGGACACGTACATGTAAATATGAGCGACGTTTATATTATATTAATTTATATTGGGTACGCTGAATGACATGACGTTTAAGAAATAAATATTACTAGTTAATTTACGCGTTTTATTTCTTCCCCCACATTTTCTTAATTCATCATTTAAGTACACGGTACGGTTGAGGTTTTCTGGCAAAAAAACTGGCTCGAGTGTAAGGTCTTCCGCGGGAATCAAATCCGGATAATTCAAGAACCAAACGAACTTTGGCTAAATCCCATCATTAGATTTTATAGGAATTATTTTCGTTGCGCAATATTTCGCGCGATCGTGAACAAATAGCTTTGTAGTACTTCGAAATGTTGTCGTGGAATTTACAAAGAATAAAACGCCGTGCAAAAAACTGGGCAATAGGTTTATCTCAAAAGGATTTTGAGGATTTTATTTTATGAATGGATAACTTTTGAAAAACGTTATTTATATTTATAATAACTAGAGCTTGACAGTAAACTTTAAAATTGGAAATAATCTTTATTAGTTCCATTTCGACATTGATATTTTAAAATTAGAACATTTATAAAATAACTTAGGTTCTCGTATAGAAAAAGTTAAACATTACCTTCTATTTTCAAACTTTAATTAGCAATAAATTTTTAAAAACAGTTATGATCAACATGAAATTTTGTGATTCCCTAAATTAACGAATTGCATTTGTAAAAATTCAAGCTAAAATCGAAATTTTAACGTTTTTCAAAAGTTATCCATTCATAAAATTATGCTTAATTTTTGTAGCTGCTGTCATCTATTGACTTCAAACGCAGCGGTCGCCCCCTTAAAAACTAGATATATACAGCGTGTCCCCGGATTGACTTTACGATTGGTGTAAATGACAAATAATTTTCGAATTTTTAAATTATATTCTGAAAACCAGTCCTGCTTACATATACTTGGTCAAAAATTAAGATGTGCCACGAAAAAAGTTGAAATAACTATACAGGAGGGTGTTTGATTAAAACATATTTAATAATTAACATCAGTAAATGGCCATTAATATTGAATGTACGATAAAATGTCATTAAAAGAAGTTGTTCAAAAGCAAGAATTACGTCAGCATACAAAGTTGCGGAAAAATCGCCCAACTTTGTTATAGTATGCGGTATTTAAATAAACAACTATTTGTTTTTTAATCACAATTAACGAACGTAACTAAAAACTTATTCAAACAGACCTTCCGTCCCCCCCGTTCAAATTACTACATAATTGTACCTTTTTCTAAATTTTTGATTACTCTTTTTAGTTTTTGCAAAAGATATAGTTCTGATCACATTAGTTGGACTCCTAAATAGTCTATAAAGTCTATATTAATCTATAAATTTAGCATGTAGTCTATGAAAGTCTGTATTTTAACACCTTTCGTACGAAAATCTTTATTTTCTGCAGTCTATTTAGAATAATCTATTTTGACGACTTTGCGTGATCGTTCTGATGCTGATTTTGACCATTTCTTTGTATTTCAGTATTAGTTATCATGATTAGTATCTTAGTTTCATCGATTTTTTCGCAACTTTGTATAGTGACATAGCCTTTACTTTCGAACAACTTTTTTTAACGACATTTTATCGTATCTTCAACATTAATGACTCTTTACCGATATTAATTATTGAATATTTTTTTAACGAAACGCCCTGCATAGAATTTCAAATTTCAAAACTCCAAAATTATTTGTCATTTATATCTATAGCAAAGTCAATCCGGGGACACACTATACAATTCATTCGCCCTCAGCAGAATTTACAAATTAATAGACAAAAGACCGCGCCATTTGGAACTGGTTGCGAAAATCTCAACTTCAGTTTTTGGGATAAATCTTACGCAGGACCATTGCGTGTCAGATCAATTAATGAAAACATATTTTTGGACCTTAAAATTTCGAATTTGTAAAATTTTCATTGTAGCTATCAAGACGACGAAAACGCAAAATTTCAGATTGTTTGGACTCGCAGATCTGATCAGATCTGTCCTTCGCCGCTAGGTAAAAACCGGATGTTACAAACACCATACGCTTTTCTAGGAATTCGGCCCTCGAAGAGAATATCACTTCGATTCTGCGTTTGGGCAGGATGCGTTTTCGAATATTTTCCACCCAACGGATTTGCGACGATCGTTCAACATCCGGGACGTTCTTCGCGTACAGTTTCTCGACGCCCCGATATTCCAGACGGTTCATGATTTGGTTGAAAATGGACATGACGTTCACTTAAACGTTTATAAAATAAAGGTATTTTAAAAATTGTTGATGGTTTTGACTATCAAAGTTGTATGGAAACATTCGGCAGCTCTCAGATAACGACGCGACGTCGACGTTCAAAGCATTAACGAGCTTTCGGAGCTTGTTGTGTTTTACGCCCGGTTTCAGATAATTTCGTGTAAACGGTTTCATTAAACCTCGAGTGTTTCGGAAACGCGCGAGTTGGTTCGTATCATCTGGACAAGCTCTAACAAGTCCTTTTATAGTTTCAACTATAGGTTGACTGTTTATGGGAATAATCGAAAATCTCGTTCGGTATCAAAGGCGACGAATAAAATAAACTTATTCGATCATTGCGGATTTGGAAATAAACCACGGTATCGTAATGGATGTTTAAAAACCCTATCGGTTCTAATCATCCGGAACATGCGAGAAAACGTCCATTAATTTGCTCCTTATCGACAATTTGTGCTGAAAATTGTTTATAAAAGGTGCACGTCGCGTTGTAACGAGCTGAAGTTTACGTCTACTTTGTTAACATAACAGTAAGGATGTTCGTCAACAAATACATCGCAGCCGTTTTCTTTGTATTAAGTTTGGCAACGGGTAAGTTAAGATTAACTTTAAAGATATGTTAGTCATAATGAAATCATAAACAGTCTCGGCGGACGAATCCGTAACCGAACCGAACCCAACCAGTATACTGAATGATTTATCCGACGGCGTCAAGGAAATTCAACAGAAATTAATGAAAAACTTTCGTAAGCTCGAGGTCGAACTCGAGGATTCGATCGGATCGGCTTCCGGATTAATCAATTACGATTTCCTGAAGGAATTGCTTCTGGACCTGACGGTCGGTCAAAATCGACTCGAAAAGCTACAACGACAAATTTCGTTTATCTCGAGAAGAAAAGGAAGGAAAGAACGAAACGAAAACGGAGACGATTGATTAAATTTTAAAAGTTGCGTTTATCTATTTATGTATGTATATTAGGCATGTACTTACATAAATGTATCTAGTTCATTCATATATATATATATGGATAGTATGTACGTTTTATTCCTTCCCTACATTTTCTACATTCATCATTTACGTGGTGTTGTTGGTCGTTCGAGCTGGATACGATTCAATCAAATCCGGATAGTTCAAGAGCCAAATGAATTTAAACCGATAAATCTGGATTTCCTTTCCAAAATTTACATCGTTAAATTTAATACTCCTAATACGAACTATTTTCATTTTGCAACGTTTCGCGCGATCGCTACCGCGTATAGCGTAATTTTGTTGCGAAATTTACAAAGAATATAATGCCGAAAAAAATATATTCCACGCTAAAATTGGTCACGAGGTTTGACACGAACGTCTATCCTACCGTTGCCTATATTAAAAAAAGTCAAAAAATAGGTACTTACACAAGGTGTAACAAAAAAGGTGGAAACAAATTCCTTACTGAATTATAGCAGTGAATTTAAAAAATAGTAATAATTTATTAGAGGACGCACGTGGTTCGTGCATGACGGTGCATCGGCCCATTTCAATCGCACAGCACGCGACTTTTTAAACACAGTACGTCCCAGAAGATGGATTGGTCGTTATGGGCCTGTAGTGTGACCTGCACGATCTCCCGATCTAAATCCTCTCGATTTTTAAGGTATGGGGGGACATCAAAGGCCGATGCTTCGAGTCATGACTCGGATATTAATGATTTTTAGCGTATATATGGGTAATATTAAGACAAATTTATTCTAAAATGTTCTAGATTTGGTGGAAAAAATATGAAAAGCAACGCGCATGCCTGGCGTCTTTTTTCGGATCAATCATAAAAAAAATTCCATTTTACATTTTTTATTTTAAATAAACTACCGGCATGTATATGTATATATACAACTAACAATCATTTATTCATCATTTTCGTAATCTTTAGGATTCTTGCGCATCATCTGCTTGTGTTTCTTAGTCACTAAATCGTAAATGAAATAGGCCGTTACGAATGCTGAAAAAAAAGCCCCCCGTAATTTCTATAAACTTCTATAAATTGAACAACTTACGGGGTGCGACGTAGAAGATCTCTTCGCGAACCCTTCTAATCATGTTCGGCAAACCGTATTTGATAGAGCCAGCGAAAGCGCGTTGTTCGAACGGCGATAATCTAAAGGTGACGATGCGTCTCAACTTGTACAATTCACCAAATCCGTGCCTCCCCATTTCTATCTAACAAGGGAATGCAGCGAATGCGACGTGAAAATTCTTGACAAGCCATATATCGTTGATTAGGGCTTGACGAGCTGAATTCGAAACTGAACTCAAATTTTGCGAAATAGATTTGGACTACGAGGAATGGACCAAAGAAGTTTCACGTCGACAAATTAAATAAAAATTTCATTAGCAGTTTTACAATTGTACTTGTGGGTTTAAATCCCAATTATCTTTTTTAAATAATTACCACTTATATTATTATAGATATTTTATTTAAAAAAAAAATAATTGCATTGGGATTTGAACCCGAAATACACTAACCTGTAGTCAGATGTATTATTCACTCGACCATAACGACAACTGCAAAACAACTAATGGAACTTTCGATTAATTTTTTGACTTAATTTCTTTGGCCCATTCCTCATTGTCCAAATCGAATTCGATCGATGTCCAGTTTCGAATTCAGCTCGACAAGCCCTAATCAACGATATGTGGCTTGTCAAGAATTTTCACATCGCATTCGCTGCATTTCCTCGTAAGGTTAGGTTAAAATGAATTAAATAATAATTTGAAAAATTTTAAATTTAACGCTAACCGAAATTTAGACTAACTATACTTACATTAAACAGTAACACGTAAGTAATGTTATAATATTTCTTTATTCTTTTTAATTAATACCTTTTAGTTTACTTCTAATAAAAAGATTAACTGTCAAAAATTACTGACAGTAGTAGGTAACATGGTATAATAACTACACAAGGTAGGCTAACCGAGTGTTCTAAACGTGTTCAACTCCGCGCAGGACGTCATCCGGAGAGTAGTGGCACATAGTGGAAATTTAAAAGACTACATTCGGGCAAGTTCAATTGTTCGTATTTTAAATTTTCTCACAATCGTCATTTTTAAAACGTTTCGAACAAATTCTTCAAGCGTCAACAACCGGTAACACAAATGAATCCGTTTTAATCTCGATTCAGGTTCGTTGCGAAGAAAACAGAAAACAACAGTTATTTGTCAGAGTTGCAATTAAACAACGCGCATTTCACGTTTATGATGAGACATAAAAACAATTTTAACGCCGAAACCACGTTTTACATTTTGATTTAGACCCCAAAAACGAAATGGTACGTCGGTTTTGGTTCCTTTCGTCTACTAATGGGGCCTCGAAACAAATTGAAGCGGACAATTTATCGTTAGCGCTCGAAGGTGAATAAGTTTTTTTTTTGCGTTATAATAGCTTTAAACGAAATTCCGTTTGTCGCTTGTTATTATTGATAGAAAATTGAACGCGTTTCACGTAGACGAATCTCATAAACTGGGACCCGATCGTCTATATCCCGGAATTTTCCGCATTTTAAAACGTTACAACTTTTATAATTGGGAAAGTTAATGTAAAAAAATTATCTCGCCCTTTATTGTAGGGCCGTTTGTTAGCTTCGAACAATCGCGACAACTAAAATAGTCGCGAATTTTCTCGAATTTTTAATCGCGAGAGCGGAAGGGTCGAGAGGGGGATTTTTGTTGGTTCCGGGTTTGGAGGAAAACGTTTTTTTCAATCTTCGATAAAATAATTGTACGTTTATAACGTCTGATTTTGGAATTTTACTTTATTGCGGAATTATCTGCTCTTTGATGTAGGTGCTTATGACGTCTCAGAATGCTGATAATAAAACCGATTTATCGTCCCATGTGCGTTGCGCCCGAAGGACGCACTTAATTAATCGGTAAATTCTGTACGGTCACGTAAGATGGTCGTTAACAAATAAAATTCCAAACAAGCATTTATTTCCACAATTTATTTCTATAAATACAATACAATGCGAACGTACGTATTAGGTAATTGAACATTGTTTTTCTTATAATAAAACGAGAAAATCGTGATGTTTTAAAAATTGCCAACGCAGGCGATTCAAACTTGTAACGAAAACTTAACAAACGGCACGTTATAAACGTTAAATCCTGACGATAGGAAGCAATTGATATTTTTCCGTGTTAAAAAGAAATTTTGTACGTCCATTAATAACGATTACGGAAAAATTTGAAAATGCGCTTAGGTGATATACGAAATCCGACAGAAAATCGACAGATTTCTGCCAAAAATCGTAGTCGATTTTGTTTTTCCGCAGGTTGAATTTTTTTTATAAACAATTTTGGATCTAAAATGAAAGGTTCTGATAAGATTTCTAGATCGGTTTAGGGCCGTATAAATTTCTTAATCTCTCGGTATTTTTCTGTAAGTTTTTCATCATTTAATATGCAAAACTTGATTGTAGTTATATGTTTATTATGTTAAAACGCTGTTGGCCCAAAAATAACGAAAACCTCACTTACGTTGATGAACGTTCACGTAATTGTGTAACAAATTATTACATCAATTTAATTTTCTTTTCATTTACCTGTACATTGACGGTGAAGAAAAGAAAATTAAGGTGAAAAAAACCACCGTCAGACTTCTCATGACGCGTACTATATTTGCTGACGTGTTAAAAGCGAAAACCTAGACTATAGTCCGTTCACAAACCAGGCGAAGTTGTAAATTAAACTGACAGTGGGAACTCATAGGCGTCCGTGTTCATTTTTTATACAACATAAAATATTAATAAAAATCTTTTGTAAAATTTTCCGTTACCGAGGAATTTCTCTTTGAAACCAATATTTTTGAGAAATTCTGTACAAAGTGCACTTTCTAAATTATTTCGAATACATAGATCTATTATGATAGTAATTAGTCATGATAATATCTTTAACGGAATGTTAAAGCCGTACTAATGACTTACTTATGCCCAGTTTTATAAACATGGTTTATACTGCAGAATAAGCTATTCCTGGAATAACTTTCATGGAAACCATCGTCTCAACAGTTCCAGTTTCAGTTCCGAGTTTGATCTGTACAATACGAGTGAAAATGAATTTATTGCGCGATTACGTTCCAATTAAACGGGCGAAAAGTTGTGCGTTATCCATTAATGAAAAAATCATGGCGTTAAATTGCTATAAAGCAATAACACATATGCGTATGTCAGAAATAGTAAAATGATAGGTGTATCAAAAACAAGTATATATAACATATTGAAAGAAGATAAAAATAATGCCATACAGGAACCAATCGCTTCCGGTGGAAGAAAGAAAATCGAGCTGTCAAAAGACGAGAAAAACGCTATTCGGCGTAAGGTACATTCGTTTTACTTCAATAAAGAAATACCAACGTTAAACAAAGTGCTTCAAGTTATCCAAGAAGATGATACATTACCGCAGATCGGTAGAACAACTCTTTGGAAAATATTAAAGAAACTTAATTTTTGTTGGGAAAAACCTAGAAGAAACTCCTGCCTAATTGACAAGGCCGAAATTGTTTCGTGGAGAAGAAGATATCTTCGGGATATTAAACGTTACCGTGCAGAAGGGCGACCAATCTACTATTTAGATGAAACCTGGGTGAATGAAGGATACGCGGTGTCGAAAACGTGGCAAGACTGGCTGTTCAAGAAGGTTGGTCTACGAGACTTCATCCTCCAAGTGGCAAAGGTCGTCGACTGATTATTACACACATAGGAAATTTAAATGGTTTTCTTGATCGAGGTGATCTAATATTTGAATCGAAAAACACCGGCGATTACCATGAAGACATGAACGCAGACGTTTTCGAGGAATATTTTTCACAAATGATTACATTACTTCCTCAGGGCTCTGTTATTGTAATAGACAACGCTTCTTACCATTCGCGACTTAGCGAACGTTTGCCAACTACTACGTGGAATAAAGAAAATATATGTAATTGGTTGCGTGACAAAAACGTTCAGGAAAACCTCTGGAAAAGAGAGTTGATCGCCATAGCTAATACCGCCAAGTCTCAATATAAAAAGTATGTAATCGACGAATTAGCAGAGAAAAACGGTAATAAGATTCTTCGTCTTCCGCCACTTCGTCATACCGCTGCGAACTCAATCCAATTGAGTTAGTATGGGCTCAAGTAAAATCAGAAGTGGCCCGTAATAACACGGATTTTAAATTAAGTTCTGTGAAAATGTTATTACAAACGGCATTAAAAAATGTAACGGCCGACAACTGGAAAAAATGTATTGAACATATTGCTAAAACTGAAGACCAATTTTGGAAATTCGATAATATCATTGAAACGCTTGTGGAACCTTTAATAATTTCTATTAATAATGATGATAGCGACAGTGATTATTTCAGTGAGTATTTCAGTAAAACGCCCCGAACTCATTTATGTATATTTTATGCATGTATTTTGATGTCAATAAAATAACATTATAAATTTAGATAAATACAAATATATACGTGATCCAATTGAAATAATTTTATCGATGGGTATAAAAGGTATTATTCACCATTTAAAGGCATAGTTATGATGCGTACTGCAAAAATGAGTGAAATTAGCAAGAAAAATATTAATGCTCTTATCAAAATATCTTGTTGGAAGTTGAATGATAAAACAAACTGAGCTATATTTATTAAATAATAAAATACTTTTTAAATATTTTATAATAACTCAATTATGTATGTTTATTTCACCTACAACTTTACGTAAAATTCTTATGGGACGACTATGGTAAGCCAGGTAGCAGAAAGTAAGCAGTTTACTACAAGCGGTTTCTTTGTCATTTGAAACCTAAAACCTCAAATTATGCCGTTATTATAAGCAGACGCAAAATGCTAGTAGAATTTGTAAAAATGTGCATATTAGTTCGAAAATTAAAGAGCCGCTTCTATGAAAAATTAACATTACTATTTCTTTTAATTTTGATTTACAACTTCGCCTGGTTTGTGAACGGACTATAACCGCTAACTAGCTAATTGCACCGTACTGCAGACCCTTACAAATATATATCGCCGTTTTCACCTCGCGATTGAAGAATGAAGATGATCGGACCAAGAAACGAACTTATTGAAATTGCATAAACTAATTAAATCAAATCAAAAATAAACAAATTCCCGTATCGTAACCGATATTTAAAAACAATCGGTTCTTATCAGGAACGTACGAGAAAACGACCATTAATTCGCTCGTTATCAGCAATTTGTACCTAATAAAAATTGTTTATAAAAGCTGCACGTCGCAACGAGCTGCAGTTTACGTCTACTTTGTTAACATAACAGTTATAGGATGTTCGTCAACAAATATATCGCAACCGTTTTCTTCGTATTAAGTTTGGCAATGGGTAAGTTAAGATTAACTTTAAAGACATATATTAATCAAAATGAAATCAAACAGACTCGTTCGCCGAGCCCGAAACCGATTCTTCTACTTTTCTGAGTAAGTTATCCGACGCCATCAAGGCAGTACAACAGTGCGTCGACACTTCTGGCAGCGAATCGTCGAAATTCGCTTTGGAAGTGTTGCAGATGACTTATAATCTCGAGAGAAAATTCCAGGATTCGTTTGAGCCTACGTTACGTTTCTTCAATTACGATTTCCTGAAGGACGTGCGCTCGGTAGCCCAAGATCGTTTCGGAAAGCTACGAGACATAGTGACCGACAAATTTAATTTCTTTGGCACAAAACCGGAAAAAACGGAAAAGAAGAAGGAGGAAACGGACGAGAAGAAAAGGGAAGAGGAGTAGAAGAAAATTAAATAAATTTCACATGTTACGTTTACCTATTTATATTGGATATATGTTGAATAACGTTTAAAAAATAAATGTTTCTGGTTAATTTATAATACAGAGTGTTTCATAGGTAAATGATGTACCCACATACGTCAAATGTAAATAGAGGACACCTGGCCGATTCCAAATATACGATGGTTACTGGTTAATAATCGAAATACAGGATGTTACGGCCCTAACATAAGTTTCGAACCACTTTGAATATTGTTTTCATTTTTGATAAGCGTGTCAATCAATAGCGCAATCGTGTAGTATAATAACCAAAGTTGAAGTCCAGGCCCGGCTTTAAAAAACAATAACGCACCCTTATACTCCCAAAACAACACCTTGTATATCAAATTTTTTAAAATTTGTTTTGACATTTGAAAAAACGGAATTAGACCGTATACATTTTGTAATTGTGCATTTAGAAAAATTAGTCGAATTTTAGGTACAGTCGGTACAGCGAAAATTGCGCGACCCGAGACATCAATTTTGATTTATTACACTAGACGACTACGCTATTGAAACAAAACACTCCTACCAAAAATGAAAACAATATTCAGGACGATTCGAAACTTAGGGCTTTTTACCTTTTAAACTTAGGGACGCGTCTATCGAACGACGCTTTCAGCCAGGTACCTACACATAATTATACGGGGTGTTTTTTCCATTTAGCACGACATAGAACTCGTCCAAGTAAGCACATTTTTCAAATAAAATTTTGTCGAAATCTCGAAGATAATGGAATTTAAAATAACATGTAAAATCAAATACATCCCTGTGCTACCTCGGAATAATTTCCACGAAAACAGTTATTCAAAACAAAAAATGAAACAACACGCTACCATTTGTGCTTTTAAAATGACTCGTGTTATCAGTATACGGGGATTGGCACCGAAATGCTACCGCATTGTCGCGATTGTGTGCCGAACGTTTTCCTTTGCGATTTCGTAACGCGGCCCGTGGGTTTGTTTATCTTGTTTTAAGGACTCGAGACACCGGACACCCACGGGAAAAACGCGGTGGTGGTCGTGCTGGAAGATCTAGGCCACGTAGAATTCGAATGGCGACAATTTCGAAAAAATCCTTCACGAACAGGCCCCTACTCGCCGTATATTAAAATTTTAGATTTGCATTTTCGTTATGTTTGAAATTTCGATAAAATTTTATTTGAAAAATATTCTTACTTTGTCGAGATCTACCTCGAGTTAGAAGGAAAACGCCCTGTATATAATTGAGATTTTCTTTGTAGTAGCGAATGCATTATTGCACATTTCTTCTATCCTTCGCAAGAACACTTAATACAGAAAGTGTATTCTGACGTGCCTGCGTAATTTTGTTTTCGATCAAATGACTTCGAGCGAAAATTAGCGAAAAAGACGTCAAAAACACCCTGTATCTCGGTTATTAAGTATATAACCTAGCAGCACATCTGAGTTTATTAAACTCAGCATTATCTAAATGTGATATAATAAGCCACATTTATATATGTGACTTTAGTATAAGGTTTTGCAGATATTCTTTAGATGGTTTGTTTAAATATTACAAAATTAGATAATATTAAGATCGATGTGATCTTAGTAAACCATACTCGTAAATAATGTTTTAACGTGATATGCCTGCGACATAAAATTGCTAGCTTAAATAAATATCTTAAAATGGGTTTAAATTTATCTAAAAATGATATATTAAAATCTTTTAAATTTTATACTAATAAACATGTTTGAATTTATGTATACTTGATATGGATTTTCTATATCTATTCAATGTCTTTTGAATTAGTTTAAATAGATATCAAATATAACAAAATCTGCTATCTAAAAAATAGGTAATATAAAACTTGCAAAACCTTCTCAAAATATATTAGTTGATGGAGTTATTCACCTTTCTTACCTAATTAAAAAAGCATTTAGGGAGAAGCGCATACACCGATCACTGATAAACGGAATATTATCAATACCTAGTTTAATTATTAGATAAGTAACAACTATTAAATTGTTATCACTTTTCGTTACCAGAGAATTAATGACAAAAATTCAAACCCAAACTTGGAGAAAGCTGTTTTCATAGAATTTGTTTTCATAAAAAGTTTTTGGGAATTAAAATGACTCGTTTGCCGGTTTCATTTATAATTTTATTTAACCCTAGAGTAACCTCAAATGCTTGGGATGACCTCACTCTAAAACAGCATAAATACTAAACGTTGAAAAAAGTTAGCAGTTTCGAGTAAAACATAAGCTTGAGTAAGCATAAGGTACATATTTTTCAAACTCTTTAAGTGGGTAATAATCAAAAATGCAAATAGGTAGAACTTTGCGACCTTCGTCATTGTCATTTCTACGAAGTAAGAAACCTTTTCCCAAATTCTTTACGACCCGTCTCCTTTGTTATCCGCACTGGCTATTTTAAAATCACGTAGTTTTATGACTGCCGCTTTACCAGGCAATGTTGAAATTAAATTTTCTACATTTCTACTGATAAACTAAGTTGTGCTTTTGCCATTTCTTCGAAAGTTTGACAATAGGGAATCATTCTTTGTCTCAGATATGTAAGCTAGTGCGTAACCAAAAAGTACCTACATATGTATAAGCGACTGAGAGCTAGAGTCCGCGAAAAAAACGACGAAACCTACTTAAGTTATGTATTTTGTAATTTTTTTTTTTCAAACTATCTATACCTAGATACCTACTGTTTGTTACTCTTTTTGTAGCAATAATAGAAAAAATCATTTGTGAAACATAGGAAAGTGTTTTTTCCAATACGGCTGTGAATCTGTTGATTTAGTTCGGAAAGATACCTACCAAAAATCTAAATAAGAGAATGTTATGGTTTCCACCCCGCCAATATATTAAAACCGACGAAACCTTTTCGTTTTTCATTAACTTTCGATCATTTTTTTTAAAGTTGCGAGTTAATGTGAATTTAATTCTAAAATTGATTTTAAATAAATGCTTGTTTTTGGAAAATATTAGTTTATCAACTTGGTATATATAGGTACTATGGTATAATAACTATTAAGGTAAGATATCGGGGCGGTTCTGCACATCGAGATGTGACGTCACTCGTGAAAGAATCAGAAATCTGACAGGTACGTACTTGCACGGATGACGTCCTGCGCGGGTAGAACGTGTTTAGAACACTCGGATATCCTACCTTCGTAAGTTGTTATACCAAGTATAGGTACCTAAGCGTATATACTTGCTATTGTTAACCCTCGGTCAATAGGTACCTAATGGGACATCATATCTTGTTGCTTGACCAAAGTAGTGTAAACAAAGGGGTATCAGTTCACTGCAACGAAGCGGATAGTGTACTTCTATTTTCAATGTTCAGTAGTAAGTATTATAATACGTAAGTCAATTTTTATGATCTTATATATTACATTTTATTAATACATTTAATGTTTTAAGAAGTCGTGGGATGTAACATTCTGGGAGCAATTTAAAAAACATACGAATTAAGCAACTTCAAACGTACGACGATATTTTCGATCTCTTTTACAATGCCAACTTCTGTAGAAAGAGAAAACGATAGCCGAACGCCACATTGCATTACTTATTACTTACTCCATTTTGACTATATCTACTATACCTCAGTATTTAAAAACACGAACAAATTAAGTATAATGTACTTAAGTAGGTAATCTTTGTTATTAGATATTATTTTTTACTATTTTCTTTGTATGATTAATTATATTAATTTTCAGATAAACGTATCATATTATCCCATCGGAGAAAAAATGCCCATAAGACAGTTTACTGCTAAATGGTCAAATCACTAACTCACACTGTAGCCAATAAGTACAAGACGCGGACACGGCGTTAGAAAAAAGAATCAACAAACCGACATTCTGTGACCTGAAAGTAATGAATGTATTGTTGGTAAGTTAGATATAAGTAATTTTTGTATAGTCGATCATGTATTAATATGTAATTTAATTTTCAGAAATAATACGACGAGTGTTGTACACCATCCATGATGATAACTATAAGAAAATCCGTCGGCATCTATTTGGCAAATACAAAAATTAAACAATGATACTTCACTTCAACTTTTTCATATTTTCGGTATTTTTATAAATATAAGTGTTATTTATAGATATCTATTAAATTTTATTTGATTATATGCACCTACTTGATAAAGTCCAAATTTGTTTATTAATTAATTATTTATTTTCAATTTTACACTATTTTTGTTAAACACGAAAATTTCTTTTTTGTCAATTTTTGTATTGTAAGTATTGTTAACAAAAAGAAATTTTGTTGGAAAATTACAAAAATTGTGCCGAAACATTGAAAATAAATAAATAATAAATTAATAAATCTGGCCTTTTTTATCAAGTCTTTATATAGGTACTTTTATTAAAATGAATTGAAATTTTAAGATATTACTGAAAATATGTTTAATTTTGTATTATAATTAGTATGTACAACTAAAATATTTTATATCCTTTTTTCAATAATAAAATTATAAGATAATATAGTAGTTTCTTATTTATACCACTGTAACATAAGTAAAACAGTTCCTAGCAATATAGATTTTAAATAACTCGTATACATCTCTATTATATCAATACGAGAATGACAAAATATATCTTATTTATATACATTTAAGATCAGAACAATATAAAAAAAATATCAATACAACCTCAAAAAAGTACATGTTCCTGATGTTTTAAAACAATATTAAATTTAGCTAAGAATTCTAGCTATCGTTTAGATACAAATTTTATATCATACTATATCAGTAAAATATGTTGCTTTTAGATCAGTTATGTGTATATTTAAGATATAGAATCTACATATCTTGACAATATAGCTTAACTGCATAGGTTTTACATCAAAATTCTATATTGTGATTATAAGACAGACCGTCACATTGGCTTATAATAATATATCTGAAATTATGTTACTTTTAGCTAAGTGTGCTGCTAGGGTACCTACAAAATGCCCTGCGTAAATACTTTTTATTCCTTCCCTGCATTTGTTAAATTCGTCAATCGCACGGTGTTGTTAGTTATCGATGTGAAACGAATTTTACCAAACATCTTGAGAATGACTGATTATAAAGGTCCGGCATTTCTTTTTTTTGCACTATTTTCATTTCGCAACATTTCGCGAGACCGCGACCAAACAGCTTCGTATTTCGAAAATTCGTCGTGGAATTTGCAAAGAATAAAATGCCGAAAAAATTCGCATACTAAAATTGGACACGAGGTTGGGCGCAAAAGACTACCAATATACATTCAAAAAAAAAAGGATCTTATAACGCACTCACCTTCGGCAAAATTTATATACGTTCCCTTTTCTAAATCGCACAAATAAATCGAGCCGCCGGAACTGGTTGCAAAGAACGCATCTTGAGTTTTCGGAACAAATCTTACGCACCATATCGGAAACTTTTGTTTGATGGCCTTAATCAATGTAGTCAACTGATCTTGGTCATTGTTACGCAAATTCAGTACCTGCGTAATACGCAAATTTCGATTTGGACATAAACCCTTAGCATCCTGAAATAAACTGACCTGAATCGTACCATCACCGCAACCGATCACCACCTTCTCTCCGCTAGGCGAAAATCGTGTGCTACAAACACCGTACGCTTTTCTTGAAATTCGGCCCTCGAAGAATATTGCTTCGATTCTTCGTTCGGGCAGGGCACGGTTTCGATCGTTCTCCACCCAACGGGCTTGCGGGGACGGCTCGACGTCCGGGACGTTCTTCGCGTACAGTTTCTCGACGGCAGCGCCGAAGGTGTCCTTTTTAGGCACGAGCGTCCCGCGCAGTTGCTCCCGAATCCCGTGAATATTTTCGGTGGCGACATTATTGCCCCATTTCAACTTTCCCGAGTACAATCTCGTTTGGATCATGATCGAAAATTTTGCGATGCTCAATTGTCAAAACTATAGCAACGATCCACGCGTTGTTTATCTAGTTTTTTGAAACCGAACGACCGAATGTTGTTTGTCGACGTGTTTTCGAAACGTACAAAATTATAGTTGAGCGTCCGGATAATGCGAAGGACCGTTATCGCTGCTGACGAGGTACGAACAAGTCTGCGATAAGAATTTTGAGGGATAAATCAATTTTGACGTTTCAGGACAAATCGAACAACTTCACGAATAAAAGCGAATATAATTTTGACGATCTTGATCTTTTAAATTTTCGGTGAGTGTTATTTTCATCGCGTAAAACGGTTTATCATTAATATTATTATTCGTAGAGTGTCTGGACTATCTACTGATATTACAAGTAAATCGGATAAGTCGAATAGGAAGAAGAAACAAACTACAACATTTGATGGTCACGACTGTCCACCGATTAGCAAATATCAGGTAAATTAACCATTAATAAATGAGAAACTGGAACCTTGGGAACGTTGAATTTCAGCACCACCAATATAAATCGGCCTCCGGCGATTATCCGGATTTGGAATTGTTGAACCCTCGAAGGCCCAACAGGAAACCACCGATGAGTACAAAAACCTCGATTTTTATCAAATTCACAAAATGATTCAGCACCTTGCTAGCCAAAATCGACGCCGAAAAGGACACCTACTCCAAGAAATTGTCGCTCCTCTATTCGAAGCAATATCCGAATAGTAAAACCGTCTCGGAGGAAACGGGCGCAATTTCTAAGGACACGTTCAGACGCAAGGCTAAAGTTTGCACCGTCGACGTACACACCGGATTTCCCGTGGAAATGGAGCAGCACCAAAGGTGATTATTTCCATTGAGATCGATCAAGACATTTTTTTTACTGCTGTTCCGTATAATGCAGAGTTTGATTGACAGTTCGAGAAAAGAAGCGGCTGTAAAACAGAAGGAGCTTAAAGAAAACGGAACGTTTCCATTTAAGGTTACTCCCAGCGGAAATTTCAAGGTCAATTCCCAGCAAGTACGACGTCTTCGTCGCCTTTTTTACATTTTAGTATTAAATTGTTAAATCGAACAGGTTGTTTTCGAGAGTCAAAAATTGAGCGTCCTAGTCGCGGATCCACAGAACACCAAGGTCAACATACGCGACAACATGAGCGAACCTGGAGAGTACCACAGACGGTCCGTGGTCGATTCACTAATAGGACCGGTACTATTAATTAAATTTTGTTGACGATTTTGCGCAGTCTTCAAATGTTTTTAATTAATATTTTTAACTATACGTGTCATTTGAAACTTGTTTTGGTCTTTTGGTTTCGCGAGCACGCGGACGCTCTTATCTTCAAAACTAAGCAAAGACTGCGAATGTCGCCAGCGAAATTAAATCGAATCGGCAATTAGTTTGGAAAAATTTTATTTTCTCCAAACTTAAATTTGCAGGATTACGCGAGCAACAGCTTAGGATCAATAATCGCCAACACTGCCCCAATTCGTAAAGACAAAGAATCTTCGGAATACGAAGGTAGAATAACCGATCAAATATTAGATCCGGAATTGACCCTGAGTCGATTAGGATACACGGCTTCCGAGCCGATAGATTGGCGATCGTTCAAATTGCCGGAAAAGGCCAATTTGTATTTGGAGTTGCACCAGCGAATCACCAACTACACGTAAGTTTTCATCTTCTTTTTTTTTTCGTTTTCTAAAACGCCATCGAATGCGCCCTGTTCGCAGAAACGCCGATTGCAAAGTCTACATCGACAACGAACAGTTCAATTGCCACCTTATCGTTCTTCAGTGTTATTCGGAAATTTTCGATGAATATGTTGCAGTCAAAAAGGTCGAATTGCCATCGGTACGTATGTTGTTTTTGGTGAACCTTCGGGAAACGGCGAGTCGATTTTTCAGGATAAAATTGGAATAAACACGTTTGCGTTCATTTATGACTGGATGATATCGGGAGAGTCGCCGTATACGGAGTTCACCCGCGAAACAATTTTGGACATCTTGAATGCGGCTAAATATCTGAAAATCAAAGGTAGGAGAGCTTGCGCGGTTACTTTATCGAGTGTCAAACGTCGAATTCGTAACGTGCGCGTTGCAGATTTAATCGATCAGTGTTGGGCGTTCATCCTCGACGAGGACGTATTTGGCGAGGACACCGCCTTCATTTTGTACTCGAACGCAAAGAACAAGGACCTGGAGGACGTTAGGGAGCTGATGCTGCCGAGGATCCGAAAGTTTTTCTTGACCCTGGTCAGCTCCCAAGACTGGTTGGATCTTGATAAAGAGGATGTGATCAACTTTTTAAGTTCCAACTACGTATGCGTCAACTGGTGAGTCCTTATTAGGTTATTAGGTTATTCTTCGTTTTAAGGTGAACTTGTTTTAATCAAACCAAATTTTTGGTTTGACGACAACGTCAAGCTTTTACCGGAAGGTCATCGTCATCATCGGGGCTGTAAGAGATTTTATCGTACCTCTTTCCATTCATAATTATTAGTACTTTTATTGTACAATCTACGGGCGTTTCGTCCCTTTTGGCTCTCCCGCACTTTGGACCATTCAAAACTCAACACCGCCTTTCCACATACCTTGTTCGCACTTTTGGCCGCCCCAAGGTATGCGGAGGGAGCGAGTGCGGGCCGCAGAACGGACTTCGGTGGCTGAAAAGATCTAGACGGTGTTGTAGTATTGGATTGTCCAAAGCACCTGGAGGCGGCACATCCACTTATCCATTCAATAAAAGAATTATTCTAACAATTGGAGAATTGTTGGTTTGGATGTTGTTTCGAAATCTGTGCGAGATAGTACTTACTATGGCGGTTTCAGCTTCCGAGAACTATGTTATTTCCATGTTAACAACAGTTCGATACCATGCGAATTTTAGGGCAATTAATTCCATAATTTTTGTGATGTGAATCGCCAACCTTTTGTTTCTTCGATAACCAATTTTTCTGGAAAAAGTTGAGGACGTGGCACGGTCGCTTTTACCTTTGGCCGAAGGTTTTCCCGTTGGAAAACTATTGAAACATGGATTTTGGATGAATAGTAAAATATTTACTATGGTTTATCGAACCATGAATTAGTTCTCTTGTAGGTTTTTCACAGTTATTTATCTCGTTTATTGTTGTGGTTTCGGAAGTTTTCGTTGCATTTCATCGCGAATGCCGAAATATTTGTGAATCCTAACTTGTTGTTTGTTTTTAAATTATAAACGGAAACTCTTTTAGCGAAATGGAAATATTTATGTCGGCGATCAGATGGCTGAGATATAAATGGCAGGAACGGCAAGAGTGCACATTAGACGTAATGAAGTATGTGCGATTCGGGAACATAGCTCCATGGCAGTTAATTGAGATTAAGCGGAACCCGGAAAATCCGGACTTTCTCAAGCTGATGTCCAGTCCGGAAATTTGCAAGATGATCGACGATGGACTCGCGTAAGTGTTTCATTTCGTTTTATCCGATTCGACGATCGATCAAGTTTCGACATTCCAGTTTCGTGATTATAAAATACTGGTACGGGCACGAGAACGACGACCTGAAGCACTGGAACAACATGTTGGCGTTGGAGGAGCCGACCGCCAGAAACTGGAGCGGCCTGGATAAAACCTATTTCACCTATAGGGAATTTCTGATTTACCTCGACCAGTACAGGAGAAAGCAGTTGAGGGAGAAGTCGAACCCCAAAGAGAAGAAGCAGCAGTATTCGTGCGACGCCGAGCTGGTGTCGTTTCCAAAGGAAAATAACGAGAAAATCGCGGAACCGAAAATTCCGACAATGGATGAATTTTTATTGACGAGAAAGGGGGTAGGTGGTCGTAAACAATGAAATGTTTTTGTGTACCTATATTTTAACATATATGTCTTGGTGTCCTTTTAAATTGTCTTACATTTATAAATATATTTATATTTTATACACCCACAAACGCGTTTTGTTCTCGTTGAAATGAACGAAAAGAACTACCAAGGACTTCGTTCCAGTTCGGTCTCGAGGGCGCGAATCGACTTTTAATATTCATTCGGTAAGAGTTGCGGAGTAAGTGCAAAATATTAACGTGCAGTAAGGTAAAAGTTACGCATTGTGATGACTATTTCCAATAATTTACAATTTATTTATTTTAAAAAAGCACTTACAATGCAAAACTCTTACCTTACGTTAGCTATCCCTTACTATATACAATTCAACATTTAACAGTTTACCTTTTAGTTGGAAAACACGAGAATGTCGAGGAGACAAAATAACGCGGCCGCAACCATACAGGCCGCCTTCAGAGGCTATTCGACGCGAAAAAAGTTAGGACAACGCAAGGAAAAGCTCGAGACAACGCCAAAGGTCGATTTGAATAATTCAAGACAGCCCGCCTGCGGCGAGAAAAGTCCAGTTCCGTCTGGCAATCAAATTCCTTGGAAATCTCAGAGGAGCTTTAAAATATTGTCTATGTTCCCTCAACCCTCGAAGTTCGAGAATAATTGTTTGTAAGTTAAGCTGCCGGTTGAATGCGAATAGTTTTATGTGTATGTGCGTTATAACGACCGTGTTATCATCTCAGGGGCGTCCCGGCTTCTTCGGCTCGGAAGGATTATTTAGCGGAATCGTCGCTTTTCACCCTAGATAGAGAAACGATCCTGGTTTTCGGCGGCATCGATCCCCATAACGATTACGGAGTTGCACGGAACACGGGCAAGGACGTTTTCCGGTACCTTCCGGAGAAGAACGCGTGGGAGTACGTGGCCGATCTTCCGGAACCGCGCCACCATCACAGCGTCGCCTTCATGAAGGGGAGAGTTTATCTTTGCGGTAGGTGTAACTCATTTTCCTCTTATGTTTTAAAAGGCGCGGACGGCGTAATGAAGTATTTCAAAAAAAAAAGACGAAAGAACGTCTCCATTGTATAATTTCGAACAATAGGATTAATACTCGAGATTTTATTACGAGCACGTGGTTTCAGACAATGATAATTATTTGACTATTGTAGGTGTTATTATCCTGAGGGTAGTTAACAAAACCTTTGTCATTTGCGAGGAAAGTGGCGCGCGCGCGTGTGTGTGTGGAATTGTCTTAGGGAACAGAGGTTTGATAACGCGTGTCACTAATTAGGTTTACTATCAACCTCCTCCACTCCTTATTTCAGCCGTTTGAATTCCCTTTATTATGTTCACCTGAAAGTTTGTAGCACAGAGGTAACAGTCGACTGTTTAATTTAGTTTTACGTTTTCGCTTATAACGTTTAAAAACAAAATTTAATTAAGTTGTTTTTGCGTGGGTGCACATTTGTAGATAGAACTAGGTGTTTGTTATTGTTTTGTAATTTACGGGCCGTTCGTTTTGCATCGTTTGCGTAACGAAACAATTATATTTGACCTTGAAATGTAATGCATTGCACGATAGATTAAAACAAAATTGAGAAATAAAACGTATTTCGTTGTAGTTTTATTTACGGTATTTAAAGTAAACACGGAGACCATCGTAAACTTACTTTAAAGGGAATCGAGCGTCCGGCAGCCGTGCGTCGGTTAGTATGGCAACTCTGGCCCTCCGAAGTGAGCCAATAAAATCATTATAGTAAGTACTTATGTAGTAAGGTTGACCTTTAAATGCCATTTCATTGTCAAATTTAATCGACAAACAAAAATAAAATTTCAAACGCCGCAACTTCACGAACGCTTAGTTATTTAAACCGTTAAATCCAAGATAAATAATTACACTGTTTCAATGTAACTTTTAAGATCGTCTGAAATGAAAATATGCCGACCAACTTAATATGCTGATTACGGCGAAATTCTCTATTCTATCAAAAATTATCAAGTTTGTGCTGTTCCACGTCGACGCTTTTCACGTTTAATAAAATAATAGTTTAGACGTTACGGCGTAAGTAAACGGAGCTAATCTAAAATTTTAATGACGCCACCTAATCTAATTTACTTGTAATTACAAGCAACGCCAGACATTCCCTTCGCTATTTACATAATTATGTGCTTGTACATAGAATTAAGCGAGGCTGCGTTTAAATATTAATAAAAGTAAGGTAAAAGTGAAATCTGTGGCGTCTAGGGCGCGTTTATCGACTTCAAGGCCTATCGGCACGTCCATCGTTCAAAAAATTTTTAGTCGAACAAAAATTAATGTTTTAGGCGGCGCCGATCCCCGAGACGACGACGTCAAAGGAAAATCGACCGTGGTCGACACCGTTTGGAGCTTCGAGCCCGTGAGGAGGTGTTGGTATAAGGAGGGCAGCCTAAATACGGCAAGGAAAAATTTTGGCCTCGTCACCAGCAACTACACCATCTACGCGATCGGAGGCCAGGACAAATACGGAAGGTACTTGACCATTTTGACGTCGATCGCGGCTCATAGGGCGTTTCTTAGGACGCTCGCGTCCGTCGAAAAGTTCATTCCAGAACGGGGAACGTGGGAATTTCAGGCGCCCCTGCAAAATCCGAGAATGGGCGTGGCATGCACCAAATACCGTAATTACATCTGGGCCGCGGGCGGCATGTCCGGATCGCGAAAGCATCCCCTGTCAAATTACGTCGAGTATTACGATATGAAGAAAAATCAGTGAGTAATCAGTTATTTGCATAAGTACATATGTGCTTACCTATTGTGAAACTTTAGGTGGACCGAGGTGACTACGTTGAGGTCTCCTCGTTGTTTCAGTTGCATGTTCAACATGTCGGATAAATTGTACATGATTGGTGGTGCTGGGAAAACCGCCGATAATGATAAAACCACGAGCAGCATCGCCGCCGTCGACATGATGGATGTATCGACGATGGAATGGAAGCACCACACCGACATGGCGCTTCCAAGGCACGGTCACGCCATAGCGTATTTGGGCACCCAGATTTTTATCATAGGAGGAGTCACTACCGCTTATATGCGGGCACTGAGCGACACGGAGTGCTATTGCACGGAAAGAGGTGAGAGTAGGTAACATATGTTTCGGTTTTTCTTTTTTTGGCGAGGATGTCCTACAAGTTGTTTTTTGTTTGTCACGAGATTGTTTCATTTTTGACCAATTTTTCTGAAAATTCAGTACATAATTACTTGTTCACATAAGTGGACGCGACTACAAACATTGTTTTCTCATTTTTTTACCGTCATCGACAATAATATTGTTTAATTCTTTTTTGTGCAAAGTCCAAAATGTTTGTCTTGCCCCTGTCCATGGAGAATTCCATAAGAATTAATTCTTTTATTATATGGAGCAGTGGATGCTCTACCTCCAGATGTTTCGCCCCTTTTGGCTTTGGACCATCCAAAACTACAACACCATCCAAATCTTTCCAACCACCAAAGTCCGATATGTGGAGGGAGTGAGTACGGGCCACATGTCGGACTTTGATGGTGGTTGTGGATGGTCCAAAGTATGGGAAAGGGGCGAAGCAGCTGAAGATAGTGCAACCACTTCTCCATATAATCAAAGAGTTAAAGTTCAAAATATTACTTGGATAAATCGTGTTCAAAAATGTCATGTTTATCATGTTTATGTGCACCATATTATCCATACGAATCATCGATTAACAATAAATAGTTTAAACAGTACTGAATTAATCCACGAAACTAAATTGCCAACAAAAGAAATGTCTCTACGAATTTTTTCCATTAAAGAGTCCTCGTTTTAGTTACTCAAAATTGTTTTGAATCGTCTGAATCGATCATTTTTGTTGTTTTATTTTTAGGCTTTTGTTGTTTTAAGTACATACTATTGAAAATATAGTCCGCGAAATTTCGCACATAAAATCACATTACAGGCACTTGGATTCGGGGGGTAGCGTGCTTGCCCATCACCCTGTCCGGGCATGCTGCCGTAACACTTCCACCAGCGAGTTTGTTGTGATACCCCCGAATCGAATCGAATTTCGCTCCATTTCATTTACAATACCAGAACTTGTCGTGAGATGCCGTTAGTTGTGTAGATAATAAGAAGTCTGTTTTACACCATAGTGGATTGTTTTAAATCGTACCTTGTACATAATTGTTTAAATAAAGTGCGAAATATTGTTGCAAGCGTTATTCAGTAACGCGGATTCGCGGTCGCCTGTTATTTTTACATTTGACGGCGTAACCGTTTTTAAAATTAATTTTAAAATTCGACCTCGTCGTTTAGTGTAAATCGAACTTCAGAAAAATCCGGTCTCGTACGGGTGCGGTGTATTGTGATTCATATCTTATCAAAATATACGAGTTTTCCTGAAAGTGTAATTTTGTGGTGAAAGGTAAGTGTGTTAAAATTATTTATTTAAAGTTACCGATAGCGAATAATCATTAATAAGAGCTAGTTAATTTGCAATGATTATAACTGAATGTCGATGAACCTTAAGAGACAACATGGTGGGTACAGCAACATTCTTATCTCTTTATGTGGGTGTTTATATGCAATATTGATAATATTTTGAATAATCTTTATCGATACGATAGCGAATTATTTTATTTAATTATTAATGATTCGTCCATTTAATTAAATAAACTTAGCTAATTATATCATCTTTATGACTCATCGTTACAGGTGTAGAAATCTCACCTGTTCATCATGAGTTATATGCAGGCTAATCAAAACAGATCAAGTAAGTGACCCGTACTATTGCAAGTGTTTTGTGTGCCAATAAGACCCTTTTCAGTGTCCCACAATAATTATCAAAGCGGGCCGGGCGACTTGCCAATGGGTTCGACAAAGGAACAAACGCTTATGTGGCAACAAAATTCCTACATGGGCGATTCGGGGATTCATTCGGGGGCCGCAACTCAAGTTCCATCCCTGAGCGGTAAAGAGGAAGAAGAAATGGATTTATTCGACCTGGATCAAGGATTTACGCAACAATTTACACAAGATCAAGTTGATGGTAAGCTAGTAGCTCGTTGGAGCTTTCGTAAACTGTTTCGGTATCCTGTAAATTTCAGAGATGAACAATCAGTTGAACCAAACTCGTTCTCAGCGAGTTCGTGCAGCTATGTTCCCGGAAACGTTGGAGGAGGGCATCGAGATCCCGTCGACCCAATTTGATCCGCAACATCAAACTGCAGTTCAACGTTTGGCCGAGCCGAGCCAAATGCTGAAACATGCCGTTGTCAATTTAATAAATTATCAGGACGACGCTGACCTCGCAACGCGAGCCATACCCGAATTAATTAAACTGTTAAACGACGAAGACCAGGTGGTCGTGTCGCAGGCCGCCATGATGGTGCATCAGTTATCGAAGAAGGAGGCGTCGCGCCATGCGATAATGAACAGTCCACAAATGGTCGCCGCATTAGTTCGTGCCATTTCCAACTCAAACGACTTGGAAACCACCAAAGGAGCGGTTGGCACCTTGCATAAGTTGTCACACCACCGACAGGGCTTGCTCGCCATTTTCAAGAGTGGCGGGATACCGGCCCTGGTGAAGTTGCTCAGTTCGCCGGTCGAGAGTGTTCTGTTTTATGCCATAACCACGCTGCACAATTTGCTGTTGCATCAGGACGGATCAAAAATGGCCGTACGTTTGGCCGGCGGCTTGCAGAAGATGGTGGCGCTGTTGCAGAGGAACAATGTCAAGTTCTTGGCGATCGTGACCGATTGTCTACAAATTCTCGCTTACGGAAATCAGGAGAGCAAGCTGATTATACTTGCGTCGCAAGGGCCAATTGAACTCGTAAGGATTATGCGCTCTTATGATTATGAGAAGTTGTTGTGGACAACCTCACGAGTGTTAAAGGTATGACATTTTTTTTTTTTTTTTAATTCGAATTTAACCTTGTATGTCTTACGAATGTTGAGAATTTTAATACCTTTTACCAATAGAAAAATATCATAGTTTTTACTTCAACAACATGTATTTCGATCTTTTTCTGAGATCTTCAGTGTTTTACAATATAAACTGATATTAATAACAATTTATTTATTTTTATTTAAATTTAAGGGTTTCAAATAAGGATCGAACTATATGTTTTTAAAGTAAAATGTTAATTGATGGAAGGTATTAACAATAATTAAATAATTATATTTATCACTTATAGGAATATGGTTTTGACTTTTATTATTAAACATTTTAAATCGATATTTACTTTAGTCTTTCAACTAATTAACATAGAACACTATATTTATATTTATATATTATATATATAGTATATTTTTGTATAAACAAACATAGCATTTTCATGTTTTATAAATATTACAAATTGAGGTTTTTAAAATTTTTTTTAAATAATGTTTTAACGATAGCGAATTATTTTATTTAAATATTAAAATAGTCCATTTAATTAAATAAACTTATTTAATTATATCATCTTTATGACTAATTATTACAGGTGTAGAAATCTCACCTGTTCATCATGAGTTATATGCAGGCTAATCAAAACAGATCAAGTAAGTTTCCGGTACTATTGCAAGTGTTTTGTGTTCCAATAAGACCCTTTTCAGTGTCCCAAATAATTATCAAAGCGGGCGGGCAACTTGCCTACCGGATACATAAATAAACGCTTATGTGGCAACAAAATTCCTACAAACGCCATACGAGGATTCATTTCTGGAACACAACTCAAGTTCCATCCCTGAGCGGTAAAGAGGCATGAGAAATGCATTTATCCCACCTGAATCAAGGATTTACGCAACAATTTACACAAGATCAAGTTGATGGTAAGCTAGTAGCTCGTTGTAGAATCAAAACTGTTTTGTATTTATCCTGTAAATTTCATTGATAAACAATCAGTTGAACCAAACTCGTACTCAGCGAGTTCGTGCAGATATGTTCACGGAAACGTTGAAAAAGGGCATCGAGATCCCGTCGACCCAATTTGATCCGCAACATTCAAACTGCAGTTCAACGTTTGAACACGAGCCAAAACTGAAACATGCCGTTGGCAAGTTTAACAATTATCAGGACGAACTGATCTGCAACGAAGCCATAACAAGATAAAATTAAACCACTCAAAGATTCGAAAACCAGGTAAACAATAACAGGCAGCCATTTGGTGCATCAGTTACCAATTAAGGAGGCGTCGCCTATGCGATAATTGAACAGTCCATTAATGGTCCTTCATTGTATTTAAACATTTCCAACTATAATCGACTTTGAAACCAACCAAAGGAGCGGTTGGCACCTTGCATAAGGTTCACAACACTTTTAGGGCTTGCTAACATTTTCAAGAGTGGCGGGAAACCTTCCCTGGTGAAGTTATTCAATTCCCGTCGAAGTGTAATGTTTTATGCCATAACCACGCTGCACAATTTGCTGTTGATTCAGGAAGAATTTCAATAATTGTACGTTTGTAGATCCAGTTTAAAATGGTGGCATTCGCCCAGGAACAATGTCAAGTTATTGGCGATCGCACCGGCTATCGACAAATGCTAACAATGTAAATCAGGATTTTTAGCTGAAGATACTTAATTACCAAAGCAAATTGAACTCGTAAGGATTATGCGCTCTTATGATTATGAGAAGTTGTTGTGGACAACCTCACGAGTCTTAAAGGTATAGATATTTTGTAAAATTAATCATTTAACCTTGTATGTCTTACGAATGTTGAGAATTTAACCTTTTACCAATATATATCATATGGTTTTACTTCAAAAACATGTATTTCGATCATTTTCTGAGATCTTCAGTGTTTTACAATATAAACTGATATTAATAAATTTTATTTATTTTTATTTAAAGGACCACGTCACTTTTCCATGGAAAAATAGGTATCACTCAAATCGAAGATATTTATATCAATAGGTATAACAATGTTAATAATCATTATTAAAGCAGAAAAGCTGTAACCTAATTATTAAACCTGTGAATGAACAATTCATTGGAAAATATTGGGCTTTAACCTGTGTCTGAAGTTAATAAATGAGTCGCTCCTTATTTATGGTAGCTTTTAGGTAATGCGTTTCTAAGCCGACACAAATGTAACTAATTTGTAGAAAAGAGTTAAAATAGTAACATAGAAATTATATTGGTAAATTCCAAGAAGTAATTAAGAATTTTAAACCTGTATTCAAATTGAATTATAAATAGCATTTAAGCTTGAATTCAATTCCTACTATTTTAGAGTCGTTAGAATAGAATTATGAAGGTACCTGCTGTAGTAGTCTTAAACCTGCAATGTAAGAATTGCCTGAAAACTATCGTTTTTCATTTTAACAAACATGGAGGCCAAGGGAACGTGAAAACTTTGAAGGATTATTTGTTGCTCTCGATAAATGTACCCGAGTTCCCTTTTCATTTTGTGCTATTATATTTAATAAATATAATTTCTGTAAAAAATTTTTAATACCTTTTTGCATACCTTTTAAATACGTATTTAATTGCGGCTCATGAAAAATTTCAAATTTTGAAAATGGCTCGGTCTATGAAGGAGCTTGGCCACCCCTGCTATAGGCAATTTACGTCATCGATAAAAGGTTACTAGATGATGACGATTCACACAGTGCTGTCACCTCGTATTTCGACAGTTCTAATAAATTGTAGTCTTGTTTATACCATCTAATATATGCGCAAGTAAATCATCTATAGAATACGTCACTTTCCAAACTTTAAACCGAATTACAAATAATCAATCTAGTGACTTTTTATTGATGACGTGAATTGCCTATAGGTTTGGATAGACCGTAATTGTTATAATAGCGACAATTTTATGCGGAAGATTTCTTTTTTCAATATTAATAATTTATTGAATTATTTATTACATTACAAAATTATTTTAAAGTTACTTGACAGAGATCTCTAATGAGGATGGTCACTACTACCCCCACTAAAATAAAATTAATAATTTGGAGTTACCTATAGATATTTTATGGTGAACATTTAATAGAGGTAGAAAAATAAACAGCTGCAGTAAATGTATTTTTGTCTTATATTGGATAATTTTATTATTTATTTATTTGAGTCACAATTTTGAATAAATGAAGAATTATTTTTTTTATTAATTTGTTATTCGTGAATGTATTTTGTTTTATTTGAATTGTTTGTTAATGTTATTAATATATTAATAGACTTTATTTCCAATTATTAGCGTTAACAGCAACAAACTGTATTATCAGCAATTGTAAAAAGCAAGCTGATATAAATATCGACGTAGGTTTTCCAGAAGGGCGTAACCCACTAAAAGTAAATTTTACAAGAACTCATGTTGTGTTGTCGTAGCTATTAGAAGATACGTTTGGCGGAAATACAAATTGATTTCCGTGAAAAAATCGAAATATTGTTACCAATTTTAACAGATTATGTCTTCATTTAATTAAATAATTCATTTTAATAGAAAGTATGGTTACGCCCTTTACGCAAAATGCCATCGATATTATCTTTTTATAGATATCTTTTAGTTTTATTCCCATTTAATGTGCACAAAGCCAAGAATTTAAGCCATTTAAAGAATTATTTCATCCGTTTAAGTAGGTAGGTACCGACCAAGTTAAGTACCAATAAATAACACAGTTGATTTATGAACTCAAACAAATTTGATTTTAGTAGGTTCTCTTTTGCTCTCACGAAATTCTCATAAGGCGTTAATTAAAGATTGCGGCTTTATTTATAAATTAACAAAATTGGCACAATGATAATAATTATTTCACATTAAGAGTGATTGAAATAACAAAAATCGATTTGAGTTGGTCCTATTTTTCCATATAAAGTGTGCGTGGTCCTTTAAGGGTTTCAAATAAGGATCGAAATATATGTTTTAAAGTAAAATGTTAATTGATGGAAGGTATTAACAATAATTAAATAATTATATTTATCACTTATAGGAATATGGTTTTGACTTTTATTATTAAACATTTTAAATCGATATTTACTTTAGTCTTTCGACTAATTAACATAGAACACTTTGTATATTTTTGTATAAACAAACATAGCATTTTCATGTTTTATAAATATTACAAATTTGTGAGGTTTAAAATTTTAAAATAATGTTTAGCTAATTTTGGAGCAGTCGATGATGTTTTATGATGCAGAAAGATCGGAGAAAAGTAGATAATGAGCTTTTGTACAGTTAAACTTGCTTTTTGCAGAAGGATTTTCTTTCAAATCTAATTATTATCATGAAAAGTTATCAAATTATGTAATGATATACAGTTCTGTTTTCTAAAGGTTCTAAAGGTGCAATGTTTTGTCTTTTTAAATTAAACATAGTAGTAATTACATAGTAGTCAGAGATCCCCTCAACTTTCACCGACATATACTGTTAAATACAACTGTCCTGGATATTACGAAACGCCATAACTGCCAAATTAGTGAAATACAATTAAAATTGTTTTATTTATGTATCAAGGTATTCCTAACTGTACAAAAAGTATAGGTCGGTATTCCATCATTTAAATTGTTATAAATTGTACTAGTAATATAAGCTATTGCATTCTTTGTACCCTTTTTTTTATTGTTTATGTTTATTAATCTGCACGCAGGTAGTCTTAAGATTCCACTGTAACTTTTCACTCTCCGTCGTTTTTCATTAAAAGACATGGATGGATAACGATGAATGGTGAAAAGTTGCGGTGGAATCTCGGTCTGTAGAGACTACATTTATCAAAATTAAATTACTTCCTAAACACTTACCAGAATGCCAATTGCTCAAATTATTTAATTTTTTATTTTCATCAGGTACTCTCGGTATGTTCGAGCAATAAGCCAGCCATAGTCGAAGCAGGCGGCATGCAGGCTCTAGCAATGCACCTGGGCAATCCAAGTCAGCGTCTCGTCCAAAACTGCTTGTGGACCTTGCGTAATCTCTCCGACGCCGCAACAAAAGTCGACGGTCTCGAGGGCTTGCTGCAGTCCCTCGTCCAGGTGCTCGCATCGTCAGACGTCAACGTCGTGACGTGCGCCGCCGGCATATTATCCAACTTAACGTGTAATAATCAACGTAATAAGGTCACAGTTTGTCAGGTGGGCGGCGTGGACGCCCTAGTTCGCACTATTATCAGTGCAGGCGATCGCGAAGAGATCACCGAGCCAGCGGTTTGCGCACTGCGTCACTTAACTTCACGTCACGTCGAAGCCGAAATGGCACAAAACGCGGTTAGGTTGAATTACGGTATACAAGTTATCGTTAAACTTCTAAATCCGCCTTCCCGTTGGCCACTGGTCAAGGCGGTGATCGGTTTAATTCGAAATTTGGCGTTGTGCGCCGCCAATCATTCGCCGTTGAGGGAACACGGTGCCATTCATCATCTCGTTCAGTTATTGATGCGAGCCTTCCAAGACACACAGAGGGTAAATGTTACGAGCATTCGGTTTGTGATTGTAGCTATAATTAGTCGACAATTCTAGCGAGCTAGTGTGACAAGCGGCGGAAGTCAACAGCCAGGCGCGTATGCAGATGGCGTTCGAATGGAAGAAATAGTCGAAGGAACCGTGGGGGCGTTGCACATTTTAGCCCGCGAATCGCACAATCGTGCCATAATTCGCCAACAGATGGTTATACCGATATTTGTGCAATTGTTATTCAATGACATAGAAAATATACAGCGCGTCGCTGCCGGGGTGCTTTGCGAACTTGCCGCCGACAAGGAGGGCGCCGAAATGATAGAGCAGGAGGGAGCGACCGCGCCGTTGACTGAACTATTACATTCTAGGAATGAAGGTGAGAAATTTAAATCCTTTTTTTGCCAAACGATTGTTTAAATATTTAAGGGTATTTAAAAAATACACGTCGAGGTGAAACGATTAAAAATAAATTTCTATCAAACGTCTTAAACACTAAAAATAAGTTATTCGATCGTTAAATATGTTTATAATTAACAGCCTTTTTTTTTTGGTGCACAAAGAAGGCACGGTATGAGATGCTGATTGCGTTTAACTGCGGTTTACGTTGGTTTTCTTGGGTGCTAGATTTTATGTAGAAATCTACTCTTCTGATTAAGAGAAGGTTTTTTTTTATGGTAATTTAAACATCATTCATCATTGATCGATAGACAAGTATTTTGTAGGCGGCATAGAAAAAGATAAACAAAAAAACAAAAAGAATGTATTATTCTCAAATAACGAGAACACGTCATATTGTGTAATTGCGAAATAAAAACATCTTTATAATAATACAACTAAGTTCTTGTCTACAAATTTGGTGACCCCGACGTAGAAAGTTTGTACCCGACGTGGAAGGAAGAATTTAACAAAAATTAAGATGCTACCTGAAGGCGACGTGGAAGCTTCCGAGGCCATGCTAAACGTAAAACTACCACAATTTTGGACATCGTGCCCGGAGGCGTGGTTTATACAAGTGGAAACGCAATTTCATTTGAAGAATATCAAATCCGAAAATAGCAAATATGCACATATAATTGCATCTCTACCTCAAGAAACCATTTTAACAATCATAGACATAATTCAAAATTCACCATCAGGAAATAAGTACGATATAAATAAGTTTAATTCAAAGGCACTCCATAAGTGAGGAGAAGAAGTTAGAAGAATTATTATCGAATGCGGAACTGGGTGACCGTAAACCATCCGATTTTTATCGTTCTATGGAAGTATTGGCAGGTACTTCATCCTCGGTCGGTAAAGAGCTGTTAAAAAGTCTGTGGGTAACCCACTAAAAGTAAATTTTACGAAGAACTCATGTTGTGTTGTCGTGTAGCTATTAGAAGATACGTTTGGCGGAAATACAAATTGATTTTTCCGGTGAAAAAAATCGAAATATTGTTACCATATTTTAACAGATTATGTCTTCATTTAATTAAATAATTCATTTTAATAGAAAGTATGGGTTACGCCCTTTACGCAAAATGCCATCGATATTATCTTTTTATAGATATCTTTTAGTTTTATTCCCATTTTTAATGTGCACAAAGCCAAGAATTTTTAAGCCATTTAAAGAATTATTTCATCCGTTTAAGTAGGTAGGTACCGACCCGAAGTTAAGTACCCCGCAATAAATAACACAGTTGATTTATGAACTCAAACAAATTTGATTTTAGTAGGTTCTCTTTTGCTCTCACGAAATTCTCATAAGAGCGTTAATTAAAGATTGCGGCTTTATTTATAAATTAACAAAATTGGCACAATGATAATAATTATTCGTCACATTAAGACGCGTCGATTGAAATAACAAAAAATCGATTTGAGTTGGTCCTATTTTTCCATATAAAGTGTGCGTGGTCCTTTAAGGGTTTCAAATAAGGATCGAAATATATGTTTTTAAAGTAAAATGTTAATTGATGGAAGGTATTAACAATAATTAAATAATTATATTTATCACTTATAGGAATATGGTTTTGACTTTTATTATTAAACATTTTAAATCGATATTTACTTTAGTCTTTCGACTAATTAACATAGAACACTTTGTATATTTTTGTATAAACAAACATAGCATTTTCATGTTTTATAAATATTACAAATTTGTGAGGTTTTTAAAATTTTTTTAAAATAATGTTTAGCTAATTTTGGAGCAGTCGTATGATGTTTTATGATGCAGAAAGATCGGAGAGAAAAAGTAGATAATGAGCTTTTGTACAGTTAAACTTGCTTTTTTGCAGAAGGATTTTCTTTCAAATCTAATTATTATCATGAAAAGTTATCAAATTATGTAATGATATACAGTTCTGTTTTCTAAAGGTTCTAAAGGTGCAATGTTTTTTGTCTTTTTTTTTAAATTAAACATAGTAGTAATTACATAGTAGTCAGAGATCCCTCTGCAACTTTACACTACCGACATATACTGTTAAATACAACTGTCCTGGATATTTACGAAACGCCATAACTGCCAGTGAAAATTTAGCTGGAAATACAATTAAAATTGTTTTTATTTATGTATCAAGGTCATGAGAACATGCATTTCCCAGTTAAATGACATGATACCGTTCTATGGTTACTAACAATAAGTAATAGGTTAGGTAGTAATGTTGCTAGGGAAACGACAATAATTGATGTATTATTTATGTTTATTAATCTGCACGCAGGTAGTCTTAAGATTCCACTGTAACTTTTCACTCTCCGTCGTTTTTCATTAAAAGACGGATGGATAACGATGAATGGTGAAAAGTTGCAGTGGAATCTCGGTCTGTAGAGACTACATTTATCAAAATTAAATTACTTCCTAAACACTTACCAGAATGCCAATTGCTCAAATAATTTAATTTTTTATTTTCATCAGGTACTCTCGGTATGTTCGAGCAATAAGCCAGCCATAGTCGAAGCAGGCGGCATGCAGGCTCTAGCAATGCACCTGGGCAATCCAAGTCAGCGTCTCGTCCAAAACTGCTTGTGGACCTTGCGTAATCTCTCCGACGCCGCAACAAAAGTCGACGGTCTCGAGGGCTTGCTGCAGTCCCTCGTCCAGGTGCTCGCATCGTCAGACGTCAACGTCGTGACGTGCGCCGCCGGCATATTATCCAACTTAACGTGTAATAATCAACGTAATAAGGTCACAGTTTGTCAGGTGGGCGGCGTGGACGCCCTCGTTCGCACTATTATCAGTGCAGGCGATCGCGAAGAGATCACCGAGCCAGCCGTTTGCGCACTACGTCACTTAACTTCACGTCACGTCGAAGCCGAAATGGCACAAAACGCGGTTAGGTTGAATTACGGTATACAAGTTATCGTTAAACTTCTAAATCCGCCTTCCCGTTGGCCACTGGTCAAGGCGGTGATCGGTTTAATTCGAAATTTGGCGTTGTGCGCCGCCAATCATTCGCCGTTGAGGGAACACGGCGCCATTCATCATCTCGTTCAGTTATTGATGCGAGCCTTCCAAGACACACAGAGGGTAAGTGTTACGAGCATTCGGTTTGTGATTGTAGCTATAATTAGTCGACAATTCTAGCGAGCTAGTGTGACAAGCGGCGGAAGTCAACAGCCAGGCGCGTATGCAGATGGCGTTCGAATGGAAGAAATAGTCGAAGGAACCGTGGGGGCGTTGCACATTTTAGCCCGCGAATCGCACAATCGTGCCATAATTCGCCAACAGATGGTTATACCGATATTTGTGCAATTGTTATTCAACGACATAGAAAATATACAGCGCGTCGCTGCCGGGGTGCTTTGCGAACTTGCCGCCGACAAGGAGGGCGCCGAAATGATTGAGCAGGAGGGAGCGACCGCGCCGTTGACTGAACTATTACATTCTAGGAACGAAGGTGAGAAATTTAAATCCTTTTTTTTGCCAAACGATTGTTTAAATATTTAAGGGTATTTAAAAAATACACGTCGAGGTGAAACGATTAAAAATAAATTTCTATCAAACGTCTTAAACACTAAAAATAAGTTATTCGACTGTTAAGAGGGGACTGGAAAAATCAGCTTCTACCATGTTTCCGCTAGTAACGCCACAGTAGTATTTTTCTAATTATTTTAATTAACATCAAACAGTTTAAATCGTAAGATGGCGCGATTTTGGCATCAGCTATTTAAATGTTAATTCATGTTTTCTTGTACTAAATAGTTTCTACAGAGTGCGCTTTTTCATTGATGCATTGGCATCTAATTTAATTATGTTTATGTTGTAAACTTTGTTAGCGTTTATAATTATTTATTTTAGAATATAAAGTTACAGAATATAAAGAATGGACGTTTTGATGAGAGACACAAAAATAATGAAATGCAAGTTAACAAGCTTAAAAAAATTATTTAACTTGCAACCAGAAAAGTTACCAAGTTATGGGAGCGAAAAATTCAAAATATTTCTCTTCAAGAAAGTCACAATGATAATGATTATTGATTTTTAAAATTTATTTTTTCTGTAATATATGAGAGAAGTGCCATTATTAATACAAAATAAAAATTGTAACAATAGGAAATCCAATATTACTGATATATGCACGTATGTAATTACTTATGTATATATTTCAGAATAATAATTATTATACCATACCATTAATTGCATTAAAAGTTAAATAGTTACAGTTTCAGTCTCAAATACATGTAGCCATACGTTATTCACGATAGGTTCCAATGCACGCAGCCATGTACAAAAGTTACTAAATTGTATATTTGTAATATTCAGATTAAAGTTTTGAACATGGTACTCCGATGTCTACCGATGATTTATGACATATGACATGGCAAAATAGATTAAAATCTATTAGTACTGTAAAAATACGAGGTTTTATTGATGACGTGCTGGGACCTATCGCAAATAACGTATATATACATATCTACTTATTTATGGGAATCGTCCGCCGCATTCTCAGCATTTCTCAGTAATTCACAGAAATTATAAAGAACAACACGTCGAAATGCAAAATAATTATGCTTACTATCGAAAAACAAACCGAATGAGATTCTATCTTTTATAGAATGAAAACTTGTAAATAAATAAAACTGTAGGTATGTAGGTATGGCAAATGTACCTACATACATATTTAATTTTAATTGTTATTTTGAAATTAGACCTTTTTATACAATATTATAAATGGTTGGAATTTCACTATTTAGAGTATAAGAAAATACAGGAGTTCAATTTTTATTTTAGTTTAAGATTTCGTAATAAGAATTACGAGTTCATTTTCGGTATAGGTTCGTTGAATATAAATATTTCACAACGAAATATGTCGCCTATGCAGTTTGATGTTTGTTTATCAAGCACGAGATTAATGTCCACGAATCAGCCGGCAAATAAAAAAAAATACCTCTCTAGTTTTTTACAGCACCATCTATTCAATAATAGTTGGACAATTTTGTTAGACAAATTCTTCGAAATCAAGTAGCTATCTGTAAGATAGTTTTATACTTGAAAATGACGATTTTTCAAGAAACGGTTTACGAATTCTAGCAACAATTACACCCTGTACTTTCGTATACGTATTCACTGAATCTTCTTTTAGTTGCTCCTTATAATATTTTAGTCATATAGTAGCTAAATATCTTATAATTTGAAGTATTCGGAAGCATGTGTACAACTTAGCAAAACTCTTCCTTTAACTTTTTTAGGACAAAAATATAAGAAGCAACTAGCTAATTGAATTAGTATTTATTATCAATTAAATTTTTTTAATAAAATTTAATAGTTTTTTAGTATCGTTTCCTGAAGTGAATCTACCATAGCGACATCTGTTGATTCTCACTTATGGAACCCCCCTCTTAAATCTGTTTATAATTAACAGCCTTTTTTTTGGTGCACAAAGAAGGCACGGTATGAGATGTTGATTGCGTTTAACTGTGGTTTACGTTGGTTTTCTTGGGTGCTAGATTTTATGTAGAAATCTACTCTTCTGATTAAGAGAAGGTTTTTTTTTTATGGTAATTTAATCATCATTCATCATTGATCGATAGACAAGTATTTCTGTGGTGTTTAACAGATTGATTGATGAATTGAAAATTTGATGCACGAGTACTACGGTTTTTTTGTTTATTTAAAAATCGACAACTGGTTATTTTATTATGCTTTTAAAATGGCGTTTATTTGAAACTATGACGGTTGCAGTTTAATTTTTCTAGGCGTCGCTACCTACGCCGCTGCAGTTTTGTTTAGGATGAGCGAGGACAAGCCGCAGGATTATAAGAAGCGCCTGTCGATGGAGCTGACGAATTCCCTCTTCCGCGAGGACAATTTGTGGAACGCCGACCTGGGAATGACGCCCGATTTGCAGGTGAGACACGTCCATTGAGTTTTTTAAGCATCAAATTGGTAGTTGATAGGAAATTGTGAGGTGAGTTATTTTGGTAGTGTCACTTGTTTTGTTTAGCCTAGTTATAGGACGATAGGCTAGTTTTGCACTTTGTTTTTTTATTTTGTTTTATTTGCATTCCGTTATTTAGGATATTTTGAGTCCTGATCAGGCTTATGATGGCATGTATGCACAAGGCCCTCCTAGTGTTCATAGCAGTCACGGTGGTCGTCCTTACCAACAAGAAGGTAACGTATTAATAAGTAGTTATTTAAATACCGCATTAACAAGGTAGAGTATTATTGTCTGTTGCTTTATTAAAACGCTGTCTCTTTCTGATTGTCATTACTTTTAACATGTAAATTGCAACAATTCACAAAACAAACACGTCACTAATTATAGTAAATTTATGTGCGCCACTAATTTATTTAAAATTTAAAAACGATTCTTTAGTACAAAAACTAACAAAAATTTACGCAGGGTACCAGATACCAGTAATAAATATGGAAGGATTAGAGATAGGGAGAGAGATGGATGCGATGGATGTCGGAAGTGCTGAACCCGAATTAAATTTTGATCCGATGAATGAACTTCCTACTCCTCCTCAGGACAACAGCCAAGTTGCCGCTTGGTACGATACTGACCTGTAAAACTAGTTTAAAAATTCGAATTTAAACATATAGATGTGTAGATTTAAGACTGTCCAATTGCATTATATAATATAATCATAATTGTGTATTTTAATTGTTTATTTTATACTTCTATTGAATCCGGTGACTTGAAAAGTCTATGAATGTATTGAATCGGTAAATATGTGCATTTAATTAACACAAGTCTTAAGTAAACGTATTTTTACATGATTATTACGTTGTAAGTGTTACCGATGCATGATCAATTTAGTGACGTTTTTTTTTAAACAGTATTTATATGAAATTCTATGGTTTAAGTATGATTAAATTGTTATTGTGCAGTATTTGCGGTACACGTCTTCATGTATTTCAAATTTCAAAATACAAGATGTGCGCGTGTAGTTCGAATATTGCATGTTAGGTTTCCTTTTGTTGACTCGGTGTGATTACTAAAATAATTCATCTTAAAACAGGGTAGATTATAAGAGAATTACTGCCTATAACTTAATATGCATGTATTTGTAGTAATAAGATAAATAAAAATGACTCTTATACATATTTGAATTTTTAATGACGATTGTAAAGTATTGGTGTTGTTGTAGAATAGTTTATTTTTAGTTGTACTAGGACCAGAAATTGTTATTTCCTAATTTCGTTGCACTTAAAATCCCATCCGTTCCAGTTTCTTGCACACCTCGTTCAATTTTAAAGAGTTCTGCTTTGGCAAATAGAAGTTATGGTATTGGCAGCACGTGGATGGCACCTACAGTTGAGAATCGCGAACGATTCCTTTGCCATCTGATGCAACCTGCGATTTATGGTCGACTCTAATTTTGAAACGCCAGAGACGAAATCCTGTCTTGTTTAGATGGAACTTCATTTGCAAGTAAGTTTCAAATTTCTGTCAAAATAAATTTCAATTTGTTTTCTAGTCGTGGCTATTACAACTCGCCAAAAAGACTTAGTTTCCAAACATTGAAATGTGAGCTTGTAAGGAATTTTTTGGCTCGGCTTGTCTTGGTCGAAGTTGAATCGATTGGTTTTCAGAGAGTTCAACCTAAAATAAATGAAACACTTTCGTTACGAGCATAATTTAAGCCCTTTTATCCAATTACAGAGAATTGAAATGAGGGAGCAGCGAAATAGAGGCGCCAATAGTTAAATTCCTGTCGGACTTGAACTGAACGGCAACGAGCAGCTGACACATTAAAATTATGAAGAAAATTGTTTGGTTACACTGGAATAGTTGAAAATAGTCCCTTCACAGTAATAGGTACATATAATTTTCTTTAATTCGTGTCATGTATGCAAAAAATTTAAGGTATTTCTTATTTAAATAATGATCTCACAATTAATAAAGAAGCGACGTTGTAACAAGGATGTGGCGAAAGAGGCGTCCGCCACGAATGCAAAAACGTCTGGTATTTTAAATTTTTTGTTATTTTTCGGGGTTCTGGGAGCATAAATTACATACTTGCCACAGGCGCTTCGTACCCTCATTACAGCGATGTAATAAAGAACACGTTTGGGTGAATTTTTTTCATATAGTAACAATGAAAATTTAAATCCGAACGTGGATTTGGAACTGTTGTAGTGATTCAATTTGGATTTAAGACGTGTTCTTCCTCTTGTCAGGTCTTGAACCACGGACGCATTAACCATTAGGTATGGAATCATTTTCGCATTTTTTCAGGAAATAATTCATGAATATGATTTTATTATTTCTCTATTTACTCGCCTGTCAAAAGTTATCTTTTTCTTTCTAAATTTTAGTAAATAGTTGCAAATATACGTAGACGCGATAGCTTCACTTTGAGATAACATAAGAGCGCGAAGTAGCTTACCGGGTTCGGGAAACGACCTCTTTTTTTTTTTTATCGGAGGAGGGGAATCTTCATAGACAGCCCCAGCATCAGCCGGGGGCGTGTCGGATTCACACCGGCATATCTGTCCGGTGTACCTACCGACTAAACCCCTCCTCGATTGCAAAGTGTCAACACCAGCCAGAACTATCAAGTTGACATTACTTCGACTGGTGGAGGCAGGAAAGATTTTATTAACAAAGCAAAATTTAGTCTTCAATAAATTCAAAAAATAGAAAAAATAAATCCGGTAATCAATTCAGATTATACTTTAGCAATCCGTTGGTCCTTTCTAATCTTGTCTGTTGCTAGTAATGACTGTCCAGTGAAATAATAATATTCCAGAAAATTTCTGATAAGCAGAAAGCTTTTGGAAATTGAAATTAAACTATAGCATTCCGTTAATCCTTTCTAAATCTAGTCTGTCATTAATAATGACTATACAGTATGAAGTAATAATGTTCCACTGGTTTTCTGATAAGCACATGTACTCGACTATGTTGCTTTTATTTAAGGTAACGCCCACTGAGTTATTTACCTCTGAGCGAAGTCCAGACCATTTGTTACAATAAAAAACCGCGTGTTCTACGGTATCAATTTCATTTTCTCCGTACGGACATTTGTCATCGGCACTTTTACCAATTTTAAAAAGGTAAGATTTAAAAGCACCATGTCCTGACAGTACTTGGGTGATATGATAATTGACAAGGCCATGCTTTCTGTTGTACCATGTGTCCAAGTTGTTGATAAGGATTCTGTCCATAAGCCTTTGTTCGATTCGTCGAGCTCTCTGCTCCAATTTTCCAAAGACAGTCTTCTAGCCTCGGTCTTGTCCGTTCTATTCGAGTTTTTGTTAAAATAAAAGTAATGCCTTTCAGAACATAAGATATCGATTGGAATTAATTTGGCAATAACAATTACTGCATTGTACGAAATCGTACGATAACCACAACAGATTCGCAAAGCAGAACGCCTTTGAATTTTTCTTAGGTTTAAAACGTTCTTTTTAATATCTGAAGTGTTTATCCAAACAGGATATGCATAGAGTAACACCGAATCTACGACTGAGGCAATCAGGCGTCTTTTAATTTCGCAAGAGCCAAAAGTGTTGCAAAGAATTTTAGATATTTTATTACAGAAAATGTCGCCTTTAGAACAAACATTTCCAATGTGTTTACTGTAGTTTAGATATTTATCTAGAGTAATTCCCAAGTATTTAATTTGATTTTCCGGGAAATTAATCACGTCTTTTACCTTTATTTTTAATTGTGGAATTTTCCTTTTACCCGAAATGAAAATGGACTTAGTCTTATCTGGGCAGATATCGAGTAGATTCTCGTCTAGCCAGTCAATAATTAAGTTTATACTAACGTTTATTTTACGTTTCAAAGATGTGACGTATTTGGAATGGACAATTAAAGCCAGGTCATCTGCGAAAGCGACCGTATGGGCGCCATCGGGCAATTTTAATTCAAGAACACCGTCGTATAATATGTTCCACAAGGTCGGTCCGAGGACCGAGCCCTGTGGAACACCGCACGTCACCGGTATACAGGAAGAAGAAGACGAGGAATCGATACTCCCTTTCACAATCAGAAGTCTGTTGTTAAGGTACGAGTACAAAATTTTGAAAAGATAGTCGGAAATATTTCTCCTTTTAAGTTCGGCTAATATTAAGTGCCATTGGGCTGAGTTGAAAGCATTCTGAATATCAAAAGTGATTAATACACAGAACTCTCTAGTTCTCCGAGTACCATTCTTAGCAGAGCTGATGATATCCGTAACTTTCTTTAGGGCGTCAATGGTAGATCTATTTCTCCTAAAACCAAATTGATTGATATGTAAAGGGCATTTTTCCTCCAATTCCGAATTTAAACGAGTGGGGATCAATCTTTCTAAGAGTTTACCTAATACATCTATCATACAAATGGGCCTAAATTTTGGATTAAGAGCGTCGCTACCTGGTTTCTCAATTAACGCAAGTTTCGCCACTTTCCATATAGCCGGAAAAGTACCATTATGTAGAGCTAGATTCATAATTTTCAATACAGTCTCCGGTTGTTCCTTAACCAGGATTTTTATTGATTCGGGGGAGATGTTATCGGGGCCTGGAGATCTACGATTATTTAACTTAATGGAAGCAAATTCTAGTTCCGAGAGAGTAAAGTATTCAATATCGTTCGTATCAGAGACGTCAGATGGTAATAATTCCATAGGGACAGGATTACCAGTCGGGAATATGGTGGAGATGGTTTCTAAAGTTTTCTCGAAAGGTAATTTATTATATTTCTTTTTTAAAAGTTTATTCAAAATGATTTTGTAGCCAAAGCCCCATGCGTCAGTATCTAGGTCGTTGCAAAGTGTTTTCCAACATTCTTTTTCTGAATTGAGAATTTTTTGTTTTAAAAGTTTCCTAGCCATCTTATATTGTTTATACGCTGAATCTCTGTCCTGGTCAGAACCGTTCCTTTGTAACCTAGTGTATGTTCTTCTAATTCTTATGCATTCCCTTCTTGCCTCGCTAATCTCGTTATTCCACCAGAAAACGCCATTTTTACAGGCGTGACCTTTATTAATTGATGCTTTATTGCATCAGTTACCTCTGGTAACTCCTAAAGATTCTTTATTAATTATTCACTGCCCTCTGATGCAAGGAGGAACTCGGTTGAAGCCGCCGGTTAGGGGCTGGCGAGGCATATGGCTATTGGACGCACCTGGGTGTTTCGATTAAAACCGGAAACGGGGCGAGTTTGTTCGGCGTTAGAAATAAAACAAAAGATTAACAATAATCATATTTCATCAATTAACAATAGATTAACAAAAACAATAAAACTGTCGGATGGTCGACGCTGGTGCTCTGCACCAGGTCAATCAGGCGGCGGCGAGAGGTAAATGGATAACAAAAAGCCGCGGCAGGAAGTTCTTTCGGCAACCGAGCTGTTGTAGTTCTCGCCTAGATAGGCTGGGGGTCGACCGGCTACACGGGCTCGGGCAGGGGACGACGCCGCAAAACCTGACGCACTCCCTTCGGCGATGTCGGTGGTCGCTGCAGGTTATTCGGCCGTCAACGCGGGCTTCGTACGCCACGGCGCAGACGACCAATTTCGCCCGCAGCTCCTTCGGTTGCATAAGCTCGTCGGGGAAACAACGCCACCAATTATTTAACCTTTGAAGGCTCACATACTGAAACACTCTTCCAAACATATCCACCTTATGGTATTTTGATGTAAGGAATATGAATACGATACTCAAAAAGTTTCATCTTGGTATCTTCAATATTCAATGAAATGTGGCATGTTCCATTTTTGGAACGTTGGGACCTTCGAGGTGTGAAATTAATAGTAATTTCAAAAATATATGTAAATTGTTGCCATGTTCAAATCTATACAAAACTTGATCAAAATATATTTTTATTCTCAAAACATTTCACATGAAGAAAAAATGAAGCACACTAAACAAATTTAGTCAGATTTTTTCAAACATTGTGGAACAATGGGAAGCAGCGCTCATGAAGACGTTTTCCACAAAATTCGCACCACTTTGTTGTATTCTTGGAAGAAACACTGCAACGGCCCTGTGAAATGTTGGACAAAAAGTGGTTTGCACTGGAAGCTCGCACATCAGCACTGACTGCAGCAGTAGGCCCACCCCGTCTTTGGCGAAGTGTGCTCAAACCAACTTTCATTGCAACAATTGCAACTTCCCTTTGGAATTCTAAGTGGGAAATGGCATCTTTACCAATCAAGTTCCTCCTCAACCTCAAGTTCTCCACATACATCAGCCGGTTCTATAGGGTCGAGGTCATTATCATCGATATTTTCAACATCTGATGCTTCCAGATTATCAACATGTGGAAGAATAGCAATCTCAGCTTCTTGGATTTCTGGATCAGCTTCGATTCTCTCAACAACTTCCTGCACAGTTAAATAACGACAAACTGACATTCTAACAAGAAAATTATCTGAAAAAATCAAAAATTAAAACTTCGAACCCTGAAGGGCCCAATGTTCCAAAAATGGAACATGGACATTCAAACATGCATAACTCATGAACGAAATCATTCTGTAAAATAATAAAAATACATATGCATAGCCCAAATATGTGGGAACAAAATGAAACAATGAAAAAGTAAATATTTTATTTCAATACAAAGTAAATGCAATGATATGAAATCCATTGAAATTTCATAAAAATGCAGAATTATAAAACAAAACAACCACAAATGCAGAAAAGATATCATCATGAGTATTAACAGGGTCAAAGTTTAACATCTCCACCATACATATCCAAAATATCAAATCAATTGATTAGATCCAACTCCAGCAGTGTTGTTTTAAAGATATGTTTCATTTTTGGAACATTGGGCCATCAAAGGTTAAACCGATCAAATGTGAGTCACTCTGTTCTAAAGTGTAGAAATCCAAAAACCGAAATTACGGTTTTCATTCTAGTTTACAATGTATTTACCTTTTTATTTCCCAAACAGTGACAATTGAAATTAGTTCAGAAATCTTCAAAACGATACGAAACAAAGCCGATCCGGAATTTTCAAAACAATATTAATCGAAGTCGATCTAGAATTTTCGAAAGAGACCATAAAATCCCAAAAGATACGAACCACAAAATTCTAAAACAGGCGAGATAAGTAAATCGTCGTACGTTTATCTACCTTTCGTGGAAGGATGTCGAAAATAATGTACTAATTATTATTCGTTACTGTTCGCAATATTTATGGCTTTTGCCCTTTGGTAATAGTTGAAGTCTCTTACCAAGTCTATTTAATCCTTTCAACTTCGCCCAGCACCTTATTTTCTTTTATAATTTGCCGACGAACTTCGACAACTCCAAAAAAAATCTAATCGTTAGCGCTTTTCACAACTCAATTTCTTCAACAAGTTGACCGATCATCGCTTGGAAGAATTTCTTATGGGAAACGCGCCTGGCGCAGCTGATATTCTAAACCATCTCCTCGTGCTGAGATGCGATGGACCGCAACTGCAGGTACGTATGCTACAAGCATGAGAACATGCTGCATTTTTAAAATACGTTCGCTTTTGTTTCTTTCAAATTAAATCAAAACGAGTTGCACATGCCGTTCAAAATTAAGCAAAAGGTGAGAACACTTCCGGTTTTATGGGAAACAAGTACCCACAATGCCGAAACAAGTGGCAGACGTTTTACACCTAGTGCATAGATATCATAAATTTATCTGTCGGAGGTTTTGTATCTTGTATAATAATAAGAGTTATTTGATTGTCCCACGCACCCCTGGAAACCTTACACACATATATTTACATCAGCAGGTGTTAATTTTACGAAAAACGTGAACAAAAAAAAACCCGCACACAAATTATAGCTTTCTACAAACATCATAAAAGTCGATTACGTTTTTCTTTGTAAGTGAAGGTAAAATTGCCAGTAATAAAGAGAACGTAAAGCCGAGTGAAAAAAAAATTGCAGGAAAAAACGAACTTTCGCTTTAAATCTCTTTTAAATAAATTTGCGTGTCCGCATTCGTTTGGTCGCATCGATAATGAATTGATAAAAATTTCCGAATGATTTTTAAATTTTATTACGACACGCGAAATCGGACGTTATTCTTCTTTTTAGTAAAGTCGCGGTCTACGGAGCGTAAAAAGGGGGAAACCGAAAGAAGTGGCACGGCCGCAACCTACGGGCAGTCGTGCATTTGGAAATGTTCCAAGTGCAATTACTTTGGAAGAAGATACGAATACAATACGCTTATTACATGGTTTAACTGGAAATGGGCACGAAACGACTTCTTATACTCGGCAAAGTGGCACCGGGAACAGTAGTGGGGCCCACTCCGCATTTTGCGAATTGATGTCGCGAACCTCCAAGTCTAAAGAGCGTCGTAGACCGGTGAAAGACTTCATTTACCTTTCGAAGGTGCAGCTGTGGCGTGTAATGACGGTGCCGTGAATTTTTAACCAAAAAGGATATCGTTTTGCGGGTGAGTTTTTTCTTTTTCCGCTATTTTATTAAATTTGTGCGCGGCCCTTGCCTCCCCCCCTCCCCCCACCCCGCCAACAAAGTTCCGTTTAATTTTAATTGTTTTTACGCCGACATCTCCACCTTAATTGGTGGAATTTAACTGAATTGTTTTAATTTCCTCGTTTGCCCTAAATACTTAAATATTTATTATAATAAATTATTTCGTAATGGTAAACGACATTACTTTCAATTTATAGTTTATTAAATATGTGTGATATGTAATGCACGCATTCATAATAACAGTCCGCATATTATGCACTTGTTTTTAATACATACCTGATTATTATTTATCCCACGTGTATGTGGTATCGGTATTAACAAAGAATTGACAGAAAAAAGATCAAGGTTGTTTTTTATTTTGTTTGTCGTTTAGTTACACTGAATTAATTTAAGCGGCGAATTTTTTCCTTTCTAAAGCGCCCGTGCCGCCGCGCGGGCCCTTTTTGCAATATTAGCGACGTGAAAATGAAATTTGCACGTCGAACGGTTTAGTTTTGTTTACTTTATTGTTTTATTAACGGAAGTCGTCGTTTGTTTATGTAAATTTTCAACCGACTTACCAATTTATTTTTGTGTCGTGTTGCAATTCGAACCTATTATGGAATACCTATAGGTAGCTAATTAAACGGGCCAACCAAATGTTAATAACGCTATTTTGTAAACATAATGAGTCGCAACAAAGATCAAGGTTTATATAGGTAATAAAAATAATGTTTCGTGTCAATGGAATTTAGAGAAAACGGCGACTCGTATTTATATGGTAGGCCAAAGTAATATAAAAATTATCAAAATCGACTGGTGTTTATAGTTTTCCATTTAGTTGGTGCGTAGCCCTTTGGTTTAATACTAATCGAATTTAAAAAAGACCAAACCGAATCACTTCCGGTTATTTGAGTAGCTTTTTCGCGTAAAACTCATCGGTGTCGTCCGGGATACTACTTTTGATTTTGTCCAAAAAATCCGTTTAAAAAAATAGGAAACCCGACATTTCGACGCGAACCGATTTGGCGCGAAATAGATATTTTACCGAACGTGCTATTAATTTGAAATAAATGATATAATCCAATGTACACAGACAATTATGCATTTAAGACTGTGCACACGGGGTTAGGTTAACGTTGAAAGAAAAGTTAATTTCGCAAGCTTTTATTCATAATAACCATACATTTTAGTTATTTTTGATATTTCTGAAATGTTTAATTATTAGCGATATTAGCGGCAACAGGTTTTGTAGACAATTTCCTTCACAAAAACAAATAATACAAAACGCATCCGAAGACTAACATAATCCATTTCAAATTGATAACGCGCTCGGTAAAATATGTGTTTAGCGCCGTAATGTCGTGGTGCCTTCCAAAATGTTTATCCACACGCTTCGTTCTTTACGTCTTTAATTTTGTTATCGATCATTGTTTGAAAATAATTTAATTTATAATGACTATTATCAAATTTAAAAGAACGTTGGCGTTAAAAATGCAAGGATGAATCGTTTTAATCGCATGATGTCTGCGTAATAAGCTATGTGCCGAGCACGTGTGGGCCTGGTAATCGGCGACGTCGACTCGGATAACGCTTATCTTTCTGCGGGCAGTCACTCGTCTGCGGCCGGTCGAGCAATACGCGGCGTTTTAACGCTGCTCATTCTCGAACACGTATGGACAATTTGAAACGAAGAACGAAGTAGTTTTATTAGAAAATTTAAAAGCGACCGCCATTCATAATTGGTGATATTGCGAGTTTCTTTTACGCACGATCCGGTTTATCTGTTTCTAATTGTCGACTTTCGGTAAAATTTATCGGTGCGAAATTGTGCACATTCAGTGGTCGTCGGGAAAAATACATTTTACTGTGGTGCGGGGGCGCGCGAGTGTTTTGTTTAATTCGATTCGGTGCGATAATTAAAGACATATTTTTTAACGTTTTGTAAATTTTCGCGTTTCCTCGGACTTGAGTGGAAAATTTAGTCTACCTCCGGTGTACCTATACGTAAGTAGTGCTCGTGATTATTTTGTGTAACTCGATTTATAAGTATTTGATAATAATTTGGACGTTTTCGAAAAATTTTGCCAAACACATTTGCGATTTTCGACACTTTGTAATCGATTTATTTATAGGTAGTTGTGCGTCTATGAATAAGGGTGCACGTGGATTTATTTAAATCGTTAACAATTTCATTTGCACATTAAAATTTGCAATTTTCGACACTTCATTTTGTCGATTCGAAAAATCGTTTTACCGACATCTAAACTAAAACATCAAGTTGTATTAAAATTGGAAATTAATTTATGTAGAGATATCGCGTTATCACTTATTTTATTAACGTTTGTTTTTTCGTTTTTTTTTTAACTACAGAGATATTTTTCGTTTTGCCTTTTTTGAATAACTTTGAGCTTTTTAAGACATTTTGATTTGGATTTTTGCACTACTTATTTTTTTTATTACTGCCATGTTAAGATGTTTATTTATACGCATATGGAAAATATAATATAACAATTTCAATGATTTATCTCCGACTGAAGTTGAGTTGAGACATAGATGTAGGAAAATGTTACTCTCTTAGGTAATTCTCTCAATCATTTTAGCCATTAGTCCAGTCAGTAAAGCCAAAAATCGTTGACATTTCGGAAATCGCAAGAAAACGACCCATTTCAATGAATTCTTTTTTTAATTTAACATTTAACTGCGAGTTATATACAATAAATACATCGTAAATAACGTATACCTACATATAAAATTACCGTTACTCGTATATATTTTCGGGTTCGTTGCTTACGCGATCGTTGAAATCTCCCAGCGATTATAGTTGTTAACGTTGCTTATTTTGAAAACATGAAAGTTTAACGAACTAATTTAATAATTACAGTGTTATAACGTGTTATAGATCTTAATATTTACGATGTTAAAGTAGGTAAAACTACGCGCCGCGCCTTGTCGACGCTACGAAGGGCGTGCGGCAGGTGATTAGCGGGCGTAAGCGCCCCAAAAAAATGACAAAAATTTAAAAATACACGCACTACAAAATAACAGACTTTGATACCTATATATTTATTTATTTTTAGTTTTTACATTTTTTACGTTTCTGCGCCCTTGGCACGGGGCGTCTCTTTCGCCACGCCTTCGTTACGGCGTTGCGTTGATGTAAAGCTATTATCAAGTTGAAGTTCTGAATTCCGATGTTCGACCGCTCTTATTTCCGGTGCGTTTTTTACTTCTTCTCGTCATCGTCCTCTACTTTTTCTTTCTCGGTTCTTTGTTTTCAAAAGTTCTTTTTACAAATCTATTGATTTTGTTGAATAGTTATTTCAGCTGTTCTCTGAAGATTTCGTCCCTTATCGTGTCCTTTATAGTTTTAATCTCACACAATTTTCCTCCAGAAACTTCGTTTTCATAGTAACAAGTCGACTTTGTTATGTTTTTGTTAGTGACCAGGTTGGTTTCTCAGTTCAGTTTTTACTTGCTTCGGAATGTCTTTGCGATTAAGAAAATTCGACTTGTTTTTTAAACGTCATTAATCGCAGTTCGCATACTAATTACAGCTGATATTACATGCTTATAAAAGCTAATAACCTTTCTCTTTTTATCAAATAAAATTACATCGATAACCTCGATATTTTTAATGTGGGTTATTTAATTACTCGAATACACCACGACTGTCGCCGGTAACTTATTTTAACAAAAACGAATTGCAGCACAAAAATCCATTGGAAATTAAATCCTGAAGTTGCGTTGCACCGAAAATAATATGCGGATAATTTAGAAGCTGTGTCCAATTTAAAAAAAAAAGAAAGAAGCACAAAGAAATATTTCGGTACACGGATGATTAATAAATTCGTTTAATAGCATTTAGCATTACTTGTACCGTACGTTGTTTTGAATGTTGCCGCGACTCTCTTCATAATTATGCTGAATTTCCTACGCTAATTACCATCATTTGTCAAAAAATTTGCATAAAGAACGATCACTTTCTAGAGTAAAACGCTCTAATCACGCGGCAAATTAATGAACTGGGAATTAAAACTTTCTTTCGGTCATCTTCCGTCTTCGAAATTAAATTTTTTAATTCGCTAATTTCTATGAGAAATCGTATTTATCGTCGCGTTATCTTTACGACAACACGTTTGCCCGCTTAATTCGTTATGTAAAAAAACATATATAATAAAAATTAATACTTACTTTTCACGCTTTGTTGTCGAACATTTGTATATAAATATTAATGATAAATATCGATAAAATTACCCAATAAATATTTGTCATTTTTGACGATAATTCGATGATAAATAACGTCGTCTGCGTTGATTCGTGTCAGTTGACACTTCTATCAGGTCCGTGCAATCGATTCAAAATTACAGCTAGAGCTGCTCGCAACAGCTACTAACGCAGTACTGTTTGCGGTAACTTAACTATGTGTAAATTTGTATGTTACTTGCATCGATGCAATTGGCACCGATGCAATTGCAATACACCGTCATTTCTCAGACATGTTGTCAAATTGCAAATAACTACAAAAATATAGCAGATGCATAGATTTTTATTTTATTTTTTCTTAGGCTTTATTAAAAATTTCCTACAACGCCCCGTAGAGTTTGCGCGTCATTTTCGAAATAACCCGGCGTATACAAGGTGTTTCGAAAATAGGTGATCAAAACTTGAGGGTAAGTAGAGTAAATCAAAATCGCGACGAAAATCTCAACACGTTAGTTTTCTAAAATATCCCCCGAGGGGAGGTAGAGCCCCTTCAAATGTGGATTTTAGAATGGTTCTTATTTAACATATTCCGGACCATTTAAGGTGAAACTACGAAAATTGGTACACATATTAAAATTACAATTTTCAAATGCTCGAAATTAAATTCGGAGGTGTGTCAAACTGCACATGGAGTGGGCGAGTATCGCCTCTAATTTTTTTGCATGTCAATTTTTTCAACTTTTGATAAGAAATTATAAAACTTCAGTTTTCTTCTAAACCCACATTTAAAGGGGATCTGTCTCCCTTGGGGGACGTTTCAGAAAACAAAACGTGGAGGTTTTCGTCGCGCCTTTTGACTTGTTCTACGTGCCCTCAAGTTTTCGCCACCTATTTTAGGAACATTAATCGCCCCTTTCGCCCTTGCTACAGCTCGTACCCTTTAATATAATTTGCGTGTAAACGGTGAAATCTAGAACATCATTTTTTTAGAAAGAATTGGGAAAATCCTCTTTCGTCCACTTCGTACAATGACCAATTTTTCTTTGGTCGAAAACTGAAATTTCGATCTTGGCCAAAAAAAAAACTTTTGAACTGCCCGCAAGGTCAAACGAGTGGGACCACGAACCATCACGAAAAACTAATTTCCGACAGGGCCGTGCCTGGCCAATTCAATAATTTGCGCTATTACAGGCACCATTAACGTATAATGTCCGTAACGACAAAAGCATTCAAAAACAATGTAGTCGACGGTTGCTCCCGTACGGGCGACCTACAAATTAATCGTTTCGAATTCGATTTTTCTCCTCTCGAAACATTTCGATTTACACGAATCATCGGATTTGGTAAAAATGTATTGAACGAAACTAATTCGATCGAAAATAGCTAATTTAACTTTGACAGAAGCGTGCGGCTGCTCCTTACATTTTTTTCTCGAAACATTCCATTGTCTTTGCATAACGCTCCCACGCGCCGCGCGTTTTTTGAATAACAATAAGGCCGTAAAAAAGAGCAATTTGAGCACGACTCGTGTAGCGCTCGCGTTCGGTAATAACGACCTATTTCTCTTTTGAATTAAAATTGAGGCAATTTTTCGGTTTATTTAATGTTCTAAAGGAATTAACGAATTCGCAATTATTTTAATTATAAAACGGGAGCTTGTTTGGAATTTTGGAATTATTCTAGAGCCAAAATGTTGGGACCATAATAGAACAACGACGATTACAAATTATCTTTTATCATCTTTATCAAGTAGCCCAACGGAGCGTATAATAACGCGCACGAGTGATTACCTTTTCACGTTGTAGGTCAGGACGGTGTTAATATGGCTGCTTACGAAGAACCTTGCAAAGAGAGTTAAAATAACGGTATCGCGAAATGTGTCACGATTGCGTTTTGCTAAATTTGTAGGATTAGCGTTGGTTTATTATATCATTTAAGTCTAATTAATTTTTTTTTGCATTTCCTCGATTTGACTCGGACGCGAACGCGGCGACTAATTAGTCCGCCATTTAATAAATGGGCAATCGTTTCGTTTGCGTTCTAGAAATGGGATTTTTTCTTCTTTGTGTCGAGGTCGCCTTCGACCGAGAGTCGAACAATTGAACGAGTCAGAAATATTAAAATTGTACAGCGACGGATTTAACCTCCTAAGCAAGTAAAGCGTGGCGCGGAGCGCAAAAGCAAAAGTGCTTTTAAACGCGCGAAGAAATCGTATAGATAATGTCGTAAATCGATGAAAAAAAGAAATTTAGCACAAAAACCACAAGAATCACTTTAGAAGTGACCGATTGACTTCATTTGTTCTTCTTATTCGGATTAGATAGAAATCGAGGTACTATTTTAATCGAGTGAACGTTTATTATTGGTAAGACTTCACGTTCGGATTCGCTTGCGGCTCGGCGAAGCGTAAAATTAGAAATTATCTCACCATCCCACGGAAAATCTGTTAAGTCCAATTTTAACGCACACATCGCAAGTAGTGCTTCTTTTGTTCTTTTGATCTTTTGCGCATATTTACGTGGTAGCTTTGAACATTTATCATAACTTTACCCATCGCTGAACCAAAAGTTGACGTATATACAATGAAAACGTACGTTGAATTAATGAAAAACAGCATTAAAACTCGTCCAAAGATCGCTTTCATTAAACCAACGAAACATGTTTGGTTTACTTATAACTGGATTTATTAACCAATAAAATATTCATTGTGCGAATAAACGCGCGTTCGTAGGCTATATGATTTCGTTTCATTTATTCAATTAAAATATTTTATCGTATTAATGAACGTTTATTAAAATGTTTCATCGACTTATAACTGGATTTATTAACCAATCAAATGTTTGTTGTGTGAATAAACGCGCATTCATAGCCTGAATCATTTTGTTTCATTTATTCAGTTATGACATTTTATTGTATTAATGAACACTTATTATTATTAATAACGGAATTTATTGACTTAACGTATATCAAATTATTATATTTAATACACAAAATTATTGATGTAATGAATTATAATTATACAGGTGAATAACAATAATAATAATAATGTTGCCATTTGTTAAGAAGGCCATCTTCAGCATCTTCAGAGGCAATTTTAAAATCCATATCAATCTGTAACACGATAAAAATTAATTATGTTCGAAGTAATTGCGAATTAAAAATATTTACCAATCTAAAACCTGATGGGATTTTATAAAACGGCCAATGGTCCTTTATAGTAGCAGTATTGCCAAGCGTTTTAATTTGCTGTAAGTGGTATTGAGTGTATGCATACCTTCCAACAGTTATCAAATTCTTCTATGCTTAATTATCATATTTTAAAGCCTTTATGCAACTCTCTACGTCGTCTTCCGGTACCGAAAACAAAGTACATTAAATTATATTGTACGAATACAAACAGTACAATTACTTACCAAAATCTTTTTCATATCTAGATTTTCTCTCTTGTGCGACCTTTTTTTGTGTTTGCGGCAGTAATATGCTTGGAAACCGCAGTTTTAAATGTTGTTTTTAAATTACAGAATTTGTTATATATTTTTCCTCGTTTGCTTGTTCTGTAATACTCTTGGAATAAAAACTTTTTAAAAAATTTCAGTGTTGAAACAGTAAGAATCTTACCAATTTTTCGTTGGGGAATCTTTCTAAAAGTTCTTGCTCTAGTTGGTGGCTTGTAGCTAAATTCATTTGTAAACCTTTTTCTTCAAAAAACTGCGCAATTGTGGTAATAATTAAATTTCGTTGATCGTCATGAAATTTTGAAAATTTATTATAATAGTCTACCAACATGGTTCCTTTTACAGTTTCATTCAAAATATTTGCTAATTTGATTGAAATATTATCATTTGGAGTTGAAGATCTTAACGTATAAGGTGCGAACCGCAGTTTGTCTACAGGTGGTGTGGGTGTCCTGATAGATGAACATGAGGATCTCGAAGATGGAGGGTTACTCAAACTCATTGCAGTCTCATTGCGAAAGGCATTCCAATAATTCATCAATGGTATTCCAATTGACTGTCGCCATTCTTCGAGATTATGTTCAAACAAAATTTGTGTTCCCATATCAAATTTTTTTAAAAGTCTCAACGTGATGTCGTTTAATGACTTTCAAAACATTTTGTGCTACAACAAAACCAATATGAAAGTTTAAGTGTAGCTCATATGTATCTTTATTTATATAAATTTATTTTATACAAACCTTACAGAAATATCGACACACTTCGATAAACACACGCGAGTTATTAATATTGTCAAAAAATGTTTGGCTCGTGGAACAAATTCATTATCTTGTGGGTTACTTTTATATGAAATCAACGTAATTACTTTTAAACAGTTTTATTAATTCTTTTTGGTTTTCGACAGTTCCTATTATTATTCTGTCTCCTAGCTACCGCTACGCCACAATCTTAACCAACGTTGAATTAACTTATCAACCATACATCGAGACTGTGATTCTAATCAATGATTGATAAAACGTGTAGTTGCTTAGTTAATAATATAAAACTTTAATACAACGTATGAATATTGGACCGATTGTTAATGGGAATTACTATGCGAATTCGTATATGTAATAAAAATATTCATTCTTACAATGTAAAAATTTTCAATATACCAGTGAATCCCGTGATAAAGCAATTAAAACTGTGTACATAATGTTTCGTTAAAACAAACAATAGTTTATTGTGCTAACGAAATAACACTTTATAATCAGCGTTTATTAATACTACGATCAACATTTTTTTCAGTGCACAATGTGATTTTGAAAAGATCTTCAACAAGTCTGCCATCAACGGTTTCAATCTCTCCATCGTCGATGATCCAATATCTCGAATCCTTCCTCAACGGACGCCAGTTTCGAATCAGAATTTGTGGTTTTAGATTTTCTAAAAGCGCGTCCTTTAGAGTTTGACGCCGTTTATATCTTCAATATCCCCAAACGAAAACGTCGTTGTCGATCACCAAGTTCGCTTCGATCACGATTCGCGAATATATCCGCCGCGCCGGTTTGCCGAACAATTTGTTTTGTTCGTCGGCAGTTTTCGAGTTCTTGCGGCGAACGCTTTCTTTAGTTCGATTTTGATTGACATTTTGACGCGACGCCCAACCGAAACGCCCATTTCCTCGACTAATGAAAAGAAATTTCTAACGGACGCTTCGGGAAAGTGTAGCAGCATCTCGTCTGTTGTCTTTGGTTAGATCTTCTGATTGTACAACTTTTACTTTCTCAATTATAGATCAATGGTTGTTTTCGGTTAGATAGTTGTATAAAATATATACGCTCATAAAACAATTACTTATCAGCAGTTTTACAGGTTTCAATAAAATCTTTAATTCCGACGATATCTTAGATAACCTAATGATATACAGGGTGTTCAATGTACGACGATTGATGGGGAATCGCAATCGTAATGAATCAGCAGTAATGCAAAAAAAATACAAACGAGCCAGTGACGATATAGGTACCTAAATAAATACAATCTCTCATCTGAGCAAACCGAACCATTCTTCGAGTTCAAAGTTCAAGGTGGACCGTACGCCCGCAGAGGAAAAAGGAGTCTACGTTTTGACATAAACAAATTGCTATCTTCAATTGAACGGCACCTACAGGAATGCCGTTGCATCATTGCACACAACTGGTTAACATTGAGCGCGAACGATTTTGTTCCGAATTATTTTCAACAAAACCCAGATTGTCCCGCGAACGAGACCACGCGGTTCGCCGATTTGGTTTTTCGCGTTGGCAAATGCCAACTTTTTAATGTTATTTAAGTATTATCGACGGGAAAGCGCCGCCGGTTTGCGTTATTTCACTTTCACTCACCGTGCCCTTTAAAGTTACTAATGTAATTATTCATCGGACGAAATCGTGAACGGTCACTCAATTTTTATCGCTATGTAATAACGGTGTGCTGTTTCGAAAAAAAACGACGCGACTATACGTTATATTATGGGAGCGTATTTCAACGCGACAAACAAACGATCATTAAAACGCGAAGGAACCTCTTAAAATTACAAATGATATTCGAATTTTTGCGAAATTGTACGACGAAAAGTTTCCCCGATTGGGTTTGTCAAAAATTGGAAACGGTCGAAATGATGACGGTTTTTATGGCACCAACGAAACGGAGCACCGCCACATTTTGGCGTGGAACTTAGAAATTGGTTCTTTTTTTTTTAGTAAACATCCTTCACGGCCATTACTGCAGTAAAAAGGCGAATCGCGTGGCCTTTTTTGTTTCCCGATTTGAATTAAATAGTTTTTTTTTAATTAGTCTTATTAATACTCGTCTAAATGAAAAATAAACAGATCACATTATTAAAATAGCAAGGTTGACAATTGTTTTTGGAAGTCACAAATTAGGGTTTCGTTTCGGATAAATTATCGCACACCCCGTGTTGTCAGGGACGCTCATAAAAACAATTACTTATCAGCAGTTTTATAGGTTTCAATAAAATCTTTAATTCCGACGATATCTTAGATAACCTAATGATATACAGGGTGTTCAATGTACGATTACCGTGTAATTTAAGAACGTTAAATTCGCCGATTTTTGAAAGAAATTTAAGATTTTCGAATTAATCGAATAGTTTCTGTTTATTTTCGCGCGAAGGAATTAAATAATCAAATTCAATTTTGAATTAAAATTGATCGCCTTAATATTTTCGTGAAAGCGCCACAATTTAAACTCGAATAGGTAATTGAAATTATAGAGATTCGATCGTTAAATTTGCGAAAGTGGCTTATTTATAAGTAGATTTCGAAGTGAAAAGTTATTACGTCCGTATAGCCACTGTCGAAATAACTCGAGCCTGTAGTTTTCCCGGCAAGAGAAAATTAAGAATTTTGGTATGTTTGTCTTTTTAAAGTTTGAGATGAACCGGAATTATATGGATAAATCTTCCGTATACGTGGTGTTACTCGAAAGTTCGTGGGATTTGACCGTAACTCCTCTTTTTCACCGTATACTTCAAAGTAATACTATTCGGCACGTGTACAACGATCCCAGCGTTTTTCCCATGATTCCATGTATCGTTGGAAGTTCTGAAGTCTGAGCGCGTTGAGGACCGCCTGAAATTCTATTTGAATCTCCTCGATTGTGATAAACGGCGTCCTTTTTAGTCGTAATTTTTTTCGAGATTAGGAAAAACACAGGGGGCAAGGACAGGCGAATATGGGCGGGGAGTGGGGGGAAGTGCGACAAGCTCGCAGCCATGCCAAGTCCACGAGGAATCCGTACCTCGTACTGAAACCGGCCAACGGCAAGCGTTACCGTGAAGTTTAGAAACAGACAAAGGAAGACATTCCAAAGGATTTCCGAAAATATCCTTCTGCGATTTTTCCTGTTTCCGAAAATAAAATTACAGCCGAAAGGGTGCCGTTTTAACACGATTGTTGTATACATGCTCTCACTGGGAGTGCTTCGAAGTAGAGACTTTGAAAACTAGTAGTTAAGTTCAAATTCCCCGAACTTTTGGGTAGCACCACGTATATGGAATATTTTATTTTGAAAAATTGGATAAGATACACACACTTAACGCTTTTTTCTGTGGAATGTGAACCGATTTATCCGTTAGCACGTTACGACACTACGCGGCGCTGTCGGTGACGCCCTTTTTTCTGTAAAATGTCCGTGGACGTTCCGGAAGTTTTTATTAGAAGTTTCCTCACGTCGTTCTTGGAATTTCTCCTGATAAAATACGACATTTTTGCCGCCACGTTTGAGACACGCGCTTAGAAGCCGTGTGGCCTATAGGCTCGACCTATCGCTTGGCCTTCTAGCGCACTCACGGTTGCGGGTTCGAATCCCGTTGCAACCATGGACGTTTGTGAATGTTAGTACTAGCCAAATTAAACCGACTAATTGGGTAGCCCAAAAGCAAAAAGCAAAAGTAGACACTCGTTCTCGAAAGTATTCTCGAGAAATCGCTCGTTAATAAAATTACATTATACGTTTCGTTGTTATAAAAGGGGTGTCGTGTTGTACCATTTTTCTGAGTCGGTAACAAGCTTCACAAGCAATGATGTATGTATAAGTGAGCTTAATTTCAAACACCATCCGTTAATGGTTTTATGTTCTATTTCCTCGAGATTTCTCGATTATTTCTTGTTAACTGTTTTTAACAAACCGTTTTGCGTTTTCCGGATACGGATTAAGTTCTAGCCGAATGACCGGACACTTTAATCGTCGACCGGGAAAAAGTAATTTTGCGGTAGTTGCGATACTAATAAATACTTTCTATGTATAGTTTTCTGGAAAATATCTGGCGCGGAATACTTTTATCAGTTCCGGATTGTGCGGTAATCGAGAACTGTGTTCGCTCAAGAAATTTCGGTCGTTGGACTAAAAGCAAAGCAACCGAAAACAGATTGGGTGTGTAGATGCATTAAACTTTTTAGGCTGCAGCGCCCCATACGATGGAAAAGGCAACTTGAAAATCGTCTGCAAACATACTACAATTAGGTTCTTTAACTTAAAAACGCGACAGCATTTATGTTATATATAATTAATATTATATACAATTTATATTGACGATATATATATATATATATATATATATGATATATATATATATATATATATATATATATATATATATATATATATATATATATATATATATATATATATATATATATATATATATATATATATATATATATATATATATATATATATATATATATATATATATATATATATATATATATATATATATATATATATATATATATATATATATATATATATATATATATATATATATATATATATATATATATATATATATATATATATATATATATATATATATATATATATATATATACGGCGAGTAATGAACGAAATGCTTGGAATTACATCATTTAACAGTTGTGTCAACACGTCAAGTTTACTTTTCTAGTAAAGAAGCTAAAAATGACAACGTAATAATACTACAAAACTTAACCGTTATGTGGATAACATGCCGAGTAAGCAGCACTTAATGAACTGTGTTATTATTACATTACTACCACGCCGATATTCGATGTTTAAAAAAGCATAACATTTATTTGTAACGGTCGCCGTCGCACCTATACTTCCTTAGAATTTCCGTAGCTATTATTATTATATAGAAAAATGAAGCCGTCATCGCCGTAATACATACAGTAAACGCCCACGAGAACTTATTAGGATCTGTTGCTCATCTAACTAATTACGAAAAAAACAAATCAGTTCACCAGTTTATTTAGACGTGGTTTTTGAAATCTGGGTCGCGTCGTCGGATTTTACGGCCAAGCCGCAAATTTAATCGCTCCACGTTAATTAAGATTATCGTCGCGCTCGTTTATTTTTCTTTCTTCATTTTTGTCGATCGATCATTATTATGATTAGTTCTAAATTCCGATTTAAGCGTTTTTCGTCTAAAACTTCCGTTAGTGTAACTTCTTGGTTCAGTTTCGTATCGCCAAAATTGCGACTTCTTAATTGTAAGACGTTACAGTTTTTGGCAAGCTGACGGAAACGGTTGCTATGAGAAATTACACGGTGTCGTGTGTAAACGGACTTGGATTTAATACAATGATTTTAGGAGCGACGATCCGGATGATCGAGTACCAACGCACAGTGAGGGTAGAATACCGTGAAACGTGGCAGAAAGTCAAAAATTGAAATATCATATGCACTCGTTTAAACTCATGTTTTATAATAGCTTAATCATCGTTATACGAATAAGCAATTACTGCTATCATCACATATTTCCGTGTAATACAGGGTTATCAGTAAATACGGTCACGCGTAAAAATACTTATAACTTTTCGCAGAATTAACAAAACAACCCGTTTTATATACGATTCGAAAGAGCAGGAAATTCTGTACAAGACACAATTAAGAACACTCAAAATGGCTTCCTTCGACGGCGATATAGGCGTCCAATCGCTTCCGAAAATTCTTCAAAATTGCCGCGATCATTTCTGACGTTATTTCATCCCAGGCCTTCTTCAGCGCGCGCTTCAGGGATTCGATGGACTTGTGCTTGATTGCGCAGACCTTCTCCTCCACGATGCCCCAAATTGCGAAGTCGAGCGGGTTCAAATCCGGCGATTTTGAGGGCCAAACATTCTTCGTCCAGAATCCCGGGAGATTGGCTTCGCATCACTCCATGGTCTTTTCCGCGCCGTGGACCGGGGCCCAGTCCTGCTGGAGCCTCCAATCGACGTTTTCGAACGGCGGCTTCCAGAATCAGCTCCAGATACGTTTGCGTTGATCTTGACGACTTTTGGGGCAAAAACCAGCTTCGTTTTCCCCAATCCGGAAATGCCGCCCCACACCATGACAGACTTCGGGAAATGGGTGTTTTCGACCTTCTCGACGCGTGGAGAGCCTTGTGGAAGCAATTCGCGCTGGTTCTAGGAAAACTGGGTTCTGAAAATCTTTTCGTCCGTGAAGAGAATTCGCGGCAGGGCTTCGCCGCGGCTCAGAGTCTTCATTCGTCGGCATTTTTCGAGTAGAGAGTCCTTGTGTTCTTCCGTCAGGGCTTGTCCTTTGGCGAGCTTTTGGCTGACGTCGTGTTCCTTGGCGAGTTTTGCGATGTTTCTCTTGCGATTGCGCTGTATCTTCTTCTTCACCTTGTTTTTCAGCTCCGGGATCTTTGCACTTCGTGGTCTTCCGCTTCGCCGACGGTCCTTTATCCCTCCTGACTCTTGGAAACGCTGGACGACGCGGTGGACCTGTTTCCGATGGAGTTTGAGCGTCTTTGAAATCTCCGAAATCGTCATTTCCCGCTTGTGCAGGGAGACGATGGCGGCACGGTCTTCTTCTGTTACCATTTTTCCTGGAATATAGCAGAGAATACAGTGATTCTAGATCAAAATAACGCGCAGAACATTAATAAATTAATTGCAAAAGTCGAAAAATGCTGAAATGAGAAAATTCGTCCGTTCGGTCGCGTGACAGTATTTACTGATAACTCTGTACAGGCAGAACTGGCAATTCCGATAAACTCGTATGAATTGTTTATTACACGTCAAAATAGTTGTACCGTTCTTCGTTTAGTTTTATATAGATAATTAATACAAAAGTGAGTCGAAATCGAGATGGATGCAAAGTCTACAGGTACATAAACTTATTTAATAAATTATTGTTCATTAACGTGCCTAATTTTGTTTATTATAATTAATCTATTTTGTAACTAAATTTCATTTCTTTCATATCGCTAAATCAACTAGTCGTTACATTTTTTGCATAGAAGTATAGCTAATACATACAGCTACTGTATAATAAAAAAAAATACTGCGACTTTTTGCGACATTTGAAGATAATGGCCAATAAGACAAAGTTTATTGTTTATCGCAAAATAATTTAAGTAAACTTCGACCGATTTTAATATTTTAAAGTAACTTTCCATTCTTCCCTATTCATCTTCAATTGTAGAAGTAGCAGAAAGCCGGAAAACTTCAAAAATTTTACATGTTTTTGTCAGTGTTCTAAAATCGCTGAATTAGTAAACTGTTTAGTATCCCACAAAAAAAGTTGAAGCAATTTTCTACAGATGTTTTATATATGATCGGGGAAACCAATTATTTTTCGATATACAGATGAATCGTCTCCCGAAGAAGACGAAACAGAAAGTATTTTTTCTTCAACAGACGACTAAACTACACTTTTTTCTATTGTAACTGTAATTTTATTTTAATTTTACGATTAGAATAGTTTAATTGCAATAGAAAAAGATACCTGAATGGTCTACCTGATGAAGAAGGAGAAACATTTTCTGTTATCTCTGTTTCCTTTTATTAGGCCATCTTTTATTCAATTGTTAATTTATTTTTAAAATTACTTACGAAGATTTTCTAAGAGTTTGTTCTGTGAAAGTTTCTGAACAGTTTAATAAGAGTAATATTTTTGATTTTTTTAGTAAGATAATTTTTTGAGTACGTACGTTATATAATAAATGTAATTTTTTAGCTTGATAAACTTTGTTTTCAAAATAAGTCGAATATTCTACAAGCAATATATTTTTTCCTACTACGATTAAATTTTTAGTTCAGTAAACCCAAATTCAGAGACACCCTATATGTGAATTTATACGTATAAAAAATATTTATCTAATTTCTCTTGTGATCAATAAAAATAATGGTTTACTATGAAATGTTCGAAAAACATTGTTCTCAAATAATATCTACTCACGTATTACAGCTTGGCTTGTGTATGTTTGACTGTAGTTCAAAAACTGACTATAATTTTTTACGTATTACATTTTTTGTTCGGCAGGTCCTAAATTACAACATATGTGACAACCAATCAATGTCACGAGATCATATTTTCCATAAGATATAATTATTGCGGGGTATTTTTATTTTAACTTTTTTAAACCCTTTATTTATATTTATTTTTAAAATAAAACTTGTAAAATATTTATTCAATTAATTGATATACCAAATAGTTAAAGCAGTTACATAAATCAAAATAGTTTCTGCCACGTTTTGCTGTATCCCACCCCACTGAGCAACGGTATGGAAGACGCGCTTCTTTTTGCGTTTGTCTACCATTGTTTGTTTCGTTGGCCCAACGATGTTCAGCACGATGAAAGCGTACAAAATGTTTACACTTCAAATGCCTATAAACGTGAGCCTGAAATTCCAGACGAATTTACAAACAGGACTCTAAAGAGCTTTTTCAAACTGTTCCATAAAAAGAAGATTCGTAAGCCTCAAACTGATGTCGGTATTGAGGCAATTAAGAAAGTGGTTGCCATGATAACCAAACAAACAAACGAGGTCGGTTTTTCTGCACGTTTTAAAATCCCCAAAAAAGAAAATCTTAATTAGTTACGTTCTCTAATAGCATGTTTCGAGGATTACCCGAAGCTGTCTGTCAATCTTGTCTTTAAAATCGACACGCAATTTTTAATTGTTTAATTACGTCCTGGCATTTAAAGTGCACTTTCCGAACAAGCTCCTGGGCAATCTTGTGGTCTGAGGCGCAGACGGATGAAAATTTTAGCCCTATAAAATACAAGAAAACAATAACGAAATAATCATCCCAAATTGCACGTTAGTTCCGTGACGTAGTAGATGCCGCCACATGCATCCGATACTACTTCCAATTTCACATTTGAAAGCGTTCGATTAATCTTATTGTTGGCAAACATCTTGGCATCTGTTTTTTTTTCTTTTCAACCGTTCAGTGTCGACGAAACTGCAATGATTTTATTGCGATTGCAAAATCGATTAAATGGCCGTGACGCGCACTTTAGTAACGCGGGGTCATGAATCCTCGATCGACTTTCAACCACCCGGCCGGTTTCTCGTTTGTTCCAAAAAGAAAAAAATAAACATAAGTACACGTTACCACTGCCTAGATAAATTTTCGACGATAATAGCGCGTGTGAAAGTGATGAAATCGTTAATTAAAATTAAATCTTAATGTTAAGTACGGCATGCATTAGCTACATAATCGAACATAAAAGTGGATTTACTTTAATTAAAACTTTCCCACTTTCAAACGTTGTTTTTTTTCCTATTTTATTGCCAACGTCTCTATTATATTGCAACATTGAACGTATTCTTTGATATTAGAAAATGGACATTTCGCACAGAACGATAGTAATCTCTTTAATGTGTTTCAGGTCCCATTAAGAGCACATCATCATTATCATCATCATTTGCCAGAGAAAGTACGTCGATGTGAAAACGGCGCGATTATTTTCTTCGACATGCTAATCTCGTAGTGATGTGAGAACCAAAAGCGATCTACGAATTATAACTATAATATAAAAGTGCGAATCGTCTAATTTCTAGTTTTTCGAGTGGTTAAATTAAATAGTTTTAAAAAAAAGAGCACGTCGTTAAAACGGCTAAGTGACCTTTGCTGTGCACTGCAGCTTTTTTCGTACAGTTAGTTAACCATATAAACAAACGTGACGGAACTTTAATCAACCGGACTGTGATGTGATTTTAAAAGCGTTCAATTTAAATACGAAATCGCGTACTTAATTGTTTGTTTCGTCGGTACGATGACTATAACAATGGATCACAAAAACAATAGAAAAACGTCTTGGGATTCTAAGGTATGTACATACTTACAAATACATGTGATCTTTCAATAGGTTTATGTTACGTTCGCGTTTTTGGTCTTTCCTAATCTAGATCGGATTGTACTAAATTGCTCGTAATTATATAACCAAAATTGCTTCGGGCGACAAACGAGCAACAATGTAGTAACGTGGTTAATTTATTTATTATTATGTGCAAGTAGTGTAAGTTTTATTAAGACGCGATCGTGATCGTTGACTGCCCATTATACAGGGTATTAGTGAATTAACGTCGCGCAAGAAAGGTACATGTACCTGAGACTAATATAAACAAAAAATCTTAGTAACATTTTTTGATTTGAGCAAATTTACTTTTGAGGGGGGGAGGGTGTTTTCGTCCGAGAAATTAAACCAGTATTTCCTCTTTAAACTTCAACAAGTGACATTGGAGGGTTCTGAAAAGTACCGTTATCTCAGCTGGCATTCCTTTAGGTTACTACAATAGTAAACAGAAACTATTGTAGGGGTTGAAGTCGTAAATATCTTTTGCGGTCATTGACAAGTTTTAATCTAACAAATAGTCAAAATATTTCGTCATTTAAGTAGATATCTAAGTAGCTATTTGTTATTCATTTTATTTTAATCTTTTACATCTGCATGTGTTGTTTTAATAAAATTTCTAATTAATAAATCAATTTCAATAACGGCACTTCGATAAATGTACTGGAAAAAACTCGAAATAACACTGAAAGTTACTAACACTCATTGCGTCATTATGGAATGTTTAGTTTTTAAATTTTGCTTTTGGTCCTTATGTTTGCTAAAAACCCAAAAAATAAAGTACCTACTTACCTATTTGCGTTTAATTATACTTTAAAAGCCCGTAGAAATATCTCAATTTTTCAAAATCATAAAACTAGTACTGGCACCCCTTTTAGTTCAAGCCTCTCAATATTAAACGTAACTGTTCCAAAAACAGGCATGTTATTAATTATGTTAAATAAAGTAATCGAACTTTTACGTCTAAACCGAAAATAGGAATTGCATTCATAAATGAAAATATTCACAAAAATCTGCACTCTCCTACAATAGACCAAGAGCTGGTGAACATTTTCACATCCGAGTTTGTACCTCTTGAAATTTTGTAGGAAGGTAATTTTTTTAAGTCTGGCTAGGGAATGGACCACCATTTTAAGCAACTCCGGTTTCGAACTACCCCACTATCGTTTAAAAATGCAAAAAAAAAGGGTGAAACATTGTCGTTTGTACCTCTTGAAATTTTGAAGGAAGGTAATTTTTTTAAGCCTGGCTAAGGAAATAACAGTCTGGCTAAGCAACCCCAGTTTCGAACTACTCCACAATCGTTTAAAATTCCAAAAAAGGAATGTGAAATTGTAAGGAGAATTGTAGTGGGATTTCTATCTCATGAAATTTTATAGAAAAGTAGTCTTTTTTTAAGTCTTCTTGAGGAATGAACCACCTGATTAGGTAAATACGTCCGCGAACTACCCCTAATCGTTTAAAATTAAAATATATTCGACATTTTCATTTGTACCTGTTGAAATTTTGTGGGAAGGTAGCTTTTGCAAGTCTGGCTAAGGAATGCACAGTCTGGTTAAGCAACTCCGGTCGCGAACTACCCCTTAGTCGTTTAAAGTTGCGAAAAATGGGTGTGAAATTCTAATTTCTATCTCTTGAAATTTCGTAGAAAGGTAGATTTTTTAAGTCTAGAAAAGAAATAAACCACCTGATTAGGTAACTACGTCCGCGAACTACCCCTAATCGTTTAAAATTAAAATATATTCGAAGTTTTCACACCCCTTTTTACAACTTTAAACGACTAAGGGATAGTTCGCGACCGGAGTTGCTTAACCAGACTGTACATTCCTTAGCCAGACTTGCAAAAGCTACCTTCCCACAAAATTTCAAGATGTACAAATGAAAATGTCGAATATATTTTAATTTTAAACGATTAGGGTTAGTTCGCGGACGTATTTACCTAATCAGGTGGTTCATTCCTCAACAAGACTTAAAAAAAGACTACTTTTCTATAAAATTTCATGAGATAAAAATCCCACTACAATTCTCCTTACAATTTCACATTCCTTTTTTGCAATTTTAAACGATTGTGGGGTAGTTCGAAACCGGGGTTGCTTAGCCAGACTGTTAATTTCTTAACCAGACTTAAAAAAACTACCTTCCTTCAAAATTTCAAGAGGTACAAACGACAATGTCTCACCCCTTTTTTTTGCAATTTTAAACGATTGTGGGGTAGTTCGAAACCGGGGTTGTCATTTCCTTAGCCAGACTTAAAAAAATTACCTTCCTTCAAAATTTCAAGAGGTACAAACGACAATGTTTCACCCCTTTTTTTTGCATTTTTAAACGATTGTGGGGGTAGTTCGAAACCGGAGTTGCTTAAAATGGTGTTCCATTCCCTAGGCAGACTTAAAAAAATTACCTTCCTACAAAATTTCAAGAGGTACAAACTCGGATGTGAAAATGTTCACCAGCTCTTGGTCTACAATGGGGGCCATAAATTAAAGAGAACAGATGTTTTAGCGGCTGACCCAACAGTCAGTTTCACTTTCCGAGTTCTTAAAAATCTTTAAAGGGAATATACCCGAGTAAGACGATTATCAAATTAATAATAGCAATAACTCGAAAATTATTGATTTTAGGAAAAATTTTTATTTAGGTTTTTTGTACGTCTTAATGTTACCTACCCGTAGTTTTTTTCCGCGATATTAATTCACTAACACCCTGTATGACTCGCATTTGCGGTGTCCACTTTGAAAAATGTATACAGTAGAACCTCGTTGAAACGGATCGATTTTGGGACCGGAACCGATTCGGGATTATGAAAAATTTCTTTTATATCGAACAAAACACGTTTGAAACATATCGTATATTACAGATTTCAAACACGTTATCACACATAACAAACACATGTACAGTAAAGTCTACTTTCGGACATTCGAGTTAAAGGGGGCCGACTTAACGAGGTTCTACTGTATTCGAAGAGTTCCCGTCAACGTCGTTCCCTCTTCACTCAATCGAATCATTAATTTCCTCCATAATAATAGCTCCATTTAACGGTGCGCCGACATAGTGTGTAATGTGTGCGACGCACTCACAAAAAAAAAGTGTTTACGCACAGGCGCTAGACGCCACCGAAGCACCGTTTTTGGGGGCGCCAACTGAAATTTTACACGCGGGCGCCGTTAGCTCCATTGTTAATTTATACGCGAAAATTGGCCGAATTTCCGTAAAAACAGGCGACGAACGAAAACCGCTTTACGCAGAAAAATTTTGCCACATGAACCCGTTGGCGTCCCGTTACGAAATTTGGCGCGTAAATGGTCAATGAATGTCTTTAAAATGTACCTATGTATTTTTGTTTTCAAAAAAAATTAAAATGGCCGTTTTCGAGATTTTCAAAAAGAAAAAAAAGAAGTTCTTTTAAGGTTTTCGAAAATTGCGAAATTTAAAAGATCGCTGTCGTGTTGCTGCCGCGAAGAGAATGACGCCAAATTAAAAGCTATCCAGATCAAATAGTTTTCGATTTATACAGCATTTTCTAGAGTTGAGATGTTGTTATTTTTGTACGATTTTTGATTGTTTCAAAATAAACAACTCAAACACCACGAACCCCCCCAAAAATCTGAAATTTTTACAGTTTTTGCCAACTTTTTTTTTGTGCTACCATTGTACCAAATATGACGAATTTCTGGGATGTCCAAAAGGTTCAGATCATTGCATTGATCGGTTTGACATGATACATAATAATGAATTTGACGCATAATTTTTGAATATGCAATAATATACAGAATATTTTATTTAAAGTTCGGACAACTATCGTATTTATTCGCGTAGAAAATTCAATTAGAAGCCGTTTATTTATTACATAAGAGGTTTGCGGGGGGGGGGCTAACATCTTGATTTTTTTTTACTCGGGGGACGGAAGGGGTCGTGACAATTTATTACGTGCGAAATTTATTTTTTCTTGCATTTTTGTAATTGATTTTTCATAAATACCTATATTGTTTAAATGTTTAATTTATTTTTCCAATTATAAAATAAACATGCTTACTTATTAATTTCACTAACATTAAGGTACCGAAAATATTTTTATCTCACGTAAGATTAGATGGGGGGAGGGTAGGATTATACATTTTTCCTTATTTTGTCTTATTTATGGGACGGGAGGTGTCCAAAAGTAAGAAAAAACGCGCTATCCATACGATGTCTATTTGAATATTTTACAATTATTATTAATTTTTTATAATATTAAATCTTTTATTATCGTGACATGTTTATCGTAGCACTTTATATTAATAAATTCCGGTTTTTAAACTTGCTCTTCGAGAAACGCCGCGTATTTTTCGCACCTCGGTTTTCGGTTATTAAACAAAAAAAGGAAAAAAAGTGCGGAAAAACGATTCTATAGTTTGAACTGGGATGGTCTACAAATTCTCCGGCTTTTCAACCTTGCGTTTGCCGAGAAAAAAAATAATGACATGCCAATAACGTTATTTTATCGAGCGCTAATTTGAATATTTTAAAATGTTACTAAAATGGATATTATAGTAGGTACTCGGAACGACCTTAAAGACCCACATCGTTAACATTCACGCTGTAGAAGGTGCAAGTTTCTAAATTATGCAAAATATTCAAATAGGTATTTAATACGTAATGATTGTGTAAAATACACCGATTATGTTTATTTTTTGGGCGTTCTTCGCCAAAACGTGTTTAATGGGGCTAAATTGGCGGAAATTGACATTTTGAAAGGAATCGGGGCAGAACTACTGACGTAGGTAAATCAGAAACAAAGGATCGCACACTCGAACGCCTCCGTAAAATAGTAACAATTCGAATTGTTCATAAGCATATATTCGTTTTATAATTTGCGCCAGTTTTTTTTCCCCCGAGAATATAAGGTTTTTTTTTCTTAAAAATTGCGTTTCGACATCTTTGGAGGTCAAAAAGTTATTCGCGTGTAGGTATCTAGATTCTAGAAGAAAGGACTTTTTTAATAGCCACGATGCAGTTTAATGTGTGTCACAATGATCTGTTGCAAAATGCTTGATAATTATTGTTTTGCGGGACGAGATGTTTCATTCACAATTACGTTGTTCGCGTTTAGTAGGTTAATGTGTTTCTCGCTTACAGAAGCATTGACATCACTACGGAACCGTTAGTTGTGTTTACAAATTATAATATTATGTTTAATGTTAAATTTCGTACGCGTCGTCCCATTTTCCTCCATTTTAATAATCGCGATTTTTCTTGGCGTACACTTGCGTCGAGGAAATAAACTGACATAATGAGAATTGTGACACCGTACACCGCAATGATTATCGGTTACGGGAATCGATATTTATTTACACCTGGACGGACAAAAAAATTCCAATTACCTCTACGTCCTTGTCGCGGATTACGAATTAAAATTCAAATACGCGTTTTCGCCCGATGGGCTTTCTAAATTTGTAAAAGTGCCCTTAAGTGGAGAAAAACATGTGGAATTTGAAAATGTGACGACTTTCACTGGAATGTTTGTCGTGAAACGAATGACGCATCAGTCATTGTCAAGTTTAGCCCGATGTCAGCACTTCCGTGTTCCACAAATTACCAACAACAAAAATGTAGTTGTCCGAGTTTTTGTTATTTTATGCAAAAGATGGGTATCGACCTCGACCGAGTTCGAACCCGCGACAAGGCAAACGTCCAATACAATCTTCGTCGACGCCTCGATTATCCAAAATCGGGATCGAACAAAATCGTCCATCTTTCAAGGCAAACTAGACGATCGATCAAGCTTTTATTAATAATTTAATTGTCGAGGAAGCAATTTAAAGTATAACGGAGTCGCGATATTTCATTGTCGACTTTCTTTTTTTTTTGTTGTTTTCGGTCGTCGTAGAACTATTACTCGGACAGACGTTACAAGGATGTCGCAAAACACAATCTACTTTTTCTGCGGTTAATTGTTTCGAGAAAGTTTCTAATAATTTTTTTTTTGAATGTGGGGCGCGATCGATTGGATTTTTCGCGAACCCCGTCGGTTAATATTCTAATTTATGCGTAAAATTGAAGGCGCCTTTGTGTTGTTGTTGTTATTATTTTAATAAGAATTCCCACGTTAATTTCGTCGAATTAGTCACGGTAGGCGAAAATTTTTTCGATGGTTATTTTAGCAGATACGCATTCTTCAAGTCCAATGTGCGAAGACTCGCTTCACAAGGAAGCTAATTTTGTCTGTAATACGTAACACTTATTAGCGGAATCGTTTCGTAATTTTTAATTATTAGCTATAAATAATTATGTAATTTGAAATTGAGAATCTATTACTTTCTTTATTTTGTGTGGCCGGCGCATATGTCCGACCTCATTCCTAAGGTAAATCGTAGGCATCGATTTGCAAGTGTACGCATCACGTACTCTCTCATGTTTATGAATGAAAACATCCTAATCTGCCTTATTATCCCACGTCAAATTGCGACAATTACTTCCTACCGAACAGTTTTGTATGGTAAAGAGCCCTCTTGTAATTATTGCGCAAATTTTAATGATGTAATTGGTTGCCTCGATTAACGTTTGTCTAAATAATAATAATTACGGTTCTAAGTAGTAACCGATTAAGATTATTAATAGTAAACCTGCAATATCCTCTAATTTCACCGGTATATTGTATTGTTTCAGATGTCCGTAAGCACGGTGAGCTCGACGACCCGCCATTATAAAAGATCTCCAAGTTCAATCTTATCTTCAGATTCGGATATCCGGTTTACAAGAAAGAAATTGAGTTCGCAGTACAAGTGCGGTTGTTGCATCATCGCCTGTTTTCTTTTGTTGCTCTTGTTGGCCGCCGCCTCCGTTTACGTAGGATGTAAGTGAAATTTATAAATAATTAGGTATAAGATATATATCCGCAACGTTTTGACCTCTACTTGTTTGAAACAACCGTTGGCGGGATTCGAACCGGAATTTTGAAACAGAATTTCCTTTGAAGAGTAACACGGAGTAATTGCACCGTCCATCGTAAAAACGGTTAACTCCCTTAACAAAACTTGCGTAGAATTAAACGAATTGTTGACGTTGAACGTTATTAGTTAAAAGGTAATCGAGAAAATTAGTGTTTGCCATTGAATTTCGAAAAATCGATCTAAGATATCCGCATAACCGAATTCAAAATTTTAACGTCTCTTAAGTTTCGATAGTTTCACCATGACCAGAAACGGAGGGGCGATTGCTCGTTCTTAAAACCGGTGTCGTCCTCGTTTTGGATCTCCTCTTCTGATACTATTCTTTGTTCGGCAGTTTATCCTCAACTTCCATTATTGTAATGTTTTCTTCCAATGTCTTGCTTTCATCAAATATTACGTCTCTTGTAATAAAGACCATTTTATCGATAACATTCCACAATCTATAACCATTGTGTGTATAGCCGACCATGATTCGTGTCTCTCGCCACGAGGATCAGGTGATTGACAATTTTCCAAATTTAATCTTCCGCCATGGAACATCTCAGTTGGAGTAGCATTTTCTTTAAGTGTCGACGTTGGGCTTCTATTGGTTACAAGTGCTGCACAAAAATTTGCTTTTCCCAACATTTCTTTTAGTAATTTTGATTCCAGGATCATTGCTCGTGCCTTTTCAACAAGTTGAACAAGTCGATAGTTGTACCGTGAAATTCCAATTTTGAATGAGATGTTTTTGATGAATGCAACTTCTAGATGTTTCCAGGTTGGTTTGGTTAGTCTGTTTTCAGAAATCTGCAATATTTTCGTAAATGTCCAGGGGGGGCCCAATTCTCAAATCATTCGCTATTATAACGTATGCGAAAATGACGTCACAACAATGGGTTTCTATGAAAATTTGTTTGTTGTGACGTCAGTTTCGCATACGTTATGATAGAGAACGGTTTGAGAATTGGGCCCCAGGTTTTTACAATTACGTGATTTGAAAAGGGACGATCTCGACTGTTATTTTGCACATGCCGTTCTCCATAAGCACGAATGACTCACAAATTCTGCAGTCACTTAAATTTGTTCCTCGCCGATTATTCTTATTCATCTTTTGGTCCAGCAGCTCCCCTTCGCAAACTCAAGAGTCGGTTTGTCAGGTTCCAATGTTTCCAATGCGGCGATGAAATTCATCGTAGGATTTCGAAAGCATTAGCGCTAAGATGCATACGAGATGCATAGCTAAGAGATACGATGTCGGTTTCTTCAAGTTTAGCTCCCACGTACCTTAGTTCCCCAATTGTTTCGTCGAATGGCTGTGGCGAAATGGCCGCGCGACCATTAAAACTTCAAATTTAATAGTTTACGTGGTAAATTTACTGTAACACCCTGTATTGGTCGTTACCGATATAAGCGCTATTTAACTTACGATTAAATAAACAGAATTTTCCAGGAATAAAATAATAATAACGTAAATTAGTGATTATGAGAGATTTTAATAAGAAAATCGGATCGTACACTAAAGTTTTTTTACAAAATATTTAAATTTTATTTTTCTACAGATTTTAAATTTTCGCACATTTAATTCGGATTAGATAACGATCCGCGCTCGAGAATTTACAAACTATAGATAACCTATGCGCGCTTTCTATTTGTTAATTAAGTAACTGGATTAGCGGTGACCTTTGAGCGTCGGCAACAATATTAATCCAGCATTTCCTATTACGGCACGCCGCCGAAACCGATCGAAAACGGCATTTTGGAGTCGTTGCGTTTGCTTTGTGAAGGCGTTGCCGAAACACCCTGTATGTACAGGGTTAGTTAAAAGTATGGAGACGGCGATTTATTGTCGTTAATATTCATTTTAGGAAATTATGTTCAATACAAAAGTTTGTTATGAAATTATTATCTACATTTGAGAATACTTGAATTTTTTTTTCCTCAATTGTTTTTAAGTTACGGACGTAATCGATATTTTTTTGAAATGACAACCTATATTTCTGATTATTGATTTCGATAGTACATTCTATTCTCTTTTCAACGGTATACAATTTTCAATATGTTACATTTGAAAAAAATTGAGAAAAAGTGCCTTAAAGTTCAAATATTAAAGATCCATTAAATTAGCAGAATTAATTAACACGGTAACTAGACTCATTTATTTGCAATAAACTTATCAGTCACAATCTTATCATTAAAAACAAATTAATAACTAACTACATTAAAGTAAGTGTTCAAATTGTTGTCCATTTCTAATTTGACAATGACCCAATCGATTTACACTTTTTCTCAATTTTTTTCAAATGTAACATATTGAAAATTGTATACCGTTGAAAAGAGAATAGAATGTACTATCGAAATCAATAATCAGAAATATAGGTTGTCATTTAAAAAAAATATCGATGACGTCGTAACTTAAAAACAATTGAGGAAAAAAAAAATTCAAGTATTCTCAAATGTAGATAATAATTTCATAACAAACTTTTGTATTGAACATAATTTCCTAAAATGAATATTAACGACAATAAATCGCCGTCTCCATACTTTTAACTAACCCTGTATGTAAAAAAAAAATTAAAATCGTCGCCGTTCCATTCGAATTAGTCGCGGGAGTTTTTGAACTTGTGCCGTTTGAAGTTTTGGCCGATTTAGAGAAATTTCGATTTGAGAGATAAGAAAGTGGATGTTGTCGTGCAGTATCCGTGCTTTTTTCCTCCCCAGGCGAAAAGCGCCTGCAGTAATTATTCTTCACCTTAACGAATTAGAAAACGTGCAATCTTATTATTTTCCTAATTATTAAACGTCTTTTATTACTGTAATTATCGTCCGTTATATACGAAGTGTAATTATTTTTAAATAAATAATCGATTACCAAAATACACCTGTCGTGCTTGGTTTTACATTAGGTATTTATAAGCCGCTCGTAGATAAATGGCGCAAATCGCGATTTCAAACGTCGCGTCGTCCTTGTGCCGCTCCTTCGTGATCGTGCAAAAGCTTTCTCAGAAATTACATTTAAAGGAAGAAAGAGCTCGCGCCATTAACGGCAATTATCGAAATTAGAAAGTAGCGATAGAGGCAACGAGGTCGTTATTTATTTTTTTTAAACGTCCCGCACGAGCGATTATTTGAAACGACACCTCGTTCTTTTCCCGTTTCAGACACGTTTCTCGCGATGGAACCGCCAGAAGAGCAAATATACAGGGCGACGTTCAAAGTGATCGACGGCGACGTCTTCTCCTCCGAGCTGGCGGATCCCTCGACCGACAATTTTAAATTAACGTCTCGAGATTATAGAGAAAGACTGAACTTGTTATTTAGGCGTAGCAAAATAACGCACGGCTTTGCTGGAACCGAGGTGCTCGCCTTAGACGGGTTAGTATCAGATTAAATATTAGATTTCTAACCGATACCGATCTCGCGTGTCCTAGTAAGTGAAGTAGAAAGTTTGTCCGTTTGTTGTCTAACGATCTATTGCGTTTTAGAACCGAAGGGAAAGACCTGGTCGTACATTTCAACATCCACATCGACCCCACGTACGTGGACGTGCAAGCCAAAGACTTGGAGGAAATACTGTCTAAAGAGATTGCGCTCGAAAATTCGTTGTTCTTCCGAAACCTCACCATAGACTCGTCGACGCTCGAAGTGCAAGAAAGCCACGTCATCCCTTTGCCAACGTCCTCCTCGACCGTACGAATGGTTACTACGCAGGCGGTCACGCGAGCTCCGACTCCGCCGCGGAAATGCTCGCCGATCGAAATATCGTATTGCTCCGGGCTGAAGTATAACACGACGACGTATCCGAATATATTGGGCCATAAGGACGCGAAGGAGGTTCAAGACGATGTGATTTCCTTTCGGGAACTCGTGGACGCCGAATGTTCGAGGCTCGCCTACGAGTTCGTCTGTCAAGTTTTGCAGCCGTCGTGCAAAGGGGGAAAAATCGAGGACGAAATGATTTTGCCGTGCAGAAGCTTTTGTCGGGACTTCATGGCCGGTTGCGGCAGTCGCCTATTGTCAAAATTCAAGGGTTTGCTGGACTGCGCCAGATTTCCCGAATTTGGCGAAACGTCGTCCTGCAAAACCAAACCAGGTAAAACGCCGTACACAAATGTTCGAAACCGTCAGGTGCGGATATCGTTTGTTCCAGATTGCGTCCAAGAAATGCAATCTCGTGCATTTTCACCACGTATCTGCGACGGAATCGTGGACTGCCAAGATTTATCCGACGAAAAGTTGTGCACCTACTGTCCTATTGACCACATTCACTGTGGCATAGGTCGTGCGTGCGTTCGTGCCTCGCAACGCTGCGATGGAAATATAGATTGTCCCGATGCTAGCGACGAACGTGCGTGCCGTACGTATTTAAAATATATTCGCAAATTCGCCGTTACTACATTCGTAAATCTGTTGCAGTGAGCCTTGCGCCTAGTGTCGCAAACGTGACGTCGTCGGAAATCGTGACGCCGCACCTGCTGCGTTACCACTCGGAAGGTTTTGTGGTGTACAACGAAAAGGGCGAAATTGGAAAGCTGTGCACGGAGAATTTAAACGAAAGCCTCACGGAGAACAGAACGACCGAGGTTCTGCGCACGGTGGCCTCGTCGCTCTGCAAGACGTTGAGCTACCAGTAAGTGTGGCGAAATTGAACGTCGACGGAATTTAATCGTTCGCTTTCAGGAAGGTCCTGTCCGTCCAGGTCGAGCAAGACGAAGAAAACAACGTGCCGTACGTTAAAATGAGGAATCCCACCGCTTCCGAAATTAGCTTCGTCCGATCAGTTTGCGATACGAAGCAGGTGTTGAAAGTTAGTTGTTCCGATTTAGGTTAGTTCTGTTCGTAAAACGTTGCCCGGTCGTAAATAAACAAGCGATCGATTTCAGAATGTGGTTTGCAAAGCACGCATACGACTTTGGGCGTCGATGGTCTTTCGAAGATGGCGACTCACGGCGATTGGCCTTGGCACGTCGGCCTCTTCAAGGAGGACGTTCACATATGCGACGCCACGTTAGTTTCGTCTCACTGGCTGGTCACCACGGCGTCGTGCTTCCAAGGACAGCCCAAGGCCGAGTGGACGGCCCGTTTTGGCGTCGTGCGACTTTCGAGCTCTTCGCCGTGGCAACAGGAACGTCGGATCGTGGGCATGGTGAAATCGCCGGTCGAGGGTAGCACGATCGCCATGGTGAAACTCGACGAAGCAGTCGTCATGAACGATTTCGTTCGTCCAATTTGCCTGCCAACGGAGAAGACTGCCATTTTGCCGAACAACATGACGCAGTGCAACACACTAGGTTGGGCGAGGAACAGGGACCAACTCCAGCGTTTTCAGGTGAAGGTGGCGGACATGGAGAGGTGCGAGAACATCAGTATATCGACCGTAAACAGCCTATGTACGGAAGCCGTTTATGGTCAAAACGACTGCAACGTTAGTATCGATTTGAGGTGTCGAACGATTTAATGTTGCGAGATTGTTTTAGGAAGAAGAATTTGCGGGGACGTCGATGTTGTGTCTGTTGCCCGACGGCGCGAGGTGGTCGTTGGCGGGAGTTACGAATTGGAGAATAGCCTGTTCGAAATCGGGAGTCGACAGACCTAGAATGTACGACAAAGTTACGTCCAACGTCGATTGGATACATGAAACGATAAGTGCCATTTCGTGACTGTTGAACTTACATTTATGTTACTAGCGTTTTAATTAATTGCAAAAGACTGTTGTTTTTCTGTAAATAGGTAATCTAATAATTTACTCGTGTTTGTTTAACGTCGTGATTAGATCTATAATTTATAGAGATTTATTTTCAATACAGATCATATTTCGTATGTTTGCATCTGGAGTTTACCTATGATTTTTTTGCGATTGCTCGTGCGCAATCGACCTGGTTGTTTCGCGTCGATGTGCCGACAACTGCTGGATTTTCGCGTTTACAGTTTGGTACTTTTTTTCAAATGGGTTCTGTATAATTATTTATTTATTTTATTTTTAGTTAGTGTCGGATTGAAAATCGTTCCCGAAAAAATGGATTGTTATTGTAGTTGGTAATCGATTATAGGAAACGGTAGTTTTGGTGAAGAAACAATGACGAGTCGCGACTTGAGTGCTTTCATAAAGACGTATTTCGGAAATAGGATGTTGTACTTTTTAGTTTGGTTTTGACGATCGGTTTAGAAGACGAGGTTTGTAGTTTTTTGATAGGTCATCGCCCAATTTTATTGAATTTATTAAACTGTTTTTCTCCACTTTGGACAATTGAGGAGAATAGGGATAAAATTTAAGCTTGAAAAAATACGAATTAAACGAGCCGATTTTAGATTTAGAATGGCGTCGTCGTCGTCGTCACTTGTCAGGATCTTCAAGCTTACGCGTGTTACAAGTGACGATAGGAAAAAGTACAGTAAGATGCGTTGCATAACTACAGGCGTAACGTTTATGGTGAACGCAAACGAAGCCTTGACATCTGTAATTCTACAATAATTTACATTAGAATCGATGTTTAGGCGTCGAACCGAACTCGATCGTTGTCAACTGTCTACAAATTAATCGTCCAATTTGAAACAAAACAATTTTTAAAATCGTCTTAGAATATTATCCCGTTATTTACGTTTTACTTTTAGATCGTTCACGCGCAAAATCTAAAAATAAAGTGCGCCAGTTTTTCGTATCGTTTGTAACCGGTCTTTATCGACCAATGTCCTGTAGATTACATAACCGTCTATATTGTTTATATTCGAAAATTGCGACAGCACGGCAACGAAAAGCACTTTTAAAATTTAAATCCGTAGATAAGCGTTTGCTCGCAATAATCACGTACACATATTTGATAGCTTTTAATGTAGGTATCACGCCATTTTTGCGATTTACTCGTCAACGTTCGCAATGTCCGGATTAGCGTTCATCGACGTGCAAGACGCAAATCCCTTTGTACTGTTTAAAGAATGGCACGAAGAAGTTGCCGATGCCGGATTACTGTATTTTCAAATGTATTCGATGTGCCTGGCCACGTCTACCAGGTAAGTGCCGATCAAAGTGTCGAAATGGAAAAAACTTGGAAGAGTAATGAACTTAACATTAGTGAGAAACGCGGGCCCCTTACGAGGCCCGCAAATGGCAACCTGCGCCGTGATCGACTCGAGCGTGCGCTTTTTTCGACCACACTTATTTTCGTATCAAAATTTACAAACGATCTAATTTAGACGGACGCTTTAGGGATGGAAAAGTGAGCAACAGGAACGTCGTGATAAAAAAAACCGACGACGACGGTTTCGTCTTCGTGACCGACCGAAGGGGACAGAAATCGCAGCAAATTGTAGGTGCGCGCGTGTAGCCCTTAAATGCATCAATAACTATGGTTAACTGTTTTAGAACGAAAATCCGCGGGTTGCGGCCACAATTATGTGGAGCTACGCGAAAGATGGTAAAACGATTACCAAACAAGTGAGTAAATCGCACTACGTTTTGTTGTTCAGTTATATTTGCGAAACCAGATGTGTCGGGTGATTGTTCGCGCCCTTCGGCGCCCAACCCAATGACAGATGCTTATTATTTGTAACACTGAATTTTTGAATATTCGATAATATTCTTAACCTGTGTAGTATAATAAAAGTCATAGGAGCCGCTCTTTTGGTTTGCGTAAATCGCGTAGCAGCGTGTGGTGGACGGCCCTTAAAATATATCGTGACGTTAATGTCTTAATTAATATAGAAATTTTCTAGGTACGGATGGAAGGAAACATAATTGAAATAGATGATGGCAGAGTTCAAAAGATATACGACGAGGAGCCTCTCTTCTGCAAAATTCGATCTGCCGTTTGTCATCAAAGCAGCGAAGTCGATCACAAACAATTGAAGGAAGCGCACGATCGCCTGTTGGACGAAGTTTTGAACGACGGAAAGGTCCTGAAAAAACCTGAACATTAGTAAGTTTTATCTTGTTTCTAATTCATTACGGTCATCTTGCTTGTTGTTAGCATTGGATATAAAATCGTTCCCGAACGGATGGACTTTTACTACAGCTGGGACATGAATATAGCCGATAGGGTGGTGTTCGCGAAAACGGGAGACAAATGGGAATTCGTGCACGTGGCGGCTTGAGTGATTTTCAACTTGTAGGTATCTATTTTTCCGCAAATAAAGTTGCCTAATTAAATGAAACACGAAGCACGCCGTTTTGTTTTGAAATGGAAACGTGAAACGTTCGCCGCGCGGTGTTTTTGTTTTTCCCTTTTTGTGTTAAATAAGCTTGCGAGAATAAAGAACGGGGCGGGTGGAGAATGGGAAGGATGGACGCCGAGCCCAAACTGTTTAGAAATTTATTACGATGCTACGTCGAATAAACGGTTTTTTGGCCTATTTTTCGTCCCCCCAATGCACGGAAGAAAATAGTTTAGTTGTCTCATCCCCTTTGGAAGTGTTGCATTTCAAAACGCTCGACACGTATAGGTAGATAACACAGAAAGTGCATCTTGTGTCAATTAACATCGGCGGGTAAGTGCGACAGGGATAACTGCGTTATTGTCGAATTTTTTTTCGAAATATCCTTGTATACGTTTAATATTAAACGTGTGGTAAACCCTTGCTGTAAATAGGTACATCATATTGCGTTTTTTCCCCATTATTTTATTAAGTAAGTTTTTTCTTTTATACCTTGGGGGCTTAAAATTATTCATTAAAATTGTGATAAATAGAGAATTTCTATTGTTCTTAAAAGTGCTTTTTACATACTTTCAAGTCGGAATAGTTGCCATGTCATTTTTTTTACGTAAACGGTCGAAAGAAATTGGAGGAAAACGTCCGATTTAAAGAATTTGATAATATTTTTCTATTTGTATTATTTACGGTATATGTTAGATGTCGTTGGAACTAAATTTTTACGTTTTAATATAGGTACTTATCGATTTTAATAATAGCCTCGGCGACTCATCGGGCTGTGTTTATGTCTATTACGAATGAAACGTGAGATAAACATGACTCCAAAGTAAATCATAATATATAAATCAACAAAAACAGACAATCTAACATGACCTTTAATTACATTATAATAAACCAAGATAGCCGTTTTATTTACATAAGCGAAAATGCAACCAAAAAATTTGGATTGAACGACACAATTTATTACAACAAGGTTTGATTAGATAAAAACGGAATGTCTGTTATCTGCACGTCAAAGACAAATTTACAAGATGTACATGCACTTGAACCTCACGTAAAAATAACGTGATTCGTAGATACTTTTGATCGCAAACGAAAAAATTTTCCTAAAAAGTATAGACGTACTGTTAATTTTCGAATTGACCGAAAAACTCATATTCGACGCCGATAATCGACCAGTTAATTTGTACATTACTATTTTAATAACCGGTTTATCCTAAGCCGCCAATAGCGAATTTTATTCGATAGGCGATTCCTACCTGGATCCCCATGTACAAAAGAAAAACGACACGACCTTCCAAAACACCTTCGAACCTCCAATGGTAATATTAGCGCGGCCGATTTCTCCACGCTAACAATACCGGATGGCATCGAACGTAAACAAAATTATTTAAATTATTGCCGCAGACGGAACAGAGACGTGTAGAATATCTTCGCGATATTACATCGACGACGACGGTTCTATTGCTCGTGCTGCGCGCAGTGTCGGTTCGTTCGCGTCCAAAACAACGCGACGTTTCAAGACAAAATGACGATTAAAAAGAAAAATGTGCCCTGCCATTTGGTGTTGGAGGACGGCACGACGTTTCCTGGTGAATCTTTTGGGGCCAAAACGCCGGTCGAAGGCGAAGTCGGTAAGAATCGACACGTGGTTGTCGGGGTCGATGTTTTTACACCGCTAGTAATTTAAGTAGTTCAGATAACGAAAGCGTGGAAACAATTACGGTTATTAAAGTCGTTTACGTACCGCACTCGCTAATTGGGAAAATTTTTAATTAGATTTTCGGAATGTTCTGGCCAATTTTTAAATACGTACGTACACGTTTAAGCATTTTAAATTTTAGAAACCCATTTATTTATACAAATAACAAAGTATTCGCGGTCTTGATAATAATAAATTGGGAATTGATAAAGACGTCATTGTATAAATTAGGTGGAGTCGGCCGAAAAAGTAATGCGTGCACGCACCCGAGGCAATGGACGAGCGGCACAACAAGAAATTCCGTGTAATCTTTCCATTGTTAACAAGACTCTTGTTGGAATAGTTTCAAGTAACCGGTTTCCTCGTCGAGTTCGGATTTATTTTAACGATAAATATAGACAACGTAAGGCTTTGAAGTGTTGCGATATTTTTAAAATGTGTAACATTAAACGTAACTTAAATATTCAAACGTGGTTTTGTTAACAATGAAAGGATTACAAGGAATCTCGTGCTGTGCCGCTCGCCCATCGCCACGGACGCACGCAATACCTCTTCGGCCGACTGTACTGGACATGGTTGAACTGTCGAAAATATTAAATTAAATTCTTTTGATATTGTATGGTCTAATTGTAAGTTTTGAAGCTCTAAGCAATTTTTTTTAATATTTGAAGTTCGTGCACGTAAATCAATTTAAATTACCAAAGGTTTGTCTTTCAATGAGAGCAAGTGCATTTCGTTGTCGCGTCGGATCGATTCTATCGATTTTATTTTGTTTGTTTTTTTTCAATGCTAACGGGTGTTCAAAATACGTCTTTCCGTCTTGGTTAGCTGTGGGAAGACCCAGTTGGTTTAAGAGGGGGCTGAAAAAATCAGCTTCTACCATGTTTCCGCTAGTAACGCCACAGTAGTATTTTTCTAATTATTTTAATTATCATCAAACGGTTTAATAGTAAGATGGCGCGATTGTGGCATCAGCCTTTTAAATGTTAATTCCTGTTTTCTTGTACTAAATAGTTTCTACAGAGCGCGCTTTTTCATTGATGCATTGGCATCTAATTTAATTATGTTTACGTTGTAAACTTTGTTAGCGTTTATAATTATTTATTCTAGCATATAAAGTTACAGAATATAAAGAATTGGCGTTTTGATGAGAGACACAAAAATAATGAAATGCAAGTTAACAAGCTTAAAAAAATTATTTAACTTGCAACCGGAAAAGTTACCAAGTTATGGGAATGGAAAATTCAAAATATTTCTCTTCGAGAAAGCCACAATGATGATTATTGGTTTTTAAAATTTATTTTGTGTGTAATATGTGAGAGAAGTGCCATTATTAATACAAAATAAAAATTGTAACAACAATTTGCAATTGTAACAAATTGTATATATCAATATTACTGATATATGCACTGATGTATGTATATATTTCAGAATAATAATTATTATAGCATGCCATTAATTGCATTAAAAGTTAAATAGTTACAGTTTCGTTCTCAAATACATGTAGCTGTACGTTATTCGCGATAGGTTCCAATGCACGCAGCCATGCACAAAAGTTACTAAATTGTATATTTGTAATATTCAGATTAAAATTTTGTACATGACATTCCGATGTCTGCCGATGATTTACCTGCACACATATGACATGGCAAAATAGACTAAAATCTATTAGTACTGTAAAAATACGAGGTTTTATTGATGACGTGTTGGGACCTATCGCGAATAACGTATGTATATGTCGTAGTCATAATGCAAAATTAGGCTTTTTATAAAATGCCTAGGGATTTTATAAAAAGCAGGCAAAACGCGAACGTACAATGCAATTTTCGTTATGACTACAAATGACTTCAGGCAAATTGATAAAATGCCGGCAAAACGTGAACAGAAGAATGTATATCTCGTTCTGACTAATTATTTTCAGGCATTTTACAATTTTCCAACAGCGAAGTAGTCAAAACGTGAGAATAAAAATAATAAAATGACTTTAATAAAATAGCACAATGACTTTAATAAAATAGCACAATGACTTTAATAAAATAGCACAATGACAATAAATAAATCGGTAGACATCGGAGTGCCATGTTCAAAACTTTAATCTGAATATTACAAATATACAATTTAGTAACTTTTTATGCATGGCTACGTGCATTAGAACCTATCGTGAATAACGTGTAGCTACATGTATTTGAGAACGAAACTGTAACTATTTAACTTTTAGGGCCGATCTTTTCATCTTCCATTTAATTTAATTGACACATATTTACCATAGAAACGTTTGTTCAAACAATTGTTTCCATGTTAAAAATCTGTCAAGTAAATTTATTGGGAGATGAAAAAACCGGCCCTTAATGCAATTAATGGCATGCTCTAATAATTATTATTCTAAAATATATACATACATCAGTGCATATATTAGTAATATTGGATTTCCTATTGTTACAATTTTTATTTTGTATTAATAATGGCACTTCTCTCACATATTATACAAAAAATAAAGTTTAAAAATGACTTTAAATGAGTTTTTGTGACTTTCTCGAAGAGAAATATTTTGAATTTCCATTCCCATAACTTGGTAACTTTTCTGGTTGCAAGTTAAATAATTTTTTTAAGCTTGTCAACTTGCATTTCATTATTTTTGTGTCTCTTATCAAAACGGCCATTCTTTATATTCTGCAACTTTATATCCTAGAATAAATAATTATAAACGCTAGCAAAGTTTACAACGTAAACATAATTAAATTAGATGCCAATGCATCAATGAAAAAGCGCACTCTATAGAAACTATTTAGTACAAGAAAACAGGAATTAACATTTAAATAGCTGATGCCAAAATCGCGCCATCTTACGATTAAATCGTTTGATAATAATTAAAATAATTAGAATAATACTACTGTGGCGTTACTAGCGGAAACATGGTGGAAGCTGATTTTTCCAGCCCCCTCTTAAGTAATACCGCCGTGACACAACGAGAAATAATATATGAAGTTGATTTTAGCTAATTATAATATGTGCCTTTAACTTTCCACAGCCAACAAAGACTTGAAAAACTTTTTGATCACCTTTTGGCCAATCATTATTTGTTTACATCAATCAATTATTTATCGTGTGAACAATTAGAGGGCGGGGGGGCTAAGTTAAGACACTTGCCACAGGCGCTTCGTACCCTCGTTTAGAGCGCCGTCAGAAAACATTTTAAATAAAATATAAAACTATTTAAACATCACGTCTACATAAATAATTCGAACGATTTAAATAACAAATTGTTTCCCATTTTAGTTTTCCAAACTGGCATGGTCGGTTATCCGGAGTCTCTAACCGATCCCAGCTACCGTGCCCAAATCCTCATACTTACGTATCCGATCGTGGGCAATTATGGCGTTCCAGATAAGACGCTCGACGAAAACGGCCTTCCTTAGTAAGTAAAAACGTTTAACTCGTAGACGAACAAACGCCATTGCTTTTGTGCTTCAGCTGGTTCGAATCGAATCGGATTTGGGCGTCGGCGTTGGTGGTCGGAGAGTACTGCGATTTTCCCAGCCACTGGCGTAGCTCCAAGACGCTTGCCAGTTGGATGCAAGAAGAAGGGATTCCCGGAATTCAGGGCGTCGACACCAGAGAACTTGACGAAGAAGATTCGCGAGAAGGGAACGATGCTCGGTAAAATCGTTTTCGATTTACCGATCGAAAAGCAACCGACCATAGCCGATCCAAATTTGAGAAATCTCGTGGAAGAAGTGTCCATGAAGGTAAATAAGCAACATTCACGGGGCATTTTACCAGTTAGTACTTTTTTTTAAGAAACCCGTAACTTACAATCCGCACGGCTCTCCAAGAATTTGCGCCGTCGATTGCGGTTTGAAATATAACCAAATACGTTGCTTGTTACGAAGAGGCGCCAGGGTGGACGTCGTGCCGTGGAATCACCAGCTTAACGTCGACGATTACGACGGCCTATTTCTCAGTAACGGCCCCGGCGATCCGGTCATGTGTAAAGTTACGATCGACAATTTAAAAAACGTGTTAACGTCTAGGGATGTTAAGCCGATTTTCGGCATTTGTTTAGGACATCAACTACTATCGGTCGCCGTTGGATGTTCGAGTTTCAAAATGAAGTAAGTTATCGAATTATTAAAAAAAAAATAAAACAACCCGCATTTAATAGGTACGGCAATCGTGGTCACAATCAGCCTTGTATTCATCACGGCACGGATCGTTGTTACATGACATCGCAAAACCACGGATTCGCAATCGACACGGACTCCCTACCGAACGGCTGGGAACCATTATTTACGAACGCTAACGACAAAACGAACGAAGGCATCGTCCACAATGTTCTACCGTATTTTAGCGTCCAATTCCATCCGGAACACACCGCCGGACCTCAAGACTTAGAGTGCCTTTTCGATGTCTTTCTGGACACCGTTAAAGAATATAAATCGAACAACGTTAACGTCAAAGAAATGATCCATCGAAAATTGGTTTATCGACCAAGCACGCCCGTCATTTCTAAATTCCCCAAAAAAGTGCTCATCATCGGATCCGGAGGACTATCCATAGGCCAAGCGGGCGAATTCGATTACTCGGGATCCCAAGCCATAAAAGCTTTAAAGGAGGAAAACATACAAACCGTACTAATTAATCCGAACATAGCGACCGTGCAAACGTCAAAGGGCTTAGCCGACAAGGTGTACTTTCTACCGTTAATACCGGAATACGTGGAACAGGTGATCAAGGCGGAACGACCGGGAGGGGTGCTTTTGACGTTCGGCGGCCAGACCGGCCTTAATTGCGGCGTCGAACTGCAAAGGAACGGGATTTTCGATAGGTACGGCGTGAAAATTCTAGGAACGCCCATACAAACGATCATAGACACGGAAGACAGAAAAATATTCGGCGAACGCATTTCGGAGATCGGCGAGAAGGTCGCGCCCAGTTGCGCCGTTTACTCGGTGTCGCAGGCTCTCGAGGCCGCCGATCAACTGGGTTATCCGGTGATGGCGCGAGCCGCGTTTTCGCTGGGAGGCTTGGGGTCCGGCTTTGCTTACAACAAGGAAGAGATGAAAAGTATCGCCGTTCAAGCCCTCGCCCACTCCAGCCAGCTTATCATCGATAAATCGCTTAAAGGTTGGAAGGAAGTCGAGTACGAGGTTGTTAGGGACGCTTTCGATAACTGCATCACCGTCTGCAACATGGAGAACGTCGACCCTTTAGGCATTCATACGGGAGAATCGATCGTGGTGGCCCCAAGTCAAACGTTGTCCAATAGAGATTATAATATGTTAAGAACGACCGCAATCAATGTTATACGTCATCTAGGGGTCGTGGGAGAATGTAACATACAGTACGCTCTAAGTCCGACGTCCGAGGAGTACTACATAATAGAGGTTAACGCCCGGCTCTCCAGGAGTTCGGCTTTAGCCAGCAAAGCGACCGGTTATCCGTTGGCGTACGTGGCGGCCAAATTGGCGCTGGGGATTCCGTTGCCGAAAATCAAAAATTCGGTGACGGGCGTGACCACCGCCTGTTTCGAACCTAGCTTGGATTACTGCGTCGTCAAGATTCCTCGCTTGGGATTTAAGTAAGTTCACGAGAGTGAGCACGAAGATCGGCAGCTCGATGAAAAGCGTCGGGGAGGTGATGGCGATCGGAAGGAAGTTCGAGGAGGCTTTCCAAAAGGCACTGCGGATGGTCGAGGAGCAAGTTAACGGCTTCGATCCCTACATAAAAGCCGTCAACGACGACGAGCTCAAGGAGCCGACCGATAAAAGGATGTATGTGGTCGCCGCCGCCCTCAAGAACGGATACACGATCGATAAGTTGTACGAGCTAACTAAAATCGATCGCTGGTTTTTACAGAAGATGAAGAACATAATCGATTTCTACGAAATATTGGAGGAGATCGGACAGTCGCAGTTGACCGGCGACACGATGTTGAGGGCCAAGCAGATCGGTTTTTCCGATAAACAAATAGCCGGCGCCGTTAAAAGTACCGAACTCGCGATCCGCAAGCAAAGGGAGGAGTTCGGCGTCACTCCTTTCGTTAAACAAATCGATACGGTCGCCGCGGAATGGCCGGCAAGTACTAATTACTTGTACGTGACGTACAATGCGAGTAATCACGACGTGAAATTCGACGACGTTCACGTCATGGTGATCGGTTCTGGAGTTTACCGAATTGGTAGTTCGGTGGAGTTCGATTGGTGCGCGGTCGGATGTTTGAGGGAATTGAGGCGACTGAACAAGAAGACGGTGATGATTAATTACAATCCGGAAACTGTCAGTACGGATTACGATATGTCGGATCGATTGTATTTCGAGGAAATCTCGTTCGAGGTCGTGATGGACATTTATAATCTCGAGAGCCCGTTCGGCATTATTATATCGATGGGCGGACAGTTGCCGAACAATATCGCGATGGATTTGCACAGGCGACAGGCGAACATTTTGGGGACCTCTCCGGAATCAATCGATGGCGCGGAAAACAGGTTCAAGTTTTCCCGTATGCTCGATCGCATCGGGATCCTGCAGCCGCGTTGGAAGGAGCTTACGAATTTGAGGTCGGCCATCGAGTTTTGCGAGGAGGTCGGCTATCCCTGTTTGGTGCGGCCGTCGTACGTCCTGAGCGGCGCCGCGATGAACGTCGCGCATTCCAATCAGGATTTGGAGACGTACTTGAAAACGGCCAGCGACGTTAGTAAGGAGCATCCCGTAGTCATTTCCAAGTTTTTGTTGGAGTCGAAGGAGATCGACGTGGACGCGGTCGCTTGCGACGGTATCGTTCTTTGCATGGCGGTGTCCGAGCACGTGGAAAACGCCGGCGTCCATTCGGGAGACGCCACCCTGGTGACGCCGCCGCAAGACATTAATCCGGAGACGTTGGCGAAAATCAAGCAGATAACAAAAGCGATCGCGGCCAGTCTGGAGGTGACCGGCCCGTTTAATATGCAGCTAATCGCCAAGGTGCCGATTGCGTTTTTGTTAAAATCGATTATATATTGCGGTAGTTTTCAGGATAACGACCTAAAAGTGATCGAGTGCAACGTGAGGGTGTCCAGGTCGTTTCCTTTCGTTTCGAAAACCTTGGACCACGACTTCGTTGCGATGGCCACGCGCGTTATCATCGGCGAAATCTTGGAGCCGGTCGACGTTCTCGGCGGCTGCGGCAGAGTCGGCGTGAAGGTGCCCCAGTTCTCGTTTTCCCGGCTTGGCGGGGGCCGATTTTATGTTGGGCGTCGAGATGGCGTCGACGGGCGAGGTCGCTTGTTTCGGCGATAACAGATACGAGGCGTATTTGAAGGCGATGATGAGTACGGGTTTTAGTATACCGGAAAATTCGATTTTATTGTCGATCGGCAGTTTCAAGGTAAGATTCCGCGACGATCGTTTACGATCGTCGATAAATTGACCGTTTTGCAGCATAAAGTGGAACTGCTTCCCAGCATGCGGGCGCTCAGGAAAATGGGATTTAAGCTGTTCGCCAGTTTGGGGACCGCCGATTTTTATACCGAACACGGCGTCAATGTAAGTACAACAATTTTAGTTGAGGCGACACGTCGTTTTTTGTCACTTTAACCCCTTGGGTACATTTGACGTCTGAGACACGTCATTCACTTTTTTCCCCTAGGAGCGGACGACGTGTTTAAGACTTCAAACCAAAAATTAAACTCTTGGGTACATTTGACGTCTGAGAGACGTCATTCACTTGTTTTCCCTAGGAGCGGATGACGTGTCTAAAACGTTATTTGAGGTTAGGCACAATTCTGTTCATTTCATTGTATCAGTCATAATAGAAGAGGCAATTACACTATTTCGGTGAACATTATTTGCGATACACTGCCCCATTATGTCAAAAACAAGGAATATATTTTATGATAGTGATAGCGAAAGTGACTTTGAGAAATCTGAAGAAGAATTGTTTAGTGATCCTGAAATTGACAATTACAAGGCGAAGGTGATGAAGACGATATTGAAATAGAAAATGATGACAATTGTAATATAAAACCAAGGTTTCGAAGGCGCACAAGACGTCTATCGAGCAGTGATAGTGAATCTTCTCGTGAACCAGTATCAGAGGAATGGATTTGGGAAGAAGAAGAAAATGTAGCCGATATAAAAAGTTTTTCTGAAATATCTGGAATTAATCCTTTGAGCCTGCGTAGACTAGGTGGTAATCCTACGCCTTTAGATGTTGTGAAAGAAGTCTTGAATGAAGATTTTTGGGACACTATAGTAGAAGAGACGAATAGATATGCCAGACAAGTGATAGAAAAAGAAGGTTGTGTAACAAAAAAAAACCAAAGGTGGTTTCCTGTAAGTTCTGATGAAATGAAAGCTTATATTGCATTATGCATCTTGATGTCGCAAATGAAGAAGCCGAAAATGCATATGTATTGGTCAAAAAGATATGCAATAAGTACTCCAATTTTTGCCAGCACTATGCCACGCGATAGGTTTTTTGATATTTCAAGCTTTCTACATTTTACGGATAATGAAAAGGAAAATAAAGATGACAGAATAAGAAAGATTAGAAATATAATGGATTACTAAATTTTGTTACCTTTATACCCCTGATAGTGAAGTAGCTATTGATGAATCGTTAATGAAATTCAAAGGTCGATTGAGTTTTATTCAATTTATTGCCTCCAAAAGAGCTCGTTTTGGCATAAAATTGTATAAACTTTGCGAATCTACATCAGGTTATTGTATTCGTTTCAAAATTTATGTCGGCAAGAATAAAATCCAAGGAAGTGATATACCTGCCACTGAGAGTGTAGTCATGGAAGTGGCACAGCCTATTTTAAAAAAAGGTTACACGTTGTATATGGATAATTTTTATTCATCACCACATTTATTTCTGACCTTACTAAAAATGATACGAATGCTGTTAGAACTGTTCGGAAAAACAAGAAGAATATGCCAAAGGTGTTTTCTTCGATGAAGTTGAAAAAAGGAGAAGTCAAAACTTTATCCAGTCACGGTTTATTGGCTTTGAAATGGAGAGATAAAAAAGACGTTCACATACTTAGCACGAAACATTATTATAACGGTTTATTGGCTTTGAAATGGAGAGATAAAAAAGACGTTCACATACTTAGCACGAAACATTCAAATGCTGATTTGATAAACACAGGCAAAAGGAGAAAAAATGAAGGTGGCGATAGCGAAAATATTATAAAACCGGCATCTGTGCTTGAGCATAATAAAGGTATGGGAGGCTTTGATAAACAAGACCAATTGCTAGCGTGCTTCCCAGTTATGAGAAAATGTGTAATATGTCAACTGCACAACCAAGGCAGGCATTACTTCCTTTCGTTTAGCTATTGCCGGAGAATTGCTGGAGCAATTATCATTGCCAAATTATAAACGTCGTGGACGTCCGTCAAGTAGCGATACACCATTTCGTTTGACAGCGAAAAATTGGGCACACTTTCCTGAGAACATTCCGTCAACTAAGTCCAAGCAACACCCTGGAAAAAGGTGCCGTGTTTGTTATAAGCATAATATTAGGAAAGAGACTACGTGGCAGTGCAAACAATGCAAAGTAGCACTGCATTTACCTACTTGCTTTGAAAAATATCACACTCTGCATAATTATTAGTAATTGGTTTTTTGTTATAGCTTGAACTTATTTCATTTAGTTTTATTTTGTTGTTATTAATTTATTTTTGTTTTGCAATTCTAATTACTTGAAGACATCTTAATACTATATATGTCACCAATATTTTAGAAATAAATAAATTCTTACGTAAAATGTACTGCTTTTACATACTACTCCAAGCAACCAAAAATTATATCCGTTCCACATGCAAATATTTTCTCAAATAAATCCGTACCCAAGGGGTTAAAAACGAAAATTCCCAATTCGAAAAATAACCTTGCAACATAATGGAAAAACTATACAAATAATTTTATTACTAACGATAAGCGTATACAAATAAAATGGTATACGTTCGGGACTTATAGACTCGTAAGTTCGCCGTCGTTGCTATCGTCAAAATTAACGGCCGACGAAGCGAAACACGCGGACATTTCGAATTCGTCGCTCGAATTGTTTTGTTGTGGACGAGATCGTTCTTGGACGTGAACGTCGACGCGAACTCGTCTGTCGTTTTCGTTAATTCTCCGGGTCGTTTCGGTACTCGACGGTTTCGGTTCGTCGGTCGGCGCCGACCCGTTCGAATTGTACGACTTGCTCAGGTTGACGACGTTTATCTTTTTCCCTTTCACCTGCACCGTGCCGCTCGTCGGGAACGTATAAGACGTGTTCCGTTTGGGCGTCGTCGGCACCTTCGACTCTGCGACGCGTTTTTTATGGCAGCACTCTTCGTCGTGCCTGATTTGACCTTGAAACGAAAGGCCGCCTTCCGGGTCGATTACTTCCAAAACTTTCGTCAAGTACCACGCCTGTTTCAAGTAAAACAGCGTCTGGCGCGTCGAAGACAACCTGAAACACTTCTTCGCGATCTGCAGAAAGTGTTGGACGTAAAACGCGAGCAGCTGGATTTGTCTGACGTCGTCTTCCTCGAGGCGCTTCTTAACGGACACCTACAAACAAACGTTCAAACGAAAAAAAATGCACGCGAACGGACTTGCCTTAAAATTGGGGGACTGCTTGCATTCGATTGCGAGATTCTTGTTCTCCTCTTCCTTGAGCATTAGCTTTCTCGTATAAGCTTGACGTTGTTGATCAAGTAGCCGCCTATTCCAATGCTGTTCTTTATCGCGCTTTTTCTGTTTCGATTGGTGCTCGTTTTTTCTTTTGGCCTCCTCTTTGTTTCTGATTTGCGCGGCCGCGATGATGGTTTGCTTCACGTCCGCCGAAAACACGTTGTCTACGGTTAAAATGTCGTGGAGCCTCTCGAAGTCGGTTTCGGGATAGAATTTGCCGGACGCGTACTTCAAATGCGCGAGAGCGAAAATCACGTGCGACGCCGGCGACTCGAGGATGTTGTTGAAAATTTCCAAAGTGGTCACTATGTATTTGCCGGGCACATTTTCGAGCAAGTTCTTTCCGCGAATGAAGTAGTGCGGCAACTGTCTCTTGCTCAAGCACTCGTATAAATTTTGCAGCACCAACTTCAGCTTGGCACCCATTCGGTCCTCGGGCCACGCCTTGTAGTTCGCCTCGCATTCCCAAAACATGAAGTTGCGAATGTGTTCGACGATCAAGCCGTGATTTTGAGTTTTTGGCTCTACGAACGTTTTGTGGAGGGCGATGATGATCAGGTAGAGCCGCGTCTGGGCGTGCGACATCCTGAACTCCAAGTACCGTTCGGCCTTGGGAAAGCCGACGTCCCATTCTATTGTCATTTTCGAATTTTCCCCCTTTTTGGGCATAAAACCTTTGGGTACCACGACGCAATTTAGTTTTCTCGCCTCTTCGATCATCTTGTCGGTCGGCCATTTGTACGCAATCGGCTTCTTTCGTCGTCGATCCAGCACCGTAACGCGACGCCTCAGCGTCCATTCGAAAGCGATTTCGTCGGGCCACGGCATCGCTATAGCCGGTATGATCTCGTACTGAACGATATTGTCGCGATTGTCGATGGTATCGCAATAAATCGCGCCCGAAATCGACGTGGCTTGGTCGATCGACTCTTTCGTGAAATCTAAAATTTCGCCCAGATAATTGGGAAAAACGTTATCTTTAAAGTGATACATAAATTCCGCGGAATTTAGATAGTAATTAGTCAGGAACAGTTCCGATTGTTTTGGGTTTTTTTTGCGCGTCGAATTATCGTCGTCTTCGTCATCGTCGGAATCCGAGTCGAAGAGGTGCTTGTTTTTTACTTTGACGGGCGTTATACATTTCGACGGTAACTGGCCCATGTCGGTGTAAATGTCCTTGTCCAAGATTTGTAGCTTGGTCGGCGTTTTGGCCGCGGTTATCCTGGTGTACTCGTAATCCGACTCCGTGTTAAAACCAGAATCGTCGGCGAAGATCTCCGACGACGTCGACGGCTTGCTCTCGAATTGGATCGGTTTGGACCGATACGAGGAATAAACCGAATCCATCGATTCCCTCTTTCCTATTTTGAAGCCGTTCGAGTAGCCCGCCGCCGTTCCCAAAATGTTCACCTTCACGAAACCTGCAAAGATACCGCCGATAATTTCGATCGTTTTGTTTTGCGCGCACCTATAGGGTCACCTTTGTGTTCTTTGGATTCCTCGATGTCGGCGTGATAGCACGGTTTGTCGATTCGGCTGTAATTCGCCGAATTCACCTTGTCTTCGATTTCGATGGTGTTGTGAAGCACGTACATTCGTTGGGAGACCAACGGTTCCATTGTGCCCTTTTTTGGACCGCGCGACGGCCTGAACTTGACCCACCTGTTCACGCTTTGAAATATGGCGTCCGGCATTAGCAGTTCCTTTTGGTGTTCTTTTATCAGTTCGCTGTTCGCCTTGCGTCCCCTTTCGGAAACCGTGTTCGCCAAAATTCCAATCTCCCTGAAACGAAAAAACGGACCCGTTTATTTGCTTATCTAACCGTCGTTGTTTACTGTCTTAGTCTTCCAGTTTAACGTTATCTTGACACTTGCGTGTTCTTGAAACGTGGAGGGAACGATGGAAAATACGTAAGCGATTTTGGTGCGAAAGAAAATACACTACACTCAACCAAAAAATTACGTAAATACAATAAAAAATCATTATATTAAGAACTGGCGTTCATTAATTTTCTTCCAATGTACGATTTCATCATTACGACGTATGTCCAAAGATTACTTGATGTTCGAAATCATTACCCAATCAACGTTTACTGGTGTAATGACCTTATACATTATACCTTATAATGCAGTTCATTACGTTAATGAATAATTTGACTGCTCCAATGAACAAGTTTTCTTTGTTTTAATAAATTAGTACATAGATAATATGGAATTTGATTTATAGCGATAATAACTGTGTTTATTAGTTTCATCAATATTCTTACATAAATTCAATAAATTATTCCACTGAAATGCAAAGTTTGTTTATTGTATCAACGAATGTGTTCATTAACGTGTTCATATGTGTTCAATGATTGGATTGATGAAAAAGAGTCGTCGAAGCAATCAAGATATCCATTAAATTATGAAATACGTTCATCAGTTTCCAATGAACATAATAACATTGGGACTACGAACATGTAAATTAAAAAATGAACATCTATTAGTAGTATCGATGAACTTTTCATTGTATCAATGATCAAAAAGTCAATAACTGGCGTTCATTGATGTTATGTACAATAATTTTTTGAGTGTACCGCGTCTGAACTGGAGAAGAAAAATATTTTTCTTGCACGGTAATTGCAGGACAAGAATTTTTGAAAAATTCGCAACTTTCCATTGTTATTAGAAATTGACGACAAAATATTAGTTGTCGAAGAATCCCGTACAAACTAAATCGTTCGACTCTAAATTGAAGAAGCGCCCATGTTAATTGTTGAATGTTGGGATGCCTAAAATTGGTTTTGAAGATTTTCATAAAAAAATCACTCGTATTTTCCTAACTTTTAAAGCAAATCTTACATTTGGGGATGTAACGACATTTCCAAAATTTGTGCTAACCGTCCCAACTTGTTTGCAAAAGTCAATAAAACACTTACTTCTGATAATCATCGAAAAACATGATAGACATCAATGTTTGGTTCAATACGAACGTCTCCGGATCGTCTCTGAATTCGAGCTTGAGCAGTTCGACGGTTTCGTCGTCGTACCGGTTCGGATCGTATATTTCGTACTGGTTCCTGTGGGACGCCTTGCGGGACATTCCCACCGTCGCACTTAACATTACCTTGTTGTCGTTTACTAAACAAACTTCCCATTTTCAATAATCGGGACGCGTCGTCCCTCACTTACGCGACATGTTACGGGGAATCCTATCGCGAACGTAGACAATTATGAACTAATAAATCAAGGTTTGTGGTATCGTGCGTTTAATTCGAACACAGATTACAATACATATTATCTTAACTGATTACGATTTTTCAAACGTAATATTTTTGTAATTTTCGAATTTGAACTTCTCAATATAAGGATTATGCTCTTCGTTCAAACACAGATAATAGATAATTAAAGCGTACGACGTGACCGAAACAACTTCAATTTTGTTATTAAGAAAATCTTACACAATTTCCCTTTCATAATAATCTAAATCCCTCTAATCTTTTTAGGTTGAATCTGTTCAATGGACTTTCGAAAATATCGATGACATCACCAGCCAAGGGGAACTGCGACCGTTAGCCGAATTCTTATCGAAAAAACAGTTCGACTTGGTCATCAATCTTCCAATGCGCAACGGGGGAGCCCGAAGAGTTTCCTCCTTCATGACTCACGGTTACCGCACGCGCCGTTTAGCCATCGACTACTCCATACCGTTGGTAACGGACGTCAAATGTGCCAAACTATTAGTCGAAGTGAGCAACTGTCGTTTAATCTCGGGAAAAAAAAGACAAATAATTTTTCGTTTCAGGCCTTGGCGCAAATACGCAGGGCGCCTTTGATGAAAACGCACATCGATTGCATTACGTCGCGCCAGCTAATAAAATTGCCCGGTCTCATCGACACTCACGTGCACGCACGCGAACCGGGCGCGACGCACAAAGAAGACTTCGCCTCGTGCACCGCGGCCGCCTTGGCCGGCGGCATTACTCTCATATGCGCCATGCCGAACACGAACCCCGCGATCGTCGACGAGCCCACGTTGGAACTGGTCAAAAAATTGGCAAAAGAAAACGCCAGATGCGATTACGCCCTGTTCGTCGGCGCTTCGTCCGACAATGCCACCATCGTACCGGAACTGGCTCCCCAAGCGGCCGCCCTAAAAATGTACCTCAACGACACCTTCACCACATTAAAACTGGACGACCTAACAGTCTGGTCGAAACATTTATCCAACTGGCCGAAGAAGGCCCCGCTATGCGTACACGCCGAGGGACAAACGACCGCGGCGATCCTCTTATTAGCCAGCCTCCACAATCGGCCGGTTCACGTGTGCCACGTTGCGCGCAAGGAGGAGATTCTAATAATCAAAGCGGCCAAAGAGAAGGGACTCAAGGTCACGTGCGAGGTGTGTCCCCATCACCTATTTCTCTCCACCGACGACGTAACTTATTTAGGCCCGTCGAAAAGCCAAGTGCGTCCCGTTCTCGTAAGTCCCGAGGACCAAAAGGCTCTGTGGGACAATATCCACGTTATAGATTGTTTCGCGACCGATCACGCGCCCCACACCTTGGAGGAGAAGCTCGGTAAAAACCCGCCGCCCGGTTTTCCCGGCCTCGAAACGATCCTCCCGCTACTTCTAAACGCGGTCCACGAAGGAAAGCTGAGCATCGACGATATAGCAACTAAATTCTATCGTAACCCGAAACGCATCTTTAATTTACCGGATCAGTCCAACACGTACATCGAGGTCGACATGGACGAAGAATGGGTCGTCCCGGAAGCGATGCCGTACAGCAAATCGAAATGGACGCCGTTCGCGGGAAAAAAATTGCGCGGCTCCGTACACAGAGTCGTACTTAGAGGCGAAATAGCGTACGTCGAGGGGCAGGTGCTCGTGCAACCAGGTTTTGGTCAAAACGTGCGCGAATGGCAAAACAAAAAATCGTCGTACACGTTATCGGTCGATAGTCGTCCGTCGTCCGCTCTGGACCGTCCGATATCGCCTGCCCCGATCTCTCTTCTTGACAAGATAGACTACAACGACGGACAGACCAACGAGATATTTTCACGTCTGCTCTACGAACCGACGAAAGTTCATTTCGCTTCGGACACTTACGGTTTAGATCAAAAATATCAACGAACCGTTTCGCCGTTGCCACCCTTGAACCCGCTGACTCGAATTAAAGGGGACAGCATTACGAATCTTAACTATATCTTGGATCCGCCGCCACACCCTCAACCGCACAATGCGCACGGTTTAATGGGAAAACACATCCTAACGGTGGATATGTTTAGTAAAGAGCATCTTAACGACATCTTCAATTTGGCCCAAAAGTTTCGCATGTACGTTTCTAAAGATAGGCCCGTCGATCATATTTTGAAAGGGAAAATTATGGCTTCCATTTTCTACGAGGTTAGTACGCGAACTACTTGTAGTTTCGCTGCAGCCATGCAACGGTTGGGAGGTAAAGTTATATACATGAACGAGAGTAGTTCGTCGGTTAAGAAAGGGGAAACGTTGGAGGATTCGATTTCGGTGATGGCCGGATACGCGGATGTGATCGTTTTGAGGCATCCCGTGCCCGGATCTGTATTGGTAAGTGAACGCGGGGCCGTTGTTCGATGTAGGTTGACCTAATATTTTAATAGAAAGCGTCGCAGCATTGCCGAAAACCTCTTGTGAACGCGGGGGATGGTATCGGGGAGCATCCGACGCAAGCGCTTCTGGACGTGTTCACCATTAGAGAAGAGATCGGCACCGTTAATGGGCTGACCATAACTTTGGTCGGCGATTTGAAAAATGGGAGAACGGTGCACTCGCTGGCACGGTTATTGACTCTGTATAACGTGCAATTGCGTTACGTCTGTCCGCCAAATTTGAACATGCCCAACCACGTCGTGCAGTTCGTGGCGTCGAAGGGGATACATCAGGAGGAGTATTCGAATATGGAGTCGGTACTGCCGGACACCGACGTCTTATACATGACTAGGATACAGCGGGAACGCTTCGAATCTGAAGAGGAATACAAAAAGGTGAGAAATGAAGTGAATCTTTGTGCAGTGATGTAACTCTGTAAGTTTGATTCGTTAATCCGATTTATCTGTGTTAGGCATGCGGACACTTCATCGTCACGCCGCAGCTGATGACGAGGGCCAAAAGGAAAATGGTGGTCATGCATCCTCTGCCCAGGGGTTTCGAGATCGGTCCGGAATTCGATACCGATCCCCGGGCTGCCTACTTTCGTCAAGCCGAGAGCGGAATGTACGTTAGAATGGCCCTCTTGGCGATGGTTTCGGGAAGGATTTAGTCGACTGTACGATATTAAAATATAAAATTTGTACATTGCCATAGAATAATAACTGATATATATATATATGGTAATACTTTAAATGTATTTTATATTTTCTAATGTGTTTTGTAAAATAAGTTTACTCGATGCGAAGTACATTTATAGTTTTAATTTGTAAGTCTTTTTCTTGTTTTGCTGTATTCAAATTGACAATCCTCATTATTTGATTCTAGTATCCCAACTACTGCACTTTCAAGATGTTATTTTAAGGGAGTGATTTTCTAGTGCCTTAGATGCAAAACAACGGAGAAATAAACGGTCACTTAATTACGATAGTTTTTTTTGTATAATTTTTTTTATTGTGTATTGCAATCTGTTTATACAACAATAAGCAAAAATTAGGTTAGGAGTTAATGTGACATGAAACAATGACTTGAAGATTGAAACCCATCGGTTTACAACACAGTAGCTACTTAGTATATAAGGTTTGTGTAATAATAACTTAATTAGTCAAATCTATTAGGTAGGTCGAGCGGTGTGTACCTTTGAGTGTTTGCACTATTGTCCAGTAGATTCAGAGCTAACTCATTAGAATGGTATTCCAGATTGTTTAGGTATTTTGCACTACACTTCATTATCACATTTTTAACTGTATCGACATTTAAGTCACGTAAGATGTCTGCGTTTCGAACAAAATATGGAGCATCACACATAGCACGTAGCACTTTGCACTGGAACCTTTCTAACATCTGTATGTTGGAGTTTGCAGCTGTACCCCACAGCTGGATGCCGTATGTCCAGATGGGTTTGAAAACCGCGTTGTAGACAAGGAGCTTGTTGGTTAACGATAATTTAGATTTTCTACCAAGTAGCCAATAGTGTTTACGGTATTTCAGACCAAGCTGTTTGCGCTTTGTCCAGATGTGGGACTTCCACGTTAAGACTTTATCAAGGTGCAAACCTAGATATTTAACCTCTGTCAGTTGAGTTAGTGGAATATTGTTTACAAAGACTGCGGAAGATGCACCTTTGCGTTTTGTAAATGTTATATGAAAGGATTTTGCTTCGTTTAGTTTAACGCGCCATTTTTTAGTCCATTGTATTACTACGTCTAGGCTCTGTTGAAAGAGATTTACAGCAACGACCGAATCTCTATGGTTTACCATGAGTACTTTATCGTCAGTAAAAGTAGCAGTGAATGTATGAGGATTGATTGGCATGTATGCTGTGAAAATGATGTACAAGATGGGTCCAAGTACACTGCCCTGAGGTACGCCGGATTTGACTGGATGTAACTTAGTTTGGTCTTGTCTATACTTTACCTGAAAATATCGTTCCTCTAGGTAAGATTTGAGGATAATGTAAAAAGAATGTGGTAAGAATGCTTTGAGTTTGTACAGGAGGCCCGTGTGCCAAACTTTGTCAAAGGCCTGACTATCATCAAGGAAGGCAGCTGTACAGTATTGTCTATCCTCAAAAGCCTGATTTATCGTGTCTACAACCCTGTGCACCTGTTGAATAGTGGAATGATTACCACGAAAGCCAAACTGGTGATCTGGGATGATATTATGGTCTTCCAGGATCAGGGCCAGTCTTCTGGTCAATAACTTTTCCAGTAGCTTACTTAAAACGGGCAATAGACTAATTGGCCTATAGGAACCAACTTCGTTAGGAGGTTTACCAGGCTTAGGAATGATTATTACCTGTGCTACCTTCCATTGGACTGGAAAGTAACTCAGCCTCAGGACAGCATCACTAAGCCCTTGCGCGGTAATTCTTTGATTAGTTTCCCTGTAATCAAATCATAGCCTGGGGCTTTCTTCGATTTTAGGTGGTGTTTAATCAGTTGTTTGACTTCATTAACTGTAAATAGTTCCATGGGCAGAGCGAGTTGGTATGGTATATCCAGAAAGTCCTGTATTTCTTTTTCCTCATCGACGGTTATTTAAGATGGAATAGGTTGAAAGACATTTACTAAATGTTGAGCAAACAGATCGGCCTTTTCTTGATCAGATCGCGCCCATAAACCATTAAGTTTCCTTAGGGGGGAGATTTTTGTATAATACAGGTGAATTATATAATTTGTAATTACTTTTAAACAATTTATATGACTGTTATAACTGTGGAAATGTAGTAACGCGTTTTTTTCTTCAAAATTTCGAAAAAAACTTGAATTCGACGAAGCGGGCGTCATTTCCTTGTTTAAGTGGAAATCGATGTTATGAGTAGAAAATAGTCAAATCAATGGATTCTAGTACGGTGAAAATTTTGCGAAAAAAACACTGACGCTGTTTTATGCAAGATTTCGCGAAATGGGAAAAAATTTAGTTTGTCATTTCTTGCTTTGTTATTCTTGAAAATCTACTTATCTGGCCGTTCCGGACTTGTTCTAAACAATTCAAGTTGGGTAAAAATTTTTCCAGAAAAAAGAAGAAAACGGGGACTTTTTCGAGATTTGGCAAAAATTTTAAATCGTCGGAAATGCGCTTAGATTGTCATTTCTTGCATTGTTATTCTCTAAAAACTACATTTCAACTAATTCCGGACCTGTTCTATGCGTATCGGGTAGCATCATTTTATCGAGATTATAAAAAAATTTAATCCATTTAAAGGCCGGCAGATGGTTACTTATTGCTTCGTATTACTTGAAATACGAGTTTTCTAATCGTTTTCGACTTGTTCTGAACGTTACGTCTCAAAACGTTGCGGTCAAAATTTTGTCGAATCCCTGGCTTTTTTTCGATATTTCTTTAAAATTTTAAATCGCCGTAATGCGCTTAATTTGTCATTTCTTGCATTGTCATCGAAAAACGACTTTTCTAGGCGTTCCTGGACCTGTTCTAAATAATTCAGGTTGGGTCAAAATTTTGTCGAGACCATGGACAATATGCTTTTTATCGAAAAGTTTCAAATTTTTTTTCAAAATTCTGCCCGAACTTAATCTTTTTATAACAACAATAACTTATCCCATTTCTTTGAAAAACATTGTTAATCCAAAATGACTACATGGTTACAAATAGTAATAACTATGATGGTTATCTAGCAACAAATAGTAGAGAATTCATTAACATCCACCATTGGATATGAAATGGCGGTCGATCGGATATCAACAGAGGTTATCTTACGTGGAGTACATCTTACATGACATCCATTTCATGGCCGTAGACATAGGGATACGTTATGGACATACAGGGTGCGTCCAAGAAATTTCCGGAATTATTTTTTACCGCCCAAGCGCGAGCGGGCGGCCGTTCCTGTCGGGATTGGTGGTGGGGGTTTTCAGGCAACAGGGAAAGAATATTCAGTTGCCTCCGAACCGCCAGAGAGTGTGGATTGCTTGTACAGTGAGACCCTGACGCGTGGTGGCGCGTCACGACTCACGATGCAGCGAAATATTAAACAGCGTGTGAACATCAAGTTTTGCGTTAAACTTGGAAAGACTACTGGTGAAACTTTACAAATGCTTCAGACAGCTTACGGGGACGAAGCAATGAAGCAATCAAGTGTGTACGAGTGGTCCCGAGCAGGACGACCGAGTTCAGCGACAGCCGATGAAAATGTGGACCGAGTGCGAACCTTGTTGAACTCTGACCGTCGGTTAGGCGTGCGATTGATTGCTCAAGAGTTAAATCTTTCCAAATCCAGTGTGCACACCATTCTTAGTGATCATTTGAACATGCGAAAAGTCTGTGCAAAGTTGGTACCCAAGGTGTTAAGCCACACATCCCTTCTCGTGACTGAGCTGTTGATCAAGTACGGTGTGACAATGCTTCCCCAACTCCCCTATAGTCCGGATGTGGCTCCAAGCGACTTCTACCTGTTCCCCAAGCTGAAAAGAACACTCAAGGGAACTCATTTTGGGACCACCGATGCGGTTCAAAAGGCTGCGACGAATCAACTCAACAACATGTCAGAAAACGACTTCAAGGGCGCGTATGAAGATTGGAAAATTCGGCGGCAGAGGTGCTGCGATGCCGATGGGGACTACTTTGAAGAATTTTGAACAGTTGTACGCTTTATTTGCAATAAATCGTGTTTTATAGCCTCATTCCGGAAACTTTTGGACGCACCCTGTAAAACGGACGTCCAGTGGATATCCTATGCCATATGGGAGGTGATGAGTATAATGTCATAAAATAATGATCTGATAATTATTAAAATTTATATTTCGTAATGTAACATTGTTATAGGACTAGTTAAATCTTCACGCTAAATACATACATACTCTTGATTTGGTTCAGTCTTTACTTGTCTCACTGTTGGTATAGACAAATTGATAATCTTTGTAATTTATCTTAATAATAGCTACAGTAAAAAATTAAAATACTTTAATATATACGTTAACGATGTGGAACTAAACCCTATAGTAAGTTCAATAAGACATTGTCATGCTATCACAGTTGCAGGAGAGGACGAAGGCTCTTCGGTGTGCATTTGATCGGCAAACGTTTGTTTGTCTTCACTGGAATTTGGCCGGCTAAATCGCGGCAGTGTTATTTTTAACAGCCTTCTTCGTGGTCTTTGCTTGAGTTTCGCCAATTTCCTGTGATGTAAAATGAAATTAGATGTAAATTCGAATACAGTTACCGTTTAGACGTTACTTACTGTTGCCTACAGTCAATGAAGATCGCCATTACGAAGAGTAGCGTAATCGAAACGATCGCCGAAATTATTATTATCACTAAGGTCCCGATTGCGATTTCTTCGCTTATAATTTCAGGTACGCTCGTGGACACCTTGGATAAATCGTCTGGAAAGAAGAAAGCGGACGGTTAACGTGAAATAGTTACCGGAAAAAGCTATCGCGCAACGTTTCCCCTCGACCAATCAAAATTGGAAAGCTGACGGCGCTTTGTCAGCGTAACGGGCAAGGTCCGTTAAAACAATTGCATAACTGCAACAAATCGGTTGCCCAAGTCACGTATATGCAAATTTAACAGCAACAACAATAACTCGTTGTTGTTGGCGTTGGTTCGTTTTTGTCGAACAACGGAACGTGCTGAAATTCAATCGACGACGATCGCCCTTCGTAACGAGGGAGGGCCTTTTGCGCGAAGCCATCGGGCGGTGCCGTTTTGTTTTGGTTTCTGACTCACCTTGCGCGCGTCCATTACCTCGAAAATAAAACGCGACATTTCTGTGGTAAACGAAACGATACAATAAATTGTTGCACGTTCTAAGGGCGACCACGCGCGTTTCGTTTCACTTTTGTTTTATGCACGATCGGGTCTCTCGCTGTTTTACGTTTTGACAACAAATAGTCTGGTCAAGGACCGATCTACAAACGTGTCTATGTCAAATACCTATCAAATAAATTTATTTACCAAGGGATGAAAGGATCGACCCTACAACTCCGACCAATTGTTTTTAATAATAATCATTTCTGCAGTGATCGTGTGATTGCTGGAGTTAACTGGCGATTGAAAAACCCGCCCTAACAATAAGAGTCGAGTTAAGGTTTCAAACTCTGACCGTAGAAACAATTGTTTCCGTCATAGTTGACGGATGGTCACAATTAACTGGCAATTAATGAAAATTTACAATGCGTCTAAACTCTACTAGACAAACTTGATAGTGTATGGGACCCCTAAACTCCGAGTTTTAGACTGGCATCCAGACTATTTTACTGTATCAGTAGTCGTTAACAATAGGATGACGAATCTTCAACCTAGAAAACTTTTAGACCAAATCATCCACAATTCGTGTATCGGTCTGGAACGTTCCAAGAAAGATGTGGTTATCAAAAATGAAAAAAATTAATAATTTGAATAGGCACGAGATTATCGCGGTTATCTTGTTGAAATCGTAATATGTATCGTAAAACCTTATCAGCTGCTTCGTAAGATGACAAATTACGATTTCCGAATAAATTCTAAAAAGGAAACTGACATTGTCGACGACACGGATCCGTTACATACATCGCTATTTAACATTTCATGTCACGCACTCTTTCAATTGCACATCTTTAGTCCTATTTAGATGTGTACGAGTTCTGTGTAAAGAACCAACGTCAAACGGGTTTCTCTTTACTAATTACGGACAAAACAAGAAACTCGAGATAAGACACGTACCTACCCATAAAACGGAAAAAATTAAATATCGGCAACTGGAAACCAATCGAATCGGGCATTTGCGTTGAAAAGCACGATCTGGAAAACCTTGACCTGTTGTCGACTGATAACACTTTTAAGTGTGTAATTTTCCTTATCTCTACACTCCTCGGAATTAATTTAAAACTAACGAGTCGCAAACGAATTAAACGAAATCGGTTCGAATAAGACAATTTCCCAGTCTTCGTATAAGAAAAATGTATAGGTTAAACGGTCAAATTTCAAAAGTTCGCAAAAATTAACATCGAGTGCGAAATAAACGTTTTGCAATTTTTCCAAATTTTAACATTGTCACGTTCGTATAGATTACAGGAGAAAACTGCCCTCGCTTCGCCCACCGAAAATTCGTCTCCGGACACTTATCGATTTTCGAAAATTTCGATCGACCGGATTTTGTCGCTCCGTCGAGCATCGATTGTTACGGCATTTGTTTCGCAAAAATTTAACGAACTGTCCGCCGAAAGAACCGAGCGCGACGTCGCTCGCCGAGGTCGTTCGATTTGCGAGTTTGACGACGACGATCGAATTATCGAATTTGGAAAATCAATTAGTTTACTCGGGCGGTAAATCGATGCGATTGTTACGTAAGCGCTTTTATTCGCGGTGTTACGGAGAAATTTCGTCGGGCTCGGCTCGGCCGGACGGTGTCGAAAGCGAAAAAGTGAAACACGACGCGCGCGAATGATAGACGTTTGTTTTTGACATCGAAGTCCGATTGCTGATGCCGGTGATAATGATTTTTCAAGCGTCGATTCGATTGCAACCAACCTTTAGTACGTTCATCGTTATGACTCAATTTCGACGAACGGGTGCTAAGGTCAAAAAAAAAACAAACAACAACTAACTGTATCGTTCTTTTCAGTGGCCGAACGCAATTCAACGGGACCCTAATTACCTAATTACAAAATAGAAAGTAATGGAACGCGTCGCGCGCGTAACAGCATTTTCCTAAACAACGCGCGCGGATTCTTCTTTTTTCTTTTTTTTTTAATTAACCGAAATCGAATTAAACTCGTTGGCGCGAAACACTGCGATCGCCTTCGACGTTCGCGGCCATCACCTCCCGATTAATTTTTTTTCGGCGACACAACATCAAGATCGAATAATTACCTTCAATCCAAGTTTTGGCACTTTCCCCGAAACTCTGCGCCTTTTCCATTACGGGCACGAAAAACAAAACCGGACGTCCCGAACGCACTTTATAATATCGCGACCCGTTCGTTCGCCCTCCAAAAATAAATAAATAAATTTCGTCGGGGTCACGAAAAAAAGGCAACCAAACCAGTAGGTGCCTTATTAACCGCGCTGCTTGTTGCCCGCTTCGAGAGGCACACAATCTCTTTTTAGAAGAGCGCGTTAACGTTTAGTGGGAGTCGATTTAAAAGGCGGTGGGGCATTTGGTTGGCACGACTGGTACGGATAGATTTGTTTGTACTGTGGAAATCTGGATTCGAAATAATAAAAAAAAAAAAACGTTTGCGAACGGTTTCCGCTTTCGTGACGCAAGAACGGTCGAGCGTACTAAGTAATTTCGGCGAAGATTTAGTTTATACGTTTTTGATTTTATCCATTCACCGTAATACGCGTACTACGAGCGCCGACGTCGACGTTTTCGTTGTTCGCGAGAAATTAGGCTCGTGAACCTTGATGGTGAAGGTATATTTTGTATACATTTCACGGAACGAACACGTTCTAGATTCGTCTAAGTATAAATATTTATTAGTTTTATTGTCTTTTTTAGTTATTTATTTATCGAGCATTTTATTTATTTATTTTTCCGTCTTTTTTGTGAGATCTATATATGGAAATATTATACATATTTGGCGTTACGCGTAAACGTAAACCATCCAGTTCGGAGCGCATTTTGATTACGCTCCCTATCGTCCATCGAAGTTATTTTCCATCCAAATTTTTACTGGAGAATCAGTCGTTATTCATCTTTCGATTGGCCATCTTATATTTTCACCGTCACCACCAGCAGTCGGGCCGGAGCGAATCGAATTAAATCGCAAGCGTTGTGTACGTTGAATAGGAGGCGATACACTGAGAGTTCCGTTTACAGAATATGAATGAAACGCATTCCGTAGAAAACTTGTTTCTCTTTTTAATCGATCACAGCTATTCTTATCGCCGATTGCACAACAAACGATAAATAAAATTGATTTATGAAGATCCTCTCGTCGTCAGCGTGGGCGTAATCCTAATACGATTTGCATACGAGCCACAGCGTGTACAGTTACGTGCAATAATAAAGTCCCGCGTTCGTGTCGTAACACGTAACGTAAAATTAAGTTCGTTTATAAACACAATTATACGTACATACAACGCTTTTTCGTTAAAACTATTGCGGACATCACGATAGCAAATTAAAATTATACGTAGAAGAACGAGGCAACTTTCTACCGTGCAATCGTAAACGAATAAGAACGAAATAATTGACAGATTGATTGATAAGCGTCTAATGGTTCACGTGATTCTACACTGTTTTGCTTCAAACGCTTCAGAACATAGGTACGCCGATAGGCCGGGCTCAGATGGCTCGTGACCTCCGTACTGTCCGAATCCGGCTTTACATTTGAACCATATGAACGACGTGCGCGAAATTATCGCCTCATAAAGCCAAGACGACGAGCCGAACGACGTTTCCCTTCGTCCTTTGATATCTACATCTATTGTCGATAAGCCCATAAATAAAGTAAAACGTTGTGGTGTAATATCATCAAAAATTGTTTGTTTACATTTTTACATTGGGAATGTTATTTTGTTTAACGAACCGCATCTAGTTTATGGTGTAAAACAAAAAAAGTTAACTTACCACATGTAAGAGATCAAGATCAAGGGCTTCGAGGACGACACGACCGGTCTCGCGCTTAACTCGATAGGTGTTGATGAGCGAATCGAGACATTCAATTTCCATAAAGTGCGAAAAACGACCGTTTCTTCTCATTTTTTGTTTCGCAAAGTTACCTGTAGAAACAAAAACGGATCAAAATCAAACGCTCCATTTGTTCCGAAATGGAAATCTACGTGAGATTATTCAAAAAATTAAACAATAAGGCGTCATTTACGAACAATTTGTTGATTGTTACCGTGAACTAATTGTGAAATTAATAATACAAATTGTAGTAATAACTTTCTCTCCCTTTTACCGGAAATAACGCATGCCTACCTACAACAGAAAAATTTTGCTTTTAACATACTACATTACCATTAAATTACGAGACTGTCGTTTCATAAGATTATTTATTTATTTATTGATAATATTTGCAGACGTTATGCTAAATAACGCGATGACGTCTTATTCAATCGAAAATGTTTTATGAAAGCACCAATTGCCCGATTAAAACATAAACGACAGATAAAAGAACCTAACTTCAAATTTTAGTTTAACAATATCCGCCCCCGTTTTATTGACAACCATCTGTGCGAACAAGAGGAGCTCACGCTCTACCTATGCTCAAGACCACCCCCTCCGCCCCTTGGAAAATTCAATAAGCGTCTCATCTCTTTTTTTTCTTCCATAAATTTCCAAAAATCGATTTTTTCAACAATAATTTCCCTAGAAAATATACTTAAATTAATAATTTACATAAGGATAAATTATCAAAATACACCGATTTCCAATAATAAAACCATGTCATCGAGCAACGGTTCGCGACCAGATAAACGATTCCAAATTTTATTTTCGATTTTACAACGCGATTTTAGGTTCAAAGAACCCGACCAGAAATTTATTCCGAATTTAAAAGTCGTCTGCAACAGAAACAGAGTGGTCTAATCGGTTATTTGACCGGTCGCTGCCGAGAATGGAAAATTTGTAAATAATATGGAAATACCTACTTTTTATTAATTTATAACTATAGCGACTCGTTATTATGACTATTCGAAATTCAAGACAATAGCTTAATACGTATGTGTTAGATAACGTCTTCAAGGTTTCGTTCGTGATAAGAAGGATAAAAATAAATGATGCAAACTTACGATTGTTTCCTTAACGTTGACGTGAAGACGTCGCCGAACTTAATATGGTATCGGGGTCGTTGTGGGAGGGGGGGGGGGGTTAAATTTATTTATGGGAACTTTTGGCATGTCAGTCGGCAAGGCCAAATTAACAATTGGGCCAAATCTCCACTTCATACTTAGGTCGAATGAGTTTTTTATTCCTAAAATACAGTAGCCACCCCATTAGAGTCTTTTAATCTAAACTGCTCGAAAAAAAAGGACGAAAAGAAGATTAGCAACAATTAAAAGTGAAATAACCATTTTCTCTTGGTCAAAATATCAGCGTTTACTTTGACGTGTGAGTTTTATGAATAATAAACCTGTTTTTAACCGTCTGCAAATTCCGTCCGGCGATAATTTGATTTGTCGGCTGAACAAGTATCAAAATCGAAGTTCAGTTGTGCCGGTGAAGATTTAAGATCAAGTTTCAATATGAGCCAATCACCGAACAACTAAAGAGTACACGATGACCTGCTTTGATAACGACGACCTAGATACGTGTAATAATTCACTTTCTGAAATAATCAGCCCTTAACGTACAAACACAAAGTGAAGATTTAAAACCAACTTTATTGAATTTGTTGTTTATTTACATTAAATATTTATCTATAATAAATATTTTTCATTTAAAAATCGTTGTTTTAATAAATATTGATTGTTGTCTCGGAAAATTGAACGTTAACTAAAATTTTGAATTTCGAAAAATCATCATAGATGTGACCGTGAAATTAATATGGGTGCGTACTACTTATTACTCGTAAATATTTATTATTTTTACTCGTTAATATTACAATGGAGACAAAATACGATGTATAAACGAACAAAATTAATACCCACGTATACTGTTTGTTTGTTTAATTAACTATAGAAATTTTATCGAAATCCTGTTTTGTTTTATATTATTTGTCCTCGACGTTATAACGCATAATCATTATTGTTTATTCCTAGAAAACAACGGTCGTAACGCAAATTACATAATAAAAACTCTTAATTTTGACGCGATGAAATTTTGAATTTTTTCGAAAATTAAGGGGCGAGGAGGCCCTCCCGAGCTTTGAAAATGCACGGCCACTGCACGCACCGTATTAAATTGAAACGAATGTTCAAAACAACAATAAAAATATGTGCTCATTGAACGACAACGTACGGACTGGTACGTGCGGTTAAACAAAAAATGCGCGCGACTTGGATCGCCTCAAGCTTTATTCGAGTTATGAATCGTTTTTATTATTATTTCTGTTAAGTGTCACGTATTTTGCAGAACGACTTTTTAAATCCAATAAACACATCGTCCTATAAATTCTAAATTAAACGTTGCGAAAGTTAATTTGCCGGAGCCGTTCGGGGGACGTTTTTTTTTTTAGTGACTACGCTAATCACGTTGTATAGCTCCTCAGGGACCCAATTCTCGAACCATTCGTTATCATAACGTTCGCAAAAATGACGTCACAACAATGGGTTTTTATAGAAATTTGTTTCTTGTGACGTCATTTTCGCATACGTTACGATAGCGAATAGTTCGAGAATTGGGTCCCAGGTTAAACCGAGTACCGGCGATCGAATCGTCTGTTTTTAGAAAACCTTCTCGCCTACATTTCGCAGCGACACCTAATTATTTACGTTTAGGTGCGTCGATGATAATGATGACCGAAATGCATCCACGTGATAAAATATGATCGACGTGTCATTTAATTAAGCCGTCAAAACGATTTTTGGAAATGTTATCGTTCGCGCTAGGACACGAACGCCTTATAATCAGCCGTCAAAATTTTAGGACAAGGTCTTTTAAATAACGGCTAATCAAAAATAAATAGACGAACACATACCTGATGTTTGCGAAGTTAAACGGTGCTAATTCGATTTATTTCTATAGTTATATCTTTATTATTATATAACGAGGTTAGATTTTTTTTCTAAATAAATGATTTTTTCCCCCTAGAATTTCGTATACCTACTTGAAGGTGTTTATACGATATGTTTTTGAAACTATTACAGTTGCAATTTCGTCGACCGCCCAATAGAATGGCGAGATTTTCCCAAATTTTCACCTTCTTTTGTCAAAGTCCTTCCACTTCGTGCACGTGCTGTAATTTTTATGGGAGCCAGCAATCTTGGACGACCACATTTCATCAATCAACTATATAAGCAATATAATAAGCAAGCGAACGAAATAATAACAATCGAAAACAGGGTCGGCACGACCCAAATACGAATCCATTGCAGATCAATTTTCTTACATCTCCCTTTCACCAACGTGGGGGGCATAATTTCGACGACCAAATTTTCGTCGAACACGCCGAAAAATGTCTTTCCAAAATAATTGACAGTTTGGAATCAATTTTCAAATTTTAATTCCAATCAAATTTGAATAATTTTGACATCGGGAGTGCTACAACTTTCTCGGCCACGATGCGGTTCCTTATGCAGGGATTTTTTTTTAAATTCTTCTAAATATCTCTCGTAAATATTTTTCCAAAAATGTATTTCTTTCGAGAAAAATTTTAAAAAAAATGAGTTTTTTGATATGCGACATGAAAAATAGAAACCGAGGCTTGCGCGCGATCGACTTTTATTATTTTTTTTTAACCGGTAACAAGTGTGTGGCCCTTAGAAGGGCCGTTGTTAGCCGTAATGTCCGATCGCCGACTCGCTCACGACGTTCTAGTCCTTTAAATCTGCCTGCTGTTCGTCATTTCAAGTGAGTTTTTTAGTCGTTCCGGACTTGTTCTGAACGTTCCGTCTCTAAACGTTTGAGTCAAAATTTTGTCAAAAAAAAAACGTGAACAATACTAAGGGATTTTTTCGAGATTTGGTAAAAATTTTAAATCGCCGGAAACGCGCTTAGATTGTCATTTCTTGGATTGTTATTCTCGATAAACTACTTTTCAAATAATTCCGCGACCTGTTTTATGCGTATCAGGTAGTGTCATTTTATCGAGATTATGCAAAAATTATTAACTATTTAAACGCCCGCAGTTGTCATTTCTCGCTTTGTTATACTAGAAAAGCGAGTTTTTTAGTCGTTCCGGACTTGTTCTGAACGTTCCGTCTCTAAACGTTCGAGTCAAAATTTTGCCAAAAACGTGAACAATACTAAGGAATTTTCTCGAGATTTCGCAAAAATTTTAAATCGCCGGAAACGCGCTTAGATTGCCATTTCTTGCTTTGTTATTCTCGAAAAACTACTTTTCATAGTAATTTCGGACCTGTTCCTGTATTTTTTGATTCGTTCGATTCAAATTCAAGATAAACTTGAAAGAAACGCCATATAATTTCATAAATAAATAAACCATATCTCGTACTTAAATAAATAAGACCTGACAAATAACGAGTTTTATAGTCGAATCCGACATTGTTCATATTATCTGAACGTTCCGTCTCTAAAAAGTTCGAGTCAAGCCTTGTACGCGTCAAAATAAACGTGAACAATGACTGACGATCATCTCGCCATTATCTGCAAAATTTTAAAAATGAAAACACGCTTAGATTGCCAATTTCTTGCTTATGTTAATTCTCGAACAACATTTCAATAGGTGCTCACGTATGCGGCAGTCATGTTCCGGATATTTTTGAAAGAACGGCGATTCAATGATGTCAAAGGATAAAGGAACGTGTTCACGGAAACGCCATATAATTTCATAAATAAATAAACCATATCTCGTACTTAAATAAATAAGACCTGACAAATAACATTTTATAGGAATGCACACATTTTCATATTATCTAAAGCCTTTAAAAAAGCGATAAGCCTTGTACGCGTCATAGCCGTGAATGACTCCGACGATCATCCCCATTATCTGCAAAAATTAAAAAAAGAAAACACCTCAATTTTGTTATGTAATTACAACATTTCAATAGGTGCTCACGTATGCGGCAGTCATGGCCGGATATACTTGAAAGAACGGCGTAATGATGTAAAGGGGATAAAGGAACGTGTTCACGGCGAAACCCAAATAGGAACACGAGCTGATGTAGCTGAAAGACGCGAACGCGTTGAATGCCGTTTCCTGCAATTAAAAATCGCTTTAGGTACAGTCAGGGACTTATCTTATGTCGCGGGCAACTCGCACAACGTGTCTAGTTTTTCAGTTTATGTATCCCGATTTATTACCTTTAAGGTCGGTTAGAATTATTGTTGAAATGGTGCGATGCCGTTCCGAAACCTTCGTGAAGGCGAAAACGAGCCCAGATTCGAATCCAGACCGGAAATATTTTTTATTTTATATATATATATATATATATATATATATATATATATACATTACGAATGTAGTATTCGTAACTATTGGTTGCATACGCGCTCACGTTGCCTGCGACATAAAATAAGTCCCTGACTGTACGTTCGAAATATTAGGCACGCCCGGTTTCGGCGGTGCAAACTTACAAATAGCGATTGTCGAACGAGGCCGAACGACTTCTCCGAGAACACGTAGCAAAAGAGCAAGATCAGGGTGGTCATCAAGCACCAGGACGCGGTGGTGAGGAAGCCGTGGTAGGACGAACCGATAACACCTGCATAACCCAGTCCGTAATTGATGGCCAAGCTTTGGCAGAACGTCCCCAAAATCTGCAAACGAAAATTTTCTCAACATAATCGATTTTCATTCATTTTCGCCTTCGGCCATATCAATTTTTGATAATTTCAACTCGTCCAAGAGTCGCGTCGTTCAACTTACGATTAGACTGTTTCATTTTATCAAACCATTGGCTCTCGAATCCCAAGGATGTTCTACGGATTTGTTGTTCGTTCTGGAGTATTTTGACGAATGTATAATTTTACGTACTATTAGCAACTTCGTAATCACTCTTAGATGGCCAAAATGAGATTTTTGCGCCATCTGTTGGGAAAAAAATCGACGATGTGGTGGCATATTGTCCAAATTCGAAATAAATTTGTTTAATAACAAGATAAATTAAATTTGGAATGGTAGCTCTCCTGAAAATTTCGCCGTTATGGAGATACGCACTTTGCTAATTACACCGACGATACATTGGACAAGATTAACAATAAGTTTGGGTGCATTTCATTTAAAAACGACGAAATCAAAATTTCGAAAGCGAAAACGCAAAATAAAACAAGTGCGATTTACTTACCGCTTCCGCGATCTTCAACATCCCCGTCTGCGTTTTCAAAAATTTCCAATTCATGCACGTACAGCACATGCAACAGCAACATTTCAACCCCTTCTGGCCGCCGGTCGCGCCGTGGATCGCAACGATCGCGGGCCCCCTCGTTCCGATCATGAAGCAAAATAATAATAATAAAAAAAATTATAATAATTCGAAAAATATCGAAATCGAATTCGGTCCGCAACTTAAAAATACAGCGCGCTTAATGAAATAAACCGAACACAACGGCGGGAGCAACGCACCGTCCCTTTGGGGTGCCGCTCCGTCTATTTCGGGACTTCGAAATAGCTTGTGCGTTTCTCACTTCCCATTGACGATGTTTAATTGGCATTTCCTAAAACACGAATAGTTTGCGTACAACAAATTTATTTTAATATAAGTATTTATAAAACGACATCGAAAAAATATAGGAGTAGGTACTTAAATTACTTACATAATAATATATTAAAATATATATTCTTATCGTCTAAAGGTTAAAGCTTAAGCCGTACAAGCGCGCCATTTTACTTTATTTTTAAATTAAAAAAAATATATTGGTTCGATTCGAATGTTTCGAGTTATAACTTATTGTAGCGGGAAAAGCTTGTCGATTAAATCGAAATTTCGAACTGCGAGTCAAAGATTTTTGGCCGCGCAATTTGTGCGCGACTTATCGAATCGTTAGTTAATTCGTAGGTCCTTTGGTTGTGCAGGTTTAAACCGAAATCGTATTGGAAAATATGCGTGGTTCACTTGGCAACATCCAAGGCGGTACAATTAAGGCACATTTAAATTTTGCAACACCGACTCATAACAGCGCAGGTACACACGTCTAGTAGCCGCATCGGCAACATTGCAATTTTCCCTTAGGTTTCAACCGTCGTCTGCGTTGATTGTTTCGTGCTTATAAGGTCTGTGCATTCGCATAAAACAGCTGGCCTGACAACTTTCAAGAAATAACAGATGTCGCTCGCTTCAGGAACTAATGGTAACTGTAATGTATATTTGCTACCATTTTATTAAATATTTTCAAAATAATTTCTTGTTTACTTTACGAAAAATACATTAATTGCAGTTTTAATACATGTAAAACGAAAACACAATTTTATTTTTCAATTTTAAAAAAGTTATAGCAAATAGTCAAATTCTAAACCATACATAATAGATTTCATTAGTCCCTGACGCAAGCGCCTCTAGTTATAAGTTAAAATCGATTGCAAGACCTTATAAGCACGAAACAATCAACGCAGACTACGGTTTCTACGAATCGAGGGCGCACTAAAACGATAATTCCTAGAAATTACAATTTGGAAGGCTAACGGGCAGTTTTTCCTCCACTATCGTAGCTTTGTCCACGTTTAGGTAATACAATACAATACGTACTTCGCCACCTTTAAGTGCAAATCGACTTGTACGTCAAAATTAAACTTAAACACTATTTTTACAAAAACCACATATAAAAAATATCGATAATTAAACAACAAAACGTTTGATTGCGACGAATTAAAAATAAAATAAATATAAATATAAAAATTTGCCCCCTCCAAATCTTCCATCGGTTTACAAGCCTTTGTAACTACGATAGGCAAAGATGGCGCTGAGTATGTACAAAACGGACACGACGATCCCGATACACTAAAAAAAATTATTTCGATTAAAATTTGACGAGGGGACGTTCGACTAAAACTGAAACTTACGGCGGCTGCCATGTATGCGTCGTAGGCGTCTCTGAACGATCTTTTGTGATTGTTGATTTCCACGAGAAGCGTCAGGGACGCCGCCAAATACAGCACGAACGCAAATCCGTGGTACAAGAATTCCTGCGTCAAAATTTCAATTAGGCAGAAATCTACGAATTGATGCGTTCAAAAAAATAATAATAATAACGAGGGTCCCACGTGGTTCTGGTGTTTTGGATAGTTCGCTTGGTGGTTTTAAGCTCGAACGTTCGCCTCTTCATCTGCTCATAGTTTTCAGAATCCAATTTTCATCATTTGCTCCTTCTTACCATACATTTTTCTTTCTAAAGTATCGACATTTATGTCATTATCTATGAGCAAATGAAGAGAATTGTAGTTGTGGTGATTAGGAAAAATGGTTTTGGTTACAGCGACGAGGCACCTAGCGGCTTTTGGTAGTACTTGTTGATGATTCGCTTCAGTGAACACGTTCAAAGTCAAATGTAAAACAAATTTCATATAATTATGTAAAGGTCGAGTGGTGGGAAGGATCGGGAACTCGGATTTGTTTCGCCAAAAAGTTAAGATGTAAATTTAGTGACCATCGCATTAGAGAGACACAACGTGCAAAAATTAGGTAGGTGGTTGAGCGCGTTTCTTACGCTGTCTTGGTTTCGGTATCGAACGTTAAACAAATAAGTTATGTAGCGAGCCTTGCAATTTCCGGGGCACAACCGGAAATTCATTCAACCGCAGGTACCTAATAATAAAACGTCCGCGTTTGAATTTCGAATGATTAACATTGAAGCTACGTAGTACATGGGTAACCTACACAGTTAAAGTTGCTTATGGCAATCAATTTTGCACGTCGCTCGCGGTTCGTTACAACCGACTTTTACTGTATAAGGTAACGCGTCTTTTTTTTTGGAAAATGTCGCTCCACAAACTGATACTTACGTAGATCGTTTTGGATAAAATCGAAGCTGTAGATATCGAGACAATGCACGACAGAAGCAGCAGGAAGGTGCCAACCAAAAACGTCACCGCCATCAACAGGAAGAATATCGCGGAAACGGTTCCGTAATGTTTGAAATAGTAACCGATCAGTCCGACATTTACGATGCCCAAAAGCTGAAATTTAAATTAAATGCAATTTACGTCTGACCAGAAGTTTACGTTCTAATTTTTTCTCATTGTCAGCATCAAATCGGTCCTCACAAAGACGGTAACGGTGTAATGTTATATTTTGGCGAATTATATGGCCGCGATGATCCGATATGAGTGACCGCAAGTTGTGACCGTTCAAAAAGTTGTTTTCAACTTTTAAAGCAATGTCTTCGAAAATTTGAACTTGAACAGACCATAAGAGAGATAACCAACACGATGGAATTGAAAAAATAATGCAGTCTCAAACATGACATGAAATGTTACAGTACTGTTCTTACACGTGTCTATGGTGATTGATTGACGATCAGCGGCGATCAAATAAATTGCGATTAAAAAAAGACCTTTTAAAACGGTTTCTCTCCGATGATATACGTTTTGAAACGAAGGGCGTCCAGAATAAATTAACGATAATCTGGTTTCAAAAGCTAAAGTACCACGAAAGTTAAAATCTTAATAAAACCAAAAGACAAAGAATTGATGAATAATCTTAATTTAGAAGAAATTTTTAAAGGAAGCGTCAAAAACTTTATTATTGCCCGTTTTATAATCCGGTAACGCCGTCCGATCCGGGATGTAGTTCGGTCGTTAGGCCTATCTTCCATACTTACCTGCCTATCTAAATTTTGAATTCGTCGCCGTTGATCTCGAACGTTTTTAATGTTGGATTTAAATTGGAAAATGTGACAAAATAAAAATTGTCGGAAATTTCTTTCCCGTCGTTAATTTATCAAATTCGACAAACAATCGAAACGACCGTGACGTATCGGGTTTCGTAATATCTTATTACAAAAAAAATCGTATCGAGTGAACGTTAAAAAGTAGGATAGTGCCGCGCGATAGATCTCCATGCATGACTAGTTGCTTAACTGAATAATTCTACTATTCGTAGAAGGGAACGAAAAGCTACTTATGGAAGTTAAATGAGCTTTCGTCGACTTTCCAATTTGGTAAGTATCTACATATTTGGAAAACGGTCGAACCTACGAATCTCGCAGTCGACAGCTAACGCGGGGGCGGTTTCCGATTACGGTACTATCGCGACCCACCAGGACTTTCATTATTATTTTTCTGTTTCATCAACTGATTGAACTTCATCCGTCTAACTATCGATTTGAATGGCATGTCCCCGTTTCGACGCGTTATCGCAAGAAAATAGACAACGAAAGTGACTGACTCATCCGATAACGCAACCCGAAAAGGCCTTTCGATGATTCACGCGCCGCGCCGCCGTTTTTCAATTGTCGATTTTCTCGATGAGCTCATTTTTAAAAATAAAAGTCACGACTGCATTTGCGTACGGATTTACGACGTTGCGCCTGCACGGTCCTTCAATCTATTCATAAGCCGCGATTAAAAGAGGCTTGTAGGTCAATGCTGCCGAGAAGGATTTTAAATTAATTTTTTTTTTATCGACGACCACCGCAATTTTTTAATCTTAACGGAGCGGGCAATAAAAGCGAAAAGGAAACGCGTAATTTAAATTTTACGACTAAACGTTAAATTAAATAATAATAATAATCGAGAACGTTTTTCCCGTTAAAACTTCAAACTTATAAGTAGAACTGACGTAATCGTTTCGATTCTAAATTTAAGAATGCATTCACGCTTTCGAAAGAAGACATAATTAAATCGATCTTACTAATTGAAACAACTTGAAGATGCCGGACCATGTTTTGAAGTATCCAGTGTTCAGGATAATGGCAGATGTTGTGGTCGTCGTCGTGGTCCTCGTAACTGTGACCGCGTGGGACATTTTGGCGCGATTCAAACACCCACGGCTGCAAAAACAAAGCGGGCACTAATTAAAGATGGAAAATCGAAAGCGTAAATAATTCGTGGTTCACTTACGATTTAAAAAGAAAACGTCGACTCTTCTTGGAGTGGATTCTTGCAGAATGCGCGATAGGACGAATGCCCGAAATAGGTGATCGATATACTCGCAACGCTTTTTGTTATTAATTCCCGTCCCGATTGTTTTATGATTAAAAAAGTTGACTTGACAATAATGCGCAGATAAATAATGGTTTACCTGTTGGATTTTGTTTACCTACTAAAAGTGGGAGACGCTCCAACAACGAGAGTGTACCGAAAGACGCCGACTTACTGAAAAACACGCTGTTGATTATATCAGCCACGCCGCGCCCTATTTCCGAACTGCCGCAGAGTGGGATGTTTGGTTCTCTTTTTTATGTTAATTACAAGTCGGCACGTTGCGGGATAATAAATGTTCTTTTCGTTGAGTAGATTCGGCGCTCGATTTTTCGTAATCGTTTTCGATGAATTACGATACGACCATATCAAGTATCATCGTAGTCCAAGTTGACGTGTAGGCAACCCAAATATCGACTGGACGGATAATTATTTTAATTGATAAATAAACAACGCGGTTACGCGTTAATGCGACGACGTGCAAGCGACCTTCTAAAAATACTTTAACGATAACGTAATAAAAATTATGTCACCGGCACAACCTTCGATCGTCGAATAGGTCAGGTTTAACTAAGTTGATCGGCGAAATTGAAATTTTACAAAATAAATAGCGGTAGCATTTAGTGTTTTTATAGTGCCACGAGTTTGAGATACGAGCTGTAAGCGAGTGGCTTAATCGCACGAGCGCGAAATATCGATCGCAATATGTAAAACGACAGATGTCAACGAAATCGTGCGAAATCATTTCGCACGGTTTCTGACTGGCTAACCAAATTTATTTATTTGCAATGGTCAACTTACAGTAACAACTGAAAAAAAATCGAAAATCTTCGAAAAAAATAATACAAAATAACAAGCAAACAAAGTTTTACCTAAACATTGTACACTTGCTATACTATTATTATACGGGGGATGTCCACGAATTTCAGATTATTTCACGAATGATGGAAATTTTTTCGGCACAAGTGTGGACTAGTACTTACATTTTTGACGATTAATTAAACACAGTAATCCCTCGTTATACGCGGAATTAATTTTTTACAATGTTGCCCGAATACCAAAACTCTGAAGTATCGAGATTATTATTTGAAAAATGAATCATGACCATAAACAATATTATTCCGTCAATTTTCGTAATTTAATCTCATTTAACGCAGCAACATTAGACAAACATTAGAATAACGAGTGATTACTGTGCACTTTGTACAGCGTGTTCCATTTTCGTTGTGTTTGCGGAGTATGACGTTTATTACGAAATCTTTCGAAATAAATATATCGAGTTATATATTTTCGAAAAACTCACGAGACCCTCATTATAAGGGCGCCAAGATCGCCGTTACAAGTTTGCGTTATAATTCTAGAACGGTGACGTACAGCAAAAACCTGTGCGCGCCACAGAATTCCACGGTAAAAGATACATCGAGAACATTAATAAAAATATTTCAAAAACTGTAAACACGGAATGACATATAAAACCGATTTTCTGTATTTACGTAATTTTTTATTTAATGTTCGAAATCAGCAAAAAAAATTATACAACGAAAATGGGATACACTGTTCGAGTTTAGAAAAATTTAAACCAAGTCGATTTAGTGGTTTATAAAGTGTCTATACTTGAAAATACATAGGAAATAAATAACAGCACCTATAAGTAATTATTCAATTATATTAAAACCGCCCTTCGCGACCGTCAATCTAAGTTCCGCTAAATCAGCCCTCGGCTATTCCTCCATCGAACACGACACCTTATGTAGTAATAAAAGAACATAATCCTTAAGTCGATAAACAATAAAGCCCGAAAAACGAACGACCCACCGTAGAGTTTATAAGGCTTTCTAATGGGATTAAGTGTTTGCCAGATTAAATTTGATAAAAATTTGTCGACATCTCCAAATTCGTAGGTATTTACATGTTTATGGAAAAGATACATTCTGCAGGAGCTTTGGAAATTAAGCCAATCGTTAAATTATGTGAATTACAAAAAGGAGAAGAATATCAAATTGTGAAAATTGGATCACACTTAAATAAAATCTATGGTAAAAGCATCTTCATAGAAACCATAGATTCACGCATTTATCTACCGAAACGAATGATAAACGATATTACGGACGCAATAATTATTGAAATAACACATAATATCGATCAAAATATTAAACAATATTTTTTAAAGTTTAATTGTGTAAAAGATGTTGGGAAGCCAAATCCAGCACATCTTTTAGAGCTAATTGAAAAAGTCGTCAACGTTGCTGCAATTGATTCTAATAATAATTAGGTAATTATTACTTATTTCCTATTAAAAATAATTATTATAAGTTTGTATATTTACAGCAGCAACCACAACACAATTTCAATAATCATTATACAACGATAACGATAAGAATGGTTTCATCTTCATCAAAAAATATATATTTTTAGAGGTAAGCGAAATGGATTTGTATTCAGATCATTTAAATATTATTAAATGTAGTGTTGATGTTTTAAAAAAAATTGAAGAACTTTATAAATTATTAAATAAAACTAAAAAAAAGAAAAATTGTAATAATATAAAATTACGGTTATTGAAATATGTTAATTTTAATAATAAAACAGTAAATAGAGCAATTAAAGTTTATGATGATAAAATTGGAACACTGAGACATTTATAAACTGTATTATGCAATCTTCAAAGATATAAAGTTTTACTACTTAATTCTTGTAAGGAAACGACGGGCGGTGCTTTAGAAATAATAAACAAAAACAAAAGTAAACGAAGTAATCGAATTGTTTGGCGCGATATTATAAATGCTTTCAATTGTAGATTACGTACTGGAATAATTATAAATTTAAAACATAAAGAATTTCAATCGTTCTTTGAAGATTGTTATTATTTAATATTAAGTAGAATAAGAAATATTTTTAAGAAAACTAAATGTGTGTTAAAAATAAATACAGTGTTATGTTGTGAATTTGCGAAAATCGGTGTCAAACAAAATTCTACCATTTTTGATTTAAAATATTTCAATACAAAAAATCATCAAGTTTTAAGTAATCATTTATTAGGATTTAAAGATGTATTTAATAGCATCATTTCCGAATTAAATTTAAAATTAGGTAATTTCGAAGAAAAAGATAGTGGATGGGGATTGACCGAAATACTATCATTAACTGTAAATATAAATAATTGTGAAAATTTATTTCATGGTTCATCGTACATTGAATTACCGAAAGAGATTCAATTAAAAAAAGCCGTAATTAATATTAAAAATTTCATAGCAGTTGCAACTGCTATGAAAACAAAACGAACATTTGGAATGGGAATTGATCGAAAGAAAAGACGACGACGACGACAAAATAGAATTTAAAAAAAAAATTGGAAAAGGAACATTTTCATCTAAAAAGAAAAGTTGTTTTAATAAAAAGACAATTAAATATATAGCGAGAAACGTTAGTAAAAGTCTTAAAAAAGCAGGAGGAGGAGGAGGAAGCATTTCGAATGCTATTAAGATAGCATTAGCTGCAGCACGTGATATAGTGAAGAAATTTGGAGGCAAACACACCGTTAATACTCCACGAATTATTCCAATACTAAAGACTGGAGGTATTCTCCCTCTTTTAAGGCGGTACAGCCCAAATAAAAAGATTGATATTTTCATGAAATAAATTACGTTTTCCATAGATTACAATGTTCTGATTCACAGAAAAATACTTAAAAAAATCTATCATTTCCATAACACCTTTAAAAACCTTAATGAATGTGTAAAAAGTACAATTTTACTGCAATCATAACTCAAAACTGGGGTAACCAAAGTTTGCAAATTAATAACTAGTGGGTAACGTAACATTCCCTCTACGGCACAACGTGCTATTTTTTTTAATAAATACTTATTTTAATTAAATAATCGCTTCGCAATTTTTTAAAATTTCAATGTGTGTTTTTAACGATCATTTGAATAAATTGGAGAAATTTTAGCACGTCTTGCCGTTAAGAATCACTTCTGATAATCATTTTCGTTTTTACATCAATTTTTTATAAATAATCAAAAGCAGGTTGTTGGAAGTTTTAATTTTTGGTTTAAATGTTGACGCCCAATATCGGACAATGGTTGTGGGTCGTCCCACAACTATTGTTAAATACTGGGTAATATGACTAGACCTCCCTATTTTTATTGTAAAAGATCATAAATTTTACAACCTAAAAATCTAACGCGAGCATTGGTCACTTAACAGTATAAATCAAGCGAAACGTTCTCCTTTTAAGTCCTTTAAGTCAATATTGTGAATTTAGACATAATTTATTATAACATCAATAAACGGTTAGTATATGACATTTTACATACATTTTAGAAACGGAATCTTGATTAACAAAATTTTAATCACGATTAGCTATCTCATTACATCGTATATTGCACCAATAAAATGTTTTAAATTTGAGAAAATTAACAATGAGGAATTCGCAAGATCATTGGAATACATCAATTTTGATCTTTTTTCTTGCTATTTTGTAACTAAGTTTTTGACGACTATTTTGCAATTGAAGTTCTTACGATATTGCCTTTTTTATATATGGCACCTTCTACTTTTGACGTCATTATTTAATAAATGGTCTTTATTTACATGTACATATTTATAAAACTTTGGTGGTGTAATACAAATAAAAATATTAGAAATTGGTATATTACCTACATTATTAGTACGGAAAGTTACATTTTCCGACGACCATTATGAAAAGTGCATAATTTCACACCAATAAATGTTATGGAAAGTTGATCATTGCAAACAAATAGGCTGACCGTGCGTAAAGAAACTCGTTAGTCAATCGAAAACGTTGCAGCCCGTGTGCGATCATTGCACACGGTCAATCAAAGTCTTCTACACTGTCATGCAATTACTTTACGCATAAACTGTTTTATTATCAAATTTGACATTTTATTAAAATGACGATTTAAATGTAAAATGACATTTTATTAAAATGTCAAACGAACTTTCGTAAACGTCAAAAATCAATTTTTTTTAATAAAAATACTTGTGATCGTCGGAAAAGCATAGTATATAACACGTGCGGAAAGGTGGATATTTTAGCACTAGTTATACAATATTACTATACTATTTGCATTCGAGAATAAAAGTTTTTCTGCGAGCGCTAGCGAGCATATAAATCATTCGAGAATGCGAAAGCATTTCGCAATCGTGTATCAAATATTTTTTTGATAACTGTCCCAAAATTAGTAAAAATGTGATTAGAAAGTTTGACATTTACGATTAATTAATTTGAGGTTATTGATAATAACAATCCATAATATTTCGCGTCCCGAACTGTCATTTCGCATTTCATTCGCAGAATACCTCATTTCGCGTAACAGTAACAATAAGAATAAACTTTTTATATGCAGTTATCGAAAAAGAAAATTAAATAAAGTTGTTTAACTTTAATTTAACTTTAAACTTAATAAAGTTATTTAACTTTACATTATTAAATTAAATTAAACATTATTACAATTTATACGAGACATATTCTTTTAAAATACATCTACTTAAATTACAATTTTCCTAATGTAATACTTTTCACATGTGAAATCTACTATTTTTTTAAAAACAATATTTTTGATAATAATACAATTACCGAGATCCGTTCGCATTCAATATCCTCGAGAACGCCCTATTTATATTGTTATAATAATAATAATATTAATTAATTTTCTAATTTCAATTAAAATTAAAGTAGATTATTTATTAGCGAACTTTAAATAAATCAGTTTTTCAGATCAGTAATCTCAGATTTTTCCTGTACTTAACATTAAATCTTAACTTTTGTATTGCGAATTTTAAAATCGTCTTCGAATACGTTTTAATGTAAAAACACAGTATCTAAACATTTATACCCTTAGCTTCAAAGCAGGTAGATTTTACAACTTTACAGAGGCAGGCTATTTCAACCAAGAAGGATGGTCTGTTTAAAATTTCTCTAAAATTCACTAACAGTGCCATCTACGGATTATCGTTTGGCGGCAATAGGGACCGTACGCCCTTAATACCAATTTTTGCAAGGCTTTCGGCTGCCGGTGCTCTTGCAGGAGGTGCATCAGGAATAGCTAAAGCTGTAAATAATGCTCGAGCAGCGAAAAAACAACTTGAAGAATCATCGAGACATAATCGTTCAATGGAAGCGATAGCAATAGGTAAAAGCGGAAGTGGACTATATATGAAGCCATACAAGAAAGGAAGTGTTCTTTTTTTAAAACCTTATAATCATTTGGAATCAAAAAACTTATAAAATTACCCAATAGAACGTTAACAGATAATGATTTAAAAAAATATTGTAAAAATGTTCCTTATTTTCGAGGAATATTTATGCGAGATACTTTGCCTAGTAAACCATTTAAAAACGAATCAGGTATTATAAATTTAGATAGTATAAAGGGTTCTGTAACTCATTGAGTATGCTATAAAAAACGCGCCTCTAACGTTTGGTATTATGATAGTTTTGGTGATTTACAACCACCAAAAGAAGTTAAAGTAGTTTATTTTAAAACGTTAACTTTTAATTATAAAATATAACTTATATATAATAAAAAAAAAGTACAACCACGTGTCTTACATAATTTACAATGTCGGAGACCCAACCACCTAAAACGTTTACAAAACGTCATCTTTCACGGTTGAGACCTTCGATGCTACAAAAATGAGATGGGGACGTTGGGTAAAGAGGTCGGAGGTTGCCTTTCAAATATTTCAAGTAGCAGAGCCAATGCAACTCTACTATCTTCTACATTACATGGGCTCGGAAGCTTACGATATTTTGTCAGACAAAGGACCCCGGACCAGAGGACCCCGGAAGAACAGACTTACAAATACATAACAGAATCAATGAAGCAGTTCTACGAACCTACACCTTTAGAGATTGCCGAGACGTTCCGATTCCAGAGCAGAAAACAACAAGAAGGCGAGTCGGTCAAGAATTCTTGCATGTTTTACAAAAATTAGCAATAAACTGTAAGTTTGGTGACTTTTTAAAGAAGGCGTTAAGAAATCAATTCGTTTACGGACTTCATTGTAAACGAATACAAAGTAGATTATTAGAAACTAGAGAGCTTACGTTAGATAGAGCCGTTGAGATTGCAATAGGGATGGAAATGTCGGAGAAAAATGCAAATCAATTACATAAAATTCCTGCGGTTACAATTGCGAATTGTAAAAGGCCTGAAAACCAGGCCACACCAGGCCTGAAAACCTTTTTTTTATGGTAGAATGCTAAAGAGCACTCTCCGGCAAGACATTGATGTAATAGTCATTTAATTTGATGAATGTATTGGTACAGATGGCAAATTTAGCGGGAATTCAAAAACAAAAAATAATAATAATACTACAAATACATTTAAAAAATCCCCACTGCAATATCAACAATTAGCATTTTGAATTTTAAAATTTTCTCTACCTATCACATTTTTAAGAAATATCAAACGTCGACCGATCTTGTAAATTAAACATAAAATGTTCAAGGCGTAAACCAGCATTTTTCGTCTGAATGCGAATAAAGAATACTGCAAACATGTAAGCGACGTAGATCAATAATAAAAATATATTATAAAAACAACATGAAATAATAACAAACTCTATTGTAAGTAGATATTTAAAAATATAAAAGTATATAAAAATGCATTAATTATAATTTTGCTCAATTTCTAAAATATGGAGGCAGTGCATAATTAACCATAGAGTAACGTGGACGTGGAAAAAATATGTGATACTTCTTTCCGTAATGTTCATAGAAAAGTTTGCACGTAGAACATAACTTTACACAGTCGCTTTTCTTAAGCTTGCTCATAATAAGTAGAACAAGTTCTTCGGGTAAATCTTTAAGGCAGGAAGTCTTGACATTGTTCTCATTTAAAATTGCAATCTTGCAAGGAAAACTGCAGGTGTTTTTAAATACCAACGACAATTGCTTTAAGTTCTGAAAAACGAACCTCCCACCTGTAATTATAATGTACATGGAGGGATCTATGAGCAACGAGAAATGTGTCTGGCCTATATTTGCGATACTACAATTAACTATTAGATCGTCCGAGGTTGCAATGCATGTAACGGTACAAATATTTCCCTTTATATAATCTAAAGTAAACATAAACTTATACGTATTATTGAAGTTCCAGTTGGCGGGCAAGCTATGCGTAAAGCGCATAAGTTGCCTGTAGTTGAAATCGATGCAATAGTTTTCCATATTAGTATTTCTATTGAGTGCAGCAAATCCAGTTTCCAACATCATAATATAGACGAAAACGGCCATTATCTCATATTTATCCAATATGACATTTTGCTCTTTTAAATACGACAACAAATTTCTAAGACTAGGTGGTATCGAATCCACTTTGTAATCTTCTAACAGTAGAGGATGCATTACCGAAAGAACAATTTCCTGTAAGGGAAAATAATGTGCTAAGTCACGGGTTCAAGTTTCTGACATGAGAGGTGTTATATAGATATACAGTTGTTTCCGTTTCCGAAACAGTTGACAGTGCATGCGCGGCTAGTTGTATTGTACATGTGTTAAGGGGCTAGTCTAGTTTCTCACTTTCAAAAAATCGATTTTTTTTTTACCTAATTCGATAGTATACTATTCGGAGAACAAGTTCCCAAAGTTTTATAATCGTATCATACATATTTTTGAAATGGGAGGGGATTTAGTCGGAGCTGACCGTCGCCGCGGATAGCTGGGCGCGTATCGCCGAGCGGAAGCTGAAGGACTCAATATGAGAAAATTCAAATACGATTATCTGCCATTAGATCCACAAGTTTTAAAAGTTTTGCATCCAATCTATACGGATTTGTCAAGAATGGAATTGCTAAACAGATGCAAAGGGAGCAACACACAAAATAATAATGAAAGTTATAACGTCTTGCTATGACACTTTGCTCCGAAACATCTTCACAGCGGCCTAAAAACCATACAATTGGCCAATTTTTTTACAACGGGGATCTTTAATGAAGTCCATATTAAAAATATTTCGCACTATGGACATAACTGTTGGCCGCTACGCACTAGAATACGCCAACAGTCGCGACATGGCACGTATACAGCTGGCCGAGAAAAGGCACGAGGAGACTTCAAAGGAGGCTCGGACAGCTCGTAGGAAAGCTGCAGCTGATGAACAGCACTTTTTCGAGCAAGAGAAAGGCGAATTGTATGGCCCTGGAATCGCAGAATAACTGTAAGTATGAAAAATTAAATTTTATAACCGAAAAATCAGTTGTCAAAACTTTAAACGCGTTTTTCTCAAAACTACATTTTCAAAAACGGCTGCAGCTCTAGCTCAAAGAAACATTAACGAATCGATTTGAAATTTTGCTCGAATATTCGTAACATATTTTTACATACCATGAACTAGGATCTTTTTGATATTTCAAAAAATACAAATTTGCCGAGCAAAAAACGAGCGTTTTTTTTGTGAAAAATTGAATTTTTTTTTCAAAACGCTGCCATTTTTTTAATTTTCAATATTTTCAAAAGATCCTAGTTCATGGTACGGGGAAAGTCATCTAGTTTAACGTGAAACAAAAATTTTTCAGATACTGGCATTCTGAGGACCTCTACAACTGCAGCCGATTTACTACTTCATTTTTGGATGACTCGACGTCGGAGCGTATAACTCGGCTTACAGTCGATATTTTTTCATGAAATTTTGTGAATTAACTTGTCAATAGTATCTAAATATATCCTTAAAATTTTAAAATATTTTACCGCATGATTCTTTTTGTATGAGTCCCGGAAAATCACCTCCATTTTCCGCCCGAGAAACTAGACTAGCCCCTTAAAGTTCTAAATAAATAGAAATACACAACAGATTTGGCGACGAGGGTAGATAGGTACTTACAGTTACATAAATTACAAGAATTTACCTATCCATTTTTCTTTACGAAATATTCTACATAACCTATATATAACTTATATAAGTAAAATTGATAACTTCATTTTCTTAAAATAAGAAGTAGGAAGTAGTATTCAGCAAGTTGTATTATATTATAAATAGGAGTAATTGAAATGTAGTTCTTCAGTTCTTAGTCATCAGTCATAAGTTCGACCAACTGTAAATCTTTGCTGTATAATAAAAATAAAAATAAAGTAGTTTATTTTAAAACGTTAACTTTTAATTATAAAATATAACTTGTATAAATTTTCTGTATAAATAAATAAATATTAAATAATTATGATGGCTATAATAAATTTTATGAAATATTTAATCGCCGAAAAGACTTCAATCGAGATAAATAATTTTTTTATAATATAATATAATATATAATATATTTTGGACTGAAGTTCGTTTTATAAAATATCTGACCTAAATCGTAAAGATAAATGGATTTAAAAGGATTCACTTAAATAACATTTTTGAAGTATTTCATCGCGAGGACAAGCTTTCTCGGGAAAATATGTTTTTATCGTACTAAGTCGTAATCGTAAAAAACTTGAGCTACGAATGGCCGTAGAAATGAGGATATCAGACACAAAGCAAAACAAAGGACTCCTCGCGTTCCTTTAATTCGATTTCAAAACGTCACATCGTCGCACTTAAATACGTGCAACGTTGAAGAAATTGATACAAACAAGCGACGACGAACATGACGTCGATAATTCGAAGAAATGCGACGCGAGATAACTCGACTGGATTTCTTAAGCGTATTTGCAAGAGACAAAGTCCTCGATCGAAAATCATTATGTTGATCTACTTCATACGGCCGTAGAGATCCAAGTCGATTACCTCCGAGCGTCGTTCATTCTCGGGATGCGAACCGACCGCGTCTGATAAGTCGAACGTTGTTGTACCGTCAATTCACGTTTTAGGATCGAACGAGACGTCGCGGATTCGTTCGATTCTACCGAATCAAGGTAAAGTTCGAACGAAAGATCAGCAACGCTTTCGACTTTATTATGCGGCGAGTGGTTCGCAACCGCGCATTTGACACGACGCTTCGGTCTGTTGACTTCGTTGTCTTTCACGATATTACCCGGACGTTCTTCGATACGAAGAGCAACGCTTTGATCTTTCGGTTCACGCAGTAGCGATCCAGTCGAATTATTTCGTCGTCATTTTCTTCAGAATACCTTCAAAAATCCATGTCGAGTTGTGGTCGTGTTTTCGATTATCGTTACGATTTCGGTCAAGCAATGTACAAGAACGGGCACGGGGGGTTCTCGTGCGATCGCTAAATGTCCAATGTAAGTATGCAATTTCTTAATCGTGGCTATTATGTTAAATTCGATGATGTGACTGTTTTGAAAATACGATATTAAAGAAAACGCGAGGCGATCCAATTTGTTTTGAATATATCCATCATTTTCTCGGCCATCCTTCTTTCGTACACTCCAAGTTCTTTATATTTCGCTATAACGTGTTTGTTTAGATGCAAATAATTGAAATACACACTAAACGAGAAGCCGAAATCTTGAACGAATTTTTCAAGTTTAACGCCCGCACTGTCGCTGCCGCCGTTCGTTTGCGGAACGTCTTCGTCGGGCCGACTGTTTATTTCCATCGACTTCGGCGCGGCGGCGCGCGTGCCGTCGTTGACGGCTTGCGGCCGATTCGCGTTAACGACGAAATGCGGATTGTTGTTGGCGACGCGCGCACTGCGATTCTGCGCTAGCGGTTGTGACGAATCGTGCGCCGCTTGTCTTGCAACGTTGACCGCGAGAGGAAAAGGAGGAGGAGGAGGAGGGGGAGGAGGAAGAGGAGGAGGCGGCGGCGGCGGGCGGTGCTGCTGTTTGTTTTGTCTCGACAACGCGTCGTCCGCCGCAGAATTTTGATGGTTATTAATGCAACGCGGCGCGGGCCGATTTTGATTGGCCGGATGCGTTTTGGTCAGCGTTATGGCCGGCGTGTCCCTGTTGTTTTGCTGTTGCGCTAAAAACATGGGCGTCGTCGCGTTCGCGTTAACAGAATTTGGCGGGTTGTTGTACGGAGCGACCGTCCTCGCATGATTTTGTGGTTGCGAATTAGGCGTCGTTTTGGTCATTGGGAGTGCGTTCGGCAAGCGTTGCCCGTACGGCTGCATTTCAGTGGGGTACTGTTGTTGACACGACGGATTGGTAGTGACGGTGTGGTGTATTATCGGCGTGGTCCTACCTACGCCGGCCGAGGCGTGATGGAGTCCGTTCGGTTACGCCGCGATCGGCGAAATGATTTGCGTCGGATCCGTTGGGACGTTAAAATTAACGTACGACCTCCTGTCCGGGTCGTTTTGATTTATGTTGGTTCGAAAATCCATTCCACGTGCAGAACTATTATTTGATAACGTCATGTTCGGTTGCGGGTCCGTTTCCGATTCAATTTCGCTTTGGGAGGAGGAGGATTTCGTGTCGACGACGGCAACGTGCTGGCAACAACGTTGTCGTTATTGTATTGATCAGATTGGCCGTTCAACGACGGCATGTCGGGCATTTTTGTTGCCGACGTTCGAGACGACGCATCCGGCACAGATATTTCCACGAGAATATCGTTCGTGGTAAGGCTGTTTTGGTTAGGTACCGAAACTGTTACGTATTGTATCGATGGCGTGCTTTTGTTAATGTCGGAATTTTGTTCGATTCTGGGATTGTTATTGAATTGCGGCGTCGTCGGTGGTAAATACGTTCTTGCGGACGTTGTTATATTGTTGTGCTGAATTGGAGTTCTTCCTCCGACGCGATTTTGATTGGCCAACTGTAAATTATTAGACATTAATGATATTTCATGAGTACTTGTAAAATGAGTACTTACTTGTAAAATTTTGACGCTCGATCCTCGTTTCACGATTATTTGACACATTTGACGGGAAACTTTGTTTGGCATTATTAAAACGACCAGATAGATCTCTGTTTAGTAATTGCAAAAGTTCTTCCATTTCAATTGCAAGAGTTGAATCGTTACGCACTTCGTTCCCGTTTATTGGCAATATCGGGCCAATTTCGTCAACGTTGTTTACCACTGACACATTTATTTTGTTATTGTTTGCAACAACTACGTTGTTCGGGTCGTTCGTTTTGTGGATTATTAGGCGCCGCCGCGTGCGAAAGTTTCTCGACAAAAGGACTCGATTGATCGACGTGATCTTTATTAACATCTATCAGGGTGATGAAGCAAGGTTTAATTATGTCCTTCAACGGCACGCTCACGGTCAGCTCGTTATTTTTGGCGGGACGTTTTTGTTTCTCCGTCGCGACGGCAACATCGCGACGACACCTTCCATCCTTCGGTGTCACGTTTTCTAAATTGCGTTTTAACTTGTCGTCGCGAGTAGCGCTATTTTTTGGTTTGTGTTTCGTGGACGTTCGTCTTTTGTGTTTTTCACTTCGATCTGTCGAACGATTGTTTCGGGAACGAGACGCCAAAGAAGACTTGTTATTGTCTGCGCGCGATTGCGATTTAGAACATTCGGCGTCGTCCTTCAATTTCTTTTGCCGAAGGTACTCCTCGTGCGTAATAATTCTTCTTCTCTTTCGCGGCACATCGTGTTGCGATTTTTCATTTCTCGCAGTCGACTTTTTAGACGGCGTTTTTTGCGGCGAGGTTTTGTGTCTTTTAGCCCGTTTCAGTATATTATTGCATCGCCTTGTGGAAGATATTGTTAATTGTATAGGAGGATCAATGTTTAATTCTGTGACCTTTTTGTAGAGAATTGGAGGAAGATAATTAATAGTAGCACGATTAGTTAAGTCAATTAATTTACGTACGTCTGATTGACTAGTCGCAGATGATTCAGTCGAGTATCGCCTTTTTTTGGGAATTGTTAGAGATATTTCTACGACCGTTACTTTTGATAGACGCGGGCTTAACGTGCCCATTATTTCTGAAAAAAAAAAGAAATATATCAAGTTTGATTTTAAAAAGAAAAAAAACATCACCGCAATCATACATCAACTGACAAGATTTTTAGACCAGTCGTCATGTCGTTTTTAAGAGGCCATTGTGGAAATAAAAGTGGCGGCAAGCTGCGATCAATTTCTTAAAAGACGCATTAATAACGCACGGCCCGTCGAGAGTCCGAACTTGGCCGCGTCAATCGCGAGGAAAAAACACCAAAAATGAGGTTGTCCACCAGAGTCTCATGTGCGGCCCGTTTCACGACAAAAACACTTATATGACAAAATAAACCAGGGAAAATTTTCTACAATTTATGTTTTTGCCATATTTTCTGTAAAACTAATAGTTTCGATGTGCCGTCTTCGCAAAATTTATTTTATCGTGTAACTCGGACGTTAAATTAATTAGCAAGGAACGCGGCAGAAAAATTCCGCCGCGGACAGTAGGTAGTTATGAAGTTATAAAATGATAAATTAATAAAAAATTCCTGATGCGTTGACGAAGACTTCTGTCACTTAACAGAAATGGCAATGACGAGCACCGAGATACTGGCGAAAAACGCATTTTTAGCATCTTTTCCAAAAGTTATTTTAGCTTGCCCCCTATTTATTTCCACCGAAAAACACCTTGTCGACTGGCCCATTTCCGAAACGAACGTTTTTTCCTATTTTTTTCCCTACCACCAACCTTGTTGTCGACCTTCAATTATTTAGTGCCATTAACAACTATCGACAACTTAAGTGGGTATAAGATAAATTTGCCAAAAACCGATTGTTCACGCAACGTGAATTTAAAAAATAAAAAAACCATCAATTGTTTTATCACAATGTCATTTGCTCTCGAGGTCAAAAACGATGGTCGCGTTAAAATCTCCTAACGGCCATAACGAGCAAAAAAGACAAAATACACATTGTTATATTTCGTCCAAACCTATATGCAATCCACGTCATCAATGAAAGGTGTCCCAACTTAGATGATGACGTTTCACACAGTGCTGATCACCTCAGTACCAAGTATTGACAGTGTTTAATAAATTGTAGTCTTTCTTTATACCATCTAATATGAGCGCAAGTAAATCAATTCGATACAATATGTCACTTTTCAAACTTTAAACCGAATTACAAATAAACAACTCGACTAACTTTTGATGACGCAAATTGCATATAGGTTTGGATAGGCCATAACTTGTTTTAAGACTCTCAGTACAGTATCTGGAAATCCCAACATACATAGTACACGTCTGATAACTAAAACAAAACAAGAACGTGTTATAATTGTCTTGTTTAGCACGTATAAATGGACGTAAAATTACTGAGGTAACAATTCAGTTTTGTAAATATTTTGTACTAAATACTGTATAAATTACGATATACATAATCAAGCGTAGTACATATTGGAAATCACATACAATACACGCAATACACCAACTTATAATGTTCGTAGAGTATTTGAAAATCTAGTAAACAGTGAAAATGTACTTTGTTACAATTACGATATTCTAATCAGGTTATGGATCAATGTTACAGATTTAAATCTAGTTTAAAGAAAACCATTCGTTACAAAGAATCGACAATTGATCAATTACAAAGTCAACTGGACCATCGTTCGATCGCTACATCGCAGGTCTGTTCGTTTGCACTTAACCACTAGAACAACCGTGCGCCGTTCGCAAGCGCACAAAAAGATAACAGTGAATTCCGACACGATCGAAAATTTTCGCTCGTTGCAACTCCGAATCGACGTGATAATTGACCACCGATCCGCCAGAATTAACTGGGGCAATGTACAAAGCAGACGAATTATAACTTATAAAAAAAAGATGCGTTACAAAAGAGAAACCAACAGAAGACAACAACAAAAAAAAAACAATTATTTCCACAATTTAGGTTCGGTTTTTCAATCGTACTCCGACCACCAGTCAATCGAATCACTTACAAAAATGATTATCGAAACAAATTGTCTCTGTGATTAAGGTTAACCATCGATTGAAAAATCGGGCCTTAGATTCGCAAGGGGCGCCCGTAACTCTCGTCAATTGGTCAAATTTCACGTCATTTCGCGATCATTCACGAGTCTTTGGTCAGTGTCGCAGCTTGCGTCAAATTGTCGCGCGATGTAAAAGCTACGTGGGTTTGGATCCGACAGGTGGTCAGGAGGACGCCTTTCGTCATAGTCGCAAAGATGTTCGGCCTCCGTGTTTTTGGTTGCGAGCGGGCTGACGGAACGTATTCCTAAATTGGGGAGGAATCTGAAGGTCGTGGTGGTTGGAGATGAACCGTGCCGGAATTCGGTTTGGTCGACGATGTTCTTCTTTCTTATCCGAGGTGGAGAGATTGCCCTTTACTATACAAAGTATCAATTGTGGCGTAATTTAATGCTGAATTGCACTATTGAAATGTAACTTGTCATTTCATGTTGCCAACATAATAGCATTATTAAATTGCAGCAATAAACGAAACTCATGCATAAAGTGAATTTATACCATCAAAACTGTGGGGTGCGGTACTATATGTCCAACAAGTTTCGTCGTCCAGTTCATTGTTTCCTGAAAAGCAATATTTAGGGCAAAGCTCGTCGAGTAATCCGCTCGAACGAACCAAATGCACAAAACAGTTTCACAAAACTTATTGGGACATAAAGTACCTCTGTATCAAAACCGTACATTTTCAAGTCTAAATTCTTGACTCATCGGCCATGCTGATTTCGTTCGATCTGAACGAACCCGCCAAGAAGAACGTTTCTCGTCTCGCCTCCTCGTTTCAGACACAAGTCTATTGTAAGGACACATTATGATTTTAATTGACAATAATCATGCATTGTGACTAAATATGAAGTTGAATTAATTTTGTTCAATCCTTGTTACGTGCAATTGTTGCCAACAAAATATCAAACATAACAGCAAATATTAAAAAAAAATTGAAAATGACGTCTTGAGTAAATTGTTCGGTGCGCCAAGTTTCAATTTTCAACAACAACTTGACTACTTGAACTATGCGATCAACCTTCTTTCGTTTTATTGAAGCGCCACCTACACGAAGCGTGCCTGTACTGTAAAATAATGTTAAGTACCCAAGTACCGCTGTACTCGAAAATCGATTCACAGAACAAAGCTTCCGATCGAAATCGAAGCAATGTTAAAGGGAAAAACAACTTGTACTTACCAATATCGGTATCGACCACGAACGATATCGATGGGCGTGCTTTAAAGAAACCTTAAAATCATTAAAATAAAGCGAAATGGTTTTCCGAGGCGGCGGCGGACCTTATTTAAATGATCCGATTAGACGATAGTTGTTGCTTCGGAGCGGAACTAGCCCATCTTCCAAAAAGTACCGTTTTCCGTTAAGGTCTGCCACTTGATAAGATCCAAAAAGTGGTAAAAAAAACCGAGAAAAATTCGACCTTTCGTGTTTTACCACTTTTTGGGTGTCTGGTGCAGGAGGAGACCTCTCCCGAAAACGACGGTTTTCGAAGATGGGCCAGTTCTGCTCTGAAACGACGAAATATGTTGGTAAATATCGAATCATTTACCGCACATGCACCAAAACTATTAACATTTCGAGGTTTTATTGTCGAAGAGGCTTTGTACGTGAACAGCTGGAAGAATTGTCAACACTGCGTACGTAATTGAGGAGAAATGTACATAGGTTTGATATTGTACACGTAACAGCTCAGCAATTACTTACGCTCCGTTTGAAAATTCAGCAAGAAAATGAATTCAACATGGCCGATAATTGTTAACTATACGAATTTAACATTGCAAACTTAAGGCTCTAAGGCACATTTGGCATACTGTAGTAGAAAAATGGTGATTAACTTGTGGTTATTTAATACACTTACAATTAGGGCCAATAGCCCTAATAAATTGCCATAATAAGGATACAATTAATACCTACCAGGAGTTTCCTTCTTGCACCAAATTTTTGATTTTTACTGCGGAAATTATAAAATTTTACCACTTGAAGATAACTCTAAACAGAGTTGAAATATATGCTATTAATTAATTGTTGTTATTGACTTATTACCACAATTTTATAAAAAGAAGAATAACAATAACAGACATTAAATTTTAAAGTCGCTATGAAATAGGAGCTTTTCGTAAATTTATTTAATATAAAACGCTTCTTATATTATGTACTTAATTATTAAAATAACGAATAAGGTGTATTTACAATAATAATCACAGTATGTCGCAATTCTTTGAATTACGTATAGAATGAGAGGGAGCTACGGGAAAAAGTGAGATGGGAGCGCGATGCGCCCACTTGAGAGCGCGACTCTCGCAAATGCAATTTTCGCATGTTTTCACTTTTAATTATTTATCATAATTATGAAGCCCTACAAAAATATAATTCTTCTATCGTCGGATGCTACAAGGACAAACCAAACTTTTTTAAAGAATAAAATTTTTCGATATGTCGTACTGTTTTGTAGTTATGACAGTATAAATGGTAAAAAACGCGAAATTGAAGTGAACTTTTTAGCTGTTCGAACCGAGATATCGGCCCCGAAAGTTATTTTTCTCCATAAGAGCCCGTGTATTTTGCGTTTTTCTAAAATTTTTTAAATGATTAATTCCACAAAACCAATTACGAATTTTACGGCAAAAGAAAGTTCGCGTTTCCTTCTATACGTACGCTGAATAACTCTTTCGGTGAAGATAGCGCCCTTTTGCACTGGACGATTTTTGACGGCTTTTGGCTTTTTAAATAAAAAAATACGCTCTTTCGATCTGTTGAGGTTTCATCTTGTAACCCCGACCTCCCCACGAAAGTCATTTTTAAGCGTTTTTCGGGGCGCTGAGCACTCTACTAATAGCCGAGTTCGTGGTGATGACTATCATCGTCGAAACCCCCTTACAATTTACAACACAGCAACCCAACATGAAGTTAAGTTAATTGTAACTCTCTAATTAAAATGCGCAGCTCGATAACTGACAGTTGTCCGATGACCGTTCGTACAAAGTATTCCTTTGAAGATCGAACGAAAAATTTTAAAATAATCGTCGAGATCAAAGGTGAAAAGGAAACTCCACGAATTCTTGCATAACATGAATATGAATTTGGAAAAGAACTATTTAGCGATGCTAATTAAATCGGAATGAGTCAAAAAACGCGTGTTCGACATGGCGCTGTCAACCAGATAACTATAAGTAGAAACGATTGTCGGTTATTAAGACATATTTTTACATTTCAATTCCCGACTGTACATCGAAAAAAGTTTTAAATTTTAGGTAGGTACAAAAACAGTTACACATTTATTTTTGAGAAAACATACATTATATTAGGTAATATTACGTTATATCGATTAAAATTTGAAAACTTAATATATAACGTGAGTTGCATTTCTTATCCTTAGATATACAGTAGCTAGAATCTAACTTAAATTGAAACAATAAATCGTTACATGTTTATTTAACAAAAGGAAACGATATAACATTAAAAGAAGTTCGCGTTTGTAACGAACGCCGCATTGATAAATTTACAAAACTGTAGCGCAAATGATTTCGTCGTGATATAACAATGAGCATGATATTTTGTAAAATTATTTAATAACAAATAAATTAACTGCAGATCAGTTTCGCGACGTTTTTTTTCCTTATAATTTAACTGTTATTCTTCGATTCTATATACAACAAATAGGCTCCAAAACCATACAGACCGGTATTCAAAATACCGAACACCTGAAATAGATTTGAGTTGAGTAAAATTAAATTAAACAATTAAACGACCTATAGTTACCCCCGCTGCAATATTGAGTCCTCTATTTAAATAAAAGCTTCCCGACCAAACGGCCAGCTGTATGATAAACGCGATGAGGTAACATACCGCACATATTCCAGTATTGAGGAGCTCCTGAAAATACGAAAATTTTTTAATTGAAAAGACAATTTTCGAATAATAATAATAAGTGTTTACATCGTTACATCACCTAATTGTAATGTTACCGCACAGATTTAAAAATAGAATTGCTATGTACCACTCGCTTACAAATTAACGCATGTCCTCATTCTCGAGTTTTTATTATTTTTAATGTAAACGACTGTTTAAAGCAAATAGTTGCCCAAGGACTCGCGCAATAACAAAATAAAACTTGACCATCAGATGGACAACTGCCGTCCTTTTTTTTCCGAACATAAAACCCGACACCAAGACAATTATTACTATGCAGTTAAATTTAGGCGTCGATGTAATCAAAATAATTGTTCGAGGCAAAGGTTTCTCTTTACGTTCACCTTCTACAAAATATCAACGTTCTTTTTAGTAGGTACAGTCAAGTTCGTATGTTTTGTCCCATCGCCCGTGTTAGTTTTTATCGTAAAAGGCTCAAAAAAAAGATTACTGCTCGTTTTTATTTATTATTTGACATGTTCCTCTTTACAATTCAAAAACAACTGCTATCCTTCATCCCTCTTGGTCTTCTCTCGTCGCTCGTTAGCCTGCGATCGCGTCTCGCGGGACAAGACATAAAAACTTGACTGTACACACATACCATGGCTTTCCCAAATATAGGTAACGATTGTAAATACGGGGTGTTTCAGAGAAAAAGTCGTTAGATTTCTTTGAATGCGAAGTTTCTTAAACACATTGACCGTAAAACCGAGCCACTTGGGACAAGTGGAACTTTTGGAACTTTGACTCGTTAGATAATAGAACCACCGAGCAAAATTACGTTTATTTTTTGAAACTGCAATCGGCGTCTCAATTCCCTTACGTAAATAGAACGTCTTAAACATCGCTGTTTCGTGATTTACAAATGTGTGCTTAAAAATTATCGTCCCGAGTGTTTTATCAAAAGACGACTTCAATTTAGGTCGATTTCGACTTATTCAGAATTCGCCCAGGATTACGAAAATGCAATAATATGCAGGGGGTTCCATTTGAAAATCTAAAATTGGCGTCACTTCCGGTCAAACCGGAAGTTCGAAAAAATATGGCATTTTGCGTCTTTCTCAACTGTGCCGAGTTCCATTTCGGTGTAGCTTGAAAAACAAGAGGCGAAAGATGAGTGCTAGTGATCTCGTTAACACCCGGTATATAAGTATAAGTACAAAGCAAAAGTGAGATGAGCTGGAATCGCGAACGTTATTATTGTAAAATGCAACGCGTGTTCATTTTACGAACTAAAAAAAAAACTAGAATGTTTAGTATGATTTTTGTTTAAATATAATAGGTATTGTTTTTCGGGAGGTCAGAATAGTGTAATCCTTTAAAACTATAGGCCATCGAATTGAGCAAAATTGAATTCTGCATCAGGCGAAGTCGATACATACAGGATGTTCCATTTGAAATATTGACCTGTTGCTACCTAAAGTGTTTTAACGTCGTTCAAAGTAATTGCAAAAGTCGAACACGTTCAGAGCGACATTATGACGTGATTCAAGATCGTCGCGATAGCAAATCACGTTCAAAGTCGAGAGAAAACAAAAGAATTCACAAGGTTTTACGAGCAATTCGTCCAATATTATCGTTTTTACTAGACTTCCAATAGTTATCAAAGTAGTTAAATTTCAAGTATATATTGTTATATACGGGGTGATTTATTCATACAATTAAACATGTCAATTTCACATGTCAACATGTAACGTTTGAAGAATGTCTACTACTACAAAAAGTACAAAATTATATTTATAATAGGTAAATGTTTGAGGAAAATATGGGATGGTTCCAACATGACGCACTGATTACGGGTACATTGTAGGTGACCGTTAACGGGGTGGGGGGGGGGCAAGAAAAATAATTTAAAAAAAACTCTTGTTCGACAATTTACTGAGAAATTAATAAGTATAAGTAAAGTAGAGGATTTAATTTCTTCGTTGTTAGCATTTTGAAAGTTGATTCATAACGCCCGTTTTTACTTCTGAATTTAAATTGAAACTTCTTTATGACGACGACGTTGTACATATAAAAATGTTATACATAACAACTCTCAGTTTTTTTCTAAATTTTCCTAGCCAAACCCATAAGAAAATTTTAAAATTTGCGGAATTTTCACCCGATTCCAGAGAGAGATGGGGCATGTGCCTCGCTTACCCCACTCTACGGAGGACACCTTTGCAGTTTAAACAAATGCAAATAAAAAAGGGAGTTCGTATTAAATTAAGATTAGACTAATTTTCTCTTATTTAACACTATGCTTGAGTTGTTGTACAAGTAACTTTCACCAGTGGCTGGCTTTTTTCAATAATCGACAGACGAATGTGTTCTGGGCATTTAAAAAACGACAACTAATTAAATTTTAGATCTATCCGATGTTCGGCTCTTCAATAATCGTCTTACTACGAGACGATGCGACGTCAACGTGGTGGTCTAGCGGTCATCAAAGTGCTTTATCGATTGCATCTTCTAAATACCTTTATTACTATAATGTATCAAATCTTTTAGGCACGATAGCTTTGAACGTTAAACGTAACCTTCGAGGGGTCCTTCTTGGAGTCATTTTCCCAAGAGAGTCACCAGTTTAATGGGTGGTTTGGGGTTTGATTTGATCGTGCCATCGTTTTTTCGTCGGACGCTTAATGATTAGGTATGACGTAGATATTCGTTTTCCGAATTCTGAACCATCAACCAGCAACTTTATATCTACGTATATGGACTGCTGCGACGGCGACTGCCTTATAAAGAAGTTGAACAAAACTAGATAAAATCTATAAATTCGCGTTTAGTTACCAAGATGTTTGGGCAGAATAACAATTTACGATCGACCAGAACATTCCATCACCACCAACGTACATATTTTACAAAATAGCTACACGTAGCATTCGTAGCAAGAGTTACGTAACCCATGCAATTCGATTTAAGCTATATAAAACGAGTTTTACAAAGACATCGGTGTTACTTACAGTCATAATCCAGTTAACGGGAAAGTTGACCAGCGCTTCCCTGAGACTAATGAAGTAGACGAATATCCACAGTAGCGTTAAAATGAAGAGGCTACCGCCACGAAGACGAAGAAGCTCGTAGACGACTCCTCCCTCGTCGTCGGCAAAGACATACAAAATATTCCACATATCTGTATTAAAAAAAAAAAAACGGCAACGTTTAGTCACGGATCGTTATGGTTTTGATAATAATCATCGGCGTAAAATACGTTCCATCATTTCAAGAAGAGTTTTAATGACAACCAAACAATAGAACGTTTTGTATTAAAAAATCAACTGAATAACAGTGAAAGTTTACCGCTACGTTCGTTTTTCGAAAAAAAAAAAACGTACAGGAACGACGGTTAACAATGACCGATTAAAATCGCTTAGATGCACCAACCTCCGTGTCTTTATTGTTTAAATTTTGAAGTATTAATTCCCGAACGTTTGCCGGAAGCCCACGCGCATCGGCAAGAAATAGCGCGTGCAACAACATTCTCTTGACGGAAATTGATCGAAAAAACTTGACGGCGACCGATCTGGAGACGCGCCCTCTCGAACCACCCGTCTTTAATTGGCTCCCAACTTAACCGTAAACCAGACCTTCAAATCAACTAATGGACGCAACAAAATTCGAAATTTGTATCGGAATTGTTGTGCGGACACAAAAATATTTTTCCCGCAGCTATAGGGCAACCTCGGAGCGTTCGAATATAATCGACGAAAAATATAATGCCTAAACGTAAAACTGGAGACGACCGCAAATCGGTCGGCGCGGTATTTTTATTTTAAAAAGCTGACACATTTAAAGCCGAGCCAAGATAGCAACAGTTAAACGTCGTCGTCTTCAATTTAAATTATTATCAGTTCATAAACAATAAGTTAAATTCAACGAATCGTTCGGAAAATCTGTTAAGACTTCGGAAAAACAATTTCGAGTGCCGCCCTTACAATTTGGCGCCCAACAAGCGGCCCTTTTACTACAACGTTTATATTTTCCTCGATCGTTTGACGACGACGGCGACGATTTCGGTTTGTAATGCGGTACTTATTACCTAACGTGCGGAAGGCGTCTCGATAACAAAGCGTAACCGTGCGAAAGTAATCGTAGCGAATCTAACGCAAACGACTTTTTCATATGCAATGTTTAATCCGTTCAGAGATTCGCTTAAAAACAACATTTAAACGAGTACCGCGACCTTCTCGATAACCCGACCACTTGTCCCAGATATACGACGCGTTTCTAAACGTTTCGCGTTCAAAAGTCCCACAGAACCCCCCCCCCCCGGAGGAAGTGCCGTTTTAGAATGCAACGGATTATCGAGAAATCAAACGTTCTTCGCCTTTTCGATCGCTTCCTATTTCGTTATCAGTCGCAATACATAAAAAGGCAAGAATGCGTGTGTGACTTCGAGCCGGCTTCCGTTTTCCAAAAACAATGCTACTTCCTGCTGGATAACGTAACGGCAACTACGTTGCCGCACCTGCACACCATCGAATAGGTCAACCACCTAAGGCTCGGTTACGTTCTCGCCTCGATATCCACCTGATCTATCTGTACACTTGCCACAGAAAAAATCGGGACAGTCGAAGGATAGAATTTTAAAAATGTTTGGTTGTGAATTGGGTTTTAGGTAAAATGCTTGTATTTTTAAAAGGGATTATTGTAAACCATAAATCATCATTGTTACCTACAAAGTGGACAACTCTGTCAACAAAATACTTTAGAAGCAAGTGGTAGGCAGGTTTAGTTTATGCTTTCCGTAAATTAAAAAATTTATTGATCGACGTAATATATCGATCGCGTTTTGCCAAAAGGACGTAACTCACACTTTTTGTGAAAATTAGTTATTCCGACTATCTTACGCATTTAAAGCAAAGACATCGTCCGATAAAATCTAATAACAATATTTCTATTTTTTTCACCGGAAAAATCGATTTATATTTCCGCGAAACGTATCTTGTTATAGCTACGCGGCGACATAACATGTGCTCTACTGTAAAATTTACTTTTTGTGGGTTACGCCCTTTTGGAAAATCTGCTTCGATATGACCGATAACATGTAGATTTATATTTAAAAAATGGTTACTTACACACGCAAAATTGATATAGCTTGAAAAATATTTCGTCTTGTTAATAGGGCTTCCTGGATTAAACTTAATAAATCACATTTTTTATTTTTCGTCTTGACTTTTTTTTAACAAGCCATAATTTTTCCAAATCGGACCTATACATTACTACAGCTTTTTTGCTTAAAATTACTTAAGAAACGCGCCCCTAACGTGTGGCAGATTCCTCCCGGGACACTTTGTATGTATCCTTAATTAATATATGTGTTATTTAACCTACGAACTTTATATCCAAGAACAAGAAACGATAAATAAAATAATTATGTAAGTAGGTATGTAATCGTTCTTTGTATGAATAGTAAAGTAATAAAGATACAATTCTTTGACTGAATTAATATATTATATTAGGGGGACCGGAAAGTAATGTCGTTTCTGCGCACATCAATATTTGTTTACCATTTATCAGCTCATTGTGTACTTCAAAGTCGCACCAAAGATATTTTAAGGTTAATGTGACTTGTTTACTTATAAATAATTAAATTTTCATTTTTTTTTCAATTTTGGATGAAATGGCCAGCCAAATACTATAAGAGGAACATATCTGGAATTGTATGCTTTTTAAGTTTCGCAAGGGTAGTAACGTAACAGTTGCTACCAAAAACATTTACGATGTTTGTCCAAGTGTATTAGATGTTTGTAAATGCCAAAGGTGGTTTTTTAAGTCCAGATCCAGTAAAAAATTTGAAAATTTGGATGATATCCAAAATGCCATTTCCAGATATTTTGCTCAAAAACGAATTGATTTTTATCGATCCGGCATTGAAAATTTGCACACTAGATGGCAAAAGGTTGTTGATAACGAGGGTGATTACATCATCGATTAAAAATAAAAACTTGTTTGAATTTAATGTAAAAAAACGACATTATTTTCCGGTCCCCCTAATATATTCATTAATTGTTTCCATCGTTTATATATTTGTAGCACTAAAGATAGCTCCAACCAGAGCCGAAATATATGGTGTTAGTTGTTCTAAGTTTTTATATTGGCTTATTACCACAATTTTTAAAAGAAGTATAGTAAAGTAAGCATTCGGTCACTAGTTTTAATTTTAAGGCGATCCCCTACCTTTCAGTAAGTTCATAAACTTCAATGGAAATCAAGATTTCGCAATTTTTATGTTTTAGAAAAAAAATTTTTTAATGATATTTGGTATCAAAATCATCAATACAAAAAAGGAAATTATCCCACAACGACGAAATTATCGTAATACGTCAAAATTATATCAAAAATACTACATTTAATAATAAAACAGGGTTACAAACAGGTTACAAGTAAAACAATGGATTAAATCTCAGGTTCTTGACGAGAGCGGTGTAACGAAGTATCGACAGATATACTGGACACATCTTTCACTGGAAACAAATATTTTGAAATGTATTTTTAGACTTCATCAGTAATTATAATTGTAGAAAAAGGAAATCAATATATAATTCAATAAATTGAGATTATTGTAGAAAAATATTTAAAAAGCATCAAAATATCAAGGATATAATATAATAGTAATATTATCGAAATCATAGTTGTTTTCATAACGATCACATTCTAAATTAACTTTAGAGAAATAAGTAAAGAAATGCCAAAAATCATAATTCGCAACTTTGTTGGGTGAAGTTTGCCTGTTACGTTCTCGTCTAACGATAAGTAGAACCCGTAAATTCAATACATTGTTTTCTTTGTAACCTTTTTTTTATTCTTTTACTACGGATTAGTAAATGTCATATATTTGATATAATTTTGACGTCTTACGATAATTTCGTCGATTTGGGATGATTTCTTTTTTTGTGCTGATGATTTTGGTACCAAACATCATATAAAAAATTATTCTAAAACATAAAAAAGAGCGAAATGTGGATTTTCATTTGATTTACATTGAAGTTTGTTAGCTTACTGGAAGGTAGGACTCGTCTTAAAATGCAAAAGGCTATTTCAACCTTTCCGATACCTAACATCTTTAGAACCTCATCTATGTAGGTAACAATGCTTTTATGGCTTAATCCTTATGTACTTGCAAACAGTTTATTTAAAACCCGATTCACAACAAAACATTTTTAAAATTCTGTCCTACTGTCCCGATTTTTTCTGTGGCGAGCGTACCTTTTCATCAACAGAAGACAGTTAATAAATTTCATTGCGTGGCGAACGCCTAATTTCGTACGCGTCACGTACGAGCGTGCCGTTGCGGCCGCATAATAATGGCAATAGGTTAAGAGGTGGTGGAATCGAAGTTCAAGGTCACGGCACGAAAATTGCTCCAAATGATCGCGACGTTAAATTACGTCACTTTACATTATTCAAAATGATATTGTAAAATTTCGCAGTTCGCCTGATACACATATCGCCATTTTCTCGTTCGTTCACGTTTACCAATTTTAACGGTCGGGTCGTTCCGTAACAAGTTATGGTTGTCTAAACTAGGTAAAATTTTAAAGATCGCAGTTATATTCTGGTCATCTCGGCCTAAAAAAAGTTAAATTTCGCCGGATATCGGACGAAACATTCGAGTTGTTAGAGAACGTTTTAAATTGACGGAGGGATTCGAAACGATATTCGTGGAAAACGGGAAAGTTACGACCTTATAAAAAAAAGACATTGTTAAAATTAGATTTTTAGTACGTATTATTACGAAGCTCATAGCTATCTATAAACGTATCATTTTTATTTTCGTATTGTTCCAAAACTGAACTTCGCTATTTATATTTAGTTGTATATTCACCGTTTCCTTTTATTGTGACGTCCTCAACAGCTGGCAATAAATTCGCAAAGAATAAATTTAAACTGTTGCCGTCGAGGCAACGCGACGTTTTAGAAGAAACGGTCTCGGCTATCGAAGTTGAGCCATCGATCCACCGAAGACTTTGCAGAACAACTTTAACAAATTGCAGGCTGGTTTGTCATCGAACATAATTTTCTGTTTGAAAAAACGTGTTTGGACACGTAAATTTTCTTTTCGGATGTCGGAAACTGTCGGAAACTATCGGGTTTTTCGAGCAAATTTGTCTAACGTAACATCTATGGGAAGATTGCTGATTTGAGTAGAGATGTCCTACTTAACAGGATTAGAAACTAACCATGGTCAGATGATTCGTAGGCAAGCAAACGTGTCGTTCAGAAGCAACGTCCAACGCGACCTAACTCATGTTTATTTCATTGAACCATTGCATGGCTTTCCTGTCGATTAATATGGTTCCCCCACTTTTGGGGCTTCTTTTCGTCATTCAGATTTTGGTGTCCTTGCGAGACTTCGAAAATAACAATGTGTGGTTGTTAAATGAGTTTTGGTACAAGTACTTCTAAGACCAAGATGAATATTAGGAAAAGTTCTTGCAATAAAAATCGAATGGACAAATGCGGGTAGTCGAAGAAGGATCCGATTAATTTCTTACCTACCGATGTAAATCGGTAATAAATATTTTCACACTCTTGTTCAACGTAATTCTAAAACTTCAGCGAATACAATGAGAAGACATATCGATCAGGCAGATCACGCAGATATTGAAGCATCGATCCACCTTTCCAAATTGACCTCTTTATCAAAGACTCGGCAACGATTATTCAACCATCGACCGCGACGTTATTTCGCAGGTGCATACCGCACTAGCGCACACTGGAAAACACAACTCGAAAACCTGTTTTTTTTTAAACAATTAAAATTTCTGCAGCGAAAACATCGTAAACACTCTCATTTTCTCGAGTTTATGAACGGTAAGGTTCACGTTCGAATAAATGCACCCATAACCCGTCCATTTTTGAAATGCGCCGTGCAAGTTTTTTAATGGGAACCATAACATACGTCCGGTTTAGCCCCGTTACCACCATTTTTTTTAAATATATATGTACATATTGCTATGACGCGGGATAGCAGAAAAAAAAGATCAAGGAGGACAGTTGAAAAAAGAGATAGATGTAATAATCGTCGTCTGCGTTAATTGTTGTCAGAGTTGCTTGTAAGGTCTGTGCAATCGATTTTAACTTACAACTAGAGGCGCTTGCGACAGGAACTAATGAAATCTGTTATGCATGGTTTAGAACTTGACTATTTGCTGAAACTTTTTTTTTAATTGAAAAATAAAGTTATGTTTTCGTTTTACATTTGTTAAAATTGCAATCAATGTATTTTTCGTAAAGTAAACAAGAAATTATTCTGAAAATATTTAATAAAATGGTAGCAAATATACATTACAGTTACCATTAGTTCTTGACGTGAGCGACATCTGTTATTTCTTTAAGGTTGACAGGCCAGCTGTTTTATGCGATTGCACAGACCTTATACGCAACTCTGACAACAATCAACGCAGACTACGATGTAATTTAATAAGAAATGTCAGAAAATTAAAAATGTTATGTAAAAAGGATAATAAGGGAGAAAATATTGTATAAATAGTGTATTAATAATAAAAAATTCAAAGAAGAAGGTAAAGATATCCGCAAACGAGAGGAAGTTTTGTTAGAGGTTTTGGTGGGGTCAGATTATCATCGAGAATTCGTGAGAGCCGGCGAAGAATTAAAAAGCAGTGAAAAGGGTTTTCGGATGGAACGGGGGATGTTGGTGTGAAGTAAAAAGGCCAAGGAAAAGACAAGGACAATAAGAGGGCGAGAATTACTGTGTAAGGGTAGAGACCGATTAAAATAGGGAACCGAGGGGGGGAAAGAAAAGTTGTACGGGTAATTAATTGTGGGGTTAAATTAAATTAGGTTAAAATCGTTACGACTATTAAAAGAGTTATTAAAATATCTACACTTCGTCCATACCTATATGCAATTCACGTCATCAATGAAAGGTTACTAGATGATGACGTTTCACACAGTGCTGCCAACTCGTACCTCGTATTTTGACAGTTCTAATAAATTGTAGTATTTCTTTACGCCATCTAATATGTGCATAAATAAATCATCTGCAGAATATGTCACTTTCCACACTTTAAACCGAATTACAAATAAATAATTAGTAACTTTTTGTTGATGACGTAAATTGCATATAGGTTTGGATAGGCCATATAGGATATATACATAGCATAGCATAGTAATATGTAGAAAAAGATAGTTTACAATTCGAAATTCAGCTTAATTGGTAGAAACATAAGCTTCGTTAGCGAGCGGTCCGTTAAATCGAGGTTTCAAAATACTCGTCTATCGTAACGCAGGTACTAAGACTATTTATAGACATCGATGTGCGTGTGCCGACTATGTCAATTACCTTAGATTTATCGTCGTTTACGTTCGTCCGGTACTGATTTAATACGCCACGTTAGCGGTAAACAAGTTGATTATACATATCGTACTAATTATAGGGGTGACGCAATTATTTAGCAATTTTTTAGATTTGTTTACTAAAATTGAGTTAATTTTGATCAAAGGTTATCTAGCTAACGAACACGAACCGCTCTTCTTCTTGGACTATAAATAAATGTGTTTAAATCGAAACCGCTCCGTTACGTAATTATAAATCTTCGACGTCTTCGGTAGGTGGCGGTCAGTGGGATAAACGAGGACATTTGCGGAGCAACGCAAGAAGTTACTCACTTCCAATATTAGGTCAGAAGTATTAACAAAAACTTTACGCCCACACCATCGCATTAATCCTATAATAATATTATTCACGTCTCGATCTCTGCATCGTCTTCCTATTATAGAATGCAAATGTATCTAAACTTTCGCGGAAGGCGTCTTTTATGGTAATTCGAATGCGCGGAATACATTCCGGCCGTATATGGTCGCATGAAAATTTCCCGATAAGCAACTAATTTATCAAACAACGATTTCCGTTCTGACGATCAGTCCCGACAACGCTGACGATTAAACCTGGAAACGATTGAGTAACGCTGTTATTTCAGAAAATACACTCATAGTTAAATGACGATAAACGAGGTGTGCAAATGTCAGAGCCTACGATTTTTGTTCGCCCGTGGCTTTGTACTAACCCACTCGCCAATGTTCACGTAACGACGTGGAAGTAGACGAAAAAAATCGGTCGCTTCATCGTGGTCAAAAGAAGATTAATCGCGACTTCATAAAAGTTCATTTGTACGTATTTCGTGATATCGCACGTTTCGAAATGTGCGCATGCCGAAAATAATTTGGGCGAAGAAACGAAAAATTTTTCGCGAGCTTCTGTTCGCGATCAATATTGGACAACCAGTATAATGGACACCTCTGCAGGGCACCATCGGAAACAAAAACGAAAAAAAATTAATAAATAAAACAGAAATTACTTCTGACCAAAACTCTATTAAGTAGATGACCGTTTGAGTCGTTCAAAAAACGACCATCGAGGGATCGGCCAATAGATTAACGCGAACTTGCTCTATATAAAATTAGCACCGGTCACGTAAACCGTTGATCCAACATATCGCGTACAAATTCGGCAAAACAAACAGACTCGCATTCGGTTCCATGACCACGCCACACGGTTCACCAGATTTCCCACCGTTTTCTCACGAAAAGCTGTCCAAAATTGACAAAAAATCTTGGTACGGACAGAAAAAGTTCCCGGTATTTATGGACGCCGCGGTGCTCGTTGGTTCCACGAGAATTGCTCGAATGGAGAAATTCTCGAATTATGTGGATATTGGTATTGAACGTTTCATTCACATTTCGGGGGCGTAAATTACGTTCTATTTGAGAAGTAAAGAATAAAAATTGGTAAGTCGATGTGTTTTAAGGCATATAAAAAGTACAATGAAAAAGTTAGTGTAGATGAGGTGAGTTTACGTTAGTTGCAATAGAATTTTCCATTAAGGGCCGGTTTTACAAACATGATTTATACTGCAGAATAAGCTATTCCTGGAATAACTGCTATGGAAATGTTTGTTGAGACGATGGTTTCCATGAAAGATATTTCAGGAATAACTAATTCCGCAGCATAAACTATACCGCAGCATAAACCGGCCCTTACCGGTTTTACAAACGTGATTTACTGGAATAACAGCTATGGAAACGTTTCTTGAGACAATGGTTTCCAGAAATAGCTTATCTAACGTACATCTCATAATTGTATTAGGGAGACCGGAAAGTAATGTCGCTTTCTTACATTAAATTCAAACGAATAAATTTTTAATAAGTCTTTATTTTTAATCAATAATATAATCAACCTCGTTATCAACAACCTTTTGCCATCTAGTGTGCAAATTTTCAATTCCGGACCGATAAAAATCAATTGGTTTTTGAGTAAAATATCTCGAGATGACATTTTGGACATCATCCAAATTTTCAAATTTTTTGCCACTAAGAAAATGTTGTAGGGATCGGAATAAACGGAAAGCCGAGGGTGCGATATCGGGCGAGTATGGTGGGTGAGGTAGTACCTCCCACCCCAATTCATTAATTTTTTCCAGTGTTCGCCTTGCACGGTGCGGTCTTGCATTGTCGTGTTGCAGAATGACGCCCTTTCTGTTGACAATTGCCGGATACTTTTCGATTAAAGATTGGTTCGCTCGATCCAATTGTTCACAATAAAGGTCTGCATTAACAGTTTGTCCAGGTTTCGGCACTTCAAAACGAACAATTCCGCGAATACTCCACCAAACACACAGAAGCGCCTTTTTGGGATGTAAACCCGGCTTCGCAGTACTTCGTGGTGATTCATTTGGAGAGAGCCACTGCCTTTTGCGTTTTGGATTATCATATAGGACCCATTTTTCGTCTCCAGTGATCAAACGATCAAAAAACGGTTCTGTGTGTTGCCTTTGAGGCAATACGTTGCATGTGATGGATCGGTTGGCTTTGTTCTCTTTGTTCAAACACCTGCTCTGCTTATTTTTCCAATCTGCTGTAAATGTTCCTGGATGGTCGACCAAGGTTGGTTAAGGGCGTTTGACAGTTCCTCGATTGTTCGACATGGATTTGCTTTCACTTCTGCCCTTAGCATGTCGTTGGTCTTCCTGGTCGATAGGAGTCAGAGGGATCAAAATTACCGGATCTGAACTTGGAAAGCCATCTTTGGCATTTACGAACGTCTAATGCACTTGGATAAACATCGCAAATATTTTTGGTCGCAACTGTTGCGTTACTACCCTTGCGAAACTCAAAAAGCACACAATGCCGGATATGCTCTTCTGGTATTTGGCTAGCCATTTCACCCCAAATTGCAAAAAAAAGTTTAATATTGAATTATTTAAAAGTGAACAAGTCACAATAACCTTAAAATGACTTTGGCACGCCTTGGAGATACACAATGAGCTGACAAATAACAATCAAATATCGACATGCGCAGAAACGACATTACTTTTCGGTCCCCCTAATAAAACCGGCCTTAAATTGATTTTGGAATATCTATGGTATAATAGATATAATAAACAATAATCACTATTATAAGTATCTACTCATTTGCAATAAACGGCGATAAAATGGTCGAGGATAAAATTGAGGGCACTGAATTGTCCTAGATCCCGAATTTAATTTCTTTCCCGTTAATTTTCGTATATACATAACGGTAAATTATTGCGAAATCGTTAATCTATTTCCATTTATTTAATAACAACAATCTAATATTTGAAATTTAAATGGCACATTCACTAATTTGGAAACAAATGAACTTTCTTTTTCTATTTTTAAAACAAGTTGATAACCATTATCGTTTTATTACTCATTGCGCTTTTAATGTACTTACGATTGTATTCCATTAAAATACACGAAGGCGATGGTTAATTGCTTGTGTGTGTGTGTGTGTGTGTGACATTGCTGACGCATATGTTTCACATGTTAATTTGCCATTTTTAAATGAGAAAAAAACAATAATTGGTAAATCGTCGACTCTCTCGCGAATTTCTCCACCGGTGAAACTTCACTAATGAAATCGAAGACGAGATAAGCGAGTTGAGTTTTTATTTTACTTCAAGAGAACCCGAAAAACGTCCTTGTCTTTTTTAAGCGTTCCCATTTGAAATTAAAATCAAAACAACTGACGGCCTTTTTCGTCTTGTTAAATGTTAAACGAAGTTATTGGTCGTTTCGATAACAATTTAGTCGACTGACGTGTTTTTTTTTATTGACGATGCTGCCCTTCCGCGCTGCTATTTATTCGCGTTAAAAATGATTTTTCTCTTGTTTATTTAAGCGAGCGGTCTTTTTAGTATGTGATCAGATAAAATGTGCATTCTTAAAACAACAACCCAATAAAAATTTAAAAAGCGTCTAAGATCTTAAAAACTCGATAAAACTTCTAATGGTGTCAAAAATTGTTCGAAAATTCCTTAGTTTTTAGTCAAGGTCTTGTTTATCTCTAATTTAATGATACATCTCAGCTTGAACAAGGTAGGTATTGTGTTTGTTCAAGGTTTCGTTTGTTTATAACTAAGTACATAAATACATATATTGAATGTTCACCTTTGAAGGTTGACAACGAGTAGGACCTATAATAAACAACAAAATGAACTTGAACAGAAAATCAATCAATATCGTTAACAGCTCGATTGGTTAATAAACGATCAAACTTATACCGAGATTGACGTTAAAGAAAACAAAGCAATAAGTTGATGAACCGTCAGGCGCTTGTCGCTTCATTACGTTTTGGCAAGCGTTCATAAAACTATCATGGCCGACAAATTATTTTCAATGAGCTACTTTGATTCGCAACTTACCGTACAATTAATTTCGGCGAGAGTTGCTCGAAAAATAATAGTCGAACAACCAGAACGCTTTTGGTTCCGTTTAAAAACGGAAAAATGATCTTGGATCCGAAGAAAAAACTTGAGAAAAACATTTACTTCTCGAAAAAACACGCTTTCGTTAAAAACTGAAAACTTTTATAAAACTCGTTTACCTTTTTACAATTTGACGGAGGGTGCAATTTGATTTTGGGCGCGAGCCTTCCCAGCCGGATTTTGTTCTAGATTACCGTTTATAGAAACTTCCGCTGGAGTTTTTCCCATACCATACGCAACTTATTCATTTTCGTCAATGACCTGTTAATCCATCACGCATGAAGGCAATCAAATTCGCAGTGCCCCAGGTGTTTACATCTGAATGAATAAGAATCGAGGTTAATTCAAACATCTGCTCAAAAGGGCGATGAGGTTAGTTTTTCAAGCACGTATTCATCGTTTCGGTGATCCGAAAACGTCGTCATCGTGCGTTTTCCCCAATAACGTAATTTCCAATAATTCGCATTAAAAAAAATATGTAAAAAATTTCATAATAATCTGCGTAACTAACTATACGCTCATCTTTGCGCCGCCAGTAAAATTGATTTATATAGAAAGTTGGCCGTAAAAGAAAGAAATCGACCTTCTAAAATATTTTGCTTTCGATGCGAACATATAGTTACATTAAATAACGCTAATTAACCAAAAGCCGACTTTCTCTCGATGTACTAAAATTTAGCGGGCAATTCCACGGGCCCCTACTTATCTAACGCGCGCGCGTAATCGCCAGACGACAAAATCCACACGTTAAATCCTCCCGAAAGTAAACGTCGTGTCGCCGAACGGACACAAATAGAAACGGGGAGTCGAATTCGCATCTGAGGATATCAAAAACTAATCATTAACCGCAGCCCAACCTAAAATATACAGACGAACGAATTGTAGTAAAACTATTTTAATTTCGGAGACAAACGGCTGGCCGCAAGCCAACGTTTCGAGCATGAACACGGCCCAAGTGTTTAACAAATTGGCGTCGAAAAACGGGCGCGAATTTGACTCTCGTTTTATAACTATTAGTCCCGAAATTTACGGCGTTGTAAAAAAAAACGATTTATCGATGGCGTTTTGCCAAAAGGGCGTAACCCACGCTTTTTGTGAAAATGAGTTATTCTGACTATGTATATGCATCTAAAGCAAAAACATCGTTCGTTAAAATCTAGCAACAATATTCCGATTTTTTCCACCGGAAAAAAACGATTTGTATTTTCGCGAAACGTTCTTGTGGTATGCGACGCAACAAAATGTGCGCTCCTGTAAAATTTACTTTTTGTGGGTTACGCCCTTTTGGAAAAACTGCGTCGATATGATTTAGATTAATTTGAAAGCCGACATTTGAAAACCACGTAAAAACCATTGGTTTCTTTTTGTAGCTTTTTATTTCCCCGTGATGTTCTACAAAAAAAAAGATGTCGCGAGTACTCTAAGAGTGCAAGGGTAGAAGAAAACAAAAAAAAATTAAATTCGACCAGAATAGCGCGAACGCCTCGACGGAACCGCGACCACATTCTCGTCGAAGCATCCCTTTCCAGATTGCCGTCGTCCCCGTAGTTTTCGACGGAAAAATTCCTAAATCCAAAAAGTGTCGATAACAACTTTTTTACAAGAAAATCGGTCGCGTTTCTGAAGAAGCCGATACGACACGACTCTTCGGGAGTTTCGGTACCGAAGAACCACGGAATGGAACAATTCATCGTCGATTATCTTACTATCAATGAGAGGATTAGTGCAGATGAGATGAGCTTAGATTAGTGTAGATGAGGTAAACTTAGATTAATGCAGACGAGGTGAGCTTAAGTTAGTGTATTATAAATCGTTTAAGTTATAATTATTTGTCGGCGATAAAATAGTTCAGCATAAAATTTCCGGCAATGAAACGGCTACGATGAACTGGCGGCACCGAATTGTCCTGGATCCGAAGAGCTACCCCGACACGTTCGATAGATAACGTATCATAGAGGATTCTCTAGTTCAAAAGTTCTGCTTGACTTCCAAACGTCGACGCCGAAAACCATCGATTTACAGGGGCGTTGCGGTTTTACAGCAAAAATACTTATGTCACAACCACCAAAAAAAAAAAACAAAACATGCAAAGATTAAGTGTCGCGACGGAAGTTTCGTTAGATAGCCGCCCTCCAACATTGAACGGCAGCTGTTCATCTCACTGGAAGGAACATGGCAAAAGTTGATGGATGTAAATAGTTCCGTTCCACGTACCTTATTTTTTAGCGTGCAAACGTTGAAGTAAAATTATCATATTTTATGGTGACGACGACTAATGAACGAATCATGATGATGAAGACGTGGTAAAGCCAAAAAGAGATTATTTTGCTGGACCTTCGTCTTCGCCAAAGACGTTACCATAACTTTTGGTCGAAAATAACGAGTGCGTCGTGCAATTTTGGCAAAATACGCTCGCTTTTGGCTCGTTTTCTTCGAGTGGCAAAGGCCAAATAAGGCACGTGACTGACTGAACGATGGCCGAAGCCGACTTCTCCTTTACGTTAAGTGCACGTCCCCCACCATTATAAATAACGGTTTGTTGTGCTCGACTTTTTTTACGAGCAGACATTTTTCATAACGCAGGTAAACAATTATTTATCATTAACGGCCATCGCATCGGGGGCAATTTGCGCGCCATGGGATTGCCTTAAAACTATTCGACACCCTAATAGACCTTGACTATCCCCAGAACCAATTCGATGGAGACTTATAGAATGAAATTTATCCAAAACCCACTCGATTCGTAACGTAATTTGAATATCTGCAACAAAATTAAACCACGCATTGCGTAACTGGCTCATTTAATTAGCGCATACACGCACCGTTGTACAAACTGACACAATTAAAAAATTAATTAGAAATATTAAATTATAGACGTAATAACTCGATATGACTCGCCCTATTGCGTCATGCGCGACAATAAGCGCCTATTTACAAAACAACTAAAGCTGCACGAAAACAACAAAAACACGTCTTTAGCTGCAAGTTTATAGTTATAAACCGTAGGTATACGAGAATGAAATATCTAAAATATTCAAGCCGTCAAGGTAAACTGCATTATCAAAACGAACGTTCGAATGTAAAAAAAACAACGCCTCAACTTTATTTTCGTTTTGATAGTCGCGCGAAATTTCTTCGGAGCCGACCTAAAATCGTATCGTCCGCCCAAAAATAAATCTGTCGACGATTTCTTCAAAATACGCTAAGCGTATTGGTGGCTTTTAAACAATTTAAACGAACACCTTCGCCGCAACTTCCTGTTAATGTTACGTAATCGAACCCGCGAATTTACATTCCTAGTTTTCCGATTTCAACTTATCTCACGGAATAAAACGCGCTTCGACAACGAGCCGAGTTCCCGTATAAAATGCAGCAACGGCCAAACGTTTCCGCATTTCCTTCAAATACCTAGTTTATCAAAAGCGGGAGAACTCGTTCTTGAACGGCGACCGGCATTTATTAGAAAGTACCGCACATCGAAGGCACCGCCAATTGCTTCGTTTCTAAATTAGAAAAATATAGTATAAAGTTGATTGCGGAACGTATTTTTAACGAGACTCGCGGTAACGGCAGGATAACATTAAGCGTCCGGCGACAGTAGTGTTCGAGTTCCCTATTTTTTTTGCGGCACGTGAAAATACCGTTTGGCCCGGCTCCAGACGGACTAAAAATACGGTAGGCACCGAATGTGGGGGATAAGGAAACGTTTCGCGAGGCGATTCCGTTCTTAAGGCCGTCGATGACACTTTAGATAAATAAAGGAACGACGGTGGAAGTGACGAAACGGTCGAAATTATGCCGATGCCGGTCACAAAAATAGCCGCGAGGATCGGGGCGTTCCGGAAGCGAAGTCGAACGATTCGGACGACTTTTCGAATTTTCGTTATTCGTTACCAATAAGTCTCGTCCAAAAACGACAACCGAAGATTGAGCGAAGAACGTTTGAATTCTTCAATTTTTCCGTTAGGTACTTTATAAATATGGTGAAAGTAAATATTGCAAAAAATACAACGAAACCACAACGAGACACACGGTGTTGAAACGAACATAATTTTGAAGCAAAAACATAAAATGGTCGAGTCCAAAAATGATAACAAGTGAACCGAGACCGGTTTTCGTATCTTGGTCAACTTACCATACGAAAACCGGTTTGAATTCACTTGTCGTGATTTTTGGACATGGTCGTTTTCGAACAAACGCTCTTCGAACGTTTGTCAGGTGGAAAGAACACTTTAACAGTTATAAAAACAACAACAAAGTCATTCTCAAATATTGAACCCAACGATCTGTAAATAAATCCACGAAATAGAAAACGAAAAATAAGATAAACGCTCCAGTTTTTGCGAGACAGTAAAAGTCGAAGAAGTCGAGAATAATTAAAAATAACCTAGCTCGCTGAATATCAATCAACCTTGAGAGGCACGCGAAATCACGACTCCAGGCTGCTTTTTGAAAAACGGCTGGTACGTTATCCAATGCAAAAAAATATAATTACAAAGCGTTTACCGTTTTCCGTCGCCTTTTCTTCTTGGTCCTTGAATTTTTGGTTTTGTTATTCAAGTTGCAAATTGCATTTTGACGTTATTAAAGCAAATAGAGGGCTCGGAAGTCAACCGAAAGTACGAACATTGCAATATAGGACTTCCACTACATAAATCAATGGCAAGACTATATAACGATTTACACTGTTCGACTTCTGAGCCCTCCAAACATGATTACACTAACGTATTGCTAATTAATTGCAGCGAACAGACCGATGTGAAAGCATAACGGACAATCTACGGACATAATTATTATTAAAGTTAATTTTTAACAACTTCTCGAGATAAACTGTTGATCTTCGATAGCCAGGATTTTTTGAATACGGTACCGCTTATGTAAATAACAACTTATCTATAATAATTATTATAAGTCATCGAGATTGATTAAAGAAACATGTACATTTTAATGTATAGGACAGATCGAAAGTTAATCTAGCCAATTGTATTAATTGTAAGTAGTCGAAATTTTTGTAGACATGTCTCCAATAACGTCACAATCTGAAGTACCTATCTATTGTCGAGTGCGCCACTTGAAAAACAAATTACAAACAAATTCCGCGCGGAAATAGTAAACTTACGTTGTTTAGAAAACAGTTTTTTCGAATCGTTAATTTCCGCCGACGAACGATTTTTGGAATTGCGATGTACAATTAGAAAGGTTTAAAATTTTCAAAATTAAATCGAGGGATCGTGGCGATATAGGTGTATACATGTTTGCAAGGGTTTTTCTTTATTTTGCCTCGCAAATGCCCCCCCTCCCCCAGTAATTTTCGGTTTGCTTTTTGTAAGAAAAGTCGTTTTTTTTCCTTTTCCCGAACGGAAGTCGATCGCGATGATCTGCCTTATTGCGCTTTCGATGCCAAAATAACGGAAACAACGACGTTCCTCCATTTAAAACCTCGCGAGACGACGCACTATGGGGCGAACAGGTACATATCATCTCAAAATTTAATAACTTCAACAGTAAAACGTATAACGAAGTGAAATTTGAATAAATGTAGTTTTATAATTTATACAGAGTTTATTAAATATTACATTAGAAATATAACAATAAGCGTAGGGAAAATGCTCTCTTAATAATCACTATTTAAATTTTCTTTCACTTTGAAATTATATTGCACAGACAATTGTTTGACAGTAGTACTTAACGGTATATCTACTAGTGGTATTATTATGTACCTACCTAAATTGAATTTAAATTACTTTATACAGGGTTGGGCAAAATGAGCGGAATATCCAATTTCTGGCTGGACTGAAAACTGACATTAAAAAAAGTTTTTGTATATTTTATTTTAATATTTAATGACGTTTAGAGATTTTCGTTATGTCATATTTTTCAAGTTATGATATCATCCGCTATTATTTTAAATGGAAGAACACCCTAATTTTTATTATTGATTTGTTGAACTTTTTGTTCCAATAAATGTTGCCTCTGAAATTAGCCCGTTTGGAATTATTTCATGTTTTGTAAAAAAAAATTTATAGCTGCAGGGTGTTACAAATAACCACATTTTTCAGACATTTATGCATGTACAAATTTAATATTTTAGGTAAGTAGTTTAAAAAGTATGCTGCATCGAATGATCAATCATTAACTTAACAAAATAATACCGGATGAAATGAAATTTAGAGGGAGTTTTCGACATTTTCCAAAATAACTCTAAAAGTATGTCATTTAGATATAGGGAAGTAGATACAATCTGGCCCTAACTTTGAACGTACAATGCAATAGAATTGAGAAAAATGTAGGTTGGTATTTAAAATTACTAAAATATTAATATTTTTCGGATATGTTTGGCATTTTTTTTGGATCATTCGATATTATTTTGTTAAGTTTATAATACATCATTCGATGCATCATACTTTCTAAAATACTTACCTAAAATATTAAATTTGTATATGCATAAATGTCTTAAAAATGTGGTTGTTTGTAACACCCTGCAGCTATCAATTTTTTTTTACAAAACATGAAATAATTCCAAACGAGCTGATTTTAGAATTTTATTGGACAACTTTATTGGAACAAAAGGTCGTACGATTGTTTCGGGAATACAAATCAATAGTAAAAATTAGGATGTTCCATTTAAAATAATAACCAACGATATCATAGCTTGAAAAATATGACAGATAACGAAAATCTCTAAACGTCATTAAATATTAAATAAAATATACAAAAACTTTTTTTAATGTCAGTTTTCAGTCCAGCTCCTAATAAAGCCAGAAATTTGGTGTTCCGCTCATTTTGCCCAACCCTGTATATGTTTTGATACGATAAATATAAAAAGAAACCGGTGTAAAATATTAACAAATATACAAATTACAATCTCATCACGACCACAGATACAATCATATTTTTCGAAGTTAATTGATCTTATTGAACTTTTATTACGCAGTGCTGTGTTAAAAACCTAATATTTTAAAAAGGTGCAAGATTTTATTGTTAATTCTTAAAGTAGACACTTCGACAAATATAAAAATCGCAATTTCTAGACATCGGCAAAAAGCGCTAGTTACTAAATGTCTAATGCAAGCTTATAATTGTAGACAATTAAATCGTTGTGCTTCCCAATTTCATTTTTAACAATTATTAAATATAAAGAACCCAAATTAGGCCTTTACATAGCAAATAGATATTCTTTTAAATTAATAAAACAAAAATAATATCTAAATTCAACCCATAACACATCATGATAGGAGTTCAAAGTTTCGCGTAAAATGTAGCAATAGATCTGTTGTTTGTAAATGTTCAACTTTGAGGCCTTATAACAAATTAACGAAAAGATCTACAACAAATATAATCACAGATCAAAAAAATATAGGTTTCAATAATTTATAATTAATTTTTCTTTTACTTCTACAACATACGTGACAATATTGAATTTTGAGATGATATTTGCCAGTTCGTCCCATAGTGCGACGTTGCAAAACATCCGACGAATACTACCACTTACCGGAATTGTGCTCAAAAACAAAAACATCAAAAGTTAGTAAGATTGGTCTGAATCGTGGTTCTAGATGTGGATATCCAACGTAGATACAAGAAAACTATCGTGGAAGTTCGATAATTTTCAAATTTTTAGCTAATTTGGTCCCATTATTGGCCGGATCGAAGCGCCAAAATAGGCTTCAGATTATATTTTACAACCGTGGTGGTTGCACAAGGAACGGTTGACGTTGTGCCATCGGTACCATACGTTCTGGTCAAGTCCCTCTATTTAATTTTCTTTTAGCGAAAAACTTTTTCCATGGATATATCGAAAACAACCGCTGATACCGTTTAAAACGGCACAGCCGATGATGAGACGATAAAACAAGCGAAATAAAAAAAAAACAACAACAAACGATTACTCTAGTAAAAGTTCCTCGGCAAAGAAACGCATTAATTTCTATGACCCACATGGAAGATTTAATCCAGGAGAAAGCAGAAAGTCGACTTTTTGAACACATCACCGCGATACGCGTTTATCCACACGAAACTCCCCCGTTCGTCCGCCCAAATTTTATTTTGAAAACGAGCAACTTATCATCGTTTCGAGGACAAACGAAAATTTATAATAAATTCTTTCCATTACGTACTTACATTTATAATAATAATAATTGTAAATTGTATGTGGGATTACGTGCTAAGAAATACAGCGACAACCTTGGCGTTTATATACATGCAAATTTCCTTTGCATGCGCGTAATTTACAGCTAATCGCCTTTTTTTTGTCGACCGCCAGAACAATAAAAAGGTATTAACAAGTGCCTGATGATGTCATAAAATACGTCGACGACGACCACCACGACCTAATTCCCTAAAATTTAAAGCAGGCACCAAAAAAAAAAGTGGAAAAGCCGAACAGTTCGCTAGAAGAAAAATCGCGATTGTAAAATACCCGATAAGAATATAACCCAAACACTAATCAGGTATGCGGCTTCTGTTAATAAACAGCTATGAAACGGTATCGTCCGTGCCATATTTTAATAGTTGGCACTGAAATGCCTAGTTCAATGACCATGTCAACGCAGGGAAGTAACCGACTGCCAAACGAAAATCAAACTGTTAATTATTCAAGAACGAAAATTGGGAAGCTAAGTAATTGAAGCCGATTAACAAAATGTGACCAACCGGCTAAATGTTATACGGAGACGCTTAAGGAATTCCGCGGCAGTTATGTAATTAGCACATACATAAAACAGACGACTAATAACAATTAGGCAGCTCGTTGTAAACGTGCGGATTTACGTCGAAGACGAAATCGTCAGCGAACAAAAAGGGCGTCGCATACGTTCCGGTTCTCGTTTTTCTTCTCACCTCCAACCGCACAATCGCTCGAAGACCCCCCCTTCGAAACGATTTTTCGGTATAGTTTTCTTCGAGTTTTCCAGGCAGAAAGCTTCCCAAATACAGACCGAAACACCAACATCTAAAAGTCGATGATTTATGCAGAGAAATCGATTTTTTTCAAAAATTTTCAAATTTCGGCGTTGTTTCATCTTCAAGATTCGAGAGTTACGCTTGGGAAAAATGACGAACTGACGGACGCGTCATTTTTCGCATTTCTTCGAAGACGAAAAGGACACGCGCACGGTTAAAATCTTCTGCTTAAAATGCCGTCTCCTAACGAAGGTTGGCAATTTTAATTCTGAACACGGCCGCTCCGAATGAGTCGATGGAAAAGCATCCAAACCACTCCCGAAGATTTCTTAAGCAAGACATTCTACGCCCGCCTCTAGATCTTTTCCCCGGATCAGCGGCAACAGACGGTTCCACCTTTGGCCTCTGGTCCCATGACCGAAACACTGGAATTTACGTTTCTTCAACGTCCAAACCAATTCCTTGTCGTTATTCGTGCGACGGAGGACGGCATGCTGCAGTTGTTACGAAAAAACCGAACAAGCCAAAAACGAACGATCGCGAGAGCAATCATTTCGAAAACAAATCAACGTTTGAAATAACCCTAAAAATAACAATGTACGTGTTATCTTTGTTTCGAAGAATTAGTGGTTAATTTTTGCAACGTCCTGTATAGATATCGGTTGGGTATATTTTTACGATTGCGTTTGTTGTTATTGTCGCGCCCTAAACTGAGCGCAGCGTCATCAAATTAATTATAAACGTTCCGTCACCATTTAATCGTCAAGTGTTATATACAGGATGTTCTTAAAACAGGCATCGATTATTTTACACTTCGTGGGAAAATTTCACGATAGTCATGTTAATCGCCAGACAATCGCAATAGAAACGAGTAGTTTTACCGATACAAGGTGATTAAATTTTAATCTTACTTCATCGGCGCCCTTATACCAACCACCAATTAAATTACAATTTGATTTGACGCGCAATTTTTTTGACGAGAAGTTTTAGAGAAAACGGCGCGAACCAAATAAATGACAAACGTATACGGGCCCGTCGCACAAACATTGTCAATTAAAATTATTAAACAAATCCCCAAATATTTACGCGAACAAACGACGATTAGATTGCGGTTTCTTATCGATAGGTTGTCGAAGTTAAGTTAAAAACTAAAAAAGAAATTGATATAAAAAGCCCGATAAGTACTAATTAATGTAAAATTTAAATTACTCGTGTGTTTATTGAGGATTTCAAAGCGACTCGACTTATTTGTGAGCGATTTTCAAAAATACGGAGAGCGCGAAATCTTTCGAGCGCTACCGCACAGCGAGGGACTTATTTTATGTCGCGGGTAACGCGAGCACGTATGCAACCGATAGCGCAACGAGGGGGAAGCTTTCGTTACGCGTTCTCTGCTAGTTATCTAGTTTTTCCGTTTACGAATCCGGATTTATTACCGTTAGAGATGGCGCATTTTATTACTGGAAATACCGCTCCGAAATCTTCGTAAAGGCAAAAACGTGTCCCAGAAATGTTTCTTTTATTATATATATATATATATATATATATATATATATATATATATATATATCAAGTATCAGTTGATGTTGAGAAAATTTTTTTGACGTTAATTATATAATTATTTAGTAACAGCTTGGCCAATGGAAAAGTTACCGTTTAATATTTTTACATATATTAGGGGGGACCGGAAAGTAATGTCGTTTCTGCGCATGTCGATATTTGACTGTCATTTGTCAGCTCATTGTGTATCTCGAAGGCGCGCCTAAGTCATTTTAAGGTTATTGTGACTTGTTCACTTCTAAATAATTCAATATTAAACTTTTTTTTGCAATTTGGGTGAAATGGCCAGCCAAATACCAGAAGAGCATATCCGGCATTGTTTGCTTTTTGAGTTTCGCAAGGGTGGTAACGCAACAGTTGCAACCAAAAACATTTGCGATGTTTATCCAAGTGTATTAGACGTTCGTAAATGCCAAAGATGGTTTTCCAAGTTCATATCCGGTAATTTTGATCTCTCCGACTCCTATCGATCAGGAAGACCAACAACATTAGACAACGACATGCTAAGGGCAGAAGTGGAAGCAAATCCATGTCAAACAATCGAGGAACACCCTTAACCAACCTTGGTCGACCATCCAGGAACATTTACAGCAGATTGGAAAAATAAGCAGAGCAAGTGTTTGGGTCCCCTATAATCTGTCCGAAGAGAACAAAGCCAACCGATCCATCACGTGCAACGTATTGCTTCAAAGGCACCACACAGAACCGTTTTTTGATCGTTTGATCACCGGAAACGAAAAATGGGTCCTATATGATAATCCAAAACGCAAAAGGCAGTGGCTCTCTCCAAATGAATCACCACGAAGTACTGCGAAGCCGGGTTTACATCCCAAAAAGGCGCTTCTGTGTGTTTGGTGGAGTATTCGCGGAATTGTTCGCTTCGAAGTGCCGAAACCTGGACAAACTGTTAATGCAGACCTTTATTGTGAACAATTGGATCGAGTGAACCAATCTTTAATCGAAAAGTATCCGGCGATTGTCAACAGAAAGGGCGTCATTCAGCAACACGACAATGCAAGACCGCACCGTGCAAGACGAGCACTGGAAAAAATTAATGAATTGGGGTGGGAGGTACTGCCTCACCCACCATACTCGCCCGATATCGCACCCTCGGATTTCCATTTATTCCGATTATTGATTTATCAACATGTTCTTAGTGGCAAAAAATTTGAAAATTTGGATGATGTCCAAAATGCCATCTCGAGATATTTTACTCAAAAACCAATTGATTTTTATCGGTCCGGGATTGAAAATTTGCACACTAGATGGCAAAAGGTTGTTGATAACGAGGGTGATTATATTATTGATTGATTGATTCTTGCGTCGTCACCGAAGAAGACCCCCAATAAAAGGTCGAAAAATACGTTAAAATATTAAACGGCTTCTTTTCCATTGGCCACGGTATTAAAAATGACTAAATAGTTACGTAAAGTAAGATATATACGGGGTGTTCTATTCTTTTGAATCGCATTTTAAATTTCGAATACCTAATTCACGTGGAAAATCGTGGATAACGTCTTACAATTAGAAAACACGTTTGTCTCGAATTGTCTCGTTAGTCTTAATTGCAAAAAAAAGACCGTCCGAGGTAATCGTCCCAAATGTTTTGGCCACTCGTTCAAGAGAACCAACCGATTGTGCAATAAAGTCGTCGCACTTGAATTTATCGCAAAGTGCAGTGGAAACCGCATCAAACGTGAACATCGTAACGCAATCGTAAAATGTGTACCACAAGAATTTGAAATGTCTTTATGTATTAAGACTGTGGAAAAAGTGAAAAAGTCGCGTTACTATTTTTTCTCACACGAGTTTAGTCCCATAATCTTCAATGTTCGCCGGTTCTCCTTTTCCAATTATGGAATAAAAATTCGTTCGCCTAACGAGTAAAATATAAATCTTCGACCGCACCAACGAAACGATTTACCTACTAATTAATTACGATTAATCCCACGATCCTTTTCATTTCGTGCAATAAACGTGTATGCGTTACATCAAATCCTATTCGTGTATAAACTATTAACATTCAAATGAATAACATCGGAACGTCTTCCGTTCGAAAGAATGTAAATTCTAAATCGCGTCCATTTAAGGCAACAAACGTTTTATTAAATAAGATTACGAAAGGACAATGGCCAATAAAAACGATGGAAGAGAAAAACAAAAACGAAAATGAAACAGCGTATTTCGATAAGCTTGCAATTAGTGAAAACGGGGATTCGTCAAATTGAAAGAAATCATTCTTCGATTCCGTGACCTTTACAGTTAGATTATCTTACCAACGGAATACCGATTACCCGCGTAAATTATAAATCGTCTTTCGAAGAAACGTTTCAGAACTGTCCGCAATTAATTTATCGATCGCGTCCGGCCAAATGAATAATAAATAAAACAGATCGAGCACCGCACGTGTCTCGGGGAAACTTTTTCCGCGTTCGGTACCATTTCCACGACGCTATAAATACTTTATCCGGTCGGGCGTGTTTTAAACTACGACACGTGGTTTCTTGCATTATCGTCGGATATTAATTTTCGAATACGGACCGAACGTCCGTCTTATCGACCGGCCGAGACGATAAGATTCGTTTCGTCCATTTACCATCTCCGAACGTTTTCACGCGTGAAAGTTCGAAAATTTCGACGGCAGGAATCGAAATGCGGGCACAAAAAACATGCCGACTTACCAACTGGGCGATTTTCAAAATTCCGGGCAAGGTCTTGAAGTAATCCAAATTTATCTTAATCCAGCCGAGCGCCTGACGTCGTTCACTTTGTTTATTTGCCGCGTTACTGTTGGGCGGTGCGTCCTGCACGGTTACCACTGTTTCTGTCATCATTAGAGACAGCACCGAAATTATACAAATGTGATCGAGTTCAAAAAGCACCGCGTTTCGGCAAAACACCTGTCAGCACAACACCGAACCAACTACGTTCACAATTCAAAAGTTTCTGTTACGCTCTCTACTCGCTACTACGCGCGTCCATGAAACGCGATAAGGTGGGCTTATTCTACTTTCCATCTCCAGCGCGATGACGATAATAATAATTAAACGCGAGCGGCCGCACATAAAACTTAAACAGCGCAAGTATAGTTTCTTTAAACTCTAGTCGAGTTTAAAGGGTAATTGACGTAATCTAAGAAACAATTTTCAGTTGCACTTAAATGCCGTTTTAATTAAAATATCGAGAATATGGGCGTGCGATTATAAGTGGATTATTAATGGTAAACTTTTCACTTATCAAAAAGACTCGCCCGCGTCGTCTGTAAATTTTAAATTACATTTTCGTTGTTCACAAAATTTCACTTAATTTACAATTCGTCGTGTGCAAGTATGTAGGTACTTTACATAATTGAATATTTATTTTATTGTATATTAATTATAGGCGGCCGTGTCGTTTGGGTTGTCTACTGTATATACTTTTATTAGTTTAAGGGGGTATTATCAGGGTCCGCCATATTGAAAAAGTATAACAAATGAAACCAATCTTAATATGCATTGTTTGCGAAAACGAGGCATCTTTACAAAAGGTTCATGATTCGTATAGATACCTCCAACCTTCTAGTTTTCAACAAACTTGTTGCGTTTTCTTAATAAAGTTAAGAAATTATTAAATTTGCAATCAAATATACAATAGTATTTTAAAGAAATACGTCACTTCAGGGAATAAAAACTACCTAGAGTAATAGATAACACATAGCTACTTACTACAAACACAACGTTAACACTTAAAAATTAACCATTGCTAAGAACAAAAGGCATAAAAATTAACCTAAATTACTATAATCTAGGAACATTTTCGTGCTGTGTTTGTTAAGTTGAGTCAATTTGTAGTTCAGCTGTTTTTAGAAGGATGGCAGCACGTGCAAATTTTTGCGTTGTTGTCAAACGTATAATTTATGAAACTTCGTCCAAAGTAAATAGAAAAACAGAATGTTTTGTTTGTATTTTTAAGGTTAAATTTGCACAATAGACAGCTTCAGTTCTACTTCACTTTACGTTATATGAAATTCGCAAATTGCAATGAAATTGTATTTGTTTTTGCAAAATATAGTCGTGCTAATTAATATTCCTACATTTTATTTCAAGTTAACTTCTAAAAATTAAATAAACAATATATAAGTATATAATAAAATCCAGATAACACAACGTGTAAACATCCATAAGACAATTGAAGGGTCTCATGCAAAAAGAAGGCAGCTCCAACTGTATACGGCAGGGGTCGGCAACCTGTTTGTCCTTAAGGGCGCAATACTAAATTTGAAAATCACCGAGGGCGCATATTTTACAGATAATCAACAGGTATAAATAGGCATTAAAAAAACAGATGTTTTATAACCTTATTTTGTTGGTGTCATACATAATGATACATATAATTCAGTGTGAAACTTGGGTGTCCATATTTTCAGCTAATTTAAAAATTGATCGGGGACGCCATGGCGCCCGCGGGCGCCGCGTTGCCTACCCCTGGTATACGGATTATACGGACTTTTATAGGGGAATGCGAAAAAGGATTTATTACTAGACGAATATGTTGTACTGATGAAAAATACTTGTTGCAAGTTTGTAGTAGTTTCGGTTATCCAAAACGTCATTTTAAATTTCAGTGGACTGAAAATTTGGTCACAGTATGTATTCTTTATTAAACTACAACATAACGTACAACTGGAAAATATTTTGTTAGACGTTAAACAGTTTTTACCTTCTGAACAATTTATAACAATGGAGCAGCCCCTTTTTGCGCCGGACTCTTCAATGGAGGAGCTTAGAGGAAAAATGGTACAAGTGACATTTGTTCAAATGATGACAAGTACAGTATAACAAGAATTGTGAAGTAGAAGTAGCTTAAATTAATATAGTTTATAGAAAAAAACAGTAGTATTTGGTCCATAATGACAGCTATATGGCACTCAAAGTTGAGAATACTTTTAGCAATTGTGCTAAGTTTAATATGAAATATCTCACATAAACTCAAATGTCACTTGTAATACTTTTCCTCAAAGTCCCTCAATTGTTAAATGGACTTTCAAATAGGTTCGTTATGCTGATATTATATGACACGTATTCTTATACAACTTGTAAAGAATATCACTCGTAGCATATTCAATAATCGATGAGCAGTAATCAAAAATACAAACCGATGCTTCAAATGGTGTCTGATTATTTATCCATTATCAATTATGCCTATTCCAACACCAAAGGGAAGAAGAGAATTGATTAATATAAATTATACCATTCAATAGAAAATCATAAATCGATGTATTCTGTTAAATACAACCATACATATCTTTTCTATACCGAATAACGGTGACACTTTTTGAACTTAACTGTAATATTCTTAAGTATATATCTACCCACTGCTTTGGAAGATTGGTATTAGTTATTTCTAATTCATCTTCAAATTTTGTAGATAAAAATGATTTACAGAATACATAATTATTATCTGCAAGATATCTAATACCTCTAATTTTTAGAAGAAAATGGTTATATGGAATAACTGCATCGGTCAACAATTTACAAAAATTTATCGAGAAAGATCGATAACTGCATTTTGGCATTAAACTCCCATAGTGAAGTGAATGTTATTAATATTATTTTGATAATTAATATGATTGTGAAAGGTATGAATATGAAAGGCATAAAGATAGCGGCAACACTGCTAACTTAAAATATCGCGAATTAGCATTAAAAAAATCATCGGTACCTTTGGATAAACATCTACCGAAGTTTTGCATACCAGAAATGGTAACAATAAATTTTCATAATTGCCGTTTTCAACATGTGCCAAATTTTGTTCATCTGATACTAAGAGATCTAAAGGAACATTTGCGGCCGTAAAAGTTCAATATTGGCAAAGTACGGTTCTAAAAACGCGATCAGGTATTGTTTTAGAAACCCATCATATTTCATTGCGAGACCACGACAACAACATAAATAGAACAGTTTTGTTATTATTTCGTCCGATTTATTAATCGAGCTTTCTTAAATAAATTTTATTTGATCGTTCTTTTGTTAGAAATTGAAAGTCAGATTTTAAATTTTCCGAAATTTGTTAGAAATCCCAACATGATTAATACTAAATTGTGCGATAAATCTGTAGCCGTCGTTCCTCCTCCTCCTTCAAAGTACGCACGACCTCCCATTTGCTAATTATATAGTGTTTGAAATAATCTCAACTTGCAGATTCACCCTAAACGAATGGTATTTGAATAATCGTGTTCGATACAGAACGTGTCTTGATCAACAGCAACTTCCCGGCAGAATCCTTGCGGAATGCGAAAGGGTACCTACCCTTTGGTTGTTCGTCAATGTTATCTCTTCAATTTGTTCTTCTACAAGTAGAACAAGTAGGAGAGATAACATTGACGAACAACCGCGAAGTGGGCCATAAACTTGAAGAGAAGATCAAGGATATCGAATTCAATAAGACGCAAATTTTCGAGCAAAGAAAGGAGGTTTGCATCGAGGTGGAAAATCTGAATATCTATAACGAGCGTTTTCTGAATGCGATGGCGTTCCTGAAGGAACAAGCTCTAAAAATCTGCCAAAAGTGTATTATCTTCCATGAAGGCAGAGTCGGAATCGATTTCGTAACTAACACGACTTGGACGTTTAAATCCATTAATTGGTGAATTTGTAGTGTCACGATGATGTAGAAAAGAAATTACTGAAAGAAATTGAGATTATAAAAGGGGCTCAAAGTTTATTGGTTCGTGCTTTGAAGTCAATGAACAGGTTCGTCGTCTTAGTCAACCACCTATTTTATAGATCGCGATTTGAAAGATAAAGATGGTGTCTTGAAAATTGACTCCGACAATCTCACTTTGCAGAAAACCAGTGTCAATCTTAACATGTACCATGGTTTCATGCTACTCAATGCTTCGTTTTATACGAAATATAAAATATTTCCTAAATATTTCCCATTCTTCGACCATAATGTTTCTAAAACAAGTGTTCAAAATAAAAAAAGTATATAATCAATAACGAAGCTTACGCGGGATCGAGTGGCGTGAAACTATGGTACATGTTAATATTGACATTGGTTTTCTGCAAACAGATTGTTGGAGTCAATTTTCAAGACACCATCTTTATCTTCCAAATTGCGATCTATAAAGTACGTGTTTGACTTAAGGATGTTTTGTAGGTAATTTAGCCAAACTATTCCGTTACAGGGACGCCACTAATACTAAGCGAACTAGTGTATTCCCCTATTTTTTTATGTTACCATCACTACCCGAATAGTTGAGGATAATACGGAACCGACAACGATCCTAGAAACGCCTTGATTTACGGATTAACATAATTTATTAGCTCTGGAATCATAAACCTTTGGTCTATGAACAAACTTGCTGTTCTGAATTTTCTGAATAATGTAAAAATTAGTTACAATTAAAATTACTATTAAAAAGAAAAATATTTTTTTGAATAAAAGATTATTTATTGAATGCAAAGAAATTAGAAACCGATGCATCATAAGATAATTCAAAATGTATTTTTACGCTTACGCTCATTATACATTTAGGGCCGATCTTTTCATATTCCATTTAATTTAATTGACACATATTTACCCATTGAAATATTTGTTCAGACAATTGTTTCCGTGGATAAAAGTTTGTCAAGTAAATTTATTAGGAGGTGAAAAAACCGACCCTTAGTCACAGGTGTAACTCAAGCTTCAAGTTATTCCAGGACTAATAAAAATTGGTTTATAAAAAACGTGGAAAGTTTATAGAAATAGATGACATAGGTCTTCCGACAGTATTGGTTAGCTCAAAATATCGTAAATAATCGTAATTAGTTGTACATGAGATATCTACTAATTTTTTTTCATGTTAGACCATAAAACACCATATACCACATAAAAAATTGTTAAACAAAAAAATACAGAAAAACAGACGAATATGTTGTACTGGTGAAAAATACTTGTCGCAAGTTTGCAGTAGTTTCGGTCACCCAAAACATCATTTTAAATTTCAGTGGGCTGAAAATTTGGTCACGGTATGTATTCTTTACTAAACTACAACATAGCGTACAACTGGAAAATATTTTTTTAAACGTTAAACAGTTTTTACCTTCTCCTGAACTAATTTATAGAGCTGCCCCCTTTTTGCGCCGGACTCTTCAATTGAGGAGCTTAGAGGAAAAGTGGTACTAGTGACATTTGTAGGTGTTTGTTAATTTATAATGAGATATAAATAATAATATATATATACAAAACGCGTGCTTTATTTTAAGGTTAACTTCAATGTGACATATGTTGAGGTTATGTTTATTTCTTATTTGTAATCGCTTATAAATTCAACTTTGGTAATAAATACTTTGTAGGTGTTTGTTAATTTATAATGAGATATAAACAATAATATATATACAAAACGCGTGCTTTATTTTAAGGTTAACTTTCACATTTTATTTCATTTACTATTTTATAAAAAGGCACTCAAAATAACAAACACCGAGAAAACTTGGGTGCACAGTATGTAAAATATAATAATTAATATTTTATATGACATAAGTATAGTTATAGTTTATAGTTTATAATTAAAATTTTCTAACGCAACTTATGGAATCCGTATCAACAAACTATATTTCGGAAATCTAAAAATGCATATTGGTAATCCGAACCCACTCGTGAAATTCCGTGCAACATTTTGTAATGAACAAATTTAAAGTCGAACTAGGCTTTGCAAAATAAAGATGCATAGGCAAATAGGCATAAAGATAGCGGCAACACTGCTATCTTAAAATATCGCGAATTAGCATTAAAAAAATTTAAATTGTAAATTCTTTAGCAGGATATACATATGCCATCTATTAGCAAACTTGTAAGTGTTAGTTCCAAAATTGCTGTCGAGTTTGACTGCAGCGTGCTAATACCCCCTTAAGTATGTTATATTTTAATGATGTCAATTTTTGAATTCCTCACGTAATGATTCATAACATAAAAATGCATTTTCCTAATCTATATTGAATTATTAGAATTTTCTGTACTGTACGTACATAGATACGAAACGCTATTGTTGCTCGTTATTTTTGTTCCAAGCAGTTGCAGGTTATAATATAAATTTCACATTATACGACATGTATTATTGTATTTTGAGTTTATAGTAACATTTTATAACTTTTTTTGATGGATTTTGAGCTTTTGTTGTATACAGGTTAGCGTTTACGCGGTATAGATTAGTATCTTTGTATTGTTTTTGAATAATTTGGCTTTTGTTTTTGTATACTCCAGAATAACATAACTTCTCTTTTTGTAATAATGATTATTGTAAAGTAGTTCAAGACAATTTATTAATCTTTCACGTTTAAACATAATTAAGGGCTAAAGGGGAATTCATATAATAAACATATAAAAGCTACAGGTGGTTGTTAGCCATAAGTTGCATAAGTAATATCAAGTTCGTCAAGTTGCCATAAGTTAAACAAATGTATGTCCCTATTTAATTGTCTAGTTACCCTCTCATGTCAGAAATTTGAACCCGTGACTTAGCACATTATTTTCCCTTACAAGAAATTGTTCTTTCAGTAATGCATCCTCTACTGTTAGAAGATTACAAAGTAGATTCGATACCACCTAGTCTCACAAATTTGTTGTCGTATTTAAAAGAGCAAAATGTCATATTGAATAAATATGACATAATGGCCGTTTTCGTTTATATTATGATGTTGGAAACTGGATTTGCTGCACTCGAGTTAGACACTAATATGGAAAACTATTGCATCGATTTCAACTCCAGGCAACTTATGCGCTTTACACAAAGCTTGCCCTCCAACTGGAACTTCAATGATACGTATAAGTTTATGTTTATTTTAGATAATATAAAGGGAAATATTTGTACCGTTACATGCGCTGTAACCTCGGACGATCTAATAGTTAATTGCAGTATCGCAAATATGGGCCAGACACATTTCTCGTTGCTCATAGATACCTCCATGTACATTACAATTACTGGTGGGAGGTTCTTATTTCAGAACTTGAAGCAATTGTCGTTTATATTTAAAAACACCTGCAGTTTTCCTTGCAAGATTGCAATTTTAAATGAGAACAATGTCAGTATTTCCTGCCTCTAAGATTTACCCGAAGTTCTACTTATTATGAGCAAGCTTAAGAAAAGCGACTGTGTAAAGTTATGTTCTACGTGCAAACTTTTCTATGAACATTACGGAAAGAAGTATCGCATATTTTTTCCACGTCCACTGCCTCCATATTTTAGAAATTGAGCAAAATTATAATTAATGCACTTTTATATACTTTATATTTTACACTTTACTATTTTATACTTTTATATTTTTAAATATCTACTTACAATAGAGTTTGTTATTATTTCATATTGTTTTTATAATATATTTTTATTATTGATCTACGTCGCTTACATGTTTGCAGTATTCTTTATTCGCATTCAGAAGAAAAATGCTGGTTTACGCCTTGAACATTTTATGTTTAATTTACAAGATCGGTCGACGTTTGACATTTCTTAAAAATGTGATAGGTAGAGAAAATTTTAAAATTCAAAATGATAATTGTTGATATTGCAGTGGGGATTTTTTTAAATGTATTTGTAGTATTTAATGTCGCAATTGTAACCGCAGGAATTTTATGTAATTGATTTGCATTTTTCTCCGACATTTCCATCCCTATTGCAATCTCAACGGCTCTATCTAACGTAAGCTCTCTAGTTTCTAATAATCTACTTTGTATTCGTTTACAATGAAGTCCGTAAACGAATTGATTTCTTAACGCCTTCTTTAAAAAGTCACCAAACTTACAGTTTATTGCTAATTTTTGTAAAACATGCAAGAATTCTTGTACCGACTCGCCTTCTTGTTGTTTTCTGCTCTGGAATCTTAACAATAATAACACTTTTTGGACGTCATCGGGTAATGAATGAAAATATATTTCTCATGAAACATATGTGAAAATTGCTTCTTTAAACCTGTACCCATAGGACGAGTGAAAGGGTTGACTTAAGTTCGGCCATTGACTATATAGTATTATAGACAGCCCACGTAAATGGAGCGAGTCGCAACCCCATTTTTCTGCGCTATAGATGGCGCGCCAATACAAAATTATTCATAGTTTGAAATTTCGTATTTGACGGGAAAAATGGATTTAAAAGAGAAATATAGATATCGAGTTGTTTTTATAAACGGTTTGTGACACTACTTTAGAAAAGCAAATCAAAGATAAAACTTGCATTTAGGAATGCCACGAACAATAAGTAGTCGTAAAAAGCAGGTACCTAACAGGGTAAGCCAGAGTAACCCTCTCGATGTTAACGTATTTGCGATTTCGATTCAATTAATTCTTATTATTAATATAACATGTACAATTATATACTTACTAATATTAATATTACCTGAGTACTCATTAATATTTAAAATTAATATTACAAAAAATAGTTTTTTTTTATAGATTATAATTTACTACTTATAATAATACAATACAAAAATTATATAATAAATTACATATTCACATTACCTATAGGTAGGCAGCTAGATGCTAAACTATACTTGTATTATTTATATACAGTCGATCCTCAACATTCTCTGGGATTATGTTTCCGAGATTCCCGCGAAAATTCGTGGAAAATCCGCAAATAACTAACCAGTCAAAATTTCTTCAATTTAATTGTAGCGTTGATCACCTTCCCTAATAACTACTCAGTTCAAAATCTTAATTACATACTTGAATAAAAATATACGAAAAATTAAATAAACGATTTAACAGGGATATAAGGCATATACAGGGTGTTAGTGAATTAACATCGCGGAAAAAAACCACGGGTAGGTAAGATTAAAACAATCAAAAAACCTAAATAAAAATTTTTCCTAAAATCAATAATTTTCGAGTTATTGCTATTATTAATTTGATAATCGTTTTACTCGAGTATATTCCCTTTAAAGATTTTTAAGAACTCGGAAAGTGAAACTGACTGTTGGGTCAGCAGCTAAAACATCTGTTGTACTCTTTAATTTATGGCCCCCGTTGTAGGAGAGTGCCCATTGTTGTGGATATTTTCATTTATGAATGCAATTCCTATTTTCGGTTTACACGTAAAAGTTAGTTTACTTTATTTAACATAATTAATAACATGCCTGTTTTTGGAACAGTTACGTTTAATATTGAGAGGCTTGAACTAAAAGGGGTGCCAGTATTAGTTTTATGATTTTGAGAAATTGAGAAATTTCGAAGGGCTTTTAAAGTATAATTAAATGTAAATAGGCAAGTAGGTACTTTATTTTTTGGTTTTTTACCAAACATAAGGACCAAAAGCAAAATTTAAAAATTAATCATTCCATAATGGACGCAATGAGTGTTAGTAACTTTCAGTGTTATTTCGAGTTTTTTCCCGTAGATTTATCGAAGTGCCGTTATCGAAATTGATTTTTATTTCACAAAAGTTAATTAGAAATTTTATTAGAACACCACATGCAGATGTAAAAGATTAAAATAAAATGAATAACAAATAGTTACTTAGATATCTACTTAAATGAGGAAACATTTTGAGTATTTGCTACATTACAACATGTCAATGACCGCAAAAGATATTTAAGACTTCAACCCCAATCGTTTCTGTTTACTATCGTAGTAACCTAATGGAATGCCAGCTGAGATAACGGTACTTTTGAGAACCCACCAATGTCACTTGTTGAAGTTTAAAGAGGAACTACTGGTTTAATTTCCCGGACAAAAACACCCTCCCCCCCTCAAAAGTAATTTTGCTCAAATCAAAAAATGTTACTAAGATTTTTTGTTTGTATTAGTCTCAGGTGCATGTACCTTTCTTCCGCGACGTTAATTCACTAACACCCTGTATGTACTAATCGTTTAGTATTTCATTGAGTTTTAGAAAATAAACTAAAATGGTGAGATATTTTTTTACGTGCTAGTGATGAAATAAATTAGCACTATTTCGTGAATAATATAAATTACAGAATACCGGAAAACACTTTAAAATACAGGAAATTAATAAACGGAGGGCTCAGAAGTTAAACGGTGTAAATCATTATTGTCTTACCATCGATTTATGCAGTGTAAGTTCCGTTGCGATGTTCATACTTTCGGTTAACAAAGCGTTCCGGTTGACAAAACCACCAGTGACGTGGACGCTTTGTTAACTGAAAGTATGAACATCGCAACGGGACTTATACTGCATAAATCGTTTGACTTCTGAGCCATCTAAATGCTACCCACAACCTAATAGTTAGCGCCTAGAGGCAGGCAACTCAATTTGCGAGACGAGTCCTTTTGGCTTTTCCCGATCTCGACCTAGATCACGAAAATATAGGTTATTCATTTTGCGTCGGTCATATATATAATCAATTCCTTGTGGACACGATTCCGATCGCAATTTTGATCGTAGGAGGCTGAAATTTGGACAGCGTATTGCCTTTACGAAAACGAAGGACGAGTTCGTAAAACCAGCCAAATCGACCGACCCATTTTAAATTGGCGGCCGATCAAAACAAATTTTTAATTCTAATCTCCGTTATTACTCATCGGATCGGTAATGTGAAATATGTTTTGGAATCGGCATAAAATTATCTACCGATCATGTTTCTTTATAAATTTCCATAGAATGTACCATTTTCGAAATAATCGAAAAAAAGTGATAATTTCATTTTTAAATACTTATAAATTTCTCTCGTAAATATTATTTTTTTTAAATGTATTTCTTTCTAGAAAAATTTAAAAAAGGGAGTTTTTTGACATGCGACATGAAAATTCGATACCGAGGCTTGCGCGCGGTCGGATTTTTACGAATCATAAACCAGTTAAAACTTAAAGGAACTAATAAAACATGTGCATCACCCACTTTCGTGACTTATCAGAGTGTGAACAAAAAATTGAAGGTTTTTAAAATCAAATCGGGATTTCCTAGTATCTGCGTCATAAGTCGAATGCATTTATATATAGAATTCCGGCAAAGCCGTTTCAGATCATTCGTATCACTGGTACAGAGCGGTAGTGCTTGTTTCAGTAGTTCGAATTTTAAATTACGGCGTCGTGTTAATCGCGTGTGCGTGGAGTATTCGAACGGTTTATAAGGCCTTTTTGCGCGTGAGTGCGCGAGTGTTGTGTACTCTAAAAAGAATACAAATAAAAAGGATTAATACGACGAGAAAAGATAGGATCTTTCTTTGTCGACTAACTCTCCGTGTATTTTTATAAAAGGTAAATACATAGACTAGCTAACACAACCTAAGCTTTAAGCTCTAACACAAATTCTCTGAAAATCGAGTTTGGTTAGGCTCTTGGATAGGGACTCGGTTATGGTATTGGTTAGGGCTACCCTCAAACATTCGACGGTCCAATTTCGCGAACGAAATTTTATTTTATGCGCGCTTTCGCAATTATAGTTGGCGAAATACGGTGAAATATGAAGCGTAGGTATAGGTCCGTAATAATGCAAGTACGCAGTCAACGGAAGAATCTACGCTTAAAATTGACGATAGTGGGAAAACGATGACGAAAAAAAAAGATAAGAAATACAAAGAAAAATTCAAAAGTTTATTTTTTCTTATAGTATGTTACAGACAAATGGCAGTCCCAGTGGCAGCAGTATTAGTTTGCAGTTAACGAAAGTATTTAAAAAAAATTATTTCGGGATTTTAATTTTTTTTAATTTCTCTTATATTTGGACATTTTACCTTTTCAATGCATTCGTTTTCGGATAAAAAACGAAATTCAAAAGTTTAGAATGTCGCAAAAATTTTTAAACAATTTAGGCTGACAAGTAGACAAAATTTGATCGATTAGCTTTTTTTGCCACCTTGCCACCTGATAATTCCAGTTTTTTCTTGGCATTTTTTTAATTCTCTTTGTTCTACATTTCTTCATTATTTTACTGACTATTATAATAATTTAATTCAATTGTTGTAGTTATTTTACTAAGGAAGTGAAATTAAGGCAATGTGTGGGAGTAAATATACGGTTCGTTCGGTTAGTTTCCTGATTACCTACTTACTCAAAAAGGAGACTGCGCACAAGCCACGGTATCAAATATTTACGTCGCATGTCGAAAAACTTCCTTTTCTATTAATTTTTCACGGATGAAATACATTTTTCGAAAAATAATATTTACAATAGAAAGGACCTTACGGGTTTTTATAAGGAGCTGGGCCCAACTGAAGATAGCAATGAACTATATACCGTTTGAAAGCTCTCAATGAGTACTACAACATAGTTCCAAGCATAAGTCAAGAAAACGGACTACAACATTTTTACGAGCATTCAAATGTTTTATATCGGTTTTGTAAGTAAAGACATTTATCGATAAAAATTCATGAACAAGTACTCCTGTGTTATATATCATCGGAAAGGGCGCTTCGAGATCTTTACGACGGTGTCAAATTCAACGTCTTAACTAGTGGTACAAGGGCACTTTCAATCCTTTAAATGAATTTTTATGCGGGCCCAGCAACTTGTAACCAGTCTAAGACACGCATACGTCGACGGACCCTCACGAGCCATATACCATTGGAAAGTACGCTTCGAGATCTTTACGATGGTGTCAAATTCAACGACCTAGCTGCTAGTACAAGTACACTTTTAATGCTTTAAATGGATTTTTGCCCGGGTTCAGCAACGTATATTCCGTCAAAGACACGCATACGTCGACGGACCCTCACGAGCCATATACCATCGGAAAGTGCGCTTCGAAATCTTTACGATGGTGTCAAATTCAACGTCCTAACTGGTGGTACAAGGGCACTTTCAATGCTTTAAATGGATTTTATGCGTATGCGTGTCTTAGACTGGTTACAAGTTGCTGGGCTCGCCCCACGATCTTCAGGTGGCCCCCGAGAAGACTGTGCTCTTGTTGTCTAACGGCCGCAGGAGGGTTCTCCCGATCACCCTGGTGATCGGGGGAGCTGTCGTGCGACCGAGGGCGGACGCGAGATACCTGGGCGTCACGCTTGACCGCCACTTGAGGTTTGGTCCTCATATAAGGGAGGCGGTGGCAAGGGCCCTAAAACTGGGGGCGGCGTTGGCCCGGCTTATGCCGCGAGTTAACGAACCAACGACTTATAAGAGGAGAGTGTTGGCCGGAGTCGCGTACTCTGTCGTGTTGTATGCGGCTCCGGTCTGGGTGAGGGCGTGTGGAGTTGGGGTTCACGCCAAAGCTCTCGAATCCCTGCAGCGGAGTCTTGGGATCGGCGTCTGCTGCGCATACAGGACTGTCTCCTCGGAGGCAGTCGCTGTGCTGGCAGGCCTGATCCCTATCCGTCTGTTGGCAGAGGAGAGGGGAGGGTAGTAGCAGGGCGGCCAGGAGGCGGGTGACCCTGGAACGGTGGGCGCTGGAGTGGCGGCGAGCGAGGAAGGGGGAGTGGACGAGGAGACTCATCCTCGACCTCGTGAGCTGGTACTCCAGAGCCCACGGCTCAATGGGGTACTATCTGACTCAGGCGTTCACCGGACATGGTTCGTTCGGTGAGTACCTGTGTCGGATAGGTAAGGTGGAGTCGGCGGGCTGCAGGGACTGCGAGGCGGAAGTTGATTCCGCTGAGCATGCCCTGTTCGTCTGCCGCAGATGGGTCGCTCTGCGGGAGGGGGTGGAAGAGGTGTTGGGGGGAGCCATGGCAGTGGATAGTGTGGTGGCCGCCATGGTGAGCTCCAGGGAGGCGTGGGATGCGGTGGCCTCGCTCTTCGAGACTGTGATGCGCACCAGGTGCGATGAAGAGCGGGGCCGCCAACAGGCATTCCAGGGGGGGGAGTGGTCTGACCACGGGGGGTTGTGTTTAGTTGTTTATTTTGTCTTTGCATTATTTGGGTTTTTTTTTATAGTTTAGTTTTTATTTACTATTGTATCATAGTTTTTTAGTTATAGGGTCCATTTTATTTTGCTGTTTACATTTAGTTTTATCTTGTATTATTTTTTAGTTAATTTTGATTGTATTACTTTTTCCTTCTTTATTTTGTATCTTTATTATTTCATGTAACACCTGTACTGTGGCGGCGGTGAGGGGTCTGTTCTTCACCGTCGTCATTAAACTCGCAGCCCCCCCACCGAAGTGATGTCTAACGACGGTTCCGGCGGGGGGTGGAACTAGTAAGCTGTAAGAGAATGATTAATAAAAAAAAAAAAGTTGCTGGGCCCGCATAAAAATTCATTTAAAGCATTAAAAGTGCCCTTGTACCACCAGTTAGGACGTTGAATTTGACACCATCGTAAAGATCTCGAAGCGCCCTTTCCGATGATATATAACACATGAGTACTTATTCATGAATTTTTATCGATAAATGTCTTTAGTTACAAAACCGATATAAAACATTTGAATGCTCGTAAAAATGTTGTAGTCCGTTTTCTTGACTTATGCTTGGAACTATGTTGTAGTACTCATTGAGAGCTTTCAAACGGTATATAGTTCATTGCTATCTTCAGTTGGGCCCAGCTCCTTATAAAAACCCGTAAGGTCCTTTTTCAGATTCCTGCATTTCTGTGAAAGGGGCACTTAGCGTCTAGGTCCCTACATGAGACTTCACTTCCATGTGGGCCCATGTGTAATAAACAATATAACAACGTTTAAACAAAATCGTATTTTCGGAAGTACATCAAAGTTTGGAAAATCGATAATGTTTGTGCATAAAATATAACAAATTGAAAGCAGAAGCTCTATCTTTGTTGTTTTGTAATTAGACATTAGTTTAGTCGTATTAATAAGAGCTTATTAGAATTTATAAATGTCCTTATATTGCTAATGTAAATAAATTCTCATCTGATGTAGAAGTAGTGATTTCTTTGATCTTTTAGCGTAGGTAAGTACGCTATTAGTATATAAATAATACTCTATATTCAAGGGTACTACCTAATTGTTTTATAACATTCATCTTATAATATTAGTGTTATTTTATATTATTATGTATAATTGGCTTTTTTTTCTAGTATTTGAGAACGATTTAATAAGTAGGGTTACTGCCCTTCGCCGTTCAAGGTTTTATGTTCTTTCAAGGAATGGGTTATTTACGTTAAAAATGTCTTCCTAGCTGTTTATCGGGAACACGGTGTATGATCATGATCCTTTTTTTGTTATATGTTAGCCATGACGCCGATGCTTAAGAGGGGGCTGGAAAAATCAGCTTCCACGATGTATCCGCTAGTAACGCCACAGTAATATTTTTCTAATTATTTTAATTAATATCAAACGGTTTAATCGTAAGATGGCGCGATTTTGGCATCAGCTATTTAAATGTTAATTCCTGTTTTCTTGTACTAAATAGTTTCTACAGAGTGCGCTTTTTCATTTTTCCATTGGCATCTAATTTAATTATGTTTACATTGTAAACTTTGCTATGGCCTATCCAAACCTATATGCAATTTACGTAATCAACAAAAAGTTACAGATTGTTTATTTGTAATTCGGTTTAAAGTTTGGAAAGTGACACATTTTACCTGCGCACATATTAGATAGCATAAAGAAAGGCTACAATTTATTAGAACTGTCAAAATATGAGATACGAGATGACAGCACTGTGTGAAACGTCATCATCTAGTAACCTTTCATCGATGACGTGTTGCATATAGGTTTGGACGATGTATAGCTTTTGTAATTATTTATTCTAGGATATAAAGTTACGGAATATAAAGAATGGGCGTTTGACGAGAGACACAAAAATAATGAAATTCAAGTTAACAAGCTTAAAAAAATTATTTAACTTGCAACCAGAAAAGTTACCGAGTTATGGGAGCGGAAAATTCAAAATATTTCTCTTCAAGAAAGTCACAATGATAATAATTATTAATTTTTAAAATTTATTTTTTGTGTAATATGTGAAAGAAGTGCCATTATTAATACAAAATAAAAATTGTAACAATAGAAAATCCAATATTACTGATATATGCATGCACATATGTAATTACTTATATATATATTTCAGAATAATAATTATTATACCATGCCATTAATTGCATTAAAAGTTCATATTAAAAGTTAATATTCAGATTAAAGTTTTGAACATGGCACTCCGATGTCTACCGTGATACGTTTTTTTAAATTCAATTTCGGCATAAGAGGAGTTGGCTGGCGTAGATTTTCGATTATTAAGGGCGGTTGTTTAGAAACGAGTTAGTAAGAGAATAACAAGAAAAATAGAAAAGTCACATCGTTAATTTCCGATATAGATATTACGTTAATCTTCGTTCAATTTTTATAGTTTTTTTTATTTTTTTATTTATCGCCTTAGAGCGGACAATAAGAAGAATAACGGCCAGGGTGTTTAAAACCCACCGACGTAGTCGGATCATCTAAAAAAAAAATATATATATATATATATATATATATATATATATATATATATATATAGTACGAAAAATACATGAATTGCAGTTTTAATAGATGTAAAACGAAAACGCAATTTTATTTTTCAATTTTAAAAAGTTACACCAAATAGTCAAGTTCTAAACCAATACATAATAGATTTCATTAATATCTGACGCAAGCGCCTTTAATTGTGAATTAAACTCTATTGCACAGACCTTATAAACACGAAAACAATCTACGGTTCGTCTAAATCGTAGTTTGCGTTGATTGTTTTCGGTGCACGAAACAATCAACGCTGACGACGGTCTAAATTAATGAACGACCACAATTACAAAAAGATAAAATGGTTTGCATTTGAAATTGGTTAAACGTTAAAATCTTAATATATTTCTATTTTTTGAAGGAGGAAGATGTAATTGAAGTAAAGAAGCTAATTTCGAGCGTATTGGTTTCGTCTCCAACAGCAATGTCAATAGGAAAATTAGACAAAGATTATTTTGCATTAATAGGAGAAAGAGTTCCTTTTAAAAATTTTGGTTATAAAACTTTGGAAAGCTTTTTGCATTCGATCCCCGACGTTTTGGAAGTAAATACGACAAATACTACTTAAATTTATGTGGCGAATTTAAATTTGTATAAATAATTTTAGGTTAGAGGTACCGGTATAAATGCCGAAATTGTAGTTCATATCAGCAGTAACGTAGCCCATCTCGATAAATTAATATCTAAGCAAAGAATGCCAGTTGTAAAAAATAGGTAAGACCAAATAATACATATTGCATTAAATAAAACGTTTTATTCTAGGAACGAGATTTTAAAAAGAAAAACTACTAAACAATCTTATACTAACACTAGTAGTCATTCAAATGTAAATGAAACAACCAACGGTAATTGTCAACCTGAAGTTGTACATAATCCTGCATCCAAAAATACATTGTTTAGAATCACATCTTTTCAAAATTCAGATAATGTTCCAAGAAATGTACAAATACGCCTTGAAACTTTAATTAATACATTTGCCGAAGGGTTATGGTGCGAAAAGTTACCAAAAATGTATATGTAAGCAATATTATTTTATCATCTTGTTCATATTATTATTTTTTATTCGCCCTACTTAGGGATATGTTTGATAAGAGATTGGATTATACAGAGTATGGGTATAGATCGTTAATAAGCATGTGCCTCGATTTAAAAGAGACTTTTATTTGTGTTCGCTCACGAAACGCAGATTTTAAGTTATTCAGTACAAAAAAGCCATTGCCCAACAAAAAATATATGGAATTTGATGACAAAACTACCTCCAAGAAGAACATCGAAGAATTGTCGCCACAGTTGCCTAACGAACTTGCCGTAATAGATGTAGAGGTATATTACTTTAATAATGTTTTTGAAAATAATTTTATCATTTATAAAATATCTTCAATATGGCGTTATTGTAGTAGATTAGTTATTTCGCTCCTAGCATAACTAAAACCAAAACTATAGTTATACTTAGCATTTTAGTAAAAAAAAATGTAGCACAAAAGTACCCATTGTTTTATGTAAAAAAAATAACACGAACCCATTGTCTTATAACGTACCTATGTATATTGCACTAACTACCAGTATTAATAACATTAAAGCCCATAATTTGAACTCATTGTTGTATAAGCAAATTTTGCACTTGTTTTACAGCTGCACATTACAATCATCAGTAAACATTTTTTTATTTCGAGCTTTTTAAAATTGGGATGGTGCATTCATTACCCTCGAGTAAATAAGTAAATCGTGCTAATTTTAAGGAATTAAAGGATTCAATAAAAACTGAAAATTGCTAACTTTGTTTTTGAATAAAAAATTTGATTATTTTTCTAAAATGATTATTATTATTTAATTCTAGGAATTAGGATATGTAAAAGAAGTAGCTGTATATCCTACTAATGTAGTGCACCCGCCTGTGACTCTTCGCCGACGATTTTTACCTCATGATGTTCAAACAAATGATTTTATAAAAGTGATGGTTAGAGAAATATATGATCCATCAAAGTTTTGGATCTTACTTAGAGAACAATATAGTGAACTTTGTATCCTTATGAGTGATTTACAGTTAAGTCTCTATTGCAATATTTTATTAATAAATTAACATGCTTATTTGTAGAAGTTACTATACTTGTAATTATGTCAATCTTTTAATACCGAAACATATGTTAGTACCAAATCTCTACTGTGTAGCAAAATACAATCATGAATATAGCAGGGCTATGATTAGAGATAATATGAAAACATTAAATGAATATTATCATGTAAGTATTAATTGATATTTTATATTTAAGAAATTCAGTTATATATAAGAAACAAATCGACTTACAATTTAAATGACAATTTAAAAATGTAGATAAAATCACCTTAACAATTATAACAGATTTTTGTGTTAATTATAAAAGGAGTTTTCGATAAATTTCAAGTTAGGTGGTTATAATTTTACAAGTTGTATGTTTTTGGCATTCTTTTTTTCCCGTTATACTTTTTTCAATGTTTATTTTTTAGGTATTTTATATAGACTATGGTACAGTGGCAGCTGTACATTTCTCAGAAATATATTATTTAAACGAGCAGTTTGCTTATTTGCCTCATCAAGCGATTAGGGCTCGTCTTGCAAATATTTATCCAGTAAATAAAAACATGCAATGGTCGACCGAGGCAGCTTTTAGATTTTTAAATTTAGTTTACGAAAAGAATTTATTTGCCCAAATTGCCCGAATCGATTATATGGTAAGTAACGCATATAAAACTTCAAAATCAATACGTTTAACCCTTTCAATTCTAACCTTCTCGTCTTACAAGTGCCACGGCCTTGGGCTCCTGATAAACTTTTGACAATATCAAAAATATTTTTGTTTATTATTTATTTCTTGAACAAAAATACATAGTAGGTAGTCAGTCACTTAAAATTCATGATCGGTTATACCAGATGGTAAGGTAATCACGGTAAATAGAGAGGTCATTTAGGTTTATGACGTTGCTTCTTCAAGCTGATTTACTAGCCTATAAGATTCAAAGGATTAACCAAGACCAATTGTACGAAAAAGGACGTATCCTTAACCAGCATTACAACTTGCATTATATAGAAGAATTTAATTTTTCATTAATTTCAGTAACTATGTTAAAAAATTATAAGGGTACAAATTGAAAAATAATAGTAAGTTTGTTATTTGCTATTTAAATATGGTTTTTATTTTAGGAAGAAATTGTAGACCTTTTCCTAGCAGATACGTCATCCGGAAAAGATGTTTATATAAACGACACTTTAGTATGGGAAGGATATGCCTTATTTACGAATAAGGTAATTAATAAAAGGAATTGTGCTTCATTTTCTTCTCTGTCTTCCAATTTAAAATTGCATAATGGTGAATCTAGCAGTCAAATAAATGATTGCGAATTTAAAGAAAACAAAGATTTAGTTACAAATTGTAATGAAAATAGTCGAGTTAGGATAAAAGATTTTTTGGAAGATTTTAAACAACTTTCTATTAATTAACTTAAATAACTTAATTTATGATTATTTATTGACGGTATCATTTTTAATTTGTCCAATTTGTTAACACTAAATAATGCGATGTAGAGTATTATTAAAAATAAGATTGTTGGAGAGTAACTGTGATGTAACCATTGGAAGTAATTTTTCTGTACAGAACTGTATGTCTAAAATATTTAAGTAGGCTGTATATATTAAAATCGATTTATTTTAGTTTTGTTAAAGTTTTATGTGGCAGCGATTTCTAATAAAATATGCAATAATTTATTGTACATAAACTATATTGCTGTATAAAATACATTATACTTTAGCTTTTATTTTAAAAACTTTAGTTTAAAAAAAAAACTTTAAATGGCTAGTAGGAAATTGGCCTTTCGAGCTTTTTTTAAAAACCGTTTATATTCATAAGTTACCTCATAATTATTTAAGAATCGATAAATTGGAATTATGAAAATCTATAATCTCTCTACAATTATATATTATTATCTATAAATCTAATTTAAAAGTTTTTTGTAAAATAATGAATTTATTTTAACTCGATTATAACACTTAAATAAAGTAAAACTACATGTTACTGTAATTTGAGAAAATGTATGTTATCATTTTAATTAAAATAAAAAATTATTAGTAATTTATTTGATTTTCATCCTAAAAGTCAATTTACAACATAGTAATTGAACATATGTTTTCTCTAAAAGCAGTCTAAACTTTTCATAATATAATCAGTTGTAATGATGTTTTGACTTTTAGGAACAACAACCAGTTGAAACCGATGTTAATTATGTACCATGCGTTAAATATATACATCTATTTCCTACTTTTTTTGAAATAGAAAATGCTATTGTTGTGGATAGAACTAGAATATTTATTCTAGAAGAAATTGGCATTTCATTAGAAGAGGTGCATCCACAATACTTTATTAAATGCGACAAAGTAAATTTCAAGAATCAAGATGAATGTAAGGAAATGAGAAATAGTCCTAGCCATTTAAATGAAAGCAGTGCGAATGAACATCACACACCTAGCTCACCACCAAACGATAGCTCATCGTTTAATAATATTAGTACGTCATTACCTATTGTGCCAACTAGTTCAATTCTTCCAGGTTTTGAGCGCTTACATGGCTCACAATCTATTATAAATAATGCCGCTATCCAAAACTATCCCATTCAAATGATGAATGCACAATCTTTTATGCAGTATAACTTTCCTCTACTTGATGCAGAAGAAATAACCAACATAGATGAAACACCAGAAATCTCCATAAATTATGAAGAAGAACTACGACAAGCAATAAATAAAATAATTAATCAGTTGTTGCTTGGAAATAAAGAATTGTTTTTATATTTAGTAGAAGAATTAAGAAAATGTGAATCAGAAATTGAAGATTTCTGCCACACTATTGTTAATGTTTTAATAATTCATAAGTTTGCAGTTTATAAACAATTAATCGACAGATTAACTGATAGACAAATTATTGAATTAGATCAAAAGGAAATAGAATTAACAATATGCAGAAAACGAAGACTGTCAAATTCTATAAATGAAGTCCACAAAACGGACATAACTGAAGAATTGAGTGAATCATTTGAAAATTTAAATTATAGTTCTTCAGAAACGAATTATATTATCAATACTGATAATGAGAATGACGTAAATTTGACGCAAAAAATAGAATTGCAACAGAATAAAAACAAATCGCTTGTCTATCCAATAGGTTAGTATAATAAATTTATATTTGTTAGCTCCAAAAGAGTAACCAGGTCAGGTGGCTCACAGATTTATTGGAAAAACACTTTATTTCGCTTAATTTACGCGTAAGTTGAGAATGCTTGACCCTGTCGCTCGGATCGACGGTGTCGCTTCACCGTTAGACGCATACTGCTCCTTGCCGCTCCTGTTGCGTAAGAGTGCTACAAAATGTGCTAACATATTTAACAATCATCACTCATACTTCGTGTACTTACAGTACTGATAAATTGCAGTCTTTCTATGCCATGTATAATATCTGTGCAGGTAAAACATCGGTAGAATGTGTCACTTTCTAAACCTTAAACTGAATATTACAAAAATACAATCGGAACAAAATTTGGATGACATTGACAACTATTGATGATATTTGCTCAGTTAAAATTTACAAATGAATTTAAATATAAAAAAAAATAATTACGTGTAGTTAAATAACAGTACACAGTACTTTGATAATTTCTGGTGTTCCATCACAAAGATTTAAAATGATCATTTTGAATCATTTTTTTTAATTAACTAAAGAAACAATTTTATAAAATTGATATTTCCTAATTGTTGGTTTCTTTCTTCCTAATTTCTTTTCTATCGATATCACATAATTAATTTTTATTCGTTCCTATTTATTTTTTGTGTTTTTATACTCATAAGTGTATGTTATAGATTTGTTTGATCAAATAATTCATATAATTAGAATGGAAGACGAAATATATGCTATTGTGAGTGAAATTGTGCAATTTACTGAGCATCCAATAGATCCAATAGAGAAAATTAGAAGATTAATTGTTATGATTGTTCCTCCATATTCAATTACTGATTTGCCTCTAAAGGATCATCAAGAATTATATAAAGAACTGTGCGAGTAAGAATATAATACATACTTTAATATCTTTTGTTAATACTTACACATTTGTTTTAGCTACCGGCATTACAAGGATGATTCTATATTGCATATAATTCCAGCCATATATGTTCCTGAAATGATTGATAGTCTCAATTGTATTTACCTTGATCCAAATTATGACAAATTTTTAAAAATTATTAATAATTTGCGTAATATCAAACAGTATTAATTTGCAGAGATTGCTGTTATGATGCTAATGATAAAAAATTATAATTTAATATTTAAAATAAAGCATTATAAGTTAATATATTTTATATACCGTTTGAAAGCTCTCAAGGAGTACTACAACGTAGGTCCAAGCGTAAGTCATGAAAACGGAGTACAACATTTTTACGAGCTTTCAAATGTTTTATATCGGTTTTGTAACTAAAGACATTTATCGATAGAATTCATGAACAAGTACTCATGTGTTATATACCATCGGAAAGCGTACTTCGAGATCTATACGATGGTGTCAAATTCAACGTCGTAACTGGTGGTAGAAGGGCACTTTTAATGCTTTAAATGAATTTTTATGCAGTCCCAGAAACATGTAACCAGTCTAGGACACGCATACGTCGACGGACCCTCACGAGCCATATACCATTGGAAAGTGCGCTTCGAAATCTTTACGATGGTATTAAATTCAACGACCTAGCTGCTGGTACAAGCACACTTTTAATGCTTTAAATGGATTTTTGTTTTGTATTGTGGTTGCTTTCACATGCTTTACCGACCAATTCGTATGCACCACCAGCAATAAACATCGCTAATCAGTTAATTTAAGTTAATGTTACGTTAACTTAAGCGTGTAATATCTATCACATCAAGTACTTTTTTGGTTTACAATTATTTCTTTCGTCTAGACTTATGCAATATGTACTAATTCTATAATATAAATAATCCATTTAAAGCATTCAAAGTGCCTTTGTTCTACCAGTTAGGACGTTGAATTTATCACCATCGTAAAGATCTCGATGCGCACTTTCCAATGGTATATGACGCGTGAGGGTCCGTCGACGTATGCGTGTCCTAGACTGGTTACAAGTTGCTGGGCCCGCATAAAAATTCATTTAAAGCTTTGAAAGTGCCTTTGTACCACCAGTTAGGACGTTGAATTTATCACTATCGTAAAGATCTCGATGCGCGCTTTCCATTGTATATGGCTCGTGAGGTTTCGTCGACGTATGCGTGTCCTAAACTGGTTACAAGTTGCTGGGCCCGCATAAAAATTCATTTAAAGCTTTGAAAGTGCCTTTGTACCACCAGTTAGGACGTTGAATTAATCACTATCGTAAAGCTCTCGAAGCGCACTTTCCAATGGTATATGGCTCGTGAGGGTCCGTCGACGTATGTGTGCCCTAAACTGGTTACAAGTTGCTGGGCCCGCATAAAAATTCATTTAGAGCTTTGAAAGTGCCTTTGTACCACCAGTTAGGACGTTGAATTTATTACTATCGTAAAGATCTCGATGCGCGCTTTCCATGGTATATGGCTCGTGAGGTTTCGTCGACGTATGCGTGTCCTAAACTGGTTACAAGTTGCTGGGCCCGCATAAAAATTCATTTAGAGCTTTGAAAGTGCCTTTGTACCACCAGTTAGGACGTTGAATTAATCACTATCGTAAAGATCTCGATGCGCGCTTTCCATGGTATATGGCTCGTGAGGTTTCGTCGACGTATGCGTGTCCTAAACTGGTTACAAGTTGCTGGGCCCGCATAAAAATTCATTTAAAGCTTTGAAAGTGCCTTTGTACCACCAGTTAGGACGTTGAATTTAATCACTATCGTAAAGCTCTCGAAGCGCACTTTCCAATGGTATATGGCTCGTGAGGGTCCGTCGACGTATGTGTGCCCTAAACTGGTTACAAGTTGCTGGGCCCGCATAAAAATTCATTTAGAGCTTTGAAAGTGCCTTTGTACCACCAGTTAGGACGTTGAATTTATTACTATCGTAAAGATCTCGATGCGCGCTTTCCATGGTATATGGCTCGTGAGGTTTCGTCGACGTATGCGTGTCCTAAACTGGTTACAAGTTGCTGGGCCCGCATAAAAATTCATTTAGAGCTTTGAAAGTGCCTTTGTACCACCAGTTAGGACGTTGAATTAATCACTATCGTAAAGATCTCGAAGCGCACTTTCCAATGGTATATGGCTCGTGAGGTTTCGTCGACGTATGCGTGTCCTAAACTGGTTACAAGTTGCTGGGCCCGCATAAAAATTCATTTAGAGCTTTGAAAGTGCCTTTGTACCACCAGTTAGGACGTTGAATTTATTACTATCGTAAAGATCTCGATGCGCGCTTTCCATGGTATATGGCTCGTGAGGTTTCGTCGACGTATGTGTGTCCTAAACTGGTTACAAGTTGCTGGGCCCGCATAAAAATTCATTTAAAGCTTTGAAAGTGCCTTTGTACCACCAGTTAGGACGTTGAATTAATCACTATCGTAAAGATCTCGATGCGCGCTTTCCATGGTATATGGCTCGTGAGGTTTCGTCGACGTATGCGTGTCCTAAACTGGTTACAAGTTGCTGGGCCCGCATAAAAATTCATTTAAAGCTTTGAAAGTGCCTTTGTACCACCAGTTAGGACGTTGAATTTATCACTATCGTAAAGATCTCGATGCGCGCTTTCCATTGTATATGGCTCGTGAGGTTTCGTCGACGTATGCGTGTCCTAAACTGGTTACAAGTTGCTGGGCCCGCATAAAAATTCATTTAAAGCTTTGAAAGTGCCTTTGTACCACCAGTTAGGACGTTGAATTAATCACTATCGTAAAGATCTCGATGCGCGCTTTCCATGGTATATGGCTCGTGAGGTTTCGTCGACGTATGCGTGTCCTAAACTGGTTACAAGTTGCTGGGCCCGCATAAAAATTCATTTAAAGCTTTGAAAGTGCCTTTGTACCACCAGTTAGGACGTTGAATTTATCACTATCGTAAAGATCTCGATGCGCGCTTTCCATGGTATATGGCTCGTGAGGTTTCGTCGACGTATGCGTGTCCTAAACTGGTTACAAGTTGCTGGGCCCGCATAAAAATTCATTTAAAGCTTTGAAAGTGCCTTTGTACCACCAGTTAGGACGTTGAATTAATCACTATCGTAAAGATCTCGATGCGCGCTTTCCATGGTATATGGCTCGTGAGGTTTCGTCGACGTATGCGTGTCCTAAACTGGTTACAAGTTGCTGGGCCCGCATAAAAATTCATTTAAAGCTTTGAAAGTGCCTTTGTACCACCAGTTAGGACGTTGAATTTATCACTATCGTAAAGATCTCGATGCGCGCTTTCCATTGTATATGGCTCGTGAGGTTTCGTCGACGTATGCGTGTCCTAAACTGGTTACAAGTTGCTGGGCCCGCATAAAAATTCATTTAAAGCTTTGAAAGTGCCTTTGTACCACCAGTTAGGACGTTGAATTAATCACTATCGTAAAGCTCTCGAAGCGCACTTTCCAATGGTATATGGCTCGTGAGGGTCCGTCGACGTATGCGTGTCCTAAACTGGTTACAAGTTGCTGGGCCCGCATAAAAATTCATTTAAAGCTTTGAAAGTGCCTTTGTACCACCAGTTAGGACGTTGAATTTATCACTATCGTAAAGATCTCGATGCGCGCTTTCCATTGTATATGGCTCGTGAGGTTTCGTCGACGTATGCGTGTCCTAAACTGGTTACAAGTTGCTGGGCCCGCATAAAAATTCATTTAAAGCTTTGAAAGTGCCTTTGTATCACCAGTTAGGACGTTGAATTAATCACTATCGTAAAGATCTCGATGCGCGCTTTCCATGGTATATGGCTCGTGAGGTTCCGTCGACGTATGCGTGTCCTAAACTGGTTACAAGTTGCTGGGCCCGCATAAAAATTCATTTAGAGCTTTGAAAGTGCCTTTGTACCACCAGTTAGGACGTTGAATTTATTACTATCGTAAAGATCTCGATGCGCGCTTTCCATGGTATATGGCTCGTGAGGTTTCGTCGACGTATGCGTGTCCTAAACTGGTTACAAGTTGCTGGGCCCGCATAAAAATTCATTTAGAGCTTTGAAAGTGCCTTTGTACCACCAGTTAGGACGTTGAATTAATCACTATCGTAAAGCTCTCGAAGCGCACTTTCCAATGGTATATGGCTCGTGAGGTTTCGTCGACGTATGCGTGTCTTTGGCGGAATATGCGTTGCTGGGCCCGAAAAAAAACCATTTAAAGCATTAAAAGTGTGCTTATACCAGTATCTAGGTCGTTGAATTTGACACCATCGTAAAGCTCTCGAAGCGCACTTTCCAACGGTATTTGACTCGTGAGGATCCGTCGACGTATGCGTGTCCTAGACTGGTTACAAGTTGCTGAGCCCGCATAAAAATTCATTTAAAGCCTTGAAAGTGCCCTTGTACCACTAGTTAAAAGACGTTGAATTCGACACCATCATAAAGATCACTTTCCGATGGTAAATAACACATGAGTACTTGTTCATGAATTCTATCAGTTAGAAAACCGATATAAAACATTTGAATGCTCGTAAAAATGTTGTGCTCCGTTTTTGTGACTTATGCTTGGACCTACGTTGTAGTACTAGTTGAGAGCTTTCAAACGGTATATGGTTCATTGCTATCTTCAGTTGGGCCCAGCTCCTTATATTTAAGATTAAGATATTTATATTAAGTTAAGATTTGATTTTAAATACCGGAAAAATTTGAAATTACTGATATATTTAAAGTCCGCTACTAAATAATTTACTTTAATTTTAATTGAAATTAGAAAATTAATTAATATTATTATTATTATAATATAATTAGGGCGTTCTCGAGGATATTGAATGCGAGCGGATTTCGGTAATTGTTATTAAAAATTGTTGTTTTAAAAAAAATTATAGATTTCATATGTGAAAAGTATTACATTAAGAGAATTGTAGATGTATTCGTCGTACGTATACGCCCCCGGGAGATTCATACGCGCATCTCTTTGCCATCTGACGCCTAAATGCGCAAAGAAAAATTAACCTAAATCGACCCTTTTATTTCCATCGGTGCAAGATTGAAGGAGCAATTTTTCGCGTTTCGAGTGGACATTTCACACATGTTTAATGAGAAATGCGTCTTTATTCATTATCCGATCTCGCAAAAGGCTTTCCTACGATTAAGTTTTTTTCGGAATTTCCCAAAATCTTCTAAAAACTAAACAATACTAAACTTTCAAATGACCCCCTTTTTACCACGTCCCTTATACTACCCGAAATCGTGAAACTTTGGGCTTGCAGTTAGATAAACGACAATAAGCCATTAACGTACCTCCCCCCCCCCGCTTATCAATGCTGCGTCTTTCGAAAAGCTGCCGTTTCGTTTTCAGCGGGCCACCTTTGTATAATAAGTGTTGCAAGAAAAATGTAGAGCGTTCGTGCAATGCTCAGGGCATGTTCATCGCATACAATAGTTTCGAGAAAAACTGAATTTAAATTTATACAATTTATATGAGAATGACAATTTCGAAAATATCGTTACTATTACAAATTTTTGTTTTTGAAAACAAATGGACACACGCTGGTTTTGCGTGAACTCGGAGGACAGTTGTCTGGCTTTGTTTGAACAAAAAAATGCGATCGGGGGTTGTTCGGTGCGTTATGTTCTTTCTTTATAATGAACGTCACTCGTAACTATCTAACTCGTTCTAAGCGTTTGTTTCCTGGCCCCGATATGAGTACAAGCCGCACTAGGTAGGTATTCATTGTTCGGTCACTTCACATACACACAACCTCAACAAACTTTAGAATACCTACTCGACAGGTTAGTGACGTTTAATGACACGCATAATTATTAAGATCACGTCCAATTGTCGACAAAGTAGATAACACCAAAACAGTTATCGTGCGACATGTCTATTTTTGTAATATTGCACGTATCCACAATGCTTGGACGTGTCTTGTTTTGGTCGATTCATTTTTTTTTTCAAGTGGGCAGGATCGAATTTGCAATATTTCGACTTGAATTACTATGGGAACGGTTTGGTTTTCAGTACTTCTAATAAGGAAGGTTACCCAAAAGGTACACATAGATTTCGATGAAAATTTTATCATAGTAACTACTACCCAATAGATGATGTTTGGTGAAAAAATTAGCTGCCGTAAAGACTTTGTTTACGTTTTATTCAATAAAGTTGGTAAAATGGTGATTTTGAAATTCATAGGGCTGTTATCGGAGCGGTTTTAGATATAGGTTTGAAATTCGTAACATTTCAATTTGAGGTTATTTTGTACATTTTAGAATTAAAAAATTTTTTTTTCACACATAGTTTTTGAGCACGGACTCCATCTTGATTTTTTTTTAATAGAAACATGAGGTATGTTATATATCGTTAGAAAGCTTATTTTTTTCTCTGTTTAACCATCTAAAAATTGTATGGGGTTACATTAGGAAAAATTGAGGTAAAATAGAAAAACGTTTTTCATATACCCATGCGTTCGGGTATTACACTCACCGGCACAAAATTCGATCCATGCGGTTAATTGATGTAATTATTTTAGTTTATAAATTGGTTATATTTACACATAGTTTAAAGGGTGTGTAAAACAGATGTTGAAATGTAATTAAACCGACGGGAAAATTTTTATTGCTCTAACAACAAAAATACGGCAACATCTCATAACTAGATAAAACAGTAAACAACATTTATTGTACGTAACAAGAAAAAAAAACGAAAAAGCAAAACATCAGTAGCGTGTAGTAGCTCTCCGTGCTCGAATTACAGCTTCTATTCGCCCTGGCTTACCCTCAATAAGGCAACGAATGTAATCTTGGCTAATTTCGTCCCATTCTTGGACTACTGCTACACTTAACTCTCGCAAGTTAGAAGGAGCAGGAACTCGGCAATGAACTCGTCTCCCCACCATGTCCCAAACATGTTCGATCGGATTTAGATCGGGACTTCTTGCAGGCCACATCATACGGTGGATTGTTACTTCTCTCGAGTACTCACAAACAATTCGGGCAACATGCGGACGGGCATTATCGTGCATTAGCATAAAGTTGTCACCAATAAATGGGGCGAAAGGTACGACATGTCGTCCTATAATGTCCCTAATGTTCCTGTCAGCAGTCATTGCCCCTCCATTTACTACTACTAATTCGGTGCGAGCTTCCATGCTAATACCTCCCCATACCATGATTGAACCACCACCAAAACTAAGCTTTGGCGCAATATTACACTGGGCGAATCTTTCTCCAGTCCTGCGCCATACTTTTTGACGGCCATCCGCAGATCTTAAACAAAATCTCGACTCGTCGGTAAAAAGAATATGACCCCAGTCATCATTATCCCAATTTTGGTGTTGACGTGCAAAGTGAAGCCGCTCCACTCGATGTTCTCTGGTCAATTGTGGGCCGTTTGCGGGTCTTCTTGCTAGCTTCCTGCAACCTTCTTCTTACAGTTCTTTCACTAACACTTACACCCCGTACTTCTTGCAACTCATTACGTACATTAACTGTAGTAGTATCTCTGTTTCTCAGAACTTTTAATGTAAGGAAGTGGTCATCCCTAGCAGTTGTACACCTTTTCCTGTCTGATCCCACTCTCCTGGTGTAGCCTCCAGTTTCTCGAAACCTTTCTACAGCTCTCTGAATACTACACCTTGAAACACCAAGGCACCACACTCGAGCGTCGTAGTACCGCGAGCGCCCATCTTGAATCAAAGCAATTGCTCTGGCAGTATCGGTTGGATTCAACACCATATTTAATTTTTACAGACACTAAATTCAATTGTATTTCTATCAATTAAGACTAATACGCGTAATAAACTTAATAATAAAGTACGCTCAGAATTTGACTATTAAAGTTTGATACCATCCAAATAAACAAACTAAATTCCCCAAACGAATAAAATTTTATCGCACTAAACATGTCATTGGAATATGAATTTTCCCCATTATTAGATAAAACAAACGTTTATCGCAATTTTTTACTAAAAATTGTAGATGGATCGAATTTTGTGCCGGTGAGTGTATAATAGCTATATTGTACTTATTTACTTTCATTCTTCTATTTTAAACTTACTTTAAAACATAGGAATCATTACATTTATGAAATATTATTAAAGGAAACCATAGCTAAACCATACACGCGTTTTTTTTTGGAAAAATTTTGACCCGAATGTTTTGGGACGAAACATTCAGAACAAGTCGGAAACTACTAAAAACTCATATTTCTAGTATAACAACGCAAGAAATGACGAACTGTGGGCGTTTAAATAGATTATATTTTTTGCATAATCTCGATAAATTGACACTACTTAACACACATAGAACAGATCCGGAATTGCTCGAAAAGTAGTTTTTCGAGAATAACAATGCAAGAAACGTCAATATTTAATATGACAATTATGTTGTAGCCGAACAAATAGGTATACGCAAAACGTTTTTCTATTTTATCTCGATTTTTCCTAATGTAACCCCATACAATTTTTAGATGGTTAAACAGAGAAAAAATAAGCTTTTCAACGATATATAGCATACCTCATGTTTCTATTTAAAAATAAATAAAGTCTTTACGGCAGCTAAGTTTTTCACCAAACATGATCTATTGGGTAGCAGTTACGATGATACAATTTTCATCGAAATCAGTTTGTATCCTTTGGGGTAACCTTCCTTGTAAGTACTAGAATTTATAGAACTGATCGACAACTCTATAAATTCGTCAAAACATTTTTTTCAAAAAAATTTCAAAAAAAGGCTCCCCAAATGTGGCGTTCTGAAATATCTTGCAACTTAAAATTAAAATCTGGTTAGGGTCGCATTACCGTCGCGTCGTCATTAAATTAAACGAGTTCTTTAATCGTTAAAAATCACTTAAATTCATTACTGCGACGTAAAATAAACATTTCGACGGCCGAATCAATAAATATAGCGCAACCTTAAAAATCAATTCGAGTCGACGCCACTGAACGTTTAGTGCGGCTACGAACCGCAATGGAGAGGTGGCTTTACAGTTATTTCTTTGTGGTTTATTTCTTAGTTTTCTTGTTGCCACACAAGAGAGTAAATACGAACGTGACTAATTTATAGGTTCTATTCGATAATTTACAATGTGCAGGTAACGGTCGTGGTTGCTAGTGGTTTTATTGCTCCCAACTGTGATAAAAAGTGATTATATGTATATTAAAAAATGCCACTGCACTCAGACTCCTGATATTTGTTCACGACGACAATAATTTATTTATCGAACAAATTTGTGTAAGTAGTTAAATTTAATTTATACTTTCTAATTTAAGTGGTTTAATTAATAGAGCACGTAAAGGGAAGCTGGCGCAGAATTGCGATTTTAATTTTTTGCTAAAATGCACAAAACGTTTTCCAAACGACTTGATTTAGCTCGATTGTCGTTTGTCGGGTGTTTATAAAGGTCGTCACCTTTTAAACTTCGACTACTTTTGTAACACCTGTCCGTTTCGCGGATTGTATTGGTTATAAAATTACAATCTGTCTCGTTTAATTAATACGGAGTTGATCTAAATCGAGGTGGCTTTTACTATTTTATTAACGTTCAAGTTAATTATCTTCGTCAAGACGAATTATTGTAATTGCCATAAGGAAACGATTGTTTGAATAAGTTGTTCGCGTGGGAATTTTATTAGAGTTGAATCGAAATTTAACGATAGAGAAATGTTTAATGAATCGAAGTTTAATTTAAACGAACCCCCCCCGATAACCAAAACAATTTTATCCGCACGACGATTTTGTTTCGTTCGTATCGTTTCGGTAAAGGGACGAAAAGCGAAAAATTGCAAGACGAGAATTCAATTTCGACAAGTGAATAAATTACGTTTGAAAAGTAGCTCGAAAGCAGTTCGAGAGGCCGAAAGGCGATGTCCGTTTTCAAAATTGGACCTGAAAGGACCGACATTTTGCCAACGCGCCACCGAAATAATTGTCGACCGACTTTTCGAACACGATTTTTAACACGAAAATTTATCCGGCTTATCAAATTCAGTGCCGAAATTGAATTGCATTTGCGCATTTCGAAATTTAAAAAAGGTGCAGTTAGAAAATATTAAGAACGTAGATTCGCTTTGAAGTTTCAACAGAACCTTCGGGTTTTTTTTTTTTGGTATAAAAAATTGTCAAACAACTGCCGAGTTCCTACGTTTCGAACGAGTCGATCAACTATTTGGGAATGAATAAGAAACCGACACTGGATTATTTGGGAAAATCCATTTATTTTACCCTCTCGCTCATCTCGATCGTTCCTTTGGAAATATGGGGGATTTCAAATTTTAAAACGTTTACTTAAGTATCATCTTTTTGACATCAACTTGTACTATGTAATTCGCATCGATGGCGTTTTGCCAAAAGGGCGTAACCCACGCTTTTTGTGAAAATCTGACTATCTTATGCATCTAAAGCAAAGGCATCGTTTGTTAAAATCTAGTAACAATATTCCGATTTTTTCCACCGGAAAAATCGATTTGTATTTCCGCGAAACGTATCTTCTCATAGCTACGCGACGACATAAAATGACGTCTATTAAGCTGACATAGCCACTGCGGCACAATCGAATGGAACCTATTTAGAAATTTAGTGCTAATTTGTTGCTCTATTCCCGATTTTGTTGCTCCAGCCGTTTCGCCAAAAACCATGGCTGTGCTAACTTAATACTTAAGCTAGCACAGCCACTCGCAGAAAATTAAAAAAAAGTAAAAACGAGGAGGTATTTCTAAACTACTATTTTGTTGCTAATTTGTTGCTCTATTGCCGATATTATTGCTACACCCTTAACACGAAAAAACCACCCCCACACCAACTGCAGTAAAACAACTACTTAAAAATTTCGATTTTCTTGATAAATTTACTGTAATGAATTAGTTGCTTTACATTATATTATATCCCAATTTTGTTGCTCCACCCCTAATACGAAAATCGGTTGTTATTTTCGTATCAATTAAAATATCAATTTTTTCGATAGATTAGGCCTTTATGATTTAGTTGCTCCACGTTATGCTATATCCTGATTTTGTTATCTCCACCTCTAACACGAAAATAATTTCTGGTAATAGGGATCCACGTTAGGTAGATGTTTGCAAAAATATGTATTACTTAAGGTATTTTATGAACAATGTATTTTATTTAGTATCAGAAACAAAAATGTATTATTTCTTCTGTTAAGATAGTGATAATAAGCCGATATAAACAACTTTAAATGAATAAAACCATATATTTCGGCTTTGTTTGGGACTATCTTCAGTGGTAACAATTATACAAACGATGGTAAACAATTAACAATTACACTGCTAAACAGAATTTTTGGTTCTTGAACTAAACTAGGTAATCCTTATGAAACTTTTCACCTTGAATTTAAATCTGCGTTTAAATTTTTTCTATCACGTGGAGTTTTTGAAATATATGAAGTTGAAGTTCCACTGGAGAGTGTAATTATAATGACATGAGGTAATTACGGATTAGCCATAAAAAGTTTTGGGAATATTTAATAAAAAAATATTTTACATGAAAGCTTTGCGGATAGAAACAATATCGATTTGCCCCCTTTGCATATAAAGTTAGGGCTGATAATGAATTTTTTAAAAGGTATGGACCGTGGTGAAAGAAGTTTTCAATACATAAAAGAACAATTTCCAAAAATCAGCGAAGCTAAGATAAAGGAGGACATATTTAAATTAAATATATGTCTTATAGTTCACCGATATAACTCAAAATAACATACTCTTAAAATACCTACCTTAGGTAATAATTCTTCAATATATTATATAAACTAGTTGCACTTATACCTATTTAACATTTAAAAACAATTATTTGATGTATAATTTATTCCCAAAAGAACAGTTTTGTTCTATAGCAGATACGTATAACACGCAATTTAATAAAATTTTAACTGCCTGTTATATTAAACGATATTGTTCAGTATGACATCTGGCGAAAATATCATTAAAAACATTAATAATACATTTTTGTTCCTGATACTAAATAAAATAAATTGTTCATAAAATACCTTAAGTAATACATATTTTTGCAAACATCTACCTAACGTGGATCCCTATTACCAGAAATTGTTTTCGTATTAGAGGTGGAGATAACAAAATCAGGATATAGCATAACGTGGAGCAACTAAATCATAAAGGCCTAATCTATCGAAAAAATTGATATTTTAATTGATACGAAAATAACAACCGATTTTCGTATTAGGGGTGGAGCAACAAAATTGGGATATAATATAATGTAAAGCAACTAATTCATTACAGTAAATTTATCAAGAAAATCGAAATTTTTAAGTAGTTGTTTTACTGCAGTTGGTGTGGGGGTGGTTTTTTCGTGTTAAGGGTGTAGCAATAATATCGGCAATAGAGCAACAAATTAGCAACAAAATAGTAGTTTAGAAATACCTCCTCGTTTTTACTTTTTTTTAATTTTCTGCGAGTGGCTGTGCTAGCTTAAGTGTTAAGTTAGCACAGCCATGGTTTTTGGCAAAACGACTGGAGCAACAAAATCGGGAATAGAGCAACAAATTAGCACTAAATTTCTAAATAGGTTTCATTCGATTGTGCCGTAGTGGCTGTGTCAGCTTAATAGACGTCATAAAATGTGTTCTCGTGTAAAATTTAGTTTTTGTGGGTTACGCCCTTTTGGAAAAACTGCGTCGATATTACATTCGACCGCTGTTTCTTCGACATATCGACCGTTTAACGTTGAATGGAGTGATGGCCCAAAAATTTTGATCGATCGCGTTTGTTCTTCAATCATTGCGTTACCTATATTTTAATGACGGACGGGCGTTGAAGTTCACCAAAAAAAATGGACAAAAGAACACGAGCAATTTCGACGTTCATTTATTGCCGTCAATGTCATTAAATAGTTGCCTAAAATAAACTAACATTTTTGAATCGATTATTATGCGACGGTGTCATTCTCATCGGTGATGATGGTCGGAACCAAAATTATTTTCTAAAACGGGATGTCAAAAATTCCACCTAGATCGGCAAATAGACACGTTTCAACAGCAATCGTTACGTCAAATGAAAACATCTGCGATGATTCCTACATACGGAGGAGCCACGTTGCGAACGTACAGTTCTCATAATGTGAACAACACATTGTGATGTAATAAAAAGAAAATCGCGCGGCAATTTTTTTCTTTATAATTTCACATCAAATTAGTGTGAGATAATCGTTTAGAAATGCGTGTATTGTACAAGCGGGCAGGTTTTTAAATGTTAATCGTTACATAAACTTGTTTTGTTTTTGTTTTTTTTTTTGAAAACTGATTCTGACAGATTTTAAGTGGATCGATTTGCTAAACGAATCGATCCTCAATTTAATCTCCAAGAATGCAGCACTTTCTCCAATATTTCTATCGCACGATGCGACAAAATTTTGTGTAGGTATATTGCTTTCACCTTGAAAAACCAAGCGTTAATTATGCACGTTATTGTGTGCATTAATCCTTATTTTCTCGTGTGTTACTCGAGGCAGCGCGGTCGCCCATTAAAACGAACCGATCAAACAACTTTCGCGCCGTTTCCCACAAGACCTAGTGATACCATTTTTTTTTTGCCGGTATCGATGGACTCGGAATATTTCGTAATTTGATTTATTTTCCGAACCGTACCCGACGACCTCCCGAAAACCAAAAAGAAGATTCTGCCCAACACTTGCTTTCCCACAAATGTACCTATTCGTGTATTTACAGAGATGCGGTTAAATAACTCGTCGCCAGAAAGTGTGATGACAAGGGCTGCTCCCCTTCTACTATGACAAAATGACCAAATCCGGCGACTACGTGGATCAGGAAAAATCGACTTGCCCGTCATACGTATTCGAACACCCGTCGCACCAAACGTCCATCTTGGCCGGCCTTCAATCTCTGCGCGAAAGGAAACTACTCTTCGACATAACACTGGTGGTCGGCGGGCAGCAGTTCAACGCGCACAAAGCCGTTTTGGCGGCATGCAGCGATTACTTTCGGGCGATGTTCACGGAGCCCATGCTGGAGTCGCGTCAGAACGAGGTGACGCTGAACGGCTTGACGGCCAAGGGGTTCAAAATCGTGCTCGAATACGCGTACACCGCCCGGCTCGTCTTGGACCAATCTAACGTCCAGGACGTCCTGTCGGCCGCGACCCACGTGCAAATGCAATCCGTGGTCTACGCCTGCTCGACGTTCCTACAGAACCAAATAGAAATAGACAATTGCGTGGACATCGCCAACATCGCCGAAAACTATAGCCTGTCCCATTTGAAGAACCGGGTCTACATGTTCATGAGCGCCCACCTAATCGAATTTTCGAATTCGCTCGAATTTTATCGACTCTCGCAGCACCAACTGAAAACCTTGTTGGCCTACGATTACCCGGTTAATTGTTCGGAGAGCGACATCTTCCAGATCGTCGTGAACTGGCTTTTTAACATCGAAAATCCCGAGTAAGTCTGGACGTCGTCGCCTTCACGATTCGATATTAAATTAAAATTAAAAACATTTTCGCTTCTAGGAAAGAAATGCGCATCCAGAATGCCCAGAAAATCCTGGAACAGATCCACTTCACCGAGGTCCCGCGATGGAAACTTCACAGCATACTGGAGAACGTCGCGCACGACCACAAAGACTATCGGCTGCACAAGATGGTTTTAGCCGAGTGCCAGTGCCAGAGGAACTACAAGAAGATGAGCATATGCAGCGACAACTTCCTGCTCAACTCCAGGGGGATGGAGCTCGCCATCTTGAAAATTGGAGGTTTCGGCATGAACGGCATGACGAACGAGATCACGTACTGCATGGCTAACAAGTGTAAATGGCGACACTTGACTTCCATACCGCACGTCGAGCAGTGCAACTTCGGGGCGTCGGTGTACGCGAACGAGCTGTACGTCGTCGGAGGATGCTTCAACCAGTCGCTGCAAGAAACTATCCATCCCTTCGGATTTAAATACAACCCTTGGTACAATAAATGGTCGACGATCGCGCCGATGAAAACTGAACGGTGCAGGTTTTCGTTGACCCTCGTCGATCAACATCTGTACGCCGTGGGCGGTTCTGTCGAAATGGAAAATCACGAAGACGGGAGCGAGGGGACGAGATCGTGCGAGCGATACAACCCGACCACGGACACCTGGGAGAACATACAACCACTTCCGGAATATCGAACGCAACATGCGGCGACCGCTTACGAAGGTAAACATAGCAATAAATGGCTATTTATTTCCGGTGGAATCGACAAAGACACGGTGTTATCGACGCTCTGTTATTATAACACTATCTACGACACGTGGAGAACCTGTCAGCCGATGTTAACTCCCCGTGCCGATCATGTAATGCTGACTATGGGCCACAAATTATACGTTTGCGGAGGATGGACCGAAGATCCCGAAACTCGAACTAGAGGTTTGGTGGACACCATAGATGTCTACGACATAATCCACAACGTGTGGAACGTATTAACTCGCGTACCTACACCGCGATACCATGCAGGGATTGTCGGTTTAAACAATAAAATATACTTCATCGGTGGTTTCCATAACGATGCGACGTTCGATCGCGACACGGCCGCCATCGAATGTTACGACATCACGACGAACACGTGGACCACGGAGGAGAAGTACCCTCAGGTTATTTGGGAACACAATTGTGCCACTTTATACGTTCCTAAATGTAGAGATGATATGGAAGTTATACATTTATAAATCTTGTTTTATTATAGGCGCCTTAAATGCCTACTGAAATTAATATTTATATGTATTTTAATAAATTTAATAAAATTTATGTTTATAATCAAGTATAAATACGTTTAACGCGGTATAATGATCGAGTTGAAAACGATGTACCTACTAGGCGGGAATTTTTATGATGAACAACTCGAGGGTACTTGTATGTCTCGTGTCGGACTGTGAACTTAAAACGCATTACACGCATTCTGTATTTCACGTTAAACAGTAACCTGTAACGAGTTAAGCCTCGGTATCGAATTTCCATGTAATATGTCGCAAAACTGCTTTTTTCATTTTTCTCGATAGAAATACATCTTTTGAAAAATTGCATTCAATAGAGAAATATGGTGTACTATAAACAAGTGGTAGAAAAGTATTTTTATAAAAATTTAAAAAAATGTTAATCACTTTTTCCCCGATTATCTCGAAAACTGTGCATTTTATCGAAAATTATAAAGGTAGATGTATGGCGATTCTAAAATATATTGCACATTACCGATCCAATAATTAATAACGGAGATAACTGATTAAAATGTTTGAACGCCCGTCATTTTAAAACTGGTCGTTCGATTTGGCTGGTTAACGAACTCGTCTGTTGTATTCGTAAAGACAATACACTTTCCAAATTTCAACCTTCTTCGATCAAAATTGTAACCGGAATCGTGTCGTATAAGATTTGATTATACAGGGTGGGGCAAAATTAATGTCATAATGTGAATGCGCCATAATTTTTGCAAATGGCGTCAAATGTCATTGTGCTGTGACATTTGTGTTGTAGACAGATAGAGAATTAGTTGACAACAAGCAATGGAGCGATACACATCTGAAGAACGCGGAATTATTGTTACTGCTTATTTGATCAATTTCCGGTCTGTTGTTTTAACGCAGCGTGAATTTCGTCGTCGTTTTCCTCATCGTCCTGCACCATGTGCGCGAACAATGAAGCGTATGGCTGAGCGTCTCGTGCAAAGTGGGTCCACTAGAGATGTCGCAAGAAGTCGTATTGCTCGTTCGATCGAGAATATCGCTGCTGTGGCCGAGGACGTCCGAGAGAGTCCACAAACATCGACGAGACAACGATGCACACAATTTGGCATCAGCAGACGTTCGTTGCATCGAATTTTGGTGAAAGACCTGAGGATGTTCCCTTACAAGGTACAAACCATTCACCAATTGCTGCCTGCTGACCGTCAAGTGAGGTTAACTTACTCACATGCTCTGTTAAATCTGGTGCAAGAAGAGGATGATTTCGTATCCAAAATCATAATGAGCGACGAAGCCTATTTCCACTTAAGTGGTTATGTGAATAAACAAAATTCGCGTTTCTGGGGCACGGAGAATCCACATGATATGCACGAAGAGCCATTGCATCCCTCAAAGTGACTGTTTGGTGCGGCATTTGCAGTGAAAAAGTGATTGGCCCTTATTTTTTTGAGGACGCCGATGGCACCACCGTAACCGTAACTGGTGAGCACTTCAGACAGTTGCTAAACCAGTTTTTTTTCCCCCAAGTTGCTAAATTGGGTCTCCAGCAGGACGGAGCAACCGCTTACACAGCTCGGGCAACGATACAGATTTTGAACCACCAATTTCCGGGCCGCGTGATCTCCCGTTTTGGCGATTTGAACTGGCCGGCCAGATCGCCAGATCTCACGGCGCCAGACTTCTTCCTTTGGGGCTTTTTGAAATCTCGCGTTTATCACAACAAACCACAAACCTTGCAAGTCTTGAAAGCCAACATTGAAGAAGAAATCACCAATTTGGAGTCAGATGTTTTGCGAACAATAATTCAAAATGCCGTAAAACGAGCACAAATGTGCATCAACTCAGGAGGTGGTCATTTAATCATTTTTTCAACTTAACGTCATCAATTTTACACCTTCAAATAAACTTTCCGTGAAAACAGAGCCCAATTTTTTTCATTTCTAACAAAATGGCAGCCAATTCACATTACGACATTACTTTTGCCCCACCCTGTATATATGTGATTTAGGGGTCGAGATCGGAGAAAACCCAAAAGGGCACCTCTGGGCCTCATCAGCCAAGCTGCAATAACTATATTTTCTGTGAAAAATCGCTAATAAACGCGTATTACAGATTAAAATGACCGTACCTACAATTCTATGGATAAAAACACCATCTAACAAACGAGAACTTAAGAACGTAACCGAAATTCTGGTAAGTCTATCGATATGCGAGTTTCAAGTAATTTGAGTTAAAAGTAAAGGTGTATAAGTACATGAAAATCCTACCTTTTCGGCGACGTCATACGTAAATTATCGTTGTAACCTTCTTGAAGGTAATCCTTTGATTCCAAGAAAATTTCGTGATCACCCACAGCACACACACACAAACAAGTCTGATAAACATTATCCCGAACACCACGAACAATAACGGACGCATAAATTTAGAATAAACAAAATGAAACTGAAGGACACTACCACACGCGATATGAGCAACCCGGCACTACCGAAGTCGGTCTAGAAAAATTTATAATGCATCGACTAAGTTATTGTATAAAGACCAAAAATCTCATATTTCATTCGGAAAGTTTCACCTATGTTACCGAAGAAGGCGCACGTTTTATCGGCTCGCGAGCGCGTTCAAAACGATCAACTGATTATACCGTCACCTAACGGAAAGTTTTCAAACTAAATACGTACAGGATGCGACGAATGTTTAAACTCGATAAAATAAAAAAAAACAAAATTTGTATATAAACGATTATTTTATCAGAATCGACTATTTTATGGAATTAAAATAGGTCAATTTTCTTGAACCGCTAATATATAAGGTCGGCGTTACGTACAAAACCAAATTGATTTAAAATTTGAGATTATTTCCGAGACGAGTTGCATGATAATAAAAACACGAGATCATAGGGTTACATAGCAAAAAATTAAATAATAATCCCAAAAAAAAATAACGAAATAATTCCTAAGAATAGAATTTCCAATTCGAAAACTAAATTTGATTCATTTTTATCGATCCAACCGCTCCTGGGCACGAAGTTCTCAAGAGAAAGTGAATGCTTTTGCTAACCACTTGCAAGAAGTTTTCCAGCCGTATCCCTCAACCTCCACTGACGAAGAAGAAAGAATAATTCAGCAAACAGTTCAAGAACCCAACTCTACTACAGGAAATCTAAAACCAGTCAAAATCGGAGAAATAGAGACAGTAATTACGAACCTAAATCCAAACAAGTCTCCAGGGTATGACTTGATAACGACTAAAACACTAAAAGAGCTATCAAAAAAGGGACGCAAAGCAATACTATATTTGATCAATGCTCTCTTACGGCTTCAAATTTTCCCAGAACAATGGAAAGTCGCTCAAATCTTAATGATCCCAAAACCTGGTAAAGATCCGACAGAGGTTACATCATACAGACCAATCAGTCTGCTTCCCACACTGTCGAAAGTGTTTGAAAAAATCATTCTGTCGAGACTCAAACCAATCCTTGAGGAGCACGAACTTATTCCGAATCACCAATTTGGTTTCCGTGAAGGACATGGTACCATCGAACAGACTCACAGAGTAGTGACGAAAATAAATCATGACCTGCATGTAAAAAGGTATTGTTCTGCTGCATTTCTTGACATCAGTCAGGCCTTCGACAAGGTCTGGCTAGATGGGCTGCTATTCAAAATCAAAAGTGTTTTACCTTCGGGATATTTTAATATACTTAAGTCGTACTTAAGTAACAGGTACTTTCAAGTGAAGTTTGAAGAAAAACTATCAACACTGCACCCAATCCGCTTAGGAGTACCGCAGGGAAGCGTACTGGGCCCTACACTCTACCTCCTCTACACGTCAGACATTCCAACCACAAGACAAACTTTAATTGCCACCTACGCGGATGACACTGCTGTACTAGCTTCTCATGTAGACCCACAAACTGCATCACGACTTCTTCAACGCAATCTGGATAAAATCCAAGTATGGCTAAATAAATGGCGAATTAAGGTCAACGAATTTAAATCAGTACATGTCACATTTGCTCTGCGTAAGGAAACCTGCCCTCCAGTTGTATTGAACAATATACAACTACCACAAGTAGACAGCGCTAAATATTTAGGCATTCATTTAGACCGAAGACTAACCTGGCAAACACACATTTTCAAGAAGCGAATGCAGTTATGTCTAAAATACAGGCAAATGTATTGTGGATGCTAGGACGAACCTCCAAATTATCAATTGATAATAAACTACTACTGTATACCTCCGCACTTAAGCCCATATGGACCTACGGAATTCAGTTGTGGGGATCAGCCTGCACCTCTAACCTGGAGATAATACAACGATTCCAAAACAAGGTTATTCGGAACATCATCAACACACCTAGATACGTACCTAACTGGATTCTACAACAAGACATCCCAGTGCCCTTAGTGAAAGCAGTTACCATAGAAACGAGCTTGCAATCAATCTCCTAGATAGACCTTATACTAAAAGACTTAAACGACACGACCCACTAGATCTGATAGACCGATTTATTTAATCTATACGTTAGTTTTGAGATAATGTGTAGGTATTGTAGGTGAAGGTATTCTATATAATAGAGGATTTTTGTCGGAAAACCCTCTTTCATGTTTTTTGCTCTATCACGCAATTTACTTAATGTTTGTACTAACTGACAGATTGTAAATTTTCATTACTGTTAATAAAAAAAAAAAAAATTTATCGAACTCGCTTTAATTTTAATTTGTAAAATTTAAAAGAAAAATCAACTTATCCAATGTAAGTTAGCTATTTTCGCGTCGCTATCGGGAACTATGCGAAGATATGTATCTAAGAATGGGGTATCGACGAGGATATGCGGGTTCGACTGTACAATTAGCATTTCTAAGACTTTACTAATCGGTCCAAACCAAAGTACACCTTAATAAATTTTAATAGTTAAATTAAATGGTAGCCTAACCAGATGGAAATTCGACTTTAAAACAATTCGTAATTCTTGACGTCATTTTAAATGAGAAAACTACATCTTGTTTAATTTGGAAGAGGCTGCGCAGCGCAAAAACTCTTTAACGACTTTCGACAGAAATTACGACACCTCGGTAATTCTGTAGAACAAAATAATAGAACTACTTTGGTTTAGAACAATATTTATTGAACATTTTTGATGGCATCTCAATTAAGTCGAGAGCGACGTTTCCAAAATTTACGAAAAAATATGCAGTAATTACAAAACATGGCCATATTGCATATTTATTTAAATAAGATATACATAAAACAGCCTGTTGTATATGATATCATAAGATAATACAGTTTATTTTAACGTATTTATCAAATAATATTAAAATATATTTCATCTAAAATACGCCACTTAAATCATAAAGAAGTTCCCCTTATGCGTATATCTTCCATTACGTTCCTCATCCATATACAATAATATAATATATAGAAGCTATTTAATTATGTGATATACAAAGTATTGCAAAATAATAGAGTATTTAATAAATATGATAAGATAAATATCGCGTTACTTTACGAATACGGTTAGTTCAATACGCATAAGGGGACTAAATATGTAAACAAAAACAAAAAAGATATATTCATTCGTAAGTGGAATATTCCAGCCGTTTGCAATACAGGACAGTTATGTGATTGGCAAAAAGCATAAATGCGAGTCTTATTCTGTTTGCATTCCATTACAGAATTTCCTATTAAATCTGCTCAATGTGAGCAAGCAGAAGGAGCAATCTTGCAGAGCACGTTTTCTTAATCACAATGTTATCATTTATTTAAATCAAATATTAACAAATCGGATAACATAATATTTACAATTATACATCGTACTTTTCTAATATTAAACAGCTCTGTACATTGCTCCAAGACTAAGGAAGAACAATACATTGTATTTATGTGAACGTAGGGGTAAAGTGACTGAAGCTTGCGTGGGTCGATGCATAACCACTCTAAACCAATCGGTCTGCTAGTTCGTTTCTTGTCCAAAACTTTCTTGGATTTTAAGCAGAGTACTTAGCGTAAAGTGGCAAGCCAATTGACTAATTTACATCATGTAGGAAACCAGCCTAGACTCTCAGATATTGAGCGAATTATCACATGGGAGCTCTAACTACTTACTATAAATATTCAGTTTGGCATTCAAACGTAACATAATTTAGACTCACAATTTTCATAAATCGTTTATGGCACATTCTTGATTTTCTAAACGTAACTTTAACAAAACAAAAATAAAAAGGGACGACAAACAGATTTTTACAAAAACAATTTAAGAGAGAAATAAGTCAAGGAAAAAGGCAGTTAAAATATATGATAACAGATTCGACCGAAACAAATTTTAAAAACATTTTCGGTTAATAGAGTTTTCCAAAATTGCGATACCTGTTAAGAATGTACATCGAATTTGTGTTGTTTTTTTAAATCAGTCGATAAACTATCGGCAAAAGTGGGTTTTATTTTTTTATTTGATCGTGCACTGAACTGCATCCCAATGGACGGCCGCTTTGGAGAAAACGTTTCCCATCTTAGAAATGAACTTCAGTTAAAGACAAATTTAAATTTTAAGTTTTAAATGTGAGTTCTAGAACTTGCGATTTATCGATTTTGATATTATCCGCCGATTGGGCCGACCGGAGTTCTCCACGTCCTCCATACCGACGAAAATAAAATCACAATTCTACCCCTTCGTTCCCTAATAATCCTTAATACGACATCGAGAATTTCTTTGGTATCTATTTATGATAAACTTTGAATTTGAAATTTAACAGTAACCAATGTGTACAAATGAAAACTAAAAGAAAAAAATTTGAAATACGGGTATATATCCATACGTACAAAAAAATTTAGCACATTATCAAAATTAATCAATTACATTGATTCTTGCATGTGATAATTAAGAGTCTACAAGAATACCGAAATCCTAAAACGAACTGATTATGATCGTAACATAAAGATTATGAAATAACAGTCGTTTATATACCATACTCGGCCCAAAAAGAATGTGCGATAAATCGTCTATATAAACTGTCTTTTTTTTTCTTTTTTTTTAATTAAAAAAAAATATGTGCAGCTAAATTTGTTTATACAAAAACATTATAAACCGATAACAAAAAAATATTTGGTGTAACTTAAATCACAAATTGTTTATTTTATTATGGCATAGTTTTGGATATTCCGACCGTTTTGTTTGGAAAACGCACACGATTTCCAAACTCGAAAAGGGCAAGCCTAAGGTGCTCGGGAACGAACGTCGTCCGAACCCGAAATTTGAATTTCCACAAGCTAAAACAACTAATTTAGGCCTATAAATCAATCGTCGGTTCGCTGGACGACATTCGATCGCAAGAAACAAGACAACGCTTTGATGTTAGAGCATCCCTCTCGTTTGAATAGTAACAATTTTAATTCACACACAATTGGTCCTGTCCCAAATCTCAATTATCCCTATACTTATTAAAAATTACTCAGTCTCAAGGGGCAAAAAATTAAAAAATAATACAATTCGCAACACGAGTATTAATCATAAGAAAGGAAGCTTAACTAATATAGGTATTGTTTCAGAAAAGCGGGCCGCAAAGTTTACGTCCGTATTTCGCAATATAATAAATTATTTAAATAGTACTCGAACACGTAGACTTTGCTGCCGAAACTGAAATGGGGTTAACGACAAATTTATAAATATAAAACTATGAATTATAAGATTAAACAGATCACATACATATGTACCTATGATAAACAGTCCACTGTAGATGTCATTGGAGCTCCTGATCACAGATAAACACGTGGTCTCATGACTAGCACGCCTAACTTACCAATGTACCAATGTCCAATATTACAGTCTTCGATCCTAAGCCTATCAGAGACACGTCTTTCGGGAGACAGGTATGGAGATTATCACTATACTTGAAGACAATTTTAAAATTCAAATTCAGTTTAAGGCAGCCCAAGTGCTCACACATTAAGTTCCGATACAAAAGAATAAAACAAAATGAGGTAAAAAATAAATGAGAATAGTAAGCTGCCGTTTATTGCTGCCAAAAAAAAACTAGCAACAGGAATGTATTTGACAAATTTAAATGACCGCACACCGTGTGTCTTCAAATATAGTCTTTCTTTATTGAGACAATGTCTAGTATTAAAGTTAAAAATACAAATTTTATTACTTGCAAGTGTACTAACTAGTTGAGTGCATGGGCACTTGCGCGGGAGCCGGATTGATCGCTCCAATCGATGGACTCGGATTAACCACCATCTGCGGAAACACGGGAAAGTTTAACGTCGGAAGGGCTTGATTGGGACTCACCGGTCCCGAAATGTTTTGCATCGCCGCATCAATTAAGCTCGCTATCTTGTCGCGGTCGTTCTGCAAACGAATTTAATTACGTTAGAAAATTGTTTATATATTGCGGTCGGAATGATTTCGAAATTTCGCTAAAAAAAACGTGCGAACGTCGCGTGCATTAATCGTCGCCAAAAAGCCAAACGTACCTCATTTATAAAACCGTAGTATACTAATTCTTGAGCTAACGTGGTGGAGCTGGGAATATCCGATTCTGAAATAACGCAAGTTAACTGTCTATTTATTTTGTCGTCCATTCGTAGTAAAATCGTCATCTGCAACACAAAATCGAGCACTCAACGAAAACAATTAACACGACCTCCTATCGAGCAACTTACCGCTAATTCACAGCTATCTTCAATGGATTTGACGTCGCATAGCATATTTACAATTTTTCGTGTTTCGATATCTAGTGGTTCCGGTGTTACCGATTTAACCGACTCCGCCATTTCGGGGGAAATCGCTCTCGATCTAGCCGGAGGCGGTTGTTTGGCACTAAAGGCCGTTAAAGGATAAATACCATTTCTGTTAAATCATCAATTGTGGCACATTAAAATATGGCGATTATAATTTTTGTTGATAAAACATACTTAACATCTTCGACGAATTTCTCTAATTTTTCAGCACCCTGTATGTCCGACATTTTTATTTGTTGTCCCAGTTTACCGGAATGATTAATGACCGCGACCACGACGTTCGGAACGTATAGCCTTTGCATTAATTCATCCGTAATGGTTTCAGATATGTTTGCTGTAAATTTAAAAATTAAAAATAGTTACGATCACATTTTTTCCACGTATTTTCACGTTTACCAGTATTTTTAACTAAACAATGTGCGGCAAGTAATTTAAGACTGTGCACTTCGAAAAGTAATGGATGAAACAATAATTCCCTGGCGGTCGGCCTCTCCTTGGGATTGACGTGCAGACACCTCTTTATAAAGTCTTTTTGTTGCTCGTCTTCCAAGGAATCTATCGTTTTGCTGACGTTTTCTTCTGTTACGAGATTGCCAGAATCGCCGTTGCCTTGAATTTCTAGTGCTGCCATTTCCAACGCGCACATGCCGAAGGAATATATATCGACTGCTGGAGTCATCGATGTTGAAGCTGGAAAGCACATTATCATGTTAAAATTCGATTATTAATTTATAAATAAAAGGGCATTCCTTGTTCCTTGTTGCATTCCAACACTAGGGGGTTGTTTATTTCAACACCCACACCGGTACTCAAACTCAGGACCCATCAGGCGAGAGGCCAGTTTTCTGACCGCTCAGTCACCGAGCCGACAAGAAACGTTTAATAGGTAAATATGGTAAAAAAAAATAAATACCTAAACCTATTTTTAAGTTTGTAGAAATATTTTAATAAATAATGCTCTTATAACAACAAATAAAAATAAAATTTAATTTTAATCGTTATTTAAATAATTTTGCAGATAATCTTTTAAAATGTTGGACAATCGGAAATTCCCGTTTTCAATAATACAATTAAAACTGTAAATATATTCTCTTCAAATAAAAATTTTCGTTCACGATAAATTTAATTTATTAATTATGCTTTTAGTACCTATACTAAAAACAGGGTGGCCGGCAACGTTGTCGTCAGCCAATACATATGTATTAAATTAACGGTGTGAACATTTAATTGACCCCGCACAAGGACAAATACCGCACACAAACGTAAAATTTAAATTAATGCCAACGAAAACAAACACATAATCAGTATTTAAATTAAGTGGTACTAAAATTAACTGTAAAATGTAAAATATTTTTAATTGTGTAGGAAGTCGTGTTCAGTCCAAATTGAAATTTAAAACAATCAACGTTCGTCAGTTGTTCAAGTTAAACAATTATTTCTAGCGCATTCTTCATTAAATCTACAAAACCACCACCATTAAAAAACAAACAAAATACGTACCACTATATTCGGGAGCGAAGAAATGCATATTTTTAATGTTCTCCGGACATGTTTTGACATGATGATTTATGGAGTCAGGAGCCACTAGAGAAAATGACAACAAAATTAGTACTGAATTTAGAGCTGTTTTACACCACAAGCTGATGGCCAACGATTGATAATAAAAGAAACCGTCAAATTGCTTTCAACGAGTAAATATATCTACGCATCCACCACATTTATTAGCAAAATTATCGATTCCATCGAAATCAAATTCGTTTTTTTTTTTTGTAATCACTATTATTAAAAGCGACGAACATCAAAAACAATTTAGGTGCAGGCAAGCAAAATCTCATTTTACAGAGTATCCTTCCTCACTCATTACGAATGAGTGTAAAACTTAAACCAAGCGGTAACCAATCCGGGTCGCGAATAAACCAATCTTGCCGCATTTTAAAATTTCGTCGAAACGCGCATTTCGCGCTTTCGCCCCGCCAAAATTAAGATCGATCAGTTTTCCACGACCAGAACGGCGTTTTACGAACATAAAATGTTTGAAGAAGGATTAATGAGGTCCCGTCCATTTTGCACCTTGTTGCAGAACTCGGACTTTCCACTTTTCCGAGGAGAATATACATACGTAGCTCGATTTGCGAAAAGCGGAACCGACCACAAATGTCGTTATGTAACAACTCCTGAAAAATGAAAATCTGAGGACCGCGCAACGGTCTCCCATCAAAAACCTTTCGTCATCAGCAAAATAACAAAATTGGCCAATATGAGCGAATAAGATTTGACATGAATTTTCATCATTGATTGATTGTCAGACGAGGTGATTACCTGATCCAATTTTGACGAGCCCATTGTGTTGTATAAATATGGTATCACAGGTGAGATTGCCGTGGATGATTGGCGGAGAACAGGAATGCAAGTAACTGGAAAGAAAACACACTGCAGATCAAAGTACTGATGTAGCCCGTAGTCCGATCTCGCTGGAATGTGCTGTCACAAATACTGAAATTTAATGTTTTGCAAACGTTCGACGCCACTACACACTACTTACATACTCGCACATTTGAACAAACAAAACATTAAATTTCACAATCTGCGTTCTCATAAAGCAAAATGATTAAGTACCATTCCGTAAATAGAAGTTTAGTGCTCACTTACCTTTACGATGGTACTGTGAACACAGAGTTAACAATACAATACAATACAAAAAGATAAAATGGCAAGTAAATAGTTATATATCTTCAACTTACAATACCTATACCTAAATGTAATAATTAATTAATTACCTTACATACTAAGTTAGACACAACAGGGCGCATAAATATGTACTAGACATATTTAAATCTATTATCTCATTACCTTAGAGCAGAAAGAATCTGTTTGCACCATCGACGCCATGCCTGTAGCGGGAGTCTTTTCACGTTGCGCTTAGTGCGCTTCAGGAACTGTTTTAAGGACCCCGACGACATGTATTCTGTGATGAAAATAACCTGGAACGAAACGACCGTCGTTTAGCGAATAAAAAAACATTAAAAAAGAAAATGATGGCGAACAACGAAGCGATCGCTTTGCTGGGTCGCTCGCGGATGCGGGTTCGGGTACGGGTACGGGTTCGGATCCCGCTGCAACTGTGGATGCTTGTGAATGTAATTTTAAAAATAAGAGGATCGCCTAGAAAACAAGCGCTGGTCACGATTAGCGCCCCCAGGAGGACGACTCTTGGGGAGCACGAGATGCCGTTGCACCACATACAACAGTGCGTGGCTCAGATGGGGGTTCGGACCTCGAGGCCAAAAAAAAAAGTGTATTCGATTAAGTGCGATCGATGTTTTCCCGCGGTTCAAAGTATCCCCAGTTTACGGTAGGTACCGAGAAATTTGTGGGGGGCACGTCACGAATTGAGGATGCGTCGACAAGAGGAAGATCGCGCCATTGTGCGCGGGTCGATTTTCCAATTTCCATCCACCGCAAGTTTTCGCGACTTATTTTTAGTTTGCGAGTTTTACTCAAAGCTAAACATCGATCCGCTTCGGTTCGGTCGTAGGATCGGCAGGTGGGTTGCGGAGGGACGTAAAAAATGCTTTTGCCGTAAATTCGATTTCTTGCGGCGCGCAAAACGCGACGGTCCATCCAAAGCAGTAATCGGAAAGGCTGTTTCACTTAATTATCCAATTTCGAGTCGCAACATTTAAACTTATACTAACCCTAGGTTTATCGTTGTGTGTATCAGTCCAATAACGATGAAACTTGACAATATTGGGATGCTCGAGCTGCGTAAGATTCTCAAAAACAAGTTGAATTTTTTCCTCTTGCGCCTTGAAATTCTTACGTTCGGAAAACTGCACTTCGTTCCAGACCACTTCGACACCTTCTTCGGTATCCATGGCCAAGTAAGCTGAATCAATGCCCGGCACATCCCTTTGCTCGACCTAAAAATAAAAGTCGAATTCAGTTCATTACGCTAAAGAATAATTTGACTATAGCTTATCCAAACCTACACGATGTTCACGTCATCAACAAAAAGTAACTAGATTGTTTATTTGTAATTAGGTTTAAAATTTGGAAAGTGACATTCTATAGATGCTTTACTTGCGCACATATTAGATGGTATAAAGAAAGACTACAATTTATTGGAACTGTCAAAATACGAGGTACAAGGCGACAGCACTGTGTGAAACGTCATCATCTAGTAACATTGTATTGATGACGTGAACATCATGTACGTTTGGATAAGCTATACTTCATTGAACAAGCTTTCTTTGTTTTAATAAATTAGTACATAGATAATATGAACTTGATTTATAGTGATAATAACTGTATTTATTAGTTTTATCAATACATAAATTTACATAAATTCAATAAATTATTCCACTGAAATGCAAAGTTTGTTTATTGTATCAACGAATGTGCTCATTAAATAAAGGAATATTCTTGTATTGTTACAATGTACAGTTCTATTCATATTAAAAGAGTACAGTTACTATTTTACATTGTAAATAGGACAATGTTTATGTATATTGTTTTGTATTATTATGTATGTGTATTGTTTCAATTAATTATCGCTCGAATATACCTACATAGAAAATTTGATTATTAATTCTTTATTGTTCAATGTTGTCGATTGTAGGAAATACAAATCGATTTTCCGCTTAAAAATCGATTTGAACACGTTTCACTGGAATTTGATATGTAATAACAAACACAAACGGTGTACACAAACTGTATTTATACTGTATATTAGTGAACTTAGTCATAGATACGATACATGTAGTTATTATTTCAAAACGACCTTTCATTAATATGATGTTTTAAATTCATACACTTTAAGTTATGATGTTAATGTAGAAATTCGTAGATACAATCGAGTAATGATTGGATTGATGAAAAAGAATCGTCGAGCAATCTAGATATCTATTAAATTATGAAATATGTTCATCAGTTTCTAATGAACATAATAACATTGGGAATACGAACATGGAAATTAAAAAATGAACATCTATTAATAGTATTAATGAATTTTTCATTGTATTAATGATCAAAAAGTCAATAACTGGTGTTCATTGAAATCAGCCCAAGTAACAATTACACTTGAGATAAGTTGACTTATACAAGCTATGCTTGAAATGACCTTGTTAAAGACTTGACTAATATAATTATTCAAACTCAACTTAAAAAACCTTGTAAAACACTTGGATATGTTTGAAAAACTCTTGTAGGTAAAATACTTACGTATAAACTTGTATACAAGGAAGAAAAATTAAGAACTATTCAAGAAATTCATTATTCAAGTACAAATACCTAATTAAACCTCTATTCAAGGAAAACACTTAAGTCTTATTCAAAAGTTCTTTTTATAAACTAAAACTTAAATAATTTCTCGTTTAAAGTTTTTTCAAGATCATATTTGGAAGCGTTATACAAATTTTATTAATTTTGCGTTGCCGAATCTCGTATAAAGAAAAATTGTAAGTGTTATACAAAATTCCCAGAATAAATAACTTAAATAATATTTTATGCAAGTTGCACTTACACATTATATACGCGTGCGCGAATTATAGTTATCAAATATAGGTATGTATAGCGCTTTTTCTTGCCTCCGAATTTACATTGTATAAAAAGTATTTACAGATAAAAATGAACGCATTTAAATTATGGAAAAAAATTAAAAGGTCAGGCCACTATTACCGAAAGGTAAAGTTCAAGTTCTTTTCAAGTTTGATTATAGAATCATCATCTTTTGCACTTCAAATTTGTCATCTAAGAGGTTATTGCCAGCAATACCTCAATAGTCCAATAATAAATGCCTAACTAATAATGAAACTTCAGTATCCAATGATAAAACTAGCAATTTAAGTTCTATACCGACTGCTAAGAAGATATATTCGATATTTATATATATACTTTAATTCGCACCTATAATTTATTGACGTATTATAGGGGTTGTCAGCGACGAGTCACCTGAAGATTACAGTCAAAGTGCCTATGAATTTTACGCAGATGACGAGAGTAGTGATAATAGTATTAATCGCATCATATATGATGATGATAGCAGTTCAGCGGCTGAAGATGAAAGGAGCCAAAATCTTCACATGAATACAAGACATTGGGCGCTAACATTCAACATTAACCACTCAGCAGTAAAAGAGTTACTCAAAATTATTAATAATTGTTTTGATAAAGACGCGTTGCCACAAGATCCACGCACGTTAATGGAAACTTCTCAAACGGTCGAAATTATACCATTGGGTGATGGCGAATATTGGCAAAATGCTTTGCGGTTTTGTTTGGAAAACTTATTCTCAAAAATATCTAAGCCTATAAATAAATCCTATAATATAATAGCCTCTCATTAAATATAAACATAGATGGACTGCCAATATTTAAAAGTGCCAAAAACGAGTTTTAGCCCATCCTGGACAATATTGCCGAATTACCGAAACAAAAACCATTAGTGATCGGAATATATTATGGAAAATCTAAGCCATCGGATCTGCGCTTGTATTTGATTCCATTTGTCGAAGAATTAAAGACAATTTTGGCTGACGGAATATATGTAAATAATCAAAAAAAAATAAAAATTGAATAAAAATTGTAACAGGGTAAGTAAGGGAAATGTTGTGAATTCAAACAAAAAACCTGGATAAATTGATTTGTAAAAATTATTTTTTTCTGTTTGTAATATGTTTTCTCGTATAGAGCTTGAACTAATGAACTTGATTACAATGTTATTCATGTAAAATATTTTAGGATTACGCAAACTTCTGAAATAAGTCTTATATCAAGTGTTACTCAAGTTCATTACCTAACAACTTTGTACTTAAATAAGCCTTGTATACCATCCTCATGTAAAACTTTATTCATATATTCTTGTATAAATCTTTATAACATATTCTTGAATAAAGACCAGTTCAAGTCGCATTCCAATCGCCCTTTTTACTGGCATTAGCCCTGAATAATACTTTATACTAAGAAAATTCAAGTCGCATTTCTTGAATAATTTCTTATAAAAAGCTTTAGACAACATTTATTTAAGCAAAATTGTTACTTGGGCAGGTACAATAATTTTTTTGAGTGTAAAAGGACGCGTGTCGATCGTATGGTGCATTTCATTTTCATCGAGATGCAATTTAGAAAGTCGGGCCTTCGTTCAATAGAAACCGCGAATAAATAATAAATAATTGGCGGTTAGTCATATTTACTTACAAATCTACACGACAAATTAATTAATTATTATAATTCATACAGTTTGAACTGTAAAGGCACGAAACGTAAGTAACCTTTTTTTTCCCCCCGACATTCGAAAGTACAGTTAAAATGACGAATAGGTACTGCAAGAGTAGGTACGTAACCGATCATTGCGAACATTTTATGCTTATTTGTTAATTCTATTGCCCAATTATTTTTAGAAATCTGTGCTTTCATTTAAACGTATTATTTTCAATAAATCTATTGGCACTTTAACTATTTTTAATACAGACATTTTTCCCTCGATGCTCACAATGTTATATTATGTTCGCGATAAGACGTACTTCGAATGTCCCCCCCCCCCCCGATCCATTCGTTATAACCGTGAAATGTAACGGAAGACGGATTCGTTTACGAACGCATTTTTTCACATTCCCATTTAAAAACGTTAGTTCGAATTTTTTAACAGACACGACTTTGACAATAATTGAAGTGCAACTTTGTACACGTCAAGTCAAAAATAAAAAGATCTGGGAGACGAACGAAATAAAACGATCCCCGACCAAAAAAAAATAATAATAATAATCTCCGCGCAACACGCGAATTAATTATAATACATTAAATTTTTTAATTTCCGCTTTCGAATCGCTTACATACGTCGTATATCGTATATACGTGGGTACTTTTTTTTTAACGCAAAGCGTTTTAAAACGGCAAATATTATAATCCAATTAAATATTAATTACGATTGAAGCAGGTGACCTGAAACAGAACGTTTCGAAAGGATGAAGAAAACGGGATGGAAAAAAAAACGAGAAGCAATTTGTAGAAATATTTCGAGCAAACGTTTTAATTAATCGTCGGCCGTCGTAATCCGGGCGAGCAAATTTTATCGAAAGCGTTCGGTGCACTGAATAATAATTAATATTCATGGGGCAGAACGGACGTCGGTTCGGGACAATTAAGTACTAAATAAGAGCGAATTAAGCCGCGAATGGAAAATCCACGGTTTTAAGTTAGTTTTTTTTTTTTTTTTCAAGTTGTGCAGTAAACGAGAGTTCCTTTCAACGGGGTAGTTTCGATCTCGAAGGCGCTCAGGATCACACGAGGCGATAGAACAGAAGATTTAGTAGTCGCAGCTGTTACGGTCGATAGGGGTGGAAAGTGGCAGAAACGGATTAAAAATTTTCTAGAGAAAGGCGTGTTTCGCAATCGACGGATTTATTTTTGCTCTCGAGTGTGTGTGTGTGTATGTATTTATGTTTTGCATCGACAAGTGTCCTCTCGCGAACGAACTCCTCCAACTTGTAGCTGCTTTTACAACTTGATCGATGACCATCGTCTCGAATGTTTGTCTGCGAAGTAAATTTTGCAGTGCGCCGGGAAATAGTAATTTTTGGACCACGCGTAAATCCACTTCAAGCTATTTCGTTAACGAGTTCGCGCGACCCTTCGCGTTACTCCCTCATAAAACACACATTCCGGCGTAATTTAAAGGCGCATCGTGAATCATTTTTTCCCCGGTAAATTTCTGGCTGCTCATATTTCAACGGCGATTAGCACGTATGTAGGCCAGCCCTACGACGGATACTGACTTTTTTTTTAAAGAGATTCAATGGCAAGATCGCGATTCGTTTGAAAAATATAGTGTATTGGATAGATCGAAACATCCTCCATTGTTGCTTTCGTAATCTCGGTTACAACGAGACTGTCGGGACCGTCACTTTTTGTTCGTTATAAGCGATAGGGGAGAGCGGAGTTGGTTTGGACAATTTTCAGAAAAAGATTTTTTCTTGGCCATAATCAAGAGAATCAAATCAAGTTTATTGTCACTTCATTCGTACATATGTTGTCGTTAAAACACCGCGTGCATGATTTTTTATTAAAACGACAACTTTGTTTTTAATTATAAATGCACGGTACAGTCAAGCGTCCAGACTATCCCGTCAATGAGGGTTGATATAGACAAAAACTACAATCGAAGTAAAAAAGTATTTATTCGAGATAAACAACTAAAACCCAAAATAGGAACAAAATTAATTATTATATCATACTGAATACACTCAAATCCGTGTTGAAGTAAAGCATATTCAAACACCTTGGTCTTGTATCAATAATAGGATTTGGTAATTTCAAAATCACTTCATCACTTCAAAAATTGAACTTCGTAACCTTGGAGAGCTACCGTAGTCACTTTAGCAACAAAGTGTCTCGATGATTTTGCGTTTTTCGTGAACTCTACAAATCACATAATCGTCTTTTCGAATCTCGGTGCTTATTTCTTGTTCATCTTCTTCTTCTCCTCCTGATGAAGAGTCATTGTATGTCACGTTATCTTCTTCTTCTTCTGATGTTTCATCTACAAAAATTCTTTTTGGATATTTTGACATTGTTTGTTTATTCTCGTTTTTCTTGTTGTTTTCATTTTCTGTGGCGCTAACTCGTCACGCTCGGGAGTGTCAGCGACGACAATTGATTTCTTTTTCACAGGTAATTTCGGGTTTTCCGCAGAAAATTTTCGGTAATATTTTCTAGGCATTTTTTCTGAATGAATTTTGTTGTAAATTTATAATATGAATAAAGAACGGCACGATTTGAACACTAGCAGAATTGGTTTGGACATTTGTACAAACCAACCTGCAGTAGCAATCCTTGAAAAAGAAAACGGTAATCAAATTAGGTTATCTTCAGCGTCGATTCTAAGTACAGGAAAGCAATCCACAAACATCACGTATTATTGGTTAAAACATGCAATTAATAATAAACGACGGTTTTTGTGATACATCAACCCTATTTATAGCTAAAATATTAGACCAGAAACGCAAAAACACATTTTTATTGCTCATCTTTAAAAAACTCAAACGATTCACTTTGTGCGACATTCACAATTGATGCGGTCCCAACATATCCATAAATAAACAATGTTTTGTGGGAAATTCAAACCCGTCCCCAGACCAACCCACTGTCGAAACTAACTCCGCTCACCCCTACTCGTTGTAACTGTGTGCGAGCGAACACAATTTCAAATGTAAGCACGTAAAATTCTCGTAATATCCAGGATCGAGTCAAAACCGTGCTCGTTATGACCGAGTTTGTATATAAAAATGTAGCGTGACTGACCGACTGATATATCAACGTTCAGCCTCAATCACTGATCCTAGAAACGCGTGAATTTGACGATATGTTTCTTTTATGACGTAGACATCCACTAAGAAAGGATTTTTCGAAATTTTGAAAAATTCGACCAGTTTGTTCGCACTAACAATAAGTAGGTTTCTTTAAGATACGTTTCTTTCGAAAATTTCTAATTCCGCGCAGACGAAGTCGCGAGCACATAAATGCAAAAGGCTTTCAACGCGACGAAATTGTTTTAAGAAAAAAAAAACAGTTGAGTGAGTTAATCCATCGCGTCGACATTTTTCTAAAAAAATAACAATAAACAAAGTATATGTGGATGATATTCAAATATAAACAGATAATTTACGACATTCGTAATCTCATAGCTCTTTGATAAATCGTTTTCCTGAAAATTTTACACCTATACCGCAAAATGGGTTGCCTACACCTACATTATTGCTCTTTTTTTGCGGCAAAATTTGATCGTGATATGTCATCGTACAGGAGATCTAACAACTATAATTATCTAATACAATGTAATCGCAAAACTATTTGCCTCGGAAATATAGATTTAAAATTAACTATCCGGCGCACGATGGGTTGCCTGTTTAACGCTCGACGCGTGATTTTACGAAAAAATTTTTGGCCGTCGTACGTCTCTTTACGCTTCATTAAAACGTTATGCCACACGACGTGGGGTTACAGTTTCCGTTGCGGAATGCCCTTTCGTACAACCCAAAGCCCCCCCCTCGCCCCAGCATCACTTCCCCTCGAACCCGTTCTATCAGGAGCTTGAAAAAAATATCGCCGCAAAATCGAAAACAACTTCCTTTTCCGATGGTTTTCTATTATTTCGACGAAACGTCTATTCTGTGGACGTCGGTCGACAATTTTTCCAGGCAACAAAGGATGCGGTCCGCATTGAATGTTAAAAACAATTTAAGATCGCAGAAAATGTAAGCAAAATAAACTTTCGGTATCGATTTCGTTGGGGGGCGACAATCGTGGAACTGCGAAATGCGCGAAACGTTGCAGACAAAATGAATCACGTCGACGATAATTAAAATAAGACGCGTAATTGTTGCAAACGTGTAATAATAATAAAACGGTCGCTGCGAATCTGCCTGTGCGTATAAAATCGATAAACGACACGGAGAAGTGGGCGGAAGCTAAAATTTTTTTAAGTAGGTAAATCAATTTTCTTAAATAACAACATCATGTTTACTCTCGAAAGGCTTAAGCAATTGACGTCGACGTACTGACGCAAGTAACGAATTCACTATCAGAATACCTAATAATCATCTTAAATACACTACATGTTTTCGAGAGGCTCGACGTCGTCCATAAATGTTACAAATTGCACTCGATGTTCGTAAATATCCTCGATTGAATCCGAAATTAAGTAATTCATCATCACGGTACGAAATTGTACGAGGACTAACTACTATGTATAAGAAATATTCCAGATAATCTCTCGTAATTTCTAATGTATCATCCGACGCGTCAATTTCCGGGCGACATAAATTACGTAAATAATTACAAGCACACACAGTATTCCACGTATGACACTAAATTTATGTGATTATATTATTGATGATTAATTCCAACGAACTCGACATGAATAACAATTAAGATGGGAATTGCGCTCTGAACTTTTTATGCGGCCTCAAACACGTCATTTGTTGCGACTTTCATCAAGTCCATCGTAATATGCACAAATTCTGTTGTTTGTAAAATGATGGTCCGGTCAGTCCAAAAAAAAAAAAACACCCATCGGCAATTTCGCCGTACAATCGAAAATATGCGAGAAAACGGGCATTCTTCCGCCATTAACTAAATCGGTGCCAAACCAATAAAGTTTCTTAGAGAGAAAATAAAACACATTGTGCGCTCGAAAGGAAACAAAAACTAATAAGTGGAACATTTCTGTTAAAATAAAATGAGAAACGAGGCACTTACTTGCAAATTTCGTTCTTACAAATTAATATTAACCCAGTTCAAAAATTCAGGTTAGATTTACGATGATGCATTTATTTTTTATTGTTGCAAACATTAAATTAAAACTAAACCGTACACGAAGATCATTTCGGTGATGGGCCGCGAGTCGGGCAAATCTCCAACTTCATTCTCTTTAGATCTAAAAACCGCACCGCGTCAGTAACGCCCTTTGTAAAAACAATTTGAAACGAAAAAAAACCCCATTATTTTCTACTCCCGGCCATTGCACGGCGAGTTTAAATCCCGAGAGAAATCGAGCGCAACAAGTAGATGCGGGACGACAAAATGTAAAATATGTGTATTCTGATTAAACGGCAATCAACCCCCCCCCCTCCCAACATTCTTTTGACGATATCCAACACGAAAACTACAAATAATTTTCGATAAATCTTTTCGAAAACACGCCCACGCGACCCATAAAAATGAACGGAGCATTTATTTACTTACCACCGCGAAAAATAGTAGAGGCGTCTTCGCGAAATCTTAAATTGACGTATGAAAAGGACTAGAAAATTGGCGAGAAGCGCCGAGAAATCGCCAATAATTTTTATTAAATTTCGCATCTTGTTAAACGACACGCCCAATTTAATTTCCACGACGTCAATCGCCTTTATTTTTTTCGCATACACGTGAAAAAACGGGCCACGTTCCGTCGACGCGCGTCGCAACAAAGTGGACAATTATGAAACGTATTGCGCCTGCAAAGATAGCGTTTCCGGATTCCGAAATAAAAATATAATATAAAGTAGGCAAATAAAACAATCGCGTTGTGTTGTAACGAGCAAAACATTTTCAAATCGAAATTCAAACGAATTTGGTAATCGACCAACTGTGCGCGTGCAGTCCGATGCATTAAGAACGCGTCGTCGGTTGCGACACAAAACAACTGGATTAGTTCGTCTGATGCAAGCAAAAGCTGTGGCTAAATGGAAATTTGTTAACTCTGAAACGCTCACCGTAAAACCACATGCGCAATTAACGTTTATAACGACTATATGTGCATTAAGATTAAAAATAAAAATAACCTTGTCCTAGTTTCTAATTCGACGCACCGATACAAACATATAACCCTCGAGATCCACCAAAAAGATGGCACAAAACGACGCGGACACATCGATAACAATTAAAACGAAAACATTTTTCAACGGGCAACTAACTAACCAGCAACTGCGACTATCTACAAATAAAACGGTTTGGTCATCAACCACTTATTCCGTCTATATATGGAGTATTTGGGGTTTTTGATTAAAATTGAGATTGGTGACCCTGGAAAAACAAGAATTACGAGCCCAAACTGGGCAATGTTATCAAAGCACGGAGCGAAAGAAGCCACACCTTCAACAAGCAGTAGGTATTTGTTCCTCTTTCGTTTAAAACGTCACACTTGGGGCAGTTGTTGAAACAAGTCCGCGTCGAAATCCGTGACAAATACTTAACCGCGGCGAAACCAGTATTAAACTTAAAAATTGGGCAATCAGTGTATAATGGGGTTGAGGTCGGGTCTTTGGACCGGCCAGTCGAGTTCGTGCATCCCAATTTCCTCGAATCACGTCCTGATGCACCGCCGCGTTGTCGTGGTAGAAATTGGACTGTATCAGTTCCAAAGTGTGTCTGCATCTCGACTGGAACTACTTGGTGAAGATCGAAGAACTCGTCTCCTATAACCTAGCTCGAAAGCTTGGACAATTTATAGGTAAACAACGTCTTCGCATCGACGATCTTTCCAGTCCTCGCAAGTCGCGCCGTCCACATCTTCCGCTTCAAATTAAACAAAAAAAAAATGATTGGTCGTTGGTCGGCGTGGTCCTTCCACGTTTACATCGATTTCGTGGGCTTTTAAATCGGCCTGCGAAAGAGGTTTCGCTGCATCTCGCGAACGTTTAACGAGACAAATTGGATCCGAACAAGCTCCACGCGCGAACTTCGCGTGAAAATCGACAACACGTACATTAAGGCCGCCCACCAGTATCAAAACGGTTGTTGCGTAACAAAAATGATTCACGAAAAATTAACTAAATCGCCAAGAATGCACAAATTGGACCAATGAAACTTCGCCGCACCGAACATATTTTCCAGACGTTTTCGCCTGCCGATTATAATTTTCACGAGCGCCTTCCTCAACTTTCCACGACTCAACGAATTGATTTTTTCGAGTCGAAAAGGACCTCTTAGCGTACTGCTATGGCACAGTCATTATTATTATTATTATATTATTAAGACCCTGTATATACGACCCTGATTCACTCTGTATATCTATAAAAGTATATCTGTATATCACTTCCAATCTTCATTTCAAAATCCACGCTCCCTCCAACTTCTTTCACTCCTCTGCCACTGCTTATTTTCTCGCCATTTTTATTTATAGTCTTTCACAATTATTACCCCTCTTAATTTTTTCCTTACAATTTCTATTTATTCCCCTAAATTTTTAATTAATTTTGACAATTTTAAAAATTACACACTTCATATTTTTCATTTTATTCCTATTTTATTGTTTCTGATATCCCGTATCATAGCATTCCCCCCCAACCCATTTAATTAACTTAAATTTAGAATTAAGAATTTTATAAAATTAAAATTTTTAATTAAATCCTTTTTTTTAACTCTCACCTTTTGATTTTCTCTTAATTTTATGACTATTACTTTTTGGTTTACTCTTAATTTAACCTTTTTTTATAATTTTTCGGTTTTCTCTCTCCATATAATTCCTGTAATTCTTGTTTCTATTATAATTTTTCTTTGCTTTATTCTGATGATACCTAACCGTATTTTCAATTATTTTATTTATTAACCTTCTATCAATTTTATATATAAATGTTTCATTGTTAATAATTTCCAATTTATGAACATAATTCTTGACAATTGTTGGTTTTTTATTAATTACTTCAATATCTTTATCGTTCCTATACTGCATATTATTTTCTCCTATAAGCTTCTCTCCATTTTCTTCCACCTTATCTTCTACATCTAGCCATTTTATAATCTCATTGTTGCATAATAATAATTTTTCTTCCATATTACTGTCAGTTATATCAATATTCTCATTTATTTTTTTCATCTTTACTGTTTTTTCCTGTCTAACTTCGCTTACTTTTATTTCTTGTTCTTCTTTTAAGTTTCTTATTTCCCCTTTTATTTTATCATGCTCTTCCCTCATGTATTTTTGTAATTCTATCGTTCGTTTCTCAGTTGCTTCTATCTGTATTCTAATAATACTCTCCATTCTACTAAAGTTTTCTTGCATTTCCTCTTTTTCTTTTTCCCTAAATTTTCTGGTTTCTTCTTTTTCTTGTTCCCCAAATTTTCTGTTTTCTTCTTTTTTTTGTCCGCTAAATTTTCTGTTTAATTCTAAGTTATAAATTAATTATATAAAACTTATTTTATCCATTCTAATAATTATATTGATTCTATTTCAGTTCCTCCTACACACAACAATTTTGCTTTGTTTATAATTATTGATTAGTTTTCACCCTTTTTATTGTTCTTTCCTTTCAACACTTTCAATCTTCATTTCCCAACTTCTTTCACTCATCTGCGACTGCTTATTTTTTTCCCACTTTTATTTACAGTCTTTCACAATTATTATCCCTCTTAATTTCTCGCTTACAATTTTTATTTATTCCCCTAAATTTTTAATTAATTTTGACAATTTTAAAAATTACACACTTCGTATTTTTCACTGTCTCTCTGATCTTTTTATTCCTATTTTATTGTTTCTGATATCCCGTATCATACCTATAATGTTTGTTCTTGCAATAAAAACTTCTGGAAGCTGTTTATATGTTATCAGTCGTAGTTTTATAGAGGCAAGGAGAAACTTCCCCGAAGTCCCATTAACATCAAAATTTCGACGTTCAATATTCAATTATTAAATTGGTAAAGTTTCACGTGCCTAACGTTTATCTACGAGGACGCTTTAAATTTGCGAGAAGTTTCATATTGATTTGTACGTTCATTAAGCTAATGCGCCCGTTTAAGGGCGCTAATTTTATTTTGAAAGGTCGCAAAACTCTCCGAGGATCAACAAATAAATAATATTCTCCGTAATCTTAGAAGTTACACAACGCCAATAAAACGACATTGAATAAACATGTCGAGTTTTCAGATTTATCGTCATTTACTTTTAAGAACAAATGGATAATTAAGAAATGTCGTACGTTATTTACACGGAATCGATTAGGTACCTGCCAGTAATAAAAACTGTTGATTCGCAAATACCACTTGTCGGTTGTTTTTATGTAAGTAGGCGCCTGAATTTTATCTTTTTCCGCGAAAACGCGATAACGCGTTTCATAAATTATGACTAACAAGTTTAAACAATTGCATTTTTTACGTTATAACAAACTAATTAAAGTAACGTAAATATATATACGTGTTAAACGCGAAGTGAGAAAGTTATTTATAAAGAGGAAAGGATCAGCGAATTTACGATTACAATGTCAAGGATGTTTGCCATTCACCGAACATCAAATGGAAATCTACAACCAATTTAATAAAGGGAATTTGGCAAAAAGAAACGACCTCGCCGCCGGTTATGATACCACTATTTATATTTGATAAATCGATAAGAAAAGTTAACTTACTGCACGCGGTTTTACCGATCTTGGCTTATATCCAGCTTCCTTGAAATTGATAGCCTTTACATTGAACGAAAATAATGCAGACAAAAACGTCTAACCTTCGAACAAACAATAATAGTTTTTCGGGAAACGTTCAAAATTAACAATTCGAAAAATAACGCCTCGTCGTCGACTCGCCGATAATTCAAACGACTTCGATAAATCGCTTTTAAATTGTTATTAACATCTAAATTAATCGTAATGGCGATGTTAAGAAAAATCTTCCGGCTTCTAGTAATTTATTATGCATTCATTTTTAATGGAGACCTCACATCGCACAAATGCTACACATATCAACAATTTTAAATATGAAGTCATCACTGTCAGTTACTTTTTAACCGGTTAAATTTAAGCGAGACTTTCGCGAAGTTTCCCGATAAATCATGAGCGTCGATACACGCACACAGACACGCGCGCGCGCCCCTCGTCCTATAAATGGGCAGGAATCCGGTGCGAAAAGTTTTCCCGAGTTTCCAAGTTGCACCTGGAACGACGGCGTAATCTCGGTTAACGACCCACTACACCTTGCCACCCGTTTTTATCCCTTGACGCAATGAATTTAGACACCTACATTGCTTACTAATGGGAGGGGTCGTTCTGTCACCCCAACCAGTTTTTTAATATTTTCAATGGAGCCGTTCGTCGACTGTGACGTTCTCGAACGATTCGAATGATTTGTTACAGTTTGCAATAAAAATATTCCAAAAATCTCGAACGGCCGTCAACTTGTCACAAATCTTTTTTTCTGGTCTCGAAGTCTTGTCGTCCAATCGTAAGTAACGCCAGAGCTCATGCGACATAGCCGTCACAAAGAAAAGGGGCCTTATCGCCGCTTTCTATAGCGAGTTCTATATTTTCCGATGATGGAAATCATTCGCGTTCATCGTCAGCATCCCCAAAATTTTGCGCCAGCTTTGCTAGCTCGAGTGCATTCGGGGGCCTATTTCATTCGAAAAAAACTCATATTTTCCTACAATTTTCGTATATATATATACTCGGAAGTAGAGCGTAAATTTGTAAAAATACAGGTCACTAATAGATGAAACTGGGGGGGGGGTCGGTTATCGAGTTACCCCGTTTCGGAATTTAAGGGTTAAAACGTGCCAATCGCTCCGTTAGTAGGTAATACAGTTTTACACGTACAGCCCCCAAATAAAACTTTAAGCGTCTATAAACTTTTTTTCCTACGACGCTCCCCAGCCGAGATGTTCGCAATCAAAGTTGAAAGGGAAATATCAATTCGTTTAAATAACACTTTTAGTAAAATTTAGTCACGGTCGGTTCACGTCGCTTTCTAATCGCATTTCCATTCAGGAGATTGATTTAAACAAATTTTTACTTTACTGCCGGTTTCCTCACCATTTTAGGATAAAAAAGGTACCCTTGCCGACTTTCTATAAAATGAGCCGTATTCGAGATCATTGCGCTTAAATAATAACCGATAATTATACTGTTACGTACGCCGTGAACTAAAGAGGGGCGTATTTTGAATTAATTCCAAAGGGCTCTGACGTTTATTTTGGCGAGTACCCCTAAAATTTCATGGTTGTATCGCAAAGTACAAGGTTTATTATGAACTTAGGCGGTCTAAATTAATGCTGCACCTGTTACTCTTTAAGTGCGATTTTCTCGAATATGGCTTGTTTTATGGAAAGTGGACAAGAGTACCTTTTTTATTCTCAATCGCTTGGGAAATCCGACAATGAAGTTAAACATTTTTTTTTAAATTAATCCCCCTGAAAGAAAATATGATTAGTAAGGTTAGCGGTAGCATATTCTTCCAGAATATTAAAAGGGGGTTATTTTAAATTAGGGGATGGCCCCTAAATGGCTCTTGATCTTCATTGCGATTAGTATGGAGTATACAATATACCTCCTAAAATTTCATGCTTGTATCACAAGGTGCAAAAGTCGACATTATTTTTTACATTAAGAACCCCCCTCCCCCTCTAGATACACGAACGAGTAGAACACCTAATCAAAACGTTGTCGATTCGGCGCTTTTAAAAAAAAATCTTGGCAAAACTACTTACGGCGGAGTCGCGAAAAATTAATCGTTCGAAATTCGACAGGGCCAAAGGTGGCTTGTAACACATCAGGAAATTCGTCAACCTTTTGTTTTTCGTTTCCGAGCTTTTCTCATCGATCTTCCCGGAAACTGGGACAATAGCGGCTTCGCGGGCGTGCTAATGTGTATCGCGAACAAAATTGAATTTCGAAGCCATAATTGTGTAAGTTATACATGTAGTATCAAATAGTAAACTTCTGCAAATTTACGTCCGTCTAAAATCTCTTCTTTGTAGATCCCCGGCGGTATCGAAACATTAACGCGAGATTTCCCCATAGAAATGTCTTTGTTAGAAATTTCTCAAGCCGGATTATCCATGTAAAATGGAACCGAATTAAAGTTTCTCGGCGCAATTTTGATATGCTAAATTTGGAAGTTGACGTGTACCGCTAAAACTCTTCGTGCTAAATTAAGGAAATTAGCGGAGTTCAGTTACGACTGGAAATAAGTCAATTATTTACGATGGCGATTACACTTCTTAATTGGGGGGGGGGGGAGATGTTGGGAGATATTGCGGCGGCGTTTTTTACGTTTTTTATCGATTTGGTTTGATAAATTTTCAAATAGGTTCCGCATCCGATCGATAATTGAGCCGAGAAGAAACTGTTTAGACGGAAAATTACCAAAACAATATTCGTATTCAATTACAGAAGTTTCGGTGGTTAAGGGGACGATAACGAGTTCGGATTTATGAACGACTCCAGAGGATGCAACGAGAGACGCAAAAAAAACAACCTAATGCGATGCGGGAACGTCGGCTTGTTCGCGCAACGACTCAATTAAACGAAAAGTCGACGTCGAGTTTATGCCGTCGTTGCGACAAAAACTTTCGGGATACGTAGTCTGTCAAATTTCCAGATGTAATTGATGGGCTACTTTAAGTCTTCGGGGGTAAAATGTATGTGGAGTATAACTGAAACGCAATTTCCTCTTGTTATCAACGATTTGTGATAATCGATGGAAGAGTCTTTGAACTTTCCTGGGCCGGGCTCACACGTCGCGCAAGGGGGCGAGTTACGCGCGCCGTCAGAGTCCGGCCTTAGATTTCGAACGAACCAATCCTGTACAGTCGTACGTACAAATTTGAGCAAACGCATGGTTTTTCGAAGCAAAAGTAGTTTTCCGTATTAAAAGGAATCGACGTCCAAACAATACCGCACTGTTTGAAGTAATGAAATGGCAAAAGTCCGGCATTTCCGATAACCAAAGGCGACAGATGATCGTTTATCTAGTCGGAAGAGATTAGCCCGGAGACTTTCTAAACAACAAACAAATGCTTGTGTGTATGTATACCTAAAGTAAACAAACAGACACTTACGACTTTGAACTGTGATCTTTCTGTTGCACTCGAGCAGCATTGCATTTAGAAGTAATTATAGCGTGTCGCTTGTCGTAGATAGCGTTTATTAATAGAGTATAAATTATAAATGGATATAGATGCTGCATTACCAGCGAACCGGGGGACCCATTATAACAATTTTTCTCGTCACCAGGACGATGTTTAAAACGAATTTAACAAATTATTCCTCTTGCGCAGCCTTTTCAATAATAAAACAATTGAACTAAATAGTTTACAACACGCTATTACTACTAAAGCTGATAAGATAATAAGGTGTGGGGGTCATTTTAAAATTATATTTAGATTGACCCCTCAATAACTGTAAATTTCTTTAATCCGGTTGATAATGGCACAACGTCCTTGATGTTAGATACTCCGTAGTAAACAGATTCTGAATCGTCGACGATCTGTGCCAATTTGTTTTTTTTTCGACTTCCCTAAAAGAGGGGTAATTTAACATACGTGTGTCGAAGGTGGAAAGTTTAGAAATACGCGTGACAGTTTGAATTTCGAATGTTTTCGATACGTTATCAAAGTTAAACGGGACCTTTGCCACAAAGCCGATAGTAATAGCGAAGTACATATATGCGTTAATTAAATAATTTGTCGGTTAAAAATTGTACTTAATTTGTTTTGTCGTCGTGTTTTTTTTTTTTTTTTTGAAGATAACATCGCACGATTATCACGTGTGACCGTTTTTCCGGCATTTGTTTCTCTGCATGCGATGAAGCAACGAAGAGGAGACGTGTTGTTGCATTTGCGTAAAACGCAAATTGTTAATAATAATAAATTTAAATCCGCAAAGTACCATGTTGACTGTACGTCCACTCGATCGAACAAGCACGCAACAGTACAAACGTTCGTGCCTCAGAAACTAAAGAAAATAAAAATTAGGAAACATTATGTTTTTAACGGTCTACAAGTTACTCGCTATCTTAAAATGCGTGCATTAAACCTCCGCGTCGCGACTCGTTTGTAAAATATAACGATACATTTACTTATCGGCGACAAATGCGTTAGAAACAAAACCTACTTTCTAAGGATTCATATTTATCGGTATTCTTTCGAGAGCAATGCACTTGCATTTTCCAAGATTTATATCTCGTTACGTTCTCGAAACTTCAATTTAATTTATAGCGCACGCATCAATCTTTCAGACATGCTGCACCTGCACGTCGATGTTCGATTGTAAACGCACGCAGCACTTGCACCGAAAGACAATCTTAAAGGCGCCATAATAAAAAAGACGAAGAAAAAATACTCGATCTGCACCATAAATGAAACAAAATCAATTTCACGGTCACTACTTAAACAACATTATTATAAATGCATGTTCAATGAACCCAACTTAAACCGGAAAAGCCGAGACCGCACCAATATAAAAACCAAAACCGCATTCTTATCAAAACTAACATAAATAGGTATAATGCGAAAACATGAATGAACTTCCGATTGACCATACGGTTACTCGATACGATGCGTAACCATTTTGGCCCGAAAATACCGTCACGTCCACCAAACAGACCGAAAGTCTTGGGCCCCATGGCAAAATCGTTTACTCGAGCGTCCGACGTGATTCCCAAAAATTTTCTTTAAAACTCGCGATTTTCTCGACCGTGCAGTATCGAAGAAATACGTAAAGATTTGGCGTACTATGCCGCAGAATACGTTATTCTAGATCGCACGGGCCTTCAATTAGCATAAAATGATATAACCGTGTTAAATTTAAATACGTAAACAAAAGTGGGCGTAGAAGGCGCCAAAAGCCCACAACAAAAGTACGAGTGTGTGACTGTGACGGAACGGTGGACGCAACGTAGTGAAAAGAAAACATTCGAAGATAATTATCATTGGAACACGTCCAATAGTCTAATATTGGCAACGATGCACTCGTCTAGTCCGTACAGCAGCACTAGGGCAAACGGCGAATGGGTAAATAAAATCGAACGGCGTTCGAAACGAAATTTTCCCATCTTTTTGTAGAGGACGTGCGGCCAAAACGCAAAACTGTTCGATTTAATTTAAGCGACGTAAGTGCCGAAACAATATACGATCGGCTTTAACGTCTTCGCGAAGATTTATGTATTTTTTTTTTTTTTTTAAATAAAATTGGCCGGTCCGCTAAAACTTTTACGTGCATTTTACGCAAACAAGTAAATAACGTCCATAAAACGCGAATAAATAAAACTAATGGTAATATTAATATTTTTTCGCGTCAAGATACTCGAACTATAAGGCGGTGTGCGATGAAATCGTAATGTAAATCCCAAAATGTTGGAAAAATCCAAGTATTTGGGCAACTTTGGATAAATTAATCTATATGCCAAGCACAACTATTGTTTGGTTTCGATGAAATAAATAACCTTCATTATGCAAGAACATTTATTTATGGACTTCTACTATAATACTGTTTTTATCTCAAACATACAGTATATAAGCATTAATCACCGGCCATGTATGTGTACTAACTTGGATCTGGTATAGTGTCAGTATGATGTAGGTTCGAGGAAGACTCCACTAAATGTCGTAAGTATCTGTAGGTATTTAGTTCCATTAATCGGCATTGAAGTGGGTTCAGATCGGGACTTTGGGCCGGCCAGTCGCGTTCGTCCAATTCCATTTCCTCAAACCGCCGATTTACGGCCCTGGCTTTGTGAGCTCGCGCATTATAATGTTGAAAATGAAATGGAGTAGTTTCGAATTGTTGCTATTGTGCAATGATTTATTTCTTCTAACCATCATAACACCATTCGTTTATACCAAAGTAACATCAATAATAAATGCAAATTTGATTCGATCATTCGACTCTACCGTAATTATGGTGAAGCCAAAAATGGGAATGTGTGTTAAACTACAAAGTATTGAAACCATCGAACGTAACGAATACTTGCGTGGAAGATGTTGAAACATCCAACTATAGCGAGATGGCGACGAAACGAATTAAAGCTTCAAAGTTTGATACTGTACAATTTCAAAAATAAACGAAAAACATCACAACACAACCAAGATAGAACACCAAAAGGCAGATTGATTCGAAACGTGTTAAGTCACACGTGTCAGTTGTAGATGTGATACATCAAACTCGAGACAAAATCTCAAGTACTCAAATCTCAATACGAAATTTTTCTCCTAAAACAGAAAATGAAAGTCTTGGTCTTTTCAGTACCTATCACTTTCTTAGCTATCTTCATGGTACAAATTCACCTTGAGAGGAAAACGGTGTCCCATTTATTATCCCGCGTGCAAACTTTACCTGCATAAATTAATTTCTTTTGACACAATTAGCGGTCGCATCGCGCCATATGTTATTCCCGAACGTCTGCCCCCTTAACCAACCCTTTTGATTCTATTTTTCATAAGTTGCCCTCTTCGCGTCACATCGTATTTTCATAAAGGGATGAATTTTTATTGCATTAAGAGGCGAATTATGCATTCCTGACGTGCGTCCCGAACCGCCTAGGGATCAGGACAACCCCAACGGAGATCCTCCGATATAATAAACAATAGTTGCAGAGATCGAGCGTGAATAAATTCCCTACGATACTACGTCACATTGTGATGTAGGTATTACGACTTTTGTGAAACACATGTTTACCAACCGAGTTCTAATTCCGTTTGAAAAAATTTCTATTACACGCTTATCGAAATACAATAGCAATTGAGCCACTACTTCAAACAATGAGATGATTAAATGTATGCACGTAGGTTTTACCTGAGTCACTTCGTATAGGTATACGTAATCGAGCAATCATCAATTTATTAATTAAAAGGGACTTTGCTGCGCACCGAGTTCCGGTGCGGTTAAACGAAATTTGACAAAGTAAAATTAACAAAACACGACATGTAGTACGGTTACGATGAAAATGTCTTCGTATCCACGCATTGTTACCAAAAAACAAAACAGAAAAAATATAAAAATAGTAAATAACTTTTAACACGAACGAACAGAAAAACGGACGTAAGCAACGACAGCGTCGTTACGAACTACGTAGAAAATAAAATTCATATTTAGACGTCAAAATCCGCCCATTTATTCGTATCGCTTTTACGTTATTACCAATTTCCATAAACAAACGTCGTCGCGCCGCCTCCATGACGTTAAGTCGTAAGAACTCGGCGACAAGAAAAAAATAACTAAACAGTCACAAATTTAATTATATACATATATATATTAATGAAACGAATTTGGCCCAGGGCGTCATTAATCACGGGCATCGCGCGTTTTTACTTGCGAAAACCGGATCCTAATTTCATTTTTATGATTCACTTTTGTCCATGTTAAAATTATTAATAATAATTAATGAAAGTTTAGTTCTTACGTACAGTACAATAAACCAGATGGCAAGGCATAAAAAAGGAGGCCCACTAAGGAAATAATTCTTGAAAATCTGGAATTTGCTTTACATCTCCCGATAACCTACACCAACAATAAGTTTTCCTATCGAGCGAGACCGACGTTGGCAGCCATATTGGACAAATTTGCGCCTAAATTCGGCTTTTCGCGAATATTTCGTAAAACATTAACTTTGGAAGAAAAACACCCATTAAACATATTACTCTTCGTTAAATTTCCCACAAGAACGATGTACGACATTTTCCATAAAGTTAATCGTTACGGAGATGCAAGCCGTTCAAAGTTGGGTAAATTTTCGGGACTGTAAGAAAGCGGTTTTAGGGTTATTTTGTTTTTTTTTTCGATTTCCGCACCACTTTGCGGTAGAGTAAATGGCGCGTTTTTTTTCTAAACTCTCAGGCACGTTAGGGCGGTAATGACGTAACACCGATCGACTTCTGGGCCCTCCAATTGTCGTGGCAAATCGTATAAAAATATGAAAGTTGTGGAAGTGAATGAAGACCGTTACACGTTTAATTATTTGTTACTGTCTTGCGATCCCTAAAACCGTTCTCCCGGAGTCACAAAAAAAATCATCCAAGTTTGAATAGCCGCATCTCCGTAACGGTTAACTTTAGGGGAAAAATCGTACCTTCACAGAAAAAAATATTTTGTTAATTTCACGACTATTTAACAACATTTTAAATGTTACTTAATTAGAGTTAAAAAAAAACTGCATTTTTTTAGTTAGTTTCACTAATGAGATAATGCTATTTAGATGAGTAGTTAATTTTACAAAATACGTTGTGAAAGTAATAAATGTAGCGTCAAATATTAATGTTGTAGTTACTTGCAAAATATTTTGCAAAAGGTAGAAACTATTTCAGTAGAATTGTTTTTAAACGGATGTTAAAAATACTTCTATTCGTGTTACTGTATAAAAAATAAGTTGTCAATATGAAGAGAAATGTGTATTGTTGTTTTAAATAATAATGTTGTGAGAATTGCCATCACTCTTTTATACTTCTAACAACACGAGATGTAAGTTTTTTGGCACAGTTGGCGTTTAAACATGTTTTTTTTTTGTTATTTTTTCTGCAACAAACTGCTGAGTTCGTCTTCGATCGCATTCGGTAATAACCGATTGAACACCCGTTCCACAAGTACGCCATTTAGCTAACGATTATCGTGACGTTAAAAGTGTTGTGCCGGTGTGCATGTTTTTTTAATGGTAAGTGATCATCTTTACGTTAGAACATATAGAGGGTTGGTTTGATATATATGGAACCAGTAAAACATCTCGAAAATAATTTGTCACAGCTCCTTGAAATGTGATACCAAGTTAGAGTCAATGCGGTGGTTAAAGTGCTGAAACTAACAAATGCGTTATCATTCTAGTAACAAAATAGTAATATGTTGTAATAGTAATAGGTAGAAAAGTAATAAATTTCCGTTATCATGGGGAATGGGGAAGTCCCGCGCTCGAAAAAGCAGCTCTACACGCCCAAAATTCCACGCGGGCGGCAGCAAAGACACAACAACTTATAATCTGCACCACGTGCCATCATCGGAACTGAATTACTGTTTATAACACTTTTTTAATTTAATCTTATTTTGAATTTTTTAATGAACTAAAAGTTATATATACTATCTCATCTTGGAGGAAAAGAAATTGTAAATGTCGAAGTATGAAATAACTGTATAGTTTGTAAGATTAAAAATGTTTAATAAGTAAGCAAGTTTCTCGTTCTGTTTCTGTATTTTTTACATATTTAAGTTATATTTTTATAAGAATAAAATTTGTTTAACAAATGCAGTAGTTTTTGTATTGTGTCTAAAATATATTTTGATGCTTTCCTTTTGAATTATAGTTTCAGTAAGACAAAATGTTGACAAATGATTGATTAGAGCGAATTTCTTGCATATATATATATCTACTTTCCAGCGATTTCGCTGAATAGTAGGTATATTATTTTGTACATTTGCTGCAAAATATAATAAACCAGTGCTTAAATGGTCACCCTGTACCTCAAGACCCTAATAACTACCGGGGAATTTCTGTAACTAGCACCATCAGTAGGATATACGGAAGGGTACTAAGAGACCTTATCGAAGAAGAGTACAGTAACCAGGAGGAGGAAGAACAAAGCGGATTCCGAGCCGGAAGGTCATGTACTGATAATGTGTTCTGTCTAAAACAGATAATTGAGAAGAAGGCAGCCATTAATCAAGAAGTACATATAACGTTTATAGATCTGCAAAAGGCATATGACACTGTACCAATTATAAAGTTATGGGAAGCCTTGCAAGAATCAAATATCAACCGCACACTAATAAAGGCAAATCTTTACGAAAGTTCAAAAGCTAGAATTAAAATGAATAACAAACTGTCAAATGAATTTGAAATTACAAAGGGATTACGCCAGGGTTGTTGTATATCGCCAACTTTATTCAAGATCTTCATAGCTAAAGCATTACGAACATGGAAAAGGAAATGTCAGGGAATGGGTATCGAACTAAATGAGACATGCCTGTATAATCTACAATTTGCGGACGATCAAGTCATAATAGCAAATGACAAAGACGATATGGAGTACATGGTAAGGAAACTAGTAGAAGAGTACGGGAAATGTGGCCTGGCAGTCAATATGGAAAAAACGAAGAATCTGTGTATTGGGGGAATTCCAGAAAATCTTAATATCAGCGATAATAAAATAATAGCTACACGTAATGTACGAGGGGGTACCCAAAACTAACCGGAATAGCATTGCCGTGGGCGGAGTTTATGTAGTACGCATTTCTGCCACTAGGGGGGTGTATAGCGCAACTCATTGCCTGTTCAGACCTGCCGATGTTGTCGACGTAGCTTATTCTGTTCATCTGCAGTGATTGTTTTTGCTAGCGCTGTTTTGTTTTTGTTTCGTTTTTTATAATGGCAAGTCTAAGTGAACAACGTGCGACTGTGAAATTTTGTTTTCTACGCGGTAAAAATGCTGCTGAAACTGTTTTAATGTTGAAAACAGCTTACAAAGATAACGCTCTGGGACAAACCGGGAAGACGTCAGCGTCACCCCGTCCAAAAAAATGTCGTCAAGTCAAATCAAACATCAAAACAATGTTGATTTGCTTTTTTGATGCCAAGGGCGTAGTTCATTCGGAGTTTGTTCCCCACGTCAATCAAACCTTTTATTTGGAAGTTTTAAGAAGATTGCGCAACAGTGTCCGTCAAAAAAGACCCAATTTGTGGCAGACAGGAGACTGGTTCTGCCACCACGACAATGCACCTGCACACACCGCCAGTTTTTAGCTAAAAATGGCATGGTTCCGCTGCCCACGCACCTTACTCGCCCGACTTGGCTCCGTGCGACGCATGAAAAGAGGTATGAAAGGACACCGATTTGACAACGTTGAAGAGGTCAAGAAAAAAACGAGGGAGGAGCTGTCGGCCATTTCTAAAGATGACCACAAAAAACGTTTCGAACAGTGAAAACGCCGGTGGGACAAATGTATTAGTTGTAATGGAGAGTATTTTGAAGGAGATAAATTTGTTTTGTAAAAAATTGGAAAATATATAGCTTTTAAAAAATAATTCCGGTTAGTTTTGGGTACCCCCTCGTATACAAATACCTGGGAATAACATTTAACGGAGAGGGAACCGACGATCAAGAAATAAACAAGAGAGTAGTACAAGGCTAGGAATCGGACAACGGCGGCGCAAGACGTTATGACCGATTGATTGATTGACATTTGTGTTCTTTATATTGTTATTTTGCACTATAAGCACCAGCACAGAAAATAATATAGACGCATCGGTGCAGATTCTGCTACAAATTTTTCATGAAACACAAGGATGGAGCTTCACCAAGAATATTGGAGAACCAATTATTTTTAGCCCTTCTTCTAAAAAAAAAGAGCTGTCAAATTCTGTTGTAAGATTTACTATAAATGGTTGTGAAATCTACTTCCAGTAGTTGTTAAATTAACTTATAACCGTTGTAAACGTAAATAAAAATTCATGTAGAATTAACTATACATAATTGTAACATTTACAATTTCACTTCCGATTGATGTTGATTTAGCTGCCAATAATTGTAAAAATTAATATAAATGCGTGTAAGATTAACTCCGACTAATTGTAGAATTAACTGAATACTGTTGCGACAGTGACTGTGGTTATTGTATGTTTTAAAAATTCTTTCGATAAATCAATGTAACAATTTGTTGAATATACCATGAGTTGCTGCAACTTTAACGAACACGTTTGGTAATTCGACATCGAAATGCAGCCCTTATTACAATCGAAATAATAAAATTTAACATCTAATTTATTGTAGAAATTAATTCTGCAGCTTTTACTAAATGGACCTGCTGGAACTAAAAATTGGAGTTAAATTAACAATATATTTTTTACTGTGTACATTTTCCTTGTGGGAAATTTAATGAGGAATAATATCGATAATGGGAGTTTTTTGTCCAAGGTCGATATTTCAAAAAATATTCGCAAAAAACTAAATTTCGACGCCATTTGTTCGATACGGCCGCCAACCTCGCTCCGAAGAGGAAAACCCACCTCGCGAGTAACCCGTCAATCGATTTGACGTTAAGAGGGAAAACTTACTGCAATTTTTATCGGCTCGTTTTATAAGAGTCGCTACTTATTGTTTTACAAATAAATAACTGTGCCGAGATTAGATTAACCGATTACGATGTTAAATCAACTCCCGCATTGGTGCCATGTTAATGAGACGATATCAGTCACGATAATCGAGTACACGTCAAGTAATATAAGCGCGTTTTTCTCGTCCGGAGGGGGCTTTTCAAATACGTTTGGTAATAGACCGGGATGTAATTAATAGTCGCGACGACTCGAAATCGGTTCAACTTGAACCAATAAATATGAAAACGGACAAAGACGGTCGTCGAATCAATTTTCTCATCACGTAAGCACCGTATATTATCGCAGAAAATAAGGCTGAAATATACAAATCGATAGTAGGTAGCGCCGATTAATGGCACACAGAAGAAAAGCCCCACCTCTGAAATTTCTGCATAAAACAGACTCGGAAATGTAACAAACAACCTTAAACGGAACTTGTAATAATTGATATCTATACGTATACGTGGATGGGCTGTAACGAATGTGCTAGTTGACGTTCAGCCTCAGTTTTCTTTACGATAGGGGAAGAGCCGTTTGTTTAATAGCGAAGGATTTTCGAAGTTGTCGCGGTATAACGTGATAATAAATTAGCGTAATTGCAAACGAACACAAAAAAACCTTCGACGATCGTACGATTTCAATCCGCACCATATATATACCTGCTTCCTCGTCTTGGAACGATGCCAAACACCGGCACCCAAAATCGCATGCCGATAGCGTGCTCGTGTTCTTAATTCGGAGCGATTGTCTTTTTTTTTCGGGAAAATTGGCTCGTGCCCGTTTCGGTTCGAAAAAGGCGACCTTTCCGTTTCCGATCGCAATCGTCCAATTGGAATTTCGCGCAACCGAGCATCGCTGGTCAAAATTTTAAAAAGAACGACGTCGACCAACTAAACTTTGTCGTAATCCAAATGGAATATAAATTATCTATCTATAAAAAATTCCTAATCTGGTACAAAGCGGTTATTCACGGTCCATTTAAACACTTATCTGCGTTTTTTTTTTTCGTTGAAATTTTAAGGCTTAGATACAACAGAACACAAATAGTCTCGATAACCCGTTGGCATTAATTTCAGGGCAACGATTTTACATTTTAAAGCAATAACAAAATCACTTTCACACAATTCTCGACTTTCCGACTTCGATTTTTGACCCTTTAAAATAAAAACCCAATTTATTTTGAAAGGAAGCCAAAACACAAACAGTGCCGATCTGTTCTAATTAAACCACGCATTAGAACCGACGGCGAGCCCCCCGAAATAATGATTTTAAGAAAAAATCTTCATCGACAACGCGGAATTCGCTATTTAAAAAAATATGTCCAAATTCGTGCACAAAAAAGCATGTCGAGATAATAAAGACGAAAGTTGAATTTCCCACATCCACGACGCCGACGGTAGGGTTTTGCGGTGTCGGGAGTTGACCCAAATATCCTTTGGACTACGGCAGGACTGCGGACTTTTGTTGCGGAAACAACTAATTTAACCAAAGAAAAGAGTAAATTTTGTCGTTCGTTTAAAACATCGGAAATGAACTTCGCGGCTTCGCCGTTTTTATCGTGCCGAATAAGGAACGCGCGCCGCGTCAGTTGACGAATCATCAATAATTATTCTGATGATGACCGTTCATCCTCAAGATTATATTATGTAAGTGTGCAATTTCCTAATGAATTAAATAAGGAAAACTACGTTGCAACATAACGCGATGCCGCGCAACACAATTAATGAAAACGATGACGACCAAAATGTCGACAAAGGCGTGTATTGCGAAACGAGATAAAAATTTGAAATGCACGCGCAATTGACAAAAAAATAAATAAAAATCGATTATTTTTATCGACGGCGCCAGAAAAATTGCATCTATGCCAAAAATGAGAAAAAAAATTGCCGATTCATTTTAAATATTCGCATTAATTAGCGTCCGCGAGTAAAAATTGACGTAAGTTTGTTTTTTTGATTGTCGACCACTTACGGCGAACATTACTAAAAAAAATAATAATAATAATCATAACTTCCAGAAAGAATATTTTAAGCTAAACAGTCGAAGCACCGAGCGCAGAAAAGATTGTTGTGAGTAATCCAGTCGCTTCTTCATTAAATTATAGGGGGAAAGCGGGATAAAACCGGGTACCTACCATCAAAATTTTGAACTGCTACATATTAAATATTTTTATCACAAAAAAAGGTTATTGGACTTCCTTAAAAAAATCGAAAATAACGGTTTTTGGACGTTCGAGCTTCACTTCGCCAGAGACAAAAGCTCGGTTTTGTCCCAAGGGTACTCGGGGGGGTGTCCATTTAAAACGACAGAAAGTGCCTTCTCTTTCGATAATTTTTATGTTACGACTTAGAAATTCAATTAATCGACGAACAAGTCTCGATCCACGTCTCTAGTTTCCACAGATTTCCTTTTGTAATTTTTAAATTTTTTCCACGCTCTCCTCAACTTTCTTTTTGGATTTATTCTCTTCTGCTTTGTCGCTGGAACGTCCAATACTAGTACCTATCAATTTTTTTTTCGAAATTATTATTTGTACAATTTCTTTTAACGCCTTCCTTTTTTACTCTTTCCAGTTTTTCTCCATCGTTCAGCTCATTTATGTACAGCGATATGTTTACATGTTAAATCTAAACGTGAACTTCGTGTGTTTTCAATAAAACAATTTGAAGGATAATACCAGGTATACCGGTATGAAGTGAGCATTAAGATACAAATGTGTTGATAGGGAACATTTGTTGTGAACAAGCCTTAATTTTTATTTGTTTGGTTGGTATGACATCTGTTAAACATATTTAATATACATCAAGTCATTGAACAAACAACATCATATTTTTTCATCGTGTTAAAAATGTCGAATTTTGTACCACAAAGTGATGATTTGCGGAAAGCATTAATTTTTTGTTTTCATTTGAAGAAAAGTGCTGCAGAGTCCCATCGAATGCTTGTCGAGGCATATGGTAATCATGCTCTATCAGAAGCAACATGCAAAAGATGGTTTCAACGGTTCAGAGATAATGATTTTGATGTGAGAAATGAAGAACGTGGAAGACCACCAAAAAAGTTTGAAGACGCCGAATTGCAAGCAATATTGGATGAAGATGATACTTTGAGTCAAAAGCAAATGGCAGCAATGTTAAATGTTGCACAGCAAACAATTTGCTGACCGTTTAAAGGCTATGGGAAAGATCCAAAAGTGTGGAAAATGGGTGCCACATGAATTGAACGAAAGACAGATGGAAAACCGAAACAACACTTGTGAAATTTTGCTTCAAAGACACGAAAGAAAATCAGTTTTGCATCGAATTGTTACTGGCGATGAAAAATGGATTTATTTTAAGAATCCTAAACGGAAAAAATCATGGGTTAATCCGGGACAACCATCAACATCGACTGCAAAACCAGATCGATTCGGCAAGAAGGCAATGCTCTGTGTTTGGTGGGATCAGAAAGGTGTATCATGAGCTTCTAAAACCTGGTGAAACTGTTAATACTAATCGCTACAGACAACAAATGATCAATTTGAACCAGGCATTGATCGAAAAACGACCAGAATTGGCCAGAAGACACGGCAAAGTAATTTTGTTACACGACAATGCGCCTGCACACAAAGCAAAACCGGTTCAGGATACAATCAAAGCACTTGGCTGGGAGCTGCTACCCCACCCGCCGTATTCACCAGACTTGGCCCCTTCCGACTACCATTTATTTTCATCGATGGGACACTCATTGGCTGAGCAGTACTTCGATTCCTACGAAGAAGTCGAAAATTGGGTGTCTGATTGGTTTGCTTCAAAAGACGAACATTTCTATTGGCGTGGTATCCACAAATTGCCAGAAAGATGGTCAAAATGTGTAGAAAGCAATGGTCAATACTTTGAATAAAAAATTTTTACTTTCCCATTCAAAATTAGTGTTTCATTTTCAAAAAAAAACGCTCACTTCATACCGGTATAAAAAAAAGCTGCGACTGTTGAACGCCGAAATCGAAAAAAATTTAACGTAAAAACTTTGAAAATTTTTAAGAGACGAACGAAAGCACTCTCGCGTGTTCAAGTCAACACCAGTAACCTGAAATGACGGTTGCTACTACTTCCGGCGTTCCGAGATAGATAAGATAACAAGTCGCAGAGATCTCTGGGTATCCGGTTTTGCCCCACATTCGCCGATAATTAATTAATCCCGAATCTATATTGCTCTTTTAAAGTTCATAACTTAGAAGAGCTAATCCTTGAAAACGGAAAAAAAACGAATTCCGTCTAATAATACAGGATCGCGAATGCCAAAAATAACGAAAAAAAAACTTGTATCGTAAATTGCGTAAAGCGATCTTACGTACAATCGAATAGTTTAAAAATCAGACAGCATCACCCTCGCGATGATTTTGGCATTGCGAACGGCTTTCGATATATCTATCATTCAGTCAAGGTAAAACGGTGGGCGAAGAGACACGGAAAATTTAAGGCGCGCTCCAACAAATAAAAAAAAAATAGTTGTCGCGCTATTTTTGTGTCGCGAGCGTGTTATTTTTAAAAGCATTTATCGAAAAAATTATATTTCCCCATAAAACAGATAAGTTGGCCGCGGAAAATTTGCGGCAAATTCAATGTTTACGCCACCGTTATAATACGATCACGAATTGACGTACTAATTACGTTAATGGTTCGAAAACCACATGTTTAAAACATACAAAGTATGAATGAATGAACGCCAGATGCCTGGAAATATTCGAAAAATTTTAGCCTATAAATAGTGTTTGTAGTGGCTTGGAATTTTTCCCGGTTTGGCTCGAGTCAATAAAAAAAATGTCGAATTATTGCAAAGATAAGATAATAAACGCATAAAAAGAAGTAGTTCAATTATAACGTTCTATTTTTAGAATGCACTTGTCTCCATTTCGCGCAAAAAATAAATATTTAAAAATAACCACAGTAAACAATAGATAACCGCATAACGAACAAATAATTTAAATTAAGAATGTCATGAAATTATGCAAGAACAAAGTCGTCATCGACTGAAATTTTGAATATAAACACAACACCCTTCGATCGGCAACTTCGTCGTGGACAGTTTATTGTGGCGAAACCCGATTTCGGGGATAAACTGATAATAATATATAAACATTCACGATTTTCAACTGGACGATATATTCAATCCTCTTCGCGAATCCTTATGTTTAATGCGAAATGTTTATGAAAATCAAACACCTCCAATTGATGTTTTAACCGAATTGCAAAATATCGACCATTCTCGTTGACCTGATCCTGATGGTATCGCAACTGATTTAGTGTGCCAACCCGAAAGGGGCAAAAAATAGGCGCCTACCACAAATGCCGGTAGCGCACGATATGTCCGACGTTGCTTCAAACGTTGGAAACAACATTCGATGTTTTAATGTCGGTTCTCTGCATTTCTTTCAGTGTCGGGGTCCAACGTTCGCCTCGCCGTGTATAGCAAAACTGCTAGTGTGCCTATATCCAGATGACTCATATTTCGCGATAATTCTCAAATACTCGATCACAACGAATATTCGAGAACATGTTGGAGATGAGTTGCTCTTCGGGAAAGTTCGGCTACGAACTAGTATAAATAGTCGGTAACGGGCCAGTTCCAATTAATTATACAATTAACAGTTTTAAAGTGTGACGACTTTTAACGTAACTCGTTACGATATAATTTTTGTAAAGGTTCGGAATTTAACGCACAATTGATCTAACCTTATTTTTTTACAGGAGTATAGCGTCTTGGCGAGTTTGTTGTGGTGAGCACTTAATTACTCTCCGCTGAGCGGAATAACGCGAATTTAAACATGGGAGACCAGGACGTGGTTCCAGTCCATTGACAATTCGCGAACTAATCATAAAATTCCGTCAAGTGCAGATACTCAAGATCGACACGATAAGCGTGATGGTTTCGGCTCGAATCGAACCAGAATCAAATTGGAAAGTGGTTTCCGTTCACAAATTGCAACAAACAAACACAATCGATAAAATTGATCGATCGATAAATCGTGAAACTTGCAACCTTGAAAAATGAACCGATCAAAAATTTTGTTACCAACTGGCGAATAAGCATGGGTTATCGACGAGAATCCTAATCTAAACGAGCACTTCGCTAAGTACAAATTTAATAATAGATTCTTCGTATTATATAATAAGATTGTATTCTACACCATAAAGTTTCGTTTAAACTGTGTGCACATCAAACGATTGCCAGCGCAAAGTCGACGACCCAATAAAAATTAATGAAAGCGATTAATTCAAAACTCTAAGGTAATTAACCTGAAATTATTCCTGTCGATGATATTCGAAGACGGCCATAATAAAATTAACGAGTGTCCAGTTCATCGATAAAACTTATAAATAGTTTGCTCGAATATTTTCCAAAAGCGAAATGGTGTAAATTCATATTTTTGAAAATTACGTGTTTTGACATTTATAAGTGCATTATAAAACCGACTCCCGATTTATCATCACCCGGCTAAACCTTTCCTCCTACATATATATATTTTTATGTCGAAATAAATCGTCAGTCGTTTTTAGATTTTACTAGGATTTTTTAAGAGGATGTGAACTTCTTCGCGTCGTGCACGTGCGTGTACCACTTAGGATTCTACGACCGGCCAAGTAATTACCATATATGGCTTTCTAATAAATAGTTCATAATCGGTTCAATGATAAATTATATAGATTTGTGGACGTGATTCCATCTTCGTGACGATAATCACGTTACAAAAGCTTTTCAAATAGAACGAATAGGAGAGGAGCGTCCCCGAAATTCCACAATTGCCTACGTGTGTGAAGTCACAGACCTCCAATTAAACCGTCTGATAGATACAATGAAAGTTGAGCTGCATGCACTCTCTCGAATGGACATTCGTTAGCTTGTAAGTACGATTTTTACCTTGGAACTCCGGCAATCGTTTGTAAAACCTAATTATTTTACGGAACACTCCGACCACGTGACCTATCGTATTAAACGTTTCAACTTTGTTTTTTAACTTTTCATAAAGGTGAAGATTTAATAATTCGAATTTTATAAATCTACACGTCTGACCCATTTTCTTTGGAACCTTATACACGACGGTGTTTTTTTTACGCGATAAAGCGTAAGCCGCAAAGAAACTTGGGGATGAACCGAAACGATTCAGCTCCGGCTCGCGTTCTGGAATAAACAAAAATCGAACTTACGAACAACTAAAAGCCCGGCGTTGATGGGAGCTTTTAATGAAAGTAATTTTGTAAGTCGCCGTAATCTACGTCGCGATAATTAATGGGAGGTTCGTAAAATAATCAGACACGTTGTCTCTCAAAGTGAATATATTTTCGGTTTAAAATTTAAACAAATGTCGCGACGCTGCTACAAGTGACGGCTGATATCCAGTACGAACTAAAAATACCATTCCAAATTCCCATATTATTTTGGTCGGTTATCGACTTACAGTTAAACCAATTCCCCTCCCAGTCCCATAAATCTGATTGTGCCGGAAACGAAGAATGGCAAGGCGACGTTAATTTTCACATCTTGAAAAGCGAAGACCTTCCGGATAATTTATCAGGAACCGATTAATAATTGTTGGGGCGATGAGAAACCTTGGCTCAAAAAATTAAATGTCGATTACAATTTGCATGCGAATTAAGAGTAGTTCGAAATATTTTCTCAGGTGGAAGGGAAACGTCTGGGTATATCGTGTAGGTACACGTCGATGGAACCGCCGTGGTTTGATAATTAAGTAAGAGAGGACTTTCAAATTTGTTTACATGCAGGTCGTAGACCCAGAAATCTAAGTGCTACTTATGTTAGTTTTGAAATTATCATCCTCAATTTCTAATTAGCGATAATTAAATATGTAGGTATGAAGAAATGACGTTCTTTATTAATAGGTTCAAGGACTCGATTTAAACCCGAAAAATGAAATAGTTACAGTCATTTATAGAAAACACGAAGCAGCTTAATTATTATTAAAAGATCAAATTTCTGGATTTAACAAAAAAAATCGACGGTTCCGTGATCGGTTCCGTTGAGAAAGTTGTTGTCCGTAAGAACGATAAACTTATCCTTTTGATGCTCAAGTACGGAATAATAAAGGTGCGGAATTACCTTTGTTTTTCTAAAGCCGCGTCCAGATTACTCTCGTGCTCGCGGTAACTTGTCCGGCATCGGTTTGCGTTCGACTGGTCGGAGAGGATCCGTTCAGGTCATTCGTCCACCCTCCGAACTGAAGTAAACCGATCTCCGTTGAGATGGTTTGATATATCGACACCAGACGGATCTCACGAGCTCAAGGCTCGCGCTGTTCGCTTGGCTCGTCTCGCGACTTGTCTCATAGTCTCATAAGTCTTCCAAGCACGAGCACGAGTAATCTGAAGTGTTTAACTCATAGTACATACGTTGGAGATCAGCTCAATTTTTTGCAGATTCCTTTAACATTGACGATTCACTTACTATACAGGGTAAGTCGAGGCGAAAAATGAAACCCCATATGTAATTTTTAATTCTAAATCGAAAACGAAGAATATATTTTTTTGAAATTGGCCTTTATTTCTGAGATATTTCACTTTAAAATTTTGTCGAACAAAAATAAAAAGAACAATTTTGTAGGCTTTGAAATATGTATAGCGTTCAACATTAAATGTTACAAAAAAACAAGAATTACAATAACTGTTGCAAAATACCACCATTTACGCGGATACAAGCTTGACATCTCTTTACGAAAGAATGGTATACCGCTGCGAAATCTGTTGTTAGTTGAATATGTTGCGCCGCATTGTTAATTCGTTCTTGCAATTGTTCGACGGTATTTATTTGTTCGGCATAAACTAATTAGTTTTAAGGTTTTAAAACAATTGTTTTAAGGTACCCCAAAGACAGAAATCCAGAAGGTTGAGGTCCGGAGATCTTGCAGGCCAACGTACGGTACCATTTCTACCCATCCACCTTCCGTTAAAATTGTTATTTAACCATGCTACCACATTCCTTCCAATGTGTGGCGGTGCTGATTCGATTGCGTAGGTTAATACTTACCTCATCTAATATTTCGTCCACTTGATTTTCTAATAGTTCTAAATAAGAGTTAGCATTCGTCCGTCGAGGCAAAACTTGGAGAGGTAGTAATCTTGCATTAAAAATACCACACCAACTGTTAATTGAAAATCTTCGTTGAAAAGAACGATTTCGCGATCCACGGGGATTTTCTAATGACCAGATACGGTGGTTATGAAAATCGGTAATCTCATCCCTAGTAAAAATGGATTCGTCTGACCACAGCGTCTCTCGAATAAAATCCCTATTTTGATTGTGCCGTTCTAACAGCCATTGGCAAAAAGCTAGACGGCGTTCTGCATCTCCTGGTTCTAAATTATGAACGCTTTGCAAGCGATAAGGATGAAGAACTTCTTGGTGTAATGTTTTAAAAACAAAATCCTCGGTCAACTGCAAGCGTGTCGAAATCCGCCTAATACTGGTGCTTGGTTCATCAATAACAGCTACTTCTTGTGCAAAACTGTATGAATTACATTACGGCCGGATTTTGAACGTTTCTCGGAGTCTTTGAAATGAATCTGAAAAAACTCGACGAGAAGGTTGTCGCCTGTTTGGAAAACGTAGCCGATAATCGCGACAAACAGCAAGAGCGTTTCCATCACAAAAACCGTATACAAAAATAATGTTGCTATATTCTTCGTTGCTAAATTCCATACTTTCAGCATCGACAAATTCAAAAATTATGAAAATTTTTGTTACACATATGTCAAAAGGTATTTGTCAATTCATTCCATAACCTTGTCTTTTTATTTTTGTTCGATACAATTTTAAAGTGAAATATCTCAGAAATGAAGGCCATTTTCAAAAAATGTATTCTTCGTTTTCGATTTAGAATTAAAAATTACATATGGGGCTTCATTTTTCGCCTCGACTTACCAAACACCCAGTATATGCTATATATGAGATATATGGAGTAACAATTGGACATTAGAATACTGTACGAGCCACTAGCTCTCGAGAGGGTGGCGCAACACTATCATCCCCATCATAATTAACCTTAGCTTTAAGTTAGTTAAGTTAATTAGTCTATCATTGCTAACAGTCATCTATTGTTATAAGTTATCGCCAATCAACAAATATCGTTTTAATACAATAAATAAAATTAAACATTTATCGTTTCATTAATAAAAATATCGTAAGAGTAAATAGGACGAATCGACCATCGAAAGTCCACACGACAAATACAATATTGGCTAAGTTTGGTGATTCATAAATTGTCTCCATGCAGCAAGGAAAAATTAATCGTATTTATTCAAAAATGTTGGCAAAACCTTATCGGCACATTTTGTGCAAACACATCTTCCTGGAGACTGAATATAAAAGTGCCCGACAGCAAGAAACGGTGTTGTGGATACAGTTTCTGCAGTTGATAACAATAAAATAACTTAAACGAGCTGCCTTCTTTGATAAATCAAAACAAAACAATTGAACGAACCTACAAGTTTGTTACAACATTAACACTTGATCGTTCAACTACCTACATAAAGTTGTATTTCCATATAATCTACAGCGCCGCGACTACGTCCAGGCGTTTAGAATCGCCCACGTATATATACGTACGCAACCGGCAGGTGATGTGTTAAGCAACATACCGCTGGCCAACTCAGAACGTACGACAGAGACGGTAGGGCTCTCCGTCACTGTAAATAATTTCGTTGCCTAACTGTACGCAGACAAAGTAATTGAGTCGATTTTTCGAAATGCTGCCAACTGATTTGATATTACGGAAATATCTAGTGCAGTTCACTGTTGTGAACTTTTTAACCGTTTCCGACAATAATCGAACGTTCTTGTATACCATACAGGAAAACGAATATAAAAATATAAATATTAACAGTTCGTTTATTTTGGAAATTTTAAATGACGCCCCCGCCACAAATCCAAATAGAATGGAGAACTGTCGTTTTCAATGTGAAAATTACAGATATTTCGGGCTTTATAGAGAATACAAACGAAGACCGTTACACGCGTTTTAGCAGTAATAAATTGAATTGTAACAAAAAAACGCACAAGCATTACGCTGCCAAATTCCGCCGTTTCAATTCGAAGGCGCCACAGAACGCTCGTGTGTATCCGACCTTCATCGATGAACAACGATACAAATGATTAATTAATTAACGAAGAACCCGACCCGTATCTACTAATCAAGGATCCATAACATCAAAAAAGGTAAAACGAGCTTACAATTAATTATACAAAACAGAAGTATCGGGTGCGTCAAGTTTTATTGGCCATCGACTTTTAAGGCTTACAAATAATTAGTTATTTGAAGAATGAAAATTTGAAAATACGATATATATAGTATCAGACTACTTTTTTTGAGAATTATCAAGTCTCGAGCATTTTCTAAGCAAACATGAAATATTTCTTATAAGTAAAAAAATTAACGGTGGCAGTTGTTTTTCAATTGACGGGATAAAACATATGAACTTGGCTGTACGTTAATTAAGTTGGGATTTTCCGAAATAATTTAGAAAGTCACCACCCTAAGCGATTAAATAGACGGAACGAACAATAAATACTCTACTTAACAATCGATAAACGAAATTATCCTTGAATGCGTTTATTATCTGCAAATCGTTAGATATTTCAAATTTGTCGATCTTATCAATATCTTGATTTGTTCTCGTTGTTAAAGCTGTTTAACAAAATCTGTAGAATACCTATTAGTGACAATTAAAAACGCCCAAATATTAGTTTGGCCCTGTAAAATTCTTTCCTATGCGCAAGCATTCGACAAAACAACAGGTGTACAATATTTTTACAAAAAAAAACATAAATTATAATATTTCAGAATGACGAGAGATTTCCGATTCCTATAAATAAATCATTCCACGTTTTCACACTTGCAATAACACAAACAGAATTTTCCTATAAACTATCACAGATTTAATAATAATTATTTTCGTTATGTAATTACTACATGCGGCAGTGCGTGACCGTGCATCTTATCCAAAATCGAATAAATTAATTAATGTTTGCTGTTAGTAAAGTACAAAAAAAGCCGCACCCGTTACATAAATCAATAAAAACCTCTTATACCTCTTAAACCTCTTATGTGTAGGTCACAATCATTACTTACTTACATAGTACAAATTTTAATTAACTTTACTTAATCTGAAATCGCGATTTTTGCCACGGCATGGCCGTAAAACTTGACGCACCCGGTATATTATCTGCTCCGCGTATGGGTCATTCGAATCATCCTGCAACCATCGACGTTCGCGAACATCATTTAGCAAATTACCGAAAAATAAACTGGCGAATCGGTTCTTAAAATGGCCATTTCAAAATACAGTTAAACTCCTATATAACGAAGTCGATAAATCGTGCAAAAATATTCACTAATTTCGTTATATTAGAAATAAAACCTTTTGGTAAATTATTATTTTAATGCCCCTACAAAAATTTTGTATACGGAGAAATTCGCTATCTGGAAGTTTGACCGTATTTCCAAATTTATTTATTTTATTTTTTTGAATTCGATCTTTCTAACTACTAAATAAAAGACGAAACGAACGAACGAATGAATTCAAGCTCACTTACAACAGGCAATAAACAATATCAATTTTAATGAAACAAAACAGTCACTCAATTTTATTAAGTAAGTACATAGATACTGTTAATTTAAATTGTTAATTAAATATCATTCAAACAACGATTGGTACGACTCATTTTCGGTCGACTAACTGACAGTTACCGAGATAATTAAGCGGAGATGGGGCGAAAAAAACGGTAAATTTAAAAACGGCGAACCTCTTAAATTAATTATCAATCCACGTTTAATCGTTCTTTATCTCTCGAGTTTTATTACATCTTCAATTTCTACGAAACAAAAGACACTAAAACGTAACAGATGAGTCACTAATGGCGAAAACACAATATTAGATACCCCACCTACGCAAATTCTGCGCTATCACTACATCTTTCCAGTAAATTAGATGACTCAGCGAGACCCCGAAAATGTCTTGCAAAAAAAATTATATTACCTGTTATCTAACGCGTCTGAGCAAAGAGACAGACGTGAGTCATCGATCAGCCGGCATTACAATGGCTACGGAAAAATGCGGATATAACACCCAGAGACGCGGCCCACCAAATTTGCAAACTTCACGTGGCCGACCTTTCCCCGGGCGTAATTTGCAATGGTTATCCAGTTAACTACTAGTTTTTTCATAACGAAACCATTAAACTCGAACAGTGATTTATCGATTACATTTGAGGGTACCTACCTACCAATCTTTATTTTGGTTTCGAAAGCTTTCGATTTTTGTACGAGGTCGTGTCGGAAAAAGTACTTTACTCGCCGATAACGAAAGTTACGGGCATAATTAAAACGAACTACGAGAGGCGTCGCTTAATCGATAAATTATATTATAAAAACGAGAACGGAGAAGTTATAAATTACGTAAAATTAGAATTTTATGGGACCCCTTACACAACCAAACTGAAGCGTTGGATAACGGAAATAAAACTAAAAGGAAAGCTAAATCGTTTCAATTCCTCGACAAATAAAAATATAACCTTTCCATTTAACCTCCCATTCAACGTAATTGGATGATTATACGAATTAAGTGGAAATCAAAATATTAATTATCTTTACAAATAAGCTAATCGCAACTAATCGAAATAACGTTAATTACCAAATGGAGGTGTTAGGCCCCCATCGTTGTCTTAGATAATTAGGTAATTATTAACGGAGTCCGGTCGCAATTAAAACGGAAAAATTAAATTTCTATTTTAAACATGAAAATTGATTCTATTTATAGCTGACTGTTGTTAAGTTGGATATAAACATGATATTAATAAAAAAAAAGAGTCTTAAATTGCATCGAGATTAAACACTGGAATTCGTCGGCATTTCCGTTTGGCTGAACAACAAAAAGTCCGAAACCGTCCGTTAAAACTCTCTCGAGTTCCATTAGTTTGCAATTTAAAAAGTGCAGCTCTTGCGTTCGAACCCGTTGTTGGAACTTAAAAATAATTTGCAACAACGAACGGGGCCATTAGAACCATAAATTACGTGCAATTACGCTATGTCGCGCTGTTGTATTATAAATGTTTTTCGCGCATTTAACTGTAAGTAGGCACAGACAACTGTTTGTTTTTTTTTGACCATTCTTAGTCGGACACGCCGATTATAACATTAACTTTCGAAAAAAACTCGCAATTTTTGATTATTGCGCACGCGGTCGCCGGTTGCGAATTATCCGGGCGACTCGAGCAGGGGGGGGGGGGGTTGTCGCCGTTGCGTTGGCGCTTTCGTTTTCCATAGGAATTTCCTTGTTTATTCGACGTCTTAACTAGTGTAAATAGACGCAATCGTTTTGTGATAAGAACGGAGAAGGCGAAAGTCGAGAATGTCAAGAACCAACGACGTCAAATCACGATGTTTACAGTAGTACTTACATATTAATAAATTATTGAATGGGTTTTCGTACAGATGGACGTTTTAACATTGGTAACGATGCCGACAGAAACGCTTGAATGCGACTCGATTTCGCGAATTGCGTAATTTTCCTAAATCGTCATTGAATCGACGCCAATATTGCAAGTTAAAAATGTTCTTTTTTGTTAATTTATATGTGCCGAACATCAAATACAGTGTAAAGAACACCAAAATCAATTTAATAGATTTTAAATTCATCTAAAATTGGGAGATGGACATTTCGGCGCGAGGGTTAGGACGCAAAGACGCCAGTACGTCGAAATGCATAGGGTCAATTGTACAATTCATAGTTCAACCTCAGATCAACTAAACTGAAATGTTATGGGTTAAAAGTCTGTCAAAATTTCATGATTTTTGAATTTTGTCAGGTTTTCAACCAATAATAACATTTCAGTTCAGTTGATCTGAGGTTGAACTGTGAATTGTACAACTGGCCCATAAGTAAGTAATTATTTTCACGGAGTGCAAACTGTCATTTTAAAATAAAATAATTATTGATTAAAGTAATAAAGTAAAAAAATGTAATACACAAAAATTACTGTGTCGTAAAGCACCTTTCACGCCCACGCATATATTCATAAAAAAATTGACCGAAACACATTAAAAACAACAATAAAAGTGCGAAACACTTATCTAATCTCGAGTGTTGTGCGTCGATGTTTTTCTTGTAGATCAGGTCGTAAATCACTTACCAGAGACTCGGAACAAAGCATTTTACTTTCTGCTCCTTATTTTCTGGAACCGAGCTCGTAGTAAACGGGAATTTCTAGTATCGAGTGAATGCAATTTCACGTAAAATGCCCGGAATATACCACGATTTCGTTAATCCAGTGCTCGTTATAAGTGAGTTAGATTGTATATAATATCGAGTTGAGCAGGGCAAGCGAAATAAATCGCAATAAGACGAAACACACGGTATTTCACGTTATTGCGCCCCTGCGTCGGAGTAGATTGGTGGCCGAAAATATCTCGGGCCTTAACCGTCGTCGCATCCTACTACAGAAATAAAAAGTTCTGGCGGCCGAGTTTGAAAGCTTATATCTTAAAAACGGCGGAGCCAAATTATATAAAATATTTAGTGGGCGTTCACCCACTACTTGCGATGGCACAGCGAAAATTTCAATTTTACACGTAAAGCCGTTTTGTAGATTTTGTAAGGTATTTCGCGAAAACTGTCGAATTTTGTTGCTTGCATCTTGTTTGAAAAATTCAAGACGTCATAACTAAAGTATTTCTGCACCAAATTATATGAAATTTTGAAATAGCCATACCTAAAATCTGTCTTAAGGAAATGTACATACAGTAGAGTCCCGAGAATCCGATTAATCCGATCGAAAGTAAGTTAGAGTATTGTATTTTTATCATTTTTGTAAGCAAAGCGTTTTCCATATAATTGACCTTAACTGATCTTTTACAAGAAAACGTATTATATAAAACTGTTTTCAAATAACGAAGTAAAATATCTATTTAACGAATTTTTAAGTCGAAATCAAATAAAATTTTTACGTACTGCACATTCAAGTTAAATTAAATTTACACATCTTCAAACGGGCCTCGTTTAAAAATAATATATTCGCTGTAATTCGGCGAAGAAAATCGCCGAAATTTCAAAAGGAACGACTCAACGGGAAAATTTACAAAAAAAGAACGTCGCGATCGAACAGTTTCGAAAACACAATTCGCAGTCGAATTTTTAACGGACGCGGCCCTTCATCTTTTAAAAATTCGTTTCGAGCGCGCAAACGACTTTAGATAGAAAGCTTCGGTAAGCAAGAAACTACAATGAAAATGGCGGAACGAGACTCGTCGAGGGATCGCAGGAAAAAGGGCGCCAAATTCCAACGCAAACATATTGACATTCGAGTGTAGGCGCTGCACTCGGAAAAAAATTCAAAGGGAAGAACGAAAGATTGCGAAAATATCTTATTAAATTTCGTCCCTAACCGCGGCCGCATCGACGAGCATTAAAAATCCGTCTAAGTATCGAACAATGGAAAAGCCTTCGGCGGGCGTATCGCAGGAAACAATAACGAAGGAACGACGGTCGGTCGGAAGGAAAGCAAGACCGGCCTTGTTCGCAAGTTTACCATGTGGGGTAACTAGTATGACCACCACGACAACTGCAGGGCTGCAATTCTAACGAGTATAAATTACTAGCTTAGCCCACACGAACGTATATATATATATATATATTATATAAAGTTCTGTTGCAATATTAATTTAGGCACTGTTGAAATATGCCGGCATAAATCAGCCGAAATTAAAGTCGGCAATGTTAGCTTTACCCGTAAATTAGATTTCGGTGGGCTAAGCTCGGCGAACTACTTTTAAAAGTATTTTTACTTCAACGAATCGTTATCGAGGTGGGAAATTAATGTTCGGGAGGTTCGTAAATGCGGTATCAATACATCGGGCAGATAGCCTACTTCGATTAACGATCTCGAAGCGAAACAATGAAATAAAAGAGCATTCGCGCCTTTCCGTCGTACGTTTAAAACAAAAAAAATCGTGGGGGGGGCGACATTTTGGAAATTAAAAGTGAAGTCGAGAACGTAAACATCTAATAGCTTAGCTCTGCATTTATTTGAAAAACCTACAAAAACGCGTTTGATGTTTTATTTGTATATAACACGAAATGGGACCAATTCCTTAACGTCATCGAAAGCTTTTAAGACGACTGCTTTGTATTTTCATTAGACGCTTTATACATAGATTAAATCAACTATATGTATTTATACCAATGACCGCCGCTAATAATAATTATTGCATTAGATTTCTTTTAACACCGAGCGCGCGATGTCACAAAATAGAATGTGAAAATATGTTATAGCCTGATGCTAACGATTAAGCCGACGACTTATTTTAAACAGATCGTTAAATAGTCGCACGTCGTATTTTTGGAAAAGCACTCCAAAAACAACATAACTGCACCTAACACGAAACATTGCAATATTGAAAAATTCGCGCAACTGCCGTAAATTTAATTTCATCCGTGAACGCGTAATGATGATTCAAAAAAAACAACAACAAAACAATTGTGTAGACGATACCTACATCAGGGCTTCCAGCGACACACCCCATTAAAAAAAAATTAAATAAAGTAAATATTTCTTCAATTTAAAGTAAATAAAAGCCAAAAAAAAGTAAATCCGTAAAAAAGTAAATTACTGGAAGCACTATATGGCAAAGAAATGAAGAACTACACGTTTTTAAACCGATTTAAAATTTTTACGAAACCTCAAAAACATCCCTTAGTATTATTCAGATTTTTTTTGGCAAAAAAATGACGAACTGCGGGCGTTTAAACAGATTATAAATTTTGCATAATCTCGATAAAATGACACTACCTGATACGCATACGACAGGTCCGAAATTACTTTAAAAGTAGTTTTTCTAGAATAACAAACAAATAAATGCGATTCCGGCGATTTAAAATTTTTGCGAAATCTCGAAAAAATCCCTTAGTATATATAGTTCACTTTTTTTTTTGACAAAATTTTTATCAGAACGTTTTGCGACGCAACGTTCAAAACAAGTCGCAAACGACTAAAAAACTCGTAATTGTGGCATAATAAAGCAAAAAATGACGAACTGCGGGCGTTTAAATAGATTATTGTTTTTGCATAATCTCGATAGAATGACACTATCTGATACGCATAGAACAGGTCCGGAATTACTTGCAAAGTAGCTTTTCTAGAATAACAAACAAAGATATGACGTTTTTATAATTTAATATATGAAATACTAAGTGATCACAACAAGCAGTTAAACATATTCATACATGTGATAATGCGCGCGTATCACTAAAAAAATCAAATACCCATTACAACTTCACCAGGAACCAAATCACCGAGAAAAGAACCTCCTGTACACAGTCTACTCTTTTCTCAGATTCGTGAATAAATTTAAAAAAAAGTAAATCACCGGAAGCACTGCTACATAAAAACTAGCTTCTTCACAATGAAAAATCGATTGGTTTCCTTTAATTAGAATGCAATTCGAAAACGAAACGATGCAGATTTAAACCAAAATCGCGATAATTACACGATTTAATTGATAAATCAATCGGTTAAACCTAATTTCTCGGATAAAAACGTGCACGGATCGCGCATTTTTTTGTGTTGCTTGGATTGACGACGACAAATCCACAAGAGCACGGATAATGACGTTCGGGATAATTTCCATCGTATTCGATAAGATTAAAACGAATCTACTATTATAGAAATAAAAAGTTCCGAACCTTGACTTATAAAAGTTCATATTTCGAAAAGTACCTGACTACCTGCCAAAGATACTTGATTCCTACATTAGTATTTACGCTTAATTTCATAATTTTTCAAAAAGGCGTTAAGTTACTACAATAATATATGTTTAAAAATGCTCGATTATTCAAAAACTATATTTATGTAGGTATATGAATTTTTGTGAAATTTTGTTAATTAATAAAAAAAAAGTTATAAGAAAAAGTCTTCTACCACTCCAATTAGGCTCATTTGAAGAGATATTAAAAAAATTCTCGCGTACACGTGGGCGAACAAGAAAGGTAAATTACCAAACAAATAAAACAGTTAAAAAAATATATGATTAATGTTTAAAGTCTCCAGATATTGTAACATATTGATAAACAAAGTGCGACGACGCTAGCGTATTCGGGCCGGCGAAGAGTGCGGCAAATGCTACATCGCGCCTTCCATTACTACAAAGCGGCGTTATGAATAATACAAAGGAAATATTTTTTTCCATCATTTGCTTGAAGACGTATTCGCGAAACGTATGAAAGACACACACGACGACTTAAGTTGATACCTTTAGTTTCGACGGTAAAAAGGGTATCAGTCTGAATTTTTTCGTGAGTAATATACTATCTACACCTGTGCTATATCTGACTACTATTACACTTCCCGATTACGCTGGGGAAATGACCCTGTATATTTTGAATTTTTTTTTAATCAATTTTATTTGCGCATCTATAACGCCGCGATCGGACTAAATAAACAATCTAAGAAATCTAATAAGAGGCGCATTTTTTTTGTAATATCTCTAGAGATGCAGACCTGCGGAAGTTGAATGTATCGGTTTTTTCGAAATTACTCAAAATTTTTAAGCGGCAACACTTTTTATACGGCGGGTTTCTAACGGATGTACTCGAAATCGAATGATTTTTTGTTAGAATTTATTAATTAAACATCTATTAGTTCCAAGAGTGCCGCGGAAAAAATCGATTTGTTCAACTTCGCAGGAAACAAGCAGCGAAATTCGACGATTTACGTGAAATGCCTTACAAAATATCCAAAACGACTTTACGTACAAAATTAAAATTTTATTAAAATTCGGCCCTTCCGTTTTTAAGATATAAGCTTTCAAAAACTCAAGGTTCAGAACATTTTACTTGGACTGTAGGCACAGAGTTCCGTTGTTTGCGTGTTCGAATTTCGATGCGCATTCTCCGCAATAATAAGGCAAGTCGCATCGGGAAATAAGGGAAAATTGGACGCGGAAACTAACAAATATACCGACACGCTAAGGTTACAAAGCAACATCGGCGACAAGGAAAGAAAAATCTAGACTAAACCGAATCGATAAATGAAAAAGCACAACGAAATTTTCCAGAAGTGCCTACTACTTACTTACATGTATACTTTTACTATAAAGATAACTACGGCCCACTAATTATAGAATGTTAGTTAGGCGCGACGTTTACAGCCGAGAAAGATAATAAACGGCGGGCATTAGGAGCTTCGTGCTGATAAATAAACGGACGCATTAGACCATAAAACTAGAAACGAAACGGTCGAATTTTTCCCCGAGAATAACGGATAGAGGGGCCGATAAGACGGCGCAATAAATAGTATGAATAATAGAAACTCCGGTTAATAGGGGGTTGCGAATAATTTGTATCGACCACTTTCGCGGACGCATAAGGTGTGCAAATGTCGTACGAAAAGGAAATGGGAAAATTAATAATAAAAATCGCGGGCGGGATTTGCGTGGATAATTCAATAGGCGTAAACGAAATTTTTAGTATAAATAAGATGGAAAATCGTTACGCAACAAAAAGTATGTTGGACCGTTTTTTTTTTTTAACGAAAAGCTTTTATTTAACGTTCTTTTGTGTATTGCATCTTGTTTCGAAACTGTTTTTTGGCGATGGCCAAGTTGATTTTCCACCGTATTATGCAAAACGATCAATATTTCGTCGACGTTTAACGGCCTAAGTCAACACAAAACGTATGTCCAAAAACGTTTCCCAGGGCACTATCGGGCTAAGGCCGAGGCCGCACGAGCGTCAAAATCAACGAACATTGCGCCCGTTTCAACACTAACCCAAAATTATGTTAAACAAGCGCCGACGACGCAACGTCCGTTGATTTTGACGCTCGTGCGGCCCCAGCCTATTATAGAAATAAAATGTTCTGGCGACTGGATTTGAAAAAGCTTACATCTCAAAAAGTATCTAACGGATTTCACTCGAACAAACTGCACGCTAAAGATACTTTATTTCTACATAAGTATGGGTAATTTTGTTAATTAATAAAAATATTTTAAAAAGCCGTTTAACGTGCTGGCAAAGTTCCTAAATCGTTCTGTACAAAATAAGCATAAAATGTGAATATGATTTATTTTAAACACTTACAAAATATGTATATCTATAGCTAATTCTTAAAACAAATGAATATACGTCGATAAAAGCTAATAACAAAAAAATCAGTTTAACGACCTTTAAACACTCACTAATTAGTTTACGATACCTACAATGTTAAATAACATTTTCATGCTATTAAAATACCGTTGATAATAGAAAACTATTAAACACCTGGAGGTGAAAAAGTAAACAGTAAGTAAATGACGTCAAAATACCATTGCAACAGCATATTATAAAGTAAATATTATAATAAGCATCAACATTTTTCCATTATGCTGTACAAATACTTGTCACACGTTATTCTTTTGTGCCCCGCACGTAATTTAAATTGTTTTAATTTTATATTGTGCGGCATTTACATTTACATATAAAATCTGCAATGCACTCTTTAATTATTATTATTATTAAAGTATGCGTTATTAAAAAAAAAAAACGGCCCGGCGTTTTTCATTAATTCAGGATAGCAACACGACTGCGTCATTAAAAAGACATTAAGTAAAAGGTAATTGGATGATAAATTCATAAAGTACAATTTATATTTTAAAATTTAATTTTCTAACAATTTTACGTAATTCCCTCGAATCTTCCCAACGAACTTTTGTTTTTACACAGGTTTCGAAATAATGCGGTCCCAAAAAAACCCCGCCTCCCTTCTTTTACGCGGTTCATCTCCCCGACGTGATTTCAAACACATTTTCCTCGAACCCGTTCGTTTCGTTCAAAATGCATTTGACGAAAGAGAAACTTCTTTTGAACGGCCCCTTATAAACCCCTTGATGAGGATGATTTGATTGAATTAATAACGGACGACCGTAATATTTATAACGATAAAATACAGGGTTCCCGATAAAAATCAAAAAAAAATTTCCCCGTTTTTCCTCGATCATCAAAAATAATACATTCGCCAAACGTAATTCTTTTTTTGCACGGTTTCTTGAGGAACTTGTCTACCGTGTAAAAAACAAAAGTTTGGTGTATTATGATCACTAGAACTACAACTACAGTTGAACCTCCCGAAAACGGAAACCCCGATGTAGGGTAACGATTATTTTACATTCAAATTTCCAGAAAATCGTTTTATACTTAAGAAGTTCGACTGTATACATTTGACAAGAAAATTCTTAAGAAACACATTTTGGCAACTCTTGGTTCTTTTGGGGAAAAATCGAGTTGTTCTGTAAATTTTCAAACTGACACGCGTTTAGATATAAGCCGCAAACTAAATGAGAATATTATTGAGAAATTTACTCGGTTACGTTCAATTATTTTTGATCGAAATTGAAGAAAAAAAAAACGAAACCGCAACAAACTGCTAAATAAATCAAAATCTCGAAGACCCGGTCGCGGCAAAGAAATTGAATGTAGTCAGTCGGTAGCGCAACCGCAAATACGGAGGACAATTTCGTAACCAATACAAGTATTAGGAGGGAATTCTTTGCAACTTGGCGCTTCGTTTTTTTTCCAAACGGAACTTTCCCACTTTCCGATCGGAAGATGATACCGATAAACGATTTGGCTGCGGAGTGAATCGGCGAACTTTAATATCTTCATCTAACGTTTGTTCGAAGTTATACGCTCAAATTCGATTAAATTCTCTGAATGGCTTTTATCAAAATACCACGCATGAGATGAGAACATTCGAGACAGGGACCTTATTCTTGAATTGTTCGCTTACGAAAATGACGTCACGACAATGGGGTTTCTGTAGAAATCTATTTGTTTTGACATCATTTTTCGCATACGTATTGTAAGCGAACTAGTTAAGATGATGAGTCAACTCTACATAAGTTGATTAAATTCGCGCGAACGCCAAAAAACTCCATTGCTTTCTTTTATTTGCGAAAAACACGTCCTTGTTCTAATTACACCTAATAAACATATACCGTGACCGTCTCGAATTGCGGCCTTCAAGCGCTGGCGTCTTGTATCTTCCAAAAAAGGGGTGCAAAGTGTCATATTCATACGGTTCGTATTACAAATATCTAATGCAGACATTGAGAAAAGACAGGGCTCTCAAATTACAACTTTCTATTTCAGAGTGACGACGGCACGCTCTCGAGAGCGTCTAGATTTGTAAAACTGTCAAAAAATTTCGGCCGATACAGGGGGTGTCAAACGCCTAATCGAAATAAATTACAGATTTAAAAAATAACCAGGTAGTTATGAATACATTGTTACTCGCTCGACGAGATCGGTTCCAAATGCACGACATCGATAAAGTTTAAAGTTTCGAACGTGACATATTCTACCGATGATTTACCTGCACACATACGACATATGGCAAAGAAAGACTACAATTTATTAGTACTATTAAATATTTCTTACAATTAGTAGAATTCACTTTTACTTAATTTTAACATCGACGTCACGTAATAGGTAACCTTGCATCGCGACTGTGAACTTGTATTACACACATAGGTTTGCGTCTTTAGTAGATAAACAAATCGTTTAATGAACAACAAAAATTTACTTTTACATTCGTAAAACGAAACAACAGAACAATTGGATGCATTGAAAAAAAATGTTTTCTTCACTACTGCCGCGCGAAAGGTCGCGACATTTCAATTTTTTTATAGCGACGCTAATAAATTTATTAAATTCGAGAGGAACGTCCCGATAAATAATCGAAACAACTAGTTTTCGTGTAATTATTTAATTCGTAACAGCAGCGCTAATGGCGGCACTTCGTCTCAATCCTCGATCGTGCATTTGGTCCAACAACGCCGGATCTTAAATAAATTCTATTCGCGACATCTCCAAAACGACTTGCTCAATTATGTTGCCTTCGAAGCATCCCATTAAAAAACCATAAATGTCGATAATGCCACTTACCGAAGCTTTCAAAACGTTAGGGTGACAATAAAATTGCAAAACTCGTTTAATTATTCGCTACCTTAATAAAACACGTCCACGTTCCGTTTCTGTTTTTTTTTTTTAATCAGTTTTGATTCATATAACTTTGCTGGATGGTCATGATTAACGGTTTTTGTGTAATACTTTCCGGACAAGTTTGCGATTTAATTTCGAATCGGGCCCGTTTGTGAACGTTTGCACTTGAAACAACGCGTTTTTCATTACGACGCCGACGCGACATCGTTATCTCGTTTATGATTTCGTAATTCGTCCAAGTAAAAATGTTTAGAACAAAATTAAATTAATAACTAATTAGTTAACGAAGACGCTTCCGTCATACAAATAAGTAACAAATTGTCGGTTTCGAGTTCTCGGTAGAGTGCGACAAAGAAACCTCAACCCAGAAGATCGAATTACAATCGCTCCACAAACATAATAGTCATTATGCTATCAGAGGCGATAATAAAAGGTAAACTAACGCAACTGCAGAAGTATAAATTGCAATACTTTGCGATAAGATATCTGTCGACAGCGATAAAGATAATGCGCCCTAATAATTTCAATAACCTTAATAAATATACGCAGGCGTTTCAGAAAGTTTCGTTATTATTTTTAGCTCGGATAATTTCAATATACAGTGGCACCTCTTTAATCTGAACACCTCCAGGACCAAATAAAGTGTCCACCACATTTGGGAGAGGTCTTCAAATTTTGTTATATAAAAAAATACACATATTTATCATGCAAATATAGCAAAAAATTATTATAAATAAACATAAAAAAAATTATTTTACATATTAAAAATTTTTTGAAAGTAGTAGTCATTTATCTTTGTCTGTTTTTGATTGCACTTGGCAAACGAAATGCAGTCTTCTACTTCTATTGGTAAAGAACTTACTGTATTTACCAATTTTGGATTATTTTTATTTAAAAAGAATGATTTTAAAAGATTTTGTAATCGATAGTGCTTCAGAAAAATTGGAAATTTTATGTAAATCTTGATATTCGCCGATTTCACTCATATTTTCATCGATCCGATCCGCATCTTCGTTGTCCGATGAATCACTAACACTAAAAGAATTTATAATGTCTATTATTTTACACGTTGTATCTTCTGTAAGCACTTTACTGTCGATTTCTGCGTATTCTTCTGGAGTCTCTATTTTATTTCTGTCTACTTTTAATAATTTGGCTAAAGTGGCCAAATCTAAGTCCTCTTCTAGATCTTCAATGTTCACTATCTCGCCTGCAAACCCGTTTTGAAACAGTTTTGTATAGTGTCATCCAAGAAGTTACTATCCATTGAATTGATTGAAGAACATTCACTCTTTTTAAAAACAAACTGCTGCTTTCGCAAGATTCCGATGACGCTACCAAATGTTTCGACAGTAAACTTTGATAACGAACCATAAAACTTTTAATAATGCCCTGGTCGAGCGGCTGTATAACGGAAGTACAATTAATTAGCAGGGAAAAATATCAACTTTACGTTTTCTAACATAACATCCGGATGAGACGTTGCATTCTGCGTTCTATTTCGCCTTTTCATTTTGCGGTCGAATTGATGAAGCCACTCCATCATTATTTCTCTGGTCGTCCACGATTTTTTATTTGCCTTCCAGATTACGTTAAAACGGAGTTTGACGGATTTCCCAAGCGGCTTTTCACGATCGCCCACCATATTTACACAAAACATAACCGTTAAACGTTCCTTCGATATTTTTCCGCCTTTACAAGAGTCGCCTTTTAAACACATCGTTTTATTGGGAAGAGCACGAAAATATAGTCCAGTTTCATCAAGGTTCCAAATGTCTTCAAGAAAATAAATTTTTAATAATTTCAGGTAACTTCTGGATCCATGTGGAAACAGTTTCTTGATTAACTTCGGCCGATTCATCGCAAATACCTTTAAACGAAATTGAATGACGACTACGAAACCTAATTCTTTTGCAACTACTTTGGCTTTTTCTTGCAGGAGTGGTCCAGATGCAGGCAGATTATTTGTACGGACTCGGGAAAAACGTTCATATGCAATTTGATCGATATTTGCACCATTTCTTTTTTTTGAGAACTGTCTCGCTAACTTTGGATTTTTATTTCCTTGCCATATTTTCCGCAAATCGATTTCTTGTTTTAAAATGTTGGCCACATCGCTTTTCGATATCTCAAAATATCCCGCTACTTTTCCAACGCCCCACTTTTTACTTTTATTAAAGTCCAATCGCTTCGGTTTTTCGACCGATTGTCGGATCTTTTCGCGGAGCCATCTTAACAACGCGAGAAAAATTGAGCAAGTAAACAAAAATACACTTTACCTGTATTTGTTGTAGCAGTTGTTCAAACTAATCCTTTAAATTTGTATTTATTTTTAATAATGACATGCCAATCAAGATTACTCCGAAGGAAACTTTTCTATTGTGAGTAAATAAGCCTTTTCAAGAAAAAATATTTTAACACAAATTCTTGAAAGTCTAAAATGTGCAAATGGTTTTTATTTTTATTTTCTGTTTGATTGTCCAAAATAAAGAGGTTTATGTGTAATAAGGGGCCGCGTGCAACCCTCCACGTCCGAATTAGGGAGTGTCCACAATCTAGAGGTATATTTTCTATATAATCTTATGCAAATGATTTGGGATACCTAAAATTGTCCATAATATGGGAGTGTCCGCATACGAGAGGTGTCCACAGATAGAGGTTTCATTGTACATATACGTTATTCACGATAGGTCCCGACCACGTCATCAATAAATTTCGCACTTTCACAGTGTTAATCGATTGTAGTTTTTTTGCCATGTCACAATGTGCGCAGGTAAATCATGCCATGTTCAAAACTTTAAACTGAATATTTTTCAACCTATCGTGAATAACGTATAGATAATAACCTTTCCAACGTATTTAGGTCTCCTATTATTCTTCACACCGCCGATCGTTAAAACCTAACCCAAATTCTGTAAATGTACCTACGTTAAACCACATTAAAAAAAATAGAACGCAGTCGCTGTAAAATACATACATAGTACGTTGTTATACTGTGTACTAGACGTGATGCATCGATAAAGCATTTTTAAATAGTAGTACCTACATAAATACAATAGATCGCACGCTATATGCGAGTTTTCTAGACAAACACAAGGGAGGGCAGCAATAAATTTTGATAATCGCGCCCCACTTTTACATTATCCGTTTCACGATGCGGCGAAGTAAATCGAATTACCTTACTATATGTGTAACACTTTACTAGATATAAAAAGATTAACTTTCGATTGCTAAATTCTACCCACAATCCAACGTCTGGGCTTATCGGAAAATATACATTAGCGAACGTTCAAATTTTTAATTTCAAAAATAACAAACTGCTGTCGACCTGTGCCTTACAGCGAAACGTCAGAAATTTGACGGACGTAAAATCTCGATTGCGAAGCGCGACGGTCCCCCACACCCCAAGTGCCTACGTAAATCGTGAAATTAAATCGATCGACGACCTAATTGCCCGAAACAATTAACAAAGTAGTTTTCACGTTCAATTTCGTTCGTTTCGCTTTACGATCGGTAAACCGTAATGTAAATGCTGCCTCTGGTGGCCGAGCAATTACAAGAACAACATACCATTTTTGAACAGTGAACTTAAAAAGGGGATTACGGAGGAACGCACGCGACGTGCGTACTGTCAACGGGGTTTGCCCTCCAGACATCGCTGGCAGTCCCTTTTCCCTCGCGACAACGAGAAGCGCCGACGCCGCGGGCTAAGCCGTCTATGCGCGCCTGGGGCGAAAAGGGGTAGCAGCCGCAAAATCATTGGTGATCGCTCTGTCGTTCGCTTTGGGGTGATGCTGTGTCGATCCACACGTGTAGCGCACTATTTTTAATTATTCCAACTAGATTATTATTTTTTAATTGTTCAAATCAGAAGTGGGATCGCACGACGTGCTTGAAGACGATGCCGAAACGCCGTGGTCGATCGCGTGAGCGTCGCGAACGTGCGAGCAGCTCAAGCTCCGATGATGCCCTCCGTCGCGAGACGCGAATGAGGAAAAGGGGTGAGTCTACCAGTTGTTCTTCTATTAATGATGCGAATGCGAATATGTTCATGTCGGGAATAGAACGGATTATTGAACGATGTGGGAACCGCCAGAACACTGGTTTAAACTTAAACTCATATAATAACATGATCTCAGACTTCGATCCGCACGTACACGACATAAATAAATGGTTGTTTTCAATAGACGAATATATAAAAATGTATAAATGGGACGAGACGACTACGATACATCTGGCCGTCTCTAAATTGCGGGGTCCCGCGGAAATTTGGTATAGAAGTCTCGAGTCTCGCATACGATCTTGGGATGACTGGAAATCTCTTTTAAAAATTACATTTCCGTCTAAACGGGATTTGCACTCGTTAATGACGAAAATGTTAAATTACGGCCCAGGTGACGACATGTACGACTATTGTTTCAAAAAACTGGCGTTGATTAACGACCTCGACCTTCCACTTTCGAACCCAGACATATTAAATTTAATTTTAGGGGCGATAACTGACAAGCAAATGCGGTTCTCCGTAGAAACCGCCGGGATCACTGACCCGTTCGAGCTAGCCAATTACTTAAAATTTTACTCAAAAAAGATCTTGACAACAACCCTGGGCGAGATACATCGAAACTATTTAATGCACATAGAAAAAGGTGCTACAATTGCAACCAAATCGGACACGTGCGTAGGTCATGCCCAAAAATTAAAAATACCCGAAATCATCACAAAGCCCTGCAATACAATGTTAATTTCGTCGGTAATAAATGTCCAGGTAACAAATTCTTTAAGGGTGTCATTATAAAGGATCAACGTCACAAAGCTTTTATAGATCTCGGTAGCGAGTGTTCCCTGATAACGAAAGAGCTTGCGGACGCTCTTGATTTAGATACCTATGAACTCGAGGAGACCGTTAATCTAATTACCATTTTGCCCAATATATTCCTAAACCCAACGCAAGGTACCGACGTACACATTGTTATTGACGGTTTGGACAAAAATCTGAGCCTCTACATCATTGAGAACAAAATAATGAATGTCGACTTGCTTATAGGGCAAAATTTTACAGAATTGGACGACGTCCAGTATATCAAAAGAGGCGATCTACTGACTTTTTCGTATTACCACCCGCCTAAACGAAATTCGTCCGACCAAACCAATTCGGTAATAGACCGCATAATTGTAAATGTCGGCGTCGAAGACGAGAAAGCGATCGAGGGATTATTAAGTCTTCTAAACGAATTTAGAGATTGTATCTCCCTTAAAATGTCAGAGTTAGGTAAAACAACGGCGACGGAAATGAAAATTTTGTTGAATTCCACCTTACCGGTAACGAGTAGGCCTCGTAGACTCCCCGAGTGCGAACGCGAAGTCGTAAGGGGCATGATCCAAGAACTGTTGGACAATAATATCATTAGACCTTCCAGTTCCCCTTACGCCAGTCCTATTGTACTAGTCGGCAAGAAGGGGGGTGATAAAAGATTGTGCGTTGATTATAGGGCCCTTAATAAAATAACTATTAAAGACAAATATCCCCTCCCACTTATAGAGGATCAAATAGATCGATTGTCCGGCTTCAAATATTTTACCAGTTTAGACCTGTTTTCGGGATTCTTCCAAATACCTTTGGCTCCTGAATCCGTTGCTTATACGGCTTTCGTAACCCCTGACGGACAATATGAGTTCCTCAGAATGCCGTTTGGTTTGGCAAATGCCCCCTCTGTTTTTCAAAGAACAATACATGCCGTATTTTCAGAGTTAAGGTTTAAAGAATTATTAATCTATTTGGATGATATTCTAATTCCCTCCAAAACTATCGAAAGGGGCTTAACGACCTTGCGAACTGTTCTAGAATTATTAAGACGTCACGGACTAACGTTAAAGCTATCAAAATGCTTCTTCTTAAAAGAAGAAATCAATTACTTGGGGTATGACATTGCCGAATCTCGGATTAAACCTAGTGAACTAAAAGTACAGGCGGTTGAAAACTTTCCTTTGCCGAGAGACATACACCAAGTTCGTCAGTTTTTGGGGTTAACGGGCTATTTCCGAAAGTTCATTCGTGACTACGCCGTGAAGTCTAGACCCCTAAGTAGACTACTGTGCAAGGACCAAATGTGGAAATGGGGCGATGACGAAACCAAGGCGTTTCTATTATTAAAGGGTTGTTTGATTTCACAACCGGTCTTGAGGGTGTTTGACCCGAGTAAAAAGTGCACGTTGTATACGGACGCCAGTCGTTTAGGTTTAGGCGGAATCTTGACGCAAAATGCAGAAGACGATGACAAGGGGTGGCCTATAGCTTATTATAGTAGACAAACGCGCGCGAGCGAAAAACAATATCACTCTTTCGAGTTAGAGACGCTGGCGGTGGTTGAGTCGATTAAGCGGTTTAGGCATTATCTCTTAGGTAAACACTTTCGTTTAGTAACGGATTGTGCGGCCGTGCGGCACGCAATCGAAAAGAACGAAATAAATAGCCGCATAGCTCGTTGGGTGATGATGCTTAACGAATTCGACTTCGAAATTAAACATAGACCCGGCACTCAGATGCAACACGTAGATGCGCTCAGCCGCAATCCTCCGGCGTTAGAACACTCTATCCATATTAACGTAATAAAACCCAAGACTGGATGTTAGTGGCGCAACAACAAGACCCTCAAACGCAAAAATTACGAAGCATTCTTAAGACTTCGGATAAAAATAATGACAAGAGCGTGTTCAATAACTATTGTTTAAAGAGGGAAGTCGTTTATAGGAATACGTCGCGCGGAGCGCGTTGGGTCGCTCCCAAGTCATCGTGGTTTCAAATATGTCGCATGAATCACGACGACGTGGGGCATTTTGCGCTAGACAAGACGCTCGAAATGGTGTCTGCGAAATATTGGTTTCCGCGCATGCGGTGTTATGTATCAAAATACGTCAAAACTGTTTGAATTGCCTATATTTCAAAACTAATACTACAAAGGGGGCAGGATACCTGCATCCCATTCCCAAAGTGCCCATTCCGTTTCACACCGTACATATCGATCATTTGGGCCCTTTTATAAGGATCAAAATGGGAAATACTCAACTATTAGTCGTTATTGACGGCTTTACGAAGTTCTTGTTGCTCTATGCAGTTAAGAGTACGAAAACGGATCTAGTTATAAGGTCTTTGAGAGAGTTAGTTAAAATTTTTGGGGTTCCCCATCGAATAATCAGTGATTCTGGTACGGCATTTACTTCTGAAAAATTTAGAGATTTTGCAAAAAAATTGGGTATGACTCACCACCTTACGGCTGTGGCTATGCCCCGAGGGAACGGGCAGGTTGAAAGATATAATCGCACCATAGTCCAGTCCCTAGCCGCGATGGGGGCCCGGCAGGATAATAATCGGTGGGACGAGGATTTGACGTCGCTACAGTTAGGTATCAACAGTACCATTAACAGCGCTTTAGGCGTATCGCCTAGCGAGGCGTTGATGGGCTTTCGTGTTCCTGTGCACGGCGGTAAGGAGCCGAGCATAAGTGAGTTGGTTGACGTCACGAAAGTTCGCGAAGACGTTGTTTTACGTATGCAACGGCAGCAAGAATATCAAAAAAATCGATTTGATATCAAACGCCGCAAGCCAGGGATCGTTTCGATAGGGGATCTGGTTATGACCCGTGTTACCAGTCTGCCGGCGACTCGTTCAAGCAGAAAGTTGCTACCCAAGTGGAGGGGGCCCTTTCGAGTGACCAGGATACTGGAAAACGATCGCTACGAAGTAGGCGAAGTGGAAGGATCCGGGCGTTCGCGGATACCTTACCACGGTGTGGCTGGTCTAGAGAACATTAAGCCTTGGACCCAGTATAGTGGCGAGATGTAGTGCGTTTGGTAAGTGTGCTGTGTATAAATGAATTGTGTCAGTCTGTGACTGCGGGTTCACAGGTATTGAACCTAGCGGTCCGGTGACTTGTGGCAATTCGAGGTAATATTGCGTCAGTCTGTGACTGCGGGTTCACGGGTATTGAACTTAGCGGTCCGGTGACTTGTGGCAATTTAGGGATGAATTGTGTCAGTCTGGGACTGTGAGTTTATGGGTATGGAACTCATCGGTCCGGTGACTTGTGGCAATTCAAGGATTGAATTGTGTCAGTCTGTGACTGCGGGTTCACAGGTATTGAACCTAGCGGTCCGGTGACTTGTGGCAATTCAAGGCGATATTGCGTCAGTCTGTGACTGCGGGTTCACGGGTATTGAACTTAGCGGTCCGGTGACTTGTGGCAATTTAGGGATGAATTGTGTCAGTCTGAGACTGTGAGTTTATGGGTATGGAACTCATCGGTCCGGTGACTTGTGGCAATTCAAGGATTGAATTGTGTCAGTCTGTGACTGCGGGTTCACAGGTATTGAACCTAGCGGTCCGGTGACTTGTGGCAATTCAAGGCGATATTGCGTCAGTCTGTGACTGCGGGTTCACGGGTATTGAACTTAGCGGTCCGGTGACTTGTGGCAATTTAGGGATGAATTGTGTCAGTCTGAGACTGTGAGTTTATGGGTATGGAACTCATCGGTCCGGTGACTTGTGGCAATTCAAGGATTGAATTGTGTCAGTCTGTGACTGCGGGTTCACAGGTATTGAACCTAGCGGTCCGGTGACTTGTGGCAATTCAAGGCGATATTGTGTCGATCTGAGACTGCAGGTTCGCGGGTGTTGAACTTAGCGGCCCGGTGACGTGTGGCATCCGTAAAAGGGTTCGTTATTTAATACGATGATTACTATCAATTGTGTGAATCGTATCACGCTTTATTAGGTTTACCTGACCGTTTGTTATTAACTAATTGTGTCTTATCGTCTAGTTTCGCCCCGTTCCAGCACCGGTGCCGAGGTCGACTGGTTGCGTGGTATCAGCGAGGACGCTTCTGGATTGTCAGGAAAGGCCGTGTCAACGGGGTTTGCCCTCCAGACATCGCTGGCAGTCCCTTTTCCCTCGCGACAACGAGAAGCGCCGACGCCGCGGGCTAAGCCGTCTATGCGCGCCTGGGGCGAAAAGGGGTAGCAGCCGCAAAATCATTGGTGATCGCTCTGTCGTTCGCTTTGGGGTGATGCTGTGTCGATCCACACGTGTAGCGCACTATTTTTAATTATTCCAACTAGATTATTATTTTTTAATTGTTCAAAGTACCTACAACAAAATCCAATTTGTCCGATAATAACGGAAATGACAACTTCACAAATTGTTTTCCACCGACAATCACCGTTTGGAAAATCTTCCAATATTGGCCACATCGAGCGTCGTAAACAATAAACTAATTGTGTAAAGGATCGATTTTTTTTATAATAAGGGAAGGGGAACCAATGATTTTCGGATTTATCAAAGCCGTTACAAACGAGCGTTTAAAAGGGCACCCACCTATTTGGAAGTTACGTACCTATATTTTAAACAATCAATTTCACTACTGAGCGCTTCGCGTGTATCTAATTCGTATCAGAAGATCGATATAAAACTGATCCGACACGGTCCGTTGCGACGCAGATATTTATGTGCCACTGGTTAAAGTTCTTTGAAGGTCAAAGCAACGCGAAATATTCGCAGCGACAGCGAATTTTTCATTTTGCGAAACACGATGTAACAACCGCGTTATACGAAGGTTAACCTGTACATGCTTTTCAAAGTTACTTAGTTCATTTTTGTACACAAAATTGTTGCCCGTTGTTTAAGTAAAAACAACGTAGTCTTGGATGGGTGAAATTGATACAACTTATCATTCGAAATATGCACGATTAATGCTTAAACGATCGATATTGTTTTTGTTGTAACATCATTTCAAATTGTTTACAGTAATAAAGTATCTACGTAGATAATATTCAATGTATGTAACTGCTACACACACACACAAGTTGCGCGTGCTTATCTATGTACGATAAAACGAAAGATGTAAGAAGAGCAATGCAACACGGGAAACATGGCGGAGACGAAGTCGCCAGATTTTGGACAGAAAACAGAACTGAAATTTTCCAATACGTTAGGTATAAGCAAAACAACATTCTGTAATTTTATTGCAACGTTCGCGCGATATGTGTTTTTTTTGTATTATTTCGTGGCAGTCCACTATCCAACTGACACTTTCCCCCTTGTCCAAAACGTCGATTTTTACAATTTTTGAATTTTGACGGTATCGTTTAACGACAGCTTTCTATTACAAACACGCACGAATAGGAGAAAACAAACTGTAAGTAAGTGTTGCGGTTTCGTTGTAAGTAGTAAACCCCAACTATTTCGGGAACAGTTCCAAAACAATTTCGAATTAGCATCGCGTTAGCCCATCGCGCGCGCATTTAAACACAACTTCCAATTAGGCTAATAACAATTATTTTAACGGTTATTACGGTGACCTTATCGTTTAAAACGGCCACCGTAAAATATTGACCGTCGTCGAACATCCAATTATTCATTTATAAAAATAAATAAATAAATAACTAAAAGTGAACGTCGCATCGTGGAGAAAACGAAACCGCTGGTCGGCCTAAAGCAAATTTTGGCACGTTCGCAATTAATCAACGAATTGGTATGTGTTTCGCGCACGTAACGCGAAATTTTCTGATTAAATTTAAAGGATTCCCAGAGAAACGCCCTCGCCATTTAAAAAATATACAATATAATATGTACAAAGTGGATGTTCGATGACGAATGCGAAATATTAAAAAACTGCCTCTTCGGGATGGTCAGCACAACACTTCTGCCCTGCATGGGAGGCCGAAAAAGATCGACCATTTCTCAGCAAATCCCGTAAATTTCCTAACAAGGAGGGTTACCCAACAAAGGGTACAAACCGATTTTAATGAAAATTTTATCGTAGTAACTACTACGAAAATTTGGTGAAAAAAATTAATTGCCACAAAGACTTTATTTGCGTTTTATTCAATAAAGTTTTAAAAATTGTGATTTTCAAATTCAAAGGACTGTTATCAGCACGGTTTTAGATATACGTTTGAAATCCGTAACATTTCAATATTTGAGGTTAATTTGTACATTTTCGAATAAACATTTTTTTTTGCGCGTAATTTTTGAGCACGGCCGCCATCTTGATTTTTTTTAAATGTAAACATGAGTTATGTGACATCATTTTTTTCTCTATTTAATTATCTAGAAGTTGTATGGGATTACATAAGGAAAAATTGGGATAAAATAGAAAAACGTTTTTCGTATATATTTACCTATAGCTTATCCAAACCTATATGCAATTTACGTCATCAAAAACAAGTCACTAGATTGTTTATTTGTAATTCGGTTTAAAGTTTGGAAAGTGACATATTTTATAGATGATTTACTTGCGCACATATTAGATGATATAAAGAAAGACTACAATTTATTGGAACTGTAAAAATACGAGGTACGAGGTGACAGCACTGTGCGAAACGTCATCATCTAGTAACCTTTTATTGATGACGTGGATTGCATATAGGCTTGGTCGAAGTGTATATAGTAGATATACGAAAAACGTTTTTTTTATTTTATCTCAATTTTTCCTTATGTAATCCCATACAACTTTTAGATGGTTAAATAGAGAAAAAAGTCAGCTCTCTAATGATATGTCACATAACTCATGTTTTCATTAAAAAAGAATCAAGATGGCGGCCGTGCTCAAAAATTACGCGTGAAAAAAAAATTTATTCGAAAATGTACAAATCAACCTCAAATTGAAATGTTACGGATTTCAAATCTATATGTAAAACCGCTCCGATAACAGCCCTATGAATTTGAAAATCACCATTTTACTAACTTTATCGAATAAAACGTAAATAAAGTCTTTATGGCAGCTAATTTTTTCACCAAACATAATCTATTGGGTAGTAGTTACTTATGATAAAATTTTCATCAAAATCGGTTTGTACCCTTTGTGAATAGGCAACTTAATTAAATGCAATCGCGCCAATATTTGCTTGGGCCGGACAAGCGGTTTCGTTTTCCCTACACCACCACAATGTCTAGTTTCACTCATGAATTAATTGTATGTTCGATGACGGTCGTCGATATTTTACGGTCGCCTCCTTTGATTATTAATTAAAAAAATTCGATTGTTATTTTCGACCCCACTTTATCTAGTAATCGATTTATATATATTTTTTACTCTAACCTCGAACCCCCCCTACCCTCGGACATTTTTTACCTTGTGCACTTATCGCTTTGTTTCTATTAAAAGTATGAGTGGGCGGTTATCATATGTCAACCATGATGATGAATCAAGTCGAAAGAATGTTTCACAGTAAAGTAACAAAATAAGTAGTTGAACTTGAGGCGCATAAATCATCGACGAAAATAACGTTCTTTGAAGAGTTGAACCTTCGAATAACAATAACAAAAGATAATCGTTAAAAATCGACAGTGTATCCTCATAAATTAAACATACTTATTATATAAACATGTTCGCTAACAATTAGGGACGTAGTTTGTCGTCGCAAGTTATGCCGTGGTGGACATTTTAACGATACGGAGATGACGATAATGAAGGCGCGTACCTCGCAAGTTTCTAACGCACCTTCTTGAACATTATACGTCGGACGGAAGCAAAGTGAAGACTTGGCGAGACAACCGTCAAGGATGTGGACGTTGCAGGGTCATTGCACGCAACTTTGGCTCGTGTGGGGCTCCACTACTGATCCCAGGACGCGTGGGGACATGTAATGGACCTTTGGCACGTACTAGACCTCGGTCAGTAGCACTTCGTACACGACATTTTTTTTAAATGGAAAATTTCGTAAAACACGCAAAATTTCCGTACAATCACCATCACGAGGGCGTTTGGTCGCCTTGGACAATGATATAAACGTTATCTGATAATAATTTATTAAATTAATGTAGATGATACATACTACATACTCTTTCGACTGTGTGTCGTTGCGTCTATTTCCATTGTAATGATTTTTATCGGGACTATCGTTTTTATTATGACCGCGCAGCAGAGAGCTTTTCGTCCTGGATGATTTTGGAAGCGTTTCGTTCTTACAATGGGAGGTGACTAGAAACGACCCTTAATGACTGGAAATAGATTCGAAATAATTAAAGTGCGTGCACAATTTTACGGTGGTTGGAGCTGTCGTAAAATGTGACACCCGAAGGATATGAACGTCGTCGTAACATATCCACGGCTTCTATAGCCGAGCGTTCAACCACTTGTTTCTTTGAATGACAGAAACTAATTAGGGCAGAGATATAGAATATCTTATAATTGTATGTAACGTAAAAAGAAGGTCGAAGCTAAAGAGATCTCTTAATCGTCATCTTTAAAATATTGCTTACAAAATCAACGACGTTAACGTTATTATATAATTCAGACTTTACTGCGGGACAAAATGTTTTTGTTACATCGTCAATTGAAGTTTTCATTGGACAATCAGACTGCTCGAAACAATTATCCAGGTTGTCGCTTGCAAGGGCAGGCACGATAAAACTCGAAGAATAAAATATTGATTACATTTATACTGCGGGTCGCGCTTTGCGCGTACGAGGTGCAGTCCGCGAGTATTTGGTCGTTAACAACTGTGGAACGTTACGTCGGAAATTAACGTAAGCGATAAATTTTCGTCATCTTTGAAAAGAAAAATTTACTTTCCTCCCGAGCGCTTATTATTATCTAGAATCTGGTTGAAATATTACTTGTTATAATAGTAGTGGCAGATAATACTTCCTGCATAATAAATAAATAGCGACAATGGCGTACCTATTTTGCAAAGATAAAGACGACGTTTGGTAAATTGGAACGCGCGCACGGATATTTCCGCTCGAGTAAGCGTGGCGACGTTGTGTGCAGAAATCCATCACAGATGGAAATCGTCGAACAATGGACGTACAGTAGTTTAGAAATACTATCGGCAACCGATGGTCGGTGACGGAAAGATATACCTACTTACGTTCATTATACGAATTTTCTCGAGCATAGCGGAAAATTATGGCAAGTTCTACATACCGGCCACCTACTTTAAGATTGTTATTAAAAATGCAACCGCTATTTATTTTTAAACTTTTAAAAGGTCGCCGCTGCAGTAAATTCGTTCCTTTAGGATTATGAAGTCCTTTAAATAACGCCAGAAGAGTTTATTGCCAGAAATAAATTTCAAACGAATTTACGATACGGTTTCCAACAACTACGGATAATAAACGTCGAAAGAAACAAAAAAGGCCAATTAAAAACGTTCATTACAAAAAGCCCATCCGTATTTGTTAAATAAGTTCTGCCAACGAACTCCAAAATATGCACTAGCAACGTATAAAGTAGGTAAATAATTAACTAAACAGCAAAGGCGTGTGTTTTAATTAATTAATCGCTTCAAACGTTGTTGTCGAGGTTATAGCCATTCATCCAGGGATGCAATAATGAGGGGCATGCGGTTTATTTCGCACCTATTACACGTAAGTACCTGAACATTAACGTCGTAATGCCCCACCTTGCCATTCGTAACGAAGTTCCGATACCTAACATATACTTTTCTTCTGTTGCCCGATTAAAGATGACGCGACGCGACGGTACGAACGTTGCGTGATCGAGCGCTTTATATAATATATTATAATGAAACATAAGAGGGTGTCCATAAATTATGCAGACCGCTAAAAGTACTAATATATTTATTATCAAATTTGTACCGTAAGGGGGTTTTAAAATGTTTCCGCGATGTGCCGTACATTTACCTAACAACGTTATTTCCAATTTAAGGCTTCTTCTATTACCACGTAGGAGCCATAGATGTCGCTTTTGTGAGCTGAGCATATGAAACGCTACGCCACATCATCGAGGCCAAACGACAAATAATTTTATTAAACGCAAGACCCAATCGAGCACTGAAAACATTCGATCGTTGTTGATTGCGATATTCAAAACGACGAGTCACAAATCAAAAAAAAACGTTTAAGGGGATAATAGCCGCTCGAAAATGAATACTTATATATCGTTTTTTTATCGTTGGTAATAACTTTGAAAAGTTTCTCGATGTTATAAATGATGTATTTTTTATAATTATTTGATATTCTGTAATAAAAATTTATTGATCTTGTACAATAACAAAGATAAGTTTTTAGATATTTTCTCAAAATCTATGGGGGGTTTTGTAACATATTTCTACATTTATAGAATTTGTATTGGTTTATCTGGGTGATAATATCGATAAAAATTGAAATTTTCTTTTAGTAATCTCACAATTTAAATTTTTATAGACGTTTCATGAGTCACAAGTAACTATAAAACGTCTATAAAAATTGTAATTGTGAGATTACTAAAGGGAAATTTCAATTTTTATCGATATTATCACCCAGATAAACCAATACAGATTCTATAAATGTAGAAATATGTTATAAATTCCCCATAGATTTTGCGAAAATATCTAAAAACTTATCTTTGTTATGAATACAGAATACTTATTTCAGAATATCAAGTAATTATAAAAAATACATCATTTATAACGTCACGAAACTTTTCAAAGTTATTACCAACGATAAATGAACGATATATAAGTATTCATTTTCGAGCGTCTACTATCCCCTCAAGACTATAGAGAGGGTCAAAAAATATTTTTCCTTTGCAAGAGTTATACTTATTAACATTTTGTGGTGATTCATGTATGACACCGCGAGACTTTTATTTATTGTGCAAACTATCTATTAATTTTTGTAAGTCACGTTTATCACGAACGTCAGATAACTTACTATTTTACATTTTTTGCAATCTTCAATAGTTGTCGAGGAATTAATTGGCCGCCTATTAGTTTTCTACGATGCTTACGTCGCAATTACAGTTTTCAACTCCCGATTGCGGGATTTAGGGGGAGGTAGCCAAACTGGGAGGGGGCGCGCGAAACGTTTCAGGGCATTCACAACGCGATGGCGTTTTCGAAAGTTTAATTTTCAAATTTATAACTACGGCAGTTACAATTTTCAAACCCCCGATTAACAGAACTTTTTAAAAGTCGTGCACACCATACGATGGCATTTTTAAAAGTTCAATTTTTCGATTTTGTAACTACAACTAAATTGAACTCCGATATAGTCCGATTAAGCGGAATCCACTGTATTTTTTGTCAATTTTCCCGTGCTATTTGCGTATAGCATCTGATTTCGTACCGGCGACGCACGTTGGGGTTTTTCTCGTGTGTAGTGCCGTGGCGCCACCACCAAAAGTCATAATTAGAAACGCGAGAACGCGTTTCTTTTTTCTTATTCACCCGCATTCCCGGCTAATTCTATAAACTATGATTTCGACGAGCTATTTTCGAAATACCATTTTGTAAAGAAATTAAACAAAAAAAAAACAAATACGCCCACTTTATATATAAATATATTAGGCGCCCGCAATTTTTTTTTCTTTTTACTCTCGGAATGTTTCAATTAACTTTATTGTTAGTAAGTGTATTATTATATAATAAATAATAAAAACGGTAAAGGTGCAAAAAACCGGCTATACCTTTTTAGCGTCGTGATTATTTCTAAAAATATTCCGGATCGCCTTGAAATAATATAGAGGTTCGATTTTAATATCTATACATGTTACTAGCGATGTATAATAAAATTGATAACTTTATTTTTTCTTAATTGTTCGTTACAATGGGAGAATGATTTTGATCGTATCGCGCTTTGACTCGTTTGATCGCCTATGCCGACGTAAGTACTTCGGATATTACGTTAACAATCGCTTGAGTTTATAGTTTCTTTGGTCTTTAAAGCGAAAATCCCGACTAAATTAATAATAATTACAATAAACGACCATTACGCGTATAAAACGCCATCATGCCGTACACTTTAATAACGATTTACACGTTCGAATCAATCGACGTTCACGAGATAGTGCATCGGTAAAAAAACCGACATTCCTGAGAAGTTAATTTCTCACATTTACATGTCCTTTTCTCGACAGCGCGAATAGAGAATGTAAAAAAAGAGAGAAACCAGCTACGGCATGAGAGCAAAAATAAAAACATTAAACAAGCCAATATCCTCATGGAATGCTAGTTAAGTTTAGAGCAACTATGCCACTTACAAGTTTATAATTATGCACGCGGCTGACACACGCCTCCAAACGAAAAAAAAAAACAAAACAAAACAAACAAACACCAAAATGCCCTCATAAACATAAAAAAACTTATTGAGTATGCTAATCGAAAACGAGTAGCTAAATAACTGCATGCGAATTAATAGAATGCAAAACGAAAGTATTTTTATCAAAAAAAACTTTTTACATCGAGGATGTTTCAAATCGTACGTACGTTTCAAGGGCGAGTATAAATAAAAAAAAAATCAACGGTTACATTTAGCAACCGTTACCTTGTCCATTTTACATTTCAAATTTTATCCTCCGCGATATTTGAAACTGACGAAACTCGAAAGTTTTCAATTTAACTACTAGACACAAACGATCGGACGGCAAAATTGCACTATCAAATTCAATTCGAGAATTGCCGTTTAAAATTTCGACAGAGTCTCGATAATCCGAATCGTTTATCCAATTTTTGTGGACGTGTCTTTTTAAATTCACTAGAACTTCCCGTATCGAATTAAAAAAAAATCGCCGAAAAGCAAAGGGGGACGTTAATCTCCCAACTCCCGATTAAATTGTTTACATTTCAATTGGGCAGCACACGCGTGATTTTTAAATTCAAAAATTTCCACCCCGGCCACGAAATGAGAACAAACACGCCAAAAAAAAAACAATAAGCTTCGATTTTATTCAAATCGGCAATCCTGGACTAACAAATACTATTAAAATCCTAATAGCCGAAATGTTTTTGAATTAATAAATATCTATTAATAAAAAACAAAACCTTTTTAAAATAATTTCCAACAACGTCTCACAATTGACACGGTTCGCGGTTTTTAAAATTCCAGTTTCAAACAAAAACGGCGCCAAAATCCAACTGCGCGTTCAAAACTCGTTTATCGCGGCCGTTTCTTTTTTTTGTAAATACACGTGTACTTACATAAGTAAATGTGACACGCGGCGATTTTTTCGCAGCGCGTTGCCGCGTACCCAGACTCCTTTCAGACCGAAACAATTACCATATGATTATGGAATAATAATCGGCAAGAAAAGACGAATAAGGCAGATAATGATCTTTGGCATTAATTTACATGGATTTACGTGGAAGTTTGTTTAAATTACTCATTGTTTTGTTTTTATTTTTTTGAACCAAATAGTTGATACAATAAAACCTAGTGTCGTCCTTACAATTTATCTATGTGGGACAGTAAGTATATAATTTCTTTAAACAAATCATGAACAAAATATTGTGTTATTGAGTTTTTGATAAGAAAAACGATTATGGTACAATTCAATAATTTTAGCTTAGCACTCTGGACCGTTCATTTCACATTTTACTCCACACCTGCTTGCCAGATTATATTTGCCCCCTCTTCAAAGTACACGTTTATGCATACTATGTATATCTATTGCACCTGTGCTAAATTAATTTTAAAATATTTTAAAAACTATTTAAGTCAGTTACTGGTCGTTTAAATTAAACTAAATCCATAAATATGTACAAATATCTCGGAACAAAAATAGAAATAAAAATTGCAGGAAACGGCTTTAAAAATACACATAACGTTTACTTAACTTGTTATGACTACACGATTGCGGGTACGCGGTTATATAAATTTAGACGAAAATCTAAGCGATAAAAATTAAATTAAATAGAAAAGTGCACGACGACGGAAACTGAACGGCGCACGTCATGCGGATTTAGGTCGGAAAGCCAAACGAGCCGTGTTATTCTACAGCCGAGGACGCAGAAAACCAACTGTTTATCGACACTTTCTGATTTTTCTTCGCAGCGTTCGGTCGTAATGGTGACGTTTTATCAAACGAGCCTGCGACTAGCGTCTGGTTTTCTTAGGAACCTACTACTTATCGGCCATTTTCCATGTCAAAATCAACTAATAAAAAAATATTTTTGGACCTTTCAAGATTTCAGATTTGTTAGATTATTTATTTATTGATATGCACGTACCTATCAAGGGGGACGAAAAACTCGAAAATTTCAGATTTTCGGGCTCGGCAGTTTTTGAGCTGTCGATTTGAAAAGAAGCAAAAATCTCACGAATTTGACAGCATTTTTAACTATTTAAAAAATAACTGCAACTCGAAAAGTATTTGAACTGGGAGGAGCTCAATTTGGCGTCGTTCCCTTCCGTTTTTGGCGGGCTTTAATTCGACATGCGACACGACTGTGATAATTAAATTTTGTGATTTTTTAAAAACACCTTTAACGTTTTTGACAAAAAATGTATGTTTTAAAGACATTCATCGACTATTGAAGTATGTGCCAAGTTTTATAATGGGTTCCTATGGAAATTATTTTTTTTTATATTATATTGTACGCGAAATTCGCTCAATTTATTGACTTCCATAACCATAAACTGTATAATTCGAATTTGAAAGTAGGTATTAATCTATTTTATCATTTTTTTTTTACTACAAATATTAAAAAAATACTTAATATTTCAACGTAATACATTGCATTGAGCTTTTCATTGTAAATGTATTCGGGGAAACATCAAACCTCTACAATATGATTTCATCTCGGACTGTTTGAAGTTACATTTGCCTTTGAAATTTCCAAAAAAAAAAGGTTAATTCAATTCTAAAAGTAAACCTTTTAACTTTACTTTTCTGATTTCAGCGCGGCGCAACATTATTCCTTTAGTAAATGATGATAGGACTGAATGTCGCAATGAAAAGTCGACCGAAAGTGTCGGTAAACAGGTCATTATCTGTGTCCTCGGCTGTACAGGTCGTTTTTTTCGCATCCCGAATTTAAAAGACAGTTTTAGAAACAAGCTCCTGATGTTTAATTATTATGTGGGAATTCCCGACTTACCACGTACTTGGACGCGCACCCCAATCTTAATCGACCTCTTCTAATTTTGTAAGTAAAAATGTGCATCTTACGATTCGAAAAATATGTTGATTAAACCGTCAATTAGCGCTCAATCGTTTAACGAGTAATACTTATAAAAGCGATTCGCTCTTCGCAGCAAGTGCTCCTCCATTAATCGTTGGGAATGTTAAGACAGAACTTACTAATTAAATGGACTTTCGGATAAACATCAGAAAGTTAGATGCATTATATCCAAACGGCAATTTCGGCACGTCACAGACCTCGGCAAAATCGTGACGCGTCCCTTTATTATTTTAAGAAAGCCAGTGTATCGCTTAGCAACAGTCAGTAGGACGATTCGCGTCGTTGCCCCTTTTCGAGTAAAATTAAACTTCGACGACAATGGGATTAATTACGTTCGCGCCTTAATACAATTCCTAAATGGCCATGATGTTGAAACAAAAATCGAATTCGTGCATAATTCGATCGTCCATCAAAGTCAATTAATTCGACGAATAATCTACATCCGTTTTTAGACCGTCGAAATATTTTCCAGTTTCTAGACAATTTCAAGGCTGGGTATTTTATTAATGAACTTTTCAAATTAACGCACGCTGGGTGACTGACACGATTATGGGTCGATGGCGATTCAAAAAATTCGCGGTTACTCAAACGACGGCAAATCAGTTCGGTGGTTCTCTAATTGAAAAAAAATCTTTTAAAATTGTAGATTTTATACTTGCGCTCGAGGGGGGATTGTTTCGACTATTAAAAATTTATTTGCAGATTCTGCCGAATTGTCTTCAAAACTCGAGAACGGTCGTCGATTAATAATATTTAAAAAAATACACGACGCGCACCAGATTTTCCGTTCGCAATTACTGGACGTTTATAATATTAAGAAGTGGCAGTATTTTTAACTTTTAACTTTACTAAAACCAAAATTTCGTTTCTGCAACGTTTTCAATACTTTATTTATTCAATATTTTTAATTAATAATTTTAAATAATTAATTTATTCACTAATTTATTTGAAGTTTTTGACAAGCCATTATCATTTGCTCGATAAAGAGGAACTCACCTCCCCCAATTTTCGTTTGGTTTGCCTCCAAAATCATCACCTTGTCGTGCCAAGATCGAAAAACTGTAACGAAGGCGGCGAAAACAAGTAAATACAGAAGAGGATGTCGTCAACATTAGAAAACCTAATAAGATCAAATTTAAAAAGAAATTATATATCATCATTTTACAAAACGCGAATGTTTTAAAATATTCTCCATCATGATTGTAAAAATCTAATCCATATTCTACAGACGATTTAACAACGAAATACAATTTCTGATCGAAAATCATCCCATCACGACCGAATCGGTGCGTACAGTCGAGTGCAAAATCAATGTCGCGAATATCACACGTGATGCAACTAACAACTTACGAACAGAATACAGTGGAACCTCGATAAGTCGAATATCTCGATTACTCGAACTTTCGATAGCTCGATTCTCTTCCCTTCAAATTCGAGTTATCGTGGTTCGACTGTATTTAAAAGCGGCAAACTTTGCATTTGTAAATCGTTTTACATTAGAGCGCCATTCGCACAACACCGAATCGGTTGTTTGACCGAGTCATGTTTTTTTTTGCCCTACGCTTCAGTGGTGGCGCATACGTTTATATAATGCATGTTCAGACGATACGGTTGTTGACCGTATACGGTAAAAATTCGGTTTTTTTTGCCGAATCACCGCATGCGGTTTGCAGCGACAAAACCGAATCTGTCAGAAAAAAAAAACGATTCGGTCAAATAACCGATTCCGCGTCGTTTACTCGTCGTAAGTACCGTATAACCTCGAAGAATATTCCGCGCTCGCGTGTTGTCCGCACGTTGATTTGCAGCATGAAAAAAATATTGACCCGTATAATGTCGGCACCTGGAAATTTTCGGTTAAAAAGTGCGGACATTTCTCGAGTGTATACTGGTACATTTCCTAATGTCATGTACGCCGGAGCGATGCGCACAATCGGCGAGCATTAATGTCGCAGTCGACTGTACACCGTAAGCGAGCGCGAAATTTTTCGACATTCAAAAATTATTTTAATAAACCACGGTAAAATATGCACGCACAACTGTTGCTCAAAATATGCAAACACGGTCGGAACACTCGTACGATATTCGCATACGTATACATTATTTTTTTGTTTGGCCACGCGCGACAAGTAATAAGTATGTAAGTACCATGTTGATTTTAAAAACATTGCCTGGCATTCATTAAATTTATTCCAGCCTCCGCTACGAACTTTAAATAAAAATGACGATATTCTAACCTTGTTCGTTCGAAGTACAGAGGAAAACTTTGAGAGCCGAAAAACGAAATTGCCGAGTACCTAACGTGTTAAATATTTTATTCGCACGACTCGGGTTGGATCTCGCGAAGAACTTATCGGTCGCCGTTTTGTTTATTATGTTTTCAACAATATTTGAATTCTCGTCCATCATTTCATCTGGGTCATCGACAAATTCACTCACACAATTTTTGAAAAAGTACAGGAACGAATTTTTTTTTGTTTCGTTATCTTCATATTTTAAACTTAAATCTTAATAACGCTATTTAACGCATTAATGTTTACATCACCGTCGCGAGTGGGCTACTAAACATGGCCGTTGCTCAATAAATAGAATAAGATTTATCTCGGACTTGCAGGTTTTGTTTGACAAACGTAAATTTAATTGAGGAAAGTGCAAATTAATTACGCAATCTACTTGCTAACAAACACCGTTTTAATTAAAATAATTGACGCACTTACGTTGTACAACACTTTTATCGGTCATTTTTATTGTAATTTCTCATCCGGCGATTGATTTTTTTTTTGAAAGGGTATCTCGGTATCCCGAGCGCACAACTATTTTTAAACTGAAAACTCAAGACACTCGTTATTTAAAAAAAAAAAATCGAAACGTACGCCGAGCAACTCAAAAGGAATCTCACGCAACAGCTAAACGTTCGATATGAATGAATTATGGTGAATAACCGAAATGCATTTGTACTTGATCGATTTTTACAGCAAACTAATTGAGCGTAAAACCACGAACAATGAATGATAACGATTGCTACTTGAGCCGTACGTAGCTTAAGAGCGAGCTTATTCCGATTTTGACACCGATACCGCTCCATTCTCTTTCGTGAAACATCAACAAGTTTTGCGAAAAACAAATCAAACGGGCATCGTATATAAATTAATATCAATTACCGATATTGGAAAAGAATCGACATTGCCGGTGTCTGAATTAAAACCGTCAAGAGGACGGAGCGGCATTTAAAGCAGACGTGTCGATATCGCTTTAGACATTTATCCAATTTGCGGTCAGTGACGGATAGCAAGCAAATGGGAAAAATTGAAGGCACTTGAATGCGCAAAACAGATTACGCGTAACTAGGTTTTCAGTTAAAAGTTCCCTCTGTCCACAAATAAAATTTAAATTAATCGTCAATTTATTTTATTTCCCGGTTCGCGCGTTTGTGTGCGCCAACTCCTTTTGTCTTTTCTGAACGTAATCGTCCCGTATCGATCAAAAAGGGGCTTTAGCAGAAAATGTCGGCACCTAATTTCTCCAATGAAAAGTTTAACGATTTTAATACGCGAACAAGCAAAAGTTCTACATTTTTTTTGTTTATACGTATTACGCCCACGCTTTAGAAATTGCTACTAGAATAGATTTTGTTCGAATAAGTTTGTTTAAATTCTCAGATTAACGAACGAAAGGAAATTTTTCGGACGTTTATTTAAACACATTTAAAATCGTTCGTTCAATTATTATTAAACATCTGTTCCGGTTATATTAGATATGACCTTTACGACAATTTAAAATGATTACTTTTTGAAAGTGACAGGGAGCTTGTTCCATATTCAGTACTTCGCTATACACCGATTTCCGGTGTTAATGCATAATTGATATCTTAAGATAAACCATAAAACACCTCCGCTTCAAATTTATTACATAACAAGATTGTAGTTTATCGATTTTTTTATACAACAAATTGGCGCATTAAACAATGCATAAATTCACAGGGTTCAATTGTTAGTGAAAGTCGACAATTGCAAATAAATAGCTGAAACGTGACAATGAAGTTCTCGGTTTCAGAGACCTTCTAGTTCGTGCGAAACAATATCGCACGTTTTTGTTGACATCTATCGACAAAATTATGTATTATTCACGAAGATATTGTCTATATCCAATTGGCCAATTGAACGTGTAAAACAATTAGGCAGTCCTAAAAATGTTACCTGAACAGTGCAACCGTTGCGGTGGAAATACTTGGTCAATTAAGTAATAATTCGAAAACTCGACGAGGAAACTACAAGCGAACGGATAAGTTTCGAAAAATCCGACGCGCATTTATTTTGCACGTTCGCGTGCAATCTTGGATTTATTTCGATCTTTATAGTACCGGAAAATAAAATTGTAGAAGCATGTTACGAGTTCCATCGATCGATTTTAATTGCGAAACAAATAGGAGACATCTCTGCAATCATTTGTATTCTGTTCGTAATAGATTTGCTGTCATTCACCCGTTTACGCAATTTACCATCGTTTTACGATTATTAACATCGATCCACATTTTTTTATTACAATTACTTATAAAATTTAGTAACTTTTTATTGGTGACGTGCACCGGAAATTGTCTTCGATACCGTATGGGTGCGATCGTCTTGCTGAAAAAATAATCTGATTGCTCGCATTTGCATTCGCAAGGGCGTTTTCCAGGACAAGGGCGAATGCCAGGCAATTGAAAACGAACCATTTTTTCGAAATGTCACAACCAAAAACGAAAACAACGGTATAAACTTACTCTACAGATTCTTTTTGTCCAAAAAATCTCTTATTGGCGCAAATATTCCTGAAAACAATAAATTCTGATGATCGGTTCAAAACTATTCCTTAAAGTTTTAATCATGACAACTATCTACAACTAGAGATCGTGCCGTATAGAAAAAAGACTTGTCAATCATTCTCGGGCGCCGCCCAGTATTTTTAAAGCGGAACACATTATTAAAGTATGCGTTTCGACGGTCATTAAATATTATAAATACAAAACAATGAAACTTCTCTTGACGGACACTTTTAAAAGTCCCGGCATCGTTTTATAGCGTTCGTTATCGAGAAGTTTCGTTATGCGTCACTCGGTTTAGTTCGGATTTAGGTTCGGTGCGCAATCCAAATCAAACGAGCGTTCTTGAATTACACAATGATCGACAGGTCTTTTTCTATATGGCACGATCTCTAAGAACTAGATCTCCACGAAGACGAGCGTCGTTGCTCAAAGTTCCCCAAGGTTTAAAAGTCAAGCGAGATAAACGTGTAATTGAATTCTTGATTTTTCGTTAACCATTTATTACATTAAAGTCCAATAACCTAGAATTTATTAAAGTTAGACGTACTATTTATTACTATATTTGTAAACGCGATCACAATAAACTTTAATAGCGTGCAATAAAACTTCTAGTTGACTATTTTTAGCAATAAATACTTATTGGCCGATTTTTCATTTAAGGCTGTCCAAAATTCGAGCACTATCAGTCGCCAATTTTGGCTATGAGACCACCGATCGCGAATTTGAATGGTGGGTTTCGTGAATTATCGTTTCATACGTAGAAACGTTACAAAATGTTACTATTTTGTTAAATTTAGTACTAATTTCCTCCTCAAAAAGTTATGGCAGAATTATTTTTATAGGATGATCACTTCTTCGAAAGATTACCGAATAAAGTAATCTTGCCAAGTGCATTGTCATGTACTAAAATCGGCGTTAAATGTTTTATTATCTAATTTAAGTGAATGATGACCGTACTCAAATAAACGTGACCGACGGCTGTGTGAAAAAAAAAACAACGAATTGCTCAACCAGGAAGTCCAAACGATCCCGATGGAAGACGAAATAATCATAGCATCCCAAATTAAGAATAAAATCCGAGCCGTGCCGAAATGAGTCATGGCAAGTCACGGGACTGACCGCTATTCAATTATTTGACCCTAATTATCGTGGCGCCAGACGGAAATCAGACTGGGAAAAATCGTCGCACGTCACATTGTGCGTCCTTTACTCCGGTCGCCCGTCAAAAAAGGCTGTCTGAAAGAGCCTATTCGGACGTAAAGCGTAGCTTTACTATGTAGTGCACTTATCGCTTTTTGAACGTGACTTATTACGAAAGGTGTTGCAGTTGCATAAGTTATAAAACATATTAATCAGGATGTTGCGCATAGTTTTGACATTCAGGTATTTGTAGTAAATGTAAATTGGCTGACACGGCAACTGTGCACAACATTACGTTCCGGAAATAACCATTGACGAGGAACCAGGTATGTGGGTACCTGAATTCATTCAATTCCAAATATAATACAATTACAATATTAAAGGAGCGGAGTACGGTAATTACCCCCCACCCCCCTACTAATTATTTATTGGGCAGTTGGGAGCCGTACGGCAAGCACTAATGCATTCGAATTTTATTTTAAGCTTTTAACGAAATATTAATTGCTCGTAAATTTTTATGGTGGCCAGAGATACGAGCACCAGCATATTATACGGTCGTGCAATTGGTAGATTTTTGCAATGAAAATTAAAAAATTTAATTTTGTCACGATGCGCGCCTACAGTAAAAAAATAGATAAGTACTTATTGTTAAGAGCTCGTCCAGTTTAAGGTTGGAACCGTCGATCATAATGGTTACTATAATTTTCTTTAATTTAATGCAATATTGTCGATTTCTTTTTAATTCTGCGAGAAGAAACAGATTAGAAGTCTTTATCGCTCCCACTAAATGTACAGCGAGAGACTTATTTTATGTCGCAGACAACGTGGGCGAGCACGTATGCAACCAATCGCGCAACGAGTTAGAATTAACGACACGCGTTCTAGACTAGTTATCTAGTCTTTCCGTTTATGAATCTTGGCTTATTACCTAGTTAGGTCGGTCAACATGGAAATGCCGCCCCGAAACCTCCGTAAAGACGAAAACATGCCCAGATTCGAAACCAAGACCAGAAATGTTCTTTCAACACATTTCACATTTTCTTGTCCGCAATAGTATCTACTTACTTACGTATAAAACTCACCCACCACTGAATTTAAGATTGCAAAAGCGACTCACCTGAAACAAAAAAATTATTGTAAATAAAAAATGCAGTTGTAAGTACGTATTTAAAATATTTCAATTGTTTTAGAAATACAGTAGAGCATCGATTATCCGAACACTATTGAGTCCCAATTAAACCCGACAATTGACGCTTTACTGTACTTACGTTAGTTAAATGTCATTGAAAATTATCGTTAAGAAGAACGTTGTGAATTTCTCACATTATTTTTAACTTTCGACAATTAAGTTTTTTTTTTAAATCGTCATCAAAATCAAAATGCAATTGCAAGTCGAAATACATTAGATGATAATACGAAGGATGTCTTTTATGTTTTGCATACTGGGACATAGAGGGCGCCACTAATCAAATGTCAGTACTAAAAATTAACCGCCATCTTTAATTAACCTAAATCCAAAGTTTCAGTGCGATACGCGTAGTGTTGTAGCTACAACGAACTGTCAAAGTTGACAAGTTAGTCGAAAAATGGAATTAAACCGTGAAAATTCTCGTGCAATAATTTTTTATAATTTTCGAAGACAATTATCTCAACAAGAATGCCCCGTCGAGTTGGTTTCTGTTTTCGGAAACAAAGCACCACATCGGTCAACAATTTCTCGTTGGTATGGAGAATTCAAACGTGGACGGATTGGTCTTAGCGACGATCCAAGAGCAGGTGCACCAAAAACGGCAGTCGCTCAGGAAAACGTCGATGCATCAACAAAGATCGACATGTGACATATCGCGAAATTGAGGCATCATTGGGGATTTCAAAGACTTCAATTCAAAAAATTTTGCACGAAGAATTGTGTGATGCCGCATCTGTTGACCGAAGAACAGAAAGCAGCCAGGGTGAATTGGTGTCAAAAAACTCTAGGCCGCTTCAACGCAAGAAACTCTAAAAACGTGCACAACATCGTGAGTGGTGATGAATCTTGGATTTACTCACACGAGCCAGAAAATAAACGCCAGTCGTCTGTTTGGGTGTTCCAAAGTGAAGAAAAGCCGACAAAATCATCCGTTCTCGAAGTGTCTCCAAAAAGATGGTCGCGACATTTGTCTCGAAAGCACGTCATGTAGCAACGATTCCTCTACAAGATCAAAGAACCGTTACTGCCGATTGGTATACAATCATTTGTTTGCCGCAAATCATCGCGGAGCTTCAAAAAACAAACCCCAAACGTAGATCATCCTCCGTACAGTCCCGATCTGAGTCCCAACGATTTGTTTACCTTTCCGAAAATCAAGGACGGACTGCGTGATCGAAGGTTCCAGTCGTCAGAAGGAGCAATCGATGCCTTCACAAACGCAATTTTGACTGTACCAACAAACGAGTGGAATAACTGCTTCCAGAATTGGTTTCAGCGAATGCAAAAGTGCATTAATCTTCATGGAGAATATTTCCGAAAAACAATGAAGTCTTTAAAAGCTATTTACTTTTTTATTCCACCTCTATATGCAAAACTTAAAAGACAACCGTCGTAGTACCTAATTTGCACATCGTGTTGCGCATCAAAAAATATCAGGAAGCGAAGGAAAATGATCTATTTTGGTTTATTACTACCAATTTCGATCCAATATATCATCATGCAAATGGTTTCGTCGCGTAATCCATGCTATTGTGAATGAAAAGTAAGCCTTGAAAATTAAAAACAAACATGCAATTAAAATATCGTTTCGGTCACATTAAACATCTTCAATAGGAACCAACGGTATGTCATGATGTCGAGCCAAAAAAGTTTTTACTTTCAAACGTTGCAAGTAAAACAATAGTGAAGGGAAAATATGTTGGAAACGACGCATCACGACGTCCTTCAAGTGTAATTAATTAACGCGACAAAAGTAGTCGCTTAAAGGAAACCAGGCTAAATATGGAAAAACATCCACTCGGTTCATGTTTTAATAGTCGTAAACTAACAATACGGCACGTTACAAGCTAATAAGAGATTCAAACGACGCAAAAGCAGATAATTTACCTCAAGAACATGATGTTTCTCAATACGGAAAATGATGACAATTGAAATTTATCGAACAATAGCCAATAAACTAGGAGGAGGGGGGGGGGAGCATCTAATAATCGTAGAATATTTACAACTTGACCTACAGAACTTCGAAATTAAACGGATTTCTTTGAATTTAAAAAAGAATTCGAATCTGTCGGTATCGTGTCGTGGTTTCGTTTCTTTTTTCTTTCTTTTCTTTCGGTAAGTTAATCAATCTACTTGGAAAATCTTCTTCCGGCCAAACGATCTCCAATCCGATAAATTTTCGAACTTCCAACAAAACAGTCCAAGCGTCTACCGACGAGTCGAAAGGTCGCTAGATCGGCGCCGGCGTCGACGGCGACGTTACGAAACGTAAACATCAAAGAGACTACTTCAAAATGGAATTAATTTCTATATTTCTGTGACGAGGAGGAAGTCAATTACGGGGACAATACCCGCTCGAACGTATGTATTGTATTATAAATTTCTTGAATGAAAGTCGATATGTTTCGTAAGCAGACATAAACCTACCGACGCGACGCCGACGACGCAAAATTGTTGTACGTTCCTAATTTTTCGTTTGTATGCACTATGCAAAAATTAGTTCAAAGGCGGCACTAATAAGTAAGCTAAGAACGTAGGCTCCATTGTTCCTTGTATACGTTAGATTAATTAAAAACAATGATGACGTCATCGATCAGCGCCGCATCGACTTGGTACGAAAATCAATTGCAAAATGTTAATCGGCGCGGTGTGTTATCGAACAAACAACAGCCGCGACGTCGTATTCTTTTTAAATTACGAAACTACGCTCCCCCAACTGCAGGAATAGATGTTTAAAAACAGAATTCCCATTTAATATAACATTGCTAAATTGACCTTTTGAATTGATCAATAGTTGACATTATTATCAATTCACGTGCTACTTTTAAACGGTTAAACAACGGTCAACAATAATATTTACATGTTGCACATTTTTAAACGAGGCAAAATTAATTACCGCTCCATAACAATTTTAAATTAATTTGTAGCAAACATGTAGTTAAATTACGATCACATTAATAACGAATTCCATGTATTTTATAAAGTAAGGTATAGAGAAAAAATTAAACAGCAATATACACATAATGTTTCATCAATAATTCGAAAAATATATATATATATATATAGTTTTTTCTTAAAACGTCTCCTTTCGGAGTTGCATCGTTCAAAAGGGGAAGGGGAGTAAAATTAAATTTTCATTTTATACATTTTTCCAACTTATCATCTCTACACGGGGGGGGGGGGGACGAAAATTACAACTCCCGTTAGTTTTTTTCCACGTCGGAGAGTTAAAAAATTTTGCAATTCAGAAAATCTTTCTAATGCTCGATTTATTTGGAACCCGCGAAACCCGCAATTTTCGAGTAAAAAAAATAAAATAAGTTTCATCTTCGCGAAACTTGAAACATATTAAAATTAATATGGGTGATAAAAATCATCTATTAAAAATGTAGTTCTTGTACATTTCTCCAAGTTTGAGAAATACACAAAATGAAAACCTAATTTCCTTTCCCTTTTTGAAGGATAAAACTCAAAAAGGAGACGTTTCAGGAAAAATCTTTATACGAAAGCCATCCCCCACCCCCCTAATAATTTTCGACAAGGAATCGTCCCTTGAAGTTCCTCGCATCATTTATGAAACACCCGTGTATATTATAAATAAACCGCCAAACGTAAAAAATATTTTCTTCCAGTTTCAAGTGAACTTTTCGATGTCCTCATCGATCAGAACGATCCAATCGATCAGTACGCTTTAAAATCATTATAATTTAGCCCGACCGTATCTTATTTTTCGTAAAAAAAAAGAAACGCAAAACTTGAAAATATAAAAGGTAAAAGTCGCGTTACGTAACAGTGGATTAACAGAATTATTGTAAAATGCAACATGCGGGGGCCGAAGTGCACAACCGTTGCAAAACTAGAACCAGGAAACGCAAATATGTATTTCTTTCGCAAACCTACACGCCACGATTTATTCATAATGGGTAATTTACAATACAGTCGTAAAGTTGTAGCTAAAGCAATTTCGTTATTGGTTTTTAGAATAGCCTTTCAGTCAATTCAACTGTTAAATTTTATGTAAACATCAATCATTTTAACTTGCACGGCCTCCGTTAGTGAAAGACCAATCGGCTTGCCGACGCATTTTCCTAATTTTTTTACCCTATGTACAATCGCGTTCAACGAAAATGTCATCTATTGTCTTCTATTTCAATTAGCAAAACGTTTATCCGACGATTGGTATTACGTCGAAACGACAATTAACGGTACTTAGAAAGTAGTTGTTTTTAGTACACAGGGCTTCCGGCGACACACCCCATTAAAAAAGTAAATAAAGTAAATATTTCTCAAAGTTAAAGTAAATAAAAGCAAATAAAAGCCAAAAAAAAAGTAAATCACTGGAAGCACTGAATATACCAAACAAAGAAATCACAAACTACACGTTTTCGAAATCTCGAAAAAATCAGGTTCTTTTTTTTGGCAAAATTTTTACCCGAACGCTTTGCGACGCAACGTTCAGAACAAGTCGCAAACGACTAGAATACTCGTAATTCTGGTGTAACAAAGCAAAAATGACGAACTGCGGGCGTTTAAATAAATTACAAGTTTTGCATAATCTCGATAAAATGACACTACCTGATACGCATAGAACAGATCCGGAATTAGTTGAAAAGTAGTTTTACGAGAATAACAAACCAATAAATGACGAACTAGGCGCGTTTCCGGCGATTTAAAATTTTTGCGAAATCTCGAAAAAATCCCTTAGTTCGCGTTTTTTTTATTGGCAAAATTTTGACTCGAACGTTTAGAGATAGAACGTTCAGAACAAGTCCGGAACGACTAAAAAAACTCGCTTTTCTAGTATAACAAAGCGAGAAATGACAACTGCGGGCGTTTAAATAATCATTTTTGCATAATCTCGATAAAATGACACTACCTGATACGCATAAAACAGGTCCGGAATTACTTGAAAAGTAGTTTTTCAAATATAACAAACTACACATTTTTATAATTTAATATATGAAGTAGTTAGTGATCTTAACAATATACAACAGCAGTTAAACACATTAATTAATACATCTGATAATGCCCGTGTATCACTAACAAATCAAATACCCATTACAACTTCACCAAGAACCAAATCACTAAGAAAAGGACCTCTTGTACACAGTCTACTCTTTTCTCAGATTCGTGAATAAATAAAAAAAAGTAAATAAAAGTAAATCACTGGAAGCACTGCGTACACGACGTGATTTTGATCGAGGAGCGTCAAACAGACTGATGATTAACGTGCTCGTGCTGCGATTTGGACATTTTCATTGCAAGCGGTTGTACATAGGTACAACTTTTGTGCATTTTAATTGGGCAGCGCTTTCGACATCGTTCCAGTTTTTCCATTTTTATGTGGTGCTTCTTTTCAATGGCTTCTTTTATCTTTTTACGTAAACCCAACGTTGGTGTGTTTAAGATTATCATCATCATTTTTTGTTTTTTTTTGGAATCCACTCGCACGTTGGCCAACGTCGGCGAGGATACCGTCGCCGCCGCTTTAAACTTTAGTTTAAAAGTTCGATCCATTTTTGAAGATAAAATTCGATTAACGTGCTGCATATTCGATGGGCGTCTATGTACTTTAGCGCAAAACTTATACCAACGAAAAGAATCGTGGTATCTAAATTCTTGAAAACAGAAATCACAAACTTCGCGTAGGTTATCACAGCAAAAAAGAATTATTGGAAATAATAAATGGTTTCTTTCTCATTGCAGTCCCAACGCGACAATTTACATAACGAACAGGTTGTTACATTCGATGTTTAAGGAAAATCCACGTACAAAGTCGAAAACATAAAAAAAAACAACGCAACAATCAACCTTATCGTCCATTACGATTTTTCGTGTAAAAACCGAACAAGGTAACGAGAATTTTTCTCCTTTCGAGCTTCGAAAATAAGGAATCCGGTTAAATGAATTCCACATTTGTATAGAATTAGTAAATGAAAGTGAAATTGCAATCGAATAACTCGGGTCATAAAATCCAAGCGAACGACCAAAACAGACGACGCCGACGCTGGGGAGCGTCTGCAGGACGATAGTTAAGCCGTCGGGGAGAGGGTACGTCGAAAGTGACGTCACGTGTCCCTGACTGTGGCTGGTCCACGTCTAGTCGCGAACACTTGTTGAGGACGCTTGCAGAATCGCGACCAAGACCTTTCTAAAATGGTACGGTCTTCGAGGTTAAGCGCTTCGAGCGAAAATGCGATTTCCTTTACCATTTATAAGAATAAAATTAATTTTGTTTAACGTGAAGTGCAACGACCTCAGCGAAAAGGGAGAAACGTAAATTGCCGAACATAGGCTTACGCAGAGGAGAGACACGACGACGGCGTGGACCCCATTAAACAAAAAGATAACATTTTCCGTACAACAACCCTTATAAACGACGAATATTTTCGTAATTGTATTACACAGAAACTACGACGCTACGCAGAAAGCACATCGGGGGACCGATGAGATAATTCAGATTATTCCATTATAAACAATTTCCAGATGATATTGCATAATAACTCGAGGACCACTTTAAAAATTGCGACGACGCGTAGCGACGCGACGTGCACGGAGAATTTGATACCGTCTAAACGATTACAAAATATTATGTAACGATGATAAGTTCTAAATGTGGAACGAACGCTATCGATTTCCACAACGATGTGTTCCGGTGAATGACATTTTTTTCTTCTTACGTACAATTCTGCCACCGTACCAACACACATCGCCATTATTTTTATTGCGCATTGTATACGATGAATGATAATTTATGTGTAGTCGTACAATTTTACTCAAAAAAATTCATTACAGCTCCGTTGTTTAATCGTTAATCGTTTAATTGTTAGTTTAGACACAACAAAACTAAACTGCGGGGGCGCATAAAAGTCGAGCGAGTAGTATACAGCGTGTTCATAATCTTCATCGTGGACTAGTAATTTTCTTCAAACTACAGAAGAACAGTCGGATTTGTTTTTGATTTCTTTTTATATGAAGAACATTTTTGCTTTTTTTGTTACGCTGGTCATTACAGAATTCCCGATTTTAAGTTAATCAAAAATGCGACCCCCGCCCGGACATATTAGTCGTGCATTTTCATAATTGACAAGAATTCTCCGTTACGCCCAACGACGCTAGTTTTATTTATCGTTAACGCCATTTTAGAGAAAAATTACCGGTTCTTCGGCGGCGATTTTTTGACTTAACGGACACACTTTATACGCGTCCATAAAGCAAAACAAGCGATAAATACATTTTATCTCGGGTTTCGTTTAAAAAAAAACAAATTAAAACATAATATTAACTTTGTATCCTCGTTTAGAGGGAATTGGTAAAGATTACGGAAGTTCTCGTTTAATGACGCTTAATTTCCTCATTGAAGAGACGCAAATAAAAATACGCAACAATAACGAATGCGTCATTTACATAAAACAGCGGTAAAATAAATTTCGAGAATAATAAGTTCGAAACCACGTTGTCGACGGGTATTCATCTTAATTATTATTAAAAACGTACGGAAGACACGAATGCTTCGTTTCTTCATTTCGATTTCGATAATTAATTATACGCAAGAATAATAAATTGTTCTAATAGAGGAAAAGTATTTTAAAGACGACGAGCAAGATAAATTATTATCGAGAGTGTGGGGGTACCGAAACCATTTGGAGGTCTTATTATTGATACCGAATGTTGTTACTTTCTCATTGTAAGTAAACCTTGGCGTGACACGTGAATTTACGATAGTACATTAATAGACAGACACTTCATTTATATTTAACTGATTAAAAGCCGTAAACAATCAATTTATTTTTAAAGTCATTATCGATAAAATGAAACAGTAAGTAAACAAGAAGAAATAAATAATCCAATACACTGCGAAGGTTAATCATTAAATAAACAATGGACATTAAAAATAATGCAGTTATACGGCTTTTCCTCGAGTAAACTGTTTAAATTGGCAAAACATGCTGTTCGGCGTCGCCGTCGGTCGGCGTCGTCTTGTTGTTACACGCGGCTAAGATATTAAAATATTACTCAATAAAAGCTGCACGTGGATATCGAAAATGCCAACTTCTGCCAACGTTACATTTTCGAAAACAGTCAACAACAGATGTTGCCTACATTAAGAAGCAACCAACTGGAACAGTTGTCCCCCAAGTTAAAACGACCATATCATTCTGTATTGATTCTGGTCATTCAGATCGTGAAGATGGAAGAGTTACAGTCGCAGTATTAGAAGACGTCGAAAGAAGAAATTTTCTCACAATTTCGACGATTTTGAATAATCAATAATTGTAACCAGTAACACCATGGACATTTTCTACGAGATGATTTAAATTATAGATAAGTACGTGTACAGGGTGATCATAAATAATGAGAGAAAATTTAAGCGACAATTTATTTAGGAAATTAATTCTACAAAAAGCTTTTTTCATAAAACCGTCTCCTTTCGAAGTTACACAGAAGAATAAAATGCTCTTGAATTAATGAATAACAATTGTTGAATATTTATTGAATATATTATAATAATTGTTGGAAAAGTACTGACAACGGGCAACGCTATTTAACAGATAAAACATCAGTGAATATTGGTATGATGTTTCAAGTTTCAATGTAGCGTACGATCACTTATTTTATTTTTTTTATTCAAAAACCGTAGGTTTTGCGGGCAAAACAAAAGAGTCAGAAAAGGTTCTAAAAACAGAGCAAACTTTCGAAAGGGATTTTTTTAATATGCAAAATTTAAACCCTCCAAAAAGGTCCTAAAAGAAATCAACAGGGGTCATAATTTGTACATCCTTGTGAAACCTTTTGATAAGTGAAAAATCGTCTACTAACAGGGCTTCCAGCGACGCACCCCATTAAAAAAAGTAAATTAAGTAAATATTTCTCAAATTAAAAGTAAATAAAAGCCAAACAGAAGTAAATAAAAGTAAATCACTGGAAGCACCGAATATACCAAACAAAGAAATCACAAACTACACGTTTTTAAATCGATTTAAATTTTTTGCGAATTCTGGAAAAAATCTCATAGTATAGTTCACTATTTTTTTTTTGGCAAAAGTTTGACTCGAACGTTTAGAGATAGAATGTTCAGAACAAGTCCGGAACGACTAAAAAGTGAGAAATGACAAGTGCGGGCGTTTAAATAGATAATCATTTTTGCATAATCTCGATAAAATTACACTACCTGATACGTATAAAACAAGACCGGTACTTGAAAAGTAATTTTTCAAATATAACAAACAAATAAATGACAAACTAAACATTTTTATAATTTAATGTGAAGTACTAAGTGATTATAACAAAATACAACAGCAGTTAAACACATTCATACATATGATAATGCCCGCGTATCACTAAAAAATCAAACACCAGGAACTAAATCACCGAGAAAAGGACCACCTGTACACAGTCTACTCTTTTCAGATTCGTGAATAAATAAAAAATAAAGTAAATATCTTGACTAAAAAGCAAATAAAAGTACATCCGTAAAGTAAAAAAAGTAAATCACTGGAACACTGTACTAACTATAATTCTTCTACATTTCGCCAAGTTTGAGAAATAAAATAAAAACGTAATTGTATCCTTCCTCTTTGGAGCTGTGTAACTCCCCCCGCCCGCCCCCCGAAAGGAGACGTTTTAGGAAAAATCTTTATATGGAGAAAACCAATCCTCGGCTTCGACAAGGAATCGTTCCTTGAAGTATTTATTTATGAATCGCCCTGTATATTATCATAGATTATCTAAATTTATCTATGTAGTGCAAACGGAATAGAATGAAAATTTATTTCAACATTTTCCAAATTCGGAAAATAAACGAGAACCGCCAGAAATCACGAACAAAGAGATAATGTGTCTAGTAGCACGTTTCTTGATTGTTAAAAAAAATGTGTGATGATGTATTTTGGCAAACTCAGTATCGCGTGTATAGCCCTATAGTGATACAAAAAAAAGGCATCGAACAATTTCTTTTAACCGATCCACGATCCAAAAAGGTCCAAAAACGCACTGTCCATAAATGCGCTAGTCGACAAAAATTGTTCAAAAATGAACAGAATGTGGGCACTAACGATGATGACTGGTCTCCGAGTGCGCTCGCGAAAGTGACAAATCAAAAATAAAACATCTTCATGTTCGTTCTAAAAATGTTCGCCGGGGATTTTCCTCGAAATTTCAATTACGCGTCCTCTCGACGTTCAAAAACGAAATCGACGACGTACCTCCCCGTTTGGTCGTCTTAATTTAAATGCAACAAGAAAACAAAACGTCTTGACACCATAAAACTGAGGTCAAACGGAATTGTTAAAAGCTCAACGACCACTAATTCGGTTTCACTTATGTTAGGAGAAACGAGCGAAATAATAAATATCTCGATTTCCCAGAATACTAACCGAATATTTAACATTAAAATATACCAAGTAAACGTCCTTGGTTGGGCAACAGAAAATAACCCATCTTTCAGGGTTTACATAATGAAGCACGACGAACCAACCGGCCAATGTAAAAATAATCGCGCAAACGAGCGTATCTCCACTTGCACGGATTATTAAAAAACCGCTTCGACGCCGTTCAGAAAAAAAGTTGGCAAAGGTTAACTTTTAAAATGGTAACTATAATAATATTCCGTTTGTACCAGACGTAAGTTAATAAAACCTTGACCTACAGGCCTTGGAGTGGACAAAAAGTGCCGATCATTTTTTTTTCGGCCATCGCCCAAACGCACGAGACGTATTAGTCGAAATGAACGTCCCATCAGCGAGATTAAAATAAAACCCCGAAAAAGACGGTGAAAGTGCCGCAACGGAACGAAAATAAATTTTTGACGGGCTGCACGCGTACCAAGTCCCCCACCCCCATTAAAATTGGCTCGCAATCGACGAGACGAGACGGTGGTGCGTGCATACAAAATTTCCCACTATTTACAAAGAGTTCGCGTGCAAATAATAACGCTGATTTCGTCAAAAATGCAATGTTCCAATGTCAGGTTGCATTATCATAAAAATGCCATTAATCGTTCGCGTATTGGCCAAAAATTAATGGACGAGCTCCAAATTTGGCTTATTATTACGTGCTTGGCTTATTTTACGACACAACCGGATCATGTCGGTCATTAAAAAATAGTTAACGCATCGTATGAAACAATGAACGAGGACATAAAGTGGATATATCTTGTCTACGAAGCTTCATCAAACAATAAGATTTTTATCAGGGCCCGAGCCCAAGAAACGAGGACGTTAATCTCGGACTGTTTGAACGATACCGGAAATAATTTCGGTGCAGTGGCCAAAATTAAAAAAAAAAAATGCCGTCGACGTTCGCGTTTTTTGACGCAACGGAATTTTTTTTTAATACATAGTTCGTTAACTTCAATTGCGATTTATTTGTGCGTAATTCGACGTTTCGCACTTCCATCCGGCAATTCGAAGCTCGTTTTAACTCCGCGGGCGCTGCTGCGCAACAATTGTAAACAGAACAATCATTTGAAAGGCGTTTGACTCGTGAAAAGCTTGCTCGCATCATCCATTTTATCGGTTTTTAACGATTATAATTTCGAAGCTGGTGCCAAAACCGTAAACAGTCGAATGCAAACAGGGACAATTTTTGTTAATATTGATTGTTCCTTGAACGTTGCGCTAAGGCCTGTTTCAGAGGAGGATACGCGTATCGCGTATAAAATTCTCTTGCGATACTTTTCCGATTAGGTTTTTTCTCGCCAATTCTTGTAGTTAGATAGAATCGGTAGTATATAGCGGTTCGTTGTTTATAGTAGAGTGCTCGAAACTCCGCAAAATTGCCTTCGAGGGGCTGTCGGGGTTACAAGATGAAACCTCGACAAATCGAAAGGGTGTGTTTGTTTATTAAAAAAGCCAAAAGCCGTCAAAAATCGTCCAGTTAAAAAGGGCACTATCTTCACGGAAAGAGTTATTCAGCGTACGTATAGAAGGAAACGTGAACTTTCTTTTGCCGTAAAATTCGTAATTGGTTTTGTGGAATTAATCGTTTATAAAAAATTTTTGAAAAAACGCAAAATACACGGGCTCTTATGGAGAAAAATAACTTTCGGGGCCGATATCTCGGTTCGAACAGCTTAAAAAGTTCACTTCAATTTCGCGTTTTTTACCTTTTATACTGTCACAACTACAAAACAGTGCGACATATCGAAAACTTTTATTCTTTAAAAAAGTTTGGTTCGTCCATCTAGCATCCGACGGTACAGGAAATAAATTTTTATAGGGCTTTATAATTAAGATAGATAATTAAAAGTAAAAAAATGTGCAAATTGCACTTTCGGGAGTCGCGCTCTCAACTGGGTGCATTGCATCTCCCATCTCACTTTTTCCCGTAGCTCCCTCTCATTCTATACGTAATTCTAAAATAAGCCAACATACTATTATTATTATTGTAAATACACCCTATCCGTTATTTTAATAATTAAGTACATAATACAAGAAGCGTTTTGTATTAAATAAATTTACGAGAAGCTCCTATTTCATACGAAAACTACAGTGACTTTACCGTTTAATGTCTCTTTTTGTTGATTCATAAATTTCGTTTCATCATATTTTTTACATTGCACTAGCAAAATGTGAAAAAAGTAGCAAAAATCGAATGAGTTGCATTGGTTCCTGTAGATGTATGGGACGAAAATGTACCAATGCAGTGACAATTCGAAATGTGTCAATGTATGATGAATAAGATGAGTGTTAAAGTATTAAAAGGGTGTGTAATATCAGGGCTGTTAATTTAAACTGCTAAAAGTACAATTTTTAACGTAGGTAATACCGAATTTGCATCATCTAATTTTAGTTTCTTCTACATATTCAAATTAGTTTGTTTTTCAGAAAATGAGAAAACTAATGCCCCAAATGGGGGCGTTTTTGTTTGCGATAATACTGCAGATGCAATACTTGCTCTTGGATTTGAATTTATTACAAAATGATCAGTTTAATTCTGAAAAGAACTATTTTTCATATTGGCAATATACAAGAAATGACTTTAAAACACTTTAAAGTCGATACCCATCAACTGTCACACATGTAGGTAAACATAAATTACCGGAGATTTAATGGCGCGTACGGCAAATTACACAGCGTAAACTAATCTCGCAAGTAGCCAATCGGTGAGCGCGTTTTTAGGTGGAAATTTTAATTTACTCCTCCTAATTAAGAAATAGAGTATAGCATGTGGTATGTTTCTAAAGAAACAGAGTATAGCATTTTCTGTCGCTTGGCGGCCGACGAAATACTCAAATTTAGTATGCGACGCGGTATGAAGCGAGTATCGCCGTCTAAATGATCACATATATTGTAATGTTAGTTCTGCATCCATCACACGTAAAGAGTTTTCGTATTTTCCGACTGACACCGATCCTACAGTCGACGAGGTCCGAATTTTCGAGATTTTTGAAGTCTGTATGCGATACTGTATGAAGGCTGTATCGAGCGTCTGAAAGCTTACATTTGCTATAATGTTAATTCTGTATCGAGCATACGAGAATCGCATACAACCGCAACCTCCCTGCTAAGCGGTCAAAATAAATAATAAAGTTAAATGAGTTGCCACTTGCCGTTTAAATCAATACGGAAAATACCAATAAAAAAAGCGGTTTCGCACTCAAATCTAAAATGTAATAACGATTTTTTTTTAAATAATACTTTATAAACAGTGTTTTTATTATGCATTTGATGAATGGCAGTGGTTGAAAAAAATGCCCGTATCTTTTTTCTTCTCCAATTTTTCTCACATCATCCATAACTTCTCATTGAAGAATAAGAATGACAAGAAGAAAATTTTCAAAAAAATTTAATTATTTAACATAAGTAATTAGGTAGTTAATTTATCTACTGGAGGATGTTTGCAAAATTTGGGCCCGTCATCGCAAAAATGTAACGTTAACATTTCGCCCGTTATAAAAAAAGTTCCCAAAACGCACTCAAAACTAAATCAGCGATGAAACTCCGGAAGAATCAACCAACAACGACGCAATTTTGGACCTCCGTGTTTTTAAATTTTGAGACTTTCTGAATTTTTACTGTATATCTATGAAAATTATGAAAAATGCAAGTTCCAGATTTTTTGGGCATTTGGTTTGCAAGTTATTAACTTTCAAAAACACGAAAATCCCACAAAATTTACAAAATTTTAAATCTTTGAACGGCTTTGAAAAATCTGAAACTTTGGATTTTTCATCATTTTTCATAGATGCATACAGTAAAAATTTAAAAACGCGGAAGTGCAAAATTATATTTTTGTTGGTCGATTTCACATGGATCGACCAAATCATCGATCAAAACATTTTTTTTGCATAAAATTGCATTAGTTTTCGTTTACCAAAGTTCGTCACAGAGCTAATCGATCACCCTCCTGTATCTGCACAACAGCTGGAAAAATCTCGACGTTGCTGGTTTTCCAATTCGTTTTTAAAAAATTGGCCGACGCGATTAAATAATTTAATCAACGCGAAAAAAACTGAACTAGTCCAAATAAAAGTATCGCAGGCGCACGAATGCTTACGCCGCAAACGAAGTGTTTCCTGGAAAATCTATTTGTCGAAAAGCTCTGTTTAGTTTCGATTTCCGCTTCTGAAAATATATGTTGCGATTCGTCGTCAACAATATTTTCTCGAATAAACACGATAACTCGTGGGAACAAATAAACAACGCGTATAAATGCCGACCGAGAGCGGCAATCGTTTCAAAAAAAAAAAACAAATTAAAAATATTAGAAAGGGAACAACTACTGTCGAGCGCTACATTTAAAATAGAGGAAATTGCTTAATCGCATCAGGAAATGCGTTAACGATCGAATCAATCATCGACGAACGAATTAAACTGGAAGATGGTAAACAAATCGGATACGCGATATCGTCTTTCTAAAAATAGAAATCCGCCGATCTGCAAATTTTCATTAACAAAGGTCAAATGCATCCTGCGACTTCGATATAATAAACGAATGTCGGTAAACACCATTTACCACCACAAACGTTGCTCGATTTAAATTTCGTTTCTTTAATCGCGTTCTATTTTTATAACATACCAAAACCTTGAAAACTATGAGATAAGAAGACTATTTAATTTAATTACTTATTCAACAAAAACAAATTACGATTTTAAGTTTAATGTGTGTACTAATAATTGTGGCACATACGTTATTTAAAACGAAACCGGTAAAAAATTTGATTTTTCTAGAAAGAAACTACCCATCACCGAGTAAAATCGACATCTATACAATTTCAAAGAAAATTGCCCGTAAATTCCAAGTTCCTCAAGGTGTACAACAGTTCGATAATCCTACAAACGATACCTCCCTTTAATTTAATAGGTCTAAATCACGTCTAAATATTTCAAGGCTCAAAAATCCAAAACCGTCGGTTGCCATGTTGTAAAATAGAAAAAGTCAGACGGCTCGACGCCTTACGAACACGACTATCGATCCGGAAAATCGTAATAATACGTTACGAACATTCCGGAATCTGACCGGCGATAATTAAAGTAAATGAGAAAACAAAAAACAAATTCGGAAATTGCGATTTCATTTTTTGCATGACTCACGCGTGCATTATCGCAATTATATATAATGAATAATTCGACCTTCGCCGTGTTTCACCTGATGTATTGTTTTCAAGAAAACCGGGGAATTTTCCACAGGCCAAATCGGGCGCAAGTGAAAATATTAAGTTTCAAATCGTACCCATTTCCATTGTGCCGTGAATGTCACCACGAAATACAATTCTTTATTGCGCGCATCCTTAAATTACATCTGTTTACTATGTGGCGGGTACTGCGTGACATGACACTTAAAACAATTGCGGTTTTCCTTGGTGAACTTGGGAAAAAAATTCGAAAACGTTTCGGCATCAACGACGTCCGCCATCATCGCCGTCGTGTACCGTAAGTCGGCTGAAATGTTCATCACACCCCATTGAAATTTTTGAGAAAATGACGCTCGTTTTGCGTTCAACGTAAATATTCACAAAATAACGACAACTATTTAAGTTAAATTAAACCGAAGTTCTTGTTGGAAGTTCGAGCAATCACCTCGACGGAAATTAGAGCAAGACAAGCGAGAGAGAGTTCATCGATACAATGACTCGCTTGGCGAAAACGCAAAAACGCCACCTTTCGAAGTAGGAGTATCGGGCCACGAATCCCGGAGTTTGGGATTAAAATCAAATTTAATGGAGGAGAAAGCGAGATTAAATCGTAATTGTAGTTGGGGATCAATCGCGCACGAATCCTCGATCCTCGATGCGTGATAAATTTCTTCTGTTTGCGTGGCGAAATGAAAACGACCGTGTTTTCTGCGCAACGATCGGTGGCGTTCGAATTTTCAAACAAAAAAGACAAAAAAAAACGTGGCGTGAGAGGACAACGAAAATAATGAAAAATCGAAATAACACGTAGAGAGCACGGGAGAGAGAAAGAGAGAGAGAGAAAAACCAATAATGGATTCATTCCCGGCTAAGAGACAAAAGACGTAGAATATATTGCAGGTGTAGGATAAATGCAATTTGAACAAAAACAATACAAGACACACGTTCGTTTTGGTCACGTCGAGCAACGAGCAACTGTTTAAAATAAATAGCGGCCACTATAAAGTCTATTCAAGTCGTTAAATTGTATGTGTGCGGAGCGTTATTTTTCAAAATGGCCGGAAAACCGGTTTTCGCATCTTGGTCAACGTTTAAAAGCATATTTATCTTGCTGATGGACAGATGAAGATGGACATGTGTTGACCATGACACGAAAACCGGCCTTAATTCGCTTTTCGTAATTTTTGGGGACATGGCCATTTTTTTTTTGAAAAAATGCTTTACGTTAGCGAACGGTTCGAGAATTGGGCCTTAAGCAACGAAAAATTCTCCGTTCGCCTGAACACAACCACCACGAGAACAATTGTTTCAACATACACGCCCATAACAATTAACAATGATTGACGATTGAAAAACCGGCCCAATCAGCTACCTTAAGAGGGGGCTGGAAAAATCAGCTTCTACCATGTTTCCGCTAGTAACGCCACAGTAGTATTTTTCTAATTATTTTATTTAATATCAAACGGTTTAATCGTAAGATGGTGCGATTTTGGCATCAGCTATTTAAATGTTAATTCCTGTTTTCTTGTACTAAATAGTTTCTACAGAGTGCGCTTTTTCATTGATGCATTGGCATCTAATTTAATTATGTTTACGTTGTAAACTTTGCTAGCGTTTTGACGAGAAACACAAAAATAATGAAATGCATGTTAACAAGCTTAAAAAAATTATTTAACTTGCAACCAGAAAAGTTACCAAGTTATGGGAGCGAAAAATTCAAAATATTTCTCTTCAACAAAGTCACAATGATAATGATTATTGATTTTTAAACTTTATTTTTTGTGTAATATGTGAGAGAAGTGCCATTATTAATACAAAATAAAAATTGTAACAATAGGTAATCCAATATTACTGATATATGCACATATGTAATTACTTATGTATATATTTCAGAATAATAATTATTATAGCATGCCATTAATTGCATTAAAGTTAAATGGTTACAGTTTCGTTCTCAAATACATGTAGCTATACGTTATTCACGATAGGTTCCAATGCACGCAGCCATGCGCAAAAGTTACTAAATTGTATATTTGTAATATTCAGATTAAAGTTTTGAACATGGCACTCCGATGTCTACCAATGATTTACCTGCACACATATGACATATTAGTACTGTAAAAATACGAGGTTTTATTGATGACGTGTTGGGACCTAACGCGAATAACGTATGTATATATATCTACTTATTTATGGGAAACGTCCGCCGCATTCTCAGCATTTCTCAGTAATTCACACAAATCATAAACAACAACACGTCGAAATGCAAAATAATTATGCTTACTATCGAAAAACAAACCGAAGGAGATTCTATCTTTTATAGAATGAAAACTTGTAAATAAATAAAACTGTAGGTATGTAGGTATGGCAGGCAAATGTACCTATATACATACTTAATTTTAATTGTTATTTTGAAATTAGACCTTTTTATACAATATTATAAATGGTTGGAATTTCACTATTTAGAGTATAAGAAAATGCAGGAGTTCAATATTTATTTTAGTTTAAGATTTCGTAATAAGAATTACGAGTTCATTTTCGGTATAGGTACGTTGAATAATAATTATTTCACAACGAAATATGCCGCCTATACAGTTTAATTTTTGTTTATCATACGCGAGATTAATGTCCACGAATCAGCCGGCAAATAAAAAAAATACCACTCTAGTTTTTTATAGCATCATCTATTCAATAATAGTTAGACAATTTTGTTAGATAAATTCTTCGAAATCAAGTAGCTATCTGTAAGATAGTTTTATACTTGAAAATGACGATTTTTCAAGAAACGGTTTACGAATTCTAGCAACAATTACACCCTGTACTTTCGTATACGTATTCACTGAACCTTCTTCTAGTCGCTCCTTATAATATTTTAGTCATATAATAGCTAAATATCTTATAATTTGAAGTATTCGGAAGCATGTGTACAACATAGCAAAACTCTTCCTTTAACTTGTTTAGGATAAAAATATAAGGAGCAACTAGCTAATTGAATTAGTATTTATTATCAATTAAATTTTTTTAATAAAATTTAATAGTTTTTTAGTATCGTTTCCTGAAGTGAATCTACCATAGCGACATCTGTTGATTCTCACTTATGGAACCCCCCTCTTAACGGAAGACCCGAATTATCCACTTAAATAAAAACCATTAGAAGTTTCATCGTGGAAGTAGAATTGAGTTTTTTAAAAAAAAATGGTCATGTCGAACACTTACGACCAGTGAATTGCGACTTGAATTCGGTTGTCGTAAGCTTCGACATGGCCATTTTGGAAAAAAACGCTCCTCGACGCTAATGTAATAGGTATCTTTCGAACTTTTTACCACGATCGCCTATGATCTTTCGCGACTTCTGCGGATTATCTCCAAACGCCACTTGGGTCGTCGACGAATTTCTCCGGGAAAACACCTATGCAAACAAGTCGTCAGGATATGATTGGCACAAAGATCGAGAAACCCAGAAAACAGCCGTTCAGTGGGCAACGACGGATATTTATTTTGCTTCATCGCCCCTCATTCTCTCGCGTGCCCTTTCGCTTGTACATTTTGGACAACGACCAAAGGTCGAACAAAAATTACCAAAGAGCACTTTTCGACGGACTGTCCTTACAATTCCGGAAGTTGTCAAGGAATATATATCGGTAAACAAAATCAAGACCAACAAGTCAGAGCGAATGGCATTCTCTTGCGCTTACAAAAAAGATTTCGACGTGCTAAAATGTGAATATCGGATATAAGTTAGGTTTATGGAAAGCGTGCTTTAATTGATCAATCCGTGAACATTAGAAATAGCCAGCGATTTATCCAATAAACACTATTATTTGATATATATCTAAATGCAAAAAATTCACAGGTGTACGTTAAAATAAAATTAGACTCGAAAAGTTGTTCGTCAATATTGGGAATGAGTTCATCATACCAGATGACGATTTTTATGGCATTGAAATTACGTAGTAGGTAAACAAAACGTAGTGCGAATTCAAAACGAATTTAACCTGATATTTTTCCGTTTGTAAGACGCCCCCACATAAATCTGAAATTCGAACGTCTTTCTTTTTGTGGCATCGAGCTGTAACATCGAAGACCTTTAGATCCAAACATAATCGGCATAACAAGGCATTATTTAAAAAAAAAATAATAGGAGAGTATTGATGAAAAATTGTACCTACACAATATTTTGCAACGCATTGTCTAATAAAGAAAAAAAAATAACAACAACCTAAAACGTCTATTATTTTTACGCCGCAAAACGAAAAATGCGCGCTTCAATATAAAAAAAATATTATTACACATGCACGCCACCAATACGGAATAGTAAACATGGCCGTGAAGAAAAATAAACGCGATTAAAAAAATTCCTCGATAAGATTAAAATACCGTTTACCATAAATGTAATGGGGGGGGGGTAAAGAAGCGAGGAACACAAAATAGCAAGGGTCCCGGTTCGTCGAATTTTTCCGCAAATGGTTCGGTTTTTCGATTCACTTTTGAATCTCGTCAATTGTTTGCATGGCGATTGACTGGGAGGTACGGCGTTGATCGGCCGTTTGTACAACTTGTGCAAACGGATCATCGGTGGAGATAAACCATTGGGATGAAGTCGATGAATCAAGGTACGTTTTTAATTTGACGACGACGACGACGCGAAAAGAATAAATTCGGCGCCGAGGTCTTCGGAGAAACGCAGATTTTAATAGCGCGTTCGTCGGCAACGTCCCAAACGAATAAACTCGGAAAAATCATCTGCGTGTCCGCGTATTTTTGGAGGTGTTCAAAATTAAGAGTAGTGCAGTGCACTATGCGCTATTAGTAAAATTATTTTTAGAAATGCAATAAATAGGAGCGGGACTGCGAAGATTATTATTATAACCGAATCGTCGCGGGGTCGCCCGCTCGCTCGCTCGTTCGCGGGCCCCTGGAAATATTCGTACGGAGAAGATTTCTGGTAAGAGAATCATCGAGGCGCTAAAAGGTATCGTCTGATTCAAACTGGAAACTAAAAATTCCAATGATAAACTCGCAAACCGGTTATATATATATATAAAGAGAAGGTCGTAGTTCTTTATTCTAAAAATAACGCTTGATACGAGCTGCCACGAATATGAATGACCTGCTAGTCGCTGGCGCTACTAACACGCCGCCGATAATACAAAAAGCCAGTTGAAACGTTAGGATTTTTCTTTTACTTTTTGGGGGAGCCCCCCTCCCCCTCGTTAACGTGATTCGATTCATGCGAACCGATGCCGGCGACGTGCATCGATCTTTGACGTCACAACATCGAAAACGCATGCGGAATGAACTGAAAACTGCAAAATGGTCGCCGGTAGGTTGTTAGGTTAGGATGACGATTGGCCACCCTCTAGCGCCGCAATTAAATCGAAATTGCCCTTATATTTATCGCTCACCTCTTCGCGTCGTTTAAGCCATCTTCCACAGGGACTTTCTTCGAGTATTTCGCTCTCGTCCTCCGAATCCTCGCCGCTTTCCCTTGGCGATTTATGTTCCTGCTCGTTACTCATATGACTCCCCGACATTACAAATAATTTAACTTGCACGAATGTGGGTCCCAAAAGAGCACTTGAACGTTTTTTATCAAAATATTACACACACCACTCACGTATTCCATGAGAATTAGTTCATAATAATCCAATGTTATACACACTAATTTCGGCAGTCGTAATCGGCGCTATATCTTCTAGTTTTCATTAACAAATTACTGTTGTCGCTATTATCGTTAACATAACACGTACAAAACGAAGAATTGTTACTATTAACGAAACTAAAATCACACCGATAATAAATGGCACTGAATGTCAATTAAATTATTGTTGGGTTTAACGAGTTTCAGAATTATTTAACGTTACCGACTCGTGCCTTCGAATAAAGTAACACATTTAACGCGTAAAACGCTGCATAAAACACAAACTACTGTTCAAGGCAGACTGGGAATACAACACCGTCCTATCGTAGTTTCGTTTAACACGATAACTCAGTCGAAACTCGCTCGAGTCTGCGCCAAACCAACAAAAACACCTTTTGACATCTTGGCGTCAGAAACGGTCAGAGGACGATTTTGTTTATAAAACAAGCGCATTCTTGTGGCACACTAGCGTACTACGCCGGTTGAATTTTTTTCTTTTCAAATCAATCGATCAATCAACGAATCGATCGAACGAAAATAATACCGAGAATTTGGTCATCGATTCGATCTTTCAAGTTATGTAATTTAAAACGAACTACGTGCTGCGCCCACCCACTACTAGAGGGCCGCAACGGCGTAAAGGGTAGTTCACACGAATTAACGTACTTATTAATTCGACAATTTTCCCACAGACAACGATTCGTCTCGATCGCTATTTGACTTTCCCAACGAATTAAACGAATTAATTCTTCGCCAGTGCGTTAGAACATCGTTTTTTAAAATTTACGCGTTTGTGAATCGGCCTCACTCGCGTCCGAACATTCAAAAACCTAACGGACAAACATCGAGAGCCATGGCCGAACCAAAAACACCAATTCGTCGTAAACAATGCGTGCCTCGAACTCCAGTTATAATACCACCCTCGCCCTTCATGCAGAAGCTCGGATACGGAACAGGTTTGTCTTAATATAATAGATAAGTAATTTACAACCCCCTATATTGTTGTCGTAGGCGTAGCTGTTTACAAGTTCGATAGGTCTCCGCGAGCCGACAAAATTCGCTCGCCCTGGGCGTTAAAGAAGCTCATCAAAAAGAACACCGATAACTCCGTACATTATAGGCAACGGTTGGTAGAAGAAGCCACTACTCTGAGGAATCTCGATCATCCGCATATCGTTGGGTTTCGTGCCTTCGTTAAAACCATCGACGATCAATATTGTCTGGCAATGGAAGAGTGCGATAATTCGCTCGGCGATCTGATCGAGAAACGTAAAGAATTGGATTTGCCCGCGTTCCCTGCAAAGAACATTATGAAGGTCGCTCGCGATATAGCCGAAGCCATGAATTATCTACACATTCGAGCGTTGATTTTGCACGGCGATATTAAGTCGTATAATGTGCTTGTTAAGGGCGAATTTCGTATATGTAAACTGTGCGATTTCGGTGTTAGTCTCCCGTTACTTCCGAACGGGATAGTGGATTATGAGGAGGCACGCGGAGATTGTAAGTATGTGGGGACATGTTTGTGGTCGCCTCCGGAAGTTTTTAAGGATTTGACTGTGATCACCTCAAAGGCCGACATATTCCCATATGGCCTGGTTTTGTGGGAAATGCTGGCACTGTGTTCACCTAATACTGAAATGCTAGACGAAAGCGAATGTTCGACGTCTACGTTGGAGAATTTTTCCGGTTTGGAATTTGGGAAAAGACCGAATTTGCCCGACGAAGAATTTGATGATTCTTATAGGTATGTTTTGGAGATTTTCCATTGTTGCACCGAAGAAGAGCCCGATTTAAGACCTTCGGCTTTTGATTTAACTATTAGTATTCCACAGATGATGAAAGAGCTCGAAGGAGTTCATAATTAAACTCGTTATAGTTATACTTTTATTTTTATTGGTTATTATCAAAATTTTAATTTGCAAAATTCGTAAAATGCTTATCTAAGGGTTAAAATTAATATTAGCCCGAGGAATAAGATTAAAACAACGACTATAATTAATTTTGTCTGCAAAAAGAATTAATTAATATTAGATTTTTGTTGGTTTTTTTTTTAGAATTGATTTATACCTTATTGCACTTTTTTTTCTTTTTATGGGTTTTCTCGATGTCTATGACGCCCTGCTCTATATGATCAGTTGCAGATATCGCATGATATTCTACTCTGTTAACGGATTCATGCTGAAAATAACTATTTGTCTGAAATTGTCTATAAATATTTGACATTTTTTATTTTAATCAAAATTTTAAAAGTCGGAAGCGTTTATTATTGTGATAGCGACAATTGATTGTGATAAAAAATCTATTGGCTTTTTACTAATGATGACCAATATTTTGTAATACGAAAATTATTTTTCAATATCGAGCGAATATAAAAGCTATTTTACGAGTTCAAATAGAAATAATAAATATTTTATAACAGAGTATTTTGCTTTTTATCGCTTATTAGTGATTACCTGTTCTTCAACTAGTCTAGCAATTGTCATAAACAAATCCAAAACCTCATTCAAATGCCGTTCAATTTTCAAGAGCTCTTCATGCCTCTCTTCTATATCTAATAACTGTTGTCTAGCTTCTTGTGTCGTTATTAAAAACTAAAACGATAATAATTGTACACATTTGAAATTGATATGCTGTACTACCAGAACAGAAGAGACCAACAAACTTTCTCGATGTGTTGTAGTTTTGTTGGTCTCTCCCTGAACACCAAACGCACACAATCTCTACATACATTATCTGTAAAAACGTTAAACTTCTTTTCTTCCAGTAATGCTTCTAATTCTGCATCGTCTATGTCTTTTTCAACTGAAATTCAACTTGTTCGATTAAAGAATATCTTTTAAACAATATATCACCTGCTTTCAAAGATTTTTTCAACAAATCTTTCTGTTTGTTTTTATGATATTCCAGGAATCGCTGCTTTCTTTCAGGGCGTCCTGAAACTCTTGTTTGAGCGTAGAAAGTTGAACCGATTTAATTCTGTATTCGGTCGATGTTGTTTCGGTCGTTTTCTTTTGTTCGCCACTTAATTCAGTTAATTGTTCTGATATTTTGTAAGCGATTAACGTGTTTGTCTTAAAAAGCGAGTCCAGTTCGTCTTGTTTGGCTTGAAATATGAAAACGATCAATTTGCTTTATGTAGATTTCAGAGAGATGCTAGTTACCTTGGGAAATTTTGAACGTGTAGTTTTTTAGAATGTTGTTCGCAATGGACGTGTTCTTTTTTATAACTGCAATATTTTCTCTGATACGTTCGCCCTTTTGAAAAATCTGACCTACACCTTTGTCCTCATTTTGACTATCGTCAGTTCTTATTGAATTTAAATCATCATATTGAATCTAAAATATATACTATAATAATAATTTGATGTTTTGATAATATGAATATATTTACCTGTTGCATTTCTCGTAGCCTATCTTTTACAGGCGACATGTTCACAAATTGTCGTACTATCAGCACTGGTTATCAGTAACGCTGTAGTTATAAATGATAACAACTATTTGAAATAAGTATGTTTACTTAATAATAAGCAAGTTTGACGATCTCTAATACAGATATGCTGTTCAACAAAAATGTATTATTTTTAACAATGTAATTGGGAAGTCTGTTGATGAGTCACTGGGGAAAACGTTAAATAATCGCTCTCGTATCAAGGGAGGAAGGAAGGCGTTATAAGACCCACCAGAGCCTGAAAATTAGTTGTAGAAAATCAATTATTTGGACGTTTATTATTTTCTAACACCCCCCAAAGCTAATTTCTGGATGCGCCACCAAAATAATAATATATTATCTAAATCGTGTTTAAAAAGTGTGTAATGTTTGACGAATTAAAATATTGATCATATTCCAAAAATTTAGGAAAACAGTGCGTTTCTCATAATTGTTTTTATGATAGGTAAATTGATAATAAATTACGCTAAATGAAGTAACAGCAAAATTATTATTAATACATTTTAATCTAATTGTCTATAAAAATAAGGTATAAAATCATCAGTTTTTTTTTTTTTGGTACCTGTTCGATTAAAAGAGATCAGCCATCATAAACGGGGGACGAAGCTTGATGTGAAAAAAATGTTGGTAAATTTTAAATTGCAAAAATTGCTTTCTTATCCTCTAATTTCCACTTATCAAATTTTTAAAAATGTGCGGGATAAATAAATCGAATCGACATATGCAGTTCTCTCTTGTTTTCAGGATCGCTGATTTTTCGCTCATTTTTTAATACGGAATTTGTCCGTAGATGGCGCTGATATTAGCACTTTTCGGAAGTTCAGTTAGATATGGCCTATCCAAACCTATACGCAACACGTCATCAAAAAAAAAGTTACTAGATTGTTTATTTGTAATTCGGTTTAAAGTTTGGAAAGTGACATATTCTATAGATGATTTACTTGTGCACACATTAGATGGCATAAAGAAAGACTACAATTTATTAACACTGTTAAAATACGAGGTTCTAGGTGACAGCACTGTGTGAAACGTTATCATCTAGTAACCTTGTATTGATGACGTAATTTGCATATAGGTTTGGACGAAGTGTACGGGTATAAAATTCTCAAAAACTTAAAGTTACGTGAAAATAAAGTGTGTTTTCAAACGCTTTCGGACCGTTACATTAAAGCTACATCAAAATGAATGAGACTTCATTATTGCCACAATAAAGTGTTGCCATAGTAATAATAGACGAATTTATTGTTAAAGTTGCTTTAGTATTATTATGGAATCTTGGTTTACCGAAATAAAATAAATCGAATCGTCCCTCATTTTAGGGTCACTGGTTTTCTGCATGGAAACAGCCGATAGATGGCGCAAATATCAGTAACGCATGTTTCGGGCAACGCTAGTTACAGTTGAAATTTAAAATACTGCAAAACTTCGTTGGTTTTGATTTAGTTTTCGGTGACTGGTGTTTTGTGTTGTTTCTTTTCGAACATTTTCAGACTATGTATAAAGACAATAGTGAAAAGTTTGTGTTTATGGCTTGTATTCCTACGATCCAGGATTCATCATAGCTGTGCCGAGAGGTGAGTGCATAATTATCATGTTACTTTGTAAATCTAGTATTAGCATTGGTCATAATATGTATAACAATCTATATATTTATTATTTACAACAACAATTAATAATTTATAGAGTAGGTATAAAAATGATTACAATACGATACTTACAAATAATTAACTATAATAACTTATAAAGTAACACCTACCTATTTATTCCATATTGAATTTTAATTGAAATTTATTGTTTTAAGAAGGCAACACGAATTAAACGTGTTCATTGAATAATGGTGCTCAGAAAGCTAATTTATACTTATCGGTACGTTAAATGGAAAGCTAATATGATGCGTTAAGCCCAATCTATCGCCAAGACACAAACCGAACAGTTTTAAATAAGTTCGGTATCTCTTCGATTGTCACGTATCACTTAGAAGCGAAAGAACAATTTTTACACCGATCTCTCTCTCTCTTTTGTGCTCCTCCGATTAATTCAAAGAAATATTTCGAACAAGGCACAACGATACAGTGGAGGCATATTAATACGTTATAATTGACACATATGAAAGTAGGAGCTAATCTCTTTGACCCGATGTCATTTCTTCATTGTCTTGTTCTCGCAGTGTTTCAAGTAATCGCTAACCATGTTGTGTTTGTTGTCGGCTGCTAACTTAACGGGCGTCATGTTATCTTGATTTTTAAGCGTCGGATCGGCTCCGCCTCCCATTAACTGTTTACAGATGGTTAAATGACCAAATAAAGCCGCTGCATGCAGTGCACTTTCACCGTTCTGCAATTAATATTACAAGTTGTATTAATTTATAATGGGGGATGGGACCAATCGATAATATTACCGGTAATATTCCCAACGACGGTTTGTATTTTAACAATTCACCGATCACAGCGGAATGTCCTTTGTGAGCTGCTTTAAACAAGGCCGTAGCTCCGTCCTGTAAGAGTTAGTTTAGTTTCTATACGTTTAAAGTATAATGTATCGTACGTGTCTTGCGGCGTCCACTCTTGCTCCGGCTTTCAGTAGCTGGGCTACTATGTGGTCGTGGCCCATTTGTGCGGCTATCCACAGGGGCGTAGCACCGTCAGTTCTTCTCGAGTCCGTTTCTGCTCCTTGTGCCAACAGATAAATTAAAACTTTATAATGTCCATTTTGGGCAGCTATGAATAGCGGAGTTGCTTTGTCCTGAAATAAATGAATAAATTATAAGTAAGTGGGAACTTTAGTTGATTTATTTATTAAAGTAATTTACCGGGGATCGGTAATAATTGTTTCGAATATTTTATTATGTGCTTGACCGAATTCGGTACCTGTATAAAATTACTTTTTCATTTTATCTTCAAGAACTTCTCTAATGTCCGTGCTTATAAGTAGTCGAAACTTGATCTTATACTTGACATGTATATGTATATGCTTTGCCAAGTACCGAATGCTGACAACGAGTACTCGGGATATTCATATTTAAGCATTGCTCAAAATTAAGAACAAGAGAAGTATCGACTTTAAGTACAAGCATAAAATAATAACCATAATTTTTATAATAATCGTGCCTTTTTAGAATTTGGAAAATTTGCATTTACTACGGTTTATGAACTTAACTTTTAAGCAATACTCCGTGCATTTTTAAAAATACACCGATCTTACAATTAAAAAAATTCGAATACTTGTGGAATTATTTAACTATGTAAATAGGTACTTCAGAGTGTCAAAAATGACCTTATTAATTACAATTAGAAATGTTTATTATGATCCTCGTTTTTGAAAATGATAACTTTTAAATGATGTTCATTCTCTAAACTTCCAATAGATGGCGCAACGATACCTATTTTAGCAACGAATCCACGTTTTTCCAGCAGAACATTTTATTAAAAAACTTTGTGTCGGGTGCGTCGTTTTATTTCCGCGTAGCTAAATAAATTAAATTTTTTCGAATTTTTCAAATTTTACTCATTCTAAACATTCATAGCGATTAAGTAGAAAAATAACTTGGGCGGTGAGAGAAACTGTATGAAAATTATTAACATAAGAAAATTGTTTTTATCCAATGTCGTATTAAGTACATGTTTTCGAAAAACTGATCATAAATAATTTTAAACATAAAGTCTGATCGTAAAACTACCGTAAATTCTCGTATCCATAAAGATGAGGCTTAGCTTATGGAGAACAATTTTTCAGCATCGTTACACCTAGTTTTCAAGAAAAACGTTTATTATTTGATGCATTTTGATTTTTTCTTATTAGTTAGTATTCCGTGTCAGTTGAAGCTTTAAAGGGGTGTTTAAGATGCATTAATTTTCACAACTAATCAAAGTTTAATATTTATTACGTTATTTTTAATGTTTTTTTCTGCACTTACACAAGCTATTTTGATATGCAAGGCGTCCGATTTCTAAAAAATGAAAAAATTGGGGCCAAATATTTTATTACCGCAGATAATGAACAATAAAAAAACAGTTGTGAATGTGAATTGTGACTGCCATTTTTAAAAATCTTTGTTTACAACTTCTACGTTTTCCCAGTGTTTTCGGTAATGTATTCTAGGCGTCTTCGGATTTTTTCTTGAAAATTAGTGTATTCGGAAAAAGCAAAAACTTATCAAAAATAAAAATTTTTCTCCTCGCGTTTAGCCTTTCCGTTGATGGGGGGGGCACACGATAAGTTTGTATATATTTATTTTTTATTGTTGTAAACTGATTAACAAGTAAAATCTTAAATAAGTTCGTCTAATAAAAATTGTTTAAATACTTCAATAAAATTATAGAAGTGAATGTAGGTATATATTATTTATGATATCTACATTAAGAAATACTTTGGAACAAAGAAAGTTTTTATTTCACTTGAGAATGCAAAGTAATCCCTCATTGACATTATAAAGCAAACCGCAAACCATAGTCGCACATGAGGGTCACACATAACGTAACATTTTAATTAAACATTACTTAATTAAATTAATTTTAAAAAACCTGCGAGGAGTGAAAATTGTCGTTTTTATTATACTATGGGAAAATGGAAGTAGACTTTGTATATTATAATATACATTAGGTATATAAAATTAATTACATTTAATATAAATAGATATCATATAATAGTTTCATCAGATATATAAGTAGATAATCTTAATTTAATTCTAATTTAGCCAGGAAATCTATAAACGTTACCTACGTACTTGTAGAAGTAGCACATTATAATATATAAAATAGTAAATCGATATGCACACGTTTTATGTACATATCAATCGGGAACTTGTTGAATTACAGTAAAACTTGGTCATAACGCTTCCGTTTATATCGCTATTTTTCTTTGGTTTCGATTTCAAATTGCAATTTATCATATGAAATAGCCAGGATAAAGCGCTCTAAATACCAATTAAAACGTTTAAGGAAAGATCAATCGATTTTCTGACAATGACGAAGAGTGAGCGGGAAACATTTCAATTCAATTTATACAAATAAAATTGTCTAAAAAAAAATCAAACAGCTTATAAAAACTTTTCAAAATGATGTAATTATACTAAAAATCGATAAAGAATTCTAAAAAAAGTCAAAATATACAGGGTGTTCTATTTAAAAATCAAACGTTAAGGTCATTTCCGACGTAACCGGAAGTGTAATAGTAGTTCTCTAACAATCAAAATAATAGCTCCGTTGTACTATATTCTTTATAAAAAATATCAAACATAACTTTTCTCAGTGAAAAATAAAGATTGTCTAGTGATTTCGTCGACACCCGATATAATCCGTTATATAAATATAATTGTTCGCTATAAGCAGGTTCGTTATAAACAACTTCAAGTGTATTTTAATTTTGAAAAATCCAAAGACCCACGAGCCGCGGTGACGTATTTCCACAGAAATAAGCGTAAAAACGCTTTTTTTTCAAACGTCAAAGAATATGACATTTTCGAACAGCAAATAAAAAAAGTTAAAGTTTGACAGTTCTGACAAGTGAGCATGAACGAGCATGAAGTGAGCATGAAATCGCACTATCTTCATTTCCCAAGGCTTTCCAAATAAATCGTACTAATTCATTTCGCAATAAATTTATAAAACACAATCTAGAAGAATGTTTTGTTTGAAGTAAAAGGTCCGTAAAAGTCGTGGAAATCCTTACCAATCCCGAGATATGGCGTTTTAAGATAATTTTTGCATTCTTTTGGTACTCTAGGCGCCATGGAAGGGCTGACGTTAATGTGTAGTTTTACGCCATGAGAAGCCTTCCCAGCCGATGTCCCTTGACCCCGAAAAGTCGTGGAAATCCTTATTGATCCAGAGATATGAGCGTTTTAAGATAAATTTTGCATTCTTTCGGTATTCTATGCGCCATGAAGGGCTGACGTTGATGTGCGGTATTGGGCCGTGAGAAGCCATCCCCGGCGATGCTCCTCGACCGCAAAAAATCGAGGAAAGCCTACCGGTAGTCTCGAAATTCTTAACTTTTTGGTCCTTCGAAGTAGCGGTTTTTTCCGTTTGCAATTAATAGGGAACGAAGGGTCGTTTTGCTTCAGACTTAAAAATTACAAGGAAAACGTCAGAATCCTTACCGTTTCCGAGATACAAGCGTTTTAAGTAAATTTTTGCATTCTTTCGGTATTCTAGGCGCCATGGAAGGGCTGACGTTGACGTGTGGTGTTGGCACGTGAGAAGCCCTCCCCACCGATGCCCCTCGGTCCCGAAAAGTCGTAGAAATTCTTACCGATCCCTAGATACGAGCGTTTTAATATAATTTTTGCATTCTTTCGGTATTTTACGAGCCATGGAAGGGCTGTCGATAACGTGCGGTGTTGGGTCATGAGAAGCCCTCCCCGCCGATGCCCCTCGACACCGAAAAGTCGAGGAAATCCAATCGGTAATCTCGAAATTCTCAACTTTTTGGTCCTTCGAGGTAGCGGTTTTTTTTCCGGCGGTAATCGATAGAGGACGAAAGGCCGTTTTATTCAAAATTGGAAAATTTCTAGGAAAACGTCGAAATCCTTATCGTTTCCGAGACACGAGCGTTTTAAGTAAATTTTTGCGTTCTTTCGGTATTCTAGGCGCCATGGAAAGGCTGACGTTCACGTGCGGTGTTGGGCCGTACTATTCTAAAATATAGTTGACATTGACGATTCGGTAATAGGTATATCTAATTTATAACGGAGATGTCGCACCTGAAATTTTTAATCTACCTGAAGTTTCGAAACGTTTTACGGTCAGTTTCTAAAGTAATATATAAATGTATCAATCGATAACGCTTTTAAACGAACCAATCGTATGTTAATATTTCAATATACTATTTGATTTTAGCCAATCAAATATTAATATTTATTGAACCAATAAATTTTATAGAATCCAACCATTAGTTGATTTTTATAGCCAACGATTATCTATCTATTTAAATATATGTATGTACTAACCTAAAATTAACGGCCTATATTTTTATAATCTAAATTCGAGATCGAAGAAAATACACAACCTATGGAAATACCCTAATGACAAGTATTATCCTGGTTAAATTCCAGAATAATAAAAAACGTTAATGTATTAAACATCAATATAAATAACAAAAGAATTACACTTTTATTGACATGCCTACTTCGTGTAAATGTAAAATATTACCGTTTAAAACGGGCTTTCGCATTTACCGTTATTAGCCGAATTTTTTTAAACAAACAAAATATATCATATCATCTTTATTTCATAAAATGCTAAGAAAAACTCTTTGTAGGACAAATTCTAGATTTTTGCGTACCAGAAATGGTAAGAATCTTGTCTAATTCAATTTACTTTCGATGCACTCTACAAATTTAAAATGAAATGCCTAGACGTGGAAAAAATTTTGAAAGACCTTCAGAAATTAGATAACATTGTGGATATTAGGGACTTATACGTGTGATACGTACAGTGCGCTCATAAAAAGTGAAATTAGTAACGTAGAAAATTTTACGGTTAAACAAGAAGTTGATTTAGTAGATATGGGAATAGTGAATACGAGCGGACGAGCGAGAAATCATTTAACTGTTATGAACGTGAGCACACTGATGAAGAACCGTGTAAAACCTCACAAGACAAGATTATATTTCAATGGAATCTTCATCCTACACGTTGATAATTTTATCTGCCTTACGTGACAAGGTTATTAAACCGGCGGTCTTCAAACTTTCGGTGCCGGGCCGCTGACTGCGGCCAGGTGACTGGACATTAATTTTGAACGTGACCGTACATATGTGCACACGTACGGGTGACAAAACGATGAAGTGTCCTCGGTGCGAGTACGGCGCCGCAATAAAATCTCGGCTAAATACATAAATGCTCATACATTCATTTAAGTGTTGGCAATGAAAGTAAAGCTTTGCGCTAAATTCACATTTAAATTTTCACACTGCGAATATAAAGCTCCACAGAAATTTTATTTAAAGAAACTTAATTTAAATTGAAGTATAGAGATGTAAAAATGCAAAAAGTGGAATGTTTTCTTCTTCGAAGAATGTTCTCGAATGTTTTAGTTCGAAAACATATTTCGGCTGCAAACGAATTTCGTAAATGTTTATTGATTTAAGACAAACAAAGCCCTTAGGTACTTTATTTGTTTGTAAAAAGTAAAAGCAGCTGTTAACAGTTGCGTAAACAGCCTCTCGACTTCTGCGTTTTTGTTTGATAACAAGCATATGGAAGCGAGAACAAAACGCAACCCGAACTATGGATGAGTCATCATTTTCAACAACCGTATTATCAAGACTCGTTGAAATATAAATTCGTCTAGGGAAACTCGAGACGTTGTTTTTAATTTATCAAGCAACAAGTCGGCTTCTATTTTCTATGTAACAAAAATTGTTTTAGTATAGAAATCGATTGAAATCACCGAATCATCCCCTTTAAAGACAATTTGTTCTGCCGTTTAATTAAATCGCGCCTTATTCCGCGACGCGACGCTACGTATAAATTGAGATAATTATAGATATCTAGTACATAAATATCCTATTTTCTGCGATGCGAACTCAAAAAGGCCTTAAAAAATTACCAAAATGAGACCGACTACAGGTCGTGTTCTTTTAATTACAAAAATGATAACCCGTTATTAGAACAGGTTGCTTAAATTACAATACGGTGGTTTACAATATATAAATACATACATATTTTGAATATTTTTTTAACGTCGTTTTTTAATATGTTAATCTAATATTGATCTGTTATATTCGATGTAAAGAAAATATTTATCTTACAATATTAATGTAAGGCCGTAAACACGATATTTGCGCAAGATTGTGATGTTGATATTAACAGTGACATCTCGTGCACATTGTTTTAATCCTGTAGTTAGGATTAATTAGTTTCTAGATGGCGGTTATGGTTGTAGTTCACTTGTTATGCTACTGATTTTTACCTAATGTAGGTGCCACCGTGATCAACAAAACGGTTCTCCAGGGCAAGGCCCAGGGATATTCCAAAAATGTAATAATATACAGGGTATTTCATTTGAAAATCAAAAATTGATGTCAGTTTCGGTAAACAAGAAGTGGGAAAAACAGAATTTTTGTCGAAAAGTGACGTTTGATAAGTAGGTGCATTAGATAATTGTAACAAGTACGAAAATGTTTTCTTAATACATAACATTAGGGTGGGGGGGAGGCGTACCAAGATTCTGTTACACATAGTATGTACATATCCATAATTTACAATGTTGACTAAATATTTAGACTTTTAATATTGCTTTTCTACGTTTTCAAACATCTATTAGTATTTAGAAAACGATTAAACATTATAAGGTGCTGTGCGAAAACTTTTGAACGTATCCTATGTGCTATCGAGAGATTGACCGACTAAACCACTTTGTTAAATTAATTAGTCATCCGGTAGCAACGCTTTAATCGCACGTTGAAATATTTCTACATAAAGCACCCTTAAAAAAAAACGACAACTGTATATCATCTGAAAATCGAAATTCTTTGCAAACGTGGGCGAAACCTCGGGGCCGAATTTTAAAATTAACGCGGCTATAAACAGGAAGAACTTAACTTGGAATTCTCGTACCGTTTTGCGCTCTTATTTATTTATTTATTCTGATATTTAATAATCGAAGCGATGTTAAATAAGTAAATAAATAGACTCGAACAAAGTTTAACGCCGTGAAACTTTCTCGAATACCTCGAGGCGTTTTTTGCAACAATGACAAACATGTTTTATTAATACTGCACATGTGTAATATATGGCGTAATTTATTATAAATCGAACATTTGAACTTTGGCATACTTTTGACGATATTGATGGCACAGCCAAAAAAAATCGAAGATTTCGTGTGTTGTTTTATTTTTAAAAGACGAGCGCGCTTTTCGTTATACATATACCTACGTGCATAGAGTAAAAGTGACCTCACGTAGTAATTGAAATTTCTGTGCCAAAAATAGATATGTTTTCATACCGATTTCAGATTCATTTCCTAATTAACTTGTCTACTTTGTATTCAAATCGTCGTACATACGTCGTACGTAAAATTATAACTAAAATATGCGCACATACGTACTATGTACGTACGTACGTCGAAAAGACGAAACGTCGTGTAAGTACATAAATCTACGACATATCGGTCAAGATTTAAATCTCGACGTGACCACAATATCGGAATACGACGAGCGCATCCAGTGACTTGGTTCCATTGGAACCCAAAGTATTGCGAATAATAACAGTTATTGTAATAATTGTAACTGTATATGTGAAATGGTTACGACATTCTGTCACGTATCTGTTTAGTGCACGATTGGAGATATAAAAGACAAAATTAATAAATCGAGCGAATTGCTCTTCGTCGTTGCAAAATATTTCGATTTGCCTAAAACTGGTATATTTCTCGAACCTCCAACCCGAACTCCATCGAACTTTATCAGGTTAAAATAGGGCGGTGTTAATAAAGATACGTGTCGAGAATTCGATAAGGTGGAGGATTTCCAATTTATTTTTGATGGAAATTGTGTTTTTGTCGGGATTTAAAAAAAAATCAGGAAGATTTAGCGTTACAAACCTATTCGAGTGTCTTGTCCTACACCGCACTATTTTACATCGATAAAATAAAATACGTCGTTAAGGAATAAAATAAGATTCTAATTCAATGGTGCATGAAGTGTAAAAACGTAATGTTGACGTTGACGGACAACTGAGTAACAAATTGGTCGTTTCACGGTAATTTTTAATTACACTTTTGTTTTCCGTTTTAATGTGCCCAATTTATTTGGTATTTTAACGATGTCGATTGATTTGGTAGATCCGGGGCGTTTAGGGGCGGTCCCTAAGGACCTATTCCTAAAAATGACCCCTAAAAGTCTCCTTTTTGAAAATTTTGCCCCCTAAGTCCCTTTTTAAATGAGGATAAAGTACTAAATAGCGTCGATGTCTGTTTCGATCGAATCGAGTATAGTTTTGAATGAAATGTTTACGCCCGAATACACCAAGTGACGCGAAGAAATGTTGAAGATGTAGTGTGTTGAGAATGGTTTAGTTTTTAACGTGCCTAAATCTAGGAAACCATCTGTTCCTCGTCGATCCGTATGGAAATCAACATTGGCTTCTTGATCGTAGCGTCAAGTTTCGTCTACGAATCTACGAAACCATCGGTCGTGATTAACGACCACCTCGTCTTGAGCTCTACTTAGAACTCAAGCTGAACTTGACCGAAAAATTCAGTTCCACCACGTAAAACCGGACCTTAACTTCGCCAATTCGAGCTTACATCTGAGACGTGAATAACGAGAGCTTGAGATCATGTTTATAACCTCGTATCGTTCGGGTCTGTCACGGTGATTAGAATTTGTCACTTTGATTACTGAAGTTATTATGGAAGGGGATATTATTAATATAATTCCCGTTACTGTCCTATAATTTATTACTGAGAGAATCAAAGATTACGAATCATCAGTTGGTTTGGTCGTTGAACTCTGCACGATGTTTGGCTTTGTCTTTCTTCGCCTCTTGTTTCATATTACTCCATTGTTTCTCAATCGAATCATTACTCATAGTCACATTTTTCCCCTGAGCGTTGAATAATGACGTTATTTTACTCCACGCCGCATCTTTTTCTTTATTTGTTGTACCGTTTGTGGTTTTACATTCTATTACATTTTTATAATTTGCAACCGGTGAGGTGAGAAGGTGCTTCTCCTCTCTGGTGTAATTGCACCGCTACATTTTGTCCATAATAATGTGGATAACGTGAAAACGAGAACAAAACGTCGCAAACAGTAACAGACAATTTGTTAGGTTAGGTTAGATCTTTTCATCTTTCGTTTGATTTAATTGACACATATTTTCCATAGAAACGTTTGTTCGGACAATTGTTTCCGTGGTAAAAATTTGTCAAGTAAATTTATTGGGAGGTGAAAAAACCGACTCTAACGCCCGGTTCTACCATCTCGCCTTAAGTTCTGCTTAGAGCTTAAGCTGAACTTGACAGAAAAATTCAGTTCCACCACGTAAAACCAGACCTTAACTTCGCCAAGTCAAACTTACATCTGAGACGTGAATAATGAGAGCTTGAGATTATGTTTATAACCTCACATTGTTCAAGTCTGTCACAGTGACTAGAATTTGTTACTTTGATTACTAAAGTTATTATGGAAGAGGATATTATTAATATAATTCCCGTTACTGTCGTATCATTTAATACTGAGAGAATCAAATATTGCGAATCATCGGTTGGTTTGGCCGTTGATGGTCCTCCGCCAGTTCTGTACAACTCTGCGCGATGTTTGGCTTTGTCTTTCTTCGCCTCTTGTTTCATATTACTCCATTGCTTCCTCAACGAATCATTACTCCTAGTCACATTTTCCCCCTGAGCGTTGAATAATGACGTTATTTTACTCCACGCCGCATCTTTTTATTTATTTGTTGTACCGTTTGTGGTTTTACATTCTATTACATTTTTATAATTTGCAACCGGTGAGGTGAGAAGGTGCTTCTCCTCTCTGGTGTAATTGCACCGCTTCATTTTGTCCATAATAATATGGATAACGTGAAAACGGGAACAAAACGTCGCAACAGTAACGGGCAATTTGTTAGGTTAGGGAATTTCTTTTTTTTTTGACGTTCTGTATTACTGTCGCAGTGCGGGATATTTAAAAACTGAAGGAAAGAACCAATCACGCGCAAGTTTTGCAGTGTTGTCATCTTTACGTACAACTTAGCCAAGGCGTGCTTTGAAAAGCGTGGTGGAACGCATTTCCGTCTTGAGTCTTGCTTACATTTGAGCTCGACTTGGGATAAGTTCTAGATCAAAATGGAGTGGTGGAACCGGGCGTTAGCGCTTTAAATTAACGATCGAGTTCTTAGATTTTGTCAAAAAAAAAACAAACGAAAAGGGGAAATCGACACCTATTTTATTGAAACAGAAAAATCTATCATAAATGATTTGACCATTGAGACATATAGACATAGATACATATATGTACCTATACGTAGTAGGTAGATTATATCAACCATCTCGGGAAAAAGATTTAAAATGACTTAAATCAAGAAAATAATTTAAATTTAAAGGTTTCACCTCCGAGTTGGATTAAAGTATCTTTTAGGTATCGATACAAAATTGTCTACTTACGAATTTTGAAATTGCGAAACAAAACAAATGACGATTCGAAGAACAACGTAAAAGCAACGACAGTGGCATTTGTTATTGCCGTTTAATACGTGGAATGGTCGCGACGGATCTAAAAAAAAGTGCCAGAAAACGAAGAAGCCGAAGCTATCAAATCTAGAAAGTAGGATAATCCTCGATTACGTTGCAGACGGACGTTTTTTAGTGTACCCATCGAAACGACCAATGGTTGTTAATAATTAATTTTCGCAGATACAACGTCCGCACTTTTATTTTTATACATTTACTTTATTTCAATAATTTTGATTGCGGAAAAATGTAATCGTGAGGTAGTGCCCGAAATACATCGTTTAAGCACGAAAGCTCGGCATTTTGGAAAACTTTTTGTGTTGTTATTTGGGCGACTTCCCGTTTCAAACGACGCCATATTAATAATAACTTCCATGTCGGAGAAACTCATCTTATGAGCTCACTTACCTTCATGTGCGTGTTGACTTTTGCTCCTTTTTCCACCAGTTCTTTTACAACGTCCATGTGCCCGCACTGGCATGCAACGAAAAGTGGACTTCCGCCGTCCTATAAATAAAAGGCATTGTGTAAATAGACCGTGTCGAAAACCTTTATTTCTGAAGTGGGCAGGAAATACATGGGCGTCCAGTGCGCAATAAAATTAAAACGGATAAAAAACGATGTCAACTGTCCATTACGGTTATAATTTCTGTTCGTTTCCGCAACTGTCGATATAAACAAATACTTTAGGTACCCACCTATATAAAACGGATTTAATGGGAAGATATAGTGGACGTGTAAAAAGAAATATTGTTTAGTTGAGAAATGTCATTTTGATGTTAAGCGACAATTCCCATTGTTAGTCACCTACGCGTACTTGAAAAGGATAATAAACGAAATCGTTATCCAAATATGGGTTTTTATTTCTATCGTTAATGTGATATTGATTTCTCAGTTCGTTAAGTAACAACTTTTCGAGGGGAGCTCTAAAAAGTTGGGCGTATTATGTTTTAGTCGATTATCCTTCTGATTATACATAAGTGGGAAAACTATTTTAAATGTTATTTTATTATAATATTATTCGCGTAAAAAAAAAACGTAGACAATTCATGTTCGCACATTAAAATTTAACGCCAGTTCGTCTTAAAACAGTATGGACCGTTTAATTATAAAAATTGTTTCAACCTTAGAAATTGTTTAACAAATTGATGATATCATCGATTTGTTTATTTTAACTGTTCTTTGACGGCCGCCTTCGCCGAATGTTCTCGTTTACGTTTCGGAGTTCATTCAACATTCTCCAGATTACGCAACGAAATATTCTACAAAATATTCTAGTGTTCGACCAAAAAAAAAGGGAAAATACAAACGAATTGTACGAATATAAAATACGAATTGTAAGATTAAAGATATTTGAAGAAAAAAATATGGAAAACGTGTTTTCCGATAACCACGTAGTAATCCATGTGCAATGATTGCACACGTTACTCGACCAATCAGAAGCTTTCTAGCCCGTCACGCAATGTCTTTACGCACAAGCAGTTTTATTACTAAATAGAGGTCGCTTTCAACAAAGTGTCGAACGTTAAACGTGAAAATTCGAGTCAAAACACTTGTGGTCGTCGGAATAAATAGTACAGTGTACAACACGTGCCGAAAGGATATTTCACGTTCATGCGATTATTAAGTCACTCGACTTCGTCTCGTGACTCGAACTATCACACTCGCGTAAAATATCTGCGAGTTATACTCGTTATACTAGTTATACAACTTGCTATTTTTAGACGAACACTCGAGAAAATTGAAATATCGCGACAGCTATCAACTTTTAAAACTTCGATAGTATCCGCACACTGTTACGATATAATTAAATTTATCGTGCTACCGCGATATGATAACAAAAACCACAGCGAATTTATCAAAATCGATTTGCGTATCCAAACGGCCTTCCTTTGTTTGTTGCTGTGGTATCTATGGTGTGCGAGATTGTCAAGTTGACAGCTGTCACGATATTTTTAATTGTTTTTATTTTCTCGTGTGGTCGTCTGAAAAATAGTGTTCGTAACTCGTCGAAAGTGTTATATCGTGTTGTTCGTGCGATTAGCTCGCTCGCACGATATTGAATTCAATATATCGTGCGAGTTAGCAAATAGAAATATCGTGACAGCTGTCAATTTCAGAAAGTTGACAGTATCGCACGTTGATGTCCCATTTTTCCTTTGTTTTGCTCAAGAAACGTGCGTTTTTTTCGAAAAATTAAGACGTCTAACAGAGAAACGACGTGACTTAGTCAAATATTTGTGGAACGGTGAATGAAAGAGGGACCCGTATTTATTACCTACATCGATTTGTGGATCTTTACAAGGCCATAATATGGTAGATATACAGACGAATAAAGTCGAGATTCAATTCCATTTATTAATCGAATCGTACGAGAAAACCCGATAAAGGTCGCCCTATATTTATTGCATCTATCCGGGGGGGCGGACGCCCACCGAACTCACAATTGATTAAATGCCAAGGTTTTCGAAATTTGAATACTCATAAATTTTATTTACTTACAACGCTCGAGGAATCCACGGGCGCGTTATTTTCCAAAAGGAGCTGAACCACGTCCAAAAATCCTCCCTGCGCAGCGAAAAACAGGGCCGTCGTTCCAGTCTGAAACGAAAAAAAAAACGAATTAATTAGAGCGATAAAGCGCGCGATTCTTATTTTAGATAAAATGCTTAAAAACACGCGTGAAGATCAATAAGTTAGAAGGAACGTATAAGCTGATGTAGATAGAGAGCATCATTTTCCGACCGACCGACGTCTATTTGAATTTGCGGAAAATCTAAAAATGGTAAATCGATGCCGTGTGCGAGGCTCTAAAGTTCATCCACTCGTTCCCCTTTAAATATTGCATGCTTCGAGAAGTAAATCGTCATTTTTTTTTCGCGCTATTCCGTGACTGAAAATGTCGAAGGTCCATAAAATTTTTAAAATACGTATCTTATGTTTTTTTTTAAGTAATCTTATGCCTAAAATAGTGTTTGAACACGAACGAAATTGTAGAAAGAGGTAACATTTCGAAAATCTTTTTGTCATAAACACTGAAAGAAATAACGTAGGTAGATTCGATCAAAAAATAGTTTTAGGCTACAAAATAGCAAATATAGCTAAATTAAACTACCTATAGCTCATCCAAACCTATATGATGTTCACGTCATCAATACAAGGTTACTAGATGATTACGTTTCACACAGTGCTGTCACTTTCGTACCTCGTATTTTGACAGTTCTAATAAATTGTAGTCTTTCTTTATACCATCTAATATGTGCGCAAGTAAATCATCTATGGAATATATCACTTTCTAAACTTTAAACCGAATTACAAAAAAACAATCTAGTAACTTTTTGTTGATGACGTGAATATCATATAGGTTTGGATAAGCTATAACCAATATTATGCTATAATAGTTATTTCAATTAAATAGAAATTCTTTCGTAATCAACACTTTGATCTTAATTTTTACAATGTAAATGCTTCATTTTACTACACTTGAAAAAATGAAATCGGTTGAATTAAACAAATAAAATTAAATAAAACAATTGTCAATTAACGTTTTATTAAAATTTGGTATATTTAAACGAAATGTAGTTTAAATTAAATAACCATTACAACTGTTATTATAACCAAGATACAATTGTTAGAATTAAATAAATGCAATCAACCCAAAAAACTGGTACTTTACACGGTATAAATTAGTAGAAGTCAACAATTCAAATCGTTATTTCGACCAACGTTCGTTGTAATTTAACATTTTTATCGAGATAAGAACGTGTAAATTACGATTGTTAAGAAAAAATAGGTTTGAGGTGAAGATTAAAGAATGTAACGTTGCTTGAAATAGTACTATCGACATTTATTGCCGTATTTAGGTTCACAGAATAGCAGTTTTAATTGGCACTTTTTGCTCGTTATAACCGGGAATTTCTAGCATCGAGTGAATACTATTTACAATTTCCCGTAATATCCGGGGTCTCGTTACGAGCGAGTTCGACTGTATAACAATTTTTATACGGTTAATTTGACTATATTTTTGGTTGATTTTACCAAGCTTTTTCTCTCATTACATTAATAATTTCCATGTTATAAAATAATGAAATGACTCGAATTAACTAATAATGCTCACATAAATGTAACTTTGAAATGAATATCGTAAAGAATGTGCCTATGTCTAGATTTAATAAATATAATAACAGCATCCATATTATTATGTTCTTGTTATATCTGGAAGCCCATTTTTTTTTTTTAGAAACATGCTATGCAAGGGACAAATTACCATTATCCGGAAGCAAATAATAATGCGTAGCTATAGTGTCTAGGGACAAATTAAACAGCAACGTGATGCCTTTTCCAACGTTCTCGTCGCAAATGAAATTGTGAAACGAAAATTTAACGTCGGTTTTTAACGACAATTTTACATTTAGTTATTGTTTGCACGAACACATGGCCGCGCTCACTCGATGTCATCGTTGTTTTTGATTTAACTTTATAGGGTTATAAGATATCTATAATTATTATCCGTTTGTATTTTACTTTGTCTAGATGCGAGGGCCTTTGTGCAAAATTTGATATTTTAATTCTTAATCCCATTTTGAACCATCGCATTCTAATAGAAAACACTTTGCATCTATATATACATACAGTCGAACCTCGATAACTCGAATCTGAAGGGAAGGGAAGAAAATTTTGAAATATCGAAAATTCGAGTTATCGAGATATATTTACTTGAAAATGTTGTTTGTAATTCGCACAGCCGGTTCGAGTAATCGAGATATTCAACTTATCGAGGTTCCACTGTACTTGTAAAGGAGTTTCTCTAACGTGCTTTTTCCAAAATCGAACATTCTGAAAAATATATTTTACATAATTATAACAGAAATTGCGTATAATAAAACCTCGCTGATTGTGAGAATGCAATTATTACTGAAATATTTTAAAAAACAATCGTCACATGCTATGGGAACAATGTTAAAATTACAAGGTTCGCATTTTTTAAATGCTTTTAAACGGTTTGTAATCTTAACATTACCTTAACCTGTATTTTTAATATTACTTTTTCGTCGTACGTGGTTGATTTCGACCATTTAAATGCAGGAATGCGAGATATTTTAAATTTCTTAATAGAAAACTAGAACTTTTTTAATGCGCGCGGTTAGAAGTGGTGTGGGTTACGTCTGTCCGTAAAAACTACTCATGGTTTGAGTTATCATTTATTCGAAACGCAATGGATGGTAAATAAAATACGTATTCCAATTTTTCGATCATCTAATACAACCCATTTTCATATCGAATTAAAAGATAATAGTACAACATTTTTAATGAAGTACATGCTAACTATTAATTTTATTATTTTTAAGGCTATTTTATATGGTGTTTTGCAACAATTATTACACTTTGTTTATATTTGAGTTTTGTTATTTAAAATGTTCATTGTGTTCAGGAAAACCAGGGTGCGCTGTCCCTAATCTTTCTAACTTCAACACTTTTCAGAGGTTTATGTTTTTAAAATTTTTAAAGGCATTTTTGGCTTTCCCGGACATTTTAGGATAAAAAGTACTCTTGTTTAATTTCGATAAAATGAATCTTATTCGATAAAATCATACATAAAGATCAACAGAAGCACAGTATCCTAGATATTATTTAAGTACGATTTTCTCGAATACGGTTCAAATTATCGAAATCAAACAAGAGTACCTTTTTTTATCCTAAAATGTAGTTAAAAGTTTAACAAATTAAACCTTTGAAATATGTTGGGGTTAGAAAGGTTAGGGGCCATGCATCCCCGACTCTCCCGAGGTGGTATCATAATATCTATTACACCATTTTAAATATTTTAATTCATTACGTATGTACACCAGTCAATTATTAAATTCCAACGAAAAATAAACATGTTATTTAAAAAAAAAATTGATTTTCACTGTTCAACTTTGAGTACGTCAACCAGAATGTTTCTAATAATATGTTTAACGAACATTTTGAAAACAAGTTTCATCAAAATCGGTTCCGTTCTTGTGAGTTTCGAAGTTTTGACGATTTTTCGACTTTATTTATCGGACTAAAATATTAAATTAAAAACGGGAATAATTCAAACTGATTGTCGACAAAACGAAGTCAAATAATTGCTCGTACACCCAGTCGATTTGAAAATGCCATACTTACAAACCGAATCCCCGCTGTCTACTATTCACTTTAAGAGGATGTTTTCACAAAAAATGACGTGTTGCCTTTTTAAACAAGCGTAACTTATTTACAGTTACAAGATAGAAGGTTTTTAATTGGCCGAGTAGCGTGTGCAATAATTGCACACGGGCTACGTTGCACCATCAGCCCATTTGTTTCTAATGTTCAACTTTTGGTAAAATTTAATGGCGTGAATTTATGCACTTTTCATAGTGGCCGTCGGAAAGTTTGTTTATCTTTCGATGGGTGTATCTCTTAATAATTCATCAACAATATGGATCTATGCATCTGAAAATAATCCTCTTAAATTAGATAATATATAGGTGTGGATCTGATAGGGACATGACATTTTCAAACCGACCGAGTGTACCTGTAGAACTAAAAAAATAAGATTAAAGTAAACAAAATGCAAATATACTTAGTATATTCAATACGGACGTAGCAATACTAAAACTTCGGTAGTGGTGCTCACCACAATGAATAATGGATTAGGCACTTTGTTGTAGTTCACAAGTTCGAGTGTTCGAAACTTTTCAGACATCATTAAAATGAATTCATTTTAAACTGGGTTAACGTACTCGAGTGTATGTACAGAATATTATACAATGCGAGACAATCGAGGTGCTTGTACCGCGATTACCATTTTTATTAAATAAAAATTCCATTCAAACAGTATTTATTTAATACTAACAAAACGTGATATAAGAATTTATTCGCGTATACCTTACGTTGAAACAAAATTTCAACTATTACTTTTTGAAGATATATTGTAATTGTGGCGTTACGTTGTCAAATTTCTCGTCTGTTTTCGGTTTCGAATTTTTAACGTCACGAAATCTATATGTAAAAACGCTTTCATTTCAATTTGTTCGACAAACAAAAAGAATAACGTGAAAAATTTGACTGTTTTGAAGGCTAGAAGGTAAATTCATTTTTGGAAATGGCGCTATTTATGATTGTTATAATTTAAAGTTTACAATTTATATAGGTAATTCATAAATAATGCGATACAACAGGTTTTTTTGCTATTTAACGCGTAGGTGACTTAGATGCCAATCTATCCAAACTTATATGCAATTCACGTCATCAAAAAAAAGTTACTAGATTGTTCATTTGTAATTCGGTTTAAAGTTTGGAAAGTGACATATTCTATAGATGATTTACTTGCGCACATGTTAGATGGTATAAAGAAAGACTACAATTTATTAGAATTGTCAAAATACGAGGTACGAAATGACAGCACTGTGTGAAACGTCATCATCTAGTAACCTTGTATTGATGACGTGAACATCATATAGGTTGGGACGAAGTGTACCTAATAAAATTAATCGATGTTCATATATAGGAAACCTTCGAAGTAAAGTTAGTAACGATTTTTCATTAGTTTTGTATACAAAACACTTTTAGGGATTAAATTTTAAACAGGCAGTTTCGAACATTTCCTTGCATAGTTGAATATCATTTGTTACTTCTAAAAATACACAATTATACCACAACTTCCAAGCGTTACTTGAAAAAAAAATTAATTTATACAATTTATTTTTTGGGTTATCGTCGATAATTCATAAGGTATATTACTGTAGATTATCTGTATGCATTGGATGAACGACTAATGTTACTTATTGTTAGAGAAGAGGGTCAAAACTTTCGGCGTGCTCCACATAAACAATTTATGTTCAAAGTTAATCTAAAAGGGATATACCACAGGTCCTACGTGCTGCCAATACATTTCATAAAGGGTTTGATAGGATCGATAATGTAGACATCGAAAGGGAAGTTAATTCTCATAAAATCGTCAATCAAAAAACGTTAGAAAATAGAAATATAATAATGTAAACTATGTTAATTAAAGATCCTATTTAGAAATAGTGATAATTTATCTTTTTCGGATTAAACGAATTATATATTAACATATACGTTCATACAGGGTGGTCAACCGCACAGACGAAACAGACGCGTTTTAGGGCATTTAAATTATGTGTTTAAAAAAACGATCGAACCCGGTGGAGGGGGGGCATGTTGAGGTCACTCATCGGTCTTTCAGTTTTTAAATTTCGACGATTACTTCTCTAGGGAAACGGTAAAAGTAAAAAAGTAAGAGAAAAAAAAACGGTTTTAAGGCTATTATAGCACTCATTTCGGTGCTATAATGAGTCCATTATAGACGTAAAATATAAAAAACAAATTAATTTTTCCCTTTAAACTTTGGGTGTGAATGTCTCGGCAGGGGAGCGTCGTAACGAAAAAGCTTATAGGAACTTAAAAGTTTTATTTTGACGTGTTCTATACGTCCCCGTCGTTTCCAGGTCGGCCTGCATTATAACGCGCCCCAAGTTAAAAAGTGGGCGATTTTGGATCAGCGGCGGGGGCTCCGAAATGGCTCTCACGTTTATTGCGGTTAGTATGGTGTACAGCATATACTCCTAAAATTACATGCTTTCATCACAAGGTGCACTTAGAACTTGGGATCATTCGTAGTTATTTGAGCGATGGTATTTTTATCTACAATATATACAGGGTGTTTTATATGTTATAAAAAACTTTAAGTCGACCTTTAAAATGTTTTTAATTTAAAATTTAAAAACTGTTTCTTGTTTCTGTGAAACTTTGATTTCATTTTCGATTTACAAACATGCCATCAATTTCAAATGCCCGGTTATAATTTACCTTCTTAGGTGGATAACCTACCATTTAAGTTTTAACAATTCGCTTTTAGTAAGGTAATTAATTATGTGACGTTATCGACGAAACGATTTATTCGTAGTTATTTTGTTGCGTCGGACTTTTATTATTGATATTTTTTGCAATATCGATAACCTTATACTGTAAAAATTGATCGAATTTTATCGACGAAGCCGATGTTCTAATAACGGACGCGTACGTTTTTGAAATAGCAGTTGTAGTGATGGCGATGGATTTTTATTTATTTACAGTTGAACGAGATGGTAAACTATTCAACGTTTAAATCGAGACGCAGTTTTCATCGATAAACAAACAGTTGTCGGGGGTTTAACAAAACCGACGGCTTCTTCGGCGGTTCTTTTAGAAACCTACAGAAGTCGACCATAACCGTAAACGAATGGGAAAAAAACGGAATAACTTACGATTCTCCTTAGAGCAGGGTCAGCTCCTTGTTCTAACAGTTCTTTGACGCACTCGTAATGTCCATTCGCGGACGCCAGTATCAGCGGCGTCGTTCCATCCTGAAACATCAAAATGAGTTTCAATTGAGATTTTTTTCTTCGGCAATTACGACGCTAATAAGAACGGGAAACTTCATCTTCCGGTTAAATTTAAATTCCGGTCTAGATTAAATTAAATTAAAAACAAAAAAAATGGTTCCCTAATCAATTCGTGTAATTGTAATAAATAAAACGGTTCGTTATTGCCGTCTTGAAAGTGAATTTATTTTACTTTTCGGCGTTTAGTAAACGTTTTGTTTAAAAAAAATTAGAAACCTTCTGAGAGTAGGTAACTTTCAAAACGTTCACCCGAACGGAATTGAAGGCAAAACGCATGCATAAACCACATTCCGTAGAGGACAAGGAAACTCGCGTTTCTTTCACGAATAAGATTTAATTACCTACCTACAATCTTATCTTGTAGATTATGCGAATTCGAAACAAACCTTACGTACGCATATAAAAATCCGTTAAATACAACTGTAAATATCAGAAATGCAAAATAAACACGGACATCTGTGTAAATTCGGGAACGTCGCGCTAATTAGGCATTTTTAATGATCGTAAGCTTAAAATTAAAATTAGAATTTATTTACCTTATCCCTGGAATCCACGTGCACTTTCCCGCTATTCAAGATTTTTTGCAATACGATTATGTCGCCCCGCATCGCGGCCATGTGTAGCTGTACGTCCGAAAGCGATTCTTTCTAGCAATTAAATTAGAAACATAAATTACTTTTTTGGAATTTGACAAACAAACGCCAAGCGTTTGTAATCAACAGTTTAACATTGACCTTTCCCAGTTCCATTCAAAACTTGCAATTAATCCGCCAGATAATCTTAAACAACAATACCACAATGTTTGCCATAAAAACGGCAATAAAAAAAAATTAAACTTCCCGCGATACTTAAATAGCTATGACGCCGCTCATTTTACGTGCGGAACTTAAAAAACAAAAACACGATAAGATAACTAGGAAATTTGTGACGCTCACCTTAGAAGACATTTCCAAAATTAAATTCGATTCGCCACTCAAAAAATTGCGCTTTTTAACTCGTAATTGACGGTTTACGGAGAACGACTGACTAGATAATCGCTTTCCATAATCACGTTAAACTGCTAAACTGCATTGGAAATTCCTCGACGGTATAATTTCACCTGTTACGGTTATGTAACTGCTCAGGTGAGAAAGCGGCAAGTTTAAAGTCTACGAAATCGTCGATTTTACGTGTGTACGTACCGCAGAAAGAGCTTGCCCGATATTGAGCCAACGTAAACGCGCGTATTTTAAACTGCCCACCGCATGCGCGCGACCTTTTCGAATTAATCCATAAAGTTGGGCGATTCGAATTTACCGCGCTAGTCGAATCGAATCGCATAGGCGGCACCACCATCCAACCGTATTCTTTTTGAGGTTAACCATTACCGTATTAATTGTTGAGCGATTTATTAAATCCAGGTACGTATTACTTTGTGCGTTTTATTTACAAAATTTGTAAAACGAGCTCGACGATTTTTCGTAATCCGTGATAATGGAAAACGACGCCGGAGAATTCGTCGATTTATATTGTCCCAGGAAATGGTAATAAGTCGTCACACGTGGTCCGTACTTTTTAAGGTTAACAATTAATTACGTTGCAGTTCTGCGAGCAACAGAATCATCCACGCTAAAGATCATGCCTCTATTCAGTTGAGCATTGCGGAAGTCGATGCGACTACCGGCAGGATGACCGAGAACACCAAAAGTTATGCACTCTGCGGTGCTATCCGAAGGATGGGAGAGTCGGACGATTGTATCGTGAGGCTAACGAAAAAGGACGGTATTTTGACTAAGTAAGTTTAAGGGGAGGGTATACTCTATTCCCGGCGACCATTAGAACTGAATTATATTCTTTATTTTTAAATTCTATAAAACTCTCTCATTTGGAGATTTTTTGTCATCAAATTATCTATCTAGTTATCTAATTATCTAATCTATCTAATTATCTATTGAGTTTTTAAAATTTAATATAAAATTATTAATAACGAAATTAGAACTTTTGTACACAATTCAAAATCCAATTTAAATTGCGGCTTCAATTTTACAATGTATAATGTTCAATACAATACCTAGGAGATAACAAGTTTTGATGAAGATAACTGAAGTAGAAATAGATTTTTTATTGAAAAAATGTTACGTATAAGTTTACTTTTATGAATAAAATTCAAAATTTCATATATGCGTCAACATATCGAGCTCATGTTTTGTCATTGCCTAGAGAATGTTTTTCTATATCATTTAAGATGTCAATCAAGTTTTCATCTTTAATTAGAACATGAAAGAGAACACAGAAAGAGAAAGAATGTACAGACCTCTACAGCTCGGTATGTGGTCTTGTTAGAAATATTTATTACCCAAATAATCCTGACAGATTAACTCCTTGAAACTGCAGGCAAGTTTAAATAGTTAGAAAGCGTCAGAAATTGTTTTTTTTTTTGAAATAAAAACGTTATAGGCACCTCTGCTACTACATAATTTTTAATAATAATAATATGTATAATAAAAAATAATGTAGTTGGTAATAAACAATATGAATTATAAATCAGCTATTCAAAATTTAAGTATTATTATTGTAATAAACAGAATAAAATTGTTGCAAATGTTATTAGATTTAAACATAATGTTAAAAATTTTGTTTTAAATGGCATAGACATATCAAGTGGCCCCACGCTATTTTTTCAGAAACTGTTGGGTATATGGAAAAATCGGCGAACACGCACTTACCTACCTATTCCCTTATTTTTAGAGTACAATTTTTGATGGAAAATGTTTAGGTGTGTAACCTCCGGGAGTGGGAGGCGGGGGTCAACAAAAAATCCGACCGCACGCAAGCCTCGGTATCGAATGTTCGTGTCGCATGTCAAAAAACTCCTTTTTTTTTTAATTTTTCTCGAAATTGCGACCAGAATTGTGTCCACAAGAAATTGATTATATACGAGTATAATATGACCGACCCAAAATTAATGACCTATATTTTCGTGATCTAGGAGTCGAAATTGGAAAAAAGCCAAAAGGGCACGTCTGAGTCCTATCATTAGACAGGCTGCAATAGCTTTATTTTCTATGAAAATTCGCTAAAATTTCAAATGAAAATGTATGCCAAGTTGTATGTCATTCAAAAGCTCCGAATCTAGCTACCTTCAAAAACATTTACTGCCAGACAATAGTACAATAGTACAAATTTGCGTATTTGCCGGTAAAGGCGTCTCTGGGGTTGTAAAACAGATTAGGATTACAAAGTATAGAACCAGATGTGGCAACCCTTCCTGGGAAAGAATTGAGCATTGAGAATTGTGCTGTAAATATTTGTAATTGCAAATAAAGTTAACCAAAATGCCATGCAGTACGGTTATTTGTAAAAAACGTAGTAAAGCAGCAAAACTTAAAAAGTGTTACTGGAATAGAACTCGAGTACTACAACATATTAATAATTCTGAAGATTATGTGTCAGAAGATGCTCATCTAGAGTATTTTTGAAAGTAAGTTGAAATATTATTTTTAATGTAGGTAATATTAAGTTTGCTTTTGGTTTTGATTATTATTTTAGTTTGGTACAAAAAGATCTACCTCCATTATATATAGAAACAGAATCTGTGTTACCCAAAAATAACATTAAACCACTAACTGGAAATCGCATAATAGATATTGCTTTTTTTATGGAGCAAATCTCCAAATTCATTAACCATTCTCGTGTTTGTAGTGAGGGCAAACTGGAGTTTTCAAACGAATTTCGTAATGGTTTTACTTCTCATTTAACTTACCACTGCACCCATTGTAATAGAAATGTTCAGCTAAAAACTCAACAACCTAAAAACGATATAAATCTTTCATTTGTATGGGGAATTTCATCTATCGGAAGCGGAATTTTGCAAAGTCAAGAATTATTTTCTCTTATAAACGTACCAACAATGACTAAAAAAGCGTACAAAAGAGTAGAAGAAGACTTGCACGTCAAATGGGAAAATATGCTTTTGGTCCAAATGCGCGACAATGCAATGGAAGAAAGACGCATAGCTATTGAGGCAGGTGATATCGAACAAGGAATACCTTACATAACTGTAGTTATAGATGGAAGTTGGGCTAAAAGGTCCTATGGGCATAGTTATTCGTCTTTATCTGAAGCAGCATGTATAATTGGACAAAAAACTAAGAAATTATTATATCTTGGAATAAAAAATAAATTTTGCTACGTTTGTACTACTACAAAAAAAACGCATAAATGTTATAAAAATTACAATGGATCGTCAACAGCAATGGAACAAACTGTTATAGTAGAAGGCTTCAATATAAGTGAAGGTGATTATGGTCTTAGGTATAAGTTTGTTATTGCTGATGGCGATTCTAGTGTATATACACGTATTTTAGAGAATGTATGCTACGGACGGTACATAATAAAATTAGAATGTGCGAATCACTTTATTCGCGCATTTACATCCCATATGTATAAATTAATTAAAAATACACAATTTGATGTTAAAGTTAGAAATATTGTAAAGTCCAAAATTATAAATTTCAGTTGCCTTATGCGCAAAATAATTTCTCATAAAGACAGTTTAGATATTTTAATTCGAAATTTAAAAAATGCACCTAGACATATATTTGGTGACCATAGTAATTGCAGAAAAGAGGTATGCCAAAAAAATACTATGCCTAACACAAACTATGTAATTTTATTGGAATCTTCAAATATTTTCGCAGAAATTTTAAAAATTTCAGATATGGTTGTTAGAAAGGCAGACTGTTTATGTAAAACTGTTACGACGAACTATGCAGAACGATATATGTCGTTAATTGCTAAGTTTACAGGTGGCAAAAGCACAAACTTAGTTCAAAGTAAAACGTACAAAACCAGGTGTATAGGTGCGGCGTTATCATTCAATGCATGAATTTCATTCCATAAATTATTATCATCCAAGTTACATAAACCTTATTTAGACAAATACATTCAGCTAAGAGCGCATAAAAGAATTAAATTAAAAAGAAAGAAAAGGTCTGAAATTCAACAAGAAGACACGGATTATGGTTCTACTAGTGCACAACCAGATATAAGTGAAACCGAATTTCTGGATGCTAAAAGAAAAATTATGTCTGTATTGTCAAGTGTAAATATAGAAGAAATTGAACAAGCAACGAGAGGTCAGAGAAGTAACATCAGCAACGACGGAATCTGTTAACTGCCTCTATATTTGGTAGAATTTGCAAGAGACGAGTTAGTACTCCTTGTCACAATGTAATTAAGGAAATATTTTACAGGAATCAAGAATTGAAAACAAAGACAGTACAATATGGTCTGGATAATGAATTTTTGGCGATACAAAAATTTGAAGACACTCTTAAAATTAAAACCAGCAGTTGTGGTTTTTATATATCTTCATAGCATTACTTTCTAGGAGCTAGTCCAGACGGATTAGCAGAAAATGACTATTTATTAGAGGTAAAGTGTTTATTTTCAGTTCGATGCGATGTTATAAAAAGTTCTATTAAAAATGGTAACAATAACTTGTGTACAGGCTAACGATAATTTATTTTTAAAACGAAATCATTCTTACTTTTTTCAAATTCAAGGCCAACTAAATATTTATGAAAAAGAATTTTGTTATTTAATATTATATACTAATGTAGATTTAGAAGTTATTATAGTTAAACGAGATTTACATTTTTGGCAAACAAACATGGTTCCGAAGTTAATAGAATTTTGGGAAAATTGTGTGCTTCCAGAACTTGCTGATCCTAGAATTCCTCGTGGTTTAAAAGCGAGAGATAATTTACGTAACTAATGGGAAGAATCAAATAGGCAGGTATCTAGATAATATATGATGCATACTCTCGCTGATTCGAATTTCATTAATCCAAACTCCAAACTAATTACAAATAAAGACAGGCACCATTTCGAGATGTATCTAAATCCTACACCTTTTTAAACTTTTCGGAACAACAAAAACTGTTTTCGTTTAACACTGTACCTACTCAATTTTTCTTTTTTTTTCTGTACAATTTTCTCAACTCTCAATAATTTTTTAAGAGCTAAACCAAAACCAAAAATTGTAGATGTTTTTTTTTTACAAATTTTAGATATTCTAGTTAAATATTACCTATTTTGTTTATTTTATATTTATTATTTTGTTATGTTAAACTTAATTATATGTAGGTAGCTACCTATTGCAGTATATTTTTATATCATACATTATTGTAGATAAGTACTTACTTAAACATTAATATGCACATATTTAATAGCTAGATATATAAAATTGTAGATATATACCTAATTAATTATAAGTAGGTTATTCATATTTTTATTAGATAGGTACCTATATTTGATACTATTCTGATTTTTAAGTTTTCCATTCAATCTATTTATTAAGAATTTTTTGAAATAATTACTATATGATTTATTCCAATTAAGGTTTTTTTTAGAGTAGTAAATTAGAGTGTTATCAATAATTTGTTGGTAAATGTAAGACAATTTTTAATCTGATATAATATGTACATACTTATAGTGTATTCGTTGTAACAAAACGAGTGTAATACAACTATTACAGGTTAAAATTGTAATGTTATTGTATATTTAAAACTAAGCCATTTAAATTAGAAAATTTGTAAATTATTCTATAATATAAAAAGATGCGGCTTACACCCTATGGCCTTCAGGTACATTTAATGACGGCGATTCATCGGCCATACTAAAGCACATCATAGCAACCATTACCATGTCTAAATTTAATGTTATTGTTTGTTTTAGCAAATTATTAAAATGATATTAATTAATAGATTATTATATTTATTATTATATATATCTACTTTTGATATTAACATACCTATACATATATAGTACTTTATATATATATATATATATATATATATATATAATTATTGTAAGTAGGTAGATAAGTACATACTTATATATACATTGAGAATTCAAACTATACTAGGCAAATCCGTTCTCAGAAAGAACTTCTACCTGCTAAACCAAATGTTTGAGAAGTTGTAAATCAGTAGACCGTAAATAAGCCAGGGCCGATAATAACCTTTTAAATTGTCCCTTCAGGGAACTAGTGTTAATATGGTTGTCTATGCATCAGAAATACCATGCCATAAATATATGCTATGCTACAGTACCATCTCTTCAGAGATTTCGCTAAGTTCTAGACACCCTCCTACCCTTAAGTTAATCGATGCTCGTCCAAGTTTCTAACGGCAATCGTTTGTTTTATGAACTTCTAAGTTAATTTTTAATGTATAACAAGTTGGGGTTAAATAAAACCGATATTTCGTATGACGATTCTTTTATTTACGTATAACGGCCATGCGATACCATTTAATTGTGGAGTTAATAGATTATTCATCACACTTTGATAACCAAATAGAGTTGGCTAATTCACTCGAATAATTGGTTGCAAGATTTGTACTTTATAGTAAAAGGTTTGTTCCTTTCGATAAATCTGTACTAGTCCCGAACTTTTATAGACATTATTGGTAGAATCAAATCATTTACTGACTGTAGGGTACCTATAACAGTTGGGAACACGTTCCTAATTTATAAAAGGAACAAATTTATTGTTATTTGGCGGGCTTATGAATTATGTGACTGCGTGCATGAAGAAATACCGACAAGACGACCAATCGTTTAGATATTAAGTATTGAGTTGCAATCGCTAATTTCGATAATGTAACTCTTTGGTGTATTTTACTCTGGCTTACAATTAATTTGTTTATAAAAATCGATTAATTCGTTTGTGACGATGATGGTGACGTAGTTAAACATTTTCATACTCTCGTATCATTGTTATTAATTGCTGGATCGTTCAATTCTCCATCAAACACCCTTCTAATTTTTGAGAAAATCAAAGATCCATTTTGCGACCGTTTTTTTTTTAAATTCTTCACCCCACTCCTACGTTTATTATTTAATTTTTAACATAACACAATCATGTTTAATTAATAAAACTTCGTATCAATAAAATATATTGGAATTTTTAACGGGTGCAACACGTTTTTTTTCAAACAATTACAATTCCATCTGTATATAAGATTTTTAGAGCCTAACCCCCTCCACTCTGTTTTGAAAGCCCTGTCCTTGTTGGTGCTGCCATCTGCTCAGTTGCAAAACTGTTAGTTGAACTATTTTCAAACGTGACAAACTTTGTTGCCAAATAAGGAAGTTTAAACATAAAATGGCCGAAGGTGGTGGTAAAATAGTGTTAAATAACTCGAACTTTAAATCCGAAAATAAGTTAGCGGAACACGGGGAACCTTTTGAAGTGAATAAGACTGAAGAAGGTACATTTCTTTTGTCTCCCATGCATTATAACCTTAAGTATGTTATATTTTAATGATGTCAATTTTTGAATTCCTCACATAATGATTCATAACATAAAAATGCATTTACCTAATCTATATTGAATTATTAGAATTTTCAGTACTTTACGTACATATAGATACGAAACGCTATTGCTCGTTATTTTTGTTCCAAGCAGTTGCAGGTTATAATATAAATTTCACATTATACGACATGCATTATTGTATTTTGAGTTTATAGTAACATTTTATAACTTTTTTTGATGGATTTTGAGCTTTTGTTGTATACAGGTTAGCGTTTACGCGGTATAGATTTTCGCGGTCTTTGTATTGTTTTTGAATAATTTGGCTTTTGTTTTTGTATACCCCAGAATAATATAACCTCTCTTTTTGTTATAATGATTATTGTAAAGTAGTTCAAGACAATTTATTAATCTTTCACGTTTAAACATAATTAAGGGCTAATGGGGAATTCATATAATAAACATATAAAAGCTACAGGTGGTTGTTAGCCATAAGTTACATCAGTTAAACAAATGAATGTTCCTATTTAATTGTCTAGTTACCCTCTCATGTCAGAAATTTGAACCCGTGACTTAGCATATTATTTTCCCTTACAAGAAATTGTTCTTTCAGTAATGCATCCTCTACTGTTAGAAGATTACAAAGTGGATTCGATACCACCTAGTCTTAGAAATTTGTTGTCGTATTTAAAAGAGCAAAATGTTATATTGGATAAATATGACATAATGGCCGTTTTCGTTTATATTATGATGTTGGAAACTGGATTTGCTGCACTCGAGTTAGACACTAATATGGAAAACTATTGCATCGATTTCACCTACAGGCGACTTATGCACTTTACACAAAGCTTGCCCGCCAACTGGAACTTCAATAATACGTATAAGTTTATGTTTACTTTAGATTATATAAAGGGAAATATTTGATACCGTTACATGCGCTGTAATCTCGGACGATCTAATAGTTAATTGTAGTATCGCAAATATGGACCAGACACATTTCTCGTTGCTCATAGATCCTTCCATATACATTATAATTACAGGTGGGAGGTTCGTATTTCAGAACTTGAAGAAATTGTCTGTATTTAAAAACACCTGCAGTTTTCCTTACAAGGAAAACTGTAGATGTTTTTAAATACAAACGACAATTGCTTCAAGTTCTGAAATATGAACCTCCCACCTATAATTATAATGTACATGGAAGGATCTATGAGCAACGAGAAATGTGTCTGGCCTATATTTGCGATACTGCAATTAACTATTAGATCGTCCGAGGTTACAGCGCATGTAACTGCCTTCCTACAGACTTCTCTTGTTCTACTTATTATGAGCAAGCTTAAGAGAAGCGACTGTGTAAAGATATGTTCTACGTGCAGACTTTTCTATGAACATTACGGAAAGAAGTATCACATATTTTTTCCACGTCCAACGTCAATATTTTACCCTATGCTTAATTATGCACTGCCTCCATATTTTAGAAATTGAGCAAAATTGTAATTAATGCACTTTTATATACTTTTATATTTTTAAATATCTACTTACAATAGAGTTTGTTATTATTTCATGTTGTTTTTATAATATATTTTTATTATTGATCTACGTCGCTTACATGTTTGCAGTATTCTTTATTCGCATTCATACGTAAAATGCTAGTTTACGTCTTGAACATTTTATGTTTAATTTACAAGATCGGTCGACGTTTGATATTTCTTAAAAATGTGATAGGTAGAGAAAATTTTAAAATTCAAAATGATAATTGTTGATATTGCAGTAGGGATTTTTTTAAATGTATTTGAAGTATTTAATGTCGCAATTGTAACCGCAGGAATTTTATGTAATTGATTTGCATCTTTCTCCGACATTTTCATCCCTATTGCAATCTCAACGGCTCTATCTAACGTAAGCTCTCTAGTTTCTAATAATCTACTTTGTATTCGTTTACAATGAAGTCCGTAAACGAATCGATTACTTAACGGCTTCTTTAAAAAGTCACCAAACTTACAGTTTATTGCTAATTTTTGTAAAACATGCAAGAATTCTTGTACCGACTCGCCTTCTTGTTGTTTTCTGCTCTGGAATCGGAACGTCTCGGCAATCTCTAAAGTTGTAGGTTCGTAGAACTGCTCCATTAATTCCATTATGTATTTGTAAGTCTATTCCGGGGTCCCTGGTGCTAATTTGTCTGACAAAATATCATAAGCTTCCGAGCCCATGTAATGTAGAAGATAGTAGAGTTGCATTGGCTCTGCTACTTGAAATATTTGAAAGGCAACCTCCAACCTCTTTACCCAACGTCCCCATCTCATTTTTGTAGCATCGACGGTCTCAACCGTGAAAGATGACGTTGTAAACGTTTTAGGTGGTTGGGTCTCCGACATTGTAAATTATGTAAGACACGTGGTTGTACTTTTTTTTTTTTTATTATATATAAGTTATATTTTATAATTAAAAGTTAACGTTTTAAAATAAACTATTTTATTTTTATTATACAGCAAAGATTTACAGTTGGTCGAACTTATGACTGATGCCTAAGAACTGAAGAACTACATTTCAATTACTCCTATTTATAATATAATACAACTTGCTGAATACTACTTCCTACTTCTTATCTTAAGGAAATGAAGTTATCAATTTTACTTATATAAGTTATATATTGTTAGATTCGATGATACGTCAATGTCGGACGGTTGGTTCTTAGTGCGGTACCTCTCCCAGGTCCCACTTCACCAAGATCACCGTACGAGTGACGTCACGCAATTAAGTATACGTCGTCTCTCGGAAATACTCGAGCGGCGGAGTAGCGCCAAATTCAAACTTATCGTGTAAGATTTAACACGGATCTAACTCGGCCAGACTGACAACATTCCGCTCTCGGAATGCCGATGGTTGCGTTTAAAAAACTTATTAAAGAAAAACACACTTTATTTGTTGGTAATGACAGTATTCGTTGTACGGCACGTTGTGTGATTGGGTCGAGTTCTCAATGGTTCATGGTACAGCGGCAGCATCCATTCCGGGATCGTTAACGTTGGCTGTAACACAAAATCAAAACAAAAATTACTCAGCGTTTCGCACAACGCCCGGTGCTACCATAGTCAAACTCATACTTAACACGATGGAGATACTGCACAAGGCACGTATCTACTATGGGTCAACACAAACATCAATCAACTCATAATGAACTCGATGGAAATACTGCACAAGACACGTATTTGCGATGAGTCACCTCAACATCAATAAACTCATAGTCGACATGGTGGAAATACTGCACCGGGGCATGCATATTCGATGGGTCAATACCACATCTGCTGCACAAGGTACATATCCACGATGAGTCGACACAACGACGATAAACTCATAGTTGACTCGATGGAAATACTGCACGAGGCACGTATTTGCGATGAGTCAACACAACATCAATAATCTCTACATTTAACGTGGCGAAATTCAAAACAGAATATTAGAAGGAGATTAAGCTACTTACATTTATCTGGTTGTAACAAGTTCTGAAAATCAGTAGGAGTCCAATTAGATGGCCAATGGCGCAACTGGTCCTTGGAACATCTAAGGGTTTGTCTAGCACCTATTCGTCGGATAGAGTGGCGGTCCTTGGGTAGCAACGTTTTGATGACGTACGGTCCCACGAATTCACAATTGAATTTTCCAGACTTTGCTCGGCCATTCTGTGGACCTTGTTGATTCAACTCTCAACAAGTTCGTTATTGTACGCATATAACGTTCAACCCGTCCATTAGAGCGAGGTATGGCCGGGGTTGTCACGTGTAGCTCAATACCGAAGTATTCGGTCAGTGATTTAAATACTTACGAAGTAAAATTTGTTTGGATGTCAAGAATTATTTTGCTGGGCGTCCCAAAGAAATTGATATAACGTGTGAAATTTTGTTTTGTTTCCTCGGCAGATAGTGCATGTTGAGGGAAAAACCTACCTTACGTAAGGCATCGAGAATTAATTTTAATTTTGCTAAATTCCCCTTCCACCGAAACGGAAGGTATGTGCTGTCCAAATCTATATGCAATTCACGTCATCAATAAAAAGTTACTAGATGCTGACGACACAGGCAGTGATGTCGGATTGTTCTAACGCTTGTAAACAAAAGATCTAACCTCAAATTTTCACATTCGTAAACAATGCTAAAGTTTCGATACAAATTATTAGTCGATATACAGACAATCCGTTACTGCAAATTGTAGCTGTTGCTGTGTTAACTGTAATTTGATTTTAATAAGTGCGTAGTGTGGATTTCCCGATGTGTTATTTACACTTGTTGTTTACATGCCAAAGAAAGATTAACAAGGTACGTAGGTCCTAATCATTGTAAACATAATACAATAATTGAATTGATGTTTAGGTAGACGAGTTACTTTCGGGGTGATGGGCTGTCTTGTATTCATGCAATTATAGTAGAACCTCAATCGTCACCTTTGATAAACCAGAACATGTAAGTACAAATCAATATTATTGATAATAATTGACACTTTTATCACTAACTCGAGCGACTGCTTCTCCTACCGACAAACATTGCAATGCATTTTGTTTCAGGGTGATCGTATGTAGAGGTTAAAGCCATCGGATCTTCACTTGTTACAAACTGAAGTCTTGCAACATGCAGAAAGTTCATGAATGCATAGTGAATTAATGTAACACGAAAGCAAGACACCTCAGCGAGTAATAATTACACACGTTAATTAACCAGAGCATGGAAAAGAAATGAATTACATAATGGCCGGCGACAATCGAGAATCATTGATAATCGCTTGTTAGATTACATATTGCGTTCCTGAATAAGTGTACTGTGCTTTTGCAGCGACAATGTTAGACATGCACATGTTAGACGTATGTACACAGGAAGCTCACATTTACAGTACAAAAGCAAGATAACGTGTACCACTGAAGCGTTATATAACTAATATAAAGCAATAAATCTTTGAATGGTCATGCATGGTCTTTTATAATAATTCATGTAATACTAAAACTCCATGTAACTTGTTTACATGTGAATTATTCAAACATATGCATGCAGGTTATTTGTAAACAGAACCAGACTAATGACAATTAGGAATAGCATAATAAAGTGTTATTGTACAATTTGTATCAGTTTTATTACAAGTACAGTACCAAAATATATCAAAATCAAACCAATGTCATAAATGAAAAGCAACAAATACTACAAACACAACCAATTTGAAAATATACATAGACAACAGCTTGTAAACTTAAACTACACACACAAAACAATGTACATAACTAGAACCGTTGTAGGTTTCATGTCGAGCAAACCGTTGTGATAAGACGCATTATCCATGACGATCAAGGATGGTTCCTCCAAGGGCTTTAATAGCTGTTCTTCAAACCACTGTAGAAAATTACTAGTATTCATTTCCTGTGGTAATTGCTAGTTGTTTTGGAATGAAATAGTAATTTTGCCTCAGGTACAAACCCATTTACTGTTCGTGCATGTACTACGATAATATACATACAACATAACTGACACAGAATAATCACTACAGTATGTTTCTAAACTACCTTTTCATCCTTTCCACCTCTTTACAGTATTATGTTGCCACGACTTAATCGTTGAACCCATTTTAACGATCCATGTTTCGTTTAAATATACACATATTGTAATGGAATGTCACTAGTTGGATTTGCCTCATATTCTTGTAAAAATCTCACTCGTGTCAGCGATATGATGCAATTGAAATCATGTTCTACGATTACAGTCTTTCTTCCACTTAAATGCCAAGTTATTGTTATGTATTTATATTAATAATACAAATATCTTGCTAAAATTATATTTTTTAGTTCTACACACACAAAGGATAACCTTGATCTGCTCCTAGTTGGTATTATAGTTTCCTTCCTATTATAATACGGTACAGTTATGTAGGATTTTTGCTAAGTTGCTTCAATCTACATCGTAAAAAGCTTTGTCCCTCAGTTTTGCCAATAACGAGTCCAACGTTACACTCATCCCTATACACAATAAGATACGATAACATCACTTTTACAAGTCATTACATCAACTTACGTGCGTAATACATCTCATAAAATGATAACACTTCATAGTCTGCATTTGGTAACAGAGTCGATGGTAACTACACTTGTTGCACGTGGCTTGCGTGTAGTAGCTGTGGACGCGCTACATACCTTTTGAACTGCATTTAATGGTAGTAATTGACCACCTTCTTGCCGTTCCTTTCTCAAAATAGCCTACTAAATTAAATATCTTTGCCAAAAATCGTCCCGAAATTTTGATCGTCATATTTCGCGGTGGATTCCCTGCACATACTAAGGCGCAACACGTGCTTTAGAATGGGCGTAAAATATTTGGCAGCGTCGCATTTCTGATATATTTCTCGTACGCATATGCCGCAAAATTGACATACGGACGCAAAGCATGTTATCAACGTGTTAGATAAAGATAACAACATACAGATATGTCGAAGAATGCAGATTACGCAGATATCGGTAGCGGTCGGATAGAGGTCCTTGTATTACCAATTACTTTTTAAATTATCGCATCATTTTTACACGGAACTGTTAGGAAATTTCATATTACGGTTTTGGTAGACAATTGATGACGTGAATTGCATATAGATTTGGACAGGCCTTATTAAAATATCGTCCAGGTAAACCGATGCGATGTCGTATTTTAAATTAGCCAGGGCTAGGTTAATGGCCCATTAAAACACCGCCGGTACATTAGCCGGCCCAAAGGTCATCCTTAGATACTCGTATTGGCCGTCGGGGGTCACGAACGCCGTTTTTGGGATGGAATCGGTGGCAATGGGAACTTGATGGAACCCGGAAGCCATGTCCAGGGACTTAAAAAGTTCTCCCCGACCTAACCGGTCCAACTGATCGTCCATACGGGGAAAAGGAAATCGATCTTTCAAAGTGATTTTATTTAGCGCCCTGTAGTCGACGCACAAACGATACGTGTCGTTTTTCTTTTTGACCAAAATGATTGGGCTTCCGAAGGGAGAGTTGCTTTCACGAATGATTTTGTTTTTTCAGAAGATCCGCTACAATTTCGCGGACTTTAACGCGCTCGAAATCGGACATGCGATCTACTCGAATTCGATCAATGCTTTCGTGAAGAGGCATTTGAATTAAGTACAGTGCCATCGAACCACCGTAAAGGCGTTAATCGAGGGATTTTTATTAGGTGTAATTTGGTTACCAGCGTATCGTTTATTAACGAGCACGTTGACCCGGTATCTATCAAACACTGCGTAGCGAAATTGGATATTTTAATAGGTATCGTTTTCAAGGTTCTTGTTGTGACGTTCACATTCGGTAAATTAAACAACACGTGCTCTGATTAGTATTTTTTTTTCTGACGAGTCGCAAGCCCGCCGGCGTCTTGTTTCCGGCCCAAAACGTGATGTTTACTTTGACCCTGAAAGCAGCTATCGATAATATGACCAGGCTTCCCACAATATCTACACGTTAAGTCGTTTAATAGCTTGTCCTTCTGAGAAGTATTTACGCCTCCGATACAATTACGAGATATGTGGCCTATTTTACCACACAAACAAAAACGATGAATTTGCTGGGAAGCTCGACTCGTATTTGGTAATGCGGACCTAGTTTTGGAAGTTATTCCCTTCGACTTTCGTCGCGGGCTTTTACGTAAAGTGCAAGGAATGCAATTAAATCGCTCACCGACGAGGCGTTACAGTTATAAGCTACTGTTCTGTAAATCTGCGTCGGTCCAATTGGCTCGCAAGCACTTTAATTTTTCGAGCTTTACCCTCGCGTACTCAAACGTAACTGCGTGCGTCGTCGCTGTTATAGCGCACCGCGTCGCTTAAAAGTTTGCCCAAATTTTTTTGTTTGGGAAAGGAAACTGAAAAATCCAACTTAAAATTTTCCCACGTTTCTTCCACGGGTTGCCAAACTGCAAACCACCCTCGCGCTGATTTCAATAAAAATGGGCCGACTCTACTTACGGTTTCCCTGTCCGACCACCCAAATTCCTTTTTATACCCTTCTATTTTTTGCAACCATGTGCTACTATCCATGGTGTCTGGGTCGAAACTTGGCAAGGCTAATGGGGTGGATGCAGCCGGAGGAATCCGGGCCACGGACGACGACGACGGCTGACCGTTCGCATCTGCACGTCGCTGGAGATCCTCCAAGATCGTCGCTATCGCTCCCAGAGATCGACTCAATTCTTCTGCCATAGCCCTTTCGCGTACACTCACACACAAAAAAAGGAGATAACCGAATACTTGCACTACACGCGTATCCCACTTCTGATGTTAGATTCGATGATACGTGAATGTCGGACGGTTTGTTATTAGTGCGGTACCTCTCTCGGGTCCCACTTCACCAAGATCACCGTACGAGTGACGTCACGCAATTAAGTATACGTCGTCTCTCGGAAATACTCGAGCGGCGGAGTAGCGCCAAATTCAAACTTATCGTGTAAGATTTAACACGGATCTAACTATATAGGTTATGTAGAATATTTCGTAAAGAAAAATGGATAGGTAAATTCTTGTAATTTATGTAACTGTAAGTACCTATCTACCCTCGTCGCCAAATCTGTTGTGTATTTCTATTTATTTAGAACTTTAACACATGTACAATACAACTAGCCGCGCATGCAACTGTCAACTGTTTCGGAAACGGAAACAACTGTATATCTATATAACACCTCTCATGTCAGAAACTTGAACCCGTGACTTAGCACATTATTTTCCTTTACAGGAAATTGTTCTTTCGTTCTGAAAATTTTTATATTTTTTATTATATTATATATTTATATTTTATTTTATAATTTTATTTTTTATATTGTAGTATTTTTTAAATAAATACTATAATAGTATCGTAAGCTACAAATTCATATTTAAGAGAATATTTGTGAATGTTTGTAATTCATATTGCCTTGTTTACTTAATTTATTTTTGAACTAATAATGTTAAGATTGATTAATACTAACAATAAATTATTGTTATATGATGGCTATTCGTTTCGTATTAAATTTTAGAAATTCTGTTTCAAAAAATGGCCAAACGAAAGAGACTCAAACAGATCATTCCACATGTAACGATGATGTTGGTAAGTGAAGGCGCAACATCTTGGGGTGGTTTTTGTTTTATTGTGTAGGAATATTGGTTTGCGGTTTACAAACGATTTAAGTTAAATTTATCATTTTTTTTAAAAATATTTTACATGTCATAAATTCTTTACTAATCAAATGCTGGCTTAGCCGATATTGCCTAATTTTTGCCATTTGATATTGTAAATTGTGCTTATTATCTTACAGTTATTACTTGTTCATAACTGGTTTCATTTTATTATGCTATTATAATGAAAATGTTATATATAATCGATTATTTGAAATTTAAAGTCCGATGAATAGCTTATTTAGAATTTTATTTGGTAATTGGAAGACATATTTAAACTATGGAAGTGTATATGGTTTCATGACCGCAATGACCTTTAACCAAAATAGGTTTCAATACACTTTGTCATAGTGATCTCACCTTGTATTTTTACAGTATTCATTGAATTTTTTCTTTGCAATGTAATGTGTTCAGGTAAATTGTTGGTAGAATATGTTACTTTCCAAACTTTGAACTGCATTACAACCTTATCGATTATTTTATCGATAAACACGCATCTGGAACTTATCTTGGATATGGTATAGGAAAAACCTATTATTCAAAAAAGTTATTGCAATTTTAATTTCGTACCCGATAATCGGTTTTTATACCAACTCAATTTTGCCCTTATATTTAAAGTTAAAAGACGTCAACGATTTTTTCTTTTTTTTTCGATGTTTTCCTGTAGTTTTCTTGATTTTTTTGGAATGTCTATTTTTTATTGAAAATTTTCTTTACTTATTTTGTTGTACCTATTACGTAGTTTACGTAACTTTTGTTTATTATAAAAAATTTAGAACACGTTTCTGGTATGTCGTAAGTGTAAATATTTTTATCATACATAATACCTATCTTGCCAGTGAGCTATAGAACTTTTTTTTTTAATTAGATACTGCAGACTGACGTTACAGTACAAAATTGCATTTACTTTGTAGGCTAGATAGTAGATCCGCTTGTGTACTTGCGTGAGCATTGAATGAATAAATTTAGCGACCTATTTTACTTGATAAAGGGTCAATTGTAGGGTACGAAACCAGTTCTTGGCCACTTCAAAACCGTGTCCTTTACGCCCCACTATCCCTTGAAAGGTAAATATTTTAAAAGTCGCTATCGCATGTATCTTTAAAGATAGAGATCTCATTTTAACACTAAAACACCACAAATTTTATGGGAAATAAAAAAGTTTCTGACAATAATGACTGATTTTTTAATATTAAGCGAGACACTACAAAAACGCACTTTAAATATCAACCCTCTATAAACATTGATAATTTTTTCTGAAATTAGTAAGTTACGGCCAAAATGCTTCAAATAAAATTTATTCTGTAGCGTAGTACACAACACAACGCATAACAGTCGTGCACTCACACGCAAAAGGGCCTTATTAACCGAACGAGCACTCCTCGCACACACGAACAATACGACACCGTAATTAAATAAAAAATCTTAGAAAACTACGTGCCAGAATTCTATATATATGCATTGGACCTCTCAGGTTATCCAAACCTATATGATGTTCACGTTATCAACAAACACTTTTAGATTGTTTATGCCAGTAATTCGGTTTAATGTTTGGAAAGTGACATATGGATATAGATGATTTACTTGCGCAACACCTATATGATGGTATCAACGTTATCAGACTACAATTTATTAGAACTGTTTAAATACGTAGGTACGAGTTTACATGCATCGTGTGAAACGTGACATATATCTAGTAGACCTTTCATTGATGACGTGCGATTACATATAGGTTGGGACGAATGTGTACCTAATAAGAATTAGACTACGATGTTCATATATAGAAACCTGTCAAGTAATACGTTAGGTAACGATTGACATTAGTTTTGTATACAAATCACTTATCTAGGGATTAAACTTTTAAACATTGCAGTTTCGAACGTGGATTCCATGCATAGGTTGGGACGATTATTTGTTACTTCTAATAAAATTACATCGATGTATACCATAACTTTCAAGCGTTACCTTCGAAAAAGATTATTTATACGATTTATTCATTTGGGTTATCGTATACGAATACACTTCATAAGGGATTAATATTACTGTAGATTATCTGTATGCAGTTGGATCGAACGACTAATGTTACTTGCATTGTTAGAGAAGAGTCAAAACTTTGGCGTGCTTCACATAAACAATTTATGTTCACAAGTTATATCTACAAGGGATATACCACGCGTCCTACTTGCTAAAAAATTACATTTCATACAAGGGTTTGATAGGATCGATAATGTAGACTTATCGAAAGGAAGTTAATTCTCATAAAGCGTCAATCATTAAACTGTTAGAAAATAGAAATCTGTATGCATTGGATGTAACGACTAATGTTAACTTAAAGATCCTGTTTAGAGAATAGTGATCAATTTATCTTTCGGCGTGCTCCACATAAACGAATTATATGTTAACATATACAGTATAAGTCCCCAACACCGTCGCTCCCAATACCACAGTTAATCCTCATCCGTGCTCGAGCGCAATACCCATTTCACTAAAGCGCTCTGCCTAGGATCGCATAAATGTAGACATCGGAATTGGAACGTTAATTCTCGTAAAATCGGTCAATCAGAAAACGTTAGAAAATCGAAATAATACATAGATGCTCGAGCGCGACAGTAGTGTGGGAATTAACAGTTCCTATTTAGAAAGTCAGTGCCTAATTTATCCCGTTTTCGGATTAAACGGTATTCGGGACTATGTAACATGTACGTTCATACAGGGTGGTCAACCGCACAGACGAAACAGACGCGTTTTAGGGCATTTAAATTATGTGTTTAAAAAAACGATCGAACCCGGCGGGGAGGGCATGTTGAGGTCACACATCGGTCTTTCAGTTTTTAAATTTCGACGATTACTTCTCTAGGGAAACGGTAAAAGTAAAAAAGTAAGAGAAAAAAAACGGTTTTAAGGCTATTATAGCACTCATTTCGGTGCTATAATGAGTCCATTATAGACGTAAAATATAAAAAACAAATTAATTTTTCCCTTTCAACTTTGGGTGTAAATATCTCGGCAGGGGGGCGTCGTAACGAAAAAGCTTATAGGAACATAAAAGTTTTATTTTGACCTGTTCTATACGTCCCCGTCGTTTCCAGGTCGGCCTGCATTATAACGCGCCCCAAGTTAAAAAGGGGGTGATTTTGGATCAGCGGCGGGGGCTCCGAAATGGCTCTGACGTTTATTGCGGTTAGTATGGTGTACAGTATATACTCCTAAAATTACATGCTTTGGGATCATTCGTAGTTATTTGAGCGATGGTATTTTTATCTACAATATATACAGGGTGTTTTATATGTTATAAAAAACTTTAAGTCGACCTTTAAAATGTTTTTAATTTAAAATTTAAAAACTGTTTCTTGTTTCTGTGAAACTTTGATTTCATTTTCGATTTACAAACATGCCGTCAATTTCAAAAGCCCGGTTATAATTTACCTTCTTAGGTGGATAACCTACCCCATTTAAGTTTTAACAATTCGCTTTTAGTAAGGTAATTAATTATGAGACGTTATCGGCGAAACGATTTATTGGTAGTTATTTTGTTGCGTCGGACTTTTATTATTCATATTTTTTGCAATATCGATAACCTTATACTGTAAGAATTGATCGAATTTTATCGACGAAGCCGATGTTCTAATAACGGACGCGTACGTTTTTGAAATAGCAGTTGTAGTGATGGCGATGGATTTTTATCTATTTACAGTTGAACGAGATGGTAAACTATTCAACGTTTAAATGGAGACGGAGTTTTCATCGATAAACAAACAGTTGTCGGGGGTTTAACAAAACCGACGGCTTCTTCGGCGGTTCTTTTAGAAACCTACAGAAGTCGACCATAACCGTAAACGAATGGGAAAAAAACGGAATAACTTACGATTCTCCTTAGAGCAGGGTCAGCTCCTTGTTCTAACAGTTCTTTGACGCACTCGTAATGTCCATTCGCGGACGCCAGTATCAGCGGCGTCGTTCCATCCTAAAACATCAAAATGAGTTTCAATTGAGATTTTTTTCTTCGCCAATTACGACGCTAATAAGAACGGGAAACCTCATCTTCCGGTTAAATTTAAATTCCGGTCTAGATTAAATTAAATTAAAAACAAAAAAAATGGTTCCCTAATCAATTCGTGTAATTGTAATAAATAAAACGGTTCGTTATTGCCATCTTGAAAGTGAATTTATTTTACTTTTCGGCGTTTAGTAAACGTTTTGTTTAAAAAAAATTAGAAACCTTCTGAGAGTAGGTAACTTTCAAAACGTTCACCCGAACGGAATTGAAGGCAAAACGCATGCATAAACCACATTCCGTAGAGGACAAGGAAACTCGCGTTTCTTTCACGAATAAGATTTAATTACCTACCTACAATCTTATCTTGCAGATTATGCGAATTCGAAACAAACCTTACGTACGCGTATAAAAATCCGTTAAATACAACTGTAAATATCAGAAATGCAAAATAAACACGGACATTTGTGTAAATTCGGGAACGTCGCGCTAATTAGGCATTTTTAATGATCGTAAGCTTAAAATTAAAATTAGAATGTATTTACCTTATCCCTGGAATCCACGTGCACTTTCCCGCTATTCGAGATTTTTGCAATAGGATTATGTCGCCCCGCATCGCGGCCATATGTAGCTGTACGTCTGAAAGCGATTCTTTCTAGCAATTAAATTAGAAACATAAATTACTTTTTTGGAATTTGACAAACAAACGCCAAGCGTTTGTAATCAACAGTTTAACATTGACCTTTCCCAGTTCCATTCAAAACTCGCAATTAATCCGCCAGATAATCTTAAACAACAATACCACAATGTTTGTCATAAAAACGACAATAAAAAAAAATTAAACTTCCCGCGATACTTAAATAGCTATGACGCCGCTCATTTTACGTGCGGAACTTAAAAAACAAAAACACGATAAGATAACTAGGAAATTTGTGACGCTCACCTTAGAAGACATTTCCAAAATTAAATTCGATTCGCCACACTCAAAAAATTGCGCTTTTTAACTCGTAATTGACGGTTTACGGAGAACGACTGACTAGATAATCGCTTTCCATAATCACGTTAAACTGCTAAACTGCATTGGAAATTCTTCGACGGTATAATTTCACCTGTTACGGTTATGTAATTGCTCAGGTAAGAAAGCGGCAAGTTTAAAGTCTACGAAATCGTCGATTTTACGTGTGTACGTACCGCAGAAAGAGCTTGCCCGATATTGAGCCAACGTAAACGCGCGTATTTTAAACTGCCCACCGCATGCGCGCGACCTTTTCGAATTAATCCATAAAGTCGGGCGATTCGAATTTACCGCGCTCGTCGAATCGAATCGCATAGGCGGCACCACCGTCCAACCGCATTCTTTTTGAGGTTAACCATCACCGTATTAATTGTTGGGCGATTTATTAAATCCAGGTACGTATTACTTTGTGCGTTTTATTTACAAAATTTGTAAAACGAGCTCGACGATTTTTCGTAGTCCGTGATAATGGAAAACGACGCCGGAGAATTCGTCGATTTATATTGTCCCAGGAAATGGTAATAAGTCGTCGCACGTGGTCCGTACTTTTTAAGGTTAACAATTAATTACGTTGCAGTTCTGCGAGCAACAGAATCATCCACGCTAAAGATCATGCCTCTATTCAGTTGAGCATTGCGGAAGTCGATGCGACTACCGGCAGGATGACCGAGAACACCAAAAGTTATGCACTCTGCGGTGCTATCCGAAGGATGGGAGAGTCGGACGATTGTATCGTGAGGCTAACGAAAAAGGACGGTATTTTGACTAAGTAAGTTTAAGTTAATCGATGCTCTCGAAGTTTCTAACGGCAATTGTTTGTTTTAGGAACTTCTAAGTTAATTTTTAATGTATAACAAGTTTGGGTTAAATAAAACCGATATTTCGTATGACGATTCTTTTATTTACGTATAACGGCTACGCGATACCATTTAATTGTGGAGTTAATAGATTATTTATCACACTTTGATAACCAAATAGAGATGGCTAATTCACTCGAATAATCGGTTGCAAGATTTGTACTTTATAATAAAAGGTTTGTTCCTTTCGATAAATCTGTACTAGTCCCAAACTTTTATAGACATTATTGGTAGAATCAAATCATTTACTGACTGTAGGGTACCTATAAAATTGGGAACACGTTCCGAATTAGTAAAAGGAACAAATTTCTTGTTATTTGGCAGGCTTATGAATTATGTGACTGTACGCATGAAGAAATACGGACAAGACGACCAATTGTTTAGATATTACGTATTGAGTTGCAATCGCTAATTTCGATAATGTAACTCTTTGGTGTATTTTACTCTGGCTTACAATTAATTTGTTTATAAAAATCGATTAATTCGTTTGTGACGATGATGGTGACGTAGTTAAACATTTTCATACTCTCGTATCATTGTTATTAATTGCTGGATCGTTCAATTCTCCATCAAACACCCTTCTAATTTTTGAGAAAATCAAAGATCCATTTAGCGACCGTTTTTTTTTTAAATTCTTCACCCCACTCCTACGTTTATTATTTAATTTTTAACATAACACAATCATGTTTAATTAATAAAACTTCGTATCAATAAAATATATTGGAATTTTTAACGGGTGCAACACGTTTTTTTTCAAACAATTACAATTCCATCTGTATATAAGATTTTTAGAGCCTAACCCCCTCCACGCTGTTTTGAAAGCCCTGTCCTTGTTGGTGCTGCCATCTGCTCAGTTGCAAAACTGTTAGTTGAACTATTTTCAAACGTGACAAACTTTGTTGCCAAATAAGGAAGTTTAAACATAAAATGGCCGAAGGTGGTGGTAAAATAGTGTTAAATATCTCGAACTTTAAATCCGAAAATAAGTTAGCGGAACACGGGGAACCTTTTGAAGTGAATAAGACTGAAGAAGGTACATTTCTTTTGTTTCCCATGCATTATAACCTTAAGTATGTTATATTTTAATGATGTCAATTTTTGAATTCCTCACGTAATGATTCATAACATAAAAATGCATTTACCTAATCTATATTGAATTATTAGAATTTTCTGTACTGTACGTACATAGATACGAAACGCTATTGTTGCTCGTTATTTTTGTTCCAAGCAGTTGCAGGTTATAATATAAATTTCACATTATACGACATGTATTATTGTATTTTGAGTTTATAGTAACATTTTATAACTTTTTTTGATGGATTTTGAGCTTTTGTTGTATACAGGTTAGCGTTTACGCGGTATAGATTAGTATCTTTGTATTGTTTTTGAATAATTTGGCTTTTGTTTTTGTATACCCCAGAATAACATAACCTCTCTTTTTGTAATAATGATTATTGTAAAGTAGTTCAAGACAATTTATTAATCTTTCACGTTTAAACATAATTAAGGGCTAAAGGGGAACTCATATAATAAACATGTAAAAGCTACAGGTGGTTGTTAGCCATAAGTTGCATCAGTTAAACAAATGAATGTCCCTATTTAATTGTCTAGTTACCCTCTCATGTCAGAAACTTGAACCCGTGACTTAGCACATTATTTTCCCTTACAGGAAATTGTTCTTTCAGTAATGCATCCTCTACTGTTAGAAGATTACAAAGTGGATTCGATACCACCTAGTCTTCGAAATTTGTTGTCGTATTTAAAAGAGCAAAATGTCATATTGGATAAATATGACATAATGGCCGTTTTCGTCTATATTATGATGTTGGAAACTGGATTTGCTGCACTCAATAGAAATACTAATATGGAAAACTATTGCATCGATTTCAACTACAGGCAACTTATGCGCTTTACGCATAGCTTGCCCGCCAACTGGAAAGTCAATAATACGTATAAGTTTATGTTTACTTTAGATTATATAAAGGGAAATATTTGTACCATTACATGCGTTGTAACCTCGTACGATCTAATAGTTAATTGTAGTATCGCAAATATGGGCCAGACACATTTCTCGTTGCTCATAGATACCTCCATGTACATTATAATTACAGGTGGGACGTTCGTATTTCAGAACTTGAAGCAATTGTCGTTTGTATTTAAAAACACCTGCAGTTTTCCTTGCAAGATTGCAATTTTAAATGAGAACAATGTCAGAACTTCCTGCCTTAAAGATTTACCTGAAGAACTTGTTCTACTTATTATGAGCAAACTTAAGAAAAGCGACTGTGTAAAGTTATGTTCTACGTGCAAACTTTTCTATGAACATTACGGAAAGAAGTGTCACATATTTTTTCCACGTCCACGTTACCCTATGGTTAATTATGCACTGCCTCCATATTTTAGAAATTGAGCAAAATTATAATTAATGCTCTTTTATATACTTTTATATTTTTAAATATCAACTTACAATAGAGTTTATTATTTCATATTGTTTTTATAATATATTTTTATTATTGATCTACGTCACTTACATGTTTGCAGTATTCTTTATTCACATTCAGACATAAAATGCTATTTTACGCCTTGAACATTTTGTGTTTAAATTACAAGATCGGTCGACGTTTGATATTTCTTAAAAATGTGATAGGTAGAGAAATTTTCAAATTCAAAATGATAAAAACATCTGTTTGTGGATAAGATTTTGAATGCAATTAGGCCCAAAGCTGAAATTTATCGTTAATTCCTTTATAGTTTTTTAATAATCAAAGTTGTCGATAAGATAATCACATTTTGAATGTGTAACGAACGATGCAGTACCTGTAATATTTTGACGTGTTCGGGCTGACTCACGGCAATCGAATGTGATCGGTTTATTTATTTTAACCTACCAAATGTACGTGTAGTTGCCGTGTGGCAGCGATCTAATTGCCAAACACGCCAATTGTTATTTCAAGAAATGTGATATATATTGTAGAATATATTCCTATAGTATTTTTTAAATAAATACTATAATAGTATCGTAAGCTACAAATTTATATTTAAGAGAATATTTGTGAATGTTTATAATTCATATTGCCTTGTTTACTTAATTTATTTTTGAACTAATAATGTTAAGACTGATTAATACTAACAATAAATTATTGTTATATGATGGCTATTCGTTTCGTATTAAATTTTAGAAATTCTGTTTCAGAAAATGGCCAAACGAAAGAGACTCAAACAGATCATTCCACATGTAACGGTGATGTTGGTAAGTGAAGGCGCAACATCTTGGGGTGGTTTTTGTTTTATTGTGTAGAAATATTGGTTTGCGGTTTACAAACGATTTAAGTTAAATTTATCATTTTTTTTTTAATATTTTACATGTCAGAAATTCTTTACTAACCAAATGCTGGCTTAGTCAATATTGCCTAATTTTTGCCATTTGATATTGTAAATTGTGCTTATTATCTTACAGTTATTACTTGTTCATAACTGGTTTCATTTTATTATGCTATTATAATGAAAATGTTATATATAATCGATTATTTGAAATTTAAAGTCCGATGAATAGCTTATTTAGAATTTTATTTGGTAATTGGAAGACATATTTAAACTATGGAAGTGTATATGGTTTCATGACCGCAATGACCTTTAACCAAAATAGGTTTCAATGCACTTTGTCAATAAAAGGTTATTAGATGATGACTTTTCACATAGTTATCTCACCTTGTATTTTTACAGTATTCATTGAAGTTTTTCTTTGCAATGTAATATGTGTTCAGGTAAATTGTTGGTAGAATATGTTACTTTCCAAACTTTGAACTGCGTTACAACATTATCGATTATTTTATCGATAAACACGCATCTGGAACTTATCTTGGATATGGTGTAGGAAAAACCTATTTATTCAAAAAAGTTATTGCAATTTTAATGTCGTACCCGATAATCGGTTTTTATACCAACTCTATTTTGCCCTTATTTTTGTCGTTAAAAGACGTCAACGATTTTTTCTTTTTTTTTCGATGTTTTCCTGTAGTTTTCTTGATTTTTTTGGAATGTCTATTTTTTATTGAAAATTTTCTTCACTTATTTTGTTGTACCTATTACGTAGTTTACGTAACTTTTGTTTACTATAAAAAAATTGGAACACGTTTCTTGTATGTCGTAAGTGTAAATATTTTTATCATACATAATTCCTATCTTGCTGGTGAGCTATGGAACGTTTTTTTTTAAATTAGATTCTGCGGACTGACGTTACAATACAAAATTGCATCTACTTTGGAGGCTAGATAGTAGATCCGCTTGTGTACTTGCGTGAGCATTGAATGAATAAATTTAGCGACCTATTTTACTTGATAAAGGGTCAATTGTAGGGTACGAAACCAGTTCTTGACCACTTCAAAACCGTGTCCTTTACTCCCCACTATCCCTTAAAAGGTAAATATTTTAAAAGTCGCTATCGCATTTATCTTTAAAGATAGAGATCTCATTTTAACACCAAAACACCACAAATTTTATGGGAAATAAAAAAGTTTCTGACAATAATGACTGATTTTTTAATATTAAGCGAGACACTACAAAAAAACGCACTTTAACCCTTTTAGTGACGGGAGCCGATATATCGGCTCCTGCTACACTTGCGAAAAGTGCCAGAGCCGATATATCGGCTCGCGCCTTGTAGCGGTTTACTACTCGCATTGCGGGAGAACTCTATCTCAAAATAAATTTGTAATGCGTTATAAATGATCTAATTTCATTACAAGATAATTAAAAAAAATATTTTTTTGTTTGAACTCTTTGTGGACGACGTTTTTCCTATCGCTTGGAGGTACCGAAATCTAACATAAACACCGATGGTCGCCGTGTACCTTCAAGTTATGTTTTGTTTTGTTATGTAATATTGTTTATCTTGTAAAAAATATATATTGGAAATACAAAGTATATACTTTATAATAATTGACCCATATAAAATTATGATGAAAAGATGACTGTTTGTATGTGCAAATACGTTTTCTACAAGAGATCTCAAATTCATTTCATTTACAAACGTTTATACCTTTGTTTTTTCTATAATTTTCAAATGAGTTCGAAAAAACTAGTGTCATTGTGTAGTTCTGTATTTCATCCACAATACGCAGCTTTTTGAATCATGTTAATATTGTGTCTCGTTTGGTTTTTACAAGCATTTTTCCGAACCCTTGTGAAACTGTGAAATTCGGCCGGTTTTTTTCGCATAGGGACCTCTATTTCGCCCGGCACTAAAAGGGTTAAATATCAACCCTCTATAAACATTGATAATTTTTTCTGAAATTAGTAAGTTACGGCCAAAATGCTTCAAATAAAATTTATTCTGTAGCGTAGTACACAACACAACGCATAACAGTCGTGCACTCACACGCAAAAGGGCCTTATTAACCGAACGAGCACTCCTCGCACACACGAACAATACGACGCCGTAATTTAAAATTCGAACTACTGAAACAAGCACTACCGCTCAGTATCACTAACGCGAAAAAATCTGAAGCGGTTTTGCCAGAATTCTATATATAAATGCATTGGATATAGGTTATCCAAACCTATATGATGTTCACGTTATCAACAAAAAGTTTTAGATTGTTTATTTGTAATTCGGTTTAATGTTTGGAAAGTGACATATTCTATAGATGATTTACTTGCGCACATGTTAGATGGTATAAAGATAGACTACAATTTATTAGAACTGTCAAAATACGAGGTACGAGATGACAGCATCGTGTGAAACGTCATTATCTAGTAACCTTTCATTGATGACGTGGATTACATATAGGTTGGGACGAAGTGTACCTAATAAAATTAATCGATGTTCATATATAGGAAACCTTCGAAGTAAAGTTAGTAACGATTTTTCATTAGTTTTGTATACAAAACACTTTTAGGGATTAAATTTTAAACAGGCAGTTTCGAACATTTCCATGCATAGTTGAATATTATTTGTTACTTCTAAAAATACACAATTATACCACAACTTTCAAGCGTTACTTGAAAAAAAAATTATTTATACAATTTATTTTTTGGGTTATCGTCGATAATTCATAAGGTATATTACTGTAGATTATCTGTATGCATTGGATGAACGACTAATGTTACTTATTGTTAGAGAAGAGGGTCAAAACTTTCGGCGTGCTCCACATAAACAATTTATGTTCAAAGTTAATCTAAAAGGGATATACCACGGTGACCCTTGTGAAACTGTGAAATTCGGCCGGTTTTTTTCGCATAGGGACCTCTATTTCGCCCGGCACTAAAAGGGTTAAATATCAACCCTCTATAAACATTGATAATTTTTTCTGAAATTAGTAAGTTACGGCCAAAATGCTTCAAATAAAATTTATTCTGTAGCGTAGTACACAACACAACGCATAACAGTCGTGCACTCACACGCAAAAGGGCCTTATTAACCGAACGAGCACTCCTCGCACACACGAACAATACGACGCCGTAATTTAAAATTCGAACTACTGAAACAAGCACTACCGCTCAGTACCACTAACGCGAAAAAATCTGAAGCGGTTTTGCCAGAATTCTATATATAAATGCATTGGATATAGCTTATCCTAACCTATATGATGTTCACGTTATCAACAAAAAGTTACTAGATCGTTTATTTGTAATTCGGTTTAATGTTTGGAAAGTGACATATTCTATAGATGATTTACTTGCGCACATATTAGATAGGTATAAAGAAAAACTACAATTTATTAGAACTGTTAAAATACGAGGTAAGAGGTGGACAGCACTGTGAAACGTCATCATCTAGTAACCTTGAATTGATGACGTGAACATCATATAGGTTTGGATAAGCTATACTAGGAAATCTCACTTTTATTTTAAAACATTGAGTTGTTTGTTCGCACACTGATAAGCTATGAAAGTAGGCGGTGCACATGTTCTATTAGTTACTTTGTATTTTATCGGCCACATAAAAATGTGATTAAACTTTTATCTGGTTTATGGTTTGTAAGGGAAATTTTCAATGCTTAAGGGCACACTAATAGTTTTAAATTAAAATTATAGTAAATTTATAATTCTGCGGTATAAAGGCAGTAAATAGTGATTATTCAAATAATTTATACTGTTTTTTTGTATTTTTTATTTGGATCCCAAAATTTCTGCAAAGGATGGTGGTACGAATTTTTTTTTATATTCTTTGGGTAGTACGCGTAACCCACAAGAATGAGAGCTACTGCAATAGATTCTTGTCGAAAACAAGTCACTGACAAAAAACAATACCTCTACGAGGTTTTCTAATTGAACAACAATTGACAAAAACGTTTGATAATATTTAATTTTGATGTTTTCTTGAATTTTGTTTTGTTTAAAAATTTGTTATTATTCTTTATTTATACGTATCTAAAATTAAGTAGGTATGTATCACTACATATAAATACCTACATAATTAGGTAATATTAAAATTAAAAATTCTTAATTAATAAGTAATTCCAATAATATGTATTATAACTACCCCTACGCTGTGCTGATCGCTCAGTAGTACTTGTAAGATCGGTGTCGCTCTACACGGCGCGTGTAGACAGCTCACTTATACGTTACATGCGCACGTTCTTGGTGGTTTTTACAGGGTTTAGATAATTCAAGATATATACACTTCGTCCAAACCTATATGCAATCCACGTCATCAATGAAAGGTTACTAGATGACGTTTCACACAGTGCTGTCACCTCGTACCTCATATTTTGACAGTTCTAATAAATTGTAGTCTTTCTTTATACCATCTAATATGTGCGCAGGTAAATCATCTATATAATGTCACTTTCCAAACTTTAAATCGAATTACAAATAAACAAACTAGTAACTTTTTTTTGATGACGTAAATTGCATATAGGTTTGGATAGGCCATTAAATATATATATATATATATATATATATATATATATATATATATATATAAATAATAAATAAATAATAAATAATAATAATATAGTAATAAATAAATATAAAATAATATTTAAATAAAATTAAATATAAAAATATATAAATATTAAAAAAATATAAATATATGATATATATATATATATATATATATATATATATATATATCATATTAAAAGTGAAAGTGTGGGGAATACATTTTATTGGAAGCATTTTGACGGTAAATTTATTAGTTTCAGAAATAATTACCAATGTTTACCGAGGGTTGATTTTTAAAGTGCGTTTTTTTTTAGCAGAATCTCGTTTAATATTGAAAAATCAGTCATTATTGTCATAGACTTTTTTATTCCACATAATTTTTTTTATGTTTTGGTTTTAAAACGAGCAGCTCTATCTTTTAAAATAAGTGAGATAGAGCCTTTTGAAATATTTACCTTTTAAGGAATTGTAGGGATAAAGGACGCAATTTAAAAGTGGCCAAGAATTGATTCTTTATCAAGTAAAATAGGTCGCTAAATTTCTTCATTCAATGCATACGACAAGCATAATAATAATATAAGCGGCTCTACTAAGAGGGTGAAAAGAAAAAACATGCAAATTTGTATCTAAATGTTAACGAAGTTAAATTAAAAAAATGCCTTAATACCTAATTTTTTTCGATTTTATATGTAGGGTGTTTCTAAACTGATTGAACATATTTTAAGAGCGCATTCTTCACGTCAAAATAAGACGAAAAGTTCCTTTATAGGAACACGTGCCCGAAAACGCTTACAATTAGTTGCCAAGTGGGTGGTGTTAAAGTTTCGAAAAAAATAACGTTTTTTACTATCTCGGAAATGGCTTATTTATATCATTTGGAATTTGGTATGATGTTTACACTCTACATGTGTAGTATGTTGGCAATAACAATAATAAATCATTTCGTCCAGTGGCGGAGATCTAAGTATACCGTTACAGTTTTTCAATTAGAACTTTTACGTCACTGGGCTAATTGCAAAGTTGGCAGTATCTATCAATTTTTCACTATCTTTTGCAAAAATAAGACCACTCGAAGATCTCTAATAATCTCTATAATAATATTTTGAGACGTTACATCTACCATTTTGTATCGAGCATTTTTAATTTTGATTTTTTAACCATAAACATTAACATTTCATTTAATATTTCAATTGTAGAAATTATTACATTTCGACGTATATTTTTTAATATTTTCACTTGTTTTCCAAAAACTTTTGGGTTTTCGAAATATCGGTGTGTTTCAAATGGTAAAATTTTTAGTTCACACTATTACAAACTTCAATAAAACAAGTTTTACGAAAATCGATTCATCAATATGACTGGGTTCCGAGGTTTTTCATTTTTCACGTGTAACGGACACTGGACTATATTCGCGACAATAAATCGAAGCACTTCTATCAAGATCCTTTTTTGAAGATGCCTAAATTCAAAAATTATAGCAAAAGTTTTGATATTTTGATATCCCGTACTGTGGAAACAAAATACTTATTACATCTTATGAGATGTTTTTGAACTTTGAGATGCTTCTAAATGTTATTTTCAAAATTGAACATTAATATGTGATTTAGTTACTTTAATACTTTCTTCGCCACTTATTATATATAATAAACGCCGTTGTCCAAATAAACAAATTCATTAAAAAATTATTTAAAAATTGTAGGCGTTATTGGTCATCGAATGTGACGTATTTAACCATATGCAACGAACCGATGCGCCGCCTCTCAATATTCGACTACGAGACGGCTTATCAACACCTGGCCTTTTGATAACGTGTTTCTTGTACCGACACGAAACCACATCAGTAACTGCGTGACATCGAATTGATTCGCGTCTATATTTAATTGTTAAAAATCGTATTTGTCGTTGAAGTGTTTGCTTTTCAAAATACATTTTGGTAAGAGCCGTTTTTGATTTTGATAGTTTCTTAAATTTGTTATCGATTTATGGGTTTTATGGGTTAAAAAAAATTGCTCAAAAAATAACTTCGATGCGGCAAAACAGTGGAACGTTATTCTTTCAAAACTTGAGTTTCTTCGAATTATTTAAAGTTAAACTAAAGATTAACTATTTACGTACATTTTTTACATTTATGGCCGATCTTTCCATCTCTTTGTAAATGTATCTGATAGACATTTGCCAAATACCTATCACATAAATTTACCGAGAGATGGAAAAATGGGCTCTAAATTAAATTCAAATTTTCGGTAAGAAAGAAAAGATTGATATTTCGGTGCAGTTAAGTATAGGGTATATTTTTCAGTTTGATGTTTAAACTAAATATTTATTAGCGCCCATATTATATAAGAAAATGCAACGTTTCCTTCCATCCAGTTTTTTTTTTAAATAGCTAGTTTTAACAATAGTTTCAGTTGTATTCAAGCAAGTGTAGGTATTTTTATGAAGATTGTAGGTATATAGCTGCACGTTAGAATATTAATGTAAATGAATTGACATCTGTACGGCTGTTATCAAACATGTGTAGGTACCGTGAATTTCTACAAACTCGAGGATGAATTTATTCATCGGTGGTTAAATAATAATTATTGTACGTAGCGCGTGAGTAATTCTAGTGATACGGTCGGACCCGTTTTCGGAGAAAGTGCTCAAAATCGCGACGTGAATGTTTAAATAAAAACTCATAATTTTGAAAAAAAACTTACCTATATTATATTGCGTGCAGGACTATAAGTGATTGAAGAGTATGCTCGTCTATTTACTAGGTTTGGCGTCTAAAATCGGTAAGTCTCATTATTTGCATGTATATTACATTTTTAATAGGTACACTTCTCACAGAAAAAATCGGGACAGTTGAAGGATAGAATTTTAAAAATGTTTTATTGTGAATTGGGTTTTAGGTGAAATGCTTGTATTTTTAAAAGGGATTATTGTAAGCCATAAATCATCATTAAATCATAAATCATCATACGTACAAAGTGGACAACTCTTTGTCAACAAAATACTTTAGAAGCAAGTGGTGGGCAGGTTTAGTTTATGCTTTCTGTAAATTAAAAAATTTATTGATCGACGTAATATATGGATCGCGTTTTGCCAAAAGGACGTAACTCACACTTTTTGTGAAAATGAGTTATTCCGACTGTCTTACGCATTTAAAGTAAAGACATCGTCTGATAAAATCTAATAACAATATTTCGATTTTTTTCACCGGAAAAATAGATTTATATTTCCGCGAAACGTATCTTGTTATAGCTACGCGGCGACGTAACATGTGTTCTACTATAAAATTTACTTTTTATGGGTTACGCCCTTTTGGAAAATCTGCGTCGATATGACCGATAACATGTAGATTTATATAAAAAAAAATGGTTACTTATACACACAAAATTGATATAGCTTGAAAAATATTTCGTCTTGTTAATAGTGCTTCCGCAGTTAAACTTAATAAATCGCATTTTTGATTTTTTGCCTTGACTTTTCTTTAACAAGCCATAACTTTTCCAAATCGGACCTGTACATTGCTACAGCTTTTTTGTTTAAAATTACTTAAGAAACGCGCCCCTAACGTTTGGCAGATTCCTCCCGGGACAACTTGTATGTATCCTTAATTACTATGTGATATTTAACCTACGAACCTTATATCCAAGAACAAGAAACAATAAATAAAATAATTATGTAAGTAAGTATGTAATCAATCATTCTTTGTGTGTATAGTAAAGTAATAAAGATACAATTCTTTGGCCGAATTAATATTTTATATATTCATTAATTGTTTCCATCATTTATATATTTGTAGCACTAAAGATAGCTCCAACCAGAGCCGAAATATATGATGTTAGTTGTTCCAAGTTTTTATATTGGCTTATTACCACAATTTTAAAAGAAGTATAGTAAAGTAAGCATTCAGTCACTAGTTTTAATTTTATGGCGAATTTTTTACCTTTCAGTAAGTTCATAAACTTCAATGGAAATCAAGATTTCGCACTTTTTATCTTTTAGAAAAAAATTTTTTTTAATGATATTTGGTATCGAAATCATCAGTAGAAAAAAGGAAATTATCCCACAGCGACGAAATTGTCGTAAGACGTCAAAATTATATCAAAAATATTAAATTTAATAATAAAACAGGGTTACAAACAGAACAATGGATTAAATCTACAGGTTCTAGACGAGAGCGGTGTAATGGAGTATTGACAGATATACTGGACACATCTTTCACTGGAAACAAATATTTTGAAATGTATTTTTAGACTTCATCAGTAATTATAATTGTAGAGGAAGGAAATAAATATATAATTCAATTCATTGACATTTTTGTAGAAAAATATTAAAAAAAGCATCAAAATATCGAGGATATAATAAATAGTAATATTATCGATATCATCATAGTTAATAATATAGTTAAGTTAGTAATATCATCATAGTTGTTTTCATAATGATCACATTCTAAATTAACTTTAGAGAAATAAGTAAAAAAATGCCAAAAATCATGATTCGGAAATTTGTTGGGTGAAGTTTGCCTGTTACGTTCTCGTCTAACAATAGGTAGAACCCGTAAATTCAATCCATTGTTCTCTTTGTAACCTTTTTTTTATTATTTTACTACGGATTAGTAAACGTCATATATTTGATATAATTTTGACGTCTTACGATAATTTCGTCGATTTGGGACGATTACTTTTTTTGTGCTGATGATTTTGGTACTAAACAGCATATAAAAAAATTATTCTAAAACATAAAAAAGAGCGAAATGTGGATTTTCATTTGATTTACATTGAAGTTTGTTAGCTTACTGGAAGGTAGGGCTCGTCTTAAAATGCAAAAGGCTATTTCAACCTTTCCGATACCTAACATCTTTAGAACCTCATCTATGTAGGTAACAATGCTTTTATGGCTTAATCCTTATGTACTTGTAAACAGTTTATATAAAACCCGATTCACAACAAAACATTTTTAAAATTCTGTCCTACTGTCCCGATTTTTTCTGTGACAAGGATACCTACATATTAAATATGGATTAAATTTAAAATAAATTGTCGTATAATGACGTACGTATTTATCTACGTAAAAAGTTTTAAAATTAAATTCATTTTGAATCCGATTTTTCAATCGCCAGTTAACTCTGACCATCAGTCAATCATTATGGAAATGATTATTCAAACAATTGTTTTTAACAATTTTAATTGTTTCTTATAGTCGAGTCAAAATAGGGTTTTTCACTTCGGATCACACGATAACGGAACCGAGAACAGATTTTGATGAATTTTTTTTAAATGTTTGTTACACTACATTAGCGCACTCAAATGTTTGTATTGTTTAAACAATTTATTACAATAAAATACGGAGTATCCACGAAATGGTAAAAAATCTCTCGGGAGCGTACAAACCACGTCAAAATAATGCGACAAGTTCCTGTAAACGTTTTTCCCATTGTGCTCCCCTTTTGTGATATTCGTCCGCAAAGTTGAAGATTAAAAATCAATTTTCTTAAATGACATTTTTATTTCTCGTTGAAATTTAATTTTGGCGTACGTACGTAATAAATTAAGAACATTAAACTGGTCTAATAGGTTTGTTAATATCGCTTCAGGGGCGGCGGGGGTTGCGAACCCGTAATCGTTCTAAGCCCAAAATTTTTCAGACATTTAAGTTTATACACTTTTAAGGTCGTTATCGGATTACCCAGACATTTTAAGATAGAGAAGTTACCTATACTTGTTTAATTTCGATAAAATGAACCGTATGCGAGAAAATCACATGTAAGTCAGTCACTTAACTATAATTGAAGTCAATGCGATGTTTACTAAAGTTGTTTGAATAAAACTTTAGTACCAGACCTAATACATACGTTTATATGGAAGCGAATGGCAACAAATTATTTTCAATAATTAATTGAAATTGTTATTTTTATATTATTATTATTATGGAACAGTTGTCGAAACACAAGCTTTATTCATCGGTAGGTAGTTTTTATTATCCCAATGATTTATCACACACGTAGAGTGTAAATAACATATCAAATTTCAATTAATTTAATTAAACAGTTTCAGAGATAATAGTAAAAACAAATATTATTTTTTCGAAACTATAACTAACACCCCCGTATATCTGGGAAACTGAGCGTTTTCGGACACGTCGCGACGCGTTTATAGAAACTTTGGAACTTTCGGAACCAATCAATTTAGGAACATCCTGTAATAGCATTAAATTAATAATGTGAGTGATGTTTAATATCGCGTTCAGACTTTGTTGCTTTCTCCATCGTCGTTACGAAAAACAACCACCACGTCTAAAATAACTCGACCAAAAAAAAAATAGGGTGAAAATTGGAGATGGGGGGAAAAAACCGTTTTTTCGAAAATAACGTAGACGTCGGCGTTCGCGCGCGAGAAGCTAAAACAATTCCCCCAAGCAATTTCAAAGTCTAAATGAATACGTTTACATAACAAAAAGAAAACGCGAATGCGAACGTTCACAGATTCATTTTCAAGTTAGGGACATTTGCGGGAGCAATTAAAATTTTACAAAAATTTATGAAACTAATTCTGTCTCGAGCGGACCTATAAATACTTGTCTCTTGAAACTTGTTTATTAAATAAATCGTACCTTTTGCTCGACGAACAATTTATCAGATTCTGAGGTTTCGTTATTTTGCTCGTGGCGTGACGTGATGTGAAACGGGAAAAATTTCCACATTTGGAAATGTGGAAGGCACGTTGACTATTAATAGAAGATTGTAGGTACATATCGTAGTTTGAAATGAGACAATGAGCACAATATAAATTGCACGTTATCGTTATAAGTGTGGTCTCACTTGTACGTGGTAAATAGGCGACAACGTTTGCGTTCAATGTTATCTTTATGAAACGCCCGCAAACTGTGAATAAATAATGGTTTACTTTTTTTCATTTACTTAGGTACCTATACATTATATTTCTCAATGCATCACATCATATTGAACGTGACTGGTAACTAAACATCTTTTTTGTCTTTGTTTTTTTATTTAATTCTTTCTGATATTTGCAAGTTTTCGGGTCCCATTCCAAAATTGGTAGATATTATTTTTGGATAATTTAATAAAAGTATTCATTACTTTTCATTCAAGTGATCATTAACTTTTTTTTTTAATTTCTCGAGCGCGAATGGCAAAGCAGTAAAGGCGTCCTTAATGTCCACCAGTTCGAATCCCGTCGTGTCCCACCCGTTTACGATGCAAAACATTTTTTCTTTGTGGTTGAATGTGTAAAAAACGCCTACATTACCTGCGTTTAAAGCGTCACTGTCATAAAATTTAGATTTCCAATTTTTTCTAACTTTCTTTTGTCAAAACGTTTATTTAATTTTTGATTTATAATCTTGCATTTAAGCGAGTTTCGCTGTATTTGTTCACAGTTTCGTGTAGATATTTGTTGGAGTTTGGTGTGGTGATAAGAAATGTCGATTATTTATTTGACGTTTTAAATTCGAATTATGAGAAAATTTAAATAAGCACAAAGAAACTCTGGCGGAGAGCACTTTAAAAACCATAAATATACCTACCTATAAAACAGTTGCGTTCGTGCATTTCACCTTTTTGGCGTAATAATCTATGCAGAAGAAGTTGCTATTTTTAAATATGCAAATAAGTTATTTAATAGCGCTCGCGACCTTAAATTTTCAAGCAATAAATACTTACTCGAACGAGCCAATAAAATTACAACAAGTGCAAGTGCCGAGGTACAGTCGGCCGAAAAAGTAATGCGCTAGCGGCGGCACGCCACGAGATTCTTCGTAATCCCTTCGTTGTTAACAAGACCGTTGTAAGAATAGTCGAAGTGGCCGGTTTGTCCTCGTCGAGTTCGACGAGATTGGATTTCTTTCGACGACAAATTTTACGGGCAATGCGATATTTTGAAGACTTTCGAATATTTTTAAAACGCGTAACGATTAAAACTGCCGTAACTTAAATATTCAGAAAGTCATAATTTTAGAATTATCTTATAGGTAGGTAATTTATTATTTAAAAATATATAATAAAGCGACAATAATAATTTTTTCGTCGTACTAAAGCGAAAACCTAGATTAAGGCCGCGACGTGCACAAAATTATGAATTAAAAACCTGCCAATGTGAAATTCATTGGTAATTTACGTAATACTTAATTTACTGGACGTACTCTAGTTTAGTTGGCGTGACATACGCGCATTAAATATTTGGTATGGCCTATCCAAAGCTATATGCAATTTACGTCATCATCTGCGACGCGTGTGATGTGAGACTAATAGTCGAACACCTCCTCATTGAATGCCCCAAATATTCCTTTGAAAGATCAACAAGTCGGATAAACAGTTTACAACTGCTTGAACTTCTGGAAAACCATCCGACAAAAGTGCTGGATTTTCTTAGGTCGATAGGACTGATTCACCAGATTTAAAGTGAAAACAAATCATGCAGTAATTATAATAATATAAATTTAACCTATGCCTAAACCCAATAGATGGTATGGCATATTAATAAATTAAATTAAAAAAAAAGTTAATAGATTGTTTATTTGTAATTCGGTTTAAAGTTTGGAAAGTGACATATTCTATAGATGATTTACCTGCGCGCACATTAGATGGCATAAAGAAAGTCTACAATTTATTAACACTATTAAAATACGAGGTACGAGGTGACAGCACTGTGTGAAACGTCATCATCTAGTAACCTTTTATTGATGACGTGGATTGCATATGGGTTTGGACGAAGTATAAGTGTGTTTTGTGGCAAATGGCGTTCGCGCAAAAGTTTCAAATATCGACAAGTACGAAAGTAAAGAAAACGCTTTTCTACGGTTTGTCCGTCGCCTCGAATCGACTTTCAGGTCGCGCCCGTTTCTATTTTCAAATCGGAATTTCCGAACGATTTTCCCAGCAAAGGAAAACTGCTTCGCGAGCGTAGCGGCAAACCGAACCTATACCGGAACGTGCCACGCGAAATAGAGATGTCGCGATTTTCGGGCCGCGTGCCCTTCCATTCGGGGTTCTATTGATCGAAAGGACGAGTTCACAACGGACAAGATGCCAGAGGGGTATGTCCCTGAAACTTAATCTGGACCGATATCCCCCGGTAGCCGCGATTCTCTAAATTTACGAGCTCGATTTATGGCCCCATCTCGTCTTAATGCGCAATTTTGGCGTCGAATCATTTTCTAAATAACAACTTTTACAGTTCGGTTTCGCTTAATCGACTGTTTTTTTATTGTCGAACGGCCGCGAATTAAAAACGTCGCCGACGCTCGGGAATTCTTAAATACGTCCCCGATGAGTTTGTGGAAATGTTTCCATAGAACTGATACGAGCACTTTGCTACGAGGGTCGCGGCACTAACAGCTTTTCAGTACAAATCGCATTTAAACGTTACACCGCTAGGATCCGGGGCAATTCTCCGGAGATCAGTTTCCTTTTTCTTCTAGGAGTTAATCTGGTCTAAGAATAAATTTCTAAAACTCCTAAGACTTTGATGTTGGGAACAACTTCCTTTGTGTAATCCCCTTGCCCGCTATAAAATCGCATCGGCGTCATAAATATCTTTATTCTTCCATATATCGACGAAGGGTATGGGAAATGGACGGAGAGAAGCGGTCCGAATTTTAAAGTTTCGATGGGACCCTCCAACGTAAACATTTGCCTTAACTTCTCACGTCGGCCCTTCAAAATGAATATGACTTCGAATTGGCGACGCGAGGGGAGCGCAGCATCTCTATCCTGTGGCGCGATACCCAGCCCTTTCAGTGCGTTTTCTGGCGTCGCGACGCTTTCATTGCTCCCCCGTATTGTACCAATACCAGCTACTATCCGATAGGTTCTCAGTTGCCATGTGTATCGTTTAGATGATTTAGTGACGTGCAAATATTTGGATTCGAATTCAAATCTCGAGGTAAATCCGATGTTGACACATAGCAGGAGCGATGGAGATTTTCCCATTTATCAAGGTAACAATACAGATTAAATAATTTTTTTTTATAATTGCCTATTTACGATTAAATTAATTTGGCTGTATTTATGTCGGGATTTGTTTACGTTTTGATTGGCAAGTGGTTCGAATATTTACAGATTTTTGTTTGTTGATTAGGTTGTCGGTAATTGCGGGAGTTGAGCGACATCCATGAGTAACGGTTAGTTTTTACACTTTATCGTTGTTCTTCCAATCCATTTTCTTTTGAAAGTTTTCGAAATGCGGTGTTGTATAGTAGCCCACTTTATCGGTGTTTGTTTTCGTAGAACCCAGCACATAAACGTGAATAGGTGTAACACCAAAAAACACCAAAATGTATTGTTTAATTTGGGTTGACTATAAATTTCGGGCGGGCACTCTTAAAAATCGAATTACGACGAAACTTTGCTAATTCAGACTAATGGGGGGAAAGTAGCAGTTAGTTGTTAATGATAACTTCCGAGTCGGGAGTTCAAAATCACGTCAATTAGTTGTTGCTTTGACATAGGAACGTAAACTATGTGTTAATTAGCTTCCGGCTTCCTTGGTGCGTTCTGTCCCCAGAAATTTGAGAAAATCTCCAGCTAAATGTAAGTACCTAACGTTAAAACGAAAATCAGGTTCGGGGTTACAGTTGAATTGTGGGTGTTGTTTAACTTTTGTTTTGGAACTCGATTTGTCTAGGGACTGCTCGTGAACGATCGGACTTTTTGAAAGACATAATACAAGTAGGTTAACATTCTATTTTTTTCAGTACTTGCGGGTAAGGTCCTATTCATGAAAAGACGCCAAGTGTGCGCCGGGGTGGGGGAAGATTAAACGAAAATGGGTATTTTAGTCTTTGTTGTGGTGTTGACCTAAAATTCATTATTTAAAATAACAGTCTTTCGAAATTCGTTTTTATATCTTCTAAGTATGTATTCTTCTTTGTTCTTCTTTATGAATTTGTGCCTGTTTGTTCTAACGCCGCTATAAACTGCCTCTTCAGGGAAAATGTTATAGTTCTCGATGGGAGCTTTCAAATGGAAAAATTTGGCCGACATAGTCTACACCGACGCGAGTAAACGTTGTCAAACCTAATAAAATGAAAATTTTGGATTTTTACAGTTCCCTTACAGCTTAAATTAATAAACGTTTATTCTAATCACCACAATTATTAATTATTTTTTTAATAAAAACTTGATTTTTTTGATAATTAACTAATTAAAATAAGCAGTGTTTCCAGTGATTTACTTTTTTTATTTATTCACGAATCTGAAAAAAGAGTAGACTGTGTACAGGAGGTCCTTTTCTCGGTGATTTGGTTTTTGGTGAAGTTGTAATGGGTGTTTGATTTGTTAGTTTTTACGCGGGCATTATCAGATGTATGAATGTGTTTAACTGCTGTTGTATTTTGTTATGATCACTTAGTATTTCATATATTAAATTATAAAAACGTGTAGTTTGTCATTTCTTTGTTTGTTATATTTGAAAAACTAATTTTCAAGTAATTCCGGACCTGTTACTACCTGTATCAGGTAGTGTCATTTTATCGAGATTATGCAAAAATGATTATCTATTTAAACGTCCGCAGTTGTCATTTCTCGCTTTTTAGTCGTTCCGGACTTGTTCGAGCGTTCTATCTCTAAACATTCGAGTCAAAATTTTGCCAAAAAAAAACGTGAACTATATACTAAGGGATTTTTCGAGATTCCTCAAAAATTTTAAATCGCCGGAAACGCGCTCAGTTCGTCATTTATTGGTTTGTTATTCTAGAAAAACTACTTTGCAAGTAATTCCAGACCTTGTTCTATGCGTATCAGGTAGTATCATTTTATCGAGATTGTGCAAAAACAATAATTTATTTAAACGCCCGCAGTTCGTCACTTTTTGCTTTGTTACGTCAGAATTACGAGTTTTTTAGTCGTTTGCGACTTGTTCTGGACATTGCGTCGCAAAGCGACGCCAAAAAAAAATGCAAAAAAACCTGAATTTTTTCGAGATTTCGCAAAAATTTTAAATCGCCGGAAACGCGCTCAATTCGTCATTTATTGGTTTGTTATTCTAGAAAAACTATTAAGGGATTTTTTTGAGATTTCGCAAAAATTTTAAATTGATTTAAAAATATGTATTTGTCATTTCTTTGTTTGGTATTGGTAGTGCTTCCAGTGATTTATTTTTATTTACTTTTTTTGACTTTTATTTACTTTAAGTTTGAGAAATATTTACTTTTTTAATTCGGGGTGTGTCGCTGGAAGCCCTGAATAAGATTAATGATAAGATAATTTTTTACCAAAATTTTGGGCAAGATTGGCTAAGATAGTATCTGAATAAAACCGATGAACATACTACAACTAGTGCCTGATAAAAATATAGACGTCGTTTTCCTTCAAATTAATTATAAAAATCGATTACTGATCAAACGAAAAAGTCTAAATTTTTACCGAATGAAAATTTGACGTCCAGCACTTACTGACCGGTCATTTTCTTGCGACTGAAGCGAATTGCCTTATTTTTTGAATGCCTTTTTTTCGGCAGTAATCGGGTTAGCACTCTTATTCTCAATTTTGCATCGGTGTTGGTATATGTGACTTTTGTATAATTAATTGAAATTTACTTTACCGCAATTTGCGTTTATTGTCTAGATTTGGAGTTGAAAAAATTCAAGAAAAGTCGCCGAAACAGTTTATAATCTCAGTCCATAAATTCCAAGTTTACGGTGACGTAGTCGTTAATTCGAAACACAACACCTTGTGTGTCTGGTATTAATAAAGATGTCGGCAATTTATTATTCCAATTAAATCGAGTTGTTTTAGACAGTTTCGAAATACTTGCTAATAATTAAATTGTAAAATTACATAATACTTAAGATATTGCCGTCTACCTATAATATCTACCTACAATGCTGTAAAATGATAACAAGCTTAAATTTTATTTATTGGTCTTGAAAAATTCATTTAGCTTTGATCTGATTGTTTTTGACCGAGCGTTGGGCGTCCAACGTTACTTATTCGTTACACAATCCATATCGTGGTCATTGTTTGGTCTCGACGTCTAAACTGTCGACTATCATTGGGTGGTTATACGTTATACGAAGGGCTTTACGTTATATAGTTGCTAACTCTAGGGTTTTGTTTTTCAATTAACTAAGAACTTTGATGTGTAGCTGTTTGTTGTAGTAATAGTTTCAAATCATATTAAAAAGAAAATCTTGCGTTGGAAGGGATAAGTAAAAAAACAAACAAACAATTAATATGTGCTTTTAAACGATTTTCTGCAAAAATACAAGGAATTAAATATTGAAAAAATTGAATAATTGGCATGCAGCAGTAAACGAGGATTGACTGTATTTAATTTCATTGTTAACGAATAAAATATTTAAAATAAATAACATATTGGTACTTACCTAGCGTACAAGCTCATAAATACTTTCGTTTTCATCGTAATTTGTTGATGTCACGATAAAAAAGTAGTTACTTACAACTAGTGCAGAAAAAACAAACTACGTACTATTACTACTTACTATTTCAATTATCTGGCGTACGAGAATCCTAATGCGACTTTTTTCTGGATCGCGGTTGTAATTATCTCTTAAAAGTTTCGTTTGAGCCGGCTCAACCCGACCGACTTAATTTGTCGTGCATTTCCTTTAAGCGTCTGCTATACAAATTAAAATCTAAAATTAAATTGTACTTTAACTGTTTTAATTTAGAAATAAATAAGCACTAATTGATGTGCATCAAATAAAATAACGTCCGTTTGAAAACAGAAGGTGGGGGGGAGGGCACGGAATAACATTTTGTTTTACACGATTAGCTCTGCAGGTATATATTATATTCGTGTTTAATAATAATTACTTCTAGTGCAAAACCTGGTTATTTAATTATGTTTATGTGTAAGTTTCACCTTCGTATATTTTCATTTTTTTTTCATTTGTTCCTAAATCGGTCCGGGTTTTCCGAAGATTCGAGTTAATAGTAGAGTGCTTAGCGCCCCGAAAAATGACTTTCGTAGGGAGGTCGGGGTTACAAGTTGAAACCTCGACAGATCGAAAGAGCGTATTTTTTTATTTAAAAAGCCAAAAGTCGTCAAAAATCGTCCAGTGCAAAAGGGCGCTATCTTCACCGAAAGAGTTATTCAGCGTACGTATAGAAGGAAACGTGAACTTTCTTTTGCCGTAAAATTCGTAATTGGTTTTGTGGAATTAATCGTTTAAAAAATTTTGGAAAAACGCAAAATACACGGGCTCTTATGGAGAAAAATAACTTTCGGGGCCGATATCTCGGTTCGAACAGCTAAAAAGTTCACTTCAACTTCGCGTTTTTTACCGTTTATACTGTCATAACTACAAAACAGTACGACATATCGAAAAACTTTACTCTTTAAAAAAGTTTGGTTCGTCCTTGTCCCATCCGATGGTGCAAGAATTATATTTTTTTGCAGAGCTTTATAATTAAGATAAATAATTAAAAGTGAAAACATGCGAAAATTGCATTTGCGAGAGTCGCGCTCTCAAGTGGGCGCATCGCGTCTCCCATCTCACTTTTTCCCGTAGCTCCCTCTCATTCTATACGTAATTCTAAAACAAACCAACATACTATTATAATTTTATTATAAATACACCTTATCCGTTATTTTAATAATTAAGTACACAATATAAGAAGCGTATTGTACTAAACAAATTTACGAAAAGCTCCTAAAATAATGTAAAATTTTAAACATTTATATAGAAAATTATAGTGCCTTTTCTGAATTTTTGGATGGCGGGCATATTGATATTTCACTTGTGAAAATTTATATTGAATACAGTACAGTTTTAAAACTCGATGATTTATCACTGTTTATTGTTAATTTTATATATTTTTCAGATGCTATAAATTGTAACCGTGATTGGCAGTGTTACCATTTTCAAATTTTGTGGCGTACTTTGAGGGCTCCTAGGGTAGCCAAGGCTCACTGCTAATTCCGTCTTTCATACAGTTTTATTATTGTAATAGTAATTATGCCTAATGCCTAATGCCTAATTCCAATTAAATGATTGGGAATACAAAATGTTGAAAGTGAGTCGAAGACTTTGTTTATTTTCTCTATTAAAAGGTGGTCTTTTGCGCTTTAAACGTTTTCTTATTGTTTTCGTCTGTTAATTTCTCACTTCCTATATTAATGTAAACGGTGAGCATGATAAATGTGATTGGATGATATAATTTCATCAAATTACATGGTCAATTTGAGTATTGGTGTTTGGCGGCTCGGCAATTATTTTATTGTTTGTGGTGTTAATTTCGTATAATAAATGTGATTTAGGTACCTATACTTCGTCCAAACCTATGTGCAATCTACGTCATCAATAGAAGGTTACTAGATAATGACGTTTCACGCAGTGCTGTCACCTCGTACCTCGTATTTTGATAGTTCTAGTAAATTGTAGTCTTTCTTTATATCATCTAATATGTGCGCAAGTAAATCATCTATAGAATATGTCGCTTTCCAAACTTTAAACCGAATTACAAATAAACAATCTAGTAACTTTTTTTGATGACGTTTGCATATAGGTTTGGATAGGCCATATAAACATTTAAGTAAACTTGGTAATGTCGTTACATAACATGGAAAATACATCGCGTATAATATAAAATCGGAAGATAGATCTCCATAGTTTTCTAACTGAAAAAGTAAGTTTTACATTTTACAAATTAATTTAATTTAAATATTTATTACAATTAATTTATTTAAAATTCGAAATTTGTTGAAAAGTATTTGTAATACTCTTTTCTAGTAAGATCTGAATTAAAATAAATTATTTAGACATTTATGTTCAAGATTTTCACCACTAGATGGTGCAGTACGTTTATCTCGTGAACGAGCTCATACAATAAGCTATTTATAGGATATGCAACAAGAAATATATGGTATCGCTTCTCGGCCTATGGCTAAGATCAAAGTGTAGTATCTGTTCTTATCAGCTTAATATCTGATACGACCCGCATGCGGGTCCAGTATATTAAACTGATTTTTGGAAATTGACGGAGGTTCGGGGCTTGCTCCACCTCCGTCGCGGGTTGGCCCGGTATTGCAGTACCGCCGGGATCGGCCCACATTAATTAAAATAATCAAAGTTCATTTTACAAATTGAGTCAGTTTAGTTGGTTTTAATCAAAAAATTGTACTCATACCTGTTTATAATTATTTTACATATTTTTTGAATTCTTTTAGAATTTAAAATATTTCTTACTCCAAACCTTTTTACTTTTTATTCACTCAAAAATAAGCAAAAAGCACATATGCTGCCCCTCCAACCCTAATTACCTCATACCTTTCTATAATTATCCTGAAAAATTGCAGTCGACGCAATTTTGATTCATAAATTCTTTGAGGAGTGAGTACCTTATATTGATGGCGTTTTGACAAAACGATGTAAATGAGTCAAAAAGCTAATTTTTAATTTAACAATAGAAACAAGGCTTCGACTGGATTGTTTTTATAATAATAAATTTTCATTGTGTTAGTATTTTTAATTAAGTTATTTTACAAATAACTTTTTCCTTTTTCTAGTAACTATAAGATTTCCCAATTCCATTTTTTCCGATTTGGTGGTAAATAAGTGAAATCAAAAATTATATTCTTTGAGTGAGTTTAAACGAAAAATCTTACTTAAAAAATTATGTTAATATAAATATCACGTCGCGTCGTATAGATGGCAGCTTAAGCATTTATAGCTTGTTATGCGTCAGACATATTAGTTTAAGTATTTAAAAGAAGTTTGTTAAAGTTACTCTGGTTTCTCTTCATTACGAATAAATCTTTCGCCTTTTACTAAAGATTTCCGTGGAGAGGAACAACTCAAATGTGTTTGTTAATAATTTTTTGAGCGCCCGGCGCAAGCTGGGCCAACAATATAATTAAAAAAAAGATTTTCGTTGACATATATTCACATTACGTTGTGGCTGACAAATTTATTACGTTATAACAAAAACATTTATAGATTCAATTAAAACGGCAACGATTCATTGTTGCGGACTTTAATACTGGCTATATCCATTTACCTTTATACCGAAATCAATTTCGTTTATAAGACAAATATGCGCCATTTCGCAAGTCTATTATTTGATTTTAAAAGCGAAATTGATTTAAAAAAATGAACGAATCCTTAATCGTTTACGATAAACAATTTGTTAAGGTTTCGAAATTGTTTAAAACGAGTAGTAAGTTAATTTATTTATTTATTCGTTAAATCGGAATCACATACATTGAAGTGTTTGAATACAAAAAGGGAATCTATAAGTTTTATTTATTTTGCATTCTAGTTTATTGCACACTGCCGACTGATGGCAAGCATAGTTTTAGTTCCGTGTTATGTTAGGGTCGCTTTAGTTGAAATAGAAATACCGGTGCCCATCAAAGCATACTTACCTGGCGTAGGGGTTACCCGTGATCAGCAAGGCGGTTCCCCCACGATAAATAAGCTAATAACAACAATTAATTAACACCATATATTTCATCTCTGTTTAGAGTTATATTTAAGCGGTAAAATTTTATAAATTGCGGAAATTATTTCCGCAGTAAAACTCAAAAATTTGGTGCAAGAAGGAAACTCTTGGTAGGTATTAATTGTATCCTTATTATGGCAATTTATTAGGGCTATTGGTCCTAATTGTAAGTGTATTAAATAACCACAAGTTAATCACCATTTTTCCACTACAGTATGCCAAATGTGCCTTACAGGCTTAAGTTTGTTAACAAATTTGGTATTACTACGTTCAAAATTGTACTTTTCGCAGTTTAAATTAACAGCCTCGATATTACACACCCTTAATAATTTAACACTCACCTTATTCATCATACATTGACACATTTAGAATTGTCACTGCATTGGTACATTTTTGTTCCATAGATCTACAGAAACCAATGCAACTCATTCGATTTTCCTGCATCTGCACACTTTGCTACTGCAATCTAGAAAACATAATGAAACGAAATTTATGAATCAGCAAATAATGCATGTTAGAAGAATACCTTTGTTACAACGTCACGATACTAACATTCTTAGGTTATTTGGGAAGGATGGAAGAGTACTTAGTATAGGTACCAGATTTCCTTCCAAATCTATTTTCCACCCAGAATCGGCTACGTCGGGTAACTGTGGTTGTAGTTGTAATGAATTTAGCAAAACTTTAGTTTGGTAATATGATCTTAAGGTGAGGTACCACTATTTTTCGAATATCGTTAAAATTAATGTACAAAATAATGTAATGGTTACTTAAATTTGATTTTTAACATAGGTAATACCGAATTGGTTAATTAACTTAATTTGTAAAGCACTTTTAGCATACTGTAGTAGAAAAATTGTGATTAACTTGTGGTTATTTAATACACTTACAATTAGGACCAATAGCCCTAATAAATTGCCATAATAATAACATAATAAGGATACAATTAATACCTACCAGGAGTTTCCTTCTTGCACCAAATTTTTGAGTTTTACTGCGGAAATTATAAAATTTTACCACTTAAAGATAACTCTAAACAGAGTTGAAATATATGGTGTTAATTAATTGTTGTTATTAGCTTATTACCACAATTTTATAAAAAGAAGAATAATAATAGCAGATAATAAATTTTAAAGTCGCTGTAGTATTATTATGAAATGGAAGCTTCTCGTAAATTTGTTTAATACAAAACGCTTCTTATATTGTGTACTTAATTATTAAAATAACGGATAAGGTGTATTTATAATAAAAATAATAGTATGTTGGTTTGTTTTAGAATTACGTATAGAATGAGAGGGAGCTACGGGAAAAAGTGAGATGGGAGACGCGATGCGCCCACTTGAGAGCGCGACTCTCGCAAATGCAATTTTCGCATGTTTTCACTTTTAATTAATTATCTTAATTATAAAGCCTTGCAAAAATATAATTCTTGTACCATCGGATGCGACAAGGACGAACCAAACTTTTTTAAAGAATAAAGTTTTTCGATATGTCGTACTGTTTTGTAGTTATGACAGTATAAACGGTAAAAAACGCGAAATTGAAGTGAACTTTTTAGCTGTTCGAACCGAGATATCGGCCCCGAAAGTTATTTTTCTCCATAAGAGCCCGTGTATTTTGCGTTTTTCCAAAATTTTTTAAACGATTAATTCCACAAAATCAATTACGAATTTTACGGCAAAAGAAAGTTCACGTTTTCTTCTATACGTACGCTGAATAACTCTTTCGGTGAAGATAGCGCCCTTTTGCACTGGACGATTTTTGACTGCTTTTGGCTTTTTAAATAAAAAAATACGCTCTTTCGATCTGTCGAGGTTTCAACTTATAACCCCGACCTCCCCACGAAAGTCATTTTTGAGCGTTTTTCGGGGCGCTGAGTACTCTACTATAAAGGGAGCCGACTTAACGAGATTCTGCCGTGGAAAACATACGTAAATTTTTCTCCTTACTGCGATAATGAATTTCAGCTCCTAGAATATCTTAACAATTCTAATAACCTGTCACCGCGTTATGTCGTCAAAGGACGCTATATATGCAGTGACCGGCATAAAGTTAGACGCAAATGGAAAACTTTTTTATTCGAGATTCCTCAGAAAATCTTATCCTTTATAAAAATCTCCGCATAGTTCCATACTAAAAATACGCACGTCAAAATTCGAATATAGCCTTTAATATACGTGAGATATTCAAAAATATGACATCGGTTCAAGAGTAGAGTACCCTCATTTTTGACTATACACAAAAATTTTATTTGGATAAATTTCTTAGCATTGTAAGCAGATATCAGATACGAAGTTACAGTCACTTTTGAAAAAAAAAATATACATATTTTCCTTTTGACCTATTTTTTTTCTTTTCCCGGTATGTTTGTTATACGTAAAACAAAATTTAAAATTGATCTGTTGTTGGGTAACAAAAGTGTACTATCGAATTGAAACGAACGCCAAACAATCGGGATTTTTGTGTCCGACTATAAAAAGTACAAAATTTATAAAATGATAGAAGCAAAAGCAAACTAAATAACAAAGCTCGACATTTTTATTTTATTTAATATCGTTCGTTCTCTATGCTTTTTATTATTCGCCTATACATTTCATTATGAACATTACTTAGCATTTCGGGAGTGACGCTCTGCATGCAATCACGAATAGTTGATTTAATTACGGCTGATTTGTTTTATGTAATAAATTTTGTTAAAAACGACACCGACGTGTTTGTGTTTTCTTTTTATAGTCTGACACAAAAAACTCTATTGTTTTAGCGTTCGTTTCAATTATGATAATTTTCTAGCCATAAGGTGATCGAAAGTTATATTCGATAGTACACTTGTTTCCCAACAATAGATCAATTTTAAATAAATTTGTTTTACGTAATACAAAACCAGAAAAAGAACAAAATAGGCCAAAAGGAAAAAAAGGTTTTTTTTTTTTAAAAGTGACCGTAACTTCGTATTTGATATCTTTTGCAATGCTAAGAAACTTTTTCAAATAAAATTTTTGTGTATAATCAAAAATGAGGGTACTTTACTCTTGAACCGATTTCATACTTTTGAACGTCCCTCGTATACGAAAGGCTATATTCGAATTTTGACGTGCGTATTTTTAGTTTGGAACTATGCAAAGATTTTTATAAAGGATAAAATTTTCTGAGGAATTTAAAATAAAAAAGTTTTCCATTTGTGTTCAACTTTATGCCGGTCACTGTATACATACATACATAGATTTTTTTTTAATGTTAATGACTAGACCCACCAATTATCCAGTTTATTTTTGGAATTGATTTCTAGATCTTGTTAGTCAATCTGGTCAGTATTACACGTTCACAAACGTCCACGGTTGCACCGGGATTCGAACCCGCAGTCGTGAGTGTGCTAGAAGGCCAGTCGACAGGCTGACCCTCTAGTTCACACGACTCCTATACATACATACATATATTTAGTTATGATAAGTCTATAAGATACGTTAGCATACACTAGATTCCATAACCACCTACTTCCTTCCAAACAATCTGATGAAATTTGAAAACAAAAGAAAAACTTCACCAACTACCTAAACATTGAAAGTATTTCAAACAGCACCAAATTTCGGATTAAGATATACAGAATGTAATCAGGTGCGAAAATTACATTTTCTCAATTTTTTTACGATTTATATTCATATCTCCGGCGATTCTTATTATGAGTTATACCTTTTTTTTTATCGAGCAGCTTTGAATAGGCGATATTATTCAAGAACGGTTTATGGTCTTATTGTAATTCGTTTAATATCGCAATTTCAGTCTCATCATAAGGGTCAGTAAACCGTGCTCTGTTTTACGACTTGAACGGCCCAGTGTAACTAAGTACGGAGAGAGAGACGATGCTCTCTCTCTCTCTCTCTTATATATATATATATATATATATATATATATATATATATATATATATATAATTTATTCGAGTACTAACAATAAGTGCTCATTAAATTCGAAAATTATACTGGCCATTTTGAATTGTGCAGACTATCGGCGGGATTAATCAATTTGAAAAGTATAGTTGAATAATTATTATTTGTGCGTCTCTTGACCGAACGTGCCAGGAAAAAATGGGAAAAAATGTATTTTTGCACCGAACTGTCGTAAATCCACTCGGACATAAATTTATGTGCATAAAACTTTTTTGAGAGAAAAGGACTACCAGGTATATTGATTTTCAAACGAGCTTTTACACCACAAACCCTTCAATACCCGAAGGGGCGAAAAGTTGTCATAAAATTTAGTATCCAATTTTCTCTGCCGGCGAGATTTCCAGTACATAAATCAAATTAAGAGAGAACAATGTGATTTTCAGATTAACAATCTTCATCGTTTCAATTATATTTAGGTTGTAATTACTGTACAATGCGGCCATAACTTATTTCTAAGGTACTTTACGCTGTAACGTTTTGTATAATTAAGATTCTCGTTTGTTTGTAAAATTTAATTAGTATTGCACTTAATGTACGTCGGGGCCTCGATTATTATTTATTAGCGCGATTTTGTGTCTTGTTGAAAGGAAATGATTACGTCAGGGAGCCGCCATTAATTAGCGGTATAAACATTCGATAGAATTTTAATTGTTAGCTAGGTACCTACGATGTTTTGTGGGAAGTTTCTTTTTTTTTAATAACTGCCTATTAGTCTAGGAAAAACGTGTCCGGAAAATTTGAAGCTTTTTTGTGAAGTCTGGCTGGTGAACGCTGTGTAATTCGAAATATGATTAAAAGTTTTTAAACATTGGCGCTTAATAATAAGCGTTCTGATTGGAGTTTTCACAGTCGGCTTGACTTTTACACCAATGAAATACATGACAAATTATTGTCATTTCGGAAAATTGGAGTGCCTGCCCTTTTAATGTGCAGCAGGGTCGCCAGCTAGACTGTGATTTAAGCGATTTGGATCTGTTTTATAACACAAAAAGGTTTCAATTTCTCATAACAAAATTCTGTAGGTTTCGATGTTGATTGTATCGTAAATATTTCAATAAATTCAGTCAAACCAATAAGAAATTAACGTTAGGTACTATTTTGAATTTATAATTCCATCGACGTTTTTATAAATAACGGACAATTTCAGTTAGTGTACACGTAAGTTTTTGGCAACTAAACGGAATCCGGAATTTTCGTTCTCGACATTTTGTCCTCGCCGAACACTTTTGATTCCGTAATTTTAAAGTCAACTTTATTCGTTTTTGCAATTTGTTTTATTTTTAGTAGTATGTATTTACAAGTTACCAATCGATTTTACATTATATTGCTGCATCGTGGGCGTTTTTTATATTTACATTAGATGTTGTTAGTAAGGCGATTTTGATCTTTTATTAGTCGAGCCGTTTATTTTATGACTCTGTAGGATGCGATGATTAATAGTTACTGTAAATTTCTGTTAATAAAGAATTTTTCCTTCACGGGCCCGCTCAATTATGGAAATACAAGTTAAAAAAATTAAGCTCGATTATTTTATGTACCTACATATTCATATAATAGTCAACAGGGCTTCGAAATGATCATTATTTCAATGAGATTTTTCAGTTTTTTCGACGATTTTGGGCGAAAAAGTTTACCGTCGTGAGTTCTGAATAATTTTGTATAGTTTCATTCTTATATTGTTTATTTTCTTCTTTTTATCCTCCTTCTACCATAGGTTTTCTCTCCATACCTTTCTATCCAACGTCATATGTTCTTTGTCTGACATATTATTTTACCTATACTAATTAAATAATTTTAATTTGAAATTATAACGTAATTTTAACTTTGCCACCAAAATGAACTATACGAAAACATATCTAAGTATAGGAATAAACTTCGAAGAATCAATTATAGAAAAAAGCCATGCGCGCTACTGAATTCTACGGTAAAAAATCGTTTTAAGAAGATTGATAAAATATTTAAAATTGTAAACACGAAAAAATCGATTTTCGGCCTTAACTCGAAATCAAATAGTGACACGTAATTTTTTATTTGACACCCCCTATCGAAATCGGCACAAAGAATTAGGGAAGGAATGTAAAATCCGAAACTCTCTTATCATTTATAATAACAGACATACTACCGCAAATACAACGAAAATGGGACGCACTGTATGTACAATATTAGTTGTGTTCAACTTGAACTCTTCTACACTCTGATGTTCAGCAATTAATATTGGTCTAACCAATTAGCCAGTCGAATTTGTTCTATGGTTTCTGATTTGGGTTAGTGTTGACTTTCACGAACATCCACGGTTGCGGCGGGATTCGAACCCGCAGCCGTGAGTACACTTGAGTTGAGTAACAGACCTACTAGACCATCCAGGCCCCTAATTAATATTTTAGATAGAAAATTCTCCATAAATATTATGTTATTTACTGTGCAACATTTGCGTTATAAATAAATAAAAAAGCGGCTTTCTCATCGGCCACGTTAACTGTTCGATGTTTTACAAATTTCAATAGGGAAGACGCCAATCCCGACCTCTATTTCTCCGTCAACATATACGGTCTTTATTAATAGAACCGACAAAACAAAAACACAATTCCAACGAAGTTTAAAAAACATCAACGGCACTAATTTAATTCGAAGACAAAAGAAAAAAAAAACAAGCGCGAACTAAACTCGTAATATTAAGTGGAAAGAGAAATCCAAATTCTTTTTATAGCACCTCGTTAACAGTATTTGAAGTCCGATTAAACCTTGACCGACTCTTGCTCCTCATTCGACTTCCTCCTATAATGGGTAGGGGGAGGGGGAAACTTCTCTCAAAATGAAAATCCGCGCGAGATTTTTATGTTAATCCCCTAATTTATCTGTGTGTTTTCGTTCGAAGTTTTCCAGATGTCGGTGCGTGCCAACTGGTTTCAAGGTCTACCATTATTATTAATTATCTTTTTTTTTGCGTCGCCTTTGTAGGGCGCAATCGCTCATCTCTCTGTATATTATTATGAACAGATTTAATCGATAACTTTCATTACTATGTACGAAAAATCAACGTAATTTTTTTATGATGGCATTAACCCCCGACCATTTGCGATATAATAGCCACTCATGACATTTAATTTAATTTGAAGTTTAATGTAGAAACCATATCCTCTAATTTTAACGTGCAATAAATGCCCAGTTAAAATACATCGCAACATTATTAAAAGCTTAAAATGTTGCCTCTAATAATTTAAATTTGAGCACTTCTTAAATTGAAAATAAAATTACGTACCTATATTAATTTATAACTATTTAATAGGCATTTGTTTCGCATCGCTTTCTTGTTTTATGGAATTCGAATTGCAGTTGTAAATTTAATCTATTTATATTTAAGTGCTTACCTACTTGTTGTTTGTAAAGATTGAATAAAATTATTGCTCTAACGAATCTGTTAAGTAAACGAACAGACAATTCTTGACCTATATATTTTTTTTGGTTTAGGTACTTATCTACAATTTATCATTCGCTAAATATTATAATAAACACGTGTCCTTTCGCAAATCACGTGGGAGAGCCGCGGTGGCCAGAGAGCTATCACTCTACTAGGCGCACTCACGGCTGCGGGTTCGAATCCCGCTGCAACCGTGGATGTTTGTAGTGTCGTTGTTTTAGTACCACGTTTAATCACGCGCAATTACTCGTTTAATGACTATATAATTACTGTGTGTGGGTAAAGAATGTTTTTTCTGTTCCCTTTGGCGCACTTTCGGGTGTTGTTGCTTTAACGTGTGATTATTTTCGCGCGCAAAATACTATATGCTTGAACAGCCAGTTAATTATTGTCTGTCATGTTCAACGAAAAAAAGGCCAGGTTCAATTTTATTTTCAACATTTTAAGGCGTTCCGTGTACCGTCAACCGGGAGTAACTTTGCGATAGAGGTTCGAACCATGTTATTAGTTTAAAAATGCTTAGAAATGCTTAGCTATAAACATTCATCGGAGGGAAATTTAATCAAGGTTAAATGGTTTTAATCTCCGTCACAAAATTACGCCCCAGTCGACGACGCTAAATATTGCATGCAAGGTCATTGAGAATTGTAGTACCTATTTGTTTTTTTTTTAATTTTAAAAATGAATGTCTATCGTTTTTATGAGACAGTTATACTGTTGCGGCTACCTTATTTCTTTTTTGCGAACTTTCAGTTATATTAAATAATTGAATAAACTGTAAAATTATGTTCTGTTGAAAAACGGCTCGGTATAATTTTGAATTCGCACATTTTTTTCAAACAGTTGAGTAGTTTTTTGGATAGTTGAGAGCAGGCTTGAAATTATGCCTTTGCCTTTTTATGTCTTTGAATAAATTTTCGAAATAGTTCCTCGGATCTTGCTTAGTTTTTTTTTCGATTTTTTTTTGGAAGTCGAACATTTGAATGTTTTTGGGACTTTTAATTATTGCGACATCTAAAAAGAGGACCAGGTGTGACCGGCCTGCTTTAGGTATTTGAAAATATGAGGAAGATGAGAGAGCGTTGGTCACAATACCGGACTTTGGTGGAAGGAATTTGTTACAAGGAATTTGATACAAGCATGGGGGGGGGGGTGGAATTGTTGGGAAAATCAAAATTTCTTTCTATTCGCATTCGCTTTTATTTTGTGAATTTTTACAAACTTTTGCGTTAAATGAAAGTGTTAGAAATACTTTCACGAGCGTAGTGTATATATAGTGACCGGCATGAAGTTGAACACAAATGAAAAACTGTTTTATTTGAAATTTCTCATAAAATTTTATTTTTTATAAAATTCTTTACATAGTTCCAAATTAAAAATACGCATGTCAAAATTTGAATATAACCTTTCGTTTACCAGGGGCGTTCCTCCAGTGCTTCCAGTGATTTACTTTTATTTACTTTATTTATTTTTTTTACGGATTTACTTTTATTTACTTTTTAGTCTAGATATTTACTTTATTTATTTTTTTTATTTATTCACGAATCTGAGAAAAGAGTACACTGTGTACGGGAGGTCCTTTTCTCGGTGATTTGATTCTTGGTGAAGTTGTAATGGATGTTTGATTTGTTAGTGATACGCCGGCATTATCAGATGTATGAATGTGTTTAACTGCTGTTGTATTTTGTTATGATCACTTAGTATTACATATATTAAATTATAAAAACGTGTAATTTGTCATTTCTTTGTTTGTTATATTTGAAAAACTAACTTTCAAGTAATTCCGGACCTGTTACTACCTGTATCAGGTAGTGTCATTTTATCGAGATTATGCAAAAATGATTATCTATTTAAACGTCCGCAGTTGTCATTTCTCACTTTTTAGTTGTTCCGGACTTGTTCTGAACATTCGAGTCAAAATTTTGCCAAAAAAAGAAAAAAGGGATTTTTTGGAGATTTCGCAAAAATTTTAAATCGCCGGAAACGCGATTAGTTCGTCATTTATTGGTTTGTTATTCTAGAAAAACTACTTTTAAAGTAATTTCGGACCTGTCGTATGCGTATCAGGTAGTGTCATTTTATCGAGATTATGCAAACTTGTAATCTATTTAAACGCCCGCAGTTCGTCATTTTTGCTTTGTTATACTAGAAATACGAGTTTTCTAGTCGTTTGCGACTTGTTCTGAACGTTGCGTCGCAAAACGTTCTGATAAAAATGTTGCCAAAAAAACCTGAATAATACTAAGGGATTTTTTCGAGATTTCGCAAAAATTTTAAAACGATTTAAAAACATGTAGTTTGTCATTTATTTGTTTGGTTTATTCAGTGCTTACTATTGTGATTTACTTTTTATTTGCTTTTATTTACTTTAAGTTTGAGAAATATTTACTTTATTTACTTTTTTTAATGGGGCGTGTCGCTGGAAGCTCTGCATAATATGAAATCGGCTCAAGAATAAAGTACCCTTATTTTCGAAAATACGCAAAAATTTTATTTGGAAAAGTTTCTTAGAATTATGAGAAGATATAAAATACGAAGTTATAGTCACTTTTTTTCGAAAAAAACTCGTTTATGAATAACCTTTATCATCGTCGTACGCGTTTAACACGCAATTCCGACATTTTCGCTTTTTATCATGTAGAATGATGAATGAGATTTCGGCCGTAATGGTCGTCAAGTTAAACGAAAAGTGAAAAATCCCTTTATCTCGGCAAATTTTCAGTTGGCCTCGTTCGGTTTCAATCAGTTTCGGGTTTGATTGAATCCATAATAACGTGTCTATTACCGGAGCCAAAACAAATGGACAAAATCGATGGATATAAATAAAAGATTTTGGACGCGTTATCCGACGCCACGCGGCCGCGCGCCGCGTCTCTGCGTGTTGGTTGCGTCGCGACGCGACGTCGCATAACATGCCGATGTTATTTTCAATATTTAGAATTGCAGATTTTTGACGCTTCGAAATCGGTTTAGTAGGGAAAACGAATTTTATCAGAGGAGGCGCTTAGTTCTGGCAATAAAAAACGAGGCGCTTTTGTTTATTTTCCAATAAGTACAGGTAATATATAGAACGATCTTTGTGTAGCCGAGACAAATTAAAACGAGGGTATTGCTTAAGTAACATATTTGTTTGTTTGAAGTTGATCTTTGTGGATTTAATTAAATGTTGTCGTTCCTGAAAATTTAAGTATTGACCGGTATAGGTACGGCGAAATCAATTTATCGTCGTTACTTTTAACTGAATGTTGATGCGTGGATCGCGTATAGTCGTCTTTACATTAAATTTTCCTCTTTTGGATTAAAATTTGTTACCACCTCCTTAGGAAATGCATTTCGTTAATATTCGCCTATTTTTGTTCTATCAGGGACCATCATAATTGCACGTCAAGTTTTAAACAGACTTAGAATAAGCCGCATTGGCGTAAACAAAAATAGGCAGATATTAACGAAATGCATTTCCTAAGAAGGCGATGGTAACAAATTTTAATGTAAAGTCGACTGTATTAAATCGCCCGTACGTATCACGGGCATTATGTGCGCGTTTTTGTAGTATTCGCTTTTCATTTCCCATTTAGGAAGAGCGAAATGAATTTTATTAACTGAAAAGGCACTGCAATAGATTCCGCACGGCCGTTTGCGTTAATAATCGCTTCCGTAACACTTAAACTCCATATAAATCTAACGAGAAAGTAAACGGCCGTCAGTTATGGACAATAATTTTCTACACGTAGTCGCCATTCTGGTAAATCTTGCGGAAACACAATATGTAGGTTTAACACGAGCTAAAAATTTCTCCGTCTAAATTTTCTTTGGCAACGTTTTGCGTTGGAAATGAATCATTTTCTATAATCGATATAAATAATAATAATAATAACAATAATATTTAAAAGCAGATGGTGTTTTGTAAAATATTTTAGAAAACTTCACAGAACGTTATTTTATTTTTTTTTGGGGGGTGGGTAGAAGTATTAATGCCGTTGACGACCGTAATAATAAAATAATCGTAAAAAATATAAAGGTATACGGTGTATAATGTTTTATGAAGAACTGTTAACGATACCGATACGTATTCCACACGTGCGGTGTAACGCCGCAAAAGAATAATATAAAAATCGAACAAAAAATTAAAATCGTGTAAGAGGTAGGTATATGAGTTCACGAACAATTTTATTAAAAAAAACGGTCACTTATTCGCGCTCGATTTCCTTTATTTTCAGTATTTATTTATCGTCCGTTGAACAACAATAAATACTTTTTGCGAAGTTTGCGGAATAAATTTCCGTAAATAAAAGAACGTTTTGCCGTAGTTTTTCCGTATCTTTTCGAAACAGGAATATGAAGGTCCTTCGTTTCGTACACGGCAGCTTTCGGGCGAGATGCTCGTTATACATATTACTATTACTTTATTATTTTATTTTATTATTACCTTTATATATAATACGTAAACTGGCCTTCTTTCGGACGCATTTTCGACCGTCCGTCGTCGTATTTCGTTTGACGTTTCTCCAGTTCGAATTTGCGTTCGATAAAATGGCCGTTTTTGCGACGTTTAATCGGGGCGAAATCGGCGACGAAAATTAGTAGGGGACCGGGAACGGCCGTCGCTCGAGTTTCCCGTGGCGTTTCGGCCGATTAACGAAGATCTGAACGAAAATAGGTCTCGAGGGAGAGAGCGCGGAAACAATTTTCGAAATACCAAAGTTTACTTCTGCCCGGCGTGGTTACGGTCGCTGTCAAAGTCAAAGTCGATTTTCTAATCGAGTTTTGTCGGGCCCGTGAAGTTAGCAGCACATGAACGGCACAAATCTCGGGACCTGGTCCATTCGTTTGTGCCTCGTTTATACCGATTTGTGCCGTAATCAGTTTTTCGGCAACACGAGCCGTTCCCGAGTTATCGCGATTTTTAGATGTGCTGCTAACTTCACACCCGATTTTCGGCACAAATCTCGGGACCTGATCCATTCGTTTGTGCCTCGTTTATGCCGATTTGTGCCGTAATCAGTTTTTCGGCAACACGAACCGTTCCCGAGTTATCGCTATTTTTAGATGTGCTGCTAACTTTACGCCCGATTTTCGGCACAAATCTCGGGACCTGATCCATTCGTTTGTGCCTCGTTTATACCGATTTGTGTCGTAATCCGTTTTTCGGCAACACGACCGTTCCCGAGTTATCACGATTTTTAGATGTGCTGCTAACTTCACACCCGATTTTCGGCACAAATCTCGGGACCTAATCTAACCGTTAGTGCTCGTTTTTGCTAGTTTATGTCATAAGTACCTAATTAGTTTTTCAGCAATATTAACCGTTTTTGAGTTATAACTCAACATTAAACATTTTATTTAAACATATAATTTGTTTTGTCCATCTACCGGCACAAATGTTACCGCAAATGGGCAAACATGAACTTGTATTAGGGTCATTTATTCGTAAATGACGATAAAGCGTACATTAAAATTAAAGTTGCAAGATAACTATAAAGAAGTCATCGCGTTAACCAATAAATTTTTTTTATGTAATGTCAAACCAATAAACTACCTCATTTAAAATACTAAACTAGCAATTAAAATACTACTAATTAAAACTACTTAAAATTTAAACTAGTAAAAACGAGCACTAACGGTTAGATTAGGTCCCAAGATTTGTGCGATCAATCAGGTGCGCAGTTTGCAGTACATCTAAAAATCGCGATAACTCGGGAACGGTTCGTGTTGCCGAAAAACTGATTACGGCACAAATCGGCACAAACGAAGCACAAACGAATGGACCAGGTCCCGTGATTTGTGCCGTTCATGTGCTGTTAACTTCACGGACCCAGTTTTGTCGTGTATGGGGACGTTTTATCGATTCGAAACGATCGTTATCGGGTTTGTGTACTTACGATTGTGCTTTTACGCGTTTTCGCCGACCTCGAAAGTGGATTTGTAAATGTTTCGTCATTTCGAGGACGTCGAAGTTTCGACCTCCGTCAAAATGCAAATTTTCTCGAAGAACGGCGATGCCGACGTAGCAATTTCGCATCCGAACCCGCAGAACCGTCTATTTTTGTCGATCGGAAGACCCGGTAATCGACAAAACGTATATATTCCACGAGCAAGTTCTAATCTCAAAAATGGAAGGTTAGATTTTTCGTTTGTCGAGACTCCGAATTGGATTAGTGCCGCTAGGACGCGACGAATTACCGTTAAATTACGCCAGGAACGATCGCGACCACGAGCGAGAGTGCCCCACGAATGCCATTATTGGATCGGCAAGCTTTCGGTCCATCGAGTGCATGCAGTTCCTATATAAAGTTTTTGATTTTTTCCCGCGGGCCTTTTCGAATTTCGATAAAACCGTTCGACTTGCGCCTTTCGACGTCGATGACGTCTCTTTTGTTAGCGTAAAAAGCGAAATTTGTAGATTAAATGTTTATTTTGTATCGAGCCCGATGACATGTTCGGACACTATATCGATAATGTTCTCGGAGTGATTTGCATGTTGTAAATTTTATTTTTGCTCTCTTATAAATATTGTAAACTAAATCACGGTGCCGTTGAGTAGAACGAGAGCGCCCCACGAATGCGATTATTGGATCGACAAGCTTTCGGGCCATCGGAAGCATACTGCTCCGGCATAAAATTGGGGGTTTTTCCCCGCCGACCTCGTCGAATTTCGATTAAACTATTCGAATTGCGTCTTTCGATATCGACGTTGTATCGTCTGTTAGTGTAAAAGTCAAAATTTCCAGATTAAATGTGTATTTGGTATCGAGCCCTATAAGTAAACTATTTCAAAATCACAAAAGAAGCAGCGAGTCTTTCAAGCTCATGGTATGTAAAAATTTAATTTTGATTCGATGTCTATTAGTTTCTTGATAGAAGTACTATTTATGTACTAATTATGTACTATTCAATTAAGGAATTTTTGAACAATACGGCATAACATAATAAACATAATAAAGCAACCTTCTCAATTTAGAAAATAATTTTTGTGTCTAATTTTAGAATTTTCAAATTTTATTATTATTTTAAATAAGACCTATGTTGATAAAACACAATGTCTACTTAAAAATACGTAGTTTTGGCCTTCGAGTCGTATGCGTTATATGAAAAAATTAACAAATTAAAAATGTTTTGGTGCTTCGAGTTGTACACGAGTTAAGTGTGAGGCTGACTCTGAAACGGCTTTCAGAGTGCGAAGCGCCCGAAGGGCGCGACCACAACTACTAGCGTGTCTGGTTTATTTTATTATGCATCTCGAAACGTCGCTCGTGCCGACCGACCGGCTTGCCGTTGTAATTCGAATCTGCTCGAAATCGAATAACGAACCAGCCGAATGCGTTCACGAAGCGTGATTAGAGAAAAGCCGAGTTTTTTTTTTGAGAAATGAATGGATTTATCGGTCAATTTCTACGGCTAATAAAATATAAACGTTATAATGGGCGACGGTCTTTTAAAAGTTTATATTACTGTTTGCTCTCGACCATATTTTTTTCTCTATTCCACCTTTCGAAACGCGATTTCAAAAATAAATTCGGTTACGCGAAAATTTCCAGCTACCTACGCTTTTTTCCCCATTTAACTATCATAATTAGGTAGCCCACGAAACGGCGAAAACAAACTTTTGTTTTATATAAAAACAAATTTTAAATGTGAATAGCGACGTCAAAGTCTGGGGGGATTTTGGGCTTTAAATTTTACCGTGTTCTATTTGTATTAATTTTTTGTGTAAAAAATTATTGAGTTTGCGTACACAATGGTAAGTAATTCCTGTTTTAATCGATTAAAAAGATGAACGAATTTTATTTTTGTTTAATTGTTTTGCCCTTTAGCGCGAAGTTCTTTCAGATTTTGCACATCGGCCGGTCCGGCGTCCAAATTGGAAATGCTTTATGGGAGTTGTATTGTTTGGGAACATGGGATCCAGCCGGACGGCAATTTGTCTTCCGATAAAGGGATTTTGGGAGGCGATGACAGTTTCGACACTTTTTTTAGTGAAACTGGCGCCGGAAAACACGTGCCTCGAGCTGTGTACGTAGATTTGGAACCGACGGTAGTAGACGAAGTAAGAACCGGCACGTACAGGCAACTGTTTCATCCGGATCAATCCGTTTCAATCTGTTTCATCCGTCTTGTTTGATAACATGCACACGGCCCGTTGCACCTTGGCCAAATCTCAGGAATTACTTACCATTGCGTACGCAAACTCAACAATTTTTCACAAAAAAATTAATACAAATAGAAAACGGTAAAGTTTCAAGCCTAAAACCCCCAAATATGGCCTATCCAAACCTATATGCAATTACGTGGGCCGTTTGGACCACAAATTCGATTTCATGTTTGCCAAACGCGCCTTCATCCACCGGTACGTGGGCGAAGGAATGGAAGAAGGCGAATTCTCCGAGGCGCGCGAAGATCTCGCGGGTTTACCAGAAAGATTACCAGGAAGTGGGGACCGACTCCGATTTAACGGTGGACGATATCGGGGAGGAATATTAGCTGCGTTCTATATTGTACCAAGTACATTAATAAATCGGTTGTAAAAATATTTGTCTTGTAATTTTAATGGTTAACTTTGACGATGGCAGTTCAAAGTTCGAAGCCTATTAGTTCGAAAAAAAAACCGTCCGATTGATCACAATTGTTTTGAACTGTTTGGTCGTCGAGTGTGTCCAAAAAATTTCTGTTTTTAAACGCGTCTCTTGGTTTCCGACAAGTGTTATTTTATTTTCGCACAGTGGCCGTCGCGAAAATTGAGACGTGTCTTTTAAAATAGATTTTAACGAATATTTGGGTTAGGGCGTGAAACGGAGTTACTTGACAGTAAGTAAGGTACTTAACCTAAAAATTTTATTTTGACGTTTAATCAATTAATCGCCGATTCAAATTTAACGGCATGAATGGAATTGAATGACTGCGTCGAAACCCTCCCTGATGTTTGTTTTTTTCGAATCGGCAGCTTTTTTAGTGTTTAAAATAGCACGCCCAGCTAACAATTTTTAAATTTCGCGGCGGATTTCTGTCGATACTACTGACACTAAACGTCAATGTCAGGTTAAATAACAAAGGCAGTGACGTACTGCAGTAAATGATTAAATTAAACTAATAATATTTTAATGTAAACATGTTCAAAAATAACATAAGTGGTAAAATACGTGAAACTGGACGTAATTATTTATATATGTAACAGCAGGTATAATATTTCCTTACTCAAACAATTCAAAATTCCTTTCGCCTAATTTATCACGGCTACTGACTGCAAATGTTTTCACGTAATACCCGTGATATGCAGTTGAGTGGTTAGTTCTAAATTATATTTCAGAAATTATACTACTTAAAGCTAAACTATTTCAAAATCACGACAAATTTAATGTAGCATCGAGTCTTTCAGGCTCATGGTATGCAAAAAAAATTAATTTTAATTAATCTATTAGTCTATTAGTTTCTTGAAATAAGTACCTATATATTATGTATTATTCAATTAAGGAATTTTTTAACAATATGGCATGAACATAATAAATCGGCCTTCTAAATTTGGAAAATAATTTTTGCGTCTAATTTTAGAATTTTCAAATTTTATTATTATTTTAAATAAGACCTATATTGATAAAACAATGTCTACTTAAAAATACATAGATTTGGCCTTCGAGTCGCATGCGTTATACGAGATTAACAAATCAAAAATGTTTTGGTGGTACGAGTTGCGCACGAGTTAGGTGCGAGCACAACTACTGGTATGTCTGGTTTAAACAGTATAATAGGATAAAAAAACGCAACAATTTTAAGCTCCTTGTCTCTTAAACTTTTTCACGTCGTATAAACGCAACGTTTTTAGATACGCCGTTATTACGTCCCATTTTCGTTTGTCTCGAACATGCTCGGCTTTCAAAATTTTCTCGTGGCCACGTCTTTTTCAATAACGTGTATGTGTGTCGGTGAGTCAGAGGTAACAAATTTGAAGATGGCGTAAATGCGACCTGAAACGTAATATCTAGTGTACGTGGATTTCATTTGATCTCCGGGGACGAGTTCCGGGCCACGTTATAGCGATTTCTCGGGGATTTGGCGCATTTTCTATCATTAACTCTTGCTGACATTTTTTATATGTGTAACGGACTCAAGTCGGGGGAGGTTTTATTAAGTCCGAAGAACGATGGCGTAAATTAAAGCGGATAGAACGACGTTTTAAGCGTTGCCGATTCGAAATTATCGACTGATATTACACTTCGCCGATTTCTTTTCGAGCTAATTTCTGAAGCGGAAGTGATTTTTTTTTTATTAAGTTACTGTCTTAGTCTATTGCTGTTTTGCTGTTTGAACTTACGATGCGATTCGGAGGCCGACTTTAGTTTTCGCTTTATGAATTTCGTTATACAATTAATTATAGGGGTGCATCGAAAAAAATCGAGTTGTTTGTTTTACGTCGTGTACGTCGCGTCGGTTATTTTGATCGTTAGCAGTTTATCTAGCACGTTTAATCAATTTAGAGCAAGCGACATGTCGCTTAAAACAATTATGCACGCAAATATCTTTTCGTAATAATTATTATGCGAATTTTGAGCACAAGCTCATTGTTTCCGGTTGCACGGATAATGGGGTTGTCGCTATACGGACACGTACTAGGTTATGACAACTATATTTAACTGGCGCGCGTTTGTAGCCGGTTACCCCAATAAACGTTAACCCTACATGGTTAAATAAATGTTAGTTTAATTCGCTCGTTCCTTTGTATTGAGCCATCGGTGTGCGTATAGGGGAAAGTTTGCGCGGATAATTGAATTATCACGTTCTGATCGCGTTTCTAAATTTATCACGTAGTCGGTTCTTTCATATTTGAAACAGAAGTCGGAAGATGTGAAAAGTCGATTTATTTGGCTTAAACCGTTGCGGAGATTTTAAAGGTAAGAGGGTCACCTCGACGACGACGCCTCGAACCCACGCAATTACAACGCAACGGTGCCGGTGACGGTTTAAACAGATTCGAATTGGGAATTTACTAGCCATAGAAAATTAGTAAATATTATTACTGTTGAGAATCTCTATAACGTTGTCCGAGTGTTGGGCCAGTGCCAGATCCGGCTCAAAATGGGCGATTGTGATCCTCTATCCTGATCCTCTTTAATTCGTTGTAGAGATTTGTGCTATATAGAAAAAGACCTGTCAAATTATTTTCTAGTTCAAGAACGTTCGTTTGATTGAATAGTGTGTCACCTCAATAGTGTACAATTTAATACTACATTAAAATTTTGGGCGCCACTCAAAAGCCACAATTAAATATTAATAAAAGAAACTTGGCCCGGCCCTGACGGAGTAGGACAAAGTGAATATTTTTTTTAAACTAAGAAAAATAATAAAAGTTTGGTACCTACTCTGGACAATATAGATTTAATTTACACAAAGAGTATACCGTGTATCCAAAAGAACGCGTTAAGCACGGAGATCTTGGAAACGGTAAGAGATAGAGATACAGCTAAATGAGAGAAAGTGTTCAGCACCTTAAGGTCAAGATAAGCCCTAGGCGGCCGTGACTTTAATAAAAAGAGCTCTTAATTTCCCTTTTAACGATATGAGGTTTGAATATGTACATATCTTTTAAAATGGAGAAGTTACATCAAAGAAACGATAGTTTTATTTTAAAGTTTAAGTACAAATTGATATGAATTGCTTTGGAAAACAAAAGACGTTCAGTTGTATTGACAGCCGGAATGTCTTTTGTCGTTGTTGTTACGAAATACGACCGAAAATGTCCTTCGAGACAATTTCAAAATATTCCGCAACGTATTTTACGAAAAGCGGCGTATTCGACAATTCGAAGAAATTATCTGTGCCTAGAAAATATTTGAAAATCGCTCATAATATTAGTCTTTTTAATTATTTATAGTTTAAATGTTGTTTTATTTTTAACAAAATACTTTGTTATTTTCACCACTTCGTCCTTTTTTTTGTTCTTTAATACATTACGCAGTAGTACTTAAAATTGTAAGATTTTGTCAGTTGTTTCGTAGTGGATGTTCAGTTGTTTTTAATACGTTCCCTGTTTTAAAATAAAACCATCGTTTCTTTGATATGACTTCTTCATTTTAAAGGTAAGTACCGACATCAAACCTTATATCATTAAAAACGAAATTAAGAACTCTTTTTATTAAAGTCGTGGTCGTCTAGGACTTGTATTAAAAAAAATAGAAGTTTGAGTCCTATCGTCTAAACTAAACAAGATTTAAAAAAAACTGACACTTTCTTCGTAATCTACGTAAAAAAGTGTTTCAATAATGTCAAAGAATTTTTGTCATAGCTTTACCAATAAAACAGTTAGAATCCAACGAAGAATTCTCGAAATTTCAGTTCTTCGTTATAGGGCTTAAACAAAAAAAAATGTTTCAAACCTTCAAGCCGGTTCTGAGTTGACCTTAAGTTGCTGAACACTTTCTCTCATTTAACCGTAACTCTATCTCCTACCGTTTCTAAGATCCCCACGTTTATCGAGATTTTTTGGACACACTGTATACACCGCGGTTAGTCACAAAACGAGGAAAAACTCTAACTTACACTAAAAAATGCAATATTAACTACTTATTACTGCTAAAAACAGAATCTATAAAAATATACTTATACAGAGTGTTACGAAAGTAACGCCCGTCCTTTCAAGGATCGAATCAATTTAAACTAAAAGAAATCGAATTAGTCGAGAGTGACAAAATTTCCGATTGGCCTTCCTTACAGTTTTATCGACATAAAATAACACAACGTTGAAGTTTACGAAAATAAAAATTACAAAAAATTCTAAAAAAACAATCTCGACCGAAATGTGCAGGAGCCCTGACGTGTTGATTTTAGAATACAAAATCTACTTTGGTTTTGCTTTTAGAACATAATTAATATTTTAACTCTACTTCCCTAACCGCACGTTCATTTGTTGTGATTCGTAATAAAGGATGGACCGAGGGTTGGATCTAGCAGGTATTTACATAACGTTTTATGAAATACAAAAACCCAAATGGTTGGTATTGATGTCGCTTTCGTTTCGAAATTAATTTTGTTAGTTGCAAAATATACGTTCAAAAAGTTTATTGTGACGTACAATCGAGTCGCGCGGCAATGTCGCCTAACAGTCCGCCCTTAATTCTTGTTGTCGCGTAAAATAAGCCCTTATCAACATAATACGATCTGTAAGATCTGCTATTATAATTCAATATAACAGTTGTTATCCGTATAACAAGTATAATCGGTTACATAAGCTACTAACGTGTGTACATAACAATAAACGAGTCGATTCTCTTTAATGGTACATATTTGCAAATCTCGAATGAGCTTTCAGACTTGTGGTTGAATTATCGTGTTTGGCTTCGTACTTTTCCCAAGCCCTTCTCTTTGTTTGTTTTTCATGTAATTGCTTATTTAGAAACAAATGACGATCGTGGAAATTACGTAGGTGCAATAATTTTATTGGTGTTACCCGTCCCGCGCGCTGGCGACTTTTCAATTGCCAGAACGTATGTATTTTTTATATGCAATTAAAAATTGCTCGTGTGCGACTTTGTAAAAAAAAGTAAATATGTTTCATTTAAGCAATTTGTAGTTTCCAGTGTGCGGCGGGCCTTAAGGGTATTATAACGTAAAGGCAACGTTTCTTTTATAATTATCTTTCTAAATTATTGCTCAATAATCGAACGTTCGTTGCGTGTTCGTGTTATAAATGGCGAATTATTTAGTAAGTGTATAAAATAATCATTTCTCGCGGAAAAATGTTTTTCGGTTCAACGACACCGCCCGAAGAGGAAGAAGTGATGGATGTTTCGTTATTATTTATTTAAACACGCTTTCGATATCGGCGAGGAAATTAGTGAAACGTGCTTAATTACTCGCGTAATTGTGAAATGGCGTATAAACGCTAATTAGGTGCACCTATAGTATTTTTGTGTGAATGAAACTCGATTCGTTCGTTTAATCGTGGTCATGGTACAACTAATAATAGTTATGAGTCGAGTTTTGTTCGTGCGTATATACGTAATAATTAAAGACATATCGATCGAATGAACTTGTTACCATTTGAACTAATTTCATCTTACGGTACAATTTGACATGTAAATTAAATTTAATAAATGACATTGCAAATTGTATCGCTTATAAATCTACAGAAAATTTATGCAATAAACAGTTAAATCTCGCAAAATATAAAAAGTATAATAAGGAAGTAAGGCGCTGAACTTATGATGTATTAGGGGGACCGGAAAATAATGTCGTTTTTTTTACATTAAATTCAAACAAGTTTTTATTTTTAATCGATGACGTAATCACCCTCGTTATCAACAATCTTTTGCCATCTAGTGTGCAAATTTTCAATGCCGGATCGATAAAAATCAATTCGTTTTTGAGTAAAATATCTGGAGATGGCATTTTGGATATCATTCAAATTTTCAAATTTTTTTACTGGATCTGGACTTAGAAAACCACCTTTGGCATATTTACAAACATCTAAAGCACTTGGATAAACATCGTAAATGTTTTTGGTAGCAACTGTTACGTTACTACCCTTGTCAAACTTAAAAAGCATACGATTCCAAATATGTTCCTCTTATAGTATTTGGCTGGCCATTTCACCCAAAATTGTAAAAAAAATTGAAGATTTTATTATTTATAAGTAAACAAGTCACATTAACCTTGAAATATCTTTGGTGCGACTTTGAAGTACACAATGAGCTGATAAATGGTAAACAAATATTGATGTGCGCAGAAACGACATTACTTTCCGGTCCCCCTAATATATAGAGTAACCGTTTGTTATTCTTTTAAACATTTCAGATAAATTATTATGTACCTATACGTATAATTAATTCTACCCAATGACCTCAAAACGAACAAGAAACGTGCAAAAGAAATTGAAAAAGAAAATTTTAAACAATCACGAAAACCTTTTGAGAACCACTCTCTCTTCTAAAAGAAAAACAAGCAGGTGTGTGATGTGAAATTTTCAAAAGCGATACCGCGACCTTAATCAACGACCATATCTATATTGTTAATTATTGGTAAATCATCTAATTCTTACAATAAAACAATGTTAAGTATATTATCATTGTTAGCGTCGTTAACGTCTTCGTGGACGTTCTTTCTAGCTTTGTGTTGCTCATTTTGCCAATCGGTCTTCGCCCATTCCTATTTAAGAGGTTTTCATCGTTACCTGCACAGTAGGTTATCGATCTGTGAACACTTCGATTACCGTGGGCAATTCACTGACGCGACCTATTAACTTTGCATTCGGAAATTCGCTTTGACGTTTTTAATTTGCATTTTTAAATTATCGGTTTCCTATTATAATATACAGGCGGTCCACGAGTAATGGGACGCAGAATAACACATTGAATTCTTTACATCAAAATATTACGATTTAACGCAACGTGCCTTAGACCAATTATTGATATTAAGAGAGATACGGGGTGAAATAGGAACAGCACCTATTGAAAATTGTTCTAAAAAAAAATTAATTTATACCTACATTTTAAACTAGCCAAAATATTGATAATCACTTGAAGTCGATAGAGAAATTCGATTAATTTGTTGCATCGAACAGTTTAACAGTGGTTATGTCTTAAAAATGTGTAAATTTTGGCGAGATTTGACAAGTACGCCTTTTTTACCTTTGAAAATTGGAACTTTTTTCGATTTTGCTTATTATCTGTGAAACAAGAGCTATCGCCAACGAATATATATTTTTGTAAATGGGTGTTCAAGACCTACATTATGATACAAAAATTAGGGATGAAAATCCTAAGGGTGTCGTTCCTTCGAATTTTCACGTCTAATTTTGCCATACTTGGGTACATTTTTACATCGGCAGACATATATACATGAAAAGGACAATTAATTTGAAAAAAAATAATAATAAAATAAAATAATAATAAAATATAATTTGAAAAAAACAACGCGATGTACTTTCATACAGTAGGTGACATTAAAAATGCATTCATTTGGAGGGAGGATTGCCAGGTTTGCGAGGCAGACCACAAAATTCTAAATAATTGATATTTCTCTAAAGTCTATAATAAATTTTATCAAGTATCAAGTTTATCAAAAATGATTAAAACAAAAATTCAATTGTCTGGCATCGGTTGGATATTTCCCCACCACATTATCTCTTAAACACATTAAGAATATTTTAATAGTGTTGTGACCTAGGTTTTTGTGCGATGCGAGCTTGGGCTATTACAGGGGTCGTAGTGGACTTTAATAAAAAACAAATTGGCAGATAATGACCGAAAATTTTTAAAATATGTACTTTTTAGGTAATTTATTCTAAAATTATGTATTTTTATGCAGTAAAATTATTTAAATAATCACTATCTACTGCCTTTATACCATAGAATTATAAATTTACTCTATTTTTAATTTAAAAACTATTCGTGTTCCCTTAAGCATTGAAAATTTCCCTATTACAAACTATAAACCAGATAAAAGTTTAACTGCATTTTTATGTGGCCGATAAAATACAAGGCAACTAATAAAACATGTGCACCGCCTACTTTCATAGCTTATCGGAGTGCGAACTGAATGTTTTTAAAATAAAAGTGAGATTTCCTAGTATATAGAATTCTGACAAAACCGTTTCAGATCTTTCGCGTTAATGGTACAGAGTGGTAGTGCTTGTTTCAGTAGTTCGAATTTTAAATCACGGTTCGTGTGTGCGAGTAGTACTCGTTCGGTTAATACGGCGTTTTTGCGTGTGAGTGCGCGATTATTGTGTGTTGTGTACTCTAAAAGGATTAATACAACGAGGAAAGGTAGGATCTTTCTTTTTCGACTAACTCTCCATTCTTTGAAAATCGAGCTTGGTTAGGCACTTGGATAGGGACTCCGTTAGGGTCTTGGTTAGGGCTCCCCTCAAATAATCGACGGTCCAATTTCGCGAACGAAATTTTACCTTACGTAGGTAAAGGTATGTAATGATACAAGTTCCCAGTCAACGGAAGAACCTTCGCTGGAAATTGACGATAGAGGGAAAACAAATTGATGACGAAAAAAAAGTAGGAAATAGAAAGAAAAATTTAGAAGTTTCTAATTTTTTTCTTATAGTCTGTTACAGACAAGTGGCAGTCGCAGCGACAGTATTGTTAAATTAAGCGTCCCCTAGTCCGTATCGGACGCACAGTACCATTCCTTAAAATGTTCACCCCTAATTTTTGTATCATAATGTAGGTCCTGAACAGCCATTGTTGGCGATAGCTCTTGTTTCACATATAATAAGCAAAATCGAAAAAGTTCAAATTTTCAAGGGTGAATTTCACCCTCTTAAACCGCGTAAGAGCACGAACTGAATACGGCTCTGGATTAGGGTTGACTAGTACTACAATTTTGCAAAGTTTCAAATTTTTCTGAGATTTCCATTTGCCTAACCTTCCTTGTAAGATAAATTGCGCTAAAATGTAACATTGTGATGTAAACAATTCACTGTTAGGTCGCATCCCGTTACTTGTGAACCATCCTGTATATAGAGGTTGAAACCTTTTATAATACCCCTATAAAATTCCCTTCTTTCATCAGAACAATTCGAGTGGGAATTAAAAAGAAAAGTAAGTCATCGATTTTGTAAGGATTATAATATTATTATCGGGGGCACAATAACCATAAATTATGGTAGTTTATCTGAAATTCTATTCTCGAATGTTTTGGTCGTTTCTCATTTTGTCGGTAATTATAGCTATTTATACAAACTAGCCGTGTGTTCACGAACCCATTGTTACAAATTTTACAACAATTTTTAAATATCGACAGTTATTTTGGTTGTCGATGACCTCGCCTATCGCATCACTTCATTTGATCGTCCACTTTTGGGACACCCCGTTTAGAAGTTCGTTATATGGAAGTTGGACTGTATACATTTAAAAATAAAACGCGATAAAGAGATAATAGGTTTGATTTAAATAAAAATGTCTTTAAATTAAATGTATGTATTTTTATTTCGATTAAACGTATTTTTTTCTTTATTGCGTTTATTTAAAACATTATCGTAGGTAATTTAAAGATACTTTTTCTTCGGTGTATACTTGTACACGAAATTTAAAATAAATTAAATTGCGAAGTAAATCAGAAAATATGACTGGCGACAGCCTGAAGGCGTTATTTCTTTTATTATTTCAACTTTCATTCTTGTTGTTTATCGGAGTGTTTGATTAAATGTGGAGATGAGAAAAATCACGTTTCGGTCATATCCCTGTACAGTGTGGCCCATTTTCGTTGTATTTACAAGATATTACAAAATAACAGGAGGTCACAATTTGATTTCGAGTTATAGCCGAAAATCGATTTTTTGACTATTTTAAAAAAACTATATCTGACTCTGTGTTTAGAATGCAAACTATTTTATGATTGTTCTTAATCAAATTTTTACCGTAGAATCCAGTGGCGTACATAGTTTTTTTTCTAATTTTTTTTTAAATGCCACCTGATATAATTTAAAGTCTCAGTGAAAAATTGTAGTACTAATCTCAAGAGCAAAAATTCTAGAAAAAAAAAACGAATAAGTAATTACGTAACTACGTAAGGTAATTAACGTAATTTGCATTCGTGACATTGTTGAAAATGTTTCATAAATTCGAATGACGCGTCGGCCCCCTTTTAATTTTAAGATGCTGGTTTGCGCCTTAACAAGTAATTGCGCTTGAATTTTAATTTACCTCGTCGTGCTTTTTTTTATCGTGATTCCGCTTGCCAGGTATATATAAATGAAATTAAATCATAAAATACGCATTTTTCGGAAGCAGGTACAAGCTTACAATTAGTCCTAGTTTTCGTTTCATTTCATTTTCGAAAATGATTTTACGTGATTATTGTACGGACTTTTGGACATCAAAGGACGACTTGTTTCGTTTTTTCAAAGCGTTTTCCAATAGAGCGTGAATTTTGTGTGTGGGTAGTTTTGTGTTGGGGGCGTTCCTGTTGACGTGCTATCGGTTGAGATCAATTACGCCGTCCCGCTACGTATATGGGGTAATTGGTTTAAAAATAATTTAATACGCATCCCTTTTTTGTTGTTGTCGATCGATAGTCCTTGAAAAACTTTTAACCCGAAGTTTCGTCGATTTGTAAATATGTACCGAGTAGCTACCACCATCGTAAACTAAACGTACGGTATACGTGAAAACATTCCAACTATAAAGATAGCGCGTGTGTAACACTCTTGATAAGATAAACGAGATAACGCCGCGACACTTTTAAAGTAATTTCACAGTTTATTGGCGATATCGGAAACGGAACGTTCGAACTTCGACAAAATTTCTAATGTAATGTCTTTGTCGCGTTTTCGGAGATTTTCGCGGATTTCGAGATCGGCGCGAAATTTAAGTTGCGGCGCCGCGGACGCGGACGGCGGCGTCGTCCTCAAAAATGCAAAAGCGAGCGAAAGCAGTGTTGGTTTAAATTTAAACGACGATAGCCCGAGGGTCGTATTAACCCCGAAAGGTGAAACTGCGTCGTTGGACGGTACAGAGGGATGTTGCGAAACGGATGTCAGTGACGATGAGCATTTCGGCGACGAGGAGGAGGAGGGGGGGAGCGATAAAGGTAGAGTAGATTATAAAACGATTAAAATGTAGTAAACGGTGTAGTTTTTGTGGTACGGCGATTCCGTTTTAATACGAGGCTATTTTTTTGTACCACTCGTGAATTTCGTAATTATACTCACTCGTATTATTTTAAATCGTGGAATTTACGTAAAAGTAAAAATTGACCGACTAGGAGGAGTTTGTTCGTGCTTGGATAATGAACGAAAATTAAGAATAACAATGGTTCTGGGAATTCTGGTTTTTCGATTACTTATAAACGGGGCCATTGTTACATAGTTATTGTGTACATATTTGGTTATAGTTATCGTTTTTGATAAGGGCCATAAATTAATGCGTCCATAATTAGGTAGATGTTTAAGAGCTAAATTGTTTATTTCACTAATGGAGTTTAAAAAAAAATAATTGGAATCGCTTTCCTTAAAAAAAGTTATAGGTAATTGACGATAATTTATTGTAGAATTTAGTTACGTTTCTGCTTATGATACTCGGCGACGCCGACGCGACGGTATTTAGATAGTTAATCTCTAACATAAGCCTAATATCTTAAGCATCGAAGGAATATTGATGAGTATTTAAGTTCCGTGGATCTTTTGCAGTGCGCAAGATGGCGCGCGCGCGCGCGTCGTGTTCTTATGCTACTTTTTGAAAACGTCGTTGTCCAAAGAAAGTTTTCGTTGAACAGGAGGATTTGGTCAAAATATCTTTTCGTTGGTTTCGTTTGATGATCTAATTCTATATCCTTTTTACATTTATTTTGTTAGTTGTCGCAGATAGTTATAAAAAGAAAAATGTCGGGGGGGGGGAGGTAGGGGGATCATAAATGGCAGGGGTAATTTTCTTTTCGCGTCGGACATCTTTTGTTGGAAATTTTAAATCTTTATCGTTCGCCCAATAGGTGCAACATAATGTTGTCGGATTAAAATCAACTTTTGACCGCGTCTGGTCGTTTTTTCATAATCAAAATTAAAAATGTGTTATCACAATAACGTATAGGTAATAGCAAACTTATCTAGGTTTTATGATTTATACTTACGCAATTTAAGTAGATGTTTATTATTCAGATATCACTTGTGTAAATATTACACGCGCCGATTATGTGATTCATTTTCTATTTAATATTTTTTAATCTATATCTATACTTACCTACCCAATTCCATTTAAGTTCTGAAGCAATAATATCACCAGTTGATGTAGCATTGGGTTCAATTTTGAATAAATGCGAAGTTTTAAAACTATAACTCGTCTTACGATACTTTCTTGTATATTTAATTTCCAAATAAAAATTGATTACTTGATTAGTTGATTACCTACCTAGTCACGACGCGCGTAACTCGTTTACTAAATATTTCCGTTTTGCATTCTAGAAATTCATTCGGCCACTTTTTATCAAAACGAGTCGCCGCGAACGAATTTGTCGAGTCTCTCTTACTACATCTGTTCATATTTTTTTTGTACTTAATTAGTTCAATTACGGGTAGATACATAAAATAAGCTTGTTGTTCATAAACCTGTTGGCAATACCACAGAAGAAACAAACTAAATTCATAATAAAGGCAGAAGCGACGCTCTCTCTTGATTTTGTAGGCTCCGTTTTCAATGACCGTGCGCGATGTTTTCGGCAATAACTACGGCGGCAAATTAAAATTTTTGTACACCAGCAATTTTTATTAACAATAAGCTTTGTTTTATGATTTCTACACGAAAATACGTCAAATAATTCTACTTATATCTCTGTTTACACTGTTGTTTAATTAATAATTATTTAACTGTGTATTACAAAAGGTTGATAGGGACAAGTTATTAAAATAGGTCGAAGTATGCACTAACCAAAAATGACGAAAATTGCCTACTATTCTGGCACCCGAAATTATGTGGAGTGCCGTTTCTGCCTTATTGTTAGTTACATTATATAATAGCCGATGCAGTTAATTAAGTTCAGTTTACTGCGTTTTCCCCCCCAATAAATTATTAGAAAACGAAACAATATTAATTTATCGAAATTTCAAAATACAACAAAATTTTCTTGATCCTTACCATCGAAATAATCACATTATTGTAACTTTCTATTTACGATACTTGTAACTTTTAGCCAAAACTACATCCCTTAACAACATAAATTTTCTTTTAAATTACAATAAAATTAAGTGGTTTGGTAATGATTCGTTGAGCAAGCGGCTAACGTTTAAGTTGCAACAGGTCGCAAATCGGCAGAAACTTTAAAAATTCGACTTGTAGAAGTTCGATTGCAGGGTTTGTCCATCTACGCGAACTCCACGTTCGGATTACAAGGGACTTTACACTTTTTTAAGACACGTTTTTTTTCGTGTGTAAATTACTACGTCCTGCCTACTTCATAACGTTCTCGGATGTGTCTTTTAGCTTTCCGGTCTCTCGTTTTTTGGTCCCTCGCAATCATTATTAGACAGACGCAATTTGTAAGGAAAGAACGCGTTATTTGAAATTTATGTTAATTGGCGTACTTATTTGGATAAACAGCGCCACTTAACGACGCAAATCGCCGTTACGCACTAATAAACTGACGACATTTGAATAAGCACCTGTTAAACTACACTTCAAATACAAACGTTTTATTTCATGTGAGTGAAACCTATTAACCTATTTTAATAACTGAATAGAATTTTTACAATTCACGTTCGCGGTAGATGTTTTTAACTGTAAAAATTGTTCTCGTGGCGTTAGAAAAAAAATTGACGAAAACCTTACAGGTTTTCGACCGGTTTCGTCGCTATTATGCGACACTTTTTTTTCTGCTTATCTTTCGTGTGACGAAATCTGTGAGTTTGTAAAGCGAGTCGAAACTCTATTAAAATTGAGATTGGTTTGCACTACCGTCCGCACCTACTTACCGTACAAATGAAGAAAAAATTTTATTTATGGAAGAGCAAGGGCTTTGTACGATCTTATAACGGCATAATTTTTTTTTTTGGTATAACATTCGACGCTAATGGACTTGATAATGAGAATGTAAGGTTTTTTTTTTAAATAAAGATATTAGGGCGAAATGTTTTAGAAATGAATTTTATCATTTTCTTCTTGAAATGTGATAGAGTTGTTGGAAAGTTCAGGTGAAAAATTCGTCGTGGATTAGGTACTCTTTTTTACGAAACGCAGAACCATAAACTTTGAAAATCAATAGATTTCGTTGTCTATTTTGTGTATTAGTCGTCTTACAATAAGTAAATAAGTCATTGAACTGCCAGTCGACAGTAATTACCCTTCTACTTTATCTACATCATTGCGTTTCGTACACGTATCGATCATTCCTCCCTAGGCTAATACAAAAACCTTTAAAGCCACTTCCATTAGTTGGGGCTTCTTATCGTTAAGGGCATTTCCGTAATTTGTAACATATCAAGGCGGGTGGGGTGGGGGCTGATGCGATGCAAATATTGTACATATTTTCCATAATGTAGATTTAGATAATCCTTACGTTAGGAATCGGAAATTACCTGTACACCTCTGAGTTTCGATCGGAAACCATTAAGTACGTAATTATTTACGTTTTAACTTTGTTTATTAAAACATCCTTTACATATTATGCCTACGTATACTTTGGAGGTTAAATTAATGTCGCGATTACTTTAATCAAACCTGTTGTAAATACATTCTAGATTAAAATGAAACGAGTAATACTCGAGGATTTATTTTAATGTATATTAAAAATATACATTGGCACTTAAAAGATAACCGAAGGAATAAATAAATATATATATATATATATATATATATATATATATATATGTATATATATATATGTAGATAATAATTTCTGCTACTTCTTTGATAAAGTATAATTATGATGAACATTCAACGCACTATTTTATAGGTTTTTTTTATTTTTAAATAAATACGTTAAATAAATAAATAAATAAGTTGACATTTAAAATGTCCCGTCACATAAGAATTTAAAATTTCTTGGTCATTTTATAAAATTGATCTTATCAATCACTTTCGTGCAACATTTGACGCCAAAAGATGGATCGCGAATGTTCGCAGTATATTATACAAAGGTGATGGATGCGATGGTTCTAAGTTATTGTAGATTAAATTGAACTATTTGTTATTTATCGGACGTAAGCGAAAAACGCGAACTTGTTGCACATTGTCGAGTGAATATCGTGATGTTTATAAATTTTTGTCCATAAGTTTTATTTAGCCACAGGTTTCCCGATGGTAAATACGAATACAGTCGAGTCCCGACAATTCGAGTCTCGGTAGTTCGAGGGTTCCACGTAATTCGAAGCCCCTTTTCCGAAAATTAAATGATTAAAAACACAAGTTTAAATTTATTGTGCAAAAGATAAGTACATATTAGTATTGTAAGCGTACATTTTGAAGGTACTCTGCAAGTACCTTTTCTAGGTTTTATGAGGATTGTTCGAAACACAATGCCGTATTCCTGTATTCCGTCTCGCAATTCTGTATTCGAATACAGTTCCTCAAATGGAGAATTTCTCGAATCATGTCGCAGGATAATTTTAAAATCAACGTTTTTACAAATCGCCGCCTTATATGACGAAAAAACGCGTGTGTCTCAAGTTGGCTGATAAATCGCAGCCTTTTTTATAATACGACTACGTGCCTCTAGCCCTTTTGTAATGGAAGCATTTAAAAACAAAAAGGCTGCTGTTTTTTTAGACGTTTTGTATGAAATTCGATGAAAACGAGGAATTTCAAAAATAACTAAAACGGTTGCTTATTACGCGTAAAAACTAAGGAGATTGACGTTTCTTTCGACCTTAACCTAACCCCGTGCACACAGACAATTGCCCCGTGCACAGTCTTAAATGCATAATTGTATGTGTAAAAGTAATTTTTAAAATATTTTTAGTTATTTTCTCTTTATGCCCTAATAACACTGAAAAAGGTTAGAATAATATGTCTTTTACAATACGCCTTTTTGCAAAACGGCTGAAAGACAACAGCGTTTTTGTTTTCGAATGCTTCCATTACAAAAGGCTAGAAGCGCGTAGTCGCATTATAAAAATGCTGTGATTTATCAGCCAATTTGAGATACACGTTTTTTTTTTGACAATAAGGCGACGTTTTGTAAAAAGGCCGATTTTACAATCATCCTGCGACATATTCACGATTCGAGAAATTCTACATTCGAACAATTGTTTTTCGAACACATCTTTTCTACCCTTTATGTTTTCACAAAACAATTACTAAATACTCCATATGTTTTTTTTTGACTTTCACGTATATACATAGGTATTATAGGTATTACTTCGAGTTTTCGATCATTCGAGGTAGTCTCAGCTCCGATTAGCTTGAATTATCGAGACTCTACCGTACAATGAAACTTCTAAATACCGGTCACTTGCGCAAACTCAACAAAATTGTCCGTTAATATGGTTCGCTAATTGGGAAATACATTGCACTATCGATAGACATAAAAAAAATGTCGTGGGATTTTATGTGTTCGATATTTGTAAATGTCTGTTAAGAGAAGTTTTACTGTATTTCACAGTTTTACTTACAACACCTAATTAGTTTCGATAACAATTTACTGTTGTCGTTTTGCGGCAATATGTAATTTTTATTTTGCATTTTGCGGTTTAATATCATTTTTTATCGACCCGTTAACATGAACAACGTCACTAATTTCTAGCCACAAAATATTACGATTTTTTCCTTATTGTTGTCGAACAATAAACGATAAATCGTTAATTTTTCATGTTGGGGAAATGTTTTTACGCGACGAACTGTTCCATTTCCAAATTTAGCTGTGATAACTAATTTTTCTTTATCTAAAAAACGAGGTGTAGGGTAGTTTTCACGATGAATTATTGCGAAATTATATTACGATTTATCTTAGTATCGTTAGGATGAAATTGTACCGACCTTGTCCGATTTGCGTCGAATAAATAATTCTATAACGAGAAGATTTATTAGATGAAAATCAAATTTTCGTCGTGTGTTTCGTAACATTTAAATGTCTCCCTCTTTCTTCGAAACGTCTCTTCAGAACTTTAGTCGACCACTTGCGGTATTCAATAAGCACTTTATTATTATCGTGCGACTATAATGGGTTCAAGTCCTAAACAATCAAAGGAGTACTTATGCTTGTCTGGGTACTTCAAAACGCTTTTCAAAGAACACAACGGCGATGATGCGATACAGACGTTCTTTAACGGACATTACCCTTTTTTAACAATAATGCATAATCGGACGATTCTGATGATGGGAATAAAATTTCGAAAAGACGTTCAATATCTAATATCTAATGAGAACTAGTTTGTTGCGGAAATGAATCTGAAAACACCGGATATTGCAGTTCTTCGGGCCGAATCTCCAGTTGGCGAGCTTTCTTTAATCAATACCTTTGTCAGTTTTTCCCTGTGTACTTGTTAAAAGTAATCGAAAAATCGTACGGACGTTTTAAATTCCCATTTGCGAAGCTGTCATAATTGAAAATTTATCGAAGTGCGTTTTCCTGTCGAGAGCAAAAAAAATTAGAAATGTAAATTATTCTCGTTTTCATGTCGTGAACACGAGGAATTTCGTTTCAATTTTCAAAGGGTTCCGAGTTTCGTTAGACAAATGGCACTTCGAAAGTTCAGTTTGAACGGCTCGATTTTGTCTTTGACGTTTTCGGAATAATTTCCCAGATGTTACGATGTCGAATTTCTCGAACGCGAAAAAGTCGACGGCGCTGCGCGGCGCGTAGATCGTTTTATTACGTGGCGACTACACGCAGTAATCGGCGTCGTCTCATCCTGTCACTAAAAATATAATAGTGCGGCATTAATTACGCGCAATAATCTTTATTGCATCGTTTACGCTTATTTTATCGTGTACATTTCGAATTTAAGTGATTTTCCGTCGACCACCGTGAAGAGTCGGCCGAATTTGAGCCGCCACCGTAAATCAAAGAGGGAACATTAGCACTATTATGAAATCGATGGCTTGTCAAGTCTCGCTTCTCTGATAGAGCCGCACGATAAAAACTTAATGCAAACGGCAATTTGAAAAAGCGATTTACAAGAAACTGATGGAGCTAAAATAACCAATTAACCCAGATAATATTTTTCGCCTAATTTTTTATACTAATACATAACTCATATATTCATTTAGAATTTTTAAGTGCTTTTTTAAAAAAACAAATCTCTGATAGGTGCCTATAGTTTTTGAATAAAATGCCGTTCTTTTAAAGGAACGGTAGATTAAAGTGGGTTAAAAATACGATTATTTTATTGAGATGCACAGGATTTCTTCCGTACAAAGTACAAAACCTGGTAAAAATAGACTAAATAACAACGTATAACACCACCAGCACGCTATTAAAGTTTATTAGGCGTGAACGAGGTATAAAGTGCGTGCAAACGTGAGTTTGAATGCCGTAATAAGTAGCGCTACCCTTTTGGTGTTTTACTATAGATATTAAAAGGTCTGTTAAGCGTCATTAAAAGTTGGGCTTTTCGAGAACGTCTAAATGCGTAAGTTTTCTCGCCTCGTTTGAAATTGAACGGCTTACACGGCGAAAATAAATATGAATCGTCGAAAATCAGGAATCGATGGCCAAATTTGACAAACAGGACGTTTCCCCGCATTTACTCGTCCGAGGATGCCGTTTTTTTACAATCTCCACACGATTAAGAACTTTGTTTAATTCAATAGTTCTTGTAATTCCAATTTTTCAGTGTATTTTGTGTATAAAATTTAGAAAATTTCGGTCAACGAGACCATTCAAAAACTACGAACGAATAGTCGATTAAATGAAGTCGAAAAATCCAAAAACTTCGGAACCCACAAGAACAGAACCGATTTCGATGAAATTTTTCTTAAAATGCACGTTATATTAATTATACTACATTATTTGAAATCGGAAACATTCCGGTTGGCGCACTTAAGTATGTATAAACCACATCAAAATCATGCCAGAAGTTCCCATAAATGAAAATCAATTTTTTTTAAAATAACATACATACATACGTAATTATCGTAGTACGTAATTAAGATCTTTGAAATAATTTTCTTTGGAAATATTTCAGAGGTTTGAGTTGTTGAATTTTTAACCACACTTTAGGTTTTCCCAGACATTTTAGGATAAAAAAGATACCTTGTTTAATTTCGATAAAATGAATCGCATTCGAGAAAACAACGCTTAAATAATATTCTGCATTTTTTATACTTTATGTATGATTTTCTCGAATTTGGTTCATTTTATCGAAATTAAACAAGAGTAGATATTTTTCCTGAAATGTCTGCATAATCCGAATATGACCTTAAAAGTTTAAAAACTTAAACTACCGACAAACGTTGAGGTTAGAAATATTAGGGGGTAGTGCGCCTGGGCTCTCCTGAGGCGATATCAAAAAACTTATTTATTACGTAAATAAAAATGATTAAATTTCGACGAAACCTAAAAATGTTATTTAAAAAAATTGATTTTGCTCTTCGACGTGAGCGGCGAGTAATATCTCAAAATGGGGGGGGGGGGCGTCATGTTCAGGAAATGATGGAAAATCGCTCGGGACCATTCAGATCATGTCGAAATAATGCCACGCGTTTCCATAAATGTTTTTCGTACGGCACCACCTTGTCGAGACATTCGCCCCCAACGTTGAAAAGTAAAATCGATTTTTTTAAATAACGTTTTTAGTTTTTCTTGCAATTTAATAATTATCATCGCATCAGGAGAGCCAGGGTGCACTACTCATAATTTTTTTAACCTCGACATTTTTCGGAGGTTTTAAAATTTTCACGGTCATTTTCCGGAATTCCCATACGTTTTAAAACAAAACCATAGGTGCTCTTGTTTAATTTCGACAAAATGGACCATATTCGAGAAAATCGCAAATAATAAGAGATGCAGAGTATCCTAGATAATTATTCAATAAGAGTACCCTTTTTACACTAAAATGTAATTTAACAACTTAAGCCTCTGAAATATTTTGGGGTTAGAAAGGTTAGGGGTCGCGCTGCCAACAAAGATGTAAGGTACGACGACGATTTTAAATATAGTTTTATCAAATTCGGCGCTCTTCTTGTGTTTACCTTAAGTAAAAATGTGGATTCGAACCTCCGACTGTTATAATTATCGGACAAGCACCGGATCAATCCCTGACCTCCGCGATTTCAATTACGCAATCGATTTTATGATCGACTTTAGCAAACATTTGGAACGTTGTTGTTTTTTTTTTATATTATCAGAACCCACTTTTTTCAATTAGAAGTGAGTAGTTCAGAGATGTTTCTGTAAAGTCGACACTCGTTATTGTTCTATTGTTATAGAGAAAAAACATTAATTTTCTGGCATTGTTTCAGGTACGTGCGGTGGCGATACGCAGAAAAAGGATGGTGAGTTTAAATTTAAATTCTATTCAAGTTCCCGTTCGAAATTAATAATGAAATGCGATGAATGCGTTCAATTATCTCTGGTCTAATGTTATGATTATTTGGACGATGGCCAAACGCAATGGCGCTCGTTCAGATCTAACTTATTCAATGAACTGTTGTTTGCGAGTACTTATTCGACGAAAGCTAAATATAGAAGTGATTCGGACATTGTTCGAAAATTAACATCCAATTTTTGGGTTGTTTAACCTCGCTAAAACCGAGACCTCTCGCGTTAAACGTTTTGCGATCGAATTTGTCGGGGCCGAAGACGCTTTCGGCAAACAAAATATAAGTGTTTCGAACAATAAAAATTAACGCGAACTAATAAAATGCGCGCCTTTGGCTCGTTTTACGATGTTAGACATCGAACCGATTATAGTGAGTTTTATAATTTTTCTACGTCGATGTACTCGGATGTTTATTTTGGTCGTTGCAACGATACGCGAGCAGAATAACAATTTGGCGCCCCTTTTCGAATATTATCCTTTTGATGAATTATTTTTTAAACGTCGCGTTTGTTTTTAGTCTGGGATTTTCGAAAGCAAAATAAACGGACGGTTAATAAGGAAGTTTAAAGATGCGAATTTCGTATTCATAGAAAAATTCAATTTTCGCATAATGTCGATGTTATCCAGACCACCGTCATTTTGCACGCACTTTGCAGCATAAAAGGCTTCTCTTATTATTTTGTTGTCGTGCGATTATTCTCCCACGACATATTTTAAAATTAATTAGGTGCCGTCTAGCGCGAGTTTTTCTGTTTTCCGAACGTCTTCGCGTCTCCGTTATCGAAATTGCCATCACATATGGCGAATAAATCATTTTTTCCCTACACTTTGAATGAGGAACGGTCGCGGTGATATCAGTCGAGGTTAGGGACCACTCCCATATTTCACTAAATATGATATCAGCAAACCTATCTAAAATTTATTCGCACACTCGAGATACATATTATTATCTTCGGTGTTTTTGTCGAGATAAAGCCCAGTTAGAGTAATGACGAATGTGACGCGACCACACCAAAGGCACATATAGGTAAATACATACCTACTTGGGGTGGGGGACATTTTTCTCGCATTGCATGGAAGAAACGGGAACGTAAGTATTGTAGGTATAGGTACTTAACTGTTGTTCAACCTTATTCTCATTGTCGGCATTTTTAATCAATTGATTTAATGAAACGATAAATACCTTGACATTTGATCTTGCAATTTAGCACTATGAGTAATTTAACGTTTAAATTGTTCGTTCACGAAAACGCATGTTCGGGTGGCGTTTGGTATTACACATTATCTAAAAAGGGAAGACGAATGAAAACAATTTTTTTTGTTTAGTTTTTTCATCGTCGATTGTTTAACAGAATTATTTTATAAAAATAAATAGCGATCAACGACGCGATAATATAATGTGAGATATCAAAATCATACCAAACGGGGTCAACGAATTCATACTCGCCTTATCGCAGATACGTATTTTTACTGTCGCGAACGGGGTGTCAAAATTAAAGTAACCAACTGTACACGGTGAGCGAGTTTAGCGTTGTTCGTACACCTGCTGATTGAAATTAAGCTAATCCCCATCGTGTATCGCTTCGATTTTCCACATTTTTTTGACAACTTCTCTCGCGCAGAAAATCCCTAGATTTCGGCGTTATTTTTTTACTCTAATTGTCAGTTATGTGATCGTTAAGAATAATTTATAAGATGCGTACAAAACGATTTAATTTAATTGATTATTTAACTAAAAGGGCTTAGATCAGAACATACTTTTCGCATTTTCGGTGTTTCGTTTGACTCAAATTTTCAAATTATCATACAAATTTGTAATTTTTCATTTCAAATTAGTGTAGAATAAAGTAATTTTTTAAGAGAAACAAATGGTGTCGTATGAAAGAGCACGTGAAATTGTAAAACAATGGCTTAAATAAAAATAAAAATGCAACTGTCGATGCGATTCGAGAGATTTTAAACGTAGGCGCGGGTCGCAATAAACGCTCTGATTGGAGGCTCTTACGGTCGCCCCATCGTTGCACCAATGAAACGTACGACAAGCTATGCTAGCGTCACCAGCCGTAGAGTTCCTTAATTGGAAAGAAACTATTTCGATTTTTCCCAATTTCGGGACGAAAGTAAATCGAACTTAATTTTCAATCGCGACCGGCTTTATTATCTTTCTTATTTATCGTATTGGCGAGGCGCGGGATGGTTTTTACGTTCGAATCTCTGCGGGCATATTAAGGCTATCTAACTTTTTAAATGGAAAACGTAAAATTGGACACACGATTGTTTTTAGCGTGGAAATAGCGTTGCGGCAGAACTGTATCGACATTCCTTGTGCGCGAAGGAAGTCGAAAATAGAACAAGAGATTTTATTTATTATTCCATTCGATTTTAAACGGTCTGCTGGATAATTAAATAAAACCGACGATACGAAGTTTTAGACGTTTTTATTTCGAGATACACACACACATTTACATATCTACATAATATATTCGTACTTTTAGTCATAGATATAAATAAGTGGGTACTTTAATTTTAGTGAAATTAGTTTTGTATTGTTAAAATATTTTCTGAAGCTTTCGTTTCGACAAAATTTGGGGCGAATCGTTGAATCGTTAGTCGATAATTTAAATTTAATTAAGTGTGTATTCAGTTAATGTTTTATCTACAGGTTATTAAATTAGTTCGATTCGGTGGCGCTGCTTTATATTCAAGTCCGCGATGTCGATTGTTATAGGAAATTGATAACAGTTAATTTATACGTATTATCTGATAGAAATCTAAACCATCGTTTTCCAATTTTAATGGGCAGTCCCAATATTTGCACTATAACCACATACTTACATACTACCGAATAAAGGAAAATTTAAATATTATATTATAACCCTTCCTGGGTATTACAAAAGGTCTGAAAATAACAATTATGTAAGAACGTGTTGTCCATTTAAATTAAAGGGTTAATACTTACATGGGAGTTTATTAATTCAATTTGCCGGTTTTCTCGTTTCGTATAATTATATTTCATTTACTTATACGAACAGGTCGAATGATTGAATTCCCTTTTCGGAAAAATCGGATCCCGTTTATATCAACAGAAAACGCAAATATTCCCAATTTGTTACATGTTTGTTCCAGAAGCAATTATTGGACTTTTCGAAAACAAACAAACTCCGATGTTATTGTATATGGTAACACACGGGGAAAAAATCAATAGGGGCTACATGCGCATTATTTTTTTTACGTTGATATAGGTAAGCGCTATTTAATGTACACCTCGTGTTTTGTTTTACGAGGCTCTATCCAAATGTTCTATAAATTGTTTGAATAACGCGCGACTTGGAGGATGTTTCGTTTCTTTGCTGTTTGTTTTTTTGGTTAGTTCTATCACTGTGTGCGATTCGTATTATGTATATGTACAGTAGAACTTCGTTAAGTCGGCCACATTTGACTCGGGTCTCCGGAATAACCCGGACTAATTTAGGAAAAAATAAATAATAGGTATGTAACCTTGCAGGTTAAGTAGCCTTGCACCGATAATAATCAGTTTCAAACGTGTTTTGTTCAATATAATTTTATTCACATTCTTCGGTTGTGCTCGGATCGGTCCGGTCCCAATTGATCTGACTTAACGAGGTTCTACTGTATTATATATAGAGCTTATGTCTTTCTAAACGGCGAAAGAACGGCCAGACAAGGTGGTCACTTTCACTAATAACTCAGCGCTTCGTTGCTACTCTTTGCAGTGGCGTAGGCGCAAACAATACACAATGATTATCACAAAACGTAGTGGTACGCCACTGTACTCTCGGATTATGGTTCTCGTATTTGTATTCGTATAGGTATTCCACTTGTTCTACTGCAACACCAGCTTCACGGGCATTAATTCATCTGATGAACCATAGCCGCATATTTCGGGCTTTAATAATCCTTGTTAATAGGGTGGATTTAATCCCTTCTAATTTTTTTTGGTTTTTACAACTTTTTTATTTAGGGCCAGTTTTACAAACATGATTTATACTACAGAATAGCTATTCCTGAAATAACTGCTATGGAAACGTTTGTTGGGACAATGGTTTCCATGAAAGTTATTCCAGGAATAGCTTATCTAACGTATATCTTGTAATTGTAAAACCGGCCCTTACTTGCTTATGTTCATCGCTGTATCGCTGTTCATCTTGCCAGAGTCGTTGTCATTATCGCGTGGTGCGTCCCATCGTTTTCTAGTTTTTTTTTTGGTTTGTTCCTCGCGGTTGGAATTGCCAGTTGACTAACTTGCTCGTTCCATTCAAAATATTGCGCAATTTATATAAGTACTATTAACGAAACCGAATGCAAACGTTTTTAAATGTTGAAGACAACAACTGCACCAATAAAATGACAAACGCGAATCGCGACGCCAATATTTATTTCTATTGCATACATACATAGGTACCATATATTTTGACTTTTTTGGAATCTCCTATCGATTTTTAATACGATCACATCCTTAGCCGACAGAAAAATTATAAAATCGCATTTTTGTAATATGTTTCTTTAGAAATGTAGGCCTTTGAAGTTGAACAAATCAGTTTTTTCGAAATTACTCAAAAATTTCATTTAATGGCAACACGGTTTTAGACAACGGATTTCTCAATAAAAATTTTTAATGCGAAAATCTAACGATACTACTAAAATCTATTTGAAATCGAAATCAAATGAAAAATAATCGCTCTACATCGATTTTTTGCTATAATTTATTAATTAAACATCTGTTAATTCCAAGAATGCCGTGAAAAATCCGATTTGTTCAACTTCGAAGGTCACATCTCTAAAACTATTACAAAAAATGCCTTCTATAATAACAATTTTCTGTCTTTTTTTAGTCCAACCGCGGCATGTACAAATGAAATTGTCTAAAAAAAAATCAAGTACGCTATAAAAAACTTTTCAAAATGATTTAAATGTATTAAAAATCGATAGAGGATTTAAAAAAGTTAAAATATACAGGGTGTTCCATTTAACACATTGACTACCACGGCAATTTTCAGGATTCCGGTGTAAAAAGCCAGTCTAATTTAATCATATTATATTATTAAGTTCTTACTATGAGTTATCTCGTAGTTGGCAGTCAACGTGTTAAAAATCGAAATTTGTTCTCTCAAACTTGCAAATCAGTAATGAAAGTATCTTGTAAAGTGTAGTTAATATTTTGATAAGTAACACGGGCGCATTCTTCGCATTGAAGCAATTCGGAGGAAGTCTAAAGTTTTCATTTAGATGTTTCCAGATCTATTTTGAAAAACGACGAAACGAACGAAAGCAAAATCACGGTAAAACATTTTACAGGTGCGCCTATAAGCAACAGAAATCAAACCATTTGTACCGCGCGCGTAACATAGTCACGGTACACCACCGCTTAATTTTGTTATTTATCAAGATAAAATTTTCAAACTTTTGTTACGTATCTAATGTACTCGTTAAACGTCACCTTTTGACATGAAAATTGCGTTTATCCCATTTCCGGTTTCGCCGGAACCGACATCAATTTTCGATTGTCAAATGGAACACCCCCTGGAATTTGCATAATTTTCTGAATATAATGACATTTTAACCGTCAAAAATTTGGTATTTATCTAGTGGTTTTTTTAGATTTTCTCATGTAAATTCGATGGTATTAATCTCACAGACAAAGTGGCCGCGTGGATAGATTCGTCCTTGAATGTACTTCCTATTGGTGTCATATAAAGGGTGTTACAATAGTTTGGACAGATGTTAAATGTGAATGGAGCTTAAACGTCAATTGTTTTTTGAGGTTAGTTTTTTGGTTTGACATCTTTAGTCGTTTACAAATTGAATCATGAAAAGTTGAGCATCGAAGAACATGTTAAAGTTATTGAAGCCTATTACGAAAATGGACGTTCAAACAAAAGTGTATTTCGCGCTCTTCGTGATTTTTTCGGCCCGAAAATGGTCGAATGTGGCCGAAAGCCCAAACACTTCTATTCGACATCGAGCACAGGAATTGCACTTGTCCACGGCCACTTTGCATCGGATATTGACGAAGGATCTGTCGTTGCACGCGTACAAAATGCAATTACGCAAGAACTTAAAACGACAGACCATTTCGAGCGCCGTACGAACAAAGACAAGTGATAACGAATTTTCCACTAAAATCTTCTTCAGCGACAAAGCCCATTTCCATCTCAATGGCTACGTCAACAAGCAGAATTGCAGAATATGGGCCGACGAAAATCCAAGGGCAATTGTCGAAACACCAATGCATCCACAAAAATTCACTGTGTGGTGTGCTGGAGAAACTATTGGACCATTTTTCTTTGAAAATGATGCTGGGAATTCGTAGACAGTGAATGGCGAGCGCTGCCGTGCAATGTTAAACAACGTTGTGTGGCCAATATTGGATGATTATGGCATCGATGACATGTGGTTTCAACAGGATGGCGCCACATGCCACACAGCCCACGCCACAATGGCTCTACTGCATGAGAAGTTTCCCGATGCAGCGAAGTCAATTGGCCACCGAGATCTTGCGATTTGACTCCGTTAGACTTCTTTCTTTGGGGCCATCTGAAGAGTAAAGTCTATGCCAACAAGCCAACCACCATCCAGCAACTCAAAGACGAGATTTCACGGCACATTGATGAGATCGAGGAGCAATTATGCCGAGATGTTATAAAAAATTTCGATAAGCGGATCAACGTGTGACGCCGGAGCCGTGGCGAACATTTGGCGGACATTATCTTTCACACTTAATTGTAATGGATCAAATAACATGTTTCGTTAAAGAAATCTTCAATTTTGTACACCACTGATTTGTAATTGACGTTTAACATCGATCCGTCTTATTGTAACACCCTATGGTACCATCATGGTGCTATTTAAAACAATTAAGTTTCGATACAAAGACTATTGTTGGTAACTTTACCAGATATTACTTGTTTCTGACATGATTTTATTTTTCGTTGTGTTGATGCAGCGTGATGAAAAAAAATGAAATGAAATGAAATGCGGTGGCATTATATATTGAAAATTATGCAGTTTCATTTGAAAATCGAAAATCGAAAATGTATGTCGGTTCCGGCGAAACCGGAACTAGGAAAAACACAATTTTTATGTCAAAAAGTGACGTTTGACGAGTACAAGAGGTGTTTAACAAGTTTGAAAATTTTACCTGAATAAATAACAAAATTAAACGGGGGTCGTGACGTTTGAATATTTATTGTCATTTTTTAACGACATTCCCACGTTAATTTATGGTTAAATAATAAATGTTTTTGTTCGTCGATACCACCGTAAACTTAATTACCCGGCCAGTCCACGGCCACGAGCGATTTTTTTAGAATTTGATATTTTGGTTTTTGACTCGTTTAAGCGCATTTTTTAAAATGTTTTATCGAATTTTACCGATAGTTTCTGTTAACTACTAAAAAAGTAATTGGAACTATGTATTGATTTCGCCTGACCGCACGCCGAACGCGATTGGCTTTGTTTTAGCTTTGAATTCTCGTTTCGTTTAGGGGCTGATTGATTTATTTCCAGCAATTTATGTGTTTTTCGTAACGCTCTCTCGTTAATTAATCGTCGTTATTAAACGATTAGTTGAGCGCGAAGCCACACGAAGTAATGTCGGCTATCAGGTGATGATGCCCTAAAAATTACAGAAATCGGGGATGAGGGTAATAAGGGGGCGCAAGTTATTGCATGCACATCTCCATAGTTACTCCCGTCTCGTCGTCGCGTCAAGTGCTCCGCGTCCAAGTTACACATTCCGCGACTTCTGCTCTTTCGATTCGCGTATGTTTCAATTGGAGTAAGAGAAATGGCCTTATTCTTGTTGAACGCGCGCAGATTAGATATGAAATAGGGGACTCGGAGTCCGTGAGCCTTCGGAAAACATGAATGCTGGCGCCGGATCAGTACGAACGAACGATCGAAAGGAATGCGTGCTATGGTATATCTGATGTAGTTGTTTCTGTACGAACTTACTATTCGTTATAATCGCGTGGTCTTTTAACGGTTTAGTGGTGGTCGGACGACGCGTTTGTTTATTCGTCCGTCGCGAACCCGAACGTCGTTATCGTTTTACACCTGAAGAGGTGAGTCACACGTTTGCGGCGTTACGCGCAACAACAGGTGTTCCGTGATGGTTCTCGAACGCTTTCGGACGTTCTTTTCAGTTTCGACGGGGTCGTGTTTTTATTAAATGGTGAAAGTGAAAAGTGCGTTGAAAATGCCCTTGGGCCGGTTCGGGTGAAAAAACAGCTTCCCCCGTCGAAATGTCCGTTAAAGTGAGCGGCGTGTATTTGGTTCCGTCGCAGGTGTTAACTGACAAAAGTGTTAATAACGCGGTTAGTAAAACTAAAACCGTCGCTATCGTTGCCCCCCAAAGGAGCAATAGCCTCGACTATCTTAATTTTGAGGAGAAGAGGCAAATAATCGCTTCTTCGTTGTCGCTCTCGGACTTCCTACACGTAGGAAATAATGCCGCCAAAGAAATTAAGGAGATTAAGGACGGGGTTGCGACCGTTATTGTCGGTGAGTTGGCCGGTTTTTGTTTTGTTTTTAAATACGACCGCGCGATAACGATATCCTTGACGGGTCGTAAAGTCGTTATTTTCGAAACCTACATCCAACACCGATAAATTAAATGCCGGCGAAATGTTATCTCTCGATTTTTCGGCGGGGGGGATCCGTGCGTCCGATCGTAGTGCCATAAAAGCCTACAAGTTATAAAACTGTCACAAAAATCCACTATGTATTTTAGTCTCCCTAAAGTCGTGATCGTTGTTTTCATTTTTGACCTTGCCACTGTTTTACTTGTATTTATTAATAGCGCGCATATTTTTCTATCTTCTAATTATGTCACGGTTGATTCATCGTCGTTCCCGCTTTTGTAATTTTCGAACGTGTTCCCGATTAGCCTTTGTACATACATACGAGCGATTTTCAATGGCGAACGCGATTATAATAAATAATGACTAGCTAAATATTCCGTGACAAGGACGTGCGTTTGTTTGTAATAAATAATTCTACATATGTTAACTTTGATAATGCGAAATGGACGCACATGTGCACTTAGATTGACCCGGTTTAAACGCTGTTTAATAGACGTTAAATTCAAATTTCGAGATAGATAGAATTGCGAATCGTCGAAATTTCGTAGAGGAGGGCGTCCGTCCCTTTTTCGTGCCGATCGAAGAGAAAATCGAATTGTCGAAAATTCATTCTCTTTTTACTTACGTTAGAAAATAGGATATTATGCAGTGTCGAATTTGAGAACGAACTTGTTTTAATTAAATCGCCCTTTTTTTTGGGGGCAAGTGCGGCCTTTGCGAGCAATATTCGAAACCTCGTCAAAGCGACGCGTTTATTTTTTAATTAAATTACAAGGTTTATTTGTTTACGTCCCTTCTTTGTCGGGTGGGCAAACGTTTTATGCTTTAATCCCGCGTAAAGCTGCGGAACGGGGTCCCGATTTAGGATGTCATTACTTTTATAACATACTGTACAGATTTTCTCTCGTCCCTTCGTAATTTTTGAGCCTAAAATTAATAATCGACAATAAATTTAGACGTTCGTCTGTTCGGTTCTATTTCTGTTAATAAAAAAGCGAATTTCAAGCACACCTTTATATTTAGACCACCCTTAAATTATGTCTGAGTGTCGTTCCCCGCCTCGTGATTGATATTCGTGCGGCTGGGCTTGCAATTTTTGGAACAACATCTGCGTGTTGTTCCTCGAGAGCGTCGTAAGACATGTATTTCTAAATTGAAGACGTCTTTAACGCACACCGTAGGGGAGAGGCAAAAAATCCGCAGATGTGCATTACGGCACCCTTAAAAATAATAGTCACTTCACTTCGATCCATACTAGTCGGTTGGAAAATTAATGTTCTCAAGTAAAAGTCTATACTTAATAACATTTGCGCCGGATTAGCGACATTAGAATTTCTGTAATTTAAATTTTATAGGCCGAAACTTTCACCAAACAAATTACCCAGTTATTGGTTTAATTTGCAATAATTATTACGTAATTTATTTGTTTAATTGTCTGTAACGTTTTTGCCGATGCAAGGTTAGCATTTTCCAATTGATTTTGGAAATTTGGTGGAAATCGATTTTGAGACGTGGAATACATATAATCCCTGTCATTGAAAAAAAAAGCGTGCGATGAATGGAATGACCAAAGAAATATTAACAGCTGTATAACAGAAAAATCATTATTAATAATCCATTGTAACGACGCCCACAGCGCAGCATATCTTCTTCATACCTACATTAATTTTAATTTTTTCTTCTTCGTCGTACGCTTGCATTAACTTATCGGAGTACCCACAACTATTTTTCCTTAACCCAGATATGCTTAAGCGATGTTTTGACATTAAAACAAAAATAATTTTTTGAAAATATTCATTCACATATAAGAAAAACATAAAATTTTGTTTCAAAAAGTAAGTAATTTAGACTGTACTATATATAGGACATTAGGAAAATACACCTCTATTTAAGCGAAATCATTTATTTGTATGAAATGATAGAAAACACTTGACATGAACACCAATGTCACATTTTTTACGTCTTGTAGTGGTTTTTTGGTGACAGTGGCCACATCGAGTTTGCTCTCTTGGGAATTACGAAGTGATTAATATAATCAAAACGTAAATCGATCTGATTGTCTTTGCTTAGATGACCTTTTTGGTAAGTCGACTCTTTTTTATTTTGGATTAATAACCCTGTAGCAATTCGTCTTCTAAAGCTAAGTTGGTCCAATTGTCCACCGTTTATTCGGTGCAATTGCCATGTCAATACAGTGTGTTACCAAAGACATGTACCATTTTTTCCCTCTAATTGAAATTCGGTATAAGCTTATATTTTGATCGGAACGATCAACGCCTCCCATATTGGAATTGCACATGTTGATGAGATGTGGCTGCTCTATTTGAACATTTTTCTTCTCTGCCTGAGAATATCGCTTGACCATATGAATCGGTCTAACTCCTGCAAAATTAGAACAAACACAAACCAGACTGTTGTCTTGCCATTTTACTGCAATGATATTTTGATCAACAATTTTTGCAAAATCGTAACTTCCTCGACGATTTTTCTTCATGCACTTTGAATCGATCAGAGAAATATTTGTTAACCGATTTTCTCTAACGGTACCGGTAGCGTAAAAATTCCATTCGGTAAGTTTTTCAATTAGGGGAATCGAAGTGAAAAAATTGTCAAAAAATAGGTGAAATTTCCTGTCTGACCATTTTTCACGTAATGCTTGGGCACATTCCAATACCACTCCTGCACCAACTCCAAGATCGGCAAAATCTTACTTATATTGGTTGCAGCGTCTTGATAAGGCTCAAACCAATTCAAATATCCTAATCTGGTACTTCCAACCCAAAGTTTATATCCATAGTGCACGGGTTTACCACGAATATATTGTTTACATCCATGATGTCCGTAATATGGAACCATAGCTTCATCAACTGAATGCATCTCTTCAACCGGTGAATTATTCAAAAATCTTTTATTTAGCAAATCAAAAATAGGTCTGACTTTGGTGAATTTATCATTTTGATCTAACTGATGATTATTGCAAACATGAAAATTTGAAAACAAATACTCAAATCTGTTCCTGGAAATTGCTTCAGTAACCATGGCATTGTGACGTTCCTTTTCACGTTCCCAAAACATTCTTCTTCGTGGTACACGCATGTATCCACTAAGGATCAAAACGCCTATAAAAGATAACCTAGATAACGCCTATATAACCTCTTGCTTGTCTACGTTAGGCTTGCGATTTTTTTGTTGGGCGTAATTATTATTTTGGTTCGCAATGAGATCTATTACTTCCTCGTCGAAAAACATTGAAAACAGTTCTAATGGACTTTCGAAATTTGTTGCATTATCAGCATTAAAAAATCCTGTTGACGAGGAAGGTAAATCTTCTTTGATCCAATTGTGAATTTTTTTTTAGGTGTTCTCTTTTGCTTTTTGTTTGGTATTCTTGCTGTTAATAATGATAACGGTATTTCATCATCCGAAGAAAAGTCACTGTCGTATTTTGTTTGGATTTCTGCGAGAGCTTGTAGTTGAGATGCAGGCAGATTATTTATGGTCAAGTCATTTTCAGCGCTAGAATCTTCATCTGTGAGCTCAGTGGCTGCATTGAGGGGAGGAAGTCGTGTAATTTCTGCTACATTATCAATGGCTTCATCATCCTCTTCTAACAATATTAGAACATTGTGAAGAGATAGTCCTCTGAAAGAGAATGGAAAATGATGTTGGTAGTCATATATTGTCCTAATGCACTACATATAGTATACCTCTCTTTCCCCTTCATAAATTACTACTTATTTTATAAATAATGAAAATTCGGCAATAGTAGCCAGTAATATAAATATTTATTGTTACGCTATTCACTAATTTAAAAATTTATAATTTTTAGTATCTAAAATTTACTTACTTTTCAAATTGCACTTGGCAATTATTCATTTTTGAATTTTCACACTTTAGAAGTTAACACACAATCAAATTTAAACTCTCAAATTGCGAATAATCTTACCTCTCCCAAAGCTTTGGGTATAATGAACGATTTTGTGGGATATAAACTTTCAAGTATATCTTAAACTTTGCAAGAATGAACATGTTTATTCCGTCCTAAATATAGTACATTAGGCATATCTGGGTTAATTATATTTCTACTGTCGTGGAAATTTTTGAATGTCTTCGAGTATATTTCGTAATTGCGCTGTCACATGTATTGAATAACAGTTCGATTCTATATCATACACCATAAAACACTTGTTCGCATGTAGGTCGACCTTGCATTAGTTACGTTTGAAGCTCGTTGTCTATCATAGCAGACCATACACCTTCTATTATGTTTAGGGTGTTCCAAAAGTGAACGATCGAATTGAAGCGAGATGATTGGGGAGGTCGTTTGCAACCAAAAATAACCATATGTGTGGGTTTAAGGTTCAAAAGTTATTGCAATATTTGTATTTTTCTGCGAAATCGTTCATCAAGCATTAACACGTATAATTCGATTTGTCAATCGAAACAATTTTGTTGGCTAACAAAATTATTTGATTTTTTAAGCGGCCGTGACTGAAAAAATGTGACCAACCATCAAATAAACTTATAACTTATCAAAAAGTTATATGAAAGTTACGTTTTGGTTGCTGATGACTTCGCTTCATTTGATCGTTCACTTTTGAAACGCCCTGAAGATGGAGCTAGTTGTTCTCCTGTCCCCTTCGGTCGTCCACGGGGCCGTATAACGCTCTTCAGGATTTGCCGTGCCAGGCTGAACCGGAACTTGGCGAATCTCATTATTTTTGTTATCGGACGAAGCATGTGACGAATGACATTTGGCATCTCCGTGTTTTATATTACTTTAGATATCTTCCTATAAGAGGATACGAGGCTAAAAGTTGGATCGTGTGCGCTTCATCTTCGCCCATTTCTTGGTTATAGGTAATCAATGATGCAATTAGATTTCAGCTTTTTCTTCAAATTCTTTCTTATTTTCACATAGTTTGGTCTTTCGTGGATTGTTGGTAGAGCGTGAATAATTTTCTTGTTCAACCCATTTCGCAGTAGGAACCTTCAATGGTACAATATGTTCATTTGTTGGTGTTATAATTCCAACAGCGTGGCGTTCCTGTTCAACAAAATCTACTTACGGCCGTGTCCGCATTTTATTTCGATGCACGTCATCACTCATACCTTGTATTTTGCCGTGTCGTATGTGTACAGGTAAATCGTCACTTTTTATTGATGTCGTGCATCGGAATAAAATTTGGATGACGTGTATAGGTACATATATTATAGTTCTCTATTCGTGGAGCGATGTCTCACATATTTCCAAGGCCACTTGCTGGAGATGTGGTAGTGTTACAATCATTTTTGTTCCTTATTTGCTCGTGTAAATTTTGAAATTCTAAAAAATTGACATTTTCAGACGAACATACCAATTTATCTAATTCACCTTGTACGTTACTGTATATATTTCAACGGTTGCCGAACTAAAGTGCGGTTTTCACGATGACCCTGTATATTTGAGCGCGATTGATTTTAGCGTGAACTGCTCGAGATGCGCCGTAGATTTAATCACAGAAATATTTGGATGCAGTTGCGAGGACAAGGTCGATTCGTCCTCATTAAAATGCAATTAGAGAGCGTAAAAGGAGATATTTAAATATACGTATCTTCGGAATGTTGTGGCAGGTTATGTCATGAACAATTAGTTTGATTACTTAACCTAAGTAATTTAAGATTAAATGCGAATTTATTAAAATCGAACTATTATTGGAATGCGTTATTAATTTGTAATTTGTTCGAAAATTCTTACATGGATTTCGTCAAAATTGTAAGGTATACATAAAAAATTCGATTTTCAAACAACAACTTAATCAAATTCGTCAAAATTACGCGAGTTTTCCCAAAATTTCCATTTGCGAGTTCTACAAGATATGGAAAAACTGAATATTTTTTTTCTGGTCCAAATCTAAGCAGTACTTGGTACGAATTAAATAATATTCTTGCAATATAAAAAGTTTAACTCGACCGTAAATTTTTTTAAAAGTTGTTAGAACACCCAATTAAAGCAACGCATTAAAAAAAATTAACACTCCTGTTAAAAATCATCGACAAGTCGACGAATCTATTATAGCTGACGTTTTAATAAAAATGTTTGAAGAACTTTAGAGTTTCAACGATTTTATTATTTAACGTATTTATACCGACTGTCCCGTAACTGGTGATTGTAAGGATTCTCGATGAGAATTTGTGAAGTTAAAAATTACTTTCGAAATAATTGATCAATTTTAGAAATTGTCTCAGAATTTACTTCACGTTTTATACAGCGAATTATAAATGTTTATGGCGTGTTTTTGTTTACTAAATCATCCAATAAAATTTGCCTATTTAAAGTCGTCACCTTATCTTGACACCTTGTTTTTAATCACTTGAAACGCGACTTCCTTAAAATTTATATATATATATATATATATATATATATATATATAGTCTATCGTAGGTATTTTCGTGTAGGCGCTATCAAAGATAAAACTCATCGAGCTAAAGCTTTCGCGTTCTTATCAGTTTATAAAAGAAAACACATACCACCTTGTAGACATTTTCAAAAAATCACCTTCTCGCGAAAACAGCGGCGTTATCGATAAGACGACGCTTCTGTCAATATATTGTTGATCATTTCGTTCGAGTAGGTACGTATACGTTTAAAACGGTTAAAGTTTTTAAATAAATCAATTCGGTTTTCAAAATAGTTTTGGTCAATTGGAAATATCGAAGCCCGAGTAAAATGCCTTGTTGTAGGTGTTGTATTATTCGTATTGGGTTTTTTTTACGATTTCGTTTATTTAAATTGTATTGGGGATATCTATTAATATTTTTAAATGCATAACACGTTATTTTTGTAAGAATGACACGAACTTAATTTCTTTGAAAATTTTAAATCAAAAATTCCTATAGGTGTTACTTAATTTCAAATGAAACATAATTTAGATTATTAATTGTTATAAATATCGTCTCCTTTCCACGATTCGAACTCGCATCTACAAAGTTATCGAACGCATGTGACGCAATCGGTGATATGTTTGGACTTGGTATTAGATTTAGATAAGGGCACGGTGGATGCGCGATAGTTAAAAATGTGCATTTTCTTTTTTATCAATTATATAAATAGTTGGATACCTGTCTGGCGCTAAGCCATTAGCGGAGTAGATATATTCTACAAACATTTTATTATAAAATTCCAATAATAAAAACTAACAAAAAAAAACTAAATGAAATTTGTATTAATTTTTAAAGTGACGAAGGCACGTTGGACGATCTCACCTCGTCGCTAGGGTTGTAACAAAAATATTGCAATCAATTTTGAAAATAAGCACGTTTATTATTTTTACATTTAGTATAAAAAAGAAATGCACAAAAAACATATAGTAAAATTAAATTGTATCCAGATTCACACATAAAAAGTAATCGGTATCTTTATGACCATTATAGACTTCGTGGGCCCACTGTTGACATTGTCTCCACCGAATCCAAATCTCCTCTCCATTATTTGGATTATATAGTGCAAGTACTGCAGGCAGGCGGTTTCGCCCCACGCTCATAGTTTTTAATGGCATTCCATTGCTAGAAACGCTGTAGTCTTGAGACCTGACGTTTCTAAGCTGAATAATTCATAATTTAGCACAGAATACAAATATGTATTTGCTCTTTACTTTACTTATTCGTATTCGACGTAATCGTCAACTGGATTTTGTAAAAAATTGGAACTTTTAATCGGTAAACAGAAACCAACGCAATACACACATGTTCACTTACCTTCGGCATACGAAGAAATGTCATTTTTTAATCAGTTTAACACCCTGCATTTTACGAAAATGACGAATTTTAAGACGCAATTATGTTCGTATGGAAAATTAATCGCTTGTTAAAATATTAAGTAGTCATTTAGGAGCACCCTGTAGTTCATTACGTACGCATGTACCTGCACCTGCATCATCTGCAGACCGGTTTGTTCGAATAAAAATACTTTTATAGGTATTTTATTGTTGTCTATCTTCAATTGAGAAATGCACATTATTGAATATTATTCCGAAAGGAAAACGTCTATCAATTTAAAATAATAACGTAAATATTAATGCGATAAATTAAAATGTGCATTCGAAATATAAAGAAACCGTACCTATTTCTAGAAAATTCTTATTTCAAATATGAGTAGGTGGATAACTATGATTTTATTTTATTAAGAACAGCGTACATTAAAAACAAGAAATGTTCATAATAATCAAGTGAAATTCTTTAATTTAATCAGTAGATGGAGGTAATTTGTTTTAACTTGGAAATTAATTTAAGTAGGTACATAATTATATTCTTTTACGTGTGTGTGTGTGTGTTAATTTTCAGACAAAATTAAACCAAGCTACTTCGCAAATATAGATAAAAAGGTGTCCACGCGCGTTAAAATTTACGAATGCTCACTACAAATAATTTAGAAATTTGTAATATTGCCAGAATTTAAAAAAAAATCCAATGCAGTTAGAATTGCCAACAATGAGAGTAATTTATTTAAAAGATACAATTCCAAATGAACTACAAAGTGGAGGCATTTCAAAACGTGTTCTTTCATCGACTGCCAAAATGTTTACTAACTTGATAAAATACTAATACGAGAGTGATTCCGTAATTATCTGTATAGCACGACTTAAAATTTCAATTACCTACGAATTTAAACGCCAGGAAGGCGAATTAAAATTATTTTAAATCGTTAATTATTTTATATAACACGGGGTGGGGGGGGGTTATGCGAACTACATGTTTGTCGTACTACCAGCACTACTGATGTGATCGCGTAGAAAACAAGTGCCGAACACGATTAGTACCTAGGACGATAACTCTTTGGGAACACCACCGCGTCATCGCATACCGAGTCGTTGCACATATCAACGGTTTGTGGCCGATGGGCCAAGATACCGAGGCCGAAAAAAAAATAAAGCTCCTTAAGCTTGTCCTTTTCGTCATTCTACGTTCGTTACGTTTCGTCAATATGTCAATTATGAGGGTGGATAGTAAGTAGTCTTTTTTAAAAACTGAGTGTTTTGAACGCGTTCGGTGATGGGCTTATCGTCTACGTTCAAGGTGTTTATGTTAGCCAATCGTGCATGAAATGATCAATCAGATGAAGCACACTTGACATATTTCTTATAGGTCGAGGTCAGTTATTCGCGAGGTTTGGGTACTTTAAATTTTTCATACTCACTCGGATGGTAGTACCTACTACTTACATCAAATTAATGGCGACGAGGATATTTTGCAGTGTGCCAACATCAACGGCACGTCGGTGTTGATGGAATGGACGCAGAACTAAAACGACGAAGACAATGGACCGGTATTGTCGTGACCGAATAGGGGGGTAACCTGTGACAGCTATTATAAGAACAATGTTCTCGGTGGCCGCTTTCTCGTAATTACAACGCAACCCCCGTTTTTCCGTTCGTTCACCCTCTGTTTTATCATAACAGCTGATCGACCTAATCCGTTGGCCGTTGAAATATTTATTATGGCCGAGGGTCGATCGAATTTTACCGAACAGGTCGGTGCTTTAAACCCGCCACATTAGGATTATCGTTTATTTCTTCCACACGAAGTTAATGGAGCGCATCGTTCTTTACCACATCTTGCGAACCGATCCCTTCCCGTCGTTTTCGACCATTTTTTTTTTTAATCTCTTAATGAGGCGCGACTTTGGTTTTTATAAATGAACGGTCGAAAAGTGTGTCGCGATTCGCGTTCGCGGTCTTGCGAATTTCGGTTTCACGTTGTTGTACTTCGGAAGACAATGAAGGTTGCGAACGCGATGAATGGACGTAATGAATGGGAGTTGTATTGGCGTGAGAAACTTGAACGGCGCGACGTTTTTAAATGCAAGGTCCGAAAAAAACAATCCCCGTGCAGAGGAACTAAATAAGTAATAATGCGAGTACGGCTGTTGTTAATTTACTTTCTCGTCAATTATCGTAGAAAGTAGTTTGACGACGTCAATTTTTCTCCAATTTCAAAATTCGCCATTTAGTTGACGAACTCTAAATATACGGTGGTAATCTCTACTTACCTACTTTTTGATTGAGGAAATTATTAAGTTATCGCACCGGTAATGGAAAATATTAGTTGATTTGTTATTAAGGATCATTGGGCTCGAATAATGGTGTAATTATATAAATCGAGGTCTATAGACCTCGATTGCCTTTTTTTATTTTAGTACCCTACTACCTAATTTGCGTTTCGGCCGAGTAACCTTCCAGGTTGTTTTGGAGAGATTCGATTTATCGAAAATTACGCGGCTTTTATCATTCACGTAACATTAATTTAGTGTAAGGGTTGAACGGCCGTCGAAGTGCATCGGAGTGAGCGGGTGCCTACTTTATAAAAATAAATCCGTCCGAAACACTTTTTGAGGGTGCGTATAACGCGCATATCCTACGTTTTTCGCGTGTTTTTGTAGTATCTATACGTAAAAGATTACTTAGCTTATTGGTTTGTTATATACATAAATGCGTATTTGGTGCGTTGCGTCATTTTGTTTGATGTTTGTTTCAAAAGTAAATATGATAAAAATGTTGCGTCAGTTTCGCTGTATTTTAGTTGTTTCATTGTATTATAGTTACATTTTCTAGGACTCGTAAAACATAATCAACATTAATGAGACGTGAGTCACGGTATTTAATTAGCGAATGCACACAGAAATTATCGTCGATTGTGTGTTGCGGACTTCGTTAGTTTTCGTATTTTTTTAATTTTGCTTCGTTTTTTAATTGCGTTCAACTAATAAAGTAATGCATAAATATTAGGTCGCCGTTTTCACAAGTATCGACTTCCTCTCGAAAGATTATTTTGTTGCATAATCTTAAACAATCTACAACGGCATTGTTATATATATATATATTTATATATATGTATACCTACTTATGTATATATTATCATGGGAAACTCGGGTGAACCGTAATTGTTTCCGTACTACGATTGAATTTCCGTATTGTTTTTGTGGGAAACTGCATATTTAGTTTCTAGTTTTTCAATTTACAAATTAAGTTTTCGATTTTTTTTTAAATCCCCAAACGCGGTCGTTGAAAAAGTGAAAATGAACCGAGAATTTGCGTCATTTTAATATTCAACAGTATAGCCGCAACAGCGCGCGCTTCAACAAATTCTTATGCAATTGCAGCGTAAATAACTACACAGAAATAACAAACATATTATTGACGGCATACCTTTTAAAGGTATGCGATTACGGATGGAGAATTTTAAGTTTTAATTGACGTTAGGAATCTTCATTAGAATAATGGCGTGAATCATTGAGGCATTTCGAAATTTTCGCTCACTTGTGTAATGAGTTAATTACACATTCGGTAATTCATTTATGTGACGAAACTGTTTCCTTTTAACATTAACACCGATTTTTATTGGCGGCGGGAGGGGGGAATATTTGTAGAAGTTATAACAGTGGCTAATTGTAAAACAACTCGAATCTTTAAAGTGCGAATAATTTTGTATGATGTTTTTCGAATCGACGGCTTTATTGGTGTTTAAAACGGCACAGGGTTTCACCGAAGTATTAAAAAAAAGGCGTCTTTCGGTTTCATTTTTTTTTAAATGATATTCTTTTAAATAACAGAAAGTTGTCATTAATGTCGATGTGTGAAGGGTGTCGTGTACTTTTAAAAAAATATGTGACGAAGTCACGTTGCCAAAGTATCTAATTGAAATTTACGTTAAACGTTTATTATTTAAAAATCATCCCTGTGCCGTTTTAAACACTAAAAAAGCTGTCGATTTCGAAAATCATTCCTTTGTTACGTTAGGGAGGGTTTGACGCAGTCGGCCCACCCACCATTAAAACAAAGCGAAAATATGTAGTCCTAAAAATTATTCCCCATTAATTACAAAAATTGTCCATAAAGTTCACTTTATCGTTGTTTGAATGAATAGAACGTCACGCATGATTCATCGTATAACCACAGTTTATTGTTGTTTTTAAACTCCTCGCGAATGATACATACTCTACATATGTCGTCGTTTATTTTCTTCACATATTCCATTCTATATAAGTACACCCAACTCTTTTTTTAGGTACGTTTCCTATAGTAAAATGGGGGTACGTTCCGTGCTATTCAAAAACCGCGTAAGATGAAATAAAGAAGCGCGAAAAGCCGTGCAAGAAAATCAATGAAAACTTGGTAAAATCAAATTCCTACATATTTCAGTTATTAACTTATTGTAAAATAAAATTATTTACTTAACGCATACGTTGGCAAAATGAAAATGAAAAAATTAAATTAATAATAGATACTAAAAATAACTTTAAATAAAAAAATTATTAATCGTTGTGAATATATTGAAACTAACTCGTTAACGTGTTAAAGAAAGAGCGACCGACGCGACGGTTTTATCGAGACCGTGTTATTTCGTAACCGTGTAAAAAAAATTGTCGGGTGCGCGTATTTGTTTCTTCTCTTGTATTTTTCAATTTCATTAGTTCCCCAAGTTTCGAATCGAAGATTTGCACGTACGGATGGTCTTGACGATTGTGGTTACTTATTAAACATTTTTAATGCCATATCGCATTAAAATTTAATAAACTCATCGCGAAATTCTTGGATATTGTGCGCCGCGCCGACGGTCTGTATTTCACAGTCTGTAGCCTGTATACGTATAAGCACCGAAAAAGCTAAACTTGTAAATCTGAATTTAATTTCACATTTTCGTTGACCTTGTCGTGACGGTGTTCGGTTGAACAGGTGCCTACATTTTTTTAGATTCAAACTAATTTATTAATGATAACGGCGCTTAAAAACATTGGTCCATTGACGTTTCCCTGCGGAATCCCTTCTTGTACGTATGTATCATGGTGAACGTAAAAGCGTCGTAGGTGCCGTTTTAATTTTAAGAATTTCTACGTCAATGGTCGCATTCAGGGAATTGTAGCGTCGAAACGCTGCAGCGCTGTAACGCTTCATCTTGCCTGAATAAACATTTTTGGTACTAGTTATTTTTCAGCTTTTAATTCTTAGGTTGGCAATTTTGTTTGTAAAACACTCAAATTTTGTTTGTAAAACTTACCTTGTAATATCTTCAACCTTTCTTCTTACGTTACTGCAAGGGAAATGGCTTCGTCTCCGAATTGTAACGTTATAAGCCATCTTTATTTTTGCATAAACCAAAACATACACAAGCAACATAATTTGTTAGGTTAGAACGCATGGATGCGTCATTGCTTTATTTAGTTATAAAGCGTTAAAGCGGAATATTTATATGCTTTAATGCTTTACTAAAGCGCTGCAGCACTGCGAGTAAAGCAAACACCATTCAGAGCATCGCTTCGATAAAGCGCTACAGCGCTACCATTCCCTGAATGTGACCAATGTTATAAATCAAATATCGAGATAAGTTTATTTTTATTTGCTTAGTTGCTACCTGATTTTATTAACCAAAACAATACTATTGCCGATAGTGGAGCCGAATTTATAACCGTTAAAATTTACAATCGAGGGGAGGGTTTTATTCAAAATTTAGTCGAGCCTCAGATTTTTCAAATGGATTTTTAAGCCAAAATGTTTTTCTATCTGTAGCTACGTTTGATGTACTTGACTATGGTATTGATTAAATGCGAGATACCTATTGGGTTCCTAAACTAGCTTTTGTATTTAATTTTACTAGCATTTCGAATTAAAACTTTTAGGTAGGTATTATTTATTACGATTTCGAGTGAACGTAAACTTATAAATTATTATTTTAGACGTTTTTACAGCTTAATACTTTTAGTTTTTGCATTTTTTGCACATCAAAAGTCTTCCATATTACCTTCTATCAGGGTACATTTGAAGTTTACTTACGCAAATCGGTAATAATAATAAATTCCATCTAATTACATCGTCGTATTATGTTCGTCTTTTTCCGCGTGGATTGACCGCTGGTACAGCCACAGGCCATGTATGTCCTGGATGCGCGTGTTTACTTATCTCTGGTAATAATTGTCAACATAACAATATTTCTTGTATGTTATGTAGACAAAATTCACGAAGAAGACGCGTTCCGTTACGAAGAACTGTTTCGTTAATTTTGAATTGTCGAAAGTTTGTTTTTTAGAATTTCTAAATATATATTCGACTTTGCCCTTAGATTCAGAATCGAACTGTTAGAATAAGGTTTGGGACGTTTCGATGCGACCGACTCGACGCGATTTTTCTAATATCCTCAGCGGCGAAATGACTGCGTCGATACGTCTTCGCGTTGGAACGGTCGCGTCGGAACGTCCAATTCCGGTTAGAATATAACTGTTCGAGCGCGCTTTCGTTATTTAAAACGTAACCTGAACCCAACCGTTGCGAAACAAAACGAAAAACATTCCTGCGTCCTGGAAATATTCGAATCGAATTTGCATTAATACATTAAAAATGCAATTATAATTATCAGTTCCGGACTGGAGAATTTCAAGAATAAATGAAATTTCGCTTCGATCAAGCGTGGAACACGGAATTGTGGTGCGGCAGACCGTGCACTTTCTCGAAGGCATCAACTAAATAATAGATATTGGTTTGTAAGTACTTGCCGCAAGGAAACTGGGAAGTGCCCTTTGACGATTTTTGAACTTATTATCGTTCGTTCGTCAGTAAATTTAATCGAGAAAATCTATAAGTATTTTTCAAGGGAAATATGCACGTTGGGAACAACAAAAAATATAACGTCTCGTTTGTAATTCCCGGCGAGTCCTTTACAAGTTTTTTGCCCCCCAAAAAAAAAACCATGTAATCGAGCTCTAAATACGCTCCATTAGATGTTCTAATTTTATTGCCCCGAGTAATTGCGACTTTTTACTTATCTGGAACTACACGGTCGAGCATTCTTCAAGACGTCAAACTGTAAGTACGTTTTGCATTTAATTTATGGAGCGACGCGACGGAGCTTTTAGGGGTCCTTTATAAAAGACGCATCCCTCTGACAGGCGGCCGTATTTTAAAATAAATTTTTTTAACGCCGAACTTCCCCATAGTAGGTGATAATAGCGTCGGTATTTTTTCGTCTGACGGCCGACTAACTTTTAATTATTATAACAACAATTAATGTTGCAACGTCGCAGAACGTATTTAAGGTATGTAAGCGTTACGCAAGTGCCCGTAATTACTAAATTGCCATTAAATTACGGCGAATGAAATTTCGGTTATCCTTGAACGTCTCGTGTCCCGAAATTACGCAGACGAAAATAATTAAGATAATGAAGACTTTGTTTCCCGCGGATTTTTGCGGCTCCCTGTAATTACGGTTGTGTTTACACGGGAATTGTTTGTTGGCTTAATTTATTTAGACGGCCGGGCACCCTCGGGGGTTCGTCGGGATGAAATATGATCGGCTGAAGTGCCGAAGAAATGAAGTAGGTGCACGATCGCGAATTTCTACTTTAATTTTAACGAGATTAAACGTAATTAGTTTTATTTTGTATACGGGGTGTTGCGTCGAGGACGGACCAGCCGGCGCAACGCGATAGAAGATTTCAATGCGCATCGATTTGATCCCCCCATATATTTGTCAGTTTAGAAGTTATTTAGATTTTATATATTTTTAACTAAACTCTGGTTTTGCCACCATTCTGACTGAACTATTAGTATCAGTCGTTTTCAATGAAACACCCTGTATGCAGAATCGCTCATAAGAACGGAAACGGTCGATTATTTTCTAAAGTAAGATAGCTAGCGAAAAATGTTAAATACAACAGTTTTAGGTTCGTTTAAAATTTATTACAATAAAGAAAAATTAATTATGCAGGAGTGGTTACAAAGTCGTGGCAAAACAAGGTTTCTTTTTTTAATGGAACACCCTGTGTATTACTCGATGTTTCGCTGTGCTGCGTGTGGTATTGCGCTACTAACGTCATCATCTGTTCCTAAGAGACGTTAAGTGCAGCAAAGTCTCACGTATAATTATATAGGCAAAAACGTGCCTTTCGTGAAAATTTTTCCCATTCCTTTGATTTGTAATTTATGGACATAAGTGGTTAATGGATTAATTTGTGAACGACGCTTTTGTCTTTGACTTTGAAGTTTAATTGGTGGGATTTTCAACTTGCGAGGGCGAGAACACAATTAAACCGTTTTCAAACGACGAACGCTCCTGCGAATTATAACCGACCGAAAGTAAATTACCATCGATCGATGCACATTCTGTCACACGTGTGTGTGCACGAAGCGCGGAACTTAGGCGGTTGCCATCGGCACGCGTGGAGCGATTAGGAAACGGACGAAAAATTTGTTTTAGAAGTGCCCAAAACTTTCGGAAAGCAACGTTTACTCGCAATTGTCGATCTTTGAATTTATAAAATAAAATTGTGTTGATCGTCGAACGAAGACAGCGACGCAAACAAGTCGTACAAGCGATTTTATTGTTAGACAAAAGATTGAGGGACCGCATCGACATTTTCGACTCGGAATTAAACTAAACTCGATTATACATCGTATAACCGGCACATCCACCCCCCTCGTTACGAGAGATCCTTTTTCTTGTCCCCGTGAATGAATTATGACGGCCGTAAACGTTTTAAATGTATCTCGCGACGATCTGATAATAAAAAGCTCCCCGAAAACCGTCGTTATTTGGAAAAGAGCAACGCGTATAACGGATCTCTTTTCCGATTTGTCGTCCGTAATTAAAAAAAAGAACGTGCAAAGTGTACTGTTTTTAACGGGCCTTATTAATAGTGCGTTCCGGGCAACCGGAAATTAACTTTCTCGCTTCTATCAATTTCCTCGTTGGTTCTCGGGCGTCGATAACGTTGCTGAAGTTTAAATTTGCGCGACTTGTCTATTTATTAACTTTAAATTATTCAATCATTTTCTGGCATCGATTCCGGAGCCTAAGTAGTTGAACGTTTCTGATCTGTTTCAGAGGCGCTCGAGGGAAATCTTTATTTGACCTTTACCGTGCAGTGGCGAACATATAAATAGCCGCACCCCATAGATACAGTTTCCATTGCCGATTTGCCCAGGGTTTTCAAACTTGGGCAAAAATCTTCGACAACTAGCAAATGTAGAATTTATTGGGGAACAAGATGATAATGTTCACTTTCCATCCAGGACCCTCAGTGCCGACTACAAATGTAATACGTTCGGCCGACTCAGATTCGGCGCGGACATATAAATAGTCGCACCCGGAACTCTCCTGTTTTCTGCGCGTTGTTGACTGAATTGTTTGCGTGACACCGTGTTATTTTGTATGTTCTGGTAGTTCTGTTGTTAATCTGGTATTCAATTCATTTAGAACATGGGAAGAGGTAAGCATATCACGCCGCAACTGCGTGCTCGCATTGACGCCCTGAATAATGAAGGTAATTTCCATGAGAAGAATTGGAAATAAACTGGGAATTTCTGAAAAGGCCGCGCGAAACGCTGCGAAAACGTTGCAGAAGAATGGTGGAAATCCGATCGATCCTGTGCGGAAGCCCAGGCCACGTAAAACCACCGTCCGCGTCGACAGGAAGATCGTTAGGATTTCTGAAGCCGACAGAAAGAAGACTGCTGCGGACATCCGCAAGGAGTTAAGCGGTTCTCCTGGCTTCAACATCACCGCGCGAACTGTTAGACGACGTCTAAACCAAGCTGGACTGATGGGACGCATTGCCCGCAAGAAGCCGTTTGTGTCCAAGAAAAACCGAGAAGCCCGCTTGGCTTTTGCCAAGAAGCACGTCGACTGGCAAGCCGAAGACTGGGCCAAAGTGCTGTTTACGGATGCATCCAAATTCAACCGACTAGGATCAGACGGAAAAACGTATGTACGGCGGCGCGTGGGTGAAGAATTCGATCCACGCTGCATCAAAGTCACAGTGAAGCATGGCGGCGGCTCTGTTATGGTATGGGGTGGCTTTCGGTGGAGGTTCGATTCATCGAATTGAAGGCATCCTCGACGGTCAGAAGTTTGTGGGCGTCATGGAGAATGTGCTGAAGCCGTATGCGCGTCAAAATCTTGGACGGAACTTGACCCTTCAACAGGATAATGACCCGAAGCACACTTGCAAGATCGAGGAGGCCTGGTTCCAGAAGAACAAGTGGCGCCCTCTGGAGTGGCCAGCGCAGAGCCCGGATTAAACCCGATCGAGAACCTGTGGAATGATGTAGAAAAAGTGGTACAGGCCAAGAAACCGAAGAACTTGAACGAACTAGCGGCTACGATCGAGGAAGCCTGGCGCAACATCCCCGTTACCCGCTGCACGAAGCTGGTCGACTCCATGCAACGTCGTTGTCAATCTGTTATTGCCAGCAAAGGGTTTCCTACTAAGTATTAGGTTATTGCTGCATGTAAACTGTTGTTTTCCGTTCATTGAGTAAAAATTTTCGTTCATAAAACAGGGGAGTTGCGGGTGCGACTATTTATGTGTTCGCGCCGAATCTGAGTCGGCCGAACGTATTACGTTTGTAGTCGGCACTATGGGTCCTGGATGGAAAGTGAACATTATCATCTTGTTCCCCGATAAATTCTACATTTGCTAGTTGTCGTAGTTTTTGCCCAAGTTTGAAAACCCAGGGCAAATCGGCAATGGAAACTTTGTCTATGGGGTGCGGCTATTTATATGTCCGCCACTGTTATAATCTTTACGTTTGTTTTTGTTTTGTTCGGGCCTTCCCTTTTAAAATGGGATCTAACGTACCTACATACTTTAGGTTTCCAAAATTAGGACGCCCCGATTCCGACGTGTAGATATTTACTTGTATTAACTACGTCGAGGACACTGATCTAGAGCAACTTATCGCTGAACGTCATTGCAAAATTAAAGTTTACCAATTACGTTTTGGGGATTTACGTCTCTTATCTTATGCATCGTGAATTATTTTAAATAACGTACCAAGATGGCGTTGTTGACGGGAAACGTTTTAACATCCTGTAGGGGAAGTTCCAATAAACTTACGATAACACAACCTCTGCCCGGTCAGGGTCGAATTAATTTTAGTTTCGTCCTCGCAATATAGGCAGCGTTATAATGACAGTTAGTATGCTCGAGGAGGTGTGTTTGCACGATGCGTTTCTATTTTAAAACCAAAATCCGAGAATTTTACTGGGGCGTGAGGGAACTTCTAATTTTCCACGGTGGCCTCAACGCGAATTATAAATGCACCTGGTTATGTGCGAGAAGAACTTACGCCGTGCATTGGTAGTTGGTGGTACATACCTAATCGTTTTAAAACGTTAAACCGTATTTAAATTGAAGGCGTTTCGCCGACAAATTGGAACGGATATTACTTTTTAAAATCGTTTTTTGTCGTTTCATTAATTCATCCGGTGAACCACATTTAATCGTGTAGTTGGTTTTCGAATTTAAAAAATAATGGAATACCGAATCGTAAATGTTATAGGTGTAGGTGTGCATACATTGAAACGTGAATTTTATCTTGTTTGCGGTATTTTAAAAGGGGAACGTTGTCGTCGCGCTTAATCTTTTTGCAAATAAAATCTCGGTGAACGCGAGGTAAATAGAAATTTCAAAAGTAAGTAGTACTAACGACGTCGCCTCGGGATCGGTTACTTTTAAAGAGTTTATGGACGATTTTTGAGGAAGTTTTTCGGCGAACGTTTTAATTTTCGACGGGCGCGTGCGCATTTTCAACACTCGAGGGCGCGGACGACTCCCCCGACGAGACGTTTCGTTTACGTCTATTGTTTTTGACAATATTCATTTAGATTTGCATGTTGTCGTTAAAATTACGACGAGACGACGCCGCACTTAATTCTATTTGATTTAGAAATTATTTACGATCGACCGAATTCCCAATAAAATACAAAGAAATGGTTTAATAGTATTTCCAAACTTTTACGAAGATGAAAAAGGAAAAATACTTTTATCGACTTGCTTGTGATGATGTGTCGACGGCGTATTGGTTAAAATGGAAACAACGTAGATGGCGTTAAATCAAATAAACTAGCTGTGCGAATATTTCTTTTACACATTTTAAAGGTAAGCGTACATTATATCGGGGCGCGGCGGGCCGCATCGCAGCGCATTACTTCGCAACCGATCGTTGTCGTGCAACAGGGATCTCGGCATTGACTCATTAACCCCTTGACATATCATTAAACACAAAAGTAATGTGTCTAGCAATACTATTTATTTATCGGTTGTTATGGCATTCAAATGTAGCTTTGTATCTTGTTCAAAATACTTTATTTGAATAACAAAACGTCAAACTTAGTATTACAACAAAAAATAAATATATTTTATAACTATTATATTAGATGCAAATTATTAATTAAAATTTTCTAATGTATGAAATTTTTCAAAATAGTTCGAATGTGCAATGGTACTTGGCACTTTTTGCACTGCCAAGTTGTTTCGCTTCTTATATTCCGTTTTGTGCAAACAATGCACCTTTTCGCAGGGTGTTTTTTCTTATCAGTGGCAGGTATATGTTCCTGGAAATGTGCCCAATGTTTTGCTTGCAGACGAGTCGAACAATTTCCTTATGATGGACGCCCACGTTTGGGATAATTTGGTAACGATATAGTGGATAACATATCTTCGGCGATACTAAGTCGAAAATTCACTATTCTTAGTTTTTCTGCATTAGGAGTATTTGAATATAGAACGTACGCGTTATAAACAGCAATATCAATCATGTAAAAAATATTTTCTTATATCCTTTTACACATTTTCGCATAATTGGAAAACAAGCCAGTAGTTGATCTTGCTTATCCACACCTCCCATTCCGCTGTTATACTCGATGATACATTTCGGTTTTATAATCTGTTCTTCTTCCCCATTTTTCAGTTTTCTTTTCTTCCCAGTATTTGTCATTTCGGCAGAAACATGTTTTGTACTGATCATGTAGACATCCTTTTTATCATGCCAATGTAAGGATAATACACCATTAGAAGACAAAGTTCGTACAACTCCTCTTTTTATTTTCGTAAAAAGTTGCTTAGGCATATTTTTACGTTGCTTCCTTACAGTTCCAACTGCGTTCACGTTATTTTTTCTCAAAAGATCAAATAGTGCTGGTAATGAATACCAGTTATCCAAATATAGCATATATCCTTTTCCTAAAATCGATTCCACTAATTTCATCACCACATGTTGAGAAACTGGCGTTTTCTTATCATTTACCATTTCTCTGCCCACATAAATTTTGAACTGTGAACAATAGCCAGATTTTGATTCGCAAAGTTTATAAAATTTTATACCAAATCGGGCTCTTTTTGAAGCAATAAACTGTACATAGCTCAGCCTTCCTCGAAATTTCATCAGTGATTCATCAATTGCGACAGATTCATTAGGGGTGTATAACTGAAGAAATTTTTCATTCAAGTAATCAACCACATTGCGAACCTTTTTTAGCTTATCGTCTTTATCCATCGTTTCGTTGTCCGTAAAATGTAGAAAGTGAGATATAGCTAGAAACCGTTTTCGGGGCATAGTTTTTGAGAATATTGGTGTTTCTACAATTGCTCGGTTTGACCAATACATATCTATAGAAGACTTTTTTACTTGCGACATTATAATACGTAGTGCAAAATATGTTTGCAATTCGTCACTTGTAACAGGAAACCATTCTTCACCTTTAGTTGTTTTCTCATTTGCAATCATTTGCGATGCATATCTATTTGTTTCTGTTGCTATCATAGCAAAAAAATCATCATTCAGTACTTGCTTGAAAGCACAAAGAGGAGTAGGATTGGACTCTAATCGTCGCAAAACTAAAGCGTTGATACCAGGTTGTTCAGTAAATGGTATTATATATGGAATATTTTCTTTATCTTCCCATTTCCATTCGTCTATACTTTCTGATGAATCTGATTCTTCACTGCTGGATAAAGGTCTTACTCGTTTACGAACATTTCGAAATAAACTACTCTCTTCAGAAATTTCGCTCGAACTACTGGCCGCATCTTCATCCTCACTTTTGAAAAATAAATTCGTTTCGGACATACCGTTCGATTATTTTTAACGTAAAAAACTCTAAACTGTGCGGAATTATTAATTTCTTGATATAGAAATGATCTTTGATTGCACTGTAAACAACAACTCGCAACGGAATGTGGAAGACGTCTGAGACACGTCAATTATTGTTTTGATATAAGAAACAAATGACGTCTCCCAGACGTCTTCGTATGTCAAGGAGTTAAAAATGCACCCCCGGCAATTGTCCCGCCGCGGCCCAGCTTAATGTGCGCTTACCTTAATTGTGTCGTTTACGATGTTTAATCACATCCTGATGGTGTGTACTCCAAAACCGTTTGTGTTAATTATTACTCCGGCAGATATATTTTGGTTAGTGCAATTACGAACTTTCGAAGGTACGAACAAAATTTTAACGTGACTTCAAATTTCGCGGCAACAAAACCTTACGTTCTTATTTAATTTGGAAAATACAAACTGCCGATTATCTATCACGTTTTTATCGACCCGCTGCCGGCAGCCACGGTACTTTTCAAATTAAGATTAAAAATTACGTTTGATACTTTTTGAATTTGTTCGCAAGTCGAACAAATTCGACTTGCGAACGCGCTCTCGGAACGGAACTCGCATTACGCGGAATTTTTTATCGGCGCGACGATGCGACGAAACTGAATTAGTTTTTTTTTCCGTTCGATCGCCTTTCGATTCGACGAGAATCTTTCTTTTACCTACACGAATTTGTCGATCAAAGAAAGCGACTTAGTTGTTTTTTCCCAATTTTTAATCAATGTCGAAATTAGTTTTGTACGTCTAACGGAACCAACGCACTCGGTACGTCCGGCACGTATTAAATGACAGCCCAATTTATGTTGCGATTATCGGTCGCAAAACAGAAACTATATAGGCTCCAACTTTACTATATAGAAATGAATGAAACTTCGCGCTTCGCAACGTAATTTTTACGGTTTCGGTTTTCGTGTCGATTATGAACTTGGTTTTTTGTTTACAGTTACGTTTTGGTTCAGTTGGTTGCGCATGCGGTACACTAGTAGATTTACTATCGGGGGTAAATGAATATAGAGGTTGACTACCGGTTAAAATTGCTCGAGAATTACATAAATTCGTTGCCCCTTAATTTCTTCGAGGCAATTATCAAACAATTTTATCCACTAAACAAATGAACTTTTGTTGAACTTGAAACATTTTTAAGAAAAGGTGCAAAGCGTAGAAGTGAAGGCTTTCCAAGATCAGCGCCAGGAATTTCGAGGCAATCAATAAGAGAAACATATAAAATACAAGAGGCTGTCGAATTTTCGAAAGAAATAAAACGACAGCGATGTCGACACGCGGATAGAAAGACAGAAAATCGAATAGCCAAGGTGTTCAGAATAAAACGCTTTGATGGAGAAAGACAGAAATAGTTCCGTCGAATAACAGGAAAAATCTTAATATAAGCCGACGAAAAAAAGAACAAATAGTAACGATAGTAAAAATAGTAAAGAGGGCGTCAAACGAAGGGAGCCAGTTCTCCGTTTCTGACTTTCCTTACTTTTTCCTCGTTTTCTACTTACCCATTTTCCAACCTCCCTTTTTTTTTGCTTTCTGCCCCCTGTCTTCGTTACTTTCCGTACTTTTCCACCTTTTTTTTTCTTGTTTTCTTTTCTATCGTAATACTTTCTTACGTCTTACTTAAATTGGAGTCGGTAGAAAGTAGGGAGGGGGGGGGGGGTTATCGTCATCATCGTTATTCGTTAAAAAACAAATTGTAATGGGGAAGACCTTTCGAGACGCCAATTAAAAAATAAGTAGGTATAGATATTTCTTAATTAATTCGTGCATGACTCTCATGTTTATTCTCCGGACAATGCTGCGTCGCGTCGTTCGCCGCTAACAATAAGATGTTGTATAATCGCAGTTCGTCTTGCAGCAACTAATTGGAATTGATTAAGCGATTCCTAGAGGAATTATTAATAACTTCCTTTGATAACTGTAATTTTGGGAGTTTCTAGGCCCTGACTGTTTGAATACGGCGAGGTAGGCGTTTATAAATTAACGTTGCGAATTTAGGGTTCGTTCGAAGTTGACAATTTTCCTTTCACAAAGTTTACGACGCACCGAAAGTCTGTTGTTGGCTTTTGTTTTTATCGATTAAAATATCGTAAAACGAGCGAATTAGAGCCACTAAAATGTATGGGAATTGCAAAGCTAAACTTGCAAGATTATGTAAACGATCAGGCTTCGTTTCGGTCACTCGAGCACTTAATGGTTTTCGCGCTCGTTAAGGTTATTCAATTGTCTGTTTGATAATGCATTTATCCTGAAATTACAAGTTTTTGGCGAGTATCAGTAAACGAAAGGGTCTTTTGCAGAACTTATTCCATTTATTAGGGTCGATTTATCAATCTGCCGTTAACGCTATCAGTCACGGTTGTCATATAAACTATATAGTCGAAAACATTAAATTAACTGATGGTTAAGCGTTAAAAACCGATTGAAAAATTAACCCTTTTTAGTGACGTGCTCGACGTTAACAATTGACAACCAAGTAATCAAAATGTCCGAGTTGTAAAATACATGGGGGGGGGGAGTTTCAAATTTTAATTTCGCGTCAATTTGTTAATCCGTCCAATTTTTAATATTCAGTCGATTCCAATAAAGAGAAATTAATGTTTTTGAAAAATGTCGTAGTCCTAGTTTTAGCTCGTGCAATAGTTTTTTCGGCGATCTTAAGTGAAACTAAAATAACGAATATTAAATAACAACTAAGCGTTATTTATTTATTTTTTTATTTAATGGATCTCTTTAACCGTTCGCCCAGAAACTATTGTATTGTATTGTAACTAATGTATTTTAGCAACGGCTTCGGTATGCGTTATAGTGGTGGTGTTCCCCAGGAGGATAAGTTTTATTAAAAATATACAGGGTGTTGCGCTAAAATCCGGACAAAATTCGTTTTGAATTTCCCGCCATTATACAGTGTGTTAGATTTTATATGTCACAGCAAATATTTCGACTATTGTATGAATCAGTAAAAAATGTTGTACATGAAAGTTATTAGATTATTTATTCTTAATAATGTATCAAAATCAGAAAAACAATTTTTGCAATAAAAATTATGTTTCATGAAAATGTTTAATTTGTCCGGATTTTGGCGTCGCACCCTGTAGGTATTGCACACGTAAATTCTAGTTCTTTCTGGGAATCCTGATTTTTACTGGATATATGCGGTATAAAACAGGTTATCGATTTTCTGGAAAATCTAGAAAAATCCAGGAATTTACTAAATTTTGGAAAAAAGTTGGAGAAAATTTAATCAAACATTTATTATCCTGTCGATAATAAATTACACATTTTTTTCTCAAAAATTGTGTTGTGTCTTTTCTCGTTTTTATATATTTTATTAAGACTGTATTCTACACAATTATAATTAACGATTTTGAACTGTCACATACAAAACATTTTCCATAATAATTGCGCTTAGAACAAAAACAACGCGACATAGCCGCCCGCCTCTACATAACAAATTGTACTTATATTGTCCTCGTATATTTAAGAAAACAGACATTAAATAACAAGTTAATCGGTCATTTTTTTTTAAATTACCTTATAAATGATCGTTTCGGATAAGTCGACAAATTCGCCAGTTGGATAAGATGACGAACACTTTAAAAGATAAACAATGTGAGAAAGAGAGCAATAACGAATCAAAAGAAAATAGCGACCAACAAAGAAGGCAGGTGCAAAAAAACAACAAAGGGAGAAAATAGAAATATGTTTTAACAACTGTTTTCTAATAATTCGGTGCGTTTGTTCGTTTTGTCGAAAGCGGACTTTTATGTCACATGCAGCGGACACCAGCAGAAGCAAAGCATAAAGCTTTTATATTTATGATATTCATTTCTAAAACATAGTAAATAGAAAAAAAAAGAAACTCGAGGAAAACTGAAAAACCTGGAAAAGCCAGGGAATTTAATAATTTTAAAATAACCAACGACTAGATTACGACACGTAAACTTAACAAACATAATTTAGCCACAAAAATGTTTTGCTCCACAAAAATTGAAAGTTAAGCCGATTTTAGTTTTATTAGCTAATTTTTTATACTAATCCCATAATAGAATTAAGTAACCGAAAATAATCTTGCTGTTTTTTGTTTGTTTGTTTGTTTGTAAACAGGTTTCCGTATTTAGTTTTAAAAAATTTGTTTTAATTCGAATTAATTACCTACTACATTTTACTCTACGTCAGTTGCAATAAATGAAACGATAGCGAAAAGCCTACGTTACTCATTAAACGGTAACGCAATTCAATAGTTGTAGGTGTTTGACTCATCGACTGATACGACCGATACGGAAAACAAACAAATAAATAAATAATCCACTCTCCTTCGAGTTAATTATCATTAAATATACATCGTATAAACGTGCACGGTAGCGCAGAAGCGAACGAAATTTCCAAACGAGATCGGCAACCCGTTAATTTTAATTTCGTTTCTGTATTCAAAATTAATTCCGCTACAGATAATAATTGCGTAATTAATTTGGCAATATTTTAACGGCCAATGAATGTATCTGTGTAGCAGTTGCCAACGTACAGCGCTCAATAAATTGGGCGACTTAATTATGTCCCGCGCAAATTATCTTCCACATTAGTATCGACCGCGAAAATCCGATATAAAGGGAAAATTGAAGTAACAACAAACACACGGCCCCGTGCGGAATTACCTCCACATTACCTCACTTAATTAGGCAATTAATCCCGAACGTCGGCGTCGCCCGAAAACAACTACAAGCACCAACACGAGACGTTGGCTTAATCGAGAGCGAAATTTTATTAATAGCCTCTTCTCCGCCACTTGGTGAATGGTTTCGACACATCCGTAAACACGTTAAAAAAAATAAAAAAATTGTCGTTTATATCGAATCGAGAAGCGTATTCGTTCCGAAAGGAATCGGATGGCATTCTTGGTTATTCCGTTCATTCGCGAAGTTTTTATATCTCGTCGAAACGGGAACATATTATAACATAGTGCCGAAGTTGGTGCAAGAAGCCCTTTTCAATTTTAAGTTTCGTTCTCCGTTCGTCGCTTAATTTCTTTCGCGGCCGTTGGTATAGGCAGGCATTCCTCCCATTATTGCGATCATAATTCGCGCGTTTTTGTTGTCTCCGAACGTCGGCATTTCAATAAGATTTATTCAGATAACCGTGTCGCGCGAAGTTTACGGATAAATTGGCGGTGCACCTAATGCCTCTACCGATATTAAATTGGCCGCTTATTTTATAGTTAGTTATTTTATAGTTGCGGCGCGAACATTTGTTTGGCCCCCACGTTGGGCGCCAATGTGTAATAAACCGTGGGATGGTCGATTGTCGTGATTGCTGCTCGCGTATTTTGTAAATGAGTTTAAGGGTGTCTTGTAGATAATTTAGCCAAACTATTCCGCTATAGGGGCGTCACTAATACTAAGCGAACTAGTATATTCCCCTATTTTTTTATGTTACCATCATTACCCGAATAGTTGAGGACAATACGGAACCGACAGCGATCCTAGAAACGTCTTGGTTTACGGATTAACACAATTTATTAGCTCTAGAATCATAAACCTTCGGTCTACGAACAGACTTGCTGTTCTGAATTTTCTGAATAATGTAAAAATTAGTTACCTATTTGCCTACTATTAAAAAGAAAAAAACATTATTTATTAAATACATAGAAATTAGAAACTGATGCATCATAAGATAATTCAAAATTAAATGTATTTTTACGCTTACGCTCATTATACATTTGGTCACATGTGTAACTGAAGCTTCAAGTTATTCCACGACTTATAAAAAACGTGGAAAGTTTATAGAAATAGATGACGTCATAGGTCTTTCGACAGTATTGGTTAGCTCAAAATATCGTAAATAATCGTAAGTAGTTGTACACGAGATATCTACTAATTTTTTTTCATGTTAGACCATAAAAAACCATATACCACATAACAAATTGTAAAACAAAAAAAATAGAACAAAAAGTCTCATTTTGTTGTAGGCCCGAGAGCCCATTAGTTTAGCAGGGTAGGCTGTTATTTTTTTAGCTGTACGGCAGCAATACAATTAATATATACATAGTTACAAATTATATACTATATACAAATAGAGAAAAGAAGGAGAAGAAAAATATTTACAATATGAAATCGAAAATATTAATTTTTCTGGTAATAGAGTTGCTAACAAATCTTCTTCCTTTGGATCTCTAATTTTAAGATTTCTAGAGAGCCTAGGGTCAATTATTTCTTTCTGGCGGTGTACGTTTCTTGTAAAATATTTTGAAAATATTGAAAACTCAAACTATCGAGCACTAAAATTAGATAGAATCTGAACGTATTTCGAAATGTTTCAGTTGGTCGGGGTTGGTTCCCAGATGTGTCAGTAAACTGGTCGACAAAATATGCCGGAATTTATGTAGCAAAGTGTCTTATTTTAATTTACTATTTACGATTACGTAATTTACGTGTTTTTTAATTCAAGTTAAGGACACGAGTTCCGCTACTCTTAATTAAAATCAGTTTGTCCACTAAACTTATAGGTACCTACAGATAATTAGAAGGTATAAATATTATAAATAAATATATTATTAGGTGTACAATTTTGCTTCCGCCGTTTTTTTCCGAAATTCGAGGCTTTATTGTAATAAACTGGTTATACATTTATGATTCAAAGTATTGTCCATCGCTGGCCACTACTTTCTCCCATCTTTCGGTCAGCGTACGAATCCCGCGTTGAAAAAACTGGTCATCTTTTGAAGCGATCCACGAATCGATCCAATTTTTTACTTCTTCATAAGACCGGAAGTGCTGGTCATCCAGGCCGTGTGCCATTGATCGAAACAAGTGATAGTCCGAGGGAGCAACGTCTGGAGAATACGGCGGGTGGGGTAGGACTTCCCATTTCAACGTTTCCAAGTATGTCTTGACCACTTTCGCAACATGGGGTCGAGCATTGTCATGCTGTAAGATTACTTTATCATGTCTCTCGTTGTATTGAGTCTTGCTCAAGTAATGCCTCCAATTCTGCATCTTCGAAAACCTTCTCTCTTCCACCGCCATGCCGGTCTTCGACGTCAAAATCACCGTTCTTGAAGCGTTGAAACCACTCTCGGCACGTTCTTTCACTAATAGCGGCCTCACCGTAGGTATTTGAGAGCATTCGATGAGCCTCAGCCGCAGATTTCTTCATATTAAAACAGAAAATTAAAACCTCCCGCAAATGACGAGAATTTGGCTCGTAAGCTGACATGTTTAATCGAGAATAACTTTATGATGCAGACACAAATCGACTAATATTTCGATGGCGTTATATTTACAAATACCTAACCTTATTGTATGACAGCTACGATCTATTTATTTCGACTACCACTTACCGCTACAGCCATTTATTGCAAAACGGCGGAAGCAAAGTTGTACACCTAATAATTACCTAATAAGTATCTAATTATAAATATAAATAAATCCATCAAAATATAATTACGACTAAAACTACCATTTCGAAATTTGCGAGTCAAACTTAAAACCAATAAGTTCCACTAATCGTAAGCAATAAAGATTTATTGCTTTCGGTATTTTATCAAATGTTTACCTCCCCTACTGGCCCGCGTGCGGCAGAATAGTATTTTATGAGTGGGAGAAATTAGACGGAGACAAAATTGCGGGATAGAAAATCGAAAATGCACTCGATGCATCTAATTTCGCGTTAATTATGAAAACTAAAAAATTTGGATGAAGTGATTAAATTAAACTTGAACGTAGATATTTTAAGCTATGCAATGAATATAATTTTATCGCAGTTAAGTATTTTCTAGGACGACAATTTAAGAGTTTGTGTAAACGTCATTTTTGTAGATTTTATAACAGCTATAATAAACAAGTTATTGCAATGAAAATATTTCAATAAACAGTACATTGGCTATTCTACTTGCAAAACCAAAAGTTTTGTAATACTCTTACTAGATTTCAAGATCAACGCAAAAATCGAAGAAAAAAATAATTTTGAAAATCCGTGCCAAACACCCTTAAGCGATTCGTTTTCGTAGTCGTCGACCTCTCGTTAAAGTTGCGGCGCGATAAAATTTCTGTCTATTATGTGCAGATCTTCTGGAAATTATTTCATTGCGTCGAGCAATTTTCTTCGAATCGTTGCGAAACTATCCGATTTATTGGCCGGTCGCGTATCGATCGCGAGCCTCTTCTCTCTTCGTTTCCGTTTTGAATGTATTAATGCAGTTTTGTTTTGGGCTTCTCTTTAGTCCTCCGCGGGAGATTTCTTTTATATTCCAACATCTGGAGTTAAAATTTCCTTCGCGACTCGGTCGGCCGCACGAAAAAACAATGTGCCATAGAGTGAATTATTTCGAATAATTCATAAAGTTTATCTCGGGGTAATCGGTAATTCATTCGACCGACGTCGTGTTAAACTGCAACAATAAATTTAATTCTTGACTACATCCGAACGTTTACATGAAGTAGTGCTTAAAGTATGCGTAGACACGCGAGGTTTCACTTTGCCATTTATACGGCGCGTTATTTACGTTACTGGAACTATGTAGAAAATTAAATTACTTCATCTCCGTATATTATTTAAACTGGTTTAGTTTATGTAAATTAAAATTCATTTTTGACCTAGATAAGTGGAAGTGTTGACGAAAAACGCGAGTGCAACTGACGAACACGTGATTTAAATGGACAGATTTTTAAATGTAAATTAATCGAATTGCTTAAACGTTAATTGGACGAGTTCGTTGTCCTTTTAATCCACTAATTATTCCACTACTGCTGTTGTTGTTGTTGTTGTTTTGACGCCTAATTCACTGAATTGTAAAATGTCGATGTTACGAAAAGAACCAATTTTAAATTGTTTCGATCGCGGTTATCGCAGATTAAATTCATCCTCGCCGTCAGTTTTGACATTTAATAAAACCATAATTACGTGACAATTTGGGACATCATATTTAATAAACTAGTTTTTCGTCGGACGATTAATCAACGACAAGGTATCGGGCGGGATCCCTTTATTGGTTCGTCGGAAGTTTTCAACTTTCGAAATATAATCTCGAACAGCTTAAAAGGCCCGAAAGCTATCTGACGGCGATTTGTCGAAAACGACACCGGGCACCGTTCCGAAATTGGGTCTTTGTGACAAAGTTTAATTTCGTTCGAACCTGGGGTATAGCGGGCTGAATTTTAATCGTATGCAACGGAAGCTCTCGCGGTCGTTAGCTAAAATAAACTCAACTAATTTAAAAAGCGTTTAAGCACGAATCGTCCGGAACAAAATGTACAATTTCATTAGAATTAAATTTTTGTGTGACCCGAAAAGTAACAATTTAGCCGAGCGTCGTCGCCGTCGTGACTAAAGGACTTGAAACGTTGTTGAAACTTTCTCAACTACTCGAGATAACTGCTCCACCTGCATGTGGTCGTATTTCCTTCTCTAATTCATTATTGAAGTTCATATCGCGCTCTTCCCTAACCGCTTGAATGCAAATGTACTTTAATTATAGCCTCGGAGAATGCGCAAGTGTCCCTTTTTGCATAAACCGGCATTCTTGACGGTTATAAGTTTTGAAATCAAGAAGCTTTTAGCTTTAATACGTAGTACCCAACTACCACCTACAATGCATGTATTCCCTAGCTTTCTAAATTTTTTGAAATCGCGATATTCTCAATTCGTTTACCATTTCGTTACTTGTTCTTCCGGTTGTACGGTTGATGATGGTTTGATGACCGATGATATCCATTAATTCCATTCAATGGATATGTTATCACCTGTTCTCCCCGATCTCCACATCTTTACGTACGAACATACGTTCTTTTTCGATAGGGTCGCATTCGTGTGCTCCCACGTTGCTTTTTATTTTCAACACGTCTACGGGCTCGAAACGGGTCCCTTTTAATGCAGATTTAATCTTGGAGATTATTTATCATTTATTTCCATATTGAAATGGAGGCCATATCTAGACACAAGAAACATAGGTCGCCCACCAAAAAGATGGACGAACGATATCAAAAGATCAACAGGGCTAATGTGGTTCGGGAAAGCGCAAAACCGAGAGAGATGGAAGGAAACGAAGGACGAAGGAAGGCTTAGGCGGCAGTCTCACTGCAGCCACTACCACCGACCGTCATCAACTACCATCAACTAAAGTATTCGTGTGCGGTCTCGCCGAAACAAGTAGTGACCACCAAATGTTAAATTCCGCGCTTTTTTTACATTTTAATTTCCCCTACGGACATATCAGTCTCGCCAACTTTTTACTTTGTAATGAATGTGCAAATTGTTTATTGACGTTATTTGCTATTCATACTCGAGTACAATGATTGCTTCTGTTGATTCAGATACCGAAGAAGTTGTGGTTATGTACTACATGTGGAAAAAAATACACAAACGGCGAAACATGTGTATTATTAACCACCGCCAGCCACCAACCACCAAATTTATAACAGGTTGGAATTTTCAAACTGGTGGTCACCGTTTGATGACAGTGGGTGACTAACAATGGTTCAGTGGGACCAGCGCCATTTGATTACGTATGTTTAAATTTTAGTTGATGGCCGTGGGCGGTTGACGGTGGTTAAGTGAGACTGCAGCGTTATGAGATGAGATGAGATTCTTCTTGGGAACGGATGTGTCAATTCCGACTTTTGATATTACTATTCTAAATAATTCTATGGAGGGGAGCGATTAAATCAACCGCACGGTTTTTTTTTAACCACAACACGTACGCCGCCCGCGTTTGAACCATTAAAAAACTCGAATGGACGCTCATTCAAAAACTTCCCTCAACACAAGTTTTGTAGTTATCGTAGATTTCCGAGAAATACAGTAATCCCTCGCCAACCGCGGGGTTTCGGTTCTCCACAGAGAGGCCGCGGTTGGTGAAACCGTAGTTGGCGAGGGATACATGATTTTTCACTGTGTACATACAATACATTGTATTACATAGGAACATAGGAAACAATAAATAGAAGAAGTTACATCATAAGCTTTAATGAACAAAGAAATGTATAGTACTATTGAGTACATATGCACGTATACATAGAGTATCTACAACATACACAAATTACATACGTACATTGTAATACATGTATAAAAAAGAATTACTTACGAAAACACTCGGCTGCCTCGTTTTCTTCTTGATTTCCTTTTGGACCTATTTATACGGCTGTAGCAGACCCTCCAAACCATTTTTAAATTTCAGACTCCTTTCTTATGATGGATCTATGTCAAAAACCAGGCCTTGGAGTTGTTGTGCAGATAAAAATATTTTGTTTATGTTACTTAAATTCAGGGATGTAATTGTCGGTATCGTAGTCGTTGCTTCCTGGAGGTCGTCATCGTCACTTGATTCAGCTTCCAGTATTTCATGAAGTTCAGTTTCTGTCAGTTCATTATTATGAGAGTTTAGAATTTCTTCAACATCAGAGGACTGCAAGCTGTTAAATCCCTCTCCACGAATTTCGTGCAACACCCGCAGAATTTCTTCGATTTCAGGTGCTTTGTCAGACGCACCTGAATTAACCATCACTATTTCTGGCCATAGTTTTTTCCAGCATGCATTTAATGTAGATGGAAGTAACTCATCAGTTGCATCCTTGACGATTGCTACACACTGAGTAATGTTAAATTGTTTCCAACTCTGCGAAACAGTCAACGAAGGATCTATTTCCATTCTCTCCATGATATGACTGAAAGTTCGTCTCGGGTAATATCGTTTAAATGCAGCAATTATCACCTAATCTAATGGTTGTAGGACTGAGGTGGTGTTGGGAGGCAGAAATCGAACTTCTACATTTGGGTCGACTAATTTCAGGGATTGGGGATGTCCGGGAGCGTTGTCGATGATAAGAAGCGCTTTGAAACTTTGAGGTCAAATATTGCTAAAACTAGGAACAAAGCAGTTCACGAATCAGTCTGTAAATAATAATGCCGTAACCCACACTTTTGGATTTTCTCTCCAAAACGCTGGCAAGCGATTTTTGTCTTTATTTTTAAAAGCACCTGGGTTAAGACTTTTGTATGGGTTTCACCATATGATCACTCGAAGCGTTACACCAAAATAGAAGGGTTAGCCTATTTTTAGCAGCTTTAAAGCCCGATGTAGATTTCTCATTTTGCGATGTGAAAGTTCGAGTAGGCGTACTCTTCCAAAATAAACCTGTCTCGTCGGCGTTAAATACTTGTTCTGGCTTATACCATTCACGTTCGATGAATTTTTTCATTTCGGTCGAATATCGATTGGCCGCCTCTTGATCCACTTGATCCCACGATTTTAACATTATGCAGAGAGAACCGTTTTTTGAATTTCTCGAGCCATCCCTTACTTGCTTGGAAACTTAATGTTTTTGAGATCGTGGAAAAAATGTTACTTTGTTTCTAACACCTAGTGCCGCACTTAACACTGGACCGAAATGATTGTTCACACTTTTTAATTGTTCTTACAGTCGATTCGTCGACCTTAAACTTTTTCGAGACATTCGCAAAAGTTTCACCTGCAGCTGAATTTCTTTATTTAGAGCCACGACAATTCGCTTTCTTTTTACTAACGCCCGGTTCCACCACTGCATCTTGAGCTAGAACTTATCTAAGTCGAACTCAAATGTAAGCACGACTCAAGACGAAAATGCGTTCCACCACGTTTTTCAAAGCACGCCCTGGCTAAGTTGTACGTAAATATGACAACGCTGCAGAACTTGCGCTTGATTGGTCCTTTCCTTGAGTTTTTAAATATTCCGCACTGCGTCAGTAATACAGAACGTCAAAAAAATGAAATTCCCTAACCTAACAAATTTCCCGTTACTGTTGCGGCTGTTTGCGACGTTTTGTTCTCGTTTTCCATGTTATCCATATTATTATGGACAAAATGAAGCGGTGCAATTACACCAGAGAGGAGAAGCACCTTCTCATCTTACCGGTTGCAAATTATAAAAATGTAAGAGAATGTAAAACCACAAACGGTACAACAAATAAAGAAAAAGATGCGGCGTGGAGTAAAATAACGTCATTATTCAACGCTCAGAGGAAAAATGTGACTAGGAGTAATGATTCATTGAGGAACAACAATGGAGTAATATGAAACAAGAGGCGAAGAAAGGCAAAGCCAAACATCGCGCAGAGTTGTACAGAACTGGCGGAGGACCATCAACAGTCAAATCAACCGATGATTCGCAACATTTAATTCTCTCAATTCAGTAATTCAGTAATAAATGATACGACAGTAACGGGAATTATATTAATAATATCCACTTCCATAATAACTTTAGTAATCAAAGTAACAAATTCTAGTCACTGTGACAGACTTGAACAATGTGAGGTTATATAAATATGATCTTAAGCTCTCATTATTCACGTCTCAGATGTAAGCTTGACTTAGCGAAGTTAAGGTCTGGTTTTACGTGGTGGAACTGAATTTTTCTGTCAAGTTTAGCTTAAGCTCTAAGCGGAGCTCAAGGCGAGGTGGTGGAACCGGGCGTAAGTCTTTATCGCCATTTTTAGAAGACATTTTCGAAAATTCCGAAACGAAACGTGCAGCGTGTAGGAATAACACTGAACTACTGTCCGTGTAGACTGGCGCGTAAACCCGTTTTTCCGGCTATTGACGATTAAGCTAATATAAAAACAAACCACTACCTACCCTTCTTTCCTGACTGCATGACACGAGTGTGTAAGGTTATTGCACTACGAGTTTACCCATTTTTTACCGAAATTTTGCACTTTTATATTTTGTCTTGAAAAATTAAAAAATAAATTTAAAAAAGTGGACCGCGTATAAGCGAAACCGCGGTTAGCGAGGGATTACTGTATCGACAACGTTAACACTTTGCTTTCCAACGAAATGCGGTTGCCGGAGCCTGCTTCAAACGAAGGTGCTAACGAATTGTTCAGCACACACGATTGAAATCTTTAAAGTGCCTAAATTAAGGCGAAAACGTCGGTCGATGGTTTACCGTGTCCTTTGTTTATTATGTCTGCACCTAACCGTAGATAACCATAAAAGGTCGATGGGACTGTTTGAAGAATCCCTTAGGAAGAAGCGTATTATCGTTCAATAACGTCATCTACACCTACCCATATTTATATTCATTTGGCGCCTGGTGCGAAGTAATTTTGCTTATTTAAGACATTTAGCGCGGCGCCTCTTTGGTAAGACGTTAGGTAAGGCGCCGGCCGCTGCATCACCTTTAAACACCATTAAGACGATGTTTTTTTTTTGTTAAGCAAAAAAAAACAAAATTTCGAAATTATAAACTGGCATGTTTACGATGTTTTTTCGGTGGCGGAGAGTGTCGGCTTAAAAAAACGTCCAAATTTTATTAGGTAGGTAATTGAGAAATTGTAAATATTTGATTATCTACGAGATGTTGAAGATTGAAGATAATAAACGAAACAATGGGAACGTATATCCTATCCGCCCGCGCAATTTTCTTGTGCATATTTGAATAGCGCATTTCGAATATTTCCATAATATTACCGGATCTGTACCCAAGAATTCCCAGGCGTTTACCTTGGCGAAATTTGTTTACTCACGGGGAATTTCAGTAATTTCTGGATTATGTTGACCTCATCGGGTCTCAATTTCGGAGGAGCTATTCCGGAGATTCGCCCGAAATATCTTAAAGATTCGAAGGTGTTGTTGCACGTTTAATTTGTTCGATCGAGGAGTCGTGGCGCGGACAAAGGACCGACTTGGACGGAGGAAAAATAAACCGTCAAAAGCGGGCGTGAAGGACGCGGATAAATATAATTTGACCTCGCAGTTAAAATTTGACGCCTGCACTCGGGCCGTGCGTGCGCGCGTGTATGTGTGTGTGTATGCATAACATAACTGTATCTTGGAATAGCTTATTTTAACCGGCAGCTGAGTTATCTTGAAGCAATGTTAATGTCTTCGAGCGGGTGACGTCGACGAGCCGCATTCCTGTGGAGGGCGCATCCTCGCCTTCAGACTGGTTATGTTGACCTCAGCTCCTACTATACCGGGACCTTTAAAAAGTAAAAGTACATTTAGGCTGCCGATATGTATCTAACGTTGAAGTGAGCGTATCCGCTCCTAATCAATGACAGTTCGCCGTACTGAATGGAACAGTCCTTTTTTTAGCACGAAAGACGAACGATCCCCCGTCGTTGCACCTTCATACCATGAATAACTCGATGAGTTCGTCGCAATCAACGACGCGTTTTGAATAAACAATGTCGGGGCGAGTTGTTTTCCTCGTGCAACCGTCACATTGACGGAAACGAAGAGGCTCGAGATAAGCGAGAAAAATTATTGTAAGGTGGTACAAGATACACGGATAACTCCGGGTCCCAAACAAAAGTTATGGAACGTCGAATTTCGCTCGACAGCTGTTACAGATGTGAATATCTGGGACATCGAGGAGCTAATTTTAGAAAATAAGACAACGAGGGACGCAATATTGCTTTCAATTAGTCTAATCGGGAAATGTTGACAGTCGACGTACGCCGTCTCGCGATGCCTTATCAATTAGTCGATTATTTTTGGGCTCGAGTTTCATTAGTTGGGATACGTTTAAACTGTATAATGGGTTGCCTATTGCATATGTTTTCTATTGATTCATTTTTCAAACTTTTAAACGTACCGTTGTCTAACGACACATTTTATGGTTAAATTTAAACACTCCTTAATATTTTTATTAGTTACACAAAAAAAAGTCTTGAATGCGAATATTTTAATATTCTTATACGAATAGTTTGTTTCCAAATTTAATACTACTAGTGGTCGTTTTTTCTCTTTTTTCTTTCGTAGTCAGTTTCTTTAAGTAAATAGAAAACAAAAATAGGCATCGCTGCATGTTACGAACCAACCCTTAATCGCTATAGCGTCGTTGGTAAACGCAACGAAGATTGAACGTCTAAAGCCGCGTCCACATTAGCAAACATTTACGTCGCGCGCCGCGTTCGGCACAAATTCGTTTGTGCGTTAAAAAAAATTACGCGAGCACGGACGTGTTCGCCGCACACTAATATTCATTACATTATTGGGGGATGCGGATATTTATAATCTTAGTATGGGTATTGCAGCATCTTAGCTCGTTCAACGAACAAATACGTATTTACTATTTGACTAACTGACTATTTCAATGTTAATTTATAATTAATTACATTTAGTTTGGATTGTTAAATCGACGTTTCGTTCGCCCCAAGTTCTTCGCGTGTACGGTTTGCCCCCCCCCCCCCCGTAGAAGGATCAACAGCATTATAACGTCCTAATGCCCGTTAGGAACACAAATGCATTTTAGATGTATCCCCCGATTGTGTCATGGGGGAGATCGACAAAATAGCTTTGGATGGATGGAAGGAAAGAAACTCCCGCAGGGGTTCGTTATATGCTAGCTGTCGAGAGATTAATGGCATTACTACATTGTTTAATAAGGCGCGTGTCAGTACTCCGCCCAAAATATGATTTATCGTCGGTAGGTATAAATGGCTTTCTTCGGAATCCAAATTCGAACGTATTGTTTTATTAATAATGAAATAACGTAAAGTAAAAGGCGTAGTGGAAAACACGGGTCGGTTTACAGGATCGCATTGTGATTTTGGACACGGTTCGCGGTTCTGTCGTAAACAAACCTTGATATTCTAATATTTTCTTGAATGTCACTTGCACGCTGACATATTTGTTATTAAATATTTATTACGCGTAAATTAAATGCGACGTTTTATCATCGTAATAGATTGTTAAACTTTCGGGAATGATAGACGTGGGAGCGAATTTATTGCGCGACCCATCGCTCGCAGTTTATGCTATAAATAAACGATAAGTCTCGATAAAAACCGCTTTCTTGTGTTTCAGTTCGTACACCTAAAGATTTGGCCGATTTTTTGCGTGTCGTCAATAAATCACGTCCCACCAACTTTACTTTGCTAAACAGGGGGAACGCGCGTTCGCGAATCCGTGTTTTTCTTTCGTATATATTTTAAAACAACGGACGTTATAAAGTATGTATAGGTACATACATATACATGCGATTTTTAAAAAGTTTTGCACGAAATACTACGCGGGAGCCTTAGTTCCCGTGGGAGTTGTATACATAAATGGCGTAAGAATTTTAAAATTATACGCGGCACCATATTTTTCTGCAACTTCGCGCTCGAGCTTTGCGAGAATTTATCGGAATTTTGTTGTTGACGATTTGCGTGTTTTGCAAAAGGCCGTAAAAAGTAGGTGAGCAATAATCGAAAGGCAAACATTGTGAAATGTGTCTTTGTTCGAATTTGACTAATTTTTTTCTCAAAGGTCCATGTGACTGTCCAAGGTCCGTGTTTGATGTAACTTTAACATTAGCAAAACATTAGAAAACAATTTTTTTTCTCAGAAACTATTTCGAATTTTGTGGTACTTGTATGATATTATAGAGAGGTACTGAAAGCTCATCAATAATTAAAAATTAATAAATCATATTAAAAATTGAAAAATTAAATTTCTTTCTTTAAAAACCAGATATCTAAAAAAAAACGAATAACATTTCATTTCTAAATTTATATTAAAAAAAATTATTTAACAATTAAATAAATATAAAATTAACTCTTTAATATTCGGGAAAACTAGTAATAACTAATTTTTAATTAATCAACCCTGATACACAAGGTACGAAAAATCAATCCTTCTTATTCAAATTTTATAATATTCAATCACTTTACTAATAATCTATAATTAAAAAACATTTTTCAAAAAAATTAATAAAAAAAACAAATATCAAATTACATTGAATTGCACAATAATATTTTTAATGTAAATAAAAAACTTTCTTTAAGATCTAATCTGATCTTTCTAGATACACTTTCCAGTACATCTACTATGTTACGACTTATCTCAACTTATTTGAGAGCGACGGGCAATATGTGCATATTTCTAGAACTATAATCATATTATAAATTTAATAATATTACATTCAAATCCAATTTAATTTCAATATTTAAACAAAAAAACCATAAATAATCTTATTGTAACCCATCTCTACTTTTTTATAAACTGCACCTTGATCTGAAATAAATTAATAAATTAAATATAGAAAATTATTAATTCTTATAAAATTTTCAAATAAACGACGATATACAAACAAAAAAAAAGTATGATATTGTAGAGGTACTGAAAGCTCATCGGTGGTATTTTTTTGAGGATTTTTTGATTTAATGAGGAAAATAAGAAATATCATTAAAATAATTTAAAAATGCATCTTATACCTACTCTGGGGGCACTCGCCAATTTTTCGTCATATATTCCTCGTACCTACCTCCACTATACAGTATGTGTAAGTATCAAAATTTTCCAAAGGTAAGGCATTTTCCAAGGGTATAATAGGTAAATATTTGAAAAAGTTTATCAATTGAATTTTATAGCGGTCTGCTATATACAGGATGTCTAGAAAATGGCGGAAAATCTTTCGGGAGCGTTTAACCCACGTCAAAATAATGCCACAAGTTTCCTACGGTGCTTCTCCATTGAGATATTGGATAATATCTCGGATACTCTGCATCTTTTATTCTTTATCTATGATTTTCTCGAATATGGTTCATTTTATCGCAATTAAACGAGAGCATCATTTTTATCTTAAAATGTCTGTGAAATCCAAAAATGGCCTTTTAACATTTAAAACTTAAACCTCTGAAATATTTTTGGGTAAAAAAAGTTAGGGGTAGTACATCCCTGGCTCTGCTGAGCCGATATCAAGAAACCTATTGCGCCATTTAAAGATCATTATTTATTATGTACCAAAATTAAAAAATTGAGTTTTATTTTTCAACTTTGAGGGTGAATATCTCGATAGGGGAGCGCCGTAGAAAAAACATTTTATAGGAACTTTGACGTGATTTACACGCTCCCGAGAGATTATTACCATTTCCTGGGCATACTGTATGTAGCAGGCTGCTGTAGAATTCAATCGACGAACTTTTGCAAATATGTATCTACCTGTTATACCATTTGGAAAATGTAAAAATAGTCTTAGATATAGGGTAGTCGACAAGTCGTTTATAACGATTCAATTTTAGTCGATTTTTAATTTTCTAGGGCGCGTGAGTGAATCGTAGGAATTTTTGGGAATTACATACTTGATACCAGAAAGAAAAAACAAACTGGAATTACCCAGTATTTTATGTAGGTAATTTAAAATTTATACAGGGTGTTCCGGGAGAAGTCTGTCAAACTTTAGGAGTCCCACGAAAATTGTTCGAATACAAATGACGAAGGGGTTAGAGCTGAAACCGCCGAAGTAACAAAAAGTCAATGTTGAGATATAAAAGCCTTTAAAGTTTTTTTTTTACTTTATAAATTATTCCGTGCTTTCGGCTTAAATTTGATAATGTAATTTATTTCGTAGGTTTATTAAAAATTAATACAAAAAGAAAAGAAATCGAAAAAAAAATTTTTCTTTATTTTTGAAAAAATCTCGCGAAAAACATTTTCAAACAATTTTTTTTGTGATATACATTAGCATCATTTCTTTGAACTCATAATTTAAATTGTGTCTTAACTTTTTTTTTTAAATATCTTTGATAGTTTGTGAGATATGGAGACGAATAGTGTAGGATATTAATTAGTGAAATTCGAACAAAGGTACATTTATATGGCCTTTAAAAGTTAATTTCAGCTTTTTATTGTTAAAAATGGTTGTTAATACTAAGTAAAACACTTAAAACATATGGGCATTAAAATGTGTTTTAAGTTGTTTTTTTTTTCAAAAGTAAAATGGTCCCTAAAATATTAAAAATTCTGCTGATTTACCTGTCAAAGTTAAAGTGTCAATAACTCAAAATCAATAATTTTAATTTAAAATGTTTATAACGTCACAAAGAAATCCGAAGTTATCAAAAATAAAATTGAGGGTTACCATTTAAAGAGTTGTTGTTGGTACAGGTATTTTGGGACGCCCTGTATAACAATAGATGCTTTTTAAAGTGGGCCAAAAAAAGAATAAAATCGACTGGTTCCGAGTGATTCCGGCGTTTTTAAATTTGATATTACATAAATCCATTTATTTATTCGACTTTTTCTCACTGTATATCTAATAAAAAATCTCACGGTTACGCCACATTTGTATAAATTAAGCCTACCTATTCGTACGTATTTGATATTATATTTATTCTGTAAATTCCTCCCTTGTCGACCTTGTCTGTCAAAGGAACGCGCGGGTCCCGCTAATTACAACTTCAAATAACAAAGCGTTTTTTACCTATCGAATTTTTTTAATCCAATATTTACCTTGCTTTCACACTAATGAAAATTAATTTCTCTTAATCGTCCCTCCGGTTATTTTTTTTTAATACGCTACATCGTACAAATACGAGCGTAAGTGGAAATTTAATCTTGTTTGTTGCGTTACTAATTATACGCAATACGTATTCGTCCTCCGTTTGATAAATGAAGAGGCCGTGGTATGATTAATTGGTCACAAAATATAAGTAATTAGTTTGCCCCTTTCCGCTTCTCTCGTTACTCGCGATTGTTTAAAATTTTGTTTCGACGATAAGAATTTCAAAGCCGACGCACAGTGGGGTATTTAACACAAAAAGTTGGCCAAAACTATTTTATGCGTTTTTGTGTCTCTACTATGTCCAAGTAATCATTTAAAGCTATTTTAACTCAGATTTTATAAAATTTGAAAAAAAACGAAAACTTTTGAAATCAAATTTGTTGCTACATTACAATAAACTTATAAACAGCTAATGAAATAAATTGAAACAATTAGGAATTTGAAACTTGGTACGACCGGATTCCTTTATTATATCAAACAAAGCCTTCCTTTTCATATAGGTAAATGTTTCTGTGAACAAAACAGCAATTTTATTGACTATACAAATATTTGAAAAATACATACATTAACACGTAGACCTTATTTAAAAAAATAATAAAAATTTAATGGGTGTACTTTGGTAAAAAAAAAGTTAATTATTACAGCTACATAATTGACATTTCATATTAAGCAAATTTTGTTGCTTGGCAACGCTTGGAAGTATAACTAAATGACCGGTGATTATTAAAAGTAATCGAAAAAGAAATTATTTTTTATGTTTAATTTAAAACAAAAAATATATACGTATCTTTCGATATAAGATGTCATATATTCTACTAAATTATATACATACCTTCTAGATCAGAATCCTTCTTCGAAAATTTCACAAAAACTCTCTAATACACTAATATTTTGAAAATAATACAAACGGTTTTGTAGAGCTTCGACAAAGTTACCTGTAAGCCGAAGTTACAGACAAATTACAAATGAACTAGACCCTTCTATAGTTGGACTGACGACAAGAAAATGGTGCAGATAGACGGCCCAGAGTCTTATTTATTCTGGGAGATTCTAAGCTACATTATATAATTGATTTAAGAAATACGACTTTTGGCCAACTTCTCATGTCATATACTCCACTGTGCGACGTTATCGACGATTTTTATTTTGTTTATCGCCTTACAATTTCGCGTTATCGTAAATAACGACCCTTAAAATTTTGTTTCGGTTAACTCGACTTCGGCCGAAGTTCTAGTTAGTTCATAAATAAAGGGGTTAAGAGTTCGCGTCTCCGATGTTGGGCCTCGGTTACCTGCCTGCTCTTTACTTTATGAATATTAATTAGTACCGACCTACTCTTACGCGCTTAAGAACATTACCTATTAATTTGTAATCGGGCGTTAAAAGTTGGATTACTCCCGGCCCTGTTTTAGAATTAAGTATCGTGTTTTTCTAAATTATTCATTTCATTTTGGGCGGCTCGGTGTTCGACCGTCGGTTGTTCTTGTTCTTCTTGTTAAATCCAAGGCAAATGAGATTTAACGAGAAGTTTCAAAATCCCCCCAATTGAAATTTGTGTTTAAGCGGAGGAGTTCAACGTACAAATATGCCAGATATTTGACGATTGTAATACGTATGTATGTATATTGATTACACGATTGAAATACTACGTAAACCGTAGACATACTACGAGAACAAATCAAAATTGCCCAAAAGCACTTCGCAAACACTTTCCATCAGAAAATCTGGCTTATTTATCGTGAAACCTAAACCGAGGTAATTCCGGCAAGACCACCACCACTCGACGTGGACGGATGAAACGGGATCCATCCTCGAGGGGGCGGAAAAACTTGAGAGACTTTCGGAAAGCGCTTTACACTTAATTAATATTCCGCTCGTCGCATACAGGAAATAAGTGGTGCTCGCACGAGGTCCTAATAAAAATTCGAAAATAATCTGAAAAAGCACAGTCCTCGAAATAAAATTAAGCTCGACTTAATAAATTTCTAAATCTTAATCTGACAGTTTAGAATTGAAGCCGTATTTCTCCTCGGGTACGGCGGCGCGAAGAGCACAAAGGGAGAATCCGGCAAATTCGCGGCACTTCTGCACCTCCGGACTTTTAAAACCGAGAAGGGCGAATATCGTGCCGTTTTTCGGAAGCGACCTTCCCGTAAAAAGGGCGCGAAACAAAAGCTACGCGAAAAGTCATCGGGAAAGTTAGCGGCAAATTGTCGCAGTTAATTCGGCCCTTTTTGTCATTTCTCGTGTAACGAAAACGCGCGCCGCTATTTTCGTCGCGCGGGGGGGGTGTTTTATTATTTTAGGCACGTGCTAGTCGCAGTTTCGGAGCAAGAGATCGCCGCACAGGCCGGGACGGCTCGCGTTTTTCGTGCGAAAACGGCGAACCGTAATTGAATTTAGTCGCTTCGCCGTTTTGGGGATTTACGGGGAAAAATATTAAGAGCGACCCGGTGTTCGTAAGCGGTTTTTTTTTACAGGTGCTATGTTGTACACGTCTGTGGCCGACGGCGAGTCCCTAATTCAATTAATTCGATGTTTCGAATTACAGGTACAGATGTAAAACTGGGAAGTTTGTGTTGTTTGGCGCTCGTTAAAGTTGAAATTAATTGAAATTGAAATTAAAAAGTAAAAGCGCGCGCATTGCTCTCGATCGTCGGAGTTAATCGTTACCGTTTATTTTTTCGTTGATTTTTTTGTGACGATATGAAACCAATTACGTTGTTATTATCGGAGGTGTGCGCAGAGATTGTTGGGATACACAACACAACATTGGCAGTATAAAAAATCGGGTTTTCACATTTTGTGATAAAACTATTAGGTGACTACGTTGTAGATGTTCGTTTTATTTTATTTTTATGTTCGGCCATATAAATACCTAAAGCTTTGATGGCTTGGCCTCCGGTTTCGGCTATATAGTTTTTATTTTGGAAGCTATCGAATGATAAAAATCGACTATTCGCGCTACCTATACGATAGATAATAAACGGTTTACGCATTGTAAACAAAATGCGTAGAGTAAATTAACATCGCGCACATTTAATTTATTGCAGACGTTGCTTTAAAAATATTTGTAATATACCGTAAACTGGGGGCACTTTGATCAATTTAAAACTTTTTTTGTCGCTATTTTTATTTAAAAAAAAAATAGGTTTATTTCAAGGATCACATCGGGTATATTGGCATTTATATAATCGTATTTCACTCTCAAATTTGGTTTAGAATGATTATTTTACAAAAGATAAAAATAAAAACTAGGCGATCAAAGTCACCAAACTTATTGGGGTGACTTTGATCGGGCTCATTTTATGATTTGAAATGACAGTAGAGGCGCATGTGCGTGATCAATTCCACCCCCCGTAAAAATCGAGCAGGCAGGTTTTAATATATTAATATTTTTAGAATTCGGGGTGAAATTGATCGCAGTAATAAAATATTGTTAAGAAGACATTAATTTTCAAAAAAATACACAACAAATACAGTTACAAATATTATTTCATCGAGCAGAGAGATCTCTTCAATAAGGCAAACATATCTATAAAATGTTGTCTGTCTCTTTCCTGCACCTTCAAATTGGATTAGGGCATATTGCCCCGATTTTATAGCCTCGCCAGTCGCTTCAATGTATTTTGGTAAGTCTAATGCTGCAGATACTTCTGAATCCGCGTCGCTTTCTTCAATCAGAGGTTCTTTTTCTTCAGAAGAGCTTTCTCGTGTTAATCCGGCCCTGCATCTTATTATATTCCCTGCCCAGCGTTGAGTCGAACCATCTGAATCTATCCAATCGTCTCTCGGTAAATTGTTCTTAAAACGGGTTTCACCCACGCCCTTTCTGTCTAGGTAACTTTTAACAAACATTTGAAGGTCTTTTTTGTTTAACGGAAATCCCAATCTGAGCTTTTTTTTAATGACATTCAGAAACGCAATTTCCTCTGCAGTCGAAAACACCTTCTGACCACCAGGTACTGTGCCGTGTCTACCATGAAACTTGTTATTAAGCGTGCCATATGGAATTTTAAACTCTATCGATGCTTGCCTCATAGTCATGTTACCATCCACTATTGCTTGCAAGGCACTTTCTAAAGCTTCACTGCTGAAGTTTTTATATTGCCGCAAACCAATTGTACGTTTGTAGACCTGCGGCATTTTCTGCAAAAGAAGTTTGACAACATTATTTGAGGTTTTCGCTAGCGGGGTGATTTTGATCAAAGTGCCCCCGCTGCCATGATCAAAGACACCCCGATAAGCTAAAATTTAACCTTCATGCGAGTTTTTGTAATATATTTTCAGAGTTATAGTCCTAAAACATGTAGTTTTTGATAACAGTATTATTGAGTACAATAAGTATATACACCGTGTCCAAGATAAGAATGCACAGCATGGGGATCTTGAAAACGGTAGAAGATACAGGGTGGCTTAAATTAGAAAAAAGTTGCGCTATTTAGAGTATGTTCACATGCTGGTCGCAAAAGTTCATTATTGTTTATCGTTTTCAAAATTCTCAAAAAAATGTGATTTTTTGGATTTTCGTTTCTTTTCATTTTTTTATTTATTTTAAATGATATTAAAAAACTACCGGCACTTTCTCGTTGCCACTTTTTAAGCTCTACAAAATGGCGTGTTCAAATTTTTAATCCGACGTTTCGTATCCGAGAACCCATCATCAACTTTATTTTTTTATATGGCCACAAACAAAGAGACACCCTGTATTCGGTAGCATTATTCATTACAAATTCAACGATGTATCACACATTATGGTTTTGAAGCCAAAAAAGGGGAAAAACGTGAGTTATAAGGTTTTTTATTTTTTAAATTAGTAGGCGCTGGTACAATAACAGAAACAAAATGTCAAAAAATTATAATAATTGCTCAAATAGGTTGCCATTATTTTCTAGACACAAGTATGCTCTGTCTACAGAAGAATTCAAAACATGGTCTAACATTTCTGGTGTGATTGTATTAACTGCTGCTAAAACCAATGCCAATAACTGTTCTTCATTTTCAAAAGTGGCGTCATACACTTGGTTTTTTAAATAACCCCACAGGAAAAAATCCAACGGAGTTAAGTCAGGTGATCGGGCTGGCCAGGCTACTTCACTGTGAGTTCCAATGCATTTTTCAGGAAACCTCTGGGACAAATATTCCCGCACATTTCTTGAATTATGCGCTGGGGCACCATCTTGCTGAAACCAGCAGTTGTTAACTATAAGTAATGGTAATTCATCCAAGGCATTCTCCAAATCAGTCTGCAGTAGGTCGAGATATCGTTCGGAATTTAAATTGTTGTGATAAATAAAAGGTCCTATTATTCTGCCACCCAAAATGCCTACCCACAGATTAAATCAAAATCGATGTTGATGCCTTGTTTCTTTTATTAAATGAAGATTGTCTGTTGCCCAATAATGTTTGTTACGCCAATTGAAAATGCCATTGTTGGTTATCATGCTTTCATCAGACCAAATTACTTTAAAAGGAAAATTTTGATCTTCTTCACATTTTCTGGTATACCATTCACAAAAACTTGCTCGCCTTCTCTCGTCACCAGGTCTAAGACCCTGGCAAATTCTAAATTTATAGGGATGAAATTTATTCTTTTGTAAAATGAACTGGGCTGTAGATCTAGCTACTCCAGTTCGACGTTCAATTAGTCTTGTCGATATTTCAGGATTTTCAACAACGGTTTGTAAAACAGTAGTCGCTTTTTCTTCGTTGGATTGTTTTTTACGAGATACAACAGGTTTTTTAAATGAACCAAATTCCTTTAAATTAGATACCAAACGTCTAAAATGGATTTTTGAGGTTGTCTTCGTTCAGGATAATTATCAGAGTACATCTGCTCAGCAGCTACACAATTTTTGCGGCACAAGATGTAACACGTCAACATATCAAATTTTTCTTCGTTTGTGAAACTTTCTCTTTCCATGGTAACACTTGTAAATAAATTAAAAGCACGAAGCAACAAACTAACGAATAAGTAACTTTAATAAGAACAAAAGTTAAAACACTTCAAATTCACGTAACAACAACTTACACAACACCAAATTGCGTTTTCAACAATAATGTGACAGATAAAACAAAAATATTGCGATTGTTCCAATGCCTACTAATTTAAAAAATAAAAAACCTTATAACTCACGTTTTTCCTCTTTTTTGGCTTCAAAACCATAATGTGTGATACATCGTTGAATTTGTAATGAATAATGCTACCGAATACAGGGTGTCTCTTTGTTTGTGGCCATATAAAAAAATAAAGTTGATAATGGGTTCTCGGATACGAAACGTCGGATTAAAAATTTGAACACGCCATTTTGTAGAGCTTAAAAAGTGGCAACGAGAAAGTGCCGGTAGTTTTTTAATATCATTTAAAATAAATAAAAAAATGAAAAGAAACGAAAATCCAAAAAATCACATTTTTTTGAGAATTTTGAAAACGATAAATAATAAGGAACTTTTGCGACCAGCATGTGAACATACTCTAAATAGCGCAACTTTTTTCTAATTTAAGCCACCCTGTATCTTCTACCGTTTTCAAGATCCCCATGCTGTGCATTCTTATCTTGGACACGGTGTATATAATTGCTACATACCTCAAATTTTCTGCACTTCACTTTTCTAAACAAATGAAGAAGATACGTTCGACGTCCTCGTATCGAAACAAAACTCGTAGTGTTGAAATATAGCCTTGCACAAACGAAGCTTCTTATATCGGTGCAGCAATCTAGTGACGTTAGCAATCAACAACCCTATTTAACGACTATGAATGACACGTAATTTAACATAATAACGTGGTTGATCAAAGCCACCGCTAAAAGTCAAAGTCACCCCGTTTTACGGTACGGGGTGTTTTTGAGCCACTTGAGCAACGAAAGCACTGACTGGATAAATATCGAACTATTGAACACAAACATATCGCAGTTATTGGAAACGTTGTATAATTAAAAAGTAAGTGTGTATAGGTGTTCTATAATAGACCGTGCTGTACACTTGTCGTGAAATTGTATAACAACTTTCAGATTTATTTTACGTACTCGTTTAACATATTTTTAACGTTAACGGTTCTCACGATTGATAAGTAGGAGCTTTAAAGCCTCTCTCGGGTGGCTAGTGGTTTGCGCCCAAATAGGCGGCGGGTTGGGGATTCGGATGCGGCGCCCTCGATGGCAGTTCTGTGCGTAATTGTTATGAAAACAATTGTCGCAGGATTAGGTCGGCCGGCGACGGTAAGCGGCTACTATGTGCATTTCCAAATACAACTACGAATGAGCAGTGTTACATCAAAACTTAAGTCGTGTACGTCGCGTTTTGCGAATACGCAAAAGAAAGAATTAATTACATAATTCCAATTGCATTCCTTTACGTTATTCACAATGCCGCTTTGTAGTAATGGTAGGCGCGATACAGCACCCGCTTCACTCCATCGCGGCCCGAATACGCAAACATCGCACTTTGTTTATCAATATATTATAATTTCTGGAACCTTTAAACATTAATATTTTTATTAACTCTTTTATTTGGTAATTTATCTTCTTCGTTCATCTGCGTGTGTACGCGAGAATTTTTTTAATATCTCTTCAAATGAGCGAATTGGAGTGGCAGAAGACTTTTAATTATAACTTTTTTATTAATTAATAAAATTTTATGAAAATTGCACTAAACCATCATATAAGGTTCTGCCTCTCGTAAGCACGATTATCGTTGCTTACCGTTTAATAGTTTTCGAATAATCGAGTTATGAATCCAGGCGTTTTACAATTTCTAGTGCCAGCAGTCTTTGACGGTCATATTGTTTTCTTAATTAACGACTACTATCTGTTATGTAAATTTACTTTAAGAGATAGTTTACACTTGAATTCCTCGAGTTAAATGCCACTAAGTTTACAGCGATGCCGATGCGATAGCACAACTTTAAAGTTGAGGTTCACAACATATTTATGTACTAGGTTTCTCTCGTGGCATTTTGTTTTAATATGGTTTCATCGGACGTTTACATTTAAATACCCGTGCCCTTAATGCGCCGCGTAATCCCATCTGAAATGAAACGATTTGCGGATTTGCTTTGACCCGCGTATTTTCACGCTTCGAATTTACGACTGAATTACCTATCTATAGTAATAGTGCATTCGCGTCGCTTCATTAAGAAGTTTCAGTTACGCTAGGATTGTAATTACTACTTACTGCAATAAACACTCGAGAAACGTGAGAGAATCCTTCGGGTTAAAGTACTGAAACCATTTTAAATGTTAATATCTTATATAGGCGTGATTCTCCATAAAACGCAAGCGAATTGAATATCTTATTAGCTCGTTGCGAGGTTAAGTAGTCGTCGTTTGAATGGTACTTTATGAACATTTACAAATTGAAAATGAACGTTATTAATTTAGATGAGTTTATTTCCAAGTTTATTACCCGGAAAGTTCGATGAAAATTTTAAATTTTCGGCGAGCCGAGCGCCAGATAAATAATAATTTATCGGCGCCGTCGTAAATGCACTTTGAAAAATTGCCAAGAAAAGTCGAGGCTATTTTCTCGACGGCACCGACTAGATTTTCTGGATAATCGTACATGAATATCGGGGAAAGTAGATTTACAAACCCTAAGTAGGTATGCGCCATTATCTGGATTTCTAGGAAAATCAAGTTAGAAAGTTTCCGCATTACAAAAAGAACATACGCTTGTGTAACATTATCATATTTATCGTTGTTTAAAGGGAACTTTTTTGTGTTTTATTCCGTGGGGCACGTTTAATTCGATGTTAGTTTGTCGTGTCACGATTTTAGTCTGATTTAAACGATTATTTGAAATATGTTAGACAACGCTAATATTTCGGGCCTTCATAACTCGAAAAGCAGTTAATGAAAAAATACGTTGTTATGGTGTTTTGAAGAGTTCTCGAGATAATCTAGAAGAATAGGGGTTTTCATTAAAAAATATTAAAGAGACGACCTTCTCGTGACCTTGGAAATGTTGTTCAAGGTCATACTAATACCACTATCCGACGCGTAATTCCAAACCCTATAACTTTTGTTCAAAACGTTTTTTTTTAAAGTGTCGCGTTTACAAAATAATTGAGTAGTCCGGGTGGTTTGCGACACCCTGTATAATTTATTGATTTGAAATAGTAGGTAATTGTTCTAAATCGTTTTTATTTTCTTACTATGTATTTAAACTTATTTGTTTTAATGCCGAATATAGTTCACGAACGTTCTGAACGCTATACAGGGTGCGTCCAAGAAGTTTCCGGAATGAGGCTATAAAACACGATTTATTGCAAATAAAGCGTACAACTGTTCAAAATTCTTCAAAGTAGTCCCCATCGGCATCGTAGCACCTTTGCCACCGAATTTTCCAATCTTCATACGCGCCCTTGAAGTCGTTTTCTGACATGCTGTTGAGTTGCTTCGTCACAGCCTTTTGAACCGCATCGGTGGTCCCAAAATGAGTTCCCTTGAGTGTTCTTTTCAGCTTGGGGAACAGGTAGAAGTCGCTTGGAGCCCCATCCGGACTATAGGGGGGTTGGAGAAGCATTGTCACACCGTACTTGATCAACAGCTCAGTTACGAGAAGGCATGTGTGGCTTAACACCTTGGGTACCAACTTTTCACAGACTTTTCGCATGTTCAAATGATCACTAATAATGGTGTGTACACTGGATTTGGAAAGATTTAACTCTTGAGCAATCAATCGCACGCCTAACCGACGGTCAAAGTTCAACAAGGTTCGCACTTGGTCCACATTTTCATCGGCTGTCGCTGAACTCGGTCGTCCTGCTCGGGACCACTCGTACACACTTGATTGCTTCATTGCTTCGTCCCCGTAAGCTGTCCGAAGCATTTGTAAAGTTTCACCAGCAGTCTTTCCAAGTTTAACGCAAAACTTGATGTTCACACGCTGTTCAACATTTCGCTGCATCGTGAGTCGTGACGCGTCACCCAAACAGGGTCTCACTGTACAAGCAATCCACACTCTCCGGCGGTTCGGAGGCAACTGAATATTTTTTCCCTGTTGCCTGAGAACCCCCACCACCAATCCCGACAGGAGCGGCCGCCCGCTCGCGCTTCGCTTGGGCGGTAAAAAATAATTCCGAAATTTCTTGGACGCACCCCGTATACCAACTTTTCATAAAATTGACTGAAGTGTGGTCATTAAAAAGACGTCTTCCTTCAACAGTGTTTCTAAAACCAATTTTTGATAACATGTGTTGATGATTAATAATCGACATAGTAACCATGAAGGTGTATGTAGGATTCAACATCAAGGAAAATACTTATAAATCGTTGACGAACGTTATATTTTCATGTCTAATTATTATCGACACGTGTGAAAAAAGCTGTTTTTTGCGGAAAGATTAAAATTTAGGTAGTTTCGAGTTTTCTCGAGAAGAACGACCGATACAGATGAACTGTGTTTGCAAACATCAAGTAACTTCTCGATTTGCAACAAACGAGATCGTCTCGAGATGTTTCGTTGCAAGCGACTACAAAGCATTTCGCCATTCGCCGCCTTAATTCATTAGACCACGTCTAACATTACTCTTGTAATCCAGGTCGATCGTCGTTGGCAAGATTATTTACGTTTTTCCGGTCGTTGCATCAACACACATTAATTTTCCCAGTTAAATACATGTTGTCGCCTAAAAAAAAAACCGTGTTATTTTGGACGTGAAAATAAACACGGCCGTCGCGTCATACATGCGATGCACATGCCTGTCTGCAGTAAAACGACCATTGTTTTGTCTATATGCGTATCTATTTCAGACGTCATGTGTAGCGATCAAATCGGAAAACGGAAACGTTGCCTTGTCCGATTTCGCATTATTTTAATTTCGCAATAGCCTAACATTGAACATTGTTAAATTGGCCGTTATCCAGATGATAATGAGAGAATAACGTTACATAGCTGTCGTGCTGTCGACCGACAATAAATATGTACGTAGGTAAATTACAATGAGTTGTTTCAATCAAAATTAATTACGTTGAAATTATGCATAGCGAAAGGATGAAAAAATGTATGGTTTTAAACTGGGTCGCTTTTTGCCACATGAAAAAGTGACAATGTCGACGTTTGTTAATGGGTAATCTCTGCTCGTTGTTGTAAAGTTCAGCTATGGCCGTATAGTAATGGAATGTTACTAATGTTGGTGTAGGTAAACGCTCTTTGTAATGTGATGCGTGTTAACTAATAGTAGTAAACTGTTTATTCGATGCACGTGATTCTGTCGCTCGATTAGGGGTCCATTAATAGTCATATTACGAGCGGCTCGTAAATTTTCATTCGAGGCATTTAACACTTTTTCGTTGGTCTTTTCACGCTGCTTCTTTCATTTGCCATTGAATCATTGAATGGCCAATCATTGTTGGCCTTGGGTCGTGACCCAAGAGGTTCGCGACGATTCGAAAAAAAGTTGGAAAACACGAGCTCGAATAAATTGCGATACCGTGTAGGCGCACAGTGGGGCAGAACATCGTAAAACGTGGTAGAAAGTCAAAAATTGAAATATCATATTTACTTGTTTAAACTCCTATTTTATAATAGCTTAAAAGGACGACCGCTGCGTTTGTTGTCAATAGATGGCAGCAGCTACAAAAATGAAACATTATTTTATGAATGGATAACTTTTGAAAAACGTTATTTATATTTATAATAACTAGAGCTTTAAAATTGGAAATAAACTTTATTAGTTCCATTTCGATATTCATATTTTAACTAATATTTTACTCATATAGAAAAAGTTAAACATTACTCAAAATAGAAACCTTCTATTTTCAAACTTTAATTAGCAATAAATTTTTAAAAACAATTATGATCAACATGAAATTTTGCGATTCACTAAATTAATGTATTGCATTTGTAAAAATTCAAGCTAAAATCAAAATTTTAACATTTTTCAAAAGTTATCCATTCATAAAATAATGCTTCATTTTTGTAGCTGCTGCCATCTATTGACAACAAACGCAGCGGTCGCCCTCTTAATCATCTATGGATGTTACACGATCAAGCGATTACTGCTATCATCACATATTTCCGTGTAATATAGGCAGAATTGGCAATTCCGATAAACTCGTACGAATTGTTTATTACACGTCAAAATAGTTGTTCTATTCTTCGTTTATTTTTATATAGATAATTAATACAAAAGTGAGTCGAAATCGAGATGGACGCAAAGTCTACAGGTACATAAACTTATTTAATAAGTTATTGTTCATTAACGTGCCTAATTTTGTTTATTATAATTAATTTATTTTTGCAACTAACTTTCATTTCCGTCATGTCACTAAATCAACTTGTCGTTGACTTTTAGTTTACTATCAAGCTGTATCAGGTTACATTTTTTGTATAGAAGTGTAGCTAATACATAGAGCTACCGTATAATAAAAAAAAATACTGCGACTTTTTGCGACATTTGAAGATAATAAGACATTTGATAAGACAAAGCTTACAGCCGACTCTGTGTTTATTGCAAAATAATTTAAGTAAACTTCGACCGATTTTAATATTTTAAAGTAACTTTCCATTTTTCCCTATTCATCTTCAATTGTAGAAGTAGCAGAAAGCCGAAAAACTTCAAAAATTTTACATGTTTTTTGTCAGTGTTCTAAAATCGTTGAATTAGTAAACCGTTTAGTTTCCCACAAAAAAAGTTGAAGCAATTGTATACAGATGTTTTATATATGCTCGGGGAAACAAATATTTTTCGATATACAGATGAATCGTCTCCCGAAGAAGAGGAAACAGAAAGTGTTTCTTTTTCATCAGACGACTAAACTACGCTTTTTTCTATTGTAACTGTAATTTTATTTTAATTTTACGATTAGAATAGTTTAATTACAATAGAAAAAGATACATGAATAGTCTACCTGATGAAGAAGAAGAAACATTTTCTGTTTTCTCTGTTTCCTTTTATTAAGCCATCTTTTATTCAATTATTAATTTATTTTTAAAATTATTTACGAAGAGTTTGTTTTGTGAAAGTTTTTGAACAGTTTAATAGGAGTAATATTTTATTTTTTTAGTAAGATAGTTTTTTGTAATAAATGTACTTTTTTGCTCGATAAACTTTGTTTTCAAAATAAATTGAACATTCTACAAGAAATACATTTTTTCATACTGCGATGAAATTTTTAGTTCAGTAAACCCAATTTCAGAGACACCCTATATGTGAATTTATATGTATAAAAAATATTTATGGAGTTTCTCTTGCGCTCAATAAAAATAATGGTTTACTATGAAATGTTCGAAAACATTGTTCTCAAATAATATCTACTCGCCCATCACAGCTTATCTTTGACTGTAGTTCAAAAACTGATCATTATATTAGGGGACCGGAAAGTAACGTCGTTTCTGCGCATGTCGATATTTGATTGTCATTTGTCAGCTCATTGTGTATCTCGAAGGCGTGCCAAAATCATTTTAAGGTTATTGTGACTTGTTCACTTCTAAATAATTCAATATTAAACGTTTTTTTTTGCAATTTGGGGTGAAATGGCCAGCCAAATACCAGAAGAGCATATCCGGCATCGTGTGCTTTTTGAGTTTCGCAAGGGCAGTAACGCAACAGTTGCGACCAAAAACATTTGCGATGTTTATCCAAGTGCATTAGACGTTCGTAAATGCCAAAGACGGTTTTCCAAGTTCAGATCCGGTAATTTTGATCTCTCTGACTCCTATCGATCAGGAATACCAACAACATTAGACAACGTCATGTTAAGGGCAGAAGTGGAAGCAAATCCATGTCAAACAATCGAGGAACTGTCAAACACCCTTAACCAACCTTGGTCGACCATCCAGGAACATTTACAGCATATTGGAAAAATAAACAGAGCAGGTGTTTGGGTCCCCCATAATCTGTCCGAAGGGAACAAAGCCAACCGATCCATCACATGCAACGTATTGCTTCAACGGCACCACACAGAACCGTTTTTTGATCGTTTGATCACTGGAGTGAACCAATCTTTAATCGAAAAGTATCCAGAACAATATCAACAGAAAGGACGTCATTCTGCAACACGACAATGCAAGACCGCACCGTGCAAGGCGAACACTGGAAAAAATTAATGAATTGGGGTGGGAGGTACTGCCTCACCCACCATACTCGCCCGATATCGCACCCTCGGATTTCCATTTATTCCGATCCCTACAACATTTTCTTAGTGGCAAAAAATTTGAAAATTTGGATGATGTCCAAAATGCCATCTCGAGATATTTTACTCAAAAACCAATTGATTTTTATCGGTCCGGGATTGAAAATTTGCACACTAGATGGCAAAAGGTTGTTGATAACGGGGATGATTATATTATTGATTAAAAATAAAGACTTATTAAAAATTTATTCGTTTGAATTTAATGTAAGAAAGCGACATTACTTTCCGGTCCCCCTAATATAACTTTTTACGTATTGCATTTTTTGTTCAGCAGGTCCTAAATTGCAACATATGTGACAACCAATCGACGTCACGAGATCATATGTTCTATAAGATACAGTTATTGCGGGGGTATTTTTATTTTAACTTTAAACTCTTTATCTACATTTATTTTTAAAATAAAACTTGTAAAATATTATAAATGATATACCAAATAGTTAAAGCAGTTACATAAATCAAAATAGTTTCTGCCACGTTTTACGGTATCCCGCCCCACTGTGAGGCGCCAAAAATGTCGGCCGCGATTTCCGGTACCTATATGATTTCGAGCGGCGGTAATTGTAAATAAATAAATAAATAGGAGTTTGATCTACTTTATCGGTACGGACGCAAAATTCCCGCCCATTCATAAATCATTATATTACAACAGTGTTGACATTTAAGCCGTAAAAAAAATCTGAACTCGTTAGCATTTTAAATGGTATATCTGTCGCAATAAAAGCCAACGAAATAACAAGTGCAATTAGCTCTAATTACGGCGATTTTGGAGCCATGAATAAACCTAAAGTGGAGCACACTTCAGATAACAACACACTTCGCTTTGTGTTCGGTGTAGTAAATTAATTCTCCGTTCGTTTCCCACGCGTATTTGAAATTTAATATGCCCGCTCGCTCGCAATCGTCGGTTGCGTAATCGAAACAGCGAAATTTTCCAATACCGGACACTCGCGGGGCCAAAAAAGTTGTCCGTTATTTAAGAAGCGTCCGCCAACGGAAAATACATTGCACGCACTATAAAACTTTTAAAAGTGCCCGTTAAAAGAGAAGTTTCGCTGTATTTATTATTTAAGTCGCTTTAAGTTCAACTTTTTCTAAAACCTTTATTTATATTATTATGACGATGTCGCGCAAGTCCCCCCCGAAATTGGAAATAAAAAGGAAAATCGGCGTTATCTTGAACCCTTTTATGTGCCATTGCCCTTCCTGCCTCTCTTGTCTCATGAATATATGTATTCTTAAATTTCTCGACGTTGTACCTATTCGAACGGCTTTCTTTTCGAGAAAATACGAGCCGACGAGACGCCGGAAAATAAATGGTCTTTTTTCACCTGTGCGATTTTGCGATTTGTGCGCGACGCTCAACAGTTCGTAAACAAGAAGTTATCGCGGGCCGCGCGTACTGTTTTTGAAACGTAGATATGTACGAAAAAATTTATGGACCTGTTCGATTTTTATCGGTCGGTCGTCGGGGAAACATCTCCGCAACGGCGATGATGTCGGGTCGTACGTTATTGCTCGTTTATTTTCTTTTTTCGCGCGAGATATTTATTGTCGATACTTACGATTGATTTTCGTTTTAGGAAAGAAACAGAACGGCACGGCATTTAGAACGAATAGTCTCGGAAGTGGGACGAGAACGCCACCTTTAGAAAGGAAAAGCAAATTTTCGGCTTTAGGAAAATTATTCAAACCGTGGAAGTGGAAAAGGAAAAAGAAGTCGGATAAATTAGAAGCAGTTTCTAGAAGTAAGTAGACACGAAACGCTACTACGCTCTTTACGTTCGCGTCCAATTGTCGCATCGCTTTAAAAGTAAATGTAAATGTGAATTATTGTTGTTTCTCGTTTTTTCCGCTTTTTAGAAACGTGGGTCGTTGCTTTTGGTATAGTTAGGGGCTGCTTGCGTTTATAGGTAAGTCTGTGCTGTTCGGTTTTTGTTATGTGTGTCTTTCATTTCAGCGTTAGAAAGAAAAATTTCTGTCCGAGCCAATAGGGACGAGCTGGTACAAAAGGGAATCCTTCTTCCAGATAGTCCCATTACTCCCATATCCGAGCCAAGTAAGTGCAAATAATCTACACGTACTATTTATAAGAATTAAGGCGACAGCCCGACGACGTGGAATCGATCGGAATTTGATTTTCTCTTTTGAATCGACGTCGATTTTGACGAATTCGACTATACGATTGGATTTGCAGTTTGCCGCAAAATTGAGAGATATGTGCGTTTAGTCTTTAAAAAATAACGCGCGAAGCGGATTAAGTTCTGTTGCTTTATGCTTTATGTACACTTATTTGGAGCTTCTGATTTGAATATGCGGAGGTGGTGTTGCGAATGTGGGTGAAAATTATCATTCGTGTTATAGTGTAGGTATACTTGGATGCAATGGAAACTAAACAGTAATTATTAGCACGTTATTATAAAATTTTTAATACAGTCAAACCTGTTTATATTGACCGCCACCCGGTGTTTCTTCCAAGCCCAGTCAATTTAAACAGACGGATGGTCGAGTTATTAAATGCGATCAATTAATGGTACCTAAACAAGTTATAGAAGTGGTCGATTTCACATATTTTACTGTAATTCCATCTATTTAAAACAAATCCTCTTTGTACAATGTTCGTGAATTTTATGAAAATTGCACGTTTCTTGTCAAATCTCAGATGAATCCGTTATTTTACCCATATGGTTCGTTTTCTGGAAAGTGGGCAAGAGTACCTTTTTTATTCTAAAACGTTTGGGAATCTGACAGTGAGGTTATTTTTTTTTGTTAATTAATCCCCTGGAAAATAAGTGTTTAGGAAGGTTACCTGAAATAGTACCAAAAACCAATGAAATTGTTTTGAAATGTAAACCAAACACGATTGCATTCTAATAAAAAAATAAAAGTTTTATTTAAGCAAATTCATTTTTCGCATTGCTGGCAAATATCTCGGCAGGGGAGCGTCGCAGGAAAACAATTTATCGAAACTTATCTAAGTGTGTTTTATTTTGACGTGTTCTGTATGTCTCCTGAAGATTTTTCGTAATTTTTTAGACACCCTGTATAGACGCGCCCTGAATATTAAAAGGGGGTAACGTTTATTGTGGTTAGTACAGTAATATACCCAAATTTTTTGCTTGTATCATAAAGTGCAGAATTCGGCATAAGGGGCGCTTTTATACAAATGTTTTCTAATTTTTCTTTTAATAAATTCAAAAAAATTAATTGTTTAATACTAAAACATGTTTTCTAAAACAAACATAATATGATAAAGTAGTAGTCGATCCTTTCTATTTTCTATTGAAATTTATAAACAACATATTTGTTCCGATAGTAAACAATCTCAAATCACCAAATATCTTCAGACATCGACGAGCAAATAAACTTCATCTGTATATGTATAGATATATCGTGGACATATTGTGACTTAATAAATTTTTTTTTCGTTCCAATCAAATATAATTAATTTTTTACACAGGAAAATAGTCTCGAAGTTCGCGAGAATTTCCTAGAACGCAGCTCCCGCGAATATTAAGGGATTACTGTATTCTGTATTCACCTAATAATGCGGAAATTATGCACGTATGACTCGCGATAATTACTGCGGAGACGCGGCATCGCCGAAAAAAAATTCAAAATTCTAATCGCCGTTCCGAATTGAAATTTTAAATTGTAGCAATCGACAGATGTAAGAATTTTCGAAAAAGAAAAGTTTAGAGATAGATCCACGTTTTTCAAAATACGTGAAATTAAAATACGAATTTCTTGGGAACGCGTCGGCCTAAAAATCTATAATTTGCTATTTTAAAATAACTTTATATTACCTAACGTGTCCAATTTTAAAAACAATTGATGGTGCGCGCGCAAGTCATTGGTTGATTTGACATGGAATTACCCCTATTTATATAATTACTGAACGAGCACATAATTTTTATTGGAAAACCAACAATCACGATCCTCACTACTCGCAGTTGTCTCAAAAAATGTCGTCTCTTCTTATTTTTTAAACTGTTTTAAACACATCTAAATTGTCGTAATTTAAAGAAGTCGAATTTAATTGTCCTCTTGCTTTATTAATCTTCATAAAATCTTAATTTTGAAGTAGCACGCCGATTGGCTTCTAATTGACATGATGGGATTTTTCCGCTTTTAGTTGTATTTCAAAAAATCGTCTGATATCGTAAAATTTTTGATAATTGGAATGATAAGCTTAGTTACGGGGATGTCTTGAGTTTTTCGTCGTCTTATAGACCGACAAACAATTCGAGCAAATCGAGAAAATCTTTGTGGGCGCTGCATCGTCGCCGTCGAGTCGTCCTTGTCAACTTACAGTAATTATTAGTTTCGGTGTACAGTCGTTTGTAAAGCTCGTGTCTCTGCCGCCGGACCGCTCGCGAGCGCCAATAAATTTTAAATTTCAAACTGGAAACGCCCAAATTTTCCATCTTATGCGACGATTATTTAAATAATAAACAAAATTACTCGGCTCAGAATTTATTTCGTACAATATCAATTGTGTCTCGGTGAAGCTCGCTAGGAATGTTGTTAACTGTTAAAAGTGACCTTTGAGCGGCCCGGGTTCATGTGTTGTTTTAATTAAACATATGTGTTTGATGCATTTTTAATGGCGTTGCCGTTCGCCCACTCCGCCCAAGCCGCACGACGGTCCGTCATAAATCTAATTATGCGCGCGTTCGAAGTTTCGATTAATTAGAACTAGATTGATGCGGCTAGTAAAAAAAAATAATAATTTGCAGTTACGAAATTAGCTTCGTCACAGTATTCGGGTTTAATTCAATTTGTAAATGGGAATTCTATCTTTGTAAGGCGCGTCCTAATAAGGTCGGTTCTTTCTTTTAATATGTATAATTGTGACATCTGGATTGCATCTTCGTTGGCGATGTTATTAATGAATTAATGTGATAAAATTTTAGGAGCGTAACGTTCGTTTCTAATGCGAAGTTAAACGTGATGGTCTCGGAGGATAGTTGCCGTTAGAAAATTATTTTTTTTTACCGTTGGATATTTAGTTGTCGAATTTATTGTTTTTGTCGGTTTTTGTTCGTCGAATGAAAATATAATATGTAAATGGGTATTTCGTTTTTGAACGATTACAAGTACGAGTGCTCAGAATGATCATCACCATCGTAATCTTCATCGGTGTAGTGAAGTCGACGTCTTCCATCAATAAAATTATGTAAATAAAAGGAATTGTGGACGTTTTCACCTTTAAATTATAAATTTGAATTGCCATATTGAAATGTACAGAAAAAGTGTCTCATATTTAACAGTCAAATACATATCTACACGTAATTTCTTGCATAAAATATAATTACTTACACAAGTTGTTGCACGATTGTCGTGCGTCAGTAGTTTTAAGGAAAAACGTTTGGGATTTACAGCCGCATGATTGCGTGTACAGAAGAACAATGCCAGATTTAATTTTATTTATACAGCGTGTCCGCCAACGGAAAATTTTGTTATCGTTTTCTCAAAAAAATGCATTCTCGATAAAAGTTGATGCGTGGTCCAAAACCACGTCGGCGTTTTGGTTGACTCATCAAAAGTCAAATTTTATCGGTCGTATACGGAATACGACCGAAAATATTTTGGCTTGCTCACGGCTGCGGGTTCGAATCCCGCTGCAACCGTTGACGTTCGCACATGTCATATACTAACCAGAAACCGACAAATAATTAGACCGACTAATTGGCTAGACCAAAGTCATTAACCACAAAAGAAAAAATTTGTGAAACCGGTTGGGAAATTTGAAAAAAAAATAATTAGAAGATTAGTGATATTTTTAGAGAAATGAATCTAAACATCAAAGCGGATTCAGAGCCGGAAGATCATGCATTGACAATACATTCTGCATGAAACAAATAATAGAGAAAGAACTAGCCTATGGAAGAGAAGTACATCTATTATTCGTGGATTTATCAAAAGCATACGACACAGTACCGATTACAAAATTATGGGAAGCATTAACAAACACACAAATCAACCATACACTCATAATGGCAGTTCAAGACCTATACAACAACTGCATATCGAAAGTAAAAATGGACAATAAACTATCACAAGGGTTTGCAATAGATAAGGGACTAAGACAAGGTTGTTGTATAACGCCTACACTCTTTAAAATATATATAGAACACGCATTGAAAGCCTGGAAAAGAAAATGCGGAATGATGGGTTATGAAATCAAGAACGATACAACATTATTTACATTACAATTTACAGACGACCAGGTAGTAATCGGACAATCTAAGGATGACTTAGAATATATGGCCAGGAAACTGATGGAAGAATATCAACAATGGGGACTGGAGATGAATGTTACCAAGACAAAGTATACGAGTATAGGAGCAAAATTAGGAGATTTGACACTTGAGAATAATATAACGATCGAAGGAGTAGAACAGTACAAATACCTGGGGGTAACATTTACAAATGAAGGTAAAGATACGACAGAAATTCAAAACCGAATCACACAAAGTCGGAAAGTCATAGGGGCTCTCAATGGTGTCATTAGGGCCAAAAAACGTTAAAAAAAGGAGCAAACTTAGAATATACAATTCTATAATAAAAAGCGTACTATCCTATGGCAGTGAAATATGGACAATGACCGAAAATGATAAAAGGAAAATATTAGCTACGGAAATGGACGCCATAAGAAGATCGGCGAGGATTTCAAAACTAGAACATAAAACAAATGAATATGTCAGACAAATAATGGAAGTAGAAAAGACCATTATAGAGGAGATAGAAGAAAAACAATTAAGATGGTACGGACATATCCAGAGGATGGACGAGAGTAGGCTGCCGAAACAAATACTCGAGTGGACACCACAAGGAAGAAGAAAAAGAGGAAGGCCAAGGAAAAACTGGAGTCAAGGGATCCAAAAATAAATGAGTGAAAGACACCTGAATGACGGAGAATGGAATGAGAGAGGACAATGAAAATTGGGAATCGCAAGGCGTAAAACGCTATAACGCGAAAAATATATATATAATCTAAACTTTAATAGTACAACAAACTATAGGGTATTCGGGTAATAGTAAAAAATATCTCGGGGTAACGTTTATAAACCACGTCAAAAGAATGCCACGATAATTGTTTTTCCTACGGCGCTCCCTGTAGAGATATTCACCCCCAAAGTTGAAGAGTAAAAATCAATCGTTATTTTAATTAACATATTTATTTGTTTTTGGGATTTAATAATTTTTGGTGTGCCTAAGTAATAAATTAAGATCTTTAAAATGGCGCACTAGGTTCTCTGACATCGCCTCGGGGGAATAAAGGACGCACAACCCCAAACATTTCTAACCCGAAAATATTTTAGGGATTTGAATTGTTAAATTTTTAACTGCGCTTTAGGATCGCCCAGATATTATAGGATTAAAAAAGGTGCTCTCATTTAATTTCGATAACATGAATCATATTCGAGAAAATCGAAATGTATGATTTTCTCGAACATTCTAATTTTATCGAAATTAAACAAGAGTACCCATTTTTCTTAAAATGTCTGGGAAATCTTAATATAAAAATTAAAAAAATAAAAAACTTAAGCCTCTGAAATATGTCGAAGATAGAAAGATTAGGGGTAGTGATATCAAAAAATCCATTGCACCATTTTAAGGGTAATTATTTATTACTTATGCGTAGAAAAAATTATTAAATTTCGACGAAAACTGAAAAAAATTGATTTTACTCTTCGACTTTGGGGAGTGAATTTCCCAACATGAGATGGCGGAAAATCTCCCGGGGACCATATAGACCAAGTCAAAATAATGCCGCGCGTTCCCATAAATGTTTTTCGTACGGCACACTGATTGCGAGTAAGTACGTACACTTTAAAAAAGGTTTCATCAAAATCGGTTCGTGTTCTTGCGAGTTTCGAAGTTTTCACGATCTTTCGGGTTTATTTCCTGGACTTATTTATTTGATTTGGGTTTGGAAAGCTAACGAGACGCGATTTTTCAAGATAGTTTTTAATTTTAAACAACTTTTCTTACTTTACTCTTGAGCCAAATTTATATTTTTTCGGACATACCTCGTATGTGACTGATAAATTTTGACTTTCGATGGTTATATTTTGGATTTTAGATCATGCATCAACTTAGACAATAAATAGGTATGGTGCAGACTTTTTGATTGGTGCCGTGTAAGGGTCTTAGTTTGCGTGATTTTTTATATTTTGTCGTAATCGAGTAAATCGTCGCCAAGTCTAAATAGGTATTTGCACAATAATTGTGATTAATATTATTAACGCTCTGCATCGGTAACAACTCGTTAAACCCTTCATTTTCAACGAAATAATCCTTTAAACCTTGTTGCATTAGAATTAAAATGTTTGTGGTCTTGTCGTTTCTATTTTGTTTAAAAGCAACGTTATCCGCTTATTAATTTTCCAAAAGCGTTTCGGCGCCCCCAACAAATCTACCGCACGAAAATCGGCTTCAGGATTTGCCTTGGCCTTTGTAATCTCGTTAAACAAACAGCTTTATTGTTAGTTTTCGTATATAGTTGATAACGGTATTTCGGGATAATTACGCGCGCTAGACAGCGTCCAAGTTCGGCCTCCTCTTTGATTTACGTTTATCCTGTTGTCGCAACAAACGTGGCGCTTCGTCGCGAAATTTTAATTATGAAACAAAGCGCGCCTATCTGATTAAAAACCGAGCACGAGCTTTTAATTCCCCAATTAAAACTTACAACTTCATGACGGGAAGACGAAGTAATTTTATACATTTAAGTAACGGTGACAACGTTTCGTATCTCTTCCAAACAAATTAGGATAATAATAATAAATTGGAATAAAGGCGAAAAGGATTTTTTCTGTTAACGAATTGTGCTGCGCGTAACGAATAATTAAAGGTAGTTGTTTTATTATTATCGTAAGTCGTAAGTGCAAAGTTGCGTTGTATGCTTTTGTCCGTTATCGCTTGGATTTCCATTGCTGTGCTGCCATCTGCGGGAAAAGCTCCGCATCGACGCAATTTCCTACGATACATTTTCCTGTCCGGAATACCGGATTCCGGAAGCCAAGACAGAGTCCTGGATTTGTAATGCGAACGCGAATGGCCGGAAATCGCACCTTTTTTTTTTTGTTTTTTTCGATTATCTTTCTGCTTCAATTTCAATTGTATGACGTTAATGGGAGGGCCGTTAGAATAGTTTTCGTGGAAACGATCGCTTCGACGTCTTAAAGTCGACTGGGAACTTGTTAATTAAACGGGATCGTAATTTTTCAGGCGAAACCGTTCCAGCGTCACCGTTACTTCCAGTAGCGACCCAGCAAACTCCCGGACAGCTACACGTCCAGCTCACGGTACCGCAGGGTCCGCCGCCCGCTTATCCGAACCTACCGCCACTTTCGGTGCACAGCACCCTGCAGCATGCGCTTCTTCAGCAGCAGCTCTTGCAGAACCCGCAGTTCGTGCAAGCGAACGCGAACGCCAACAATCATAGTTCAGGTAAGTCCACGCTTATTACCACCACCATAAGCTAATTTGCCAACGTTCCATCTGGCATTGAAAGTAGGATTGATTGGTCGAATGTAACGGCGGAAAGTACTACTTTTTCTTTTAGTACCTACCACGAATAACGTTTTTAATTTGACCCTATATGCCTCGTTCGTAATAATTTCAAATTACTCAATCTAACGTCATGGTTTTTATACAAACAATACAATTATCTATGGTTAAATAACGAGATAATACAACGGCAAAAATAAAACTCCAATGAACCGTCTTATGAAAGTTAAACGTTTAAAATGAGCGAGTCTGTTATGAAATTGCGACGAAGTAGACGACGACCACATAAGTCGTCCTCTCCTTCATTCCTCGAACGTTTTCGAGGAGGACGAAGGCGCTCGTACTCCAAACACAATGGAAAACGAGGAAACAATTTAACTTGAGCGCTCTAACTCCAAACTAAGGCTGCTTTACACTAATCTCGGCGTAATTTTCTCGAATACTTGCACTTAATTGGATCGGAGAGATTAAAATGTATTTAAAGTGTTAGTCGAAGTTAATATTTGAACTGTTAATTGGTTTCGTAGCGAGTAGCGATAACGGGCGAAAATTAGTTCTCGTGTTTACATTTGATTATGGTGCATGCGTTCAAGTGGCTCGAAGATAATTTTGTATTATGCGGGAAAATAATTGGGATAATTGTCTTGCAATTGACGTCGATCAATAGCGCCGACGTCGAGTGTCGACGCCCACGCGAGATGGCGCCTCCGATTTAGCAACCGCGCGTGATTGTTTTAGCATTTTTACACTAATAAACTAAATAATAGTTTGCACGAGGTCGTTTAGCTCATAATATATATGCGCAAGTATACGTTATTCACGATAGGTTCCGATTTCGTCATCAAAACCTCGTATTTGACAGTAGTACTAATAGATTGGTGGTAGTTTGTCTTTGCCATGCCATGTGTGAATCGGTAGAATACGCCACGTTCAAAATTTTAATTAAACCGAATATTACAAATATACAATTTAGTAACTTTTTATGCACGACGTGCATCGGAACCTATCGTGAATAACGTATACCTGCATATATCGCGGTTGTTTAAATATTCCTTGAACTTACATAACTTTGTGAAAGGGAACTAATAACGACAAATGGGATCGGGCCAAATACCTAATTAATGTACTAATTATAATTTGTTGGAAACGTTGTATAATAGATTTTTATATTTTATAATAATTGTAGAAAGTGTCCGGACTGCATAACGGCAGGTGTTTTTGTAATTTTTGTAATCGGTTTCTAAAGTGATCGGTTAATTAAGGAATCGAGCTAATCGAACGTTAAATTTGAATCTAATGGGAAAAAATTAAACATTGCTACCGGACAAACATCACAATACGTTCGAGCCAACCGAAAACCGAACATCTACATGTTCGTTTCGTTAATCCGCCTATACCTAACAATAGGTGCAAAATTATAGAAAGCGTAACACATTTTTTCTTAATTAAGCTCGGTATTTATGTCATATTCAATATGGGAATTTGGGTCTTTAGAATTAATATTAACGGCGATCTAATTGTATGTTAAATTTTTTCGATGTTGTTTTCCATTCAAAATGTTTCACCTCGTGTTGCGAATTTCTCCAAAAAAAATCGCAGCTGTCGACAACATATTTACCTAATGAGCTGTTAATGTGCGTTAAATTTTCTTAACTGTTTTAATACGGCCTGATGACTTACATCTATAATGAATACCTACGTATTTTTGTTTAACTAATTCCTCGGTTTAAGTTGTACACTACAGTAAAAAGGAATTGTCGCCTATCAAGTCATAAGTACTTGGTTTTTAATAATTAAGCTCTGGTATATGTACTTCAATTCCCCATTTTGAGCGAGCGGACATCGAACTAAAATTTATTCGATCAAATAAGTTACAGATAGTTCGTCTGCAGTCTACGTGTCTAATCGCGTCGTCTGCATTTTCTCGTTCAACGTCTGCCAACTCGAAATAGAAAGGGAAGTTCGAGAGCTTAATAAGTTGCTTAATTCTCGATCGACGCGGCGACAGTTTATCTAAAGTCTCGTTTTCACACATACAAGGTTAAAAAAAATCTCACAACAATTTTCGGAAATTTATATGCGTGGATACGCTAAAATAATAATTGAAAATCTTTTTTAAATCGAAAATCCGAATCTAGACGAAACCTCAACTTTCGCGCAACAGTCCTTATTTTTGATTTAGTTCATTAAGCGTTAACGCGATATTTATACCCCCACAAACAGCACGACCTGAGATTTAGACGGGTCGATAACAAGACAATGTTTCTCTGCCAAATCGAGCGGGTTTTCTATATCGGTATTGATCAAATTATTTGCGACATCGACATTTCTCGCCTCAAAGGAATGATATAATTATTGTATATAAGTATAAATCGTGCAGAGTAAAGGCCCAAGTATCGATCCTCGAGGCACCCCAGTGGTTAATGGATAGTAAATGTAGTAGTTCTTAAACGCACGTTGGGAGCTGCAAACTCCCGCGGAATGGACACGTCGAATATTCCGTAACGTTGCGAAAACGAGGTTTAAAAGTAAGCTTTTGTCGCTTGTTTTCATCTTTCATTTTTCTTATTCATATAACGTAAACCATCGTTATATAATCTTCAACATAAAGCCTCGTTTCCACGCTTAAATTGTTCGGAACATTGCGTGGAACAATGTTGGACGCAAACTCCATTCGCCGTCTCCGTGCTACGGGAATTTGCTCACGACGGTTGTTTCTACGTTTCCACGCAGCATTTCCAACATTGCTGTGGGATTTTGTGTTTGTACAATAAAGAAAAAATTAGTAGACGTCTTGCGAATAAAATTTAGTAAATCAAGAACCATCCCCGTTAATTTTAGCTGCTAGTAGAGTCCCGTCACCTGATTCGCGGTTTAATTAAATTAATTCGCGTTTTAATTTAATTAAACCGCGAATTAAATAAAACCGCGAATCAGGTGTCGGGACTCCACTGCTCTTGATTAATCAACATTAATTTTTAGCAATAAAAATTGGGTAGGAGCTGAAAAAATTGAAAGTCAAAAGTAGTAGGTAATTTTATAGAGGTCGATTAAAACTAATTGAGCTTAATTTGATTCCTAACCTGTAATTTAAGAGACTTTTGTGTTGATTACAGAATCAATCGATTTTAAAATCGGCTGTATATACATACAAACTGATTTATATACTAATTAAAATTTTAACCGAATAAGGAAACATTGGTCAGTTACAAATCCTGTGCCAATATTAAAGTTAAAAGTTGCGTGGGTGCTTCGGATGTTCATCCAAAAGCGGCTTCGCACCTAGTTTTCATTTCATTTTCGTTGCGTCGATGCGATCTTCCTCTGCTGTTCCTTTTCTTGCTTAGCATTCGCCGTTTTCGGCGAAAATGGAGGAGGAGAACCAGGTGTGTGACGCCACTTTTGGAGAAAAACATCCACGCACTCTGTTAAATTTTAATATTATTAATTTTGGACAAAGTGCCACAAGTTTAACAACGCCATAGTTGTTAATTTCAAAGAAATATCACGAACGTCGCCAAAGATGGTCAAAATCGAGAAACCGAAAGGGCAACGTCTAAATAATAAACGGACAACGTCTAAATAATAAACGGACACGTATACTTATACCGTTGAAGATCCAAGGCCAAGGGCATTTCGTTTAAAAATTTCTCGGATGAAAAGATTAAATTCTGAGCCGCGACTGGTAAAATCGCGTTTTTATCTTTTTTAATTAAAATATCTTCTTGAAATATGATCGCGAAGGAACTTTCGAAGTCCCGAATTATAGGTTTGCTTGTTTTGTGTACGTAAAGGTTAGATAAAGATGTGATTGCCGCGATGAATTATCTTGATCTTTAAATTATTGATCGACGATTTAAATTGAAAATTCGATCGATTAATCCGATTCAAATGGAAACGGTGAAAGACTACCACGTGATCTATCGTTTTAATTCTATTTTGTATTATCAAAAGTGCAAATTGTTTTGCTCTCGACAATGGTCGCATTCAGGGAATGGTAGCGCTGTAGCGCTTTATCGAAGCGATGCTCTGAATGGCGTCCGCTTTACTCGCAGTGCTGCAACGCTTTAGTAAAGCATTAAAGCATATAAATATTCCGCTTTAACGCTTTATAACTAAATAAAGCAATGACGCATCCATGCGTTTTAACCTAACAAATTATGTTTCTTGTGTATGTTTTGGTTTGTGCAAAAAATAAAGATGACTTATAACGTTACGATTCGGAGACAAAGTCATTTCCCTTGCAGTAACGTAAGAAGAAAGGTTGAAGATATTACAAGGTAAGTTTTACATAAAAATTTGAGTGTTTTACTAATTAACTGTATAATTGAAGTGATACAAGAAGATGATTGTTTTGAACAACATTGTGCAAAACTGCATTTAAATCATCATCCGCAACAATAAATTCAATCAAGTTATTCATTTCTTTTTACAAAATTAAGTTATATAAATATTGTAGATAAACACATGTGCAACTTATTTATAGGTTACCAAAAACAAACAAAATTGCCAACCTAAGAATTAAAAGCTGAAAAATAACTAGTACCAAAAATGTTTATTCAGGCAAGATAAAGCGTTACAGCGCTGCAGCGTTTCGACGCTACAATTCCCTGAATGCGACCATTCAATTAAGAAGCATCGTGTACTTGTAGAACTTTTTGAATTTTGTTTGTCTCATTTAAATTTCGATCGCCCTGTATAAACATCGACCTTAGCCAGTATTCTAATATCAAATAAGTTTGCCGACGACTGAGCTTGGCCTTGTATGTTTTTTGTTATCGCGAGGTGCAAAAATCGTTCCCGATAAAATAAACTTTCTAAAATTTTAAACAAAGCATTTTGGTGTTTACGTAACAGAAACGTGGTCAGATTCGAACGACGACTAGCGTTTTAAAAATTCCCTTTAGTTTAAGTGTGTACTTCGACGGTGTCCGGTTTAATAAGGAGTGCGTGTGAAGACGTTTAGACTTTGAATTGTGCTTTCAGTGTCGATGGTGTACTCTTTAAAATTGGGAATCAACTAGATGCAATTTTACACAATTATAATGATGCAAAGGTCAGGATTTTTTTTTAATTTGTTAATTTATTGCTAACTTATAAAGGCGCTAGAATTAGTTACTTTCAATTCAAAACTTCGCATCTAGTCGGCTTATTCTTTTATCGTGTTTAACCGATGGAGAGAAACGTCGTTGTGACGCAATAATCTTTGAAAGGTTCGATTTTCAAGTATTTAGTCGATAGAGTGCGAAAGGGCCGTCATAAATGAATCTCATTTTCTAGCGACTAAATTACCTATTTAAAAATTTAATACGAGTTTCTACCAATATGTTTCTCGGAATGTTGGGTCAAATGTTTGGCTCGAATCGGAGAGATCAACTTCTGTATTTCCCATCTGTATTTGCCCTTTCGAATGCGTAAAATAATGCATTAAACAAATATCAATCGACTCGCAGGGAAATCAAAATTATTTCTAATCTAAAGCGAACTAGAATTTAGAATATTTAGTGGAAAAATTAGGAGCTTTATCAAGTTGACGCAATGAAAAAAGTTGTTGTTAGGTCACGGTTTCACGTACGTACAGGGCGATTGAGGGGGAAACCGCCACATTTTGGGAATACGTCTGGGAGTCCGAAACGAGCAAAAGAATTCCTATAAGCATAGATCCGTTACTCACCGGTTAAGGAGATATTAGTTGCAATTAATAAGAACCGACGCGCAATAACCTCGGTATCGAATTTCCATGTAATGTCTCAAAACAGCCCAATTTTTTCATTTTTCTCGAAAGAAACGCACCTTCTGAAAAATCATATTCTCAAGATTATTTTAATAAGGATTTCAAAAAAATCGTATCACTTTTTTCAGATTATCTCGATATGATGGGCAGAGAATTTTATGCCGATCCCAAAACATATTTCACATTCCCGATCAAATAATTAATAACGGAGATGGCTCACGGTCAGTTTAAAATTTTTGATCGGCCGCCAATCGGGAGCGGATCGGTCGATTTGGCTGGTTAACGAACTCGTCCTTCGTATTCGTAAAGACAATATACTGTCCAAATTTCAGCCTTCTCCGATCAAAATTGCGACCGGAATCGTGTCCAGAAGATTCGATTTGCATTTTCGACTAAACGCATGGCGATCTCGTTTATCTTGAGTGATACGAAGCTGATTAAATAAGGACAAAAAGTTGCGCATTTTTAAGCTGATTAATAATGGTTGGAAAAAATTTGACCTGCCGTTTTTCATTTTAAAAATATCGCAAAAAAATTGAAAATTGAGATTTTCGTTTTAAAATTTAATTAATAAAAAACGAGGAATTTAAAAATACTTTTGTTTTTATTATGAACGCCCATAATAGTTTTATTTTCGTTTGAATGCAGAATTGTAAGGTCAAATTTTTTTCCACATTATTAACTTTGCCGCAATTTAACCGATTTCGTATCTCTTAAGATAACCGAGATCTCCATATGCATTTACGCGAAAAACGGACACCCTGTTTATATGAACGATCTATATTTTCGTGATCTAGGGGGTTAAGATCGGAGAAAATCTAAAACGGACACATCGGGCAAAACTTGCTAAAGTTTTTCGCTTTTCTTCTCAAGTCGGCTGTACAAAAAATTGTTCTCTAATTGTGTCGTTTTGACCCTTAAGTCACTTAAATACGTAGGTACTACTATCGCAATGCCTATGCGTTATTCGCTCATCGCAAAGAAACGTTTGAGAATCGGAATTGTTTGGCCTGTTTTGGTTTCCTGAATATATTCTCCAAATGTGGCAGTTTCATCCACAATCACCCTGTATGTGTCAAGTGTAATCGAAATCGTTCAGAGTTGAGATCACCTAATATGATCATTATTCTCGATTACAATGTAGGTGTAGTTTCTTGTTGGGGGGGGGGGTCTCCCAAAATATCGTTACCGTACAGTTCACCGAAAGGACAATTTTCCGAAAAGGCAATTCGCCGAATCACAATTTACCGAAATTATAGTACACCAATATTCAGTCTAAATTACGGGTTTAAACTTGCCAACAAATTGATGGGGTGTTTAAATTGAGCATGTCACGCATTTCGCTTAATTTAATTCCGTATTTTAATGTATAGGCTTCGTAAATTTTTTGGATTTAAACAATTTCTGCAAATCTAACCCAAGAACTTCAACGACGATTTTTTTTTAGAAAATAAGCTTTATTAAATTATTTTAACATTGTATATTGGCGCTTTAGTTTCGGAGATGTATTTAATTTGTTCGATGGAAGTGCGAAGAATTCAGGTTCGACTGAATATGTAATAGTTGCAGGGCTCTCGCTTGTTATACAATATTAATATATTATATATTATACAATATTATATATATTATATTATTATAATATTAATATTATTACAATGTTATGTATTCTTTCGTGAAATTTTGAATTTAATTTAAAAATATTACAGAAGGTCGTATAAAATTACATTCATTCAACGTTATATTTGGTGAATTGTGATTCGGTAAATTGTCCTTTCGGCGAATTGTCCTAAATCCCCAAAATATTTTATGTAGTGCATAAAAAGTTACTAAACTGTATATTTGTAATATTCAGTTTTGAACACCTGCACACGTACGACACGGCAAAGTAAATACCGCAATCCTGTTGGTGCTGTAAAAATACGAGGTTCTATTGATGACGCGGATCGGAACCTATCGCGAATAACGTTTAGGCGCTTATATTTTTCGTCGGACACGCCGCCGGACACGTAAAAGGGTAAATTCGTTATCTTGCGAATTGATGTTCTCGATTCTCGCGAATACGTGCGCGGATTAATTTGCCCGTCGCGACACAGCAAAAATCTCCTCCCTTATTTTAGGGTGGCGTTTTGTAAAAGTTATCGCCGCCAATATTAACTCTGCGGTTGTCGTGATTAGAACATCGACACGACCACGTAAACAGAAAAGAATTAAACTGTCCGCGGTTTGTAATTAAATCCGCGTACGCGCACCATTTCGGGGAGCAATTTTTTGTTTTTTTAGTACGATACGTAGTAGAAATTACTCGTCGTTCGCTTAAAAGTACCGTATTCCGTTCGGGCACGTTTCTAGGCGTACCTAATTAAATAACACGCGTACTTTAAACGTCATGGACGGTACGCGCAATGTTGATGGCACGATTCTGTGTCGGACGGCGGCGTCGAAAACGTTTCGACTGACGGTTTTCTGTGTAATTTGCGACCGCATTTTCCGCACGAGCGTTTCGAAAAAGAACTCGCGGAACCGTAAATGGATTTAATTCTAACGGTATACTAACGCCATCGACAGGAAGTGTGCTCGATATTTTGGAGTGCAGGGAAGTATAGGTCAGTGTGGTTGGTATGCGAAGAGGGGCGAAAACGCCGGGGACGCCGGGCGCCCGTAACGCCTCATTCTGCCGATAGACGCCGCGTCGGTAGCGTCGCTCAGTTTTATGTGTATCTCTAATGACTGTGCCGTTGCCCCTTTGTGTTTGTGTGCAACTGGGATTGCTTTGTTTTTGTATGTGAGCGATGTGCCGTTAGCCCCCGTGGGGGCACATGGGGGGAGAGCCTGTTGCCCGGTTCTGCTCCACCGTGCCAGTGCGGTGCTTGCGCTGACGGGGACACCCGTCTAATCTCAAATGATGGGTTATATTATGGGGTGCACCTGCTTCAAAGGTACGAATTTTTATGCGTTATTTTTTATGCAGCAGAGCTCGTGTAAACCTCGAAACCTCGACAAAATTGACCCGAATTAAATAAGTAATCGTTATTATCAAGGTTGTTTTTCTTTTTTTTTTTTGAATAAACGTCGCGCGATTCGTTTACGTTGATAATTTAATTAATTTTTTTTTACAAGCGAAACGGTGCAAAAGCGACTTTCTGTCGCATTACGAAATATATTAATTACCGTGCAAAAAAGCCCGCCCGTCGGTGCTGCGGCGTCTTGGCGGTCGTTCCGAAGCGCGGCGGGGATGCAGATGCCCAAATGAAAATTCGGGATGTAGAAAGGTGGCGGAAGTTTAATCGAAAATTCCGCACCTCAAGTGTATACGGTTTCGATTGAATTAATTTAATTTTTTTTTAAATTAATTAGTAACGTAATGGCATTTTGTAAGTGAATAGGTATTAGAAATTATGAGCGCGTTACTAATAAGTTTGTGTGTGTGTTGTTGCCGTTGGTATTTCCTTGAAATTGTTTCGTTAATTCGTACAATTATTTTTGGGGTTGGAACGCGTAACTTAAAGCGAATTACGCCGTTTTTTTTTCTTGCTCTATCCTCGATAATTTTTCAAGTTTATCTTGGAAATCAAGCCTCCCCCCGAATACCCCCGATCGATAAGCTGCCCATTAGAGATTAGGATGTAGTTTATATACCACACGTAAAACGAACTTCCGGCAATAAAACTAAAAGTTTGCGGCACGATACACAAACCTCTCTTGGCATCGTCGTCGGGGGGGGGGGGGGATCGCACGCGCTCCGGGGAATTTTTCGATATTATTTATTTTTTTGGATGGACCCGGGAACGTTCGAAGATATTTAAGGCCTACATTGAAACGCGCGCCCTGATCTTTACCTGGACGGGGGCGGACCTTACTTTTCCCGGGCCTACTCCGATATTGAAATTTTAAATGCGAACAAACAACACACGATGATAAACCGGTGCCAAGCTCGTTGCTGTTCCACGTTCGATTTAACCTTTTATTAACAGTTACGATTTTCGTAAATGCAGCGACTTTCGTTAAGTAAGTAAACAACCCGTTTTTTTTTTTATTATTCGGTGTGATCAAAACATTATTTCCGTATAGACGCGCATCGAATTTCGATATAAAAGTAATCTGTTGTTTTAGTGCAGTAGTGAGTTTCTCGTTAAATTCTTATCGCGGTCTTCCCCTACTACACTATTAATAGATTTCCGTGGAAACACGAGAAAAAATGTGGGGTGAATTAGATCGTTGTATCCCGTAACGTTCGCTCGAAATCCTCGTCTAATGCTAATTTTACTAGCGACGATAATTATAACATAAATATTAGAATAACTGAAACGAATAAAATAAGAATCCAACGAAAGGATTAAAAATAAATAATTAAAACTCGGAAGTTTAAGGGAGCAAAAAATTATTTTGAGTTATAGAATATTTGAAGTGATCTAGTGGGCCTGTCGCTCGACTGCCCTTCTAGCGCATTAACGGCTGCGGGTTCGAATCTCGCTATTACGCACCTAACAAACAAGCGCTGGACACGGTTTGGTACTCAGGAGAATACACCTCCTGGGGAACACCGCTGCTAAATACACACAACTGCTGGACGTATGTGCACAGATCGCGAGTCTATTAAATAAATTTAAAAAAAAATTAATATTTAAGTTGTGGAATTTTTTTTTACTGAAAATAATACACGAAAAATCCAAGAAAAACTAAATTAAATCAAACAGAAAAATGCTATTTTTTTCCGAAATAATTTAGCGATTAAATTTTGGCGCATAGCCTCTCGCGCGCGTCTTTGTTTCATAAAAATTTTCGATTCTTTGGTTGGCGAGCGAAAAATATAATCTGACGTGTTTTCGTTCATAGCGAAAAGAAGTTTTGTGGTCACAAAAGTCCGCTAATTTTTTTTTTAAATTCTTGCACGATCCGTGTTTAAACCGGCGTGAGCCGGGTTGGTTTCTATCTTAAATTTTTTTTAATCGTATTTTAGCATGGAAGGACCAAATGTGGGTCGAATTAATTTATTTTTGAATATTATTGCTTTGGCAGAGTAGTGTTTTTGATTAACAGATGATAAGATGATTTTTTTTCGATTTTCTGGTATCGTTTATTGGTGTTAGTTATTACGGTTATTTTGGTTTTAGTTGGTTTAGCTTTTTTTTTGACTTTGTTTGAACGTAAAATTTTGGGTTATATTCAAATTGCAATTAAACTTGTCTCTAAGGAAATTAATAGGCCATTTATATCTAATTATTTATCTTATCCTGTCGTTTTATTATTTTTTTCTTTATTTTTATGGGTTTGTATTCCTTATATAACTGGTTTAGTAAATTTTTCTTTTAGATTATTGTTTTTTCTTTGCTTATCAAGTTTAGGGGTTTGTGTTATTACGATTGCTGGGCGATCTTCAAATTCTAGATATTCACTTTTGGGTGGTTTACGATGTGATGATTAGCTTTGATTTTAATATCTTTTTTAGTTGTTATTTCTGGGTCAAATGTTTATGATTTTTTTTTTGTTTATCAAAATTTAATTTGATTAATTTTTTTTTAGGATTTCCTTTAATACTTATTTTATTTGGCTCCATTCTTGTTGAAACTAATTGTACTCCTTTTGATTTTGCAGAGGGCTTATCTGAATTAGTATCAGGTTTTAATGTTGAATATAGAAAAGGTGGGTTTGCTTTAATTTTTATATGTGAATATTCAAGAATTCTTATATTTATAAGGTGGTGAGTTGAATTTGGCTTTTGTTGTTTTTTTTTGTCATTTGTATTTATTTGGGCACGAGGATCTTTACCTCGTTTTCGTTATAATAAGTTGATATATTTAGCTTGAAAGAGTTATCTTCCTATTTCATTAAATTGTTTATTTTTTGTTTGTTTTGATTTAAAAATTTACATTTTTGTTCTTGTTATTTAGTTAATAAATGTTAGTATAAGTTAATAGGGGTAAACCTTTATTATATTTTCAAAATATATACTTAAATACAAATTCATTAACTATTTTTTGAAAATAATGTCTCAAAAAGGGATGATAGGAGGGGATACACGATATACGATTGTTAAAATTTGTCCTGTTAAAATAAATGATGAGAAAAGCTAACTACAATTTCCTCGTCTGTGGAATATTCACCAATAATGCGGTCACTGTCGACGTTTTAAGAACTCATCTAGACTCGCATTGTTATTAATATTCAGAAACGTTTTGCTTTTGTCAAATTGTTGTATGAAAGTTCAATTCTATGCTTCTTTTTCATCTGCTACTTGTATTTGATCATTCAGAAGCTTTTTTCTTAATTGTGCCAACGTTATTTTCGTCTTCATCAACGTAAAAGTTGTGTTTTTCAAAGCCAGCTTTACTACATACATATAACCACTGCTTTTTCGCTTATCACCGCGTATTATGTAATCGGTATTCAAGTAGTGTCTTCCACTTACGGATGTTCGACTTAAAGAGACAGAAACTGCAGGGGACTCGAGTAAATTTCGAGATATGGGAGTTCGAGTTGGAGTAGTTCCGACTGTATTTGATTACGATCATTTTATTTTGTTCAAGTAAAAATAACGGCACGAAAATGTGATTTGCAGTTCTCGCAAGAATTTAATTTTAAGCAGTTTTCAGTTCGGCAAGTTTAGTTTTGTTGATATTCGGTTTTGTAAGTTTGCTTAAAAGCTTTCACGAACAAAAGTGCTTTTTAAAGCTGTAAAGTATATAAAATACGGGTATTATTAAGTATTATTATTTGAAACGCGTTGCTCGTCACAAAACTGACAAAGATAATCGTCAAACATCTTCCAAATAATTGAAAATTATTGAGTTAATAACAGTAGATTACTTATAATATCGTCAAATTTTGACTAATAAAAGACAAACAAAAACATCGGTTAACGATTTTTCAAAGCTTCCCGATAGAATTCTGCCAGAATTGCAAGCCGGATCTTTGTTTTCAATTAAATCGGAACCCCAATGCTTCTCTATCTCGACCGTTCGATTATCCGTATAGGTTCGAAAAAGAACCGAGTTTTCCCGAGTTTAGTCGAAATTTCTGAACTAATCCGAATTCCATCGATCGATCGATTAATTTTCATCGCTGATTAGTTTTAGTGCCTTTACGTAGATGCTTGTTGAACTCGGGGGATACGCGCCCTTTCCATTTTTGAGGACGATTCGCGAGGCACGGAAACCGTGGAAATTCGCTATTAACCTACCCGCTATATACGTATAATTCGTTTCGCGGATTCATTTAAATTACAAAAAAGAAAACCTGCTACGCGTGCATTAACAAATATGTAGCGAACACACGAGTTAAATCGATAACAATAAAGGCCGTCGGTTTGCGATTTGTTTGTTCGATAATGCGTTTGTAATGTAATCATTTCATGGACAACGAAATCTAATACGAAGCGCGGGACGTTCGGCCCTAATTAATATACGAGCCCGTCTATTTTTCACCCAATAATCGCTTCGATATTAAAATTAATGTGTAGGCACGGCCATTTTCTATATTTCATTCGATTTTACTATACAAACAAAATTCGTTCGTGCGCCGTTTCTCCGAAGGACGCGAACGGTTAATTATTAAACGAAATAATAAAGGGCGTCCTTTGTGGTAAAACGAATTTGGAAAAATACCAACGAAATTTCGTGGGGGGTATTGTGATATTGACGTGCCGATGCCGGCCCAAATATCGGGGCGGCCGAAATATGCGCGCGAATGAATTTCGAATCCTGACCTGATCCTGATCGTAAGCGCCCGTTTTGTCTAAAATTAATTAAACGTCGCCGTTACGTTTTTGTGACGATCCCGCGGCGTCCATTCCAATTTATTGGCGGGACGAAGGAGGACGTTTAAAGCAATTAATAAACGACTACCATTGGTTTATTTATCGTTTTTTTTTATTCTGGTCGCGCGTCGCGCGTAACGAACAACGGGCGGCACGACGTCGACGTTTTCTAAAGAGCTTTTTGCCCTACACATTTTGCTCCGAAGCTTTTGCGATGGAAATGGCGGGCTGTCTGTTTTTTTCCTCAGACTATTAGTTTTGGTCTGTCACTTACATTTTGACAGAGTTTTCGCGTTAATGTAATTAAAAAAAAAACAATACTCCTAGTACGGATGTTAACCACAATATCGGTTTGAAGAAAAGAAGGCTATTTGCCAATTTGGTATATAGTAAAGAAGAAAAAAAGATAAATAACCGTTTGTGCTCGTGTACCTACAGGGTGTTTGGAATGTTCTGTTTGTTGCACCATTAAAGAGATTTTTGAGTGATAACCCTTGCGATTGCTTGTAAGATAGGATGTCTAAATGGCCTGTTCCGGTATCGTGTTCAAAGTCGGAACGTTTCGCTCGTAACGCGAGTAGAAATTATCTTTCGAGCGCCTACGTTTATCGAAAAAGCACTTTTTAATGTAAAATTAGAGATTCGAGTCGACGAAATTTTGAAATCGACAAATGCTAGGTTTTGACGATGTTATTAGTCGCAGGATTTCTCTCGACCCTGTAATTACTTTATCCTATAACAAACATCTGTACGTTGGCGCGGGTTTCGAAAGCCATCGAATTTTGTAGCCGACCCATCAAACTCAATAATGCAAATCAATCTTGTTCGAACCTATTCGGACTCGATTAAACCTACCTCGCGTCTTACTAGCGATCAATTAAGGTCATTCTTCATTCTTCATTCTTCCTATTATTTTGGGGGTCGATTCGACCCAAAATTCATCTTTAATTTTAAATTACTTGCTTATTATTATTTTTTTTAAATCTGGTTTCGATTTTTACACATTGCTTGTACGTCAGTGAGACGCCTACGTTTTTAAAAGGAATTAATTTTAGGAAATAATTTACGTTCACGCGCCGATTATCTTCAGGGTATTTAAGACCCATTACTAAATCATTACGGTAACGACATATTTTTTTTCAAAATATTAATGCAAATTAGGAGCGCGAAGTTGGCACGTCATTAAAAGCACAAACGAAAAAAATTGTGCCAATCGTTTGTGCTTTGTTTATGGACGTTTGTGCACGATATAAAAATTTTGCACGACACGCCGTTTTCGAGTTATACAAGAATTAAAACCTGACGCTTAGCACGTCGTCGTCGAAAGTATGTACAATCAAAAACAATATTGCAGTATTTTGTAATATTTGTAGTCATTGAAGAATTTTAGCATGGTAGGCCGTTTATTTAGGCAGTACGGTGTAGTATGTCCGTACCGACTATTACTATTTTTTAAAATTTTAGAAATTAAAAATTAACAAATCTACTTAAGCAGTGTACATTCAACTTTCTTAGATATATATTACAATTGTATAAATCTTTAAAAATTCTATTTGATATTTCTGATACTGATAAGCAAGTTTATGAAAGATACATCTACCTATCAAAATCGTATATTTTTATTTCGTCTGTATGTGTTCCTTTGCGGTAATGGAAAGTTCCTTGATATAGAAATACGGTGAATTATTATTTCATTTTTGCCATAGATATTTGTGGTATTTTATGTAATTTATGTACAGTGTGATATAATACGGGAATAAAATAAAAGTAACTATTCTGTTCATTGCTTAATAAGGGGAAATATACAAAGCTGCAAAACTATTTTAAATTTTGCGCCTTTATTAATGAACTAATTTGTATGAAATTTTTAGGATATATATTTTAAGTTTTGCTCTACATGATGGTAGATAAATTTAAAAAAAAAACATACTGGTACAGCAATTTAAAAAATTTAAAAGCAGAAAATCAACGTTTTGGACCTACCAGCGTGTTATAACTTGCACATACCTATCTCGCCATTTACGACACATCTTACTAACCTTCAATGATACCTACCTACTATTTATTTACACACATACCTACATTATATAGAGGTATAGGTACTTAAAATTAGAACGAAAAAAATATAGACGAAATACAGACGACGAAGAACCAAATGAGTAGGTATATTAATAAATGTTAGATTTTATATGCGGCCCGTGATAACTTATCATGAGCTCAATGTGGTCTGAGGAAACAAAAAGTTGAACACCTTTGATCTACATTTTCTATGTTATTTTATCAAATGCATTTACAATGTGTGAAGATAAATCATTTATAACATGTCATTTTTGTGTACTTTACTATTGATTTTATTATGAATATAAACGATTTACCTGCACACATAGTAAATGGCAAAGGTAGACTACTATTTACTCATACTGTGTGAAACAGCATCATCTACTAACTTTGTAGTGATAATGTGCATCGGAATAAAATTTGAATAGTCTATATTTTACGTAGTTGGAATGACGCATTCCGAACCGAATCGGACAGTCTGGAGAATAATTATTTATCGCAATTGTACATACAAGTTTTAAGAATATAGATATGATATGATCTGCATTCTTGTACTTGTACGAAAATCAACTACTTTCAATAGAAGAGTACGTTTACAAACTTGAACGACCTTGTATAAATAGTTAATATTTTTTGACGTGCTGATTATAAAATTCCCGATAGTTACAAATATTCCAAGAAGTATTTAAATACCTACTAATGAATGCTGTAATATTGTTTTTGATTGTATGTATATTCAACGACAACGTGTTAAGCATCAGGTTTTAATTTTTGAAAACTTGAATAAAATTTTACAATGTGCAGAAACGTTCATAAACAAACCACTACCGATTTCACAATTGTTTTCGTTTGTGTTTTCAAATGATTTTTCATTTTGATTTTTGAATAACTCGAAAACGGTGTGTCGTGCAAATATTTTATATAATGCACAAACGAAGCACTAACGATTCCTACAATTATTTTCGTTTGTGCTTCCAAATGATTTTTTATTTTAATTTTTAAATAACTCGAAAACAGCGTATCGTGCAAAAATTTTATATTATGCATAAACGATCACAAACGAAACACTAACGATTGCCACAATTGTTTTCGTTTGTGCTTTCAAATGATTTTTTATTTTGATTTTAAAATAACTCGAAAACGACGTGTCATGCAAAAATGTTGTATCGTGCACAAACGTTCATAAACGAAGCACTAACGATTACTACAATTGTTTTCGTTTGTGCTTTCAAATGACTTTTTATTTTGATTTTTGAATAACTCGAAAACGGCGTGTCGTGCAAAATTTTTATATCGTACACAAACGTCCATAAACAAAGCACAAACGATTGGCACAATTTTTTTCGTTTGTGCTTCCAAATGACGTGCTGGGCGTGAAGTTGGCACGTCATTTTGATTTTTGAATAACTCGAAAACGGCGTGTCATGCAAAATTTTTATATCGTGTACAAACGCGCACAAACAAAGCACAAACGATGGGCACAATTTTTTTCGTTTGTGCTTTTAATGACGTGCCAACTTCACACACCTATGCAAATTCAGTTGGGATTTAGATACTTAATTGCTTTACAATTAGATAATTATAGAAAGTGCTTTCATATTGTTTATCTAGCGAGCAAGGGAAAGCGAGCACGAATTCCCGAAAGATCACCGCGTACGTAATAGCAAGATGTAAATAATGACTAAGAAATTAATAATGACATAAATATACAGTTTACATACAGTTCAAGGGGTTAGAGCTGAAACCGCTTAAGTGCGTTTTTAATTCAAAACGACTTAGGCATCTTATTGGATAATTGAAACTTAATTTTGTTTAGCGGGATAACAATCTTCGTGATTATTTCGATTTTTGCGCCATTTATGATGGAGAGAATAAACAATAGTTACGATTATTTTAATGATAAAACCACCCAAGTGCACTTTACAAGAGAACACCGTCAACTCGAAATTTAGAAATTCGACAGGGTTGTAGAGTTCCTCGTGATAAGAACGTTGCATATTTTTTGAACTGCCCAATCGTCGATGTTGATGAAACGAAAGGCCGTCGTCTTACGCTATTCACGACTAGACGCGATTTGAACTAAATTAAGAGTGCTAATGTATATCAAAAAACAATTTTCTCGAAAAAAGTTTTTCGAAAAAGTCATATTCTCTTAAGTGTTTTATTTTTCCAAAAAAAAATAAAGAAAAAAACAAACATTTTCGATTTCTTTTCTTTTCGTGTTAATTTTTAATAACCGTACAAAATAAATTGCGTTAACAAATTTAATGTTGAAAATACAAAAAAAAAACTTTAAAGGCTTATATCTCGACATTGTAACTTTTTGTTATTCAGTTGCTTTACCTACATTCACAGCATGGTTATTATCCGGGGATAATTTATTGTAATAATCGAACTTTTTAGAATTATGAAACGTTCGATGTAATCGAATATTTGGAAAAATGCTATAGAATTGAATAATTTTGTGGAAATGGTCGGTTGCCGTTGTTTACGAATTATAAAAATAACTCGATTTCTATAAAGATAATGAACTTACAATTAGTTGAATTAATTTATAAACGTTACAGTACCTGATTCGGTGTGGAGACAATTGCTCGAATTATGTGGATATAGTAGTGAACGTTTTATTTACACTTTGGGAGTCTAAATTACGCTATATTTGAAGGTGAACATTCGTTTTACCGGACATGTTCATTTTCAAATGTGGGCGAAAGGGGGTAAAGAGGATCGGTGTTTCGCTATTATCTAGTGCAGTCAAGTCGGTATGCTTAGGTTAGTGTAGATGAGGCGAGTTTAGACTAGTGTAGGTGAGTTGTAGATTTGTAAGTTACTGTAGATAAAATAGGCCAAAGAAATGTTTGGTTATTAGTTTAACATGGAAACAGTGTCGATACGACCCAAAAGATAAACGGCGCATTTTAGTTTTGAGGATAATAGGAATTTTCTTAAATATAGCAACGGTCGGTTTTATTTCGAAATAGGAAAGTCCGTGCGAACTAACACAAGAGGCAAAATTTCCACACGCACTCCAACTTGGCGCAATAAAGTAAATTAGTGTCCGTTCTTTTCCTTCTGAGAATTAGAGGGATTCCGAGCATTTAATAGGTTTCCAAGTCCCGACGTGCGGCTGTTGCGAAACGCCGGCCTCAACCGCATTCGGACTGTTAAAATTAATTACGTTGCTTCTTTCTAAAAAAAAAAATGTGCCGGTCATAATTATAATTACAACTTTCGTATTTAGAAAAAAATAAACGTCGCGGCCGTCTTTCGGGCGCGCACTTAATTAAAACGAAATAGACGAGGGTTTTCGAGAAATTTTTAAACGCAAAATAAACGAAGTACGCACTTGATGGTGACTCGAAAAGCTTTTTTTACTGTTACATTTTCCGAATTCGCATATTTTTTACGATAAAATTAAAAAGTTGTTTTTTTTTCTGTTACAGGTAAGCCACGCCACATTTTTCAGTTTTATGGTTTTTCTAACTGATAGGTGAGTGTCTTTTGAATTGCATCTTAACGTTTATCTTGTTGCGCCGGCGTGCTTGTGCTTATGAAATGTTTGTTGAAAAAACAACTATTTTTGCGGTAAATGTCTGCGAGGTAAAATTAGATAATAAAAAAACCGAAAGACCGTCGCTTTGAATTCGAAAGAACTTCCGGTCGTTTTTATTTTGATTTTTTGATTCGCTCAATCAAATCAATTCTAGGGTCAACGGTCCAAATCTCTGCAGGTTTTTTTAGCGTTATTGTGCATAAGTGAACGGTAACGGTCGAAAATGGTTGTGGAAACGTTCTTCAAAAATGTACTACATATCGCGTATTTTCGGCCGCGGTTTTTCTCGCAAATGCCCGTTGCGCCGTTTCCATACCGATTTATATTCAAAACAGCGTAACCAACGTAAACAAACAAAAGACGACCGAAACGAACACGAACACTTGTTTTCCTTTATTTTGTCCGTTCCCTTTAAGTTTACAACGACAATTTGGGCGTGCGGTCGAATTAAAAAAAAAAAAAATACGAAACAGAAACAGGCCAGCAATTTATTAATTAATATTCATGAAAGTTCACTGCAAGTTCAAGTTCCACGTTTGAATTGTAAATTTTTTTAATTAGGATGGTGAAAACGAAATCTCCGCTATTTAGTCGTATTTTATTGATCGTTTTTTTTTTTTTAGACGAGAAGGCTTTAACGTTTAAAAAACACGAGGCGAGGTAGATTAATTTTTTTTTCCCGAAATATAAATTTTACCACGTCACATATACGACCGCGACGTCGACGATTAAATTATACATACAAGATGCATAACTTCGCTGTGCCTAATCCCTCGTCTTAATTTATGTCTTAATTAACATGTCTGTTAAACATTAGTGATTCAAATTATTTCGAAACTTGTCGGAATATTCGACGTAATTCCAACCGTGTCGTATCATTCGAATGTGTTACGTATTGAACGATAATATAACGAGACCTTTCTATTTTTTTGTTTGTTTTCACGTTCGATATTTTCATTATTATCGTTTAAAGACGGTATTAGATAAATAACGGCGTAATATCATAAACGCCAATCGATTCGTGCGTCCACGTTTTTCGCAGAAAATAAATCGCCGCGTTTAGTTCGAATTTTAAAACGAAATCTCGCTTTTGATGTCATTTCAATTTCTTCACGGGAAGAACTGCTCCCGGTGACGACGGGGTGGATCGGTATTGTTTGAACCTTATTGATCGTTCAATCGTAATAACCAAACTGACGAGGGTTTTTAGTCTGTCGGTTTTGAATTTTAAGCGAAATATTTCAGATTATGACGTTTGCATTTTAAAAGTAGGCCGATTCGAAACTTAAAGCGACGAAAACGCCATAAAAGGCACCGTATTTTGAATGTGTCGACCTCTAAAATTATATGGGCGGACGAAACTCGAATAATTTTAATTCAAACATAAGTTGGATGGCGCGGATTTTTTTTTGCATCTACGTACACTTGAAGTAGCCTAAAAATGTAAGGTAAGTAGGTACGTAACTTACAAGGAAGGTTAGGTTAGGTGGAAATCTCAGAAAAATTTGAAACTTTGCAGGATTGTAGTACTAGCCAATCCTAATCAAGAGTCGTGCTCTTACGCGGTTTAAGAGGGTGAAATCCACTTTTGAAAATTGAAACTTTCTTCGATTTTGCTTATTATCTGTGAAACAACAAGAGCTATCGCCAACAAACTATATATTTTTGTAAATGGCTGTACAAGACCGACATTATGATACAGAAATTAGGGATGAAAATCCTAAGGTGTGTCATTCCTTCGAATTTTCACCCCTAATTTTGCCATACTTGGGCAGATTTTTACATCGGCAGACATATATCTTCATGTAATGGACAATTAAAACTATAATTTGAAAAAAACAACCCGACGTAGTTTTATACAGTAAGTGACATATTGAAAATTTATTCATTTGGAGGGAGGACTGCAGGGTTTGCGAGGCAGACCACAATAATTCTAAATAATTGATATTTCTCTAAAGTCTACGATAAATTTTATCAAGTTTATCAAATTGATTAAAACAAAAATTCAATTGTCTGCCATCGGTTGGATATTTCCCACCATATTAACTCTTAAGGGCGTACGGTCCCTATTGCCGCCAAACGATAATCCGTAGATGGCACTGTTAGTGAATTTTAGAGAAATTTTAAACAGACCATCCTTCTTGGTTGAAATAGCCTGCCTCTGTAAAGTCGTAAAATCTACCTGCTTTGAAGCTAAGGGTGGGTATAAATGTTTAGATACGGTGTTTTTACATTAAAACGTATTCGAAGACGATTTTAAAATTCGCAATGCAACGGTTAAGATTTAATGTTAAGTACAGGAAAAATCTGAGATTACTGATCTGAAAAACTGATTTATTTAAAGTTCGCTAATAAATAATCTACTTTAATTTTAATTGAAATTAGAAAATTAATTAATAATTAATATTATTATTATATAAATATGGTGTTCTCGAGGATATTGAATGCGAACGGATCTCGGTAATTGTATTGTTATCAAAAAATGTTGTTTTTAAAAAAATAAAAAAACACGTGAAAAGTATTACATTAGGAAAATTGTAATTTAAGTAGATGTATATTAAAAGAATATGTCTCGTATAAATTGTAATAATGTTTATTTAACTTTATTAAATTTTCTTTTTCGATAACTGCATATAAAAAGTTTAGTCTTATTGTTTCTGTTACGCGAAATAAGGTATTATAATAAAACAGTTTGTGCGTAAAGTAATTGCATGACAGTACAGAAGACTTTGATTGACCGTGTGCAACGATCGCACACGGGCTGCAACGTTTTCGATTGGCTAACGAGTTTCTTTACGCACGGTCAGCCTATTTGTTTGTAGCGGTCAACTTTCCATAACATTTATTGGTGTGAAATTATGCACTTTTCATAACGGTCGTCGAAAAATGTAACTTTCCGTACTAATAATGTAGGTAATATACCTATTTCTAGTATTTTTATTTGTATTACACCAACAAAGTTTTATAAATATGTACATGTAAATAAAGACCATTTATTAAATAATGACGTCAAAAGTAGAAGGTGCCATATACAAAAAAAGGCAATATCGTAAGAACTTCAATTGCAAAATAGTCGTCAAAAAACTTAGTTACAAAATAGCAAGAAAAAAGAACAAAATTGATGTATTCCAGTGATCTTGCGAATTCCTCGCTGTTAATTTTCTCAAATTTAAGACATTTTATTGGTGCAATATGCGATGTAATGAGATAGCTAATCGTGATTAATATTTTGTTAATCAGGATTCCGTTTCTAAAATGTATGTAAAATGTCATATATATACTAACCGTTTATTGATGTTACAATAAATTATGTCTAAATTCACAATATTGACTTAAAGGACTTAAAAGGAGAACGTTTCGCTTGATTTATACTGTTAAGTGACCAATGCTCGCGTTAGATTTTTAGGTTGTAAAATTTGTGACCTTTTACAATAAAAATAGGGAGGTCTAGTCATATTACCCAGTATTTAACAATAGTTGTGGGACGACCCACAACCATTGTCCGATATTGGGCGTCAACATTTAAACCAAAAATTAAAACTTCCAACAACCTACTTTTGATTATAAAAAATTAATGTAAAAACGAAAATGATCATCAGAAGTGATTCTTAACGGCAAGACGTGCTAAAATTTCTCCAATTTATTGAAATGATCGTTGAAAACACACATTGAAATTTTAAAAAATTGCGAAGCAATTATTTAATTAAAATAAGTATTTATTAAGCAAAAGAGCACGTTGTGCCGTAGAGGGAATGTTACGTTACCCACTAGTTATTAATTTGCAAACTTTGGTTACCCCAGTTTTGAGTTATGATTGCAGTAAAATTGTACTTTTTACACGATCATTAAGGTTTTTAAAGGTGTTATGGAAATGATAGATTTTTTTAAGTATTTTTCTGTGAATCAAAACATTGTAATCTATGGAAAACGTAATTTATTTCATAAAAACATCAATCTTTTTATTTGGACTGTACTACCTTAAACACACTAAGAAGTACAATTTGGTTTGGTTTGGTTTCAGGTTTTTGCGCGATGGGAGCTTGGGGCTATTACAGGGGTCGTAGTGGAGTTTGATAAAAAAAAATATGCAGATAATGACCGAAAATTTTTAAAATATGTACTTTTTAGGAAATATTTATCCTAAAATTATGTATTTCTTATGCAGTTAAATGATTTGAATAATCACTATCTACTGTCTTTATACTGCAGAATTATAAATTTACTCTATTTTTAATTTAAAACCTATTAGTGTGCCCTTAAGCATTGAAAATTTCACAACCATTGTTGGCGATAGCTCTTGTTGTTTCACTGAAATTAAGCAAAATCGAAAAAAGTTCAAATTTTCGAGGGTTGCTTTCACGCACTTAAACCGCGCAAGAGCACGAACGGAATACTGCTCTGGATTAGGGTTGGCTAGTACTACAATTCTGCAATTTTTTCTGAGATTTCCACTTGCCTAACCTTCCTTGTTAGATGAAGTTAAGTATTTTCCTGCTGAAACGAAAACAATACAACGAAAAGCGTCCGTTTTTTGAATTATTAAAACGGATGGGTGCGCTAATTATAAGATAATGAAGGAACGGCAGTGATATAGGTACGCTCAAAATTGTAAGGCGGTGCTTACATTAGTGCGGAGCCACGGTTGAAATCGGACACAAGTGCGTCGCAAGGTTTATTTATTCGCACGTTTATTTATTCATCGACTTTAAATGCAAGGAGTAATATATGTATATAAATGTCGTGACTGTCTACGACACAGTCATATCTCCGCGCTAATGTAAACGCCTCTTAAAACGCACACTTCGCCAACTTTGGACGGTACTAATATCGCGATATTTCACGACTAACAATTAATTTGAACGTGCAAACCGTAAAGAAAATAATAATGTTTATTATATTCGCTCAAAAACAAATTTTGCTGCTGGTTAATTAATTTTCGAGCGGAAGCCAAATAAACGTTTAATTGTTCACTCGATTTTATTCCGATCATTGTTCGAATTTATAGATACCCGAAGAAATTTTGTAAGTACAGGCAATACGTTCAAAATTACGGGACACGTATCGGTTAACGTGCAATTTTAATTTAATTTTTTTTAGCTTATTGACTATTTTTAAACAATTTTAAATGAGTCGCACAAGTCAAATTTGCAAGCCTCAGATAAATTTTTATGCTTTAGGAATCGTTCAATTTTGAATGATCGCAAACGCTTCTCGTGTGATTAGGGCCTAAAACTATCGGGTTTTGCTCGATTAGAGTTCGTTCGGCGTAGAAATAGGGTCGGGGAGGTGCCGGCCGTGTACTACGACCAATGAGCGCTAAGTATAAAAATTTCAAACCGCTCCAAAATCGAGCGGCACAACACTGTGTCGCATTTGTCCTGCTTAACGCTTTATTGCAATATCGTGCGCCTGCTATTAATAGGGTCTCAAACAGAACGATTGACAGTATACTCTGATATAATTTATCTCCATTTGGATGTCTTCCGAAGGCTGTAGTTTTTCCAGTAGTAGAATTTAATGAGCGAAAAAAATGTAATGTGTTGTATTGTAATGACTGTTAATTTATCTTCCCTTTGAGAGTTATTTGCAACAATATATTTTTGAAAATAAAAGAGGTATCTCGAACCCTTGGCGCCATAGAATTGACTGAATTACAAAGAAGACATATTATTGGATAATACGGTAGAAGGTAGAAACCAAATGTCCTAATTTTGTTGCCTGAAACTATTTGGTCGCGTTTAGCTTGATCTGGACTAAAATCACGAAAACTGAAGGTTGTATAACGGGCGGTGGATGAAAATCCTCATCACAAGGGCTATACAGATGTGTTAATGAATCGTATCAACATCGGCTAGACCATCGTGGAAAATATGTCGCCATCTAGCTGGTTTACCGAACAAAACTACTCCGTTTATTGTAGATTAAGCGTTTTATCACAACGACATCCAAAAACTTCAATGGGCTAGTCGGTCACCTGACGGTAATCATAGGTGATCGTGGAGAAAGACATCATTCACAAAAAATTTGCTTTTAACGAAGAACAAGTTCGAGATCGAGATAGCAGAGTTCATTAATACCATGCCCGATTGGGTTAAAGCTTTGAAATTGACAAGGTTGCAGCAACTAACAAGTTTTAATGTGCATTTGCATCGAGCAAATACCGTGCAATAAACACCTTTGTTCGAAAGTCACGGTAAGGCGTCTAAATTTACCGATGATGGGTTTTCTCTGTCGTCGAAGCATTCGTCGTTATCACTTCGTTTTTCTTCGCATCAATTTTGAGCGTTAGGACGACAAAAATTTTTTGTTGCACACCGAAAATAGTCGCTCATCCAATTTTGGTTTGCGTCGAGACGGTCGATGTTTGTGAAAAGTCAAGGTTTTTCCAAACGTTTCGAAATTAAATGTTATTCACTTTCGTGCACCATTTTCCCATATTTGCATTACGCCCGAGGATTTATATTCGACGTGACTGCCATTCACGAGATCGTGTCGCAAACTATTCCGACAAACTTCCGAAATTATGGCGTGTTCAAGTTTATATGCATATTATTGACCTCGAATCGAAAATATGGGTAGTTAAGTAAATCGTTTCCGAATAAATTGTCCTAATAACACAACAAATACCCGTGTACCACATGTAGGACGCAACCGTGAAATCTATTGCGCTCGTTTATCTTGTCTCGATTGGGTTCGGGTTGTTTTTTTTTTCGGCGAGCTTTGTGGTTTAGGAGGTCAATAAATCGACCTCGGCGCCGGTGTCTTGTGCGAAAACTTAAAAGCGTTCGAAAAATTTACGGAGCTTCTCCACGGATCTTAACATCGTCGATCTATAGTTAGGCACTCGAATCATCGATTTTCCGTCCGAACGCGCGCCAGAACGTTATTTTTGACGGCCACTTTTAAGCTTCTCGAAATCTACAAGGAAACCGCCATCGTCTTCGTCGAATATTTCGTTTGAAGTGCCATCGGCGAATATACTTCGTGAATACAAATGTTTCAAGTTGGCCTCTTTATCTCGTGAAAATTCCGGACGAGTTGGCCACGATTTTTTTCCCGAACAATTTTCGACTTGCGAATGTTACCCGGAGAAACTTTAACGGGTTTATTTAATTTGTAATTTAATGGCGAGAGCGCGTTCGCACTTAAAACGTTTTAGAGGTGCGTCGCCGCTTGCCGGGGAAGGTTTTGTTTGCCAATCGGAGTTCCGCTTAATGTGATTGTTTGATTTTGTAGATGATGTTCTTGCGTAATTGCTTTCTCTAATCAAGTCGAGAATGTGCTTAATGAGACCCGAACGTCGACCGAATTGCTTTTTTATTGAACAAGTTCGTCGGGTTTTTGATATTTTGCGGTTGTTAGTGGGGGGGAGCTTTAATTGGCCATTTTCTTGTTACTGACAGCGCACGGGCCGTTATTGCCATAAATAAAGGACGAGCGCCTATAAATGCTACTTGCAATCGGATGCGAACGCATAGAAATATGCTGACGAAACGGAAAGGCGTCGAGTTTTTATTTTTAATTTAAGCGTTTCTGTGTTGAATGTACGTACGCGCAGTCGTACAGAAAATCGTTTAGAAAATTGATGCACGCACTTTCGAAACGCACGTTGCTTCGTAATTTGTCGTTAAAAAGAATTTGAAAAACGACAAGTTTGACCGTTTTTCTGTTGCGCATTAATTTTGCGGACGACTGTACCGTCTTTTTTTTTGTTTGGCGTAATTCTTAAGTTTCATTTGCGTTAATCGGTAGAGCGCGTTCTTCAAATAATGACGTGACAAGCGGTTCACGAAGAGTGCGATACGGATAAATCAAATTTTAAAGAAAATACCGTAGTTACGCGCACAATTGTCCCCATCGCGTAAGTTGCCCTCCCCCTCCCCCGTCCACCGTAAGTTTTAAAATTTAATTTTCTTGCAGAATTTTCCCTTACATTAAAACTCTGAACACCCCTAGTTAAAATATCGGACATTTTTCTTTTCTGTGACCACTGTATTACACAATAACGGAATTCGTGAATTTTTAACTATAGCAGCCTCCTGTTATCCAGATACTTAATTATATGTAGTCTACAACCGATATTTTTATAACTACTTTTTTGTGTATAAATTTTAAGGAAAAAAAGGGGAAATTACGCGATAATATACGGTATAAGTGCGGTCGAATTGATTTGCAGCCCGAAACTGTCCGTGAACACGGCAGGTAACAAAAGGCTAACGTCCGACTAACAATGGAGCGGTCTAATACGTATGGACACGGCTGTACATCGATATCTGCCGCTTAAAAAGGTGATTTTGCGCTATGACCATCTGATTGGAAAATTCTGACTACAATACCCTAAAATAATATAAACTATACGGGAAGGGTAGATTAATCGGGAGCGATATCTTGTTGTAACATTCATTTTTGATCCGAGCTAGAGTTGTAAAATCGTTTCACATCTTTCAAATTTAAATTAAGCCACCTATAGGCGTTGGTTTTTGTGTAAAAACGGACGTCGAACAAATCTTTCTTCGCCCGTTTTCGTTATCGAAAAACGATTAATGTTTCCATACTATTTCGCTGTCGTTATTCGACGGAATTCGTACGAACTTGAACTTTGATGAATATTTGGCAGGTTTGGTGAAAAATGCGGAACTTAAAACCAGCGAGACGCGTTAAACTGTCACAGGATTGCCATGATTTGTCGGGGCGGATGAGAGAAATCGAATTGATGCGATCAACTTGTTTAGAACCGATTTTCTATAGAAACGTTGCGGTAAATAAACTAAAGCAACTACCTGTGGTGCGTGCCGATCGACTCGAACTACATTATAACGATTACTTGTATCGTTTTTCATAAGTTTTTATAGATTTACATCGGATAAATTTGCAGACCATTAAACATTTTCTTGTATATACGAATTTTATGCGGTTTTTATCTAAATATAAAAATTTAATGCTCGAATACGTGACGATAAAATCGCGTTCGATAAATCAAATGAAAAATTTGAAATGGAATATGTTCAGAAACTAGAATTGTAAAGCTTCCCACCAAGAACTCCCAACCGAAGTCCTAGTAAAACAAGACGAGAGCATCTGCAATCCCACTCTCGTTATTTAATATAGAGGGGCATGTAAATGATAAACGATCCGCTGTTTCAATATCCCCACAAGAACATAAGTCACGAGGTAATCTGCTTATGGGATTTAACTTCGAGGGTGGGAGTGCACCCTGCTAAGGGTCTTGTAGACGAAGACGACGTGCGCCATCTGATATTTCACGTTTTAATGAAGAAATTGCGCGGACCACACTCAAATAATCCAAAGGATTAATTAACGTCATAACGAGGGCGTGACGAAATAGGTGAGAGGCTATTTTTTTCGAGTTAGGAGGTGCAAATTAGACACTTGCCACGGGCGCTTCATGCCCTTGTCATTGTCGTTTTTTTTTTGAGTGTGTAGCTGCGGCGACGTAGCCCAAGACCTCCTCCCGCCACAAGGAAAATGGTCGCACCAAGTCAGATGTCGAATTACACTCACCGGCACAAAATTCGATCCATGCGGTTAATTGATGTAATTATTTTAGTTTATAAATTGGTTATATTTACACATAGTTTAAAGGGTGTGAAAAACAGAGGTTGAAATGTAATTGAAACCGACGGGAACATTTTTATTGCTCTAACAATAAAAATACGGCAACATCTCATAACTAGATAAAACAGTAAACAACATTTATTGTACATAACAAGTAAAAAAAAAACGAAAAAGCAAAAAATCAGTAGCGTGTAGTAGCTCCCCGTTCTCGAATTACAGCTTCTATTCGCCTTGGCGTACTCTCAATAAGGCAACAAATGTAATCTTGGCTAATTTCGTCCCATTCTTGGACTACTGCTACACTTAACACTCGCAAGTTAGAAGGAGCAGGAACTCGGCAATGAACTCGTCTCCCCACCATGTCCCAAACATGTTCGATCGGATCTTGCAGGCCACATCATACGGTGGATTGTTACTTCTCTCAAGTACTCACAAACAATTCGGGCAACATGCGGACGGGCATTATCGTGCATTAGCATAAAGTTGTCACCAATAAATGGGGCGAAAGGTACGACATGTCGTCCTATAATGTCCCTAATGTACCTGTCAGCAGTCATCGCCCCTCCATTTACTACTACTAATTCGGTGAGAGCTTCCATGCTAATACCTCCCCATACCATGATTGAACCACCACCAAAACTAAGCTTTGGCACAATATTACATTGGGCGAATCTTTCTCCGGTCCTGCGCCATACTCTTTGACGGCTATCCGCAGATCTTAAACAAAATCTCGACTCGTCGGTAAAAAGAATATGACCCCAGTCATCATTATCCCAATTTTGGTGTTGACGTGCAAAGTGAAGCCGCTCCACTCGATGTTCTCTGGTCAATTGTGGGCCGTTTGCGTGTCTTCTTGCTAGCAATCCATGTTCCTGCAACCTTCTTCTTACAGTTCTTTCACTAACACTTACACCCCGTACTTCTTTCAACTCATTACGTGCGCATTAACTGCAGTAGTATCTCTGTTTCTCAGAACTTTAATGTAAGGAAGTGGTCATCCCTAGCAGTTGTACACCTTTTCCTGTCTGATCCCACTCTCCTGGAGCAGCCTCCAGTTTCTCAAAACCTTTCTACAGCTCTCTGAATACTACACCTTGAAACACCAAGGCACCACACTCGAGCGGCGTAGTACTGCGAGCGCCCATCTTGAATCAAAGCAATTGCTCTGGCAGTATCGGTTGGATTCAACACCATATTTAATTTTTACAGACAGTAAATTCAATTGTATTTCCAACAATTAAGACTAATACGCGTAATAAACTTAATAATAAAGTACGCTCAGCATTTGACTATTATAATTTGATACCATCCAAATAAACAAACTAACTAAATTCCCCAAACGAATAAAATTTTATCGCACTAAACATGTCATTGGAATATGAATTTTCCCCATTATTAGATAAAACAAACGTTTATCGCAATTTTTTACTAAAAATTGTAGATGGATCGAATTTGTGCCGGTGAGTGTAGTACAGTCGGCAAAAAGTAATGCGCGCGCCCGAGGCGATGGGCGAGCGACACAGCACCGAAATCCTTTGTGTCGTTTCATTGTAGAGTAAAAACAGTTGAAATAGTTCGGATTTCTTTCAGCGATAAATTTTACAGGCAATGCAAAATGCAAATGCAATTTTAACTAACGTTTAAAACTATCGTAACTAATATTCAAACATGGCAATTTTAGATTTGTAAATTTGTAGATAACAATAATTTTTTCATCATACGAAAACTGATACCTTTGTAACGCGGAAGCGGAACGTAAATTATGGCCAAGATGTGTACAAAATTATGAATTTAAAACTTGCTAATTTGTAATTAATTGGATACTTGAGTTATTTACTTAAAAAAATTCGTAATTCGTTCACTACGCTTTCGAAACCCATTTGGTTGCCGAAATTTACTCGTAATAGGACAGTGTGTTCAGTTAAAAAATTATTATTCCAAGCTTGGAATGGTTGGACCTAAAAATTTTTTTCTATAGTACATTTGCAATCTTATAAAAAGCGGAAATTTTTTTAGTCTCGTCAGTTTCCGTTTTAGCAGGTTTTACCGATTGCGAGCATAAATAAATATATTAAATAGGAATGGCCCAAAATCTATTCGTAATTTAAATCTGACAATAAGTCGTAAAACAAGTGTTAAGATCCCTGCACTTACTATCATTTGCAAAATATCCTTGGCGTATTATCGAAATACCTAAATCCCGGCCATTTCGTTAATCTCCGGAACTACCAATATTGTTTGGTTTTAGTTTACCGAACGTGCCTTTAAGTTACGGCAGTTTTAAACGTTACAGGTTTTAAAAATATTGAAACTCCTCGAAGCATTTGCATTTGCATCCGAACTCGACGAGAAAACCGGTTATTTCAATTGTTCTTACGAGAGTCGTCTTGTTAATAACGAAAGGATACAAGGGATCTCGTGGTGTGGCGCTCATTACTTTTTTGGCCGACTGCACCTCTTTCGCCTCGGAAATCTTCGATGGGATTTCGAGGCATCGTCCGTGGGGTGCGTGCTGGCCGTCGTCTCCCTTTATCCGCCCTCATTTCGTAACAATCGACAGTTTCTTTGTGTTTTGATCATTTCCACCAGGCATTGAGATGTCTCGATGCGCTCCTTTGTCCCCGCAATTTTGAGGTCGGCATAATTGCGGTGCCAGGCCGCGGTTTTGTCAAATTTTGAGATAAATTCGGATTCCTCTTTTAACATGTAATATTGGGACATTTGTACTGCTTTGTTTGATGACGGCGAGCAAAAAATTATACGTTGTCGCTGCCGTTGTCGTGATAAATCCGACACATTCATCTCGATGGAGTCGTAAAAGAAAAAACATTGGCGAAAGAATGTGTTTCGCTAGATAACGTTTGAGCAAAGTTTCGGCGCTTTGAAGGTCAGACAAATTGACCTTATTCTCAATAATAGTGGTGCTTTTAATGTCGTCGTCTTGTACCTACAAGTTAATTTCGACGTGCTTTGTCGTAACTTAATTAAGATCTCCTTTAACGTTAACGTAACCGATTCTCTCCCAAATTTTAATGGATGTTTACATAAATCAGTGGCCCCCTCTGCTTTATTCGTACATCAAATCACATTTAGGTTATTTTCAATTTACGCGTCACCTTCATTAAAATTGTATTTGGTTTATTTGCAGTCAACTTTATATTATTGTGTAATAAAAGCCATTATTCGAATCGATTTTTGTTGTACGTATAGTAGGTACCTACGTATGTATGTATGTATTTACGTGAAAGTTAAACGAATGCACCGCATCGCTCGTTTTGGTTTAGATTGTTACGAGCTTAAAAGCTATCGATTTACCTTTTGCCGGGCGGCGCTCGCGTTAAAGTCGATTGTGGACGACCATCCCGTATATCCCACAGGAGTTTTCTACTATAAGTACCTAAATTACAGTCGGACGTTGCACTTACAACAATTAAATTAGAACACGAATCGATTTAATTTATTTATCGGAACCTACGATTAATTCTGTTTCGTAATTAATTAGGAAGGCCGCGTTTATTTATTATAGGTCAAAAATTATTGCGAGAGAAATTCGAGTCGTTTCGGTAATCGGACGCCGCTCATTTTAGTTGGAAAACGCGTTGATAGAGCAATAAATTGTGTTTGAAAGCTTTATTGATGTATAAAATAGTAGTCCGGGTATCGTTTGCTTTAATCGACTTGTTTTGTAAATGGCCCTGTTTTGATATCGCTTTAATTATTGTAGTTTTTCCAATACTTAGGCACTGTCAAGTAACATGCGATCATAATGTATGTATTTTTTTTTTAATTGTCCACCACCTAATCGACTATTTTCATATAAATTTAATGAAACCGTGGGTACGTAACGAATATGACTGAAATTGAATTTTCGATTGTTTAAGTTTAGCTGTGATAACGTACTTTTCAGTTTCGTAAGTGTCGATGAAAGTCCGATTTTCAATTTTTTCAATTAGTAACAAAACTGCCGGTCGCCGATTTTCCTGGAATTGAAATTGAAATTTTGATTTTGAGGCACCCGAAAATCTGATTGAGGTCGCCATCAAAATACAAATCGCCAGTAAAATACCCAACTGGGTACGTACATACATTAAAACAATTTTTTTTAATGAAAATTCAGAAAAATTCACAATTTTTCAATAAATAACAGTATTTTTTGGCCTATAAGGTCAAATCGACCACCAAAAAAATATTTTTGGACCTTAAGATTTCAGATTTGTAAGATATATTCACCCAAAATTTCCAATTTTTTTGGGCTTGTAGTTTTTAAGCTATTGATTTTAAAAGAAACGCACAAAAAATCTTCAACTCTTTAAAAAGCCGTAACTCGAAAACTATTTGACCTGGAGAGCTCAATTGGATGTCATTCTCTTCCGTTTTTAAAGGGATTTAATTTGATACGCAACATGTTTATGATATTTAATTTTGTAATTTTTGAAGACTTTAAAAGAATTTTTTTGACATTCATTGTCTATTTGTTTGTAGTTGTTTGACTATTTTTAAATTTTTTTATTTTTTTTATATTATCATGGTACGTAAAATTCACTAAATTTATTGACTTCCACAGTTATAAACTGAGTAATTGCGGTTTGAAAGTTGCTAATAATCTATTTTATAATTTTTTCACTACAAATAATGCAAAAATACCTAATATTACAACAAAAAAGTAGGTAAATTACGCCCTTCCATTGTAGATTATAAGCGTATTCAGGGAAATATCAAACATCTGCAATATGTTTTCATCTCAGACTGTTGAAACATAATATAGTTGAAAGGTTAAGTTGGTGTATGAAAGATGTGCGTGCCTGTCGTCACACATCAATGAATGATTACAGCGATTATAAATATTTTTTATAGAAAGAGCGCGAAAACTTACTTTTGCCCGACTAATGGGGCAAAACTCGATGGGGCAAGTAAGAACAGATACAAATATCTAAACGAAATACTCTTTAAATTATTTCTAATACTACCCAAATGTTTTCCTTTTTCCTAATACCTACTAATTCTGTTGAACTTATTATAAATGACGTAATTTTCGTTAGCTCAAAACATCGGATTTTAACTAACCTGGAAAATTAGCAGATTTAAAATTGATGCATAATCTAGTCGACCATTTTTTCTTGTTAACTTTATGTCTGAATGGACGCTTATGTAATAAAAATAGATCGATTGACTATTACTTTAATGGAAACCAATTTATTAAACGAAATTAATTCCATATATGGCTTTTAGTGGTCGACGTGTTTTCAATTACTCTTTAAGTTTTTAATAAAAAAAAAACACAAATAACACAAATGTCCTCCGTAATATACCTACAGTAAAATGCCGATTATTCGAACTCCGATTGTCCGAATAGAATGTTTACTTTGTTAATAAAAAACGTTCGACTTTTATAATTGTCTTCAATCAGTTATCCTAAGTGGTTCGTCAAAATCTACGCAAGTTAATTATTTTCTCTTCGCAGCGTCGGTCGGCGCCGCGCGCAGCAAAACCGCCGCCGCGACAAAACGGAAGCGACCCCCCCATTTTACCTCCGCTCACTTAATTTACGTGATAAAAATGAAGTTGCCGCGATTCTTCGAGCGCGCCTTCGTTATTTTTAATTAAGCGCACTTTAGGGCTGGCAAAACGGAGCCGCGCGAGTTGCAGTTACTGTGCAAGTACGTAATCGCCATCTAATTATTGTTCGTGGAGTTTAACGTCGTAATTAATCGCATTATACGCGTTTGCAAAGTTTTAATAATAATGCAGCCGGAACTGTCAAACAGCTATGTGGACTATTTCAAATTGAATTAATTGCGCCGACGAAGCGGTTACAAAACAGCGGGGATGCTCGCGCTAATTAATGGCCGCGTCTTGTTGTCCCGACACGGGGACAATTTCTTACCTGCGAATTGCGCGGCGTATCTCTGTCAATCGTGTGCGACGTGCGGTCTCTCGTCTGATTTGTCTCGTGTGTCGTCTTTGAAACTCGACGAAACGCTCGAATTGGGATAATTAAAAGATTAGTCCGCGATTAATTTCTCGATCATTTTTCTCGCGGCATCGACGTTGGCGAAAAACAAGTTTTCTCGATATTGCTCGATGTCAAAAAGGGCAACAAATACTCAACCTCGCGTGGAAACCTAGAGTTCTTTTTTCAAATCCTGCGGAATGTCGCTAAATACCAGTTGACACGCGAGATAAAATCCACTTGAAACGATGTGGATGGGTGGGTGGGTGGGTGGTTGGGGCGGAAACTTATGTCGGGCGTTAAATTAGCGGATACATATTTCGAGCGGTAAATTCGAGTTGGAGGAAGTCTGTTCGTTTCGATGGCAACTTTTTCGCGATTTTATGCGCTCAAGTTTCGTGATTGACGTGCGATTTTAATTAGGTTTTCGTTGAAGCCGTTCTCTTATCGTTCGCGATTTAAATAACGGACGAGCGTTCGTACGATCGATCCGTCGAATCGGCAAAGTCATGTCCAATATTGTTTTTATTCGATCGTAAGTGCCTATATGCGGTTCCGGTCGAAATCGACGAAAATTAGAAAAAAAAAAGTCCCAGTCTTTTTCTGTTTTGTCGAACGAAGTCGTTCGATTGGGTTCGACGAGGGTTGAATTTAATTCAATTTTTTAAAAGCCTGGTTTTTGTTTCGTAGTAAAAAAAAATACTCCTATACTATAGGTAGTAATTATTTTAACAATTGCCACTTAACGTGTTCCAGGACGTTGATTTTACGGTTCGAATCATTTTAAGTGTGGCCCACGAAACGTCCCGACCTGACTATATTTGATTATTTTATTTTATTTTACATTTTTATTTGATTCGCTTTATGAATTATATCCGTGAACAGATAATACGCATAGTTCTCGCAGAACGTTTGTTTTTTCGTCGACAAAAAGGTCGACGCGATCTCTCTTTCGCTTATTTTTTGTACGTGACAGGTTTTCCGAATGTTTTTCCAAAATTAATCCATTAGATAGTAATTTGTTGTTGCGTTTGGTCGTTCCGCTACTTTTGCCAGCTTCCTAAGCAAGTTGCGGTCGCGAAGAAACTTGAAACGTCACAAATTTTGCGATTTTGTACAACTCGGTTTTTCCCATCGACAGTGCAACTCTCCCGCCACATAAAGAAGTATGGAAGTTATCGATGAAGTTCGAGAAGTTAGCGAGAATAGTATCAGCGAAAATGTTTCGACGATAAATTAAAAACGCACAATATTTCATAGCTATACATTATGGCTTCCGCATCGGGGACCTTAAATATATTATCCGATACTATAGCCGGTCGATCTTTTATGGTTGAATAGGAAACGAACGACGAAGTATTTGGTCGCGAACAAGACAACGCGACGTTTTCGGGCGCAGTTGCGAATTTTCTAAGTGTAAATATTTGTAGATAAGGTGTTAATGAAATAAAAAAAATGATTAACGAGACGTTAATCGACTGGCGATTGCATTTTTAGTTCAACAAGATTAGTAATTGCGATTTCACGAACTTACGGTTTCGGTAAGATTATCCGATTTCGTTATCGAAACTGGAGTTGTCGTAAAATATTAATTATTTTACACAAATGTATATGAAGAACAGGCGCGAACGTTCCATTAAAATATAAATTAACTAGGTAGATATATATATATGTAGATGTATATTACAATATTACAGGATTGTAATTTTGTCGAATTCAGCCGAGTGTGAAATTTCCACGACTCGTGCGTCTCTGAAATTCGTTTTAAATAAACGAATTTTCTGCAAAAGATAAACTTTGCCGTACCATTTTTTCGTTTGCTTGCAGCACGACGAAATTTTGTCGCGTCCTCAAAACGACATATCGACTCAGTTTTTCCAAAAGGGCGTAACCCACAAAAAGTAAATTTTACAGGAGAGCACATTTTGCGCATCAGGCAGTGTCATTTTATCTAGATTATAAAAAATTATAATCTATTTAAACGCCGGAAGTTCGTTATTTATTTATTCCTTCGCAATACCAAAAATACGAGTTTTAGTGCACGTTTTTTTTTCCTAAAAATTTTCAATTTGGGTTTTGCCATACAAAAATGTCGGTTCTCTCCAAAGCAAAGCAAGAAATGGCGAAAATACTCCGTTTATCACATTTGAGGACATTTCGGAAAAACCGCATTACAGTTTTTTGATAATTTGGACTTAACAAAATTTCAGCTTTTAGGTTTCTAACCGTGCGATCGTTATATTCCATGAAAAATGCCACTAAATTCAAACTAAATCGAGTAGGAATTTAGTCAAAAATATCTAAAAATAACACATTACCAAACAAATATTATAGAACCAAATAATATATTATATCGACGCAGTTTTTCCAAAAGGGCGTAACCCACAAAAAGTAAATTTTACAGTAGAGCACATTTTATGTCGTCGCGTAGCTGCAAGAAGATTCGTTTCGCGAAAATACAAATCGATTTTTCCGGTGGAAAAAATCAGAATATTGTTATCAGATTTTAACAGATGATGCCTTTCATTTAAATCCATAAGATAGTCGGAATAACGCATTTTCACAAAAAGTGTGGGTTACGCCCTTTTGGCAAAACGCCATCGATATTCAGTTGTCGAGTTCGCGTTACAAATATATTGTTAAATGTCGGTAATTTATTTTTTTTTAAGTGACGCGTTTAATTATTCGAAAAGGTCGGTTTGATTTGCGTAAATTTAAGCGCACGATTTTCCATATTGCCTCGTTAAGCTCCGATGCTAAGCTGTTTTTATCGGTTTATGCGTACTTACGAGTCGCCGAAGTTTTCAATATAAAGTTAATCGAAATTCGATTTATCTCTTGTCCGCGACACTGCATTATAAAACTTTCAATCTAACGTCCGAGATAAACGAACGAACTAACGCGAACTGCATTTTATTTTTCTTCATTTTTTTTTTGGCGGGATTAAAAACGTTCGGTATTTACAATATTGTGCTACTATCTACTCGCGCATTTGTTTTTAATAGGATGTAGAACCGTAAATAAATTGATGTGAATGTGTCGACGTTTTCGAGGTTAAACGGAAACGAACTATGTTCTGGAATTCGTCAACATCGTCCTTTAATTGCGACATGTCCGACATAACCACTGTTCCATATATTATCACCTGAAATTCGAAGCACAATCGTTACGAATTCTCGATCACGCCCTCCATATATATATATATTAATTTACGCCGTCGACAATATTAAAATTGATGCATTAACCCAGCAAGAGGTCAAGAAATATAAGACCTCGCAGGCATCCCACATAAATCTGGTTAGGGAAGCTTTCGGGGGTTGGATACGCTACGTCGAATCGATAGTAAGCTTTGCAGGGTAGTTCATGCAAAACCAACTTCGGATCGTTTGTTTACACTCCGGTTAACTGCTTGTCGAAACTGTAATTAATAATCTTATTTTCCGTTTACTGTTTGACCGAAAGCTCGCGTAGGTAATTGGCCGTTTTTAATTGGAAGGGGCGCGCGTTTTCGTCGAAATTTTTTTTTATTCGCACCTCCGCAGATAACTATACGCAAGGGGAAAATTTACGGTGTATTAAAAGAGGCAAATGGCAACGGGGCGTTTTAGAAAAACGCCGAACCTACGGGAGCGTGAAAATGAACGCGAAATAACGGGGCGGGCAAAAAACTTGCGAAAGAATTGATAGTCGAAACGTACCGGGAGGCCCGGGATATTAATAAAACGAACGTCGTCCTCTTCTGCTGCGGTAAAAATAAAAAATAAAAAGTGTTCGTTATATTACGGGGCGATTCGGGAGGAAAGGGGAATATTTCAAACGACGCGCGTTAAAGGAGCCGAAATACGCAAAATGTTAAAACCGATACAAGTTGGCGCTGGTGGCGCGTTTTAATGAACGCATCCCCTTGTTTTCGCCCTTGTAGCGTAAACCAATGATTTCGTACGTCACCAACAGACAAAAATCGAGAGGGGTGAGATCCGACGATCGCGGTGGCCAAGTCTTTCGTACAAAACGTTATTACGATCGTGTCGAAAGCACATTCGTCGTCGGATATTTGATCCCTTCGGGTCCGTGTCGCCAACGGTGTGGCGACAAATAAGTTGTAGGCACCGTGTCGGTCCATAATTGCCGCTCGTGGCCACAAACCGCCGTTGGAATAGTTTTATTGGTGTTGCGAACTGCGATTTGAGCCTGGACTCGAAGGAGTCTGTTTGTGTTGTTTGAAACGATTTTTGTTCGACTTTTCGCATTTCAGTTGTTCGATAGCCACCTTAACAGATAACAATCGGTAACAGATAAAAATCGAACTTAAACTTAACTCGTCTTTAGCCCGTGGGGTCGCTGGAGACCCCACGTGATCTTTAGCGGCGCATATCTTTGGAATAGTTTTTCCTAAAATTCCACAAAAAATTGACTTTGTACAATGGCAGTTAGTTTGATGTTTTGGTAAAATATAGTTTTTGTGGCGCGTGTCGTTTTGAAAAAATTAAATAAGTTACGCGTAATACCGTTGGGGTCGCCGGCGATCCTTATAGTATTAAGTACGGTACTTACATTAATTTTTGAATATTGTTTTGCCCCACACATAAGTTCCAATTGTATCTTATAGGCCGTTTGTCACTCGCTAAGACTGCGAGGATCCCGTAGTTCCTTAGTTACGTTTGCTTTTACCCCGCGCAGTGCTTCTCCGTGTATTGGCCTATCGTAATTTCAATGTCCCCGATTCCCTTAGTTCCTTGTTTTGTCTTTATCTCGGCATTTCCCCTTTTTCTTTGTGTCTATTGGGAATTCGGCGAATTCGCTGTTTATAAGTTCCTCTCGATCGTTCAATAATCATGGTTAGAAGAAGTTCGGTTCGCGTAAGTGATAAAGGTGCAGAAGAAATGTAGTAGAAATTAATCAGAATACGAATCTGACACCCGCGAAGACAATAATCAACAATATAATCAATTTAATCTTTCAAGAGCAAGGTAAACGCAGATTTAGGGCAAACAATAAACTTGACGAATGGTATTTAGAGTCGTAAAAACCAATAACTGGACGACGGCTATAACGAAATGTTATGCAGAGCTTTGGGGGTCAATAACGACCCCATCGCCAGTACGTGTTATAAAAAACAATTAGTAGTATGAGGATTAAAATATTTCCTTTTCCTCTCCGAATTGCCTTAATTTTAAATATTTCCAAAAAATTAATTTGACACTCTTAAACCGTATACGACAATTTTTATCGAGGGGCGAGATATTAGTTCGCCCTTATATTATGTATTATCGGAGATTAAAAATTAGACGGCGACGAATTCATAAACACGAGATCTCGTATCTTTGCAAAGAAAATGATTAAAGCATCTCTTCTTTTTTTTTAATCTTCGAAATGCGGTTTCCCGTTATTAAAATATCGAAAAGAATTGGAGCTTGATGGGCGCATATTATTTTTGTCGATTAATTAGTTTTTAAAGAAATCCGACTTGATTTTATCAAATTGTTCGATTTAATTCGCTTCAATGTACTTATCAAATGTTGCCTAATATGTATATCTACAATATTTTCCATACATATTATTATAATAAATGACCCTAAATAGCCTTATAGATAACAGACGCCGAATTTTGTAAGTGACTGTAGTATATATCGGAACGCGTAAAAATTCGATAAGTTAGAATGCAACGCACAAACGCAATATTGGCAAATGAAAATTCTAATTACGGCCCTTGTGTGGTCGGACCAGGATTTAATTGACGACTCGATCTACGCAGATTTAAAAGCTAATACGTTAGGGGTCGCGAGTGTTGTAAGTAACTAACCCAAAAGGATCAAAGGCTCGTTGATCAATCGCTCTATGGGAGGCCCGAAGTTGATCTGTCCCGATCGTTTGCTGTTGTGGTGATGGTTTTAACATAAGATTAAAACTGTCAACTCGTAATGTGTAGTCGTTATTGCCGTTGCATTGTTTTTAACGAGTAGACGTGCTCGTTTCATTAGAAACGATAGGAAAGTTCGTAAGTTCTTATCAAGATGACATTAACAATTCATTCTTCCGTACGAACCAACTGCGTCTATTGTTTATCTACTTATAGAGTCGACCGGAATGTTTCTGATTTCAAATGATGTGGTATGACATGCATTTAAAAAAAAAAGTTTCACCAAAATCGGTTCTGTTCTTGTGTAGTATTTACTCGACTATTAAACGAACACGTTGATGAAGACATCGCGCCAGCAACAAGAAATGTTTAATTATTGAATTAACAGCTGGGCTGAAAAGTTCGTAGGCTGACACATAGATAGCGTTACTAGGATTAGATTCATATGATTTTTTGTTAGTACTAACCTTTGAAAGACACGTGTATAAATTTCACAACTTCCGGTCAATTGTTTCGTGAGATATAGCATTGTGAGTAAAGCAACTTTTGTTATTGTTTAAAAATTGGATAAGAAAGAATTTCGTGTGTTGATTAAACATTGCTTTTTGACGAAAAAAAATGCTGTTGAAGCCAAGGATTGGCTTGATAAACATTATTTGGACTTTGCACCAGGCAAATCAACCGTTGAGAAGTGGTTTGCTAAGTTTAAACGAGGCGAAATGAGCATCGAAGACGATGCACGCAGTGGACGCCCCAAAGGGGCTGTTACCGAAGAAAATATCAAAAAAGTCCACAAAATAATTTTGAATGATCGTAAAGTGAAGTTGATCGAGATAGCTGAGACTCTAAAGATTTCAAAGGAACGTATTGGACATATCGTGCATGAATATTTGGACATGCGAAAGCTGTGTGCAAAGTGGGTGCCGCGCGTGCTCACAATCGATCAAAAGCAGCAACGTTTTGATGATTCGGAGCAATGTTTAGTGATATTAAATCGTAATAAAGACGAATTTTTCCGTCGATATATTACAATGGACGAAACATGACTCCATCACTACACTCCAGAGTCAAATCGACAGTCGGCCGAGTGGACTACACGTGATGAACCGGCTCCAAAACGTGGAAAGACGCAACAGTCGGCTAAGAAGGTTATGGCATCAGTATTCTGGGACGCGCGTGGTATAATATTCATTGATTACCTCGAAAAGGGCCAGACCATCAACAGCGATTATTACACAGCGTTGTTGGAGCGTTTAAAGGATGAAATCGCGAAAAAAACGGCCCCATTTGAAGAAGAAAAAAGTTCTGTTTCATCAAGACAATGCGCCGTGTCACAAGTCAAGGAAAACGATGGTAAAATTACACGAATTAGGCTACGGATTGCTTCCCCATCCACCGTATTCTCCAGATCTGGCCCCAGTGACTTTTTCTTATTTGCAGGCCTCAAAAGAATGCTCGCTGTAAAGAAATTTAGCACTGATGAAGAGCTAATCGCCGAAACTGAGGCCTATTTTAAGGATAAGGAGAAATCTTACTTTAAAAATGGTGTCGAAAAATTGTATGACTGCTATAATCGTTGTATCGCCCTCGAAGGCAACTATATTGAATAATAAAAAAAAATTTATCAAAAAATATGTTTTACTATGTTAGCCTACGAACTTTTCAGCCCACCTGTTACGTCGATATTATCATCGACCAAGCACTGTTTTGCGTCCGTTTTGTGCCTGGTTCAAGATTGAACTTAATCTCCCGATCATATATCAAACGTATCGGTTCGGTTTATGTCCGCATGTTGTGTTGTAACCCCCCCCCCGTCCTTTAGTAAGGTAATCAACAATGGAAGTGATTTCGATGATTTTGTATCTCATTTTCTCATATTCTCATTTTTATATCAAACCGCGGATTCAATTGATTCGCGGATTAATTAAAGTGCTCAATTAAAATGATTCGCGGTTTGATCGCGGATTGACCTAATTATTTCGCGGTTTGATTACCGTGTTACGCAATTATTTCGCGGAATTGATTGCCGTGTTACGCGCGATTCCGCGGATTAATTCGCGGTTCCGCGAATTGATTGCGTAACACGGTAATCAAACCGCGAAATAATTAGGCCAAACCGCGAATCATTTTAATCGAGCACTTTAATTAATCCGCGGTTTGATATAAAAAAATGGAGGGGGTAAGTGGGTGTATTCTACTCTTTTAACATGCATTCGACAACTTTCAACGTATCTATCGGCGCGACGTTTTATCACCGACGATAATTTATTGCGCAAAAGTAGGAAATAATTTTATTAGTGTGCGCGCGCGTTCATTACCTGTTAAGTAACCGCCAATGTTTCGGCTGGAAATCTGGATCTTATGAGTACGTAAGCTTTAACGAGCAAGGTTGATGTTATGAGATACTTGCGTGCAAAAGTGGAGATAATGCGTGTGTAAAGACGAAGATCGAAATGGTGTATGTTGCTTGGCAACTGACGCGTTACGTTTCTTCAAATACGACGACACGCTTCGAACAAAAATTACCAGCAATTGATGAAATGTACGTGGGCGTAAAGTCATTATTTAAATAATCGCCGATGCGTGAAAGCAATGACGATCCGAATCTGCAAGTGAAAATAGAATTCGTGGCGTCAAAGGCGTCCGACGACGGTGCGCGTGTCGGACACACGCGACACAGTTATAAACGGTTTATATTTTTAATGGTTGCCGAAAAAAATTTACGAGCAACACTCGACCTTCGGTTTCGGCGACAAGGTGTTGCGCGTAAAACGGTCACATTGCACAACTTGCTACGTACATATAAATACGACGATCGTTTTATTTTTAAATTCAATCATTCTGTTAATTCTATTCGCGCCTCTGGACAAACGAAAATCTCGTCTTGGTGATAAATTTCTCGAACGTGAGAAAGATTTCAAAGGCGCGTTTATCATAAATCGACGTGAAAATAAACAATTCGCGCCGCAAAACATTATCGACGTGCCCCTTATCGCAACGTTTTGCACGAAGCGTCCGTTCGTCCGTCTCTTTTTTCTGCCCGCCCGTTGAGTCTCTCGCCGTCGAGTCAATATCCACCTACGCGTGAATACGCGCGCGTATTCTCATTTTTTGACCAACCGTGAAAATTTCAATCCGGCTAAAATTTCACTTAACTTGGGGGGGGGGGCCCAGTTATTATTTCGCCATTGAAAATTGCTTGATTTATCGTCCGATCGTGTTTGTTCGGGGTTTAGATTTATCGCTCCCGGTCCGACGTGGTTCGACCAACTCCTGCGGCTAATTACACGAAAAACTCTTCTTGCGGCTCAGCCGGCGGAATTCCGCTTTCGCTCGATTTACGACGGGCAGAACATCGCCGCGTTTAATGCCGTTTTTATCGATATAACTCGATTGTGACCCGCTCGAGAAGTCGACTTCTGGCCAAAAAGAAAATTGCGAAAATGGCCGTTTCTTCTTCGATAAGACGAAATAAGTTGTTATCGAGTTTTATCTACCAAAACTGTCGATAACGGGCGCGTTGGTAATTGCCTTTTGGCGGATCATTTAAAGTTGTTCTTTTTTTCCCCCCCGCCCCCAAAAAGAAAGGTTTCTTGTCGCGACTTGTCTTGCGGAGATTTATGCGCCGCCGTCGCCTGGCGACGCCCGTCTCTCACGTCTTGACGGGGCGAGGGGTTCGTTCGCGGGCCCGCGATGGATTTGGTCAACCGTGGAATCTAATTTCGGATAACTTTGCGTGGCTTTGGAATCTTGAAAGTAGATTGCCGATTTGATGTTTCGGAACGCTCGAAGGACCAATTGCGTGGCAAATTTGACCGGATCATTATTAGCTAAAATCTATTGAAACTTCCCAATTTGACCGCGCGAAATACGAAAATGAATCGATCGGCCCTTTATTTCGGTTTCGTGATGCCGATGCCGTCGTATAATACATACAATTTAAATTAAAAGTTGAAGCAGTTTTACGTCTAAATTCCGGACGCGCGAGTTAAGTGCTTGACGCTTTTAACAGTATCCAGTTTATGGGGCTGGTTTATTAGACGGCATCCGATTTTATAGTTGAAAGTTTGAACCGAAGCGCTATAGTAACTTTACTATTTCATTCAGCGCTTCGTTTCGCCATTAAGCGCTCCTCCACATTAATTTCGACGTTGTCGGTAGTGAAAATTTATGCGACGTTCAATCCGGATAATTCGGAGATTCGTTGTAACCGGAGCGCGAGGATTTTGCCGAATTCGTTTACATCGTGGCCGTTATTGACGATTCCGGGTTTTCGAGTGCAAGGTGTCTCCGAGACGAATTTAAATTTTACAAAACACGTGTCAGGGGGGGGGGCTTTTATTTGCACCGTAAAAACAAATAGATGAAGAGTTTTTTTTTGTATTTTCAAAATAATAGCCATCGCCCGAACGGAGCTTTTTCTTCAAAAAAAGGTGTTCGTCTCTTAATTTATGGACGATATGGAAATCTTCGCGTAAAGAAGACAAGAGGTATTCGCTCGATTGATGTTAAGGGCCAAGAAAAACCCAAAAAAGATGGTACGCGAGAGATTATTTTTTATTTGGAAGCGATGTGCCGCGACCCCGTCTCGCTGAAACTATACGCGCTTCTTCAAAATGCGTTGCGCGATAAGGCGAGTTTACCTTTAATGTTCGAATTTTGACCGTTTTGGCAGAACGGCGTAAGCAACGTCGTTTAAAAGCAAATTTTACGGGAGCGCGCGCACGCGCGCATTTTTTATGTTGCAGCTTAACTATCAACAAATACGTTCTGGAAACCGCGTATATAGGTAATTCGCGACACGTTTGTACCAAATTTTCCACGATGCAATCGCGGGTTTGTGCGAAAAACGTGGTTGTGCAGAGGTTTGAACGAGATACAAAATGGCAGGCCATCGTTGGTTTTATATAATTTTCGCACTTTATGCTTTTATTATTTCGTTCGCGACGCGACGCCTCGTTAGAGGCAAAAGCGGTTGGCATTTTAAAAATGGCCGCAAAAATTCGAAAAACTTTCTAATGCGAAATTGCGATAACTGTCATGTTTACTATACAATTTCGTGTATATTTACGGAATGTAAATTCGAGCCATAAAAGGGAGGATTCGAGAATACCTTTATTATTTCATTTTTTGCGAGAAGGCCCGCAGGAATTGATAATAAAAATTCATTTTGCGCTTGTAGAACAAGCCATAAATTAAAATTAATAGATACTCCGAAAGTTGAGTCGCGCGTCTCGTCTCCCAGAATGTTCGTTGTCGCGTTCACTTTTTGTTATTGGGTAATTAGTGGGTAATTTTGATATTCGCGATTTTATTTTTTGCAATCGACGAAACAGATTTAATTGAATTATTTATCGATACGTTTATTTAAATTTATTAATTCGAATATTTTGATACTTTGTGATTCTATCCGTTGTCCTCCAGATTTAAGGGTTTCAAAATATGAATAATAGCGTGCAACAATATGCATTGTTTTATAGCCGATTCATATTGTTTATTACAAACTACATTATTTTTTATTACATATTATTATTATTAAAAATTATGTAGTAGCAGAGGTGCCTATAACGTTTTTATTTTTAAAACGCAATTTCTGACGCTTTCTAACTATTTAAAACTTGCCTGCAGTTTCGAATGTGTACAGGTACCTTTATATATCTGTCAGGATTATTTGGGTAATAAATATTTCTAACAAGACCACGTGCCGAGCTGAAGATGTCTGCACATTCTTTCTCTTTCTGTGAGCCCTCTTTGTTTAATTGTGAAATTTTATAAAAACATTTGTACGATTATCAAGTTTTATTAAAAATCAAAACTTGATCGACATCTTAAATGATATAAAAAAACGTTCTCTAGGCAACGACAAAACATGAGCTCGATATGTTGACGCATATGTGAAATTTTGAATTTTATTCATAAAAGTAAACTTATACGCAACATTTTTTCAATAAAAAATCTATTTCTACTTCAGCTATCTTCATCAAAACTTGTTATCTCCTAGATATTGTATTGAACATTATACATTGTAAAATTGAAGCCGCAATTTAAATTGGATTTTGAATTGTGTACAAAAGTTCTAATTTCGTTATTAATAATTTTATATTAAATTTTAAAAACTCAAATGATAGATAATTTGATGGCGAAAAAGCTCCAAATGAGAGAATTTTGTAGAATTTAAAAATAAAGAATATAATTCACTTCTAATGGTCGCCGGGAATAGAGTATACCCTCCCCTTAATTATTGAAGTAACGAGCAGACGAATCGCCCTGTATATAATCACTTTCTGTTAAAGGCGACTATCTGCTTTAATAATTTTATTAAATCGAAATACATTTATAATTTAATTCCCTTTCAAATGACCCTCTTTATAAGTAGGTACAATTGTCTCTAAAACATATGATTTTCCAGAAAATCAAAAGCGCCCCTAAATGCCTTCTCAAAAACACTTTAAACTATCAATAAATTATGTGCCGAGAACAGAAAGTCCCTTTAAAAAGCTCTCCTATCGTGCCTCATTAACGTCACCGACTGTTTTTCCCACGTTTAACGAAATTGATAATGAGGCGTTCGGGGCCGACTCGGCGCTTTAATCAATTTTACGAATGCGGCTCAAGGTTAAAGTCGACGCCTAAAAATTCTGTAAATAACAACAATAAAAAACTTAACCTACCCTAAAATTTTATGGTGCGAGATTTTAAGCGACGTTCGACACGCGAGACCGCCGTAATTTTTGAATTTTATCGTAGGAAATTCGATCGCCCCTTTTTGTTTCGTCGAATTTCGTCTATAACGTAATAATATTATTATTGTGGCGAAACTTTGGACGGTCTTAATTTCGAGCCTTTTACATTTATATATCTTTATCAAAAGATTTTCGCAGAAGGGAGGCTCGCATTGTGTACGAGACAAAACATTTTTCGTTTCCTGTTTTTATTCTTTATGTTTCAGCTTCATTCGTTGTCTGTCGTTATTAAGCTCTCGAAAATGGCGACTGTAATAAGGATGCATCGCTTTTGTGTGCTTTTAGGTATCCACGTCGGGCACCTGAAATTGATAATTTGCAATCCGCACGCTTTCTCCCTTTTTCCTTTCGGTATAAGTATACACATAAGTACGTATTCAGTTTAAAACGATAAACGTACCAGATAATGAATATTCGGTCCAGTTTTATATCGCTCGCACTGGGAAAACCACTCGGAAAACTCGACGTTATCCTTTCGCCGAATTTTACGATGATCCTTTCAAAATAGCGCCTCGCTTTATTGCCACATAAAAAGAATTATTACCTATGGTGTTAGTTGTCTATTTTTACACGGTGGTCGTGTGAGCTACGAGCTTGATGGTGTTCTCCATCAAACTTGTAAGGATTTCGACGCTAATTTCTCGGCCTTCTGAAGTTCTGATCGTAAGCTAGCGTTGAACTACGATCGGACATTGAGTAAATGTAAATTTCAAGCATATGGCATTGAAAATTTCCCTATTACAAACCATAAACCAGATAAAGTTTAATCGCATTTTTATGTGGCCGATAAAATACAAAGCAACTAATAAAACATGTGCACCGCCTACTTTCATAGCTTAAGGTGTGCGAACAAACAACTCAATGTTTTTAAAATAAAAGTGGAATTTTCGAATATCCACGTACAAACTCGAATGCATTTATATGTAGAATTTCGGCGAAACCGCTTAAGATCTTTCGCGTTAATAGTACAGAGCTTGTAAGTAGTGATTGTTTCAGTAGTTCGAATTTTAAATTACGGCGTCGTATTATTTGTGCGTGCGAGGAGTGCTCGTTCGGTTTATAAGGCCTTTTTGAGTGTGAGTGCGCGAGTGTTGTGCGTTGTGTTGTGTTCTCTAAAAGGATTACAAACAAAAAGGATTAAGGATCTTTCTTTGTCGACTAACTCTCCATGTATTTATAAAGTATAATTAAATGGACATTTGAGCTCTAACACAAATTCTCTAAAAATCGAACTTGGATAAGGACTCGGTTAGGGTTCCCCTCAAACATTCGACGGTCCAATTTCGCGAACGAAATTTTATCTTACGTGCGTTTTCGCGAATCGCAGTGGTTGGTGAAATACAGCGAAAGGTGAAGCGTGGCTCGTTTTGAAATATTTATAATAATTTTACAAACCCTCCGATTATTTTAAACAATTATTTTTTGGTGTTTCTTTTTCGTTCTTCCAACAAAATTTGGAAGCAAACTTGCAAGGGGCATTATCATTCTTGTTCGTATATCGTTGCGTAAGTTTTGCTTGTGACATTTAAATCACATAGTCACGAAACGGAAACCAAGAAAAAAGATTTGAGAGAAAAAAATGACTAATACCGGAAAGCTAATCCCAGATGTTTTTGAGTATTTTTTATTGATGACTACGTTCCATTCTCAATATTGAACAAATTTTTTCTTATTCATAAACTTAAAATCCATACATTTTTTTAAAACTTATAATCAGAAACAAGGTGATATAAAACACGCGTACCTACTAAAAACGGTTAACTTAATATGTTTAAATTAATTTATTCTAATTTAAAATGTTATCCTCAAAATTAAAAACGTCGAGGCTCTTCTCGAAATTTTCGTTACTTTCATCTGCCGACGTTACGGACGAAACATCTTGCGAACGGGTGGCTTCAAAGTGGCAGCATTAATTTTTCGTCAACTGGAAAGCATAAGCTTTCGTTTGGTATAAAAATCATTTTCAACTCTTTGAGCTCTGCTGCCGCCGATAAGACGACGATGAAAAAATGGCAGCATTTAAACTTTTTCGAATCTAAAAATTGTTCTCTAAATACTGGAATAAGAAATTTCCTCAAGTGTTATTATTTAGATGCTGTATCACGTCAAATTGTTTTTAATTATATTAGTTGAAAACACATTCTGATGAGTTACAGCCCGAAATCGATTAGGCGATTGTGATTATGGTGTTGCGTTTTGGTCGGAAAATTTTGATCAGGAACACGCTTCATTAAATATGCCGAATTTCATTTAAATCGGCGAGGAGCAAACCTGATTCTCGCCTTGTGAGTCTTATCGATTAGCTGCGAGTCATCGGACGAGTGATTCGTGCAAGGTGACAAAACAAAACAAATGAGCTCTTGTTCTCCATAACTGGTGAGTTGATCTTTATCTTCTTTTAACAAATAACAATGTTGGCCCACTATTAGAAATTATTTTCCGTGATGAAAATGTACTTTGTTTATTTTATTGGCGATTATTCTTCGGCGACGTCTCCTGGGCATTTCGTTGCCTATAGTAAATTTTCCTGTAACGCAGATTAAAAACATTTTCTTTGTTTACGGAATTGCATATCTACCTGTGGGAGAGCTTCAGTCCCACTTCAAATTTATTCTTTAGCGTGGAAAATTAGATTATTTTCGCTATAGAGTGAAAATATTGTCGTGTTCGTTTTTTAAGTTGCATTTTAAACATTAAACTATATTGACAACCAAAAAACTAATGCTAGGTATAACGATTTTTAATTCCACCACGACAGACATGATTGATTAGACTTGGAACAACACCAGTGACCGACGGCGTTTTGGCAGAACGACTTAACCGCCGCTTTTTGCGAAAATGAATTATTCTAAAGACATAATCTGTTAAAATCTGGTAACAATATTTCGATTTTTTTCACTTAAGAAAAATCGATTTGTATTTCCCTAAAACGTATCTGCTTATAGCTACGCTACAACACAAGATGTGCGCTTCTGTAAAATTTACACGTTTTGTGGGTTAGGTCGTTCTGCCAAAACTGCGTCGATATTTTTTTAAGGTAGCCGAGCAGAAGGATGTTTGTAATTACTTTGTGTGGACACACTCGCCCTACAATCGTGTAGTTACTATTCATTAATGCATAAGTAATTATATAAGTTTCACTTTAATTAGTCCAATTATATTGTATAAGTAATATGAAAACTTCTATCGTGATTTTTAATAAAGCCCAACTATTTGTTTGTATATTTTAAACGTTTTTCGATTGTCTGGTTATCAAAAAAGCATTTTATTGGAAGGCAAATAAAGAGGCGTTTCGGCAGAACGACTTAACTCGCACTTTTTGCGAAAATAAGTTATTTCACGCCGTCTTCATATTGCGCCAAGAAATTAAAAAAAAATTAACAAAGAAAATCCGAAAACGCGTCCTTTAACATATCCATCTCCTCGAAAGAAGAAGCTTTTGTTTCGCGAGAGCGAAAAAAAAAAACGTCCATTGAAGTTAAATGAGGCGTTCGTCGAAACACTGGCCGAAGTTATGGGCCCCGAATCGTCACTTAAAACAACTTTGTTAATTGAAATTTGCAGTTAAGAGTAAAGTTGTTACATTTATCATTGTCAGTTTTGTGGCAGCTTTGCAGGAGAGCGAGTGCCTGGCGTCCGTCTCTTACAAACTTTAGTTTTAGATTATTACGGTACTTGTTTGTAATTTATTGGCAAATGAAAGTTTGATGTGTCTACTTAATAATTGTTAAGACGTTTATTGGATTAGATCGTTGTTTTGTTATATTATGAATTAAACATTGTAAATGGCGAGACTGAACTTCCGGTGACGCCGTAAATCTTGCAAATCGACATTAGATTTTGACAATATTTAATCAGATGAAAATGGAAGGCTCTCGACGTCGGCGCGCGAGACGAACATTAAACGAAACATTCTTCTCTCGCTAAAACTGAGGAGAAACAACAGATTCATCAAAAATTCAATCGACAACAACTTGGTGTGCATATTTTATGTAATACTTCTCCCGCTTCTGCGAAAGCTCAGTTGAAAGCTCCCGACGCTTTTTTTTTTTAGACAATAACTGACCGGGAAAGCGTCGATATTAAAAACTGCATTCGTGTTTTTCCCAGATTTCCCCTTCGTCGAACGAACGAACTCGTCGTTTATCAATTCGCGGTCCAAAAGGCCCCACGTCGATCGCTTTCACCCTTAACCGTCAAATTGTCATCATTGCCCGTTTAATTTTAATCGTTTTGAAAAAATATGAGCCGGGACGAAAAGTCAAGGCTATATACAGGAAATGTCGGCGTGTGTTTGTGTATAAGATGCATGACGTCAGGGATGCTGCAGAATGGTAACGATCGGGCCGGGCAGGTCCGACGCCCACGCAGCGCCACTCGGCGTCGGGATGTTAGTCAACGCGTGCCCGCTTTTGCGACCTGTTGGCTCTTAAGTGTTTGCCATCTCTTGAAACAAAGAATTCTTTTAAGTGCCACGACATTGAGTGCAATTTTATCGTAAAGCAACCGGCAACGTAATTAATAATAAATTGCTTTGTAGAAGACCGACGATTTATCGCCGGGAAGTGCTGTTATTAAAAATTACGTTTGCCCTCTTCTATTTATAGTCGAGCACGTGGCGGGGCTCGTTTAAATTTTTTTGGGCGAAACGATAAGACGCGGACAAATGGGGATATGGGAAGACGATCGTCGGTTTAGGGCGAACGGTGAAAAATGAACGGTGTCGGATTTTTAGTGAAAACTTTCACACCGAGTGGGCGTCGTCATCGTCGATTCGATGACCAAGAACATAAACTTGACCTGACGAGTTGCGGTCAATGTCGTCCCGATGTAGTTCCGTATTGGGGCGCTGCGCCTCCAATAACGCCCCCGGCGGCTTTTCTACCTCCGGGTTACACAAAAGAACAATACGGTGAGTTTTTCATTAAACGGATTCGTCGATTACGCAAGGACGGGGATGCACGAGACATTTCAAGTTCATATATTTATTTACATCCACGATCAATATGGAGGAGCCATTTTCGATCGACAAGAGCGATCGCGGGATTCGCGTTTATCTTCCTTTAAAAAATTAACGTCCCTTTAAAAAAAAAATCTTATGGTGCCCAAACTGAAAATTACAACGGAGCGTCAGAAATCAAAAATAGAAACGAAACGACCTTGCGACCAAACGAACGACTCACACGATAAAGGTTCGCATGAGGTCTCGTGAATCATCAATTTTGTTTTGGACGAAAGCCAAGCAATAAGCTTCACCTCGCTTTAACGTTTACGATGCCTAAAGGCCGTTTCGTCATTTTACAGCTGCTTTTAATTGCCGTTTTCTCATTTCCTCCGAATTATGTCGCGAATTCGGTTTTAGCGGCGGGTCGCGCCATAACGTCCGTCTTCAAAATAAACCGCCGCCGCCGTGGCAAATTTAAATTACGACTTCCCGTGGTATTTGCGCGAATCGCCGCCAACGCTGGCCATTATTTTTGCTCTCGTGTTTATGCAGAAACGTCCGGATATTTACAAATACGTTCGCATCACATGCCGATATGGGAGCGCGTTCTTTCTTTTTTTTTATTGGCCCTCCGCCAAAATTGTAGTCGAAAAATTTCATTCATGAAGAATTTTATGCTTGTACGCCTGCTGTAAAATCTATCGGTTTTTTTTTCTGTTGCAGAGCCCAAAAAAGATAAGACTGAAGGCGCGACAACGCACAATGGTGCCGTATCACCGAGCGGAGAACCGCCGCCGACCATGCACCCGCCTGGTTGTGGTGGTGGAGAACCGACGCCGTGTAAAATCGAACGCCCAAATACCTTGGGACCTGGAAAACTTACTCGAAGATTGCTTTGTTACCACAGTGAGCATTGTAAGTATGAGGAGACGAGAATGTCCGATGTTGAACCCCCTTTTTTTTTTGGTTAAGTTAAACCGATGGACTGTCTTATCCGTGGACCCTTTTATCGTTATGCGATTTAGTTTTTCTAATAGAGTAAAATCGATATTCCATTACATTTGCTCTTCAAGTGTTACGCCGAGTGCGCTTAGTTGTGCGGTATTCGATTGGAAACATAAGCAAAAACAGATAATTGGACGGTTCATGTCCATTTTTCTCTGATTCGTTTTTAATTAGAGTTGGTTATTTCTCCACATAACAAATCCCCCTCATCACTGCGAGCTTTTTCTCTAAATAATATTTATATCTTGATTGATATTCATCAGTTTTTTTAGACTTCTAGCTTTAGATGTTTAGTTCTAGCCAGCGCTCGTAATTGCACAGTCTCATTGCAGAATCTACATTTGGGACTTCCATCGAACTTGTTTATCCTTTGTTGGTCCAGTAAACGTTATGTTGTTTGCTCATCCAATTGTTTGTAAAACCACGGATGGCATTCGATTAGGATCCCCAAAAAAGGTTAACTGAATCAAATGTCTCTGAATTTTCATTGCCTGCGATCGCATAATGTCCCGGATCCCAGTACAGCCTTACTGTATTCTGTCTGGCCAGGACATTGAGTTCTTCGATAGCATTCCCAAACCAGTCTGGATGAGTTCCTAAAGCATGTTCATCAGTTGCTGATACAGTGAGAAACCTCACTATTGCAGACATCCACGGAACGGCACAAAATGTCTTCACAATTCTTTAATAATATTATATGGAGAAGTGGACGCACTATCTCCAGGTGCTTCGTCTCTTAAGTACGCGAAACCCAAAGGGGGCGAAGCACCCGTAGATAGTGCATCCACTTCTCCATATAATAAAAGAATTAATTATTGAAGACAAAAATATTAATTTATTGTCAGTTCATTTCGACAAGAATCCATGCCAGGTGTTTCAATGGTTTACGATAGATAATTAAATTGATAAACACATTAAGCACGGTATTACCCAACAATAAGACGGTAAGTAATTTTATCGAATTAGAACCAGGTATTTTACAATTAGGTAAATACAGTGTGTTAGATTTTATGTGTCACAGCAAATATCTCGGCTATTGTATGAATTAGTAAAAAATGTTATATATGAAAGTTATTAGATTATTTATTCTTAATAACGTGTCAAAATCAGAAAAACAATTGAACATCAAATAATTCAGATAAAGCAAATAAATTTAACATTTTAAATGGAACGTACCCAGTATTATTACATATTCTGAAACTACAAGAATTTATCTTTACAACGGTATATCACATGTTATACTTTTTCATTAATTAACTGGGCGTAATACACTAAATAACTGATCCTGTTGAAAACAGATTATTCAACATAAATACAACATTAGGAACAAACCAATATGTGAATAAGTAAGTTAATTATAAAATTGTATGTAATGCCTACTTAACATCTAAATTCTTTGTTCAAAGTTGTTTGTAATACTTTCCCGGAGATCTGCTTATTAAATTTCGTCGCACTTTTTTCAACATGTTTGGTGTTATTTGAGCACATGCCCTATGAATGCGATTTGTAAGATCCTCTAAATTTTGTGGACATGTAACATAAACTTTTGATTTAACATATCCCCAAACAAAAAAGTCCAACACAGAGAGGTCTGGCGATCGTGCCGGCCAGTTTATAGGGCCACCATTTCCTATCCATTTCCCACCAAACTTTTCGTTTAAAATATCCTTGACGTTCTTTGCATTGTGAGGAGATGCGCCATCCTGTTGTAACCCCATATCACGACGCACATGTAGGGGTATATCATCCAAATATTCTTCGAATTCTGTCGTAAGGAAATTAGCATACCGTTCAACATTAAGCGTTCCGCGATAAAAATAAGGACCTAGTAATAGTATCACCTAATACACCAAGCCAGACATTAATAGAAAATCTGTGTTGGAACCTGCATTCCTGAATTCGACGTGGATACTCTGTGTCCCAGAAATGATATTTTTTTCTGTTAGAAATTCCGTTATTGTTAAAATTAGATTAATCGCTCCAAAGAATGACATCCACTAAATGTTGATTATTGTTAAGCCAGTTATAAAATATTAGCCTTCTATCAGAATCACCAGCTGTTAAACCGTGAACCAATTTAATTTTATAGGGGGTCATGTTATGTTTTTTTAGAATAAAAAATACTTTGTGATGACTTATACCTATGTCGGCTACTGCTTCACGGATTTAATTTCTTGGATGTGCTCTAAAATATGCCAACACCATAATATCTTCATCATGTGCTGCACGCCCATTTCTTGGTCTTCGCACTGTAGCATTAAAACATCCATTTCTTCGTAAATTATGTTCAATTCTTGCAAACGTGCGAGGATGTGGCTGTACCCTTTCTGGATACAAGGTTCGATACAATACAGAAGCTTCTTTAGGATTATCATTGCATCTGATGTACACTCTCAACATATCCATTTTTTCATTATTAGAATAATAACTATCCCTCATTATGTGTCACGAGATGAAAATTAACAATTAACAATTTACTTAGCCACTTTGACACGATAGTGATAACAAGTGAGCGCATATCACGGCCTCCTCGGCTCTACTTAATAGAACATGCAAAGGTAAAAGTGTGCGTCGTCGGTACATTGTTTACACTGTACGTGTTCAATGCGTTCCGTTATTTATTATATTACGCCTTTAATTAATGAAATAATTATAACATGTGATATACCGTTGTAAAGATAAATTCTTGTAGTTTCAGAATATGTAATAATACTGGGTACGTTCCATTTAAAATGTTAAATTTATTTGCTTTATCTGAATTATTTGATGTTCAATTGTTTTTCTGATTTTGACACATTATTAAGAATAAATAATCTAATAATTTTCATATACAACATTTTTTACTAATTCATACAATAGCCGAGATATTTACCGTGACAAATAAAATCTAACACACTGTATATACATATTTATGGAATTGTTCTTTAAAAATTTCGACGTTTACATTATCTGTCGATAAGTAAAGCACAGTTGCAATGGCGTTAATTTCTTCTATACGCAACGGATGATCGGTTTTCAATTGTTGTTTATTTACTATTAATATTTATATGTATGACCTATCCAAACCTATATGCAATTTACGTCATCAAAAAAAAGTTACTAGATTGTTTATTTGAAATTCGATTTAAAGTTTGGAAAATGACATATTCTATAGATGATTTATTTGCGCACATATTAGATGGCATAAAGAAATACTAGAATTTATTAGAACTATCAAAATACGAGGTACGCGAGGTGACAGCACTGTGTGAAACGTTATCATCTAGTAACCTTGTATTGATGACGTGAACATCATATAGGATTGGACAAAGTGTAAAATGTCCGCATTTCATCAAGAAAAGTTAAAAATATTTAATACACTTCGTCCAAACCTATATGCAATTACGTCATCAATGAAAGGTTACTAGATGATGACGTTTCACACAGTGCTGTCACCTCGAACTTCGTATTCTGACAGTTCTAATAAATTGTAGTATTTCTTTATGTCATCTAATATGTGCGCAGGTAAATCATCTAAAGAATATGTCACTTTCCAAACTTTAAATCGAATTACAAATAAACAATCTAGTAACTTTTTTTTGATGACGTAAATTGCATATAGGTTTGGATAGGCTATAGAAAGAATTTACGGTTTTAACGAACAATTAAATATGCGGAGAACATGCCGAAAAGTAAAAAACATAGTGTAAGGGGTCATTCAAAAAGGACGTCCCGCTCTTTGGGATTTGGGCGGGGGGGCGGATACCTATTTCGAATTTTTCGCCAACCTATTAAAAGTCCAAATCCGTTCCGAATAGGTTTGTTTAAAATCAACGTCGTTCAAATAAAATGACGATTTCGTGTATCTTAGTTGCAGAAGGTCATCCGGGCCCTCCTGGAACCACGCTGCCGCCCCACGAACGAATCTGCCATCCACACCCGCCGCACCTGCCGCCGCCTAACATGTCGGGGCCGGGCTTCATGCTTTCAGAACTGCCAGAACCACCAATACCCGTATCCGAAATTGGTCCGATACCGCCACCGCCGATGTTCAGTTCACCGAGCCCGACACCGGTTCGACAGCAAACGCCAATACCAACAGATATCCCCGATTACGATTCAGAAGGTATCCATTTGCTATTAATCGACCTATACTTAAATATTAATATCTCGATCTCGTTTCCAGATCAAGACGATATCGAACAAGACGACATGGACGGAGAAGATTTAGACGACGATAGCTGTTTATATCGTATGCCTCAACCGGATCCTAACGTTGACACGAGTCGAATAGAAGAGATTCCTGCTAAAGAACCAAGATTTAATGCGATGCCGTTAAAGTCGGCCCTTAAGAAGAAAGGTAGCGGTAGCGGTCCTGGCACGCCGCAGAACACGCCAACGCAAGAGAACAGGCCCCTGACAGTGCGACACGCCCAGATAGATACTTCTAGTTTCAAGTAAGTCTATAAGTTACCCCCGATTACTTTATCTGCAAGAGTACGTAATACTAATTTATCCCTGTATTTTACCTTAACAAAGCAGGAGGCCACCATTGCGGCCTCGGATAAAAATCTGGTAAATATTTTATTCTGGAAGGGCTTTTAATCTGCTTGTCTGCGTCGCTTTATCGTTGCATTTATTCGTGTATTGTTAAACGTTTTACGCCTGTTCTTTTTTGTAGTACAAAGCCAGTTAAGTTCGGAATCGGATTGCCGTGTACATTAGAGAACAAGGAGAATGCGAGACCGTATGTAATAAGGGAAGACGATGACGTGAACGACGGTCCTGTACTATATCGAGATGAAAGTGGTAATGTGCCCGACGACGGCAGGTTGGCCTTGAAAATCGCTCGTAAGAGAGTCTTTCCTTGAAGCTGTCGTTGAGACCAGACAGGCAAGACTTAATCAATAGAAATATACTTCAAATACAGAGCGATAATGAGAGGCAAGAAAGCAAAGAGGCCATCGGGGCTCGGTTAATTAGAAGATTGAGCATGCGACCCACACAAGAGGAGCTCGAAGAACGCAACATACTGAAGAGTGAGCGAGCGTTTGCTTTTCCAAATGCACACATTTAAAAATAACTTTTATCGCATTTCGCAGGGCAAAGTCCGGCAGAGGAGAAGAAGCAGAAAGAAGAAAAGAAGCGTTTCTTGTTACGAAAATTGAGCTTTAGACCAACAGTTGAGGAATTGAAGGAGAAAAAGATCATACGGTTCAACGATTACATAGAGGTGACGCAGGCGCACGATTATGATAGGCGAGCGGACAAGCCGTGGACCAGACTTACGCCGAAAGACAAAGCCGCCATCAGAAAGGAACTCAATGAATTTAAAAGCTCAGAGATGGCCGTTCACGAGGACAGCAGACATTTAACTAGGTGAACTATTTTGTTTTTTTTTTATGATCTCGCAGTGTTATCATTCGATCTTTAATTGTTTGTGATATTTTTCGATTGTTATATTTGATCGTGCTTTACGAAACGTTAATTAATAATTAGAAAATCTTACTAAAGTAACGGTAAGTCGACAAAATAATAAAAATTTTACTAATTCGGGACTTGAAAATTATAGTTGCGAATTGTTTAATGCAATAATAACAAGGCCGTTTTAGCAAATATAGGTGTATTGGAAAAATCGCCATTAAAAATGCTTATTAATGTACATTTTGTATATGCGAAAATGTCGAATCAAAATTCAGAAGAAACAGATCGATTAATAATGCATTAATTTCAGCTCGATTGTTATACGGAGTGATTCATAACGTGAGCATCATATTATGGGAAATTTTTTTATGAATTTTTCGAAAAAAAAGTTATTCTTTAAAAATAAATTTAGACTTAGCTTGGGCTATGACTCCCTCGTATATCACGAGGTATATTTAATTTTTTATTGATGAATTTTTAGTTTTGGAACAAGCACCAACTTTTATAAGAGCAATGTTTTTTTCGAAACGTGCACAATAAAAAAGTCTACTTTATGAATCGCAATGTACACACACATACATTTGTCAATATTGAACTCTTTAAACCGATAATTTTTTTTTTAGATTGTATCAATAGAAATGGAAAGAAATAAATCTAATATATCTATTTTCTTTTTAGATTTCATAGGCCTTGACAGTTGCAAGGCGAATTAGAAAAAGAAAAGCTACATACTGTGATGGGCTTAGTCGTAGTAATCAACTTTTCCATATTCAGTTTAGATCGGGTTTCGAAACCTGACCGGTTTATACACAGATTGTATACACTTGTAATTGTTTAATTGTTTTGTACATACGTGATTTTTTTATTATACGAATCTATGAAGTACATATTTAACTGTAAATCTTATGTTAAAAGCACTTGAACAAATGAAATGTACATATAGATACGTAGATAGTATTATATATTTCTTTTTATTATTTAATAGCTGTTACGTTAATAATTGCTGCAGATTCATCTTGAAACGTGCAGTTTGTGCACATAATTTCAAAATGTAGTAAAACTGTCTTTTTAAGAATATACATTTTTTAAGTCTACCATTTGTGGTAGTTTTTAATTTGAACTATAAACAATCCTACGCGTGTAATTTTGCCACAGCCCCCCCACTTTAAAATGTAGGCAATAAATTGTTTTCTATTTGTATTTTTTTTTTAAATAGACACGTTTAATTTTAAGCCTGCCGATTTTTCTGTGAATTTTCCCATTCTGACGTAAAAGCATTTTGTAAAACTGTAAGCCTTAGGCAATCTTGTATATAAGATCCTATCGCAAAAAGTTCAGCTTGTAAGATAGAAATGCCCCGCTTTTTAAATTTGAAATATACTCAGTGTACACTATCTGTAACAAAAAGCAATTGTATTCATACTCGATGCAATTTATACTGATTTAATAACGAGAAATGTCTTCCAAATAAACAAGGCATTGAAATGGAGTCTTTTTGTGTATTTTTATAAGAATGTTGTTAAATATATAGTGATACTAATGTAACAAGTTAGGATAATCAACCGTTAAATTTATTTAATTGTGTTATTTTTAAAAAACTGTTTTAATACCGATAATTTCAGGCAAATTCGGCGACGATTTTATAAAGCAAGTTTTACAGAATTAGCAACATTATTAAATAGAGAACATCGTCTGGTGGCTTCTTATCGGTTTTGATACGTTAAGGTATTTAATGGAATAGAAAAGAACAACATCCGCCGTAAACGTTTTATTTGTACGTCTATTTGGTCATAGTTTATGATTATATAAATGAATGCGAATGGGTGAAGAAACTAACAGTTGCATTTGTCCAATTTTCACGTGTCGTTTATCCGAAAGGTTCGATTTAAAATTCTTGGGCACACATGTTACAGGACAGACTTTCAATGTGTGTTCAGAGTTTTACGATTCTGCAAATCTGAATTGAATTATTTTTTAGGTGATAATCTTTAACAAGATTGGTCGTTGTAGGCGTTACGATTTAAAATGTCGAGACTCCGGTTTATGTTTTCCAAATTTACCATCCATTCGCGTTAATTTAACTTTATACGGAGGACTTTCTTTCTTGATTAAAAAAGGAGCCGATGTTTGAGTCCTCGCAAATGCCGATAGTTAGAAGGAAACTACTACAAAAAAAAAGGAGTTTTACCATGCCGTATCTGCCAAATTAACTACAGATAATCGTTTGCAAAAACTATTTAAAATTCTTTTACCAACGACAAAAAAGAAACCATATGAAAATTTAACATTTAATGCGTGCTTTTTGTCCAAAAGGTCATGTAAAAAAGTGAAGGTATCTCACAATCACTTTTAGTGTTTTCGGTATCAGTTAATTTATTTTTTAATACAGATGCAGGGCGGAATAAAAGTAAGGAAACACGGACTGTCTTGCTCAAACAGTTTGAACATCTATTCTATGAAGTGATAAAAGAGAAAATGCCAATTTGTGAAACATAACATAGGTCAACTTTATGGGTAATAGAATAATAGTAGTTCAGCTACGTGATGATTTTATAATCGTAGGTAAAATATGTCAAATTTCCTAACTGCAAAGTTTGACTGTTGCATAATAATATAGAACAAAATTGTTAGGGTTGGATCGTTGTGCGAATAAAAAAAAAGCTGTTTAAAATCATTTCTAATTTATAATATATAAAAAAATATTGTTGATAACATGCAATAGTTATTTTTACACGAGTAAAACTAAACTATAAAATTGTACATTTAACCCCCAGTATTTAAATAACTTAATACAAACTTAAACCTCTAAACTGTACACGAGACGCACAATCGTTTCTGTAATACCTATGTTTCAACACCGACGATATCGAACATATCACTGGCACCTTCCACTTCGGACAAGCTGAATCTATAATCGACGCTCGAGGGTAACGGATTCAGTTTTACAAAGTTCCTCTCTCCTGAAACGGACACCGAATTATAAATCGTTATGGTTAACATTGCACTACATGATTATACCTTGTCTTGCTGAAAATTCGTCGTAAACAAATTGTTCCGTTTTGATTGCTCCATCTAAAAAAATCGACATTTTAAAATTTATCGTAAAATATATAATTCAAATTGATGAGCACTTTTACCAGATTCGGTTTTAAAGAGAATTTCCGCAGTCGCCATTTCCGGATCCACTTCGGCCTTTTTTATTTTCACATTAATGTTGTCACGTGCAATATTTTTAAAAGCCTGCAAGTTTCAATTTTTTAGTGTCTGTAATGTTATTAAAATTTAATACCGTACTCGTTCGTATGTTCTCTTCTTCTTCTCTTCCTGATCATGCATTTTTATGTGAGCTATAATAGGAGTATTCGATGATATCACCTTCATTTGGAGATTCCCTCGATTTTGCGTATTCTATAAAAATTACACAGTCATTTATCAGTCGATGTAACAATAACGTGCGCCCTTACATTTAACTGTATACAACTATTTAATGGTGTCCTTAGTATAGTAAGTACATCGTCGTTTCCGTAACATTTGTTAAAATCGTCGCCGGTGATGTATAAATATTTTTTTGTGTCTATATCTTCCGTAACATTTTTAATACTTTGTTCGATTTGAAGTTTCTGTCGGTCTAACGCATCTTCGAATAGTTCCAACTTTTCAAGTTCCTTCTTCAAGTGGGTAACTTTCGATGATACTTCTTGGCAATTAACATTTTGAAGAGACGCCGAACACGCGAAAGGCCTAAAACAATAGAACTTTAGAGAGATACACCTCGAACCTGTTGTTTGCGAGCCGTACTTAAATTGAATGCTGTTTTTAGTCCGTTTCTCCACCAGACCGATGCCTTCTAAAACGTTCGTTATGTCGTATATTCTTCTTTTTTGTCGCACCGCCAATAAGTCCGCCGCCTGTTACGCAAAACAATTCGTTAGATTAGTTATTCATCTTTATTCAACTTCGCATCTTACCAGGTTCAAATCGACGACACCTCCTTCTGCCGTTTGCAACAAGGTTACGAATTTGGTAGTTAACAGTCCTAACGATTTTTCGAAACGACTGTGCGGAGCATCGGCCATTATTTTAAAAAACGATATTGATAAGAAATTTGTTTAACATTGCCAATTTCGTACGGACCAATGTTATCACAATATAAATTTTATGTTGCGATTTGTTGGTTATTAATCGCGGCCAATTTTACGACGACACAAAGTGGTCGCGTATCAGGGTGTATACCAAATATACCAGAATTTCTCTGGAATTATTTTGCATGCCAAAAATTTTTGTTTGCTTTGTATTTGTTTCTATTTTTAATATATCGTGGTATCTTGATATTCACTATCGCGCGAAAATTTTATGAATTCGTATTGGTTCGTAAATTTTGAAATATATTGTATGGCTAAAATGCGATATTTGTTTTAGAACCACTGGTTTTTTTTTGTTTTGTTTTTTTAGTTCGTTGATAATCGGCAGGTTTCGATTTATCGTTTTTATTTGAATTGTAACGTTCGTTTTTAGCTACAGCACGTTTATAGTTTAAATTAATAAAGAATTATGTCCGATAGTGATCAAAGTGCAAGGAGCAGTGCTCCTTCCGAAAGTGGTTCCTGCAACAGCGATGATTTGAGTATCGTTGCCGAGTTCGATCATTTAATGAGGTTAGTTAAGTCTCAGAGGCAAGATGATGTTTTGGAAACGTTCTTATCGTTCGCAAGCCAAACTAAGGAAGTCTTTGTCAAATTAATTGCCGCGGAAGACGAATGTGCCCGATTGCGAACAGAACTCGATAAAAAAATAAGCGACAATAACGAATTGGAATGTCGTCTTCAGATGGCCCGTAAACTGCTCGATCGAGAGAAGAAACGTAGTCGCGATCTCGAGAAAAATTATAACGATCTGATGATGAATAACGCTCGAGCCGCGAATATTTTAAACAACAAGCAAACCTTCTTGCCCGATGACACTCGCCAACAACTTGCCGGCTTTTTGGGAAATCATCATTTAGTGGAACAACATAATGAACTCGACGCTATCCCGGAAGTAAATCTAACAGGTTATTTTATTCAGACGTTTACAAATTACTTATAATATAATGTTGTCGACAATTTTAGGATCCTTGATATCCAACTTCAGTTATTCACGTTCCGAAGACGATTTGGATTCGTCGATGTTGCATAATGGTAAAACCTGGAAAAAACACAGACCTAGTACCGACAATTTTGAGGAACCCGTTATAAAAAAACGACGTTCGGAAGTCTCTAAATTGATCGAGATCGGTTTGTCGGAGAAGGTGCGAGCTACGACAACGTTGACCGTAAACAAGGACGGTCCAATTACTGCCAGATCGGTTATCGAATCGGTGCCTATGGAACAACCGTTGCCTTCGTCGAACAAAGATCACGTAAAAATGCATTTTCTTCAATTAATTTCCCGATTCGAATGTTGAAATTGTAGGCGTCGACTCGTTTGCTTGAAAATCTTTGGCAACGCGACAGTCCGAGGGTTAATATTATATCGCAAGGACGCGCACATTGTTTTCAGAATAAAATCCTGGTGATTCCGGAATATTGCGGTCCCTGTAACAAACGTCTACGATTTGGTAAAAGCGTTTTAAAGTGCAAGGACTGTCGGAGCGTTTGCCATCAAGAATGTAAAGATTTGGTACCTTTGCCGTGCATTCCGTTATCAGTACCCCGCAGAAAGGCGGAATGGTGAGCTTTATAAACTTTAATCGTGTCCATTTTAACTCATTTTTATTAGGGCATCGTTGGCGATTATACGTCGACAATTCCACCGATGGTGCCTTCACTGCTTGTGCATTGCATTAACGAGATCGAGTCGAGAGGCGAAAACGAGCTGGGTTTATATAGAATTCCGGGCTCCGAAAGGGAGGTTAAAGCACTTAAAGTAAGTTGGCATCATTTAGCGATGTCCGTTTATATGTTTTATCGGTCGATGTTGCAGGAGAGGTTTCTCAAGGGGAAATTAGGCCCTCCGTGCATCAAACAGGTGGACATACACGTGATTTGCGGTGTCGTTAAGGTTTTCCTGCGGTCCCTGCAGGAGCCGTTGATTACGTCTTCGCGATGGAGCGATTTTGTGGAAGCCGCAGAGGCTAAGGATGCGAACGATACGGCTCCGGCCTTGTATCAACTTATTTCGGAACTGCCTCAGCCGAATAGGGACACTTTAGCTTTCATGATTACACATTTAAGGAGGTTCGTTTTTAGAAAGTGCAGATTAATAGTTATTTTATAAATGAATAATGATTTTAAATTCGATTTTGTCGATGACACACGAAACGAGATTTTGGTTCAATTGTTTTTGAATTATTAACCGGTTTAAAAGTTACGTGAAATAAATTTATCTAAAATTTGTAGAATCGATGCTATGCCTGAAACAAAAATGCCCATCAAAAATCTGGCAAAGATCTTTGGACCGGCAATTGTCGGCTATTCGTCGAGCGATCTGAGTCCCGTCGGCACAATAACGGAGACAAAACAAATATGCCTGGTAGGTTTTGTTTGGTTTTTTAACGGTTTTTGTGTGCATTTTTACATCTGTCGTGTTTTTTAAATCAGGTTATGGAACATTTGTTGAATTTACCTGTCGATTATTGGACGTCGATTCTGCACAACAACGATGTCTTTAAGACGCCCACTAATAAATTGCAACAAACTCCCAGCACCGATTCCTTGTTGTGTCCTAAACCCAGAAGTGTGTTGAGTCCATTCACTAGCGTAAGGTGAGCAAACTAGCATTTGGATAGGTATTGAAAAAAAAAAGTTACACTTAGCAATTGTTTCAGTTTTATATTGCTGTTTCAATTAACTTGGCACCTTTTGTTTCAGAACCACCATAAAACGCAATCAAAAGTATTTCCCTTCGCCGCAGTAATTGAGTAGATGAATATTTTTGTGACGTTATTTACGGAGTAAAGGGGACTTTATTTTTTATAATTATCCAATTTTTCTTTACATTTGCTCTTATTGGTTGTTGGTTACAAAAAATGTACTTAAGCATTAAGTTTAAAATAGTTATTAACTTATCTTAACTCTTTATTTACAGAAAATAATGTAAATGCTATATTTTAAACATTTATATAGAAAATTATAGTGCCTTTTCTGAATTTTTGGATGGTGGGCATATTGATATTTTACTTGTGAAAATTTATATTGAATACAGTACAGTTTTAAAACTCGATGATTTATCACTGTTTATTGTTAATTTTATATATTTTTCAGATGCTATAAATTGCAACCGTGATTGGCAATGTTACCATTTTCAAATTTTGTGGCGAACTTTTAGGGCTCCAAGCGTAGCCAAGGCTCGCTGCTAATTCCGTCTTTCATATAGTTTTATTAAATGCCTAATTCCAATTAAATGATTGGGAATACAAAATGTTGAAAGTGAGTCGAAGACTTTGTTTAGTTTCTCTATTAAAAGGTGGTCTTTTGCGCTTTAAACGTTTTCTTATTGTTTTCGTCTGTTAATTTCTCACTTCCTATGTTAATGTAAACGGTGAGCATGTGATTGGATGATATAATTTCATCAAATTACATGGTCAATTTGAGTATTGGTGTTTGGCGGCTCGGCAATTATTTGTGTAGGTTTCTTAAGTGTTTTAGTAGTGCTACTTGTTTGTGGTGTTAATTTCGTATAATAAATGTGATTTAGGTACCTATAAACATTTAAGTAAACTTGGTAATGTCGTTACATAACATGGAAAATACATCGTGAAAATATAAAATCGGAAGATGGATCTCCATAGTTTTCTAACTGAAAAAGTAAGTTTTACAACATTTTACAAATTAATTTAATTTAAATATTTATTACAATTAATTTATTTAAAATTCGAAATTTGTTGAAAAGTATTTGTAATACTCTTTTCTAGTAAGATCTGAATTAAAATAAACTATTTAGTCATTTGTGTTTAAGATTTTCACCACTAGATGGTACGGTACGTTAATCTCGTGAACGAGCTCATACAATAAACTATTTATAGGATATGCAACAAGAAGTGTATGGTATCGCTTCTCGGCCTATGGCTAAGATCAAAGTGTAGTATCTGTTCTTATCAGCTTAATATCTGATACGACCCGCATGCGGGTCCAGTATATTAAACTGATTTTTGGAAATTGACGGAGGTTCGGGGCTTGCTCCACCTCCGTCGCGGGTTGGCCCGGTATTGCAGTACCGCCGGGATCGGCCCACATTAATTCAAATAACAAAGTTCATTTTACAAATTTAGTCTGTTTTTTAGTTGGTTTTAATCAAAAAGTGGTTACCATTAGACCTGTTTATTTTATTTTACATAATGTTTTGAATTCTTTTAGAATTCAGAATATATACTTCGAACCTTTTTACTTTTTATTCAGTCAAAAATAAGCAAAAGCCCATATGCTGCACCTCCAACCCTAATTACTTCATAGCTTTCTATAATTATCCTGAAAAATTGCAGTCGACGCAATTTTTTAATTCATTGAGGAGTGAGTACCTTATATTGATGGCGTTTTGACAAAACGATATAAATGAGTCAAAAAAGCTAATTTTTAATTTAACAATAGAAACGGGGCTTCGACTGGAATTGTTTTTACAATAATACATTTTCATTGTGTTAGTATTTTTAATTAAGTTATACTTAAGTTATTTTACAAATAACTTTTTCCTTTTCTAGTAACTATAAGATTTTACAATTTCCATTTTTGCCGATTTGGTGGTAAATAAGTGAGATCAAAAATTATATTCTTTGAGTGAGTTGTTAAACGAAAAATCTTACATAAAAAATTATGTTAATATAAATATCGCGTCGCGTCGTATAGATGGCAGCTTAAGCATTTATAGCTTGTTATGCGTCAGACTTATTAGTTTAAGTATTTAAAAGAAGTTCGTTAAAGTTACTCTGGTTTCTCTTCAGTACGAATAAATCTTTCGCCTTTTACTAAAGATTTCCGTGGAGAGGAACAACTCAAATGAGTTTGTTAATAATTTTTTGAGCGCCCGGCGCAAGCTGGGCCAACAATATAATTAAAAAAAAAGTTTTCGTTGACATATACTCACATTACTTTGTGGCTGACAAATTTATTACGTTATAACAAAAACATTTATAGATTCAATAACAATAAAAACGGCAACGATTCATTGTTGCGGACTTTAATACTGGCTACACTTCGTCCAAACCTATATGCAACACGGCATCAATACAAGGTTACTAGATGATGACGTTTCACACATTGCTGTCGAGGTGACAGCAATAAATACGAGGTAATACGAGGTGTATTACCTCGTATTTTTACAGTTCTAATAAATTGTAGTCTTTCTTTATGCCATCTAATATGTGCGCAAGTAAATCATCTACAGAATATGTCACTTTCCAAACTTTAAGCCGAATTACAAATAAATAATCTAGTAACTTTTTGTTGATGACGTAAATTGCATATAGGTTTGGATAGGCCATATATCCATTTATCTTTATACCGAAATCAATTTCGTTTATAAGACAAATATGCGCCATTTCGCAAGTCTATTATTTGATTTTAAAAGCGAAATTGATTAAAAAAAATGAACGAATCCTTAATCGTTTATGACAAACAATTTGTTAAGGTTTCGAAATTGTTTAAAACGAGTAGTAAGTTAATTTATTTATTTATTCGTTAAATCGGAATCACATACATGAAGTGTTTGTGTTGGGAATCTATAAAGATTTATTTATTTTGCATTCTAGTTTATTGCACACTGCCAATAGATGGCAAGCATAGTTTTAGTTCCGTGTTATGTTAGGGTCGCTTTAGTTAAATAGAAATACCGGTGCCTATCAAAGCATACTTACCTGGCGTAGGGGTTACCGTGATCAGCAAGGCGGTTCCCCCAGGATGAGGCCCTTTCATTGCACTACGATTGGGCTGACTCCTGCGATTATCCCTAATGTGGATAACTCGGGCGCGTAATTTTTGGTAGTCGGGACTGCGTCCGCGCTGTCCCGGTCAAACTAAGTAACAATGGTACTTTCGTAATGAACATGTAGAAATACCAAATTTGGTTGTTCTTGCCAGTTTTTTAATCGACAAAATTAAGCAATCGGTAACGGTATTTTGGTTTAAACCAAATATTCTTGCATCCATTAGAGATTTATGGTTGGATATTGCTGTTGTGTTACTATAGAAATGTTTTCAATTTTAGCTTACAATTAAACTAATTCCGGCCATGATGGATAATATATCATAATATAATTGATCGTGACAGGAAAGACAGGAATCATTGTCAACTTTATTTGTTTTTAGTTATAGGGTTATTAAAAATGCCTACTAATAAAGAGTAGACAATAGCTCCATTAAATATAATATAATATGCCTATCCAACCTTATATGCAATTCACGTCGTCAAAAAAAAGTTACTAGATTGTTTATTTATAATTAAGTTTAAAGCTTGGAAAGTGACATATTCTATAGATGATTTACCTCCGCACATATTAGATGGCATAAAGAAAGTCTACAATTTATTAGAATTGTAAAAATACGAGGTACGAGGTGATAGCACCGTGTGAAACGTCATCATCTAGTAACCTTTTATTGATGACGTGTGCATATAAGTTTGGACGAAGTGTATTTGGTTGTATAATATCTGTTTGGTAATGTGTTATTTTTAGATATTTTTGACTGAATTCCTACTCGATTTAGTTTGAATTTAGTGGCATATTTCATGGAATATAACGATCATATGGTAACAAACCTAAAAGCTGCAATTTTGTAAAGTCGAAATTATCAAAAAACTGTAATGCGATTTTTCTAAAATGTCCTCGAATTTGATAAAACGAGTATTTTCGCAATTTCTTGTTTTGATATGGAGAGAACCGATTTTTTTTTTGTAACGCAAAACCCAAATAGGAAAATATAGGAAAAAAAGTACACTAAAACTCGTATTTCAGCTGTTACGAAGCAATAAATAACGAATTTCCGGCGATTTAAAATTTTTGTCAAATCTCGAAAAAATCCCTTATTATAGTCCAGCGATTTTTTTCAGGCAAAATTTTGACCGCAAGCTTTTGAGCCGTAACTTTCAGAACAAGTCGAAAACGACTAGAAAACTCGTAATTCAGGTATTACCGAGCAATAAATAACGAACTGTCGGCGTTTAAATAGGTTCAAGTTTTTTATAAACTCGATAAAATGACGCCATCTAAATACGCATAGAACAGGTCCGGAATTAGTTGAAAAGTAGTTTTTCGAGATTAACAATGCAAGAAATGACTATCTAAGCGCATTTCCGGCGATTTCAAATTTTGCCAAATCTCGAAAAAATCCCTTAGTCTTCTTTTTTCTGGAAAAATTTTGACCGTAAGCTTTTGAGCCGTAACGTTCAGAACAAGTCGAAAACGATTAGAAAACTCCCAATTCAGGTATTACCGAGCAATAAATAACGAACTGTCGGCGTTTAAATAGGTTCAAGTTTTTTATAAACTCGATAAAATGACGCCATCTAAATACGCATAGAACAGGGCCGGAATTAGTTGAAAAGTAGTTTTCGAGATTAACAATGCAAGAAATGACAATCTAAGCGCATTTCCGGCGATTTAAATTTTGCCAAATCTCGAAAAATCCCTTAGTATAACAGTTCTTTTTCTGGCAAAATTTTGACCGCAAGCTTTTGAGCCGTAACGTTCAGAACAAGTCGAAAACGATTAGAAAACTCCGTAATTCAGGTATTACCGAGCAATAAATAACGAACTGTCGGCGTTTAAATAGGTTTATAAGTTTTTAAAAACTCGATAAAATGACGCCATCTAAATACGCATAGAACAGGTCCGGAATTAGTTGAAAAGTAGTTTTTCGAGATTAACAATGCAAGAAATGACAATCTAAGCGCATTTCCGGCGATTTCAAATTTTTGCCAAATCTCGAAAAAATCCCTTAGTATAACACGTCTTTTTTCTCGAAAATTTTGACCGTAAGCTTTTGAGCCGTAACGTTCAAAACAAGTCGAAAACGACTAGAAAACTCCTAATTCAGGTATTACCGAGCAATAAATAACGAACTGTCGGCGTTTAAATAGGTTCAAGTTTTTTAAAAACTCGATAAAATGACGCCATCTAAATACGCATAGAACAGGTCCGGAATTAGTTGAAAAGTAGTTTTTCGAGATTAACAATGCAAGAAATGACAATCTAAGCGCATTTCCGGCGATTTCAAATTTTTGCCAAATCTCGAAAAAATCCCTTATATAACACGCTTTTTTTCGGCAAAATTTTGACCGCAAGCTTTTGAGCCGTAACGTCCAGAACAAGTCGAAAACGATTAGAAAACTCGCAATTTCAGGTATTACCGAGCAATAAATAACGAACTGTCGGTGTTTAAATAGATTAAAGTTTTTTTAAACTCGACAAAATGACGCCATCTAAATACGCATAGAACAGGTCCGGAATTAGTTGAAAAGTAGTTTTCGAGATTAACAATGCAAGAAATGACAATCTAAGCGCATTTCCGGCGATTTACAAATTTTGCCAAATCTCGAAAAATCCCTTAGTATAACACGTCTTCTTTTTCTGGAAAAATTTTGACCGCAAGCTTTTGAGCCGTAACGTTCAGAACAAGTCGAAAACGATTAGAAAACTCCCAATTCAGGTATTACCGAGCAATAAATAACGAACTGTCGGCGTTTAAATAGTTTATCAAGTTTTTATAAACTCGATAAAATGACGCCATCTAAATACGCATAGAACAGGGCCGGAATTAGTTGAAAAGTAGTTTTTCGAGATTAACAATGCAAGAAATGACAATCTAAGCGCATTTCCGGCGATTTCAAATTTTGCCAAATCTCGAAAAATCCCTTAGTATAACACGCTTCTTTTTCTGGAAAATTTTGACCGTAAGCTTTTGAGCCGTAACGTTCAGAACAAGTCGAAAACGATTAGAAAACTCTAATTCAGGTATTACCGAGCAATAAATAACGAACTGTCGGCGTTTAAATAGGTTCAAGTTTTTATAAACTCGATAAAATGACGCCATCTAAATACGCATAGAACAGGTCCGGAATTAGTTGAAAAGTAGTTTTCAGATTTAAAAACAACTAAGCGCATTTCCGGCGATTTAAATTTTGCCAAATCTCGAAAAAATTTTTTTAAAAATTTTGACCGTAAGCTTTTGAGCCGTAACGTTCAAACAAGTCGAAAACGATTAGAAAACTCCCAATTCAGGTATTACCGAGCAATAAATAACGAACTGTCGGCGTTTAAATAGGTTCAAGTTTTTTAAAAACTCGATAAAATGACGCCATCTAAATACGCATAGAACAGGGCCGGAATTAGTTGAAAAGTAGTTTTTCGAGATTAACAATGCAAGAAATGACTATCTAAGCGCATTTCCGGCGATTAAAATTTTGCCAAATCTGAAAAATCCCTTATATACACGTCTTTTTTCTCGAAAAATTTTGACCGTAAGCTTTTGAGCCGTAACGTTCAGAACAAGTCGAAAACGACTAGAAAACTCCTAATTCAGGTATTACCGAGCAATAAATAACGAACTGTCGGCGTTTAAATAGGTTCAAGTTTTTTAAAAACTCGATAAAATGACGCCATCTAAATACGCATAGAACAGGTCCGGAATTAGTTGAAAAGTAGTTTTTCGAGATTAACAATGCAAGAAATGACAATCTAAGCGCATTTCCGGCGATTAAATTTTTGCCAAATCTGAAAAATCCTTATATAACACGTTTTTTTCTCGAATAATTTTGACCGTAAGCTTTTGAGCCGTAACGTTCAAAACAAGTCGAAAACGACTAGAAAACTCCTAATTCAGGTATTACCGAGCAATAAATAACGAACTGTCGGCGTTTAAATAGGTTCAAGTTTTTTAAAAACTCGATAAAATGACGCCATCTAAATACGCATAGAACAGGTCCGGAATTAGTTGAAAAGTAGTTTTTCGAGATTAACAATGCAAGAAATGACAATCTAAGCGCATTTCCGGCGATTTCAAATTATTGCCAAATCTCGAAAAAATCCCTTAGTCTTCTTTTTTCTGGAAAAATTTTGACCGTAAGCTTTTGAGCCGTAACGTTCAGAACAAGTCGAAAACGATTAGAAAACTCCCAATTCAGGTATTACCGAGCAATAAATAACGAACTGTCGGCGTTTAAATAGGTTCAAGTTTTTTAAAAACTCGATAAAATGACGCCATCTAAATACGCATAGAACAGGTCCGGAATTAGTTGAAAAGTAGTTTTCGAGATTAACAATGCAAGAAATGACATCTAAGCGCATTTCCGGCGATTAAAACTTTTTTGTCCCAAAAATTTTTTTCAAAAATTTTGACCGTAAGCTTTTGAGCCGTAACGTTCAGAACAAGTCGAAAACGATAGAAAACTCCTAATTCAGGTATTACCGAGCAATAAATAACGAACTGTCGGCGTTTAAATAGGTTCAAGTTTTTAAAAACTCGATAAAATGACGCCATCTAAATACGCATAGAACAGGTCCGGAATTAGTTGAAAAGTAGTTTTCGAGATTAACAATGCAAGAAATGACAATCTAAGCGCATTTCCGGCGATTTACAAATTATTGCCAAATCTCGAAAAAATCCCTTAGTATACAGCTTCTTTTTCTGGCAAAATTTTGACCGCAAGCTTTTGAGCCGTAACGTTCAGAACAAGTCGAAAACGATTAGAAAACTCCCATTTCAGGTATTACCGAAGCAATAAATAACGAACTGTCGGCGTTTAAATAGGTTTATAAGTTTTTATAAACTCGATAAAATGACGCCATCTAAATACGCATAGAACAGGGCCGGAATTAGTTGAAAAGTAGTTTTCGAGATTAACAATGCAAGAAATGACAATCTAAGCGCATTTCCGGCGATTAAATTTTGCCAAATCTCGAAAAATCCCATAGCTTCTTTTTCGGCAAAATTTTGACCGAAGCTTTTGAGCCGTAACGTTCAGAACAAGTCGAAAACGATTAGAAAACTCATTCAGGTATTACGAGCAATAAATAACGAACTGTCGGCGTTAAATAGTTAATTTTTTATAACTCGATAAAATGACGCCACTAATACGCATAGAACAGGTCCGGAATTGTTGAAAAGTAGTTTTCGAGATTAACAATGCAAGAAATGACAATCTAAGCGCATTTCCGGCGATTAAATTTTGCCAAATCTCGAAAAAATCCCTTATAGCTTCTTTTTCTGGAAAATTTTGACCGAAGCTTTTGAGCCGTAACGTTCAGAACAAGTCGAAAACGATTAGAAAACTCATTCAGGTATTACGAGCAATAAATAAGAACTGTCGGCGTTTAAATAGTTAAAGTTTTTATAACTCGATAAAATGACGCCACTAATACGCATAGAACAGGCCGGAATTAGTTGAAAAGTAGTTTTCGAGATTAACAATGCAAGAAATGACAATCTAAGCGCATTTCCGGCGATTAAATTTTGCCAAATCTCGAAAAATCCCTTATCTTCTTTTTCTGGAAAATTTTGACCGAAGCTTTTGAGCCGTAACGTTCAGAACAAGTCGAAAACGATTAGAAAACTCATTAGGTATTACGAGCAATAAATAAGAACTGTCGGCGTTTAAATAGTTAATTTTTTATAACTCGATAAAATGACGCCATAAATACGCATAGAACAGGTCCGGAATTGTTGAAAAGTAGTTTTCGAGATTAACAATGCAAGAAATGACAATCTAAGCGCATTTCCGGCGATTAAATTTTGCCAAATCTCGAAAAATCCCTTATTACTCTTTTTTAAAATTTTGACCGCAAGCTTTTGAGCCGTAACGTTCAGAACAAGTCGAAAACGATTAGAAAACTCCATTAGGTATTACCGAGCAATAAATAAGAACTGTCGGCGTTTAAATAGTTAATTTTTATAACTCGATAAAATGACGCCACTAATACGCATAGAACAGGCCGGAATTGTTGAAAAGTAGTTTTCGAGATTAACAATGCAAGAAATGACAATCTAAGCGCATTTCCGGCGATTAAATTTTGCCAAATCTCGAAAAATCCCTTATTTACGTTTTTTCGAAAATTTTGACCGAAGCTTTTGAGCCGTAACGTTCAGAACAAGTCGAAAACGATTAGAAAACTCCATTAGGTATTACGAGCAATAAATAAGAACTGTCGGCGTTTAAATAGTTAAGTTTTTATAACTCGATAAAATGACGCCATCTAATACGCGAACAGGTCCGGAATTGTTGAAAAGTAGTTTTCGAGATTAACAATGCAAGAAATGACAATCTAAGCGCATTTCCGGCGATTAAATTTTGCCAAATCTCGAAAAATCCTTATTTCCTTTTTTCTGGAAAATTTTGACCGAAGCTTTTGAGCCGTAACGTTCAGAACAAGTCGAAAACGATTAGAAAACTCCATTAGGTATTACGAGCAATAAATAAGAACTGTCGGCGTTTAAATAGGTTAATTTTTATAAACTCGATAAAATGACGCCATCTAAATACGCATAGAACAGGCCGGAATTGTTGAAAAGTAGTTTTCGAGATTAACAATGCAAGAAATGACAATCTAAGCGCATTTCCGGCGATTTAAATTTTGCCAAATCTCGAAAAATCCCTTATACAGCTTTTTCTGCAAAATTTTGACCGAAGCTTTTGAGCCGTAACGTTCAGAACAAGTCGAAAACGATTAGAAAACTCGATTAGGTATTACCGAGCAATAAATAAGAACTGTCGGCGTTTAAATAGGTTTACAAGTTTTTATAATCTCGATAAAATGACGCCATCTAATACGCATAGAACAGGGCCGGAATTAGTTGAAAAGTAGTTTTCGAGATTAACAATGCAAGAAATGACAATCTAAGCGCATTTCCGGCGATTTCAAAATTATTGCCAAATCTCGAAAAAATCCCTTAGTCTTCTTTTTTCTGGAAAAATTTTGACCGTAAGCTTTTGAGCCGTAACGTTCAGAACAAGTCGAAAACGATTAGAAAACTCCCAATTCAGGTATTACCGAGCAATAAATAACGAACTGTCGGCGTTTAAATAGGTTCAAGTTTTTTATAAACTCGATAAAATGACGCCATCTAAATACGCATAGAACAGGGCCGGAATTAGTTGAAAAGTAGTTTTTCGAGATTAACAATGCAAGAAATGACAATCTAAGCGCATTTCCGGCGATTTCAAATTATTGCCAAATCTCGAAAAAATCCCTTAGTCTTCTTTTTTCTGGAAAAATTTTGACCGTAAGCTTTTGAGCCGTAACGTTCAGAACAAGTCGAAAACGATTAGAAAACTCCCAATTCAGGTATTACCGAGCAATAAATAACGAACTGTCGGCGTTTAAATAGGTTCAAGTTTTTTATAAACTCGATAAAATGACGCCATCTAAATACGCATAGAACAGGGCCGGAATTAGTTGAAAAGTAGTTTTTCGAGATTAACAATGCAAGAAATGACAATCTAAGCGCATTTCCGGCGATTTCAAATTATTGCCAAATCTCGAAAAAATCCCTTAGTCTTCTTTTTCGGAAAATTTTGACCGAAGCTTTTGAGCCGTAACGTTCAGAACAAGTCGAAAACGATTAGAAAACTCCCAATTCAGGTATTACCGAGCAATAAATAACGAACTGTGGCGTTTAAATAGGTTAAGTTTTTATAAACTCGATAAAATGACGCCACTAAATACGCATAGAACAGGGCCGGAATTAGTTGAAAAGTAGTTTTCGAGATTAACAATGCAAGAAATGACAATCTAAGCGCATTTCCGGCGATTTAAATTTTGCCAAATCTGAAAAAATCCCTTAGTCTTTTTTTCGGAAAATTTTGACCGAAGCTTTTGAGCCGTAACGTTCAGAACAAGTCGAAAACGATTAGAAAACTCCCAATTCAGGTATTACCGAGCAATAAATAAGAACTGCGGCGTTTAAATAGGTTAATTTTTTATAAACTCGATAAAATGACGCCACTAAATACGCATAGAACAGGCCGGAATTAGTTGAAAAGTAGTTTTCGAGATTAACAATGCAAGAAATGACAATCTAAGCGCTTTCCGGCGATTTAAATTTTGCCAAATCTGAAAAATCCCTTATATACCGCTTTTTCGCAAAATTTTGACCGCAAGCTTTTGAGCCGTAACGTTCAGAACAAGTCGAAAACGATTAGAAAACTCGTATTAGGTATTACGAGCAATAAATAGAACTGCGGCGTTAAATAGTTTATAATTTTATAATCTCGATAAAATGACGCCACTAATACGCAAGAACAGGTCCGGAATTGTTGAAAAGTAGTTTTCGAGATTAACAATGCAAGAAATGACAATCTAAGCGCTTTCCGGCGATTAAAATTTTGCCAAATCTCGAAAAATCCCTTATATACACGTTTTTCTGGCAAAATTTTGACCGCAAGCTTTTGAGCCGTAACGTTCAGAACAAGTCGAAAACGATTAGAAAACTCGTATTTCAGGTATTACGAGCAATAAATAAGGAACTGTCGGCGTTTAAATAGTTTATAAGTTTTTATAATCTCGATAAAATGACGCCACTAATACGCATAGAACAGGTCCGGAATTAGTTGAAAAGTAGTTTTCGAGATTAACAATGCAAGAAATGACAATCTAAGCGCATTTCCGGCGATTAAAATTTTGCCAAATCTCGAAAAAATCCCTTATATACAGCTTCTTTTTTCTGGCAAAATTTTGACCGCAAGCTTTTGAGCCGTAACGTTCAGAACAAGTCGAAAACGATTAGAAAACTCGTAATTCAGGTATTACGAGCAATAAATAACGAACTGTCGGCGTTTAAATAGTTTAAGTTTTTATAAACTCGATAAAATGACGCCATCTAAATACGCATAGAACAGGTCCGGAATTAGTTGAAAAGTAGTTTTCGAGATTAACAATGCAAGAAATGACAATCTAAGCGCATTTCCGGCGATTTCAAATTATTGCCAAATCTCGAAAAATCCCTTAGTTAGCTTCTTTTTCGCAAAATTTTGACCGTAAGCTTTTGAGCCGTAACGTTCAGAACAAGTCGAAAACGATTAGAAAACTCCCAATTCAGGTATTACCGAGCAATAAATAACGAACTGTCGGCGTTTAAATAGGTTCAAGTTTTTTATAAACTCGATAAAATGACGCCATCTAAATACGCATAGAACAGGGCCGGAATTAGTTGAAAAGTAGTTTTTCGAGATTAACAATGCAAGAAATGACAATCTAAGCGCATTTCCGGCGATTTCAAATTATTGCCAAATCTCGAAAAAATCCCTTAGTCTTCTTTTTTCTGGAAAAATTTTGACCGTAAGCTTTTGAGCCGTAACGTTCAGAACAAGTCGAAAACGATTAGAAAACTCCAATTCAGGTATTACCGAGCAATAAATAACGAACTGTCGGCGTTTAAATAGGTTCAAGTTTTTTATAAACTCGATAAAATGACGCCATCTAAATACGCATAGAACAGGGCCGGAATTAGTTGAAAAGTAGTTTTTCGAGATTAACAATGCAAGAAATGACAATCTAAGCGCATTTCCGGCGATTTCAAATTATTGCCAAATCTCGAAAAAATCCCTTAGTCTTCTTTTTTCTGGAAAAATTTTGACCGTAAGCTTTTGAGCCGTAACGTTCAGAACAAGTCGAAAACGATTAGAAAACTCCCAATTCAGGTATTACCGAGCAATAAATAACGAACTGTCGGCGTTTAAATAGGTTCAAGTTTTTTATAAACTCGATAAAATGACGCCATCTAAATACGCATAGAACAGGGCCGGAATTAGTTGAAAAGTAGTTTTTCGAGATTAACAATGCAAGAAATGACAATCTAAGCGCATTTCCGGCGATTTCAAATTATTGCCAAATCTCGAAAAAATCCCTTAGTCTTCTTTTTTCTGGAAAAATTTTGACCGTAAGCTTTTGAGCCGTAACGTTCAGAACAAGTCGAAAACGACTAGAAAACTCCTAATTCAGGTATTACCGAGCAATAAATAACGAACTGTCGGCGTTTAAATAGGTTCAAGTTTTTTAAAAACTCGATAAAATGACGCCATCTAAATACGCATAGAACAGGTCCGGAATTAGTTGAAAAGTAGTTTTTCGAGATTAACAATGCAAGAAATGACAATCTAAGCGCATTTCCGGCGATTTCAAATTTTCTCTCGAAAAATCCCTTAGTATAATCTTTTTTCTGAAAATTTTGACCGTAAGCTTTTGAGCCGTAACGTTCAAAACAAGTCGAAAACGACTAGAAAACTCCTAATTCAGGTATTACCGAGCAATAAATAACGAACTGTCGGCGTTTAAATAGGTTCAAGTTTTTTAAAAACTCGATAAAATGACGCCATCTAAATACGCATAGAACAGGTCCGGAATTAGTTGAAAAGTAGTTTTTCGAGATTAACAATGCAAGAAATGACAATCTAAGCGCATTTCCGGCGATTTCAAATTATTGCCAAATCTCGAAAAAATCCCTTAGTCTTCTTTTTTCTGGAAAAATTTTGACCGTAAGCTTTTGAGCCGTAACGTTCAGAACAAGTCGAAAACGATTAGAAAACTCCCAATTCAGGTATTACCGAGCAATAAATAACGAACTGTCGGCGTTTAAATAGGTTCAAGTTTTTTATAAACTCGATAAAATGACGCCATCTAAATACGCATAGAACAGGTCCGGAATTAGTTGAAAAGTAGTTTTTCGAGATTAACAATGCAAGAAATGACTATCTAAGCGCATTTCCGGCGATTTCAAATTTTTGCCAAATCTCGAAAAAATCCCTTAGTATAACACGTCTTCTTTTTTCTCGAAAATTTTGACCGTAAGCTTTTGAGCCGTAACGTTCAGAACAAGTCGAAAACGACTAGAAAACTCCTAATTCAGGTATTACCGAGCAATAAATAACGAACTGTCGGCGTTTAAATAGGTTCAAGTTTTTTATAAACTCGATAAAATGACGCCATCTAAATACGCATAGAACAGGTCCGGAATTAGTTGAAAAGTAGTTTTTCGAGATTAACAATGCAAGAAATGACAATCTAAGCGCATTTCCGGCGATTTCAAATTTTTGCCAAATCTCGAAAAAATCCCTTAGTATAACACGTCTTCTTTTTCTCGCAAAATTTTGACCGTAAGCTTTTGAGCCGTAACGTTCAAAACAAGTCGAAAACGACTAGAAAACTCCTAATTCAGGTATTACCGAGCAATAAATAACGAACTGTCGGCGTTTAAATAGGTTCAAGTTTTTTATAAACTCGATAAAATGACGCCATCTAAATACGCATAGAACAGGTCCGGAATTAGTTGAAAAGTAGTTTTCGAGATTAACAATGCAAGAAATGACAATCTAAGCGCATTTCCGGCGATTTCAAATTTTTGCCAAATCTCGAAAAAATCCCTTAGTATAACACGTCTTCTTTTTTCTCGAATAATTTTGACCGTAAGCTTTTGAGCCGTAACGTTCAAAACAAGTCGAAAACGACTAGAAAACTCCTAATTCAGGTATTACCGAGCAATAAATAACGAACTGTCGGCGTTTAAATAGGTTCAAGTTTTTATAAACTCGATAAAATGACGCCATCTAAATACGCATAGAACAGGTCCGGAATTAGTTGAAAAGTAGTTTTCGAGATTAACAATGCAAGAAATGACAATCTAAGCGCATTTCCGGCGATTTCAAATTTTGCCAAATCTCGAAAAATCCCTTATATAACAGTCTTCTTTTTCTCGAAAAATTTTGACCGTAAGCTTTTGAGCCGTAACGTTCAGAACAAGTCGAAAACGATTAGAAAACTCCAATTCAGGTATTACCGAGCAATAAATAACGAACTGTCGGCGTTTAAATAGGTTCAAGTTTTTATAACTCGATAAAATGACGCCATCTAAATACGCATAGAACAGGTCCGGAATTAGTTGAAAAGTAGTTTTCGAGATTAACAATGCAAGAAATGACAATCTAAGCGCATTTCCGGCGATTTCAAATTTTGCCAAATCTCGAAAAAATCCCTTAGTATAACACGTTCTTTTCTGGAAAAATTTTGACCGTAAGCTTTTGAGCCGTAACGTTCAGAACAAGTCGAAAACGATTAGAAAACTCCCAATTCAGGTATTACCGAGCAATAAATAACGAACTGTCGGCGTTTAAATAGGTTCAAGTTTTTTATAAACTCGATAAAATGACGCCATCTAAATACGCATAGAACAGGGCCGGAATTAGTTGAAAAGTAGTTTTCGAGATTAACAATGCAAGAAATGACAATCTAAGCGCATTTCCGGCGATTTAAATTTTGCCAAATCTCGAAAAAATCCCTTATATAACACGCTTCTTTTTCTGAAAATTTTGACCGAAGCTTTTGAGCCGTAACGTTCAGAACAAGTCGAAAACGATTAGAAAACTCCTAATTAGGTATTACCGAGCAATAAATAAGAACTGTCGGCGTTTAAATAGGTTAATTTTTAAAAACTCGATAAAATGACGCCACTAAATACGCATAGAACAGGTCCGGAATTAGTTGAAAAGTAGTTTTCGAGATTAACAATGCAAGAAATGACAATCTAAGCGCATTTCCGGCGATTAAAATTTTTGCCAAATCTCGAAAAATCCCTTAGTATAACACGTCTTCTTTTTCTCGAAAATTTTGACCGTAAGCTTTTGAGCCGTAACGTTCAGAACAAGTCGAAAACGACTAGAAAACTCCTAATTCAGGTATTACCGAGCAATAAATAACGAACTGTCGGCGTTTAAATAGGTTCAAGTTTTTTAAAAACTCGATAAAATGACGCCATCTAAATACGCATAGAACAGGTCCGGAATTAGTTGAAAAGTAGTTTTTCGAGATTAACAATGCAAGAAATGACAATCTAAGCGCATTTCCGGCGATTTCAAATTTTTGCCAAATCTCGAAAAAATCCCTTAGTATAACACGTCTTCTTTTTTCTCGAAAAATTTTGACCGTAAGCTTTTGAGCCGTAACGTTCAGAACAAGTCGAAAACGACTAGAAAACTCCTAATTCAGGTATTACCGAGCAATAAATAACGAACTGTCGGCGTTTAAATAGGTTCAAGTTTTTTAAAAACTCGATAAAATGACGCCATCTAAATACGCATAGAACAGGTCCGGAATTAGTTGAAAAGTAGTTTTTCGAGATTAACAATGCAAGAAATGACAATCTAAGCGCATTTCCGGCGATTTAAAATTTTGCCAAATCTCGAAAAATCCCTTAGTATAACACGTCTTCTTTTTCTCGAAAATTTTGACCGCAAGCTTTTGAGCCGTAACGTTCAGAACAAGTCGAAAACGATTAGAAAACTCCTAATTCAGGTATTACCGAGCAATAAATAACGAACTGTCGGCGTTTAAATAGGTTCAAGTTTTTATAACTCGATAAAATGACGCCATCTAAATACGCATAGAACAGGTCCGGAATTAGTTGAAAAGTAGTTTTCGAGATTAACAATGCAAGAAATGACAATCTAAGCGCATTTCCGGCGATTTCAAATTTTGCCAAATCTCGAAAAATCCCTTAGTATAACACGCTTTTTTCTGGAAAAATTTTGACCGTAAGCTTTTGAGCCGTAACGTTCAGAACAAGTCGAAAACGATTAGAAAACTCCCAATTCAGGTATTACCGAGCAATAAATAACGAACTGTCGGCGTTTAAATAGGTTCAAGTTTTTTAAAAACTCGATAAAATGACGCCATCTAAATACGCATAGAACAGGTCCGGAATTAGTTGAAAAGTAGTTTTTCGAGATTAACAATGCAAGAAATGACTATCTAAGCGCATTTCCGGCGATTAAAAATTTTTGTCAAATCTCGAAAAAATCCCTTAGTATAACACGTCTTCTTTTTTCTCGAAAAATTTTGACCGTAAGCTTTTGAGCCGTAACGTTCAGAACAAGTCGAAAACGACTAGAAAACTCCTAATTCAGGTATTACCGAGCAATAAATAACGAACTGTCGGCGTTTAAATAGGTTCAAGTTTTTTATAAACTCGATAAAATGACGCCATCTAAATACGCATAGAACAGGGCCGGAATTAGTTGAAAAGTAGTTTTTCGAGATTAACAATGCAAGAAATGACAATCTAAGCGCATTTCCGGCGATTTCAAATTTTTGCCAAATCTCGAAAAAATCCCTTTATATCACGTCTTCTTTTTCTGGAAAAATTTTGACCGTAAGCTTTTGAGCCGTAACGTTCAGAACAAGTCGAAAACGATTAGAAAACTCCCCAATTCAGGTATTACCGAGCAATAAATAACGAACTGTCGGCGTTTAAATAGGTTCAAGTTTTTATAAACTCGATAAAATGACGCCATCTAAATACGCATAGAACAGGTCCGGAATTAGTTGAAAAGTAGTTTTCGAGATTAACAATGCAAGAAATGACAATCTAAGCGCATTTCCGGCGATTTCAAATTTTGCCAAATCTCGAAAAATCCCTTAGTATAACACGTCTTCTTTTTCTCGAAAATTTTGACCGTAAGCTTTTGAGCCGTAACGTTCAGAACAAGTCGAAAACGATTAGAAAACTCCAATTCAGGTATTACCGAGCAATAAATAACGAACTGTCGGCGTTTAAATAGGTTCAAGTTTTTATAAACTCGATAAAATGACGCCATCTAAATACGCATAGAACAGGTCCGGAATTAGTTGAAAAGTAGTTTTCGAGATTAACAATGCAAGAAATGACAATCTAAGCGCATTTCCGGCGATTTAAAATTTTGCCAAATCTCGAAAAATCCCTTTAGTATAACACGTTCTTTTTTTCTGGAAAAATTTTGACCGTAAGCTTTTGAGCCGTAACGTTCAGAACAAGTCGAAAACGACTAGAAAACTCCTAATTCAGGTATTACCGAGCAATAAATAACGAACTGTCGGCGTTTAAATAGGTTCAAGTTTTTATAAACTCGATAAAATGACGCCATCTAAATACGCATAGAACAGGTCCGGAATTAGTTGAAAAGTAGTTTTCGAGATTAACAATGCAAGAAATGACAATCTAAGCGCATTTCCGGCGATTTCAAATTATTGCCAAATCTCGAAAAAATCCCTTAGTCTTCTTTTTTCTGGAAAAATTTTGACCGTAAGCTTTTGAGCCGTAACGTTCAGAACAAGTCGAAAACGATTAGAAAACTCCCAATTCAGGTATTACCGAGCAATAAATAACGAACTGTCGGCGTTTAAATAGGTTCAAGTTTTTTATAAACTCGATAAAATGACGCCATCTAAATACGCATAGAACAGGGCCGGAATTAGTTGAAAAGTAGTTTTTCGAGATTAACAATGCAAGAAATGACTATCTAAGCGCATTTCCGGCGATTAAAAATTTTTGTCAAATCTCGAAAAAATCCCTTAGTATAACACGTCTTCTTTTTTCTCGAATAATTTTGACCGTAAGCTTTTGAGCCGTAACGTTCAGAACAAGTCGAAAACGACTAGAAAACTCCTAATTCAGGTATTACCGAGCAATAAATAACGAACTGTCGGCGTTTAAATAGGTTCAAGTTTTTTAAAAACTCGATAAAATGACGCCATCTAAATACGCATAGAACAGGTCCGGAATTAGTTGAAAAGTAGTTTTTCGAGATTAACAATGCAAGAAATGACTATCTAAGCGCATTTCCGGCGATTAAAATTTTTTGCCAAATTTCGAAAAATCCCTTAGTATAACACGTCTTCTTTTTCTCGAAAATTTTGACCGTAAGCTTTTGAGCCGTAACGTTCAGAACAAGTCGAAAACGATTAGAAAACTCCCAATTCAGGTATTACCGAGCAATAAATAACGAACTGTCGGCGTTTAAATAGGTTCAAGTTTTTTATAAACTCGATAAAATGACGCCATCTAAATACGCATAGAACAGGTCCGGAATTAGTTGAAAAGTAGTTTTTCGAGATTAACAATGCAAGAAATGACAATCTAAGCGCATTTCCGGCGATTTAAAATTTTTGCCGAATCTTGAAAAAATCCCTTATTATAGTCCAGCGATTTTTTTCAGGCTAAATTTTGACTGCAAGCTTTTGAGCCGTAACGTTCAGAACAAGTCGAGAACGATTAGAAAACTCGTATTTCAAGTATTACGAAGCAACAAATAACGAACTGTCGGCGTTTAAATAGTTTAAAGTTTTTTAAAACATGATAAAATGACGCCATCTATCTAATATGCATAGAACAGGTCTGGAATTATAGGAAAGTAGTTTTTCGATAATAACAATGCAGGAAATGACAATCTAAGCGCGTTTGCTGCGATTTAAAATGTTTTCCAAACTCGAAGAAATTCCTTTTTTCCTTCGTTTCATTTTTTTTTTAGCAAAAGTTTTACCCGAACGTTTTCAGACGGAACTTTCCGTCTCCGAACGACGAGAGATGTCGATTTCCACATTAAAAACGCATAAAATAATGAATTAAACGCGTTTTTAGCGACATCGAGTTTTCGAAAATTGTCGGTAAAATAACCTTATTATAAACCTTGTTATTTATGGTTTTGGCAAAATTTTGACTCGACAAGAAATTTTGTATATCATCTTTGAATAGCGAGAAATGTTGATTTCCGCGTTAGAAACCCATAAAATAATGAGTTAGACGCGTTTTCGTCGAGATATTGTTTGGAAATTTTCAATAAAAAAGTCTTATTATAGTTTGTGGTTTTTTCAAAATTCAAAATGCTGGAACGAATTTTATAAAATCGAAGAGTCAAAATTCAGTAAATGTTGTGTGGCTGTGACTATGGTTATGTTTTCTAAGAGATTGCGGGAGATGCTTTCCACCATAGGTCCGGTATCACGTTTTGCTTAAGCCTTTCACCTGCAAAGTGAATCGTTTTCTACCTAAAACAGCTCATAAAATAACCCAGTACTCATCATTTTGCAAACTATTTTTAAAAAAGCCTAAATCCATGTTGTTTAGCAAAATTTGAATCTGACTTGAAGCTTTTATTGTTGATCCTTTTGTATACGGAACTTCTATTTCCAACTACAAATGCATCGAAATTGATGTGATACCATTAATCACATTAATTATATGTATGTTAATTAAATGTTGACGTTGTGAATAAAACAAACATAATGGTAACAAAAGAAAATATTTATATAATAAATTACCAATATTTGTAGTATTCCTAGTTTCTCATCACAAGTGTTGATAAGAATAAAATAAAAGTAAGTACATACTTACAGAATTCTGCAATATTACTGCCATTCTGCTCTGAAGTCCTCACAAGAAATAGCATCTATGCAATTTAAACGGTCCAATGCAAGATGCTTAATTATTTTTCAAAGTTTAGCCAATTAAACGTTACTAATAAATAATTATATAGAATTTTAGACTAGATTACAGAAACTAACCGTTGGTAAAAAGGAACCATAATAATTGACTTAGGACTAGTATTTTCACCTTCCGATGAATTTATCAGATGAAAATACTTGCCCTTAAAAATTAAATACAGTTAAGGTCAGCTTTCGTTCCAATTTATTTAACAACACATGTATATTAACATAGATATACCGTGTGAACAAATAATACTTTTATGTCAAGAATCCGAATTGTATACTAATTCGTTTATGTACACATTACATTACACAATAATCTTTGGTAAACAGCTCTCCAAAATTTACAAATGAAAACATCGACTTTTAAAAACGTGACAAACAAAATAAACACAAACACGCATTCCATTCTTGCGTTCAAACAAAAAATCAAATTACATTTGCAAAAAACATCTTTTTTATCGCAACACCGTATTATAGTGTAACATATTAATTGCACAATTAACTTTAAGGATTTGGTATATAAATATTAGTAGGCATAATCACAGATTAAGAACAAAATTACATGGTAATGTGAAGCAAGTTATTAAAATATATTACACTCCTCTAGGAGGAAGGTATTTTATGTATGTATTTGTACAATAGGTACACTATTAGGTAAAAACAATGTTAAAAACCTAAGTTGTTACGGGGCTACACTCACCATGGTTTTTCCATTTTAAATAACAATATTAAAAATTAAATTGTCTACTTACAGATAAAAGCAGAAAACACAATTTTTAATACTACAAGTTAAAACGGCTTATTTACACTTAAATATACATCATTTTCCTTTCCATCTAATAGTGAGAATTAGGTGTGTATCTACAAAAATCTTTTGTCACTTCGCCCTTCCACTAATCGTTACCATTATTTAGAGGGATTAGAGTTATGTACATACGATCACAATTGAATATTACTTAAAACATAATATTAATAATTAAAAATATTAAATCGGTGTAGGTAAGACAGTAAAATCTTGTAGGGCGCACTTGACCGTCTCGTACAACGGCCTGTTTTCCTCGCTGCAGTAACCGTCCGGCGTGCAAAGGGTCTGCAATTTCGTCAAGTACGAATCGAAGTTTTCCTGGCCGATTTTATCAGGAGTCGAGCCACCACCTGGGAGACGAACGTGTTCTAACAAAGTGATGACATTGTTGCGCAAGCTCTCGTAGTACTCGTTGAGGTTGCTGTTCCGTTGGGTCAGGGCTTGCGTTTCCTGGTGGGAAATTGTTAGTGTAGTCCGATTGATTTTTTATGACAGTGGCTGGCGGATACGAAAAGTGAAGTTAGGTGTACTTATAATCTTTGATCGTCTTAAGAAATTTTTAATTGTTGTTACGATCTATTTGTAGGGTCCCTAGATTTCGATCATTAATTATCTGTCGCCGTTAGTAGTTTTCATTTTAATTTCTCAAACGTTTGCTTATTGTCGATGAAATGTAGCGACCCATTCGAAAATGCACGGTATAATTAAAGAACGTGTTTCGTGAGGCGTGTTTTTATTGCACTGGTCCGTGTTTTGTAAAGGACGAGTGCGATAAAAACCCCCACGAAATTTTGCCCCTTTATGAACTTTAAATTTGAAAAAAAAATGGTGCGCGAAATTATTTTAAATTTAGGGAATTTTGTTGTGATTGGTGTTGTCGAAATTAAAGTATCGGGATTAGGAATTTCAAATGGGAGACGTTTTAATGCTACCGGTTTCGAAAAATGAAAAGTTGCGTATCGTAATAGAGGCCATCACGGTACACAATTCGATTTCGTAACGAGTTCATAACAGCGCAAAATAGAAAAAAAAATTGTTTACAGTTGGTAACCAACGAATCCGGGATGTTGCTTTCCAAACCGCGTGTACATATTATATACAGTTGGCTCCTTTAATATCGAGACGTCGATATAAATACACGTAACTGCGATGAGGTGACCGTTGTTCTCCGTTCCACTTAACGAAACGTAACTCACGTAATGGTTGCCTTGTCGATTGAAGTGGATGAGAACAACGCACGAAACCTTGTTTTCGTCAACTCATGTTAAAATACATAACAACCATTGTAGTAAGTTACGTCTCTTAAATGATCAAGAACAACGCATTACCGACTCGAGCGGGTGTCATTAATTTAGGAGCTCACTGTGCGCGCGCGCGCGTACAGTATGTATGTACAGCATGTGCCAAATGTATGTATATATACAATACTTATATTTAATTCATGTTCGACATACTGACCCGTTTGTTCCATTTACTCGAATGTTAAATTATGAATATTCTGTCGCATAAAACATTTATTATAGATGCTTAGTTAAATAAAACGTTGTTTATAACGTATTTTGGAGTGTTTAGTATAGGGATAATAACGTAATTTGTATACAAAATGTGTAATATAATTTATAAAACATTTTAAAAAGTAGATCAGAGCGTGAATAGACTAATTAATATTTGCAATTTCAAGATGATAGCGTGACTATAATATTAGGAGAAGTTTAGTAAGAAAGCATCTAAATATATGTGAATATACCTGATCCAAGCGGCCTGGCAATTCACGTCATCAGTAAAAAGTTACTAGAATGTTTATTTGTAATGCACACATATCGGCTGACAATATAAAGAAAGATTACAATTTATTAAAACTGTAAAAATACAAGGTGCGAGGTGACAACACTGTGCGAAACGTCATCATATCTAGTAACTTTTTATTACCCCAGACAGGTTGGATAGGCCATAATATACGATACGGCAATAATTTATTTTCTTTATATTCGATACCTAATTATTAAAAAACTAAAATCCTTATAGAAAACATATTCATGCGACTTTTACGTTTTTCAATTTACAACAAAAATATGAAAATAAATTCCAAATGCACCTAAGGTTAAATTTTGTACAATAAACAAACGAATGCTGTACGATGTTAATAAGGAATCGTTCAAATTTGATATTTTGCGAGTAAAATCGCGACTCGGAAAAACAGATGGACGTTCCGAAAAAATTCGCCAACGCTTCAGAAACCAACATACCGAATTTCGTGGCTAACTTTATGCACGTACACACATACGAAAATGTGAGGTTAACGTGCAAAATCGATAATTTTAAAAGTAACACCTTAAACCAGCACTGTTAAGAGCAAAGTGATTGTTCTTTTATATCAAAAGCGGTCAATTTTACCTTTTCTCCATGACTAAGATGGCTTTCCATGGCAGTGATATCACTTTTTAATTTTATCATTTGAGATTCTACGCGAGCATTTTCTCTTTGCAGCTCTGAAATCTCAGCCTCTAATGTCATGAGATCCTCACCGTTTCCCACAGAGGTATCCATACCTGCAACAATTTAAATTTTGAAAAAAATAACTTAGTCCGGCGATATACCATGAAAAGGTCTCTTAGATCTTTGTTTTTTTTTTGTTTTTGTATTGCCCAAACACTTTGCTTTTTGTTTTGAAAATTGAATGTGGTCGTGAACTAGTTACCTGTTGTATAGCCTTTGGCGTAAAACGAGGGCATCTCTTCGTATTTGTGCTTTTTGGCCGTTTGTCCGGCGACCGGGCATCCGCTGAGCGATCGGTGAGTTAAAAACGATCCGTTCACGTGCCCTGTCCCGTCGCAGCCCGGGGTCGGACAATTGACACCTTCGAATTTCATCGCGGTCGCTGCCGCAACTACAGCTTTATGTTGGTCTACATTACTGCCGTTGTCTATAACTCCTCGCATTTTATTTCGATTAGCGATCGGGCAACCGGAAGCGCTACAAGATTATAATGTTTGCGGTTACTATTTGATTTGGTCGACGTTTTAAGCTTAAGACATGCAAGGCACATCGATTTCGATACAGACTCCTTAGTAAGACAAAGAGCATTCTAGTTTTTTTTTAGTTATGCTTTTCACAAAAATTACCTTCTGTGCGACAAAAATTTTCCTGTCGCATGTCCTGAACCGTCACAACCTGGAATAGGGCATCTGAGAGCGTGAAAAGCACAGATTTCCAGTTAGTTAAATAATGCGACAACCGACCGTACATTTTGAATGGAACATGAAATAATCGATAGGTATAATGTTTTACCTTAACGGTTCAGAATCTTGACCGTCGCGCGGTTTGCTTTTGGGCTTGTTTGCTCTGGGACAGCCGGACAAGCTTCGATGCGACGAGTAGTTTCCCGTGACGTGTCCAGAACCGTCGCATCCCGGAGTCGGGCATTTCAATTCTTGCGAGTGAGCTTGTATTTGGGAACGATCGGCTCGTGGACAACCCGAGAGGCTGTAAACAAATAGAACGTTACATATAGCGGAGGGGGACATTTTGGTAACGTAGCAAACGTAGATCCCTCACTTTGTAATCATACGGGACCTACGAATGCCCATAATACACGATTCTAACACAAATAAAAATAAGTGGAAGCTCGAGAACTTCGAGGATCTGACTCAGTTGCTTGCAGCCAATTTTCACGTGTTCAGACATGGTCATAGTCGGCAAATTAGAGAGGCGTAAACATTCACGTTACCTACACTCAACCAAAAAAGTACGTAAATACAATAAAAAAATCATTATATTAAGAACTGGCGTTCATTAATTTTCGTTCAAAGTACGATTTCATCATTATAACATATGTCCAAAGATTACTCGATGTTCGAAATCATCACCCAATGAACGTTTATTGGTGTAATGACCTTATACATTATACCTTATAATGCAGTTCATTACGTTAATGAATAATTTGACTGCTCCAATGAACAAGCTTTCTTTTTTTTAATAAATTAGTACATAGATAATATGGAATTTGATTTATAGCGATAATAACTGTGTTTATTAGTTTTATCGATATTCTTACATAAATTCAATAAATTATTTCCACTGAAATGCAAAGTTTGTTTATTGTATCGATGAATGTGTCCATTAAATAAAGGAATATTCTTGCATTGTTACAATGTACACTTCTATTCATATTAAAAGAGTACAGTTATTATTAGGGGGACCGGAAAGTAATGTCGCTTTCTTACATTAATCAATAATATAATCACCCTCGTTATCAACAACCTTTTTCCATCTAGTGTGCAAATTTTCAATCGCGGACCGATACAAATTAATTGGTTTTTGAGTAAAATATCTCGAAATGGCATTTTGGACATTATCCAAATTTTCAATTTTTTTGCCACTAAGAAAATGTTGGTATAAATGGAAATCCGAGGGTGCGATATCGGGCGAGTATGGTGGGTGAGGCAGTACCTCCCACCCCAATTAATTAATTTTTTCCAGTGCTCGCCTTGCATTGTCGTGTTGCAGAATGACGTCCTTTCTGTTGACAATCGCCGGATACTTTTCGATTAAAGATTGGTTCACTCGATCCAATTGTTCACAATAAAGGTCTGCATTAACAGTTTGTCCAGGTTTCAAGTTCAGGCACTTCAAAGTGAACAATTCCGCGAATACTCCACCAAACACACAGAAGCGCCTTTTTGGGATGTAAACCCGGCTTCGCAGTACTTAGTGGTTTTTCATTTGGAGAGAGCCACTGCCTTTTGCGTTTTGGATTATCATATAGGACCCATTTTTCGTCTCCAGTGATCAAACGATCAAAAAACGGTTCTGTGTGGTGCCGTTGAAGCAATACGTTGCATGTGATGGATCGGTTGGCTTTGTTCTCTTCGGACAGATTATTATGGGGGACCCAAACACCTGCTCTGCTTATTTTTCCAATCTGCTGTAAATGTTCCTGGATGGTCGACCAAGGTGTTTGACAGTTCCTCGATTGTTTGACATGGATTTGCTTCCACTTCTGCCCTTAGCACGTCGTTGTCTAATGTTGTTGGTCTTCCTGATTGATAGGAGTCAGAGAGATCAAAATTATCGGATCTGAACTTGGAAAACCATCTTTGGCATTTACGAACGTCTAATGCACTTGGATAAACATCGCAAATGTTGCGATACTACCCTTGCGAAACTTAAAAAGCACACAATGTCAGATATGCTCTTCTGGTATTTGACTGACCATTTCACCCCAAATTGCAAAAAAAAGTTTAATATTGAATTATTTAGAAGTGAACAAGTCACAATAACCTTAAAATGACTGGCACGCCTTCGAGATACACAATGAGCTGACAAATGACAATCAAATATCGACATGCGCAGAAACGACATTACTTTCCGGTCCCCTTAATATTTCACATTGTAAATACGACAATGTTTATGTATATTGTTTCTATAGAAAATTTATTTTTTGTAATGTTTTTTATTGTTCAATGTTGTCGATTGTAGGAAATACAAATCGATTTGTACACGTTTCTCTGGAATTTGATATGTAATAACAAACACAAATCGTTTTTAGAAATATTTTTCTATAACAGTTCTAACATAAATATTAATGTAAAAGTTGTGATAATTGTTTTTGCAATTATTTAGTTTGAGTTTTCAAACTGCACTGTCTTGAATTTATCCTGTTTCTGCGAAGCCGTTAATATTCCTAGATTTATTCTATATATAGAATTAAAAAAATACATAATCAACTGTATTTATAATGTACATTAGTGAACTTACAAGGGGACACTACATCCAGTACATCGAAATTTGGGATGTCGATTGTTTTTATGATTCTAGAGGTCAAAAACAAATATACGTGTCTTGGCGTTTTGTCGAATACTTCGTAGTTTTCGAGATATAAATTAAAAAAGAAATCAAAAAGCGAAGTGGCTGTTTAATAACCGTCTCCGTTAGTACGTTTTTTAACAATGTCGTTGTGGCGCTTTGAGTAATGTTCTCGCTTCGTAAATAGTAGGTCGCTAGTTCGATCCCCGTGTCTTCAAAACCTTTTTTTTGTTTTTCAATTTGTTTTAAATTTCATAGGGACTTCATTATTAATACCGACCAAACTAGTACCGAGTATCGCGCCGATGTGCGATGAATTCTTTCCATTAAAGGCGAAAAAGTACAAAAAAGTTTTTTTGAGAGATTTTATTGTTAATAAAATTACTTATTCTTATACAATTCACATTATATGTGGAAATTAATAAATTTATAGAGTTGTCTTCTGTCAAAATTAGCAAGTTGGAACAAAAAAAGTTTGGAGATACGGAGTTCAAACTAGCGACATACTAATTACGAAGCGAGAACATTACTCAAAGCGCCACAACGACATTGTCAAAAAACGTACTAACGGGGACGGTTATTAAACAGCCACTTCGCTTTTTGATTTCTTTTTTAATTTATATCTCGAAAACTACGAAGTATTCGACAAAACGCCAAGACACGTATATTTGTTTTTGACCTCTAGAATCATAAAAACAATCGACATCCCACAATTTCGATGTACTGGATGTAGTGTCCCCTTGTTAGTCATAGATACGATAAATGTAGTTATTATTTCAAAACGACCTTACATTAATATGATGTTTTAAATTCATAAATTTTAAGTTATGACGTTAATGTAGAAATTCGTAGATACAATCAAGTAATGATTGGATTGATGAAAAAGAGTCGTCGAAGCAATCAATATATCCATTAAATTATGAAATATGTTCATCAGTTTCTAATGAACATAATAACATTGGGACCACGAACATGTAAATTAAAAAATGAACATCTACTAATGAACTTTTCATTGTATCAATGATCAAAAAGTCAATAACTGGTGTTCATTGATATTATGTACAATACTTTTTTGAGTGTACTACCAAGTACTAACGACAAGCAGGTGAAAAATCAGGAGCAACTCGGGACTTTGACGATACCGATTCACATGCTCGGCATAAGCATAGCCCAATAAGCTGGGGGATAATAACACGGATCGACTAGAGGTTGTGATAGCTTGCCTTCGGTGGGTGGCGTAGTTGCCGGACACATGTCCCATGCCGTCACAGCTTACGGTCGGGCACTGAATCAGCTCCTTTCCGTCCCTACCACGAACAGGGGGACGCGCTCCGTTGAAGTTAAGACGGCGCGCGCTACGATCAAAAACCGACCATCAGATTTGTAGTTAAAATTGATAATGTAGAGAGGAATGAGCACTACTTCCTTGCAATGCCGTGCGACTGTACGTCGATAAGTAGTTGTCCTTTATTCATTTATGGTAGACGTCCTGGCAAAACCCAACATAAAGATTAAAGATCGGCAGGTGGTTAAGTGATTTATTGAACAACAAGCAAGTTGGTGATGCAACTTTCTCCGACTGTAAATTTCAAAGACGGACTTAAACCCACCTCAAAAATACAATGATTTTAGTTAATTCTTGACCCGCAGTCTTGGGGACGTTAAGAATCGAATTTGTAATATAAACCTGTTTTTATAATTAATTCTGTCTTATATTTAAATGATTCCAAGTACGGCCCATCGCGTTTGTTGCGTTTACAAGGCTGAAATGTTATTAATGAACTGCTGAAGTGCGACAAAGTTAAATAGTAATCTGCTAACTACCTGTTCTTCGGCCGAATGTTGGGTTTTGCCAGGACGTGGACTATGCAAGTGTAAAGGTAAAATTTAAGGTAAAACCGTGTGTCTATATCGGCCTTTAAGCTGGATTTACAAGTCGTGGTCCGGCGACGGCGACGTGTGGCCGGTCTATCGACTGACCTTCTAGCGCACCCATGGTTGCGGGTTCGAATCCCGCTGCAACTATGGACGTTTGCGAATGTTAATACTAACCCGTACCATAACCACATTTAGCAAAAACCATCACAACACCAAATTTAGACCGGCCAATCGGGTAACCCAAAACCATAAAATAATAATAATAAAACGAAAACTGCTTGGCCGTCCCTAGTGTCGTCGTCGCCGGGCCACGGTTCGGAAACCCAGCCCATTAAAGTAATCAATAGCTTGTACTCGAATGCTGTTGAAAGAAGTTTTATTAAATCACGCCATTTTATCAGAGAGAGCCTCTCTGAGAGAGCTCGGCGAGAGTTTGAAAATGGTTAACTAAGCTTTGAAAAATACAGCTTAGGTTTTTTTCACACCGTCAAAACATTAACCCGTAAGTATCTCGTTTGTTCATTCAAACGACCTGCCATGGTTTTCTGTTCTTTTGCGTCGATGCGGATGGTAACTAGTTGTTGTCGCATTCAAACCGGCCAATTAAGACTGTCTCGTCTGCTCAAAACGAAAACGATAGTTTGGGCGTTAGGCCACTTTACGAGACGCTTGCTTTTCTTATTTTCCACTCTAAAATCTCGGAGTTATTTTGGTTAAATTTTCGTCAGATATTTACCTTGAAATTGCTAAAACTCGCCCCGACATTCTAGAAAATCGAAGCCGACTTTCTAAAGTAGGGGAGGGCGGGGCAATTGCGGTCACATAAAAGAGAATTTGCAGTAATATGCAACTTTTCATTTTTAAATGACACCCTGTATATTTTTTATATATATATTTTTTAACAACTACTTTTTCTCTATACGTGGTTTTAAAAATATTGTGGGATTAGATAACATAATAAGGGATATTTCGGCATAATAAAAATGTATTAAATTTTTTGAATACATACTTTGTTTCATGACTATACTATAGGTGATATTGCGGAAAAAGTAGGGCATTTTTCCAACTTTAATCGTGTTTAATAGTGTAATTTTGTCATTTAACCCCGTATTATTTTAATAACGCCGTATAGAGAAAAAACGGTTTTTCAAAAAAAAAAACGAAAAAAATATACAGAAGGTCATTTAAAAATAAAAAGTTGCATATTACTGCTTAACTCTTAACGCGCAACATATCATTCGGAACGTCTTTTGTCAAGAAAACAGTTTTCTAACACGAATATTAAACGAACTAACGGGGACGTATTTTTTTTTAAAAGCAAACAATTGTCCGGACGTCGTGTAGATACCTAACAATAAGAATAAAGTAGGTATGCTTAAATTAACAATTATGCAAAACACCATGGGCAAATAATTACCTTTTAAAATCCGACATGCCACGTAAACTTTGTTATTATTATACGACGGAGGAAAAAGTTCGCTGTTAATAGTTTAATGACCACAACGTTAGTTTTTTGTTTCGGACCGTTCTTGTTTTCATTCTTGAAATAATTACCGAGATTCGAACCGATCGAACAGAAATAACGCGGAACGTTAATTTGTCTACTTTCGCACACCTTATACACGGACAGTAAGTAAATAAAGAACTCGTTGGCGTGGAGGTGCAATACGAACTAACTAGCGCATCACCAGGAATTTGCGCAACCACTCGTTTTGTACTTATTAGAGAATAACAGCTTGATAGAAAGTATCGTCGACAATAACAAGTTCGCCCGTCTTTATCATAAGGCAAACAAACGTGTACTGTTTCAAGTATTACGCCATGCCATGCTTGTGTGTTTAGTATACAGGGCGTTTATTATGAAATATTAGTCGAAATTTTAGTTAAAAATAAGAAACGAAAACAAAAAACAATTCAAATATTTGCCGATTATTCGCTTATCTAATTCTAAGTATTAAATCGTTTAAGTGGAACTTCGCTGCACTTATCTAACTAGTATCGTCTATTTTATTTATTTATCTATTTAATTGTTTGTTTAGATAGAAAGCGACTTAACCTGGATATATCGTTTCACGTAAATGTAGATTAGGTACTTGTTTAATTTTTCAAGTTTAAAGCCAAAAAGTAATATGTTATATATTAAATATATTTTAAAAAATCTAAACACTGCGATTCTTCGTTAGATAAATTTTAAATATATAACGTATTCATATCAGACATATTCATTATTTTAATTATACGGATATATAATTTTAATTTCACATTTCGTGCGCCTGTCGACAACTGTTGTAGATTTTTTAAATAAAATTGCAATTTTAAATTTCTTTTATTTATTTAATTTCTTGCTACTAGATCAGTTAGGTTCTAAGTGAGACGTTCCAGTACAGTCCACGAAAGAACGTCGCCTACTTCAACTAAAATACAGTCAAATCTTTCTAACAAAGAAGGTTAGGTAGGTGGAAATCTCAGAAAAATTTGAAACTTTACAGGATTGCAGTACTAGTCGACCCTAATCAAGAGCCGTATTCCGTTCGTGCTCTTATGCAGTTTAAGAGGGCGAAATCTACTCGTGAAAATTGGAACTTTCTTCGATTTATCTGCTTATTATCTGTTAAACAACAAGAGCTATGGTCAACAAACTATATATTTTTGTAAATGGCTGTTCAAGACCTGCCCTATGATACAAAAATTAGGGGTTAAAATTTTAAGGAATGGTACTGTGCGTCCGATGCGGACTAATGAACGCTTAGCTTAACAATGTTTTCGCTGCGACTGCTACTTGTCTGTAATAGCCTATAAGAAAAAATTAGAAACTTCTAAATTTTTCTTTCTATTTTGTTACCTTTTTCTCGTTATCGTTTTCCCTCTATGGTCAATTTCGAACTTGTATTATTACATACCTGTATCTACGTAAAGTAAAATTTTGTTCGCGAAATTGGACTGTTAAATGTTTTAGGGGAGCCCTAACCGAGTCCCTATCCAAGTGCCTAACCAAGCTCGATTTTCAGAAAATTTCTGTTAGAGCTTAAAGGTCCATGTATTTACATTATATAAATACAGTTAGAGAGTTAGTCGACAAAGAAAGATTAGGTCCGTGAAGTTAGCAGCACATGAACGGCACAAATTTCGGGACCTGGTCCATTCGTTTGTGCTTCGTTTGTGCCGATTTGTGCCGTAATTAGTTTTTCGGCAACACGAACCGTTCCCGAGTTATCGCGATTTTTAGATGTGCTGCTAACTTCACACCCGATTTTCGGCACAAATCTCGGGACCTGGTCCATTCGTTTGTGCTTCGTTTGTGCCGATTTGTGCCGTAATCAGTTTTTCGGCAACACGAACCGTTCCCGAGTTATCGCGATTTTTAGATGTGCTGCTAACTTCACACCCGATTTTCGGCACAAATCTCGGGACCTGGTCCATTCGTTTGTGCTTCGTTTGTGCCGATTTGTGCCCTAATCAGTTTTTCGGCAACACGAACCGTTCCCGAGTTATCGCGATTTTTAGATGTGCTGTTAACTTCACACCCGATTTTCGGCACAAATCTCGGGACCTGGTCCATTCGTTTGTGCTTCGTTTGTGTCGATTTGTGCCGTAATCAGTTTTTCGGCAACACGAACCGTTCCCGAGTTATCGCGATTTTTAGATGTACTGCAAACTTCGCACCTGATTGATCGCACAAATTTTGGGACCTGATCTAACCGTTAATGTTCGTTTTTGCTAGTTTATGTCATTAAGTACCTAATTAATTTTTCAGCAATATTAACCCTTTTTGAGTTGTAATCGCTTGTTTTATTTAAATATTTCATTTCTTTTGTCCATTTACCGCCACACATGTTGTTTACCGTAAATGGGCAAACATGAACTTGTATTAGGGTTATTTATTCGTAAATGGCGATAAATCGTATATTAAAATTAAAGTTAAAATTAATTAAAGAAACTTTACATAGACGTTACCGATGATAAAAGATCGACGTTGTTGATGATGATTTATAAGTATTAATAGTCGAAGCGGCTACCTTCCCCATTAACACCGAAGGTATGAAGTATAAAGTAGGATAAGGACCTACCTATTATTGGAATTTTATTAAGTGTTACAAAACATTTAACCAACGTATCCAACGTTCGCACCTCCCTACACTTCTAATTTGTTGTTGAACTGAAACTTGAATAAATTCAGGAATTACTTAAATTTTTAAATTCTTTTGTATAAGTAAAATTTATTTATCACTTTGGAGTCGCAGTTAGGTTAACGAAACTAAACTACTAACATGTACCCTTGTTATTAAATTGACGTGTTTGAGCATATTTAATGTGTTATACTATGTTTGCGTAACAGAAACAGTAAAGCCACTTATTATTAAAAACTTACAATAATTAGGGAATTTCACGTTTAAGATGTCATGTATAAAGATATTTGATTATTCAATTCATTTTGAATTTGTTGCCATATATTAGCACTTGGCTTATTTATAAACGGCAAAAGCTCATCTCTATATTGAAGTAAAGCGCGAACTACGATGGTTTGTTCAATCGCTCCTTTTCTCGGCATCTTGAATCTAGCATAATATTAAGCATAATAACTTTATTAACTTACTTTACTTTATACTTTTACTTTACTATACTTTATTAACTTTAATTCCTATTTACTATTAAAAAAATATTAAATATCCGGTATATCTGTAATAAGTGTGCAAAATGATACCACATATTTTTGGGACCAAAATGGTACGATATAACTTAATTTACTAAGGTATATTATGTTAAATATAGATATAAATATATACATAATATATACACCAAATATATGCACAAAATTATTTAATACATATACAAAAGTTTACGGTTTTAGATTTACCTATAGCTTCTACAAAATCATTTTTTTCTAAATTTTACGAAAACGGTTGATGATAGTTAAAATTTGGAACGTAGATGTTGTTCATTGCAGGTTATCCTTGAAAAAGAGTAAAAATTTGTTTCTTTACATAAGAAGTGTAGTTTTGAGAAGTGATAAGTGATTAGAAAATTTTCAAAAAGTTTTTAACCAGCGAGAAAATAACAAAAGGATTAATTCGTATTAAAGCCCATTAGAAAGCAAAACTTTTTTGTTTCTAAATACATTTTGGTATCTCTTAGTTTTAATAAAATGTCACTCGAGGCAGCACGTAAAACCAAAGCTTAATAAATAAATTGATTGTAGTTTGTATAAACTGAATAAAATACACCGAAAAATGTAGTACCTGGCCATTTTCAACAAATGTTAAAATAATTTTTCTTATTATGTTATTTTGGTAGATAGATATTATAAATTTCGTTACATTATTATTTACAGTATTTTTTTTAAGTTATTTTTCGCTATTTATTTAATTAATAATTTAAAAACCTAACAATTAACAACTAGTGTGTTACCATTAGTGGGTTTAAAAAAAAAGTTAATTAGATTTTTTATACAAATAAAGAAATTTTTGTTACCTTGTGAGAATAACTCGTAAAATATCTATGTGCCAAATTTCAACTTCTTATCATCAACTGTTTTCGTTTAAGTACATAATTAAAAAAAAGAAATTTCTAAATTGATCTTTGGGCCGTTATAACTCCGAAACCATAAACATTTATATGTAGGTCAATTATGTTAAATATCCATTTTGGTCCCAAAAATATATGGTATACACTCTATATTAAAATTAATTTAACAAAATTAACTATTAACAAAAATTAATTTAAAAAAAACAGAAACCCGCTAATAGTTACATGATAATAAAAAAAATTATAATAGGAATTAGAATAATGTGGGGCGTGAGTGTACTATTAATGCTGAAACGGCTCTATTTTCCGTATAAGAACAAATAAAAGATTTTTCGCATACAACCCAACTCCGATTAATAATTAATTTTCATATTTATTAGATACAAATAAAAATATCTAAAATAGGTATTTTAAAAGTGTATGACTTACCGATATTAAATTCGTAGGTTCTATGCACAAGATTCAAATTAAACACTTACAAGACACCAAAAAAAGTTGTTAAAACTGCAATGATGTTCAAACGTAAACTAATTCTAATACTATAAGTCCAGCATATTTATTTAAGTTTTTGACCATAAAAGGGCACTAAAATAGACCAAATCGGCAGGTACAAGAGTTAAAGCTCAGATTTTCTCAACATGTTGAAATAATAAATTCTTAACATCTGCAAAAATTGTATTCTCTAAAATAAGGGATAAAAGCAGGTAACCACAAATTAAGCAATAAAACTGTTTTTCAAATGCAGTATACTATGTAGTAATATTTCATACTTCTTTAAAATCACGTTCCGTTTTGCCGTCAAAAGAACGAATATGTCCAATTGCTTTACTATTGCAATAAATAGATATTAGCATGCAATAAACATCACCTTAAACATAAAGAAGTAATGAAGTAAAACCAACAATAAAAGTAGTTTTAATGCACCTGCCTACCCGATGGGAACGAATTTTTTGCAATGGATAACTGATGGCGCCTATACGAACTTAATTCCTTTTGCAAATACATCACGTTCCAAAATGAGCAATAAAAATATCAATGCTAAATAAGTTTTAAAAGAACTTATTTTCAAATACTAACATCTTTTTCCTGCCCACGGTCACATTTGTACCGTAGAAAGTATCTACACATTTAATCCCTTTAAAATTCCCATAACTACTTCAGCAAAAATACAATAAGTTTAAAACAGATTTTCTCAACATTACGATGTTAAAATAATTAACCCATAAAGTTTGCAAAATCTGGATTTCTGGGAATATTTCTGATGTTTTCATCAATTGCTGTTAGTATTAATAAATAAATAGAACACATACTGTAAAACATAGATTCAGGAGTAAGTACCTATGGTAATATAATTTTTTTAATGAATGGAGCAATGTAGATAGAGGTAATCCATCGAAAACGAAACATGTTTCGGGTACGTGAATTATTATTATTTTTTAAACGCTCAAACACGTCAATTTAATAACAAGTGGTTCATGTTAGTAATTTAGTTTCGTTAACCTAACTGCGACTCCAAAGTGATAAATAAATTTTACTTATACAAAAGAATTTAAAAATTTAAGTAATTCCTGAATTTATTCAAGTTTCAGTTCAACAACAAATTAGAAGTGTAGGGAGGTGCGAACGTTGGATACGTTGGTTAAATGTTTTTGTAACACTTAATAAAATTCCAATAATAGGTAGGTCCTTATCCTACTTTATACTTCATACCTTCGGTGTTAATGGGGAAGGTAGCCGCTTCGACTATTAATACTTATAAATCATCATCAACAACGTCGATCTTTTATCATCGGTAACGTCTATGTAAAGTTTCTTTAATTAATTTTAACTTTAATTTTAATATACGATTTATCGCCATTTACGAATAAATAACCCTAATACAAGTTCATGTTTGCCCATTTACGGTAAACAACATGTGTGGCGGTAAATGGACAAAAGAAATGAAATATTTAAATAAAACAAGCGATTACAACTCAAAAAGGGTTAATATTGCTGAAAAATTAATTAGGTACTTAATGACATAAACTAGCAAAAACGAACATTAACGGTTAGATCAGGTCCCAAAATTTGTGCGATCAATCAGGTGCGAAGTTTGCAGTACATCTAAAAATCGCGATAACTCGGGAACGGTTCGTGTTGCCGAAAAACTGATTACGGCACAAATCGACACAAACGAAGCACAAACGAATGGACCAGGTCCCGAGATTTGTGCCGAAAATCGGGTGTGAAGTTAGCAGCACATCTAAAAATCGCGATAACTCGGGAACGGTTCGTGTTGCCGAAAAACTGATTAGGGCACAAATCGGCACAAACGAAGCACAAACGAATGGACCAGGTCCCGAGATTTGTGCCGAAAATCGGTGTGAAGTTAGCAGCACATCTAAAAATCGCGATAACTCGGGAACGATTCGTGTTGCCGAAAAACTGATTACGGCACAAATCGGCACAAACGAAGCACAAACGAATGGACCAGGTCCCGAGATTTGTGCCGAAAATCGGGTGTGAAGTTAGCAGCACATCTAAAAATCGCGATAACTCGGGAACGATTCGTGTTGCCGAAAAACTGATTACGGCACAAATCGGCACAAACGAAGCACAAACGAATGGACCAGGTCCCGAAATTTGTGCCGTTCATGTGCTGCTAACTTCACGGACCCAGAAAGATTCTATCTTTTCTCGTCGTATTAATCCTTTTTGTTTGTAATCCTTTTAGAGTACACTCACGACACACAACACTCGCGCACTCACACGCAAAAAGGCCTTATTAACCGAACGAGCACTACTCGCACACACGAACAATACGACGCCGTAATTTAAAATTCGAACTACTGAAATAAGCATCATCGTTCTGTACCATTAACGCGAAAGATCTGAAGCGGTTTTGCCAGAATTCTATATATATATAAATGCATTGGATATTAGGAAATCCCATTTTTATTTTAAAAACATTCAGTTCGCACTTCGATAAGTTATGAAAGTAGGCGGTGCACACGTTTTATTAGTTGCTTTGTATTTTATCGGACACATAAAAATGCGATTAAACTTTTATTTGGTTTATGGTTTGTAATAGGGAAATTTTCAATGCTTCTAAATTAAAATTTGAGTAAATTTATAATTCTGCGGTATAAAGGCAGTAGATAGTGATTATTTAAATAATTTTACTGTATAAAAAAATACATAATTTTAGAATACATTTCCTAAAAAGTACATATTTTAAAAATTTTCGGTCATCATCTGCATTTTTTTTATTAAACTCCACTAGGACCCTTGTAATAGACCAAGCTCCCATCGCACAAAAACCTATCTCACAACACTACTAAAATTTTCTTAGTGCGTTAAAGAGTTAATATGGTGGGAAATATCCAAACGGTGGCAGACAATTGAATTTTTGTTTTAATCATTTTTAATAATCTTGATACTTGATAAAATTGATTATGGACTTTAGAGAAATATCAATTATTTAGAATTGATTCATTACATGAATATGAATATGTCCGTCGATGTAAAAATGTACCCAAGTACGGCAAAAATTAGGGGTGAAAATTCGAAGGGATTTCTAATTTTTGTATCATAATGTAAGTCTTGAACCGCCATTTACAAAAATATATAGTTTGTTGGCGATAGCTCCTGTTTCACAGATAATAAGTAAAATCGAAAAAAGTTCGAATTTTCAAGGGTGGATTTCATCCTCTTAAACCGCGTAAGAGCACGAATGGAATACGGCTCTTGATTAGTTTCAAATTTTTCTGAGATTTCCACCCGTCTAACCTTCCTCGTAAGTCGAATCGTCACTTGCCACCCCCATAAACGATCGACGACAAAAATTACTCAATAATAATGACTATAAAAATACGTTCAACTTTTATTCAATTTTTAAACTGAAAACGTAGCAACAAAATTATTTATGTTGCGAATGTTTTTGCAGCGATATTCTTAGATGGCGTTCGCGAAACAATCTCGCCCGTCGCCGTAATAATCGCATTAAATATGCTTACTATCAAAAATTAATTATAAAGAGCATTCGACCCGTAGTTCGACTTATTGAAAATGCCAAATAAAAATGTTCCATCAGTTGCAGAGCGTTCGAATTAAAAATAAAAAGCTCTCACCCGTTGTCCTTATTCGAGCCTTTGTCGTGTTGAGACATCGAGTGCTGTGGGGGCGGCATGGAGTAACAAGGGCCAGGCGAATATCCGCCGGGCGGCGCGGGATAGCCGGTAGTCGGCGGTCCGGGATAACCTCCGGCGCAGGAGTAGCCGCCGCCGGGGTACGTCGAGTAAGGATTCGAAGGATAATCGGTCGGGACCGGCGTCATCCCGTAGCCAGGATGCGGACTGACCGGTCCGTACCCTTGTGTATAAGCAAAATCTACGCTTTAGTATAAAAATTATTGTACTTTCCACTAATCAATATACCGGATGCGTCGCGATAGGCCTCCATGTAGTGCGAACCGCCACTGTCCGGGGTCGATTCCCTGCTGTAACCGGAACCGGGGGCGAGGACTGGACCGGCGAACGTGGCGACCGGCCGAACGCCGCTAAAATTAACGGGTTCGTTAGCGGTGGAAAAATCGACTGGTTCCGTTTGTTCGTCTCGCGGTCCAATAAAGCCGGGCGGAAGTGGAACTGCATCGGCGTGCCCGTTTTGGTACTGCGGGCTGGTACCGCTACTGAAAAAAATTCGTCTTCAAGATGATTAAAGAATGCTGCGGCGAAAACAGCAGAGAGAGATGCCTTGATTAGCAGCAACCTACTACTGTAAATAAACACTTTTATAGAAATGACACACGACACGACTTGGTGATCAAAAAGGTGATAAGAAACGCGAAGGATTGATTGCCTGTCTGTATTATCGTCACCTTTACAAAACGAAATACACAAATATAGATTAAAAATCGTAATTCGACTAGTTTTTGTTCGCGAACACCTACTATCTACTCCCTTTTCGTCGCCGCGTTCGCGATTTTAAACGGTCGGGGGTGTAAACGGGAAATTCGCGCACGAACCGAACGGGAAAAAATCGCGACGAAACAAAAGAAAAAGATAAACTCGCGTTTAATATTTCGCAGGTGAAAAACGCGATAAAATAATTACCCCCGCCGCCGCCGTCAAATTAAAAGACACGCGTAACCGTTTGCGCGAGCGAATTAATTTTAATAAAAAAGAAAAACCGCAATTATCACCGTCGGCGTCGGGCGAGTATAAAAAACGACGTTGTTGCACGTTCGAGTGTATTTAATTCACGTACTAAAAATTAAATGAAATAAGTCGACTCCGTGATCTGTATGTAGGTGAACGAATGACTGCCTACACACGTAAAATTTAACATTTTCCCCGTATACACGTTAAAGCTGTATGTATGTATGTATGTACGTGAATAATAAATGAACGCAAACCGACCTGTGGGATAAACGACTGACGCTGAGGTCCAAGGTTTGACCTTGCGGACTGGGGACTTGGGGACTGGCCGAGAGATGTGGACTGGCCGCCGCCTGCGGACTCGCGCCCACTCGCTGTCCCCCATAGTGAGGGGAGCCGTACGCCACCTGAAATATAATAACCATATGCAGTTCATTACGGGGGCGCGTTAATTATTCAGACCGTGTGGGCATCGCGGTTTCGATTAACACGGTTTTAAGTAAGTTACAATGTAATTACGCGTAAAATGCGGTTACCGACCCTTTTTACGTGTTTTTAAGAGAGATTATCCCGAACATATTGCGCAACCGACCAACCAACCTGTGGACTCGTCGTGGTAACGCTGGAGGTAGAAAGGTCGATAACTGTGCCCCCAGGAGACGTGTGCGGCCCGGCTCCCTTGATCTGTGCCTGTGCCGTGGTCACGCATTTCACGGAAAGGTTGATCGCCGAAAACCCCATCGGTAAAGGGCCCGACGACGCGTCGTACTGGTACATGGGCCTGAAAAACGACAACATCGGTTTCGTTCGTTGCACGCCCAAGAAGCTATACCGGCTCACCGGGGATAGAGCGGGCCCGCAGGCTGTTGGTCCGCTTCCGTCTTCATCATGCCCACGGCCGCCGCGTTCGCCACGGCCATCTGATGTTGCGCCGCGGCGGCCGCAGCGGCCGCCTCCTGCTGGTACCTTTGCTCTTGTTGTTCTTCTAAAGGGCCGTAGCCGTACATGCTTTGGGGAGGCCGTTGCGCCATCACGGATTGCGATAACGATCCGCACTGGCTTCCCGAATCGTATCGTTCGAAGGCGGTGGCGGTTCCCGGGTCGTACGGTCTCGTTAGGGCCGTGTCGTACGGCCTGGGTCCCATTTCGCTTGGGTAGGTGACGGTAGGTCTGGCTATCGGTCCGCTCATCGATTCGTTCATGTCGCCGTAAGGTCGCATCGCGTGTTCGGGCCTGTACATCTCGTCCGAGGACATGGGCGATTGATGGTAAGGCGATCTGTGAGACATTTGATGCTGTCGGGCGTCTTCCAGGCTGTAACTGCCTTGATGGGGATTTTGGTGGGAGATGCCGGGGTGCTGGGGATGGGGCTGTAACTGATGGTGCTGGGGTCCTCGCGAGCTCATAGCTTCCATACTGGATAGGGACGAGGAGTTGGAATCTTGACTCATGTAGGGGTCGTAGGCGGGACGTATACCGGATGAAGGCGATCGGCAGAATTCGAGGTCGATTCCGTTTTTGGCACAAGTAGGTCGTTACGCCCGGTCACGCTGCAACAGCTGGACGTCGTGTCTTCGGTCTTGGGGATCTTCATGGAACTCTCGGCGGATTTCATTTCTTGAAATTTACTGTAGTAGGCGTTGTAATTGGGTTTATTTTCGGGCTGCTCCGGATTGCCGGCGGACGCAGACGCGGAGCCGTACCCGACGAGGTAACTGGGCTTGATGTCGACCGACGTGGTCATCGGCGTGCCCGGCGCAAATTCTCCTTGACAAGAATTCACTAGAACGTTAACGAGCAACGTTAAAAATGTTGCGGTTTCGGATCGTTTACGTTATACGTTAGTTAGTATCGGTGAGAAGAATGGAATGGAGGGAAATTGCGCCAAAACGCACTTACCAAACGCTGCGTGTGGCGATTTAATGCGATGCTGAAGACTGGACTGATACTTTTGTTCTCTGACGGCTTGTTTATTAGCGGCGGCAATGGGACAACCGGAAAGGCTTCTGTGCGTGTTCCGGTTGGAGCTAACGTGTCCTCGCCCGTTACATCCCGGAGTAGGGCATTTCAGGATAGTCTCATGCATCGCCAGGACTATATCACGTCAACAGAATCCAGTCAGTACCATTGAGTATAATAATTAACATCCGATTAGTGTTGTGTGTGTCGAGACCGACGTCGACAAAATAAACGGAACGAGCGGGTAGAGAGAGAAAATAATAAAATCCAATTAACAACATTTATGTAACGTAACGTGTATTATATGTCGCTTCTTGCGCGAAACAATTAGTAAATAAAATCACACACAATGCTATCAAAAATAAGTTATTATACTCAATATTTGACCTGATTCTGATGCATGAAAAAGGTCAGGAGGGGTTGCAATGGAAAGCTACAAACTACGCAATAATATAACAATAACGGAAACAAAATAAGATGCTCTCTACCCCGCAAAATAAAGCAAACAAGGCTATCCGCAAAATTAAAAGAAAACAATGCAAAGCTGCTGATCAATTAGAATCAATCGAATCCATTGAAACGTCAATTTTGATTTCCCAAAAAAAAAGAAAAAGAAACAAAATTGGCCGATAGCGGTCGTCTCAATAGATCGAAAATTACATGATTTAGATGAGTTTTACAGACATCGAACTTACTTTCTGGAGTCACTTTATTTTTACGTGGGCAACCAGATAGACTAAAGAAACAAACGATATATACAGTTTTTAAACGGGCAAGTTTGCGAAATCGGTTGCGACTCACCTCCGATGATGGGAGTACAGGCCGGTGACGTGTCCGTGACCGTTACATCCGGGCGTCGGGCATTTGCTTCCTTCTGAAAACGAAAACGCTCGTTTTTTAGTGCCGTAATCGCTTAAAAAGCCGGGGGCAGGGGGTGGAGGTCGCGAATATTTTCCAAACACGCCGATAATTTTATTATTACATTAGACGGTCAAAATTTATGCCCAAGCTAATTTAATTTAAAGTAGAGAGAAAGTTGGGAATTTCGCGAACGTTTACTAGTCCAGTTTCGGTAATTAGCAACTTCTGAATATTATATGTGCTGGACTTGGGGGACCGTTCGTGCTTCGCACGCGCGGGTTGTTTTAAATTGTCGAAACTCGATTAGGTGGGTAATCGTCGATTTTCGAACGTCTCTTTGCAGTATATTAGAACGTATTTATTTATTGGATGTTCGCGCAATGATCGAATAATAAACAAAAAAGTTGTTATTTTAATTCGTGGATATTATGAGTAGTACCTAAACAACAATCATGTTGCTGTGGGGCCGAACATATCGATGGTCTTTTTGTAGAACAACGTTCTGACTATTTTATGCATCTAAGGCAAAAACATAATCTGGTAAAATCTAGTAACAACATTACAATTTTTTTTCATCGTAAAACATCGTAAGTACCGTGCCATTGGCAACGATGCGTTTCCAACAGCTGACATTGTTGTACTGCAACGCGCTGCCACCGCGCGGGCTTCGCGAGTGCGTATAACAAAATGATTATTGTTTGGAAGAATGAGCACGTTTGTGACCACGCAAAACAACAAACGCACGGTACTTACTATGACCTGTCATCGTATCTCGTTCAAGAATAGTATCTAACTTCCTTAATTTAGTTTGGTGCAACCGGCCCTAAGTCATTTTAATTAAGCTACTATTTATAGTTTATCGTATAGTTTGATTTCGCTTGAATAAGTCTTGTTCAGTAATTTGTATCTATAAATTTTTTGTAAATATTAATAGAGAGTAGCAGTCAGCTGAGTGTTTACAATTCGAGGTATTTGAAATGAAATCTGACGCTATGGAAAAAATTTCGATGAGAGAAATTCTAATTTTGTTTGAAAGAATAAGAGTGCCTTTATATAGCGGAGGTACAATAGGCCTCTTTGGGCCGCAGTACAGGGGATCAACTGGCGAATCAACCCCAGTGAAAAAAAAATATATATAAAACCAAATTATGTAGGTAATATAAAACTTAATAAATAATTAATTATATACCAATCCGCGTCGGCATCGTTTTTTAGTCAGTACCTATTTAATTACCAAAAAATACTTATCAATTTGGCACATCTTTTAAACTTGTCTACTATTCATTGAAATTAAAATTAAATTATAATCCGTACGTTTCGATAAATCTACACTAATACAGTAAAACCTCGCCATTATGAACGCTTTTGAACGTCCCGGCTGAATACCATAAGCATTGACGTAGATAAACAAAACCTATATTTAACCGGAAAACCACTTTAACGTGGACGTTGACAAGCATTTTGTGAAAAAGCATAGCTATAGATTACCTCTCCATTATGGACATTAAAAAAAACTATGATACATATACACACAATAGAAGAATAGACAGAAACTGAGTGATTCTTCAGACGATGATGAATCAATAGTTTACAGGAGGCTCGAGCATTAAAAACCTTTATAATGAATTAAAATAGCGAGAATTAACAAATGGACGTCCTACAAATATAACTCGAAGGACTAAACACGTTGCATAAATACAACGCCGCAACGAGCACATGAAGCTGTACATTACACATGGGTAGGTAGTGACGTTACATGCGAAATAATATAAAAGTTGTATCTCTACAGGGCGTACGAAAAATAGTGTTACGAAAATTGTTATATTTTATTTGGACATCCTACAGGCGACGAAATTGAATCAAAATATACTTGTTTGAACCCTCCTTAAAGGTATCCTACTCCCTACATCTGTTTATCAAGATCGTGACTTAATCTGTTCCGGAGAAAAACGATCTTTTTAATTTTTGAGCTTTATATAAAGATAGATCACGTTATCTAGGTGCCCTAAAGGCGCGAATAACTGTCGCAGTGCGGATGATGCACCTTAACACACGATAGAAAGAACAATAATTTTTCAACACCGACAAAGTCATTGCCTGGCAGACAACGAGGCTCAATTTGAAAATTTCATTTAATACGTTTTAATAACATTCAAAATTGGAGTATTTTCGTATTTTGTTCTTTTGTTTTTAATTTGTTTAATTTAGTTCGTTAGGAATTTTCTCGTTTATTTTTCTAAAATTATTTTATATTTGACATTATTCAATTACGACGTAAGACACTACTAAATAGAGAAAAAAACCGCTCGCTCCAAAGACGCAAAGAAAATATATGAATGCCATTTAAAAAAAAAACAACAAAAAAAACAAAGTTGGTTGTCATAACAATAAAACAAAACAGTATACAAACAAACCAAATACATTAATCGCGTGCGTCGAAATAAATCCGAAAATTTTTGTATTTAATATAATCTTGTAGTCCTTCTAATTAAGAAGTTATAATCGATACAAGTTACTTTTGTTACGCCCTGTATATTTCTCGAAATAAAACCGTGCTTAGAAGAATATGAACTCTGTTAATAAGAAAGTGACCGATATTTTTCTGATAAGCTCGGTGGATTCGTTTTGTAATTAACCCGAAAGTCACCCTCACTACTTACATCAAAATATCATCTGAATCTTTCCGATTTTTATAGTAAACAACGAAATACAAACAAAAACCAATTGTTCTGTTGTACATAGACGCATAGACACTATTTTCTTGTCGGCACCTATAAAGGGACGCGATGAGCTCAATTTTCGTTGTTCGGTATCGATAAAACTTCTCAATTAGAACCCATAAACGTTATTGTGGAATCGATTTCGAACGATGTTTGAAGCTCGCAATTGAAATGCACATTTTCACGAGAAATGCTGTTTTTTTTAATAATCTGATTGGATGAGAAAAAATGAAGTGGGTGAATAGTCTCAAAGAAAATGCGAAGATGGTCAGATTTTTTGATCTCAACAGCATGAAGAACATCAGTAATCTAAAGTGCAGCTTTACGTTAATAACTTTTAAAGTAGAAGAAGAACTAATTTAAAATCTACGTTTTTCGCAAATCCCACAATTTATTAAGAGTAATTCTGGACAAATCGGCTCAAAGCTCGAATGTTATGTATATGTTCTGAAATGGGCTCGAATTCGCTTGCCAAGATTTTTATCTGTTCGTCGATAATCGTCGAATGGTCAGTTTTCAAATGTCGATCGATATCATCCACATTAAAATCTACAGTTTCATCGGTAACGCTGTATTTTTGAAAATTAAAAACGATCCAAAACTCAACTCTAAATCCGCAATTACATAACGAACAAGAGCTTTTTCACCCAACACGTTAACACGAAAAATCTCGAATGCAACTATACCTCTGTTATTAATTGTCGAACCGTTAACATCAAAATATGTTCTAGAATCCCCATAAAATTCTTCATCGAATACCTCTACGCGCAATTTTCGATCAAACACGCCGTTTTTGACGCAAGACAACGCATTTTTGCCCGTTACGTTCGTTTAGAATTCGTTAATGCGGCCCGTTAGCTGTATTGTCGAACTATTTTGAGATATCAAAACGTCCCCGATTCTGCCGAGCCTATCTTAGATTAAAAATGGCCGATTAACTCGAACGAGGGCGTTCGCGGGGTCGCTTTGTGTGAGATTATTTTTTTAAATTTCATTTCAGGTAAGTACGCGATCTTTTAACCCGTTTATTTAAACACTATTAAAACTGCTATATGTACGTTAAATTTGAACAAATTTACATAAAGACCATGCGACGGCCTAAATCGCGTTTACAGTCTCGGCGACGCGACGCGACGTGCGCGCCGAAATTTTGGAGACGAGACGACGTGGAAAATCGCACGTCCAATTAATACTATCGTTATTAAAATATAGGGCATTTATCGTTTGCGATTAAAAATCGTCTAAACGCGTCTAAAACGCGTAACGTCGTCCACCGAAAACCAATCGGGGTTTATTCCGTTTCGACAAAGCGCCAGTAACTGATTAAGTTATGAATGTGGAAAGACGGAGGAGCGGTAATTAGCGTCTTAGGTCGTCCTTTACTGACGTTTACGAGAATGACGGTATCAAGAGACGTCGCAGGCGATGCGATGCGCCGCGACGCCGGACAAGTTTCCTCGTCTCCGTTGCATATTCAGTAAGTCATTTCTATTCAAATTCCGGGGGGAAGGTGAACCGCGTTATTATGAGTGCCACATAACAAACCTAAGATAAGGTGCACGTTTTGGATTCTTCGCCCGGAACATGGACGAAACCAAAACTTGCGACGTTAATTCGTGGATATATGTTAGTAGCGCATTAGGATACATGAAGGATTCGCATTCTCGGTGCGTAATACATCTTTATGGAAAAAGGAAAAGGGAAAACTCCGCCTCGTTGGTCGATTAGCCTATCCAGGAGTCCGGGTGGAGACTCGCGAGAAAAATCTTTTTTTAAAAAAAGAAACCGCAGCTGTGAATGGAAGAGTGGTGCGGGTGCGCGGCTCCGGTCACGGCACCTGCGGACTAGCGTCGTTTGCAAACACATTCCACCCACCCGTTGTTTGCTATTTTTCAGCTTCCAATTACGTTCTGAATGTTTCAGACAGAATTTCAGACGGGCATTATTTATTTATATCGTGCCGGCCTAAAACGGCGCCCGCACGCACGGACAAGACGTTTTCGAAAGGATTGCCGGAGAAGACGCCTCGGATGGGGGCGAGGTAAGAGGACCGTTCCGAGGCGAGTCACGTCGTTGTCGCTGACATGCCGGCTTATAACTTGTATCAAGTAAACCCATAATACTGCTCGCGTCGCTAGATGGTACCGAAGAGGCAGGTGACAGCTACGTGCCAAGACATTTCCGTCCTCAATTAGAACTTTACGGCGATTTAAAGGCGTTTTGCTCCCCCTTACTTACTAAACAAAATTACATGTGCTACGACTTACCTCGTCCGATGCTGTTGGGCGATAAAGCTCCGGTGACGCGGTCGTAACCGGACGAGGTCATTTTGGACGAGGAGTCGCTCGACGACGACGAACTGCTGCTGGACACCGCGGACACGCTCGGGACGCCTTCCCGGACGGCTTCCTGCAACGCGCTCGCAGCACGCGAACTCGCAGTGGCCGGCTGGAGGATCGTATACTGTTTATTCATAGCTTCAGGAGAGGCTACCGATGATTTAATATCGGCATTCGAACATACCGTCGTCGAATCTACTTGAGAACCGCCTTCTTGTTTCAATTGCGTTATGTTTACGGCGGACTTGAGCTTGTCTTCGGCGGCGGAGTAGCCGACGAACGTCGCCTCTTCGGGATAAGGGCCTAAGGTATTCAAACCGACGGGAGGTTTCGCGTTGGTTTTGTTGGGATCGGTCTGCGGCGGTCGGAATGCGGACGTCGACGAGAAAGGCGATATCGAAGACGCAACGGGACGAGGAAACGAATGATAGACGGATTGCGTCGAGACGCCGGAGTCTTCTTCCGAGGAGTACCTGGAGCGCTTGGCGTCTTCGGCTTCTTTCTTCTTATTTTTGCAGTCTAATTTATCGTCGTTTATTACGTCGTCCTTGTCGGCGGACGCCTCGGACATATCAATTTCTAATTCGTTCGAGGAATCGTCGACCAATTCGTTAAAATCGGGGGGCTCATAGTGCGAGGGAGGCTCGTTCCCCTTGCCCTGTTTACCTTTCCCTTTTGTTTGGGCCTGTATAGACGCACACTCGCTCTCGATTTTGATCAAATTATCGATTTCCGTCTCTTGTTTAATTTTTACCGGTTTATTAGTTTTGGTTTTGGACGCCTTGTCGGCTTCCTCGTGCGGGTCGCGTAGCGTTATCACGTCCTTCACGGAGCACGCATTGTCGCTGCTGCTGTTCGACGAGGACGACGGCGACAGTTTCGGGTTGCCCTTTTTCTCCTCGAACAGGTTCTCGAAGGCCGGAGACTCTTCCTGTTGCCGGTTGTAAGACGAGCCCCGCGGGCCGGGCCAGCTGCCCGATAAATTTTTAAGGGCCGCCTCGGTTTCCCTAATCAAAGTTTCGCTGACGCCGCTCTCGTCCTGCGAGGGCGCGGACTGGCCGCCCGTCTTTTGGTTCTTTTTCGCCGGGCTGTTGGTCGCGGAGCTCGGGAAGACCCTTTTTTTCTGCGGCAGCAGGACCTGCTTGGCCGATTCGGTTTCGTCGAACGATTTCTTCTTGCGCTTGTCGTCTTTTAATTCGTTTATCTCATGCGTCTTTGTGTTTTTGGGAGCACTAGTCATACTTGAACTAGAAGTCTCTAATTGTCCCTCTAAACTTCGTTTCTTCAATTGCGGAAATCCGACGGCGCGATTCGATCTGGAAGGAAAGGAGAAATGTGGTCAAATTGCGATTTTCGTTTCTTACCTAATAGTTAGATTCGATCTAATCGCGCGGCGATCGTTACAAATGGACAAATGATGAGCGCGCGTTCTAGGCATTTCGTGTTGTAAAGCCGAATGCACCGGTTACACTAATGGGCGCAATCAAGGGCATTAGCGCGAAAGCTTTACCATTAACTATAGGTTAACTCTTTAATCCGGGCACTTGATTTTCCGTCACAAACGGAAACTAAACTGTCGTAATTTTTATTTTCTTAAAACGTCGCAATTAACGGGCACGAGAACGACTGGGCGACGTTCTAAAACGAACCGAGAAGTAAACATCAGGTTCGAATTAGCGATTATAGCGACGACCGCAAACTATCGAGGTAGCTTATACGCCATTGCCATCACTCCTGGCAGCTTTGGTCGAAATCCTGCCGCTCCTGCAAGATACAGATAGCTAAAGTATAAGGACTAGCCGGCATCAGGATACTTGCGAGATAAACCACTTAATCCCTGCTTACTCTAAGCAGCGCCCAAGTTTAGAACATCACTTTTCTTTAGAAGAGATTTCGAATCGGGAGGTCGAATGCCAAATCCGTTTGAATTAAATCATTTAACTGGGGGAGTTTTTCCGTTCGCGCGTGCCCTCCTCGCGTTCACTGACGGAGCGAACGAATGTGATCGTAATTTTCTAACCGAGTTTCTCGGATGGCGATAAATTTTATCATTCCGTTTCTTATGCACTTACGAGTTTCGATAAACTACAAATTATCGGGTTGTTGTTGTTTTTTTTTCGGAAATGCGAACACCTCCTTTTCGGATCGAGTTACCGTTGCGGTCGAAGATATGTGCACGACATAAGTAACCGTAATTGTACGACGTTACGCACCTAATCAAATAATAATTTCGTCGCAAGATAAAAATACTGACCTCCAACACTTATTTGAACGTAATAGGGTCAATATCGTGCGAGTGCGATTTTAATTTTAAACGCGCCTATCTATCTATCTTTAAAAGCGTCGCGACTTGCTTAAATTAAGTACTATTCGTTTTAACGCGTATTTACGCGTTATGAATACGCGTCTAGAATATCTATTCTATTTTGAAACGGAATCGCGTAGTAAATTATGCGAAAAAATTACGTTTTCCCACAAATTTCCGAAAAAAGCGCGTTTTCTACGCGTCTAGAATATCTATTCTATTTTGAAACGGAATCGCGTAGTAAATTATGCGAAAAAATTACGTTTTCCCACAAATTTCCGAAAAAATCCGATTTTCGTGTCGCAAAAACGAATTAAATAAATACCTGCCGTTTATAGTTTGAAGCACGTCCTTCTCAAAATTCGACATCGAGTTGTTAACGAGCACGCAACGTTTATTAGCACACTAAATAACTGCGTCATCGCCGTAAAATTAAACGATTAAAAAAAATTTAACGAACGTCGCGAACGAAAAGGGAGGGAAAAAAAAAGGGAAACGGCAACGTTAACGATATAAAAATTATTTCTAAAACTTAACGAGTCAACAGAGAGGATCACGTATACTTATTGCACAATTGAAGCACAGCTTTTAACCGTTCACAACCACTTAGAATACGAAGGGACGTCGGACTAGTATTTCGTGGAACGAAAGCTCCCTCGAGTCGAGCTAAAGCTCACGCACGCACGCACGCGAGCTTTGGCAGCACTACCGTGCGTAGGCAACACGCACAGTGCTGCAACTGCAGCAGAAATATAAGGAATAGAGGGATTACTATGCGAAAGGACTAAAAGCTAATGCACGCGCGCGCACGTTATAAGAATGCAACTCTGCCAGAGTGCGGTGGACGCCACCCCTCGTGTTAGGGATGGCTGAGACAAGGGTTGTTCGTGCTTTATGTTCTTTCCTTCTGCTGCCGTAGATTTACTATAATATTAAAGCGCAAAATGAATTAAAACGTGCACATCGAGCTTTAGATGGATACCGACAATAATAATCGAAAAATCGCCCATTTTCTCCAAAAATCTTAATTGCAATTTCCGCGACGCGATGCGACGCGCTTTTTCCAGATTTAGTCGATCGAACCGTTTCGCATCGTGTTGCGTAAAAGACCAAGAAATGTCCAACGAAAAACAATTAAACCCATCAAGAATCGAACGTAACTTGACTCACTATATTCGTGAATCAGATAAAAAAGCGGGACATAAAAGAACTTTTGCTAATTCAAAAGTGCAAAGTCTGGTCGCCGACCTACCTCACAAAGTTCCTTAACTAGTTCACGCAAGTTAGAAAGAGAAAGTACAAAGAACGTAAGTGTAATTTGTGTCGACGAAGTTTTGGTCCAAGTTAGCGCCAGTTTGAAATTAAAGTTGAACTTTTTATGGTCTGACATGAATTTTGAGAAATCGATATTGTTTACGTTTTCTCCATGTGGCGGGGACGTACGGTTCTCGGGGGATACATAAAATTATCAAAAATAACGGCTTAAAACAATGTATACGCGAAATGAGACGTGTAGGGGTTTCGAATAAATTTAGTTACCGGAATAAAAATTCATTGGGGTTGAATTTAGTAGGCCCACTTTTTGAGTTTTCCCTTGTTTTTAGGGGTGAAACCCGCAACGAGCTCACGTCAGTCACTTGGCATTACGGCGCTTCACAAACACACGGTTTAATCTTTTTTAAAGAGGGCAGGGGTTTAGTTTGCTAATTAAGAACCATTTAAACTGTCATTTTTCTGTTTGCCCTTTTCGGTCTAATTGTATTTAATTTTTTTCAACTTTTTAACCCAAATTAAATACCCTTGTCTTGTAATTGCGATTCGCCGTCCGCGAAAAAAAATTGAAACGTTTCATTTCGGCGTCCTCTTTTTTTTCCGCGTTGCGAAAAAATCGAGCCCCGAATTTCTTTCGATCGTCCGCCCATAACTATTTAATTAATACTCGAGAGTTATTAGCAAACTCCGGCGCTGACATTTTAGCGCCGTCTATATTTTTAATGAAAATTTAATCAGAATTCCGAGCTGTCAGTGCATGAAATGTGTGTAAAAGTGTTCAGTTTTCATTTCCTCCGACGAGGGTTGCTTAAGGGTGCATGTGAGCGTAACAGCAGCCTGTCTGGACTCGGTTTGAATTTTAAACCCGACATCAGGAAGGGAGATGCCTCTCATAATGGAATGACCATCGCAAGGGAGAACACCGCGACAAGGTTTCCCCCCGTCCCGCCGCCGAGGAAAAGAAAATTATTTTAATGCAATTCAATTCGGACAATGAAGCCCCAAAAGCGACGAGCGAGCGCGCCGGAAAAACAAAAAACTAGGACGTCCCGACTGGAAATTCGAACGGAACGTCCTTCCGACGCGTCGCGTCGTGATGGAATTGAGTTGTTGGTCGAAGGGGCAGATGGACACGGACGATGGAATAGACATGTCGCGGGGGAAAAAGCGGGTTTATCGAGAAAATGTCGTGGAGCACATTTTAACTTGAAACGTTTTTTTTTTGCTCGCAAGAGAAAATTGAGAGTTTGTATTGCCTACATAATTAAACGACGTCCAGTGAACGGTTAGATCAAGGTTTAATCGAAAGCGGACGGACGACTCCTATCTTTATACGAACGAATCACAGGACGCGATAAATCGTTCGTCCGTATAAAAAACGAATGTGGTCTTCTCGAATCGTTATCGCTGTTATCTTTAAAGTGTTCTTTTTACAATTTTCTTACGAGTTAATAATCGCGAGTGCTTAAATAAGAGTCGTTTTTTGTTAAATTATTTTTTGAACCTACATTAGAAGAATCAGGACGTCGAGTCCAAACAGCATTTTATACTTATGTATTTTTGCAGTGTTCGTTTTCAAGTCGATGCGTTCCGTTGAGGACAGAAGGTGACAAATTGAGGAGCGTTCATATGCAAACTCAGACATCATGCCCATTATTGTGACAAAATTTTTTTTTTAGGATTTAAATACGGTTATCGATCAGTTCTATCAATTCCTGTACTCTGAAGCACCGAAAACTAAACCTAAAAACATTCGTATACGTCTAAATATTGCAAATTATATTTTCGAATAAAAGCAATTAATTTTATTAAATAGTTAATAAAATTTACTCAAACGCTAAATTATTGCTCGCTTGCCTTTTAACATTTGATTTTGATCATCACGGTCTACTTCGATATGTATAAAAGAGTAATTAAATCCGTACTTTTATGAATACAATTACGCGGTTTAGACATAGGACATGGCTTATAAAAATTGAAGAGGAGAAACAATGCTATCGAATAGGACATAGAAATAACAGAATAGGGAATAACAAAATAAGGGTCGTTCCCTCTAAATGTTTGCCGTTACTTTGCGAATTTTTCATTATCGAAACGTTCCTCTTTAACCGGACTAACATTATCGCCAAAACTTCTTCCTCGACTTCGAAAAACACCGACGCCACGATTTTTTAAAGTAAAAAGGCCTGTTATGGAAGATTTTTAGAAAAAAATATTGATAAGTTGGCACCACTGACGCAAAATCAAAAAGTGAATGGATATTAATGTAGAGGTTAAAAATTTACATCGAAATATCTATAAATATATAGGGCGTTTCGTTTAAAAAAAATAATTTTCGAGTTACGCAGCAAAAATGGGACACCCTGTATTACTGAAAATAATTTTAGGAAGTAGATCTTGTTTTAGCAGACAATCTCTAAATGCGTTCAGTAATAGAAAAAACACAAAAAAATACATAGTTAGCAAAGTTTGACTGTATAAAGTAATTATCCTTAAAAAAGAAAAAAAAGATCGGTTTAGAGAGGCTTTGCTATATTGTTTACACTTTTGATCGAAATCGCACGCTTAAGGTTTGTCTAATTAATTATGATATTTGATAGGGAATTTTACTGAAATAGTAACCTCGATAAAAACAAAAAATAAAAGTAAAAAAAGCGATCGTGTAATCATTGTTTCAAAATAATAGAAAAGAAGAAGCATTAATACGTTACGATGGGTAAGAAGGAAATTGAAAATTATTTGGTGCGGAGACGATTGCAGACGTTCGTCCGAATTGGAAGCGTTCGCGATGCCCAAAACAAAACGATTTCGAAAAAGTGAAAAAGAAAACTGCCGATTTGTGCCGAAGTGTGACCGATTTGTAACATAAACCGACCGATATTATTTTTTTAGAGGTTGTCGTTAATTTTTTAAGCGAAAACGTTCAGTTTTATAATCGATTTCGATTTGAATTTGTTCCGGTCCGCTTATTAATTATGACGATCGCGTTATTAAAACATCGATGGGCTACGGAGTTGACACTCCGTTCAAGATGTTTTACGTGAGAATTTCAACACGCGGGAGGGAAACGATTGATTTTTTTAAGCGTTCCACGAGCGACCGTTGATCGATATAACTAGTCTATCTACTAAAAATTTGTATAAAATAGCACTTTACGAGTGTCGTTCCACTCAAACGTTTATAAAATATAACCGACGGTTAATGTTGATCTAATGTTACAGGAAACTGTATAATTTAGGACCGATTTTTCAATCGCCACGTTAACTTTAACCATCGAATCAATCACAATAGAAATGATTATTAAAAACAATTGTTAATTCTTCTTAACCCTGACCATCGGCCAATCACCATAAAAACAATTGTTTTCAATAATCGTTTCTGTGGTAGGTAGGACTGATGATTCACGTTTACTGGCAATTTCCTAACCGGCCCTTAATGAAATGAGTTTCTTTCGTGATTAACTGATGGTTAGAGTTAATTGGTGATTAAAAAACCGGTCCTTATTAGACAGTTTAACCTTTGTGGTTTCTAAACCGGTATCTAGTCAATTAAAAGTTTATAAAACTGGTCCTGAATCTAGCATTTATCGAGACTTTGCATTTGAATTTTTCCTTAATTTAAATAGTCGGTTAAATTCAAGGCCGTACTTATTGATAGATATAGAAGTATAGCGTAATTATAACCATCACCTCAATGATAGCGTTTAGTGTAAACATAAATGCCGAATAAGTTACCTATTTACCATAGAAACGAAAAGAATTTATCAAAAACCGAAATGGCTTGCTCTAAATAGCTATTTACAAATTTTGCAGCTATAATATTCCAATGAAAAACGTTAACGAGTTTGCAAGGCTATAACAAGCGCAAATTAATTTCGGTTTATAAAATGATGCACTTCAAAATCACTTTTGCATGTTTAAGTAAGACACACATTAAAAGCTTTCAGGAGAAACTGCACCTAAAGTACTAGCGTCTCAAAAGTTCCGCATCTATCGATTAATCGTGAAACGACCAACGCCATTGTTAGCAATTAAATGAAAAATCACTTATTTATTAGCGGTTAAAAGTACGTCGCGTTTTCTCAACCGCGCCTATTAATATCAAAACACAATCACGTTCCATCTAGTCGAGTAATATTAGGTGTTTACGTCGGAAACCACAAGAACGGGAACCGATTTTGATCAAACTTTTTTTAAAATGTTTTATAAAATAAGTGTGGAGATAAAATTTTTATTTTTTGTTGGAATTTAATAATTTTTGGTGTACTGGGTGATTTATTGGGAAATACGGATACGTTAGTGGTAGATACAGGACACCGAGGTGGTTCCAAATAACCTATGGGTCTCCGACTCTTTATAACCAAGATACAGGGCGATTTATCCATTTTGCCCATTTCTTCGCTAATTAGTCGTACGTTACGAACCACACTGGACATTTTTTTAATATTCGCTACATACGTTCTTTGCCAGTTGAGGTGTCGCATAACGTATAAATAAAAGTCGCATTCCAGGGCCGGCCTTAAATAAAAAAAATTAACAAATTTGATTCGCCGCAAAACGACAGAATTTTAAAAATTCGTTTACATATTTGAAAAGAGCGTATAAAATTAAGAGAAATATATTTCGATTCAAATTAATAATTTTCTTCAGCTTTAATCAATGAAATCGTCAACCTTGTCACAGACAACGTGACACTTATCATGTTCGGGGATATCCTCAAAGTCTTATCTACGGTGCATTTCAAGTGAAATAAACAATACGTAGAGACTATTGAGGATGTAGTGTACGAAGAGTTGCAATGGTCTAACAGATCGTTTGATATCACCTCAGGAGAGCCCTTAATCTTTCTAACCTCTACATTTTCCAGAGGTTTAAGTTTTTTTTATTTTTTAAGGTCATTTTCGGATTCCTCAGACATTTTCGGATACGAAAGGTACTCTTGTTCGATTTCGATAAAATGAACCATATTCGAAAATATCGTGCATAAAAATAAGAGACGCATACGGCCCAGTAAAATTAGGTTTTAATCTTGAAATCAATAACGGAAAGTTGAAATTTTGCACAGCCACCCTCCTGAACAATATATATATATTAGTTTACTTCGACCTTACTTATATGCGCTTCCTTGTTTTGATGACGTCACAACATGGCGTCTTGAGGTAAACATTAAAACTTGCGCATCTCCGAAACTGTTGGTTCGATTTTAATGTTCTCATATTCGTCAGAAAGACGATGACAAATTCTACAACTTTTATAATAACATTTATTGTTTAGAAATCAGTCGTTTCGAAGATACTTTCAAATAGTTATTATTTTATACGATCTTTTCCTGCACGATAAGTTTCAATGATATAAAATAATAATTTAAAGCTTAAACAAAGTTTTAAAATAATTGGCTCCTCTGAGCCAATAGGTGATATTAAAAGACCTATTAGACCATTGTAAAGATCTTAATTTATTACGCATGTACACCAAAAATATCGCACGTTAACTTTGGGGGCGAATATCTCAAAAGGGGTGCGGCGAAGGCAAAATACTTATAGGAACTTGTGGCATTATTTCGACGTGGTTTATATGTTCCCGAGTGATTTGATGTGACACCCCATATTTTGTTGTGGATAATTGTTTAAATAATACAAATAAGTGCATCCGATTTCAAATAATGTAGTATAACAAACATTTAAACAAAACACGTTTCGTCAAAATCCGAAGTTTTCACGATTTTTCGGCTTTATTTATTCCCTTACAGAAATTGAAAGAGTGAATGTAACTGAAACGCATCCACCTACTGTACGCAACTCGAGAGGATTTAATTTTCCGGGAGGTTCTTTTTTTTCGACGACCGCGGCATCGCAAATAAAACATGGCAGTATAAGAGCCCCGTAAATTATAAATCACGTTCTTTCCGATGACAGACCTCACTACGCGCGGGATAAGTGCGTCGTCGCGCCGGCGGTTTTATTGGCCGATAAATTATTTTTATTTTTCTAATTTATCGTAGAGAGGGGGGCCGGGCTTCCAATTAGTTAATCTGCCGTTTGGAATCCTTTTCGTCGAATAATTTTCCTAACGCGATTTCAATCGCAAAAAGTGCGTCCGGAAAATAAGGAAATGGCCCGGCGTCGTTAGTGGCTTAGGGAGACGTCGGTGCCGCTTGCGACTTGGCATGGCCCGGGGCCTTGCCGGCTCTGATTTATCGGACCAACGTGATATACCGTGTGATATATGAACCTTGCAGCGCTAAGAAATCCAACATATATATATACGATATCGCCGGCCGATCTATGAACCCGCTCGTAAATATATCCAGATTTATGCTGCGTCTCACCTCTGCGATATGCGAAATCCGATTGACTTCGAAGTTTTCTAATTATACGGATGTCATTCAAAAATCGCTCCGTGATTTGTGGGTTCGTTTGAAAACCGACTGCTACGACGACTCCGGGGTTTTTCATAAGCGTTTTGCTGCCGCCGGCATCGTGTCGGGCGACTTTCACGTTTTAATTTCAACAAACTTAAAAAAAAAAGATAGATATTTTATTTCTTTTAATTTCGCCTATTTTTTTTTCACGTAGGCGGTGCCGCCTATTTATTTTATTATTTTAAAATTATCGCATCGATATCGTCGCCCACATCGGAAGCGGAGTTCATTAGGAGGAAACCGTGTAAAAAAGGGAGGATTACGGCTGCATTACGAAAACCACGATTTTGTTTCGCTCTTACGTTAGTAGTCAGGTAGTAGTCGTAATAACCTTTATTCGCTATCTGCCGCCCGGCTACGTGACATATTGCTGCCGTACAATAAAAACCGAGAACCATTACAGGAAAATGCATAAATACGCCGTCGCATTTGCCTGCGACGCGATAAAGAAAGACGAAGGAAAGGAAACCAGCAAAACTGATGACTAATTTGTCGAAAGTCTCGTTGGGGGCGATAAGAAGTATGCGGAACCGTGCCATGTGCACACTGTGCTAAAGTCGCCATGTTGTGCTGATTTACGAGCTGCGGTGGGATGCTCACCTGCCACTTCTTACCACCCCGAAATGATTCTTATATAGGGCCTTTTTAGATAAAGCGCCCTTTACGGAAATTATTCGGCAATTAATTGAGCTTACGCGTTAACTGTTTCGACGACGCGACGAAATAAATTCTAAGCGTCCATCTTCCCTTTTTTTTTTTTTAACAAAACGCGAAAGCGCAAAGTTTCGATGGCCGACGAATCTCGAACATTCGACGTTTTTTTCGGAGGAAATTATGGCGAAACGCGCGTATATACGAAGCGAAACGTGCAAGTGACGCGTTTTAAATTGTAAAGTAAACATTTTGAAAATGAAAACGAACATTTAAACTTAAATCGCAAGAAATCCATTTTCGGCTGGAATTTTTTTTTTCGTCCAGAATTCGAAGCACGCCGGACATGATTATTAAAAAAAAATAATATCCGATGGTGTTCACAAAATGGCATTTGCTGGAGTTCTTATGTGACGACCGAACGAACGGCAAGCCGTAATTTTATATTTGATAAATATCGTTACTGTTTGGTCGAAAGCAAGTTAAAAGTTGGGAAACTGCAAGTCGTGCGTTAATCGAGTTTTAGTATAATAATTAGTTTTGCAGCGATGTTTTGATCCTTTCTTGAAACCATAATATGACAAATAAATCGCTTCTACATTTTAAGGCTCTCCCGTTATCATTATTTAAAACATACTAAATATTTTATATTGGAGATAAACCGGGATTTTATTTCAATCGAAATACTTGGAATGGTTATTTAGGAACATTTTGCGCATTCTCATAAATGAACTGTGCCTCCAGAATTTTTCAGATCCAAGAAACTTTTTCAAATAACGTTTTCGCGAATTTTCAAAAACAAGGGCACTTTACTCTCGAGCCAATTTCGTATTTTTGAACGTCCCTTGTATACGAAAGTTTATGTTCAAATTTTGACACGAGCATTGCATTTTGAATTTCGAAATAATCTGCGATTTTTACGAAGAATAAAATTTCTCTGAGAAATTTCAAATTGAGGAAATTTTCCATTTGTACCCAACTTTATGCCGGTCACTGTATATGTGCACAAGAAACTGCACGTCGACATTTTGAAAAGTTAACATGTCGGTCCCTAGCCAAAAATTAGTAACGAAATATAAATATTTAGGAGTTTGTAAAGTTTTCCAAGAACGGGGCACTGTTCGAAGTAATAAGAAAACGAAACATACAGGGAAGAAAAACTATAACAACATTATAAATGAAAACAAAAAGCGGATTTACAATAACTACTCTTGTATAAGTCGTATGATGTAAAGCTCGAAATTGACTTTTGGAGAAAAGCGGCAGAAAGTAAAAGAAAAAGTAGCAAATGACAAAGACCTCATAGGAAAAGGTGGCAAAATAGCAATAATAAGAATAATACGGGAAAATGAAGAGGACAAGAGAGCAACGAGCAACGAAAACTTTTTTATTGTTAGTTTGTCAAAAAATTTCATTCTTGATAAGTTCCAGAGATAAAAGAAGCCATCAGGTGTTATCGGCGATATAAGCATAAGCGAGGAAATGAGGATTAGTGAGTTTTGCTCGAGAATAATTTTAATTTCAATAATTTTATTAACAAATATTCTTTAGAATTACATTAAAATTAGAATTAATTATAATTAAAATTTAGAACAAATATAAATTTTCATCCGCCATATTTTGAACTTGAAAGATTTTAGGTTAATTGTTTAATAAAAAATACAACTAAAGCAACGGCAAATAATTTAGATTTCAGTTATGTCGACCTTCTCGTTCGCGCTTCAAATTCTTTTATAACTTTTGATTTCGGTTGTCTAACAATTGGTACTGCCACATAAATTAAAACAATTTCAGAAATTAAAAAACTTTTCATACAATTTTTTTATAAAGCGATAAAATTCATCATCACTTTATTCAGTCAATTTTAAACTAATTTTCCTGGTTGTACAATGAAAATAAGCCAATTAATCATTTTGTAGACACAAATTCGACATCAAATAATTACTTAAAAAACGAGAGCCAAATAATCCAACATTTTTCAAGTTCAAAATAATTTTTGTAATTCTAAAGGATATTTGTTAATAAAATTTTCCGATACATAGAAAAACAACGTTAGGTACTTTATTCTTAAGCAAAATTTTCTAATCCTCATTTCCTCGCTTATGCCTTACATCTCTTATAATACCTGATGGGTTCATTATTAGTTTTAGAGGATACGCCAGCTTTTATCAAGAATGAAATATTTTGATAAACTAATAATGAAAAAGTTTTCCGTGTGGAAAAAACATTTTGAAACTTACCGTATATATATATATCGGTGATTCTTATGTTTATCGAAAATTGAAGATCTTGAGAAAGTCGGTAAGTATCAAACTAATGATCAAAAGTACAAAATTAAGACACTTTTGCAAATTAAAAAAAAATGCATTTACATTCGTAATTCGTAATAAATAATTTGAACGTCCTTACAAATTAAATTAACTAAATAACAAATAATTAACAACATCCTGACCTTTTTCTCCGATATAAAACTCTGCTGTTAACCCCTAATTTCCAGCAAGTCTCTCGTTAACAACAAAAGTACTCAAGATGACATTTCGCCACGACCGAACACTAGTAAAAATATCGCACGACTAAAGGGAATTTTTGGAATTTTTATTCAAGTCCGCGTCACCCTTTCTTACGTATAAAAATGTAATTGATGATACGTCTCGTGTTCGAATTTTAGAAAGTTATTTTTATCAATATTTGTTTTTATTTGTTACGACAATCGAACACTATGGGTTGGAATACGAGGCGAAGGCCAGGAAGAAATCGTTGTTTCTTTTTAGTTTCAAAGTAATCATATACAGGGTGTTCTTTCGTTGGTAAATTGCGATACCTGCATTATTTTGTATTAAATTTTCTACAGATTCATTTAAAATAAATTTGAAATCTAGAAGGCGAAGCCAAAATGGCGATCGGGTTTCCCCGTTAATAACCGGCCGATACAAATAAGAGACATATAAAATACAAAAATTAAACTGTAAAACGCTCACGGCCATTTTTAATTAATAACGCAACTACCTGCCGCAATCGAAATAACTAGATCAAAACAACAATGTCGAAAAATTTCTATCAATTCAATTGGCCGTATCGAACAATGAAAATAATCCGTCTTTCGTGTTTTTTTTTGTTTTTCGCGAAAACTTTTGTTGCGCGCGTAGGAATGCCTATTATTATGCTTTCGAAAACAAGCTTATACCGCTTTATTTCGTCGATAAGCGGGGCCCAATGAGCAGCTATAAATTGAAATTTCATTCGTAAATTCAAATAAACGCCGGAGTTGCCCCATTTTAAATTAAATATCATACAAATAATACGCGAAATTTCAATAAAAGGTCATTGTTTACTCACTTTTGTTCAGCATTAGCTCTTCTGATCCCGGGTCTACGTTCGTCCACCTGCAATCAAAGAGACCACATCAAGGGCGGAATGATTTAAATGCCCGACATTTTATAATCATTGGAATTGTGGAGGTCGTAAAGTAACCGCAAGTTACGGTGCGCTACACCGTAAAATAGCAATCATCGACCTGAATTGCATCGAGGAAATTACGTCCATCGCCGTCCATCCCGTAATTTCGGACGTTTACACGAATAAAATTTCCCGCAATTATATTTAAAGCCCCCCCCCCTCCCCCCGACAAATGCCGCATTAATATTTCAGCGGTTTTGTTTTTATCGAAGCGAATCACAGATACGTGCGGTACGTCTCGAGAGGAGGAGCACCGGATTTGTGAAATGGTAATAAAATTTATATGATCGCGTAAGGTTAAGGATAAATGGCTCGAGCGGAACCGGCTTCGCGCTTCTGTCTTCTGGGACACGTGTTTACGATTCGAGAATGGCGGGCAGGTCGCGAATAAAATTCGTACGCGAAAAACGGATATTGGGGAAAAAACGCGATTTCCGTTTCCAAAGGGCCCCATAAAAATCGAATTGAAAACACGAAAACAGCACCGCAACGGTAGCCGATACGAACCACGCTCTGGAGGTCTGTTGTGCGTGCGAGCGAGCGAGCGATTTTCGGGTCCTTCGCGTTCCTTGGCGAGATTTTCCCGGTTCGTCGCCTACTGCTCGCCAACGAGAAGAAAATGAACACGTTCGACAAGAAAACAAGCATCGAGAGGCGATGACGAATGTGGCGGCAAATGGTGACCATCAATCAGGCGCTTAATGGCACGTGCAGGTGAATCGACTGTATATAGACGGTATTCCACAGACAGACGAGCAGAAATTTGGACAAGAATCGAGTGTGCGAGCACGAACCGCGAATAACTTACGTGCGCTCTTTTAGAAATTATTGCGTTATCGACCGTATGCAACAGCTGTCTTTGGAACTACCGTTTCGAATGCACCGGCCTAGACGAGCATCGAAAAAAATAACAATAATAAAAACGGATTTCGGCGACGACACGGCGACGACCGTTACCTACCCAATCGGCGTGTAACGATCGAAATTAGCGTATAGGAGGATAATTTAACGGGTGTCGAGTTATTACAAGTCGCTATGAAGGCATTTCGACTGGAGATTTAAGTGAAGCTGGAGCGGTACAATGCTTTAAATTTCATAAAGGCTGTCAGTGACGCGGGAGAGATCACGCTAACCCGCCAAAGAAGCGGGCTTCCGTCAGAACAATGGACTCGTTAATTAAGATTTCTTTTATCCCCAGTCGACGGCCCGAGATTCCAGAACTTAATCATGAATGTGGCACACGTACAACGCTCTGACTTAACGCAATGACTTATCCAAATTAACGCAATATTTAGGACGCTTTTGAAACATTCATGGTATCGAACGTTAATTCGCAGCTACATCACAATGAATAGGCAATATAATGCCCTTTCAAATTCGAGCTATCGATTGCATTTAGAATTAATAAATTTAAATGTAGGGTATACCTATATTAATTATCAACGAATTGTTAGAATCGCTTTTTTTTAAAATTAATTTTAAGTACCCGATCTACTCGATTAAATCGATTTTCTTTTAATTATTAACGACGAGATGTCAATTAATGAAATAAAAATCGACGAGAACGTTAAATAAATAGGTAATCGTTTCGATTTGAAACAAATAAAAAGTAATTTTAAATGATTGACGATTGGACATACCGTCCGCGAGTTCTTTGATAAAAATCGTTATTTGGCTAATAAAATAATAGTTGCAAATACGATCAATTTGGATTTGCGAAAGTCTCATCACATTATTTGATGCTTCCACGACTTCGACAATTAAAAATTGGGAGAAACACCGTTGGTTCCAGATAACAAACCAGGACTGGCTGTGCCAACCGAGTGGCTTTTAGGTACGTTAACTTGGCCCCCCCCACTTACAATTTTTATAAAAGGCGTTTTGCGCTAAACGCATAATAGCTAGCGCCCAAAAATTAGAGCTAGCGCCATAACGGTTACGCCGAAAAACGGTATTACAGTTGGGGGGGGGGGCAAGTTAACGATAGCCCCCCCCCATTGTGAATTTTAAACGTTTAAACGGCGCATTAGATAGCATAGACCTAGCGCTCTTTAGCGCCACATTGCAAAAAGCTAGCGCTATTTTGGTTCTGAAGTTATTGTAGGTCAAAGGTGGGGGGACCAAGTTAACGGTTTTAAGTACTTTTGAGTTTCTAATTTTTTTTGTCGTTTATTGTCGACCATACCTTTTTTTTTAATCCTTTATTGACCAGTGAAAGTGGTACTACCCCGACCGGAACCGTCGTAAGACATATCGTCAGTCGGGGCTCAAAATATACAAACAAATAACAGGAACAGCAAAACGGTGAACAAAACGATAAACGGGTAAACAGGGAACAGAAGCAGTTAACAACGAAATGTAGCGAAATAACATCAGCAATTCTCCCCATTATACAACGCGGTTGATAACTGCAGGAGGAGGGCCACCCACACCAGCTTGTGCGAGTCGCTCCTCCTCACACCTGGTACGAAGGATCAACTCCCACAAGGAGGCAACCCTATCCCAGACCGCTCCGTTCTGGATCATTGCTTCAACAACATTTTTGACAAGAACGGGGCAGCCTAACTCCCTCTCCAGCTCACCTCGTAGGGCAGCCCATCTTTGACAAGAGAACAAGGCATGTTCTGCCGTGTCCTCCTCGTCAGAGCAATCCCTGCAGGAAGGTGACTCTCTTTTCCCTATCTGACACAGGTAAACACCGAACGAACCATGTCCGGTGAAAACCTGTGTCAGATAGTAACTCATATTCCCATGAGGTCTGGAGTGCCAGCTCTCGAGGTCAGGGATGAGTCTCCTTGTCCACGCCCCTTTCCTCGATCGCTGCCACTCCTCCTGCCATCTCCCCAAAGTCACCCTCCTTCTTGCTGCCCTACTCAATAATCCCGGCGAATGCCATGCTTCCGACCTCTCTAAAGCAAGCAGTCGGATAGGGATCAGGTCTGCTAGCACAGCAACAGCTTCAGATGAGACAGTTCTGTATGCGCAGCAGACGCCGATCCCTAGCCAACGCTGAAGAGAATCGAAAACTTTGGCATTCACCCCTACCTCGCAAGCCGCCACCCAGATTGGAGCAGCATACAAAACTACTGAGTAGGCCACACTTGCCAGCAATCTTCTCTTCCTGGTTGAGGGGCCTCCGACTCTGGGCATAATTCTCCTCAATGCGCCAGCTAATTTTTTAGCTTTGTTAACCACAGTGTCAATGTGGGATCTGAATTTTAAGTGACGATCTAGTATGACTTCCAGATATCGCGCATTGCCGCTTGGGCGAACCAAGACCCCCGATCTCGATAGAGATCGGAAGGATCCTCCTGCGCCCGTTCGACAGCAACAAAACCGTTTTCTCTGACGCGATGGTAAAGTCGTTATCGGTCATCCACATTGACACCAGGTATTGTCGACCATTCCTAGCGTCAGCTAGCATCACTTTCGGTCTAGCTAGCGCCACTACCGAAACCGAAATATTTCGAAAAACATTTGGGGGCGGCCAAGTTAACGCTAGCCCCCCCCCCCATTGCGAATTTTAAATGTTTAAAGGGCGCATTAAGTAGAATAGACATAGCGCTCTTTAGCGCCACTTCGCAAAAAGCTAGCGCCAAATTGGTTTTGTAACTATTCGCATTTCAATTGGGGGGGGGGGCAAGTTAACGAAAAATTTCGTGTTCGATTTTCTTGATTTTTTTTACGGATTATTATTGTTGACACCTAACGCCAGCAAGCGCCAATTTCTATTTTGCTAGAGCCATTACAGAAACCGAAATAATCAAATATTTGCAATAAGAGCTATTTTTACCTTAAGAAGTAGCTTTTTTTAATTCTCTGTGCCTATTTTATTGACATTCAATCTTAAATAAATATATGTCTATGTATATGTCGTAAACTCAGCTTTTTTACAAAACGCCGTCTTATTGTCGAAAAAACGTGTGTATCTGAAATTGGCCGATAATTCAAAGCTTTTCCGTAATAAGACTACGCTCCTATAGCCTTTTTGTAATGGAAGCATTTAAAAATAAAAAGGCTACTTAGTAACATTTTTTGATTTGAGCAAATTTACTTTTGAGGGAGCGAGGGTGTTTTTGTCCGAGAAATTAAACCAGTAGTTCCTCTTTAAACTTGAACAAGTGACATTGGTGGATTTTGAAAAGTACTGTTATCTCAACTGGCATTCCATTAGGTTGCTACGATAGTAAACAGAAACGATTGTAGGGGTTGAAGTCGTAAATATCATTGACAAGTTGTATTGTAACAAATACTCAAAATGTTTCCTCATTTAAGTAGATATCTAAGTAGCTATTTGTTATTAATTTTATTTTTGATTACCTTTTACATTTGCATGTGTTGTTCTAATAAAATTTTTAATTAATTTTTGTTAAATAAAAATCAATTTCGATAACGGCACTTCGATAAATGTACGGGAAAAAACTCGAAATAACACCGAAAGTTACTAACACTCATTATGTCATTATGGAATGTTTAGTTTTTAAATTTTGCTTTTGGTCCTTATGTTTGGTAAAAAACCAAAATTAAAGTACCTACTTAATTTCTTAAAATCATAAAACTAGTACCGGCACCCCTTTTAGTTCAAGCCTCTTAATATTAAACGTAACTGTTCCAAAAACAGACGTATTATTAATTATGTTAAATAAAGTAATCTAACTTTTACGTGTAAACCGAAAATAGGAATTGCATTCATAAATGAAAATATTCACAAAAATCTGCACTCTCCTACAACGGGGGTCATAAATTATGGAGTACAGATGTTTTAGCCGCTGACCCAACAGTCAGTTTCACTTTCCGAGTTCTTAAAAACCTTTAAAGGAAATATACCCGAGTAAGACGATTATCTAATGATTAATAGCAATAACTCGAAAATTATTGATTTTAGGAAACATTTTTATTTAGGTTTTTTGTTCGTTTTAATCTTACCTATCCGTAGTTTTTTTCCGCGATATTAATTCATTTTATTTTTATTACTTCACAAGAAAATATTTTTGTACAATAAATTATTAGTTTATTATTTTATGGTGGAAAGGCAAAAAGTAGCCTTTATGTTATAAATGCTTCCATTACAAAAAGGCTAGAGAAACGTAGTCGTATTACGGAAAAACTATGAATTAATTATCAGCAAATTTCAGATAGACACGTTTTTTCAACAATAAGGCGGCGTTTTGTAAAAAAGCTGATTTTACAATTAACTTACGACATAGACATATATTTATTTAAGATTGAATGTCAATAAAATAGGCACAGAGAACTAAAAAAAGCTAATTCTTAAAGTAAAAATAGCTCTTATTGCAAATATTTGATTATTTCGGTTTCTGTAAGTCCCGAGTAAGACGACTATCAAATGATTAATAGCAATAACTCGAAAATTATTGATTTTAGGAAAAATTTGTATTTAGGTTTTTTGTTCGTTTTAATCTTACCTATCCGTAGTTTTTTTTCCGCACGTTTATGTTATTTGTATTATTTCGGCCACAATTTATTTTTGGACAATAAATTATTAGTTTATTATTTTATGATGGAAAAGCAAAATGCATTTATGGTGGAGCATTTTATGGTGGAGCGTAGTCGTATTACGGAAAAGCTATGAATTATCAGCCAATTTCAGTAGTAGTTCGCGAACGAAGTTACCTAATCAGGTGGTTTATTTCTCTTTCAGACTTAAAAAAACCTACCTTTCTACAAAATTTCAAGAGATAGAAATTAGAATTTCACACCCCTTTTTTGCAACTTTAAACGACTAAGGGGTAGTTCGCGACCGGAGTTGCTTAACCAGACTCTCCATTCCTTAGCCAGACTTAAAAAAAACTACCTTCCTTCAAAATTTCGAAGAGGTATAAACGACAATGTCTCACCCTTTTTTTTGCAATTTTCAACGATTGTGAGGTAGTGCGAAACCGGGGTTGCTTAGCCAGACTTTCAATTCCTTAGCCAGACTTAAAAAAACTACCTTCCTTCAAAATTTCAAGAAGTATAAACTCGGATGTGAAAATGTTCACCAGCTCTTAGACTATTTAGCTTACTAATAATAACCACGCACATCTAAGAGGCCGTTTACACACGATCGGTGCAGTTTCAGTTTCGGTTTCAAACTGATGTGTAAACACAAAACCGATACCTGACATCGAAACTCAAGATAAAACATGTGACAAACGTAAACTGATCGCGCAAAAGGGCCTCCGATAATTTCGTTTTGTTTGAAACGTCGACGCTAATGAAACGTAAGCCGCACCGGGCGCGATAATTGCAGGCAAATCAACGAGAGACGTAGACGCACTTGGCCGTTTTCGTAAAGCGGACGGGCGTTGAAAAACGCGAAATAAAAAATAGATAAATCAAGCGGAAGACAGTGGCGCGGTTTTTACAAGCCTTTAATGCAATTTCACAAACATCAATCACGCTCGCTGGTTAAAGATGAATGGAAGAGAAAAACGCGCGCCCGATTGGCAGCGGAACAATATCTTTAGAGGATGTGGCGGCGGCTATAGAAAACACCTGTGCGTTCTGACGGCATAAGTACTAAAGTAATGCCGTATCTGTGAAACGTCTGTGGCGTAAAACATGAAAGTATCTCGGTGTGAAAAGAGTGACTACAATGCCCGAGTTTAAAACAACACGTAATCCTCTTTGCCGATTCAGACGATACAATGCCGGACAAGATAGTATTCAGTTCGTCAGGCTCTCGACGCGAGGAAAAAAGCAAGCCGCCAACTTTTTAAGCTCCACAAATAGCTCTCGTTCGCTGCTTTAAATACATTATATTCCACGGTTAATTGAAAATCCACTTTAAAGTTATGCGCGGCTCCAGAATTGCAATCAACGATACAATTTCCACATTTTTAAATCTAATTTTAATGTAATGAGCGAATGCGGATACAAGAGAAGGGCGTCTGAAAAAGGAGCACGTAAAATATAGGAAAGAATGCTAATTAATTATTCCGAGGAGCTGGGCTGCCGCGGGTGATTAGCATTCTACACTAAGCTGAGGTTTCCAAACGCCATGAACTTTTAAAATTTCAAATTCTTCGAGATCGATTTGCTCCCGAGCGAAATGCTCTTCTCGCGTTTTATTTATTTATTTATTTTTTAATTTTTTGGCGTTATTTAATACTTATCGCGACTTTTTGATGAAATAACGAGAACGCGAAAACTATCGTAAGAATGGTCGATCGCTACAAGAAACTCTGGCGTTTTAATTACTGTTTTATTATCGTTTAATTAACCACAGATAGCGTTCGGTTTTCGCCGAGGGCGATAAGTAAAAGACAGATTGGCATTTTTCGTGCGAGCCGACCGAAAGTGTAGCGTATGCAAGTGCACAAGCGAGTGGTCTCGATAAAAAAATTTAAAAAAAAAAGGAAACGCCATAAGCGAACTCGCAAAATTTTAAGCGACGTAAAAATCGCCCGGTAACGACCGTGCCTTTTATTCATTTTAAAACAGCGAAGCAACAGCTCCTCTTCCTCAATTTCGTTTTTCCATTCAAGAATTCTGATCTCTAAAATGACAGACGTGCTCGTTCGGTGCATTTAAATAGGTTATAAAATCAGGGGGGATTTGCGTTTCGCCCGTTCTTTCCGTCCTGCATTTAAAATCCGGTTTCATTTGCGGCTAGATTGATTTGTACGCGGCCTCTGCAAATATTGAAATATGCACCCCTTGTTTATTAATTTGATTGACATGTTTGAGGAACTAATTTAGGCGCCGCTCCAAAAATTCCGTTTTATTATAAGAAACCTCGGTTGACCGCCTAACCTGACAATATTATTGCAACTGCTAGTTGCGAGGCCCCCGGGCCAATCAATCAATTTAGTCGTCGTCCGACCGTTCAACTGCACATCTACAACTAGAATTCGGCCCTTGTTCGGCATCGTTGTCGTTGTTTATGTGGTAATTTGAAATCGTACATTTTCGCATTTTACGACAAACGAAGTAAAAAATGGGAGTTAATTATGGGGGGGGGAGAGAGAAAGTAATGCCAAATCTTAAATATTGGACAAAAATCAAAAGGTTCCACTCGTGATTTAAAGAAAGGACGATATTTTGTAAAGTACAAAAGTTGTTTTCATAAGACATCCCAACTAACAATTTTTAAATTTCGCGGCGGATTTCTATTGGTATCACATGAAAACATTTGCAGTAGCGGTGATAAATTAGGCAAAAGGAATTTTGAATTGTTTGAGTAACGAAATATTACACCTGCTGTTACATATATAAATAATTACGTCCAGTTTCACGTATTTTACCACTCATGTTATTTTTGAACATGTTTACATTAAAATATTATTAGTTTAATTTAATCATTTACTACAGTACGTGCAGTGCCTTTGTTATTTAACCTGATATTGACGTTTATATACGAGTAGTACCAACAGAAATTCGCCGCGAAATTTAAAAATTGTTAGCTGGGATGTGCACTCAGAAAATTAAAAATCCGACCGCGCGCAAGCCTCGGCGTCGAATTTTCATGTGGCATGTCAAAACACTCATTTTTTTAAAATTTTAAACTTGTGTATGCTTAACCTAAAACTTAAATTGTTAACAACATAACATGTAGAGTAATGTCCCAGTGGACATTCTCCATAGAGAATATTTTTTACATAATTATGACTTGTTTATTAACTAAAATCTAGTGAGTAGATCAGATGGTTTGAATCGCTTTAATCTTCTTGGTTCTTCTTCGTTCAGTAGCAGTGAGGTAGCCAGTTCGTTTGGATGTGCTGTTATCTTATCTTTGTATTTTGTGCTGTATTTTGTAATTTCTTCGCGGATGGTAGGTATCTTTAGATCAGCGTGTAATGTTGCATTGGTTATGTACCATGGGGCATTTACTATTGCTCGTAAAACCTTATTCTGAAATCTTTGCAAAATCTCTATGTTTGAATTGCACGCAGAACCCCATAGGGGCACGCCGTATGTCCAGATGGTTTCAAAATAGTTTTATATAGTAGCAATTTGCTTTCCATTGACAGTTCCGATTTTCTTTCGATTATCCAATAAATTTGTTTGAATTTAGCTCCCAGCTGTTTTCTCTTAGTGAAGATATGAGTACGCCAAGTTAGTCTTCTGTCGAAGTGTAGTCCTAGATATTTCACTACATCCGCTTGAGGTATTTGGTTTCCATTTAAGATGACCGGAGGACAGGTTTCTCTTTGCTATCATCGTTGTATTAGTTTCAGGTAGATCTGCCGTATAAAGTGAGTATAATGTGGGGCCCAAAATGCTCCCTTGTGGGACACCAGATTCGATAGGATAGAGTTCGGAATGTGCTTCTTGGTATTTTACATGGAATGTTCTGTTAGAGAGGTAGGATTTAAGAAGAGAGTAGAAAGGATGTGGGATTGTGTGTTTGAGTTTATACAGTAGTCCTAAATGCCATATTTTGTCAAAGGCTTGACTTATGTCGATGAAGATGGCTGAACTGTATCTTTTCTCTTCCATAGTGTTGTTGATTTTATTTACGATTCTGTGAATTTGTTCTGTGGTTCCGTGTTGGAAACCCAAACTGGTGAGTGGGTATTAGTTTTTCGTTCTCTACGATTACAGTCAATCGTTTCAGTATTATTTTTTCTAGGACTTTTGATAAAATTGGAAGAAGACTTATAGGCCGGTATGATGTCACCTCGGTTGGAGTTTTCCCTGGTTTGGCAATCATTATGATCTGATCCATTTTCCATTGACATGGGAAGTGTTCTATTCTTAAAATCGCATTAAATATCTAGTGAATTGCTGCAAGACATTTTTGGGATATTTCTTGGAGTATTTTGCCGGTGATTAGATCGTACCCCGGTGCCTTTTTCACATTAATTTCTTTGTGTATTACTGTTTCGATCTCACTTTTAGAATTTTTTTTTTATTGGTAGTGCCATTTGAAATGGAGACTGTAGCTGATCGTAAATTTCTTGTTCTTCGGCAGGTGTTATTTGTGATGGAAAAGGTTGGAAAACTGTGGCAAGATGTTCGGCGAAAGTGGTGGCTTTTTGATTGTCTGTTCTTGCCCAAGTTGTTTGATTAAGTCGTATTGGTGATGCTTGCTGCTGGGATTGTTTAAGTTTTCGAGTGACTTTCCATAAGGAGTAATCTGTTGCATCAGTGGGTGTTAAAGCTCTAAGGTACTCTTGAATAGAGTCGTTGTTTATCTTGAATAGTAGCTTTTTGAGTTCTTTCGCTAGTTTGTTATACCTTTGCCTGTCCATCGGATCTCTTGTTATCTGCCACCTTTTTCGAGCTTTTCGTTTTTCTGATATTTAAATAATATTTACGAGAGAAATTTATAAGAATTTAAAAAAATTATCACTTTTTTTCGATTATTTCGAAAATAGTGCATTCTATTGAAAATTATAAAGAGACACTTTTCGAAATATCGTCCAAACTTCTTGTTGAACAGGGTGCGGCGCCAAAATCCGGACAAAATTCATTTTGAATTTCCCGCCGATATTTCATATTCATAACCTCGGAACAGTCGCAATGTTGAAATCAAGTGCGGAATGTATATCGAAGAGCCGCGATTATCGAAAGTGTTCGCGCTGGGCGCTCAACGACAGAAATAATTCGATTCTTCGGGTACCCAAGATCGACTGTGTACGATGTCGCGAAGTATAACAAGTCCAACGAAGGTTTTGCAACACAGGTAATGAAAACTCACTCGAAGGAGCGCGTTATCAGGACGCCCGAAATCATTCAACGGGCTCAGGAGCTGATTGTCGAGGATCCAGGGCAGTCGATCCGAAAATAGTCGTCGGTTGTCGGTGTGAGTGAAAAAATCATGCATCGAATCGTCGAGGAGGACCTCCGCCACAAGTCTTATACAATTAAAGTGAGACAGATGCTTTCCGAAGCTGCCAGGACAAAGCGACTTGAACGCCGTCACCTGCTTTTGTGTTCTTTACGAAACAATGCTGCCGGACGCCTCGGGTTTTTCCGACGAAAAAATTTTTACTGTCGATGCGAAAATCAATCGAAGGAATGATCGCTGGCTCGCCCATGATCTTGAAGATGTCCCCATTGTTTCCAGAACTAAATTTCCGGCGAATGTTCACGTGCTAAGTGTTGTGTCCGGTGATGTCGTGCCATCGCATTTCGTCGACAAAGGGGAAAATGTCACAAAAGAAGTTCTGATAAATGTCGTGAAGCCGTGGATGGAAACTGCATCGTCTGGAAAGTCGTATGTTTTCTAGCGGGACCCGGGTTTGGACCGGGTTTTGGTCCAAAAAATTTTGACCTCCCAACGGCCCAAATTTAAATCCTTTGGACTTCTATGTATGGAGCATGGTCGAAAGGGTCACTAACAAGTTCAGACGTCCAAACGTCGCATCATCGAGAGCCGCTATTGAAGCGAACGCTGCGAACGCTTCAGACCGAGAATGGAGGCGGTCGTTCAAGCAGAAGGGAGTTAATATTGAGTAAATGTGTTCATTATGACCTAATAAACAATTTAGTAAAAGAAAATAATTATAAACTTCTCCATTTTTGCAATAAAAATTATGTTTCAAAAAAATGTTCAATTTGTCCGGATTTTGGCGCCGCACCCTGTATATCATAAATGTTTAAATGCAGGTACATAACGGAGAGGTGATCTGTAGGTATGGGATACAAAATGCTTGTCCGTGTCCATCCACACAAAAGAGATTTTGTTTTTCGTTAATTCGACATTCAAAAGTGTTCATATTATAGAGGTGTCCATAATAAGAGGTTTCGCTGTATTTAACTTCAGGACACATTAAATAAAATGGTTCAAACAAATTACCCTTCACAGAACAATTTTATATTTATTAACAATTGTAATAATTTGTTTATTAATTACCTAATTACGGTGGTGCCTCACAACCGATTAAAGTTATAAAAAGATTTATAGGTTTTGGAATGACATTGAAAATCATCAGGTGTCCGATTTGATACGGTGTTGTGCCTGTGGTTTTAGCAAGCCGGAGCTCCTCTAGATACGTTTCGATAAATTCGAAAATTAATCGGTACGCCGAAAATAGAATATTGTTTTTCGTGCGGGCAAAATTAAAACATAATTTTTTTAATCCCTTCCCTATAAAAATAGATTTCTTTCGCGTATTTGATTTTCGCATTGTCGACGGCATTCCTGCGGCGTCGCTCGAACGACGAAAATATTAAAACCGTACGCGATCGATTATTTAAACCCCCCCTTAATTACTAAAGCGGCCTTAATTAGTGTAATAGGAGCTCAATAGTGGAGTAACGGGCTAGCTCGGGGAAAAAAAAGGGTACGTTTCGGGCTCCCGGTAATTTAGCTAACAGTGGATATGACGTGCGAAACAATTTTTCTTCTGGTCGTAAATTATGGGGTGCTTCGAGTGTACTATTGACAGAGTGACGGATCGCTAACCCATTCGTCGGTGATGGATTGCTTCACGTGACTTCCGGTTCATGATGACCACCTGTTGGATGACACATTCATATGATGCACACGCACGGCTTTACTGACACAAATTTAGGGCTGTCACTACGCTATTTTGTAACACGTTTACGGGTAACCTATCGGGCGTGTTTGCTTGTACGCACGAGAAGCCGACGCGAAAAAAGGCCGAATTAAAATCGAAAGCGACATCTTTTAAAAGTCTAATCTCGTTCTGCTAATCTGCATATGTTTTCGTCAGCTGTGCTTTGTTTTTGAGAAGGTCTGATTACGAATGCAAAATTTTCCATTCATATTCAAAATTTTATATCCCACTTTTAACCACTAATTTATTCGGCTCCTCGCGCGCTTATCCCGGCGTTCCTTTCGTTCCTCGCTAGATGCGACTTTAAACCGGGTAAAAAATTTCGTTAAAACCGAAACTAACGAAAACGATTAGTGCGCGTTATTCGATTCTTTTTATAACCGTGTGTGAATAACGTCGTTAAAAAAAAATTATTGGGGCACTAAATGTTGCCCGTGCGACGCTTTCACAAAAGCCATTTCCTTAATGTGGAATAAAGTTCAATCAAAAGGGATTTATTTAGAAAGCCCCAGCGAGGTGGATGGCATAATTTAGTAACGATACAACCGAAGGTGCGGAAAACATCTATTAATATATCATTTATATCGATTATCAATTGGTTTTTTTTGTGTATAACGCAGCGCGCGTACCTACGATCCGTAGATACGATTCGGACGTTCATCAAGAGTAGGCGCTCGCGTAAAAAGTTAGTTGTACGCGAAATCGGAAAAATACGGTGTATTTGTAAGAGATTCCCAGGCGAGTTGATCGCTAACGCATAAAAATAGTAATAGATGTGCATCTGGGATTTTATTGGATAGAAATATTCGAATCTGAGTGACCAAGTACACCCCAGAGTCTCCTCCATTTTCTGTTTAAGATGTATGACGCGTAAACGGAAAATTTCGCTGCATAGAAATTTCTTTTCGAAACAAATTTTTTTAAGGAGGCAAAACTTAACGTAAACAACAACGTTCGACGTTTAATTTATTGAATGATGAAACACAAACAAATGAAACACACTGGGATTTGACGTCCGTACAGGTACAGATATTTAGAAAATACGATAAAATTAGACTAGGAAAAAATTATTAACGAGCTAAAATTTTCTGTGCACCTTTATTTTTATGTTTCGAACTAAAGATCAAAAGTCCCCTCGATAGCACGTCCGCAAAAATTGTTATAGGGCGCAAAAGGAGGTGAAAATCAATTTTTTTTTGCAATTATTTCGAAAATTATTCATTTTTCGTGAAAAAGATCATCGTGGAAATTGTAGCTCGTAAAATTTTCTATAAAAAAGGTCCTTCGATTTTTTTTCGCATAACTAATGTTTTTCGAATAAAACGTACGATAAGGCGGCAAAGTCTGTAGTTTAAATTTTCAAACAGTAACATATCGATAACAAATCCGCTTACTACGAGAACTTTTGTTTTGGTATTTTAGAATTGCAACCCTATGAGTATTTTAAGCCGAACGGTGAGGGTATATGTATCGAGTTCGGTTCGGTTGTGTCAAGGCATATTTTAACGGAAGGGGTGGTTACTTCGAATGAAACCTTATACTTACATTTTGACCAGGGGATGAAAAATCTATCTGTCAAGTGTGGTCAAAATCCCTTAGAGCATTTAAGACCCTATAAAGAATATCTATACCTATTGTGGTGGAGTGCACCCACATTTTCTTTCAGATTTCATTTAACCTATAACTTTGAAACAACTGATTTTATAAAAAAATTACAACTATAGCTATCCAAACCTATATGATGTTCACGTAATCAACAAAAATTACTAGATTGTTTATTTGTAATTCGGTTTAAAGTATGGAAAAAGACATATTCTATAAATGATTTCCTAAGAAAGACTGCAATTTATTGGAACTGTCAAAATACGAGGTTCGAGGCGACAGCACTGTGTGAAACGTCGTGATCTAGTAACCTTGCACATCATACAGGTTTGGATAAGCTATAATAATAACCTCATTTTTCGAAAGTTAAACTGATGGTTTAAATTTAAACTACAGACTTTGTCACACGCTTTACTCGAAAACGATTAGTTACACCCATTTACACCCAGTGTTCGTGTGATTGATTTCACCATTTTCGGTACATAATAAATTATTGATTTTTCTATCTTATAAACGATAACAATGTATGTTTGGTTTAGTCAGTCATATGATTATATCGCAATCACATCACTAAATATAGTCGCTAAACATTTAAATTGCCTCGTTTAGTCGATGAATCATAAAATCGAAAAGTAGCCGCGGTCGGGAATTTTGAATTTTTGGGAATTAGGATATCTTTAATTTTATGATTGACGAAAAACTTGACTAAACATCAATAAATTATATGATAATGATATTGTGATAAACCAGGCGTTAAATTGACCTCCCGCGCACTAATCTAAACGGACACCACATCTACGTCAATCTTTTTTTTTTAGACAATAGAATTACCTAAGCACCGTAAGCCTGTTCATCAATTACCTGTTATCGCAATCGTTTAGCTTATTTTCCATTTTTCTAATATTCTCGGCGTCGATTCGTCCAATTCAGATTATACATAATATGTATGCAGACAGAGGGTGTAACAAATCATTCACCCCAGCAATTGTTCTCGAAAAGCGTTAATCGTGAAACGTTGGAAAAATCACATCACCAAAGCTGATATAAAGATTGTATTTGATATATTAATGTTGACCGCAGTACAACGAAAGTGATCTAATGTGATTTTGAAAATTGCCTTTACCATCTCAGCGCTCGTCCAACAAATCGGTAGTCGAAGGCTCGAATCCTCGACTACAATCGTGAACTCGTTTTTAGGAAAGTAACGGCTATAGATAAAACTATATACACTGCCAGCGCCGTTGTAATCGCTTCGTTATTCGACGAAGGGTGTAACTTAACCATTTATCGATGACGTTGCATTAAACAGTGCATCATCTGGATGTATGATTGATCGTCTAATGCCAATAAAAAAAATAGTTATGATTAAATAAAATTCTTTAACAATTTTTTACCGTTTACGAAACCATCGTAATAAGAAAAGTGCACTTGTTTATCATTATCAATGTCAAATGCATACCTACATTGATATGAACTTACCAAATTATTCGTTTAATTCTGATTCTAATGTAATATAGTAAATAGTACAGGTTTAACTAACACGTGTCGATTAATGTTAAAAACGCCGACAAGCGTGCGAGGCCTTCGAGATCTTTGAGAAAAAAAAAATTGCATCGACACGCCGAAAACGTTATTAGTAAATAGACCGTTTTGAGAATTTTCGACATCGAGTTTTGGACTTAAATAGCTTAAGAACTTGAAATGCACGCGTCGCCATTTTTCAAAGTCGCGCATTTCCGCGGCTTTATCTGAGGGATCGTCATCCGCTTTTAAGCCTCTGATCCGACTACGACATCCTTCTCTCATCAGCCTTAACACATACATAGATACAACGTTACCGTTCGAATGCCTTAACATCGATCACCATCGATTCGGTCGACGAAAGGGGACCCACACGTCTGCGAGATTATGTTTCTCTCGCACCTGTGCCCTCGAAAATATGCATCGGGAACGAACGACCCCTCCAACCCCACCACACCCCCATCATCCCGTCGTCGCGCGCGAAACGACAATCAGTTCGACGATTAATTATTTAATTAGTTTCGAGCGAATTTTTCGATGTTGACGTAATTATGAAATATAACGCGAATCTTTCGAGTATCTCCGAGTTGGGGGTTGTTACAAAGGCTAGTTAGTGTCGCGTTGTGAGGTCAGACCAGACTCCCAGAGCTTTCGGTCCCATGCGGGTGAGTTGTCTTCATCAGCTTGTCTACTGCATTAGCGGCTCCGAGGATATCGCACTCCTCTGCTCCGTTTACAACATCCCTCTTTCCCGTGCCATTCCATCTCCATTTACGGAGACACTCGCGCAGAGGGACAAATCGAACATTACGAGAATGATAGGGTACGGACACGCAAATGTGTAGTTACAGCCGTAGACATCAGTCCCCATCGTTGTCTACGCTAACGCATCTCTTGACACTGATACAGGTAGACTTTACACGAGAAAACCCCAATACCGCTCACTCCGCATTATTCGCGTCCTGAAACGCGATTCTACTCCGTTTTGTTTTACGATATAATTAATTTGTCCTTCGATGTCGAAAAAAAAACATTCGCGAAGTACAAGAATTACGTTTAACGAACTATACGTATGATCCTTGCGATCCTTCTAACATGGAGATCTACATTTTGTGTGGCACGAAGGCCCTATTACCGTAAGCTAATAGGGGTCGAGCATCGTTAGATAATACAATGTGTCCGTTATCACTAAACGATGAGCTCGGCATCGGAGAACAATTTAGTGCTAGTTAATAAACGACTAATTGCAAGAAAAAACTTTTAGAACAGCACGCGGCTGGAGGACAACACCATAATAACGTTGGACATTGGGAGGAAAAAATAATTTTTTCAATTTGCTATTTTAACTAACGTTTCATGAAACTGAACTAAGCAAATACCGGATTAGATTCGGTTAAAATTAGATAAATAAATGTTTCGTTACGACCAAAACGCGACCGCTCGTAGTTGGGCATTTTTTTTTGAAATACAGTCAAACTCGGTTACAACGAGATTGACGGGACCGCCACTTTTTGCAACAATTGTATATGAAAAAAAAACTATTTACCCACGTATAATCGAAAATAAGTGCATTTTTTTAAAATTATGTTTCAAAAAAGGCGCCGTTGTAGGATTGTTATAGTCATGCGGGCGAGAAATATTTACAGTCGTTGACGTCAAGCGTCGCGCTCGTAATATCCGGGATCTCGTTAAACCCGAGCTCGTTATAAACGAGTTCGACGGCATTTAGAAATTAATCTGTCGCGACGGTCAATGTCGGTTGGCAATTTGGCGGTTTGTCGAACGATATTTTAAAGAAATTTAGTTCAACGTGACCGATTAAATGGCAAATTAAAAGTGAATTTCGCTTTCGAAAGATTTTTCCGGATACGCGTATTTGCCGGCGCATTAAATAAATAATAATTGATGACGAGCGCCGCGCCGCGTATACTGTCGCCAAAATGAAAAATCAGTTCGCATTATAACGATTGAACGCTTACTTCTTGAAGATTTGCTTGTTAAATCGTTCTTAATACTGCATTCGATGCGAACGTGAAAACTTTTAATGGTCTTTCGCATATTAACCTTTAAAAATAATGATCGAAATATATAAATATTTTTTTGCTAATATTTAAAACTCGTAACGTAATTACGGCTCGTTTTATAAGTACGTGCACATAAGCTTTCCTTATTCCCTTTCATTAACTACGTTACTCTGCACTTCCGAAGTTGAAAAATAGCCGATTCGTTTATGAATAACCTATCTACAATAATGGTTAGTAATTTCCATATTCAAACAAAAGCACCGGCTTGTGTAAGAATTGAAAAGGCCGTAAATGCACGTGTTGACTCTGAAAATAATCGAAAGCTATTAATTCTGACAGTCAATAGCTATCTGCTTTCAGGAATAATGAGGAAGTCGCGTGCTACAGGTGTTGGTTGTAATGACGCTGTCAAGCATTTAACGTTTTTTCCTCCTCGAAATCGATAGGTGCATTATTACGCGACCGAAAATTCCGAAGGACAAATTCGTTGTCGACTTTTAAATAAATAAAATAAAATAAAATAAAATAAAATAAAATATGAATTACGACGCGTCCGAGATTCGTTCGTTAGACAATATGCATGTTACACCCGCATCGACAGCCCAAGCTCACCGGCAATAACTTCGCCCAAAAAGTCGATCTGATAAAATTAATTACGTTTCACTTCTTCGCGGAATTGTTTATCGCTAAATATCGACTCTATTAGTTTAACCGTCCTCTGTAATTTCGTTGCCTACTAAATCTTTTGACTTAACGAGTTTTAAAGTATTTAGATTGCGTCGGGTTCGATTTAGATTGGGACGCGTTTAACCTCCGAAAAAGGAAACTCCCAAAACTCTTTCTTTTGTTTTTCGTTTGGTAACATTTTTTCGGCGAATTTCGCTTCGAGTCGCGATAAAAATGCGCAATACAATCCAATATTTAACACCTTACTTAAGTACTCACCTTTTGCATCGCCCTTAAGGGCCTGCCGATAGCTGTCAAGTCTGAAACAAAAATGAGACGTTAGATACGTGTATTTTTTTTTAGCTTCACCGAAAATTAAGTATTTTTTTTTTTGAGAATCGAAATACGAAATACGAATAGCGAAAAAAGCTAAAAATTATGTTATTACTCATCTTTCGTTTGAACTGACATATTGTTATGAAGAGGTTAGAGCTGAAATCGTCCAACTGTAAGTGCATTTTTAGTTCAAAATGACTCGAGCATCTTATTGGACGGACAATTGAACAAATCCACGCGATTATTTCGATTTTTTAACTCTAAAATCACCCCCAAAAGTGCGCTTAGCAGGAAACACCGGCAACTCAAAATTCAGAAACTCGGCAGTGTCGTGGAGTTACCCGCCGAGATAAGAACATTGCACATTTTTTTTAACGACCAAATCGCCGCTGTTTGGGTTATAACGCGCTTTAAACGAGAGGTTATCATCCTACGCTATTCATCTCAATATATCACAAACTATCAAAGATATTGAAAAATTTAAAATATCACAAAATACATTATTTTTTTTAAAATCGTTTTTTCGGGAAATGTCTTACTCTAGTGCTTAAGTGTTCAAATTTTTCCAAAAAATAAGGAAATTTTCGATTTATTTTCTTTTCGAATTAATTTTTATTAACGCTGCGAAATAAATCACATTACCAAATTTAAGTAGAAAGCACAGAATAATTTATAATCTAAAAAAAAAACAAACATATTTTAAATGCTTACATGTTGACATTTTGTTACTTAGGCGGTTTCAGCTTTAACCCCATAATATTAACGCTGAAGACCAAAATAATCAGCAACCAGAAACAGAAGTCAGATAATTTAATGAGTGTGATTTGATAACAACATTAAAAACTGTCGAAATTAAAGTTTTTGCTTTTAGGGTCGATTGTATGTATTATTGTTGTCATAGCAACCGATCGTCGATTAACCAGTATAATAGTCTATTGTGTGAAAACGGGAGATTTTCAAACTTCAACTGTCAAACTTCAAAAATTTTCTTTTTGAAAAGAAACCGGAACTCTAATCAAAACTCACGCAACTCTTGTATAAAACGTGTAGTCTATTATATTACGTATGTTGCAAAAACTTTCACTTTTGACGCATCAATTTTTTTCTCTACTTTTAGGACAACAATGAAAAACCTTGTCGTCGCCCATTTCGAATCAAAAAATGAAAATGCGGTACCACTTGCGGGGTAGGAGGAAACAAGACGTGGCCACTTTAAACTTGACTCGACAAATTTCAACCTCGACCGTAAGTCGGACGAAGAAAAAATTCAGAACGACACGCGACGAATTGACCTGCGAAAACTATTTAAATTTTTTTTTTAGTTTTTATTGACCGATACGGCGTTTTTTTTTGCATTTCGCACATCGAATCCGTACAAGCGGATTGGTGTTTTTCGGGAGTTATCCTCCCGGATAGGGTGGCGCCGATCGTGTCCATCACTTGTTTCCCGGGTGCTGGTAATGGTCGCATTCAGGGAATTGTAGCGTCGAAACGCTGCAGCGCTGTAACGCTTTATCTTGCCTGAATAAACATTTTTAGTACTAGTTATTTTTCAGCTTTTAATTCTTAGGTTGGCAATTTTGTTTGTTTTTGGTAACCTATAAATAAGTTACACATGTGTTTATCTACAATATTTATATAACTTAATTTTGTAAAAAGTAAAAAGAATTGTAACGTTATAAGCCATCTTTATTTTTTGCATAAACCAAAACATACACAAGCAACATAATTTGTTAGGTTAGAACGCATGGATGCGTCATTGCTTTATTTAGTTATAAAGCGTTAAAGCGGAATATTTGTATGCTTTAATGCATTACTAAAGCGCTGCAGCACTGCGAGTAAAGCAGACACCATTCAGAGCATCGCTTCGATAAAGCGCTACAGCGCTACCATTCCCTGAATGCGACCAATGTTACATACCTACACTTCGTCCGAACCTATATGCAATCCACGTCATCAATAAAAGGTTACTAGACGATGATGACGTTTCGCACAGTGCCGTCGCCTCGTACCTCGTATTTTGACTTTAGTAACTTTTTTTTTTGACGACGTAAGTTGCGTATAGGTTTAGATAGGCCGTAGTCGTTGCTTTTCTTATTTTTAAAATTAGAGAGTGACAGCCTCTAGACCACCGCGTCCCTCCGATCTTCAAAATAAGGGGGCGCACAAATTGCGCAGACGCAATGAGCGTGTTACAAATTACAAACACCACGTTGGCGCGGTCATAATAATATTGTAAACGCATTACCAGGTGCGTGAAGTTGGCACGTCATTAAAAGCACAAACGAAAAAAATTGTGCCAATCGTTTGTGCTTTGTTTATGGACGTTTGTGCACGATATAAAAAATTTGCACGACACGCCGTTTTCGAGTTATACAAGAATTAAAACCTGACGCTTAGCACGTCGTCGTCGGAAGAATGTACAATCAAAAACAATATTGCAGTATTTTGTAATATTTGTAATCATTGAAGAATTTTAGCATGGTAGGCCGTTTATTTAGGCGGTACGGTGTAGTATGGCCGTACCGACTATTACCATTTTTTTAAATTTTAGAAATTAAAAATTAACAAATCTACTTAAGCAGTGTACATTCAACTTTCTTAGATATATATTACAATTATATAAATCTTTAAAAATTCTATTTGATATTTCTGATACTGATAAGCAAGTTTATGAAAGATACATCTACCTATCAAAATCGTATATTTTTATTTCGTCTGTATGTGTTCCTTTGTGGTAATGGAAAGCTCCTTGATATACGGTGAATATGTGATATATTCCATACGGTGAATTATTATTTCATTTTTGCCATAGATATTTGTGGTATTTTATGTGAAAGCTGAAAACTATTTTAAATTTTGCGCCTTATTAATGAACTAATTTGTATGAAATTTTTAGGATATATATTTTAAGTTTTGCTGTACATGATGGTAGATAAATTACTACTGGTCTGGAATTACTAAATCGTACTGGTACAGCAATTTTCAAAATTTAAAAGCAGAAAATCAACGTTTTGGACCTACCAGCGTGTTATAACTTGCACATACCTATCGCGCCATTTACGACAAATCTTACTAACCTTCAATGATACCTACCTACTATTTATTTACACACATACCTACATTATATAGAGGTATAGGTACTTAAAATTAGAACGAAAAAAATATAGACGAACTACAGACGACGAAGAACCAAATGAGTAGGTATATTAATAAATGTTGGATTTTATATGCGGCCCGTGATAACTTATCATGAGCTCAATGTGGTCCAGAGAAACCAAAAAGTTGAATACCTTTGATCTACATTTTCTGTTATTTTATCAAATGCACTTACAATGTGTGCAGGTAAATCATTTATAACATGTCATTTTTGTGTACTTTACTATTAATTTTATTATGAATATAAACGATTTGCCTGCACACATAGTAAATGGCAAAGGTAGACTACTATTTACTCATACTGTGTGAAACAACATCATCTACTAACTTTGTAGTGATAATGTACATCGGAATAAAATTTGAATAGTCTATATTTTACGTAGTTGGAATGACGCATTCCGAACCGAATCGGACAGTCTGGAGAATAATTATTTATCGCAATTGTACATACAAGTTTTAAGAATATAGATATGATATGATCTGCATTCTTGTACTTGTACGAAAATCAACTACTTTCAGTAGAAGAGTACGTTTACATAACTTGAACGACCTTGTATAAATAGTTAATATTTTTTGACGTGCTGATTATAAATTCCCGATAGTTACAAATATTCCAAGAAGTATTTAGATACCTGCCTAATAGATACCTAATACCGAAAGAAATACCTTTAGATACCTAATGCTGTAATATTGTTTTTGATTGTATGTATCTTCAACGACAACGTGTTAAGCATCAGGTTTTAATTTTTGAAAACTTGAATAAAATTTTACATTGTGCAGAAACGTTCATAAACAAACCACTAACGATTTCACAATTGTTTTCGTTTGTGTTTTCAAATGATTTTTTATTTTAGTTTTTAAATAACTCGAAAACGGCGTGTCGTGCGAAAATTTTATATTATGCATAAACGATCACAAACGAAACACTAACGATTGCCACAATTCATTTCGTTTGTACTTCCAAATGATTGTTTATTTTGATTTTAAAATAACTCGAAAGCGACGCGTCATGCAAAAATTTTGTATAGTGCACAAACGTTCACAAACGAAGCACTAACGATTGCTACAATTGTTTTTGTTTGTGCTTTCAAATGACTTTTTATTTTGATTTTTGAATAACTCGAAAACGGCGTGTCGTGCAAAATTTTTATATCGTGCGCAAACGTCCATAAACAAAGTACAAATGATTGGCACAATTTGTTTCGTTTGTGCTTCCAAATGACGTGCTGTGCGTGAAGTTGGCACGTCATTTTGATTTTTGAATAACTCGAAAACGGCGTGTCGTGCAAAATTTTGATATCGCGCATAAACGTGCACAAACAAAGCACAAACGATTGGCACAATTTTTTTCGTTTGTGTTTTTAATGACGTGCCAACTTCACGCACCTCGCATTACCTATATCATAATTTTCATAATCATATTTTCGCATATGAACGGCCGCGTTAACGTTTTCGGCTAATGCGTTGTGTGTACCTTACATAATGATGATGCGTAAGGTTTTACTGACGACAACTTTATGTTAAACGTGCCTTCATTACAATACTTTCGATTTGCTCGTTGTTTTAAGATACAGCGTGTATATATAACAAAACCTCCTTTATATGGACATATTTTAGTAGACGAAACTCAATTAAAACCGTCATCTAGACAACGTCGAATGATAAAAGAAAAACACGACTGCGATTACAGCGCCGCCTTTAGCCGCAGGAGTGCAATTTATACGATCCCCGTTTCTTATACCTACATATAATATTGCAATTGCCCGATTAACTCGAACGAGGAGACACTTGCACGTGTGCTCGCGCGAACTCGAAACACCTTCAATTTTCGCATTTTATCGACCACCGTAAATTAAACGTTCGCGTCGTCGTATTTAATCTGAAGGCGACAACGAAAACACAAAAACGGACATCGTCGCTTTTGATGCGGCGGCGGCGGCAGTTGAAAATTGGCATTCCGTAAAACTCGAAGGAGTTAATAAATATCAAAATTCCGATTGAGTCCTTTGTGGGGGGGCCGTCCGTCGCGGGTAACCTTTTTTTTTCTTAGATAGAAGACGGCGTCAACTTATTAGCGATTCTTGGAGCGCGCACCGTGATTAAAAAATTTGCCGAGTTCCTAAAGGACGAAACTTAATTGACAAGCTCCACGTTATCTGCAATATAAAGGCCAGAATCAAAATGAATCGGTTATAAATGAGCAAGTATAGCGAGCAAGGGAAACGGGCGAGCTGGGGCGCATATTGGTCTAGCGTCCCCTTATGTGTGTCCGCCACAGATTCCGACTCCTAATTAAGACTGGGGGGAGGGGACCCAAGGAGGGATATTGATCAAGTCGGGGGCGAGTGCGAGGGAGACGGCTTACGACGACAAGGAACGTTCAGTTATTATTTGGGCAACCGCGCGTTTCGTATTTGCATGCGCACGACTTTCCACGGAGAAAATTAGCGCCGCTTTTCCAAAAAGCAACCACCTACCCGTACTACGTTTATAATATGTTTTCGGAAGAAGCGGCCCACGTACGGGGGGGCGAGAACGTGTTGCATTTGCCGCGTCGGGTCGCGTCCGTCCAGCCGACCTCGCCGGACCATTCATTAAAAATTAAGATACGCCCATAATGAGAGATTTGATTAAAAACACATTAGGGGTGTGTGTGTTATTTATAATTTATTAACGTGAAATGATATACAGGCCGTGCGGCGGGGGTTAATCCTTATTCGCAGTAGCTTATGACATTTGTTTAAATTCCCCTGAATAAAACAGTAACCCAACTGGGATTTCAGAAAGAACTTTTCCCGCGGCAACTAAGCTGCCACCGTTTTACATGACGTGTTTTACTTAAATCCAAAAACGTTACGTTTTTAACCGAAATAATAATTACGGTCGTATCGATTTAAAAGCGCCACAGATGAACTTCACGAACGTGTGCAACGAACGAATCATTTATGTATTAGGTACTATTTACCTGCGTTACATTTCGTACGCTGTCACATTTATTAAAACGCGGACATTCCGTTTTCCCTTTTGTTATTTTAAATCCGGTCGCGCGGAGTTTGCTCTTTATAGTTCGTTTAGTAAATAATTTCGTCGCCAAACAAATTCGACAAAGGATCATTTATGAAATGCGTAGATTTAAAGTTCGCCGTAGGCTACGGCATTACGTTGGATTATTTTACATTTCCAGAACTTTTTAACTATTTAATGTACGATTTCCTTTCGTTGTTCGTTAATTTAATATTATAAATTAATCGAAAATGACAATCTAGTTAGTTTACATCATTATTAAATAATAAAACATAATAATTTGCTTTTTTCCTAAAGCATACCAGTGTTTTTTTACTATATTTGACAATAAGTCTCGTGGGTTCCATTTAAAACGATAGTTATTGTTTCAATTTTCAATTAACGTTCATGTCTAAAAATATCACTAACCTTTTTATATAACTTAAATGAATTATTAAAACACAAAGATTCAGATATATCCGAATACCTTTTGACGATGCTAAAATTGTGAAACCGGTTGGAAGTTTTAAAAGTATAATTAAGAAGGTTAGTGATATTTTTGGACATGAACATCGATAATTATTGTACTTTACGAAGACGATCGAATTATCAAAATCGTAGAAAATTTTAATACAAAGAAATCCGCTTGGAAATGTAAGCGCATTGTTACCAAATGTTTTCAATAATGCAGGGCTTCCAGCGACACACCCCAATAAAAAAAGTAAATAAAAAAAAAAAAAAGTAAATCACTGGAAGCACTGAATATACCAAACAAAGAAATGACAAACTACACGTTTTTAAATCGATTTAAAATTTTTGAGAAATCTCGAAAAAATCCCTTAATATAATTCACGTATTTTTTTTTTGGCAAAATTTTTCCCGAACGCTTTGCGACGCAACGTTCAGAACAAGTCGCAAACGACTAGAAAACTCGCAATCTGGCATAAAAAGCAAAAAATGACGAACTGCGGGCGTTTAAATAAATTTCTTTTGACTTTAGGGTAAATAGATTATTGTTTTTGCATAATCTCGATAATATGACACTACCTGATACGCACAGAACAGGTCCGGAATTACTTGCAAAGTAGTTTTTCTAGAATAACAAACCAATAAATGACGAACTAACCGCGTTTCCGGAGATTTAAACTTATTGCGAAATCTCGAAAAAATCCCTTAATATAATTCACGTATTTTTTTTTGGCAAAATTTTTCCCGAACGCTTTGCCACGCAACGCTCAGAACAAGTCGCAAACGACTAGAAAACTCGCAATTCTGGCATAACAAAGCAAAAAATGACGAACTGCGGGCGTTTAAATAGATTTTTTTTTTGACTTTAGGGTAAATAGATTATTGTTTTTGCATAATCTCGATAACATGCCACTACCTGATACGCACAGAACAGGTCCGGAATGACTTGCAAAGTAGTTTTTCTAGAATAACAAACCAATAAATGACGAACTAACCGCGTTTCCGGAGATTTAAACTTATTGCGAAATCTCGAAAAAATCCCTTAGTATAATTCACGTATTTTTTTTGGCAAAATTTTTCTCGAACGCTTTGCGACGCAACGTTTAGAACAAGTCGCAAACGACTAGAAAACTCGCAATTCTGGCATAAAAAAGCAAAAAATGACGAGTTGCGTTTAGATGTATTATTGTTTTTGCATAATCTCGATAAAATGGCACTACCTGATACGCATAAACCAGGTCCGGAATTACTTGAAAAGTAGTTTTTCAAATATAACAAACAAAGAAATGACAAACTACACGTTTTTATTTAATTAATATATGAAATACTAAGTGATCATAACAAGATACAACAGCAGTTAAACACATTCATACATCTGATAATGCCCGCGTATCACTAACAAATCAAACACCCATTACAACTTTACCAGGAACCAAATCACCGAGAAAAGGGCCTCCTGTACACAGTCTACTTTTTTCTCAAATTCGTGAATAAATAAAAAAAAGTAAATATCTAGACTAAAAAGTTAACAAAAGTAAATCCGTACGAAAAAAGTAAATCAAAGTAAATCACTGGAAGCACTGAATAATGGGAAAATTTGTAAATCATCTACATTTTCGAATGCACACAAGTATGTCTCTTAATACTGTAGTGTAACGACCCGTAATGACATGGTAGGATGAAAAGAAATATTAAAATCATGTTTCGATACAGACGCCGACAATTGATCTAACGAAAACCATCGAACGTCTTAAAAACAAGCGGTTTTAGACGGCTAACAAAACAATATGGTTCACAATCGTCGAAGATTAAGTCATATCAAAGTGAAAGCGCCCAACAGCCGAAGTTGCCAAAATCTGGAGGACACATTTAATTTTTGAGAGACATTTTTGGATAAACGTTTTTTTAATTTTAATTCGCAAATAAAGAGTTAGAAAATCACGGACACCCTGTATATCGAATTTAATAAACGTTGCTTCGCAAAGAGTAGCAAAACGTCAACGCACACGTGACGTTTTTGATTATAACTCGACAATCGATATATTCAACATTGTAGTCAACACGTAATATATGGGACGGTTCAAAACTACCGTTGATTTTCTTCGTGCCGTATCGCTATTTCGAGTTTGTTTAATTAACGTTATCTAAAATAGAGAAAAAAATTAGACAATCGTCTACTCGTACTATGAAAAATCTACGTTTTTCGGACGTTTTCGTGCCACGGAGGTTTCTACTTGTCGCGCGACAATTTCGAACGTTCAAAACTCGCGACAAGACAAACAAATAAAGATAAAAAAAATTACTCCTTACGTTTGTTTACCTATCTAAAAGCGAAAAACAAGCGAGCATTTTGCATATAACTGACGCCCACAATTACCGTCAGTTTTCGAGTTGATAACGACCAGGAAGTTTCGCCCGCGTTCCGGCGCAATATTCTTAAAGATACAAATACGTCGCTAATAGAAACATATAGTGCGGCGCAACGAAGAATAGGTAGTAATTCCGAGGATTTCGGTCTCTCAGGATGCGCCTTCCAGATTCTCCTTGGGATCTTAATATTTATTAATATATAAGGAAGAGGAGGAGACCGAAAGGCAAGGATGGAAGTAAGAAAGCCTTTCAGTCGAAACTATTATTAGTAAAATGAAGGAGAAACGTTAGGCTAGGTATTCAGCGGGAGCGCCCGCATATTCAGGGGGGTCGTTATGCATGCACGACTGGTTGTAATCACGGGCCGGTGCAATCTGAGGCGCGCAGTGTTTTATTGCTCGTTCGCGGCTCATGAATTAGCGAAAGAAACCAGACGGCTGCGTTCGATAATGCCAAAAATAATTAATTACTTTCGATCGCCCCAAATGCCGGACGATTTTTCAATAAGGGGCTGTCAGTTCCTTAGGAAGACTAATAAACTTTAAGGCAATATACTTCAGAGCCGCGTGCCCCCATACTTTCTCGTTTCACTGACGGTTCAAGTAAATACCCCTATGTGCACGCTAAATGCCATAAATAACCGAAAAAGGCATAAATTTTGATTAATGGCCGTTATTTTTTCGTATTTACTTAAAATACAGTTTCCGAGTTGCCGGTCTCGCGACTCTTCGATTTCGGACCTACATTTTTGAAAGCGATTGTTCTCCGACGCTCCTCCATCGAATAGAATTACGACGGCTTCGAAATGTTCCTCGAGACGGTCTGGAGGACAATCGAGAAATACAAATGTACGTATTCGGGCCGCGAACGTTCTACGATTTTACAATAAAATCGAGGAAAACAAGGTCATGATGTAATATTAAAGCACAATCAAAACGGCAATTTCTGCTATCATGCTCGTTCACTGGCGTAGTATCTTGAATTATAACTCGTAACCCTTTTATAGCCTATCAGAGACCAATAAAAGTGCGTTTAAGTGCCCTTGACAAGTAATTCTCGTATGCCTACGATCTCTTTTAAAAGCTCCAGGAGCGGAGAGAATATAAAAAAGATTCGCCAACTTTGATTTCGGGACGGGGCCAATTTAGTTTTCTTCGATCATCTCTGGAGCAATATCGGAGCCGATCGTATTACTACTTTTAGTGATTCAGATGGAATTCGAAAGTTTCGACTATCTAAATTTTGTTTTTCGTTAGAAACGCAAGCCCCGATTTAGTTTTAAGACGGCATCTGCGCGCGTAATTATTATAATGCGGAAATTCCCTTGTTCGGCGCTTTAAATTGGTCCTTCGAGGAGTTTTTTTTTCTTCTTCTAAAGTTTGAAAACGACGCGACGTTTGTATACTGCACGTGTAAACCGAATTAAATTTATGTAAAGTCAATTTGAGCTTTCGCGAACGTGACGTTAAAATTTGGCGTGTTATTAAAAAAATTTTTAAAAGCCGATCGAAAAACTGAAGAACGAAAGATACTTCTCGTATACTTAATATGATGAAGTTCAGAGAACTGCCGATCGCAAACCCCTAATAAACTCGACCAACAATATACACGAGAGACGCAACGTATGACGGCGCTTTTCCTACAACGATCGATCCCGTCGCTCTCGAAAAAGTCGAATACCAGGATACACTCCTCGATGGATGTTTCGTTGGGTTATCGTGGACTTATCAATATCATATCTCGAGTCCGAGCGCGGGAATGTACAGCGATACCTCGCCTAGTCCGGGAAATCGCTTCCCGGATTGTTTGAAACCGGACTAATTGTGGAATTAAATACAATAGGCGCTTTTTAATCCGGCACCGATCGAGTTGTTCGCGTGAATTCGCCTATTGTACATACTGTTTATTTTTAATTTAATTTAATGCTCTATGTTTTTCTATAAACCCCCCGGCACTTGTTAGAACGACGAAATACTTTATCGGATATTTATATTGTCTGCGCAGATTCCGAATGTGCGTAAACTAATAAAATACATGTTTTTTAATCTTTGGTGTTCCCGTTAAAACTACATATGTATGTTGACGTTCGACAATCCGGCACGGTCGTGGTACCCCGAACGTGCCGGATTAAAAAGCGCCCACTGTACATAGATAGTTCATAAAGATTTTCCATGACATCTGTGCTTTTTATTTCATAGTCCGTTCGACGAATGTTTAGTTATTGCGTAACTCGTGACATAGTTTTGTTAATTATTAGGTTGTTCGGAAAGTAATTTCGTTTTTTCCCAACAGAGGATTTAATTGTATTTTTTCACAGCCAACTTCACGCTTAAGTCGCATAATCGTTATATATTTCGACAGCTGATATAGCAAGGCTTGCTTGCGAAAAAGTTCGATTGATTCTATGCAGCAGTTTTTGGTTGGTGCCCTTTCAAATGTGGAAAGTGAAAAGCAGCATTTTCGGCATATTTTACTTTTTTACTATCGAAAAGGTAAAAATGCCGTTCAAGCAAGAAACAATTATCCGATGTGTATGGAGAAGATGCATTGCCAGAACGCCAGTGTCAAAATTGGTTTGCAAAATTTCGAATCCGGCAATTTTGATGTTGAAGATGCACCACGTTCTGGAAGGCAAGTTGAAGCCGATGAAGACACAATAAAGATATTAATTGATGCAAATCGGCGAATAACGACTCGTGAGGTCGTTGAAAGATTAAATTTTTCGAATTCGACCGTTCACGATCATTTGAAACGCATAGGTTTAATCTCAAAGCTCGACATATGGGATCCTCGTGTTTTTACGGGAAGAAATTTGTGCCGTCGCGTTGACGTTTGTGATTTGCTTCTCAAACGTCAAAAAAATGATCCATTTTTGAAGCGCATCATCATTGAGTTGTCTACAACAATGTTAAACGCAAGAGATCGTGGAGTAAAAAAGATGAATCGGCTTGAAGCACCTCGAAAGCCGATATTCATCAAAAAAAGGTGATGCTATCTGTTTGGTGGGATTTCAAGGAATCGTTTTTTCTTTTGAGCTTCTACCATACAACACAACGATCAATTCTGTAATGTACTGTCATCGGCTGGACAAATTGAACGATTCACTTAAACAGAAAAGGTGTAGTGTTCCACCAAGATAATGCGAGACCCCATACAAGTTTGGTAACTCGCCAAAACCTTTTACAGCTTGGATGGGATATACTGCCACACCCACCATATTCTCCAGATCTGGCACCTTCCGATTATTATTTGTTCCGGTCTCTACGAAATGTTTTAGACGGTAAAACCTTCACTTCGAACGAGGAGGTCAAAAATCACCTGGATCAGTTTTTTTGCCAGTGAAGAACAAAAATTTTGTGAGCGCGGAATCGTGCTACTGCCAAAAAGATGGCAAAAGGTATTGGACCAAAATGGACAATATATAATTCAATAAGATATATATTCACTATAAGAAAATCGTCTTTCATTTTCATAAAAAAAAAGACGAAATTATTTTCCGAACAACCTAATACTTATTTTTTTTTCATATAATTTCGTGTAGATGCTAATTTTTTAGGATTTAAAACCGAACTACACTGGTGAAATAAATTAAGAGAATTTGCATATTTTATCGAATTGCATGAAAAGAACTGAACTGAAGGAAAAACCACGGCTTCTAGATAAAAATGCAAATCTTGTACGGCAAATACGTAAGCGTACACGTGTGTATAGGCGGAGCCAGCAGAAAAACAGGCTTTATAAGCGCGTGAAGCACATCTCGGCGAATTTCTTGGTGTTATCTTGCAGCAATCGGTTTAATTCACATCGGAACAGTAAAAATGAGTAACCACCAACGTTTAGATGATGGAATGAGGTGGCGAATTGTGGGGAGGCTAGAGGCAGGCCAATCGCAAGTCCAGATATGCAGAGAGTTTAATTTAACGCCCAGCGTCGTGTGTAACCTATGGAATCAGTTCCAGGATATTGGATCCATCGAGAGAAAGCCTGGGCAAGGTCGTCCAAGAACCACAACGGCCAGAGAAGATCGCCATTTATTCATTTTAGCGAGGCGTAACAGAGGGACTACAGTTTCTCAGCTCTCTCGGGACCTGGCTGCAGCCACAGGAACCCATGTAACAAGGGTGACTGTTTCCAAAAGACTGAATGAGAGAGGGTTGTTTGCCAGAAGACCGGCTGTTTGCGTCCCGCTCACGTGTATGAACAGGAAAGTCCGATTAGCATGGAGCAGGCAGCATAGTGATTGGAGTATGGAGCAATGGGCGACCGTTCTGTTCACCGACGAGTTCCGTTTTAGCCTAAACACCGATTCTCGCCGTACTTTCATATGGAGAGAGCCAGGGACCCGCTACCTACCCTCCAATGTCCGCGAAATCGACAATTATAGCGGTGGCGGTGTAATGGTGAGGGCAGGCATCATGTTGGATGGCCGCACACCTCTCCACGTCTTTGACAGAGGCTCTGTGACTGGTGTGAGGTATAGGGATGAGGTCTTGGAGCCCTATGTTTGCCTTTTCCGGGGTGCAGTGGGCGCCGAGTTCATCTTAATGGACGATAACGCGAGGCCACATACAGCTCTTCTGGTCGACGAATTTCTCGAGAGTGAGGATATTCGCTGGATGGATTGGCCAGCCAGGTCTCCAGACCTCAACCCTATAGAGCATGTCTGGGACGCTCTGGGGAGGGCAATTGCAACTCGCAACCCCCCTCCGAGAACCATCCAGGAACTGAAAACAGCGTTGGTGAATGAGTAGGACCAATTGCCACAGGCACTGATAAACTGCCTTATTTCCAGTATGACATCACGCTGCAAGGCGTGTATAGCTGTAAGAGGGGACCATACCCCTTATTAACCCATTTCTTTTGTGTATTCTGCAACCGCTGTTTCAGACCTTCATACTCTAATGAGTGTTACGCACAAACATGTGTGTCTATTATAGCTGTTGAATGTTTATTTTGTTTGTTTTATATCAACCTATGTTCACACCAAATTTTATTAAAATCTGTCCAGTAGTTCTGGAGATCGTAGATAAAATATGAAAATTCTCTTAATTTCTTACACCAGTGTATAATGAATCCGGACTGTACGAAACCGGACCATGCGAGGTATAGATACGCCTTCAAAATGTGGGAAGTTGTTCTGCTTAGGGGCTTATTATATAGGTGTTTGTGTGGGGACGTGCTTTATTTGTAAGTTGCTCCTAAAAGTTTACAGGACTCGTTTCGAAATTTGAATTTAAAAGAAACTTATGGTTAAAATTTGATAATTTGTCGAACCGACCACGTACCTACTTATAATTTCTGTTAATTTCATTAGAAGGCCGTTTTCCTCTAATTCGATCTAATTAGTTTTCTAACGCGTATCTAACGCCCAAACGATTTTTCGAAACAAAAAATTAAGAAGAGCAAAAACGATATCTTGCTATCTTGTCTGGTTTCGAAAGAAACAATAAATTTGACATTAATCAAAATTACGATGAATTAATATGGGATAACGAAAGCGATCAAAATTGGCACTTTCGTCGTCGCAAATTAATGGGTCAAATCTGATGGACGGCGTAGAAGACTTATCTCCAGAAACAAACGTTCCTCAGGAAGCATCGGCGCTCCTGCATTTACGTCGAAACTTTGCGACGAATCTCGGGAGGGAGGTTTTGTAATTCGGCGACGTTAATATCTTGTTACGTGCCAACGACATATTGAATTCGCGTAGTTATTGATGAAGTCCACTAGACGTATGTAGCTGTTCTATTGTGCGGAAGTTGTATTCAGCGCGGTCAAAGTTTGCAGGTGTTGGCTCAATGCATATTGGAAACCGCCGTCTGCAGCCGTCACTTCTCTCAAAGCAGTCACTTGTAGCTTACAAACCTTGCAAGTGTTGGCCGGTTCAATGCAACCTAATTTCTTGCCGCTATGAATTTCTAGATCTATTAAATTGTCGAGCACGTTGGCCGCACCGGCTGTGTTTATTCTGTGGCGGCGTCGTTTGTCGAACGACGAATTTAGTACAAATAATTGTTCGAATAGAAATTTAAATTATACTTAAAAATAAATAGGCGGGCCGTTCGCGTAGACGTCTAAACGATCTCGCCGAATTTCTGTATTTAGGAAAGGCAGGTTGCAAGTCATTTTCTCCTTCCACCTGCCAGAAGTCTCCAGACTGTAGCTTTTTACAGCACCTTAATTAAATCCCTTTCTGACATCCACCGCGCTGTTGTCACCGCGCCAAACGGAGAGATTTCTACGTGATGCGGTTTCCAAAGTGCAAATTGCCCTCTGGAAATCTCGCTCCATTCGCGATTATTTATTTCATTTTAAGCTACTTGTCGGTTACTCCAAGAATGTAGCGGAATTCAATTCGACGGAATTCTAATGACGCATAAAATAAATTATTTATTCAAAATTAACTCGCGACATCGAGAAAGGATATTTTAGTTCCGGGGCGTAGGTATCTACGCATGTAAATAAACATGTGGAAATTGCATCGTTGAAAAATTCAAAAAAAAAATTTTTTTTAATCAGTCCAATTAAAACAATATTAACGAAAAATTCGAATAATTTCAAGATTAAAACGTCGACAAATTATTTCAGTTAAGGTCCTACTGTTAGGCAATATTAATGATTTCATTTTACTTGCACTCATTTGGTGATATTCGTTTATATTGATGTTCATGTCTAAAAAAAAAAAATCCACGAACGAAGAAAACTCAAAAAAAGATGGCAAATAACAAGACACGAAAATGATAAGAAAAAATTCAACAAAGCAGCAAAAGAACTAAAGGAACTACTACTGCAAATAAAACATAAATTCTTCCAAGAAAACATCAGTAATCTATCAGCAACAGAAGTTACAGAGTATTCATTGTGGAAAACAACAAAAAAATTGAAAAGACCACAAATATCCATCCCGCCAATAAAAGATCAAAGCGATAGATGGGCAAGAAGTAATAAAGAGACGGCTGCTGCATTTGCAGGTCATCTAAGAAATGTATTTAAACCATACGAAATACTTGTAGCAGAACACGAATAGAAAGTTCAGGAATTTCTGGATACCCCCTACCAAATGGATCTTCCAATAAAAAACTTTAGAATTACTGAAATAAAAGACACAATTTTACGACACATAAACCCTAAAAAAGCTCCAGGGTTTGATTTGATTAATGGCAAGGTGTTACAAAACCTAACAACCAAAGGGTATAGAGCAATACAATAGCTTTTTAACGCAATATTGAGATTTGACTGCTTCCCTAGAACATGGAAAGTAGCACAAATTATAATGTTACAAAAGCCGGGCAAGAATCCACACGAAACAAGTTCTTATCGTCCAATAAGTTTATTGCCAATTCTGTCAAAAGTTTTTGAAAAATTATTCTTACAACGACTAAAACCCATGTTAGAAGAGCACAACAACCTTATTCCAAATCACCAGTTTGGTTTTAGAAGCGAACATAATACGATAGAGCAAATACACAGAATAGTCAACACGATAAATAATGCATTCGAGGAAAAAATGTATTGTTCGGCAGCATTTCTTGACATCAGCCAGGCCTTCGACAAGGTCTTCTCTACAAACTTAAAAAACAACTACCTTACAGCTTTGTGATCGTTCTCAAATCATATTTAGCGGACAGACAATTCCTAGTGAAGTATCAGGATGAATATACTGAATTGCTTCCAATTCAGTCAGGAGTACCACAAGGGAGTGTCCTAGGGCCCATCCTATATATTTTGTATACGTCAAATCTTCCAATCGGTAACAGAACCACAGTAGCCGCGTATGCAGACGATACTGCAGTGTTTGCAGTACACACTAGTCCAACAATTGCTTCAGAATATTTGCAGGGAAATCTAGATCTTTTGCAAACATGGTTAACAAAATGGAAAATGAAAGCTAACGAACAGAAATCAGTTCATGTAACGTTCACTTTAAATAGAGAAACATGTTTTCCGGTTACAATAAATGGTAAACAATTGAGTCAAGCGGATGATACAAAATACCTGGGAATGCATATAGACAGACGCCTAACATGGAAGAAACATTTATTTACAAAAAGAAAACAGCTCGGTATCAAACTACAAAAAATGTATTGGCTGATTGGCAGGAAATCGCAGTTAACACTAGAGAACAAATTGCTGATATATAAGGTAGTCTTGAAGCCGTTATGGATTTATAGCGTGCAACTGTGGGGCACAGCAAGTAATTCCAATCTGGAAATACTTCAAAGATACCAAAATAAAGTATTGCGAATAATAGCCGATGCCCCTTGGTACGTTACCAACGCAACAATTTCAAGAGACCTGCAAGTACCATCGATCAAGGGTGAAATCCAACGCTTTAGTGTGAAATACAGTGCCAGAACTGAAGTGCACCCTAATGTGCTGGCAAGAAATTTATTCTCGGACAATATTGGTGAAGTGCGTAGACTAAAAAGATTTAAGCCAAGTGACCTAATAGACAGATTCAATTAGGAATAGCATAACCATACTAATAATATATGTTATATTGTTTTAATTAAAGGAGCGACTTCACTGGAAGTTATCTTCTGCATGTTATTAATGTCTATATGTATATAATACTAAACACACCAATTACTTATTATCCGACAGGATAGATTGTAAGCATAAGGGAGTAGAAAAAAAATGTCTAAAAATATCAATAACTTTTAAAAGTGTAATTAAAAAGTTATTGATATTTTTAACGTTAATATTAACGAATTAATTTCTTTTTTAACTTAACAAAAAAAATAATATCAATTTATATTGCAAAATGCCGACGAAGACTTCAGAAAAAGGTAAAAATATATGTAACTAGTTAAAATAAAAAAATGATATCGTTTTCTGTCGGCTAGATATTAAAAATAATTAAATACGGTAAAATTTGGTTATAAGAAACCACAGGGACTCGCAACACGAGTTCATTATATCAGAAGTTTGTAATAAACGATAAAACGTCCTCTGCTTGAAAGTGATTTGGAAAATCCAGATCAGGTGCTTATGTATTATTGTTAATTGCGTCCCTATCCAGTAAAGCTTAAATGTCTCCTGGAAAGGTCGAATGATAAAGTATTTTTTAAGAAAATAATTATGCAACTTCTCAAGGACGACATCTGTGATGCGTCGGCAGCGTCATAGGCTATCTATTATTTTCGAAAAAACATTTGTAAAACATTTTGTAGAACGTTATATACGAAAGTTCGTGATAATGTAAATGTAATCATTGAATATCCGTTGATTTTTACCAAATTTAATAACGATAAATATATTTTTATAACAATTATTCTGTTTTATCATACATATAACGCCGAGCTATCGATTTAAAAATATAATCGTGAAAACAAAACATTGTTTCACTTGTTTTATCGGCTAAATGCTCTCTCTTTCCGTGGATGTCGAGGACTGGAGTTAAACTACGTGGAGGACGTCGTGGATTGGGTTATCGAACTTGTTGCGAGAAGGGTCAGTTCATTTTTGAAAAAGTTTTACTTAAAAGCTAACATTTCAAAGTATTGATCGGTAGTTTTCGATGGCCCACAAACTAAACATTCTCCTAAACATGTCGAGCGTTGGGTATTTTACCTTAATTTTGCCGATTAGCACCATGAAATCAAAGCCAAAAGAAAAACCATTAACCTGCGAACCGCATTTCCCACGTGGCATTTCCCATTTGGAAACTGCCGGGAAAAAAAAGATCGATAGCGCCGCATTGAAAACCGTTCGGAAAAAATTCGGTTCGGCATCAAAACCTTATAGTAGAGCTAACGATAACAACACACCGTCTTCCGGTCCTAAATTGTTGCGTTTTTCGTCGGCGCCTCAAAAACAAAACGCGATCGCGCAAACAATTTCCACGATTTTTCCAATCTTTATTGGACAATTTAGAAAAACGTTTCGGTCGTAATTCCGGCGACGTACGACGTACGAGGGGGGGGGATTATTATTTTATTTATATACCGACAAAGTAGGTACCTGTTGACTAATAAAAAAATTTATTTGCGCATAAAAAAGGGAATCCGCCAAGAATACACCGAGGGCAACAAAAGTCATCTGCTTGCTTTCTACTTACAGATCGTAATACCCTCGCGGCTTTCAGGGAGAGCTCCTTATAAAAAGAAGCCGGAAAATCTGATTGCAAAGGGTGTCAGCTACACAAACACTTGATTCACTTCAATTTTGCCGTCATTTTATCTGTTCATCGTATTACTTAAATCGCCATTTAAGTTGTCAATCTTGTCCCCCCCGCCCCACGTTAGTTTTTCCCGTTTCCGAAAACAATCGATTTAATTTTGTTATCGGTTTTCAATCGGTCGATAATTTTACATTTGCCGAACGCGCGAAAAGAAAAGTTTTTCCTACGAAATTTAATTATTAGCGAACGATATTAATTTTCCTCGAAGATTTGGCGTGTAAAACATCGTAAGGACCCTAATATGTGGTCTGCTACGATCCATAGAAGTTATAGCGGGGGAAGATTCCCAAGATGGAACGGGATAAACCGATATTCATTAACGGGTTGAAGCGGAACGAAGCGGAGTAGACAGAACCACCGGAAACCTAAAACACGTACGTGCTGGGGCGGTCGTGCCTCCAGCTTACATGCCATACACTCAGAAACAGACCGTGTATGACATGATTCGAGTGCTTCACAAGTGTGTTATTTCTGCTGCGACGAGAGAAGAACTCGAGGAATTTGTATTGGTATCTCGAATGTTAATCAAAATCGGTTCAAGTTTGTTTCAGATCTCGAGCATTACAACTGGATTTCCTTTATGTCGAGTTCTATTTTATCTTAATTATATTTTACGAGGGCGGAATTTAGTTTAATAGTTTAACGAAACTCGCGCCAGAGTAGAACACTTTTTAGAGTTATGTGGAAAATACGTACGTTTTTTTTTTTTAATCTTTGAAATGTTCGCGAATATTTCAATTGACGACCTCGAAACTGAACGTTGAGTGCCTACATTTATTTTGAAAAAGTGACGCTTTTTACAAAACAGATTAGGGTCGGCACATAAAAAAACTTATAATCACGACTAGTTCGGCTATATAGATTAATTTTATGGTAGATGGAAAGTTTACTACTATTTTAAAATTACTAGAATTAGAGAATTACTACCCAGCGAGCTTGCATTTTATGTAATTCATACCCCGAACCTCGATCATCCCATCGTGGCGTATTTATAAATGTCGCGGTTAAACTGATTAAGGTGCCTATTCTTTTCTCGACACCATTGATTTCGCGTCGGAACGTTCGCGAACGTTCGATTAGACGATTCATCTCACGTATCGCGTACGACTCGCGTACTAGAATTTCGAATTGTAAGCATTAAAAACCGACGTCAAAATAAATCGTCCATTTTTCTTCGTTTCGACGAACATCCGAACGTCGAAATTAATCGAGCCCTTCGTCGAAGCAACAATTTTCGTAAATTTAAATGCGTAAACTCGATAAATTCACTATCGACTCAAAAAAAAACAAAAACAGATGAATCCTTAACAAGAAATTGTAACGTTTATGTGTAGTAACGTCGTACGTTGCGAAACCCAATGTGGAGTAAGGATAATGGACCCCCAACGTGAATCAATTCGGTGTCTGATTGTTTCCAGCCAGGGCTGTTTAATGGGATAGAGAAATTCGCGGCTGTATCAGACACAACGGATTGTAGACGAGTTCATAATTGAGGATTTCATAAACGTGTTCGTACGATAACGTGCAGCGGTTAAATTGCGGTCGATGCGCGTTTTTTCTTCTTCTAGATTCGGGTTGGGAAGAGGGGCGGGGGGCGGTGTCGCAACGAAACGGCCGAATAAGTAAATTTAATCGCCGGCACTCGGGGTGTCGACGAATCTGCAATATTTATTCGGTGGTCGCGTTATTAACAAAGCTGTCCTGCTTTGTCTCAAAATTGTCTTCAATTTACTAGATGTTTATTACAGTCGACTATTGTAGCGACTCAATTTCACAGAATGGCATTTCTTACAATAAATGCTGGCTTATATCCAGACTTGTCAATCTTATTTAGTTATTATAAGAACGAGAGGGTTCGGTTATTGTGGTTCTTTCTTAAGTAATTCGCCCCGAGAAAAATTACTAAATATCAAGCGCCGTTATACTTTTAGGAGACGGCTCTCCCGAGTTCGATGGTGCTTTTATTTTAATCTCACGTTTAATTTAGTTTTAGATTTAAAAGGGCACCGCGATAATGTCCGCGAGCAGTTTTCGACGAGAGCACTTTAGGCTTCCGGACGACATCGACAGTTGCAGTTATAATTATGAAATTATCGCGGGATCGGTTTGTATAGCTGTATTCGATATTGGGCGATTTCGAAGTCACAAAGAAAACTTGACGGTGTTTTTTTGTTTTTTTTTTTGAAAAACGAAACGCGAAATTCGGTTAAAACTATCAGAGGAACTGTTCGAGTCGGCGTTGCCAATGTAAGGCGTCAATATCATCATTTAAAAACCCTGTATGTAGCGAAAACCGTCGACAATAAATACGAGCCATAAAATTGTTATTATAACGAGTGCAGTAAAGTGTGATCGATGTTCGAGTGGCGCAATAATAGAAATTTTTCACACATGAGTCATACGCGATACAAAAGACGAATCGTGTACGTAATCGAAAGTTCAAGAACGTTTTAGCATAATCAGCATCATTGTGGGTTGAACAACAACCACAAACCATTAGTCGTCTAGTTTTTAGAAACTGGGCATTTTCAGAAGCTCAGTGCGACGCAGTTTAAAGTTTAAATTGATCATTATTATCGACGTCACGGGTTCGTCTAATGGTGCTAAAAAATGTAAACTATAGTATATTGTGCAACTAGTGCGTGAAGTCCACGAGTGAAAAGCTTGCAACACGAGCCGCAGGCGAGTGCGTACGCATGCGTTGTGCGCGCTATATTTTTTCTACGACCCTAAATAAATTATAGACTTATCCCGAATTACCACGATTACCACAATTATTATTTAAGACAACTGTCGCGACATTCCAAAACAAATCAAGCCCAGTAATCTGCGCGTGAAATTACACGATATACGTGAAACGTGTGTTTCGCACACGGGAATAAAATCATTTTTTAGCGATGAAGTACATTAGATTCTTTTACTTACGATTAATGGGAGAATACGTCAATGAGCGAAACTGCCACGTTTGAGGAAGTGCGAATTTACGATCCATCGTATACAGGGCGAGTCATTTAAAACGGTGATCATTTTGAGCATTTATTATAAAAAAAAAATCAATCTTCCAGTTTTTTAGTTATCTGTATGTCTATATAGTAATTTAAATTAAATCAATGTTTAATAAATTATTAAACAATCGATACCCGATTTAAACGATAGGTATTTATTATAAAGTCTTATCTGGTATATTAGCTGTTCTTGTATGATACGATATGACGGCCCGGACTGTAGATTTCAATGGTATATTACGTGAGTGACCTTCCACTCGCTTCCGGCCGTGCGACGATAAGGATCCCATAAAATTGATAACAGAAAATAAGTAATAAAACTTCGAACCAAACTAACTAAACGTTACGCGAAACCGCACGTGTTTGATTAAGGGGTTACATACCTTTCTCCGATCAAAAAAATAGAAAAATTTTTTTTTCTAATACTACAACCTTTTAAAATTATAATGCTGCAAAAATTATTTGAAAATTCGAAAAATTGACTATGTTATAACTGTTAGAAGCCCGAGCGGTCGCCTTGGGCGGAGCACTCATTACAGTTCTTTGAGGGACATTTGGCCGCTGGGCGCACACACTGACGTTTGTACCTTTTCAAATGAGTAACCCATTATGTTCGCTCAGTCTCGTTTTCGTCGCTACGAAGGCAAGTGGCAGCGTAGACTTTCAATTTACAAACGGAAAAAAGTATGATCGTGTCATCTCTCTATTCAGCTTTTTTTTTTCGTCCATGGGTGGACATATGTGCTTCCTCCACCCCCTCCATGTGTTTCTCTCTTGTGCCAGAGCAGTTTCCATCGTTTTCTTCGGGAATTCGTAGCAGCCTCTAATCTTCCATAAGGTTCTCTGATGCCATAGTAGTTTCGTTTCCGGTCTGCCGGGAGCCGAGGGCTCACAATTTGTATTCACATGGAGAGGTTTTGAGGGTAGATGGCCGTAACTCACCACGCTGGCCAGACGGGTTGGCGATCGTGTCATATTCGAGAAAAAAAGGTTCTCGAGCGTAGCTTCTATTCGGGATAATGAAGGAGCCATAACATTGTTAAATATAATACAGGTCGTGCAAATTGACAATGCTCATCGATGGGTCAAAAAAGAAGACTCGCGGCGACTGGTTCTTGTTGAACGCGCAGCGCTTTGTGCGACGAAAAACGAGGAAAAACATTTCAAAACACAAATCGGACGAAGCCGCAACATCCATAAATGAGCCATTCGGCGTGTGAGTAACAAAAAAAATTCTGTTCCTTCAATTTACCTCAACATGAACTCACCATCAACAGGCAAAACTTTGAACGTGTTTTTCTCGAAACAGTGTTTTCCGGATCTCTGGAACCACTGTGCCGATTTCTGTGAAATTTTGCACACACATTCTCTATACAATTATCTAGTCTTTATTATAGGATTTTTTCGATATCTCTTTTTTTGAATTTTTTATAAATAAAAAATGAATCATTTTTTGGCCGAAAATTGCCTCGTGTTCTATTAAAAGCCGCCATTTCGTCAAAAATGAAAATTTTTAAAAACGGCTACGATAAAGACTAGTTTCATCTATCCACTTTAACGGTGGTGGTTTTTTTTTTGTTTTGTTTCAGACGAACCTAACCGGAGTTACCCCTATGTCGACGCTTTTTTGAAGACAAGATCGGTGAAATTAATTATTTTTAATTTTTTCCTCCACAAAGGAATAAATTATTATATTGCTGAAGAGACATTTATTTTTGGGCATGTAACCCTTAACACTTCTCCTAGGTGTTACAGAAATTCAATAATCATCACTATTACAAAAACAGAAATGGGAAATAGTTGCCGTTATGATTTATTTAGTTATAACTTAACCAAACCTATATGATGTCACGTCATCAAAACAAGCTTACTAGATGATGACGTTTCACACAGTACCTCGTCACCTCGTATCGCGTATTTTACAGTTTTAATAAATTGTAGTCTTTCTTTATACCATCTAATATGTGCGCAAGTAAATTATCTATAGAATACGTCATTTTCCAAATTTTAAACCGATTTACAAATAAACAATCTAGTAACTTTTTGTTGATGACGTGAACATCATATAGGTTTGGAAAAGCTATAGATTGTTTTTTTGTAATTCAGTTTAAAGTTTGGATAGTGACATATTCTATGGATGATTTACTTGCGCACATATTAGATGGTATACAGAAAGACTACAATTTATTAAAACTGTAAAAATACGAGGTACGAGGTGATAGCACTGTGTGAAACGTCGTCATCTAGTAACCTTGTATTGATGACGTAACATCATATAGGTTTGGATGAGCTATATCACTATATATATACGATTCATAATTTTAGAAAGTCGAAAATCATAAAAATTGATCGTGCAATTTATTTTCAGGCAATGTTAAAACGAACGAATTTTATTAAACGATTATTACATCATCTTATTCAAAAAAACGTCAATCGATCGCCACAAAAACAATATGTTTAAACAACGTTTCTATGGCGTTTCGGCAAAATAAGCAGGAAAAACCTATACAACGCGCATAACTAAATAAAATATTTATTAAGCCCATCGCGAAACGTTCGTCGCGTTACATAACGAACGAGGGGGGGGGAGAGTGGAGGCGCGCAACTTTTTGGTGGTCGAATACATTTTCCTTAATAGGCAGCAGCTTCGGTAATCAATTTACCACCATTTATCCGCATCTACATTTCCTTCAATTTCCTGGCCACGTATCACCTTCCCCGTTATCTTCAATATTTACATTTCCCCATTTGCTTTCCATTACTTATTTTGAGGCCCCGACGTAATCTGCCATACGTTTCGCTCTTATTTCTGTTCGATTCGATTCGTAGGCGCGTACTACGTCCGTTGCGCGAGAGCGAAACTTAGATGACGTTCTGCACAAACAGAGAACCAGAGCACGCAAGTCTTACCGGAAATATTCAAATGAATTTCTAATCTTCTATCGTTCTAGTTGCTACAGTTGCGGTCGTTCTCTTTTTACTATCGGGATTTAGACCGTGTCGATCTCGCTCTATTTTGAACCCCCTTAGGTCGTTGCCGTCATCCGCCGCAACCCTTGCAGTCGATGCCTGGTGACGGTATTGTTAAGGGAAACAAAAATATTTTTAAATCTAGACGTCAGTTCGAAACCGCCCCTCCCCCGCGCACTCGCCACCACGCCGCCGTAACATTTTCGATCCGTCCGATGATAAAATTCGTTGGGCCGTTGCGGTGTCGTTGTTGCACATTTTTGCCGATTAGGTGCACGGAGGAAGTTCCGGTGAATCCGTCCCCCACCCCCCTTGCGGCAACGGAGCCGTATTTATATACTAAATGCATTTTATTAATGCCGCTTTTGCGTAAAGATATAACTGTTTGCATATTGATATTTCATTAGAATTTGAGTGAATGGTTAAAACGGTACCCGCAGCTGGCAGATCGTTTGGATTTTCGGCGTCAGCTCGCGTCTGAAAGCCGTAAGAGCATTAAAAGGACGCGCTTCCCCGTTTTCCTTTTCCTGTGCTGTTACTTTACCGATTCAGCCCTTAAAAGCACCGCTCACAGTGCGCGATTCATAATTTATAGTAATTTAACAATGCACGAAGTATGGAGAACGGGGTTGCGCATTTTTGTACGATATCCATCGTAAAAGGGTTGTGCGCGCAAAACGAAAACCGTGTAAAATCATTTTTAAAGAGGATTTGCATGATTAAGTGGCGTGTTTATTTAAAAAGCGGCCACCAGTTTAAATATAATGGGATATGTTTTATTTAATATGCCGCGGTCAGATTATGTACTTGTAACCTTAAATACTCGACGAAGGGGGTTGTTTTTAAAACGTTCACGTTCAAGCAAAAAATATGGATATGGGGGCGGCGTACGCGGAAAATTCCGACTTTATTAATTTTAATTTAACGCCCCCGCTCGCGATCTGCAGAAATTGTATCGATCGCGATCGAAGTTTTCTCGGGAGAAAATTTTAGACGATTTTCTAAAATCCCATTCGTGGCGTGAACTTTTTCAATTTCGCACGAGAAAGGGCGTCCGGCCTCGCGTCGTCGCATCAAGCGAAGTTATTAAAATTGCACGTAATTAAACGTTTGTACGTAAATATACGCGTTACATAGATTTATGTACTACATAATCACCATTTTGTAATATATGGAAAGTTTTAATTCGTTTAGAATAGTCGCGCGTGTCGCAAATACGATTTACATAACGTGCACTAATAGATTGGATATTAAATTCGTCCCCAATTGTTAAGCCCCGATGGCAGTTGTTTTAGGCCGCATTATTAACGGAAAAGTATTGAATAAATTTCGCAATATTAGACGCGCAATAAGTCAAGAATTAGCAATAATAAACTTTACGACCGATCATTAGCGGATACGGCGTGATTTTTATGAATGGAGGCCAACCCCAAACGAAAACGTTCTCCTTTCGGGAGTTAAATAAACCGTAAAACTTGGTTAAAAACGATTTGTAAGTGGTGGCGAAAAGCGCTTCGGCCACAAAACAACGGTTAAAGAATGACATTTGGCGGATATCGCGGCGCGGGTGGGAGGGAGGGTGGGGCGGGGGACGTTGTAGTGCGGTATGCAGATGAACCGATGAACGTATATAGTAGGGGGAGCAGGCGGTAAATGGCAGTGGATGATTGATCGGCGAGCTAATTGGATGATCGATGGGTTTTAGTTCATCAAGCACCGCGCCTCGAGTCCTGCACAAACCCTCCACTGGCGGCCACCCCACGCGCTGCACTCGAAAATTAGGCCGACGCACGTCGTTCTTCCGAACAAAAATTGACCGAAAGAGTTTCGGTTTTAGACGTCAATCTTTATCCCAGACACTCTCGCAAAAAAATAAGGGCTAACGTAATGTGATGTTGATATGTGGATTCTCGAGGAGCTCACGAGAGCCGAAAGAGAAAACGGCGATAAGAACTCCTTGATCCTGAGGGGACCCGCTAGTCCGTCGACGAAAAAATGAAACAAAGAATTTATTTTGCCGAGCGTTTATGGCATTTAACTTGCAAATGTTATGGTTTTATTCAGTATGTAGCTAAAGTGGGAGTCATCACCTTTGAATATTTTTATTGCGCCGCGCCGCGGCGGTTTAGAGGCGAGAGAGCGCGACCCGGATTTTTCTCGTTTTACCGACAATAAAATTCGCCCCCGTATTTCGTTTTTATTTATTTTATCGTTGTCTTTGTTATATAATATTTGAATGCGCGCGTAATTTCGTATTGTAATTTATTGCGACGTTAATTAAGAATGGATTTTGGGGAGCGTTGGTTACCTAATAATACTGTTATTATTATTTTCGTTGGCGAAACTTAATATCTACGTGTATAATTATTACGGGCAGTAACCGGCACTGAAGGACCGAAGGGTCAAAAACTTTTAGACAAGTTTTAAAGAAAATTGATTATAAACAGAAAGAGAAGTTTCGACGGTTCGGATAAAAAGGCCAAAATAATTTTATTCGAGATGCAAAAACATAATAAAGACGTTAGTCGTAGGTGTATTATGACCGACCACCGCGTTAAAGGGCAAAAGGCTCTATCACAGCGCAGACGTCTTAGTCCGGGAGGTGATGACAGATTTCATAACACCATTTTCTCAAAGTTAATTTTTTTTTACTAGTTACCCTAATAATATGTAATATGAAAATGCACGTCTTCCATCACACCCCCACGACAGGGTGGTACAGGAGAGTTGCAATTACTGCAATAAATTTGGAAAAAAAAAACTTATAGCCTCATACACGAAACTTCTTGTGTGTATTACTTTATATATAAGAAGTTTAGAAAACATCGTCTTCCGATGATAATCCACGACAAACCTTGTCTTCCACCCCCACAATTAAACGCATAAAAAATGTAAAAAAAATTTACAGCCGCAAGGATGAAACTGATAACTTTGCTTGTTTTCATACTAGCAAATACAAAAAAAAAGATCGTCTTCCAGATCTATGAATATTTGAGTGCAACAAGCAACTGACACGTCTATACGACGCTGAATCGAAAGACGCGTCGTTCTTATTGCGAATTACTTTGTAATACATCTTTTACCATGAAAATCAAGACTGAAATATTTTTTTAAATTTGTTGAGATGCTTCAGATAAACAATATTCAGCAATATTATTACTACACTTTTCGACATTAAGAAATAATTTTTATAAAATTTTCCATTTGATAATATAATTTTTTTTTTCAAATTCCATTGAATGTTTTTACTAAAATAGACATAAATTGTATTAAAAAATTTCATTCCATCATTTTTATAAGAAAATTCTATATTTATGTACAGATTGTGGATTGTGATTGTACAGATTTTGACGATGTTTTAAGACCATTCATCTACATCAAATTGATCAATCGAATCATCTGTTTCATCCAGTGTAACATTGAAATCTTCGATATCGGAATTATCTGTTGCAGCATCATCTCTTTCGTCTGATTGATCTTCGTCTTCTCCTGCATTTACTTCTTTGTGTGTAAATGTAAAAATATAATATTTTATTAAGGACTACCGAATTATTGTTATATAATTTCATAAGTTTTATTACAATACCTTGATTTTCTTGCGAATTAATTGCTATGTCATCGACAGATTTTAGTAATTGATCACCTTCAAACCATTGGAAAATGAGTTTATTTTCTGATTCTTCCCAACCATAATCAGTGGGAGAGAATTCTGTTGGTTGTGGAAGATAAGCATGTCTCCATAAATGTGCAATGTACGCAGTTCGTTGTAATTGCTTCTGCAGCTCTGCTTTGCAAGGTGGTAATACTGCTCCATCGATGATTTTGTTCGTTTTCATGAAAATAGCTACACGAGCCTGATCAATGTCAGCTATTTTTTTTAATCCGTACATACGGCATACAAACTCTTCAATAATCGTACAAACTGCTGATAAGTCGCCGGTATCCAAATCGCTCATTTTTTCAAAAGCGTCTATGTATTTATCACAATTCCTCAAAATAGTAAATGGGCGATTTTTACCTTTTCGATAAAACGATGGGTTGTAATCGCAACCCGTTAGGGCGTGAAAAGCTGGTAACGCATTACATAGTTTTACTCCTAATTTATTGTACAAGTTCGTAACATTGACAAATCTTTGAAAATTTCCGGTGCCACATGAATCCATAATTTTACATCCTTTCTCATGTGTGTCATATTGCCCAGCAATATGATCAAGATGTCAGTGTCAGAGCATCGCACAACAACATTGGCTTCACAATCGATGTTGCTTATGCGATAAGTAATTTTTGTATCAGCCTCTTCGTGTTGAGGACATGTTAAAACGTCGTCGAGTGTTTTTCTTACTTTTTCATTAACAATTTCGTATTTATAACAATATTCGTAGTTCAAATACACAGTTTTATTCTCAATGAATGGTACGTAATCACTTAATTCCCAGTTAGAAATGAAGAAATTAACTAATGCTTTTTTAAAATTTACGTTTTTTTATTTCTGAGCCGAAATCTGCTGGCCGTCTCTGATCTGCTCCGTTAATGAAATAAGGGCGATCTTCTCTTGTACCTCTCAATAAACGTTTCATTATCCTTTATAGATGGTGACATATACTGATCGAATATAATAATGATCGTTTTTGCTTTATCGGCTACACACATTTTCAAAAATTTCTGGGAAATACCACCGAAAGTCAGTGGTATTTCCTTCATTAAATGCAGTAAAAAAAATCCATCATGAACAATAACGTCAGAGAATACTGGTTGATCGTTAGTCGTACAATGCGTTATGCGTTCAATTGTGGGGGTGGAAGACAAGGTTCGTCGTGGATTATCATCGGAAGACGATGTCTTCTAAACTTCTTATATATAAAGTAATACATACAAGAAGTTTCGTGTATGAGGCTATAAGTTTTTTTCCCAAATTTATTGCGGTAATTGCAACCCTCCTGCACCACCCTGTCGTGGGGTTGGGATGGAAGACGTGCATTTTCATATTACATATTATTAGGGTAACTCGTACAAAAAAAATGAGTCTTGAGAAAATGACCCGAAAATTTCTGTCGTCACCTCCCGGACTATCTCGTTTTGTATTAAAGAAATTAAATCGATTAAATTTCTAATAATTGCCCTTCCCCAACCCCGATTTTAATTAACCTTAACCATTTAAAGCGAATTTATTTCAATTTCGTGGATGTTTTACAATAAACGTTCGACTAAATTGTAAGTAAATTCGAATCGAAAATTTCCGGGCAGATATTCATTAGATCATCTCGAACTGCGACCTTCGACGCGACAAAATCAAAATCGATTAAATACGATTTCGGTTGAAAAATTAATCGGCAACCTATAGAAGTTTCGGAATCCAATCGAACGCATTGAATATTTTCGAGTTATGCCTCGAAGCACGTACCGCACAACAAAGTCGCGTTCCAACAGGAAAAAAAAATCCGGTTAAAAAAGTCGAAAGGGCGCCGCGCGACGCGGCATAGCTGAAAATCCGACGGACGATGGAATTCGTTAATTTTTGGGCATTAACTTCTTCCCATCGAATACGAATGAAACGTGTATAGCGACCGGCGACGTCGGCGTCGGCTTCGACGTCGGGGGTATTGCTATAGATGATGCGGCCGTGTAAATAGCGGCAAGGTAATTAATTTTGGCAAAAGATCAATTTATATCCATCTATAGGAAGCGCATTCTCCGATTTCCGTCGATACTTCCTCTTATTGGTTTCCGAGGCCGGGTTATAGCTTGGGGAGGCCCCGAGCCAGTTAGCACGGTCTTGCACTCCAGAGACAAGGACGACAATTCTCAATGATATCGGTCAGATAAACGTGCTACATTTTATCTCGTTCTTCTTTAAGTCGGCCGTCGGAAGCGTCCGTTCTTTTCTCGCCCCACGGCCGCAAATATTAACGAGGAGGATGCGAGGCGGGCGACGAATGCGGGTCAATCCAGTAAAGGGATTAGTCTGGTTTAGAGCACCGCCGTGTACTCTTAATGGAGTCAGATTAGCGCATACGGATGTGTTCTGCATGTAAGTGGAGAACGATGTTTGGTTTAACGGGTAAACGAGTTGTTTCTGTTTTTGTCGGACGCTATATTAGACGTTTTTTGTACAAGTTTTCAATTTAATCGTAAAAAATTATCGTTCGCCGCAACTAACTACAAGTATAATTTTCACATTAAATTTGTTCCTTTTTATGCCGCGCGAATCACCGACGTTGCACTTTAACCCTTAAAAGTCGTCGTATTATTAAACCAACTACTTCGAATTAATCTCGATTTTCCGAAAGAGCGTTTGCGGGGAGGGGAAAATTTAAATTCGACTCGAAATGCGGCAAATACGTACCGACCACACGATTTGGCCAAAAATCGTATTTTATTGTGGCGTCGGCGTCGTCAGCGCCGAGCAAGCGAACCTTTACGAACCTGGAGCTCGCTCGTAACGATCAAATTAAGTCGACATTGACGTATCGCGAGTTATGATCTTTACGAGGAAAAAACATAATTTCCTGTTTTTCATCTTATTGCAGGCAATCCCATTGTTGTAAATAGATCTTAAGGAGAGAATAAGTAAATTAGAAGACGTGATAACAATCTCCCCTTTTTTAAGAGGGAATCTAGACATCCGGCGATCCTCTTAAGCAGGCTATACGTATTACGGGGCTTTTTAAAAGGATCGCGCTGTTTTCTTTCGCGTTTTTTAAAGCGAGCCCCCGAGATATGAGCCATCCATTGGCGTGGATAAGGGTGAGCGATCTCAAGTGAGCAGCAAGTGTTTGGTTGGATGATTGCTGTTTAATCAGCATGTCTTGCGGAGTAATTTTTATCCTTATTAAGACGCCGCCTTTATGAAACCTTCGTTTTCGCAGATTACATTTTGTGTGCGCAGCAGAGTTTCCACTTTTTAGGTCAATTTTATTAAGGGAACGGCGGGGCATCGAAATTCTCGACGTTAATTTCTTAAAAATACCTTCACTTCAACCAGCGGCTTCTTTTTTGGCGGGAAAAAGAGAAACTACGGCGCGTTAAGACGTTCTGATCCCGTTTAAGAGGGATGAACGTGATCCCATTATGCTCTTCAAGAAAGCCGATCCCTTGTGAAGTCGACACCCTTGCCGTAACGACTCTTGTACGCGGATATTAAGATCCGCCTTTGTCATCAAAGCGCGCATTGACGCCATCAGCAGCGTATCGACACCACTTGACATGTGTAAACTTTAGAAACTTGAAATTATCCGCTCCCGGGCGGAGATAAAACGTCTGAAATATGCGACTCCAATAACCATTCATCCATCATACGCCAAGACGTGGGGAATAGGTAAGAAATAACGTCGCGTCGCTGCCATACGCAATCTGCCTGACGCTGGTGCCGCCGCCGCTCTTTCTATCTGATTACTCAACTTTTAAACGAATGATATCGTTAATAGAAATTTTCTTTATACTCACGTTCAAACTGAACTTTTATCGATTACGAAAAACTTAAGTAATTACGCGGCGACGACAAACAAGTTCACTAAACGACGATACGCGAACAAAAATAAAGCCAAAAACAATTTATAACGACGCGTCGCTCGTTTTTACGCGATATAAAACGTATGCATGGAAATGCGTACGCGCGAATAAAAAATTGCGAACTCTTTGTGACGTTGATAGAACAAATGATAGCAAGAACGAAACGACAAATTTGTCAAACGAAGGGAAAAAATGCGATCCGAGAAAGTGACGTAGAAAAGTCGTCGTTATACTACAATATGTCTGACTGAAAAATGCCATATAATTAGTCTCTCTACGTCGCCGCGCCGCGCCGCGCCGCGCCGTTTTGCTAACCTATCGAGGAACACAATTTCGCAAACCGACGTCGTCATATCCGGAATACATCGGCACCTAACGCGACCCGTCTGCTGGGAAATATGCAAACTTGAGGGAAAGATCGAACTTTTTTCTTCTTGAGGTGACAAATATAGAATTTGCATTTAAATAGGGTATTTCCATCTGTGATACGCGCACTTCGGTCCCCCTACCGTCCTCGAAGCAAACACTTGGCGCTGTTTACGAAATTAAACACACTGTAGATTATAAAAATCGAGAAGAGACAAGGGCTAATCAGAAATTAGAGATATTCCGCGCGGGCGGCGCGTTTCTTTTTCCCCCCCGGAATATATTTAAAGTTGCTTTTTCTAACGGCATGCTTTAGAATTGTTAATTCGGATAATTCACGTTTTTGTCCGTCGAACGATGATTAGCAACGCAATTTTCTCTTATTTTTTTTAATGTGAATATCGCACGAAATCGAATCATCGAAAAAAATACGATTGAAAAAAAAGTTCGCAGATTAATTGTTGTAGTTAATAACAAACGTGAGGCGAACTTTCACTTTCAACACAGAAATAACCGTAGGGGTTGCGCAACGCACATAAGTAGAAACAAGCTGGGCGTTAAATAACATCCCGAGATAAAAATTAGGATATCGATGACGTCGAGTAGTTGAAAAGGCACCTTTAATTCCTCGTTGATTTTGAAAGTTTATAGGTTTCTCTAAAATACAAGGGGCAAATTTTATTCTAACCTCTAACCTAACAACGAGTCATAGAGCTATTTATTGTGCAAATCTTATTTTAGGCGACAATTTAAAAAGTGTTAACAAAAAAAAGATTTAAAGAAAATGCTCGAAACCGTTTTGTTAAGTAATGCGAAAAAGTTATTTACGTTGATGCGATAAGTGCCTTACCTCCACGTCTCCACTAAGCGTCCCATTGCAGGTGAGTGAAGTTGGCACATCATGAAAAGCACAAACGAAAAAAATTGTGCTAATCGTTTGTGCTTTGTTTGTGCACGATATAAAAATTTTGCACGACACGCCGTTTTCGAGTTATTCAAAAATCAAAATGACGTGCCAACTTCACGCCCCGCACGTCATTTGGAAGCACAAACGACAAAAATTGTGCCAATCGTTTGTGTTTTGTTTATGGACGTTTATGCACTTTATAAAAATTTTGCACGACACGCCGTTTTCGAGTTATACAAGAATTAAAACCTGAACGCTTAGCACGTCGTCGTCGGAAGTATGTACAATCAAAAACAATATTGCAGTATTTTATAATATTTGTAATCATTGAAGAATTTTAGCATGGTTGGCCGTTTATTTAGGCGGTACGGAGTAGTATGGCCGTACCGACTATTACCATTTTTAAATTTTAGAAATTAAAAATTAACAAATCTACTTAAGCAGTGTACATTCAACTTTCTTAGATATAGATTACAATTGTATAAATCTTTAAAAATTCTATTTGATATTTGTGATATTGATAAGCAAGTTTATGAAAGATACATCTACCTATCAAAATCGTATATTTTTATTTCGTCTGTATGTGTTCCTTTGCGGTAATGGAAAGTTCCTTGATATAGAAATACGGTGAATTATTATTTCATTTTTGCCATAGATATTTGTGGAATTTTATGTAATTTATGTACAGTGTGATATAATACGGGAATAAAATTAAAGTAACTATTCTATTCATTGCTTAATAAGGGGAAATATACAAAGCTGCAAAACTATTTTAAATTTTGCGCCTTTATTAATGAACTAATTTGTATGAAATTTTTAGGATACATATTTTCAGTTTTGCTCTACATGATGGTAGATAAATTTTAAGAAAAATTGTACTGGTACAGCAATTTTCAAAATTTAAAAGCAGAAAATCAACGTTTTGGACCTACCAGCGTGTTATAACTCTTGCACATACCTATCGCGCCATTTACGACAAATCTTACTAACCTTCAATGATACCTACCTACTATTTATTTACACACATTATATACTACATTATATAGAGGTATAGGTACTTAAAATTAGAACGAAAAAAATATAGACGAAATACAGACGACGAAGAACCAAATGAGTAAGTATATTAATAAATGTTAGATTTTATATGCGGCCCGTGATAACTTATCATGAGCTCAATGTGGTCCAGATATAGATAGAAATAGATGTAAATTCTACATGCTTAAACAACCTATGTATATGGTTTAAACACCTAAGATAGGTTACAAAACAATTTAAAATCAAACAGTTTTATGTAATAATTAAAATGTGACTTAGGCCGATCTTTCTATTTTCAGCTAAAATCTAACAGATATTTTCCATGAAAACAATTGTCTGAACAAACGTTTCTATGGTAAATATCTGTCGGATAAATTTATCAGGAGATGGAAAGATCGGCCCTTAGTACACTTTTATTCTGAGGTACAGATACAGGTTTTTTCCAATACACCACCAAACCAGTTTGCGAACTGTCTGGTACATGCCTTCAACTAATCAGAATTTTAGAATTTACTCAACTGTCAAATTCTAAAATTCTAATTGGTTGAAAGCACGTGTCGGACGGTTCGCAAATTGGCGATGTGTTGGAACAAACTTCAAGTTCTATTGATAATAAATAAACAAAATTATATTATAACGTCGATTTAAATTTAATTTTTTTAAAAATTTTATTAGTTTGTAAGTAAATATTAAGTTAATCTACTTGTGCATATAATAAATGCATGGCTTTTACGTTAAATATATTTTTTTATTTGTTAGATATTTAATTATGTTGTAGGTAGTTATTTCATTGTTTCTGTATTTTATTATTAAAAGTAGATTTGAACATAGTAAATATAATAATCAGTATGATGTCGAGACTATAGGTATGTGTACTACCTTTGATTATAGGTACTACCTAATTAGAAATCTTCTCAGACTAGAATGAAGTAGAACAGTGCATCTTATCGTTAGTAACTTATATTTAGATTTAATCTTATCATTAATATTAATAAGTTTTTGTACCTAAGTTATATGGTAAATATAAGTGTTTATATAATGAGTGTTTTTAAATTATTAGAAATTATTAATCGTTGTACGTTATTTTTAACTTAATCCAAATAGTCCTGAACTATCCTACTTTATATTGTTTTTAAAATTTCCAGTTTCTCTCCTGATTATTTAAAATTTAAAGATAATGTTACTATTTAAAATAGGATCTCCTTTCAAAAAGACAGTAGTTATACAAGTTTTAAGAAAATAGATATGATATGATCTGCATTCTTGTACTTGTACGAAAATCAACTACTTTCAGTAGAAGAGTACGTTTACATAACTTGAACAACCTTGTATAAATAGTTAATATTTTTTAACGTGCTGATTATAAAATTCCCGATAGTTACAAATGTTCCAAGAAGTATTTAGATACCTACTCATGAATGCTGTAATATTGTTTTTGATTGTATGTATCTTCAACAACAACGTGTTAAGCATCAGGTTTTAATTTCTGAAAACTTGAATAAAATTTTACAATGTGCAGAAACGTTCATAAACAAACCACTAACGATTTCACAATTGTTTTCGTTTGTGTTTTCAAATGATTTTTCATTTTGATTTTTGAATAACTCGAAAACGGTGTGTCGCGCAAAAATTTTATATTATGCACAAACGAAGCACTAACGATTCCTACAATTGTTTTCGTTTGTGGTTCCAAATGATTTTTTATTTTAATTTTAAAATAACTCGAAAACGACGTGTCGTGCAAAAATTTTATATTATGCATAAACGATCACAAACGAAACACTAACGATTGCCACAATTGTTTTCGTTTGTGCTTCCAAATGATTTTTTATTTTGATTTTAAAATAACTCGAAAACAACGTGTCATGCAAAAATTTTATATCGTGCACAAACGTTCACAAACGAAGCAATAACGATTGCTACAATTGTTTTTGTTTGTGCTTTCAAATGACTTTTTATTTTGATTTTTGAATAACCCGAAAACGGTGTGTCGTGCAAAATTATTTATATCGTGCACAAACGTCCATACACAAAGCACAAACGATTGGCACATTTTTTTTCGTTTGTGCTTCCAAATGACGTGCTGGGCGTGAAGTTGGCACGTCATTTTGATTTTTGAATAACTCGAAAACGGCGTGTCGTGCAAAATTTTTATATCGTGCACAAACGATTGGTACAATTTTTTTCGTTTGTGCTTTTAATGACGTTCCAACTTCACGCACCTTCCCATTGCTACCCCCAATAAATAGAAACTTTTAAACGGCAACCCTTTACTTTTATTTCGATACGTTACTAAATTCACTACTAATAATAAGAGTTGGCCTTGACAAATCAATAAAATAAGAACTACTCTTCGTCCAAACCTATATGCAACACGTCATCAATGAAAGGTTACTAGATGACGACGTTTCACACAGTGCTGTCACCTCGTAACCTCGCATTTTGACAGTTCTAATAAATTGTAGTCTTTCTTTATACCATCTAATATGTGCGTGCGCAGGTAAATCATCTATAGAATATGTCACTTTCCAAACTTTATATCGAATTACAAATAAACAAACTAGTAACTTTTTTTTTGATGACGTGAATTGCATATAGGTTTGGATAGGTCGTACGTAGATAAATGGCAAATTATATTTATGGATTCGTGTCAGTTGACATTTATATCAGGTCTTACTATTTGCTAAATGAGAAAAGCCTAGTTGCAAATATACATTACATCCTGACGCGAGCGACTTCTGTTATTTCTATAAGGTTATCAAGTTGCGCAGTTTTATGCGTTTGCACAGACCTGATGTAAGTGTCAACCGACATGAATCAACGCAGACGATGCTTATGCCGAACAGTCATTAATTTTTAGTAGACAAGGCGCCATCTTTAAAAGGTCCTTCACACCCGTTTTCGAAAAGGGGCGATTTAACCCAAATCATCTCTAGAATTCGAAGTTTTCATTTGTCGGGAGAGTTTCCGGACACCCTTTTCATATTTGCCAATTCAGATGGCCGATGGACTGGTGCAATGTGTCTTCTGTCGGGAAATGCTTGTTTTAATTTATAAGATCACACCACGAAAAACCAGCAATCAAAGTAGAAACCGCAGGATGATTTTCGATCAATTTTTGACGATACAATAGACATTCTCCGCCACTATATCTCTTCCCAGTAAGCTATCCAGACTCCATCATCGAATGCGTTTATTATTATTTTTTTAAATTGTAAAATACAAGAGAGCATGGTTTTCGACGCCGAAATAAAACGTAGGCACTCATCCGAATAATCACGTAGCCCGTTTAATTACGCGGAGGCAAAGCGCGAACGGCCGCCATAAATATTCTTTCGAATCGGTAATGAAATCTTCAAGGAAAAGGACCAAAAGAAAGGGAGTTCCCGATATCTAAAATCAAGTGTTTGCACGGGAAACCAAGAGCTGTTTAAAATATCAGCACCGATAATTTAATTAAGCGATCCCTTTTAAACGTTTCTTTGTGTTGGTGTAAGCAAAGAAGCCGAAAGAATCTGATCCGCAGACCCGCCCCCGTTCATTGTATTTTTATTGCGTTCTTTGAGGGGAATCTCTGCATCTTACACGGGCCGGCCTTTGTTAAAGACGAGCCCGTTTATTTCCTCCAGGTGTGTACGTACGCGCGGTCTCCTCCGCTCGATTATGATTATGTATTATTTATTAATTTTAAAATGCTCGTTCAACTTTTACCGAAAAGTCGTTTGCGAGCCATGCGTTATTCATGGAAGGAAAAGCTCCCTCGTGATGCATGTATGGCAAATAGAGCTATCTGCTCGTGATATATTGACATTAAGAGGGTCGGCACAAAGGCCGAATAAAGTGACCGGAAGCTACACGGAACCCGTTCGACCTGCAAATAAGATGTTCCGGTACGACGCTCGCTTTCCTACTGCGTTAACACTTGTTTATTGTTTGTTTAGACTGTTTGCCTTCAATTTTATTCTTGCCCGGTGCGACGCGAACGTTTGTTTTCGGATAGGTGGAGACCTAATGCTTCGGTTTCATCGAACGCGAGGAGCGATTTCTAAGTAATCCTTCATGTTGCGCGCGAGGGATTTATCATAAATTCATTTTACGCAGTCATACGTGGCGCGTTTCGAGGGTCCCTAAACGGCAATTGTTCGTCTTAAAGTGTGTCATCTACATGTTGATAAGATATTTTCCAGTTCTTGAGAGGTAACATGGGTAACTCCCAGAGCTCGTCACCTTCATATCATATTCTCAAGTGTTTACGTGCCAAGTTGGGGAATGTGGAAGAAGATGCTACATTTTTATTTTTATCTGCCTTTCTGGCGCATGAATATTTAACAAGGAAGCAGACTTAATCTGTGCCAGGGGAGCGGAAAGTAGCCAATATGAGTTTCTTGGCGCGCCCCGCACTCGCGCCGAGCCGTTTTCCGCGAACAACCGCCGCGAAATTAAGGCGCAAATGATTTTTGATTTATGAAAACACACAGCCTACTTACTTTAGGCAAATGTAGGACTTGAGCGCTACGGGGATGATGGAAGCACGGCAGCTTGTAGCGGCGTATTAGTTAAATACCCAGCGCACCCAGCATAATAGCAGGACATGTTATACGGCTTCATAAAAATCAACCCCGTTCCGTTAGGCCTGTATCGTAAAAACCAATAAGCGGGTAGGTTAAAACAAAACCGCGCTAAAAGAAGGGGACGCGGTGAAACAGGAATTCACGGTAGAAAATATTTCAAGGTAGGGGGAACGAATCGTTGAAAATTTTATATATATATATATGAAAACGGTGTTCGCCGAAAACATCTGCTTTTATACGAAAGAGAGCCCTTTTATCAGTTCCAATTTGCTCATATGGATTTAACGTACAATACGAGCCTTAGCCCGAAAGGATTACCAGTCTCTTAATTAAATGAACCGCGCTGGCGTTGGAAAGGACAAAGCAAAAGTACGTTTTTCTCCGGGATCCCTTATGGAAAGCCACTATGTCAAATTAATTTGTTTAATTCAATTTGTGGCGTTCAAGTGCGGATAACGACGTTAAAGGTCGTCCAAAAAAAAAAAGGAAAACGTTACGGCAAGATGGAACCGTCGCGAGACGACGACCGTTTTCGACGCCCAAAAATTTAAAGGGCTCCTCATTTGTTGAATTCGATAAGGCAAGTTTCTAATTAGGGGAGGACTTCAAGTGGTCATCTTTACGATGCGTGGTCGTTTACAATTTTTTTATGACGAGTTTTGCGCGTTTGCTCGCGTATTACGCCTGAAAAGTTTCACATTTTAATATTATCGAGAAGCCGAAAATTTCGAATCGAGATTACTGCTTTCCGTTCCTTATTCAAATTAATTTTAAATAAACCACTTAATCGTTGGAAAATATTTTATTACCGAAACGGCTATTTAAAACGTATTAATAAATAATACGTAGCATTGAAATTAACGTATTTTACCCAACGAACGGCGAAAATTGTTCGCGGACGCGTTACAAAAGTCGAACTTGTTTTCAAACGCGAAGTTTTTCAGTTTTAAGCGTTTCAATTAAAGCCGCGCAAGACGTACCTATGTTAAGAAATTAATTAATTGATCGGTTGCATCAGAAACGAAACTAAAATTTGGACAAGTTCGACAAAAATCTTTTTATAAACCACATTCGTTCGGCAGGCAATTAGTAAAAGTAGTCGTCGCCAAACAAATTTTGCTTTTTTTCCAAGACTTTTAGTATTTTTCATAATTTCAACGTGTTTTGGACCCAAGTGGGTCAAAAGAAACCTTAAACGACACGTTCGAGATTTCTGATTTTAAAGTACTTAATAACAATAACTCATACGCAAGGTCTTATTCGATCGAATCAAGCCGTGCATGATTAGAGTGCTAGTCGCTCGATTAACCTTCTAGGTGCGCTCACGGTTGCGGGTTCGAATCCCGCTGCAATCGTGGCTGCTTGTGAACGTAATTAAGAAACATGAAGAGCAACGGCTAGATATGCTACCTTATCATCCCCGCTATTAAATACTTTATAAACAAGTGCGGCACACCATCACACAACAACGCACACTACACAGACGCCGTTTCTAAGAAACGTAGATTGGGAAAATTATTCGTTTCGCCCTTGTTCTTAGACGGTACATGATAAAAAAGCAAAGCCGCGCCTTCTTGGACGACCGACGCGACGCCTCGTAAAATTTTACAAAAGAAATAAAACGAGGATACTTTCTTAACTTAAAGCCGGCGAACCAATATTGGAAGATTCGCTTCATTATTAAGGCATTAATTAAAAACGTGTCTATTAGTAAACTTCATGCCCGAATACACATCCTGCCCTTTCTTCCTGTTAAACGCCCGCCCGATTACGGGAGACGACGGGGCGGTAAATAAAACGGGTGCACTTAATGAGAAATCCAGATAATCTTCGCAAACAGGATATCATTATGCGGAACGACAATAAAAAAAAGCCCCGTCTAATACTTTACGCAGCGTCCGAACACGAGTCCGTCTTCTTCTGTTCGGTGTATTGTGCTCGACATAATTGCGGAAGCGTCGTATTCTTGTGCGTTAATTACCTAATGAGAGATGTGACAGTTCCGTGTTTCACTAACTGAACTGCCGGCAACTATTAAGTGCACAACATCTGATTACGTAGATGCAATCGAACGACGTCGTCGACGTACAAGAAACACGGCTTTGGGAGTGAAAAGGGACGACGGCGTTTCGTGCAGAAGTCGTCGTCGTCGCCGTCGACGGCGCTTGGAGACACGAGAGAGACGTCGAGCGAACGCGACGCAGGAAGGGAAAGCAACCAGTCAACCAGCAGGCTAATTAGTTGATTTGTAGTGGCTCAAGGGGTCTCCTTCCCTCTAATGCAATCTAAATTTTTCATTCCGCCGTGCTTCTCTCGGGAAGCAAACGGAAGAATGAGCCGGCCGGAATCGACAACAACTTCTGCTCCACGCGAATTCCAAATGATTGCGCGTTACATGTACATTTTCGATTCGCGTGCGTACTTATTTTCGCCCAAAGTTCGAACGCACGAGCTCTTTTGCTATCGGATTGTCGAGAAAGTACTTATTATTATTAGATTCTCCAAAGTTTTGTTTAAAAAATCGGTGTTCTACAAACATTTTTTTTGAATAAATCGAGTCTAAAAGTGTTTTCGTAATTTCTAATTCGTTAATTGTTTTCTTATGTATGTACAGTCGATTCTCGATTTATCGTGGTGAAGTAAGATTTCAACCTTACTGGTTCTGTGGTTCTTCAGAACCACGCTATATCAAAATCCCGCGATTTATATAAAAAATACAAAATTTATTTATCAGTAAACGTAAAATTACACGAATAAAATACAAAATAAGATTTGTAGTCAGCATTAAAATGCATAGATCAGTTGGAAATTAAAAATAAAACAGTTACGATTAATGTTTAAAATTAAAATTTTTTAACCCCACCCCCCGGTGACCCTTAGGCCGGAACATTAGTAATAACCAAGAATAATAGAAAAAACATGACAGATACAAAATTTTTACTCGCCCCCCAAGTTTTGTTTAAAAAATCGGTGTTCTACAAACATTATTTGAATAAATCGAGTCTAAAAGTGTTTATGTAATTTCTAATTCGTTAATTGTTTTCTTATGTATGTACAGTCGATTCTCGATTTATCGTGGTGAAGTAAGGTTGAAGAACCACGGTATATCAAAATCCCGCGATTTAAAAAAAAACCAAAATTTATTTATCAGTAAACATAAAATTACACGAATAAAATACAAAATAAGGTTTGTAGTCAGAATTAAAATGCATAGATCAGTTGGAAATTAAAAAAAAAAACAGTTACGATTAAAGTTTAAAATTAAAATCTTTTAACCCCCCCCCCCGTGACCCTTAGGCCGGAACATTAGTAATTACCAAAAATAATACAAAAAACATGACAGATACAAAATTTTTACTCGCCCCCCAAGTTTTGTTTAAAAAATCGGTGTTCTACAAACATTTTTTTGAATAAATCGAGTCTACAAGTGTTTATGTAATTTCTAATTCGTTAATTGTTTTCTTATGTATGTACAGTCGATTCTCGATTTATCGTGGTGAAGTAAGGTTGAAGAACCACGAAATATCAAAATCCCGCGATTTATATAAAAAAAAACAAAATTTATTTATCAGTAAACGTAAAATTACACGAATAAAATACAAAATAAGGTTTGTAGTCAGCATTAAAATGCATAGATCAGTTGGAAATTAAAAATAAAACAGTTACGATTAAAGTTTAAAATTAAAATTTTTTAACCCCACCCCCCGGTGATCCTTAGGCCGGAACATTAGTAATAACCAAGAATAATAGAAAAAACATGACAGATACAAAATTTTTACTCGCCTCCCAAGTTTTGTTTAAAAAATCGGTGTTCTACAAACATTTTTTTGAATAAATCGAGTGTAAAAGTGTTTATGCAATTTCTAATTCGTTAATTGTTTTCTTATGTATGTACAGCCGATTCTCGATTTATCGTGGCGAAGTAAGGTTGAAGAACCACGGTATATCAAAATCCCGCGATTTATATAAAAAAAACAAAATTTATTTATCAGTAAACATAAAATTACACGAATAAAATACAAAATAAGGTTTGTATTCAGAATTAAAATGCATAGATCAGTTGGAAATTAAAAAAAAAAACAGTTAGAATTAAAGTTTAAAATTAAAATAAAAAAGAATAGATAGCAGTTAAATTCGATAATTCTTCAAACAGTTTCAAATTTTTCAGTTTCCGACCACGATAAAAACCCGTAACCCGATAAATCGAGCGTCGACTGTATTTCAAAAATATTAAAAGTTTGTATTTTTTTTAGTATTTTGAAGTATTTCGAAGCCTACTTTCAACCTACTTAATTGAAGTTTTAAATTAATGAATGTACGTAAATTTAAGTCGAGACGATTTTTTTTTCAAAAAACAAAGCATCGACACTCCCGAATTTTCAAAAAGCGAGCGTTTTTTCATATCAGCCCATCGATTCTTGAAGAGTACATATTTAAAATTGAATTTAAACATCGCGCTTAAGAAAAATTCAAAAAATAAATAACGCGGCGGAAAATCACCCGAGGCGCTCAAAATAGATCTCGACTAAAAAAAAAACGAGAAAATTAATTCTGATCAGCACTATTAAGTTTTATAAGCGAGCGAGACGTCTAAAGCAACGTCGAAAAACTGAGGCATCGAAGCGCAACGGTCGTATAATTAGCATAATGGAGGTAATTAAAACACCGATAGGGTATCTTAGGTGCAGGACCCGTCACTGGCAGGTGCTTCTTCTTCTCTAACGTAATTACTCTAAACAACCCTGCCCCACATTTACTTTTTTACGGGCGGCAGTAATGCAACTCTTTATATTCACGGGGCCGTGAACAAGAAGTCGGATTGCGAACCCACTTCTTAACGCGCCACTTCTGCTCGTTACTAACGACTTTTATTTGGCATCAACACAATAAGAGATGCAGTAATTAACGGTGAATTAAAATCGGAACGGGGAGCCCCCCCTCCCACGGTCCCGGCTTCGGCATGATTTATGCGCGCCGTTTTTGAGACCTCGACGGATTTATATAGTTTTGTATCGAATCGTGTTTAATCATCCGCGGTTTGAAAATAGCAAAAGTATTCAAAGGATTGGCGGTTACTGGCGACGAGTTGACACTTAATTTCCTCTCTAGTATTCATCGTAAACTTCGAATAATTCGTCCCGCATAAATTGTAAATACACGAGCGACAAGCGGACAATTCTTTCCCTCCAAATTATTACTGTCGTTTTAATTTAGCTAATAACGTCAGGTGCGATTCCCCCCTTTTTAAAAATAAAAGTTCGCAGCTAATATTGAAAGATTCGTTACACCCTCGTCCACATCTCAAATATTAATTAACATTATTAACACCGGCTTTGGTTCTTTCACTGAAAAAAGTCATTACAGTAAATCATCGCGTTCTAATAACGGCGTTGTATGTAAAGCGGGCGAAGTAAGAAGAAGAGTGAGGGTGAGTTTTGAATCAATATTTGATTGCGGGAATTAGCGCTTTATCGGGATTCTGCAGACCTCTCCGGCTTGATGAAGGTTCGCTGATTGTTTGACAGCGTCCGTGTATACGCGTGAAGAATTAACGAGGCCCTTAGGTGGTCAATGCCGATGACCAACTTCGTCATTGTCTTTCGCCCGGCCTATTCGTCTTTGACTTTTACATAGGTAGGCCTCCTAGTTGACTGACACGTTTCGGTTACCCTTGATTATGATTGCATCGTTACACCGTCATCTAAATGTTTGCCAAGATTAACTTATTGAAAACGTAGAGTTTATCGCCGAAAAACATTTCTCTAGAAAATCGCATCAGTTTATTTTTATATATACCTCCTAGTCTGGTAACGTCCACAACGTTTTATACATTTTCTAAACGAGTCTCTTACTCCCCGCATCTTTAATTAAAAAAAAAACTGTAGATTAAGCCAAAGTTAAGTTCTTTTGTAATCAACCCGACCAGATTATTTATCTTATCTATTGTAGACGTTCACATAAAAATGTGGAATTTAAAATATGGAAAATGCGCGTTCAAAAATCAACAAACCAATTTTAAATGTAGTAATGTGCTTAATAGAAACTTTTTTTTAGGCATTTTTATGACACAACTGAAAGTTTAAAATAAGTTAGGAAAGTATGGGAAAACGCTATCAAATACTCATAAAAATATATCCATAAAAGCGTCACGATGTTTACCTACTTACATTTAGGTATTTTAAATTCCAGTCCCTTATTCGTGCAGTAAACGTAAAATTATTGGGAGGTTAGTTTTTTTTTTTAAATAGTAGGTAGATATATTACTTATACAGGCTGTTTATTAAATATACGGTAAAAATATATTTTATGTATAATTTATACCTCCGATGATTTTTCGAAAATCGTTTCGTTTCGAAGATGCAGGGTTATAAAGAAATCTGATAATTAATGAACGACGTAATGCAATAAGGAACACTCGTCGGCGTTTATGTTTCTAAATACTTACATACATTATGTTGTTTGTTATTAATTAATACAGAAATTATCTCGACAACGGTGCAATTTATTAATCTCTTTCTTAAATGCAAATACATATTCCGAAAATATGTACACAGGCACATAGATGTGTATTGCGTTTCTTGAAAATCTTTATAACCCTGTATCTTCGAAACAAAACGATTTTCGAAAAATCATCGGAGGTATAATTATTTATAAAATAATTGAAATTTTGCCATACGTTTAGTAAACGCCCCGTATAGTTCGGTAAAATTAAACCGTAAAAGGGGAAAATTATAAAAAAAAATTATCGACGAGCTTTATTTTCATGTTTTGAACTAAACCCCCAAAAGTCCCCTTCGATTGTGTGTCCGCAAAAATTATTATAAATAGTGCAAAGGAGGAAAAATTCGATTTTTTGCAATGACTTTGAAAACTATTAATTTTTCCAAAAAAAGGTTATTATTAAAAAAGGTCCTTTTTGACTTTTTCACATAAATAATCGTTTTCAAGCAAAACGTTTTATTTTTCAACGTTTTATTAACTATTAACGTTATTTACTACTAGTTTTTAAGCGTTAAAATTGAACGTTGCATTGTTGATTAATTATAACGTTATTCTCGGGGACATTTTTACTTTTTGTATTAACATGTTATATATGTAGGTAACCAAAATAAAACGTTTGGTTACTAGTAAAAAGAAAAACGTTAATATAGGTAATCATTGTGAGTAAATAAGGATATTAAGGTATTAAACTTGAAATTTTAATCTTACACAGCAGTTAACGGTAAATGAATGATAGGATGCGGTTAATAATTTGGAAATTTATTTTTTAAACACACTAATTTATCTCTAACCAAATAGGCATTTAAAAATAAACTAAAATAACTGATTTTCTTTTATTTAAAAAATTAACTACCTAATCGTAGTGAAATAATAAAAATGTGAATTTGTCTTTACCGACAAATAACTGGGTAAGTATTTAAGTATCTGAAATATATGTAAATTATTTAAAAAAAATTGTATTATTTATAAAATACTTTACGTGAATCATGGATGTCCTTGCCCGGAAACTTATGTTTCTGACGATTTTTATGATTATTATTGTTATTATTTTTATCTATTATAGCTTATCCAAACCTACATGATGTTCACGTCATCAACAAAAAGTTGCTAGATTGTTTATTTGTAATTCGGTTTAAAGTTTGGAAAGTGACATATTCCATAGATGATTTACCTGCGCACATGTTAGATGGTATAAAGAAAAACTACAATTTATTAGAACTGTCAAAATACGAGCGACGAGGTGACAGCACTGTGTAAAACGTCATCATCTAGTAACCTTATATTGATGACGTGAACATCATATAGGTTTAGATAAGCTATAGTATGTTGTATGTACCTACTTATTAAATTGGATTAAATTATTTATCCCCTCAATTTAAAGCGCAATAGCAAAAATTCTATGACGTAAACGTAAACTGGTGTTCTAAATCGCGTAACTATATCGATTATGTAAAACTAAATGCAAGACAGAAAGGTCGATTTATCGGACTCGAAGTAAAACGGCTAATAACAAAAAGAAATAATTATGAAAAATCTGATCAAGTTAGGAATCATCCACCGTCGACTATTTTCCTACAACTCTAGTCACCCACATACAGGAGGATCGCGCGTCACGTCGATCGACGTTAGTAGCTAGAAAATGTAACATGTAGGGGTACAGAAAAGTCAGAATTGCATCGGTGGTGCCTAAGCTTTGATATATATATGTACTCGACTCGCTAATTCCCCAACTTGTACCGTAAAGCGGGTCTGAAAACGTTTCCTAATTAAGCTTCTGTCGCAAACGTCGTTTGGCTTTTTCAGAAGTTTAATTTTTAGCATCTCAAAAACCGCCCGAGCTCCGATAGGAATGCCCCTTCTCGGATCACCATGGAAACGAACAGTGTACGTTAATTTAAGCCGGAGCGACCGGGTCGGGCGAAAAAAGTTAATTTTCCAATGTAATGAATAATTTGCGTTTGAATTTCGCCGGAGGTATCGGCTGAAAGGGTTGTTGAGACGACGATCGGGGCGCAGTCTTGGCGATCAATCACCGGAAGCGGGTCCTCGTGCCGGCAAACATGTTATTCGATTAAAACAATTAGTTAAAAGTGTAAAAACGCTCGCGAAACGCGGCCGCGTCACTTAAGCAGATTTATTGCGGCGAGCGTCGCCGCCCATTTTGTAAATTACATTAAAAATTAAACTCGGATGTAGCGGGAACAATGTAACCGCGTATGCGTTCCTTTATTAAAAGTGTGCGCCCACCGCGCCGCGACAGGATGAAGTTTTAATCACCAGATAAAGGAAATCTCAGGGCGGCGGTGAAAAACAAAACCGAGCGCGATGGGAGCCTCCAGCCATTGCGGAGACGCGGATTTAAACAAGGCGCGAGCTTCTGCTTAAACTTCGTATTACGATTTCGACTTTCTCTCGATTATGACGACGCGACGCGACGCCGATTTCCTTTCGACCGTTAATTTCGAGACCGCGAAAGAAATCGCGCCTCGGCGGTGCCCAACTTCTTCTCCGACCAATTTATGCATCTATTCCATATTTCGCAAGTCGTTTTCATAATTCCACGCATCAGGCCGGGAGACAAGCACGTTACTGCTCATCGTATTTCCATTTTGTCGAGGGGCTTCTACTTTCTATAAGAGCGTACACCTTCTGCCATTTGCATACTCGTCAGCTGCGCCACCTCAACTTTTCCTCGGATAAAGTTGGGCTAAAAAGGTACTCGGAGACAAACTATCGGGCCAAATGTGATGCATTTCAAACACCTTTTACATATTCCGCGCCGTGTGTCACTTGTATTTCGTATGGATGAATATATCAACGCAAATGGAACCGAATCGAATGGAAGAGAGTATATCGAGATTTCCACTTTTCCCTTAATCGCGGATACGGTCGATCTCGATCCGAGAGCCCCTCCCTAATGCTCTCGAGCCATTTTTTCGCTCGCGCCCGAAAACGACAATTCAAATTTAATTACGTCAAAGAGGAAACGTTTAAATACGAAGAGACGCGGTCGTTTCGTAATCCGAGCCGAGCACCACGATCCGCAAATAAAATCAGTCGAGTTAAACATTGCGACGGGGAGCCTGCAATAATAACACGAAGAGAGATTCTTATACACAAACGGCGCTAATCAAGACACATGATTATGGCTCCGGAGCCGCGGCTGAGGACATGCACTGCCGCGTACTGCGTTATAAACCCTGCCCTAACTGTTCCGGCTCCGGATTGTTCCGGGAGCCCCGTTTTACTGATTTAACGTTTATACACTAAGCGTAATAATTCGCGCATAGAATGCATTAATGTAATCTTTCTTACGGGGGATGCACGCGACGCACTTAAATTTCTTGTTCGATTAACTGAAGGCGGTGCCCCCTTGCGTTAGTCACGGTTATTACGGTATAATAAACATACCGCAATTTAGACGTTAGATTATCGCGGAATACACGTCTTAAGCTCGAAATATCGACGGAGTAATCGAAATTATGGTAATGACTATAAACATCGTGTATTGTAAACGTATTTAGGGGGCTCGTGTTGTGTTTTTACGCGCCCCGCGCGGCTCCGCTCTCGAAGGTGAAGTGATATGGAGATGCACGTTATCGGGTGGGGGGTCGTCGATGATTGATGATGATGCGGCGAACGGTGACAAAGCAACTTCTACAAGAGAAAATCCGAAAGGTGAGTTGCGTGCTAACGTTGAGCAACTCGAAATTTTTAGACGTCAACTTAAGTCGCGGTCGAAGACCACAATCGTTGAATCAACGCGGAAGCCGCGGTTTTCGTTTTGCAATGGTGAGTGTTCGCCGTTAAAAATTGTAAAACAACGTGCGTCGTTAAAACGAAGAAAACGTGCGGGTTCGAATCCCATTGAGGCCACGACAAGAAAAACAACAAACTTGTATTTTTCCGCACGGGCCGAAAGAAGCGATTGCATTTCGTTTTGTAATCTGACTGTCACGAGTACGAAATGTCAACGAATTTGTGAATTATTTTACGTCAAAAAAAACCAAAAATTTCGATTTTGAATCGTAAACTTTCTACGGCAGGGAGTTATTGTTAGTCACCTGCTAATACGAAAACAGCGCAAAGTATTTTTGATGATACTTTCACTTCTGTAGCGATGTTTGAGACGCGCCATCGATCAATAGAGTGGATGTTGATGCGAAAACTCAAATTAAACATGGTTCCGTGAAAATTGCTCGAATGGAGAATTTCTCGAATTAAGTAGATAATATAGTAGTGAACACTTCGGGAGCGTAAATTACGCTTTATTTCAGACGTAAAGAATAAAAATTGGCGAAGCATTGTGTTTTAAAACAATCTCCCATGTTGAACTAATAACCAAACATTTTTTCGGCCTATCTCATTTACACAAACTTACATCTCATCTACATTAGTCTAAACTCGCCTCTTCTCGCTAACCTAAGCTCACCTCATCTACACCACTGTCCCTTTTTTTCCCCTTCCCTTTCCCATTTTGTCCACTTTTGAAAACGCACTTGTCCGGTGAAACGAATGTTTACCCTCAAATAGAGCATAATTTACGCTCCCGAAGTGAGCAATTGTATTCTGTAGAAATCTGTTAATTTTAACGTCCTGTTAACATGTTATCACCATGGAAACATAAAAATCTCTTTTAAAAACAATAGACAACAATAAACATAGAGCAAAGTCGTCGAGTAATTGCAAAAATTTATACAAATTGCGTACGAAACGGGGACATTTTTTTCCTTTAAATTTTGCGCTGAAAAATTCTTAACATCTTTATCCAAAATACGTGGAAACAAGGCACACAAATTGAGAACGTTCGCTGCAACGAGTGGTAATGGAATTAAAACTAACCGCGCATCGTAGGTTCTTTCGCCGGTCGGTATGCAGATTAGCAGGCGCCGCCTCAAAGCAAAGTCTAATGAGTTGTGTCTTAATAAACTAAAACGTAGATAATGCACTCATAATTGGGGCTTTTTGCGATTTCGACCAATTATTTAATTATTTTTTTTCCGATTCTCTTTCGTCATTTAATTGCGGCTTGCACAGTTCCCGCTTTTCATAATCATTTCGGGAGTTTTCTAAAGAGCCGCCCCGTACAAAATTAATTTCGGCGATGGAAAATTCGATATCTACTACGACCGCCGCGAATTTTCAAGAAAAAATTACCGTTTTTTGTTTCTACCAAATTTCATTAGAAAAAGTGACGTTTTATAAATTTTTGATACTTTAATCGTTGCTCTTTACTCATAATTTTTGAATAAATTGACCTTGAAGTTTCCATTTGTGTCCGCATTTATGCAGGAGCATTTTTTTGGTAAATAATTTGATTAATAAATTAAAGTAAAACTAAAAATTAAACAATAAATCGTTAATTAAAGCATTACATTTTTTTATTAATTTCAAGCTTGACTTTAAAATATCTGAATCAATTTTAATATAGATACATAAGGATTAGGTACTACTTATTTACCGTAAAACCTGTATAACACGGACAACGGAAAATCCGGAATCTTGTCTGACCCGGAAATATCTCATAAGAGCTTCGAATTTTTATCTAAATATAAAAACCATACGTAAAAGCACCTGCTTAAAACGGATTATTTTTTCGGCCCCGAGCGCTTCCGGCTTATCAGGTTTCATTGTAATCGAGAGGGCGAAGAAGTGAATTTCCGTGAGCTACGAGCTTATGTATGCACATAACGGGTATTTACCTACATAGTACGTACGTAACGATTGTTTGTCTACTGCACAGCGAAAATGAATAAGGTATAGGTGTATATTTTGTATAGCCCTATTTTCAAACGCAGATATCTTGAAAATAACGAAGAATTAAAAAAATCATACTAAAACGACGATTCCGACGCCAGTGGTGTAGAATTTAGAGCGGACAATCTCTCGCAATACTTGCAAACTATCGTTTTCGCAGTTTAACGTGTTATAAAGTACGCCCAGTCTGCCAAATTTTACAAAGAAATATTAAACAGCATGAAAATAATTGACAAAAAGTTTTTCTAATTTTGAAATAGAACACCCTGTATCTCATCAAGGAGAAACATCTTATCTAGGCGTTTTAGGTTAAATCGCCATATTTTGGGCCAAGGCTTTTCCAACTACTCTATGTCGCATTATTAACGCAACACCCTATATGTTGCACGACTTTTTTCTGAAGTTGTTCAGTGTTTTTTCTTATAAACAATTAATATTTTTATTATAAATTTGAGTTTATATATATTAAAAAAAACTTCAAAGACGAACTAAAAAAAAAAGTCGAAATATAATATGTTTTTGAAGTAAGAAAGGTTTTCCATTGACGAAAGGCGTTAAAAATAATTAAATAAGTAACTATTGTATATTAAAAAACGTCAAAAAAATTCATAATATTTATGAATCACAATTTTAAATCGAGATAAATATTTATTCTTAATTCCATTCGCTATTTTTCAACTTTAATAGTGTATTTTTTCAACAAATAAAACATCAACGTACCCATCTCAAAAATTGAGCATTTTTCGAAAAAAATATGATAACAAATTACATCTATTAATTTTCGGTGGTTCGTAAAATTTCTGTATTGAAAATTGAATCTCCCGGTATATAAACAAGACACATTTAACATCGAGGTCGTTATTTCCACTACAAAAAAAAAATTCTATAGGTACTTATTTCGAATTCACTTTAGTGATCGTTTAAAAACTGGAAAAGGGCAAGATAACTTTTCACGCAACCCCCAATAATGCGTAATACTGAATTCCACGTCCTGTAGGTCAAAAAAAAAACATCATCAAACTGACAAAGATGCTTTAAACTTTAAAAATGCTTCGATAGTTTTCGAATTGACTTTTTTATCACGTTAATTTTTTAGTCGGCAATTCGTTCTCGGTTATAACGCGATCACCCCCGCGCCCTTCTCCTTTGGCGACGCAATAAACGAGCTTCACGGTAAAACTACGACGCAGTTTTTTTAAATCAAATTGGTATATTTTTGAGCAATTTTATCTTAACTGCAATCAAAAACGTATAAGTGGATATGCCACAAATTTTACCTACCTATCGATTTAGTGCACGTCACTTAACAAAATCCAAAATAATAAAATTGCACCCGCGCCCATTAATCCCCGATTAAAATCGACGAAGCGAAAACCCTATTCTTTTTTTGGGAAATCGATGGCTGACGTGAAATTTGAGACGTCGAATAATATAGAGTGCACTAGCAATTACTGACGAAATAATCGAACAGTATAGCCATTAATCTCTGATGTTGGTTAGGTACCCAGTTAATTACAAATAACTCGATTTAGGCGAATGGGTTAAATGTGCGCGGGTAATCTATTGAAATTAGTAAGCAGCGCACCTCAGCAAACGTTGACTTAGCATCGGCAGCGTTAATAATGAGCCGCACTAAAGCTATAGTAAATGTAGTGAGTCGGTAAATGGCCTGTGTAGGGTAAGACTATACGTAAGACCGGGTAAGTCGGGGGGTCAAGTCGAGCCCCTCGCGGCCCCAGGCTACAATTAGATATCTTTGTGCCATAATTCACATGTAATCTCTGCTAGCCTCCGAGCACTCATCTGCAAGTCTTGCCTGAGCCGCTGTTGAGCTTTCGAGAATTCCGCCAGGGAGGAAAACTTTTTTAAACGACGATTACCCCCGAATATTACGATGCAAAGTGTCTATATATACGCGCGCGCCGCGATAATTTATAATTATCGCGTTTACGACGACTTACGTTTGTTAGAGCAATAAAAATAAGTTGTCGGTGGTGGATTAGTTAGTTACTTAAAGTTTTCGAAGTAGGCGAAAACAACGATACTTTGTAACTTTGACGGCGTTACCTATACATAAAAACAAAGGAAAATCGCGTCTCGTTTTTAATAAGATATAAATAAGTTAAACGATACAAGTTTAGCAACTTATTCTAAGTAAATGCCATGCTTAAATTTCAACATCGCAAACGTTTTAATTGTCGACGATGTCGCATAAATAACGCGCGAGGACCTCGAGAGGCAACAAACACACGAGTTGTTTTCGAACAATTCGATTATCGCGAAAATAACCTAATAAAGTTCAATAAGAACCGTAAAAGGTCCTGCATTTAATCTCGGTATATTCGGGAAAACTTCGCGAAGGTTCAAGTCATCAAATAAGCCAAATGTAGCTAAAATGGAGTCGTAGACATCAGAGTTATGGATCTGTGCAAGTCGATGCTCTCTCCACTTGGAAGGACCGACCGAGGATCCCGTGCGATAACGCGTCGTTTCCCGACTTCCGGACGCGGATGAGTAAAGTGGCGAGAGGAAAGATAATAACGCAAAATATCTGAGCGACCGGAACCGCAACCAGGTACGGCGCTCTCCGGCACAATGCTATCGCCCCATCGTTCCAGACGCATCTTTTACAACTCCTCCACTGTTACGTTCCTCCTGCGACGACCTGCACGTATTTCTGACGAGAAACGCCGTATATGCGAGAGGGCGAGAGCGCGAGATGCAAATAGACTTCTTGCCGAAACCGTCCAATGTTGACTTTAGTGCAGAAGGAAACGCGAGGAAATTAATATCGTAAATATAAAGTTACAACATAACTCACGCTACTATGAATTTTTTTGAAATATTGAGGCCACAAATTATCGTGTACCACGTGGTTGCTGTTTAAAAACGGATTTATGTTCGGATAATTTAGTTCGTATTTATGTACAGGTGAGCACGAAACGGTAGATTTATAGAAATGCGTCGCGATGTTTGCTTGTTTTTTTTTTAGTACCGAGGGAGTCCATTTTACTCGAAAACGGGATGTTGGGGGAAGGGGTCGATTTAATTCTTCTGAAACGTTTATCGGCGTTTCTCGATATTACAATAATTATGAGCGCGTGTCACATGTCGACGTGATTTATTAAACAAAAAAATAACAAAATGAATCCCAAACGATATAATGGAAATCCCATTCTCGTCGCCAAATTGTATTTCGCAACGAGAGAAACTCGCGTACGTATGTATATTATAACTTCCCATCCCCGATCGAGCCCTATTTTAATTAAGCATAACGTGACGGAGAAAACAAATCTCCAAAGATTTCAAGAAGATATACAAATCAAGCAAGATCGGCGCTTGATAATTAATTGTGAACGAATCGTAAATTAAGTGAAGCCAACACACAATCGACACAACAACCAAACCAAACGCGACTTCTTCTGTTATTAACCATGAAAATTCACGGAAAGAGAACGAACGATGCGTCACGATTATGCTTAAAATGAAACTTGCAATTTGCAATACAGAAGAAAATATTATAATTTAAAATATTATATTAAAATCGACCGAAGTTCCCTTAATTAATCACGCGTTAAAAGTCGCGACACAAAAGTTTGAGAATCCCCGTTTTACCGGAATTTTTAAAATCTATCAACACGAAAAATTATTGTGGTCTATCTAAACAACTTGTTCGTCTTTATTTTGAGATTGATTATTATTGATTAAAGCTTTAATTTTTCCATAATATCTCAGAGATCGTCTGACATCTAAATACAAAAAAGCTCCGATTTCTTTCAAAGTGCAATTAAATGATCCCAAATCAAAATTTTTCTTTAAAACTGCCGATGACGTCGCGAACATGTTGGGTTTTTTTTGTTCAAAATTGGTATTTTTGTAAATAGGAAAAATTGAAGAAAAACCTGATGCGATCTAAAACAATTAAAAAAAGAACGTTTACAAATATCGGAACTCCTAAAACTGTTACGATAAATATTACATAAGGACAATGCAAAAATGACCAGGTGAATAACATTTCTCTATCTAAATATTTAAAAGATTTGAAATTGTAATAAACTAGGTTAAAAACATTTAGCTAATCATTGTGATTAACCAATGTTGAATATTAAATTGTCAATAAAAATATCGCGTTATTTACGAGTCGTCATATACAGCGACCAGCATAAAGTTGGAGACAAATGGAAAGCTTCAGAAGATATCAAATTCACTTTGTTTTACAAATGTTTTTTTTAACTTTTGCTCAATTTTTTTCTATGTAGAATAAAATTGTCAAGTTTTGCTCTTTAACTGTATCATTTAAATGTAATCACATTGTTCTTGTTTTTTATTGCTCAATAAATTTTGTTAAAGTCGACGCGTTTGTGTGTTATTTTTATAATCGGACACAAAAAATTAGATTATTTTAACGCTAGTTTGAATAACGATAATTATCTAGTCGTCAGGTAATCGAAAGTTTTTTAGCAAAGCGCATTTTTATGTTATCCGACAATAAAACAATTTTAAATAAATTCGTTTTACGCAATAGACGGAGGAAAAAAGAAAAAAGTAGGCCTAAACGTAAAACCAATATTTTTGAAACAAGTGACCATAACTCTTTGACTAAAAAATTTCTCCAAATAACATTTCTGTGTATTTTCAAAAATAAAGGCACTTTACTCTTGAGCCGATTTCATATTTTTGAACGTCCCTCGCATACGAAAGGCCATATTCAATCTTTGACATGTGCATTTTGGTTTTGAAACTATACAGAGGTTTTTACGAAGAATAAAATTTTGTGAGAAATTTCAAATTAAAAAGTTTTCCGTTTGTGTGCAACTTTATGCCGGTCACTGTATAAGTGCTTTTAGTTTCGTAAGACGGTACTCAAATATTCACCGATGCAATTTACGAATCACTTAATTTACAAACGAAACAAGTTTGTCGTCGGTTAAATATATATATGCTGCGAGAATTGTTCTTTTTTAATAATAATTACAATAGCAAATTAACAAAACAGTGGCGTCAAAATAAATAATAAATGACAAACGATTATACTGTTTCGAGGACGCCGCGAATAACAAAAATTGGTCTTTCGAGCCGTTTCCTTAACATTTGTTAAGTGTACTATTTTTTTTTAATTCAGTTGTAAAGGAACAAAAGGTGTTATACCATTAATCGACTATAAAATTTGTTTTTAGAGTTTAAAGCATATTTTCAAAATGCTTAGAAAACGATAATTAAAAAAAAAAACATCCACATTTACCATATAATCCGTAAAACAGACAACTATGCGTGCACGTAATTGACTGGGAAAAACAATATTTCCAATTCAGAGAGTTTTAATAATGATCCTGCCGTTATTTGTTAGCATGGACGACTTATTTCGCTATATATTGCGCGGATAGTACTTTTTAACCCACACTATATTCGTGCAGTAAATAAAGCGCGATGCCCGTGTGACGTCATAACACATTTAAATTCAAAAAAGTTTTTTATTAAATGAAATTTAAAATTTGACATGTTATTTCTGAAAAGGGGTCGTTAAAAACATCGAACACAAAAATCGAATTCGAATGCAGTAATCGACGTTTTGGAAAATAGTAGCCAAGTAAAGGGTGTTTCAATAAAACGGATCGATGTTAAACGTTAGTTAAAAATCAGTGGTGTGCAAAATTGAAGATTTCTTTAATGAAACATGTTATTTGATCCATTACAATTAAGTGTGAAAGATAATGTCCGCCAAATGTTCGCCACGACTCCGGCGGCACACGTTGATCGGCTTATCGAAATTTTTTATAACATCTCGGCATAATTGCTCCTCGATCTCATCAGTGTGCCGTGAAATCTCGTCTTTGAGTTGCTGGATGGTGGTTGGCTTGTTGGCATACACTTTACTCTTCAGATGGCCCAAAGAAAGAAATCTAACGGTGTCAAATCGCAAGATCTCGGTGGCCAATTAACTTCGCCGTGTCGGGAGATTATGCGCCCGGGAAACTTCTCATGCAATAGAGCCATTGTGGCGTGGGCTGTGTGGCATGTGATGCCACCTTGTTGAAACCACATGTCATCGACGTCATAATCATCCAATATTGGCCACACAACGTTGTTTAACATTGCGTGGTAGCGCTCGCCATTCACTGTCTACGAATTCCCAGCATCATTTTCAAAGAAAAATGGTCCAATGATTCCTCCAGCACAAAAAGCACACCACACAGCGACTTTTTGTGGATGCATTGGTGTTTCGACAATTGCCCTTGAATTTTCATCGGCCCATATTCTGCTATTCTGCTTGTTGACGTAGACATTGAGATGGAATTGGGCTTTGTCGCTGAAGAAGATTTTGGTGGAAAATTCGTTATTCACTTGTTTTTGTTTGTGTATCCAATCGGCAAATCTACGGCGCTCGAAACGGTCCGTCGTTTTAAGTTCTTGCGTTAATTGAATTTTGTACGCGTGCAACGACAGATCCTTCGTCAATATCCGATGCAAAATGGCCGTGGACAAGTGCAATTCCTGTGCTCGATGTCGAATAGAGGTGTTTGGGCTTTCGGCCACAGTCTCCCTCTCGGCAGCAATGTTTTCGGGTGACCGTCCTGCACGAGCACGCGTGCAGGCTTCTTAACACCTGCCACAGACCCAGTTTCTTGGAATTTCTTCACAATTTTGCCAACAGAGCACTCTCGGTTGGTCGATTATGCGGGTCAAAAAAAATCACGAAGAGCGCGAAATGCACTTTTGTTTGAACGTCCACTTTCATAATAGGCTTCAATAACTTTAACACGTTCTTCGACGCTCAACTTTTCCACGATTCAATTTGTATACGACCGAAGATGTCAAAACAAAAAACTAACCCTAAAAAAACAACTGACGTTTAAGTTCCATTCACATTTAACATCTGTCCAAACTATTGTAACGCCCTTTAAAAATTAAGACAAAATCTTGAAAACTTTGAAAACGAAAGAAGACGCGAGCAGTTTCAATTTTATTCCATTGTCAACTTGGAATTGTCGATATCGACCGAAACGACATAGAATCGACGGTGGTATAATAATGCTCCGCCTAATAAAGTAATAAACGGTCCGTTCATACGGGAATTTGTAAACAGCTAACCAGGGACAATTTCGGCAACAAGTAAATTGTGTTGACGCATTTGAAAATTGGAAGTCGGCACAGGTGACGGTGGAAACGGGACAGGTAAACAGCAACGGGTTTGCGATGCGGTAAACCCGCGAATATTCGCCGATTGAGGCGCTTGGCTGAACGAAGGGAGGCCGCACCGAGCGTCAAAGGAATCGTGCAATACATCAAATTGCCTAGAAAACGCCAGGTGCGAGCTTTGATGCCGGAGATTTGCAATAAAAGCCGAGAAGTAAAACGTTAAACGTATACTAACTATTTATCTGCTGCGAGATTACAGCTACCCATTTTATTTTTATCAGTACCCGGCGTTCGAATTTCAATTTTACGAACTTGTCCGGATCATTTCGAAAAATACTGATCGGTCGACGACGGCGACGCTAAGAAAAGTTTATTACAGTTTCGGGCGTTGATTAACACAATGAACAATAAAACTCGTGTCAAATCATAAGAAAGGGAAAAGTGAGAGTTATGTGTAGTAAGGAATTGGCCAAATCACGTATCGTTTCCGGCGGCCTCCGGAACTGACCCGTTGAATTCCCTGTTACAAGGTTACGACGCGATAAAAGACCCTCCGCGCGGCGGCTAAAAAAGAACAGCTTTTACACACTTCCTTCCAGAGTCGGTATGTCTTCTTTATCAGCTTTAATCTTCCTTAAAAGGAGCTTTATTTAACAAGACGTTATATAGTAAGGTGATATATTTTCGGAGCTTTACACGCGGAAGGCAGTTGCTTTTTATAACCCGCGAGACCGCGGAACTTAACTACAAAATAAACACGGGCGTTTGTGTATAGAGTAGCTTCTTTATAATATCGTGACGCGTACGGGGGGCTTGATTTTGTTTTTTTTTTGTTTTTTTTACGCCAACCATCTATTTCGAGAAATACCTAAACGCTTTTTATTGCCCCCCGCGCGAACCATTAAGGCGCTAGTTTAGAAGAAAATTACAAAAACTCACCGATTCCGTCCGCACTAGGTGCACATAAATGGCAAACGTGCAAGGGACTTACCTGTAAAGAAAATTACATTATAATCTTAACTAATACTTAAACAAAAAAAATAATGCAAACATTATACAATTTACGACGTGAAACAGTTTTGAATATCCAATAGAGGAACTTCGGGTGTTATGGAATAGTCGAGTAGGTAAATATGGGGAATACCGAGGTTTCTCCTCCGCGAAATAAAATTAACTAGCTGGCATAGATGCTCTGCAGCCGGTGTCGTTCATTTGCCCGCATCCACTATATTTCTCGAAGGAAACAAATCTCTTGAAAAATTACATTTAAAAACTTTTAAATGTTTTAAAAGTTCTAAGGTAATCGAAATCTAAAATAATCCAAAATGTTAAAGTAACCCAACAAAGTCGAAAAGCCAACTTGTTACGGGGTGAAATTAAAATCATATTTTCTTAAATTAAATTTTCCAACTTTAAGAGATCTATTCCGTAACAAATCTGTTATTTTTAAAGGCCCGTAAAAGAAAAACTAAAAACCGATCACGAATAATTGAGATATTCGTACGTTTTCATGATGTTAACATGTTAACAGGGCGTTAAAATTAACAGATATTTACGGAATAAACGGAGCTTTAGGAGGATCGCCGGGGAAACGGAAAAACGTTTTGCTATCTTGTTGGTTTTTGTTTTACAGAATAATTTCCATGGAAATCGTTGTCTCGAGAAACGTTTTCATATAGCACGTTATTCCGAGAATAACTTTTCAGACGTTCACTTGTTAATTGCAAAATCGGTCCCAAATTGTCCATTTCAAATTCGATTTGTGTCCGTAAATATAAAACGAAAATATCTATTCAGCTTCAATTTTTTTTTTCGTGTCGCAACTTCAGTCGGTGAAACTTTAGCGGTTCGCAAAATGTTTGTCCAAAACGGGATGATCGGTTGGCGTTGCAAAAAAACGTAGCAGCTTCGAGTGTACGAAGAAAACGAAGGGAAAACAACGAAAATAAAGAAAAAACAACAGTAAACAATACTAAAATTACGTCTAAATACCTATTTTAATCATCGCCGCAACAATATTGCCATAATAATAATAATAGACGTTCATTTTTAAACTCATTTTAATTTTAATACGAAAACGGGACTAGCACAAGTTGCGTAGTTTACGTATCCGTCGTTATGGGTTTTAATTAATTTTATTAATATTAATTAACTCTTTGATCTTTTCTAACTTCAAAAGAAAATTCATTTTCTAACTGTTAGTAAACCGATACACCTACAAAAAAAAATGTGCAAGAAAATCGGGAATTTTCGTTACCTGCTCGAAGCGCTTTCGTTCGATACGGGCAATCAACGTACATAACATTTACAAAAAAATCGATAAAACAGTTTTGGCCTTATTTCGAACACCATTGGCACTTCTATTTTTTATGTGGGGGCGAGCCTCGGTACTTCTTATTAAATTCCTTAATTTTCGTAATCGTAACATTTAATACGCACGCGGCAAAAATTCCTTGTGTTATTTTGAAATTTTTTCGTCCTTAGATGATTTTCGGAAAGATGCTTTGTTTCAAAGATACGAGGCGATAAAATTTTTGCAAAAAAAAAACAGTACCTACTTCATTACGTCTTACGTACTGCACGTACAGATTCTTAATCTACAGAAACTACCACCAGCTAGGATGCATGCATCGAACCTTCTCCTCATTGACTGCCGAACTTTTTCAAAAACACCAGGATCGTTCCTTATTGCATCACACTCATCAATTATCCCATTTCCACTAGAGTAGTGTATACTATAATATTTTCCATGTTGCGTTTAAAATCTCACGAGTAACCGCCACACTGAAATTTCTCGTTGCCAACGGTAAATTCTTCCAAAAAATTGTATCCTTTTTTCAAATTGGATGTCTAGTAAACATTTACGTATTTTTTTTCGAAATTTTTTTATCGCCTTATATCTTTGAAACAAAGCATTTTTTCGAAAATTATTTAAGAACCAAAAAAATAGCCCAAGGAATAACCCCTGCATTTTTGCAGCATGTTTAGTAAACACCACTGCTACGTCGACTGCGTACTAAAGAGGGACTTATTTTGAATTCGGGGGTGATTTCCAAAGGGCTAATGTGGTTAGTACAGGTTACAGAATATGGTTTATGCACTCAGAATATAACCTAGAATTTTAAAGCAACGCTACATCTGTTATCGTTTAAGTGCGATTTTCTCGAATGCGGCTCATTTTATGGAATGTGGACAAGAGTACCATTTTTTTATTTAAAAATGTCTGAAAAATCCGGCTAATTTTTTTTTAAATTGATCTCCCGTAAAAAAACGCGATTAAAAAGTTCGGGGGGTAGTATATAATATGAAGTGGTATAAAAAATCTATGAAATACTTCATTTATTATGAATGTAAACCAAACATGTGTTAGGTATATCTACCTATTTAAACAAATTGATTTTTTTCCTTTTAACCTTGGGGACGTAACGGGGGAAAAAAGTTTAAAGAAACTAAAAATTTTATTTTGACGTGTTCGATAGGTACACTTCTCACAGAAAAAATCGGGACAGTTGAAGGATAGAATTTTAAAAATGTTTGGTTGTAAATTGGGTTTTAGGTAAAATGCTTGTATTTTTAAAAGAGATTATTGTAAGCCATAAATCATCAATGTTACCTACAAAGTGGACAACTCTTTGTCAACAAAATACTTTAGAAGCAAGTGGTAGGCAGGTTTAGTTTATGCTTTCTGTAGATTTAAAAATTTATTGATCGACGTAATATATCGACAGCGTTTAGCCAAAAGGACGTAACTCACACTTTTTGTGAAAATGAGTTATTCCGACTATCTTACGCATTTAAAGCAAAGACATCGTCTGATAAAATCTAGTAACAATATTTCGATTTTTTCAGCGGAAAAATCGATTTATATTTCCGCGAAACGTATCTTGTTATAGCTACGCGGCGACATAACATGAGCTCTACTGTAAAATTTACTTTTTGTGGATTACGCCCTTTTGGAAAATCTGCGTCGATATGAGCGATAACATGTAGATTTATATAAAAAAATTTGTTACTTACAAACACAAAATTGATATAGCTTGAAAAATATTTCGTGTTGTTAATAGTGATTCCTCGATTAAACTCAATAAATCGCATTTTTGATTTTTTGCCTTGACTTTTCTTTAACAAGCCATAACTTTTCCAAATCGGACCTATACATTGCTACAGCTTTTTTGCTTAAAATTACTTAAGAAACGCGCCCCTAACGTTTGGCAGATTCCAGCCGGGACACCTTGTATGTATCCTTAATTATTATATATATTATTTAACCTACGAACCTTATATCCAAGAACAAGAAACGATAAATAAAATAATTATGTAAGTAGGTATGTAATCATTCTTTGTGTGAATAGTCAAGTAATAAAGATACAATTCTTTGGCCGAATTAATATAATTGTCATATATTGCTTAATATCATTAATTGTTTCCATCGTTTGTATATTTGTAGCACTAAAGATAGCTCCAACCAGTGCCGAAATATATGGTGTTAGTTGTTCCAAGTTTTTATATTGGCTTATTACCACAATTTTAAAAGAAGTATAGTAAAGTAAGCATTCGGTCGCTAGTTTTAATTTTAAGGCGATCCCCTACCTTTCAGTAAGTTCATAAACTTCAATGGAAATCAAGATTTCGCACTTTTTATGTTTTAGAAAAATTTTTTTTAATGATATTTGGTATCAAAATCATCAGTACAAAAAAGGAAATTATCCCACAGCGACGAAATTATCGTAAGACGTCAAAATGATATCAAAAATATTAAATTTAATAATAAAACAGGGTTACAAGCAGAACAATGGATTAAATCTACAGGTTCTAGACGAGAGCGGTATAATGGAGTATCGACAGATATACTGTACACATCTTTCACTGGAAACAAATATTTTGAAATGTATTTTTAGACTTCATCAGTAATTATAATTGTAGAAGAAGAAAATCAATATAGAATTCAATACATTGACATTATTGTAGAAAAATATTTAAAAAAGCATCAAAATATCGAGGATATAATAAATAGTAATATTATCGAAATCATAGTTGTTTTCATAACGATCACATTCTAAATTAACTTTAGAGAAATAAGTAAAGAAATGCCAAAAATCATAATTCGCAACTTTGTTGGGTGAAGTTTGCCTGTTACGTTCTCTTCTCTCTACTTACATTGTTCTCTTTGTAACCTTTTTCTATTCTTTTACTACGGATTAGTAAATGTCATATATTTGATATAATTTTGACGGCTTACGATAATTTCGTCGATTTGGGATGATTTCTTTTTTTGTGCTGATGATTTTGGTACCAAACAGCATATAAAAAATTATTCTAAAACATAAAAAAGAGCGAAAAATGTGGATTTTCATTTGATTTACATTGAAGTTTGTTAGCTTACTGGAAGGTAGGGCTCGACTTAAAATGCAAAAGGCTATTTCAACCTTTCCGATACCTAACATCTTTAGAACCTCATCTATGTAGGTAACAATGCTTTTATGGCTTAATCATTATGTACTTGCAAACAGTTTATTTAAAACCCGATTCACAACAAAACATTTTTAAAATTCTGCCCTTCTACTGTCCCGATTTTTTCTGTGGCGAGCGTACGTCCCCGGAAGAATTCTTCTCATTTCTTAGACACCCTGTATTGCAACGCGCCCCGAGCATTAAAAGGGGGGTTATACAACATACCCCCAAAAATTTCACGCTCACGTCACAAAATGCAGAAGTCGATATTAATTTCACACTAAGAATCTGAACTATTAGCTGCAAATTGAACTGATTAACCTTAAATTGCGAAGATTTTTAAACAAAACAGTCTAGACTTCACGGTCGCTGGCGTCTTTAGGGTCGACACTTTCGCCACGAACAACCTTAATTAAGCGTAATCCTCTATAATCGAGTTTACAGGTAACGTACATAACGTTCATAGAACGTTGGCATAACGTTTGTTTAGCAGGACTTTCTGCGCGGCGATTCGACGACAAGTGGGTAGATATTATCGGTGTACGAAGTGGCGGCCCGACAAGCATTTTTACAAATGATTCCGTTCGCGCCCTCGGCACACAAACACACACACACTGAACACATTGAATTTTCTACGGAACCGCCTCTTAACACACACCGAGAGCTACAGGTGGCCCCACACAGATAGCATTTTTCAGCGGCTTCTTTCAGCGACACCCTCGGCCACTTCGCATTCAACGAAGGGTAGCAAAATTACGTAGAATTTTTCTTTATTTTTTTTTAGCGCGTTAATACGAAAAGTTGGACGTATTTAGGTGTATGTCGAGAATATCGAATGTTGGGACGTTAGGTTCGAATTTAATTATTAATAGTAAAACTTTAGTAACGACTCTAACAACTGTCAAAACTACATACGGGGAAATTGAACTAATTTATTTACTAATTCCTATATACAATCAATCATATCCGTAGGTAATCAGGTGCGAGTATCCGTCAGTCAGATATAAGGAGGGACGCTCTGGGACGCAGTAACGACCTCGGCATTACCCCGTAATGACTGTATTAATGCCTCTGGCTCACAGTAATTTCTTGCTGAAACTTTGGCTAATTTATGCGTGAGATATTTCATGCTTTTGGCGACCAACGGCTTCCTTCGTCCGAAGGGACACATACAAACTGCGGCCTGTTACGCCTCGCAGCTTAACGACCATCACACTACAAATTATGTATTAAATTTCTGGACGTTTTTCTCTCTTAAATTCGATAAAATAAACAATGGGAGCGGCCCCTCCCGTCTTCGTGCCATCGCCAGCCCTCGTTACGCTTAAACTGAACTCATTTCGTCGGATAATGTTGCAAAGACATAACAAATAAATTCTACATTTAATATTAACGCAGAAACCGCAGGTATTTCTCATCACATCATGTGTATAAAGTTCTACATTAAATGAAGCCTTCAACCCTAACGAACGCATGGAATGAATAAAATACCTTACTCCTTAAAACTGCGAAAATGTAAAATTCAAGGATTTTGTAAAATGTTCTTCGAACGCACGGGCAATTTTAATTACAATTTTTTTAATCGAATTCCGCCATTAAAATTTAATAACGCGATAGTTTCGAATACTTTTCCCGTACATCTCGACAAGAGACGAATTCTTTCTTGTTTGCCGTCGGACAAAAAACTTTTGAAATCGCGGTTCGTCTTGTATATTATTTAAACGCCGAAAACTTTTCCGGTTTCGAAATTCAAAAGGGCTCAATATGAGAAACAACTTCCACTTTTAACTCTTTTGAAGGGGCGCATCGTCGAAAGAAGATGGGCGCGGTCTACGCGTTTATTAACGTTAAGTAACCGAGCGGAGTTTATTATTATTTTTTTTTTGAGTTGCCCGTATTTGACGAGAGTTTCCCGATTAATTCGAGCGAAAATGTTAAAGGCGATATTTGCGAACGCATTTCCAAATAATTAACTTTTTGACGACTAGCCGATAATTACATTTTCGAGCTTTGGTACGTTTGTTTCGCCGGGCTGGGGAGGGGGTTGCTTTTACATCGTGAAAAATTAAGAATTTCGATGATATTAAAATTGACGATCGATTCAAAGTCGTGTAAATGAAACGTTTTCGAGGTTCGTTTTACCGCCGCGTCCAAAAATTTGGGTTATCGAGAAAAAAAAAGGAAACCGTCTAACGTTTTTTGCTACGATCGGGGGGGTTAAAAGTCCTAAGAGGGCAACTTTATAGAGGGCTCTTAAAGTTTTACTTAGTTCTTGATAACTGGGCACTTTTTACTGTGTTGCAGAACTAATTAGAAAGTCTACACGGTGCGATGGTCCGTTCGGTGAAAAAATCCACGTTACAGAGCAAGACGGTTTTATCAGTATGTAAAGATTAGATCGAATCGACGTCGTTTTTAAGAGAAATTATCAACGCGTACGCGACCTTCTCCATTCCAGTCTACGCCTTAATCGTCTTTCCAAAGATTAATGAAGTGCGCGTTCGTTAACGGTAAGCTTTGTCAAATTTTATCGAGACCCTTGCCCACAAAAACACTAACGTCGGCGTCGTCGAAACGACGTTATTAGATATCGACGTTTGTAAATCGAATTAAACAAAATAACGAACGACTAGATTACTAAGAAATATTTATTACGCCATAAAACTACTATATAGTGTGTCGGACAAAAACTTCCCGAGACCAATAAAAATTAATACGACAAAACGGGAGAATTAGATTGCAATCATCGAGAAGCATGAAAATTACAAACAATACTGGGACCGTAACGACCATAAAACATTAAAACGATCAAGTTCATCGAGCACAAAAAACTCGTCATAAAGATAACTATAAAACGTAATAAAACCGAAATCCAAAAGCGAGAGAAATTCGGCTGAACTCAATTAATCAATAAAACAGTAAAACGCTCCCCCGTTGCTGTTAAGAGTGTACCGAGGGTGGATGGGGTTGAGGGGGGTTGAAATGTGCGGTTTCGAGACGCTAGCCTAGGAGAGGAGCAGCGCACGCGGGCTGCGGTCGCCGAGGAATCTCCCGCTATTATATTGAACACTGGCTTATGCTTATACCCCCTTTCTGCCAGCTTTTCACGTATGCTTATTTGCAGAATAATGTATATGCCGCGTGACAAGCTTAACAAAACCGCTTCTTAAGATGCCATCGTAAACCTAAGGACTTTTCATCTCGAAACCTGTCAACTACGAAACGTACTTCGCGTCTAAACACCCTGTACGGTTCGATCCACGTTTCCCTTAATCGTTCGTTTTCTTCCAAAAATCCCCAACTAATACGAACAAGATGCAAATCTGGCTCGGGCGAGATTCGCGTCAGGTACGTAATTACTTAAGGCGGCGAAATAATTTAAAAATCGACGTAGTAACATTATTTCAATATTTCCTTTGTTGAATTGTTCTCAATTAAATGGGGAGTTAAAGTAGGCAAGCGGTTGAGCGGATAATTAAAGCGAACAGGTAAGGGAATCGTTTAAAATTTTATTTCTATCGAAGTTAAACGCGAAGCTTTAATAACTAATTTAAAAAGAACCCGTTATTGTTAACCCGTCAAAAAGAAACGTGCGTTTTTATAACGAAAATTTCGCCGTTAACCATCACGAAAATTACTTTCCGAACGATTTCAGAAACAGAAGCTCGATAAGTTGTGTAATTTTGTAAAATTCGAAATTAGCGAAAAAACATCCCCTATAAACGTTTAATTTAATAATATTTTAGCCAATTAATTTAGAAAATTAGTCATCGTTTAAGTAATGCTTTTTATATTCGCACACGAATAAAAAAAAACGGAATACAATTTTTTTAAAGCAATTAACATTATATACGGGGCGAGTTAAGACAGTAGCACCCCCCTCTCCTCATCCATTAGTTCGTTGAATATTCATGTTAGAAAAATGTTTTCTTAACAAAATATATTTAGAATGATATGTTGTTGTTCATTTGTTTTATTTCAGGGCCTAATGACATTTGAGCAGTAATATGTAACTTTTCATTTTTAAATGACACTCTGTTAATTTTTTACATTTTTTGAAAGAACCATCTTTTCTCTGTACAGTGCTAGAGAAATATTGTTGCGGGGTTAGACGACAAAATTACACTGTTAGACAGAACCAAATCGGCAATTTTCGTCACGATGCACTTGTGATCTGTAGTCGAGCGTTGCACAGACCTTTCAGAGACACCCCGTATACGAGAAGCTTTACTTATTTGCAGTAATTTATTTAAAAATCTCGAATTTAATTATGCATCAAGTTCGTTACGGTCGTGTTCTACGATATAAGTGCCGTTTCTTGTAGAATTTTCGAACGTGCGATTAAGTAACTAACGACGCTTTGGGATTTTTCATTAAAAATGTGGATTTTTAGAAAAATTAGAGAACCTACACGGCGGCCTCAACACATCGATTATTTTGATCCGATCGTTTAATAACATTATAAATTAATAATAAGCAAAACATTTACGATAACGACAACCGATAAGTGTTAAAAAATATTAACGTTGGCTTTATGGTTTATTGTGCAGAAGACCCTACAGTTGTTTAAAAATTTCAGAAAAATAAATACAAGTTGAAACGTGTTTTACGATTGAATTTGACGCGGATTTTTAAAAGAATTAAGGGTAAAAAAGGTAATCCGTCCTGGAAATCGACGGTCAATTAAATTTATTTGAAGTATTGAAGAAAAATAAAGTGTTTTTTGATCTTGATCGGACGCCGATTGAAGTGCATAATTTTAAAATAATAGGATATTATTTTATTATATTTTTTTAATCATCCAGGGTTTTTCTATTTTAAAGGTTAACGAAAACCAATTAAGTTTTTGAAAAATCGATAGCGGGGCGATTTTCTACTTTTCACGCTTGGCATAAAACGACCTGTGAAAATGATAATATTTAAAAATCGGTCATTTTACATTTTCGTCTTTGAAAAAGCTGTTGTCGCGACGTTACAGTGAAAAGGAAAGATATTCGAAAATAGGGACGTTTACGAATATGAAGCGCGCGAACAGACAGAAATTGGGGAGGAAAAAGCGGAAAATGCCCGCAAAAGGGGGCGTCTAAAAAATTCCACGACTCAATTCGACCTACATTTCGAGAATCGTCTATTGACTTCAAAACGGTTTTTCGCTTTCCGCACAAACGCGATCGGCCCCGTTTTCGTTTCTTTTTTTTCGATTTTCCACAACCGCCCGCGCGAAAGCATTACTTCCGTTTATCGATAGGAGAGTTCAATTTTTAACAATAAATTTTCGCGAAACTATAACGGTATAGGTAGTGAAAATCTAAAAAAAAAATCACCTCGTTTGTTTTTCTCGTCGTTTTATTTTTTCTCGACAAGACAAAACAGTTAAGCAACAATAAATATCAGGAGCGAAAATCGCGATGATCTGTGGCATCGTAATAGAGAGAATGCTTGGGAACCCTCGTTCCGAACACAGCAAGCTACTCACTATGTATTTATTCATATCTACAAGCCAGATGATGATATAAATAGCGCCGAAAGTCGCGTTTTCTATCTAAATCACGCCAGCATATTGCGATGTGTGGCAGTTCCGACCCGACCATAAATTAAACCGGAATTACTTCATATAATTTTATTGCAAATATACGAGTCCGTGCACTCGAACACGAATAATAAAATAACCGCGCCACCGTCGAAGATGCAATATCGAAGGACCCACCGTTTCGGGGCGCGCCCTAATTTCGTCGCTCGCCGATCCGGAACGGGAAAAAAAACGAAAGAAAACGGAATTAGCGTGTGTGGCAGCCCGTTTACTTTTTAAACTATTTTTATTCGATAACTTGTTAAGCAAAACGAAGTTTTCGTCGAAAGTTACGCATCTTTTAAAACTCGAAGGAAACGCTATAATGATGAAATTCTTATATAAGTTAGCTTTTCATAAGGAAACATCAAATAGGTATGGAGGCGGTGTAAAACAATGAGCGAGTACATCAAGCAGGCTTTTAAATAACGAGCGAGCATTCTTCGTATTAAGATTGTTTCCTTAACTTTTTAAAGTTTCCAGATGAAATTTTAAGGCAAAGGTACATTCTTTCTCGATTCTTTGCGATTCGTACTTTAGACGAGGGAAAATAAAGTAGCAAAACGTGGAAACGAAATAAAGCGGTAATGCCATTATGCATCGCGGAGCAACATGACTCGTAAATAATATTAAAACTTTTTAATTCTTACCTTCGATTCTCGTCGCAGGTGGTGCTTCTAACGGAGGATCATCGAAATGCGTCTTAGATCTGAAGTAATTCTGAAAAGGGAAAACCGTCGATTAACGATCGAAAAACAATTTGTTACATACAAGCGGGCGTCGTGAAAGTGTAAAATCTAAGATTAAAGGGTCCGAACGACGAAATGTACTTTCTTCGTCCTCTTCCCGTCGATGCAGGTAACCGAATCTAAGCCCACGTGCGTGGAAATCGAAAGAAACGCTGCCCCCGTTAACCAACCAAGTCACGCGTCGGGAGTCAGTAAGAACAATAAGAGCTACCTTTGACTTTTCACTTACTTTCGGCTCCCTAAATATATCACGAGGATCACATAAATTTTGCGGAAAGAGCCGTTTGTTCTTTAAGTAGAACTTCGGGCGATACTTGTTTCCTAACTGCGTCGCGTTGTTCATTTTTAATATGCACTTTAAAACGATCATAAGTTAACGCTTTTTCGGGCGTGATTAATGATTAATTCCGTTTCGCGTTCGAATTTTTCTGCTCGAAGGCAATTTAAGTCGCGATTTGTCATCGACAATAAAATCGCAATTTCAATCGAACCCAATTTAAGCGACATAAATTTTACCTGCAAGAAAACGTTCACGTTTCCAATGTTTTATGGTTCACCTTGATGTGCCGTTGCGTACGGATCGATGGTCGCACTTTTTGCGCGCCGAAGGCATTTTATACGTCCCACTGCAACCCACCTATACCGATCCTACGACCGACTAGAAGCGAATAGATATTTAGCCTTTAAGTAAAACTCCCGAACTAAAAATAAGTCGCATAAAGTGGATGTTCGCCGACCACTGGGGGAGGGGGGGGATAGACCCGCACACGATAGCACATCGATTACAGTGCATATGTTGTTTTACCATAGCGACATTAAATTTATATAATTTTTAATCTCGATTCGATAAATAACATTTACAAAAATAATAATTAGATTAGAAAAAGTCTTCGAGTGTGTTGTTCCGTTGATTAATTCGTGGTGGGTGTTCTTTAAACATAATAAAGTAGAGGATGTTAATAATTAACGATGCAAGTTGCATAGATAAGTGATTAAATTTAGTCATTATTAAATTATGCGTTGCTTTGAAAACGATTAGTTGTAACGAATGTCTGCATAGACATAATTATGGTTTAAAAATTGACTAAATTTAACCATTTACCCACATGAATAATTCACTATACAATGCTTTGTAGTGGCCACGTAATATATAATAAAAAATTCTTTTATAAATATAATATTAATGACTGCAATTGCAAACAATCGATATCGTAATGATAAAAGCGTTTGATGTGCCATCGTGTCGATTAAATAGAAATTAAGGTTATTTATAATTAATTTAAACATTTGTTGAACTTTACGGTTCGTATGTTCGTATGAAAGTTGCTATAATCGTTTCCAAGGAGATGGGCGTATTCTAATTAATGATTAAATTTAAACATCGTCTCCGATGAATACGGACCCTGCATTTTTATAACCGGATTTACGTGCAGTGGGTTATCAAACGTTATACATAACGTGAACATCCAAAAACGTGAACGCGAAACTTTTTATATTCTAAAACATAAACAACGAAATAAAACAAATTTAAAACTAAAGTTTAAGTTGTTTTTAAAGCGAGATGGTGCTGTTGAATTGTGCGTGTTGAAAAAAAATTAACATACTCGCGTCAGCTGTTTGTATTCGTTTCCTAACTGGTTCAATAAGTTATTAATTATTTAGATTTGCGACTGCAACAAGTTACTTATTTAACTTTAGAAAACAAAGTCAAGCTTTTAACCGACGTAAAGACTCGGAACGACTTTTTTTTTATCGAAACAGCATGGAGTTGCCAAGTGAACTGTTATGTGTGCACTTAAAGAGAAACATTTTCCAAGAAATTACATAGTGTTTTATTTCTTTTTATATCCCAAATTCCACAAATAAATGTTATTTTAATTGTTTTTGGCGATTCACACTATATGCGAACTGTATGATTGACTTCTCAGCCCTTGATATATGTGGGTAATTATCTAAATAATCAGTTATATGAACTATTCGAAAACGCGAACGCCACTTACAGTAATTAGTTCACGTTACCGAAACTTTACTGTAGGTATATAGATTTTACAGTATAATAGTTTCATTGATAATTATAAACCGTAAGATAATCTGATGTTATTTTTATTTCGTCCGTTATATTATTAATAACAGATTTCGCGTAGAATAATCAACAGAGCATCTTAAAAGTCAAACGCGAGATAACGACCACTGTTAACTATTTAACGGGCTAATAAATTAACGTAATCGTCATTTTATTGTCCGCTTTCGTGATTGTTAGGTAAGCAACGTCACATTTCACTTTAATCGACATAATTTGTCGAACGAATCGAGCACTTCCGATATCGAAACCGAAAAATCGGGCAATTTCCGAATTCGGCCTCTAAATAATAGATAATAAAGGCGAAGGCCGCAAAGAACGCGGGCAACAACAACGACCGAGCGATTTGCCGGAGGGAACTTTTAAAATTTGCCCGGCACGAAAAATCCAGAAAATCCTCCAAACTTACGACTTCTTTAAACTTATTAGTACTTAACCCTAATATATCTATCAAAAATTTTATCCCATATTTCAAGAGGAACGCATATTACACCGCTCGAGCGGATTTAATATCAGTTTCGCAATATGTGGGAGCAATGCAAAATATCGTAACCACCTCAATACGTTTGGTGGAGTGGAAAGGCAACGACGAACGCACTATGCCTCCCACGCTAGGGGAAGGCGATGTAAGTTAGGACGGCCCGAGGCAGTCGCGACGAGCAGCAGCGCTCAGCTCGCCCGAAGAGACGATAAGATAAGGTAGCGCTAGGTTATGGAATGGCACTTTAATTACACTAATGGGAGAACCAAATGTTAATTACAATTCAAAGTCTAAAAGAGAGGAGCTGGATCGCAATTTATAGACACCGGATTTGGGGGAGGCTGGTGCAGCTGCGACCGTCGATATTATTAATGAAACGCATAGCCTCCCTGTCGATCAAAGACATATACGCGGCGTCGCGTCGGGGTCGTCGCCGCCAACTTCTCGCGATAAACATAAAAATAAACAAACAAACAAATTTAGTAGAGGTCGTTTAGGTATTCTTTGGCGGTCGCATGTGTTAAAACGCATTTTTCAATTTTCAAACCCCCATCCTCGGCACAAACAAGCAGCGAAACATCAAAACACGGCGCGTCAAACTGCCAAAAGTTTCCTGACAAATAAGATAGGCCGGCAGGCCATTGTCCATTCCGTCCGTTCCTATATACCCATTACTCCCCTTCAACTTGGTATTCAAAAAGCGAACGCCTCGTGTTTTGAGCTGTCATCTCGAAATTTAATTTTTCAAAGAGCAATCAGAAGATTTTAATAATACAACGACATGTTTTAAGTGAACTCATCATCGCAGCTGCGAATTAACGAGCGAAATATCAATTATCAAATATCTAGTCCGGCAATGGGGAGGCTACAACAGCTGGGAAACAGCAACTGACTGAAATTCATCCGAAATGTCGCAGCCTTCGAGTTTTCCCGCTTCGTCCTTTTATTGTCGGTCTCGAACTAATTATTATTGTTAATTTCGAATGCACCACGTTTTAAAATGCCGAACGACTTTTTAACTCGAAAAGTAATTAACGAATGAAAAAAAAATTAATAGAGATTATAAGAACAAAGAAGTAACTCTATTGTAATCTCTTCTTCTGACCATTCTGAAAGCAAGAATTTCGCGGTATGGGAACCGCTTTTGCGGTTTAATAATGAGTTGCACTGTAATCCTTTACCGGATCAAAGTACAGGAAATGTGATTTTTAAAGCGAAAACCAACGTCTTGAACAAATACCATTTCCTCTAGCTGTGGGGTGCAAATATACGAGTGGATTTTCTAAAATTCGATCGGATTAGTTTGAACGTTACAAACAGACGTACGGGGGGGAGGTCAAGAGATGTCGAATTTGTACCGGTACACTATGGGGCGAACAGGCAAACGTCATCTCAAAATTCGATATTGTCACGTATGTTGTAGAAGGAAAAGAAAAATTAATTATAAATAATTGAAATCTATATTTTTTTTGATCTGTAATTATATTTGTTGTAGGTGTTTCCGTTAATTTGTTATAAGGCCTCAAAGGCGAAAACTTTGAACTCCTATCATAATATGTTATGGGTTGAATTTAGATATTATTTTTGTTTTATTAGCTGAAAAGAACATCTATTTGCTATGTAAAGGTCTAATTTGGGTTTTTATATTTAATAACCGTTTCAAATGAAATTGAGAAGCACAACGATTTAATTTGACTACAATTAATAAACTTGCATTAGACATTTAGTAACTAGCGCTTTTTGCCGATGTGTAGAAATTGCGATTTTTATATTCGTCGAAGTGTCTATTTTAAGAATCGGCAATAAAATCTTGCTTTCTAACGGAACGCTGCGTAATAAAATTTCAATAAGAACAATTAACTTCGAAAAATATTATTTTATCTGTGGTGGTGATGAGATTATGATTTGTATATTTGTCAATATTTTGCATATATTTTGCACCGGTTCCTTTTTGTATTTATCGAATCAAAACATATACAGGGTTGGGCAAAATGAGCGGAACACCCAATTTATGGCTTTATTAGGAGCTGGACTGAAAACTGGCCTTAAGAAAAGTTTTTGTATATTTTATTTAATATTTAATGACGTTTAGAGATTTTCGTTATCCGTCATATTTTTCAAGCTATGATGTCCGTTATTATTTTAAATGGTACACCCTAATTTTTATTATTGATTTGTATCCCCGAGACAATCGTACGACCTTTTATTCCAATAAAAATTATCTCTAAATTTAGCTCGTTTGGAATTATTTAATGTTCTGTAAAAAAAATGACAGTTGCAGATTATTACAAATAACTATACAAATTTAATATTTTAGTTAAGTATTTTAGAAAGTATGCCGCATCGAATGATGTATTATAAACTTAACAAAATAATACCGGATGTTCAGAAAAAAATGTCAAATTTGTTATACGAAAAATATTAATATCTTATCTTGTTAGTAATTTTAAATTCAAAAATTTTAAATTTTCTCAATTCTATTGCATTGTACTTTCGAAATTAGGGCCAGGTTGTATTTACTTCCCTATATCTAAATGTCACAGTTTTAGAGTTATTTTGGAAAATGTATTAACTCCCTCGAAATTTTATTTCATCCAGTATTATTTTGTTAAGTTACATAATTTTGTTATTTTGTTAAGTACATCATTCGATGCAGCATACTTTCTAAAATATTTACCTAAAATTTTTAATTTGTACATGCATAAATGCCTTTAAAATGTGGTTATTTGTAATACCCTGCAGCTGTCATTTTTTTTTTACAAAACATGTAATAATTCCAAACGGGCTAATTTCAGAGGCAATGTTTATTGGAACAAAAAGACGTACGATTATCTCGGAAATACAAATCAATAATAAAAATTAGGGTGTTGTTCCATTTAAAATAATAGCCGATGATATCATAGCTTAAAAAATATGACGGATAACGAAAATCTCTAAACGTCATTAAATATTAAATAAAATATACAAAAAGTTTTCTTAAGAGGATGATTACGCCAAGCACTAATATAGGGATTTCAATGTAAATTCGGTCAGGTATTACACCTATATTGATAGAAATTTTCAATTTTGTATTAAAGAATCTGAAAATATGTATCATCAAGTATGTGAAGACGTTCTTATTTTCTTAAGAATATATATACTTCTTATATAATAACTAGGTATTTGAAGTTGGAAATAATCAGACTAACTTTTCGATGTCACTTTCTTGAATTAGAAGCTATATATTAAAAAAATAAAAACGTGTACACCTTCTCCCATCTTTTAATTACCTAAAAAATATTTCTTAATAGATATTTATAAATAAAATAAGGGCTCAAAACATTTTCGTTAAATAATCGGCGAATCGCGGTCTTCGTGCTCGCGTGCATGCTCTATCCTTGTATCGCCGTCTTGCTCACGCTATCTCCTCGCTGCGTAAACTAAACTCGAGAAATGTTTATTTCAAGATATCGGCTTGCATATTACCTCATATAATTAGTAAAAAATGCGTTCGTCGAAATTTTATGTATGGTAAAAGTGGTTGTTCTAACAATACTTTTAATTGTCTACACTTGTATGTATTTTAAATACATATCGACGCAGATTACGTAAACGCCATTTTTTGCGAAAATGAGTTATTCTGACTATCTTATGCATCCATGGATCTAGGGTAAAAAACATCATATGTCAAGAACAAGAATCTGGTATCAATATTCCGATTTTTTTCACCAGAAAAATCGATTTGTATTTCGGTAAAACGTATCTTCTTATATGTAGCTACGCTACAATACAAAATGTGCGCTTCTGTAAAATCTACTTTTTGTCGTTTACGATAATCTGCGACAACTACCGTCGATATAGTTACTGTTACTTTGAGGCGATGCCGACGATTATCTACATAATTTTCTACCTCAACAGGTAGTAAAAAATTCGAGATTCACATACACGGGGTTTTATTAAAGTTATTCAAGTGAAACATTTGTATCTTACTTATTAGACTTATTGTTAGAAGTAACTGCAACAATTACTTCTCCAAAACGTATTTATGTTTTAATGAATGATTCAATATATATATATATATACAACTGTCTGAATACGATCTAAACTTACTACAGAACGATTTTTAATTTATTTAAAATTTAACAGAATGCAGGTTTAGGGCAAATCTTTGCATTTTCTGATAAATTTATCTGACAGATACGTACTATGAAAACGATTGTTCGAACAAAAGTTTCTACAGGAAATATGTCAGATATAATCATAAGATGGAAAGATCGGCCCTTATTATAATTAATCACATCGATATGTATAAGTTACTCTGGGTTTTTATTCCATAAATTCCATTTTGTCAACAACCACAAGTTGTTAACATGACAAGGTATAACACACTAACACGAGTGGTTACGAGGGTACTGTTATAACAGTAGTTATAACATTTGCCACTAATTTTAGAATTATTCGGCTGATTTGTTGTAATAATTGAACAATTGACAAACCAGATACTGTAGAATATAAATTTCAAACAAGTTACCGAATAATTATACCTATTTAATATAATGTCTTGGAATTTAATAGCTAGATGTTTATCAGAATGTTTACTAGATAAGCATAAATATTTTCTGTACTGAAATGAAGTGTGGCGTGGGCAAACTGAAATAACGTGTAGATAACATACTTGTAAAATTGTATTTAGCTTTTCTGTGCAAGCGTAATCATCCTCTTAAGGTCAGTTTTCAGTCCAGCTCATAATAAAGCCAGTAATTGGGCGTTCCACTCTTTTTGCCCAACCCCGTATAAAGTAATTTAAATTCAATTTAGGTAAGTACACGATAATACCACTAGTAGATATACCGTTAAGTACTACTGTCAAACAATTGTCTGTGCAATATAATTCCAAAGCGAAAGAAAATTTAAATAGTGATTATTAAGAGAGCATTTTCCCTACGCTTATTGCTATAATTCTAATGTAATATTTAATAAACTCCGTATACATTATAAAACTACATTTATTCAGTAGCGTACATTCCAAATTTCACTTCGTTATACGTTTTACTGTTAAAGTTATTAAATTTTGAGATGATATGTACCTGTCCGCCCAATAGTGCGGTACGGCAATTTCAGATTGATACCACCGACAATCGATAAATGATATAATTTGCTCGCGAACGCAAAATTTTCGCCATTGTGGCGGAGTGTCGAGAGGCCGCGAGCCCCTGGGATGGTCGAATGTCGTGTCCGGCGTCCCCCGGGATATCCTGTCCGCTATGGTGACGTGGGCCGAACCGGTGACCTACGCTGACCGCCTTCACGCTCCTGTCTACTTCGCTCGGAGACCCTTCAAGATGCAATTTGCTGCCTAGTTCGTCGATGGCCACTTTCGCCAAGTACCGTGTTCCTTATTAAAAATTTAAGTCGCGCGTTTCGAACGCGCCCGCGCGCTTTTCATTATTCGCCCAGCGTCCCTAATTGTTTGGTTTTCCGAAATTGGCGCGGCGCATTTTCGGCCGCACGCGGGCGTGCCAGTAGCTCGCGGTAGAATTATTACCGGTTTTCAATATAACTACGGTGGCGAGATTCGCGGGAAAATAAATAAAAAGCTCGTATTGTCCAGAGGATGCCCGCAATTTTTAATAATAGTCGATGCTGGTGACTGTAAGTATCGATTGGGCACAAAGCCGGGATATTTGTACGATTTATTCGTAGAATACGGCCAGTGTCCCTAGGCCATATATCGCGGCTGCAGCAATACAATGCCGGGTTTACAACTCTACGCTACAGATTTATATAAAACGAGTAGACTGATCATTAAAAAAATTCAATTGTATATCGAAACTCGATGGAGAAAACGTCACGCAGTCCGTCAACGTTATAAAAAGAATTTAATTTCGTTAAATTTTCCGGTTTCGCCCGGATGTTATGGCCACCGTCGTCGAAAATAGTTTACCTAGTTAAAAATTGACACACACTGTAGATGTAAAAACGTCGCCGGCTACTTTCCTTTAAAGAAATTGAGACACGACCGGCAAAGTTGTTTTTGTTTTTAAATTAATTGTATTGAAACTGAACTTTCGATAATTTGTCGATAATATAGTCATTCGGTTTTTTTAACCGATTTTTAATGTCCAATCTCGTTCCAATTGTTTTAAACAAAAGTACTGCAAATTCGTCGTCAAATCGATAACAAAACCCAATTTTCCATTAAATCGTTACAGACACAATTTGTCGTTAATACTAGAAGGGAGTTCCCTCCCTTCCGATTCATACAATTTGTTAATTGTGTACCAAAAGTTGCTAACAATAACACTTTTCTAGGTCCTTTGTAACCATAGGTCTGACCATATTTATGGTCCAAGACAGAAATTAAAACCAGGTCTCTCGCACATTTACTGTGGCATATTCTATACAAAATCAAATAATTAGTCTATTTTACGGAAGGTATCTGATGTAAAAAAAACTAGTCGTCGCATTTCGTTTTACAAGTCGTAATGGTCATACACGTACTGTTTATTTACTGCTATAAAACAGCTTAAAAACGTAAATAGTTTAACTAAATTTACGTGAAAATTACGAGTGTCCATTGGTCGACAGATTATACCGCGTTGGGATTTTTTGAAAATTATCTATCGTCTAGATGATACCGAATTTGACCAGTTTGTAAGACGCTTAAAAAATGACCAGCGAACTTTTAAGATAATAAAACAACCATCGCAAATGTAAACTGCGTTTAGAAAGAAACTCTGATTTACACAGGCAAAGTGCTATCGTTACAATTTTTAAGTTCGTGCGTATACTTATTCAAAATATATATATATATATATATAATAATAAAAAATCGTAAGTTTGATGTTTCGTTTCAAAATGGTTAAAAAACGCCCAATCACTTTTTAACAGACATTCTAGCAGTCGGATTTGATTAGCAAAAAAACCGCTTTACACCAAGAGTCGATTTTCAATCGCCAGTTAACTCTGGACCATCAGCCAATTACCATAGAAACAATTGTTTTCAACAATAATTTCTATATAATGACCGAGTGACGGTCAAAGTAAACTGGCGAAATTGAAAACCCGTCCCAGGCAATTTTTTAGAAAATCAGACACCTCGATGCAGAAGCGTTGAACATTTTTTGCCCGCAATAGTATATTCAGTAACGTCTTTGTTTTTTTTTATGGGCGTCTACATATAGAAAGTCTTTTCAAGTTGTGTAATAAATGAAAAGATCGAAACGACATAATATACTAATTGAAAACTTTTTATAATTACTTTTAGTAGATATATTGGTTTCCGGTTAGTCTCGAAGCGTTGCATAATTAAGGTTTGCTCAGAGTTTATCGATTACGATGTCGTAAACATTTTATTAAATATGTTTGGTTTCTCGTCCTTTGTTTTACTATTGTATATATATTTATTTACGTCTTCAAATACGTGTAATAACGAATTAAACAAATAACAATCAAAATCTTATATGCCTCTAGTGAAACTTCTAAATGCCGGGATCAAAAAAATTGTCCCGTAAAAACAAAGTGCGAAAATTATGGAAAAACAACCAATATGACCAGGGCCCGTTACATTATCTGTAAGGAAATTGTGCGCCTAACCACCCAAAGCAACAAACGCGTAGACTTACGATGTCCTGTCATCGTATCTCGATTAACGACAGTATCTAACCTCCGTACAACTCCGTTTTTTTTTTTTTACTCAAACCGGCGACTGCAGCGTAGAATAAATACGTTATTTATGTACGTATATACGCGATTTCCAGGAGGTGTTTGCTTATAGTTAAGCTACAACACATAGTTAACCTTTCACAAATAGATGATCGTCACATTACGAAACGCGCGCGATAAAGCGACAACGACGGGAAAAATTTTTTCCGCTTAAATCGACGCCTTAACTTCTCGAGTTTGTCGCGATAATACGCGTTACGATCGCGATCGAGGCGAGCGCTCTCTATTCGTTTATTTATTTCTGTGTCGTCGCGGACCCGTTCGGCGCCACGACGTACAGAACGGTGCAATAACACGGCACACAAATCATACTCCCCGGTGGGTCCGACAAGGCGGCTCGGTTTCGACAAGGTCTTACCGGTTCGGTAATTAATTTGTTTTTGATGGAGCTCTTACGTTGTGTATCGGGCGCGCCGTGGTCGATCCGGGGATAAATGACTCGGCTGTTCTTGGGCACGAGGTCCCGGGGGATTTGCCGGTGGCACAACAGGATCAACTCGTACGGATCTTCTTGTATTTATCTTGTCATATAACTAAATTAGTTCATTAATATATGCCCCCGTTGTAGGCGACCGCGTCCAAATTCGCGCAAACTTAATTTACTTGTCAAACTTATTGAGTAATCGCCGATACCCGTTCTAAAGCAACTAATAAAATATCTCGCTTAAACGTACGACGCGATGACCACGATTAATTTCAATTAATGCGATCGAAACGTAAACGACTAGTTATAAATAATTTATAATACATTCCGATAATGAATGCGAGGTGTCAAGATAAATTTCCCAACTGGAGAGTGATTTAGTCGGCATCGCAAAAGGGTTGAGAAATTGAGCAAGGATGAACAGCGTGTTACGACCTCGTCCATTCCATCATCACAGATATTGTCCTGAAAACCTACTAATCACTTACGAACGTAGAAATGCCCCCATCGCCGTCGCTCCCGCACGGAAATCGTTCGAAATGAGGACGGAGTATGTCGGCGTGGTTATTAGGTAAAGCTCGCATAAAGGTCTTGGTCGGCGATGTATCTTACAAACTACCATTATGATTTCGCACTGACGGGGAACACATGTCTACGAATTTGGATGTCAGCTTGAGTTAGTATCGGGATATCTCTCGCGCCCAGCTACATTATTTTGCGTCTGACTCTCCGAAAAGCCCTTTAATCTCGCTGGCTTAAGTAGCTGAGGATTACTTCATCAAAGTTATGGCCGAATTCGGAGAGCTCCTCCGGTATGTTTATTGTTTCTGGGCGTACCCACGTGTAGTAGTACGTACGTGCGCCGACTTATTTCGCGATTAAAATAACGACGGCCATTTCGACTTTTTATTCGCGCTCGATAAAAAAGGCACCAACTACCTATTTGTGCACATTTACATGGGGGATATCGGCGGAAGCGCCTTGTAAATAATTCAGACCGACCCCCCCGACCCCCTTCCCTAATAGAGCCTCCATGTCGCGTATCCAATACTTATAAGTTATAGGATATCTGACCGATCCCGTCTCATTTCCATAAAGGAAGCAAATATGCTTATACGTTAGACAACGCGACGAAGAAGGACGCACAGACGATTCCGTACGGCATCGGCACGTTTGCATATGTATGTCGTTTCTTCAGGCGGTGACAGTTGTTGTGACCGAAACCGGACGCCCGCTTCTTTCTAGCCGGACGCTTCTTTTTATGTCGACCGATCTGACGCCAGTTGTTCCGTATGTAAATTCGAACTTCCTATTCTCGTATCTGCCGTAGTTGTCCGTACTTTTCTTAGTCATAAACGGGGCGGCGTTGTAGAATTCGATATGTAAACGTATGCAGATGGACGCGTCCTTCGAGCTCTTGTACGGCAAGCCGAGGGTTCTCAAATCGCCATTAGGCTGTACAAAGGCAGCTCGTTAGCGACGAGAGATGGAGCAATGAGCGGACGTGCCGGACACTCTGGGGACGCCTCAGGTACCCTTCATCCTCATCATGTCGGCCTTTCTTCGCTTAGAGGACCAAAGGTCTAATGCGCAAAGAAACGCGCCAAAACTCTCGTGGACGAGCGAAGCTTTGAAATAGAATGGGAATAACAAAGCCGCGGAGCGAATTATTTTAGCCGAGTGCATTATAATCATAAAATAATAAAGATAGTGTGCTCACACACAAGGGCACCTACAAAAACGCCCGTATCGGAGCTAAAGAGCGAGATGAAGAGCGCGATACATAAAGTAGCTGCCTAAACGCCGAGGGCTCAGGTTTTTACTGCATTTTAACACTGCGTAAGCTGAGCAAGCCGCTTTATTGGTTGTTTAGAGTGGTGCTACATTAGTGTAGTCTTCGTTCCGTCGTAACATTACCACGCTTTACCTACATTTAGTATCACTCAAAAACCGCAACATTTAGATAAATTATGAACGCATTAGGAGAACACGTGACTTTTTATTAAGTTAAAAAGAATATTCAACTAGGAGATAGTGGCTCGTTCCGTTTAAGAGGGACGACTTATGTGTATCTACCTAGATAGTTACATACAAATTATGTTAGTATTTCGCATTCATTTAAATTTCCGTATACACGCCAAGATGGATGCTTTCGAAAACAATTCGGAGTTTTCGTTTGTTTCACGTTTATGTGCGAACTCTGGTTACATTAGATATGACCATACAGGGTATCTCCGGATGGAATATTCGACAGGTATAAAATTGACCAAAAACGCATCCTTTATTGCTCCTGCTTGTAAAAACGCGTAAATGTGAATAAAACAAAAGTCGGAATAATTTCGCGTTATCGCAAAACGCGGTAATAATCATAATTTTTTTATAAAATGTTGGCTCCGCTACAGGGACATTTGTAAACTACGCAGGCCTACAATTTTAGATTTGAATATTGATTCTGGTAGACTTTTGGAGATTACGAGAAAATTTGTAAAAATCCATCACGTCACATTTTTCAAAGAATCCCAAAAAATCTCTTGCCCTTTTAAAATCTATTTTGAACGATTAAAAATCCATTATCTGCATTAATACGAATCGGTCAAAGTAAAAGATATTTCATTTACCTAGTAATTTAGTATCAATTCACAAGAGACAGTCACAACCGCTGACGTTTCGAAAATAAAGAAAAAGGTTTCGCAAAAATGTATAAATTCATTTTTGTCATTATAAATATGTAAGAATCGTCTCAGAAATGTTTTTCGTTAATATAGTTATTACGTATTTTTTGTAATATATCAATATAATTTCTGAAAATCGCAATTTTTGACTTTTTCAGTTCAATTTTCCCGAAAAATCTAGACGTGATGGAAATAATTTAAGTTCATATTCATAATTAGCACCCTCAAATACCCCTTAAACGGCAGTCAAATCCAAATACCTTAAAATTGACCTCAAAAGACCTTAAATTTGCAGGACCACGTTACTTGTCAAAAGTCGAACAATTTAGCGTTATCACAGAATGCGGTAATATTCATAATTATTTTTTAATTTGTTTTACAAAATTTAACCTTTTGCAATCCGTTGGCTCCGCTAGGGAAACATTTGCAATTAACTTGGTGTATATGTCGTAGTCGTAATGCAAAATTAGGCTTTTTATAAAATGCCTAGGGATTTTATAAAAAGCCGGCAAAACGTGAACAGAAGAGTGTATATCTCGTTCTGACTAATTATTTTCGGGCATTTTACAATTTGTCAACAGCGAATTAGTCAAAATGTGAGAATAAAAATAATAAAATTACATTTAATAAAATAACACAATGACAATAAACGAAAACAAATCTCTCTGTTAAGTAAATCTAAATAAATACTTTACAATATAAAAATATACTCTATTAACTTTCAATTAGCTAATCTTAAAGTATTCAAATTCAGTACTCAGGTACCTATATTTATTTTCACATTATATATTATATATTATTATAATATATTACACATTTATATTATATACTCATTTATTATTATACATTATGTATAATGAGTAATGTATAATAATATAATATATTATATTATATATTATACATTATATATATAGTAGATACCTATGTTAAATGTGAAAATAAATACTAAATACGTTTTGACTACTTCGCTGTTGGCAAATTGTAAAATGCCCGAAAATAATTAGTCAGAACGAGATATACATTCTTCTGTTCACATTTTGCCGGCTTTTTATAAAATCCCTAGGCATTTTATAAAAAGCCTAATTTTGCATTATGACTACGACATATATATATCACATTTAAGACATGCTACTTCCGCAATCTTAAACGCAAATATTATTTGATTACGTTTTCGAAACAAAAAAGCTACGTTTCCAGAGGTTTCATCCACGATGTGTTACGAAATATAAAATTTAAGTTTTATTTACATTATAACGAAGCGTATTTACAAAATAAATAAAAATAATTCTTCCCATTCAAAATAAAACTTGCGTTTTTCCACACGTTCTGCTGCAATAGTGTGCCGGAGTTGCTGGTAGATAGCGGTAAAGAAACGTGCGGAGTGCAAAGGGTTAATATCAATATTTTATAATAGAAAATGTTTACAATGACACCAAGGACAACGCAACTAACAATACAAGGACACGGGGGGGGGGGGGGGCAGCAACATTTATAACTACTACCTAATGTAATAAATTCTATACTAAATTCTGTGGACGCAGTTCATAAGAAAATGTCGATTATCCTTTGTTATACTATTTCATGTCGACCAAACACCGGACTTTTAATTTAAAAAAATATAGGTAAATACCTATACGTAAAAAAAGATTACGTTGAAGATGACGTTATGATAAACTATAACATCATTCTTAACTCGTATTTTTACAGTACAGCAATCCTTTAATATTCCCGGATTTAACATTTACGAGTTTTAACTATTCGCAACCTGGGCATTCGCGAATTCTTTTATTTACTGATAGCGCATTGAATTGATTTATTACTTAAAATTTTAATACAGATCATAACAACGCGACAATTTTAAAACTTCGACAACTTGCTGAGAAAGCAATAGAAACCGACCCTTTACTGGTTAGGAGCCTTAAATTCAAAGGAGAAATCGACACCGCGGCCCTTCGTTATAATGAAATTTTTTAAAGAGCAGGTTTGGGGAGTATTTTTTCAAAAATGGTTCAAAATCGGTTTACGTATCTTGGTTAACTTTCAAACATAATATGACCAATTGTATTAGAACGCAAAATTGGTATGTGTTTAAAAGTTGACCAAGATACGAAAACCGGTCTTAATTCGCTTGTCACAAGTTTTAGAGTCGACCATTTTTGAAAAGACACTCCCCGTTTGTTCTGCTATAGAATCATTTGTTCAGCCATCGACTAACAAATAAACTTCATCTAACAATAAGTATACTATATATCTATATCTATGCACGTATGTACAGTCAAGTTTATATGTTTTGTCTCGCGAGATGTGATCTCAGGCCAACGAGCGACGAGAGCAGTTGTTTTTGAATTGTAAAAAGGGACACGTCAGATAATAATTTTTTTTTTTTTTATATATTTATTAGCTGGCTCTGCAAGAAGATGCAATACACGGCTGTTTTACAATAAGGTACTTATAACTGAGATAATGTCAAGAGGAAAGAGGATTAAGTGAAAATATTCACACCTCTAGCTTATACATTTAGCTTCAATTATAAAATAAAATTAATAATAGGTTAAGTGAATATTTTAGAGTAAGTCTTGTGGTAGCCTGCGTTTGAGTCTTATATGAATGTCTCTTTGGCCGAGATTAAGTTTCGTAGCACTTGTACACTTCACTAAATTTTTTTTTTTTTTAAATTGCTCATATTAATTGCAGAACCCCTCCACAGGGGTCCAGTAAAAGTTCAAGGACACTTACAATATGATGCTGATACACAGGAGCACTATCACTAGAGATAAGCCGCAAGGGGCTTGATAATATACAAGAGATGTTTTAATTTAAACTTTCAAGCGTACGAGCAGAACGTCTTTACTCTGCGCTTTACTAGTCTTTTTCACCACTCACAGATGAGACGTATATTTAAAAAGTGTAATTATTATTAGTAATTCTATTGACTTTACTTTTCGATAATAAATAAAAACGGACAGTAATCTTTTTTTTTCTTGGGCATTTTACGACAAAAACTAACACAGATGACGGGACAAAACGTATGAACTTGACTGTACGTACGTATATATGCTTAATAGACATATTTTTTTCGTTTCGCTATAATTAAAATTTCAAAGAACTTAACCCTCCTATTTTTACACAGGAAATTAGTCTCGAGATTCGGGAATTTGATATTCCAAATTTGAAAATGGACATTACAAATATACAATTCGGTACCTTTCTGTTGATGACGTGCATCGGAATAAAATTTAAATTTATATATCAAAATATGTAGGTACTTTTATATTTTTCCTACAGTTTAAGATCGAGAGGCCATCACTTGCAAGCGGATTAATGTGGGAAAAACGTATTATACGCAAACCGCCAAACGAGCAGCAGTATTCATTTTATTAGTTCGTTATTTCTCCGAGTGTACTGGATCTGTGTCATCTTAAAACGGTTTCGATCGACCGACGGCGAACCAACAAAACCGAGATAAGCTCGACGACGGAAAACCGTGCAAATAGGTAAAGTACCTAAATCGTAGCAATTTAACTAGTCGAAAAAATATATATGAACATCTATCTACTCATCAACGTTAACGGCATAGACAAGTTTGCGGACGCGTAAAGTTTCGCGACGCAAATCTGTTGTTACGTGTAAAGTTACTAATGGAATAATAGAGTAAAATGCACATTTGATAAATTTATAGTATGTATTCATATATGCTTTATAAAACACGTCCGCTATTATTCTTGATTTAATTCATTAGACACTCCTGGTTCGAGTTGATATATGTAAATGGGGCAGTTTTTTGCCAGTTTATTATGCGACGAAAGGCAGAACGGATGAATTTTTCAGGACTATTAAAAAGTTGTCGCGATTGCGGACACACATTTTAATAAAACAAATCCGGCGCACAAACAACTTCCAAGTTAATTACGATAATTGAACGGGGTCGATTGAAAAAGCGGGAGCCGCTCGGTGCACTCTTTCAGTTTTAAATGTGATTGCATACAAACTTCAGACTTAGAAACTCGTAATAAGGATTTGCTCCGTTTTGAATAACACATAAAATTAAGTCGAAAAGCGTAGACGAGCCCTTTGTCCCCCGACAGGTACATATCTATCAGAATAAAAAAGAATAATAAAACGGGGAATAAAAGAACGGGCGAGCTTTATAAGTTAGCGATTCGATGCGTGGATTTGTTGCCTATTACTAAAGGAATTTTACACCTATTTAACTTTAAACGGCGTTAAGGAAAGAAGTACCAAACGGAAAAGACGTTACGACAATGGCACGTATAGCGTGTCTTGCTTGATCACATTGGCAAAATTACTTCGGATCCATTTAACATGGCGGCGTTCGCAGTCACGAAAAAACTTTTACCAACTCAAATAATCGCCCAGACTTTTTCTATAATCGATTGCCGGAGGTGCACTGGTTGGCGTCGCTCCTCGCTATTTATTAGTCAAACGAGATATACATTCTTCTGTTCATTTTGCCGGCTTTTATAAAACTGCTTTACCTATGGCATTTTATAAAAACTAATTTTATTATATAAATATATATATCACATTTAAGACATGCTACTTCCGAATCTTAAACGCAAATATTATTTGATTACGTTTTCGAAACAAAAAGCTACGTTTCCAGAGGTTTCATAACCACGTGTTTACGAAATATAAAATTTAAGTTTTATTTACATTATAACGAAGCGTATTTACAAAATAAATAAAAATAATTCTTCCCATTCAAAATAAAACTTGCGTTTTTCCACACGTTCTGCTGCAATAGTGTGCCGGAGTTGCTGGTAGATAGCGGTAAAGAAACGTGCGGAGTGCAAAGGGTTAATATCAATATTTTATAATAGAAAATGTTTACAATGACACCAAGGACAACGCAACTAACAATACAAGGACCGGGGGCAGCAACATTTATAACTACTACCTAATGAATAAATTCTATACTAAATTCTGGGACGCAGTCATAAGAAAATGTCGATTATCCTTTGTTATACTATTTCATGTCGACCAAACACCGGACTTTTAATTTAAAAATAATAGGTAAATACCTATACGTAAAAAAGATTACGTTGAAGTGACGTTATGATAAACTATAACTCATCTTAACTCGTATTTTCGTACAGCAATCCTTTAAATTCCCGGATTTAACATTTACGAGTTTTAACTATTCGCAACCTGGGATTCGCGAATTCTTTTATTTACTGATAGCGCATTGAATTGATTTATTATTAAAATTTTAATACAGATCAAACAACCGACAATTTTAAAACTTCGACAACTTGCTGAGAAAGCAATAGAAACCGACCCTTTACTGGTTTAAAGGAGCCTTAAATTCAAAGGAGAAATCGACAACGCGGCCCTTCGTTATAATGAAATTTTTTATAAGAACAGGTTTGGGGAGTATTTTTTCAAAAATGGTCGTGTCCAAAACTTATGAAAGTGAATTAAAATCGGTTTACGTATCTTGGTCAACTTTCAAACATAATATGACCAATTGTATTAGAACGCAAAATTGTTATGTGTTTAAAAGTTGACCAAGATACGAAAACCGGTCTTAATTCGCTTGTCACAAGTTTTAGAGTCGGCCATTTTTGAAAAGACACTCCCCGTTTGTTCTGCTATAGAATCACAAATCACCAAATCATTTGTTCAGCCATCGACTAACAAATAAACTTCATCTAACAGTAAGTATACTATATATCTATATCTATGCATGTATGTACAGTCAAGTTTATATGTTTTGTCTCGCGAGATGTGATCTCAGGCCAACGAGCGCGAGAGCAGTTGTTTTTGAATTGTAAAAAGGGACACGTCAGATAATAATAAAGTATTTTTTTTTGGATTTATTACTGGCTCTGCAAAAGATGCAAGTACACGGCTGTTTTACAATAAGTACTTATAACTGAGATAATGTCAAGAGGAAAGAGGTTAAGTGAAAATATTCACACCTCTCTTATACATTTAGCTTCAATTATAAAATAAAATTAAAATAGTTAACTGATATTTTAGAGTAAGTCTTGTGGTAGCCTGCGTTTGAGTCTTATATGGAATGTCTCTTTGGCCGAGATTAAGTTTCGTAGCACTTGTACACTTACAAATTTTTTTTTTTTAAATTGCTCATATTAATTGCAGAACCCTCCACAGGGGTCCAGTAAAAGTTCAAGGATCACTTACAATATGATGCTGTACGACATATCACTAAGATAAGCGAAGGGCTTGATAATATCAAGGATGTTTAATTTAAATTTCAAGGGAAAACGTCATTTATACGCTTAATTTACCCCAAATCGAACGAGTATTTAAAATTAATTATTAGTTCGTTATTTCTCGATGTACTGATCTTTCGAATTAATAAAAACGGTTCGATCTTATTTTCTTGACGGCGATTTACCGACAAAACGAGATAAGTGACGACGGAAAACCGTGCAAATAGGTAAAGTACCTAAATCGTAGCAATTTAACTAGTCGAAAAAAATATAGAACATCTATCTACCATCAACGTTAACGGCATAGACAAGTTTGCGGACGCGTAAAGTTTCGCGACGCAAATCTGTTGTTACGTGTAAAGTTACTAATGGAATAATAGAGTAAAATGCACATTTGATAAATTTATAGTATGTATTCATATATGCTTTATAAAACACGTCCGCTATTATTCTTGATTTAATTCATTAGACACTCCTGGTTCGAGTTGATATATGTAAATGGGGCAGTTTTTTGCCAGTTTATTATGCGACGAAAGGCAGAACGGATGAATTTTTCAGGACTATTAAAAAGTTGTCGCGATTGCGGACACACATTTTAATAAAACAAATCCGGCGCACAAACAACTTCCAAGTTAATTACGATAATTGAACGGGGCCGATTGAAAAAGCGGGAGCCGCTCGGTGCACTCTTTCAGTTTTAAATGTGATTGCATACAAACTTCAGACTTAGAAACTCGTAATAAGGATTTGCTCCGTTTTGAATAACACATAAAATTAAGTCGAAAAGCGTAGACGAGCTCTTTGTCCCCCGACAGGTACATATCTATCAGAATAAAAAAGAATAATAAAACGGGGAATAAAAGAACGGGCGAGCTTTATAAGTTAGCGATTCGATGCGTGGATTTGTTGCCTATTACTAAAGGAATTTTACACCTATTTAACTTTAAACGGCGTTAAGGAAAGAAGTACCAAACGGAAAAGACGTTACGACAATGGCACGTATAGCGTGTCTTGCTTGATCACATTGGCAAAATTACTTCGGATCCATTTAACATGGCGGCGTTCGCAGTCACGAAAAAACTTTTACCAACTCAAATAATCGCCCAGACTTTTTCTATAATCGATTGCCGGAGGTGCACTGGTTGGCGTCGCTCCTCGCTATTTATTACAAACTTTTCTCCTAACGTCTCTAATATTTTTATATCGGCTCTTTTCTTACAATTCGATGTAGTATCTCTTTTCCCAATATTTGTACAAAGTTGAACAATTATAAATTATTAAGGAAGCGCCCGCGCGCCGCCGTTTATTAATCGAGAAAAATTTGGAACGCACGCAAATCGGTCGATCGAAAGTCGTCGGAAACGTAACAATCTCAGGTAATGCTCTCGTAAAACAGGGGGTGAGATTTCATTTACTGCATCCGAATGTTCCCTTCTAAATAAAGAAGGCGCGGAGAGACGTGCCGGATTCCGGGCTAAACCCAATTTATTTGATGCGGCAACAAGAAGTCCGTTTCAGGCGACAAAATGGTGATGGCCCGGCGACTTGTGAAGCAGTTGGCCCCATTACAATGCTATAAATCTACGAAGGCACCCCAAGCGCAGGGCGAGAATGTCTCCATTGCGTTACAACGGTTCTCGCACATCCTCGGCAATGTATTACCGCGAAAACAAGACAAATTAATGTTTCGCCTCGAGCCGAAAAAAAACCCTATACCTACACGTCCCGTGGGTGTGGATGTTATGCGAAACAATTAATTTTTCATTTTTAATATTTTTAACGTATTAGGTATGCGTTACACGTTTTTAAGCATATCGGACCAGTTGTTTTCTTTACGAGAAAAGCACAAAATTTCTACTAGAGTTGGTAAAGCCCGTAATGCTTAAGTACCTACCCTATATTTAAACGTAGGGGTAGTCAGATTTGATTTCCGAAAGAAATGTTCTTTGAGAAAGTTCTGAGCTGGGTAATAATTCGCAATCCAACACGATAACGACTTCATCTCGTCTAATTGTTAAATTTATCTTATTTTTAGAGAGAAAAATAATGTAGAAACACATTCGATGTGTGTCTATATCGTGTGCGAGTCAATTTCCCAGTGGTCGGTGAACGTTCCTTTCTAGTTTCTCCCACCACAATTTTTGCGATTTATTTTTAGTTTGTATCCGTTTCGGATCGGTAGGTAGGTTGCAGAGGGTTTAGTGATTAAATAAAATTAATAATAAAGCTACAAATAGCCGAAAACGAAATTAATACAAACAAAAAACTTTAGTAACATTTTTTTGATTTAATGAACAAGTTCAATTTTGTCCGAAAATTAAACGGGCAGTTTTCTTTAAATTTGAACAAGTGACATCATATCTTATTTAAGAAAAAAACTGTTTCTAATGGCTAATTATAAGTAATCATTGACTGATAAATTGTTATCCATATGGTAATCGGACAAATACTCAAAATAAAATGCTTCAAATAAATGAAAATAACTATCGCGCAATCGATATAAGCTCAGCTAAAGCAGGCCATAAACTACAAATGCGCCAGTTAAGGTGTTGGGTCACTTCAAATAAAAATATTGCTACAAATCGACGTCATTTTTAAATATACAGAGTGAGTTAAGATTACTGCGTTGAATAGTCGTATTAGAAAAATATTTTCTTAACAAAACAAGTACAGAGTGATATGTTGTATATTACTGTAAATCTATTTTATTTCAGGGCCTAACAATTTATGAGCAGTAATTTGCAACTTTTTATTTTTAAATGACACCCTGTATATTTGTTATAGTTCTTTTTGGAAGAATAATTGTTTTAAAACGGTGCGTTAAAAATACTGTAGAGTTAAATGACAAAATTACGGTGTAAAACACGATTAACACGATTAATAAAACAATTTGTTTTATAAAAACAAACACATAAACAAAGAAAAAAAAATCTAATCTAATTTCCAAAATATTCACAATTATCTCCATTTGGGCCAATACAAGCTTATAAACAGGTCATATGATTGTTAATAAAATGATTGTTTGAACACTATTATTTTATAATCATCATTTTGTAATTTTATCATTTACAATATTTTTATAACATCCTATATAGAAAAAATACTTTTTCCAAAAAATTATAAAAAATATACAGCGTGCCATTTAAAAATAAAAAGTTGCATATTGCTGCTCAATCTGATTAAACCCTGAAATTAAAAAATGCACAATAATATACAACATATTACTCTGAACGTCCTTTGTTAAGAAAATATTTTTCTAATATGAATGTTTAACAAACTATTAAGAGGGATGCTATCATCTTAACTCACCCTATACGTGGTACCTAAGTAGGCCCATCGAAATTAATTTCGATAATTCGCGGATTCAATTAATAATTAAAATACCACAACGTAAAGATTAGTTAAACTAATTGTAAATTACCTGGAATCTCGGTAGAAGGCCGCAAACCATTATTCGCTGTCTTACAAAATATTCGAAAAAATTAAACACGCCCGCACTAATTCAACGACCGATGAATACTAAACTGTACCTGCGGAATGCTTATTCTATCTAAATGCGAACGTCGCACAAGTATGGGCGATTCAGAACTTTTTCGAAAAATTTCAAGGGAATCATGTGCAACGGAAACACACGCGATCAAATAAAAGTTAAAAGAAGGAACTTCGTTTTGTTGTTTGTCGAGATACGCGTACGCCACTGTTTGGTCAACTGTACTAACCGCTAACGCCTGCCATGCACTCGGGATATTGCAACGCAGCACGTTTGCGTTAAATATAGCAACGTTGACTGTTTTCTGATCGTTTGCGAGTGCGACAGACGGTTGCATTTAACACAATCGCGCCACAAAGGCGAAAAAGATTGCGTCGTATTACATGCCTTATTTAAATGGTCGCATTTAGGGAATGGTAGCGCTGTAGCGCTTTATCGAAGCGATGCTCTGAATGGTGTCTGCTTTTCTCGCAGTGCTGCAGCGCTTTAGTAAAGCATTAAAGCATATAAATAGTCCGCTTTAACGCTTTATAACTAAATAAAGCAGTGTCGCATCCATGCGTTCTAACCTAACAAATTATGTTGCTTGTGTATGTTTTGTTTTATGCAAAAAATAAAGATGGCTTATAACGTTACAATTCGGAGACGAAGTCATTTCCCTTGCAGTAACGTAAGAAGAAAGGTTGAAGATATTACAAGGCAAGTTTTACATAAAAATTTGAGTGTTTTACAAACAAAATTGCCAACCTAAGAATTAAAAGCTGAAAAATAACTAGTACCAAAAATGTTTATTCAGGCAAGATAAAGCGTTACAGCGCTGCAGCGTTTCGACGTTACAATTCCCTGAATGCGACCATTGTTCGAATGTTGACCTCCGATCTGCACACACAGTCGGGCAGGTCTAACTAGTTTCGACGCACTAACGTCACTAACTCCTCGTCCCTCTTACAAACGTAGCATGCAACAGCAGCTGTGATCCGGTCGCCCAGCTCCTTGACGGTATCCACTTTAGTACAACACACTTGCCGTTTCAAGTGTCCATAAGGAAAAAAAATCGTATTAATTTAAATCGGGGGGGGGGGGACCTCGAGCACGTTTCGGGGCGAAATATCTGTCTATGTGGAAATCGTTGCACGTGTAATCGCGCTGCAACCGCGAAATTTTGTTGTATATATTAGTATACGCGTATGCCATTTTCAACTATTTGCAAACGAATACCCTACGTGAACCACCAAAATAAAACAGTACCTGCACCAGGTAAAGTCGCGCTAAGGCTGACCTGCGCGCCTTTAACGTCATTCGGCAGATCGCGTGACGACAAGTGCGCAGCGGGAGTACAGTCGATCAGCTAAACATTGGGTTCTAGCGATTGACCTTTAATATTTTTTTACGGCCAAACAATTAGGAATTTAAACATTTTCTTTAAACAAAATCGACTCGTTCTTTTCATGGTGCAAATACCGTTACAATTTTTCGAAGACGATCTGAATCACCCTATAGATAAATCCTATATACCATTTCAAACACTATCTGCCACATGTAGTTCGAGGTTCGAGACCTGCTTTCGCCGATAAGTAACTAAATTGGAATTACCCCTATTTTTATTTAAAATAAAAACACATTGAAGGTGTCGTTTCCAAAAAAATTTACACAATAAAATGAACTTTTGATTAATTTTCTTTGCAGTAAATTCGAAACAGGAATCGAAATTTATCTAAAAAATATATTTACTGTGGAAACAATTTTTCAAACAAACGTGTTTGTGGTAAAAATACGTAAGTACTTATCAGTGGAATAAACCTACCGGTAGGTGAAAAATCAGTCCTAAAATCATCGACGACGAAATTCGTTTTTCTAATTTCTTGGAATGATTCGTTAAGAAACAAATAAGCGAATTTTGCAAATATAAACTCCTCGTGTACATACATATACGCAGGTCGTAAATGAATATCGGTTACAAACTTTTGGGTTATGTAGGGGTTTCGAAGTAGGCCAACTTTTAATGGGGAACTTATGGCCGGAAACGCGTCGTTTGCGAGCTGTAGATATTTCGCTAATTATATTAATTCTACTAATTATCTACTTAGAATGTGAATTTAAATTGTGCTCTTTTTCTCGCGGTGGTTAAATGAAAATCGTCAAAAAATACGCCAGCCAACGCTCAAAAAATTATTGTACATAATATCAATGAACACCAGTTATTGACTTTTTGATCATTGATACAATGAAAAGTTCATTAATACTACTAATAGATGTTCATTATTTAATTTACATGTTCGTGGTCCCAATGTTATTATGTTCATTAGAAACTGATGAACATATTTCATAATTTAATGGATATCTTGATTGCTTCGACGACTCTTTTTCATTAATCCAATCATTGCTTGATTGTATCTACGAATTTCTACATTAACGTCATAACTTAAAATTTATGAATTTAAAACATCATATTAATGTAAGGTCGTTTTGAAATAATAACTACATTTATCGTATCTATGACTAAGTTCACTAATATACAATATAAATACAGTTGATTATGTTTTTTTTTAATTCTATATATAGAATAATCTAGGAATATTAACGGCTTCGCAGAAACAAGATAAATTCCAGACAGTGCAGTTTGAAAACTCAAACTAAATAATTGCAAAAAAAATTATCACGACTTTTACATTAATATTTATATTAAAACTGTTATAGAAAAATATTTCTAAAAACGGTTTGTGTTTGTTATTACATATCAAATTCCAGTGAAACGTGTACAAATCGATTTGTATTTCCTACAATCGACAACATTGAACAATAAAAAACTAATAATCAAATTTTCTATGTAGGTATATTTGAGCGATAATTAATTGAAACATTACAAAAAATAAATTTGATATAGAAACAATATGCATAAACATTGTCCTATTTACAATGTGAAATAGTAACTGTACTATTTTAATATGAATAGAAGTGTACATTGTAACAATACAAGAATATTCCTTATACAGTAAAGTAAAGTAAATAGTAGATATAGATACAAATAGATACAGTAAACAAACTTTGCATTTCAGTGGAATAATTTATTGAATTTATGTAAGAATATTGATAAAACTAATAAACACAGTTATTATCGCTATAAATCAAATTCATTTATCTATGTACTAATTTATTAAAACAAAGAAAGCTTGTTCATTGGAGCAGTCAAATTATTCCTTAACGTAATGAACTGCATTATAAGGTATAATGTATAAGGTCATTACACCAATAAACACGTTCATTGGGTAATGATTTCAAACATCAAGTAATTTTTGGATATACGTTGTAATGATGAAATCGTACCTTGGACGAAAATTAATGAACGCCAGTTCTTAATATAATGATTTTTTTATTCTATTTACGTACTTTTTTGGTTGAGTGAAATATTTGCTAGATAAGATTGTCGGTGTACAACGAGATCGGTACTGTGGCCTATAGGCTCGTCGGACTTAACTCCGCTAGATTGTTTTCTGTGGGAGCACACGAAAAACTATGCATGTTACGGTAAGGTTGTTCAAGTCGTACCACTTGAATTTTGAACGAACTATGGCAACAACAGCACATACAACGGTAACCAAATATAAATCTGAGTCGACCAAGTTGCTTTACGTATTATTTTCTGCCGTAAACCAGCCTCGTTATAAATCCTTTCGTCAAGTAAGTTTATTTCTATTTTCTTATAATTTTCTGCATATGTATGGTAGTTAATCTTGCAAGTAAATTATTGATAAAATTATGTTCCTTATTAAATATAAATTCAGTAGAATTTATATAATTTAAATTTAATTTTGTGTCTTAAGTCGTACCCATATGAGATTCTTAAATCGCACTGGTACGAATCAAGAAATTACTTCTTGTTTTTACCTACTATCAACTGACGTTGCTTTCATTCTTATTGTTAGGCCATAATTACGTCAAGGCAGTCTAAGCAAATTTATAATAAATGGAAACAAGAAGATATGGACGAGGCGTTAACCAAATTATCGGAAGCAGTTATTGGATTCAATGAAACTCATATATAACATCCCTAAATCAACTTTACGGCGACATTTTAAAGGATTAAATAAGAACGTCAAATTTAGTAGGCCTAAGGATATAACTGAAAATATGGAGAAGGATTTGGTTGCGCACGTTCTAAATTTAGAATCAAGATTTTTTTGGGCTTACTGCAACTGATCTAAGAAGACTTGCTTATCAATTGGCAGAAAATTATAAATTACCACACCGTTTCAATAGAGAAAAAAAATTGAAGGGAAAAAGCGGTACTATGAATTCGTGAAAGATAATCCTCGTTTATCTTTACCTACCTATTTAGCTCCCATTCCAATAATAAACCAAAGCAAAGAACTCCGTGGACGCTCTACCTCGTCAGTCGAAATAACGTCAACGCAGAATAAAAAAAAAACATAAGAAATGCGGCAAATAAAAGGAACGCAGTAATTAATAAAAAGGAATTGGCGTTAAAAATTAAGAAGAAGAAAAGCGATTGGTTCTGTTTTATTTGTGGAGAAGATCGGGAGGAAAACGTGACTCGATGCATGAAATGCAAATTATGGGTGCACGATGTATGCGCTGGAGTTGACAAAAGAACAAAAAAAATTGTACGTGATGTTTGTACTAACTGAATACCTAATGAAATAAAAATACGTTTTAATTATTATTGTCGCTTAATTGAATTATTATGCTATACAGTGTGTTAGATTTTATGTGTCACGGAAAATATTTCGGCTATTGTATGAATTAGTAAAAAATGTTGTATGTGAAAGTTATTAGATTATTTATTCTTAATAATGTGTCAAAATCAGAAAAACAATTGAACATCAAATAATTCAGATAAAGCAAATAAATTTAACATTTTAAATGGAACGTACCCAGTATTATTACATATTCTGAAACTACAAGAATTTATCTTTACAACGGTATATCACATGTTACATTTATTTCATTAATTAAAGGCGTAATAGAATAAATAACCGAACGCGTTGAACACGTACAGTGTAAACAATGTACCGACAATGTACACTTTTACCTTTGCATGTTCTGTTAAGTAGAGCCGAGGAGGCCGTGATATGCGCTCACTTGTTATCGCTATCGTGTCAAAGTGGCTAAGTAAATTGTTAATTGTTAATTTTCATCTCGTGACACATAATGAGGGATAGTTATTATTCTAATGATGAAAAAATGTATATGTTGAGAGTGTACATTAGCTGCAATGATAATCCTAAAGAAGCTTCTGTATTGTATCGAACCTTGTATCCAGAAAGGGTACAGCCACATCCTCGCACGTTTGCAAGAATTGAACATAATTTACGAAGAAATGGATGTTTTAATGCTACAGTGCGAAGACCAAGAAATGGGCGTGCAGCACGTGATGAAGATATTATGGTGTTGGCATATTTTAGAGCACATCCAAGAAATTCAATCCGTGAAGCAGTAGCCGACATAGGTATAAGTCATCACAAAGTATTTTTTATTCTAAAAAAACATAACATGACCCCCTATAAAATTAAATTGGTTCACGGTTTAACAGCTGGTGATTCTGATAGAAGGCTAATATTTTATAACTGGCTTAACAATAATCGACATTTAGTGGATATCATTCTTTGGAGCGATGAATCTAATTTTAACAATAACCGAATTTCTAACAGAAAAAAATATCATTTCTGGGATACAGAGAATCCACGTCGAATTCAGGAATGCAGGTTCCAACACAGATTTTCTATTAATGTCTAGCTTGGTGTATTAGGTGATACTATTACTAGGTTCATATTTTTATCGCGGAACGCTTAATGTTGAACGGTATGCTAATTTCCTTACGACAGAATTCGAAGAATATTTGGATGATATACCCCTACAAGTGCGTCGCGATATGTGGTTACAACAGGATGGCGCACCTCCTCACAATGCAAGGAACGTCAAGGATATTTTAAACGAAAAGTTTGGTGCGAAATGGATAGGAAATGGTGGCCCTATAAACTGGCCGGCACGATCGCCAGACCTCTCTGTGTTGGACTTTTTGTTTGGGGATATGTTAAATCAAAAGTTTATGTTACATGTCCACAAAATTTAGAGGATCTTACAAATCGCATTCATAGGGCATGTGCTCAAATAACACCAAACATGTTGCAAAAAGTGCGACGAAATTTAATAAGCAGATCTCCGGGAAAGTATTACAAACAACTTCTTCGCACTTTGAACAAAGAATTTAGATGTTAAGTAGGCATTACATACAATTTTATAATTAACTTACTTATTCACATATTGGTTTGTTCCTAATGTTGTATTTATGTTGAATAATCTGTTATTGAGTTTGTTTTAATCAACACATTGTTTATACTGTTTACGTTTTCAACACGATCAGTTATTTAGTGTATTACGCCCAGTTAATTAATGAAAAGTATAACATGTGATATACCGTTGTAAAGATAAATTCTTGTAGTTTCAGAATATGTAATAATACTGGGTACGTTCCATTTAAAATGTTAAATTTATTTGCTTTATCTGAATTATTTGATGTTCAATTGTTTTTCTGATTTTGACATATTATTAAGAATAAATAATCTAATAACTTTTTTTACTAATTCATACAATAGCAGAGATATTTGCTGTGACACATAAAATCTAACACACTGTATAGGTGGTTCGACTTAGGAAAGCGGTTACTTGTGTCGTACCGATGTAAGTTTTTAAAGATTTAGTTTGTTTTACGTGAAAGCATATACATTGCCTAATTTCGTTATATAATAAATAACAACAATATTAACACAAGTTTTGAATAACACTATTAGCGCCAAACATTCGATAAGGTGAAAAAGGTTAATCTTCGCTCTGAAGTGAGTGTTGTTGTTCGATAGATTTTAAAGAAGAACATTCTATGTTTAACCGCTTATATTAAGAATCTTAATTTTTGTTAGTTAATTTTGTTTTGTTTAATATTTTGTGCAGTGGTGTATCCCTTCCTAGATTTTCCCCATCCCTGTTTGTAATGTGCATCGCTGTACAAGGTAGTTGTTTTTTTTTTTTAATTTTATTTGTTTGTAAAAATTGAACCAGCGCATTTGGCGCATACAAACACATTTAATTTCTATTTATTTGATAAATCATAAGTTTTATACGGTATTTTCTTGAAAGGTACGACTTGAGCAACCTTACCCTACATACCAGATACTTCATAAAAACTTAGTTATCTTTTAATTAAATTTGTAATAAATCATCGAGCGTGTATTTTGTCTATGAAACGAAATATCTACTTGAAGCACAAGGAGTTAAAATTATAGAAACGAGGTTTTTTAAAACATTTCGGGCACTTTGGTTTCGGGCCTGTCCCTCTATCCTGTGTTCCTGTGTTCTTTATAAGTAATATCGTGGCGGCCATATTTCCGAGGCGAAACGCCTCCGATTGCTGTATAGTCGAAATCCGCACGAAAGGGCCGTTATGCCAAATGAGAGACGTTATCTGAAGGCCGCAATAACGACGCAATAAAACCCAAACGATAATTGTTTCGATAGTGAGGCAGGTAGTAAGTCGTATATCGTCGGTAAAACGCCGATTATTATTATTTTTTTTTTGATCGAGTTCAATTCGAATAAATCCGACGCTTAAAAATGTCGAGGAAAATCGCTCCGCGTTCCATTTATTCAAAATCTCACTTTCCTCGGCATCCATAATTGGATTTAATCCAATACAAACAAAAGCTAATAAGGAAATGCGTGGTAATAAAGACGGGAGCCTTTCGGCGGTCGTCATTATAAGGAAACGGGGAAGTGTTATCCGCATTTTTATACGTCTGCTTATAATATCTATAGTAATAATAATAATCAAGCTGAAAGCTCCCATGTATGGTAAACACATCAAAGTATTAGCGAGTAGATTTAGATGCGGAAAGTTTATAGCCGAGGCCTTTTCCACTTTTCGTGGCATCATGCGAGCTTTCAAAGCTGCCCTTAGGCTACTCTACCTCAACAGATGCTCACAACTGCATTACTTCAGGTCGAACGAGCGCGATAACGTATTATTGAGTGAAACAACAGAGGCCTGCGGTTATTTGTGTTCTGATACCTACTTGTTCCGCTTTCTGCGGCTCCTCACTCGTCCTTGTGATGTTTTAGTCCGCTCGTATGTATATTCAAACGTTTTGATTGTCTGCTGAATATTAATGTAGCGATTACCGTTAACTACCCGCAAACTAACTATCTTTTATTTAAGCGTAATTCACGTTTGTGCATGTACCGGGAGAAATCGCGAAATCTAAGTGCGGCGCACTTAGAAAACGAAAACGCGACAACGTACGCGAGTGCCCGAAAAAACGGTTTTGCTTGTCGAGGGGGAAATTACGAGTTGTACTGACGACGGGACGAATAAATCTTTTGAAACAACACACTCGAACGGTTGCCTATTTTGTTTTTGTTTTTTTTTTGAAATTAAGCAGTACCGAAATTCGTTTCAATTTAACACCGCATTACGGCGGACGCGACGTAAACAACAATATCTATGGTAATAGTGCACCTTTATAATCAGTTCGCTCCTGGTTTCGACTCAAACCGTAACTAACAAGATTATGCTTGATGCGGCAACAAATATGTGATTTTCAACAAGATGAGCGGGCGCGGGCGTTGCCCACGGCGAAATTATGACTATGACGGCTAATCTCCGCGGCCCTTTTCTCCGAAGGCCATTTTAAGTTAAAACAACAACTTTAAAACGTATAACGGTCTTGCATAATATGGACACGCGTTTTTTTGGACGTTTAATTGGCGAAATCTTCGCATTCCTCCGGCAATAATTAAATTCCGCCGAAAAAGTTTCTGGCCGCTTTTAAATTAGGGATTGGACACCCCCCCCCGCCCCTGGCCCGCCCGTCACTTGCGCCTTTAGATTCCCCCCCCCCAACCCCCGGAAAAAATTGAGTCGCAATAACACGTCCTCAAAATTATACCCGCGCTTTGTCCGGAAAAAGCACGTGAAGAATGGGCGCGCCGTTTCGTCTTTGAGCCACTTTACACTTCGCTTCGAGAAAGTTAGCAATTTGTATCCGCTTGTAAAATATTATTCTAGTTGTGTTTCCACTTTCGGCCGGCGAAAACTTGCCACGCGAACTCGACTTGTATAATACACGCAAATTAGGGGGGTTAAAAGAAAATCCTTCGACGAAAAATACCTATTTTTGTTTTGTTTTTTTATTAAATAGAAATAATTAACAATAAGCGCGACCTAGAGATTTTCAAAGGGTTAAAGCGCGGCAACAGAAGACCTTCATTGTGAGCGAATGACGTCAAGGGGTAACAAGATGAACTCGGTGGCGTGTGACGTCACGGCTTCGCGGCGGCCGCTGTTTCCGCGAAATCTTCAACAATGGATACGAACAAAGGTCCCTAGCTCGGCTCGACTAATGGGATTAACAATGCTGTGGGCCAGGATGTGTGATGGGCGGGGGATTTGGTCCAATGCACCACAAAAAGATCTAGGAATCGAAAAACGCCTTCGATTCCCCGTCGAAACTGAACTACGATCCGCAATATCGGAACAAATCAAAAACGTTACGCGAAACGGCTGCACCGGTACTTAATTCGGGGTAGGTAGTAATTGTGCGGGTGCAACGGCTGTCAGATAAAGTTCTTCTCATTTACGTCTGCTCAAACACTACCGCTTTATGCTAGTGGCGAAGTTTCGCGGAGAGAACTACGGCGTCAACCCTAGAAAATTCAAATCTCGAGCGGTCGTTGATAAAATCCACAATAATCGCGAGTTTAAGCTCAAAAATGTACTTCCCGCGAATTTGGTTTCGTTTTATTTGTAAGGGGAAAATATAATTTTGTCGTCTAGGTTCGTAATTTTTTTTTTATAAGTTTGTTATTATTATCTTTTTTTTTTAATACGACGAAACTCGAGAACGGCCTCCGCACCTCAAAACCGCTTACGCCTCGAAGCAGACTCTCGGCGAAAGTTTTCGTTTAGTTACACAATATCTTTCTTGTCGATTATGCAGCATTCTGGCCAATTAACGATTCGCGACTCCTTTTCGGCCGTTGGCGCTGTTTACAAATAATTTGTGGCATCGCGAACGTTAAACGGATAAGTTAGTGTATCTTAGAAATAGCTGAAGCATCTTATTACTTATCTCGCAGTTCGATATTAGGTTTGACAGTGGCTATCTCAGAGTAAATAAACCGAAAGCTAATTGGCGGCAGTGTAGCGATGAGGCCATGAATTGGCTATTAACGCGGGCAAACAGGCGGTAGCCTCTGACCTCTGGCTTCGTTAGTGCGCCACCTCTGCCTCCTGCTGCTTCCGTGGTTTCTACTGCTTGTGTGCCGTGGTTTTCACAGATCTTGGTTTCGTTCCCTTGCGACCCCTCCTTGTTGTTGAATAGACTTCATCAGATGTGATTATGCTTCTGGATTCGCCCTTGGCAATATAACCGCGTATATGCCTTACACATGGGGAATGAGCTGTTTTATACTTGTATATCTACTGGTTTTCGGCAGATAATGCCTATTTGAAGTGTTCGTTCGTCGACGGCGAATCGATGAGCACAATTCTCGGTGCGACAAATGTTCAACGAACAAGATGTTATTCAACAAAATTTCGCAAGAACGACGCGAAATCGCAAAACGAAGAACAATAATTTCAACTGGAGACATTCGGAGAGTATCGACGAGACTTAAAACGTAAGAAAAATTTTCGAATTAAATGTAAAAAAAGGCTCGACGAACGCAAATATGATCATAAAAATATAAACTATTAGGGGTAGGTGAGACATATTGCATGAATTGTGCGCGCGAGTCGGTGTGGCGCCGTCATCGGCAAATGTTGAAACTTGTTGCCCCAAAAATTATACAGTTTTGATACAGAGAAGTGTGAAATGTTTTTTATTAAAATGCAAAAGTATTTCGTCAAAACTGTCCAAAAATTCGTAAATGTCAAACTTTCTCGTCGCATTTTTACGAATTTTTGGGACAATTATCGATAAAAATATTTGTTCGATGCACGATTGCGAAATGCAAAAATACTATTTTGATCCGAGAACAAACAGATCATTCGATAATGCAAAGGCATTTCGCAATCGCGTATAAAAACAATATTTTTTCGATAGCTGTCCCAAAATTCGTAAAAATGCGACGCGAAATTAATTAATTTGACGTTTAATGATAATAACAATGCATAATATTTCGTGTCTCGAACTGTTATTTCGCACTCCGTTCGCGAATTTAACTGCAAGAATAGCAATAATGTCAACTTTTTATATGCAATTATCGAAAAAGAGAGTAAACTGTTCAATTTGAAGAACTTCAACTGTGAAATAAAATGTTTGTCGATGACAACTCAAACTGGTCGACTTCTAAAATATGAATCGGAAAACTTAATAGTGGAACAAGGACGGCACGAGGAGAATAGACAACATTTAAATGCCTATTTTTCAGTAACTGTTTGCAGCAGAGCTCCCCGGACGATCTTCGAATTCAGTTTTAATTTATAAAGGGTGTCCCAACAAGAGCGCCGGATTTAAATTTGCCACCATTTTGTTAATACGAGTTGTACGGTGATTTTTTTTGACAGTTGTCACGTACAGACCACGCGATTTAAGAATATGGAGAAGTATTCAAACGAACAACGTTTAATTATTGTAAAAATACATTACAAAAATGGTGAAAGTTTTGCGAAAACAGTTCGCCAATTACGTCAAGTTTTCGGTCGCAATAATGCGCCAAATGAATCGACAGTGAGGCGTTTAATTAAAAAATTTGAGACCAAATTGACGCTGATGGATCAGAAGACCATTGTTCGTCGTCGTCCTTGTCGGTCACTCGAAAATATAGCCACAGTAAGGGAATCTGTGGCCGAGAATCCAGGAACTTCCATTCGGCATCGTGGGCAAGAATTAAACATTTCCAAAAGCACTATGCAACGAATTTTGGTAAAAGATCTGCATTTGCACGCGTACAAGGTTCAATTGGTGCAAGAAATCAAGCCAAGGGACCATGAGCAGCGCCGCGGATTTGCTAATTGGGAGTTGGAACATCAACAAATTAATGCGGATTTTTAGAAGAAAATCATTTTTTCAGATGAGGCACACTTTCAACTCGACGGATACGTAAATAAGCAAAACTGTCGGATTTGGGATGCTGAAAATCCTCGTGTTATACTCGAAAAACCAATGCATCCACCGCGAGTAACTGTTTGGTGCGCATTTTGGGCTGGCGGAGTGATTGGGTCGTATTTCTTTGACAATGCGGCTGGAAATGCGCTAACTGTTAATGGTGTGCAGTATCGCGAAATGTTAACGGAGTTTTTGTGGCCCGAATTGGATGTAATTGATGTGGAGGACATGTTTTTCCAACAAGACGGTGCGACCTGCCGCACTGCACGAGAAACAATGGTGTTACTGCAGATCAAGTTTCCAGGCCGAGTCATTTCTCGATTTGGCGATCAACATTGGCCACCAAGATCGTGCGATCTAACGCCGATGGACTTTTTTCTTTGGAGCTATGTGAAGGAAAAGGTGTATGCGAATAAGCCTGAAACAGTTGACCATCTTAAAGGGGAAATACGGCGCGTTATTGGTGAAATACAGCCACATTTATGCGAAAACGTTATTCAAAATTTCAACAAAAGAATAACCCTGTGCCAGAGGTTTCGTGGTGGCCATTTGTCTGATGTTGTATTTCACGTTTGATCGGAACTATTTTTCTTTATGTTGAAATAAAAATGTTTGCTTAATTAAAAAAATAAATGTGTTTTTCTTTAAAATTAAATCCGGCGCTCTTGTTGGGACACCCTTTACTTATTTAGAGTTTGCCCATTGAACATGTTAAAAAGTTGGGGTGATTAGTTCCTCAACCCGCCACCGCGAGCACTGACATCGGTAAATGATCAACTTCACCCTCATGCGCACAATCCGTAGGTGTCAACGTAACAATTTTTATCAAACAATCCAATAACGTTAATTCATCGAAACGGCAGCATATCTCGCACAAAATTATTAATCCGAAAGTCTGCTAAAATTTGCTGCGTCTTTAATTCTATTGGACCATCTATATTATTCCTTGTCGAAACTAGGGTAAGTTCCTTGTAGATTTAAGCTCGTACTTCGAAAGGCCTAATTATAGTTTACTTAATTCAAACATTTTTACATTAGTAGTCAACCTACTATCCGTTAAACGAAAATTAAGAATCGCGCCCCTCCGAAAGGCCGCCGAAAAATCCGAGGTCAACTCGTACAATCGAACGCACGCACAATACGGAAAACGTAAGATGACCAATACCGTAGCCATTTGGGGAAATGTCCTAAGGGATTTTAAATATTTGATGACGAGTTAGCGGCCTTTCGGCGCTCTTCTTAGTTTCCCCCCTCCGGTTGTTACTCGACTCGCACCACCTCCTCGTCGACCCCAATTCACTTTACCCTCTCGGATCGGGAGACAGATTTTTAAAATTCTTGGTGGGATTTCAAATAAAATCATTTCCATTTTCCCGCAGACAATTCATCCGTAATCAATGAGCGTAGTAGTATTTACAAGGAAACTGGATCCGTTCGTCGACGTTCGAAAACGTAGACGGCCGAAGACGTAGGAGTGTCCTTATAATTAATTTGTGTCGCGGGCGGAAGAAAAAAAAGCGCGCGATTTCCCTTATAAGAAAATCATGTTGCCGTTTTAGCGGACCGCTCGCACAAGTTTCCTCAAAGCGGAAACTTGATATTTATGTGTGTGTTCGTAATGCCGCGGGCGTCGCATTAGCGAATCGTCATGAAAGGGATTTCCATGTGTGTCCGTCCGTCCGTGCGGACCGATACAGCGTGTATCTTTAATACATTATGAATACCCAAAGACGGTTGCGGTTTCTTGGGAACTCTTGATGAAGATGTATCTAATCACCATCGGTAGATGGATTAGTCTCATTTTGCTTTCTGTATACTCGAGTTTGCAAACGCGGTTTCCAGAGAGATTCTATACGACGAGATATCCTAATTTCTTAAAGGGCGTTGATTGAACGGAAACCAAATAGGCATTACCACCATTATTAAATTTACTAGTCGTCATCAATGAATCGCAGTTTGAATACTAAACATTGCGGGAGTACCTTATTTAATTTTGACCTCGTGCAGCAAAATAATTGTCCAACTATCGGAAGAGGCCCTTAAGTTATTCACGATTGCAACTAACGATAAATCTCGAACTTGCCGTGGAACGGACGATAAAAAAAAAATACCGTCCGCGGACGCGCGCCACGCCGTCACCGGGATTCGGACGATAACTTTTCGTCCCGAAATCGTCGTTTAATTGCGGCAATAACGTAACGCGAGATAAACGAAATATAAAATAATTTAATGAGATCTGTGCGTGCACGCAAATAGATCGAGTTATTGTTTAGTCCTGGCCGTTCGCAATTTGGGGGTTTAAATGTATGGTATTATAGTGTGATTAACTTGCTTCTTTTGTTGTGGCATAATCTCGGGATACAAGCCCGTCAGCTGCGCCAGATTTTAATACACGTAAAATTAAAATTAGGGGTTGATTTGCATCTCGTAATAGGGAAAAAGCGCGAACTCCAGGAAGAACTGTCCCGCCGCTCGAGACGGATAAACCGATTTCTGTGTCGTGCGAGTAATCTAAGCGAAAAAGTTTAGGCTCGCTATTAAATATCTGGCGGTATTGGGTCCTAATGAATTGAATTCAGAGCAGGCAAAACTACGTGCCAGACGGAATAAGGACGTGGAAAGTTGCGGCTTAACGCTTTAACGGCGTCCCTGTAATTGCTGTCGTATTGTGCGAAGACACGCGGTCCGCAACGGCTGAATGTGTGGACACACCTACTTGCTACGAGAAAATCACGGAGAACTGCAAAACTCGCGAAAGGGGAGCGTGATTTGTGTACCAAGTTCTTGCTTGCCACCGTCGCCTACATCAATAATAACCGCGAGTCTAAATGGAAGTTCTCGTTGAAGAAGCCGAGGTAGATGATCAGCCGAGTGAATTGAAGAGGAAAGTCTTAAGTGGCTTCGGCTTTGGTTTTACGCCGCAGAAATAAATGGATCTGCTCCGGCCCCATCGAAATGTTTGCATATCTACTTGCTCTCGCCTTCGACAAACTCTATAAGCTGTTGACCTCTTAAATCACGCCACGTTTTCTCGGTCCTCCCGTTCCACAAAACAATTATAAACATAATTCGCGTTTTCGTGTGCAGGTGCGCGCGAGCGATCCGATGGTTAATCCAAATAAATATTTAGAAGAAAAAAAAACCGAATTCGCGAGTTAGTTTATATCGTCGAAAACGCCCCTCCGCTTATCTTTATAGATGAAAGTTATTTCGCATTTTTTTCCAAACACTAGTTTATATCTTATCGGTGATTAAGTAAAAAATTTGGGAACAACGGCGTAATTCGTTAGATTAATTAAAATCGACACGACAATCCCTATAAAATCACAATATTGGCGCAAAAACTGGAAATAGTCGACTTAATAAGGCTCGTCTAAACAAAACCTAGGCAACCGTTAATTTTTATCAAAGCAACGTTGGAGAGCTTTTTTCATAGTTTCCGTTTTAAAAACGCCATTTTTCCGTTATACATGGGTATCTAATGTATGTATGTATACTTAAAACGAAACAAGCACTAATCTAAGAAATGGAAATTCAGCCGGGAAAGCGGTGAAACAGCGAAACGCATGATGTCATATAAAACGTTAACTATAAAAATAAAATTAAAAAAACGTCGAACCGTTGCACTAAGGGAGAACTAGCGAATATCATATCAAAATTCAATATTGTCAAGTATGTTGTAGAAGTAAAAGTAAAATTAATTATAAATCATTGAAACCCACACTTTTTTGATCTGTGATTATATTTGTTGTAGGTCTTTCCGTTAATTTGTTATAAGGCCTCAAAGTTGAACATTTACAAACAACAGATCTATTGCTAGATTTTACGCGAAATTTTAAACCCCTATCGTAATGTGTTATAGGTTGAATCTAGATATTATTTTTGTTTTATTAACTTAAAAGAATATCTATTTGCTATGTAAAGACCTAATTTGGGTTTTTTATATTTAATAACTGTTTCAAACGAAATCGAGAAGCACAACGATTTAATTGACTGCAATTATAAACTTGCATTAGACATTTAGTAACTAGCGCTTTTTGCCGATGTCTAGAAATTGCGATTTTTATACTCGTCGAAGTGTCTACTTTAAGAATCGGCAATAAAATCTTGCACCAACTTGCAACTTGCATTTAAAATATTAGGTTTCTAACAAAGCGCTGCGTAATAAAAATTCAATAAGAACAATTAACTTCGAAAAATATTATTTTATTTGTGGTCGTGATGAGATTATAATTTGTGTATTTGTCAATATTTTGCATATATTTTGCACCGGTTCCTTTTTATATTTATCGAATCAAAACATATACAGGATTGAGCAAAATGAGAGGAACACCCAATTTCTGGCTTTATTAGGAGCTGGACTGAAAACTGATCTTAAGAAGAGTTTTTGTATATTTTATTTAATATTTAATGACGTCGTTATCCGTCATATTTTTCAAGCTATGATATCACTGGATGTACAAAAAAAGCCAAACTTATTATCCGAAAAATATTAATATCTTAGTAATTTTAAATACATACCTACATTTTTCTCAATTCTATTGCATTGTACGTTCGAAATTAGGGTCAGGTTGTATTTACTTCCCTATATCTAAATGTCACAGTTTTAGTGTTATTTTGGAAAATGTATTAACTCCCTCGAAATTTTATTTCGTCCGGTATTATTTTGTTAAGTTAATGATTTATAATAAAAAATACTTACGTAAAATGTTAAATTTGTACGTGCATAAATGTCTTTAAAATGTTGTTATTTGTAACACCCTGCAGCTATCAATTTTTTTTTACAAAACACGAAATAATTCCAAACGGGCTAATTTCAGAGGCAACATTTATTGGAACAAAAAGTTGTACGATTATCTTGGAAATACAAATCAATAATAAAAATTAGGGTGGTGTTCCATAATAGCCGATAACTTGAAAAATATGATATAACGAAAATCTCTAAACGTCATTAAATATTAAAATAAAATATACAAAAACTTTTTCTAACGTTAGTTTTCAGTCCAGCTCATAATAAAGTCAGAAATTGGATATTCCGCTCATTTTGCCTAACCCTATATAAAGAAATTTAAATTCAATTTAGGTAGGTATAGCTTATCCAAACCTATATGATGTTCACGTCATCAATACAAGGTTACTAGATGATGACGTTTCGTACAGTGCTGTCACCTCGTACCTCGTATTTTGACAGTTCTAATAAATTGTAATCTTTCTTCATATCATCTAATATGTGCGCAGGTAAATCATCTATAGAATATGTGACTTTCCAAACTTTAAACCGAATTAGAAATAAAGAATCTAGTAACTTTTTGTTGATGACGTGAACATCATGTAAGTTTTGATAAGCTATACATAATAATACCACTAGTAGATATACCGTTAAGTACTACTGTCAAACAATTGTCTGTGCAATATAATTCCAAAGCGAAAGAAAATTTAAATAGTGATTATTAAGATAGCATTTTCCTTATGCTTATTGTTATATTTCTAATGTAATATTTAATAAACTCCGTATAAATTATAAAACTACATTTATTCAGTAGCGTACATTCCAAATTTCACTTCGATATACGTTTTACTGTTAAAGTTATCGAATTTTGAGAAGATATGCACCTGTTCGCCCCATATCGGCGCTTTCCCGGCCGAATGCGGTCAATATTATTCCCTAAATTAAAAAAAAACTGAACTTATTCTCATTGATATACGTCCGAAATACGATCGATTGCCTGTATAAAACAATTTTCGGGAAAATTACAAATTTTCAACTATACCGTTGCATTTCTGGAAATACGGAATTGTATTGAAGCCGACAACGAAGGGAATGGCGACGCAACTTGAAACGTTTTAACATCGTTTAACGCGCCCTTAAATTAGAAAACCGACAACGCGTCGACCGATTTTGAAAATATCGGCATTTAAAATCGATTTCCGTAGTAATTTTCAACTTTAACCGAACATTTATTTAACAAAGCAACGTCCTCGTATAAATAATACAAATTCGCGCAACCAACATGCACCGTCGAGAAATCTAAAACCCTACGCGAAATCCACTTAAGCTATTAGCGTATGGTAACCAAGGGACCAATTGTCTTAATAAGACCTAGGAAATGCCCCCTCCTCCCCCCTCCCTCCCCCCAGGGCTCCTTGCATCTGCCAAGGATAGAGAACGTTCCCTCTCATTAGGGCTAATATTTTTTAAGCACACGCTAGAAGACGCAATATGGCAGTATATTAAAGCTCGCCTCGCTGGTTTTCCGCGTAATATGACGCACGGTAACTGGAGGTAGAGAAGCCACAGTATTTAACGAACGCCGTTAATAAATCAAAGGCTCCGACGCCGCATATTTCATATTTTATTTTGCGCCGTATAACTTACACCTGCATCGAATCCGGGGGTCTCGACTAAGGAGTGTATAAATCTACCGCCCGTTCTTTAATCTGTCCGAAAAACGCGTCTCGCAGAGACTCCCAACTCTTGTCAATTTTCATCTGTAAATATTGGGTTAATCCGTGCTCTCGAGGAGTGGATGAGTGTGAAGCGATTTCCTTCTTCACTCACAGCACTTATTAAAACAAACCTTGCGCTGCCTGTCTCATCCCGCATACGCGGCCCCGCTAATTAAGACGCCCTTCCTTCTTACGCCCGCGGGATGTACGTAAGACTTTCCTCTAGTCCCAGGTGACTGAGCACCCGCCAGATGAATGCCGGATACATTACTACGATATCGTGCTCTTGTACGCGCGCCTAACAACTTCGAGTCAGCAACCATCGTTCGGTATCTTACATGCTATAATGCCCATGTAAACATAAAGATTCGAGAGCTTTGCTTGCGTAAGTAAACGGCACGTGACAATTTAAAGCTCACCTGCATCGCGATCGGTTAGTTTAGCAATACGTGCACGGCTCGCCTTAATCTTATTTTGGCGGGTCCTTTTCGAAATTCGCCGGCGAAATAAACTGTTAAGAGCGGGTAATGGGGGAGGCTATTTGAAATCCGCGAAGGCGCAACACGGTAATAAGGAGACGGCAGTAGCTAACTCATCAACTCCATGGCAATACATTATCCGGGAGGTTTGTGTAATGAGGCCGCAGTCTTGGTTCTATCAACAACCCGGATCGAGCGTTTAGCTCTGCTCCTATCGCCTCAGAGCCTCTTCGCCGAAGTTTTCCTTTATAACCTATAATCATACTAAATGCATGTGCATCAACCAAAACGTTTATGCGCCCGAACCGCGAAATTTCCTTTTATATTAGCAACGATGACGGCAACGTGGTGGCGTAAATGAAAGGCTTAATTAATTCCTTCGTATTTTACGAATAATAATACTTTGTTTACCGTATTAATGCCCGGGCACTTACGAGCCTTAAAATGCAACGTTTGATAGTTAGCGTTATCATCTACGATATCTTGTCAAGCGTCGTTAAACGGAACGACTCTTTTATGTGTTATTAACGTTAACTTTATACGTCGACGTTTAAGTAAAACTCGAATTAATCGCGACGAAAAGATAAACTTGCGATCGAACCGGTTTCAAGTTGAACGCAACCATGTTTGTGTGGGTGGGAATTTAAATTTTTCAAAACGATCGCTATGCCCTAATTCGCAAAGAGTAAGTCGATTTTTTTTTGGTTACGCACCGTCTCGCGCGCACATACTACGAATCTATCGAACAAAGAAATTGCCGAAAATAACCAACGCAAATCCCGGTTTGCCCGGTTTTCCCACGGTGGAACGCCCCCAGCGATATCGGGCCGATTTTCACACACACACACGATACCTCATGATCCAACACTAAATTACCTATAATTTCGGACCCTCAATTCGCGTGGTTCCCGAGTTATGGCGTAAAGCTCAAAAATTAAAAATATTTTTTTTCTCCGGGACGGATAAAGTCGCGGCCTTGAAAAAAATATAGGGAGTAGAATTACCTTAGGACGATTCAAACAAGCATAGTTTGATTTAATTTTGTCACCCACAGGGTGTTCAAATAAAATATAACAATTTTCGAAACACTATTTTTCGTACACCCTGTAGAGATACCACTTTTATATTTCGCATGTAACATCACTATAGCTTATCCAAACCTATATGATGTTCACGTCATCAACAAAAAGTTACTAGATTGTTTATTTGTAATTCGGTTTAAAGTTTGGAAAGTGACATATTCTATAGATGATTTACGCCCGGTTCCACCACTGCATCTTGAGCTAGAACTTATCTAAGTCGAACTCAAATGTAAGCACGACTCAAGACGAAAATGCGTTCCACCACGTTTTTCAAAGCACGCCTTGGCTAAGTTGTACGTAAATATGACGACACTGCAGAACTTGCGCGTGATTGGTCCTTTCCTTCAGTTTTTAAATATCCCGCACTGCGACAGTAATACAGAACGTCAAAAAAAATGAAATTCCCTAACCTAACCTAACAAATTGCCCGTTACTGTTGCGACTGTTTGCAACGTTTTGTTCTCGTTTTCATGTTATCCATATTATTATGGATAAAATGAAGCGGTGCAATTACACCAGAGAGGAGAAGCACCTTCTCACCTCACTGGTTGCAAATTATAAAAATGTAATAGAATGTAAAACCACAAACGGTACAACAAATAAAGAAAAAGATGCGGCGTGGAGTAAAATAACGTCATTATTCAACGCTCAGAGGAAAAATGTGACTAGGAGTAATGATTCATTGAGGAAACAATGGAGTAATATGAAACAAGAGGCGAAGAAAGGCAAAGCCAAACATCGCGCAGAGTTGTACAGAACTGGCGGAGGACCATCAGCAGTAAAATCAACTGATGATTCGCAATATTTGATTCTCTTAGTAATAAATGATACGACAGTAAAGGAAATTATATTAATAATATCCACTTCTATAATAACTTTAGTAATCAAAGTAACAAATTCTAGTCACTGTGACAGACTTGAACAATGTGAGGTTATAAACATGATCTCAAGCTCTCATTATTCACGTTATTCACGAAGTTAAGGTCTGGTTTTACGTGGTGGAACTGATTTTTTCTGTCAAGTTCAGCTTAAGCTCTAAGCACAGCTCAAGGCGAGGTGATGGAACCGGGCGTTACTTGCGCACATATTAGATGGCATAAAGAAAGACTACAACTTATTAGAACTGTCAAAATACGAGGTTCGAGGTGACAGCACGTGTGAAACGTCATCAACTAGTAACCTTGTATTGATGACGTGCACATCATATAGGTTTGGATAAGCTATACCTGCCCATGTCTAATATATATCTTACTTGAAACGATCGTCGTGGTACAACGTGGTTAAAAATGGTTAAACATATAGGGTGTTAAAAAAATGATGTCGAAAAAATTTACGGACACGTAGTATTGACTAAAATAAACAAAAAAGTCTTAATTAATATGAAGCCGAAAACCAACCGATTCGCAGATATGGCGATTTTTGCGCTAAAAAAATTGATCAGATTGTAATGGACAAGTATGTAATATCATAAAATAAACAATAGTTAAAATAAGTGTTCTACATGTCGCCCCCTTCCATTTAGATAAGCTGAAACCCTTCTTGTAAATTAATTGCGTAGGTGCCTTTTCAAAAATTCTAGATTTCAATCTAACACTCTTGACGGGCATTGGAATAAACTAAATGTTTTAAGTATCCTCAAGCAAAAAGTCCATAAGATTTAAATTGGGGACCAAGGTGGACGAGCAATCGAACCTTCTCGGTTTATCCATTTCTCTCTGTACGCCTGCTTTAAGCGTTCCCAAACCATAAGCGCAAAATACGTGCATAAACCACTTGTTAAGTCTTTGGTTTATTGTAACATCTTCTAAGAATAACGGTTAAGTATATTAACTAAGAATTCATGATGGGCTTGCTTCACTAGTCGATTTGGTAAAAATTTTTTGTAGTAATCTGTAGTCTACAAATTTCCAACCATACATTGAAGGAAAATGGATTATTGACTTTCCGAAAATAACGAACATCTTCGGAACGGTTAATTTTCAGACCCATATTAATTAAGACTTTTTTGTTCCTTTTCGTCAGTACAATATGTACCTACATAATTTTTTTAACACCCCGTACGTTTAACCATTTTTAACCATATTGTAGAAAATGAGAAAAAATAAAATTTAAATTATAAAGGAAGAATTTAATATAGATAGAATAATCGGGAAGAATGCGAATTTATTATGTTATCGGTATAAATAGGTTCCCATAACTCTAGAAAAGTACGATAATTTATCGAAGGTATGTTTGGCTCAAACAAATGTGAAGCCTTATCCGTCTCACGTTCGATGATAAGCCGGCCGACCGGCGATAGCACCCATCATGTGGTCGTAACACGATAAGCACCTACTACGTCATTTTTATACAAAACAAATTACGAAAGACCCAAACCTACGTATGCATGTATAATATAAAATTGCACTAATGACGTGAATGTGTTCAAAATAATTACAAAGCCTCATAATTTAAGTTCGCATTTCGAAAGTTCCAAAAAATATATGTACTTAATTAAAACGTAGCAAGTACACAAGTACATACCTACATTACATGCATTTAAATATACACACGTTACAACAAAAGCTAACATTAAAAATAAAAAAGGGCGAACGACTTACGTTCGTTTCGAAAAGTATATGCGTAAGTTTCCTCCGCGTGTTGTTGTCTTCGGTACACATTTTTAATCGCGAAACCCGATAAAACTTATTTTCTTTAAAATGCACCGAACTATTAGAAAATTTTCAAAGTTTTACAAAAATGAAACGAAAAAACTAAAAAAACGTCGACGATCGACCGAGATCGCGAGCACCGTTTATTAAAAACGACCACGATTCATGCAGGTATCTACCGACTTTGTCCGATGATTTTATTTCAATGTCGCGATAACGTATGGCACGTGTGTCGAGACCTCGGCCGTAAAAGTGTCCTTATCTACCAACGAATTTTGTTTCTGGCATTAACAAAATTATATTATGCACAACAACTCGTTACATGAAAATAACTATATTATTTTAAACGTTTACGCCGATAACGTTCAATATGAGTAACAAATGGATATTCCCTCCGTTCAGAAATAAGTGTCGTATTTGCATTTTTTGAACGAAAATTGAATGTCAACAAATAGATGTCAAATAGAAATTGCTCGCTAACCTGCGCTCGCTCGCTCGCGAATGCTCGTGATATATTATGTTCCTAATGACGCCCCACATACACTTATCAATGGACAAATAAAAATCGCAAATCGGACACGCTTAATTATTGCCGAACAGAGAAAGCAATAGATAAGAATTTAAGCAAATTGATACCTTAACGTAACGTAAGTCCCGAAAGTGGACGATCAAATGAAGTGATATTATAAGAGAGGTTGTCAGCAAACAATTATTGATGGTTCAAAAGTTATTGCGAACCGCATGTATGGTTATTTTGATTGCTGATCACCTCCCCCATCACCTCATTTCATTTGATCGTTCACTTTTGAGACACCCTGTATATGATAAATATGTGGCATTTATATCCATTTATATTTAAAAGCTACCCCAATTTTCCTAGGCAAACAGTAGGCATTTGACGGAAATGTTATTGGGCAAATAACATTTTGACAATATTTATAATTTAAAAAAGTGTAGGTTAGGGTAAATTAAAGTAAATTAGAAAGTAGATTGACTTTCGAAATTCAATATGAAATTTTAAAGTATTTTTGTTGTGTCATACTTTTCAAAATTTAATTTCGGTAGATGTTTATTTTTGTTCGTGCAAGTTCCTCTTTAAATATTATTTATTTTTCAGATCGCCAAAATGGCCGAAGTTGGTTTAGGTTAGTATCTAAATTAGTGCAGATGAAGTTAGTTTAACTAACCTCAGTTCCTAAACTTGGTTCGTGTTAAGTATAATATATATTTTAGATTCGTGTTGTTTATTTTTATTTACGAACACTACCTACTCAGAAATACCGTGCGACTAAATTTATTTAATCCAACCCCCGTATTTGCAATATTTACCTGCAAGTGTTATTTTGCTCCAAAAAAAAAGATTAAGCTCTGTAGGTTTTTCGTTTAAAATGTATTTAGGGAAATACTATTTTACGTTACTGACGACATTAATTAGGTCTATGACTGTACCCTACTTGAAATGCATTTATCGTGTATTTTTAGATTCACACTTAACTAAAAAAGTACGTAAATACAATAAAAAAATCATTATATTAAGAACTGGCGTTCATTAATTTTCATCCAAAGTACGATATCATCATTACAACGTACGTCCAAAGATTACTTGATGTTCGAAATCATTACCCAATGAACGTTTATTGGTGTAATGTCCTTATACATTATACCTTATAATGCGGTTCATTACGTTAATGAATAATTTGACTGCTTCAATGTACAAGCTTTCTTTTTTTTAATAAATTAGTACATAGATAATATGGATTTTGATTTATAGCGATAATAACTGTGTTTATTAGTTTTATCAATACTCTTACATAAATTCAATAAATTATTCCACTGAAATGCAAAGTTTGTTTATTGTATCGATGAATGTGTTTATTAAATAAAGGAATATTCTTGTATTGTTACAATGTACACTTCTATTCATATTAAAAGAGTAAGTTACTATTTCACATTGTAAATAGGACAATGTTTATGTGTATTGTTTCTATAGCAAATTTATTTTTTGTAATGTTTCAATTAATTATCGCTCAAATATACCTACATAGAAAATTTGATTATTAGTTTTTATTGTTCAATGTTCTCGATTGTAGGAAATACAAATCGATTTGTACACGTTTCTCTGGAATTTGATATGTAATAACAAACACAAACCGTTTTTAGAAATATTTTTCTATAACGGTTCTAACATAAATATTAATGTAAAAGTCGTGAACTTAGTCATAGATTCGATAAATATAGTTATTATTTCAAAACGACCTTACATTAATATGATGTTTTAAATTCATAAACTTTAAGTTATGATGTTAATGAAGAAATTCGTAGATACAATCAAGTAATGATTGGATTGATGAAAAAGAGTCGTCGAAGCAATCAAGATATCCATTAAATTATGAAATATGTTCATCAGTTTCTAATGAACATAATAACATTGGGACTACGAACATGTAAATTAAAAAATGAACATCTATTAGTAGTATTAATGAACTTTTCATTGTATCAATGATCAAAAAGTCAATAACTGGTGTTCATTGATATTATGTACAATAATTTTTTGAGTGTAGCGAATATTGCTGCGATTAAAAATCTACTTAACAAAAATAAGAAGCTATAGTCAATTCGAGACATCGTTCACTAATTACAAATACGTAGCAAACACCGTAAGATATTGTAATTAAAAAAAAAAATGTGCAACATAAAAAATACACCCTCTCAGATATTGCCCCTACGACAACGGCCCTCATGTTCGGATGAACGAAACGTTTTTTTATAATATTCATTAATTGGACGAATCTTTACCCAAGCCGTTACTTAGTACTGTACTTACTTAGTGCAATTCCATGTATTATAGGAGCAATCCTTCGAGGATGACTGGCCATGAATTAATAATCTCCCCCGTTAGTGTTTCCGGCTAAATTGCCAACATCAGAAACCTTTAAATTATCGATTTTTTAATGATAATGTCGAGATAATTGAATGGCCAACGAGAAATGTAATAATTTGACGGGAGCTTTAAAATAAGTACCCACGTTTTCGAGAAGTTTATTGCGATGCGAGATTTATAAGCTTAACGTGTCATTAATATTTTTTTGGGTCAAAACTTTAATGATGCGTTTTGTTAAGGAGCAATACGATAAATAGGGTCGTAATATATGGTAAGGTATTATTACTGAGCGGCGAACGTCTGCTCGGTGATGGATATGAATACCGAATGTGATCGTTGTTCAATAAGACTGACTATACCATTAATAATCATATCGGCTAAGTACACCGTGTAGGTAAGTTGTTATGCAGGTCTATTATCTACGACGTTGTTAAATGCCCCGGGTAGAACAATGTCATTACCATGAATTTGTAATGATTACGGCCGATACATCGTACGGCCCATTTAGATCGTTTTAAGTTTACTAATAGGTCGACCATTAAAAACGTTAATGCACACGCCGAAAAGCGATTTTTGCCCGCACGAAGTCCATAACAAAATGAATCCGAGAATTACAACGGTCTACCTCGATATAACAATTCAATAAAGCCATTTCGTGATCTAAGTAAGCTCCGACCGTGTGTAATGGCTTACTTTAACTGTTCATCGAAATCCGTCGAGGCTTAATGTGCCCGAAATCAATTTAGCCGAAAATATTGCCACTTCTAAACCTAACAGAACTTACGGTGTTCGTTCTATCGACGTAGTTATTCCAAAGACGACGACTTTTAAAATAATCATTTTTCAACGCCAAACCGAATTAGCTTGCCGCAGCAGATATTTATCGAAACGTTTTCCCGTTACGTCCTAGACAACCTAAATAAATACTAGACGAAAATGACCCTCGCCTGTATTAAATGGGCGAGATTTGAAACGAGTCTCTCTCGGCAAACGCAACGGTAGCAGGCTGAGTGTGCTCGCGTATGTCTAAAACCAAATACAACCTCCTAGAATCTCCGACCTGTGTTTTGGTTTTCGTTCAATTAAAGGCAAACACAAGACGAGTCTGCCTGAATTAACGGGAAACGTTACTAATTCGCTCTAAAATTATCATCATTTACGCCGTACCTCGTGCACGTCTTAGACAGATAACTCTTAGTACTTTGTTAGTTGACGAGCCCAATTTCGTTTGTTTAATATAAAGAGGAGACAAAAAAAATAGAAAAAAATAATAACGCGCGTTAATAATATGGGATATTATAAAGGTGACTCTGAACTAATTGTAAATTAAACTTTCTCGAGCGCTCCCTTGTTGTCGTTTAATTTTAGATAAACCACCCGAAATCATACAAGTTTCTAGGTATTCGAGGTGGGCACGTTATGTGTTCAAGTAAAAAATAATAATAGGTAGGGTACGGTACGATACGAACAAAAAATATACCTAATTGTCTCGATATGTTAATATATCAACGTGGGGCCGCGATTGAAGTATTTAAGTGTAACTAAATTATTGAATAAAGTGGCAAATTATTGAAATTAATTCACTTTAATTGACAGTTTAATCGACTTCAACTTCAGGTTTCTTAGTACGAACGGTAGCGTACCTATGTATACAGGGTGAGTCAAGATAGTAACCTAGCCCCTATTAGTTCGTCGATGTCCATATTAGAAAAATATTTTTTTAAACAAAAGATATCCAGAACGATATGTAGTATATTATTTTACATTTATTGTATTTCAAGGCCTAATGAGATTTGAGCAGTAATATGCAACTTTTTATTTTTAAACGACGCCCTGTATTGCATTTGCACCCTTGCATTTTTTTGAAAGTACAATCTTTTCGTGTCTACTAACATCGGTCATTTTTAAATAAACAAACGTTAGCCATTGTAAATGCACTATTATTTCAGTTTTCACGCATAAACAAAATGGAGAGCTCGGCGGAAGATATGGACAAGCCACATATTGGTCAAAATTCAGTTTTCAATATAAATCGGTGTTAAACGAGGGAAAAGCTACTGTAAAAGTATTGAGGCGATTTATTAATAGATGACGATATAATCACGTAATTTTCTTCTTTAATAAATCTCAATTGATAAAAACGTAACAAGCCACACAACATCCAATATGACAAGCGCCAGCTATCACCCAGTCGAGAGAAAGTTGTATCGTAGTGCAGAAAATAATAGTGATAGTGATGAATAGAGTGAATTTGACGATAGTAATAAGGTCAACGATAACGTTAATACAAATAGTGGCAGTGAAATCAGCAGTTCTTCTGAAATAAATATTAGTAAATTTTTATGTGGCTTATTACTGTTTTAACAAAAATTTGATACTATCATTTTTGACCGATGTTGCTTTTACTATTTATGATTATTTATTTAAGAGTCTCGAGAACTGTAACAGAAACGCTTTACGCAAAAATTAAAGTCTATTCAAAACAAAAACAATAATTTATTTATTAAATTTTTTTAATTTATTAAAATTTATTAATTTTTTTAAATCAATCCCCTGAAGGAAAATAGGATTAAAAAGATTAGGGGGTGGTATATGCTTGCTGCTCCTAAAGTGATATCAAAAATCTATGAAATACTTCATTTATTAGTTATGTAAATTAAACTTGGTTAAATTTTAATAAAAAATTAAAGTGCTATTTAAACAAATTGAATTGATTATTATTGTTTAGTTAAATGTTATTTCTAAGTTACGTGCAAATTCACTGAATCCCTAAAAAGAACCTACAAACATTTAAGAGGCAGAATGCTTTCATGGTATCTATAAAATTTCTCTCTCTCTCTCTCTCTCTCTCTCTCTCTCTCTCTCTCTCTCTCTCTCATAATATTGTACGATTTTTTAATAAAACAGCTAGCTGTAGTAATATTTAGCTTACTGTTGTTTCTTGCCTAGTTGTAGAAACTAAAGAGGTTGAACTATTGAAACTGATTGTGAGTTGAAACTATTTGGTTGAAAGACAATGGTAAGCCACAATTTTTTCAATTTTATTTAATTTTTACTGACAACCAAAGTGATAACAGTGAAAAACTAATAACAGTGTTGATAATATCTGAAAATGAAACATGATTTCAGGATTTGATTGTAAGTTTTAAACCGTTTTTTCTCGAAATTAACATAATGCGGCTTGTCACTATCTTCCCCCGAGCACTTCAAATGTGAAAACTACGTATTAAATGTTTTTAAATATTTTGTTTCATAGCTACTAACTAGGTGATATCGTTTAATCGTGTTTAACAGTGTAATTTTGTCATTTAATCCCTCACAATATTTTTATAGCATCGTATAGAGAAAAGATTTTTCTTTCAAAAACAATGTAAAAAATATACGGTGTGTCATTTAAAAATAAAAAGTTGCATATTACCGCTCAAATTTCATTAGGCCCTGAAATAAAATAAAACGTTCTACAATATACTACATATAAAAAATATATTTTCTAATATGAATATTCAACGAACCAATGGGGAGGGTGGGGGGGTGCAACTATCTTAACCTATCCTGTGTGCGATGGAGCATCAGCTAAAAATTCGCATAGGTACAATTTCAAGGCGCGAAAACCGAAACTTGCAATAAAACGTTTGCGCGCGAGTGCCGTTACGAAAAAAATTAACAAATAAAAAAAACAGAAACAACGACGGGCGCTTTTAAAATAATTTCGACGCGTAAAATTACGGACAATTTACGAACCCGATAAATTATAAACGTGTATTAATTCGGGACGTACTTTATAAGAAGCCGTTTCGGGTTAATTTGCGTCAAATTATGCTTTTACCGAAAATTACATTTTAATTTTCCGTTTCGGGTGACGGCCGAGCACGGAAAAAAGCGGGCGGGGCCCTACTTATTTATGTGCTTTAGGACAAGTCGCCGTAACCGGCTAATGAATTATAAATCGGGAAGCGTATTTGATCAGCCGATTCTGATAACCGCTCATTAAAAGGCATAAAGACCGCACAGTCCGCTATCTTCGGTACACGCAAACCAAAATTACCCGCACTCGAAAATTAATTTACAGAATATTAATAGAGGGAAATGACTGGTTTAGTCCTCGACGCACTTTGTAAGGAGGTAAGTAAGTAACCGCTGAAAGGTATCGATTTACAATTAGCCCTAATATTGTCTCTCTGTAAGGAAATATTTATTATACGCCATAATACAGAAATACAGAAATCCCGTCGACGACGAATGCCAAACGACGGACACCGTGACCGGAACGAAGAAGGCAAACAACAAAAAGTTTCAGAAATACAATACCTATTATGAAGAAATATGGATTTCGCGGAGAAATCAGAAATTCAGAAAGTTCCCAACTCCACCCAGTTTAAAACGAGCCTTAAGGAAAGCGCCCTGCCCCGCGAGGAGGCGGCGGGCGTGCGTGTCAGATAAATAATACAGACCACTCGCCGATCACGTTAACTTTGAAATATCAACTTTTTATTACGTCGCGCTCCTTATTTTTCTATTTTACACCGTATTTTGTATTTATCGCACTTTGTTTCCCCTCGATCTCTTCATGCGAAAGAAATACGAATTCGGGAACAGTTTCGCGACCGTTCTCTCGAACAAAAAGTTGCAAAACGTCCGTCGCGTCAGTAAAACATTTCTGACGGCAAGGGTTTGTAAAAGCAATCAATTCGAAATGATTTTTGGCTCGAGTAATAAACAAAGCAACTGGTTGTTCTATCACTTGTAATAAATTAAATTGCGGACGAACGCACGTAACTAAATAAAATACCTACGTAAACGTTTTCTTGTTAAATCGGGTGTTATTTTCTCTCATTTATAAATCTGAATTTGTTTCCGTTTTTCAATTTTTTATAAATCCGATTACAATATTAAGACAGTTTTAAAACGTCGATATTAAGAAAAATCCGTTGCGCGGCAGGTGGGTGCAAGTCGGATTTCGAAATCGGCGCGACTTAATTTTATCCGTTTCGAGCAACACTAAAATCTTTAATTATTCGTATCGCAATCACATATTCGACTTATAAGTGGCTAATTGACGACAACGGCTCACGAAAACGTTACAAAGTTTGGGTTTCGAATTAAAAATTTAGTTATGTAAGAGGTTTATCTCTTTCACTTTTTAAACAATTTTTATCCGCAAGCTCGAAATTCGAACTATTTTTGTAACGCATAAGCGCGTGTTTTGAAAAAAAAACATTCCTTAAATTTCAAGTCCCATTTAAAAAAGCTCGGTGACGTATTTAATCAAAATAAACGTTGTTTCGCATATTAAGTTTTATAAAAACACTAAATTTTGGCATATCTACTAACTTAATACATTTAAAAAACGACCAATAAATAGAATGGGAGTTGATAATTCATAATAATCCACAACTTTGACGATTTTTAAAAATCTATCGATTAAAATATTAAATTGGCGGTCTTTTTGACTCATTATTTACAGGTAACCCCGCACGATCATTAGGTTCTAAAAAATGTTGCGCGAATCTGTGTTATACAAAACAAAGATGTAATACAAAAATATAGTTTTCAAAAAAGGGGGGTAAGCAAGTACCTACTTATTTTTTATTCTATTAAAAACTTGAAAAATATGTTTATAAATATAATCAATAATTTATTGCAAATTGAAATGGTTTTGCGTCCCTTTTCCACTTTTTAAGACGATCCAAAATCTTCGTTTTTAATTCGAGGGAAATTAAACGTCTTGTGAGGGTTTTTAGGGTACTTTTTTACTTCCGTTAGACGTTTAGGGTTACAATTTAATTTACAAATGAGAAATAATGCATAATTCTTTAAAAAAAAAGGTTCAATAATATCTATCTATCTAAAACTTCCCCAATGCTCGAATCGTGTTAGTGCGAAACCGTCCCAGTTGAAATGCCGCGTTATACGGGGTTCACCTGTACAATAATTTTAATGCAAACATTTGATTTATTCCAGTTTTGATCGTAACCGGTCTCCTAAGCTTTATCAACACAATGAAAAAGTGGTTTTTAATTTATTACATCTGAGTCGTTAGAAACACGTGTATTGCCCACCTAATAATAGTTATAATTTTATAATCAATATCGAAATCTAAGCACTTATCGTTAGGGTGCCGAAAGTGAATGTGAACGCATATTTCGTACAAAATTTTAAATAATTCGGCAACGAGTTGACGGCGATTTTATCAGCGCAACGCTATTCCGGCGGCAAATTGGCCTACGAGTGATAAGTGAAAGGTAAGTGATGGGGACGTATTTATACATTGATAAATGAAAAATCAAAAATTGGCGTCATTTTCGGCCAAACCGGAAGTACAAAAAAATCACGCGCATCATGTCAAAATATGGTATTTTGCGAATTTATTAACCGTGCCGAGTTTCATTTCGGTAGTTTGAAAAACAAAGGACAAAACAGGGGCTCACGCCTGTATGAAAAACCATTAGTGCCAACCAAAAGTGCCTAAGCTTTTATTGTAAAATTCATTTTCTAATCGAAGAAACCGTCGACAACTGAATAAATTGTTCCAATAGCAACAGGAAAATTATCGATGCGAGTTGCATCACAACTTTGCAGATGGATTTGTTTGAATTACCATATTTCGCCGCATAAAGGTCGCCCTTGCGGCCAATTTTTAGAAGCTAAAAATTGTATAAGCAGGCGTTTAAACACATTTCGAACAGATAAAAGAATTTTGCATCTAGAAATTTACACTATCGTTTCGTGATTGTACGTGAGCTTTCGGTATTTCGTTCTCTACCGCTCAGTAACACGCGAAATGAGATAAGGTCGTCACTTCACCACAACGGGTACCAGTAAAAAAACCAAAAACCGGCATCTTCATCAAAACAAAAAAAACTCATAAAGTTCTTCGTTTTGGGTACATTTCGGGCGTAAAATGTGCGATAATTATGCGATGAAATACGGTAAATACGGCTTCATACAGTGTGAGCAAAATGTAACGTATCGCGTCAATAACTCGTTTTCTAACAAGCCTACGGGAAAAAGTCATAGTAAGAAGTGGCGCCCAGTATTTTTGACTTTTCCGAGACACGACTAACTTTGTTCACAATAACAAAAAACTTTAAATCATCTTTAATAATCTGTACAGCTACTTAATTATAGTAGGAGTTGATGAATAAATACGTATTTTCCACGAAACGCGTATGAAATGCCGAATCAAAATGCGAAAAATTGCTTCTTTAATCCTGTACTGGATAAGAACGGAAGGGTTAATTTTTCTTTGCGCATTTATACGTTACCTGGCAACGAGACGTATGTTTTAATCTTCTTTTCGTACGACGCTCCTCCCCTTCCGAGATATTCACCCCCACAAAGTTGAAACGTTAAAATCTTTCTTTTTTTTTAATAACACGTTTATTTTCTGTTTGAATTTAATAATTTTCGGTGTGCGTACGTAATGAATAAAGGTCTTTAAAATGGTGTAGTGGTTTTTTTTTATATCGCCTTAGAAGAGCCTGGGATGCACAACCCCTAACCCCATCTAACCGCAATTTTTTTCGGTTTTTAAATTTTTAACTACGTTGAAAAAACACCGTTAAAATCGGGCTGCCCCCGGCAACCGTCGCAGATTCATAAACGAAAGACTTGAAGCTTTCGTTTCGTGTAAGGTTAGTCTCATTGCTCGATGGTGAAAAAATGCCGCTGCCTATAATGTAACATTTCGATTAAAATCGGGTTCGAAGCCGCGACAGGGGTGGCAACCGAACGACTCTCGGGCACAGTTTAAACAAAGAAAAATTAACTTAAATCAATCCTTTTATTTCCATCGGTGCAGGATTCGGTGCGGAGCAATCTTTCGAGTTTCGAGTAGGTATTTTACACGCAATGGGAAATATGTTTTTATTCATTATCCGATGACGTACCAAAAAGTGTCACCGCTACCCTTAAACTATCATATTTGTTTTCGGTGTGTGACTTTCCAACGAATAACCTTAAGAACGTGCGGTTTTCACGGCTGAATTTTTAATTCGCTAGAATATCGACAACTGTAAAAACATACAGGATATCATTTAAAAAAAATTCTCACAAATCGATCGATATTCAAAAAAAATTTCATATCGACAGCTTAAATTATTTCCCAAAACTTTTATTTGAAACTTTCTCCTGGCGTGTAGGCTTGTTAGAAAACGAGATATTGACGAGAGTTACGTAACATTTTGCTCGATCCTTGACATTTCAAAAAAAAAAATTGAGACGCCCTTGTCGAAAACGCGAATAAGTTAGCGAACGACTTAAGTTTGAATATTTTCTGTAAGTTATCATGTAACCGCGCGCTCTTTGAATCTCGAAATTAGGAGCTTTTAATGCAATCGCAATGTTGAAAAAAAAAACACAAGCACGGTCGACATTCGTTAAATCAAACAACGTCCCCACCGCCATTTATAATTACTATACATAAACAAAATGATTTTATAACTCACCAGAGATGCGAATCCGAACGTGCGGACTTACCTGCAACAAAAAAAACAAACGAAATTTACAATCGACGTCGTTCAAATAGCCGCGTAAGTATAGGTACAATTTCCAATCGACAGCACAAAATTAAATATTAATTCTAAACTACCGACAATAAATCTATTGAGAAATGTAGGAGACATTTCGGAAGCGTTTTAATCGTAGAATTTCAGATCTCGTTTAATATAATAGCGGCGTATCACAGATAATAGTTCACATTCTCGCTAAGATACAAGGTATGTATTATTGGATATTCTCAGCCTAAATTGCCATCCATTACGATCCCACTAATTTGGCATAATCATCGTTTAGTACCTCATAAATCATGCATTTGCAGACACACGCGCTGACGTATCAAACTTAAGTAACCACCGGCACCGGGGGGGCCCCCGATCGTTCGAAACGAATCGAATTAATTTTTCCCGCTAATACCGCAAGACTTACGACAGTAATACAGAATGGAAATTAACAACTTAATTAATAAATTCTTAACAATAAACGTCTGCGGAGATTATTAACGTATCGCTGCAATGCTGCACATTTTCCACAAGACCATAAATCTTTTAAAATAAACCAATAAGAAATTCCACGCAGTTTTCGTAAGCCATCTCCGTTTCGCTTTCCTCGGCCCGATATAAATCCGTTTCCTGACGTGCAATTAGTTTAATTTGGGGAAGCAAACGTCGTTCTCTAGGTAGGAAAGCGTTGCGAGTCATAAGCAATTTCTGTACGTAATAAATGCGACTATACCCGTAATTATCGGTAACAACGCGTGCCGGTCAAACCCGCACGCATATTACAATATTTAATTTCATTTAGAGAAAAGCCGCGAACAAAAATATATATACATGTAAATAATATAAATCGTATACGTGCGTTTCCCGTCACGTGTCATCCGCAACGTGTATATAAATAGGTAACGACGACCTTCTTTTCTAGTACTTAACGCACAAATACTATAATAATAACAACGTAACTTCCTTAAAGATAAAAGTTGCCATGCCATGCATTTTCCGCCTGAAAATTACACAAACACAACTTTTTCTTCCACGCTCTATAAAATATGCACGCACGGGCAAAACGAATGATTGTGTTCCAGCTTTCTTAACCGTCGCCCACCGTGGGACGCGCGGCAGGTGCGAGGAATTTTCTAGGATTTTCTTGCATTAAACTCCATCCTAATGTGCGAGGAGGATTGTTCGAATCTTTCTTTTTTCCCCGGCGTCGCGGGCCAACGACACCGTCCGTAACCGACAATTTTAATTAATTTCTTAAAGTTTACTTAGTTTTGAAAACAAAGTATCCACAAAATCTAAGTATAAACTTTTAAAAAGTTAACTTTTCCAAAGTGTAGTTCTTTCAACTTTGACCCAATTACTTTTTTTTTCTGAAAGTTGGAAAACAAATGCCGTTAAGTTTCTTTCGTTATCATGTGGCATATGCACGCGGTATGCCGTTTTCGTAGTCCGCGGACGTCGAAAACGCGACCGCGATCCCCGACGATAAATTAGAAGGACGACGCGTTCGATTGATAATAATAAATCAGGGTTGAAACGGCAACGTTTTGCTTACCACTCCTAATTACGCGATATAGGTGATTCGAACAAAGTTTCCCGACTCGCAGCCAAGTTCTACTTCCCAATTCTTGAGACGTCTTTCGCGGCCGACAGCAACTTTAAGAACGCGAGTTGCTAGTGAAGTGTGTAATTAATCCGAAAATGCAGGTAATTTATGCGAGGAATGTTTATTGCAGCCGTGGAGCTAATTTACGACCCGTCACCGCACGACGGACGGGCCTAGTGGGCCGAGGGTGGTGTTTAGAGGCGCCAGGGTTGGCTTTATGAAACTTTGCCGGGGGGGAAATTACCTCGTGAATTCTTGATTGGATTTTTGTTGATGTTTTTTTATTCGTGGTTGGGAACGCTCCTTTTGATTTTTTCGGCGAATGAATTTTTTATGACGTCATTGTTGGTCGCCTTTCGAGCTTAATTATTAAGGACCGGAGAAAAACGAAACGATAACTGGCAATTAAGATTTTCGCGAACAATTCGTCTACCAACAGATGCAATACTGGCCCATTTAATTTATGTTTATGCGGCTTCGCCGTTAATTTCCGATTCCTTTTTTTTGAAATATCGTTTCGTCGCGTTACCATCACGTTGAAGTTCAAATCATAAGTGGGCACGTAATGTTTGTCGTGACCCTGGATTAATAGCAATGTTAGTGAAAAAAAACTAAAGAAAACGTCGAAAGTTAAACAAATAGTTTTGAGCACGAGATTGTATTACCTAACGTTCCTACGTTGCGCACGTAAATCGTTGCATGTACACACTTCTACTCGCGACTGCGGCTTGGATGTCTTTGAATGTAATTTAGATATAGGAAATAGCAACGGCAAAAAAAAGGTAAGTGTAAATGGGCTCCTTGCGAGCGCGAAGCGGAACAATGTATTTTCGTTGGTCTTTAGACGTCCGGTCGCGTTCATATTTGAAGTCCAGTTTATTGTCTGGCTGTATTTCTCGATTTTAATTGAGATACAGTAGTTTATGGTATTTAAATGCGTTTTTTGATAATTTTCCAGTAATCCGGGCGATTTCGGCAATCCAGTGCACTACCTGGTCTGATATGTGTCGGATTGGCGAGAGTCTACTGTACATCTATTCGTAAAGTCAAAACATAAGCTTCGACATAATGATATGCTGCTAAAAACTTCTGATTAGTTTAGATTAGACTTATAGGTACAGTAAGATCTTGATAGTTCCAAACTCGATGGTTCGGCACGCTCGTCAGTGAGAGTTCGATTCTCTTTAATCAGGCATTTAAGGGTTCGCTAAATCAATTATATTATTTTTATATTTTTTTACTTTAAACTGTAAAATCAAAAGAAATGTATACTTAATGTAGGTATCTACTTAGTTTGCGTTTACTATATCAATAAACTAGCGTCTTACGTTTCCCGTAATTTACCCATTCAAACAGAACTGCCTTAATAATCCGGACTATCCAACACTATACTGTATTACCTATATTTCGTTATGAAGCAAGTGGAAAGAAACCATTTCATAATTCTTATAATCGATCCAATTTCATCATTAGCATAAACTTATTTTCAAAAACGTATTTTTGTCGCCTAAAATTAACTTAAAACGACGATTTCGCTCGCGATTCGTCAATTCGACTTTGTTTTCGAAAGAAACCCCACTTACTACAAATCAATTCCTTACTGCTCCTTGTTCACCAGAAACATGCAACGTATCGTTCTAATCGATCGAATAATTAGATGGACGCGTCTTACTTTCAGTTCGAAAATCGTGTCGGTTTTTTGAAGATCTCGTTCGCATATCGAATAAAATCAAAATGACAATAATTGCGGGAAATCCATATCGTGAATAATTTAAAGAAAAACTTTCAAAGATTGTATAACTTGAATTGTAATTGAACGAGGGACTTCGTTTAATTTATAGATAAATAATTAATAAACGAAATATTGATGTTAAACGTTACATAAATATTTATCGCGACACGGTAGAATTTCTATCGATTAATAAGCGTTTTTAAAATGGTACTAAAAGGGAATTATTTATATCGTCCGATGCCGATAAAAAGGCAGCGGAAACAAAGGCCCCCGCTTAAGCACACAAGAGTCAACATTTTCATATTTCAGAGGGAAATTTTCCTGAATGCAACCCTTGAAGTACGCCTTCTGTGCTTCATCCACAAGCACACTCGTTGCTAGCAAGCAAACACAAGGAGCTCTGATGTGGTCTGCGGTGGGCTTCATAACCCGTCCTTCAGCCTGTCCGTCACCCGCCAGCCTCGTTTACAGCGCCACCGTACACCCTAAAGCAACTCTTTACGCCCTCCTACGCCGTTTACTACGGTTTATAATCATAAAATGTGACCAGATTAACTGATTTTAACGAAAATTTTCATTCCGAAAATGCGTATTATAGATAGGTTAAACGAATGACAGGACGAAAAATCAAATCCGACCCGATTATCCTTTATTGATCTCTTGCCTACTTTACATTAAATAAGACTACGTCATAATACGTTTCATTATTCAATTTTATGGTTTAATATCGCAGAGGGGGTTGTCTAATATCAATGTAACGTAACTTAGAGGTATAATTAATGTTTTCGACGATCACCGTTTCCCTTTACGATTTCTCAAGGTAATTCGATATATCGCGAAAGATTTCTTTTTGGGTTTGGGTTGGGTTTTTTTTTTTAATCGGTCCCGCAATTAAACATAAACACATCTCCATCGCCATCCATTTACGTCTTAAACGCAAATCTGATTGAGCATTTTGAACTTTACAATGCCGCCAATTTATTAAGTGGCCGGAGTTTTGATGATAATACAAGAAGTTTGAAACATCAGTACGAATTTGTGTATCAGTTTTGTCGTGCCGACAAATTGCACGGATTCGTCAAATTGACAAAATCTACGTGTTACTTTGTGCGACTTGCTTGCCAACAACGTCTTCCGAAATAAAAAGCGAACGCGTACCTAAAGGCTATAATTACGACTGACATTTCGACGTCATTATCCTGGCTATGTCTTTTTTACGAAATATTTACTTTCGCGGATAACAATCTGGAATGGAAAATTTACAAAAATCCACATAAACTTAACCCATCCCTGCTCGATTTGATAAATAGAAAAAAATTATAGCGAACACAGCGAGAGGGACAAAGACACAATGTGATTTCCAGTTAATTCATCTATTTTCCTCGGATTTTTGTTCGAAAATGAAGTCCGATAAAAATGTATCCAGTCGTTGTACGAGAAAAAAATCCATTTGACCAATCGTGGACGAAGCCTTGCGGATTAGGTTTCTTCCGAAACGTCGAAGACGTACACCTAGTTGTGACCCAATTTTGGAAGAAAAAACTTTGGCCATTCCATCGACGCCTTGCTTAACCGCCGGAAAAAGCGACAAGGAACTCATTTTTGCACGTGAACGGAGCAAAAATGTCCATATCGATACTTTTGGCGCAACCGATTTCAAGACCAAGTTCGGGAAAATGGTCGAAACGGAAGAATTAACTCCCGAACAAGTAATATACTACGTTACATAGGTACCTACGAATAAATACGCGTTAAATAAATAGACTTGCTACTTCATAATTTTTATTCATAATACCTTAAAAATCTTTTCCCCATCGTAATAGCCGCGCTTCGAATTAACCGACCGAAACATCAAAAATTGGAAATTTTGAACATTTCAACTGATGTTATCGAAACGTTTTTCAAACTTTTGGCAAATTTGAGACCACGACCATTTAAACGCCCACTTGCTTAACAGAGACGACTTTTCACACACGGACGAGTCTTAATCGTCTCGAATTTTCAATTAGGTAAATTTTGTAATACCAACGTCAAAATTATTGTTCAAATACCTCGCCACGACCTGGACGATTTAAATCCATTCCGAGGGACGTCGGCCGATAAATCAAAATTCTCCGGTTGTAAAATTCGCCGAACGTGCCTAAAACGTCCGCGTATCATTTGGCAGTTAGTCAATGTCACATTTTAGAATGAGGATGGCGAAATATACATGAAGTAAGAGATTAATGACAATAACTGGGTACGTGGGTAATTGTTAAACTACCATCAGACACGCACGCGAAAACGTCAAAACCAAAATTTACGTGCGCTTGTCGTACACGTACCACGTACGTTACCTCCCGTTCTCCAAACGAAAACAATACACCATCCCGATCGAACACCGATACCCGCACAATCTTCCGATTAAAAAAGAAAACCTATTTCGTTTCGTTAAAAAAACTCGGCACGTACCACAATTAAATATTGAAACTGCAATCGTTGCAACAACGCCCGAATACAAATCTTAACCGTTCCAATTCCCGTTTTATTTTTGATTACGTCGGGAGTTAATTAAATTTAACAATTCTGCAAGTGCTTCAGTTTTGGTCGAGTAGATTTTTAGAGCTTAATTGCGGATTTTGCGGCTCGAGCGGAGGTTCTATAATCTACATATGGATTTCTCATTTCGTGAGCTTCTTAATCCTAATGCCGTCTCTGTGGGGGTAAGACGGGACGATGGGGTTGTTGTTAATTGATCTCTTCCCCCGTTTAAACCACTGCTTGGCTTAATGCGCGGCGGGCGAGCATAACGCACGTGAAGCCGTGCTGCATAGCGCCAATATCGGTGATACCCCGTGCCAGGGCCCCTCTCACACCCCCAATGTCTAATTAACCCGCAAACACTGCACATTATGCGCTACTGTCGCGATACTAAATATTACTAAATACCGGAGACCGGTGTTATGTTGGTACTTCCTTGCGAAGAATCGAGGAGGGCTTTTATGAGGGGGCGGTTTCTAGAAAGATTTTACGTTACACGTCTTTTACATTTTAATAACTTTGTCGATTTAATTACGTCGCGTCGTCGGAACTTGCGAGACGCTTAATCCGGCCGACGCAATGCCTAGTTTCCACAATAAAATCTATAATTCGCGTTTAACCTAATGTATATTATTAATGATTTGAGTAAAAACGTTTGTACGTTATGAACCTGCGCAGATTGAATTTCACCCAAATATCAAGAACGTATCTAATATGCGAATTATTTTATTTTTAATCGACTAACAATTAGTGTCATTAGAAAAACCGTAAACCGTAAATCTTTTTTGGACCTTTAGTTTACTTCAAGGTTGGTTATTTCTGATAAGCAATTATTTATCTAACGGTTTAAAATTTATGAATAATAAATAATCTACTCCTGGCAAGTACCTACATAGCTTTAATTAAAAGAGTTTACGATTCAACTCCGAGAACCGATACAACAATTTTCGTTAATTAAGTTGGGCTATCTAATTATTATTTTTTTTTTATATAAATTATGATTGGCCGAAACGTTGTAAATTGTTTACATCTTATAAAATGTTTCGATGACGTTTTGACAGAACGGCGTAAGTGACAAACAGCACGTTTTTGTTGTAGCGTAACTATAAGCAAATACCTCCTGGAGACCGCGTATACGTATAAGTAATTCGGGACATGTTCGCACCAAATAACGTACGTATTCTGCGATGCGGTCACGGCTTACGCGAAAAACGGAATTGTACGGAGGTTAGATACTATTTTTGAACGAGATATCATGACGGGACATCGTAAGTACCACTTGTTTGGTGTTTTGCGGGACCGTCAATATAACTTTCGAAATTTACCGTAACCACGTTTCGTAATACACCTCAGGAAGTTGGTTGTATGGTTGTTTTTCCATGATTTTCACACTTTGTGATTTGTAGTGTCACAATTCATTGCCATGTGTTCGGTACTAAGGGTAGTTTACCGTCGTTTTTCACGGTACTATTACGATGATTTGGAAAAAATCGACATGTTGTTACCAGATTTTATCAGATTATGCCTTTAGCTTAGACGCATAAGATAGCCGGAACAACTAATTTTCGAAAAAAGTAGCGCTTATGCTGTTCTGCCGAAACACCTTCGATTTCATCAATAATAATCGCTGATATTTTTCAATCTTTCGTTTTCGAATTTTGGATGACGAAAAACGAAGCTCGTGATATTATTATGTAGGTGTAAACATCGCCTATTAATTTTCCAAAATCAAGTCTTTTTGTTTATAACCTAATTCCGAAACCGTTCTGTTAATCTTATTTAAATTCTAGAATAATGTTGCATAACTCTTTGATAAATTTATCCCCGAGTTTTTGCCTCGCCTCGTGTTCGGAGTGAGAATAGTCATACCGCCTTCTAATGCTATAAATCTAGCATTTTTGGACAGAGGGGTGCCTATGTCCACAAAGAACAGATTTCAAATGTAGAAAAAAAAACTGAAATAAGAAACTAAATTGCAACAGATAGGCAATTATGAAATTTCGATTTCTCCAAACTCTTCTTCTCTAAATATCAACGATCTTTTGTTCAATGGGGACCATCAAAACTTTAACAAAGTAAATGTTTTCCTTTAGCAGTGGTTGGAAAAAAATATGTTAACACCTCGCCTATCGTTCCTTTAATTGCGCACATTTTCTTCCAATTAAAATAAGTAATCGTCACTTGACCGCGTTCTAAAACCACGTTCACACTAGGACTCGTTCGATGTATGGTAGATGCGTACAAACTATCCGAATCCTCATTAAATAAATCACCGGAATAATCATCCCTGTACCTACATCAAAATTGACGTATTAATAAAATATACCCTTATGAATATTTAAATGCAATTAAACGTTCAAAACTATAACGTCGAAAGCAATCAAAAAAGTCAGGTCAAGTTTACACAGCGTCCAAAGGTATTCCACTTACAATAAAAAAAATGTAATTACCATAAATAGGAGTCATTTTGTAACGCATTAAATATTAATCGACGAGATAAATATTACAAAATTACACGTTCGAATTAAGATCAATATATACCCTAAACCCATAATTCGAACCTATCAAACAGAAATACGGTCGCAATTAACTTGTACCTATAAATAAAAATTAGTGACCGGTGTATTCTTAAAAAAAACTTCCCATCTTACTCATCGTTTATGCCGTGACGCGAACTACGAAAGGGAAAGAGGTCGATTTCGTATTAAAAGGAAAATTCCGTACAAAAGGGAAATAACCGACCCTGTACGACCCTCGGGGTAAATGTAATCCCTTACAACTTCAACTAACATCCACATACCTTTCGCACAATATGTTGAACACGGATCATTAGGAGCAGATCGGTGGAATATGAATGCTATTATCCAGCCCGTTATTTATATCTCGTCGCAGGACCTTTACTTCCGCACGCCCCAATTACTAAGGATTCATTAGCGAAAATCAAGAATCTTCTTTCCTCCATCAACATCACATCTGGGCTCTATAATGAATGTGTGTAAGCAAGCACACGCTCGTTTATGCATAATTGCTATCGATTTTCCTCTTTGTTGCGCTCGTTTAAAACTACCTAAGACGAAACGACTCGTTTTCGAATCCCGTAGATGTAGTTTCAGGTCTGAATAAAGGGAGAAAAGTTACTAACTGAAGGACGACAGGCTTTCGGGCTACTACATCGAGATCAACTACAAGTTTCACTTTAGGACGTTATATTATTCACTAATTCCAACTTTCGGTCGGAGAAACTCGACGGGTTTCCCTTAACGTGCAAGTCTAGAAAGTTCTTCTCGGCGAAAAGCATTTTCATTACGACGGCCGCGCAGTCGAGAAAACTGCATACAAATAAAAATAGCAATAAAGTTTTTATTAATAAGTATATCCAGCCAAACAAGCGACAACGTCCCCTTAATTAAAACAAAAGAGAGACGCGCCAGCACCGAAAGCTCCGCCAAACTTGAATCGAATAACGTCCGATGTACCCGTAATAACAATTTTATATCTTTTTGATCGACTCCCATCGAAACATCTTATAAAATAATAAACTTGACATCTGTCGCAACGAAATTGACTCAATAAAATGCATATTGTTGATCTTATTAGAAAAGCTCAACTCGTCCGGGCTGTAGACGCAAACGTTTCCCGTAGAAATTTAAAACCTCGACATTATGTGAACGTAAAAATTGTTATTTTTGATTATAAAAAAAGCCGATGCACCTCCGTAATGCTAAAGTTTTAAGGAACTGATCCATAAAAGAATTATTAGCTTAATTATGGATTCCGGTAGGGTCATAAAATATGTAGAGATGAAATCGGCGCGATGTTTTCGTTAGACTGAGATCCTCAACGTCGGAATAAAATTTAGAATATTCATGTAAATATATTTAAAGCGCATACTCGATGTGTTCATTACAATTTGAAATGCGTGCACCCTGGCCGCCAGCTACCTTTCCCAACATGTAGCCATTAAAATAACAACCCTTGTGTATTTAACCCGACAAAATCGTGCTTAAAAATCGCCCACCGCGATTTCGAAAAAACAATAGAACCGCGCTAGGTTTCGATTAACGTTGGGGCAGGCCGCGAACGACAATAATGTATTCGTATTATACTATATTCGCTAGATTCCATTAAACGTTTACCGTTACCGTTACAGGAATCTGTCTAAAATAATATTGGCCGTGCGCCCGCAAATAAATTTACGGATTCATAAAATTTGCAATCCAAATCAGCTACATTACCTCACTTTATTCACACGTACACGAGACTTGGCGGGTTGCGATTTTAATGAAGAGACGTATTTAAAACGTAACAAGTCGAGGTTTACCGTTTAAGAAAGTTGTACCTATATAGGTAGGTAATAATGTACGCCTTTTGGGCAACCGCGAGTTCTTAAATTTTTGTATTTAAAGGTAAAGATTTCGTTGTGAATGTTAAATTCGTCGTGTTTTGTTCTTTAATCGACGAAAAAATTTTTCCCACGACGTCAAACAACTCATGACCGTTATTATGCTAAAGAAAAAACAAAAAAAAATCGGTACCTACTTATAAATATTTTACCTATCAAAATAGTCGTGACTAATTAGATTTTCAAAACATATAATATAAGGCTTTGCAGTTTGTACAGCTCGTCGAAGTAAATATGATTTGCGAAAAATATGTCAACTAATTTCAAAAATGTTTAACGGCAACGACAGTTAACAACCAACGAAAAGCGCACTCCATAAAAGGCAAATTTCGGCTGTCGCGATGTTTATTCCCGTAGAAGTCAGTCTCGAAGATTTGAACAAAACGCTACGTGCAATAATTAATATATATTATTTTTGCGTTAAACTAATTAAATTTGTCGTCGAAATATTTTTTGACTGGACATGGACATGGACTGTGCCCAAAAATTCACAGCGACGCCTGCCACACCCCTCCAGAGATCATGTTTACTTCTGTCATCTGAATAAAACGAGATTCATTAGAAAGCAATTGTTTTATTTTTTTAAATTAATTGTTATAGATTTGATATGATTAACATTTTTTTTATTTTTAATCTAACAACTAGTCGAAATTGCTCCTTTAATTATAAGAGTGTTATCATTATTAATCATCACCGACGTTGCCTCGGCTCGTTTGTTTGATTAAAATTTTGACCTGGTCGTTATTATTGTGCCATTTTTTATTTTTATTTAATATGCAAAAGTAGGTTAAGCCCTGAAACAAAATTGCAAGAAAGAAGCAGGCTTTGGAAACAAATTATTTATCAATAAATATGCTTACTTACTCTCTTAAATTATTAGGTAGATATTAGATACAAAGAAAGCAAAAGGTAAAATCAATAATTGTAAATAATTAATATGGCTTAGTTATCTAGGATTAAATGTAGGACAAATACCAACAAATTAAACATTTCGCATCTGATATCGATTAATTAAAAAAAAACAACTTTCTATTAAACCCATATAAGCAATTAATGATATCCATCAAAAAAACAAAAGAGAAAGCCCGTGTTATACCGAGAAAATCAAGTTAATCATAACTTTTTCGATGACTTTTAACCATAACTACAAAAAATATCTGCGAGTATCGATTTTTTTTTAAAATAACATTAGGTAAACGCTTGTTAAGTTATTTGGCATTAAAAAACAAAATTAATGCACTGGAGAGATAACTTTTTTCAACTGTTCACACGCTACGTATTTTACTACGTGTTACCTGTGGAAACCTAGTGTTTGAAGAAAAACAGAGAGGTTCGTTAAAATCAAAAGGGCGACTGTACAACTTACTAGGTCAGGTCAGGTACTACACAGAGGTCAGTTTCATAAATACCTACAACAAATGACCAACAAAAAACTGTGCAAACAAAACGTCGTCAAAAACTTATAGCGCGTGGACGACCCTTAATGGTTTGTCCTTAATATATTCTATCAATTTCTTTTTATTATATTAAAATAGTTTTAGATATTGCAGGTTTAAATTGGTTATTTCAGGAACGACAAACTTACAGCATAAAAGGTACGTCCGGATAGGTACGTACCTACAATTAAAATTAATATTTCAACAAAATAGCTTTAAAAATTTGAATAAGAAATAAAATTAAAAGTACATTTTTAATAAGTCGCAATTAAGTGCGGTCGGAAAATTAAAAAAAACCGTAACGAATCTAGTCGAGCAGTGTAAATATGACTTTATTCGTATTAGGTTAGGAGTGCAAAGTTTCCAGAAATGCTAGTTGACATTTCTAAATTTGATCGGCCGTACACATACACATTAAACCGTGTTTATCCCCATAGAAACGATTGTTGCAATAATTGTTTCCAAGTTATGCTAAGTTTAAATGACATATAATTGACAGTAGAGACGACATCGACCCGCTTCAAGCATCTAAAGTGAAGTAAATTTTGGTCTCGAGACTCGTTACGTTTTTTAATTCGTCGAGTGTACACGGTTTCAATCGGATATTTGCTATCGCACCTTATGTCACACATAAGTATTTTATACAACGCAATTTTGAAGGCTACAATAAACTCAAGCACATAAATATTTATGTGAAATGAAAATAGCACCTAATACACATACATATAAATCGTTCTGCAATAAAGATTATTTAACCATTTCAAGAAAAGTATCTACTAAGTTACAGTTAATACACTAAACTTACAGTCAATTTTGATTTAAAAAAAACAATTATTAGGTACAACTAATTTACACAGTTATCGACATAAAGATTGCAAACAAATGAAAATCTTTTTTATTTGAAATTTCCCGGAAAATGTTATTCTTCGTAAAAATCTTCGCACAGCCTTTCGTATACGAGGGACGTTCAAAACTATAGAAGACGTAAGATGTGTGTTTTCAAAAATATGGGGTACTCTTGAGCCGATTTCATATTTTTTGAACGTACATCGCATACGAAATGCTGTAGATGTTCAAATTTTAACATGTGCATTTTGAATTTGGAACTATACGAAGATATTTACGAAGCATAACATTTTCTGAGAAATTTCAAATAAAAACATTTTCCATTTGGGTGGGTGGTACAACTTTATGCCGGACACTGATATTAGATAAATTACACAATTATAATGTTTATTTTACGAAAATAACGTATAAATCATACATTAAACTTACTTTAAAAAAATATATATGGAAGAAACAATTTTTAAGCTTTTAAAGCGAATGCGCCCAATTATTTTAATTAAATAAATAAAGCAACTGCAACTTTGAGATTTTAATTTCTCAATAATAAAAAAGAATCCCATCGTTTATGTTAATCTGAGGACAGTCGAAAATTCCCGTTAAAATCTCAAAGATGCGTAAATCGGACAAACCTCGAGTTTAACCTTCCGCTATATTGAAAAGTTTGATTTTATAACAACAGTCGGCCGTAATGGGAATAAAATTATGAGATATCCTTAACAAACGGCACATTAGTAAATTTAATATCGAAATAATAATAGTGTTTAAATTGGAACTTCGTGTGTTATATATTATGGAACGTAATTTTGAAACTTTTTTAATGCGGCCAATTTTCCCCGGATATCCACACGGACGGAAATACGCACACATACGTGCTTTCGTTTGTTCGTCTCGGTTAAAAATCGGAAATTAGCTTAATTTTTTTTTGGGGCGGAATTTGGCCAGAGCGCGATATCACTTGATTTCGAACGAGGCAGCACTTTATTTATCCGACTAAACAAACCGGTAATTTATTGCAAAGATACTTATATGTTTACGTAATTTTAACGCACAAACATTTAGGATTCCCGAGAAGATTCGGGATCGTCGGTATTTGCTTATCTTTGGATTTAATTCGCCAATATTCGGATAATGGATCGTCGAAAAGGGCGCGACCGGACCGCCGAAGGAGGTTACCCTCGAATCAGGTGCCGCTTCAGGTTTATTTAAATTAAATAGGCCGAATTTGGTTGTTTGAAAAAAAAAATTTAAACCAACCATTAAGCGATTCTTATTTCAAGTAAAACAGTTGACGAATAGTTAGTTAAAGGGGCCGAAATTTGAATTTCCGTTTCGTTTTACGATTATCATTTTAATAAGTTAATCGTGGGTAATCTAATCTAAAGTTTCAATTCAAACGCAAGCTCGTTTTTAATATGTAAGTAGTTACGCCAGCGGACAAATTAAATCGTACGCGTCACGTTCGTTAATTTGTCGCTAATGTTCGTCAACGTTTAGAAAAACAACAAGAAAACAAGGGGGGAAAACGACGGAAATCGAGCTCGCGCCAAATAACGTCTCTTATCGCTCACGAATTGCCAAACTAAACCTAACAACAATAATAACAATATCAATTAGCAATTGTTCCGGAGGAACATTCGTAATCAGCGAAGCGAACTATCCCGCTGATGAAAAACAACAAAATCTAATCAGGAAAGGAATGATAAACCGTCGTCGCATGTCATATTAGCGGCAGCGAGCCGATCAAACATATGGTGCGTGCATCCTGCGAAAAAAAAAGTCGTCCTGCCGACGGTCGAAAGCGAAACGCACGATTTATTTTATTTCGCGATGCCTTACGACTTACGCACCGATAACGATAACACATCGTCGCCGCTTCGTTCCGTTTCGAGATACATGTCCCTCGTTGACGACATTTATTATGATAAAATTGCGTCTGGCGGGGTCGCGACGGGCACGCTAACCGTACGGGGGAGTCTGTGGGGGGGAAAATTTACAAGTTCACGTCGGTTATGTCATAAACATCATTATAAAGAGAGAGGAATTACCGATCTGTTAGCGTAGACAAAGAAGCACTCGGGTTACGAGACGACAGGAAGCCACAGGAAACGGAGCACCTTCTCGACGGGGCGTCCGACGTCTCCTACCTTTCACCAGAACAAAGCCGACGATTTATCGTCGCGATCCAAATCAATTACATTAATGTTTACGAAGCAAACGTGCCGGGCTGGATGACGGGACCCCGCATCCGCCAAGGAAAAACTTTGCGGCGATGCCGGCGACGGCGGGCGTCTTGGAGCGTCGTATAATTGATACAAATTAACTCCGGTGTCTCCGGTAAATAATACAACTTAACGAGATCGCGCGCTCCGAACACTATTTTATATAAACGCCGAGCTAACACGATAATTGGAGAACAATTAAATGCACTTCGCAGAATTGATCGTAGGTAAAAACACTCTTAACTTAATTTGGGAAAAGGACGGTCCCGTCGCGCAAACACGTCACCGACCGACTCGACGATAATTTAATCTTTCGAACTCCGAACTGTAAATTTAAGCCGGTCGTTTGTTTTTAGACGGAACGATTTTCACCTAGATAACCATCGAGCGAAACGGAAATCTTCTATCTATAGAAGGGATCTAAGTTACAGTAGCGGCATATGATGTTTATGTCGTTTAATTTCCCAAGTGCCATTAAGATCCGGCGCACTAGGATGTAATATGTCGAAGATCGAGCCGCAAAGCATAAAATTCATCAAAGAGGATCGCGTCGAGCCGCACTGCTCTAAGTCAATCGGGATTCGAAAGCCGTTCTATTTCGTCTTCTTCGTCACGGGATAAAGAGGAGAACCATTTCCATACGCGCGACGGTGGTTTTGCGGATATCACAGAACAAAATTCGTCGTCGTCGAAACGAACCCCTTTCCGTCGGGGCCAATTCGAAATTGCCGCGAGGCCGCCGGCACGTTATTAAATATTATTAAACCGCGGGGCAAAGGAGAATCTGGAGAAGAATCGGCACTGATTGTTCGCAATGTCGATGGTCGCGGGTCCACCGCATTATTGGTTGCGCAGAAGTGGATTACCAAAAGTGGGGAAGTATGGAATAGCCTTAAGTGAGGCGGTGCCAGCCGAAGAAAAAGTTTTCAAACTGTCATAACTTAAGAAGGCCGAGTTAAAGTTAGCATCCGTATCGACCGCCGAAGAAGTAAACTAGTCGAGAACAAGAACAACTAACTATATAGTTCGAGAGAACTTTGGCAAAGTGAAAATTTAAAGGCCAACTTTAAAACTACGGAAGTTTTATCAAACTAGCAAACAACTAGAAACAAAGTTACGGGACAAACAATAGTCCTACCTGAAGAGATGGGGGAGCATCGCAGAAGGAGCGCCCTTTAACGTGGACCGTTGGACGCCGGACTTGGACTTCGACGTCGTGGTCTTGCAGTGTGGGGAGCGCGTCGCGACGGAGGGCACCGAAAGCTTCCGAGCGAACTTGAGGGGTGGTTCTGGCACGTCTAGTCGCTGCCGGCGTCGAGAACGCTTTGCGGCTCCTGGAGAGATCTTGGGGTGGACGCAGGAGCGGCCCGCCCGCTAAGCAACAAGGACCACCGGGCCAAGCAGGCTATTGATTCGAAAAGGTCGCCGAGAGAGATAAAGGATGCACTTGCAGTAGACGAATTATTCTCTACCACTACTACTATCGTTACCGCTTGCGATATAAAACTTAAAAATATCATTTGTTTTCAATTTAAATATGGACGCGCGTATATGGAACGAGCTTATACGCACACCATCCGCCTCTCGGATCGACCAATCAACTACGAGAAACGCTTTCGATTTTTTACCAAAAAAAAAAAAAAAAAAAACCTGTTACTTCGCATGCGACGAAAAAGTTTTCGTTTTTTTCCGCACCTGTGTATGTATAACCGTGTTCGATAAAGTGAAAAATCGACTATTTCTAAATTGTAAGTGCGGCAATATTATTATTATTACAGCCGCCGCGCGTTTTTCGAAATATCCTCCTCTCGATCGTCGTGGGAGGAGGGCGAGCGAGAAGCACAACTAAAAACGGCACGGAACCGCAGATAATGAAGAAGCCCGACTCTTTGGCATACATGCCGAGAGAGAGCAAAGCGGACGATGGCTTCATCGGAGCTTTAATCCTCTTAATAGATTCTGTCCAAGTCGCATCTGACGCTGCCCAACCCTTTCAGCTTAGCATTGTTAACACAAGATCCAATAAGTCAAATTCCATCATGCGAACCAAACGAAGCTTATGAAAACTTTCATCCTACGCGGACTTTCCGCATAAAGGATGTAGAGCAGGAATATCGCTCCGCGGCTTTTCGTTATTTTACGTTTCGCTCTTTTATTGTTTTACGGAGTTACTGATGTTTACGAAAAGTTAAATGCGTCTAAAAATCCGTGCAGTCTCCAAGCAATCGGCGAAATGGCGTGAGGATCGTTTTATGTAAAAACCAAAAGAAATACAATAAAATTGACGCCGCTTAGGTAATGTTCGCTCGCGTATTCTTGGCCTTTATTTTTAAAATACATTAGATACAGTTGCGACACAAAAATTAAATTAATTTCGCTTAAGCCACGTTAATTGAATTTCAGAAGAGATTAAATATCGAAAATTTAATTCGGTTAACTATTTCTTTGTGATAGATTAGCTTGTCGTCGCCCTTATGTAGTAATAATAAAAAACTCATACAAAACACTTAAAATAAAAACGTACCAGTGTATATATACCTAGGTATAGTTTTCATTTCAACTGTTTTTTTTTAATGATTCTACTATTTTCCGTAAAATATCTGCTGGGGGCCGTGATAAAGTACCTACTTTATAGAGTTAAGCTTGTCTTTAAAGATAAGCAGTTGTATATGCCGTAGACATTTAATTGAAAATCGCTATTAAGGTTACTAATTGTTTCTATAGTGATTGACTGATGGTCAGAGTTAACTAGCAATTGAAAAACCGTACCTAAAGCGTTTATTTCCTTTGATTGTTGCAACAATCGTTCCTAAGAAGATATTTTCTATTACCGACACTATAAACGCCACCTATCGGGCATTATTTTTTCGATAATCCTATGTTGAGCTATCAATTGTTAAAGTTTTAACGAAATAGACGATGCGTTCAAAAATTATTAGAATTTAGTGATTAATATATTCTTACTACACATATTAACCAATCAAAACGCCAAGTTTTAAAAAACTCGACCAATACGAATTTTTTATATTGAGAAAACAGCCTAATGAGAGGTGTACCTCGTTTTTATCGGAGTGCGTAAGGGTCAAACTTGTCATTTTTCAAAATATTAAATTCTGGGCCGGTCTTTTCATCTCCCAATAAATTTACTTGACAAATTTTTATCATAGAAACGATTGTTTGAACAAACGTTTCTATAGTAAATATATGTCAATTAAATTAAACGGAACATGAAAAGATCGGCCCTCTTAATACAAAATAAGTGAAATTCTAAATAAATGATCTTGTTGTCGAATAATAATCATTTTAAATAGGTAGTAATAATATATTTATCTTCTCTAATTTATACGAGGTTAATTTTATACTAGAATAAATGTTTTTCTTTTTAGTGACAAACCTATTTTCGATAAGAAAATTATTTACTCCACATCCAATCATGTCGCGAGTTTTCCATGTGCCCTTTATTCTCGAATAATTTTCACGGAAATTAGATATTCGTCAAAAAAAATTACCCTGTAAAAAATCAATCAAAATAAAGCTATTGCAGCCTGTCTAATGACAGGACCCAGACGTGTCCTTTTGGCTTTTCTTCCAACTCGACCTCTAGTATTATAATAGTTAGTAAAAAAGGAAGAAAATTAAAACAAGGAGAATTAAAAGAATGCCACAAAAAAAACTGGAATTACTAGAATATTTTTTTTAAATAAAGAGATGATAAAATAAAAAGTTAATCGATCAAATTTTGTCTCCTTGTCAACCTAAATTGTTTAAAAATTGTTGCAACAACCAAAACTTTGAATTTCGTTTCTTATTCGTAAACAAACGCATTAAAAAGGTAAAATCTCTCAAAATAAGAGAAATTAAAAAAATCAAAAAGCATTAAAATCCTGAAATCATTTGTTTTAACACTTACGTAAAATGCAAACTAATACTACTGTCGCTAGGACTGCCACTTGTCTGTAACATACTATAAGGAAAAATTATAAACTTCTACATTTTTCTTTGTATTGCCTATCTTTTTTCTCAACATCGTTTTTCCTCTATCGTCAATTTCGAGCGTATATTCTTCCGTTGACCACGCACTTGCATTATTACCTACGCTTCATATTTCACTGTATTTCACCAACCATTGTAATTGCGAAAACGCGCGTAAGATAAAATTTCGTTTGCGAAATTGGACAGTCGAATGTTTGAGTGGGACCCTAACCGAGTCCCTATCCGAGAACCTAACCAAGCTCGATTTTCAGAGAATTTGTGTTAGAGCTTAAAGATCCATGTATTTACACTTTATAAATACGTGGAGAGTTAGTCGACAAAGAAAGATCTTACCTTTCCTTGTCGTATTAATCCTTTTTGTTTATAATCCTTTTAAAGAACACAACACCCGCGCACTCTAACGCAAAAAGGCCTTATAAACCGAACGAGCACTCCTCGCACACACGAACAATACGACGCGCGAAATTTAAAATTCGAACTACCGAAACGAGCAATACTGTTCTGTTCCAAGAACGCGAATGATCTGAAACGGATTTGCCGGAATTCTATATATAAATGCATTTGATTTTATACGTGAGTACTAGGAAATCTCGCTTTTATTTTAAAAACATTCAGTTCATTGCTCGAACTCGGATACGTTATCTTACGAGTAGGTGGCGCACATGTTTTATTAGTTGTTTTGTATTTTATAGGTCGCATAAAAATGCGATTAAACTTTTATCTGGTTAATTGTTTGTAATAGGAAAATTTTCAACGTTAAGGGGCACACGAATAGTTTTTAAATTAAAAATAGAGTAAATTTATAATTCTGCGGTATTAAAGCAGTAGATAGTGATTATCCTGATAATTTTAAACTGGTAAGCATTCGCGAATTTTTATAGAAAATAAGGTTATTGCAGCCTGTCTGATGATGGGACTTTGGATTTTGGCTTTTCTCCGATTTTGACCCCAAGATCACGAAAATATAGGTCATTTATTTATATTATATTGTTTATGTTTATTTATATTTCTTGTGGACACAATTCTGGTCGCAATTTTGATCGTAGGAGGCTGACATTTGGACAGCGTATTGTTTTTACAGAAACGAAGGACGAATTAAGAAAAGGTTAGTTTCAAAATTGTAGTTCATAAAATTTTCTACATAAAAGGCCCTTAAATTTTGCTGGACTAAAAATAAAAATTGTCCTATTTACTTATTAAATAGCTTTTTAAAAAATAAGTTATTGTTAGGTATAATTTTGACAATTAATTACAACTTTATTAGTTGCATAAATCATTTTATACAATTTTGTCTTTAGGAACAATGCTTATTGAAGGTCGTTCAGGTGTTAAACATTCCGGAACTTGATTGTTTTTGACAAAACCATTTTGAAATAATATCAATAAATTAGACAATTTTATTTAAAAACTTTTTTGTATCTTAAAAAGAAATTATTATGAGCACCGTTTTTGAGAGGAAAACCCGAAAGCATGTTTTTGATTAAAATTTAAAAAAAAATCAAGTTGAAGGTCTTATTGTTAGTAGCATGTACAACATAAGTTAAACGAATGTCTAATTAATATTTTGCTTTATATTACATTTGTAATTGTATAAAATTAGAGTTATTGTTATTGTTAATACTTAAATATTATTAATAAACTCTTCAACCATGGATTTCCGGAAATAGGTTATTTATTTAGCAAATCGACTTATTTTAACGTCAAGTATCTGCGGTTAAAAGTTTAACTATTTACCTAATTACTGACACCCTCTATATCTATTAATTTCAAAATTTATTTCAGCGTAATATTTGTAGACGGCGATTTATTGTCGTTAATATTCATTTGAAATTATGTTCAATACAAAAGTTTGTTATGAAATTATTATCTACATTTGAGAATACTTGAATTTTTTTCCTCAATTGTTTTTAAGTTACGACGTCATCGATATTTTTTTGAAATGACAACCTATATTTCTGATTATTGATTTCGATAGTACATTCTATTCTCTTTTCAACGGTATACAATTTTCAATATGTTACATTTGAAAAAAATTGAGAAAAGTGCCTTAAAGTTCAAATATTAAAGATCCATTAAATTAGCAGAATTAATTAACACGGTAAATAGACTCATTTATTTGCAATAAACTTATCAGTCACAATCTTATCATTAAAAACAAATTAATAACTAACTACATTAAAGTAAGTGTTGAAATTGTTGTCCATTTCTAATTTGACAATGACCCAATCGATTTACACTTTTTCTCAATTTTTCAAATGTAACATATTGAAAATTGTATACCGTTGAAAAGAGAATAGAATGTACTATCGAAATCAATAATCAGATATATAGGTTGTCATTTCAAAAAAATATCGATGACGTCGTAACTTAAAAACAATTGAGGAAAAAAAAAATTCGAGTATTCTCAAATGTAGATAATAATTTCATAACAAACTTTTGTATTGAACATAATTTCCTAAAATGAATATTAACGACAATAAATCGCCGTCTCCATACTTTTAACTAACCCTGTATATTAATTTGTTTAAAATTTATTCTATTTCATAGAAATGCACAGAAATTATTTGAATTATCATTTATCGATTTAAAATTAAATAAATTTTCTAGTTAAAAATGAGCTATTTTAAAATATCTCCACCAAATCGCAGGCACAATAATACTAGGTCATTTACCTAAGAATTTATAAATTCTCAATTATTTATTACAAAATTAAAACTATATTCAACTATATTCAGTCAAGTGCGAACAAAATGCCTCAATTTAATCTTTAAATTAGCAAAAACTGTGAATAGTAAAATATTTTTTATAATAATTAAAATAAAAAATATACATACGACTCATCATGTTTTTCGAAATGGTTAAGCCGGCAAAGCTCTACGCGTAAGCAAGATATCGAATAAACTTAAGACTAAAGTAAGTCAGAAAAATATCGTTTACCACGGCACAATTAATTAAAACAGTAACAATATTATTTATTTTTAACCGAACTATTCTAAAATATTAAATAAACCATGCACCCAAAAACTAATGAAATCGAATTGACACGAGCTCGCGTACCTTCATCAAACTCAGGCCACGTACTGACGAAACAAATATAACATTAAGATGTCTTACCAATATAGTACATAACTATATTTACGTAAAATTATAACCAATTGCAGATAAAAGGGTTTTCTACAGAGAATGTATGCATGTGTTCGGACAAATTACATTTACGTTACCAAAGGTTCGTGATAAACAACACGCGCTCGTAAGATAATAATAATATTATTCGTTTCGTATACCTACATAAAAATATGTTCGATCAAACTTTTAAATGCAACATTTTACAAACAACTCAAACGTAAATTTGTTTGAGTTTTTAACGGAAGTTTCGTTCGCATATTATTTTCAACGTATCTAAACAATTAATTTCATTGCTATAGAGTGCGCCAAAGTTTATATGTACGTATACTTATGCATTGTATTGAGGTTATAAGAACGAATTCAGATATTTAAAAAAAAAGTGAAATAATAATAGACTAGCGTTGACGTACAGTCGAGTTCAAAATTAATGTTACGCGCGATACAACAAACAATTTATGAACTGAAAATTTAAAGCAATAACATTGTACATATTTTTTTATTCGTGTAACACATCGTAAATATTTTTTGTACATTTGTTCGTTGTGCCATGTATTGCCAGCGCAATGGTCGCGACGTTAATTTTAAACTTGACTGTACTTCGTATCAATTTCCACAATAAAGAATTCTAACGGATGCCCAAAGATATCGCGTCAGATTTACAAGAAAAAATATAGAGTCGTCCTAGAATTGGTCTGAGGTTTAGAGTTTTTTTTTTTAATTTTAAGTATTTTCAAAAATTTCAATAGCGATTGCGAGAAGATAACAATAAAGCGTAGTGTTGTTCAATCGAACGAGTACTACAATTTTTGATGGTACTCCATACCTTCCTAGAAAAGAATGCGCCCGCGTTATCTAAATTCAACACAAGTTCAACGACAATTCAAATTTGTGCAAGAAAAATTGGTTTAGGGTAGATATCCAAATTAAATTTGAAAGTTATTTCGCAACCATCAAATACGACTTCAAGTTGACAATGCAGTTTTAGTTGCTTGAAAAATAAACCGGGTTTAATGGGCGGCCGGCACGCCGCAAAATTTTCATTTGTAAATTGACGAAACGATTGAAAAATCGAAATGACGGTAGATGCTAATTATCGTACAAAAACTTCCGCGTTAAGTATAATTTCTTTTCAGTGAACTATTCTGCGCACGTTTGAACAAATTAATTATTTTTCATCGCCACTCGCGACATCCTAATTGTTAGATGTCGATGGCGTTTTGGCGGAACTCCGTTTTTCACGACTGCAGATACGCTATTGATACAAAACGTCCCCCCGAATTACCTGTATATACGCGGTTTCCAGGAGGTGTTTGCTTATAGTTAAGCTACAACAAAAAAAAATGTGCGTTCCTGTAAAATTTGCTTTTTGCCGCCTGTCAACACGCCATCGATATGTATGCATCGATATCCATACAGAACGTAAGGCGGAATTTTCAATGTAATTTGAAAATCAAAGCGTAAACAATCACATTTTATAAATAAATAATTTAAACTCGCCGCATTCGTTTCAGAATCAAGTGGATCAAATTCTTACCTGTAAAAGAAGAAAAGTATTAGGTATAGTCTAACATTACCCTTTAAGTAAATTATAGACATTACAGTAATATGATTAACGCTGCAAAAGTTTTCATTAAAAACACGTAAATCAAAATATACGTTTGTTACATTTGATCGAATCATTTTAACTAATAGTCGACAATTAACGACAATTACGCAGATCAAACTTCTAATTTTCGTTAATTTTAAATAACGTTTGAAAAAATTGATCGATCTGACTTTTATTTGGTAATTGTAAAATCGGCCCTTAATCGGACAATTATTATAGATATGTATAATCAATAAGTGAAGATCGGGTTTTTGCCGTTCGGTTAATTTAATTTAACTTTTCAAAAACTCATCTCCAACCATCGCCATCGATCATTTCCAACGAAACATTTCGTTCGGCCATTTCTTTGCTTCAATGTCTCAATTGTTCGAACAATTAGGGTCGATCTTTCTATTCTGATTTTATCTGACAGATATTTACCGTGGAAACAATTGTTCAAACAAACGTTTCTATGGTCAATACCTGCCAGACAAGTTTATCGGAAGATGAAAAGATCGGCCCTTAATCATAACCTATACCTTAACTAAAATCATAAATGTTCAACATTTTTCTAATTGCAATCGACGAGTTTAATTTAAACCATTGCAACTTAATTAACGATTAAGTACTTAATAATTTATATTCGATCATAAAAGCGACAATTTCGGAAATATAAATTATAAACAAAAACGTAAAATAAGTGGCCCTTTTTCTAAACAACCGAATAGGAAGGAAGTTCCTACGTAGGTACACAGAAATATCTGATTGTGAGGCGATATTTTTAATTTTTAAAGTGCTACGAATAAAACGGCGCACGGTGGTGGCTTATCGAACTGGAGACTTAGAAAAGTGAGCGAGGGTATCTATTTTCGTACGGTAAGTAAACAACGGAGTTTAGGGCAAAAGTGCCGACGAGTAAACCACATTATTTCAAACAAAAAAACGAAAAACGGACCCCCCAATTATCTAAATATTTTGCTGACGGCTCGCGATCTTAGAGCTCACAATTATCCATTTTCATAGCGAAGCATGACACACGCCACGTAAAGCTCGTTTTCGTAGTTACCGCTGAGACCCGCGTCCTACGCTTATCCGGCCCGAAGTGTGGAAAGCGCACGCCTCGCAACCCTTCCAATTTTCGTCCTGGATTCCACGCCCCGACCACTAAGGCTTACTAACTTACTTTTTTTTTCCTTCTTTTAAACGTGAAACTTTTCTCTCGTATCCACAGTTAAAACCCGCTTTTTTGCTGAATTCTTTCTTGCACGCTCGACCTATTCGAAAATAAGTAAATACCGACCAGAAAATATGTACAAATATTTGATTAAAGTTGTTTTCGGAATGTATTTCTATAAACAGAAAGCGCCCGTTGCGAAAATACTTACTGTTTATTGGTTAAACATGCTTTCGAGTTTTTGTTTCTTTAGCAACAAACTTCGGCCGAGACGAAACAAAAGCGAGAGAGAGTCGTGTAAAAACATAAACGTTAAAATTCTCATTTTTCCCCCCCAAGATAAAGGAACTGCCGAAAATAAACTCGTGCCCTTACAAGTCCTGCAGAATTCGCAGGATTCTTACTTGTTACTCTAGCGATTACATTCATAAATCTGAGAAAGAGATTGGCGTCGCGGCGCTCAGGGTAGAAAAATCCCCGAACTGGGGTCCGCGCTAACCGATCACTTACCCAAGGATTTATGTGGAAAGAAGTCTGAATACAAACATTGCGAGAGCAACGGGTCAAATACGATTAAAATAACGTTTGCCATCCGAAAATTACACGAAAAATTCCCCATCTTTTCGCCACACACACACGCATGATTGATAGTGATATCCTTCCTGTATTACCGCCGCATAAATACAAGTCCTTACGAGATATAAATGTGGAGTACGTTTCGGTTTTCATGAATAATGTAAGGTTAGTTGCGCGACAGACTGTCTCACCCCCGCAACGACGAGGGAATGAAAATGCTGAAATTGAATATTAGTTGCTTAAAGTAACGAGGAAAGCCCAAAAAACGAATCGCAGATATCAAATATTATGTTACGTTGCCTTTGTTCGAAAAAAACTTAGGGTCGATGAGCAAGTCGTCTTTCTTAATGCCAAGTAGAACGAGATCGCGATTGTTTTTAATTTTTTTTTAAGTTTAATTCATCATTTGGCGTATAGATACGACGACGAACGAGTTTTATACATTTTATTATATCGCAACGTCTTTAATTTCCCATTACATCACGTTTGCATCGTTTTAACTGTGTACCCACCTAAGTATGCGCATTACGTAGAATTTCAGTAGTGAAAACAAAATCTCAACGATCGAGAGAGTGTTTCAGGAGGAATCGAACATACTTTAGGTACTGTGGTCATGGCATTGTTTATTTTTAGCAAAACAATTCGTACGAACCCGTATCAAATTCTCAATTATTATCGACATACAGCCAGTTGAATCAAATAAAACGAATTTATTAGGTACCTACTTTAAAACCTAATTATGACAACTAATATTTGATGTGCAAAATAAAGTTTTAATTTTAGAGAAATGATTCAAAAATCCCACCGTCAAACTCAACACACTGCGCTGTTCTAATCAAAATGTTGCATATTGTGCTTTACGGTTTTATTCGCGTAACACTGGCCATAACGAACAACGGATTAATTCAACACGCGCGTTTACTTTTTCTCAATAGGTCTTTATAGGCAGCAGTACATGGCGAACAACCGACGAGTCAACCCAAGTCAAAACAAAAATGTTCATTAAAATATGTACCATTCCTCCTGAAACACCCTGTACATATGTGTACGTAGGCAACAATTTCAGGCGCACCGATTGTGTCTTATTCATTAAATTTCCGACAGATCGACAACTGAAGATATCATATACAAACAAAACGTTAACTACAATACAAAACTAAATGTCAATGAACCCATTAAATTTTTTTGATCATATCAACACCAACAATGATTAAGAAATAATACTATTTCTCGAGTAGCTCCTTTTTATGTGTAGTTTGGAAATGCCCCTATTGCAAAAAATGCTTAATTCACCATAAAGTGTTTTTTATAAAAGTTGGGCCATTTTATGTCAAAATCACCCAATCAATAGTCTGAACGTTGACATCCCAGAAATTCTTCATATTTGGGACAATGGTAGTGTAGGTACCAATCAATTTAACAAAAATTTATAAAGCCTCAGATTATTTGGGCTTATAGTTTTTAAGCTATTGACTTTAAAAAAAGTAAAAATCGCACAAAAATTACAATATCTTAGGGGCCGTGTGACCTAACGAGTCAGTCTCTCAATTGGCCTCCTAGCGCGCTCACGGCTGCGGGTTCGAATAAACGTTTGTAAACGTCACACTAACACTAATCAGAAAATCAAAGTCGTCAATTGAATTTATAAATCAAAAAATTCTTTAAAAATCTGCAACTCAAAAACGATTTGACCTAGAGAGCTCAATTTGATGCTCTTCCGTTTTTAATGGGCTTTAATTTGACATGCAACACGACCGTAATATTTAAATTTCGTAATTTTCAAAGACCTTAAAATAACTTTTGTTTTGAAAATCTTAAAAACGCCCTTTTTCATTTTTTTTTAAATTAAAATAAAAGGGGCGTTTTTGAGATTTTCAAAAAAAAAGTTTCTTAAGATTATCAAAAATTACAAAATTTAAATATCATCATAGTTTGTGCGATTTTTGCTTCTTTTAAAATCAATAGCTGAAAAATTACGAGCTTAAAAATCTGAAATTTTGGGTTTTCGTCCTTTTTGATCAATGAATCTGAAATCTTAAGGTTCAAAAGTATTTTTTTATTGCTCGATTTGACATGAAATGACCCAGTTGGCGCACAAAAATGACGATTACCAAACAATGAACAATCGACGATCCAAAATTTCCAATATTCTTTGTGGTAAAAACAAGGCGTACCACCGTCGACAACCGCAAAAGATCTGAAGTAGCTATGTATCGATTGTCGACCATGTTTTTGTATGTATACCTAACGTTCGTTGATTATATTTAATTACAATCTCAAAAAACTTTCGTAATAGGTATACTACACACTTGTATATTATTTGTTAACTAACAACGCAACTTTTGTCAAGTTGGTAGTTAGTCTGTTAGTTTTCTCCGAAGAGTAGTTCGTTAAAGGAAACTACATTATTTTTATTACTACTTCAAAAGAAGCCAAAACGCTCGTTTTATTATTAGGTACAAGCATCAGGTAAATATACCTATATTAAACCGTGTTTCGGTAAAAGCGTAGCAACACTCGACGAGTTGTATATCAGTTATCATCGCCCGAGGATACTTACGTAGGTTCCATTATTATTATGTTCTTATAAATCTTACGTTCGGGAGAAACTTCCCTCGTTCCCGGAAGCGTTCAAAATACATATCCGGAGACACAATTAGAACATATAAATTAAAATTTAGAAGAAAAAAAAACGCCAACTACACGCAGGCAATTAGTTAATTAACGTACGCAACTATTTCTTCCACGTGTAAATTTGTAGTGGAAACGTCGCCCGAGATCTTTGATCGTGTTAAAATTTTCTAGAAGAACGATTTCAATTTTAATGTCAACTCCTTTTACATCAAACATGACAAACTTTCCAAACTCGGAAAGTTTATAAGTTGGGCATATAGAATTTCACAGGGAATTATTTCGAGGCACATGCAGACGTCTGAAGTAATAGATTAAGAAATAAGAACAGTCACGTGAAACGGCTGATAAAATGCTTCTAGGCCCTTGAAGAATGAAACTCGTTTTATCAATAACGTCGCTAATGTATAACAGCGTTTAAGAAACTACCATTACAAAGTTTTGTCATTATTCCGTCTCATTTTCTATTATTTATTAATACGTAATAATAATTTGTGACAAATTACGTTATTGGATGCGTTTCATTACTTAGCGGAAAATTCTTTAATTCTAGTTTTCGTTGGAGGAAAACTATAATGACTATTTAGGACGATTTACTAAATGTCGTTTTTGTCGTTTATAGCGAGGAGAAAACCGAAATTGATTCGCAACTTTTAAAAACTGTTTACCTGCCTACAACTTTTATATTAAAAACTTATTTTTTATAATTTAAAAATAAATCCGCTTTTATTATTCGTTAAAATGTAGTTATCCATTTTCGAACAGTTTCGGCCCCATTAGATAACGTACGAACAGTAGATTCGGGCGACGGGCGACGTAATTTCAATTGTCGAAACGTAATTACTGTTAGGTACGCGGAGGGCGAGTCCGCGATCAAGCGGTCGTCAATATTTTCTTCGGCATTTAAAGCGCGGAAAATAAAAGCTGTTAAGGTCATCTTTTATTATAATTAATTTTAATAATTATTTTACGTGAAATTTAAATGTCGATACACTTCGTCCAAACCTATATGCAATCCACGTCATCAATAAAAGGTTACTAGACAATGACGTTTCACACAGTGCTGTTACCTCGTACCTCGTATTTTGACAGTTCTAATAAATTGTAGTCTTTCTTTATACCATCTAATATGTGCGCAAGTGAATCATCTATAGAATATGTCGCTTTCCGAACTTTAAACCGAATTACAAATAAATAATCTAGTAACTGTTTTTTGATGACGTAGATTGCATATAGGTTTGGATAGGCCATACGCTTCGATATTCTAATACATATACGCCATAAATAGATGATATTAAATCGAAAATTGCCACGGGGTGAGTCATTTAAAAATGCCACGCGTTTTTCTCGAAAACGGTTAGAGATGGGTAAAAATCACTTATTATAAAAATTGTAGAGTACAAAGGGGCCGTTTGATGGTGACGTTTAATGACCTTGAAACCCATTGATTTTGAAGCTATTGGTAAAGCTATAAGATATATTTTTTTAGACTATCGATTGGACATTGCATCAAATTAAAAAAAAAAAGATTAGGTCTATAACTTCAAAACTAACGAGTTTAAAGGTCATTAAATGTCATCATCAGACGGCCCCCTTCGTACTCTACAGCGTTTGTAATCAGTGATTTTTAACTATTTCTAACAGTTTTCGAGAAAAGGGCGTGGCATTTTTTAAATAACTCGGCTCGTGAACGTGGTACATCGTTCTGCAAAAAATCTAATAAATATGTGTGAATATAGAACAATAAAATCGAAAATATGGCCTTCGAAGTGTCCTTCCGAAAGGGAGACAAATAAAAAATACTTAGACCACGTACCTGACTAATTAAAATCAGTTACTTAATGTTTCGTCGAACGTTAGGAAAAATTTCGATTTAGGGACTTCGTCCTCCTTAAAATAAATTCGCAAGTTTCGAACAAAGGACGTCCGATATTTCCGTGAGGTGTCGGACCATTTAATGCTATAGAACGAACGGTTCCCAATTTGTACGGGGATTCTATTCGATTGTGTCGCCAGCATCTGCTCTTAGGCAGCTGACCAGAGGACTCAATTGTGTCCTGATTTGCATGAAATAACGAGACTGGGGCCGCAATCTCACGGCAAACACGTGACCCAAACCTGTGATAACAGACCAATAACACCCCCCTTATCGGGAAGGAAAAGTAACTGCACGTGCAGTCGCTCGTATATTCCTGGAAAAGCGTGCTTCGTGTCGATATTTGATAAAGAAACGACATGCACCCTCCTCACACGTACGCAAATGATCAAGGGAAAATAATACGGATTTCCTAATCGCTTCGGTAATTTCCTAGAAACGTAAATTCGTTATTTTTGCGGCATCGAGTCGACGATACTAAACGCCGCATGCCAGTTATCAAGATAACGCATCATGAAGGAGCCGATAACGCCGAGCAGTACATGATTATAAGAAGTTGTAGAGATGTCACAAGAAGCACGCACAAACAACAAACAAGCAGGGCGTCCCCTGATTTACGGCGCCAATTCCTCTTTATTTCTCTCCTGGCTCGCTCTAGAATTTCCTCTTATCGAATACGAATCATTCGCGATTGATGGAACGCTAACGGCAATTTTCCGACGCTGCGCTGCCCGGCTCGGACCCGACGAAGGAAAAAACCACATCCTTACGTAATCTCCTCTTTATATCGAGCATCTAATAGTGCAACGAACGTTAAAAAAGTTCGATTTAAGTTTCAATTTGCCCCACGATTTGCCACGAGAACGTTTCGCGTTCGTACAATAAATGTATCTCGATGTGTCATCTCCCCCGCACAAACAAATCGATTTGAAAAATATTTATTTAGATATTTAGCGACACCGAAAGAAGGCGACATCATCGGTCATCCTCTCTCTCGGCCGGGCACTTCCTGTATTAAAGGACGCCTCGACTTCCGCCAATCCAATAAATGCGAACCGAGGGCGAAAGAAAGTGTCTGCATATTTGTTTTGATTTTTCGTCTGACTCCCGTTTCTATGATAAATGGAGACGTAGACGAATGGTTTATTGAAATGCCCCGGTGGATAAGTTTTGTGGTCAGAGTTTACGAATCGAAAAACGCCGGGGGAGAAAAGGAAACTTTTTATCCTTCCGTTCGTGACACGACGAATTACATAAATCCAAATGTAAAAGGTTATATTTACTTATTCCTTGCCGCCGCCGCGCTGTAACTAGGTACGTTCGCCACAGAAAAAATCAGAATTTAAAACATTTTTGGTCGTGAATCGGGTTTTGAATAAACTAGTACATAAGGATTACTGTAAGCCATAAAAGCGTTATTGTTACCTACATAGATGAAGTTCTAAAGATGTTAGGTATCGGCAAAGTTGAAAAAGCTTTTTGCATTTTAAGACGAGCCCTACCTTCCAATAAGCTAACAAACTTCAATGTAAATCAAATGAAAATCCACATTTCGCTCTTTTCTATGTTTTAGAATAATTTTTTTATACGATGTTTGGTACCAAAATCATCGGTACAAAAAATAGAAATCGTCCCAAATCGACGAAATTATCGTAAGACGTCAAAATTATATCAAATATATGACATTTACTAATCCGTAGTAAAAGAATAGAAAAAGGTTACAAAGAGAACAATATATTGAATTTACAGGTTCTACTTATTGATAGACGAGAACGTAACAGGCAAACTTCGCCCAACAAAGGTGCGAATTATGATTTTTTGGCATTTCTTTACTTATTTCTCTAAAGTTAATTTAGAATGTGATCGTTATGAAAACAACTTACAATACATATTACTATATCCCCTGTGCAACTAAACAACTCCCAGTTAACACAACTACAAGAAGTGAAGTACCTTGGAGTTCATCTTGATCGAAAACTTACATGGCGAAAGCACATCTTCACTAAGAGAAAGCAATTAGGAATGGCCCTCTCCAAAATGTATTGGCTACTTGACCGAACATCTAAACTTAGTCTGGAAAATAAGCTAATGGTGTACAAAGTAATATTAAAACCTGTATGGACATATGCAATCCAACTGTGGGGTACAGCTTCAAATTCAAACATCGAAATACTGGAGCGTTTCCAATCTAAAGTGCTGCGTATAATAACAAATGCTCAATGGTTCATTCCCAACACCGTTATCCGAAGGGATCTCCAAACTCCAACAGTCAAGGAAGAAATACAACGCTACACCTTACATTACAGTGCTCAACTCAGAGTTCATCCCAATGTATTAGCTGTGAACCTAACCAATGAGCCTAGCAATAGGCGACTGAAAAGGTTAGTGCCAAGTGATCTAGTGAATAGATTTTGAATGATCATGTAGATAGTGTAGCTTAAGTTAGATTATAAGTCTTAGTTTGTAAGTTTTAAACCCCTAGTCACAAGAAGCCTAAAAGCTTACTGTTACAGAAGTCTGCTGGTGAGCATACTTCTACCTGCCATCACTACAGTCACGAAATTTACTGAATGTACTTGTACAAATTGTAAATAAAATAGGATATCTAATAAAAAAAAAATATTACTATGTATTATATCCTTGATTGGATCCTATATCCAATTTATTGAATTATATACTGATTTCCTTCCTCTACAATTATAATTACCAATGAAGTCTAAAAATACATTTCAAAATATTTGTTTCCGGTGAAAGATGTGTCCAGTATATCCGTCGGTACTCCATTATACCACTCTAGTCTAGAACCTGTAGATTTCAGATTATTGTAACCTGTAGATTATTAAATGTAATATTTTTGATAGAATTTTGACGTCTTACGATAATTTCGTTGCTGTGGGATAATTTCTTTTTTTATACTGATGATTTCGATGCCAAATATCATTAAAAAAAATTTTTTCTAAAACATAAAAAGTGCGAAACCTTGATTTCCATTGAAGTTTATGAACTTACTGAAAGGTAAGGGATCGCCTTAAAATTAAAACTAGTGACCGAATGCTTGCTTTACTATACTTCTTTTAAAAATTGTAGTAATAAGCCAATATAAAAACTTGGAACAACTAACACCATATATTTCGGCTCTGGTTGGAGTTATCTTTAGTGCTACAAATATACAAACGATGGAAACAATTAACGAATAGATAATATATTAATTCGGCCAAAGAATTGTATCTTTATTACTTGACTATACGCACAAAGAATGATTATACACCTACTTACATAATTATTTTATTTGTCGTTTCTTGTTCTTAGATATAAGGTTCGTAGGTTAAATAACACATATAGTAATTAAGGATACTTACAGGGTGTCCCGGGATGAATCTGCCAAACGTTAGGGACGCGTTTCTTAAGTAATTTTAAGCAATAAAAGTTGTTTCAACATAAATCCGCTTTGGAAAAGTTATGGCTTATTAAAGAAAAGTAAAGGCAAAAAATCAAAAATGTGATTTATTGAATTTAATTGAGGAAGCACTATTAACAAGACGAAATATTTTTCAAGCTATATCAATTTTGTCTATGTAAGTAACCATTTTTTTTATATAAATCTACATGTTATCGGTCATATCGACGCAGATTTTCCAAAAGGGCGTAACCCACAAAAAGTAAATTTTACAGTAGAGAACATTTTATGTCGCCGCGTAGATAGATACATAAACAAGATACGTTTCGCGGAAATATAAATCGATTTTTCCGGTGGAAAAAATCGAAATATTGTTACTAAATTTTATCAGACGATGTCTTTGCTTTAAATGCGTAAGATAGTCGGAATAACTCATTTTCACAAAAAGTGTGAGTTGCGTCCTTTGGGCAAACGCGATCGATATATTACGTCGATCGATAAATTTTTAAATTTACAGGAAGCATAAACTAAACCTGCCTGCCAATTGTTTCTAAAATATTTTGTTCTATTATTATCGGAAATCACAAAGAGTTGTTCACTTTGTAGATAACAATGATGGTTTATGGCTTACAATAATCCCTTTTAAAAATACAAGCATTTTACCTAAAACCCAATTCACGACCAAACATTTTTAAAATTCTATCCTTCGACTGTCCCGATTTTTTCTGTGGCAAGTGTACCTAATACAACTTTTCAGTACAGGCAATGCAATTTTCCAACTTACAACCAATTTTGCAAACGTTCTCGACATTTCTCCAGAAAAACCTAACATAAATTAAAAATCGACAGTTAAATTTCTAGTTGTCTAGTAATACATGTATAAGTAAGTTATAAGTGCAACGCAACGTCAACAAAGGAGCAGTCGATGTTCCCGATGCTTCTCTAATATAATTTAATAAACGACCTGGCGGTTTCGTCGAAAGTTTTCTTAGAAACTCATCTTCGACAGACTCGCGGCAATTTCTTGTTTTCTCTTATATTATATTCGTGTGATTGTGTAAAGTGCTGTTGGTCAAGTCTGCCGGCTGTTGCCTTGCCATCTTGCGGCACTTACGGTTCGCTCATTTATCTAGCGGTTAATGAAATTATAGCCGGCGTTAGGTCATCTCGCTACAATCTTAGCAAGCCGAGAAAGTGGAGTTGGAATTGCGGCCGGGGTTCTCTTATTTCCTGTCTTTCCCAAAGCTCATTTATTCGGCGCCCTAGTCATTTATTAAAAAGAAAACGCGGGCGTCCTTTAATTTTTTTTTTAATATCCGCGAAACTTTTAAATTTTTTTCACGTCGCACGAAGCGATTTTTAAACTTGCCGCTCGAAAAACAAATCCAAACTAGATATAACTAGTCTATAAGACCGACAAACGAAAACGCAACAAAGTTAAACTTATAAATCTATAACGAGATCGAGTTTTTTTCGGCACGCGCCCCAAATCTAATACACATTTGAGTAGGGTAATGTAATATCGCATTTGTGTACTTTGTAGGTCCCCTTGAGCTGCAACGTGTTCGAGCTTTGTTTCTCTTTCCGCTACATGTGGTATCCGGCGCTTTATAGCGACCACCGTGGATTCCGAAAGGTTTTACGTGGGAAGTGTAACATGTAAACACCGCGATATACACAGTGTTTGCAGAGAGAGAGCGAGGCGATGACAAATTGCGAGTCAAGGTGGCCGGTGATAAACGGCAAACGCTTAGCGCCGACCAGCGGCCGGCTAATGATACCCCTGTCCGCCCCTTAATGCCCTTATTGCGCTTTTGATCTAGTGCCGACACCTAGACCCGACTGTTTGGTTTCAACTGACACGGTCGGAGCCTTAAAGGATCACTAGTAAGCTCCTTTGGTCCTTCTAACTGACTAAGAAGCGATCGAATAACATCCACTTGACGTAGTTAATTAGATTGAATTTTAATGAGCCGAACTAAATTCCGACGTCAAATTTCAAATGCGAATAGCTCTCTGTGCCGTCCGTCGAAATATTGCCGGTTTGACGATAACAGCAAAAAGAAACGAAGCTTTACCCCGTTCGATATAAAATATTTTTCGATTACAATATCTACGAATAAAACTTGGATTTTGTGCGATTTCACCGGCACAACGATCCGTATACTAATAATAATAATTATACACCAAAAACTATCGACAATTTAATCGATAACAGCTGGAAATCGAATAAGCGCAACGTGATTTTTATATCACGTTCCCGTTTTTAGTTTTATGTAGGTTTCGTAACTGGAAAATTTTAACTTTCAATGTTTCATAGCCCATAAAACGTTAATAATCTACAAGGTTCACTTTTTATTGTCGGAATATTTGCACGTCGACAATAACAATCGGCGATAGCGTGTGTCCGAAAAGCGAAACGTCACTTGTTTTTATTAAATTAAACAAAATGCACGGCGAAAAGGGATAGAAACTGCCAAGTTTTCTCCTTAAGTGCATTTCTGCAGGAAAAAATCGATTGGTGTAATGTCCGGGTTCCACGACGGCCACAAAAATTAACGTTTTTCGCCAAAAAATTCGTGCATAAGTCCATTGCTGATATGCAGCAGCGTGGTGCGTGATATTTTTTATTTACTACGTTAAGTTGCCACCACGAAAATTGCTCGAACGGAGAATTTGTCAAATTAAGTAGATATAGTAGCGAACGTTTTATTCACACTTCGGAAGCGTAAATTACGTTCTATTTGAGAGGTAAAGAATGAAAATTGGTAAATAATTGTGTTTTAAGACAATTTCCCATGTTAAACTAATAACCAAACATTTCTTTGGTTCCTCATTTCTCATCTACACTAACCAAAGCTCACCTGATTTGCACTACTTTAAACCTACCTCATCTACTTCAATCTAAACTCATCTCATCTACCGCTAGTCTACACTAACCTAAGCTTACTAATTTACTTGATTGCACTAGAGAATACAAAAACACTGACCCTCTTTTCCCCCTTCACTTTCCTCCTTTCAACCCCTTTCGAAAATAGACGTGTACGGTGAAACGAATGTTTACCATAAAATAGGGCGTAATTTACGCTTCGAAGTGTGAATAAAACATTCACTACTATATCTACATAATTCGAGCGCAATTGTTTTTCCGAGCAATTATCTGCACAACGTTCAAGTTATGGGTAATGTAATTTTAAGTTAGTCGATCGTTTGAAAAACGACATATACCGTTCCTGTGTAGGTATATAAATGACTTTCCAGATTATTTGATGACTCTGATTTTGACGCTCTGCCTAATTCAATTAAAATACAAGAAAGTGTTAAGTAACGAAAAAAAGGTCAGAAAAAAAAGTAGAACAAGTTGTAAAAAACAAGACCGAGGCAACATTAGTAAAAATGACAAAAAACTCGCCGGTTATAGGTGAATATACATAAAATAAAACATTAAAATACAATTTTATTCGAGTCGCAATTTTATTCGCAAAGCAGTTGTCACGTTCGAAAAAGTAAACAGACCAATTAAGGGGTTAAGCCCCGATTAAATAACCAAAAAATGAAGGTCGATTAAGTAAATAATAAAGTAAAGACGCTATATATAAAATTGAATTTCCCAAACAATAAACAAATACGACATGCGACATCATTTATAATTCACGTTAATTGTTTCACGTCAGGTAAAAGTACAATTTATAGTACTTATTTAATCTTCTCGACTTTTATAAAATCGATATTTTAACGAGAAACCTTCGAATTGGCAACCATAAGATTTTATCCGAATAATATTTTTTATCGATAAGAAACACACAAGATATTTCACTCGTCCGTAAACTATAAAGTTTAATAAAAGGGACGAAATCCAAAATACTTTCGGAAATCGCATTTATACAGGCAAAAGGCAATCTGTTGTTCGTGGCTTCCGACATGAATTCTAAATTGGAGGTCATTCCTATCCATCCTCCAGACATGCCAGTGATGTAAGAGGAATGTCTTGCGTTATTTGCGGTCATCGAGCTGTTAAAATTCTTAGCTAGAATAGTTGTGTTGTTCGTCAGATTACTGCGAGGTTGGGAAATTGAGTGGAAATACGTCCCGAATACTTCCTGTCGTCTCAAAAATTTATACACGTCGAACTTAAAACCGATCCGTGAGTTTTCTTTCCCGCAAAGAATAATCGGAAACTTCACGGTCGAAGATCGAGCGTTCGGCTCGCTTTTAATCTCGTATTTTTCTCAAAGCTCGTCCCCGACGCGATACCTGCCGGCAGCGAGAGGCCACTTTAAATGACAAACGCGAGTGGCTTTTTAAAATTCCTCCCCTTTGTATACATACACATTTAGCGAGGAGGTTATTAGCGAAACGAAGATGAGAGAATAAAAAAAGAGTGGATTGGGGTGTAAAACAAAAGGAGATCAAGGCAAGCGCCATCCAGTCGGCGTTGATTGCTGCATTATGAAGACACGGAAGAAGGAGGCAATGAGTGCGCTCTAACACCTACTAAAAGAACCTGTTTAAAAAGGCAGGGGTGTTCGACGATTTTAAGAACAACTGAACTAAGAGGGTGTTTGTTGTTAACGAGATTCACTCCGATCGCTGCCTGCTTCTTTTATAAACTCGTCCGTTTTTTACAAAACGGATTTAGGTACTCAATTTCCCCGAGCCGTTTTTAATGACGACTCTGTTGCACGTGCCATTCTCAATTATAATTTTCCACTTATTTCGCGTAACAGCTTTGATATTAGATCTATGCGTTGTTTTTCTTTTCAAAACGCCGGTCGCAAAAAATGTCGCCTTGGTCGTTTTTAATTCGAACGACCAAGACGACGTCGGTTTGCTTCGTAATTTGCTCGTTAGGGCAAAACTTTGAATATAATATTAACGACACGGTTTCCGGATGCAACGTTGGTTTGTTTGAGGGGGTTTGCGGTACTTCTGTGTCCTCATATTCAATTTCCGTCGCGGTTAAGGACTACTCCAACGAAATGGTTAACACATATGATTGAGTTGACGTTTAATTGTTACCTAAGCTCTTATTTTCCGGACGGTTTTCGATTTATCAGAGAAACGACGCGCAATATCGGATGTTTGACTACGTCTGGAGAAGTAGGAGAGCGCGCGGTTATTTCTCATCTAAAACTCCTGGTTCTTATAGTCGGGCGCGATATTTGTCAAAATATTTGCCATTAATCAAGATAATCCGGCAGCGCTCACTCAGACTTGTGTAAGAAAACAAATAAAGTTGGAAACTCGTTTTTCGTACCCACCTACTCATAATGATTAAAACATCACACGTCCTGGATAATTAAACATGGCGAGCGCGCGTTTGAGGGACGACGTGTCCCTTTACGTTCGCGACAGCGAGCTTGTGTAAATATTAGAAAGTAAAGAAGATTTAAAAATAAGCTCGACGGAGATTTTCCCAATTAAGAAGTTTCGGACGCTTTTAAGCTGAATTTTTTTGCTTCAGTAATTCTTAATACGATTGTTGTTGCTTTTGAGTTATTCTTAATTATAAAAAATAACGAATACCTGTCATTACTGTATATATATAAATTATTATTTTTTTAGTTTAAGAAAACGTGCAGCTCGCGCTTTTAATACGTCGTAGATAATTAATTTGTCGTCTTTTTCTTGTACCTACAATTAAAATTATATTCTAATTAACTGCAAAAATACCGACATTAATAATGGACTACAAAAACAGATATTTCCCCTAGATTTCCGATGTCTTCTTCCCTTCTTCCATTGTCTATGCTGGTAATTAGTAAGTCACTGACGATTAACCACGATGGACTCATTCGTCTAACGCTATTATGATTATCCCTGACAGGCCGAAGGAACGAGATTAGGAGGGCCGCTTATTAGGTCTACGACTATACTCAGGAACAACCATTACTTATTAAGGTGTCTGGGGATCTAGAAAATTATTTCGTTTCGCGAATTAAAAAATTTCCACCTTGGAATTTTCCCGACGAGGAAAATATGGGACGCGCCGTTTCAGAACCAGTTTTCCGACGAGGCAATGTAACTCGAGAAACGCGAAAGTTGTTGTACCGCATGAATGCGGTTCTTCGTCTTCAGATCGGATGCAAACCACTCAGCCTTGCTGGCGGCGATACATCTCCAATCCGGACCGGTTATCATCCCGCGCCGCCCCGGGGCTAATGTGGTATCATAGGCTGTAATTAGCCGACTGAGACTACAAGATAATGTACTTCGCCAGCATAAATCTTTCCGTTCTGTCTCTCTTTTTAGTGTCGCGTTTGATTCGGAGAAGCGAGACGGAATTTGTATAACCCTCCGGTGCAGATCCGAGGCTGCCGTTCGCGGAGTCGAGGGGAAATTATTAAATTATATTATAAAAAAGATTCTTGGATGGTTCGTTGCGCATTTGAGGTTATGCCAACGTCTTAAACCTAAGGGAAACCGATTTTTCACGGCCGACTGTTCGAAAAAATCTATTTTTCTTTTGTTCAACAATTCGATTTCTAGGATTTTAACTAATATTGCTGTCGTTCGAAAACAAAATCGTTTTTACATTAAAATAATAGATAATAGATAAATTTACAATTTATAGAAAATCATTACAAATATCCACATGCCCGCAATAATATTATAAATGTCTAATTTCTCAATACGTAGAATGGGAAAATACAGCATGTTGCATAAAATAATGGGTAAATATTCAAAATCATAAGATATAGGTCTTTTATAAAAGTGACAAGTAAAACTACTATAATAGGTGTTACGTAAAAATTAATCTCTCTTCGTTCTCATTGAAATGAAATTAGTTTAATGGTTTTTATTAATACAGTAATACCCCGCTTAACGCGGGGTATACGTTCCATCAAAGTAGAGCGTTATACGAAACAGTGTTAAACGAGGTTATCTCATCGTGTAAATAATGGGGCTATGGGGAAAACGGGTAGAAAATTAAAAATATATATTCAGGTATTTTGTCACTTAAGTTCATTAAATATGTTTTTTTTATAACAATACAACAACAAAAATTTATTTCTTACAAATATAGAAACCTAACAAATGGATATACAATATAAAAATAAATAAAATTTTAAGTCACCATTTATGTTTGAGATCATTCAGATTCTTCTGCATTTCCAATTTTCTGCCTTTTTATCAAGAAGGGATCTAATGTCCTTTGCGTTTTTCTTTTGCGCTCTGCAAGAAATTGTCGATAAGTGGACAAGGCATCCATGACACCCCGTCTTGCCTTTGAACTCCTATCAAAATCTGTGACCTCTATCGCATTATTTCTAGAACGGGTAATTCTAGTTGCAGAGGTTGTTGTAAGTTGTAGTTGCCGATGACACTATTTTTTCTTTATTCTTAAGAATTGTCCTTACTGTCGAAGTAGACAAGTTCGATGCAACGCCAATTTAAGATTGACGTTCACCAGTATCTAATCTTCTAAGCACTTGCATTTTAGTTTCCAGCGAAATGCTTTTTCTTGTCGCTTTATTTTCGAGTTTTTTATTATCACCCATATTAAAAAATAAAAATTATAATATTTATCACTATATCATTCATTATATTACATAAATTAATACTTACAATAACGACAACAAATGTTTGAAATAATAAAAATAGGTTATATGCACTCTTATCAGCGGCTATCGGCACACTACTCTGCTAGGAGAGAGAGAGAGACTGGGGTTAGGGATGATCGCGTTACCATTTGGATTTCGGGGAAACCCAACGCTGCGTGCAATTTTCGGGGAATACCACTATTCCGATAAAACCGCGTTAAGCGGACCAGCGTTAAGCGGGGTCTTACTGTATATAGCAACTTGGTAGGTAGGTATTACGTTCCCGGATTTTCAGTAGAGTCGCGTAAACGCGGCCAACGTTTATCACGTTTACTGTGTTAATTTAGAAGAGCGACTCGTTTTTAAAATATTCTAGCGAGTTTGATTATTTAATCGACGCCGCACGCGAGTCACCGCCACCGCCGCCGACTCGTGAAATTTTTTATTGGAAAGTAAACGACTTATTTTTGTACGACGACTCGCAGTTGTCAAATTCGTGCCACGCCCTGCAGGTTACAGATTTTATCTAGATTAACAATTTTTTTGAATTTTCAAACGACATTTACTGCGCATACTCGAGTTGAAACGAAAAGTAGGTTAATAAACGTCTACGTCTATTATAATTATTATAGATAATATTGTTTTGTACAAAAACAAACACAAACTATAAATTGTTGGGGGTGAGTTATACGTTTAAAGGCCCACTTGCGCACTAAATTCGATCTTCGGACGAATTGCGTTTTCTTCTGTCGCACATTAAAAAAATTAACTTGTCAATTAGTTTGCGTTAAAGTGGTAATTTTTGAGGGCAACGATCTACAAACAATAAATATCTAGAGTACCTGTAACGACAAAATTACATCACGGCCTCAAACTGTTTCGGGGACGATTATCGTCGCGAAAGATATCTGCCGCACGACTTCTAATGGAGTAATTGCGATTTTGGGCTTTCGGGTTGTAACAGAGCGAACGTCAAATAATTGTTTGGATAAAATTAAGATAGAAACGACGTTTTACGTCTGCGTCCTCATTGACGCCGCGCCAACTTCGTCGTACAGCACGAGCTCGTCGTAACAATTGGGAAGGGTATCGGAATAATAGACATTGTAACTGCAACGGATTATTGTCACGATTACCATTGTAAGTTAGTAGCGAGGTGCGAAATAATTAGCGCCGCCAAAACGATTCAGAGCGATCCCATGTAACGAGACGCGTATTGAAAGCAAATATTTTAACAACTAGCTCTTCGTTAAGCCTCCACAATGGCACTTCACACTGCCGGCAACCTAATTATGAAAATTTGACAAGAACACGTTGCCGGCTAACGATAATTGATGACGGCAAGCGTTCTTTTCACGCGGAGCGCTATGTGTGGATCAATTTAATAAATCCCAACAATAATTAAGGCATAAACTTCATCCTCAAACTATTAACAAAGCCGAAATTAGTAGGAGACGAATAAAACAGCCGTTCGCTTCACGATACATTCGCAACACATTAAGTTACGTACGTATTAAGCATTAAGAGCTTACTCCATTATTCTATTCGCAATTAAGAGCACGTTTTGTTCAATTTATTTTAGCGATTTTGATGCTACGTACGCTTCGAAGCGTATCCGAATTAATTTTCTAAGTAATCACAAAACTTTACACTTGTTACGAATAAAGAATTGTCCGACGTGTATAAGTGCGCGAAAGGAAATTAACTATAAGTACTAGGTAGATAATATAATATACGTATATCGATAAGATGTTGCTCCCTCCGTCATCTTCCCAATTTTCTTAAACCAAACTTTTCGGCAACAAAAAAAATGGATTAGTCGGGAAAAGCGTTGTTACACTTTACGTTTAATCTTAAGAACAAACATTTACCACCTTCCATTTTGAAATGAGATTAAAGACACGATTTCTAATCATCCACGTCTGCTTCGGTTAATTTCTTGGTTGCACTAAACGCTGCGTGAAAGATACGAACCAAAGGTGTTTACCCGCACGGATTCCCTTAACTTTGCTATCAAACTTTGCAATACTTCAGTTCTCATCATCGAGCTTCCAGCTCTTGCGAATAAATTCTCCGCCAAGTTAAACATTTCTGATGTTTAACGTTGTTAAAAGGAACGTGTGACAAATATTGTCTGTGTATAGGTATCGACGATGGTATTATACGCTTCGAGTAAAAATACAGGAGCAGCCTATAAGGGGTGGGTTTTAATTTTAATTAGGACGGCGCCTTTATATATCAGCAACATTTGAGGCAATTTCCTTAGCTTCTTGCGCAGTCACAAGGAGTTACGCTTGGCCGCTTCGCGGGCCGAAACAAAGAACACCGTATTGGACACAATGCAGCTCCTCGCGCTTCCGCTGCATTGTGGCGGTGCGTTAAAGGGTGGATAATGTGCAGGATAAAGGCTTTACTGAGCCGGTTCTACTGTCTTAAGAACGTTCAAGTCGGAATTAGGGTAGCCTAGCGGTAAAGAAATTAACAGCGACACGGATGGGTACCCATAAATTATTATAAAAGAAACTCCCGACAACTTTTAAACTTTCTTTAAAATATTTCTTTTCTTTGATGCTGTTTATTTACATGGATTAAAATTTTATTCGCGAGAAATGTAAAAAAATACATCTAGATGGTTAGTTTCTACTCTGAAATGATATCGACGTTTGACTATTTTTATTAATATGACGTAGCTTTTACAAAACTGCCGCTTTAAGAATTTTTTTTTTGGATTTTATTTAATATTGTGTAGAATAAATGGCGATAATACAGCTAAATTACAATAATTTTCTTGTTTCGGTTGCACAATTTTTGGTAATATGAGTGGTTCCCGTGTGCTTTTGAAAATAAAAATTAAATTTTTGATCTCATTAAAATCGAAGTCATTATTCAGCAACTAGTCGTTATCCGCAATCGATAATACATCGAAAACTACACTCACAAGGAGACACTACATCCAGTAGGGGTGGCCGGGGCACACTGGTCATAGGGGTGCAGTGGTCACTTTCCAATAACTTTTAAACAACTTCATAAATAGGTTTCTCCATCTGTGAGTAAATGAACAAACTTATTATCAACAGATTTGTAAAGTTTGAAAACTGAAAACTTTATACTTTTTGGTTTAATTCTTGTTTGTCATTAGAGTGCACGTGTTGTAAAATATTGGTAAGTTTCAATTTTTTATTTTAACTAATATTTTGATCTAAATATGCAAATCCAATGTTTTTATAGGAATTATTAACCCATGATGAATAGAATGTTGATAAAAAAGTTAGAAAATTCTTATTATATTTAATTAATTTTTACAAAAAAATTTTTAAGGTTAGTTATGGGGCACAGTGGTCACAAGGTTTACGGGGTCCTATGCTTCAAAAGGGTCGACCACTGTGCCCCAATATTTTTATTGTGGCCTCCATCAGTAAACATGATTTTATATGCAATATTACAGTAGGATGTAAATTATTCTTATGAATGTAAGTGTATTTTGCATGTTTTTATTTGAACGGTCAATTAGTCAACGGTCAATTTTGAAACTTTCAAATTCAACAGACAGTGATATGTCGTTTGAAAATGACGAAGTAGGTACTTGTGAAGAAATCAAGATTGACGGTTTTGTATTAATGCGTTTTACGACGAAAAAAAATTAAGATTTTACATTGGTCAAGTAAAAGAAATACTTCAAGATGAACTTGTAGTTTCATTTTTAAGAAAACACATGGATAAGTTTGTTTTTCCACCTGTGGAAGATATTGCTAGTGTTGACAAAAAGATGTTGAGTTAATTTTGCTTGACCCACTAAATACTGGAGGAAACGCAAGAATAAATAGTTCTTTGAAATTTTCTTATGATTTCGAGTCTTATAATGTATGTTAAGTTTTAAGTTCATTTTTATTGGTATAAGTACATATATAACTATATTAAGTAGGTATTATTAATTAATTTAGACTTTATATTTTAATTTCAAGTTTGCTGTTTAAGTTTAGTTTATGTAAATAGTGATCACTGTACCCCTTTATCGTGACTAGTGTACCCCGTATATGAGGCACAGTGGTCAAATATCTGTAAACAATGAATAAATATGTTTTTTTGTAAAACTAGTGAAGTCATTTAGTAGACAAATGTCTATTAAGTATTGAACAACATATGTCATCTTATTATATGTTGTTTGTTTCAAAATAGAACAAATTGTTTCCAAATATGACCACTGGGCCCCGGTCTCCCCTACATCGAAATTTGGGATGCCGATTTTTTTGATGATTCTACAGGTCAAAAACAAATATACGAGTCTTGGCGTTTTGTCGAATGCTCCGTAGTTTTCGATATATACATTAAAAAAGAAATCAAAAAGTGAAGTTGCCGTTTAATAACAGTCCCCATTAGTATATTTTTTGACGAGGGGTCGATAACTTATGTATTAGTGTGTATTTGTTTCTAGAATGTAATGCAGAATTACATTAAATTAGTTTATATTACATGTATTACTTTGAATTACTTTGAGTTACAATATTAATTTAAGTTAAAAAAATTTTTAATAAAAAAATATAAATATGGAGTAAATATAAATTTAAACGTTATATTAATTAATTACCGAAAAATGTGCTGGAACACAAGGGTTAATATAAAGTAGTCAAAACCTTCAAGCAACGCGAGGTCAGATTAGAAATTGTAAAATATGATGAAAATTCGGAGACCGATCGAGAAAAATTGTTTAGTATCTATTAAAAAATAAGCGAAATCAGAAACGAGTAAATTTTCCGTTAAAGAAATCCGTTACGATTCGTTACTGAAATCCGAAAATTGCGAGATCATTAACGATCGCCGTCTTTAATGTGCATTTACGTCTTTCTTTACCATGCCATGTGTCCAGGTAAATCAGTGATAGAATATGCCACGTTCAAAACATTAAACTGTCTATTACAAATATACAATTTAATAATTTTTTATGCACGACGTACATTGGAATCTTTCGTGAATAACGTATCTAGACTAAATATTTGATAAAATATATTAGCGTTCTCCAGAACGTCCGATTTGGTTGGTAATGCGTCTTTGGAACTCGGTGTAATCTAGACCATTCAAATTTTATTCCGATGCATATTATCATATTACAAAGTTAGTAAATGATGCTATTTCACACAGTGGTGCCTTACCACCTTGTAGTTTTACAGTACGAATAAATGGTAGTCTATCTTTGCCACGTGTGCAGGTAAATCATCGATTAAATGTTTTTTTTGTGTAATTTTTATTGACGTCGTACATCGGAATAAAATTTGAATGGCCTATAGTTCTTTGTACATTATTTTTTTTAAATCTTTAATAAAAAATCTGCTGAAAAATGTAAGAAACGTAGGCGAGCTTCTACGAAATCGGAACATGTACAGATAACGCTAAAAATGTCTCTCATTTGTTTATGCTTAGTCAGCGTCTCGATAACCGTTTACAAATACGATCTCGTTGCATGTTTTATAAATTTATATTTTTGATCTATGAACAAAAAAACCCTAATTTATATAATACTGTTAATTTCAAAACAATCGAGTATATCTTAAAAATTAAGAGTTCAATCTTTTATTTTTTATATTATACTTTAAAATATCTTTCTTAATTAACTGACCTTAATGCAAAGAACACATAAGTATTTATATGTATATATCTACGTTTGCATTTACATATACATATCTATGTATTACTTATTTCATATGAAACATTCATAATAGGTATTAGTTCGAATTGGACTGAATTAGTTTGTATTACATGAATTACTATGGTATTAGTTTGAATTAGATCTGAATTGCTTCGAACTAGGTCTGAATTACTTTGAATTACATTGAATTACATTGAATTACTTTGAATTACTTTGAATTAGTATTACTGTGTATAAAATTTACTATAGTTACCTACCCCTCGCTAGCGACCTACTAATTATGAAGCGAGAACATTACTCAAAGCGCCACAACGACATTGTCAAAAAACGTACTAACGGGGACAGTTATTCAAAAACAACTTCGCTTCGCTTTGATTTCTTTTTTAATTTATTTTTCGAAAATTACGGAGCATTCGACAAAACGCCAAGACACGTAGATTTGTTTTTGACCTCTAGAATCATCAAAAAAATCGACATCCCAAATTTCGATTTACTGGATGTAGTGTCCCCTTGTCAGTTTTGATGAAACAAGTTTTTACTACTAGTATTTTTCAACGTTCCATTTATCACTAATTAATAAAATACCTGTATTAATCTACACTCTAAGCTACAGCTCGTCAAATTTACTCGCGTTATTGTGGATTAAAAAACACTAAACTAAACGAATCCAATGTTGTTAATAAAGAACTTCCGAACGAATCCAAAAATAAAACTAAAACGTCGGTTAAACAAAGCCTTATTTCATTTTGCGTAGATAAAATATTACCTACATAATAATTATGCAAAAAATATATAACTATAGCGCGTAAAACGCACCCCGCGACGCGACGAATCGGAAAAATACGAACAAATCGAGATAATAAGCCATCAATTGATCATTAAGTTGTAACCAAACGGTGTTAGTAGTATAAGAATAGTTTATACGAGTAACCATAAATTTGTTGACATGAAAGTTATTTACAACTAGAATATCTATAACTAACGTGTAAAACTAGTCGTAAAGTTTGAAATCACCTTTTTAAGTACACAATAAATTTTATAGGCAAATATCGTGGATTTATATTCGCATAATGCGTTCTACAAAGTATCCGAGGGGGGGGCGGATTTTGAAACGAATATAGGTCCTTTCGTCTGAACGTAGTTCGAGAACACATAACTTCATAAAATATAAAATGCATGTTCGGTCTGCGGGTCCGAACGCCTTATCACCTTCGCAAATGTATGTAGATTCGGCCGAGGCGGCCCTAGAATTGTGAATAAGTGAAATTCGATTTGAGTTCTTCATTCGCGGCCTTGTTATCCTTACAAAGGATAGTTTGGCGAGCGCGCAAACACGCTCCAGATGTGCCGGTGTCGAATAGTCACGTACCTATCGGTCAAATTTTTGCAAAAATATACAATTTAATTTGTTCGCTACCTAAAAAAAATATCTATAAATAAAATTGTCGCAACTCCGACTTAATCAAGAATATTAACTCGGTAGATAAAACCCGTCTTTGATAATCGTCACCGGTGGATTTCTATGAATACGTAAGCATGTATGTGTGTGTGTGTGTGTGTGTGTGTGTGGTTTTATGTACTTTACAAGCTTCGGTGATTAGTCTAGACTACCTGGAAAGTTTCGCGGTCAGAACCAAGGAGCGAGGAATGGAAATGGCGCAATTCAAAATGAATCTGTCCGTTCCAGCTGTTCCCGCACTTGCTTGCGGAACTGTTAAACTGCGGCTCGCAAGGCACGGGCTTCTCGCCTTGCCCCTCTTAAGATTACAAGGGCCGCCGAAAAATCCCAATGTACGCAATTATTCAATTTGAAAAATTCAACTCGTTATTTGACAAACACGTTCCGAACCTCAAAGTTTTCAATTTTTTTTACAGTTCCCCCAAGAAGTTCGAGTGCGCATTGCAAGTTTACAAACAAAAGCGATTGTCGTGATAAACCCATTCCGGCTTACAAGACTGAAACAAACGTGTCCTTCGGCGTCGTCTCTTTCCCGCAAAAAAAAAACAAAAACAAAAAGCGTTCCCTCGAATTTAAATGAAACGATTGTGTGTTGTTTACAAATTGAGTTTGAGCGGCGGCGGGGGTCGATTAATGTCGAAAAATTTATCATCGCGTTGCTGCCGATTATTTTAATTTAACCGTTCGGCAAGCTTATCGCTCGTTAGTGCGGCGTACGACCACCTACCTCGTCTGATTGAATTAATTTAGCAAAGAAATTCCCCCTGAGAACGTCCGGCTACACAAATTTTTGATCGAAACATTTTAAATGGCCCAAACACCCCAAGTAGCCCAAAATATTGGCATACTACAATGGAAAAATGTTGCACGAGGCAATATTAACGAGGTTTTGCAAGCATTTTATTCGTTTTTACAATATTTTTGTAATATTAGTTAAATGTTTGAAAATAATATCCTATTTCGTTTTTTTTTTCAAAAATGGTCCATCTTGCGTTGTAATACAATTGGTCATATTACGATCAGTGCGTCCGTGCGCAAGTCGGATGTGTTTAAAAGTTAACCAAAATACGAAAACCGGCCTTAATTCACTTGTCCATAAGTTTTGGACGTTATCATTTTTAAAAAAACGCTCCTCGATTAATGTCTTCAAATAGGAAAATTGAACAGGTAGCGAACAAATTAAATTGTATATTTTTGCAAAAATTTGACCGATAGGTGAAACGGATATCGCAAGACGACCATAAACCGACAGGCACCTATTAGTATGGGATTTTTTTTACGTCTTACTGGAACCACAACTGTGGTGGGTTTCAATTGACTATAGCTCCAAAACTCGGAAGAAACTCAGACTCGAAAAACATCAACTACGCGTGCCGAGCGAACTGATTGTATTTTCGGCAGATTTTGTCTCTCCGATCTATTAATTTCGCTGCGTGGTTTTGCGTTCCGTTTCTAGCTTTATTATTTTGTTTTCTAATTAAAATATTGATTTGAGTTTTCGTTGAATTTTCGATTTTTTCGAGATATCTATTCGATGCGGATTCCTAGACGATCGTGTCTTCGCTGCAATTACCCTGGTGTTCCGCTGAACAGGAGTCGAAACTTCTTTAGCAAATCTACCGCAAAAAAGGCATTTCGTATTTTATTTAGTACGCCCATACCGCTAAAAAAATAGGCGCCATGGCGCCCGTGGGCATAAGATTGAAAACTCCCGTGTAGTTCATAAATACATAATAATAAAATTATTCGTTTTTTTTTAAATTTCAGTTGTAGGTATACTAACGGCATTGTGCATATTAAATATGAATTACCGGGTATCCCAAACCACTTGGACCACTCAATTTATTCGTAAACACGACATTCTAAAGAAAAATGTTTCGGACAAAAGTTATAAGTTTTTAAATGATAAACTGCGAACATGTTTCTCTAAAATGTCGCGGTTATAGTAGAGTGCTCAGCGCCCCGAAAAATGACTTTCGTGGGGAGGTCGGGGTTACAAGTTGAAACCTCGACAGATCGAAAGAGCGTATTTTTTTGTTTAAAAAACCAAAAGCCGTCAAAAATCGTCCAGTGCAAAAGGGCGCTATCTTCACCGAAAGAGTTATTCAGCATACGTATAGAAGGAAACGCGAACTTTCTTTTGCCGTAAAATTCGTATTTGGTCTTGTGGAATTAATCGTTTAAAAAATTTTTGAAAAAACGCAAAATACACGGGCTCTTATGGAGAAAAATAACTTTCGGGGCCGATATCTCGGTTCGCACAGCTAAAAAATTCACTTCAATTTCGCGTTTTTTACCGTTTATACTGTCATAACTACAAAACAATACGACATATCGAAAAACTTTATTTTAAAAAAGTTTGGTTCGTCCTTGTCGCATCCGATGGCACAAGAATTATATTTTTGCAGGGCTTTATAATTAAGATAAATAATTAAAAGTGAAAACATGCGAAAATTCTATTTTCTATTTTCTTTATTCTCTCATTCTATACGTAATTCTAAAACAAACCAACATACTATTATTTTTATTATAAATACACCTTATCCGTTATTTTAATAATTAAGTACATAATATAAGAAGCGTTTTATATTAAATAAATTTACGAGAAGCTTCCATTTCATAATAAATGCGACTTTAAAATTTAATATCTGTTATTATTATTCTTCTTTTTATAAAATTGTGGTAATAAGCTAATAACAACAATTAATTAACACCATATATTTCAACTCTGCTTAGAGTTATCTTTAAGTGGTAAAATTTTATAATTTCCGCAGTAAAACTCAAAAATTTGGTGCAAGAAGGAAACTCCTGGTAGGTATTAATTGTATCCTTATTATGTTATTATTATGGCAATTTATTAGGGCTATTGGTCCTAATTGTAAGTGTATTAAATAACCACAAGTTAATCACAATTTTTCTACTACATTATGCTAAAAGTGCTTTACAAATTAAGTTAATTAACCAATTCGGTATTACCTATGTTAAAAATCAAATTTAAGTAACCATTACATTATTTTGTACATTAATTTTAACGATATTCGAAAAATAGTGGTACCCTCACCTTAAGATCATATTATTAAACTAAAGTTTTGCTAAATTCATTACAACTACAACCACAGTTACCCGACGTAGCCGATTCTGGGTGGAAAATAGATTTGGAAGGAAATCTGGTACCTATACTAAGTACTCTTCCATCCTTCCCAAATAACCTAAGAATGTTAGTATCGTGTGGTTGTAACAAAGGTATTCTTCTAACATGCATTATATACTGATTCATAAATTTCGTTTCATTATGTTTTCTAGATTGCAGTAGCAAAGTGTGCAGATGCAGGAAAATCGAATGAGTTGCATTGGTTTCTGTAAATCTATGGAACAAAAATGTACCAATGCAGTGACAATTCTAAATGTGTCAATGTATAATGAATAAGGTGAGTGTTAAATTATTAAGGGTGTGTAATATCAAGGCTGTTAATTTAAACTGCGAAAAGTACAATTTTGAACGTAATAGTACCAAATTTGTTAACAAACTTAAGCCTGTAAGACACATTTGGCATACTGTAGTGGAAAAATGGTGATTAACTTCTGGTTATTTAATACACTTACAATTAGGACCAATAGCCCTAATAAATTGCCATAATGATAACATAATAAGGATACAATTAATACCTACCAAGAGTTTCCTTCTTGTACCAAATTGTTGAGTTTTACTGCGGAAATTATAAAATTTTACCACTTAAATATAACTCTAAACAGAGTTGAAATATATGGTGTTAATTAATTGTTGTTATTGGCTTATTACCACAATTTTATAAAAAGAAGAATAATAATAACAGATATTAAATTTTAAAGTCGCTGTAGTTTTATTATGAAATAGGAGCTTTTCGTAAATTTGTTTAATACAAAACGCTTCTTATATTGTGTACTTAATTATTAAAATAACGGATAAGGTGTATTTATAATAAAAATAATAGTATGTTGGTTTGTTTTAGAATTACGTATAGAATGAGAGGGAGCTACGGGAAAAAGTGAGATGGGGGACGCGATGCGCCCACTTGAGAGCGCGACTCTCGCAAATGCAATTTTCGCATGTTTTCACTTTTAATTAATTATCTTTATTATAAAGCCCTGCAAAAACATAATTCTTGTACCATCGGATGCGACAAGGACGAACCAAACTTTTTTAAAGAATAAAGTTTTTCGATATGTAGTACTGTTTTGTAGTTATGACAGTATAAACGGTAAAAAACGCGAAATTGAAGTGAACTTTTTAGCTGTCCGAACCGAGATATCGGCCCCGAAAGTTATTTTTCTCCATAAGAGCCCGTGTATTTTGCGTTTTTCCACAATTTTTTAAACGATTAATTCCACAAAACCAATTACGAATTTTACCGCAAAAAAAGTTCACATTTCCTTCTATACGTACGCTGAATAACTCTTTCGGTGAAGATAGCGCCCTTTTGCACTGGACGATTTTTGACGGCTTTTGGCTTTTTAAATAAAAAAATAAGCTCTTTAGATCTGTCGAGGTTTCATCTTGTAGCCCCGACCTCCCCACGAAAGTCATTTTTAAGCGTTTTTCGGGGCGCTGAGCACTCTACTATTAGGAAATAATCGGGTGGTCTGGGATACCCGCTACATATGGTAACGTAAGCACCGATACGCGCATTCCAGTAATTAGCAAAACTCACTAATCCGAATCGGCCGAACGTTTATTATTTCGGACTACCGAGATTGTACTATATTAGATGTGGATTTCTTGAAACTTTCTAATTAATTAGGTAATTTATCTCAGCTTTATACGTGTAATTCAATATCGCAAGAAAACCACCTCGAAGAGATATACAAGAAAATTGGAACGCCAACGGGGCAAATCGATGGCTATTATTTCTTGTTGTTGTATTTAGTCGTCCTACTTTACATAATTCTACAGAATTTTTACGTTTCCCGTTTAATACGTGAACGATGCATAAACAGCAACTAAACCAATTTCAAAGTCAAATCGTGGCACTAAAGAGGGCTAAATATTCTAGCCCAAAGCTAAACCGTAGCAACAACAATAACCCGTGTGATAATTGCACAGTGTGCGGGGGCGCTAGACTAAGACGGCCAGTAAGCCGCAAGTGGGTGGCTGGGGTGGTTAAGTCCATCCCCAGTCATTAGGGTGCAACACATTAACTCAAGGCGTGCGTAGGCCGGATCAAGTTGCCCGCTGATCCTCCGACATACTCCATTACATACTAATGCTCAACGCAATTACATCATGGACTTCTGAGCTTTCATCCTCAAGTATATAAATAACTTTAGAATATAAAGAGCGTCTACGTACAGTTAACGGCCTCGCGTCGTTTTTTTTAATATTTAATCTAAACGTTGCGATCCCGAAAGAAAGTGCACGAGGAATATCCTCGATCAAAATCGTTAGCGTGGAAACGCCATCATTTATGTAGGCGGGTGAGCTTTCTTAGAGACTTACGGTTATACCCTTAACAAACTTAGGTGTTTTAATTTATTGTGTAGTTTTCTAACCCTTATTTGGTCACGGGTTACAAATTTAAATGGTGCGTAGGCGAAACTTGGCCGTTTCCAGTAAAATATGTAGAGGCGGCGTACCACATCTTTGCGCAAATTTGCGCGCACAGTTCCGTGTCGACGATATAACGATATACGTTACTTAAACTTAATTCCGTTAAACAAAAACAACAAAAAAAAAACTAATGGGGGGAACATTTCTTTTTTTTTTTAACGTATCGAATCGCCATTTCTTTCGAACAATTCGTCGCATAAAAGACCGCAGACTTTTTGATTTTCGAATCGATTAACCCCTCTAAACCTCTTTTAAATGGAACACCTATAAATACAATAATGATAATAAATGAGAGAGAGACTTGCGCGCGCACTAAACTATTTCTGAATCGAGCAGATGATTTCTTTGTATTATTTTCGCATCCGTACGAGCTTTTGGCGTGATGAAGAAAATCGACGACACTCCACTAACGTAACTGACGTAGATTTATATATTATTCAATCGAATTTCAGTTTTACACAACCGAATCTCTACAAATCGACGTTAAAATAACTTTTATAACGGGCGTAGCCGGTCCTCATCAAAATTTACTTATGAAAAAATATCGGTAAAGGACGCTTAAAACTAATATTGTAAGAATTGAATAGCCGTTAAAAACAAAACAAAACAAAAAAAACGGAAACCCGATTTCGTAAATAATCGAACGAAAATCTACAATTTCTAAAGTTTCCGCGACTTCATTAGTTTAAGACTCGTTAAAAAACAAATTCGTCCCGAATTTATTATAATATAAACTCCGCGTAATGTGAAATTTAGATAACGTGGCTTATCGTGGAACTTGACAAATAGAATATCACAGCAGCTTGCCTCCGTAAATTGGTAATATCTAATCTCTGTGGTGTAATTTCTAGGGCAATGCATTACGAGGCAGGACAGTAGCTATTAAATAATAAACAATTTAATCATAATCGCAATCCGATATGACACAGGTGCGGGCACTAGCCACAACAAGGCGGAGGCCAAGCTATAATACAGCCATTATCTTAAGAGGTTCGCACAACTTAGGATCGAGGTACAAAACTATGCTACTTGGCGAATACAGGCTTGCCCTTCTGCGAGCGTCCTGCATCCCTTATTCTCGTCTGCCTTCAACGTAACACGTTCAAATCGGGACGCAAGAGACGGAAACTTCTACGGTGCCCCTTATTTCTAAGGACTAAAAATGAGACCACATGCGATCACTTTGTGGACGCGGCAGGACCATTAGCGTTGGGTCGACACAAACAGGCTCTTCGAGTGACCAACGGCCCAAGTTTACAACAACAAAGAGTTAATGCCATCTCCCCATAATGTGCTGTTATTGAAATTTGGGGACACGAGACCAATACGAAAGTTACTACCTCTTCTATTCAATTCAAGGGCAGGAGACCCAAAGGTTCCCAATTTCAAACTTGCGAATTAACAGTTGAAAAGTAAATAGAATTTGACAAGCGCTCGTTAATTAGAATTCGAGTAAATATTTTTTTAAACCTAACAGCGGTTAAGCGCAGAAGCAATTTTACATAAAAATTATGAAAGGGAATGACGACGAAATTATGTAGGGTTTTTGACCTGAAAGATTTTTTTGCGTCCGTTAACCGCGCATTTAAAAAAAAATCGATATAACTTGGGAGTTCGGAGTTATTTGTCATTTTTTTTTTCATACATAAGTTTGATAAAAATGCTAAACACTCGTCCGAACATCACAAGAAATTGTACGTGTGCACTTTCCGTCGCGAAATACACCCAACTCTTTTTTACGCGGTTGTGAAGGTCCCGAAAAAACCGTCTCTCTTTTTATTACACGGTTACACGATCCTCTGGCACGATTTCAAAATCGCTTTGCTCGAACCTGATCGCTTCGTTAAAATGTATTTGATGAAAGAAAGAAAATCGACCATTATACTATTATAGGAAACGTATCTTTTTTGCACGTTTTTTTACACGGTTTCTTGATGAACGTGTAAAAAAAGTTAAATTTTTTCCAATGTTTAAATTTCAGTTATACATAACAATACGCCACCTTGTGTTTTTTTTTATTAATGTCAAAATTAGACAGGGTATCCAGGAAACGGTGGCAAATCTCTCTGGAGCCTAAAGTTGAAGAGTAAAAATCTATCATTTTTAGTCTTCGTTGGAATTTAATAATTTTTGGTTTACGTGCGTATTAACTGAACGTCTTAAAAATGACGGAATAGGTCTTTTGATATCACCCCAGAGGGGCCACGGATGCACTACCCCTAACCTATGAAACCTGAAAAGTTTTCATTGGTTTAAGTTTTTAATTTTCTAAAGTCATTTTCGGATCTCCTAGATATTTTAGAATAAAAAAGGTAAGTAGGGGAGACCGGGGCACGATGAAACATTTAACAATTTATCGGTAAACGCAATACATTGAAGGTGACACCGTCCCTCGTAGTGAAGTTGGTCAGTTCTCAAACCATAGCCTTCCTGAATTGTCAGTTAAACGTAGTTTATTAAGTCAGACAATTTAAATGCTGTTCTTTAACGAACAAAATTTTCAAAACGACACTATTAACAAAAAAGTAAATAAATTCCGAACACGTACTGAACAATAACCGTAAGCAACTAATATACCTGGAATATAAAATAATCCGGAAGAATACGAATTTATTACGTTATCAGTATGAATAAATTCCAGTAAATTTAAAAAAGCACGATAATTTAACGAGTTCGATTTATGACAATATTATCTCATGGTGAGGTATTTAAATAAATGTAAAACTTGGTCCGCCTCACGTGCGCTGATAAGCCGGCCGGCCAGCGATATACTTATCGCCTAACATGTGGTCTCAACACGGTACTACGTCATTTATTCGAGTCATTTTTAAACAAAGGATGTTACGAAAGATCCAAATCTACATAAAATAGTTGTAAATAATACATGATAAATTTAAAGAAATTGGCGCTATTCACGTGTTCAATGTAATTACTACTTAAATCTATTATAAATGCGTTAAGAAAATAATTGAAACGTACACACTCGCATTTTAATACAGCGTATAAATTTTACCAACAACATTAAAATTAAAAAGGGCAAACGATTTACATTAGTTTTCGATGGGCATCGGATACGCCTCCGGTTAGTTCTTCAACGCACATTTTTAATCGTCCGCGAGACCCGTTAAAATGATTTTTAAGACGTTTAAAACGAAATTGAAAACGTAATTCATCGAACTACCAAAAAATGTTCGCTGTTTTCCAAAAACTACAAAGAAAAAGCAAAATTTAAGGAGCGACACCGAAAACACATACGCACGACGATCACGACAAACTCGCAATAAATCTACACCTTACTTTTAAGAAGGGGCTCGTTTGAAATTAGTCAGACGGGAAAAATGAGATAAAGTCCACAATTGACGGACAGGTACCGATCTGGCCGTACGATTACAATGCAATATAACGAAGCCGTAAAGTATTCTTATTTTTATTATTATTTTATTTATTATTATTTTTATTTTTTTGATTATTTTTGTTTCTTGCATTAACAAAATTATGTTTTGCACAAATATTAAAACGAATTAAATATTTATTTGAAATGGTCTGTTTACTAAACGGAGAAAATGTGGACATTTTTAAATATTTTATTTCCCCCAAATTTGATGATGTACGTAGGTACCTAGATATTTCGTTAAAATTAATTACGGAACTTTTGAAAATGTAATTTTACCCTAAAAAAAATTAAATTTTGCTAGACGTAGTTTATTAAGTCAGCTATTATTAATGCACTGCAAAGTAAATTTTTAGTTTTACGGCAATTTTGTTATGAGCGTTTGTGCTATTGAGCGAATTTAAATTTATGATTGTTAATTAATAATGTGCATCGTTAGTTTGAAGTTGGTAAGTTGAAAATTCTGATATATCTTATATATGGTTTTCATAATCTAACATTAGAAAGACCTGTTGCTTGGGCTACAATGAAACATATTTGTAGGGGTACAATGAAACGTTCGATTGTGCCCCTTTACGGAATCAATCTAAAAGACGTAGTCGTTTAGGTGTTATGGTTCAAAACAGAGTACGAAAAACTGAAAAAGGAAACTTTTATGCGAGAAGCGGTAAATTTAATTACTCGAGGGATGTCTTTACGGAAAGCAGCCCGACAGACAAATGTCAGTTTTTCTACTCTTTTTTGGTAAGATTTCATCATTTTTGGAATCATACTCGTGTTACATATCTGAACACATTATAAATAAAAGAAATTATTTACATGTAGGTATGTACAAAAAGGGTAAAAATAGATCAAAAAATGAAGACATCCGAATGTGTCCCAATTAAAATAAGGTGCGACAAATTTTTACAAGCGACCAGGAACAACAGTTGGCAAAATATATGATAAATTCTGCTCGGATGTTTTATGGTTTAACAACGATTGAAATTATGCGAGTTGCCTAATTTCAATAGTTGTTAAATACTCACTGTAAATGAAAACGAAGAAATTAAAGACCAAGAACGTGAACCAAGCGAGGGTGATTATGTTTTTGTGGAATTTACGACAAAAAAAAAAGAAAACAATATTTTACGTTGGAAAAATTGTCGCCTCCAAGTACGAAAACGATGAATTTGAAATTGATTTCCTGAGTAAGAGTGACAAAGTTAGTGATCGTTTTTATAAATCACATATTGCCGACATTTCCTTAGTTTCTTTGAGCACAATAAAGCAAATTTTACCACAACCAACTTTTTTCGGACAAACGAACCGTCGAAAATGTTACTTACAATTTGGAATTACATTTGGTTATTTGGATGTTCAATAAATTATATTACTTTGGTATAAAAATTTTAAAAACAAATAAACTCTAGCAGAATTGGTACTGTTTTATTGTGCCCCAGATATGGGGTACAATAAAACAAGAAAAACCTATCGACTAAAATTAACACTATTCACTACTCAAAATCTATTTGTTTACCGTGACACTTTGATTTCACCCTGAAAACTCTAAGTATTTCAATGGTTCTTCTATTTTTAAGTTATATTAAAATTTGGGCTTTTTAGAGCCAAAATATTTTTTTTTGTTTCGTTGTGCCTCGGTCTCCCCCACTCTTGTTTAATTTCGATAAAATAAACCGTATTCGAAAAAATCATACATAAAGAATAAGAGATGCAAAGTACCCCAGATATTATTTTAACAATTTTTCCGACGACCACATAAATTCGCACGTCTAATTATTATTGCTGAACGTTGGCCATTGCAAATAAATTAATTGCCTTGTGCGACGAAGTTCGGTTAGTTAATTCAGAAGCTTAGAATGTGCGAATCATTTTTATTTTGGCTATTTATTCAATTAACGAAATTTTTTCAAAGTCTGCAGTAACACTCGGTGCCAGTTGCACGAATTGCCATGTAAACAATTGTTTAGACAATCATTTCTAGAGTGATTGACCGACGATCGGCGATGATCAGCTGTTGTGCAATTGGCCTTTAAGTTTTTTAATTTTCAGGTATGTCAAAAAGTCATAGATACAAAAATTATGGTTTATAATGTCCGTCAACCCCCCTTCAACCCCACTCCCAAGAGACGCTTATAATCGCAATTTAAAATTCATATTATTTACATTAATAGATTGAACATTTAAAAATTAAAATGTGTAAAGTTTATAATTTTTTTTTATTAAAGTTTCAACGCGACGTTTTGAAAAAAATTGATTGCAAGATGCCAACTTCAAAAGCCGTAACTCCCTTATATTGTTAGGAAGCGTTTTTGTACAGGGGCGATTTAACTCAAATCGATATAAAATCGCATCTCTAGAATTCGACGTTTTCATTTGGCAGGAGAATTTCTAGACACCCTGTATATAAAAAGGGGTGTGCCACGGATTGAAAGTCAATATACATAGCCTAAACGTGCGTGTTATTAAAAGTTATTTGTACGATTTTCATTTTGGCAACCAAGCAACTGCCATTTCACAATTATTGCAATTATTCGGCCTTCGAGATCGCCATAAAAATCGTACGATATGCAATAATTGCAAGGCAACGTAAATAAGCCCGACTCGGGGCCAAACTTTGTATCGAAGCTGAAGGAGATAATTTTGAATAAAATAAATGAGTTTTGTAAAAATACGTTTCGGCACTTCAACTTTCACCGATTATAGTTCGGTTGGGAAACATTTTCAAGTATAATTATGTTTAATAAATAATTTCGACGATAAATTACTTCAGTGACGCGCCCAACGGAGCTCAAATTATTGGGACACCCTGTATAAATAAGAAATGATTAATTACTCGATAATAGAAAAAATGGATAAGCTTATTATTCAATCGCGGCGTATCGTATCAATAATTGGCAACCAACAATATTATTTGCAGTGATTAAACTGTTTAGAAAGTTAGTTATTACTTATGGGGGCGTTTTTTAAATTAAATCTAAATTCGGTTCGCGCCTTCCCAAACTCTCGAGTAAGTTACGTTCATTAGTATCTAACACGTTTAGGCAAACGGTATAACTACATAGAAGACAACTGACTTAATTTTTTTTCTAAGCCCCGCGGCCGAGAGATGCAATATTAAACGTCGCGAACGAATTATAAACAGTGTGATTGGCAATCTCGACGTCTAAAGCAACGTAGTACGGGGTAATTACAAAGTAACGAGGAGCTGTTTGATTGCGATACCATAACGTAATCCAATTCTTGTGCAAACATCTACGGTGGTTCTTCTGAGACCATTTCAAAGCACTTCAGCATCGCTCATAATTTACTAGGTTATTCGAAAGGCTTTTGCATAGACTAGAGGGACCCGTGTCACCGGTCCTGCCCGTAAAGCAATTAGGGCCGCTAATGTCTTGTCCGGCGCGTCCACACTTCTCCCGTACTTTCAGGCCTAAGCGACTAATGATGTTACGGAATATCGAACGGCAACAAATTACAACTCTAATGTGTTCTCGCTGTAGTTTTGCCTACCACTAAGCCACTTTGGACACCTTCCTTGAAAGTATAATGAAGTCAAAAAGTATCTCGTTTATTTTTGATGTACTTACTTAGACTTCGCAGATAGTTTGCGATACGACATAAGCTGTCTCATGAAATTTTCACGAACGCCCGCCAGTGCTACAACTATAGCTTTCATCAATTTTACAGTAAAAGGTTGCGACCGCCTCGGTGCGTCGTAATTAGTCATTGTATGTTTACCCCTTACGCAAATATGCCCTTTCTCTATAACACGGAGATGCAAATATTGTCTTAATTGCACCACGCCGGGCATGGCACGGCCCGGCATACGGTTTTGCCGAAACCGGCACGCAGCGTCATTTCGTTTGTTAAAAAATAAAAAATAATCGACGTCATCTCCTGAAAGTAAGGCGAAAACCCATATGGACGTCTTTGCACTTTCATCGTATACGGGTACTTTTAATTTTTGCACGTTTCAATTTTGTTTTCAACGTTGCCTCCTCGCCTGTATGTTTACGAATACGTGACGGTTGCCAGAGGCAGCCCGATTTTAACGATGGCAATCGAACTTTTCTTTGCGCACAACCAAGTTTCCAGTGTAAAGGTAGGTTCGGGGTTTAGTTAAAAGGTTTTCAGATTTTTCAATGTAATTTTCAAAAATTTTGGAGTTAGAAAGGTTAGGAGTTGTGCACCCCCGACTCCCCTAAGGTGATATCAAAATAACCTATTACACCGTTTCGATGACCTTTATTTATTATGTACCATGATCGAAAATTATTAAATTTCAGAGGGGGGTTGGGAGCGAATATCTCGGCAGGGGAGCGTTGTACGAAAAAGTTTACACGAACGTTTGTTCTGTACGTTCCTGGAAGATTAAAAAACTCGCTTCTCGTCGCCACGTGACGTATAAATACGTAAAGAAAATTCAACCTAAATTAACCCATTTATTCCAATCGGTACAGGATTAAGGGAGCTATTTTTCCCATTTCGAGTAGATATTTCGCACGTGTTGCGTGGGAAACGACGTTTCATTTGCCGCTATTTTGCTTTGCACGTTCAAGAATTGTTTTTCGACATTGTCTCGCCTGCACAATAACTGTAGGTGTATTGCGTGTTAAGGGGATAGTAGACGGAGTTTTGAAAACTATTGCCGTTGCGATGTCGCTAGTGTAGTTTCCACCGATCCTTCGTAATAACGGGCAACCAAAATTTCTAATATCTTAACACAGATGTTTTCTAAAAACAGCAGGTAGTAAGGTTTCGGTTAAGTAGGAATAATGGGTCCCGAACGTAATCCCTTCTAATTGTTACTGAAAGTATTTACAAGTAGGTAAATGTATTTTTAGATTCTAGAATTATTCAACTGCTGTCGATTTACAAAGTCGACTTCAACATGGCAAAGAATTTCGATAACTTGCAAAATTCGCTAATAAAAGCTACATTTTTTTTAAATTTATTTATTATAAAAACAACATGATTGGTTCGAATATTTTATATGTTACGCATTGATATCGCCGCAGGCCGAACGTTCCGTGAAAATGCGTCTTACCTGTTTATTTCACAGGATTATTTACTGTTATGAGTATACAATCATTAGTATTATACAAAACTATTACCGAGCATTGGTGCCCATGGTGATATCAATACTCTAACCCAACGGTTCTCGACCTTTTAGTATTTGTGACCCAACTTTCCAAAACAGTTTTAATCGCGTCCCTCTTCCAAAGATTTTTGGCGCCTGAATATTTTTTTATATCTACTTTTTTGCTGCTGGTACTTTTTTTATGCTTTTATCTTTTTAAAATGTCTTCGCGACTACCCTTTTGTTATTTCGTGCTCCCTTAGGGGGAATGTAATGTACGAAAAAGCGAAGTGGGTAACATTTTAATTATTTTTTACATCGTTGCCAGATTCATTTTTTGACTATCATGATTAAAGATTTGGCAATTTATAAAATACGATTTAAAAATTAAAATTACTTTGGCATGACACAATAAAGATATTTTAGGTTTTTTTGGGAAATATTAGTCTTAAAAAATTTGCAGAAATGAAGAAGTTCAATTCTCAACTTTACTTCTTCGTATCGACGAGAACGGTCAAGGAGGAACTTTTTAACAATTTTTTGGGATTCTTTGACAGTTCCCTTAGAATATACTGGAGAACATATACGCAATTTTCTCACGACATACTTTACATTAAAGTTTTATTTATTTTTTCTCTTGAGATGAATATAACAAATTCAAATTTTAGGATTTTTTAAATTAAAACGATAAAGCATAAATTTTAGATAACCAGAAAACAGATAATAGTAGAAACCACACAACAAGTAAGGCAGTTATGAATTAGTACGATATTTCATAATCTCTTTACCTTAAAATTTAAAAAAAAATTACCACTTTCCAGATTATCTCAAAAACGGTGGATTCTATCGAAAATTATAAAGAGATATGATGGACAGAGAATTTTATGCCGATCCCAAAACATATTTCATATTACCAATAAAATGATTAATAACGGAGATAACTCACAATCACTTTAAAAATCTTTGATTAGCCACTATTTTGAAACAGGTCGGTCAATTTGGCTGATTAACGAACTCGTTCTTTGTTTTCTTCAAGATAATACACTATCTAACTTTCAGCCTCCTACGATCAAAATTGCGACTGGAATCGTGTCTACAAGATTTGATTATATATAGATATATATGACTGATTCAAAACAAACAAACTATATTTTCTTAATCTACGGGTCGAGATCAGAGAAAATCTAAAACGGCACGTCTGAGTTCCGTCATCAGACTGGCTGAAATAGTTATATTTTCTATGAAAATTGGCTAAAAATTAATTTTTAAGTATTCGACATTTTTACATATATACAAAATACCTACATCAGCGAAGTCCCTACCGACAAAACAAATTGTAAAGCAGAAATTACTACTTATTTTACTATTATTCGTTTTTTTGACATATTCCAAACAATGCCACCAATGCCATATTTATGGTTGGGCTAATCTTCTGAGAAACACCTGCTTTCAGTTTCTATGCAAATAACTAGAAGTATTATTTAGCAGGTAAAAATTTGACGCTGTATTTTTGGTTGTCTACATTCACAAAGACAATATTTTTAAAATAATAAGAATATACCGATAATTTCTTAATTGCTAAATTGTTATAGATGACCGTTGCTGTTCTAAAGTATGTGTTACAGTTACTAGAAAGTTATATTAAAACTTTAGAAGTTCATCTCTCATCGAAATAGATTTAAACACCGAAAAACTACATTTTTTTATTAACAACATTAATTAAAATCGTTCTAAATACGAAACTGTTGAAGTGTACGTGCTGATTTTACTTCTCAGCCTGAAAAACACTATCGTCTATACGACCGCCAAAAGAACAAGTGAATATTGAAATTATTTTTCAAAAAAATATCGGGAAACCTATTATTTTTGTTTATCACAAGTTTTAAATAACACTTCAAATCCGTCTACTATCCCCTTAAACACGTGTGATTATCAAAGCGTCATCAGAAAAACCCTTGGCAGTACGTTCCGATCGAAAAAGTGCACGTCATTTCCACAAAATGCAAAAACGAAAAATTCGCGCGAAACGCGGATATGCAGTACAAACATATAATGCCGACCGGCACGTTAAAATTCTTGACCTGGCTCTTCGAAATGTTTACATCTGCATTCAAGACGGCCGCGAAACTTGGCGAAAAAGTCGGCAAGAATGTGCGCTTCTATAGTTTCACAATCAGCCACACGTGACGCGAATATTTAACATTAAGGCGAGAATATCTTTTATTCAAAATTCATCTACGAACAAGAAGAGAACAATGAGATAAATCATCTGTTAAACGGCCCGCCCCAATAAAAACATAAAATTGAATAAATTACCAATATTGGCGATTACAATTTCACGCCGCTGCTTGCGAAAATAATATTTTAAAATTTCCCGTAATAAAATTATCAATCTACCGCAGCAAGACGCTGCTGCATCATTTGTTTTATGTTTTCATTTGTTCTTTCACGGCCCACTTGACGCCGGTAATTATTCTTCCTTTTTCGCAAACTTTTCCGAGAGTTTTTATTTCATAAAGCTCTTGAATGTCTTAATTGAAGGTGCACTACACCATGTTTTACTCCTTCTTCATTGTCTCGATAATTTTTCATTTCCCTCAAGTTTCGGAACAATATTTAATGAAAATTAGCGCCGGTATCAATTCTGCTAACGTGGTTAGCACAACTCACTGCGAGTAGAAGGAGGTAATTATTTTTAAAAGTTGTTTAAAACTTTTTAAAGACGCAATTGCGTCACATCTTGAGCGAAAATTATTTTTCTTTTTACTTTTTTTTTTCTACAATAGCCGGTACAACGTTCGCGCGACAATGGCTGTTAATTAAAAATTAACAACGACCTTTTTGTGTTTCGCCTTTTGATAATTTCTTATTCAATTAAACGTATCGGTCCTCGTAATTTAGTTAAGATTAGTAGACACGTAGTGGCGGCTGTTTATACACACAACTTCGATACAATTAACTAACCGGCGAATAACTTGGGTCGGGAGGTCTTGCAAACTTGGACAAACAGCAAGTACGGTGTGAAATTTTAGTTGTCGCTCTGTTTCGGCACTAGTACTTGAGAATTCGAGTGCTTCGAGTTCTCGAGTCACGTGTTTGAACAACTTGGGCCGCGCGGCATTGTCGTTATCATTATATAGCCCTTAAAATGTTTAAACTTTTCCCATAGGTATAGGGTATCTGTGTACGTTTCCGAACAACACATATTTATTAACCGCATTAAATTAGTACATATACAATGTGAATGTTGCAAATTCGCGGGGGTAATTTCGACGGCGATGATGTTTTCTGGTCACGATCCGAGCTGTCGCCGCAGATTACGCGGGTAGACGTGTTAACTCACTATATCTGTTTTGCTTCGCTCGGTCCGCGAACGCCATCGTCTAATCTGTAATTTGTTACAATGTATTCGAAACCAAAGACATCTTTGAAATGTGAGTTTTATTGCCGAAGACTTGGGAAATCCGTTTATTATTATGACTTCGGCGAACTTATTTACTATAACGGCGTTCGAAATGTATGGGGGAAGGCCGAATAAATGTAAATTCTAGGAAATTTATGTCATCGGAGCGGGCTAAAAACAAAAACTCCGCAAAGCGAGTTTTGATGGTAAACTATATCGTTAGTTCGAAAAGGCCCCCGCATCGACGACGGCGATTTGGACGTCGCGTCGTCGTCGTCGTCGTTCAAAGTTTTCAAACGGCACACTAAATACCTAGGTACCATAAAAAACGCCGAAAATACGGCGAAAAGTTTTTACTGACCCGCGATTTGGCCAGAATTTGGTGAGTTGTTAATGTATAGGGTGTCCCAAGTTCGACCTAAGTATGGCAAAACCAGATAATTGAAATTTAAAATCAATCAACTGACGCTACCCAGAAAAGCTACAAACCAATAGGTAAGTGAATATTTTTCGAATGGGTTGGTTAATGGAATGTTTCGATTTCTCCAGATACCGTTCAAGATCGCTTTTATAAAATTAACGAATAAAAAACATATTCAATTGATTAATCATATATAGGGTGTCACGAATTAACTAATCAAATTACTATTGTTATCATTAACATAAATCAGCGTAAATTTTATACAATTTTGTCTTTAGAAACATCTACGTATATGGTTATTGAAGGTCGCTCAGGTGTTCAACCTTCCGAAACTTTTTTGTTTTTGACAAAACCGCTTTAAAAAAGCCAGCAATAAATTAAACAATTAAACATTTTTTGTACGTTAAAAAAATTGATTATAGGGCACCATTTTTTGAGGGAAAAAAATTAAAACCGAAATCACGTTTTTGTGTAAAATTCGCTAAAAATCACCTTAAAGGTCCTATTTTTATTGATATACGACTTTGTACTACACGTTTGTAATTAGAAAAAAATTACCGTTTGTTCGTCTGTTCGTTTTACATTGAAAATGAGTCATTCGTGCACTTTACGTGATTCGTTAGCATTATGAATTTAATCGAAATTGTGGGTACTTAAAATTTTAAATGCAAGTTTTAAATCATTACATCTGACCATTAAGAGATTTAGATTTATTTTAGTTACACCGCATAAACTCAAAAAAAACAAACTAATAATAAAAATTAGTTAAGGGGATAGTAGACGCTCGAAAATGAATACTTATATACGGTTTTTTTTATCGTTGGTAACAACTTTGATAAGTTTCTTGACGTTGTAAATGATGTATTTTTTATAATTATTTGGTATTCTGATATAAAAATGTACGATAACAAAGATAAGTTTCTAGATATTTTTGCAAAATCTATGGGGAATTTATAACATATTTTTACATTTATAGAATCTGCATTGGTTTATCTAGGTGATAATATCGATAAAAATTAAAACTTCCCTTTAGTAATCTCATAATTTCAATTTTTATAGACGTTTTATAGTTATTTATGTCGTGTGATCATAAAACGTCTATAAAAATTAAAATTGTGAGATTACTAAAGGAAAGTTTCAATTTGTATCGATATTATCACCTAAATAAACCAAAGCAGATTCTATAAATGTAAAAATATGTTACAAATTCCTCAATAGATTTTGAGAAAATATCTAAAAACTTATCTTTGTTATCGTACAACATCAATAAATTTTTATTACAGAATATCAAATAATTATAAAAAATACATCATTTACAACGTCAAAAAACTTTTCAAAGTTGTTACCAACGATAAAATAAACCACATATAAGTATTCATTTTCGAACGTCCACTATCCCCTTAAAAAAAAGTACGGTTATTAGCGAAAAAGTAAATTCGTGTATTTTTTCAAAAACAATTAAATAGGCAATTCGCTATACACGTCAAATACCTAAAAGAAAATAAAGTAATTTGAATCAAATAACGATCAAAACCAGTCGAGCTGATTTCAAAGCAAACATATGGCGCTGTAGATAAGGAAAGTAAAAAAAAAAGGTCGCCGACAAAAACTTAATAAGTAAAAGAAAGCGGGAATACAGGCCCATGTTCCAAATTACAAATCCGAGGAAGAATAAACTTCTTGAAAGGTAACAAAAGTCACATCGAATTCAATCATTCGTCCTGAAAGAGGGCTTTTGTTTTGAGCAGACGATCCGCTTCCGTAGAATCAATTATTTAACTTCGAAACTGTTATTAAAATGAGTTCCGATGATGCAAAAGAAATTTGTCTACTGATCGTAACCGATTCCGTTAAAGTATACCTACAACAGTATAGGTGTTCTTTTTCTATTATTTCGGCGTCGATTTTATTACCTATAGATAAGCGCGGTTCCGTTATTCGAAATTAAGATCGTAGATTTTAATAAGAGGGCAGATTTAAAACGAACGCCTTACAAACGAGCTATTAAATAATGCTGCATACTTTACAAATTTTACGGAAGAGTGTAAGTTGTGAAAAGAGGAAGAGGTTTTCTTATAAATAATGAAGGAGTAGTTTATTTTTGAGTTAGTGATCTTAGCAGCCCGAAGCTGCTTACCTGCGCCGTCTAATTACTAAATCAGCAGCTCTAAACTTTGTTGTGTGCGGCGGTCATTCATTAAACTTGAAAACTCCCCCTGCTTGGCAGGGTGTTTCTTGAAAGTCTGAATTCTTGCCAGTGCCGGTTCAAACCGCACGCTCCTTGCGTATTGCAAAATTACAGTACCTAAGCTGCGTTCGCTTGCTTGCACGTTTTATTTGCACCTTTTATTGTAACGGATCGACTAGTGTAATTGGAGCATTTTATACCGCGTTCGTTTGTTATAGGGCAAAATGAATAGAGTTCACTCCGAATGTCTCATAATGTTGTTGAGCGTAGGAAAATAATCAAAGCAGATAAACAGGTAGGTACTTAAATGTATTAACAACGTTGTATCGTTCGAACGAATTAAGTAAACGGAGATTATTTTTTGAGTCTCGTTGCCGTCTTTATCATCGGAGTCATCATAAACATTTGAAATCGAAACTTTTCGATCGAAGTTTTAACCAAAGCTATATACAGTGTGTTTCGGGAGGGATACTAAATATTCTAATTTCCGAGTAAAAAAGTTCGTATAAACATGCGTCCAAATTTTAATGGGCGCGGGGCGTGGCGATATAACTACTTGTTTAAATGTTACCCAAAAAAGTATGAATAGGTAAAAGACAAATTAATGACTCTCTGGTTGCATTAATAGATTATTTAAATGATATCGATAATTTGGCACAGTTCAAATTAATAGGGTTTAAAAATTCCACCACAAACTCCATTTCACTTTTCAGCTCTTATCTCGATAGGATAAAGACATACAACAGTGCGCCCCTAACAGAGTTTATTTTACGATAAATTAACAAAGTAGGCGATCTGTTTAAGGTTTTACAATTTTAACTTACAATATTAAGCAAATGCATTTTTTTCAAAAAAAAGCGCGTACTCTTTTAAGCCAAAACACGCAAGAGTGCGCAACTATAAACATAAGTCACATTCAAAATTTCCCGCTAATTTCAGAACAGTTGGATCTCTTCGCCCATTCAAAATTGTTCATACTGCCACTTCCTACAATATTTACTATTCCTCCTGAAACACCCTGTATATTTATTTATTTTCGCATCAACCTCTAAGGGTTATTAGCGTAAAAGATTTGGTGGTTTGATTTACACATTGATTGGAATTACATTTTATATACATGATTATTTTAAATTGTGATCTGAATAAATTTAATAAAGCTGATGGTGGATTCAATATCGTCGTTTAGAGCAGCGTGAATATTGTCTGGAATGTTGTTTAGTGATCATGCTCGGGCGTACTTCTTGCAGGATAAAATTAAATGTTTGACGGTGATGATGGTGTGGCAGGTGTCGCATAACGGTGGTTCTTCTTGTTTAAGTAGGTGTTCGTGAGTCAGTTTGGAGTGTCCAAGTCTAAGACGAGTAGCGATTATTTGTTCTTTTCTATGAGGAGGAATCTTAGGGAAAATTCGTGTGGATGGTTTTATTTCGAAAAGTTTGTGATTAGTTTGCGACCAGATATTTTGCCAGAAGTTGAATATGTGAAGTTTGAGGTGAAGTTTTATATCGGCGTGTGGAGATTCAAGTTGGTGAAATGTCGAAGTGCGGATTGCAGATTTGGATGCGGCGTCTGCTGATTCATTTCCTGCTATTCCGATGTGTGAGGGTATTCAGATGAAGGTGATGTTTTCTTTCGTCAGTTGAGACAGTTCGTAAAGGATAAGTTCGTGTAATGGGGTCTTGGGGTAAGTTTGTTGGAGAGTTAGGATTGAACTGAGGGAATCGGTGCAGATTAAAATATGATGCTTTTGGAGTTTTTTGCTGTATTTTAAGGCTTGGAGTAGTGCATAAAGTTCGCCGGAAAAGGAACTGAAGGAGTTAGGTAACTTATATTGAAGAGTTTCGTCAGGTGCGACGACGGCACATCCTACGCCAAGTTCAGATTTAGAGGCATCGGTAAAAATTATAGTTGCATTTGGATAACGATGGATGATTTCTAGGAACTTGTTTTTTATTAATTGGTGGTTGGTTTGAGATTTTTGATACTGTAGTAAAGATGTGTCATGATTGGGGAGGTTGAGCAACCAGGGAAAGGGGATTAAGTTGCAGTTTAGTATGGGAGAAGGAAAGTGGGTTTTAATTTCGGATAAGGTTGTTACCAAGCTTTCGTATAGTTTGTTGCTTTCATATATGGAGTGATATCTGCTGGTGAAGACGTATTTATGTGTAGATTTTTTTATGTATGGTGATATGGTGGCGGAGAATGATAGTTTTAGTAGTTTTCGTCTGACGTAGGGAGATAGTTCACCAGCCAGGCAGTATAAGCTTTTAATGGGTGATGTATAGAAGGCTACGAGTGCGATTCTTATGGCTTTGTTGTGTACTGTGTTTAACGGTTTAAATACTGTTTTTGAAGCTGAATAATAAGCGATTGATCCATATTCTAAGCGTGTTCTAATAAGTGATCTGTACAAGTAAAGTAGTGTGTTGGAATCGGCTCCCTACTGTTGGTTCGATAATAATTTGAGCAAATTTATATCGGTTTGACTTTTGGCTTGTAGATACTTGATGTGCAATTTCCAAGTTAATTGCCGGTCAAACATTAGTCCAAAGAATTTAATTTCGTCGACGAATTGAAGTGGATTATCGTTTAGAGTAAGGAGGGGGGGGGGGGTTACTTTCTTTTTACAAAAAATTATGCATTGGGTCTTCACCGGTGAGAATTTGAAGCCTGTTCTTTTGGACCATCTTTCTAAGCGGAATATGGCTGTTTGTATTAGAGTTTTTGTTGTTTGTATGTGTTTTCCTTTGACATATAGTATTAAGTCGTCGGCGAATAGATTGCAGAAGACTGGCGGCTGGATATCTTTGGAGATTTCGTTTATTGCGATTAGGAAGAGCGTGGAGCTAAGTATGGAACCTTGTAGTATGCCGTTTGTTAGAGTCCTTTTAGAAGAGAGATGTCCATTTACACGTACTTGAAAAGATCTGTTCGATAGGAAATTGCGAATGAATTGCAAGAAGTGGCCATCAAGTCCCCATTCTTGTGGTTTATAGGTGATGAGATATTTCCAAGTCATGTCAAAAGCCTTTTGTATGTCAAAAGATACTGCGAAAAGATGTTGTTTGTTAGCGAAGGCTTCATTAATATTGGTTTGAAGGTTCACTATGTTATCATTTGTAGATCTATGACGGCGGAAGCCGCTTTGCGAAGGGTTAACAAATTATTATGTTCTAATGTCCAGGTGAGTCTGTAATTTATGATTTTTTCTAGAAGTTTGCACATGGTACATGTGATAGAAATGGGTCGGTAGGAGTTTGCTTCTGAACGTGGTTTGTTTGGTTTTAGGATTGGGATAACGATAGCTTCGGACCACATGCTTGGGTATTGTCTGGTTATGAGTATTTTATTGTAGAGCATTAGCAGGTAGAGATAGCTATGGGAGGGAGGTGTTTTAGGAATATGAAAGGATTGTTGTCGGGACCTGGCGAGGAGTTTTTACAGTTTTTCAGTGCTTCTTCTAATTCCTCGAGGCTGATGTAGGAGTTTATCGGGTGATCAGGGTTGTCATTTATGCGTGCTTCATTAGTTTCAGTTTTATCTTTATAAGAGCGAAAGTGAGGTTCGTAGTTAGAATCGCTGGAATAGTTTTGAAAGTTGTTTGCGATTATTTCAGCTATTTCGTTGGTAGAAGTGACGGATTACCATTGATTATTTATTAATATTATCGGATTGAATGTGTTTATGCCTTTAATTTTTTTGATTTTGTTCCATACTTGTGTTATGGGTGTGCTAGGTGAGATCGTTGCCACAAAGTTGGACCAAGATTCTTTCTTGCTGTTTTTAATTATGTATCTTGCTTTAGCACGTAGTTGTTTGAAGGTTAATAAATTTTCTAAAGTATTGTGTTTTTTAAGACGATTAAAGGCATGTTTGGAGCTCTTAATAACTTCGGCGCATTTGTAACACCCGTATATGTTTTAAAAAAAAGAACAATTTAACGCAACAGTACGTGCTCCATACAAAACCACAACAGCGTGGTTGTTATGAAGCTCGACGAATTAACCAAACATTATTTCCTTCGAATATCAACAAAATAAGACCTTTAGAATTTCACGTTCGCAGTCAAAGCCTGGTAGTTTTCGGAGGGCACTAAGTGTAACCGAAACGGTACTTATTGATGCGGAAACGAACAGATTGACGAACGCTGTTCACGTTTGTCAGGGTTAGACGCTATTGTCACATACTAATGCTCATCTTAGTGCATTTCCGTTGAGTCGGATCAAAAGACGCTGCTTGTTTTTATTATTTTTTTTTCATTGGAGGTTACGGAAAGCTGCCGATATATTTATCTATATCTATATACGGTATATAGGAACGAATAAAATAGGGCGAAAATATAAAATATCCGGCGGAAATTTGTAGGAAATGTGGTTTACATATCTCTGCAGATATGTACGGTCTGCCCTCGACTCCCTGGCGACCTGCGAGAGAGGCGTTTCGAGCTTTATCTCGACGATAACTTCTTTGCGGTAGCCCCGCTCGGGGCTCTAAATATGCAGACCAAATCTACAGTAATAAACTTTTGAAAACTAAACGTTAGTTTTTACGAAATCTCAAAATTAATTTTCGCGCATTAAGTAAATACGATAATCTACGAAGAGCTTCGAATTGTAAGAAAATTTCGACCTTCCAAAATTCGTCTACCTATAGATCGTTTTAACCTTAGTAATACTTACACTATTATTTTTATATCTTAAAAACTGCAATATTGCGAGTTTTATTTTATTTGTCGATTTTAATTTTTACACTTGGTTAACGCGTCCTAATTATTATTCTACATCCCTGTTGTATTTAATATTGTTATTAAATACTCTACTGTTACCTATAAGTAAACTGTTCTTTATACTATGACAGCCAGGTTATAAATTTTCTTAAAAATCGTAGCGAACACTACGGTTGAAATCACGCAACGTTGATAATTTTGCGTTTTTTATATATATATAAACAAAGCCGTAAAGTTTTATCGGGGATCATAGCGGTCGCCAGAAAGTTTTTGCCTTGCTTAACAAAAATAAATATTCAAATCGCCCGCTAAATTGTCGCTCCCGCTCTCGAGTTTACTCACCAAATATATCTACATAAGGTCGACGACTTACCTAGAATAAAAATAAATAAATTAGATTTCTCGTTTATATTTAAACAAATCTAAATGACAGAATATCATAAAAAAATATAAGTCATAAATAGTGTAATATGTTTTCAATTGTTTTTCTTATTTCACAACAGAAACCCACCAGCAGATAACTAACGCCCAATAATTTTAAATAGATATAAATATCGATAATTGTCGATATAATAAAAATTAAAAATATTACAGTCGCAGTAATTTACATTGACAGTGACATTTATCTATAAGATAAAAAATGGAATAGCGCGTAACGAATAATTATTTTTAAGGAATTAATATTGCAAATCCAACTCAAATTTCATTTGGAGCTTTTACGGCCGGCGAGAATAGTACGCGCAGAAGGTGGTTTTTCCATTTTCTTAAATAAATCGGCAAAGCGTCTCGCGTTATCTAATGCTTCGTCACAATACCGCGTAAGTAAAATTTGCTCTAAATTATTATTGTTTTAAAATAATTAAAAATACCTAACGGCATTTTCCAAAAATTTGCCGCGTTCATTATTTATTATCTCAATTTTAGTCGGATTCTAACGTTCGCTGCATTTAAAATTTAAAGCAATCTCTATATGTATAAGTATCGGCAATTCAAATTTTACGCACATTATCAATAAAAAGTAACTAGTTGATGACGTTACGCACTTCGTACCTTGTATTTTTACAGTAACAAACTAATAAATTGTAATCCTTCTTTGCCATGTAATATGCGTGCAGTTACTTAAATCATCGCTATAGAATATGTCATTTTCCAAACTTTGACCTGAATTACAAATATACATTCTAGTTATCATTTTATTGATGACCTACATTGGAATAAAATTGGAACGACCTATATATGCAACCAACGCATCATAAAATCATCTTTTTTATTTTTACAACTTGAACCCGCCAAACAGATTATAAAAATCGATTTAATATAATGTTTAAATAATATACAAAAAGTACCTATTTTCCAAAAAAATGCGTTTGTTATCTCGATTTTTTTAATTCTTCGTTTTAGTCGCGATTCTAATGTTCGCATCACTTCAAATCAAAACAATCTTTAGGTAATCCGTACGCGGCAAACGCATTATAAAATCATATTGTCTCTTACACGATTTTTCGTCGAAAATCGATGAGAAAAAGGATTTTCGTTAACTCCCCTACACAAACAACTAGCCATAAAATTGATAAATTCTCGACATTTTCGAGTAAATGAAATTAAAATAGAATACGGTTAATACGGTATGACTTTATTCACTGTAAAAATAAGGTCCTCACGGTGACTTTGAAAAATAATCAAGATGTATCCTCTTATTCTTTTCCACTTTTTCGCTCATAGACAACTATTTTTTATTTAAATCTATTTTATGGCTTTGGGCTCCTCAAGTAGTCAGTCTAATTTGGTGTGGTTTTTATTAAATTTAGTTAGTAAGGGTTAGTATTGAGGTTCAGTAACGTCCAATGGTCCGGGATTCGAACCCGCAGTCGCGAGTACGCCAGAAAGTTAAGTTCTTAGTTAGAAGTTAGTATCTGCTATCCAGCATTTTTGGCAAAACATTTTCATCCATTCAAAAGTACATACATTAATATATCGACGCGAGTTTGGCACATTTACGTCGTAAACTGTCAATTTGCCATAAATGAGTTATTCTGACTATCTTACGCGTCTAAGACAAAGACAATCTGTTAAAATCTTGTACTTAACAGTATTTCGATTTTTTCCACCAGTAAAATGGATTTGTATTTCCGTAAAAGGTATCTGCTATCCAGCATTTTTGGCAAAACATCTTCATCCACAAAAAGTAAATTTTACAGGAGAGCACATTTAGTCGTAGCGCAGCCATAAACAGATACGTTTTACGGAAATACAAATTGATTTTTCTGATGGAAATAATCGTAATATTGTTACCAGATTTTAACAGATTATGAGATACATAACATTAGATGCATAAGATAGTCCGAATAACTCATTTTCTCAAAAATTAATGGTTAAGATGTTCTGCTAAAACTGCATCGATAGTAATATACACTAAATTGGAAAAATTAAAATCAAAATTTAAAACATGGGTAAGTACATGTATCGTATACCTTGTCCAATACTATATGCTAATTCATCGTCATGCAATAAAAAGGTTACTAGATGATGACGTTTCACACAGTGCTGTCACCTCGTATCTCGTATTTTGGCAGTTCTAATAAATTGTAGTCTTTCTTCATACCATCTAATATGTGCGCAGATAAATCATCTATAGAATATGTCACATTCCAAACTTTAAACCGAATTACAAATAAACAATCTAGTAACTTTTTTTTGATGACGTGAATTGCATATAGGTTTGGATAGGCCATAGTAACTTTTTGTTGATGACGTGAACTTCATATAGGTTTGGATAAGTTATAGTCCGAATAACTCATTTTCTTAAAAATTAATGGTTAAGATGTTCTGCTAAAACTGCATCGATAGTAAATAACGTAAATTGGAAAAAATTAAAATCAAAATTTAAAACATGGGTAAGTATATGTATCGATATTAGTGCCTTTTCAACTATACTATAACGATGCGTAATAACATTTATATTTGCCATGGACACAAAGAAACGGATATCCACTAGAAGAAAAAAACCGAAATAAAACACGATTTTTAATAACTAATATCTATTACTATCTATTAATACTATTAATATCTATAACTAATCTCTATTAATTTGAAGTATCGCGAAAAATCACAAACCATCTGAAACGGTCACCTTTTCGATAAATACAATTAAAGGAACAAATTATTTAAAAATTTCCTGTAGATAATAAAACGATGCCTGGTTCAAAATTAGTCGTGCAAATAAACAAATTGATAAAACGAAGGTAAAGCCGAGTTACATGACAATTCGTCTGCATGTGTAGATAGTTCGTATCTCGTTAAATGCCGAACAATAAGAATACACAGATAATATTTCAAGAGATTGATTAAAACTCTCAACTTAATTTTAGTGGACTATAATTGATTAAAAAAAGCTGTCATTAACTAGAAATCTGAATCTAAGTTACTAAATTTTATTTTAAACGAGTCCATTTTTTTAAATATTGTCATATTCGAAATTACCGAACCTATATGAAATTATGTAAATGCTACCCTCTAGCTAAATAAAATATCAAGTACCTTTTCTACATTTTTGTTGAATAAGAACCCTCTCAAGTAACACCAAAGTTCAAAATTTAAACGTCTATTTGCACAAAAAGTTATTACACGCGAACCGAAACGCACAGGCACACAAATAATACGCGACAAACACGAAAAATTAAATAGCTTATAATGCAATAAGAATTGTCGAAATCAACCGTCCGCGTTAAAACTACGAATCGTTCTGAATGCAAGATTTTCTTGTCACCACAAGTTCGCGTTATCTATTTAATAGTTAAGTAAAAATACACGTGCGCAGCTCCGCTCGCTACATTACATGTAGAATAGATATCAAATTTAATTTTAGTTTTAATATTTTTAAATAATTTATTTAAATCGTTTAGTATTCATTACTTTAGTACTACCTAAATAAAAATAATTCTTTTACATAGTAGGCGCCCACTTAATTATTTAATTCGTTAACTAATTTTAAGAAAAAAAAATTAATTCGATATATGTATAATACTTATTTAATAAACTACACTTTTTCGTAATATTATGATGTAAAATATTTTTGAGAATAAAATATTCAAATTAAAAACTCTTTAAATTACCAGCCGTTCTTTTATCATCGATTTGATTCAAATTAAGTAGATATGTATTTTTAAGGGTTAGCTAATAGGCGAGAATAAAAATGTCGAACATTTTTAAGGGCCGTTGACCTAGTTTTTTTTAATAATACGATCGACTTTAAGCGTCGATAAATGCGGATTATATACGCAAACGTTGGAATTAATATAAATCGGTGATATATTAGATATGACCTAAAAATGGACATTTGAATAAGATGTCCACGGATTTTTCACCCTTCTCTGTTTTACTGCCATTTTATTGGGAGTTTTTCTCGAACGATTTCTATTTGATTGTTCTTATGATCGCCATTTGATTATTTTCTCTTCTCATCCAGTATTCGTTATCTTGTTATCAGTTATCTTTTCTACATTTCTACTACCACATACCTGTCCCGTTCAACTTGCATTTACTTACACATATCTTTTTCTTCTTAACTTGAGCAATTCACTGCCCTGCCTTCGAGATAACCCCCAGACGATGCGAAAAAAATTGCGAAACCGGTCGGAAGTCTTAAAAAAGTTTAATTAAAAAGGTTAGTGTAGAATATTAACAAATAAGTGCATTTAAAATTAAATATTTAATTTAGTTCGAGCTCCAGCTGAAACAATTCTTAAGTACTATTCAGCTATGTACCTACATCTTCTTCTTCTTTGTATTCCTTCTGTCTTTTCGGGCATCGGAATGGGATTTCGTGTCGTGTTGTGATGCCCGTTTCTACCACGTTCTCCTATGTCTCGTTAGCAGTTTGATTTCCTCCAAAGACTTTTCCCTTCTTCCGTGTATTTGTTTTGGTCATTTTCTCCTTCGTCTGCCTCTTCTTTTCCTTTTTGCTTTTCCTACTACCATTGCAATTTTTGTTAATCTCTCGCATTTCATTTTTATTATATAACCATAGCAGTTTAGTTGTTTATCTTCATTTTTCTTCTTTATTGGATCCCGTTGCTCACTAATCTGTAGTGTCCAATTTTCGCTTGCGTTATTTTATTATATAGGTACATATGTTTATGTTAAATTCATAATTTTGTGCATAATAAATTGTTGTTGATTTATTAGCTATATTTATTAGTTTCGCAATAACATTATCCAAGTTATTCATACGTTGTTATTCTTTTTTAAAGGTTTTTCTTTGCATTTTATGTCTTTGTTGTTTTCGTCGTCCCTTTGTTTTTCATTTACTATCACCGTTTTCGTCTTTTCTGCATTTACTTCCATATCTTTAGGTTTTCTATTTCTCTTGTCCGTACATTTATCGGTCTCTGCATTTTATTTCTTTCGATCGAGCCGATACGAAAACGGATATTCGGCCCTCGAAAACGGCCGGACACGCGAAAATTATTATTCGCGTTCAATAATATAGTGCAAGAAAATTCGACTGCATTACTTTTTCGAGTGCTTAACAGAGTTTAATATCGTATTACAAATTTCAACGAGTCAGCCAACCGTTCTTTCCGCATGATGCGCCTCGCTTGCATATTAAGGACGCCCTTGCTCTTAAGACCCCGTAATTAGCGGCCCGAAAATAAACACAAGCGTAGCCGGAGTTCGGACAGGGGCAGCTCTGGCAGGAATTCGTAGGCTACCGGAATTCTAGCGTGACTGTAAGCAGAGTCCGAAGCTTAGGTCCACTAATCACTTCTCTAATCACCGGAGTAATATCGTCAGATAACAACCCAGAACAATTCCTAATATGCGCAAGATATGCGATAAAAATAATCGGGACGATATTACCTGCCAATATGGAGGATTAATGGGAACATTGTTTCAATAAGCGGACGCTTAAGTACCTCTCGCCCATTGTTGACCGTCTTAGAATTGGCCGTTGTGTTCTAATTACTTCCGGATTAATTTCACTTGTTGGGGGATTTGTTTAATTTCCAGATGCCCTTCTTCTTTTATATATATAAATATATGAAGGAAAAAAACGTTCTCCCGCTAAACCAATTTGTTAACAAAAACGGAACGGCCGTCGTGTAATTTAATAAAATAAGTTAAATGTGACGTAGCGTGTGTACATTTTCCCGTTACGTATACGGCCAAAGCAACATATTTAGCATGCAAATATAACTTCTGCAGTAAATTTCGTTGGCCGACCTCTTCGGCGGCGGAATGTCCGAAGTCCGACGAGGGATCAGATTTCAGTAGTCCAGTCGGTTTAAATGGCGTAATCGAATTATGCCGGCAAAGTGACGGGACGTGTACGTCTCGTCTGCCTGCAAATTAAATCGTTCTTTTCTTTTACATAATTACCTCTTAACTTTGCTCTTCTGGCGGTCCACCGTATGTGAATTAACCCGACTCGACTCCACTTGATCTAATTATTCCATCCGCAGCCGAGCTCTAAGCTAAAGGCTAAATAACGCGTCTTTAATCTCGTCGTGCAGAGACATTAGCAGAGCTTTCCCCGAGCGCACTACTCTACGACATCCGCCCTCGCCCCTTCTCGCCCACTTCGAGCAAAAGGGTATCATTTACCTACCTACTATTTTCCTACATTTGTCAATCGATCTACGTAGATTATACGCAAGTTCCTAATACAAACTCTATTAACGAATTAAATATTTACCGTTTTTCTAAGTGGCTCGAGAACATTATTCGTCCGCAACGGCGACGTCGAAATTTCTTTTAATATCTTCCCGTATTTGATAAGGCGTAACTTTAAGGTCTACTTTTAATTCGACTTTGTGGTGAAGTTAAGAGATAAGTATACGATAAACGTGTATCGCGTTGCATTAAAAAATATAAACAAGTTATAAAGTACCTATTGGGAGTTTGAAAATTATCTACCCTATTACGTTAATTGACGAAATTTTATTGCAATTTTCATGACTATCGGATTTTCTTCCTTTATTACAAGCCGCTATTGGAAAATATTATCGAGGGCTTTACCAAATATCTACGTTTTGGCGCTAATATGTATTTTTTTAGGGAATAATCCCCTTCACGGCCGGGAAAAAAAATTTAAAAATTCGACGAACCCAAAATTTTTTTCAGAAATAAGTACTTAGTTGCAATTTTTAATTCGTACGAGAATTTTCTGAACACTCGATTGACGATCGAAGTTTTTCACCGAGCAATCCGAGGATTACGGATGTTGCTTTCGAAAATTAAAATACGACTAACTCCTCGTATTTAGGTTTCGAGGCAGTTTTTGACGGGAAAAGTGAAAATCCTCGCACTCAGGTTTTAAGGTAAATAATCTCGATAGTATCTGCCGAAGTACGTACATTCAGCCGCAGTTAATGTAATCATCACACTGCAAGACATATGTATATAAACATCTTACGGTAAGAGCTTGTTGTGACGACGTGTAGACGGTTTCCTTACCTCATATTTATCATGCTGTAATATGTTTACTTTAAACACAATCCCAACACCTGTTACTCGCGCAGCCAGACACATTTAACGCAAACAATACAAGCATTTCGGATGTCGATTTGTGACAAAATGCGAGTGCGCGACATCGACAATTTACGTGGAGCGATCGTCGCGAAATTAACGCGAAAAATCGGATTTTAAAAATCCTCGACGAGCATCGTTTCGGACCAATACGCACACCCGCCGACCGAAGGGTCCACAAATCTCGTCCGAGGCGAAATTTTGTTTTCGAGACAAAATCCATCGCGCTTATCTATCGCGTTCGTAGCAAAAGTCCAACTTGCGTCCGATCATAGGATAGATATTAAATAACGAACTAAGCAAACAATAACACGATACGAGAGCGCTAGAAGTGTCCAGACAATTTCGGTCCGCGGCAGCGACTCTCGTCGAAAAAGTTTCAAGTACTGACTGGCGCAAATCCGGCTCGTAATTTCGTTCGCGAGAACGATAAGTAATGAAATTTTATGTTATTTTTCGGATTTTGAAAATGTTCGTGCTCGCATTAGGCCGTGTTTACACCGCAGAGATAATTCCAATATCTATAAAAATAATGAGGGAAAACTTTAAGAACCGAAGTGGTCAAGAAGAAATACGATTCCACGTCTCGAACTGTAATGTTATCTGCAAATGGCCGACCTCCGATAACGATAAATGTTATAGTTCTGTTTTTATTAGAAAAGGATTTCGAGCGACCGGCCAGATATAACTTCCTTAACAAATCTCGATTTTTACAATCGAACAGGAGACGAGCCGGTCCATAATTAAAATCTAACCGGATCGCTCGAATCTCAATTAAAATCGCAAATAGAAGAAAAACGTGCCGAATTACCTCCAACGCAAAAGAATCCGTAAAAGAAAGAGAACGAAAATATTTTCAGTGTCTGACAAAGTTACACAAATAGTTAACAAAGTAAGTCTTCAAAGTATCAAAAACCTAAATTATTCCAAGTTCAGAAGTTACGATCTGTAAAAGTTTTAAACTGTTGCTGAAAGTATAACAAGACTAAGAGTTGAAAAACTATGCGGTGTATATAGTTAGAAAAGCATTTTTATGTGTTTTAAGGGAGTTTAATATTGTCGAAAAATTTTAACGATTTTTATCGGTTTTTTTTTGTAATTTATACCTATGTATATTTTAGTATGCAAATGCTCATAAGACGATTATTCACGCAAAACGTTGTTTTTCGAGGTTAAATTAATCATCGGCCCATTTCCAAACCTCTAAACGTGGACTAAAATATCAGTCACATATTTATTAAAATGTTTAACGTTAGATAGTGCGTAATCCGGGGCGTTTAGGAATTAACGTCGCGAAATAAAATTACAGGTAGGTCGTCGAGATTAATACAAATAAAAAACCTTAGTAGCTTTTTTGGATTTGGACAAGTTTAATTTTGAGGGGGAGGGGGCGAATTTTGTACGGAAAAATTATTAAAGAAATTTCTCGTTAAACTTCAGGAAGTGACAGCATCGGTTGCTGTGGCATATACTCAAGCTTACTAAAATAATAAAAAGGAACCCGAACGGTCGAAAATTATAAATAACGTTACGGCCGTTGCCATCTACTATTTTATGCTTTGCTTGTTTACACGTTAAAGTTACGTGTAAAACGTTATCTACATTTAGTAGACAAAAAATGCAATAGTATGGCACATTGGTGAAGAGCGACCCATTAAATAAAAGCTCGATAATGTAAAAAAGTTTGGGGTCACAAGTACCAGCAATTAATTGTGTTTTTCACTAGAAAACGGGTACGTGGGATGCTTGTCCCGAATATCACAAATAAAGACAAAATATAAAACGTTAATTAAAATACGTAAATTGCAGTAAAACAGAAATCAAACCATTGTGGAATAATTTTTTTAATACAGTCCTTGAACATTTTGGGTGTTTATTTTTATCTGTGACAAACGTTTGCCTTGCCAAATCGGTTCGTGGCCTTCGTTTTACGAAATTAAGTTTTAAATTATCTTTCGGCATAACGCGATTATCTAATCAAAGTATGCGTAAAGCCCTCAAACGAAATAACGCCATATCGCGATTAATACAAAAAATACCAAACAAATCTAAATAATAATTACCTATGTAGGTAATGCTAATTAACCAAAAGTTTAAATGTCCAATAATGAACAAGCAAGTTTGTAGACGAACTCGCTTACAAACTAAATAGTATTTATATATTCGTATGAAATGTACGCGTAAGTGTTTAAAATATAATAATCTAAATATCATTTTGGCAATATCAGGTGACTAACGTCGGTAATTTACTTGAAAATTGGTAGGGAGTACAGTTATGATAACGATGTTAGAACGGTAAAACATTTCTTTCAGAGGCCAAAGGAAAAACCCCACAAAAAACTCTGAATTTTCACGTTATGCGTCTCAAAGTGCATTCTTTTTCATTTTTCTCGAAAAAAATACATCTTTTTAAAAATTACATTTACTAGAGAAATATTATCACGAGTATTTTTAAAAGAATTTGAATCTCGAATCATATTGAATCTTTGGATGAAACTACGACCGTGCGCCACTCATTGTCAGTCTTAACACAGAAAAAAAGATATTTAAATCAAACAAGCATTTGTTTAAATATATCGCGGATAAATTCGGCCCCAAATCGAAAGAAAAATATATTTAGCTTAAAAACGTACGTTTATTTAAATTAAAGCGGTTATTCTTTTACCCATATTTAAACAAACGCACACCTTTATTTTCTCCGTGTAGATAAAATAAAGGGAAATTAAAGTTTAAATGTTAACTTCGATTTAAAATACTACCAATATAGAGTGTCTATAATATGTTTTCGCGCCCTCCCCCCAAATTAAATTACGTCTAACAATAACTATCTAAAAAAGAAAAAAATGTGTGCTCTAGGGGCGAGCCATAGAATTGGAAGTATTTATCACAGATTATGTGTGAATATCAATTGCCCTATACGAACCTAAGTTTGGTATATTTTAGTTCGAGACAAGAAAATGTCGCTTTTCGAAACTAAAATGATTTTAAATTTTTGTAACGACTTTCTTTGACCTTCTTCTAGGTAGTACATTTACGTTTGAACAAAACCGGCCTATTTTGACAGAAAACGCTAATTTCGTTTAAAAATTAAAATTTTCCCACTAACGATAAATATAGATTATTCAAAAATTACCAAACATTTTTAATTAGATAGTTACTTTAGAGACAAGCCTGTTGATAATAATTAGGTCAGTTGAGCACCTAACGTATTGTGCTATAAACGATTTTTGTAACTAAATACCTACCCTTAACTAGAATCGCTTTATTTATAATCTTAAATTGCCAGCTAACCCTCAACTACATACATATACAGGGTGTTTCATTGAGGACGGTCTGCCGGTACAAGACGATAAAAGACCTCACTAGGTATCAATTTGACCCCCCCCCCCATATGTGTTAGTGTACAAGTTACTTAGATTTTAATGTATTTTTAGCTCCGGTTTTGCTTACAAATTTCGTTATTCTGCCTAAACTGTTACTGTGGCCCCAATAATGGGCCTATCGAACCAAAAGTAAGTATTGCGCCAAAATAATTACCTTTCAAGAATTTGATTAAACCAAAAATTATTCCTCGACTTTACAACACTCTGGCGAAAATTAAAAAGATAGAAAAAAAAATTAATGTTCATTTTAAAAGCTTCTCCACTTTACCGGCAATCGACCCTATAAATTTAATTTAACTTAACCCCAAGACTTAACGTCCGAAAATTGCGCGCAAAGTTAAAAAGGCGAAAATCCCACTTTTTAATTTTAATCGAGAACATAATTCGACGCGAGATAAGTTGTTGCGGATGTTATTGGTACTTTGCAACGCATATAGTACCAACATTTATTTTATTCCGGTCGTTAAGCTTGATTTTTCGCCTAAAAAAATTTTAAAGAGGTATACCTAAAGCTAAAGTAAATGTTTTCTCTCGACAACATTGACCGATTCTACTGTCTTGGAGTCCGTTGTTGGGTTACGATTACAAAAAACAATCACGGCACTAGCCAGAATAACGAAATTTGCAAACACGTATGGGGGTCAAATCGATGTGTATTGAGGTCGAAATATCGAAATGAAATGAAATATCCTGTGTGTGTGTGTGTGACGTTGCTCCGCCATAAAGATATGTTTTTAGTTATTTTTCGTTTAAGAAAGTAATACCCACTTTCGGTAGTTTTTCATTTTCAAGTAATTTTAACCATTGTGTACTTGTTAACCTCAACGTGATCGTTACCATGGTAACAGACTGACGGCTAAACTTAATCCTAAACATCAGATCTCGAATTTGTGACGTTTTTATTTAAGGGGATACCAGCGGTCGTTTAAACTACAAATCTCGTTATAGAAATATTGAAAATAGGCAACAAATATTACAAGAAGGCCGTGCAAATAATTAGTTAGTTTTTTCATCGTCACCGCCTTCTTGTGTAGTGAACCAATAGAATATTATTTATCCCATTTTAGGATAATATTTCAAAATACTTGTGCGATTTCGACGCGCCGATAATGATAGAAGATCTTTTTACAGATATTTTCTTATAACGAAACTGGTAACGTTTAGATACTACCGCAGCTTACTTAGCGAATTTCCTTTTTATTCTATTTATTTATATCTATAAATACATTGCGTTTAAAAAAGTTCTTTCCATATGAGAAGCTCTATTTATTATTATTTATAGTGTTTTGGTTTATAGTTGATGTGATAAATACTTTTTGTCGTCGCATTTTATTTTACATAGTCATTGAAACTCTTTATTTAAAAGTTTTTATTGTTTAATGCATTTAATTTACGTTATTTTCTAACCCTGTTCGTATTATTTAATACGAGTCAATTGTTTGATATAATAGTCTATTAAACATAAGAACAAAAATGAAATAAATATGCAAGTATTTTACTAACTTTAAGGGCGTACGGTCCCTATTGCCGCCAAACGATAATCCGTAGATGGCACTGTTAGTGAATTTTAGAGAAATTTTAAACAGACCATCCTTCTTGGTTGAAATAGCCTGCCTCTGTAACGTCGTAAAATCTACCTGTTTTGAAGCTAAGGGTATAAATGTTTAGATACGGTGTTTTTACATTAAAACGTATTCGAAGACGATTTTAAAATTCGCAATACAAAAGTTAAGATTTAATGTTAAGTACAGGAAAAATCTGAGATTACTGATCTAAAAAACTGATTTATTTAAAGTTCGCTAATAAATAATCTACTTTAATTTTAATTGAAATTAGAAAATTAATTAATAATTAATATTATTATTATGATAACAATATAAATAGGGCGTTCTCGAGGTTATTGAATGCGAACGGATCTCGGTAATTGTATTGTTATCAAAAATGTTGTTTTTAAAAATAGTAGATTTCACATGTGAAAAGTATTACATTAGGAAAATTGTAATTTAAGTAGATGTATTTTAAAAGAACATGTCTCGTATAAATTGTAATAATGTTTAATTTAATTTAATAATGTAAAGTTAAATAACTTTATTAAATTTAAAGTTAAATTAAAGTTAAATAATTTTATTAAATTTTCTTTTCGATAACTGCATATAAAAGTTTATTCTTATTGTTTCTGTTACGCGAAATGAGGTATTCTGTGAACGGAATGCGAAATGACAGTTCGGGACGCGAAATATTATAGATTGTTATTATCATTAACCTCAAATTAATTAATCGTAAATGTCAAACTTTCTAATCACATTTTTACTAATTTTGGGACAGTTATCAAAAAAATATTTGATACACGATTGCGAAATGCTTTCGCATTCTCAAATGATTTATTTGCTCGCTAGCGCTCGCAGAAAAACTTTTATTCTCGAATGCAAATATAATACAATAGTAATATTGTATAACTAGTGCCAAAATATCCACCTTTCCGCACGTGTTATGCTTTTTCGACGATCACAAGTATTTTTATTGAAAAAAATTGATTTTTGCCGTTTACGAAAGTTCGTTTGACATTTTAATAAAATGTCATTTTACATTTAAATTGTCATTTAAATGACATTTTAATAAAATGTCAAATTTGATAATAAAACAGTTTATGCGTAAAGTAATTGCATGACAGTGTAGAAGACTTTGATTGACCGTGTGCAATGATCGCACACGGGCTGCAACGTTTTCGATTGGCTAACGAGTTTCTTTACGCACGGTCAGCCTATTTGTTTGTAATGGTCAACTTTCCATAACATTTATTGGTGTGAAATTATGCACTTTTCATAATGGTCGTCGGAAAATGTAACTTTCCGTACTAATAATGTAGGTAATATATCAATTTCTAATATTTTTATTTGTATTACACCACCAAAGTTTTATAAATATGTACATGTAAATAAAGACCATTTGTTAAATAATGACGTCAAAAGTAGAAGGTGCCATATATAAAAAAAGGCAATATCGTAAGAACTTCAATTGCAAAATAGTCGTCAAAAAACTTAGTTACAAAATAGCAAGAAAAAAGATCAAAATTGACGTATTCCAATGATCTTGCGAATTCCTCATTGTTAATTTTCTCAAATTTAAAACATTTTATTGGTGCAATATACGATGTAATGTGATAGCTAATCGTGATTAAAATTTTGTTAATCACGATTCCGTTTCTAAAATGTATGTAAAATGTCATATACTAACCGTTTATTGATGTTATAATAAATTATGTCTAAATTCACAATATTGACTTAAAGGACTTAAAAGGAGAACGTTTCGCTTGATTTATACTGTTAAGTGACCAATGCTCGCGTTAGATTTTTAGGTTGTAAAATTTATGATCTTTTACAATAAAAATAGGGAGGTCTAGTCATATTACCCAGTATTTAACAATAGTTGTGGGACGACCCACAACCATTGTCCGATATTGGGCGTCAACATTTAAACCAAAAATTAAAATTTCCAACAACCCGCTTTTGATTATTTATAAAAAATTGATGTAAAAACGAAAATGATCATCAGAAGTGATTCTTAACGGCAAGACGTGCTAAAATTTCTCCAATTTATTCAAATGATCGTTAAAAACACACATTGAAATTTTAAAAAATTGCGAGGCAATTATTTAATTAAAATAAGTATTTATTAAGCAAAAGAGCACGTTGTGCGGTAGAGGGAATGTTACGTTACCCACTAGTTATTAATTTGCAAACTTTGGTTACCCCAGTTTTGAGTTATGATTGCAGTAAAATTGTACTTTTTACACATTCATTAAGGTTTTTAAAGGTGTTATGGAAATGATAGATTTTTTTAAGTATTTTTCTGTGAATCAGAACATTGTAATCTATGGAAAACGTAATTTATTTCATGAAAATATCAATCTTTTTATTTGGGATGTACCGCCTTAACAATATTGAACATGACTAATACCTATTATATACCATACCTATTAACAAAAATTATGTACCTATTTCTACTAAAATATTTAAAAAGGTGCCTATGTACAGTTATTTCTTACAGATGAATGTACGAAATAAAAACAATGTTTAAATTACTTACATATTATAGCTTATCCAAACCTATATGATGTTCACGTCATCGATACAAGGTTACTAGATGATGACGTTTCACACAGTGCTGTCACTTCGTACCTCGTATTTTTACAGTTCTAATAAATTGTAGTTTTTCTTGATACTATCTAATATGTGCGCAGGTAAATCATCTATATAATATGTCACTTTCCAAATTTTAAACCGAATTACAAATAAACAATCTAGTTACTTTTTTTTGATGACGTGAATTGCATATAGGTTTGGATAAGCCATACCTATAGATATTTTATGGTGAACATTTTTAATAGAGGTAGAAAAATAAACAGTTACATTATGTGTATTTTTGTCTTATATTGGATAATTTTATTATTTATTTATTTGAGTCACAATTTTGAATATATGAAGAATTATTTTTTTTATTGATTTGTTATTCGTGAATATGTTTTGTTTTTTATTTGAATTGTTTGTTAATGTTATTAATATATTAATAGACTTTATTTCCAATTATTAGCGTTAACAGCAACAGCAACTGTATTATAACAGCAATTGTAAAAAGCAAGCTGATGTAAATATCGACGTAGATTTTCCAGAAGGGCGTGACCCACAAAAGTAAATTTTACCGGAGAACACATGTTGCGTTGTCATGTAGCTATTAGAAGATACGTTTGGCGGAAATACAAATTGATTTTTCCGGTGAAAAAAATCGAAATATTGTTACCAGATTTTAACAGATTATGTCTTCATTTAATTCAATAATTAATTTTAATAGAAAGTATGCGTTACGCCTTTTTGACAAAATGCCATCGATATTATCTTTTTATAGATAGGTAATCTCTTAGTTTTGTATACACTTTTAATGTGCACAAAGCCAAGAATTTTTAAGCCATTTAAAGAATTATTTCAATCATTTTAAATCCCAGGCCAGTTTAAGTAGGTAGGTACCGACCCGTCGTTGTTAAGTACCCCGCAATAAATAACAAAGTTGATTTATGAACTCAAACAAATTTGATTTTAGTAGGTTCTCTTTTGCTCTCACGAAATTCTCATAAGAGCGTTAATTAAAGATTGCGGCTTTATTTATAAATTAACAAAATTGGCGCAATGATAATAATTATTCGTCACATTAAGATGAATCGATTGATATAAAAAAAAATCGATTTGAGTGGTTCCTATTTTTCCATATAAAGTGTGCGTGGTCCTTTGACAAATTCATCACGTAGATAACACACATCAGGATATTTATTAGCGCTTCTAAGGGAATGTACATAATTCCAAAATACCTTCAAATTATCAGGAATTGAACACTGCATATAAATAATTAATATAATTAGAAAAATCCAACGTGAATTTCATTTTACATTATTTACGCAGGCTTTTAAATTTTAATAATTGTATAAAAACACGAGTAAAAACATAGTATCAACGCAATCAACAAAATTTATTATGCATTTATTAATTTATAATTTATTCAAATTATTTATTTGATTTATTTATAATTTATTCAAATTATTTATTTTATTTATTTATTTATAATAGGTATACATAAATATAGGTAGTATAAGTATTCGTATCAATTATCCTGTTTAAATAGTTTTTAAATAAATTTTCGCTGTCAATTACTTCGCTACACGATAGATATAGTTTACAGATCTTGATCTAAATTTAGAATTTACCACTTCTCTTTCAATTTTACGCCTTCTGAAAAGAATACGCCTGTCTTGTAAGACTGCCATCTTTTCGAATAGTACTGAACTAAATACCGATAAATACACAAAATAACGATATTTCTACATCGAAAAAAACGCAGTTAGCATCAAATTAGGTACATTATTTTTTTACTATTGATTAATCTAAGCATTGCCTATCGTATACAGCAATATTGGAGTTGTAAATAATTTTTATTTGTGAAATAATGAACGTTTTCTTTAAACAGCAGTTACCAAAAATTAATGAATTATACAAAAAACTAATCATTCGGCACCCTCCATCTTACTTTTTTTTATAACTGTATAAAGTTTTATAATTATCAGACATCATTTAACTAGCAAAAATTGAAAAATAATTTCCATATTACTAGTTTTTCTATGGACAAACTTTTATTTATAGTTTATCGCTATTATAAACCGATCAGCACCCCGGCTCATGTAAATACGAACAATTTGATATATAATTTGACTTAGTTTAGTTACAGGAATTAAGAATTATTGCAAAAATATGATTATTGTGTGCGCTGGTATCCCCTTAACCACGAAACAATTGCGAAACGCATTTCTCAATTTTAAGATTAGCTTTTCAAGTTATGTGGTGGTTTCAGCACAAATTGCTAGACAACAAATAAAATTGCCGATCGAAAACTGGTCTGGGACTGCTACTTTCGACCGTTCGATCGTCTTGGATTTGAAAACGTTTTTGTTTTTAATTGAAAAACGATGCCTTCGAGTTAAAGAAAAACAAACACTATTTCGTTTTTAACTTAAACGCGAGATTTTCGAATTTTGTTTACGGTTTGAAAGAAACTGGGCCATTTACCTCGTAAATATAACCTGAAGTGAAATGTCACATATAAATAATGTTCAGATAAAGACGAATGCATGTTTACATTCGACGATAAATCTGCCAAGTACGGCGCAATTACATTCTATTATGATAAAAATGCTTACTATTATTATTTTAATTGAACTTATAACTGAGTCGTTGAAACAAGTTTCATTTCTTTTCGCAACGAACGTATTTTTGTCGAAGTCCGAAAATAACAAGTTCGTTTGTTTTTTTTTTAAAGAAAGTCCGTATTTCTTCGGGTGCATCGTCGGTAACAAATTTAATTGTCGTTTAGAGATATTTCCATTTAATACGGTTCGCGTTCATCCAATTTAGGAAACGCCGTTAAAATCGATAAAATACAAAGGGCACGGAAAAATTGCCTGGCAGCAATAAAAGTGATGAACAACAGTTAACGTTATTTATTCGTAAAACTATCTAAAAAACGTCTATCATGTTTTCGGGTCAACGAATAACTGATTTTTCCCGAAATGCTTTGAATTTAATTATTCTTTTTTTTTTAATAAAAACGTGCTCGCGTTGTTAACGAAAAAACGGTATACATTACGATTCGAAAAAAATTCAGATTCATGTGTATCTACTTATTATACGGCACAGCCCGAGCTGACCTCACCGTAGCATAAAGCCGCCTTACCGCGAGTATCGTTTTAATCTAAACGGGATAAAGTGTCTTAAGCATTTAATTATCATTTTCGGACTACCTGTTTCGCAGAGAGGGCGAATTCGAAAAGAACGGAAGACATTAAAGCGCAATTAGTCGAACGGTCCGTAATCCGACGTCATTAAGCTTTTCGTTGTGCACGTTAGACGAAATTCTGATATTATGCAAACACCTCTCACCTGTCCATCGAAACGAGGTCAGCGTAGGTTTTTTTGGAAAGCGTCGCGTGCGTCGACGTGAACCGCCCCGGCCTGGAAGCGTCGGTAGCGCCATTGGCGTCGCGCAGCCCGCCTCCGGGACGCCGGACCAGCAAACAGTTCCCTATGTAACCGTGGGAGTGAATCTGACGTAGCTACCGCCTTCGCTACTACTCGCACATACACACTTTTTCTAGTATTTCATAATTTTTCACGAGTTAGAAAAAAAAAATCGAACGATTCTTGCCGGCCGCTTGCGACCCCGCAGTCCGAAATTTAAGCGGGAAACTGTTTGGTACAGTTTCTGTTGGGTTCGCTCCAAGTTAATCGACCCCTCGAAAAGTTTGCCAAACTTTTTCAACATTGAAATTTGTGGGGAAAGTTGCTTAAATGAAACGCTACGTCGAAAATTTCAACCGAATACAATTGAAATGCCGTTGTTAAGTGTAATTTTAATGAATACATATACTTTTAGTGATATTTGTTTGCGTCAGTTAATTAATATTTTAAAATTTAATTTAGAGAAATTAATATTTTCGTCGAGGGAGAAAAAAAATGAGGCAGAAGGAAACTTGGTCGAAGCGGCCGCTAAACGAAAATTAATCCGAACGGCCGCTTGTTAATTAAGACCGTGTCGTGCACGCGTCGAAAAATAAAGAAACCGTTTTTGTTCAAAAAAAAAACGAAAAAAAAAGAATCGTTTTAAGTTAGACAGGTTACGTGGAATAGCAAAATTAGGCCGGATTTATTTATCTAACGTTACAAATGCGAAAACATAAACGTTTGACGAATTTAAATCCAGATCGTCAGAGAAGGACATATTACAAAGGATTTCGGTATTACTCCAAATAAGTATAATTGATTATCGTAACAGACTTTGAACTAAATAAGTATCTCGAGCGAGAAGGCCGAAGTTGCGCAACTTTTTTCTTATTGATCGGAGTGAACGGTTCTTGCGTTCGATGAATAAGAAAGAAGCTGGCGAGCTTAATATTTTCCAACTCCCACGCATATGGCTCGCATTATTCTTTTTCACGAAACGTTACAAAACAGGCGAAAACAGTCGCTCGTAAATTTTTAGGTACTTGCATGACGACGACGTTATCCATTACATTAGCGATTATTACTTGCTGTTAAAGTCGTAAACGTGGAACTAAAAGTTTGCCGTGTATATATATATACGTGTGTTACATTATTTCGAGTTGTTTTTATCCCCGATTCTTAATATGTTTTGATGTTAAAAATTAAAAATAAACGTACCTATAGGTGCTATATATTAACCGCATTAATTTGTCCACTTCCCTGCAATTTAAGAAAGTTTACGAGAAAGAGTTTGTTCGTTTGCGTATATAACCTTATTTTAATGTTTGAATCAAACGAATACGTTTGGGATTATAAATAATCTTATTTATATATTTAAAAAGTTAGGAGGTGGTGCGTATGGAGTGGGGCATGCGTTTCTCCTACTATAACCTACTTGCTATGACATAACAGATTATTTTAATATTAAAAGCTGTTGTGTGTCGATGACTATTTAAATGTAGTTTCTCTATGCTTACGCAACTTAATTTTTTTGCGCAAACCAAAATTAATTTATATTTACAATTGACTTATGTATAAGTAACGATTCATATAAAAAAACATCAAGATTAAAACACCCAAAAAACATTGAAAACAATCTCCAAAAAAAAACAGTTGCAAGTTACGTTATATTAGATGTGTATCTACAATGGCGCACCGAGAGCCTAAAACATCAAAACGTTTCGACATCAAATTCCGTTAATATTAAGTATCTAACGTAAATTAAATAAATGAACGTCTGTTTTTTTTTTATATGAAACCTTTCTTCCCCGAAACTCTTCCCTAAAACCCCCCCAAACACTATTTCTGGTTGCACCACTGTATTATAGATAAATTCCAAAAAAGTTCTGCTTATTATTTTATGCACCTTCACGACATTTTTTCCAAATAAAACTTGTGTATTTTAAAAAATAAGGGTATTTTTTAACGTCCCTCGTATACGAAAGGCTACATTCAAATTTTGACATGCGTACTTATAGTATGGAACTATGCAGAGATTTTTATAAAGAATAACATTTTCTGAGAAATTTCAAATAAAAAAGTTTTCCATTTGTGTCCAACTTTATGCCGGTCGCTGTACAAGACGAATTTAAAAAATGAAATATTAACGACATGCATTTAAGTAAATATGTTACTTTCTTAAGGACGAATAAGGACGAGTATGACTATAACATGTTGCTTGTCTATTATGTTTTCTATTTATAGCTACTCTTTAAGAAAAATACCTACCTACCAACTTTACAAACATTTATATCTATGTTAAGTATTACTAACTCTTTCCGAAAATAAGTGTCCGATTAAAAAATAATACGTCTAGGTAGTTCTTTAAATAATTAAACCGAAAAATGTATTTATTGTTTATTTCTATATTATCAAGGAAGGTTAGGCAGGTGGAAATCTCAGAAAAACTTGAACTTTGCAGGATTGTAGTACTAGTCAACCCCAATCAAGAGTCGTATTCCGTTCGTGCTCTTACGCGGTTGAAGAGGGTGAAATCTAGCCTTGAAAATTGGATTTTTTCGATTTTGCTTATTATCTGTGAAACAAGAGCTATCGCCAACAAACTATATATTTTTGTAAATGTCTGTTTGATTCAACAACATTATGATTCAAAAATTAGGGGTGAAAATTTTATGGGATGGCACTGTGCGTCCGATGCGGACTAGTGGACGCTTAGCTGTCGCTGCGACTGCCACTTGTCTGTAACAGACTATAAGAAAAAAATTAGAAACTTCCAAATTTTTCTTTGTATTTCCTAGCTTTTGCTCGTTATCGTTTTCACCCTATGGCCAATTTCCAGCGTAGATTTTTCCGTTGACTGCGAACTTCTATTATTACATGCCTATACCTACGCAAGGTAAAATTTCGTTTGCGAAATTGGACCGTTGGATGTTTAAGGGGAGCCCTAACTGAGACCCTAACCGAGTCCCTATCCAACCCAACCCTAACCAAGCTCGATTTTCAGAGAATTTGTGTTAGAGCTTAAAAGCCCATGCATTTACACTTTATAAATACATGGAGAGTTAGTTGACAAAGAAATATCCTACTTTTCCTCATCGCATTAATCCTTTTTGTTTGTAATCCTTTTAGAGAACACAACACTCGCGCACTCACACGCAAAAACGCCTTATTAACCGAACGAGCACTCCTCGACCACACGTACAATACGACGCCGTAATTTAAAATTCAAACTACCAAAACGAGAACTACCGCTCTGTACCACTAACGCGAAGCGTTTTTGCAAGAATTCTATATATAAATGCATTCGAAATCTCACTTTTATTTTAAAAACATTCAGTTCGCACTCCGATAAGCTATGAAAGTAGGCGGTGCACATGTTTTATTAGTTGTTTTGTATTTTATCGGTCGCATAAAAATGCGATTAAACTTTTATCTGGTTTATGGTATGTTATAGGGAAATTTTAAATGCTTAAGGGTACACGAATAGTTTTTAAATCAAAAATAGAGTAAATTTACAATTTTGCGGTATAAAAAGCAGTTGATAGTGATTATTCAAATAATTTTACTGCATAAAAATTATATAATTTTAGAATAAATTTCCTAAAAAGTACATATTTTTAAAATTTTCAGTCATTATCTCCATATTTTTTTTTATCAAACTCTACCACGACCCCTGTAATAGCCCCAAGCTCCCATCGCGCAAAAACCTACGTCACAACACTACTAAAATTTTCTTAGTGTGTTTAAGGGATGACACCACTTGGGATTTTCATCCCTAATTTTTATATCCTAATGTAAGGTGAACAGCCTTTTACAAAAATATATAGTTTGTTGGCAATAGCTCTTGTTGCTTCACAGATAATAAGTTCCAATTTTCAACGGAGGATTTTACCCTCTTAAACCGCGTAAGAGCACGAACGGAATACGGCTGGCTAGTAGGGTTGACTACTTGCAAAGTTACAAATTTTTCCGAGATTTCCACCTGTCTACAGTTCCTTGTAAGTAAAACGTACTATACGTACGTACGACTTTTTTGTCCCTTGTGAACAAGTTTATCATTGTTGTTCAATTGTAAAGGAAGTCGATAGACAATCCAGACGGTTTTCTGTTAAGAAATTAAGTTTTTTTCTTTGTGTTAAAACTATTCGTGAGCTGTTTCAATATTCATATTTAGCGTAAAACGGTACTTATAAAAAGCGTGGTAAAATCCTACCCACCAAAAATTTTAACTTAAGCACAACGACCTTGTTCAATTCCATTCTATATTTGTAAACATCAACTCTAATAAACTATAAGTATATGACGTTAATTTCGTCAAAAGTGATATCGGATACTTATTTTATAACAGAGGTGTGGTATGCTGTTCAGTACCAAGTACCAGCTACACCTACAACAAAAAATTATAAAAGTACTAAAATATCCAGCTTCAAGATTGAGATATTTTTTGATAATAAACATATCTATACTTTATCCAACTGACCGACAGATTTAAGCATCAGCTTTAAAACTAGAGACAATCTGATAAAACCGATAGCCAATTTGAAATTAACAACATAAAATCACCCTAAACCTGCTCTCTAATAACGATCACAATAAAATCACTGTTGACCAGTGTTATTAAATAAAACAAAACTTTAACGATTCAAATTCAGTTGGGTATTGTACTCCTAAAACAAATAGTTCTCGACATATTCTATATAGGACAAATACTATAATTTGTTCAAAAATTCTAACTTTTCCGCCTTTTTTTCGTACTGTGGGAAATCGAAGCAGTTTTAGCTGAAATTGATGTTGAACAGCTTTCCGAAGAATTTCCCTTTGATAATAAGACAAACACCGATGTAGCAGCTTCTCTTAATTGTTTCCTCGATTATTTTATTAAGTAGGTATTACCAAAAATTGTTTTAAATTTTTTTGAGCTTACTCTCCGGAGAGACCGACGGACGGTACTTTTAAGGTACGTATCGTACGTACGTAAATAAATACGAAAGAAATTTGAAAAAAGAATATTTGTGTCTATAAAATCCCTTAAAGAAATTATAGTTTTACCTACAATATTTTATTATTTTTTTAACCAAGAATACTTTTTAACCAATACTTGGCGAGGAAAGGGTTAAAATTTAATCCGATTGATTTTTTTTCTCGCAACAAGGGCGACGCGTTAATTTAAAAAAAAATTGAGCAACCATCGAATGTAACTCGTGTCCTACACTCAAAAAATTTTTGTACATAATATCAATGAACACCATATATTGACTTTTTGATCATTGATACAATGAAAAGTTCATTAATACTACTAATAGATGTTCATTTTTTAATTTCCATGTTCGTAGTCCCAATGTTCATTAGAAACTGATGAATATATTTCATAATTTAATGGATATCTTGATTGCTTCGACGACTCTTTTTCATTAATCCAATCATTACTTGATTGTATCTACGAATTTCTACATTAACATCATAACTTAAAGTTTATGAATTTAAAACATCATATTAATGTAAGGTCATTTTGAAATAATAACTACATTTATCGTATCTATGACTAAGTTCACTAATATACACTATAAATACAGTTGATTATGTATTTTTTTAATTCTATAGAAATATTAACGGCTTCGCAGAAACAGGATAAATTCAAGACAGTGCAGTTTGAAAACTCAAACTAAATAATTGCAAAAAAAATTATCACGACTTTTACATTAACATTTATGTTAGAACTGTTATAGAAAAATATTTCTAAAAACGGTTTGTGTTTGTTATTACATATCAAATTCCAGAGAAACGTGTACAAATCGATTTTTTTCACCGGAAAAATCGATTTGTATTTCCTACAATCGACAACATTGAACAATAAAGAACTAATAATCAAATTTTCTATGTAGGTATATTCGAGCGATAATTAATTGAAACATTACAAAAAATAAATTTGCTATAGAAACAATATACATAAACATTGTCCTATTTACAATGTGAAATAGTAACTGTACTCTTTTAATATGAATAGAAGTGTACATTGTAACAATACAAGAATATTCCTTTATTTAATAAACACATTCATCGATACAATAAACAAACTTTGCATTTCAGTGAAATAATTTATTGAATTTATGTAAGAATATTGATAAAACTAATAAACACAGTTATTATCGCTATAAATCAAATTCATATGATCTATGTACTAATTTATTAAAACAAATAAAGCTTGTTCATTGGAGCAGTCAAATTATTCATTAACGTAATGAACTGCATTATAAGGTATAATGTATAAGGTCATTACACCAATAAACGTTCGTTAGGTAATGATTTCGAACATCAAGTAATCTTTCGACATACGTTGTAATGATGATATCGTACTTTGGACGAAAATTAATGAACGTCAGTTCTTAATATAATGATTTTTTTATTGTATTTACGTACTTTTTTGGTTGAGTGTAAAATTCGAAAATCGTTCCACTGAATTAATTAAAGGCCAACACAAAATGATATTTAGATTATTATGTACTTGTATTATGTTTTTAACGCTTATAATATATACATAATAACATCGTAACAAACGGTTTAACGATGTTTAACGACATGTAATTTCGACGTCCTCGCGTAACACGGTATAAGCAGGAATCGAAAGTACGAAATCGAAAACAAAAAAAACACATTTTTTCAACTCTTCAACTAACCCTTAAAAAACGCCAATTTAATCCCCTAACGTGGAATATCGTATCCCTATTCTCATCAGTTTGTCGTCGCCCCGTGTACCGCCGTATTCCACTAACCTATTAATTTGAAAACGTGATTGCTTTCAGATTAACTGATGCATCCAATCTAATAATGACTTTCAAATAATTTAGACCCTTATTTACGAATTAATTCGAATACTTTTTACGTTAAATATACGTACACGTTTTCAACATTTGCACGTTTATCATTTACGATTAGTGCTACAACTATTGTTCGATTAATTTCGAATAACTAACTCCGAGGAACGATAAACCCAACGCTTTCCTTATTTTTCGACATTCCTCTGCCGCCCCGCGAGACGTCGACGTCTCGCGTTTTAGAAAGATGAAACACGTAGAAAAGCGGCACATCGTGATTGCCTTTAGAGAGCAATGCGAGTAGTTATTTACGGTAGTCTGTTTTTGAAATGCGAGATGAAGGTGAGGCTGTTATTAATGAACAGAGCCGGGAACTTCCGAGTTCTCCAAATTAATAAACGACTCTATATTAGCTGTTATAAGCAACAGACAGCGTCGATTCGTCATTATTTTCCGCTACATTAAACACATACTTCATGCCGTTTCCTGTTCATTTTATCCAATCGAAAGTTTCCCAAGTTGGCTCGCGAATCGATCGTCGTTATTATAAGCTCTTATGTGTTCTTGAATAAGTTTGCCCCGTTTATTGTTTAGTTACTCCGATCTTGTATCTAATAGATTGGTAACAAGGAAATGTTATTAACGAGACGGCCGTGGAAGAGAAAAACTTAGATAAATAGATTCCCATTTTGATTTCGTTTCGTTTCGTTCGCGTTTGTTACTAGAAAGTTAATGGAAGCGATAATTCACATTTAGCTAAATGAGGAGTTGCGATTTTCGCGTTAGGAATTTAAAAAGGCAACTCTAAAATGTCCGCAAGTAAATAGGTGTACCCGTCGACGACGAACTCGATCTCCGACTAGTTCGAAATATCAAGGAGCTTTAGAAGAGCTTTTTATTGTCCCGCAATATATTTAGCGCGACTGTATTAGTTTTCCTTTGAAGGTTTAGTGAAGTAAAAGGCTTTTCGTGACGACTACCATATCCGCATTTGAGCTTTGGTCCGGCACGTAAGGGTAGTGGCCAAAGTTCAACGAAACATTGGACATATAGCCATTCAAAACAGCTGTTAATTAGCAAACTTAGTTCTGCATCCCTTTAAATTTAAGTTTGATTACATCGTCACTAAAATATATGCTTAAAGCGTGATAAAAGTTCGGTATAAAATGCTACGAAATTACCTCGTAAATAAAACTAAAAGGAAAGTTCCAAAATTTAATATAGGTATCCCTCGACCGAATGCATCAAATATAAAAGCCGCAAAATCAATCGCAGCATGTGGACACTGCAAACAGGTATCAATATTTAACATCGGGCTCTCCCTACAGAATGCGAAACATCCACCCCTATTTAGTAAACACTTTACATATTGTATAAATTCGGCTTTTATTAAAAAAAAGGCCGGTGTAAAACAGGCCGGACATTCTATCGACGAATAATCGTCGTGTTTAATTCAAAAACTTTAAAATAAACGTGTAATATAGTACCTAAGTTATTAAACAAATTCTTATCAGATAATTTAATCTTAATTCTTCGGCGACACACCAAGAAACGATAATAATCGCAACAAATTTAACAAGGTTCGTGCAAATATCGCATCATCGGAGTTACTTTTAACAAGTAATAAAATAGTCGACAGCTTAAATAGTTAATAACGATACCACTAGGACCATGCCATCCGTTTAACTTCTGTGTATTGCTCGCGAAGAACGCGAGTCGACGCGATGCCGGCACCATAAATCAATCGACGATTATTATTTCGTGTCGTTATTTTGATGTTTGAAGGTCGAAACGATTTTCTTAAATCGAGACGTATATGGTCGTTGTACTATCAATAACTTTAATAATACGTATTGGTTTTTTGAATTACCAATTTACCCAGAAAAGGATGGGGCAGCGGGACATCGATTCCACTGAATTCTCCACTGCACAGCGGGTCAGAGCTCGATAAACGTAGTCAAAAATAAAATTTTCTTACGTAACGGTTTAACTGCAGGCAGAAAACTGTACAGTCCGAACTGAAGGTTGCATCCGACGCAGGCCGCGCACTTCTTTATCTTTAGTTAAAGACCGTCAGATTTTAACCTGCGGGTCGTCTATAATCTCAACGTTAATCTACTACAAGAGCCCCAACGTCCATTTGACCTCACTTTACCCCCTATATTATAATCGTTTAGTCGCAATTTCCCAATTAGTCGAAAAACATTCGACGGCACGTCGTTCATCGGGTTGTTTCTCCGTACCGGGACATTTGTCGTGAGCGTCCGAATTTAATGTAAGCCGAAAGTTTGGGGGGCTATTGAAAGCTATAAACCTAAACTTTCCCTTATTCTTAGAGAAAGGGGCATTAAACAGGAGCGATGTATTCGTGAGGGACTAGCAGGACCGGAAGGTGCTCTTTGCAAGTTCAGCCGGACTGGTGAGCCCTGCTGATATGGGCGCAACTTAGGAAAGTTGGGGAAACTTGCCGGTGTTTGCCTTTGCGCCTCGCTTCACGTGAAATGTGCATGCGGGCATCGAACTTAAAGCTTTGCTTAGGTCCGCTGCTTTTAGGAAATCTTTCCCCAAGAAAGTCGATCGATAATTTCTACGTAATTTATGAAATGCGGGATCATTTAATAATAACGGCGTGCATCACGTACGCGCCTCGCTGTTTATTTTCTGGAGTTTCGGTGTCAACTCAAGATACCAACGTAAGCTGCCAGAGCCAGCAGAAGCCCCGAAGGAGGCGAAACTGCCAAAACTTTTCCTGATAAAATTGAATATGGATAAAACTAGAGAAGAAAACCCTCAAGAGCTTAGCCGAAACCTTCTGTCAAGTGCTCGGCTTAATAATGAATACGCGAAACGCCAACTTCAATTTCGAAAATATGAATTACAAAAATTCGAGTGACCAGACAACGACGACTTAACGTTTCGGTTTGTTTAATCTGGAACTTATCTAATTATTACGAAAACAACGTGACCGTTTAAGGCGACGAATTTTCAAGAAAAATTCGGTAGTCGGGTCGTTTCGTGAAACGACGCAAAATAAAACAAATTGGTCGCTGAATTTCAAACGAAATTAGAAAAACCGAGACGAAATGTCACTTCACGGAAGTGGCAAAACTGAAAAATAAACACAAGGGGTGGAAAAATAGAGACGTGTCACGCGAAATATCAAGGTGGTTCGTTTGAAGTCGTTGCGCGAATGCATTTTCTAACTTATTTAGCTTGTGCGGTTTATCTCTACTGCTCGGTAAAATTTCTGTAACAAACCGAAAGTTCGAATCGACGCCGACTACACGTATATATAGGGAAATTCGTTTAGCCTCGGATAGTTTCACCTTTCCTTTTAGTCCCTAGCGCGAGGGGTTGTGTCCCGTCAAACGACAATCATAGCTATAGCATTTTTATATAGCACCGAATTATGTTTTGATATAAGATTTTTATCTAGAAAATAAAACGACGAGTTGAGAGATATTGCGTGCTTGTTTGTTGTTTCCCGATGACGGTTGCCGTTTCTGTCTTATCGTTTAATGTCTTATTGCGGTACGAGGCGCGCTACGCCGACGTTCAGGTGGATTTTTAAGGAGACCCGTATTGCATATATAATAATATAAACAGTAATAGAGTTCTCAAACTGAGCAAGCATTAATTTTTACGAATGTACCGCAATCACGCACAGGCAGAGCGGTTCTCGTTGAAATTTGCGATTATGGCGTTTACATTTTATTGTCGAATTAACGACGAATAAAGTTACAACTTTATTTTATTGTTCTTCCTTTTAATCATGTTAAAAGGTGTTTTTGTTGCGATCGGCCGAATAAATTTATTCGGCGTGAGAAATTTTGTTTGAAATTAAATTGAATCGAGCTTTGCCCGTAGACGAAGGGGGGATGGGGGCGAGGGAAAGTGGAAAGTTTTCGAATTTCTTCCTATTTGCTACTAATAGATATAAACATTGCGATACGTCTAAATTCGTAAAGTTTTTTTTTATCAGCTAATAATGCACTGATGATTTTGCTATTGCCGGAAATACCAGAAATTGTTTCAAAATATGTAATCTTAGATCTCTATTGAACTCGAATTCGCTATCTTGAGCATCGTTCGGTACAAATGCACTTTATCGATCGTAATCTTGAAATGTTTGTCCCATCCAGGACTTTTATGTTTAAAAATACTTTAAATAAAATATATTTATTTTTAAGTTTCATAAGTATTTCATCTCACCTACCTTATACAGTGAGATTCAAAAAGTTCTTTCCGTATGGAAAACTTTTTTATTATTAGTTTATCAAAAACTTTCGTTCTTTATAAAAATTGGCGCAACCTCTAAAACTATTAGGTGTACAACTTTGCTTCCGCCGTTTTGCAATAAATGGCTGTAGCGGTAAGTGGTAGTCGAAATAAATAGATCGTAGCTGTGATACAATAAGGTTAGGTATTTGTAAATATAACGCCATCGAAATATTAGTCGATTTGTGTCTGCATCATAAAGTTATTCTCGATTAAACATGTCAGCTTACGAGCCAAATTCTCGTTATTTGCGGGAGGTTTTAATTTTCTGTTTTAATATGAAGAAATCTGCGGCTGAGGCTCATCGAATGCTCTCAAATACCTACGGTAAGGCCGCTATTAGTGAAAGAACGTGCCGAGAGTGGTTTCAACGCTTCAAGAACGGTGATTTTGACGTCGAAGACCGGCATGGCGGTGGAAGAGAGAAGGTTTTCGAAGATGCAGAATTGGAGGCATTACTTGAGCAAGACTCGTGTCAAACGCAACAAGAAGTGGCAGGATTTGTGGGAGTGACGCAACAAGCCATTTCAAAACGCCTGAAAGACATGGGAATGATTCAGAAACAAGGACATTGGGTGCCGTACGAGTTGAAGCCCAGAGATGTTGAACGGCGTTTGTTTGCTTGTGAACAGCTGCTTGCAAGGCAAAGACGGAAGGATTTCTGCATCGCATTGTGACTGGGGACGAAAAATGGGTTCATTACGATAATCCCAAGCGCAGAAAATCATGGGGATATCCCGGCCATGCTTCCACGTCGACGGCCAAACCAAATATTCACGGTTCCAAAGTCATGCTCTGTATTTGGTGGGACCAGCTCGGCGTAGTGTATTATGAGTTGTTAAACCCGACTGAAACAATCACAGGCGATCGTTATCGAACGCAATTAATGCGTTTGAGCCGAGCATTGAAAGACAAACGGCCGCAATACAACGAGAGACATGATAAAATAATCTTACAGCATGACAATGCTCGACCCCATGTTGCGAAAGTGGTCAAGACATACTTGGAAACGTTGAAATGGGAAGTCCTACCCCACCCGCCGTATTCTCCAGACGTTGCTCCCTCGGACTATCACTTGTTTCGATCAATGGTACACGGCCTGGATGACCAGCACTTCCGGTCTTATGAAGAAGTAAAAATTGGATCGATTCGTGGATCGCTTCAAAAGATGACCAGTTTTTTCAACGCGGGATTCGTACGCTGCCCGAAAGATGGGAGAAAGTAGTGGCCAGCGATGGACAATACTTTGAATCATAAATGTATAACCAGTTTATTACAATAAAGCCTCGAATTTCGGAAAAAAACGACGGAAGCAAAGTTGTACACCTAATAATAACGAACCCATCGAGTGTTATCGGGGCATAAGCCTAAGTGAGAAAATGAGAATTAGTAAATTTTACTCAAGAATAGAGTATCATTATTTTGCAATATATCGGAAAATTTTATTAACAAATATTCTTTAGAATTACAAGTTATACTTGAATATAAATTTTCATCGCCATATTTTGAACTTTAAAAATTTTGGATTTTTGATTCTCATTTCTTGTAATTAATTGATGTCAAATTTATGTCTACAAAATGATTAATTAGACTTATTTTCATTGTTTAACAGGAACGTTAATTTAAAATTGACCGAATAAGTGATAAAAGTGAAAAATTGAAAAGAATATTTGTTAATACAATTTTCCAATATATTGCAAAATAATGGTACTTTATCCTTGAACTCATTTCCTCGCTTATGCTTATATCCCCTGATGGGTTCATTATTAGTTTTAGAGGATGCACCAACTTTTATCAAAAATGAAATTTTTGACAAACTAATAATAAAAAGGTTTTCCATATAGAAAGAACTTTTTGGAACTCACCGTATAAAGTATCCTATAGCGAATTTTCATAGAAAATATGAAATTTCTCCAATATAGGTCATTCATTTTGAGGTCGGTTGTCATATAATCAATTTCTTGTGGATACGATTCCGGTCGTAATTTTGATTAGCGGGAGGCTGAAATTTGAACAGCGTATTGTCCTTACAAAAACAAAGGACGAGCTCGTTAACCAGCCAAATCGACCAACCCGTTTCAAAATGGCAGCCGATTAAAGATTTTAAACTGATTGTGAATTATCTCTGTTATTTATTATCGGATCGTTAATGTGAATAATGTTTTGGAATAACCATAAAATTCTCTACCGACCATGTATCTTTGTAATTTTCGACAGAATGCGCCCTTTTCGAGATAACCGGGAAAGTGATAAAAAAAATATTAATTCTTATTAAAATACTCTTAAGAATATTTCTCCAGGTAATGTAATTTTTTTAAAAATATGTATAAGATACGCAATAAATCAGTTGAGCAAGCGATAAGATTCGTCTAAAAATAAGAGTTTATTATTATTATTAATTATAACTATATACAATATTACAAGTAAGCACATTTTTTGACTAACCTAAAAATAAGAGAATCAACAATCAAGACTATTGCTTAACGGATTTCTCTACAATCACAAAGTCTAATAATATTTCACAAACTCAGAATTGATTATAACAATTCTGACTAACTTTTACCAATCTTACTTATCTTAAATAAAGACTATGTTTTATAAAGTTCTATCTCTATACTCGCAAAGCTTACATATGTACAAATATATTTTTCTCTCGAGAAAAATTAAAAAGGGAATTTTGAGACATATCGACGTTGTTGCAAGTAGGTACTAAAAAAAGCATTTGTGGCGAACATAATACATATAAAGTACTACGTTTGTCCAGAGTGCGCTGAAATAGAAGAATCGTCTAATGAATAATGTGCATTCTTTTCTTACCCAATGAATGTTTACAATTTCATCTAACGTTTGTAGTTTTACAGTAGGTATACTGACAGTTTGAGAAATTGGAAGTGTTTAAGGTCGAAAAAACAAGAAATATGAGTAGGTGTCGATATGACACCCACGCGTTAACTTTGTCTTATGACACGGCCTTGTTATTCAAAGGTTAAACAAAAACAGACGACCGTAATGTAATAAAAAAAAGTTTTTAAGTATTTCAAAATAAAATCGTTTCTAACGTATAAATTACCTACGTACTTTTGCTAATTAACATCTCGAACTATAAAAAGGATAATAAGAGGAAAATCGTCAATTTAACGTTAAACATTTCGTAACATAATTATTTTATTCGTTCCGTTATTAATCAGATCTACTATATAAAAATTTTTCGCGCAATTATGCAGTTGCAATTTCGTATCGTAAAAAAAAACGAAGACGGATCTCCCGAGAAAACGGACATATGCGAAGTTGCTCGTTAATAAATATTTAACAAAAAAACAACAACTAACGATAACTACGCCCACATTATTTTGTAGTTAGAAAAACTTGAATGTATCGTAATTACGGGTTTAAGGAAGTTCGAGAAAGAAATCGTGAGAACATTGCACATATCGGTCATGTTTTAATAAATCCGTTCTCGATTTAGAAAGCGACGTCGACGCGAGTATTATACATCATTCGAGGATTAAAAGGGCACTTTTTCGTTTCGCTTCGCAAAGAACATGCGACGTTTGCGCGGATTTGCGATCCGGAGAGAAGCAGCGGACCCGAGGACAGCTGAATCTCACCCGAGGGGGCCGTAGAAGCCCCGAGTCTGAGATTTATTTCTGCGGCTCGCATGTCCAGCTACACTCTAATGAAATATCGTATTCATAGGAAGGCCATCCTTCGGGAACACCTGGCCGGTCACATATAGTTCACCTACTTCTTCGTAGGAAAGTATAAATAATAATATCGCCGCGGCGCGTAGTAAAATATTTTTTTCTCGGAATTTCGACATTTTACCGCTGGCTCTCGATTTTTTCCGCTCGCGAAATGTAAAGCTTTCGGTCGGAGGAAATCTTGCAACAGATTTACTCTCGCAAACCTAAGCTAAAGGTAATTATCATCATAAAGTGGACTTTACGAGCTCTCGAGGCTGCCGTAAAGGAATGCTTCATTTCGCCGTCCCCAAAACAAACATACGCCTCCTTGTTGCTCCCTTTACACCCCTCATCGGTCGTTTCAAACCCCTCGTACGCACGGAGGACCGAGCATCATTGCTACACTGCCCTAAAGAACACAGGCCCTCGAGTATACCCCAAGGAACGCCGCGGAGCACCTAAAGTAATTATGAATACGATGAATTCCCTTTCCTTTTTGCGCCTAATGCAGTTATTTCCATTCTTATTCCCGTTAATAGTTAACAAACAGCGCGAGAAATAAAAAATAAATAACAAATTTAACGAGACGTCGTCGTCGGAAGTGGAACAAAGAAGTAGAGGACTGAATGAATTACTGCAACTACGTAAGTACTTAACAAACTTCCCCGTTGATTATTCCTTTAAAGATAATATAAGCTAATCAAATTACGGCTAAATAATTTGAGCCACTTAAGAATGAATTTATGTTTCCTTTTATCCGTAATAAAAAGAGCTACCTCATCTTAGAGACCTCGGTCGAGATAAAACGCATTAAAGAAAGCCGAAACAAAGAGATGTCATCAACTTGCGGAAAGAGTAAAGCCACCTTCTTTGGACTCTGCTCTTCCGAGTCAGATGTAAGAGAAAATTTTAAGTGGAAAGTTCGGTTAGGGTGAAAACCAAAAAAACCCCCGACGTTTCCCCGTGGACGCGTGTCTATGATCTCTTAAAAAAAAAATCTTAAAACGCTAAACGCCGGATCGTGGAATTAATCGCGGATCGCGTGTCGATATTTAAAGACGACGCGACTTCGAACGGCGAAAGATTAAGATTCCGCTCGAAACGCGAGGACGTCGAAAATTTAATGTATTCTAATGAATTATAATTGATGCAGTGTCTCATAAGAATTTATTATGAGAGACTTGCACATTCGCCGCGCTTCCTTCCACTCCTCATTACAATAGAAATAGGCCTACTGAGAGAAGCTAATGAATATTAGCATGAAAAAATTGGTTTTTGAAATAACCATAAGGAAAAAATTACGCGAATTTCCTTTCATTTTCATCCGAGCTACCTAAATATTCCGAAAACGAAACGAGCAAGAAAAATACGATTAGACGGTTTGAAATTAAAACCAAAATGAACTTGCAAGATAACGTATCGTCGTCGTCGTCATCGGCAAGTAAGTACATAGGTATGTAAGTACTTACATAAATGTGATGGTCGAGGTGTCACCGACGCGACGCGACGCGACGACCCGTAAAAATAATTTTACCTGCTCGAGTTTAATTTATAATTTAATCTCTTAAATCTAGTCGAAAAATAGAACAAAACGCATCGGTTTCCTCCTCCATATATAACACGGTTAGTAACAGGTCTTTGTAATGTAACTGGAAACGAAGGTCGCCTTAATGTGACGCGGGACGCAAATCCAATCAAATTCGTATTTCTCCCGAGAAAATTGCACGACGACGGCGGAGCTGATTACGCGTGTATTTCTGATCATATTTCGCCCGTTATTTCCATATGCATGAGTTTTGACAAATACAAACGTCCTAATCGCATATGCACGTCGCCTCTCGTGGTCATCCGTCTATTTTATCCGATAAGGGCCAGAAACTTTCGATCGGGACCGGACTTTTACGCATACTTCTGTCGAGAGAGCCGAGGGAGAAGACATCGTACAGCACTCCTGATGCCCCGGATGTTTAGCAAAATGCCCCTGGCGGGACGATAGATAGGCCCCGTGTCCACTTACGTGTTTTCCATGTTCGAAGGGCCGAAAGGACGTGCATTACGTGTATACGTGATGTTCGACAACCAATTTTTCGAGAAATATATCTCACGATTTTTCACTTCCGATGCGATCGCCAGCGAAATATTGTCGGATTACCGATACCGGTCAAACTTGGAACTTATTGTAAGTATAATTTCAAGAAGCTTCGTTTCCGGTATTAAATACGTTCACGGAAATATGTAATTAAACACTTTTAAGTATAAATCTGAACTCGATTCGATATCTCAATTGGAACAACTTTTTATCTATACTTTTCAAAGGCAACTAACTAAAAAATATGCTGCCTTATTAATAATAGTGGACAAAATAGCATACTAACATTCTATTAGTTAGTAGCGACTAGAATGCTATCGTCTTTTTCCGAAAATAAAACATCCCCGAAAATAAGCCCTGGCGTGATTTTCGGGACTTTTTGGAATATAAGCCCTTCCCCGAAAATAAGCCCTAGTTAAAATAATGTGAAAAATATAATTCGTTAAAAAATGCTGTTGTAAACTGTTGAATTTGGTAGGTATCTCTAGCTGCCCTAATATTTCAGAGAATTGTTTGGAACAAAATTTTATTTAAAATTTGTATTTTGGCGATTCGTCTAGATGGCAAGAAAGTATCACCATTTATCATCACTAAAGGTAAAAAAGACAAGTTTGAACACGTTTCAGGAATTTATGTTCTTGAAAGTGAAAAAGCCTAGTGCACCCAAGCAGTTGTAAGAAAGTGGGTCAATTTTATGCTGCCACCACTGTTGAGGGGTCGAAATAGAGGTTTACTAGTTTGGGATTCGGCCAGTACTCACCGCGCTAAAGACATGAAAAACTTTCTTGCTGAGAGGAAGATTGATCAAATAATGATTCCGGCAGGAATGACTGGCTACCTCCAGACACTTGATATTGCAATAAACAAGCCACTCAAGGATCATTTGCGGATGGAAATCAATGAATATATTGAAAACAGAATGGTGAGAAATCAACGAGGTAATTTTGTAAAGCCAGGCTTACAAGAAGTTGTGAATTGGGTAAAAAATTCATGGGACAAAATAACTGACAGTTGTGTTTCCAATGCACTACGAACAGGCTACTTAGACAAGAAGTATTCATTTAACGATAGCTATATTGCAAGACATGAGAGATTCGGACCAATGATTCTACAGGAAATGGATTTGGAGGAAAATCAGAACGGAATTCAAAATTTGATAATTTATGACGATGTTCCAGAAGAAGATGACATGACTGTAATTGAATACATTTAAATTTCTGTATATAAATAAATATTAAACAAAAATATAAATCTACTTATTGTACTTGAAGCCCTCCCACGAAAATAAGCCCTAGCACGTATTTTGGACCTAAAAAGAAAATAAGACAGTGTCTTATTTTCGGAAAAAGACGGTACTAAGAAGATCCTATTAATAATGTTCAAATAAATGATGATTAACTACACTTCGTTCAAACCTATATGCAACACGTCATCGATGAAAGGTTACTAGATGATGACGTTTCACACAGTACTGTCACCTCGAACCTCGTATTTTGACAGGTCTAATAAATTGTAATCTTTCTTTATGCCATCTAATATGCGGGCAAGTGAATCATCTTAGAATATGTTACTTTCCAAACTTTAAACCGAATTACAAATAAACAATCTAGTAACTTTTTTTTGATGACGTGAATTGCATATAGGTTTGGATAGGCCATAGTTCCATTTTTAGTATGCATGCACATATGCCAACACAACAAATTTTAATTTTTGACAATCTAACGCCCGGTTCCACCATTACATCTTGAGCTAGAACTTATCCAAGTCGAACTCAAATGTAAGCGCGACTCAAGACGGAAATGCGTTCCACCACGCTTTTCAAAGCACGCCTTGGCTAAGTTGTACGTAAAGATGTTAACACTGCAGAACTTGCGCGTGATTGGTTCTTTCCTTCAGTTTTTAAATATCCCGCACTGCGACAGTAAGACAGAACGTCAAAATGAAATTCCCAAGCCTAACCTTTTTTTTAATATCTTTATTCAGTGCAAGTTGTATTACCCCGACCGGAACCATCGTGAGACATTACTTCGGTCGGGGTTCTGATACTACAAAAGTGTAAAAACAGTGGCGACAGCAACAGCAATAACAGCAATACGACAGAAAAAAATTGCTAGCCTAGAAATACGACTACTTATATAAATATCTACATAAATATAAATATGCATGTAGGATATGTTGGAATATGCAATGTTGCAATATGTTGGAAGTATATATATAAACATATACATATATGCATATATACATACATACATGAACATACATTCATCACATAAAACATACATATGTATGTACATGTACATACACATACACACACACACACACAGATATATATATATATATACATACATACATACACACGTGCAGACCTGCAATATAATAACAGCTAAGTTAAATAACAATAATAAAATTAAATAACATCAACATTTGAAATCCCAACAATGTCAATACTAATGTATCTACTTGTCATCTTGTTAGAATCGTTGATTTAACACCAATATTCTCTTTATTATATGCTTTCCGAGGGCAATGTAACTTTATAAGAGGCATAATACACAAACCACCTCATTTTTACAAGTAGTTGCAAAATGACCTTCTTTTAAACAATTGTAACAACTAGTAGAAGGGATCAACTTCTTAACCCTACATTTGTTTATAATTCCAACTTGAAAACTAGATGTACTTAAAATTTTGTTAGCCATAAATGTGGGAAGAGTAACTGATGTCGATGAGGTCTCACCAAATCTTCTCTTCATCTGTCCAATGTTTATGTCACCATCAACACCAGTCACCGTACGAATAGCCTCAAGAACTTCTAAAGGTAAAGTGGTGGCCTCCATGTCACGTATTTCAATTTTAGCTCTATCAGTCATTATTCTAATTCCATCCGATTCCTCTAAAATCTCAGAAATATATTTTTTCACTATCTCAACTTGACCATCGCCTTTAGTAACCTCAACTAATACATCACCACTTCTAGTTTTTCTTATTCCATCTATTTTTCCATTGATTCCCGAAGCTCTACTCTTTATTTTTTGCAATACCTAACCTTTTTTATATCTGAGGAGGAATCTTCAAAAGACCACCCCAGCTTCAGCCGGGGGTGTGACAGATTCACACCGGCAGATCTGTCCAGCGCGCCTACCGACTAAACCCCTCCTCATTGAGATGGAATTATGACCCCACCGGAACCGTATTCAAACATTACTTCAGTGGAGATACTCTTTATGGTGTTATTAATATTCACTTAATCACTTTCCTTCTCTCTTCTCTTCTTCGTTTCCGTAACCTCAAAAAAAACAGTAACTATATAGTATAGTAATGGAGACAACAGAGTTATCTCTCCATTTATATGTTTAATGCCAATTCATCAACACATCTGATAGTCATTATATCTACTCAGAGTGTTGCAACTAGATTCCATTTGATATCATCCTCTAACATTATGGTAACAGTATTTTCCGGTGTTAGTGAACGCCCAAGTGTCAGCGCTAGCTCTCTTCTACTGTCTGACCAATGAGAGCATACAAAAAGCAATACCTAACCTAACCTTTTTTTTTATCGGAGGATGAGAATCTTCATAGTGGGAGTGTGGTAGTGGAGTAAAATAACGTCATTATTCAACACTCAGGGGAAAAATGTGACTAGGAGTGATGATTCGTTGAGGAAACAATGGAATAATATGAAACAAGAGGCGAAGAAAGACAAAGCCAAACATCATGCAGAGTTGTACAGAACTGGCGGAGGACCATCAACGGCCAAACCAACCGATGATTCGCAATCTTTGATTCTCTCAGTAATAAATGATACGACAGTAACGGGAATAACTTCCACTTCCATAATAACTTCAGTAATCAAAGTGACAAATTCTAGTCACCGTGACAGACTTGAACAATATGAGGTTACAAACATGATCTCGAGCTCTCGTTATTCACGTCTCAGATGTAAGCTCGATTTGACGAAGTTAAGGTCCGATTTTACGTGGTGGAACTGAATTTTTCTGTCAAGTTCAGCTTGAGCTCTAAGCAGAGCTCAAGACGAGGTGGTGGAATCGGGCGTAAATGAACTACTTGTACTTTAAATGTCAAAATAAATCAACTTAAAATGTAAAATAAAAAAGAGTTTCATAAATTAAGAATATAATGTTTAAGTAAAATGCAATTTTTGTAAATGTAATGTTTAATTTTTCGTATTAAACAAATTATATTATGTTAAGAAGTATGATATTCAATTCTGAAAATATCGGCGAATATATTGTTTGCGAAATACATTCCCTATAATATTTTCATTAGGAATATTTTGGTAAATGTTGTTTTCGGAAGGTATATATTCTTCATCGGAAGAATCCCCATTTTCTAGCCTGTCTTTAATGCACATATTATGCAGTACTGCTATTGCTATATAGTATCTAATGCCATGTTTAAACCATTGAATGTGCAGCTAAATTAAATAAAATCAAATACGTATATTTCGCTTCATTCTAATAAAGTAAGTTACCTACCCATATCAACTCCATAAGCACTTTTTGCAAGATATCGTATTGTAGACATAACTTGTATTTCTGGATTTAATCCTCCATCTCGATTACTTTTAACAATGTCGTTGCTTATTAAATTAATAACATTTTCTGCAACTGCTCTTCTCATTCTGTACCTTTTTTTTAATTCCTTATCATTAAAAATTTCAAGTGGATTTAATCTTTTCATATATATTTTTGGATTCCTTAATATGGCAAACTGAATGTCATTCTCTTCGTTGATTTCGGCTTCGGTATCTATTAAATCCATTCTTGAACTGACAGTTATCCCGCTTTTTTTATTAAATGAGGTTAAGTAAGTTTTAGTGGAATTTTAAACATGTCATTTATGTCTACTAAAAATATAGTAGCCAACTAGTCCTAATAAGATGCTAAACTAGATTATTAATACAGTTTTTAATAATGACAAGCTAGTAGTTCAATAGTGACTACTAACTTTGATTATTAATAAGGCTGATATGGTGATTTGGTATCAGTAATATTTAATTTTTTTGTAAGTACTTTACACTTTGCTAATTAATTTGTTTAAATATTTAATTATACTTTCGGGGCTCATCGGTTGATTTTTATAGACTTTATTAGACTAAAATTCGAAATTTATGGATTTAATAGGACATAAAATATCTATAATAATAAACGAAATAAGATTTTAAAACCAGATAGTCACGCAGAAGAAAATATACATCGGATCTTTTTTAAATACGTATAAATAAAAAGAAAAAGTGGGAAATGCCCGCCAAACAACCTCCCTCTTGCGTTTCTGTCTTTTACTCTTTACTTATCATAACTCAAAAAAATTAGACAAGACACCTTTGTGTCAGATAAAGAATGTACGCATTACAAATTCTAGAAGACTGCGATGATTAACTCGCGATGTTACTAATTAGCGTTCATTATTACTATCTGTTATTTTTAAATTTAAACAATTATGCATTTAAGACTGTGCACACGGGGATAGGTTAAGGTTGAAAGAAAGGTTAAGGTTGCCGAAGAAAAGTCAATGCCCTATGTTTTTATGCATAATAACTACACTTTAGTCAAGTCCACTAATTAACAATTTCTGCCAACTTTTCCCGGCAGCGACGGACAATGTTGACATTGTCCGAGCAGTGCTGACTCTGCCCGTCTTGCGGGCTTTGTCCGTAACGTACCAGTTAAATTAAAAACAAACAGGCTGTAATTTCATTAGTTACACGGTAAGTTTATAAGAAAAGCATTGTTTTTTAACGGATAAATATTAAACGAAATTAAATTCTTTTAAAAAAATAAATAAATATAGGTAACTCAAAATATGAATTCGTTTTAAACAAAAATTGCCAGGCTTATAGTTGTCGATTTTTAAAGGTCAGTTCTTTATCTCTGTACACTTATAAGAACACTATAGGCAATTCGGTCGCTTGTACAATCGGAAAATACGTACAATGGACGCTGAGAAAACTCGGGCACAAAGAATGGGAGTTTTCTTATCCGAAGGCGATATAAAAATATTAATTTAAAACTTATTTTTATAAATTTAAGTGGTACATAATACGATTTTGTTACCGGCTGCGAAACGTACCATAGCCGAAGGCAACTGTTACAGGTATAACCCTTAATACTTTGATCAGCATAACAGTTTAAAATTGACAATATAATTCCTAATTCCTGAACAATTCGCAATCTAATCATAATTTTATTCGGATAAATATTTTTAGAACCTTTACATTTAACTACTTGCAAGTGTGTTAATTTCATATGGCCTCTCCAAATTTCCGATTTCAACCCAATTAGATCACCTAACGAAGCGGTAATTTAACGAAAATTTTGCAATGGATCTTAATTTGCGAAATAGAAATGTCTTCTCGTTAGGGTGTAACGTTACATGTCCGGTGCATTTTCGCACGTGCAATAAATTAAAATTGCGCAACGTTGTACTCTCGCGTACCCTCTAATACACTTCAATGTAGTTATATCGAATAATTCTGTAAGATGGGAATCCACAACTGTCCTTGTTCCCTACGCGTTCGTACGGTCGAGTTCGCGGGGAGAAGCGCGAGAGAAAGAAGGAAAACCGAAAATTCCAAATCGAAATGAAACTCCGGCAGTTGTATCAGTGTAATGTGAGTTGAAAACAGTCGTAAAAGTGAAGGGATGTAGGTGGTGTGCTCGTTAGCAAGGTGTTTAGGGTATTTGCAGGTATAGATGTTGGTAACTGCCTATCAGTACTGATGGACTTCAGAAATGGATTGAACCGAATCATTTCGGGCACTTCGTTTACTACCAATATGAAACGTGAGAGGGAATCATTTTTCGCGCCAATATTAGGTAATTGAAACTATTTTACGAAAACGTTTCGATGTTCCCGTTTTAATCTTGGTTAGGAGCTAGGCAACGGTCGGTTATCGAAAGTAGAAAAATATGCGGAGTGTCGGGCGATGTTTGAAATATAAAAGAAATGAAATGCGAGTTTGCGGGAAGTATTATAGAAAAGTGGAGGTAATGGGATGTGATAATCGGGCACGTCTAACGTCTACTCAGGGTAAATCGGTCTTCGTCTTCGGTGACATCCGTTGCGTCAAAACTTTAACTCATCATTCGCCTTTTTGTATTACATGTCACGTGCACTCGTCTTAGATGGAAAAAATTACGAGAAATATTTAATCATTTCACTGTGTCCATCATATCGGCGTTTAGGTATCGAACACGTTGCCATTAGCGTCGGAGCTTCCGTGATAGGTAAAGTTTGTAGTGAACTGGGCTCAGTAGTGTTGATCCGGGATAACGACAGACTTACGCAGGAGTCTCCGAGGTATCATAATTAGCCTCCGAGCTCTAGGTTTTCTAATGTATGCAAATGTCCTGCTAGCCTTAAGCTTGCCGTTCCCTATACCGTTCCGAAGCTATTCTTGCGTATATTTTATGACTTTATTGCGACGCAACCCGTTTAATTTTACATTTTTTTTAAACTTAGCGCGCGTTTTTAGTTTTAAACCGTACATAAATTCGACGAGGTCGTGTATTCCTCGAATCGGGCGAACGGCTTGTTTTCCGTTTTTCCCATGAAAAACGACGTGTAATGCGACGTATATAGATCGATAGTTCATCGCGCGTTGTTGCAATGGACAAAATAAATTGTACCCACCCACTATGCGATATCGGGGCTTCCAGCGACACACCCCATTAAAAAAAGTAAATAAAGTAAATATTTCTCAAACTTAAAGTTATAAAGCAAATAAAAGCCAAAAAAAAAGTAAATAAAAGTAAATCGCTGGAAGCACTGAATATACCAAACAAAGAAATGACAAATGACATGTTTTTAAATCGATTCAAAATTTTTGCGAAATCTCGAAAAAATCCCTCAGTAGTTTTTCTAGAATAACAAACCAATAAATGACGAACCAAGCGCGTTTCCGGCTATTTAAAATTTTTGCGAAATCTCGAAAAAATCCCTTGGTTTTTTTAGTTTTGGCAGGTTTTTTTTTGGCAAAATTTTTATCAGAACGTTTTGCGACGCAACGTTCAGAACAAGTCGCAAACGACTAGAAAACTCGTATTTCTGGCATAACAAAGCAAAAAATGTCGAACTGCGGGCGTTTAAATAGATTACAAGTTTTGCATAATCTCGATAAAATGATACTACCTGATACGCATAGAACAGGTCCGGAATTACTAGAAAAGTAGTTTTTCTAGAATAACAAACCAATAAATGACAAACTAAGCGCGTTTTCGGCGATTTAAATTTTTTGTGAAATCTCGAAAAAGTCACTTAGTATAGTTCACGTTTTTTTTTGGCAAAATTTTGACTCGAATGTTTAGAGATAGAACATTTAGAACAAGTCCGGAACGACTAAAAAACTCGCTTTTCTAGTATAACAAAGTGAGAAATGACAACTGCGGACGTTTAAATAGATAATCATTTTTGCATAATCTTGATAAAATGACACTATCCGATACGCATGAAACAGGTACGGAATTACTTGAAAAGTAGTTTTTCAAATATAACAAACAAAGAAATAACAAACTGCACGTTTTTATAATTTAATATATGAAATACTAAGTGATCATAACAAGATACAACAGCAGTTAAACATATTAAACAAATTTACACATTAAACACAAACAAATCAAACACCCATTACAACTTCACCAAGAACCAAATCACCGAGAAAAGAATGTACACAATCTACTGTTTTCTCAGATTCGTGAATAAATAAAAAAAAGTAAATATCTAGACTAAAAAGTAAATAAAAGTAAATCCGTAAAAAAAAGTAAATAAAGTAAATCACCGGAAGCACTGCAATATGATTGGTAACTAAACTGAAGTTACTGAATCGTATCTATATTTATTATAACGTTCCGATTGCACACGCGATTTCTATTAACGAGAAAATCTGGGTCTAAAAAACGTCTTGCACTTTTAAAATCCGGCTCGAAGGGCCATAATAAAATTGATTTAATTTTTTTCTCTTACATCCGCGTTACGTTACTTTTTTTTTGTATTGTCATCTTTTACCGACGCCGACGTAAAAATTTATTTACGATCGACGCGTCGTTTCGCTCACGGAAAATTACGCGCATCCCCAAAATAACATCAAATTACGAACTAACTATGATTAATCGTAAACGAACCGAACTGAAAGATTTCCTAACCTCTGCGAGCTCGTCAGTTTAAATTAAGACGATGAATAGGTGTACCTAAAGGCGTCCTAACCTGTACAACGAAGTACGATAAAAAGTTCGTAATTAAGTCCACGCGACTTAATATCTAGAACAATTTAAAACTATAACGACAAAATGCTTTTACTACAATCTCCTGTACCTTATTTATCTAAGAAGCTTGTATCTAAATTTGACCTCGAGCAACTATTCAGAATTTTCATTCAAATTAATAAAAATACTTGTTCATCAAGAGACCTTATTATCTAAAGTTTGTTTTTAGAACAAATTTTATTACATATTCTACGAAGACCGCGAAGATTAACTCGTGATGTCACCTTAAAAATTAACGTTCGTTATTACTATCTATTATTTTTTTTGAAATTTAAAACGCGAAACGCTAATAAATACAACCCAGATGGTAATTATTGACAGAAATTTGCGTAGGTAATAAAATGAATCATTCAAACTTCCCGACTGTTTTAAGTACATAAGTATTACAAGGACGGGGGGATTTTAATTTTACCTCAAACGTTCGCCTCCGTCCTCGTCGTGTCCTAAAGGAGAAGTTTAAAATTCAAAATGGCACGCACAGAATTGGCGGATAATTAGTATTTGGCAAATAAAATGCATTTCTGTTGGAAGGGAGGCCGTAATGAAATCTGGGCGAAAACCATAAAGTGCGCCGGAATCTCGGACATATTTGCGAGGGCCCCGGCTCCGTTTCTCTTAATAATGTTAGCAAATTGCACCGACTAACCGTAAAGAACAGCAACCCTTCCACTTTTAACTTATTAATTAATTAACAATCATCGCGAGTGAGAAGAAAGCGCTACGAGAAAATGAAAATTAAAACCCGAACTGAATTACTCCAATGAATTCCGGCAAATGGGATATATTTATTAACTAATAACAGCAAAGGAAACCAACCAGAAATTTTCATTATTTTATATTTCGCTTGAGGCGCAAATAGGACGATTTTCGTTTTAAAACGTGGACTTTTATAATATTTTGTTCCCGGAAGTCGGGCCCGTTCGCTTACAAATATACTTAAAAATCGTAGAAAGATGCGGGGCTCGCTAAATTTATGACCGATTCCCGAGAAAGTCCGGATAAAGCTCCACATAAGACGGGATAACGTGAAGGGGAAGGTCAAATGTTTCGCGAAGCACATTATTCTCTTTTGGCTGTAGAACTCGAGATTTATTATTATAATAACTACATAATAATGTCGGTTGCCTCTATTAGATGATAATTTAGATGTTTTATTGCTACTTTTTTCGTATATGAGAGTTCGACTATTGCCCAGAAAAAATTATGGACGAAATATTGATAAACCCCGAGATAATCTGTTTCGTCCTCATATACCTACTTATACAGACGTTCCGACTGAATATATATGTACGTGGCTTCTCGTTATAAACCATTTGGTGGTGGTCGAATCTTTTCATATTACTTATTTTTCTCGAATTTTCGTACAAAAATAATTATCACAGTCGTCTTTACTTTAAATTTTCGTCTTTCGGATCACAATTTATTACCACCTCCTTAGGAAATGCATTAATATTCACCTATTTTTATTTACGCCAATCAGCAAACGCTACAAAGACCACCATAATTATTGCATGTCAAGTTTTAAATAGACTTGAAATAAGCCGCATTGGCGTAAACAAAAATACCCAGATATTAACGAAATGCATTTTCTAAGGAGGTGGTAACAAATTTTAATCCGAAAGACGAAAATTTAAAGTAAAGGCGACTATATGCGATATCTATACATAAAAACGACTACAAAATTAAGCTAAATAATTACAAATAAAAGCGAACGATCTAATTAAAGTCTTTAGCGTGTAGAAAGTCCACTTTCGTTACATGTTAAACAATGAAATTAATACTTATACTTAATTATAAGTAAGAAGCAAACAAAACTGATTCAATAAATATTAAGCTGCAATACATTGATTTAAACATAATTAGAGAGATTCAAACGCACAACCGCTGAACCGCAAACTTCCTCGTTGCCATATCGATGATCAAATTTAAAAAAAAACAAGAATTTTGCGAGTGCAAGAATTTTTTGTAAAGTGCGAAAGGTACGGCCGCGAGAAAGAGCCACCTATAAAATCACAACCTGGCGGAATTATTGGGAAAAAAACATTATTCAATATATCTGAGAGAAAACTATTACAATTCTTTTGCTGTATTGAAACAAACAAAATAAATCGTATCATAGTAAATCAATGTTTACTTGCACTATCGGCTTTCGAGCTTCAGGGATGGAACAATAATAATAACAATAATAAACTAGGAGATAACAAATAAAAAAACAACAACAAAGAACTAATTACAATAACTGGGCGCCACTAGCTTTTATTATACCTACCCGAAAACTAGAACGGTTAACGAACATATGAAAAGAACAACAAAAAGAAAACAAATCAAATAAACCAAATATATATATACCGGGTGATTCAGTCAACCTGTCCCAAACTAATAACTCGACAGATTTTAGTAATAGAAAGGTAAACTTTTGCATAAGTAAATTTTGGTTAAAAAATCTATTTTTCCGCAATTTTAAGAACCATTATCCGGTTCCGGTTTTTATTTCATCTACTTCATCTATTTCATCTCTTCAACTAATTGAATAATCGAATAACCCAGATAAATTTAAGATTAAATTCAACAGGTACGTAGCTTTTTCCATATTGTCATGACAGTTGTCGATGAACACTGCAATTGCTTTAAAATTGATAAAACTACTTCGTTTTAAGTAGGTGGTTATTACTTAATAAAAATTGAAAATATTGCATATAGTAAGTAATGAAGAAAAACTAGTTATGATACTAATACCTATTAAACTACTTAGGTGCCTATTACAAAAGTTAAAAAAAGTCAAAAAGCTATTTTGCCGAGTTTAAACACTCTCGTCACTTCCGGTTTCACCGAAAATAAAGCAATTGTATTGTTTTTTTAATACGGCGAATATTTTTTAACTGATTAAATAAAATTTTCTTCGTTTTTTAACGATATAAACATTTTCATACTATTTTACTGCGACTAATATACCTACTTACAATAATTAAAAGAACAAATACCGAATCTATGGCCATCTGTCATAAGAAAAATACCTCTTGGATTTCATCTTTTCCTAATTATTCGATTTTTTTGGGTTTTATAAGAAGACGATGAAATAAATAGCGACAACGTTTATACCGTTAAAAAGAGAAAAAAAAATCTCTTTTTAATAAGCTAAAAATATATACAGCGTTCTATTTAAAATAATAAAATTGACTTGCATTTCCGATTAAACCGAAATGGTTCTTAAAAACTGCAAAAAATAGATTTTTAATTGAAATTTACATATGCAAAAATTCATCTTTATATCTCTAAAATTGCTTGAATTATTAGCTTGGGATAAATTGGCTAAATCACCCGGTATATGACCGACACAAAATAAACGACCTATGCATATTTTCCTGATCTAGCGGTTGAGATCGGAGAAAATCCAAAACGGCTTCCTCCGAGTCTCTTCATCAGACATATTCTCTATGAAAATACGTTAAAATTAGTTTCGTGCACGAGGATGGGGCGTAAAGTAGCATTTCATCGTCCACGGGTTGCTTTTTCGTCCACCGGGCCATATTGACCGGTTTTGCCTAATCGTCCATTCTGCAGTTTAAAACTTGACAATATTAAATGTGGGTGTGGCAAATAATTAATTTTCACTTTTATATCTATAGAACATTTTCCGACGGTCTTAATTGATAAAATAGGTACTTACAATTAGTAAATTATTCAAACCAAAAACTTCAAACTCAGTTACCATGGAAACGTTAATGTCATTATTTGATTTTTGTTTTCTATATAATTTAAATAGGTTTTCAACTTTATCTAAACCCCGATGGATGGTCGTGCATAAAATGTTGTATGCATTTCGGGCGTAACTAGCGTTTATGGACCTTAGCGTGTCAATAACCCTCGCCCACGGCTTAGGTTATTATCTACAAGCCGCGGTCCATAAACGCTTATTTTACGCCCTTGCTGCAGAAATAAGTATTTACGTTAAGTACAACAACGTGACTCCAATTAATAAATCTATTTCTCTCCATGACAAAATTAAACCTAAAAAAACATCCCTAATAAAGAAACTATAATTACATGCCCACAACCAATGAAGTGATAAAAAAAATAAAATTAAAAAAATTTATTAACAAACAACTCGGTCCGATTCAATAAAATGCACATAATTTAATAACTAAATTATACCAATCAACGTCCACACCGTAATCGGTTAAAACATTAAGTACATACCTAAGCTCCTAGATATTCTGTTTCTGTAAATATTTACGTGCCCAATAACCCAAGTAGTCGATGCAAAAAACTCATCAAATAGAAAAAAAAGAATTTAGAAATTTTGCAATTTCAAAATACCCTTATGCGATGTATAGATAAGAACGTTTTAAACGCAAAAAAATATATATTCCAAGATGATAAACGGGACAAGAATTGAATCGAAAAAATGACCGCGAAACTTTTCGAACGTCCACCGTGTACCTAACCTAATAATTTCGCTTGTATATATAAACGTAACTCGAGGCAATTAAATCAATATTGAAGTTCGAATTGCAATTATTCGTTCGGCTCGGGGAAATTTCAAAAAATATTTATCTAAGGCTTAATTTGTGTAATATCCTTGATCGCTCCCTCTTACAGAAACTGATTAAATAGACATCAAAAACACAAATCGTCTGACAGAAACAAGATAGGTAGGTGGATCAAAATCTCATTTAATTTAATTTAGGGCATGTCAAGGATATGTTAACATTGGTTAACATGTACTAACGCTGATAACCTGGCGATGCGAAGACTTATCCAGCTTATAGCGGACGAGGTGATACCATTGCAATTTAATTAACTATCTGCCGCAATTAGGGGTAGGTAATGAGCGTTTGGAAAATTGATAGCAACTATAGAAAATTCGCGCCGAATGGCTCGCAATTTTTTTCACGGCTCCTAAATAAAATTAGCTACGTTAAATTAAGATATTTAATCAAATTATCGTCGTTAAAAGGCGTTCCGATAATACTATCAGTGAAAATAGTACGCAATAGTCTGACCCCTACCGAATTCATTCGCTTTGAAAAGGATAACAGAATGTAGCCTTCGGCGAGGTTTGACAGCTTGGTCGAACGGAGGAGTGAACTGTTGCTGACACGGCTCGGGGTGGAATACCTTCATTATCCTTGACGGTTATTGTAATTTTAGATACATGTTTATAACGAAGAAAAATTTAGTTTGTTAGGAAAATAACCTATTACATTTCTAATTAATCTAGGTGTATGCGCGTTTACCGAAATGCCTCGACGCTTTATAAATACGGAAATTACGTTATGGACGACATAACAACCCCTTCTTATAATTAATGAATGACCCGCCGCTAGGACATCAGAGGGTTTACACTTGCAAAAATCTGATTACTTCCTAAAACGACAATTAACAGGTCGTTTTCTATCCTCCTTCATCAAAAAGCACTCGAAAGACTCAAACAGAAACGGCGAACATCTTACAGAATGAAAATGTAAATTTATGCAAGGACCTCGACTGTACGCACCCTTTGAATTCAGCTATTGCAATGCCGGCTATGTGTATAAGAAAGGCACCCCACGAAACCCCTTTATGTGTGGGTGCACAATAGGAAATGGTCTCGCAATCTAGGGCATCTTGCAAGAAATTACAACGCACTGAATATATTACGAAGTTGAAAGATATATATATATATATAAATTAATAACGGATCTTTATAGGTTTTCTTTACAAAAAATTAGGTCGTCTTTTTCGACGCCTCCCGTACCTACATTAATCGCGACGCAAGCGAACGTCTACTTGAAAGTTTATCGAATTTTAGTGCTCAAACTTCAGTTGCAGTTGCATGTGAATTAATTTAGAGTCGACCGACGCAAAAAAAAAATTAAATCGTTCGAGAAATAATTGAATGGAATAAGGAAATTTAAGTGAGTCTGAATCTGGAAACCGGAGTAGACGGCGACTTCCATTACTTCAAATAATTAAACGTTTAAAATGGGAGTATTGTGTATTTATCAGCACCAAACAGACATTTTCTCTTTAAACCACCTTCTGAACGTCTCGCAAATTAAAATGACTTATTACGAAGTGGATAAAAAAACAGGACAAAACCGCTTCTAAGGAAGGAGGGTGGCTATGTAAAAACGGTCCGTTTAACGGCACAATAATAAATCTAATTTATTAGTGCGCAATGTAAAAGGGTTGCCCAAAGCAAGAACTCGTAGGAGCTACGTTCGCGCTCCTCCAACACCCAATATTTTATGGGGCTTTTCAATTTTTGTCAACTTCTAAGCCCTCGTACCGCACAAAAACAAAAACGTAAGAAGTTAGGGCTTCCTCCTGTACCGGGAACGCGTCAGGAAACCGTGAAGGAAAAGATAAAAATGCATGCCGAACTCCCGAAATGGAAATAAATTAGTTTGTTTGACGTTATTGATGTGATTTATTGCGAATAACTTGTATGTATAGTAGTGGAAGGACTAAAATTTCTTTGGAAAACACAAGAGCGAAGTTGCTCGAATATCGATCCCGTTAAAATTTGTCTCAATTTAATTCTTTTTCGTAAACATTTAACGTGCAGAAAGGTGGGTTATATAAAATGTTTCTTGTATATACGTCGAAAGCCCATCGGCAATGCGGCAGCTTAAAATACGGCAGCCTCTAAACAAATAAATAGCCTAGTTGAAATAATAATTCACAAAGTACTAAAAAAACTAAAGGAAAATAACTGGAAGGCGTTGTTGCTAGTTTCGAATACGATAGACTAACGAAATGGAAATTGAAATTCGGAAAAACAGTTGTTGTTGGCCGGGTTAATTTATGTAGGGTATAAATAAAAGCGTTCTAATTTTCTTTCGATCTATAGGTATAGTTTATCCGTTAATAACGAACAAAAATTTCGAATAATAACGACGTGTTATAGGCGTTAAATAATTTATTATTGTTTACCTTTGGGTAAAAATAAATGTTTAATAAAGCGACTTTTGCTTTATTTGCCCACCCTCGTTTTCGCATATTTTCACAACGTAACCGGTAATAATTTATTGACGTCCATGTTCGTCGCTATCGACGCTGATCGTTAGCGACGAGTTATCTTGCGGGAGAGTTTCTGGAGACACCCCGTATTACGAACATTATACCGATCGCGATATAATAAAACAATCGAAAATTTGCGTTTTGCAAATTAAAAAAAAACAACAAAACTTTTAACTTATTCGCTTTAAAATGATTTCTTACTTATTCTACAAAAATTATACCTATAGTAAGTTGCCTATTCATCTACTTCTTATTATTATTTTTTTCGCTTGCACACAAAAGTACAAATAAATAAATTCTCAACAAAAAATAATAAGGCCGATTTCGTGTGCGCTGACGCGAAAATCTTAAAAATTTATTTTTATGTTGTTTTGATCGCGCCGCGAACGGGGGAAGCAACTGTTTTTGCCCCATTTAGCGGCAAATCGTTGGCGCGACCTTTATGGTGTGATTATTAACGCAATCGTGTTCAAGATGTCTTTGAACATTTCTCTTTTCGACGTCGCCGTACCTACATTGCCTGCGATTTAACGTTAAATTTGCATATTACGCTACAATGACGCGATAGTTCTCGCGATAAAATTGTGACAAAACGAAAAACCAAACAGGGGTTAATTAAAACGTCCCCTAACTGTCGAAATGCGAATAAAATTTGAATCACGCGCTGAGTCTTAACTCCCAGTCACGGCGAACGAAGAATTTTGAAGTAATCCATCATCGACCACGTCCACGATTTCATCAAGAGCGCGAACCCTGTTTTTACATTAAACATTGCCGATACAAGGGCTGATTCCGATGCTGCTCACGAGGTCTGAGGATATTAGAAGCCGCAACGCGGCCCATCTCATAATCTCAACAGGCGGCGCTGTCCACGTATAAGAAATCAGACTGCGCCGAAATACAAACTCGGTTAAGACGCCCTTGCGGTCTTCGCAAGTTGCTCAAAGGAGAGTTTTACGCGAAGCCGTTACCTGATCGCAATGCCAACCGCACTCCTTTGGCTGCGTCTTAGGAGTTAAGATGGGGACCAAGACGTGCTACCACACACTGCATAAATACATGCGGGATGTGAGCTGCCCTTTAGATCTCAACCCTTCAACCCGCAATAGGCATTAACAAGTTCCTCGCAAGAAATGGCTAAATTACTTATTCAGAGCCGGCGATTGAATCGCAAAGTTACTCTATTATATTACCAAATACTTACGTTCGTTTTATAGGGGGGGGGGGCGACATACCTGGGTGGCTCGTTTTTAAATAAACTTTACATAATTTTTTTTTCAATTTAATTAAGCGAATTATTAAGTTAATCGTTGGTTTTGTTATCTATAAAAAGCCAGAAAGTAATTTGGCAAAACGTAACATCGAAAATTGAAAAATATTTATAAAAATCCGGTTGATTAAACGACGACGCAGATTTCTCGAAACGGACGACCTCGAATATGACCATAACGGGGATTCGTATCAAAACACGGCAATAATGATTTACCGAAGTTTTCGTATAAAATACGATCGGACGATAAAACATTACGAAACTGGTTCAAAGAAAACCGTGCAAGTAGTTGGTTGGGTACTTTACGTGCAAAGTGAATTTGAATAACTGACGTAAATCTAATTAGCAGATCGATATATAGACATAGATCATTCAAAACTTAACGTATTTTACTTAAAAAACTGTTTATGTACGTTACCTAGTTAAAAAAAAGCAAGAAATTGAATGGGGGCTAATTCAAGGTTGTTTTGTTATAAAAGCTTTAAATGACGATATCAAAATTATGATTTATACGGTCTATTTTTGAATTACCTTATTTTACCGTTCACAGTTATGTTTTCCATCTTACACTACCCCCGTACCTCGTAGGTTGCCACGTGTAGTGCGCGCTTAATTGGTCGTCTGGATATATTGGGTTGGGGAATAAGTTCGTAGCGTTTTTATATTTTCTTTTGTTTTAAAACGATTTTTTCGCTTTTGACAAAGCGTATAATATTCATTCGATAGAGCTCTTTCTGCTCTACAAAACTGTGCGAATCGTCTTTTTGAGTAATTTAATTTTTTATTACTTTTCAGGCTTAGAAATGGAATATCCAGGAGGTAAAAATCAACATTTCCGACACCTGCTCTTCTTCGCTTTTCATCGAGGCCAAAAAGCTGTTGAAGCAGCCCGGGACATTTGCAACGTATACGGAAAAGGTGTCATAGGCGAGTCTACAGCACGAAGATGATTTGCAAAGTTCAAAAATCGCGATTTTGACATCGACAACACGCCTCGCAGCGGAAGACATTCTGAATTCGACGAAGAGCGTCTCAAAGCACTTTTAAAGGAGGACGGTCACCAAACAAGTCGTGAATTGGCCGAAAAAATGAACTGCGATCATAAAACGATTCTCGATCATCTTCATTCGATAGGATTTGCCGAAAAATTGGGAGCCTGGGTGCCTCACGAGCTTAACGAAAACAACAAAGAAAATCGCCTTCAAATTGCTTCTCAACATCTCGCCCGCCATCGAGCAACACGCGGTCATAAACAGCGCTTTTTGTACCGAATCGTCACGGGAAATGAGAAATGGTGCCTATGAAGCAAAGAAAGGAGTGGATGGCTCCAGGAGATACGCCAAAGCCGAGAGTCAAGCCTGACCTCCATCCAAAGAAGACTATGATCTGCGTTTGGTGGGACTGGGAAATGCTCAAAAGGAATGCCACGGTCAACAAGGAGCTCTACATAGCCCAGCTACACCACGTGAAAGAGGCTATTCGACTGAAAAGACCCCATCAACAAGGCCAAACCATACTCCTTCACGACAACGCCAGGCCCCATGTTGCGCAAGTCGTCAAAGCCGCACTCCAAGAGCTCGAATGGGAGGTCCTTCGGCATCCGCCGAATTCTCCAGACCTTGCACCGACGGATTACCATCTTTTCCGCTCCCTGTCGAACCATATGAGGGGCGTTACCTTCGACAATGAAGAGGACTTTAAAAACTGTCTCAACAACTTCTTCGATACCAGACCGGGCGATTTTTGGCGGAACGGCATCGACAAATTGGTCGAGAGGTGGGAGGAGGTCGTAAACAGCAACGGCGAATACATAACTGATTAATTTATTGTCATATCTATTGATTTTTGTTTAAATAAAAGTCTTTGATAAAAACACTACGAACTTATTCCCCAACCCAATACTTACAAGTGGATATAGAATCGTTCGTACGCCCGCTTGTTCGCCGAATAAAATATTCCCCATTTTCTGACAGCTCCTCTAGATAACGCATTAATTGTCGCATCGAACAGAAGTTTTGAGATCTTTCTGCGTCTCTGCTGAAATTGAAGTTAAGTGAACTCGCCGAGAAGCCTGGGCTATAAATAGTGTTCACGTCCATGATATCAGTCTTCTTTGGCAAATCAACGAAATTTCAAAATCGCCGATCCTTTCGGCGTTAATATCAGCTTGATCTGAGAAATGGTAACCAAATGGTCGAGTCTCTCTGACGTCCTTAAGAAAAGGTTGTTCGTTGGATGATGAAAGCTGGTTCAATATCAGAACTGTTCGTGGTAAAGTACGAAAATCACTACCTTTACACAAAACAAAAAAAAATCAAAGGATGCTATTCGAATCGTTACGTATATCTAAATCACAAAAATTTCAACATCGTGACCTTCAAAAAAGTTTGCCAGAGCACGCAAAAAAACTAATGAAAACACCTAACGGCCGCGCCGCGCGACGAGACAACAACACAACGTTGCCAGAAATCCTATGAGACTTAATTAGACAATGCACTGCTAACCTCAAAGAGACACCTCGAAAAATTCGTAATTCAAGCATGTCTTACTAAATTATAAATTAACTAGGCAGCTCACGCGCCCCGCCCGTGTATCGTCCTACTTACTTCGCAAAATTGATTACTTACTTAATCTCAAAAATTAATTTTCGCGAACGACGAACGTCGAATGCCTAATTATTGTAATTTTTTTTAATGCGGAACGTTAATGCGAATTTGCGATTATGCAAAAACGGCACAAAATAACCTTTCAACTTGAATCTCGGCCGAAATAGGCTGACGTCCTAACAAACAGAGCGCAGCAAGCATACGGACGGACAAACTTTTAATCCGACATGCAACTTACAGGCCCTGTGGCGAGGAAAACAACAACAAAAGTGAACGTTCTGCTTCCATCCGTGAATATAGATGCTCTCCATTATTCAGACATTAATGGCTTCCGGAAAATCTATAAGAAATTAACCATATTACTCGATGAACAAAACCTGCAAGGACGCCGTGAAGGACCCCGAAAATCGATAAATTACGAAAAAAAAACGCGAACAAGTAATACAAGTTGGAAATCGAAAACGGAAAAAGGCATTAAGGACCATAATCTTTCAAGTCAGGTGTAGCAAACAATCGACGGTGTCACCTGTGAAACACTGCCGGGTTATAAGTTTGGACCGATTGCCAGAATAGTCCCATATATCTCGTTTGTTTCTCCATAAATTCACGGAATGATCGCATTCTTACAAACTGCAAAGTGAAACTTGGAACAATTTGCGGGGATGTTTTCATTGCTCCGTCTCTAGAGGGCCGAGAATTACGTGCGTCCTGGCTTCGGAAGAGATTGCGACAAAATACGTCGCTGGAGAGTAGACCTAACTTACGGTTTGAAATATGATGAGTTTTGTGAGAGCCAATTATTTTGTTCGGTGTTCTGTTTGCATGCGAATGTTCTACAATGAGCTTTAGGTGCGTTACCGATGTTACCATCGTTACACAACACGCTAGAGAATAACTTCGGATTCAAATACGTCGCCTGGCTTACAAATCCCGAACGTACTTCTCTCCTAAATTTGGCAGAAATTATTTGATGTTCCATTGCCCTTCCAGCTCCTACATACAAGCAGCAGCACCTTTTATTATTCTGCAGCTCTAATTATATTGTTCATTCGAACTGCGTAACTTCGCATAAAATTAAACTTCGATCTATACACCGTCTCGTCGCCGTCGCGAGAAGTCGCGTATCAAAATCAACTGGCTCGTCCGTAATTTTTAAACTGGGAACTTCCCCGTCGCGTAATCTATTATGGTTCTATGTAATAAAATCAATCAAACGACATAAGGCTAGACGCCCACTATGTATCAATTTTTTAGTCGGTCAACAGTCCAGTCGGATCTGGACTAAAAGACCAATTGCGCAAACTGTACGCAAATTTACGAGTGCACTCGAAAAATATACTTTAATTTAATTATTTATTATACAGGGTGTCCCAAACTGCATGGACCAAATTTCATCACGTGATAGAAGTGTTCTATCACCTGGTGAAGTTTGATCCATGCAGTTCGGGACATCCCCCGTATGTATATTAGCACAATAAATACAGTGGTACCTCGACATACGAGTTTAATTCGTTCCGTAACCTTGCTCGTATGTCAAATTGCTCGTATCTCAAAGCAATTTTCCCCATTGAAATTAATTGAAATGCTGTAGGTTCCAGCTCCCAAAACACCACCTCAGTTGTTTTTGTTAAGTGTTTTTGAATAAGAAAAATGTATTTACAAGAAGAAACATTTATTTATAAATAACAAATACATATTCTATAAAAACATAATAAAAGAAAAAGTGAAGTGCTTACGGAAGCGCTTAATTTTCGTCACTAGTCTTCGCTTTTTTCGTCACGCTTTGCTCATTTTCACCTGCAGATCGTTTAAAAAAACTGTCCAAGGAGGTTTGTTTCTTCCTCCCTTTCAGGATATTGCGGAAATGAGTTAGGCAAGTTTCGTTGAACAACTCCGATGCACGACTAGTTGCAACTTTTTCGGGGTGATTTTTATCTTTCTCCCACATTCCCAAGATCTCCTTTATATCTCTTGTAGAGATAACCTCCTCCATCTCTGGCTCCTCTTCAAAACTAATTTTTCGTTGAACCACCGTATGCTGCTGCGAATGTAGATCGTGTAACTCCTCGGTTGTCAGCTCCTGAGACTGTTCCTCGACGAGTTCGTTCACATCTCTCTCGTACACCTCCAGACCCATGGATTTTCCCGGAGAAACAATCTCCTCTACCACTGACACTTCGGGTTCCAATCCTTCGAAGGCCCTTTCAACTACAGCCTCAGGCCACAGCTTCTTCCGTACAGAGGTTAAGGTCCTCGTTGTAACACCCAGCCAAGCCTGATCAATAATTCTTAGGCATATCACGATGTTAAAGTGGTCCTTCCAGAACTCTCGAAGGGTAAGGTTTGTGTTCTCCGTCACCTCAAAGCAGCGCCGAAAAATGTGCTTGGTGTACAACTTCTTAAAATTAGAAAGCACCTGCTGATCCATGGACTGCAGGATAGGAGTGGTGTTGGGTGGTAGGTAGAGAACCTTTATAAACTTGAACTCTTCGAGTAAATCATCTTCGAGATTTGGTGGGTGAGCAGGGGCATTGTCGAGGACGAGACGGGTTTGCATGGGTAGGTTGTTTTCCTGTAGATATTTTTTAACAGAAGGGCCAAACACCAGGTTTATCCACTCCACAAAGAATTTCCTGGTGACCCACGCCTTCGGATTTGCCCTCCACATAACTTGCAGTTTTTCTTTTAAAATCTTATGTGACTTAAAGGCTCTGGGATTTTCCGAATGGTATACTAGCAGAGGCTTGATTTTGCAGTCGCCACTCGCATTGGCGCAAAGTGCTAGAGTTAATCTATCCTTCATGGGTTTATGACCTGGCATCGTCTTCTCCTCTGCCGTTATGTAAGTCCTATTCGGCATCCTTTTCCAAAAAAGCCCTGTCTCGTCACAGTTGAAGACTTGCTGGGGGATGTATCCTTTGGCTTCTATCAGTTCGGAAAACGTTTTGATGTAAACCTCAGCTGCCTTCACATCCGAACTTGCTGCCTCACCATGCCTGACGACGGAGTGAATGCCGGTCCTTTTCCTAAAGTTGTCAAACCAGCCCCGACTGGCTTTAAACGAGTCTTCCGTTTCCTCGTTTGTGGAAGTGTGTGGGATCTGCTTCAGCAAATCACCGTAAATCGCTCGTGCCTTCTCACATATGATGCTTTGTGTTAAGGTTCCTCCTTGAAGCTGCTTCTCTGTCACCCACACCATCAGTAGTTTCTCCATCTTTTCATGAAGAGAGGTCCGGAGCTTAGAAATTATTGTAACGCCCTTAGCTGGCGTTATACCCTTTATCAACTCCTTCTGTTTAAGCACAGTACATATCATTGATGTGCTACGCCCGTACATCCTCGCCAAGTCAATTACTCGCACACCTTGCTCATGTTTTTCTATGATTTCACGCTTTAATTCAATAGACATCATCTTCTTCTTCGGACCCATGGTTATAAAAATAAATGTGATAATGTTTTGTAAATGTACAAAAAGCAAAAAACGCGAACCCAACTTATCAAAAATGCTTCGAAAACGAGGGAAACAAGCACACAGACTGAGGTCTAGTCTGAGGTAGGAGAAACTGTTAGACGCTGCACACGACCCCAACATGCGCCCCGCATGTTGGGGTCGTGTGCAGCGGTGTAGTGTGCGATTCCTCGTATCTCAAATCTTGCTCTCATCTCAAAGCAAAATATCGCTCGCTCGGCGGCTCGAATCTCAAAACACTCGTATATTAGGGCACTCGTATATCGAGGTACCACTGTATATCTATAGTTGTTTTGATCAAATAAAACGTATACTCAATGAATAATAATGCAATATTAGGGGGAAAGGTAGATAAAACGGTCACCATAAGACAAAATACTTTACCTATATATTTTTTTATATTTTGCATCTGTTGGGAAGTAATGTTAAAAATGTAGCGCCGTTATGGCACATATAGTACCTACTCGAAATCCGATTAAAATATAAATTATAAGATAATTATAATACAAATCATTATAATTTTAAAGGGCATAAAGTACACGTTTCACGTAAGGTATTTATCGCACTTGTCCTTTAGAAAACTCACCGTCAGGCGGTTTGTTTTTTAAACGAGCCCAATGCGCAAGGGTAAAGGGAAGGGGAAAAGAGGGTCAGTGTTTCGCTCTTGTCTAATGCAGTCAACCAAGTCGGTAAGCTTAGGTTAATGTAAATGAGATGGGTACAGGCTAGTGCAAATGAGGTAAACTTAAGTTAGTGTAGATGAGGAAACAAGTCTCCCTTTAAAAACGATCGTTAAATAATTAAATTAAAAATAAAGAACACGGTTTGGTAACGACTTCTAACTACTGTCGATGAATACGACTCACGTTAGGTACGAGTTGGTACTTACACAAATAATTTTATACTAAATAACTTTTAATATAATAAATAATTATCCATGAGGATAACAATAAATAAAATTTAATAAGGAAAAAGTGCGCAGCTCGCCTAGACAAGTTATACCGACGATTTTCCCGTTTCCTCAAAGTAAAATACAATTGAAATCAAATAAAATTTACAAAACACATAAAAATAATGATTGTCGATACAAAAATTTGCAGCGAGAAAGAGAGATAAAATGTAAAATTACCATAAACGGAGTAACGAGTATTTATTTTCGCTAAAGTTTAACGAAATCCACGATGTAAACTTAAAAAAGTTGATAAAAATTGATTGCTAATGAATCTCAATTATTTAATTTTCGGTCATAACATCTGCCGCACTATGAAACTACTACATTAAATATATTAAATTTCTTGATTAATTCGAAAAATGAAACCTAACAACGTTTATTATTGTCTTTGTTTTTAATTTAATTAAGGGTAGTTTCGCACAAACGCCCGGGGAAGTAATTTTGGCAAATTCGTCGTATTTGTTGAACGCGTCGGTAAAACCGTTGTCGTTCGAACTGTTGTTTGTGTTGTTTTCGAAAACCAATTCGTTTTTTATGAACTAAACTAATTGATTGTGTAAGTTTAATTTTTCCCTCCGTCGATGATCTTGAAAGTGATTATCACCGTCAGGACCAAATTTACGGTACTATAAAAAATGTATGTAAAATTTCGCTATAGTCGAGAATTTATTTTCCCTTCACGTGTTGAATCCTCAAATAATAAAAGTGTATTAAGTCATGTTATTGACTTTTCTAAATCATTTAATTTACTAACAATTCGGTTTTTTTATATTTTGCGTCACATCACCCAACTTTACCTTATATAAATACGTACGAAATATTGTATATATTTTTTTAATTTTTGTACTATAACAAAGAAAAAACTTATTATTTTTCAAATCAATCGATCCTCCCTTAAATATTCCGTGCAATTTAACGACAAATAATTCGTTAACATCAATAAGGATAACAGTAAAAAAATGTGACATTAATTATTTATTGCTTATCGAAAAATACTAAAACGTTTCGAATGAATTTTAAAATAAACTCCTTAAAATGAATTACGTCGCTTCTGATTTCGTGTAGAAATCGTAAAAATAGACACGTCCCGAACTTACCTATATTACATTAGCTCGGAACACATACGAAGAACAAAAAGGAAATCAAATCTCTCTCGCGGGCAAAAACAAATCCCCGAATTTAATTAATGACGTTTTGAAAAGGAATGCTTTGTGCCGCCTCGGTCCGAGTGGCCGTAGCTTTCTGCCTTTGAAACCGTTTGTCTAAGCAATCAATTCAATTACTCTCTAGAATGATTGCGGAGATCTCCGTTTGACATGGTACATACCTTACCGACGAATCTATACGTTTCTCTAGAATGTTTATATTCGATCTAATTTCCTTTTACCGATACATGTAGTATATCGCGCATGTCCTGTCGAGATACGACGGTAAAACAGATACTATCAGTTTTATTCATTTAATTTTGTATAGGAAGTTTACTATTGTATAAATACGTAACGAATTGATAAGCGACCAAAAAATTATTCACGATAAAAAACCGAAAAAGTGGATCTCCACATAACGACGCAGTTTTGTCAGAACGTCTTAACCCGCAAAAAGTAAATTTTTCAGGAGCGCACGTTTTGTGTTGTAACTTAACTATAAGCAAATACTTCCTGAAAACCTCCTCAAATAACGCATTTATTCCAGGATGCAGTCGATGGTTTGAGTGAAAATCGGAGATATCATGACAAGTGTTATACGTTTGTTGTTTTACGTCGCCACAAACGCAACGTACGGAGAATTAAACGTACCGTAACCACGTCTCGTAATTACACCCAGGCATAGTTTCGGAAATAAACACTAATTAAAAAAAAAACCTTAACTTGATTTAAAAAATAACGAATAATACGAAACTCTTTCGGGAGAAAAATTCGTGCTTGCGCAGAAGTAAATGGTGGCCCGCATTGAACATCTTTTGTAACAGTTTACTTTAAGTTCGCCTTTTAACGTTGTCAAAAATAATCCGGTGAAGTATTATGCAATTAAGGCGTGGAGACACCCTGTATATTAGAAAACGAAAAAAATGACAAACGAATCGAGCTGTCTAAAAATATTGAAGACAAAAAAATAAGAAAAAACACCTGTCTTTTATTTTTTGATTTTGTTAATACGTACTTGGCATTTTCTTTACCCTAGCCTGATTTATTGTAAGAATACGGTATAAATTAATAATAGCACTAAAGTACAAAATATGTGTTAATCGACATGTGTAACTCAATGAAAAGGAAGTGTCGCTTTGAAGGAGATGACACAAAATGGATTTGTCCTTCAGGATAAAATTATAACGTTTTTAATATTCGATAATCAACGTTCGTTTTTAAAATTCGCTTAAAGTTCATGAGTACTATTTAAGAATGTATTTTTAGGTACCTAACTGTGTTCGAGTAGGTGAACTTTTTGACAGTATTAAGTAAAAATGGCTCCGATCGAGTACATTTTTCACTAATTAAACATTTTTTGAAACATTTACGATAGAATTGGCATAGTGCCAACTTTTTGTTTTCTTTTGTAGTGCTTTAACGTTAAGGTTTTGACTTTCTTTTCTGTTTTATTATCTAATCTGTTGTTTCTTTTCCCTTTAGCTCCAAATTTTATTTAAATTGCCTTGTTTTTCTTTAATTTTTATTTTCTAATTTAAATTTTCTTTTCCACTGAACCGGCAACCACTGTCTCCATGTATAATTTTTTGAATAACTGCGTCTACCAATATTTAGAAAATTATTCAAACAAAATCATCGTTACGCCGTAGGTAAACCTATTTAGTTTAATTTTTAAAAAAGTTTTGCTAAATAATTCCTATTTACTTGAACGCGTCGCCCCTCCCCCTCCTTTTGACAAATAATCCACATTTTCTCCAGAAATCGATAATTAAAACCGTGTCTGTCGATTAATATTGCTATACAACTACAACTAGAGGGGCAAATATTTGCCACCTACCGTTCGTTCTTAAGGGGATAGTAGTCGCTCGAAAATGAATACTTATATATCGTTTTTTTATCGTTGGTAACGACTTCGAAAAGTTTCTTGACGTTGTAAATGATGTATTTTTTATAATTATTTGATATTCTGTAATAAAAATTTATTGATCTTGTACGATGACAAAGATAAGTTTTTAGATATTTTCTCAAAATTTATGAGGAATTTGTAACGTATTTTTACATTTATAGAATCTGTATTGATTTATCTAGGTGATAATATCGTTAAAAATTGAAACTTCGTGATCTCACAATTTTAATTTTTATAGACGTTTTATGATCACATTTCGTAACTATAAAATGTCTATAAAAATTGAAATTGTGAGATTACTAAAGGGAAGTTTCAATTTTTATCGATATTATCACCTAGATAAACCAATACAGATTCTATAAATGTAAGAATATGTTACAAATTCCCCATGGATTTTTAGAAAATATTTAAAAACTCATCTTTTTTATCGTGCAAGATCAATAAATTTTTATTTATAGAATATCGAATAATTATAAAAAAATATATCATTTACAACGTCAAGAAAGTATTCATTTTCGAGCGTCTACTATCCCCTTAATTGTGGCATACGTTGCCCGTCCGCGCGTGGACGAGCGCGGCGACGTGTTTCGGAAAATTGTCTTGCATCGCGCTTGCATTTAATCACGTCGAGCTTCGAATAGCAAAGTTAAGTCAAGTAGCCATTGTCGGGCCATCACAAAGCCGCTATTTGTCACCAAAGCCACGACTGCTCGATGAAGAGGGATGACGGATGAGATTTCGGCGTCCGCTCAACCCTTCTTTATGCCCGCTTGGATTACTCGGGCCCGAATTATAATTGTTTCGGCCGATAATCGATAGACTTATAGGGGAGAACATAAATCTTGTAAAAGCGAAACACATATTTCGACTTAATAGTCGATTTAATTATTCATTCATTTATTTATTTTTTACGGAACGACGGACGACAGCCGTCGATACCTTGGCCCATCGTCGCAGGCCAAGTGTACATACAAAACAAGACAAATTACGTGGCATAATACGAACGCCCGATACGAATCTGGACGACGTTTAACAAAATACATCCTTCACAATAAAACAATCCGAAATTACAGACAGTAAAGTGTCTTTTTTGTCATCCTCCTGTCGTGCATTTGCACGGTGTTGAAATTCTCACGCTCACCTTTGATTGCATATTGTAATATCGCGTGACAACAGTCACTCAGGAAAAACAGTACCACTCGTAATATCCTTGCCTAAATTTTGTATGTCCCAGTCGACGGACACATATGGAAAATCGGCAACATATTTTTAAAGGAAACGTGTAATTTAAGAAACTCGACAATTCCGTTATGAAATTCGCCCCATTCAATGCACGATCCTGTTCGTACCTACAATAATACATTATGAGTGCGAACGGAGTGAAAGGGCGCATACCTTTCGATGCCAATGATCACCATATTGAATCAGTGTAAAGTTCGACGATGATAATAGAAGGAATGTGCGCGTTCGAGCAGAAAGCGCACCAAGCAAAGTGCCGGATTACAAATTCGAGATATTTATGGTAGTCTAGGTGGCCTGGGTTCTTCAACTCTATTGTTTACACCCTGTTACGGACATCTTGAGATTTATACCTTCACAAAGCCACTTGAATTCGCGTTATGATGAACGTTTTGCGGACCTAAACGCGCCCATTCTAATCGTTCATTAACTAGTTTATTTTACGTTTTTAATTTTGTTGAATTTAAAGTCGTCGCCCGCTGTTCTAATGCCGTTTGCGATCTTAATAGATTTCGTGATAAATTAATAAACGATGACGCGCGGCGGGTCGTTTAACTGTTCAAGTTTAAACTGTGACAATTGAAATTTTTAATTTTAGATAAAACGAAAACGTCAGCGTCCGAGGCAAAGAGACACTCCAATCTACTATTCGAGGCTATTTGAGGTTTTCCTGCAAGAACTACTGGCCAAACGCCATGAACTACGAGCTAGCTAATTTAATTCTGGCTTTGGCTATAGTCGTTTGGTTTATCCGGAGTGTTCATTAGAGTGTCCATGTCGTGGAACCCTGGTTAACACTGCACTAAAGTAAGGGTTAGTTAGCATGGCTAGAGGGCGGTATAAAATGCAAGGTTCAGTGAAGACACGAGTGCCGTTCGGTGCCAGGCACGGGACGGAATAATAAGTCAGCAGGAATTAACCAGGAATTCGCACTGAAGTGGCCACAATCTATATGCTTCCGAATTACCCTCGTCCCACATAACAATCATAAACCGGTATGCGATCCGCGTTACGAAGCAAATTCGGCCGTCGCGACGGAAAAATTCAAAATTCGTAACCGAGGAAAAATAATTTTAATGTGGCAGGGAAACGCGCCGAATGGAATAACTAGCGGTATAGGATTAGTTAAGTTCGCACCGATAAATATACGTATTACATTAAATAACGTCGGCGTCGTGACGCCGACGCCGCCGCTCCGAAAACGATATTTGCAGTGACATCTGGTAGACGCCAGCTATTACTTCAGTTTCATATACGTGGCGCACTTTCAGTTTTCTATCAATTCCATTTTAAATCGTGGAAATCCCGTAAGTTTTCTGATTTAAAGGAAACAGTTTTTTATGGAACAAACCTATAAATAGAAATCGAGCAGGTACAGGAATCGATTCTTATAAATACTTCAATCGAAAATTGCATGTAATAAGTCGAAACGATGTAAGTATATTAAATATCAACACAAAATAGTTACCTACTCGTTTATGATGTAGAACCGAGACTTAGAATTTAAATTTTCACAGTATGATCGTTCAAGAACAGCTTCTTTGCTTAAAATCACCTCAAAAGTGCGCCTACTTCGCCTGTTTTTTTTTTAATTGAAAGAAAACCAAGCGACGAAGATTCTTACGTTTAATATTATCGTTTCGATAAATAATTTTCATATTAAGTACTGTATATATTTATTTCTGAAATATTATTTATTTATTTTGTTTAAGAACCGCCCGCCGCGCTTACGGCTATGGTGCAATCCAAATCCAAATTTAAATTTTACGCAACAGTTCGACCAATTATATTGTTTTTATACATATTACGATGTGAAAACATAAGGAGTAAAATCTTCTTTTTTTTATTAGATTCTAGCTAGAAAATAACTATCGTAGTTACGAGTTGATAACTTTTAAAAATCTCCAACGAAACTTCGCTTTAAAAAATTTGGCGACGGGCGTACCTACGTTGATTTGAAAATTTGAAAACACGATCGTTAGCCACCAGGCAGTTAAACACGAACAATAAAAAAAATGTCGATAAAACTCACCTAAAAGGTTTTTAATCTCGGAGAACTTTTCTTAAACTTGTCAAGTTTGCGGGATACGAAATGATGGGTTGAAATCCAAAAAACACCTTTATCAAAACTACTCCACAAAATTCCGGCGTTAATTTAATCGATGTAAGTAGGCACGTATAAAGCCGCGCGTCCACATCGGCAAACATTTACGTCGCGCATTTTATTCGGCACAAATTTATTCGCGTGGACTTATTCGCCGCATAACAGCGCACACAAAAGTTTTCGTCGCATACAAATTTGTGACGAGTACAATGCACGTCGTAAACTATCGGGTAATCGTGTATTTTTATAAACCCCTTTCCCAAATAACCCCCGTGACTGCGGGCTTGCGATTTAGCGGTATCTCGATTCTCCTCGTCCACTAGTTGTAACACTAAAAATCCTTTTAAAAGAAGTGCATTGTTAAATTGGAACCAACTTGTTGAATCGGTACATTAATTGGAGAAATTAAAATTCAACATACATTTCCATTTCGATTTGAGGTTCAAATTTTATATAATTTGGTGCAGAAACATTTTAATTATGACGTCTTAAAGTTGCGAATACAGAAACAAGCAGGAAAATTCGATAGTTTTCGTGAAATACGTGAATTTTGAGCGATTTAAAAAATATATGTTAATTAAGGAAATACTGAACTAATGAGCTGATCAACTTAAAACGCTCGATAAAATAAAAGTGCATAGGCCCGGGTCTACCCGATATTATTAGAATTTGTTGAAAATCTACCTATTTAGTCTGAAGATAAAACGTGAGCCTAACGATACACTCATTGTGTAACATGTTGTCGTTAAAGTTAGCTATTTTACAGCTAAAAGTCGTATCGTTTTCAACTATAATTTAACGATGTACAGGAGTATAATCATTTTATTATATTAAATATATGTATAAACATATCATAATGAGACGAGATTGAGAACGCTGGAAAAAAGAATATCCGTACGCTTTATCTAAAATGGCAGCTTGGACTTATCACTGAAATTCGTCCTGGACCAGATGGAGCAAACCGTAAAAGATGACACGTCGAATAAGTGCGCCGTATAAGTGTGTTGTTTATTAATTTAAAATAGTTTAAACTTACGTTTTAGTACATTATTATTATTAGTAACATTATTATTAAATTGAAAATGTGCGTAGCTCTCGAGAAAGCTAGAATAGAAAGAACTTTACTGGTTTAAACTACAAACCAAATCTGAATAAATACCTACTCTAGGAATTTGTTAACACTAACAATAAATTGACGGATGTATCGATAATAATGGCACCCCTTAACTTATTGCTAATTATAGTTGCTTGTTGTAAAAAAAAAACGTAATAACCGATTTTGGAAAAATTTACGCCCAACGCAAAATTGGCAAAATTTATTATTTTTAAAAATAAACAACTTTAAACGTTAATACCTAGTAATCAAGCTGAAATTACTGCGAAATAACGAAGTAACGTTACGCAAACGATTACATAAAGAAAACGTACTTTAACTTTTCGTTATACCTTAACTTCGTTACTTTACTCGACACATAAACCCATCAAAGAATTTAAAAGTAGAATAAAACCAATCGAGTGTGGTGAAAACTTTTACGCTTAATGTGAAAACACAAAAGCGGTTCTTTCTGATTAACATAACGAATTTTTAATTCGAACGAAATCAAAACCCACGAAAATTTGAATTAAGTACGCGAACTATCGATCGAATTGTGAATCAATTGTAAACAATTAACTTTCGTAGTTCGCCCAGCAACGGTCGCAACTTTTTCCCGTTAACGTCAATTTCGGGCCGAAACATTTAAACGAAACACAAAAACTGCTGTCCTACCTTTTTCGGAGTGGCCACGAGCTTCGTCTGAACGGGAGGAACGGCATACGTCGGCGACCTTCTGCTCCTCGACGTCGACGGCATCTCCAGGAGGCTTTGGATTGAGTGACTTTGTCTCTTCTGTCTGGCTGCCATTTCTTCACTGCAACAACAATAAAACATCTTGAAGACCGAATCGAGATAGAAGTTTCACGCCGAGAGTATAAAATCGATACCTTATTATAGAGTTTCCAAGTTTGAAAAGTTTTCTAAACAATGCAAAGTTTCAAACTGATATTGTAGTAAACAACTGAATACTGATTAGAACAAACTTTTATCTGATGCCTACGATGATTAGTTTGCGCTTTTAATTTTATTGCCTCGGTAACGAGAAAAACACCACACTTCTTGAACCGAATAGCGCGCGTATACCTACTATCTGCGATGATAAAAGTCGCCATAAAAAAAGAAGGAACAGATAATGACTCATTAACTAAATCGATATTGTGTCCTCGCGAATTTGATGGTTCTAAAAAGCAAATGGAATTACCTCATCCGTCCCGAAACTAAGGTAAACATAACTACGAGAGGAGAAGAACAAGCACAAAAAGTTTCCCGGAGCCACGAAGACGGGAAAAGTTTCAAAGTTAGCCCGCTCGTATATTACGTGAAATGGGGAGAGGTATAAAAGTGAGATTCTCAAAATGTCGCTTTAAAATAGGTTTATACATTAAGGGTAGGTATATATAACGCATTTTTCATTCTAACCCTAAATACTTTGCGAAAAATTTCGGGCTACTGTCATTTACATAAACTAGTGAATCGCTCATTGTCCGAAACGCCCTAAGTCACTTTTTCGTAATTTCGAGTAATTTAATAATTGCAATTATGTCATATAAATTTTAGAACCATTTGCTTTTCATTTCCTGTCGCGAGGAAAATAAAGTTATTGCAGCCTGCCCGATGACGGCACCCAGACGTGTCCTTTTGGATTTTCTTCGATCTCGACCCCTAGATCACGAAAATACAGATCGATCACATTCGAATCATAATCAATTTTGGGGTGGACACAGTTCCGGTCGCAATTTTGACCGTAGGAAGATGCAATTTGGACAGCGCATTGTCTTTACGAAAACAAAGGCCAAATTCGTTAACCAACCAAATCGACCGGCCCGTTTCAAAATGGCGGTCGTTCAAAAATTAAAAAAATTCTAATTTCCGTTATTAATCATCGCATCCGTAATGTGAAATATGTTTTGGAATCTGCATAAAATTCTCTATCGATCATGTCTCTTTATAATTTTCGATATAATCAAAAAAAAAAACATATATATTTTTTTAAATCTTATAAATTTCTCTCGTAAATATTATTTTTCGAAAAATCTATTTCTTTCGAGAAAAATTTTAAAAAACGGGAGTTTTTTGACGTGCGACGTGAAAATTCAATATCGAGGTTTGCGCGCGGTCGGATGTTATAATATTGGCGTTTATTCTGTAATAAATATATTATTTTTAATGCCCCGTTAAAAAACTAAAAACCAATCGCAATCGAGATTTTAATACGTTTCCACGGTGACAACATGTCGACAAGACATTAATGGGCAAGAAATCTGTAAATTCCACAACCGGCTATTAACATGTTATTTAATCATGGAAACCTTGATTTTTTAATGGTTGTTAATTTTCTCTCAAGTCTGTAAAAATTACAGATTTGTAACAGAATAGATTTTTTAATTTAATTATAACACAGGCCTACAATGAAATAACTTAAAATTTTTAATTATTTAAAAAAAAATCCATCACGTCACGTTTTCCTGATATATCAATTTTTTATTTTTCCATAAAAGTCCCAAAATATGCAGTTTGACGACCTTTCTTGCCCTTTTAAACTCTATTTTTGAACGATTAACAATGCATTAACTGAATTCCTATGAATTAGTCGAACTAAAAGAGACTTCATTTACTAATTTACTAATTCACAAGAGACAATCACACCACGGAAGTTTCGAAAAAAAAATGAAACGGGTTTCACTGAAATTTATAACTCATCTCTGTTTTTATAAATATGTAGGTAAATACGTATTTTTTTCTAATATAGATATCAATATAATTTTTGAAAATCACTTTTATTTTCTGAAAAATCTAGACGTGAGGGAAAAAATGTGAGTTCGTACTCGTAATTAACACCCTCGAATATGCCTTAGACGGTCGTCAAATCTAAATGACCTTAAATTTGCAGACCTGCGTAATTATTATAATTTTAACATTTAATTTTATATTTTCGTATATTTTAACGGATTGTTTGTAATGCTATAGTAGAAAATAAGTGGGTTTTTTTCGGGGTTTTCGCCGGTGTCGGTGTTTGTGTTGCAAATATATAGAAATCATTAAACGGTAGTCTATTTAACGCCCTATAACGGCAAAGTGTCTCGACGTCTGGCAAAACCGAACGTTTCTTTGTTAGTCGTTATTAACTTCTCGTTCCTGTTTTTTTTTAACTGATTATTAACAGATTGGGGACCAAGGTCAGCTGTTTACACAGTAAATGTGGTGAAAATTCTCTCCGAAAATAAATCCTAATTGGGGCCTTTCGAGGGAATAAAAACCACAATATTAGAACATAGGGCAAAGAAGAGTACAGGAGAAAGGTGTTAACAAAAGTAAACATACTGACAAAGTATTTAGTTAAGTTAAATAAACAATTACCGTAATACCCTACACCAATTGGTAGAAGGGTTCTTGATTATAATAATAATAATATTAACAGATTAATATAGATGTGAATTTAAAATACTAACATTTTCATGAGGGTATCATACGTATACTTATAAAATTGCCCGATATTCTTGCAGTTTATCCAACAATAATTTTACGGTATTTTATACACCTATTATAATGATGTACCTATACCTAAAGAATAAAAAAGTAAATATAATTTTCGTTTTATTTCCTAACATAAACCGTTTTCTTTGTGTGATCATTTTTGCTTAAGTGGTCGAAATTCGCTCCCCCATTTTACCCCTAAATCAAATTTAGACAGAAAACTTGTCGTGTAAATTAATACTTTTGTCGAAAATGTGATCATATAAGACGAAAGAATCGCTCGAATCTATTTCCAAATTTCCCCCACGAACGCCACGACGATAAAATGTTGCTTTGTTCAACGAAAAATACTAGCAACCAAGGTTACTTTCATATGAGTAAACGAACAAACAAACAGGCAAAAAGGAATAATAGAAAAACCTTCAAAACTCGCTTTTAATTTACGAATATTACACAATATATCCCTTTGACGATTATGGGCGACTGAATTGTTAAAACATTTCAGTTTTACTTGCTATTTCGTGCAAACGGCGATGCCGCTTAAAAATATTTTTAAACTAGTACTAATTACGATCTATTTAAATGTTTGTAGTTAAATAAAGTACCGCGTCCGATTGTACGAAGTAGGCAAGTCCACAAATTGAAGTGTGTTTTATTAATTGCCTCTCTAACCTCGCTCGGTCACTATGCGTCCGATTTAATTAATTTAATGCACGCATTAAAACGTAGTAAATCTAACACTTAAAAAGGTGGATTTCTTAAACCAATTTAAAAATTGCTTTACACGACTAATTGTAAGGTAAACACGGTTATATGGGGTGCGGAGGTAAGTGGGCCATGTCATAATTTCGTGTGATTTTCATTTTTTTTATGTTGAAAGTGCTTGGCACTAAATCGTTTACACTCTTCTTTTATTATATACCTCTCTTCGCATGTTATTTGTTTGTTTATCATCGGAAAAGTTTCACGCAGCATTTTCGATATCGATTAATATGGCCCGGTTAGTAACGCACCAATTAATTTGAAGTCATTTCTAATCAAGACATCTGCGATGTGAGTATGGTTAAAAATGAATGTTGTAAATCTATGGCCCACTTACCTACCCATGTTTACTTTACTTTAAGATATTCTATTAAAGTAGGCAATTTCGAAATTCTGAAGGTAATTGCGCCCATTATCAATTGGCCGCGAACAACTACACGCGAGAAAACGCAAACAACAGAGATAAGAACTGCAATCGCAATTCCATTGCGATCGCTAAGCCGCGCATATCGAGTGAAGAAAATAATCAAACAGTCGCGTAAGAACAATTTTAGCTTCTGCTGTCGTTACGTCCTTAAACTTCTCCGGTCAATTTTTTTTTTAATAATCGTAAAATAATACCCGTAAACTTCCACGCGAGAAGCGACTGACGAAAAAGTACCCTCTAAATTATTCAGAAGGGCTAGGTTCTCGAAAATCATTTTGCAACGATCGTCGCGTACGCACGATTAACGATAAAAATCAATCAATTAAGTCGTAATTGACGTTATAATTTCCGCGTGTACGATATCGTATGCAAACGAAACAAACGTGGCATTAAAATAATATTAATACACGTAAATACTTGACCCGGAACAGAGCAATCAATCATGCAGAATCGAGACGAAACGGACTTACCCCCTACCTAATTTGAAATTATCGAAATCGCCGACGTCCATCAATCGCGCCAACCAAAAAGTTATTATCAGAAGTTACGTTCTAAGAGCGCCAAGACCGTAACGCGAAACGGGAAAAATCAACTCGATCCCCTCGGCTCGAGAGGCCTCGTGCGAACCTGGAAAAAAGTTTCCAACAAACTTTTCGGGAGTTTTAGTGCAGGGAGAGTCATAAAAGGACGGCAAACTAAACTACAATAAAACGAAAAAAACGATTTTGTCATCCCCGCTTTTGTTTTCCTTATTTAACGATGCCGTATAACAAGGATAAAAAGACCTGTCGCTTTAGAAACCGATCCCCATTTAATTTTTGATTAACAATCGACTACGAGTAAAGATTAATTCCGGCACACAAACTTATATAAAACTAGTTTATGAAGCATTTAAAGATTAAACGGAAACTCGATTTTATTTTCAATTCGCGAGCAGAACATCGAAAAACCACTTGGAAAACTAAAACGAAAACAATAAAACAAAGTGAGCCCTCGAACACATTTATGATTCATCTTTCTGCAATAAAATCGTAATAAATTTTCTATACGTAATCACGCGTCGACTACAAAAACATAACCTAACAATTTGAAAGCTGAACACAGTTAGGCATGCTTAAACAAGAAAACAAAGTTCAAAACTAAGACTGACCTTACGTGACGGACACTTGAAAAAACTTTCCGGACTACATACTGTCACTGCGGATTAATTGTGCGTAGTTTAAACAAGTTGCGAGAAGTTAGTTAAAGAAAAGGGGTTGTAAACGCGTATAAAAAAGTTTTAGACCCCGGACTCTTACGAGCATGATCCAATATGGAAGTACTTTAGTTATAAAATAGTCTGTTGCGCAGCCGGCAAACAAAATCAATAATCTACCCCCTGCTTATATTGTTCTTTACACTTACTTTACGCAGCTCGCATTATCAGTGCAAAAATCACTTCCCAACAACTACCCGCCGTCCTGTCTTTCGGCGAAACAAAACAAAACTGGGCCGTGTCGTCGGTGGCGCGTTTTGTACATCGAAAACAATAACCGCACGTCGTGTACGTACACAAAATACAAAGTTCGGAACTTTTTGGTGGTGCTTTTCGTGATGGTTAGACTGCGAATAAGCCCGCACGCGTTCTTTTTCCTGAGGGGAATTTCATATTCGCGGGGGCAGTTAACTTTTTTAAACGCGGAATAAACTTTTCGAAAAGTACACGTAAAGTAAAGAAGTTTGTGAAATATGTCATGCTGTAAAAACTTTCGTTACGTGCACGAATAGCGCACGCGCTCAAGATTAAAATAAATAGATTTAGTCTTATTTATAACCCGTTTATTGTGTCAACTAATTTCAGAACGTACGCTTTTTACGATACGTAATTATTAAAAAAATACGTATCCGCGCAAATAACCACGGGAGGTTGTTTTTGGTGCAAGTTTCGGAACACGTGTGCTCCCCCTGCAATACTCTTTTTTTTTACAATAAAACGCGTCTTCGTTTCGTGGTACGAATTATTTTCGACGACGCCAGTCGGTTGCGTACATTAAATGCGATTGCGTTAATTACGCACGTAATCCAACATTATGTTTATTTACCTGTTCGAGTAAACGCATTCCGCAAAGTTCAGAGACCTGTTGAAACTATCAATATCAGCTGCTTATCCCTAATTAATGTGGGGGGGTCCTCTAAAAGGACGCGCGATTATTATTTAACGCCTAACTCCCTTTGCCTACATTAAAACCTATTAACCGGCAAGAATTAGCGCGAGGCGCGACGTTGTACGGCAAAATAAACACGAATTTGAGAAGCAAACAAAACGTAACGACCGTTTTACGATTTTTTAACGCTCGCAGGCGACGTGAAACTTTAAAAAGGAAGCGCGTAATCTAATTTATCATTATCGGGCGTAACTTCTTCGACGTTTCGACGCGCATTTTCAATCGCCATCACCGAAGGGCCCGCGCAAAATATAAAGTACGCCGCAAATTGTCGAAAACGGAATCGGACGTTTCGACGCGGCCGATTCGACGCGGACGAGGACGCGTCCAGGCTCTAAATGCGTAAACCCTGCACTTTGTGATGCAAGCATGAAATTGTAAGGGTTATATTTTATACACCATACTAACCACAATAACCGTCGGAGCCTCATTTTAATAATAACCCCATTTTAATACTCGGGGCGCGTTATAATGCAGGGTGCCTAGGAATTGATGGGAAATCTTCCGGGAACGGATAAAATACGTCAAAATAAAACTTTAAGTGTCTATAAACTTTTTCCCGCGACGCTCCCCCTGCCGAGATATTCAGTTGAAATACTATTCTACTTCTACTTTTAAAAGTACTTCTATTTTTTTATGAAGCTTTAATTATGTTTGGTTTACATTCCTAATAAACGAACTATGTATTTCAAAACAATTTCGTAGATTTTTTTTGATACCATTTCACTACCCCAATCGTTCTAATCGCATTTTCTTTCGGGGGATCGATTTAAAAAAAATATTAACACTATTGTCGGATTTCCCAAGCGATTGAGAATAAAAAAGGTACTCTTGCCCACTTTCCATAAAATGAGTCATATTCGAGAAAATCGTGCTTAAAGAGTAACAGGTGTGTATAAGTACTTATACACTACGCACGTCGTGCACTTAGAGGGGTTTATTTTGAATTAGGGGGCGATTTCCGAACGGCTGTGACGTTTATTGTGGTTAGTACAGGGTATAGAATATTCATGCTTACATCACAAAGGACAAGGTTTATGCATTCGCAAGTGAAACCTTTTTTGCGGTCGCTTATAGATAACAATTAAACTTTTGACAATGTTTTAAATTTACTAATAAAGTGAACAATGTTGCCGCGTAAATCAAAAGAAGAGTAAGCCGGCATCTATATGAAAAACAATTCAAAACAATATTTTTAATTATTTTTTTACGAAACTAACAAGACCAAAAAAACACAAAAGTAAGTTAACACAGAAATACGATTGAAGGGGTCAGAACCATAAGGGTTTAAAGGGTTAAGAAATATACATCCGGAGACATTGACTGTCTAAGCTTTGAACATTATGGACAACCTGTGTACGTAGTATATTTGAGGGTTAAAAAAATGACAATGTAAGTTGCAAAAGTACTTGTTTTTTATGCTATCAAACAAATGAGATATTCATGTACAATTTGCGTCACTGAACTAAATGCTTAAACCTTTATGGCTCTAACCCCCTGACCGAAACGTCAAAAAAGTACTAATTTTAAGAATAGGGACTTGGGGAGCTTTCGTAAAAGCCCTGAAAATACGATTTTTTCGCTAAGAATTTTATAAATATTTCAAGAATTAGGCATTAGTACTACTTCAGTTGGTTTTGATAATTTCAATTTTATGTATTTATCCTATATATACTTGAATCTAAATCTGTAGAACGTTTAAAACAATAACCATCTTATTTAATAAAATTATTTAAATAAATTACTGTGTAAGAATTGGTTCCGTATCAACATTGCACAAATTCGAAAGTTTAAATGTCAAAACGTAGCATTAATTAAATAATTTCCAACCGGTTTCGATAAAACGAAAAACCAATTGACGAAACACGTTGGGTGTAATTTTGTGTTGTGAAACCAACGTATAAAAGTAATGCAAAACTTTAATAAAATTTGAATATTTGTTAGCAAATTTATAAATAAATTGATTTAATTTGGCGATCAACCGCTTGAAATTTTAAATGGAGTGGAAATTTTCTCCCATGTCCCTGCACAACACGACCATTTTTATTTAAAATTTTTAGTTTACTTCTCCGTCAAATATTAAAGTATAATTCGACGGTTGTAAGTACCTAACATCAGATAATAAATTATTCCGATTGTGAGTCACACAAAATAAACACCCAGTATATATAAAAAATAAACGTGGAATAACAGACTTACCGATCTTTAGCGACATGATGGCAGTAAACAAAATACAAAATCCTTTAAGGTCCATATATAAAGTTCGAAAATCACAACACTCGCGTTCAAAGTTTTTCGAAAATCGAACACTTTTCACTACACTCGCGCCGCGCGCCGACCGAATCGAATGAACGGTTAACACTAACTAAATGAGCTCCGAAAACGTTTCCTATTCGACATTATTTGATAATCTCAGTTGCATAAACGTATTTCTAAACGTCACCGACATGATATTTAATTAATCACAATTCGAGGCCAATAAACGTCGTCACGTTCGTGTCCATATCTCCACAGGTATGCGCTTACGAAGAACTTGTTCACGTGCGTTGACGCGATTCAATTGTTCACTTTAACTATTTTCAACAGTTTAAATTTTGTAAAAATTGTTACGCTCATTATGTACTTGTAAGAATTGATGATCCACAATTCTTAAAAATGAAAGGAAAAAAATGTAATTTCGCATGATACAATTTTTGAAAACTGACCGCATTTTCTCCAATCATCCCTCATTTCCATCAGGAGAAATCTGAAATATAAATTGTAGATTATTAGAAAATTTGTTTATTTCAGGGTGACTGTAGACTTATGAAAATTAAATTCCCTGATTTTTCCAAGACACATAGGTGCCCACGTTGTATATTTGATTAAAAAGTAATTTAAATATACGTTATAAACTATAGGTTCGTCACGCATAAAAGTCGTTGTGAATACTTATGCAGTATGTCCACGGATGAAGTTTACAAGAGGGCAAATGCACAACAAAATTCATTTTTCGAAAAAAAAAAGTCATTATCGATCGATGCTTATGCTTCTTAAAAAAATTATATTCACCTTGAGAAATTTCATTTTTCGAGTACAGTGAGCTCCAAATATACAAAAATATGAAAATGGGTAAATAATAAACTACCTTCATTTTTAGATTTCAAGCCAAATGTAAAATAGAAAAGTTGTTTCTAAAAATTCGACTTGCAGTTAAAATCGAAAATTTCAATTCGATCGTGATCACTTTCTTAATCACTGGATCAAGACATTGCAATTTTTAAACTTTCCGGTATCATTTTATTTTTCATCTAAGTGCACCTATTAATTATTCGTGACATATTTTGACATAAATAATAGTTCAGAATAATGTTATCTATAGCCAACATTCCTATCGCCACGTAATTGAAAACTTCAACGAAAAGTTTCCTAACGTATATGTACGTATTCAGAATGACAGACAGTACTCAAATTTCAGAAAACCGGTTTAGTGCTTAATAGCAAAGAAGAAAAAATACTTATATTGAAGACGATGTTCTGCCACAGTACTGGTCATTGAATCAGTTAAAGAAAATCCGTTACTTTCTTTCTTATTATTATATTACTTATTATTAATTGTTATTATTGTTTATTTTTTTCTTACGAGAAATAAAAGGTGCGTTCAGGTAATAAATACTATCGAGTTAAAAAACCTTGATATCGAATTGAAATTTTCGATTTTGACCGCAAATCGGATTCTAAACAACTTCTCTATTTCACATTTGGCTCGAAATCTAAAAATGAAGGTAGTTTAATCCTTGACCCATTTTCATATTGTTGTATTTTTTGGTACGCGCAAAATAAAATTTCTCAAGGTGAATATAATATTTTTAAGAAGCAAAAGCATTTATCGAAAATGGTTTTATTCGAAAAATAGATTTTTTGTCCATTTGCCTCTTGTAAACTCCATCCGTGAACATACTGTATAGGGTAAAATTAATATGAGCTCAAAAATATGGGATTCATATCTAGAAGAAACGCCAAATCAAAGCAATTAATTGTTGCGGATAGTTTTAAAGTTTCCACCGCGAAAAAATATTATTGTGTAATTTTCTAAAGCTTAACGCCCGGTTCCGCCACCTCGTCTTGAGCTCTGCTTAAAGCTTAAGCTGAACTTGACAAAAAAATTCAGTTCCACCACGTAAAACCAGACCTTAACTTCGCTAAGTCAAGCTTACATCTGAGACGTGAATAATGAGAGCTTGAGATCATGTTTATAACCTCACATTGTTCAAGTCTGTCACAGTGACTAGAATTTGTTACTTTGATTACTAAAGTTATTACGGAAGTGGGTATTATTAATATAAATCCCGTTACTTTCGTATCATTTATTACTGAGAGAATCAAATATTGCGAATCATCGGTTGATTTGACTGTTGATGGTCCTCCGCCAGTTCTGTACAACTCTGCACGGTGTTTGGCTTTGCCTTTCTTCGCCTCTTGTTTCATATTACTCCATTGTTTTCTCAATGAATCATTACTCCTAGTCACATTTTTCCCCTGAGCGTTGAATAATGACGTTATTTTACTCCACGCCGCATCTTTTTCTTTATTTGTTGTACCGTTTGTGGTTTTACATTTTATTACATTTTTATAATTTGCAACCAGTGAGGTGAGAAGGTGCTTCTCCTCTCTGGTGTAATTGCACCGCTTCATTTTGTCCATAATAATATGGATAACATGAAAACGAGAACAAAACGTTGCAACAGTAACGGGCAATTTGTTAGGTTAGATTAGGTTAGGGAATTTGATTTTTTTTGACGTTCTGTATTACTGCCGCAGTGCGGGATATTTAAAAACTGAAGGAAAGAACCAATCACGCGCAAGTTCTGCAGTGTTGTCATATTTACGTACAACTTAGCCAAGGCGTGCTTTGAAAAGCGTGGTGGAACGCATTTCCGTCTTGAGTCGTGCTTACATTTGAGTTCGACTTAGGTAAGTTCCAGCTCAAGATGCAGTGGTGGAACCGGGCGTAAGTACCGTAAACTGGGTATATACGGAACGATTTTTAAACATTTTAGTTTGTAATTTCGATCATGTCGATAAAAAAATATATATTTTTATTTTGATAGTTGCAAAAACGTTTATATGTATCTTTAAACCTTATTAAAACTATTTTTGACCGATGAAATCCTTAAAAAAAATAAAAAATAACCGTTCCGTATAACCCGGAGTTTGAGTATATACGGAACGATAATATTTTTGTTATAAAAACACTAGCAAGTTTAATTCTATTTCGTATTGAATCGTAAAAATTAAAAAAAATATTTTATTTTAAACGGATTAAAAGTAAGAAATAAAAAATGGGTAAAAGTACGAAGTGTTTTCGATACTTTGCTAAAAATTCAAATAAAAGACTGTAAAAAATATAATTTATAAAACAAAATATAGTTTTCTATAAAAAAGATGTGAAATGTAAAAAAAACATGAAATGTACGTAGATACAATTAAAAAAGGAACAAGAAAAGAACTTACAACTAAAGTGAACATAAATGCATTATAAAGGAACATCTATAGGAAATGTATAAATCCCTCTAGTCACGGTAGGTGCAGGAATACAAAATTTAATTTGCCGCAAAGATACAATATTTTTATCACTAACATTTTGAAAAACAAACTTATTTTTATAAAGTGTGTAATTGCGAAGGCAGTCGACAATAATATGATTACTTAAATTGATAGACAGCTTGGCCAAATGACATTTGATTGTCTACAATCGCCTCCAGAGCCAATTCCATATTGTTTGGATCGTAATTTCTCTTAAAAATCGTTTTTTTGCATTTTATGATAAATTAAAAAAATAAACGAAAATAGCATTGTGATTTTAACATTGTGTTCTAAAATATATTCCATTGGGTTACTAGATTGGGGCTAACTTGATTATGAAATGAGATGCAGATGAGACTATTTCACTTAAACATCTGCATCAATTTTTTTATACTTTTTGTATTAATTTATAACAAACTTACCGTTTATCTTAAAGACGTGCTACCGGCACATATACAATTGCATAATGATGTAACTCCGACCACCACAAGAAAGACTGCGCACACATAGAACTGCTGGCAAAATATTGCGGAATATTTAATATTTGTACCTTCCGTTCCATATATACCCAGTTTACGGTACATTATAAACATTTAGTAAATATCGTATAAATTAAATTTGAATAAAATCAAGTTAAAAACACAACTACTTTATACGTATTACTATAATAACGTATTCACGAGGAATGTTTATTCGCTACAAGCCGACTTGGAGCCGAGTTGGAAATTCCAGTAACGTTTGCCCGCCAGACGCTTTTTTTATTAGTCATCGTAATTTTATCATCTATACACGCCTACCAACTAAAAATGTTATAGCCGATTGTGAGGAAATTTTGCAATATTGTGAATTTATTGATCAGTTTCTATAATTACCTACCAATTATTTACTGTTCATCATCACCTCGTGTCCAAGCCGCATTACATTTTGTTTTTTTTCAGTTAATTTTATTATGTAGGTACCTAGCGAAACTATATAAATAATAATTATGTCTCTGGTGTTAGTTACACAACATTCACGATTAACTTTTATTCGTAACTTTTTTAAGGTCAGGTTTGTAGGCATGACAAATGGAAAAACTGAAAGGTCATCCAATTTCACAAGAAAAAGTTAGGTGCTCTTAGGTAAAAGTCTCTCAAACGCGCTGTTTTCGAAAAATTCAATAATTAATGATGTGACGTACGCACGCAGTAGACAATTAAGTAGACAGATTATTATACTTCGGCGTTTATCCATCAAAAACAAATAGATGATTAACAATAAATGTCGTAATGGCTTCTTTGGTTACTTAAGGAAGCACTATCAAACGTGAAAATTGTCGAATCAAACAAGCCGAAAACTGATCTCAAAGCGGAACTGTTACAGCGTTCCAGCGACATCTACTTTGCTAAAGCGCTGTTGGCGTAAAATAATCATCCTCCTTAGTTGTCTGCTCCGTGCGACATGCGAAAAGCGTTGGGGTGTTGTGATACCTAGTGATATTTAAAGTGTACTCTGAGTTTGAAAAACTCAGAAACAAAAACTTTTACCTTATAATATAACACTTTCTGAAAAATTTATCATATCTACCTAACTTTTCCGCACGCGTCCAAATTTTTGTTGTAGGTACACTAATTATAAATCTTACCTATAATAAAAAATATGAAATTGCCGCTTTTATAAATTTTGTTAAATTGGCGAAACTGCGTGTCAAATTATAAACAAAAAAACCTAGCAACGACTATCTGTTTAAATACTTTTTTCGATTAGTTAATTAATCATTACAATACTACTGCATTCGATAGTTTTTAATTATAAAATAATTACTTGCAGGTAGCAATATTGAAAAAAAATGAGTTCCAATAACTCCAATCTACGCAAAAGTCCGCCTCCAAATACACCGAATCCTCCGAACGACCCGCGTCCCCCGAAAGCCCCGGCTCCACCGTCGCGACCGATGAAGTTCCCATACACCTTCACAGCCAAACTAGTACAATTCCCTTGGGCTTTCTACGTGAAGAACAATTGGGTCTACAGATACTACGTAATAGCAATCATCGTGTCGATGCCGATATTCTATAAGCTCCAAGTAGCGTGTAAGTATCGTTTTGAGTGATTCTCACATCGGTATTTTTTTTTTAATCGCTTTTAAACGTTTTGAAGTTTGTAGTTTATCAAAACTATAATAATGTCTAATATAAAAACGAAATTTTTATTTCATTCTCAAATTATATTCGAACATCACTTATTCGGTACTTAGCGGTGTAATGTTACCGCTAATATCCAAATTTAGTTATCACGCATAATAACTACAGAGAATTTAGAAAAATTACTCACAGTACCTAAATGGTTTAGTTAGGTATATATGGTTTGGTAGGTATTCAATAACAGTTTCAGTTAAATTATGCATCCTAACTGAATAGTTTAAAGTGTGTATAAGTGCAATATGTAAAGGTTAGTGTAGATGAGGTGAATTTAGACTAGTGCAGATACACTAACCTAAACTAGCCTCGCTTACACCAAAATTTCACTAAAACTAACCGACACTCGACAGTAGTTATGCACAATTGCTAGTGAAGTACCATAAAAACGAAAACTATTCAGTTAGGATGCATAATAACTGAAACTGTTACCGATTACCGATAATAATTAAACTATTTGGTATACAAATCCATATCCATATTATTCATATTCCATATGGATAATCCATATTATATCCATTATTGAGAAAACCAACTGCAAACCTAAACGTTCGCTCAATTTTCTTTTAATAGGTGCTCAATTTAATTTGTTCACTTAAAATTGTTTTCTAACGTAAGAAGATTTAATTATTGCAATCATTTATGCACCATTCGTTATTTACGTTATCAACGTTAACTAAGCGCAGTATGTCTTACTTAGCCTACTCGCCTGGCAACGTAGCAATGTGGAAGGAAATTAGACAGAAATACTATGAAGACGTTGAAGAACATTAGTAAACACTCGACGGACCTGGTGACTACCTACGCAGAAATATGTGTTGTGATAAGGTTTTGTCATTTTTAGCTGTAAGTGTTCGATAGCTGCCTAAAGCAATGAATATGTTTTAAATATTTAAATAATTTTGCTTCAATTATTACCTATCAAATAGGTTGCATATTTTCTTCGTGTACCTATCTATTACCTTCGTTCGAATGAAAAATAAAATATTTGAAAAAATAAATCGCACGTTTTATTTTACTTGTTATAGCGTAACAGCGTATAGCGTATAGCGTAGCGTTATAGCGTATATTTTGTTGTTATAGCGTAACGTTTCGAATTACATAATTATATCGACGGCGTTTTGGCAAAACATATTAAACGACAAAAAGCTAATTTTACACGAGCGCGCATTTTGTGTTGTAAAATAACCATAATCTATTTTTTTATGGAAAAAATCGAAATATCGGATTTTAACAGATTATGCCTTTTTTAAACAACTCATTTTCTGAAAAAGTGGCGCTTAAGATGTTCTGCCAAAACGCCATCGATCTTATTTCCGGTTGTGGCAGTTAATTATGGGTACCGTATGCAACCCGAATACACTACAGTATAGTGAGATGCATATGCTCTTTATTTTTTGTACACATTACTAAATGAACGCGAAAAGTCGAAAAATAATTAATTAGGGTCATTCATACAAACAAATTTAATACTCTTATATCTCGAGAAATTATGCTCCTCCAAAAATCAGTCAAAAATAATTACGGTCGAGTGGGGCAAACTCGAGTACCATAATTAAAATTCAATTTTTAATATCACCTCGGGAGAGCCATGCACGCACAAACTAAAAATGTTATTTAAAAAAAAAAGATTTTACTTTTCAACTTTAGGAGAGAATATCTCAACAGGAGAACGCCGTAGGAAAAACATGTATGTGAACTTATGACATTATTTTGACATGGTTTATATAGTCTCGAGAGTTTTCCACCATTTCCTGGGCACGGCGCTCCGGTGTTAAGATATTCAACCTCAAAGTTGAAGAGTAAAGTCAATTTTTTTTTGTATATAACGTTTTTAGTTTTCGTTGAAAATTGATAATTTCTGGTGAACAAACGTAATAAATGAAGCAGGTTTTTTAATATCAACTCAGCAGAGCCAGGGTGCATTAACCCTAACGTTTCTAACCTCAACATTTTTCAGAGATTTAACTTTTTAAACTTTTAAGATCTTTTTCGGATTTCCCAGACATTTTAATATAAATAAAGGTACTCTCACTTAAACCGACGATATGTGGGTGACAAAACTCGTTAATGTGAACAACTTTTTTTAGTAAAAGTTTTCAATACAATGCTTTGTATCGAAATTATTGATATTTTTTGTTTTATTGTTAAATAATATCTACAGCTTATCCAAACCTATATGCAATTCACGTCATCAATAAAAAGTCACTAGATTGTTTATTTGTAATTCGGTTTAAAGTTTGAAAAATGACATATTCTATAGATGATTTATTTGCGCACACATTAGATGCTATAAAGAAAGACTACAATTTATTAGAAGTGTAAAAATGCGAGGTACGAGGTGACAGCACTGGGTGGAAACGTCATCATCTAGCAACCTTTTATTGATGACGTGGATTACACATAGGTTTGGACGAAGTGTAGTATACATATGGCCTATCCGACCTGTCTGGCGACACGTCATCAATAAAAGGTTACTAGTTGATGACGTGTCACACAGTGCTGTCACCACGTACCTCGTATTTTGACAGTTCTAGTAAATTGCAGTCTTTCTTTATACCATCTAATATGTGCGCAAGTAAATCATCTATAGAATATGTCACTTTCCAAGCTTTAAACTGAATTACAAATAAACAATCTAGTAACTTTTTATTGATGACGTGAATGCATATGTATAGGTTTGGATAAGCTATAGTAACTTTTTACTGATGAAGGTAGTTGATACACCCTCATGGTATAATAACTACATAAGGTATGATTTCAGAATGTTCTAAACACGTTCAATCCGCGCAGTGTCGTCATCCGGAGAATATTTGCACGTGGCAATACGTAGAAATTTAAAAATAGTAGAAGTTATAGCCATGTAGCGATAGGTAGAAATTATTTACTCTCCGAATGACGTCAAACCAATACGCGCAGATCCGCCTCCAAATCATACCTTGTGTAGTTGTTATACCACGACACACCCTGTATATAATATATTATAATCAAATCTTATAGTCGCGATTTCGGTCGCAATTTTGATCGTAGAAGGCCGAAATTTCGACAGTATATTGTCTTTACGAATATAAAGGACGAGTTCGTTAATCAGCCAAATCGACCGACCCACTTCGAAATGGCGGCCGATCAAAATTTTAAACTGCTTGTGAGATTATCTCCGTTATTAATTATCAGATCGGCAAAGTAACATGTTTTAGAATCAATATACAATTCTCTATCAAACATCTATCTTTATAATTTTCGATAGAATGCACAGTCTTCGAGATAATCGGGAAAAGGTAATTAAAAAAAAACGTATTTCTTAAAAAATGCTCTTGAGAATATTTCTCTAGTAAATGTAATTTTTCAAAAGACGCATTTCTTTCGAGAAAAATAGATTTTTTCGATATAGATTACTGTGAATGTGATAGTGCAAAAATTTAAATACAAATATCTGAAATTCTCTAGAAGAAAAATGATAAGCATTTGATAAAAATTTTATGAAAACGATCCTGATCTCAATTAAATTCTACCCCGGCCGTAAAAACGTTGGCCTTCACGTGAAAACCGATAAAAAGTTTGTAAAATTTCCACTCGGACTAAAAACGTTTTTCAAACATGAATCCTTTTCAACCTGTGAATCATTTGTTGCAGATAAATGTATTACGTTAAAATCTATAAGAAAATGACTCGAACAGCTCGAGGGACGAAAGCCTTTACGAATTTTGAATGTTTAATCAAACCGTGGCGGGTTTAAAATATATAAAGTTGATGGATGAACGTTGATATCACACCTGATGCTGCGCTAGAACGTCGTCCGTTATACAACCACCTGTAAGAGCCAGCAGGTTACGACAAAACGCGGACTTACTTTGCTGTAGACAACTTTGTAAATATGTAAATATGACATAATATAACGAGTAGCCCCAATTTAATTACCCATCGAATACCTCAATAGATTTTCTTACATTTTTATGCTCGACCAACAACAGATCTGTCACTTATAACAAGTTGAAAAATACGGTACTTACGGTTATTTAGAATTCGAATCGGACTAAACATCTCAAACGTCTCGGATTCGGAACTTGCAGATGATGTTCTTGCCCACACGTTTGTTGTTCACAAAACAAACGACGATAACACAAACGGGAAAGTAAATCCGCGTCCGCGACGAAAGTCGGAAACTAAGAGATGGACACATGACGCGTACCTATTTTTAATGGAGATGAATATCGCGACTTCAATCACCGATGATACGTACACTCGACCAACACAAATCCATTAACTGTACAGAACGATAAAATAGACTATTACATAGTCATTACAACGAAATACTACCAAAAACCGGCCCTCTTTTAATATTATTCGCATGTTTATTTTATTTACAGCACGCACCATTGTTTCTACAGTTTACCGCTTTTCACTACAACTCAACTACAATAATACCAATCGCAAAACGTTAAATATATTTTTTTAATTATTAATAATTTTACACATTATAACTTGTCGTTTAATAATACATTATAATCGAATAAAGATTTTCATAACTGAAATTTTTGTTTATTTACATATATATATATATATATATATAAAAACGAACTTCAGGCGTACCAATTTTCGTTTAATTTTCTTTCTTATTTCTATTGTTTCTTAAATCTTCTTAATTTTTCTTATTGAAATAAATTACATTACAATGATTTGTCAATTTAAAAAAATAAATAAAACCCGAACCATGTAAATTTAATTAAAGGACACTAAATTGGAATTTAACTGTGTCTGCATTATGTTCGATACACTCGATATTCAATAGTAGCTGAATTCCAAGCGATTATTTAAAGGGACGCACGCACGACAGAATCCGTCGTACGATTTTAATATCGAACGTTTAAGTAAATATAAATTTTAACCAGCCAATTGACTGGTATTCGTTGAGCACCTAGCACGTTGAGCAAAAATTTATAAATACAGTAGAACCTCGATCATCTGTCGGTGTCAGGACCGTCACTGTGACGAACGAGCAAACAAACAGATAATAGACACACATGAAACGACAATAACAAAGAGAAACGACACAAAGTACGAAGGAGACAATTTAGTTTTCGATAGCTTTCGATTGTAATGTCGTATTTTCGGTCTCGTTTTTTAATTTATTTTTCCCTCAAAGACCTGACAGTTGATAGAAATTGGCTGTTAAACTGGTGATAGATAGTCGTGGTTCTATGCTATATTCTGAATCATTATTTTTTCTCTATTCTCTAATTAATGTCCGGAGATTGACGTGTTTTTTCTGCTTGCCTGCAAGACGATGAACATTTTCTGGCATTCCGAATTCTTTAGTGCACTTTCATATTTGCAACAGAATCGGTTTGTCTGAAATTTTACAGCCATCGAGTACAAGAGTGATGCTATCTAATGAAGTACCTATTTCTATTATCCCCTTCTATCCAACTATGGTAGCCTCACCTCTAGACTCCTCTTGATTCCTGAATTAATATTTCCATTTAACAACTATAATAATACACTACGAGTGACCTCACCTCAATTTTTTTTGTTGGCATTCAAAACTTCTTGTACCATCATTGAAATCTTCGTCTCTCCTTCCCATCTTCATTCGTTCCATATCTTCGCCATTTTATGTTGGTCTTTGAAAAAACAAAGTACAGAATGATAACTGTCCAAGTATGCTTAAGTGAAAATAAAGTTACTCTAAGAAACATTACCTACGAATACATCCATACCAAAAACACCAAGCATGTGGAGATAATTTCGACTTTTGGAATATTTCTTAAACGTTTCAACTTATGATTATTACCTTGGGTATTTATAAATATGTAATTACAAAATCATCAATCAAATTGAACTACATATATACTTATATAAATATATAGATATAATTAAATGAAGGTCTTACAAAGTTATTCATAAAAGCGTAGAAATCTAGAATTTGTAATATTCCTTAAAGGTCGCTATTTTCACAGCATGTTATACAGTTTGGTGTTGAATGAGAAAGGGTTAAGCAGAATCGACAGTGTAATAATTGCATTCCTTAATGCTAATACAGCCTGTCCGGTGAGGGAGATAATTGCCTTAAATTCCAAAGCAGCATATCCTAGAAAGGATTCTGTTACCCTTGCTTTCCCCTCATCTTGAAATTCCCTTCGACTGTAAAGAAATTAAAATTACGTTGAAACTTAATTTGTCCCTTTTTTCGTTATTTATCTTTTTAAGAGAGATGTAAATTAGTTTAGGGGTATATGTAATTGTTTTCAAAGCCTAAAAAATTAGTTTCAGATAATCAGTTATTTATTATATAAGTGCAAAAAAGATAAATTAAGACAACTCGTCTTTCTCGAAACTTTGCACGACCCCTTCCCCAAAACGAATTTAAATATTATTCAAACGCACAATTTTATTATTTTTTAATTATATTTTGTAGTATCATATTTTTTTACATATATAACAATGTTAAGAATATTAAAATAAGCAGCATATGGATTATGTAAATCACAAAGTTAATGTAAGTATGTAAATGTAAATTCTTACACAATAATAATAAACCACAATCCCCCTAAATAAGAAATATACTAGTAATTAAATGTCTTGTAATTCAATTTTATGAAAATTAATTAGACTTACGTTAAATTTAGAAGTAATTCAATGAAATCTAAAATATGCAATATGTATAATAACAAAATTAGTTTGTTCCATAAAAATAATAAGTTCGATTTTCATATATAATCTACCATGTTTCGATTGTGGCATGTATTTTGAATCGCCCGACAGTTTATTCTATTTTATTTACACCAAGAACCGCAACGCAATTATAAATGCACGACACAATCGGAACACGCTAGACTATCGTGAAAGTCGGCCTAAGGTATTCACATTCTATTCTAAATTATACAAAAACTGATAAATATATATAATATTCAAAAACAAAACCTTTCAAATTCAAGTATCCCTATAAAAGTTCAAATAATGTTGTAACGACGTAGGCAACGGTAGCTTGAAGATTTTATTCTTCATAATAGAGGTATACGGACTCCACACGGTTCTATTTTCATTAAAATTCGGCCTCTCTTCGTCGTGGACCGTTGCTTTTTGTTTACTATCGAACTTGTGGCTACATAACGTGATCCGACGCCATTTATTGCCGGTCCTCACTTCAGATTGGGGCCTCGAACTACGTTTATTCGGTCTCTCGTCGTTATCTTCGTCTGTGCTCGAAAGTGAATCTACTTCCATTAAATTTTCCAAGTCCGAAGTGCCAGAACTGTCCTTTTCTATGAGATCGTCGCCTAATCCGCTATCGAATTTTTGATGTTTTATGTTAGTCCCGTTCGCGTTCGGTCGTTTTTTGGATTCGTCGGAACCTGAAACTGTCGATTCCTTTACTTCTTCATCTTCGAAATCTTCCTCTATGTCTTCATACAAGTCATCGACGCGAGATTTCCCTCTATTAAACCTGGTCAAAACACCTACTATAACTTGTTTTATTTCATTGATGTCGTTTATTGGACGTTCTATAATAGCTTCAACGTTCTTGGACTGATTCCCATTATTTTCCATGGCACCATCAACGTCCATAGTTTCGTCAGATTTCTTACTTTGAATGTCATCAGAGGCATCTACTAGATTTCTTTCAGTTCCATGCCACTTGTCGTCTTCAGATTTATCATCGTCATCGCTTAGTTGATTCCTACCTAACCAGTGAGCTGTAAATATTGTATTGTTTCTATTAATATTATCTAATGATCTAATAGTCATACTGCCAATATCTATAACCCTAGTAGGCTCCTCGTCCTCGCTGCTCTCATCTGAATAATCGAGCGTAGACACGTACTGAAACCTATTAAATTCAACCTTTTCATTTGAATGATCCTTGGCAGTCGGGATAAATTTCAAATTAGGATAATCCTGTTCTATTTTCTTGCGCAAGGTATTACGCACCACCGTTCTACACATCGCCTGCAGCGAAGGTAATTCAATGCCGACTGCAAAAAAAAATAAAAATACACATTTCGTTAGCAACGGCTCCCAATCGATTGTCGAGATTGAGACATACTTATCCCTGCCACAAAATTAAATTTAATAAAAAGTGTACCGCTACACATTCACCACAAACTGTCAATTTTTATGTTTTAAATAAAAAAACACTAAGCCGTATAAATATGAAATTTTCAATGAGAAAAATGTCAAAATTTTAGATAGGTAATAGCACAGCAAGTCTATCTAACAATTTGTCCTTAGTAAAAATAATTCACGGTCACGCTCCTAGTGAAACATTCCATTAATGTTGTTATTTCACTCGCATGTTTGCTCTGCCTTTTTGTTATACTTGTTAATGGTATTAATTTATATCAATACAACCATATAACACATACACACACAATCTGTATTAACAACACTTCCGTAAATGCTTTGGGATTATGGACTATGTATATCAAGCTTTGGATCAGTTGCGATCAAAATCAATTTTTATAATTAAAAAACAAATGATTTACAAGAAGACCCTTTAAACAGTGTCCTTTGTGTAATTATTAATCTCATACATAATCTTCAATAGAATTTTGTATTAGAAAAAAAAAATAAACCGGCAAATAGGCTTGGCCAGTCAAAAAAATACATATACGTAATAATAAAATCTGATGATTATATTTGATAGCTTTTCATATTATTTATAGTATTAAAAAAAAAGTGATTAAAACCAACTGGTGTTTTAGAATTATCAAAATTTGTATTTGTACATTTGTATTGTATATAGGTATAGATACGGAATATAAACAGAATAACAACAATTCAAGATACTAAGACAACAATTAACAATTGTAGAAAAACAATGTGATAATCGAACAGCAGAATCAAAACTTTAAAAAATTCAGGTTTCAAGCGAAATAAACAATAAATGACAAAAAACATCATCCATAGTGGACACAGGTAGCATTAGATTTAAGTCAAAACTCTTCAATTTATAAAAACTGCAAAGCAAAGAGACAAAGTAATATAATTCTACAAATATGCTTTTATGCCAAATAAGCAATATAGAACGGAAGGCAGCTCTGAGCACAAGAATTTTCATGAACAGTGATAGTTGAATTAACCTTTAGAATACCTTCAGAAGCGTTGGAAGCATGTTCATTATAACAACACAATTATGAAATTAATCCGGGGGCCTATCGGGCCCGGTTGGTATTTGGTAGGTTAAAAAAAATTAGACTTCTCAGGGTTAATCGTCCATGTATGTAATAAAATATGTACCGTAAGTATAAAAGTACACATTCCCAAACCCCAAAGCTATTTTGAAAATAACAATATTTAGTCACTGATGAATTAGGACCTTAACAAATAATTTTTAATAATATTAGATTTAAAAAAAATAATAATAACGCCGCCACATTTAATATAATATAGACACAACAATTTTCTAAATTCTAAAAAAAATATATCGGTAGGATAACCTTCACAAACCCACAAACAAGTCAATTCCATACAAAAGCAGTAATTTATAAATAAAATACTTATCTTACTGATAATAAAATAAATTCGGTAACAATAACAAAACAATAAATACATACATAAATACACAGATTCATTTTACTATTTTAATGAATACCTATTGTGTATCACTGATAAGTCGACTTGAATATTTCAATATGCTAAAAATCACATAAACATCAGTATTATAGTCTATAAGAAAGGTTTCAAAAATTCAATTAAAGCACAAGCTTACTTAAATCAAACAAAGATAAAGAGCAATATATAAATTACTCTCAAAACACGAATCCTTTTGAATAAACGTTGAAATTAATCATCGTCGAATAAATCTCTTTAAAAAAAGACATCGACAAGAAAAAATAAGATCGGTTTTACCTCGAAATATGAATAGTATAAAGAGTAAAAAAGTGAAGAATGTCATTTTCCTGCTTCTTAACAAGACTAGTATCAATTTTGCCACAAAATAAAAACAACAAAAAGTTCAAAATACAAAATGACAATAAGCTATTTTTGCACAATTTTGAAATTTAAATCAATTATGTTCAAGATTCTAGTGTTATTAAACGATATAGCAATTTTTTTTTAAATAAATCATTATTAAAATTGCACACTATACAAAATAAATTCAAATAAAATATTAATTTTTATAATAGTATCTGTACTGCGACATCAACTGTTCAACCTTTAATAAAACCCTTATTTGAATATTACAAAGAAATAATATAATTTTGTTTAACATTTGTAAAGATGAGAATTTACATACAGTTATTTGTAATTAGAATACAAAGTTGATTTGTCCAAATAAAACTGCATTTACAACAGAACCCCGACAAGTTGTCCAACAAACCAGAAAATAGTTTAAAAATAATTATCGGAAATTACAATGCATCGCCAAGCGATAATGTAAAACTCCTATGAGTTACGAATAACTCAAAGTGGGAAGATTGACTCCCTAAAAAAATTGCCAACAAATCACAAACGTTCAATTTTCGATAATTGAATCGAATTCGAAATTGCATACTTAGAAAAAATTCAACAACACCACATCGTGCATTCGTCTTAAACCGCCATTTAAAAGCGACAAATGCAACAGGAAATGTGTTTTTTTTTTATACACTATAACCGGCATAGCGTTTCCTCGACCTACCTAAAATAAAACTGTATACGTACTTGAAATAAAATCCTGTTTTCCATCGTTCGGTCGAATTAATGTGGCGAACGAGACTGGAAATATGATGTGTCGGTCCCAGTTAGTTTCGGAGGTGCGTTTGATTTTCAGCAGCTGATCGTTGAAGGGCATCACCAGAATTCCGCCGACCTTCAGCAGATTTTTTATGTAGTTGTCGTGGGGTTCCGGACACGCGGCCCCACAATAAATCCTATCGTATTGATGAATATCGCTACTAAGGCACAGGCAATTTCCTAACCAAATTTATTTGAATTAAAAAGAACGTCGTAGGTAGCAAACAAATACAAAAAAAAACGTACCTTGTATAAATTTTGGTTCGCAGAAGTCGAATTCGTCGATGGCACCGGCGTACTTCTTAAATTCCTCCAATTTCTGATAAGCGTACTGAACGACGTCCTCGTGAATTTCGATGCCATGATTTATTCCCCTACTTCCCAAGATTAGGCCTGCCATGGTGCTTAGATAGCCCGTGCCCGAACCCAAATTTAAGAAGCTCAAGCCGGGAGCCAAGTTCAACGATTCCATTACTTCGGTGTATATGCCAGGCGCGGAAATATGCAGGTTGCCACTTTTCCACGCGAAATCTTTATAAGCTTGTTTGCAACATTCGGGCAAATAATACGCTCCTCGATCGACAGCCCGAAAAATTCTCTCCACGGTCGGAGTTTTGATGTAATTGGTCGCAAGAAGGTTGTCGACCAACTCGTCGTTATTTTTGCCGGTGCTGATTGCACCACCCATCTTGAAAGAGTCCTGAAAAATTTCGGTTTTATCGAAAATATTGAAATAATGGAGCGATATTTTTGGCCTGTCAGGCGATATTTATTTACCAACATTGAGCTCACCTTTTTCGTTGATCGTTTTCGATTATTTAACGCACGATCGAAATGTAATCATTTATAGTAAAAATGAGAAAAAATTATATTTTTCTTATTCGATAGTTTACTACGCGATCTTTGTTTATGAACAGAATAGGAGATAAACACAAAATCGAGTAATCAGATGTCAAACAGGGCGGTGCGGGGTCGAGGGCAGGGAAACCAGCTGTTTAAAGTAATTCACGGCACATGCGCAGTGTAAAAAGTGCATTGAGGTAAGCGATGGTATTTTAATTTTTATTATTCTTTAATTTCTTTAAAGATTCGATTTAATAAGAGGATTTCTTTCTTGTTCGATACAAATTTGTTATTTCGAAGCGGGTTTAAAAATTTCGAAAAGTTATTTAAAAATTTAAATATGACACACCAACATTTTTGTAATTGGTAGATTTGGAAATGTTTCCTTATCAATTTTAACTTTATATTTAAATGTAAAACGTATGAAAATATTACGAAACAAATCCTTCGACCGTATACGTTGGTTGAAGTTCGTTAATTGCTGCGTATAAAGTGTACTTTTAAAATGTTAACAATCGTGTTTTAAAATTTGCCATGCTCTTGCATAAATATATTAAATCGTTACAAGTACTTTTGCAATATTTATGTTAGCATCTGACAATGTAATTCTTGTAGGTCTATGCTAAAATAGTCTTTTTTAACGTGGGCTGTATGAAAATAACGAATTCTACTTAATTGGCTATATTAAGTTTTATAAATATTTTTTATGACTTTATTAGCCGTTTGTGAACTTGTGAACCTTTTCAAAACACGTCTCGTGTCTCCGTTCATAATATTAGAACCAACGCGTGAAAAATATAAATAATTAATTTCGTGAAAAATAATACTCCTAAATAAAAATATTTACTAAATGTTGATGTTACGTGTCTCCATCTATTAACAAAATCTAATAAGTACCTCTTGAACAGGTCCGGACTTAATCGCGAAATGATTATTTATTGTTAAAGTTGCTCGACTTTTTTATTTCTTCTGAAATTATTTGGTTGGTTTTTATAATCAGTTGCTGTACACTTTCACCATCACCGTCAATATCTTATAAGGCACACACGTTATTGGCGTACATGTGGTGTTCATGAAAAAAAAAACAAATTTCTCTTCTATCTCCGACACGAAAATATTCATACATTTTGATGATACCTCGAGTTGTTTTGAAGCGATCTCTGGGATCTCTGGTATTAAGTTAAATTACCTACCATCTATACTGTTATAAATACCTATCTCTTAGTATATTAATTTAAATACTTCCTCAAATGCAACAAATTAAAATTAAATAGCGTAGAAATACAATACAGAAATCGAAAACAAATATTTTTGTCGAAACGGAACAGATCGAGTGGTGTATGTATAGTCATGAATTTAAAAATCGTAACGATAGCGTAGTTTGCTTGTGTAAATCAGACTTTCCAAACCTTCCAAAACCAGTTTACATACATTTGCGACAGTTATCTTATTAAGTGCCTTCTTTTAAAAGTCGTTCCTTGCAGAAGTACTGCATAGGTATTCTAATTTCTTTTCAATCTTCTACTACGTTTAGTTTTAGCGAAAATTACCGATTTTGTTTCCAAAAAACATCAAACATTGTGCACCGATACGATATTCTACGTTAATATTCGTTTAATCTATCTATTTGCAGACAATGATTATAGGGTTATAGGTATTATTATCACCTACCTAATTACATTTTCAATTTTACAGTTAGTTACGTTATAGAAGTTACATTACTTTTTACTTTGACGACTTCCCAAATCCAGCTATAACGAACCACAAAGGGCTCACATCGTGAGTTCGTTATAACCACCAAAATTTATGAAGGATCTTATGGCTGGGTCTGGCTGGTTAGGATTTAAAAATGGTTTGTTACATCCGGAGATTCATTATAAACAACTTCAACTGTGAAGACGCTTGTTAACTCTTTGTTCAGAGGATTATTTCTTCTAAGAGACAATGCCAGGTATAAGGTAAATGTAGCCAACCTGTTTCAAGCAACTAAAATTTTGCAATTTTAACCCCCAAGAATCGTTACGATTTTTAAGTTTGTGAGTATACATAAATGAATTTAGTAGAAACACTGAAACTGCCCAATAATCATATTTTGAGATTCAAAAAAATCGGCACCCAAACAAAAATACACAAAACTTAAATGTATTTTTTTTCAAATTCGTCAATCCTTCGTGTGTCCTACTTTAAGAAAAGTAGGCATTTTTAATTAAAATACTCGTAGTTATCTATACCAAAACATTCTTATATGAGAAAATCTACTTTTTTTCACGCGAATACCGAATATTATATTTTTGCCTTTTGAAGTTGTCGATTTTCAAAATTGGCGCCAACGCAGACGAAGTTATACGTTACACCGAAAGATGGCCGCAGCGTTGGAAATAAATGGCCGCAACGAAATTGTAAACAGCTGTTTTATTTTGTTTATTTTATTTGAATCCGTCCAATTATTTATCTGTATTGTTCACTTTTCATTTTTTAATCGAATTTCAAAGTGTACTCGATTAAAAACCATTGCCGTTATCGTGATGTCGGAATTATAAACGTTTTTACAAATCCATCATCGCCACCAGCTTTTATATACCTAATACTTTCTAAAACGGAAATTATATCGTATATTGATCTATAAATTACCTCAAAAAGAATTAAACCCGAGACTGCGGTACCCACTATCTGCACCGTAAACTATTAAAATATAATAGTTGTTTGTTGCATCATCGATTCCTTTCTAAATCGTTTTTGAAAAATGAAAACAAGATGCTCGACAACGTCGATTACGTACGAAAGTTTTTAAAGGGCCCTCGATGTAATTTGACTTGGTGGGCCGCGTCTTTTTAGATTCGTAAGTACACAGTTAACATTTTCGAATCGTTTCCGTTCGATCGTTCTGCCAGTTTTCCATTTTCAATTTTCGTTTAACGAAATCGTATTCAGCGGGAAAACGAATACGACACTTTGCACGTCGCCCCTTTCGTCCCTTGCCTTTATTTCTTGTTGTACGCCTGCGTGAAGTCCATAGATATTCCTGATTTTCTGAGCGTGTATAATAGTTTAGTGCTGTTATAAAATTAAAGTTTACGAAATAACTCGTCGTTTTATTAAATATATAGACGTGCTTGTGCGTTAGTTTTATTTTGAACATTTAATTTATCACAAATTTACGGGTCATGCGTGGAATTATTCCTAATAATTGTAAAGTTTTGTTTATTATGGTTTGGAGTAACAACCGTCAAGATGAGGAATACGTATTACATTTTAAGTGCTTTTAAAATGTATGCCTGTCCCATTTCAACGTTTCCCAATTAACTAACACGGTTTTATCTTCAGGTTCGTATTTTAACCGAATTTTTAAACATGTATAGTGTGTTTCAAATATTTTGCACCAGTCTAACTTGCTTCAATTTGCAGAAATGTCTTCTACTATAACGACAGATTCGGTCGACCTGACCGAATTAGACACGTCTCCATCACTAAACGTTCTAACTGACAACGGTAAAACTGAAATCATATCGAGCAGTTCGCAGGCCGACAACGTAGTTCCGACTCAGCTGGCGCAGTGGGTTTATATACAGACACCACCAAAAATGTCGACTACAGGTTCATCGTTAAATAAAAACATCGTTGTCAACACAATGTCTCCTATACAATTATCGAATTTGGGGTCGAACATTACCAGTAAAACTATGTCGATACCATCTAATCAGAATGTTATTTTAGCACAGCACGGTGTAAAACCACAACATTTATACATACAAAAACAGGCGTCGTCCGCTGGCTCCAAAAACACCTTAGCGTACCTGACCATGATTAAGCCGCAAAACCAAAAATATGTAATTGCACCGATGCCTAAATTAACGAGCAATCGATTAGCCGCAACTGTCACGACAAATTCTGTTCAACCAAAAATCGCTCTCATGCCACTGACACTACAAAACACTATTCCTAAACCGACAATTTCCAAACACAAAGTATTCAACTTGAAAATCGCCGACGGAAAACTACAGTCGCCTAACAACAACAGGGCAATAACAGTAATGTGCGAAGGCAAAACAGATTTAGGACAGACAGATCTAAAAACCTACTTTAAATCACAAGAAACTCACAATGACCAACAGAAATTTATCTGTAACGATCTCCTCGACAATTCTAAAAAAGAATTGATCAACGATAAATCTTACGAGTTATCGATTGTCGAAGACAACTCTTCGAAAAATGATGTCAGTTTTACATTTACAATACCAGACGAAAACGACAAAACTAAACCGCAACCGTTCAGGGACGTTCACAAATTTTCTAAGCACGGCGTGTCGATACTCAAAAAAAATTTAAATTTCGATCATAAGCCCGACAAAAAGTTTAGCATATCTAATTCCATAACGACAATTTCAGATTGTAACACGAAAGAAGTGAAAATCAGCACGATTAATAGTTTCGCCGTCGAAGATCCCGTTATCGTAACCGAACGTAAGACGACGTTTCAAAAAACGGAAAGACGTAGAAAATCAAATTTTTCGTACAGGAAGGACTACGACGAAGTTATGATAACGCAAAACGTCGACGAAGTTTCCAAGTTGGAAAATACGAAAATCGACGATATGGACGAAGTCGAAGTTAAACTAATAAAAGACGCACCCGATATTGCCGATGTTAAAAAAATTCTAAAGTGGGACGACGGTATAGGAACCCTTCCGGGCAGCGATATTCGATTTCAAATTAACGAATTCGGCATGTTGGAGTATCTTAAAAGCGAAGAGTACAAAGAGATATTGGAGACCAGGGCCAAGAAGATCGTGAAAAAGGCCGACGTGCAAGAGGAGATGTGCTGTCTCGCGTGCGGCTGTTTCGGCATGCTCAACGAATTCTTGAACCCGCAATATTGTAGCATGGACTGCGAAGAGATCGGGGCCAAAGCTCTGAAACAGAAGGAAGCGCGATTGAAGAAAAAGAAGTTGCTGAAAAAGTATCGAGAAATGAATTCGAAAGATGCACGGCTGGAGATAAAGGAGGAGTTTATCAGCGAAGAGGACAGCACGTCCAACGAGTACGTGCAGGATAAATTCAGCTATCCGTGGAATTGTACGAAGAAGGATTTTCGTGGTCGAAGTACTTAGAGCACGTCAAGGCCAAAGCGGTGCCGGTGAAGTTCTTCAAGGATCCCTTTCCGTACAATCGAAACGGCTTTCGACCGGGAATGAAGTTGGAGGGCGTGGATCCGCAACATCCTTCCTACTTCTGCGTGCTCAGCGTTTCCGAAGTGATCGGATACAGGCTAAGGCTGCATTTCGATGGTTTTTCGGAAAATTACGATTTCTGGGTCAACGCCGATAGTATGGACATATTTCCCGCTGGCTGGTGCGAGAAGTATAATCATACGTTGCACCCGCCTCCCGGATACACGGAAAAGGATTTCAATTGGGCAACTTACTTGAAACAGACCAAGGGAACGGTCGCTCCCAAACATTTGTTTGCCAACAGAGCCGGAAGTGTAAGTAATATACTTGTTAACTTGAACCTTGTAAATTCAGATATTTACGTGTAATTGCGAATTTATTCTTTTAAATGGTAAAAATTTTAAACAAAACGACTTGACATTATTTTATGTTTAGACAGAGGTCGTTTACAATTTGGGTTTTAATTTTTTAGGCGATATGTCCGAACGGTTTCCGTGTTGGTATGAAATTAGAAGCGGTCGACAAGAAAAATACGTCACTGGTTTGTGTAGCTACAGTTGTTGATATGATGGATAATAGAATATTGGTGCATTTCGATAGCTGGGACGACATTTACGATTATTGGGCTGACCCTACTTCGCCGTATATCCATCCCGTTGGCTGGTCCGATCAGAACGGACATAGTCTCACACCACCTAACAGTAAGTTACCAAAAAACTTTCTTGTTATAATTTAGAAGTGTAAGTGGAATCGAAACACGGATGTATATCGCTGACGTGCATGCGCTGTGTAATTTTTGCATAATTTTATTATATGTGTCCCTTTTCTTCTATATTATGTCTTGCACGTCCAGGGAAACTTCACGAACTGTCGTGGCTTTATAAAGGTTTGTTATATAACGGAATAAATCGAAACTATAGTTGTACGTATCTATTGCAAGAATATTCGTGACGAGATGTTTAAAATAAGAACGTAAGCTTTATATTATAATCATACTAAAGTAATTCCTTCGTATAATTCCTACAAATTGGTAAAATGTTCGACAAAATTGAAAAGTTTCAGTTAAGTTTCCTGAAGAGTAATTTTTTAGTAATTAGCAAAACTTGTCAAGTCGATATTTAGAAAGCAAATTACAATAAAATCTTATTATAATTTTTATATTCACATCGCCGTCGATGCCACCGTACTTGGTAAATTGGTAATAGCAGTAACAGGCTAACAGCAACATATGGTAGCTAATAATTGTTTCTCTTATTTGTAGGATTAATTTAAAATATTTCCTGCCTTTCAAAATATCCATCCTTTCTCAACAACTATCTTCCAAATAGAATATTGACGATACAACCTGATCTCTAACATAATATGTTGAATTAACTGTTTTCTACGCATATTGTACACAACTGTAGTTGCAACATTATTTATACAGGGTTAGTTTAGAGTCTAAACGTAGCGAGGTCGAAATAAAAAATAATACCGAAAGGATTATTAAACAAACGTTGCCTATCGGACGAAGTAAGTATATCTCCTCTTCATCATTTTTACATCTCCATAACACGATCGACGTGACTGTGTCAGTGAAATACATTTAAATGTCAATTTTATGATTTTTATTTTAGTAGAAATCGCGACCACACGTTTCGTTTTATTAATTTATATGCATAAGGTAAAGTTTTATGAAGTCGACATTTAAAGTTCATGCTATTAAGAAATAGATTTAAATGTATGGTGTCGATGAAAGTTTAAATACTACCACAAACAATTGCTTTGAGCTTTTTTTGAGATGTTATCACTTACACTAAATTATACAAGGTAATTAATTATTGCAAAAAAATTCAACATTTACGAACATTTAGTAGATGATTTTTACTTATCAAAAAGTTTCGAATAGTAATATTTTCAATCATCTCCTAAATGGACGAAAATTGCAACAACCCCATTAGTTTTTTTTATTTAAAGAACTTCTTGGAAGGTTGAAATTTTGCAATTCGGAAAATCTCTTTCGAAAGTTTGATTTATTTGGAACCTTTTTTGGCTCTTTCATTTTTCCGGTTTTTGAGTAAAAAAAATAAAATATTTCTTGTATAATTTATTAATTTGCTTGATTGGTTAGCAACGTGTGTCATAAAAAAAGTTTACCACATCGACCGTCGATTTCCCAGCGTAAATGCAATAATATGTTGTGAATATGAACTTGTTTCTGTGAAAATCGTTCTTTTTCAATTTTAACGTATCTCGTATTTTTTTTCGTTAGATTATCCACAACCGGAGACCTTTACCTGGGAAAAGTACCTAAAAGAAACCAAATCGACCGCCGCGCCGGTCAGGGCCTTCAAGCAAAGACCGGTGTACGGATTTAAGCGGGGCATGCGGCTAGAATGTGTCGACAAGAGAGTACCACAATTAATTAGGGTGGCGACGGTGGACGACACGAAAGAACATCAAATACGGATCAGTTTCGATGGTTGGCCCGACCGTTACAGTTATTGGGTCGACAACTACAGCACGCACATCCATCCGATCGGCTGGTGCCAAAAAACGGGTCATCCCATAGAACCGCCTCTAAGTAAACATTTCTTCTTTACATTAAAATATTTAACTAAATTTAAAATTCTTTACAGCTCCCGACGATGTGTACGATTTCTTGGAGTGTCCTACTGTGGGTTGTAGAGGACAAGGACATATAAATGGATCAAAGTTTTCTACGCATTCTTTAACCACCGATTGTCCATATTCTGATGAAAATATGTACAGGGAGCATGTTCTTCCAGATCGATTGTTGAGTCCAGATAGGCAATTAGAATCTGTCGTTCCCATATCGAGGGAGCCCAAAGAGAAAATGTAAAATTAATTAAGAGAAATTTCTCAATTTATTGACATTTTAATTTCAGAAAGTCAAAGACAGGCAGACCTCCCAAAGTGATTCAGGCAGAGCCACAAGTCAAAAGTGAATGGAACTGTTCCGAAATGGACGTTGACGAGCCTAAACCTTTAAAAAGAAAGTATTCCAAGTGTTTTAAAAATGAACTGACTGATAAAAACGTTAAAAAAGCAGTGCCTCTAACTAATGGTTATGATAATACATATACAGAACAAATATGGGAAAAACATTCTAATTATTTACATAAGTATCTTAAAAATAATCTTGACCCTCGAGAATGGCAAGAGGAAGATGTAATAGAATTTATCGGGTCTATACCTTATTCTCATGATTACGGTGCTTTATTTAAAGAACACAAAATTGATGGGGAAGCCCTACTAATGTTAAGTCAAAAAGATATTGTAGATATTTTAAGTATTAAGTTAGGCCCGGCAATTAAATTATATAACATTATAATGCTATTAAGAAGAAGTGTTGTAAGTTAAGAGTTCTTTTTGTGATAAATTTGTTCATTTTATATTATGGAGTATTTGTTTATAAGTTACTTCGTCGTATAAATCTTTGCATGAAATATTTTTTCAACATGATAGTATATGTCCATTTTAAAACAAACATGTTAATTTTTGTTTTATCAGCAATTTGTTCATATTTTTATGAAAATATACCTACTTATTTATATGATGTTCTGCTAATTTAAAGTTTATTAGTGTTTGAAAAGTAAAATTTATTTATTTTTATTTGAAAATAAGTTTTATTAAGGTAAAGATCTGTTAGTCTTAATTTTAGTGGTGACACTATAAAACGATCATTTTTTTACACAGCAAAAGTTTCTTGTTTATTATATTTAAGTGTATATTTTTTAGTGCAGCTCCGCATCCCATCTATTAAAATTACGAATGGACAAATACAGTCGACAACGTTACAATTAAACATCAAAGTTATAGAAACCAGAAATTTCAAATTATGATTTCAAGAAACTAGTCGAAGATTACTGTGTGTATACTTCCTGAAAGAAAAACGATATCATTTATACTTACATTTCTTTCAACTACAAACAATCAATGTAAATATAATCATTTCATATTATTTAAAATATTAAAATAAGGAATTAAGCACGGGAGTGAACTTAGCAGACTAAAGCTAGCAGCCTAAAACATATATGGCAACGTCGCACTACATGTTCCCACGGACGGATTATAACACTTGTGATATTATTAACAACTAATTATGGACAAATAAAATCAATAAATACCTACAGTAACAACGAAACTAACAATAATAGATTACAAATTGTATAATGTTGGCGAAATAATAGTTGTTAATATAAAGTTTGAAGAAAATTAAAGTATGTCATGAACATATATTAAATCTAGTTTATAAATTAAAAAAAGGCACTTCTAATCGAGGTCCCCACATGAGACTTGGCTTAAATGTGCGCTCATGTGTCTTAAACAATATACCAAAGTTTGAAAAAAATCGTATTTGCGGAAGGCCCTTAAAAACGCTAGCAGCCCAAAATTTTTGTATTTTTCAAATTCTTGCATTTCTGCGAAAGGGGCACTTAGCGTCGAGGTCCCCACATGAGACCCGGCATAAATGTGCGCTCATGTGTCTTAAACAATATACCAAAGTTTGAAAAAAATCGTATTTGCGGAAGGCCCTTAAAAACGATAGCAGCCCAAAATTTTTGTATTTTTCAAATTCTTGCATTTCTGCGAAAGGGGCACTTAGCGTCGAGGTCCCCACATGAGACCCGGCATAAATGTGCGCTCATGTGTCTTAAACAATATACCAAAGTTTAAAAAAAATCGTATTTGCGGAAGGCCCTCAAAAACGCTAGCAGCCCAAAATTTTTGTATTTTTCAAATTCTTGCATTTCTGCGAAAGGGGCACTTAGCGTCGAGGTCCCCACATGAAACTCGGCATAAATGTGCGCTCATGTGTTTTAAACAATATACCAAAGTTTGAAAAAGATCGTATTTGCGGAAGGCCCTTAAAAACGCTAGCAGCCCAAAATTTTTGGATTTTTCAAATTCTTGCATTTCTGCGAAAGGGGCACTTAGCGTCGAGGTCCCCACATGAAACTCGGCATAAATGTGCGCTCATGTTCTTAAACAATATACCAAAGTTTGAAAAAATCGTATTTGCGGAAGGCCCTCAAAAACGCTAGCAGCCCAAAATTTTTGTATTTTTCAAATTCTTGCATTTCTGCGAAAGGGGCACTTAGCGTCGCGGTCCCCACATGAAACTCGGCATAAATGTGCGCTCATGTGTTTTAAACAATATACCAAAGTTTGAAAAAAATCGTATTTGCGGAAGGCCCTTAAAAACGCTAGCAGCCCAAAATTTTTGTATTTTTCAAATTCTTCCATTTCTGCGAAAGGGGCACTTAGCGTCGAGGTCCCCACATGAGACCCGGCATAAATGTGCGCTCATGTGTCTTAAACAATATACCAAAGTTTGAAAAAAATCGTATTTGCGGAAGGCCCTCAAAAACGCTAGCAGCCCAAAATTTTTGTATTTTTCAAATTCTTGCATTTCTGCGAAAGGGCACTTAGCGTCGAGGTCCCCACATGAGACCCGGCATAAATGTGCGCTCATGTGTCTTAAACAATATACCAAAGTTTAAAAATCGTATTTGCGGAAGGCCCTCAAAAACGCTAGCAGCCCAAAATTTTTGGATTTTTCAAATTCTTGCATTTCTGCGAAAGGGGCACTTAGCGTCGAGGTCCCCACATGAAACTCGGCATAAATGTGCGCTCATGTGTCTTAAACAATATACCAAAGTTTGAAAAAAATCGTATTTGCGGAAGGCCCTTAAAAACGCTAGCAGCCCAAAATTTTTGTATTTTTCAAATTCTTCCATTTCTGCGAAAGGGGCACTTAGCGTCGAGGTCCCCACATGAGACCCGGCATAAATGTGCGCTCATGTGTCTTAAACAATATACCAAAGTTTAAAAAAAATCGTATTTGCGGAAGGCCCTCAAAAACGCTAGCAGCCCAAAATTTTTGTATTTTTCAAATTCTTGCATTTCTGCGAAAGGGGCACTTAGCGTCGCGGTCCCCACATGAAACTCGGCATAAATGTGCGCTCATGTGTTTTAAACAATATACCAAAGTTTGAAAAATTATTTGCGGAAGGCCCTTAAAAACGCTAGCAGCCAAAATTTTGTATTTTTCAAATTCCTGCATTTCTGCGAAAGGGGCACTTAGCGTCGAGGTCCCCACATGAGACCCGGCATAAATGTGCGCTCATGTGTCTTAAACAATATACCAAAGTTTAAAAAAAATCGTATTTGCGGAAGGCCCTCAAAAACGCTAGCAGCCCAAAATTTTTGTATTTTTCAAATTCTTGCATTTCTGCGAAAGGGGCACTTAGCGTCGAGGTCCCCACATGAAACTCGGCATAAATGTGCGCTCATGTGTTTTAAACAATATACCAAAGTTTGAAAAAAATCGTATTTGCGGAAGGCCCTTAAAAACGCTAGCAGCCTAAAATTTTTGTATTTTTCAAATTCCTGCATTTCTGCGAAAGGGGCACTTAGCGTCGAGGTCCCCACATGAGACCCGGCATAAATGTGCGCTCATGTGTCTTAAACAATATACCAAAGTTTGAAAAAAATCGTATTTGCGGAAGGCCCTTAAAAACGCTAGCAGCCCAAAATTTTTGTATTTTTCAAATTCTTGCATTTCTGCGAAAGGGGCACTTAGCGTCGAGGTCCCCACATGAGACCCGGCATAAATGTGCGCTCATGTGTCTTAAACAATATACCAAAGTTTAAAAAAAATCGTATTTGCGGAAGGCCCTCAAAAACGCTAGCAGCCCAAAATTTTTGTATTTTTCAAATTCTTGCATTTCTGCGAAAGGGGCACTTAGCGTCGAGGTCCCCACATGAAACTCGGCATAAATGTGCGCTCATGTGTCTTAAACAATATACCAAAGTTTGAAAAAAATCGTATTTGCGGAAGGCCCTCAAAAACGCTAGCAGCCCAAAATTTTTGTATTTTTCAAATTCTTGCATTTCTGCGAAAGGGGCACTTAGCGTCGAGGTCCCCACATGAGACCCGGCATAAATGTGCGCTCATGTGTCTTAAACAATATACCAAAGTTTAAAAAAAATCGTATTTGCGGAAGGCCCTCAAAAACGCTAGCAGCCAAAAATTTTTGTATTTTTCAAATTCTTGCATTTCTGCGAAAGGGGCACTTAGCGTCGAGGTCCCCACATGAGACTTGGCTTAAATGTGCGCTCATGTGTCTTAAACAATATACCAAAGTTTGAAAAAAATCGTATTTGCGGAAGGCCCTTAAAAACGCTAGCAGCCCAAAATTTTTGGATTTTTCAAATTCTTGCATTTCTGCGAAAGGGGCACTTAGCGTCGAGGTCCCCACATGAGACCCGGCATAAATGTGCGCTCATGTGTCTTAAACAATATACCAAAGTTTAAAAAAAATCGTATTTGCGGAAGGCCCTCAAAAACGCTAGCAGCCCAAAATTTTTGTATTTTTCAAATTCTTGCATTTCTGCGAAAGGGGCACTTAGCGTCGAGGTCCCCACATGAAACTCGGCATAAATGTGCGCTCATGTGTCTTAAACAATATACCAAAGTTTGAAAAAAATCGTATTTGCGGAAGGCCCTTAAAAACGCTAGCAGCCCAAAATTTTTGTATTTTTCAAATTCTTGCATTTCTGCGAAAGGGGCACTTAGCGTCGAGGTCCCCACATGAGACCCGGCATAAATGTGCGCTCATGTGTCTTAAACAATATACCAAAGTTTAAAAAAAATCGTATTTGCGGAAGGCCCTCAAAAACGCTAGCAGCCCAAAATTTTGTATTTTTCAAATTCTTGCATTTCTGCGAAAGGGGCACTTAGCGTCGAGGTCCCCACATGAAACTCGGCATAAATGTGCGCTCATGTGTTTTAAACAATATACCAAAGTTTGAAAAAAATCGTATTTGCGGAAGGCCCTTAAAACGCTAGCAGCCTAAAATTTTGTATTTTTCAAATTCCTGCATTTCTGCGAAAGGGGCACTTAGCGTCGAGGTCCCCACATGAGACCCGGCATAAATGTGCGCTCATGTGTCTTAAACAATATACCAAAGTTTAAAAAAAATCGTATTTGCGGAAGGCCCTCAAAAACGCTAGCAGCCCAAAATTTTGGATTTTTCAAATTCTTGCATTTCTGCGAAAGGGGCACTTAGCGTCGAGGTCCCCACATGAAACTCGGCATAAATGTGCGCTCATGTGTCTTAAACAATATACCAAAGTTTGAAAAAAATCGTATTTGCGGAAGGCCCTTAAAAACGCTAGCAGCCCAAAATTTTTGTATTTTTCAAATTCTTGCATTTCTGCGAAAGGGGCACTTAGCGTCGAGGTCCCCACATGAGACCCGGCATAAATGTGCGCTCATGTGTCTTAAACAATATACCAAAGTTTAAAAAAAATCGTATTTGCGGAAGGCCCTCAAAAACGCTAGCAGCCCAAAATTTTTGGATTTTTCAAATTCTTGCATTTCTGCGAAAGGGGCACTTAGCGTCGAGGTCCCCACATGATACTCGGCATAAATGTGCGCTCATGTGTTTTAAACAATATACCAAATTTTAAAGATAATCGTATTTGCGGAAGGTGCTTAAGGGGGTAATGCACGATCCGTTTTATTGTGCCTTAGCTTACATAATCTCCTAATGTTATTAAAAGGCATATATTCATACACTTACACTTATCTGAAAGGCGAGGCTCTATTTTACTCCGCTACAGCGCATTTTTTTTAAATATTTTTTATTTTATAAATTGATGCATAATATTGGCAATATTTAGCATTAAATAAATTCATGGTAAATAACAATATCTAATAAAACGCTGCGTAGCGAAGAGAATTAATATCTTATAAAGCTAGCTGCCATATTATATTATTTTTGAACATATGGTGAAAGTGCAATTTTGGTTTTACGAAATCATGTTTCTCAAAATTTCTTCATACAATTGCCTAAAATCAGGCGTAGCAGTAGCAAATTTTATTATGCTTCATCTGGAGTGACTCGAGAATTTTCAACATGATTACGTTTTCGCATAAGCGTATGTAGGTATTAATTTATAAACAATGATTAAATATTTAAAAAATATTTAAGTCTGGATAAATAGCTAATAACTCACTAAATATGTATGTATAGGTACCTACATTTATATTGGAGTTGCATATTAAAATAACAGATATTTTTTATAATAAATTAGTGTTATTGACATATTTCGTTGAAACAAAATATGGGAAAATAACAATACCTGTTTTGTTTAGCAATTTACATCTTTTTTACTCGTACAGCAACACTTTTCCTTGTTTTAGTAATATGTCTGTTTTTATTGTCATATTTCGGACTCGTTTTAAAATGTCCTAAATATTAAATTGAAAGACAGAAATTTTATAAAAATGTTCAACCTATTGTTTTAATAATTTAAATTTTAATAATAATGTTGTGGATAGAGTTATATGTGATTTTGTAAAATGTGTAAAACTCTCTATATAGGACAGTCTAATTTCTAATATCAAATTATTAAAAAAATTATTTTTTGTCAGAAAAAGTCTGATCAATGGGCAGTGATTATCAACTAAACAAAAAAAATTCGAACTCATACTGAACAGCACTTGTACGTAAATACACTTGAACAAATGAACGTGTATAATGATCTGAATATGCACTCCCAGCAAACAATTTTTAAATTTCGCGGCGGATTTCTGAAGGTGCTATTGATATATAAATGTCAATGTCCGGTTAAATAACAAAGGCAGTGACGTACTGTAGCAAGATGATTAAATTAAACTAATAATATTTTAAGTAAACGCGTTCAAAAATAATGGAAGTAGTAAAATACGCGAAACTAGGCGTAATTATTTACGTATTATTATTTATACATGTATTATTTCGTTACTCGAACAATTCAAAATTCTTCTCGCCTAATTTATCGCCGCTACTGACTACAAATGTTGTGAAGCGATACCGACAGAAATCCGCCGCGAAATTTAAAAATTGTTTGCTGGAGTTCCCTTCTTTATTTCGCAAAGTAATACCTATTCAAAGCAATACAGATTATTTTATCAATGTTTAATAAACACCGGTTATATTTCAATAATAACCCCATCCCACACGGCGATAAGCAAAAATTATTTTGTAGCACGTCAGTTTTATTTAACTACACGCTATACATTACATTTATATTTAACCATCTCGCTTTGAACTTTTTGTTCTCTCTCTTACAAGAATTTCTCATTCTGTGCATTACCCTCTTAAATTCGCTAGCAGCCCAAAATTTTTGTATTATTTGAAATCCCGTATTTCTGCGAAAGGGGCACTTATCGGCGAGGTCCCCACATGAGACTTGGCGTATTTTAAACATCAATAGTGATTCATTAATCTGTTAACCGGGGAATTCCCGTTTTAATTACGCAGCATATAACGGGCGCGAATTCTTTCACTAGGACGTGTAAAACGTCACGCCCGGAGGACGTAATTTCATGCTATTATTTTTTTTTATTTATGCTTAAAATAAATGAAAAGACTATGAAATATATATTTTTTCGTTTATTTATATATAAAGCACAAAGGAAAATACAAAATTACAAACAAATAGAAAAAAAAATACCAACAAAAAAATGGAAACACCGAATTAAAAAATTATAAATTTGCCCGTTCCAGGGCGCAACATATATTTCAAGGACGTATTCAATGTCCTACCCGTACCCGATATTGTTTACGTTTGACGTATTTATACGTCCCGCTCGGTTAACAGGTTAAGAGGACGATTACGCTCGCACAGAAAAGCTAAGTACAATTTTACAAGTATGTTATCTACACGTTATTGCAGTATCCCAGTATACAAGTTGCCCAAGCCACACTTCATTTCAGTACAGAAAATATTTATGCTTATCTAGTAAACATTCTGATAAATATCTAGCATTTAAATTCCAAGACATTATATTAAATAGGTATAATTAATTATTCAGTAACTTGTTCGAAATTCATATTCTACAGTATCTGGTTTGTCAATTGTTCAATTATTACAACAAATCAGCCGAATAATTCTAAAATTAGTGGTAAATGTTATAACAGTATCCTCGTAACCACTCGTGTTAGTGTGTTATACCTTGTCATGTTAACAACTTGTGGTTGTTGACAAAATGGAATTTATGGAATAAAAACCCAGAGTAACTTATACATATCGATGTAATTAATTATAATAAGGGCCGATCTTTCCATCTTCTGATTATATCTGACAGATATTTCCTTTAGAAACATATCTGTCAGAAAATTTATCAGAAGATGGAAAGATTTTAAACCTGTATTCTGTTAAATTTTAAATAAATTAAAAATCGTTCTGTAGTAAGTTTAGATTGTAGGTATTCAGACAGTTTATATATATATATATATATATATATATATATATATATATATATATATATATATATTTCGATAGATTCATTCTCTAAAACATAAATACGTTTTAGAGAAGTAATTGTTGCAGTTATTTCTAACAATAAGTCTAATAAGTAAAATACGAATGTTTCACTTGAGTAACTACAATAAAACCCTGTGTATGTGAATCTCGAATTTTTTACTACCTGTTGAAGTAGAAAATTATGTAGATAATCGTCGGCATCGTCTCAAAGTAACAGTAACTATATCGACGGTAGTTGTCGCAGATTATCGTAAACGACAAAAAGTAGATTTTACAGAAGTGCACATTTTGTATTGTATCGTAGCTACATATAAGAAGATACGTTTTACCGAAATACAAATCGATTTTTCTGGTGAAAAAAATCGGAATATTGATACCAAATTCTTGTTCTTGACGTATGATGTTTTTTACCCTAGATCCATTGATGCATAAGATAGTCAGAATAACTCATTTTCGCAAAAAATGGCGTTTACGATAATCTGCGTCGATATGTATTTAAAATACATACAAGTATAGACAATTAAAAGTATTGTTAGCACAACCACTTTTACCATACAAAAATTTCGACGAACGCATTCTTTACTAATTCTATGAGGTAATATGCAAGCCGATATCTTGAAATAAACATTTCTCGAGTTTAGTTTACGCAGCGAGGAGATAACGTGAGCAAGACGGCAATACAAGGATAGAGCGTACACGCGAGCACGAAGACCGCGATTCGCCGATTATTAAACGAAAATGTTTTGAGCCCTTATTTTATTTATAAGTATCTATTAAGAAATATTTTTTAGGTAATTAAAAGATGGCAGAAGGTGTACACGTTTTTATTTTTTTAATATATAGCTTCTAATTCAAGAAAGTGACATCGAAAAGTTAGTCTAATTATTTCCAACTTTAAATAGTTATTATATAAGAAGTATATATATTCTAAGAAAATAAGAACGTCTTCACATACTTGATGATACATATTTTTAGATTCTTTAATAAAAAATTGAAAATTTCTATCAATATAGGTGTAATACCTGACCGAATTTACATTGAAATCCCTATATTAGTGCTTGGCGTAATCATCCTCTTAAAGTAGTATTTTATTTTTATAATTATTATTATATTCAAATATTTAAGTAAAGTTTGTATTAAAATATTAATCATTAAGATATATAGTTAACTAAAAATATGTTCACCAATGTTGTTGAAGATTTTTACAAATTTTGACAGATAAAAATTAATTTGGTTACCAACGAACGGCAGTTTCGCCTGATAGACAAGCGCCCTATTGTTCTGGCGCCCTTAGGCGATCACTTAGGATCGCCTAATGTAAAACCGTCGTTAATGTAGGTATTCCAGGGGCATTCCATAATTCTAATCTTTTTTCTTATTAAATATCCTTACAGGTCGTTCACGATCACGATCTTCGTAATTTGAAAGGACAGTACCTCGGTTCCTTAGAGGCCCCACGATCGACGCATTCTACTTGGCTTCCCGCAAAAATGTGCCTTGTATGCCTTTTTGTGCTTCCCGTAAACATTTTATAAACTTGCTAGAATTATAAAGAAACTACTGAAGGTAACATATTATTAAGTAACATCTACGCAATAAAATGCACCGTATAGGGGCCTCTTAATTTTTAAATCGTTTCTTGAATTATGGTACATACAAGAAGGACGTATGTTGCCACAGCGATAACAGTCCAGGGTCATAGTTAGCACTTGGTATTTCTGAATTAATTTTTTGTAGGCATATGCGTAAAGATACCCCCCCCCAACCTTAATATTTTAATTTAGATTATTATTGTATACCTAGAGGTATAATTATTTGAAAATCATTAGAAATAAAAGCAATAATTCTTTAATATGCTTAAAAAAACTTATATATAAAAACAGCAATAAAAAAAAAAAAAAAATATATATATATATATATATATATATATATAATACTAAAATACATGATAATAAAAATATAATAGGTACCTACTTATAATATAAAAATGATATCAAATACCTAACCTTATAATAATATGTACCTTACATATATTACCTACATTAATTTTAGACTATTTACTATTTTGAAACGACCTACTTTCATGATTAAAATGAATATTGGAAATATTTATGTAACGGTTTCAGAAAAATTGCTTTTATTTTTAATTATTTTATTACGTTTGAGAACAGTTAAAAATAAGAATGAAAACAATTTATATAACATTGTAAAAGAATGTAATTTTGCAATTATTCAAAATCACTCCAAAGTACCTACAGCAGATCGAGAACAAACAACTCTAAACAATCGATCATCTGTTTCAAACGCAAATTCAGCATCGGCGTCATGGCTATCATATAACAAAAAAGGATCAAGATCATGCACCGTGTTCCCGATAAACAGCTAGGAAGACATTTTTATCGTAAACAACCCATTCCTTGAAAGAACATAAAACCTTGAACGGCGGAGGGCAGTAACCCTACTTATTAAATTGTTCTCAAATACTCCTAGAAAAAAAGTCAATTATACATAATAATAAAAAGTAACACTAATATTATAAGATGAATGTTATAAAAAAATTAGGTAGTACCCATGAATATAGAGTATTATTTATATACTAATAACGTACTTACCTACCCTAAAAGATCAAAGAAATCACTACTTTTACATCAGATGAGAATTTATTTACATTAGCAATATAAGGACATTTATAAATTCTAATATGCTCCTATTAATACGGCTAAACTAATGTCTAACTACAAAACAACAAAGATAGAGCTTCAGCTTTCAATTTGTTATACTTTATGCACTAACATTATCGATTTTCCAAACTTTGATGTCCTTCCGCAAATACGATTTTGTTTAAACGTTATTATATTGTTTATTACATATGGGCCCACATGGAAGTAAAGCCTCATGTGGAGACCTCGACGCTGTGTCCCTTTCGCAGACATGCAGGAATTTGAAAAATACAAAAATTTTGGGCTGCTAGCGTTTTTGAGGGCCTTCCGCAAATACGATTTTTTTTAAACTTTGGTATATTGTTTAAAACACATGAGCGCACATTTATGCCGAGTTTCATGTGGGGACCTCGACGCTAAGTGCCCCTTTCGCAGAAATGCAAGAATTTGAAAAATACAAAAATTTTGGGCTGCTAGCGTTTTTTGAGGGCCTTCCGCAAATACGATTTTTAAACTTTGGTATATTGTTTAAGACACATGAGCGCACATTTATGCCGGGTCTCATGTGGGGACCTCGACGCTAAGTGCCCCTTTCGCAGAAATGCAAGAATTTGAAAAATACAAAAATTTTGGGCTGCTAGCGTTTTTAAGGGCCTTCCGCAAATACGATTTTTCAAACTTTGGTATATTGTTTAAGACACACGAGCGCACATTTATGCCGGGTCTCATGTGGGGACCTCGACGCTAAGTGCCCCTTTCGCAGAAATGCAGGAATTTGAAAAATACAAAACTTTTAGGCTGCTAGCGTTTTTGAGGGCCTTCCGCAAATACGATTTTTTTTAAACTTTGGTATATTGTTTAAGACACATGAGCGCACATTTATGCCGGGTCTCATGTGGGGACCTCGACGCTAAGTGCCCCTTTCGCGGAAATGCAGGAATTTGAAAAATACAAAAATTTTAGGCTGCTAGCGTTTTTGAGGGCCTTCCGCAAATACGATTTTTTTCAAACTTTGGTATATTGTTTAAGACACATGAGCGCACATTTATGCCGGGTCTCATGTGGGGACCTCGACGCTAAGTGCCCTTTCGCAGAAATGCAAGAATTTGAAAAATACAAAATTTTGGGCTGCTAGCGTTTTGAGGGCCTTCCGCAAATACGATTTTTTTCAAACTTTGGTATATTGTTTAAGACACATGAGCGCACATTTATGCCGGGTCTCATGTGGGGACCTCGACGCTAAGTGCCCCTTTCGCAGAAATGCAAGAATTTGAAAAATCCAAAATTTTGGGCTGCTAGCGTTTTTGAGGGCCTTCCGCAAATACGATTTTTTTCAAACTTTGGTATATTGTTTAAAACACATGAGCGCACTTTTATGCCGAGTTTCATGTGGGGACCTCGACGCTAAGTGCCCCTTTCGCAGAAATGCAAGAATTTGAAAAATACAAAAATTTTGGGCTGCAAGCGTTTTAAGGGCCTTCCACAAATACGATTTTTTTCAAACTTTGGTATATTGTTTAAGACACACGAGCGCACATTTATGCCGAGTCTCATGTGGGGACCTCGACGCTAAGTGCCCCTTTCGCAGAAATGCAGGAATTTGAAAAATACAAAAATTTTAGGCTGCTAGCGTTTTTAAGGGCCTTCCGCAAATACGATTTTTTAAACTTTGGTATATTGTTTAAAACACATGAGCGCACATTTATGCCGAGTTTCATGTGGGGACCTCGACGCTAAGTGCCCCTTTCGCAGAAATGCAGGAATTTGAAAAATACAAAATTTTAGGCTGCTAGCGTTTTTAAGGGCCTTCCGCAAATACGATTTTTTAAACTTTGGTATATTGTTTAAAACACATGAGCGCACTTTTATGCCGAGTTTCATGTGGGGACCTCGACGCTAAGTGCCCCTTTCGCAGAAATGCAAGAATTTGAAAAATACAAAATTTTGGGCTGCTAGCGTTTTTGAGGGCCTTCCACAAATACGATTTTTTAAACTTTGGTATATTGTTTAAGACACACGAGCGCACATTTATGCCGGGTCTCATGTGGGGACCTCGACGCTAAGTGCCCTTTCGCAGAAATGCAAGAATTTGAAAAATCCAAAAATTTTGGGCTGCTAGCGTTTTTGAGGGCCTTCCGCAAATACGATTTTTTAAACTTTGGTATATTGTTTAAACACAGAGCGCACATTTATGCCGGGTCTCATGTGGGGACCTCGACGCTAAGTGCCCCTTTCGCAGAAATGCAAGAATTTGAAAAATCCAAAATTTTGGGCTGCTAGCGTTTTTGAGGGCCTTCCGCAAATACGATTTTTTCAAACTTTGGTATATTGTTTAAAACACATGAGCGCACTTTTATGCCGAGTTTCATGTGGGGACCTCGACGCTAAGTGCCCCTTTCGCAGAAATGCAAGAATTTGAAAAATACAAAAATTTTGGGCTGCAAGCGTTTTTAAGGGCCTTCCACAAATACGATTTTTTTCAAACTTTGGTATATTGTTTAAGACACAGAGCGCACATTTATGCCGAGTCTCATGTGGGGACCTCGACGCTAAGTGCCCCTTTCGCAGAAATGCAGGAATTTGAAAATACAAAATTTTAGGCTGCTAGCGTTTTTAAGGGCCTTCCGCAAATACGATTTTTTTAAACTTTGGTATATTGTTTAAAACACATGAGCGCACATTTATGCCGAGTTTCATGTGGGGACCTCGACGCTAAGTGCCCCTTTCGCAGAAATGCAAGAATTTGAAAAATACAAAAATTTTGGGCTGCTAGCGTTTTTGAGGGCCTTCCGCAAATACGATTTTTTTAAAACTTTGGTATATTGTTTAAGACACATGAGCGCACATTTATGCCGGGTCTCATGTGGGGACCTCGACGCTAAGTGCCCCTTTCGCAGAAATGCAAGAATTTGAAAAATACAAAAATTTTGGGCTGCTAGCGTTTTTAAGGGCCTTCCGCAAATACGATTTTTTTCAAACTTTGGTATATTGTTTAAGACACACGAGCGCACATTTATGCCGGGTCTCATGTGGGGACCTCGACGCTAAGTGCCCCTTTCGCAGAAATGCAGGAATTTGAAAAATACAAAAATTTTAGGCTGCTAGCGTTTTTAAGGGCCTTCCGCAAATACGATTTTTTTAAACTTTGGTATATTGTTTAAGACACATGAGCGCACATTTATGCCGGGTCTCATGTGGGGACCTCGACGCTAAGTGCCCCTTTCGCAGAAATGCAGGAATTTGAAAAATACAAAAATTTTAGGCTGCTAGCGTTTTTAAGGGCCTTCCGCAAATACGATTTTTTTCAAACTTTGGTATATTGTTTAAGACACATGAGCGCACATTTATGCCGGGTCTCATGTGGGGACCTCGACGCTAAGTGCCCCTTTCGCAGAAATGCAAGAATTTGAAAAATACAAAAATTTTGGGCTGCTAGCGTTTTTGAGGGCCTTCCGCAAATACGATTTTTTTCAAACTTTGGTATATTGTTTAAGACACATGAGCGCACATTTATGCCGGGTCTCATGTGGGGACCTCGACGCTAAGTGCCCCTTTCGCAGAAATGCAAGAATTTGAAAAATCCAAAAATTTTGGGCTGCTAGCGTTTTTGAGGGCCTTCCGCAAATACGATTTTTTTCAAACTTTGGTATATTGTTTAAAACACATGAGCGCACTTTTATGCCGAGTTTCATGTGGGGACCTCGACGCTAAGTGCCCTTTCGCAGAAATGCAAGAATTTGAAAAATACAAAAATTTTGGGCTGCAAGCGTTTTTAAGGGCCTTCCACAAATACGATTTTTTCAAACTTTGGTATATTGTTTAAACACAAGCGCACATTTATGCCGAGTCTCATGTGGGGACCTCGACGCTAAGTGCCCCTTTCGCAGAAATGCAGGAATTTGAAAAATACAAAATTTTGGCTGCTAGCGTTTTTAAGGGCCTTCCGCAAATACGATTTTTTTAAACTTTGGTATATTGTTTAAAACACATGAGCGCACATTTATGCCGAGTTTCATGTGGGGACCTCGACGCTAAGTGCCCCTTTCGCAGAAATGCAGGAATTTGAAAAATACAAAAATTTTAGGCTGCTAGCGTTTTTAAGGGCCTTCCGCAAATACGATTTTTTTCAAACTTTGGTATATTGTTTAAAACACATGAGCGCACTTTTATGCCGAGTTTCATGTGGGGACCTCGACGCTAAGTGCCCCTTTCGCAGAAATGCAAGAATTTGAAAAATACAAAAATTTTGGGCTGCTAGCGTTTTTGAGGGCCTTCCACAAATACGATTTTTTTTAAACTTTGGTATATTGTTTAAGACACACGAGCGCACATTTATGCCGGGTCTCATGTGGGGACCTCGACGCTAAGTGCCCCTTTCGCAGAAATGCAAGAATTTGAAAAATCCAAAAATTTTGGGCTGCTAGCGTTTTTGAGGGCCTTCCGCAAATACGATTTTTTTTAAACTTTGGTATATTGTTTAAGACACACGAGCGCACATTTATGCCGGGTCTCATGTGGGGACCTCGACGCTAAGTGCCCCTTTCGCAGAAATGCAAGAATTTGAAAAATCCAAAAATTTTGGGCTGCTAGCGTTTTTGAGGGCCTTCCGCAAATACGATTTTTTTCAAACTTTGGTATATTGTTTAAAACACATGAGCGCACTTTTATGCCGAGTTTCATGTGGGGACCTCGACGCTAAGTGCCCCTTTCGCAGAAATGCAAGAATTTGAAAAATACAAAAATTTTGGGCTGCAAGCGTTTTAAGGGCCTTCCACAAATACGATTTTTTCAAACTTTGGTATATTGTTTAAGACACACGAGCGCACATTTATGCCGAGTCTCATGTGGGGACCTCGACGCTAAGTGCCCCTTTCGCAGAAATGCAGGAATTTGAAAAATACAAAAATTTTAGGCTGCTAGCGTTTTTAAGGGCCTTCCGCAAATACGATTTTTTTTAAACTTTGGTATATTGTTTAAAACACATGAGCGCACATTTATGCCGAGTTTCATGTGGGGACCTCGACGCTAAGTGCCCCTTTCGCAGAAATGCAGGAATTTGAAAAATACAAAAATTTTAGGCTGCTAGCGTTTTTAAGGGCCTTCCGCAAATACGATTTTTTTCAAACTTTGGTATATTGTTTAAAACACATGAGCGCACTTTTATGCCGAGTTTCATGTGGGGACCTCGACGCTAAGTGCCCCTTTCGCAGAAATGCAAGAATTTGAAAAATACAAAAATTTTGGGCTGCTAGCGTTTTTGAGGGCCTTCCACAAATACGATTTTTTAAACTTTGGTATATTGTTTAAGACACAGAGCGCACATTTATGCCGGGTCTCATGTGGGGACCTCGACGCTAAGTGCCCCTTTCGCAGAAATGCAAGAATTTGAAAAATCCAAAATTTTGGGCTGCTAGCGTTTTTGAGGGCCTTCCGCAAATACGATTTTTTTTAAACTTTGGTATATTGTTTAAGACACACGAGCGCACATTTATGCCGGGTCTCATGTGGGGACCTCGACGCTAAGTGCCCCTTTCGCAGAAATGCAGGAATTTGAAAAATACAAAAATTTTGGCTGCTAGCGTTTTTAAGGGCCTTCCGCAAATACGATTTTTTTAAACTATGGTATATTGTTTAAAACACATGAGCGCACATTTATGCCGAGTTTCATGTGGGGACCTCGACGCTAAGTGCCCCTTTCGCAGAAATGCAGGAATTTGAAAAATACAAAATTTTAGGCTGCTAGCGTTTTTAAGGGACTTCCGCAAATACGATTTTTTAAACTTTGGTATATTGTTTAAAACACATGAGCGCACTTTATGCCGAGTTTCATGTGGGGACCTCGACGCTAAGTGCCCCTTTCGCAGAAATGCAAGAATTTGAAAAATACAAAAATTTTGGGCTGCTAGCGTTTTTAAGGGCCTTCCGCAAATACGATTTTTTAAACTTTGGTATATTGTTTAAGACACAGAGCGCACATTTATGCCGGGTCTCATGTGGGGACCTCGACGCTAAGTGCCCCTTTCGCAGAAATGCAGGAATTTGAAAAATACAAAATTTTAGGCTGCTAGCGTTTTTAAGGGCCTTCCGCAAATACGATTTTTTAAACTTTGGTATATTGTTTAAAACACATGAGCGCACATTTATGCCGAGTTTCATGTGGGGACCTCGACGCTAAGTGCCCCTTTCGCAGAAATGCAGGAATTTGAAAAATACAAAAATTTTGGCTGCTAGCGTTTTTAAGGGCCTTCCGCAAATACGATTTTTTCAAACTTTGGTATATTGTTTAAGACACATGAGCGCACATTTATGCCGGGTCTCATGTGGGGACCTCGACGCTAAGTGCCCCTTTCGCAGAAATGCAAGAATTTGAAAAATACAAAAATTTTGGGCTGCTAGCGTTTTTGAGGGCCTTCCGCAAATACGATTTTTTAAACTTTGGTATATTGTTTAAGACACATGAGCGCACATTTATGCCGGGTCTCATGTGGGGACCTCGACGCTAAGTGCCCCTTTCGCAGAAATGCAAGAATTTGAAAAAACAAAAATTTTGGGCTGCTAGCGTTTTTAGGGCCTTCCGCAAATACGATTTTTCAAACTTTGGTATATTGTTTAAAACACATGAGCGCACTTTTATGCCGAGTTTCATGTGGGGACCTCGACGCTAAGTGCCCCTTTCGCAGAAATGCAAGAATTTGAAAAAAAAATTTTTGGGCTGCAAGCGTTTTTAAGGGCCTTCCGCAAATACGATTTTTAAACTTTGGTATATTGTTTAAGACACAGAGCGCACATTTATGCCGAGTCTCATGTGGGGACCTCGACGCTAAGTGCCCCTTTCGCAGAAATGCAGGAATTTGAAAAATACAAAATTTTGGCTGCTAGCGTTTTTAAGGGCCTTCCGCAAATACGATTTTTTAAACTTTGGTATATTGTTTAAAACACATGAGCGCACATTTATGCCGAGTTTCATGTGGGGACCTCGACGCTAAGTGCCCCTTTCGCAGAAATGCAGGAATTTGAAAAATACAAAAATTTTAGGCTGCTAGCGTTTTTAAGGGCCTTCCCAAATACGATTTTTTTAAACTTTGGTATTTGTTTAAAACACATGAGCGCACTTTTATGCCGAGTTTCATGTGGGGACCTCGACGCTAAGTGCCCCTTTCGCAGAAATGCAAGAATTTGAAAAATACAAAAATTTTGGGCTGCTAGCGTTTTTGAGGGCCTTCCGCAAATACGATTTTTTTTAAACTTTGGTATATTGTTTAAGACACACGAGCGCACATTTATGCCGGGTCTCATGTGGGGACCTCGACGCTAAGTGCCCCTTTCGCAGAAATGCAAGAATTTGAAAAATCAAAAATTTTGGGCTGCTAGCGTTTTTGAGGGCCTTCCGCAAATACGATTTTTTAAACTTTGGTATATTGTTTAAACACAACGCACATTTATGCCGGGTCTCATGTGGGGACCTCGACGCTAAGTGCCCCTTTCGCAGAAATGCAGGAATTTGAAAAATACAAAAATTTTGGCTGCTAGCGTTTTTAAGGGCCTTCCGCAAATACGATTTTTTTTAAACTTTGGTATATTGTTTAAAACACATGAGCGCACATTTATGCCGAGTTTCATGTGGGGACCTCGACGCTAAGTGCCCCTTTCGCAAAAATGCAGGAATTTGAAAAATACAAAAATTTTGGCTGCTAGCGTTTTTAAGGGCCTTCCGCAAATACGATTTTTTCAAACTTTGGTATATTGTTTAAAACACATGAGCGCACTTTTATGCCGAGTTTCATGTGGGGACCTCGACGCTAAGTGCCCCTTTCGCAGAAATGCAAGAATTTGAAAAATACAAAATTTTGGGCTGCTAGCGTTTTTAAGGGCCTTCCGCAAATACGATTTTTTAAACTTTGGTATATTGTTTAAAACACGAGCGCACATTTATGCCGGGTCTCATGTGGGGACCTCGACGCTAAGTGCCCCTTTCGCAGAAATGCAGGAATTTGAAAAATACAAAATTTTGGCTGCTAGCGTTTTTAAGGGCCTTCCGCAAATACGATTTTTTAAACTTTGGTATATTGTTTAAAACACATGAGCGCACATTTATGCCGAGTTTCATGTGGGGACCTCGACGCTAAGTGCCCCTTTCGCAGAAATGCAGGAATTTGAAAAATACAAAATTTTGGCTGCTAGCGTTTTTAAGGGCCTTCCGCAAATACGATTTTTTAAACTTTGGTATATTGTTTAAAACACATGAGCGCACATTTATGCCGAGTTTCATGTGGGGACCTCGACGCTAAGTGCCCCTTTCGCAGAAATGCAGGAATTTGAAAAATACAAAATTTTGGCTGCTAGCGTTTTTAAGGGCCTTCCGCAAATACGATTTTTTAAACTTTGGTATATTGTTTAAAACACATGAGCGCACATTTATGCCGAGTTTCATGTGGGGACCTCGACGCTAAGTGCCCCTTTCGCAGAAATGCAGGAATTTGAAAAATACAAAAATTTTGGCTGCTAGCGTTTTTAAGGGCCTTCCGCAAATACGATTTTTTAAACTTTGGTATATTGTTTAAAACACATGAGCGCACTTTTATGCCGAGTTTCATGTGGGGACCTCGACGCTAAGTGCCCCTTTCGCAGAAATGCAAGAATTTGAAAAATACAAAAATTTTGGGCTGCTAACGTTTTTAAGGGCCTTCCGCAAATACGATTTTTCAAACTTTGGTATATTGTTTAAGACACAGAGCGCACATTTATGCCGGGTCTCATGTGGGGACCTCGACGCTAAGTGCCCCTTTCGCAGAAATGCAGGAATTTGAAAAATACAAAAATTTTGGCTGCTAGCGTTTTTAAGGGCCTTCCGCAAATACGATTTTTTTTAAACATTGGTATATTGTTTAAAACACATGAGCGCACATTTATGCCGAGTTTCATGTGGGGACCTCGACGCTAAGTGCCCCTTTCGCAGAAATGCAGGAATTTGAAAAATACAAAAATTTTGGCTGCTAGCGTTTTTAAGGGCCTTCCGCAAATACGATTTTTTAAACTTTGGTATATTGTTTAAGACACACGAGCGCACATTTATGCCGGGTCTCATGTGGGGACCTCGACGCTAAGTGCCCCTTTCGCAGAAATGCAGGAATTTGAAAAATACAAAAATTTTGGCTGCTAGCGTTTTTAAGGGCCTTCCGCAAATACGATTTTTTAAACTTTGGTATATTGTTTAAAACACATGAGCGCACATTTATGCCGAGTTTCATGTGGGGACCTCGACGCTAAGTGCCCCTTTCGCAGAAATGCAGGAATTTGAAAAATACAAAAATTTTAGGCTGCTAGCGTTTTTAAGGGCCTTCCGCAAATACGATTTTTTTCAAACTTTGGTATATTGTTTAAAACACATGAGCGCACTTTTATGCCGAGTTTCATGTGGGGACCTCGACGCTAAGTGCCCCTTTCGCAGAAATGCAAGAATTTGAAAAATACAAAAATTTTGGGCTGCTAGCGTTTTTGAGGGCCTTCCGCAAATACGATTTTTTCAAACTTTGGTATATTGTTTAAGAAACAACCACATTTATGCCGGGTCTCATGTGGGGACCTCGACGCTAAGTGCCCCTTTCGCAGAAATGCAGGAATTTGAAAAATACAAAATTTTGGCTGCTAGCGTTTTTAAGGGCCTTCCGCAAATACGATTTTTTTAAACTTTGGTATATTGTTTAAAACACATGAGCGCACATTTATGCCGAGTTTCATGTGGGGACCTCGACGCTAAGTGCCCCTTTCGCAGAAATGCAAGAATTTGAAAAATACAAAAATTTTGGGCTGCTAGCGTTTTTAAGGGCCTTCCGCAAATACGATTTTTTCAAACTTTGGTATATTGTTTAAGACACAAGCGCACATTTATGCCGGGTCTCATGTGGGGACCTCGACGCTAAGTGCCCCTTTCGCAGAAATGCAGGAATTTGAAAAATACAAAATTTTGGCTGCTAGCGTTTTTAAGGGCCTTCCGCAAATACGATTTTTTAAACTTTGGTATATTGTTTAAGACACATGAGGCACATTTATGCCGGGTCTCATGTGGGGACCTCGACGCTAAGTGCCCCTTTCGCAGAAATGCAAGAATTTGAAAAATACAAAAATTTTGGGCTGCTAGCGTTTTTGAGGGCCTTCCGCAAATACGATTTTTTAAACTTTGGTATATTGTTTAAGACACATGAGCGCACATTTATGCCGGGTCTCATGTGGGGACCTCGACGCTAAGTGCCCTTTCGCAGAAATGCAGGAATTTGAAAAATACAAAATTTTGGCTGCTAGCGTTTTTGAGGGCCTTCCGCAAATACGATTTTTTCAAACTTTGGTATATTGTTTAAGACACATGAGCGCACATTTATGCCGGGTCTCATGTGGGGACCTCGACGCTAAGTGCCCCTTTCGCAGAAATGCAAGAATTTGAAAAATACAAAATTTTGGGCTGCTAGCGTTTTTGAGGGCCTTCCGCAAATACGATTTTTCAAACTTTGGTATATTGTTTAAAACACATGAGCGCACTTTTATGCCGAATTTCATGTGGGGACCTCGACGCTAAGTGCCCCTTTCGCAGAAATGCAAGAATTTGAAAAATACAAAAATTTTGGGCTGCTAGCGTTTTTGAGGGCCTTCCGCAAATACGATTTTTTTTAAACTTTGGTATATTGTTTAAGACACATGAGCGCACATTTATGCCGGGTCTCATGTGGGGACCTCGACGCTAAGTGCCCCTTTCGCAGAAATGCAAGAATTTGAAAAATACAAAAATTTTGGGCTGCTAGCGTTTTTGAGGGCCTTCCGCAAATACGATTTTTTAAACTTTGGTATATTGTTTAAGACACACGAGCGCACATTTATGCCGGGTCTCATGTGGGGACCTCGACGCTAAGTGCCCCTTTCGCAGAAATGCAGGAATTTGAAAAATACAAAAATTTTAGGCTGCTAGCGTTTTTAAGGGCCTTCCGCAAATACGATTTTTTTTAAACTTGGTATATTGTTTAAAACACATGAGCGCACATTTATGCCGAGTTTCATGTGGGGACCTCGACGCTAAGTGCCCCTTTCGCAGAAATGCAAGAATTTGAAAAATACAAAAATTTTGGGCTGCTAGCGTTTTGAGGGCCTTCCGCAAATACGATTTTTTAAACTTTGGTATATTGTTTAAGACACATGAGCGCACATTTATGCCGGGTCTCATGTGGGGACCTCGACGCTAAGGCCCCTTTGCAGAAATGCAAGAATTTGAAAAATACAAAATTTTGGGCTGCTAGCGTTTTTAAGGGCCTTCCGCAAATACGATTTTTTTAAACTTTGGTATATTGTTTAAGACACAGAGCGCACATTTATGCCGGGTCTCATGTGGGGACCTCGACGCTAAGTGCCCCTTTCGCAGAAATGCAGGAATTTGAAAAATACGGGCTGCTAGCGTTTTTAAGGGCCTTCCGCAAATACGATTTTTTAAACTTTGGTATATTGTTTAAGACACATGAGCGCACATTTATGCCGGGTCTCATGTGGGGACCTCGACGCTAAGTGCCCCTTTCGCAGAAATGCAGGAATTTGAAAAATACAAAATTTTGGCTGCTAGCGTTTTTCCTTCCGCAAATACGATTTTTTCAAACTTTGGTATATTGTTTAAGACACATGAGCGCACATTTATGCCGGGTCTCATGTGGGGACCTCGACGCTAAGTGCCCCTTTCGCAGAAATGCAAGAATTTGAAAAATACAAAAATTTTGGGCTGCTAGCGTTTTTGAGGGCCTTCCGCAAATACGATTTTTTTCAAACTTTGGTATATTGTTTAAGACACATGAGCGCACATTTATGCCGGGTCTCATGTGGGGACCTCGACGCTAAGTGCCCCTTTCGCAGAAATGCAAGAATTTGAAAAATCCAAAAATTTTGGGCTGCTAGCGTTTTTGAGGGCCTTCCGCAAATACGATTTTTTTCAAACTTTGGTATATTGTTTAAAACACATGAGCGCACTTTTATGCCGAGTTTCATGTGGGGACCTCGACGCTAAGTGCCCCTTTCGCAGAAATGCAAGAATTTGAAAAATACAAAAATTTTGGGCTGCAAGCGTTTTTAAGGGCCTTCCGCAAATACGATTTTTTTCAAACTTTGGTATATTGTTTAAGACACACGAGCGCACATTTATGCCGAGTCTCATGTGGGGACCTCGACGCTAAGTGCCCCTTTCGCAGAAATGCAGGAATTTGAAAAATACAAAAATTTTAGGCTGCTAGCGTTTTTAAGGGCCTTCCGCAAATACGATTTTTTTTAAACTTTGGTATATTGTTTAAAACACATGAGCGCACATTTATGCCGAGTTTCATGTGGGGACCTCGACGCTAAGTGCCCCTTTCGCAGAAATGCAGGAATTTGAAAAATACAAAAATTTTAGGCTGCTAGCGTTTTTAAGGGCCTTCCGCAAATACGATTTTTTAAACTTTGGTATATTGTTTAAAACACATGAGCGCACTTTTATGCCGAGTTTCATGTGGGGACCTCGACGCTAAGTGCCCCTTTCGCAGAAATGCAAGAATTTGAAAAATACAAAAATTTTGGGCTGCTAGCGTTTTTGAGGGCCTTCCACAAATACGATTTTTTTTAAACTTTGGTATATTGTTTAAGACACACGAGCGCACATTTATGCCGGGTCTCATGTGGGGACCTCGACGCTAAGTGCCCCTTTCGCAGAAATGCAAGAATTTGAAAAATCCAAAAAATTTTGGGCTGCTAGCGTTTTTGAGGGCCTTCCGCAAATACGATTTTTTAAACTTTGGTATATTGTTTAAGACACGAGCGCACATTTATGCCGGGTCTCATGTGGGGACCTCGACGCTAAGTGCCCCTTTCGCAGAAATGCAGGAATTTGAAAAATACAAAAATTTTAGGCTGCTAGCGTTTTTAAGGGCCTTCCGCAAATACGAGTTTTTTCAAACTTTGGTATATTGTTTAAAACACATGAGCGCACATTTATGCCGGGTCTCATGTGGGGACCTCGACGCTAAGTGCCCCTTTCGCAGAAATGCAGGAATTTGAAAAATACAAAAATTTTTGGCTGCTAGCGTTTTTAAGGGCCTTCCCCAAATACGATTTTTTTTAAACTTTGTTATATTGTTTAAGACACATGAGCGCACATTTATGCCGGGTCTCATGTGGGGACCTCGACGCCAAGTGCCCCTTTCGCAGAAATGCAGGAATTTGAAAAATACAAAAATTTTAGGCTGCTAGCGTTTTTAAGGGCCTTCCGCAAATACGAGTTTTTTCAAACTTTGGTATATTGTTTAAAACACATGAGCGCACATTTATGCCGAGTTTCATGTGGGGACCTCGACGGTAAGTGCCCCTTTCGCAGAAATGCAAGAATTTGAAAAATACAAAAATTTTTGGCTGCTAGCGTTTTTGAGGGCCTTCCGCAAATACGATTTTTTTCAAACTTTGGTATATTGTTTAAGACACATGAACGCACATTTAAGCCAAGTCTCATGTGGGGACCTCGATTAGAAGTGCCTTTTTTTAATTTATAAACTAGATTTAATATATGTTCATGAAATACTTTAATTTTCTTCAAACTTTATATTAACAACTTTTTAAATTTAAATTTGTAATCTATTATTGTTAGTTTCGTTGTTACTGTAGGTATTTATTGATTTTATTTGTCCATAATTAGTTGTTAATAATATAACAAGTGTTATAATCCGTCCGTGGGAACATGTAGTGCGACGTTGCCATATATGTTTTAGGCTGCTAGCTTTAGTCTGCTAAGTTCACTCCCGTGAATTAAGCGCCATCTAACAGGTAAAACATGAATTAGTCCTTTTATCCCCCCCACATCCCGCTAAAAAAGTTACTAAACAACTAACCTACAAATTCTTTTAACTATGCCGAAAAAGAATTATGTATTTTATCCGTTACCTCTTCACGATGAACCCGCGAACCCGTCCAAATTACTATCCGACTTGGGAAAATCCACGAGAAGAGGTATCAAGAGGTGCTCCAAGTGCGGAATCTACAACGGCACTCGAGCCCTAAATTGCAAAAATAAACACTGCGACGCCGTCTTAAAAGAATGCGGGGCAAAACACAAATCAAATTTGGACGCTATCAAGCTGGTTAGTGGTGCTTCCAGGCAGGTGTTTTCTGTTCGAGTTCGAGATAGCGGCCCGGACTGTCGAGGCTTCGTGCAGCTGCCTCTATTGGAGAGTTGCAGCGAGGCACAAGAAAAGGTTGCTCTCTGCTTCGTCGACTCCTGTCAAAGGCTTTTCGACGATTCAATTTTGCAATGCCATGAGACCGAAAAGAAAAGCGTCACGTCTCCTACATGCATTCATATTAAATCTGCCACGAAGAGTGTAAATGTTGCGACGCCTATTGAAATAAAGAATTGCTTGTTAAGCTCGTTGAATTTTCACGACGATGTTAAAAATAAATTATGGTTGCTATCGACCGAAACGGAAGGTGCTTTAGTACAACGTATATCGAAGACCATTATGGCAGTTAAGTGCCAGGTAACGCCTAAACATCCTTTAGGTTATTTACATTTTACTTTTTATGGTAATAAGGGTAAAACGATGTATGATAAATTTTATTGCAGTTGTACGAATTTCAAAGGTAAACTGATAGCTTTTAATTATGTTTCCGGTACAAATTTAATTATTTTAGGTCACAGTTGGTTAAATGACAATAACGTAGAGGTTTCTACTGAAAAATGTATTCATTACTATGCGTGCATTTGGGCATTTGCTAGTGACATTAAATTTACCGAGGAATTTCTGGATTTTCTTAAAACGGAATTATGCATAAGTAAGGTGGTAAATAATAAATTATGGATTAGTTCTTAAATAAATAATGCTCGATAGATAAATTTCCAAAAAAGATCTCAAATACAGATTTGCTTTCAAAACAATTATATGCGAATAAATTGATATGCAACATAAAAATCAAAGAAGTAAGTATAAATGTCACTTGATTTTTTTGAAGTATTCTTGTTTTTTTGTAGGCTCAACGACCGTTTATTAATTCTCCCAATAAACGATCGAAAAAGAATTCCAAAGAGCCAATTCGAGAACTTCCCGAATTTCAAGCTTTGATCAATTTCAATGATTGGTTTACATCTTTAATCGAGAGAATTAATCAAGCATTGTTTTATACACAAAATCAAAGCAAAACCATTAATTCTTATATACCTTCGGTATTAATTAGTTAATTAATTTAAATCTATGTTAGTTGCGAATTTTGTTTTGTAGAGTTTTTTTGAACTGATACAGAATAGATTAGAAAACAGTCCCGTCAAAACAGACAGTGCTTGTGTAATTAATAAATCGCAAAATATATCTTACTTAATATTCAGTATACCGTATCTGAAGGATGTTTTTAAAACTCAACAGGTAAACGTATTTCTTTATAAAGAATTTTAATTAACTAGAGTGTTTTAGTTGACTTTACAGCCGGTAAAAATTTTTAAATTATGTCACGAAAATGCAGATACAGTGGCAACTGCAACATTTCTGAAAGTTGCCATGTTAGATACTGATGGAAATTGTGTACCTTTTACTATCAACTGGACACCGAACGTTATGTCCGTTAGCAAATTTGGCAATTTGGAAGTAACGTTTCAGGTCGAGTGTTGCGATCTCGAGGAGTTCAGGAACGGAAACATTTCATAATTATGTTGAAAACAAGCCGTTACGGTAGAACTTTAACAATCCACATTAATAATTGGGATTTGGGGCAGTTTGGATTAGCACAAACGTAGGTCTAATTATGTGTACGTATGTATTAATTAAAGCAAAATTACAAATTGGAGTGCTTTGCTTGGTAAAACATTCATTTTTAATTATCAGGCTTTGATCCGTGTTGTGTGATAACGAATACAATTATTTACTAAACAAATTTTACGTTTTGTAAAAAGAAATTGTTTTTTATTGTCCATCTTGCAATTGGCCGGTTAAATGTAATTCAATTTGAGATAGTATGCTCAGCAACCATGAGATTATTACTTAGATGACATGATTATAAATGCTATGTTAGTCTTAAGGCGTTATAGATCCCTAGAAATCGGTGTTGCAGTGAACGTGTTAAATTAATCTAGAAATACTTGATTGTATAAAAATAATCTGTACGGCTATGAGCAAAACTAATTATAAATAGATTATCTATATTCGAGATAAAGCTCTTGTAATTGCCATTAGCTACGCATTATGTAGATACCTACTTCTAAAAATTCTGATCACTGTTGATCCTATCTTCTCCAAAATGAACAATGATTGATATTTATTTACCGCCTTTATATATAATTTTCACTTACATACGAAAAAGTCTTAATTATCACAGATGTAGCAAGGTACAATTACATAATATATCTTATGTATTTACTGAGTTCTCGGGCTCCGGTGTTTTAGTGGGCGGAAATACATATAAGGGATTCAACTGATTAAAATCCACATATACGCTTTTCTTTGTAACATCTAACATTTCCACCAGCTCACGAAATGACGGCCTCAACTGTGGATCGTGGGACCAACATAGCAACATGAGCGAGTACAATTCGTCCGTACACACTTCCGGTCTAGATAACCGTTTGCCATTTAATAAGTAAGGCAAAATCATTTCGTCCGGAACGTTTCCATATGGAAAGGCCCCTAAAGTCCCAATTTCCCACAAAACTACGCCGAACGACCAAACGTCCCCTTTGCTGTCGTAAAATCGATGCACGATCGCCTCCGTGGCCACCCATCTTAAAGGCATCCGTTTAGTTGTGCAGTTCACGTAGGGCCCGACTCGAGACAACCCGAAGTCCGTTATTTTCAATGTTTTAAATTGATCGATCAAAATATTCCGTGCCGCTAAATCTCTAAAGAAAATAAATAATCAGGTGCGGCGTAAAATAGACGAATTAGTTACCTGTGCGCGATCGAGATTTTTTCTAAGTATTCCATTCCCTTAGCTATTTGCAGGGCGAAATTTTGAAGTTCGGTGTGATCTAAAGTATAAGGTACTTTGTCATTGTAAACTTCTGTGGGCGTGGGAAAACCCTCGCTGCTCAACGTCGTGTATTCGGCTGAAAACCAAAAAAATTGAAAAACAATAAATTATGGGATTTGAAGAAGTTAAAAATCGTATATCGTGTATTTTTGTTTATGGAAATGAATGTTTGAGTTGTTGAATTTAGATACTTTTGCAACCATCATCACGAAAAGGTCTAAGAAATTGATTATTTAAAACGTACTTTCCGCGAGCGACGGTCCTTCAGATTCCATACGTAACCTTTGACTGTTAGGCCAGATGTAAGAACAATCGCTCGAACTATAAGAAAATCACGTTCGTCAAATGTTCAATCGCAATATTACCACGTTCTCACTCTGAAAATACCGGCGTGCTGTTGTTCCTGGTTCGTCTATTTTTCCACTTTTCCCGCAAGCCCATCAAATAACATCTCAGATCGCCGCAAGGGATATATTCCATCATCATCAAATAGGGCTGCTTGAGCGTGCAACATCCAAACATCTTCACGATGTTCGGATGTCTGCCGATTTTTTTATGAATATCCATCTCCGACAAAAAGTCCTCCGTTTCTTCTGTAGGCGACTCTTCTGTAGAATCATGTTCGAACGTTACAGGCGAATTTCCCGGAGAAATAAATAACTAACCAACCTTTAAGCATTTTTACAGCTACCAAAGTGTAACCTAATTCGTTTTCGACACCGAGAACTTTAGCCAGATGAACTTGCCCAAAAGCTCCACTGCCAATTTCTTTGATGAAGACTATTCTGGATCTTGGGAATTCGTAACCATCTACGCTACCGTCCTAGTGTATAGGTAGGTAATTAACGAAAAGTTTAGTTAATTTCTCCAACCAAAAATACATACCAGAATTTCTTTCTCCATATATAATTGGTTTAATGCATGTTGTCTTGCAGATCTATAAACAAGTTGGTGAAACGCGTGCTAATACATCGCGATTATCGAACTTACATTGTCGGCACCATGGTATAAGACGTCCCTGCATCCTGTCCGCGATTGTTCGTGATCCAAAATGAAAGCAAATTCCACAAGGCCTTCTTCATCAATAACCTCGTTCTTCTTACGGTTAATATGATCACCAAAAACGAAAAGAACGACAGCGCGATTCCTAAGATTAAGTAACCCTGCAACTTTAGGTGAGTCTTTTGAGAAGTTTCAATAGCTCATAAATAAGTACTTATTACACTTACTGTTATCTTCGTTTTTGTTGGAACATCGCGAACTGAAAACAAATCGAAAATACATATTGTCCCGTTCGTTATATCGAATAATTTTGACTTACCGACGAAAGTTACGTTGTTCACTACTGTTTTGCAACCGTAAATATTAAAAAATGCAGCTTGAAGTTGATATTCTACGTTGTAGGTGAGGCTTTTATCGATATCGATTAAAACGTGGTCGTAGTTTCCAATATTCGACACGTTTGCCAATAAACGAAAAATGGTTTTTTGAACCATCGCCTTTCGAAATCTGTAAAGCGAACCGTTTTAATATTGCGTCGATGTCGAAAGTTTGACGAATCATTTTACATCTTAGATAATTGAACTCACTTCAGCTCTAAATAGGTTATATTGAGGGCCGTCTTATTCTTCATGTCCTCGTTTATTTTCCAGGACACGATCAGTTTTCGCGGAAAGACGTCGACCACTTCCAGTTTCTCGATTGTGATGGTCAGTTTTTCGCAGGAGCACAATTTGTTCACGCACTCTGTAAATTTGGTATTGGGATGTGTTTTTCTAAAGTTATGTAATTTTTATTGCTTTACCTGGAAGTGTGAAAGTCGCGTTGGTCGAGTTTTGAACGTTATCGGAATAATGTTTAATTATGCTTATGTAGTAGGTGCACCCCGGATGGATTCGGTAGCTGTACTTGTACGGAGGTAACAATATGTTAATTATAGCCTTGAAATTGAACAGAATATCGTATTGTTTATTAGGTAATTGTCGATTTACCTTGTCTCTTTGAATTATATTCAATGCCAATTGCGAATTGCCATCGCACGAATGATAGGAGTTATTGGAAACCACTGGCGTTATTTTAAAGTCGTAGTACTTCAACTCATTTTCGTCTAAAATGGACACGACGTTACGCAGTTTTTATTATAAATAAATGGGAATAAAATAGCAAAACGCTATTTAACCAAAAAACACTTTTTTCAGTTTTGCACTATAAAACATGTAACTGCTCACCTGTCGGTTTAATCCAAGAAACGTTCAACATGACTTGTTTATGCTTCACACCATATACTGGCTGGATGCCAACAATTTTAACTCCATGTTTTGGCAATAGAACTAAAAAAATACGTATCAAGAGACCTATTCGTGATTCGCATGTCGCGCGACACGAACGATAACTGCATCGACGAATTGTGCAAATATCAGATAAGCCATTCTTGAAGTAACTGAGAATAGCTTATCCGGAAGTTGTGAAATCAGCTGTCAAGAGTATAAATAAGCCGTGAACGGTTCGATAAAGTCATATTAATTAAACTGATCGGCGTGCGTGCAATTTAAGTTGCACAAAAAATCGTCGTGCAACATAATGGATCGTGAACAGGCTCCTTTAGACAACTAATTAAAAATTACGCGGTGATTGTACCTCCGGGTGGTTTTTCTGATGTGTCGTCTACGTGCGGTAATAGCGTTTGCATAATACTCATCGTAGTTGTCGCAAGCCGGCTATTTTCTGTGGAATTATTAATTTTTTTATAAATAAGTACACAAATATGTAAAACGTTAAAATTTACCTTTAAAGGGACCGGGCGTCGTAATTACGTTACTCAAAGATATGGTCTGAAATGGAATAAAAGATATAATCTGTGTGGGTTCAATAATTTTTGTACAACCCTCACGTAATATTAATAATAATAATAATTGAATACATCAATGCGTGAAGTATTACGATAATTTTACCAATTATTATCGTTTTCCAAGTGGAAAACGTGACGTAAATTCTATCAAATCCATTAGATGTTTGCGCAAGCGTTGCCGTTAAATGGCAACTACGTGTAGATGTTTGTTTAATACCTTTTTTTTTATTTGCACCATGTAGCGTATATTGTAAATGGTGGTTAACGGGGCATCGAGTTTCGATGGCGGTTTAGCCTAGATGTTCTCGAGGGACCAGTCGCCTGCCGTATCAGGCAAAAAAGTAGGTTCGGGTCAAAAAGAAAAACGTTTGTCGTAAAACCAAAGGGCGCCTATTTGCCCGCAGGCAAAATCATTTTGAATGTCTCAACGCCTACGCGCGATTCCAGAAAATAAACCTGTCGTGTCTTATTTCAAATTCTTTTGAGAAACATTGGCTTGACCAAGACAAGCCGAGGCGATTGTTGGCCGCATCCTTATCCTTAAATGCAATCAGCGTGACATTTTCTAATAATTATGGAGATTTTGGATGTAAGTCGGAGCTTAGCGCTATCTTCCAACAGAATACAAGTTTTTTCGAAATCGACGTACGTTTGCTTTGCAAAACTCGTGTCCACTGTAAGTCCTGCAAGGCGTCCTCTGTCGTTAATCTCGCAGTAAAGATTATCGGTCGTATATCACCCGTTATTGCATCGATCATCTCAACAGATGAAGTTAGTAAACATTCCAACGTGCTCAACCACGATTTTCACAATCTATAGTTACACATACAAAACAACCCCCATCGACAATAAAGGTAGCAGTTTTACTCCGATTAGCAAATCCATGCAATTCAACCGAATACACAGATAACGACTGCCTGTTTACCAACAATTTTCAACGGCTTTCGATAATTGATCAATTTCTCGATATTGGAGATAATTAATGTTGAAGCGATTCGTATTTAAATTTTGTTTTAATTACTTCCAAAATTCTTTGGCAATCGAACATCAATCAGAGCGCGGTCGTTGTTCCCTTCATCGATATATATATTTTTTTCGGGAACGACGTGCAAATATTTACATCGAGCGATAGTATTATTATTTTTTTGGTAGATGAGTGGTTATTTTAATTTGTTTGCCATATGGTCTCCCTAATATTAATAATATATACTATACAGCTAAACGTGCCTGCGCTTCTAAATTTAATTACGAAACTATTCGCGTACTGTTTGCGCGGCCAAATATTTACCCAATTATCTGCTTGCTGCATAACAATTTTAACGTCATTGTTGGGAATCGTTTGTTTAACATCTTATAAACATCGGCTCGTTGTTTTAGTGAAGGCCGCGCGAAAAATATAACACGCCATATGGCAGCCTTGTTTGTTTAAACTTGATTTTTACCGAGAAATCGGTTGTTGTTTTTTTGAGCGCCGATTTTGGTTATTTTGAAAACTTGCATGAGAGAATCGGGACCGAAAATGCATTTAGTCGTGGTCGCACAGTTTCGCGGCATCGAAACGGATTTTCATTGCATCAAACCGCGGAAAATCAAAATCCTTTGGCGGAATCGAACTCGTGATTGTGCTTTCCGAATTTGTTCAAAATTGAACATGTTGTGCGTGAACGTGTGAACGAGTTTTAATTTATGGCGTGAAATTAGGACATCCGAAAGTGTCGGGCATACGGTTCAATTGTAAATAAACTACGTTTTCGTCCAACATGTTGGAAACACTTTCATAGTTTGGATACGATGCACACTTCATGATGTATTCTGGAGTTTCAATTCTCATTATTTGGCAATGATAATGTGAAGGTAGATTTTCATTTCCTGTAATTAATTCTTTAATTGTGATGAGACGTGGATGCCCTATCTTCTCCAGGTGCTTCGCCACTTTAGGCTCTCCCATACTTTGGACCGACCATAACCACAACACCATCCAAATCTTCTTAGCCACCAAAGTCGGATATGTGGCCGGCACTCACATCTTCCAACGTTTTTGAAATCAGAAACATTTCGATTGGCGCACTCAAATATTTGTTTCGTTTAAACAATCATTAAAGCAAAATACGGAGCGTCGAGGAAATGGTAAAAAATCTCCAGGCAACGTATATAAACCACATCAAAATTCGTATTTCGTTGGAATTCAATAATTTTTGGTGTGTGTACATAATAATTTAAGATCTTTACAATGGTCTGTCTAATAGGTCTTTTGATATCACCTCAAGGGTGGGGGGCAGCCAGGGATGCGTTACCCCTAAACTTTCTAACCCAAAATATTTCTGCAGGTTTAAGTTTTTAAATTTTTAAGGTCATAACAGGTCATTTTACGTTTCAACTTTGGGGGCGAATACCTCAATAGAGGAGCGCCGCACTTAGGAAAACATTTATGGGAACTTGTGGCATTATTTTGACATGGTTTCTATGCCCCCGAGAGATTTTCTATGATTTCCCGGACATGAGATATTTATCCCCAAAGTTGACTAGTAAAAATCAATATTTTAAATAACATTTATTTTTCGTTGAAATTTAATAATTTTTGGTACACATACGTAATAAATGAATGTCTTGATGAAAATGAAGGTCATTTGCGGATTTGCCAGACATTTTAGCATAAAAATGTACTCTTGTTTAATTTCGTTAAAATGAACCATTTTCGAGAAAATCATGCATAATATCTGAGATATTCTGCACTTCTTATTCTTTATGTGTGATTTTCTCGAATACGCTTGATTTTATCGAAATTAAACAAGATATCTTTTGAATCCTAAAATGTCCGGGGAATCCGAAAATGTGGTTAGAAATTTAACAACTTAAACCTGCTGAAATATTTTGAGGTTAAAAAGGTTAGGGATGGTGCATCCCTGATTTCCCTGTGGCGATATCAAAACACCCATTAGACCTATTAGTATAGATCTTAATTAATTATGTTCGTACATAAAAAATTATTAAATTCCAACGAAAAATAAAAATTTTATTTAAAAAAAATTGATTTGCACTCTTCACTGTTTGGGGACGAATGTCTCAACAGGGGGGCGCCGTAGAAAAAATATTTATAGGAATTTGTGGCATTATGTTAACGGTGGTTTATACATTTCCGATGGTGTTTTTACTATTTTTTGTAACCTGACATAATATTTGCCGACACTCCGCATTTTGTTTATTGTTTGAACAGTACAAATACTTTCGCGCTTAAGTAGTTTGTATGTACCGACAAAACATTTTCGATAAACTTATTTTATGGGAGCAGGGTGTTTGTGGGGTTGATCCTTGTATTTCGTCGTATCTGTCACAGTTGCTGCAGTAAATTTGTGTAGGCACTTCGTGTAACCTATTGCCGCGTTTATCTTATTTTTTAAGTCCGTAAGTTTCTTAAATGTCAAACATTACATATAAATATTGCAAATTTTCCTTAGATCACCAGTAAAATCGTTAACTACCATAATCGCAAACTAACTTAACTTAAACGGTGAATTGCCGATAAACGAAAATTCAAAAATTACTCACCTCGACATTTTTTTCGGATAACTTCAGAAAAATCACCGCCGCCACAACAAGGACACATTTCAACATTATAGTACAAATTCGATTGCGATCTTCCGCGTAACAAATTTTATAGATCTACTTCGATCCAAGCGATCTTCTTTAACATTTTCTTCGCTATTTATTTAAATAACTCATTGACCGGGTTAAACGGTTTCCTCATCGTATAATCCAATTGTGTTGATCTCTGAAACGGGATTACATTTACAATGTCGAATATACTATAAACTTGTACTTTATATCTTAAATAAGCAAAATATTTAAAGTAAACATTGTCTTTTAAAAACTTAATTTTAGAAGAAAAAATAAATTATGGCGTTTAAAAATATCTAAATATAAGTTTATTATTCTGATGATGCAATACGCACAATTTAAAACTTATTGTTAATTAAAAAGAAAAACTAACATTTTTGACTCGTAAAAAGAAGTAGGTAAATTTGATTAGATGATTACGTATTGCACTATCGAGGTCGCACAGAAATAATATCGCATCTATCGAATTTTACCGCGCATGTTTTAAACAAATTGAAATAAATCATCAAACTATGTGGATATACGGCATTTCTTTCGATTTATTAGGTATTCGGCGAGTTTCGATTATTTATTTTTTTAACAACAATTTAATACGAATCAATTTTTATTTAAATATTTTCGATGATATTTACGTCCGCGTATTTTCGGGTAAAAAATATCCGGCGTGTTCTTCTTTGCGCGCATCCACGCGTACACCTCACTTCACCGATCACTTTTTGAATGAGAGAGTACATTCTTTTTTAATGAATCTGTGTGAAAATATTCAAAAAACAACACGTTCAATTTAAACAGATTCACGGATCGATCTCACGTTAAACAGACTATAGGGTACATCGTACCGTCGTTTGTTTATTTTTGCTAAAATGGATTCTTTAAAACTAACACATTCTATTTACTACGACCTTTTAAAAATACATTAGCTATTATAATTATGTATGTAAAATGTCGAATTTGATTTAGACGGATCAGTTTTGGCGGAATTTTGGCAAGCGACCAGAATTTATATGTTATTACTACGCGTTGGCCAACTTCGTACAAGGATAGGTCAGTAGTTATTAGTTGTTCGTAACGAATATACACCCTGTATATTTAATTTCGCGTTCCCTTCTTTCCAATTGTTTATGTTTGGCAATATTATGTATCGATATTATGTTCTGCGAAATATCCTCAATACAGATAAACTCAGATAGCTTCCGAAATTCAGCGACATATTTACCGACGTTTCCTGGTTTAGATTGTGTCATTGTTGTTATAAAAATTGATATCCACCTTACTCGTCAATTAATCCAAAACCAAACAATTCGTTATCAAACAGCCTAATAAAAAACAAGCTCATAACGAAAATAAAAGTTGAAAAAAAAGACTTTCCGCCTTAATTGAATTATTCACAATCGAAAGACAACCAGAAAAATGAAACTACGTTATTATTCCAAAATTATGCCTAAAATGTATTTCCCATGTACCTATCCATTATTGGTTATTATAATAAAACAGTTAATCAACTTATCACTTATCTGATTCCCAAGAACCACGCAACGTCAATACGGGGGAAGTTTAGCGATTTCCTTTATTACTATTAATTTTCTACGTCAAACCTGAAAATTATTTACTTCGGGATTAATACGATGGAAGCCCAAAAACTACACGTTATCCACGGACGCCCATTCAGATGGCCAATGGTGGTTAAGAACCCCATCCGCTCCCTCTTTGTATTCCATTCCGATTTCACGCACGAACGCCTTTGGCGGTACGCAAACAATTTCGAGATTATCAACAAATTCTTCGAAAGTATTCAAATTTTCCCGAAAAATTCCAAACATCGTCGAAGTTCTCCCCAAAAAAACCTTTAGCCCAATTTATCGAGCTGACTACGAATGAAAATGGATCGCTATCAAATTTACAATAAGGCCACTAAACCGGCAACAAATAAACTTTAAAAACACCCACTACGTGAAAATCCCAAGCTTTTTTTCTGAAGTCGTAATTGGCAACGAAATTTGCGAATTTGTCGATTGTTTTTGCTATCGTATCAAACAGTCGTTTGTCGGTCGGTGACAAGTGGACGATCCGTAATCTCGATTTACTCCGTAAAATTTTTCCGTATCGTTCGATGGAGTACGTGTACGAGGGCGCTTCAAAAAGTTTCCGCACATGGAAAACGTGGCCATTCGCGAAACCTATCAGAAACGCGAAACAACCGATATGCTTCGAGAGAATTGAAACCAGCGATCCGTTGCAAAGAAAAACGGGGAGGAAAGCCGTCAAAGGACGTTGTGCGGGGTTGCACGACAGTCCGGATTTGACGTCATCCAATTTCCACCTGTTTGGACCGCCCAAGGAAGCTTTAAGGAGAAAACGATTTTCGTGCGATGATGAGGATGATGTGAAAGTCCGTTTTGCTGATGCCCTTGACAGATTGGTAGGACGTCGGGAAAAATGCAACAAGTGTCAAGGTGACTTTAAAAAAGTGACGTACCTATATCTATGATTTTTTTTCGAGATTCTTAATAGAGTTCAAATAAACAAAAGTGCGGAAACATTTCGAAAATTCTCGTAGTTTTCTCTGCGACTCGTTTAACATGACGCACCACTTCTCTCGCGTATTCTTAAAATGCTAGCATCTTATTAGTTGACGTTAAACGCATTAAACGATTTGTTGGGCTAAAAAAAATGAATCCCAAAGGCTATTAATATAACAGCGTCGTACCTCTAACAATGGTATTTGGGAAGAGTAATAAATTTACATAAAGGACGCGATGGAGGAATTTATTCTATAACAATAGATAGTCTGGACATTTACTTGGACACACTAATATTTCATCTGCTTATCGTTTATTAAAAACATTTATTATTAAAACTAAGTATCTGTTTTTTGAAAAAAAGACTACCTCAAGACCTGTTGCAAAAATGGACGATCAAAAGACTAACAGATAAAAAAAATAAAATAAAAAAAAAACATAACAACTATGAATAACATTTATTTGTTGAGCTGGTTAAATAAAGAATTAAAAAAAAAGTATCTGTTTTATTATCGGATTAGCATTTGTTGGATAAGTCGAACATAAATATTTGTCGTGTCGCTTAAAATCACTTTTCAGTTGTCTATTTATCGTTATTAATATTTTGATCGACTATAAAATTATTTAAATTTAAAAACAAATTACTTACGTCGCACGGTATCGGTAAGAATCGAACTGTTTTGAGCTACTACTGTTCTAATTCACGTTCTAAAATAATCGACTATGCGGGCGGGCGCGCGGCTTTGTGTTAATTTCATATATATCGTTTGAAATTATTTAAAATATAAAAAATTGCGATCCTCTTTTTATAAAAAAAATTTAAAAAATAACTCCTTATAAAAAAATCAACGCATGTCCTCATTAATATCCACTAATTGAATTCCGGTACCCAGCTGATGAATGCGCTACCTTGAAATCGAAATTCGACATTTGGGTTATCGGAGTAGATATCAAAAATAGACCTTCTGCATTTTTTGCTAATCGATTTTTACAAAGCAAACATATTAGCCAAGTGACTAATACATTTCACTAATTGAGCCAAACCTTACGAGCCTATAAATATTGACAAATTTTATGTAAGTAATAAAGTGAAATTAATTTTTTCCATTTATTTCACCACATCTTTCGTAGTTTCAAATTAATGGTAACCTAAGGCCCGTGTCGCACTGTCAGTCAGTTTGTCAAACTAGACTAATCAAACTCGGTCGATGACGTAACATGACGTCAACAGAATAGTTTAGTCAAAATGCGATCACCACGTACTCTTACAAATATAATCGTATTTATTTATTTGTGTGCTACACAAATAAATATTTTGATATAACCTAATTTGACAAAGATAATTGACGTTTAAACATTATCTATGGTTTAACTTAAACTGTAAATTAATCGATAAACTGATATTGTGAAATGTTATCTAATTATTATTTTTTCAATAAGCGACGTTTATCGTTAAATTGAAGTTTAAATCGCACCTGAAATGCTGAGCCTTAAAGGAAAAATACCGGACAATAACAAACAATTCACATTAATCTCAATTAAATCCAAAATCAATAACGAAAATATAAAATTATGGCGGACTTTTCGGATTAACCATTGAAAATACATAGGTATCTTGTCAAACTCTGTTACCAGTTTGATCAATCAAATTTGATAGTGTGACCATCCAGTTTGTTCGTTTGTTCAAATTATCAAATTTTGATTAGTCTAGTTTGACAAACTGACTGATTATGTGACACGGGCTTTAATGTGGACGATAAAACTTTTCGATAGATCATTTTATGGGAATCTCGCTAACTATAAGGGATAGAAAAATGGTTAAATGGACACTGTGATTCAGAATTGTATATCTATTAACACGGCGTCAGCGAAAATAAATTGAATACCGATTGTTTTTGGTTCGAAAAACAACTCACTCTGTATAAGTATAATAATAACTAATTCGAGAACAGATTCACAAGTTTTTTCTCTTTTCCCACATTGGTAAATTGGATCTCACTTATTTAATGATTTCATTCAAAAACTAATCACCCTGAATATTAAAAATCGAACAATTAATAATCTTGTATTTTTAAAAATATCTCAAAAAACATTCTCTCATCAGAAGATCTTATACAACGTTATATTAAAGAAAATCGGTTTTTCCTCGATGTCCTCTACCCAACTAAATCCCACATGAATGCCGAGAGTGGCGCAACCAATTTGCCGCCCACCAATTCGTCGTTACAAAAATAACATCCCTGTAGAGGTTGGAGGGAAATCAATCGACCTTTTCATAATATGTACCTACGTGTTTTTAAATGGATTCTGTTTAGAACATCGATGGGAATTATCTAAGAATAGGTTCTCGACTTACGCAAAATACGTATAAAAATTCCAATATGTCTGATTAAAAGTTAAAAGCGTTTGTGTAATCACTTTGTAAATATGGTGTAAAATCGCTTATCTATAAGATAACCTAATCAATAAGCTTACTTAAAATACTTTTCAAGTTTTAATCTATTTGGCCGCGGTAGCGAATTTCCAACGGTTATGCCCGTCAAAAATAGGCAGGCTGTATACATCTTTCTTCGATTTTAACAAAAACGGCGCACTTTATCAAAAATTCTGAAGAAAAGTATTTGATAGAGAATTTTATACGGATTCTAAAATATATTTGATGTTAACGATTCGGTAACGAATACGAATCGATATAGACGCATTTGAAATTTGATGAAATGAAACCATACTTAAACGTAAAATCCTTTATCTAAATTATCAAAAAAAAGCACAACAATTTTATCGAATTGTGTTTGTCGATAAGAAAATACATACGTAAGTGCGTGAATAAATTTATCATCATCAAGAACTACCGGATAGGTACATATTAATAAAAAATAGGTGGTTTTACAAATATTACATGTTAGAAACGATTGTGTGTACCGATGCGAAGTATAATTTAAGAATATCCTTGGATTTATTAACAAAATTTTGAATAGACACGAGCTATTATATACAGGATGGTTCCTATATGAATGTAAAAAATTGAAGGGGGTATTTTTGCGTTATTTTACGTATAGAAAACTTTCTATGAATATAATTATGTCCTAAACAATTTCAAAATACGTCAAAGTTAAAAAAAAATTAGGTAACTTTTTGATATTTAGTGGAACGTATATGGCACGCCACTATTTTTTCTAATTTTAATATAGGTACCTATATTATTTTAATCCAGATCTAAAAGTTAAAAAAAACGTCTTCCTTTAATTTCGTAAGAATTAGACGTTTTCGGGTTAAAAGGAAAAATAAAACTGCAAATATCTTCACTCAAAGACGTCTAATCGCTTGAAGTGAATATAAATGATGTAGTTTTTGCATTGTGGGTGTTTTGAGTTGATTTAAAAATTGTTAATCGATATCGGATAACGGCATTAAATACCGTGTATTACATAGATACACAAAGTATATTGGAATAAAATATCTTTTAAGCGTTTTTCGGTCTTTCTTCTTATTTTTAACATTTTGTATTTCGAAAACGAAGTAGTTTAGGGCGTATGTTCATAGAACATTTTCTGCTTCGAACAAGGTAAACGATATTCTTAGCGCTTCAATTTTTATACTTGTACGACTTAGGAATCACTCTGTATATATTTAATTCGTAACAAGTCTTTCATTGTATCCGAGGAATCATTTATCGATAAAGTACAGAACAATAATTGATAAGCTAATAACGTAAAGTGTAGAAATTTGAACCACTTTTGAAATAGTAAATCCACGCACTCGCGATATCTCAAAATAACGACACTTTTTAGTTCTAAAATATCATTTAAAATAAATACCTATCTATTTTTTGTAAATAAAAAATTATTAAGTACTAGTTACCTAATTACTTACGTTTTTATTTCTCGTTTTTACTATAAAAAGTTTTGTTTAATTTGAAAAGTCCATAGTCAGAATATAGTCGATATAACATACGAGGTTATTCAAAAATAATGAAACATTAAATTGTTCAACAATAAAAAACCAATAGTTCGAATAAAAATGAAAAATTTTAGAGAAAAGAATTTCTCCTAATATCAATAGAAGTTAAAATATTAAATGTTAAAGTTTGTCTCAAAATTCATACTTTTGGAGTGAGAAACTGTCCATCCGTGGACACACTGTATATAAATAATTATCGAGTTTAAGCCGAATATCGATCAAAAATTTAGATTTAAAATAATTTAATATCATAAAAGTATGTTTTTCTACAAAACTTCCGCCTCGCTGTCACATGAATTGAAAATTTTATTAGGTGAAGGTTTATTTTATCGTTAAATAACATTTTTATCGACATAAAACACTCTTCGTGTAGGTATATATTAAATCTATTGATAGAAAATGAAATAATAAAGCGTACAAAATTTGATTTTGGTTCAATATCCTGTAAACTTTTTATATTTTATTGTAAATTTATCATCGATCTGTACGACAAAAAAAATTTTAACTTTTAAATAATTTAAAATTATTCGATATTTTTTATTTACGTCCTGAATTTAAATGTTTCGCCAGAACTCCTAAATAATGACGGAGAACAACAATAAATCTATTTGGGCTCGTATTCAGTGACAATAATTGATGACACAAGTGTATAAAGGATTTATTTATCTAACAAGAGAATATTTAGACAAATCAAAGGTTAAAGTTCTAAATTATCGTGAAAGTGGACCATACATATACGTTGATCCGTTATCGTCTGGAAAACCAGCTATTTATCCTGCAGAAATGATTCTAAGGTAACTCGTACGATTTCTTTAGTCACCAAAAATCTCATTGTCTAAAAAAAATGTTACGTGGATCCTTTATTCGCTTGTGTCTTCAATCTTAAATAATGATCACAAAATCACAAAATCTTAAATAATGTCTAGGATATAGTAATGTACGATTTTCTCGAATACGGTTCATTTTATCGAAATTAAACAAGAGCACCTTTTTCATTCTGAACAGTCTTTTTTTTTGTTAGTAGCACACCCCGAAAGACACCAGCAACCGCCGTTAGGCATTACTTCTAGTGCCCCCCGGGACATCCATGCCTACCAAGGGGATATTCCACCACCCGTACCGGGATTCGAACCCAGGACCCGTCAGGCGAGAGGTTAGTCTCCTAACCACTCGACCACCGAGTCGGCTATTCTGAACACTCTGGGAAATTCGAAAGTAACTTTAAAAATTTAAATCCCTGCGAAATGTTGGATGTTAGAAATATTAGGGGTAGTGCATCCTGACGCTTCTAAGGCGATATGAAAAAACTTATTATGTACGGCATCTTAAAGACCTTTATTTATTATATAAGTATAGTAAAATTATTAAATTTCAACGAAAACTAAAAATTGGTTTTGCTCTTAAACTTTTTCGGATTTCCCAGACAATTTAGGATAAAAAACGTGCTCTTGTTTAATTTCGATAAAATGAATCATATTCGAGAAAATCATAGTATAAACACAATATAAATACTTGAGTGCGCTAAACAGAATGTTTCTGAATTTATATAATGTACACACCTACACTTCGTCCAAACCTATATGCAATCTACGTCATCAATAAAAGGTTGCTAGATGATGACGTTTCACACAGTGCTGTCACCTCGTACTCGTATTTTGACAGTTCTAATAAATTATAGTCTTTCTTTATGCCATCTAATATGCGCGCAGTTAAATCATCTATAGAATTTTCCACATTTTAAATCGAATTACAAATAAACAATCTAGTAACTTTTTGTTGATGACGTAAATTGCATATAGGTTTGGATAAGCCATAGTATAGTATATAAAACGCATTTTAAAAAATGTTTTGTCAAAACCGCTTCTGTTCTTGCGGGATTTTTCGGCTTTATTTGCTCGACATCGTTTTCGCATTATTCAAAATTAGAACCCCTATTAAATGTTGGGAAAAATTAATTAGACAGCGCTTTCGACTCTGCTTGATATAGTGATTTGATAAAAGCTCTTTAAACGTATAAAAGTCCGCGACCAAACGGTTGCAATTAAAAAAATTAATTCGCTTTTATTTTAAATATTTACGAAAAAGACCAAATAGTTGTAAAGCGGCAAAAATAAACAACAGGAAATTAGCAAAATTCCTGTTAATGTTAATACTTACGTTGAACTTATTTTCCATCCAACAACAATATCTATACTTTGAAAACACGATACCCGTCACAGATATTAACTAACAACAATGAGTTATAGTATCTATACTTATCATTCAATAACGGTAAGTGTTGCATTTATCCCCACTATGTCGCAAATAATCTTTTTATTACGATATATATATATCTATATAGTGATAACAAAATACACCACATTCGCACTATCTTACGATATATAAAACAATAAAAGTTGTTCCTTTATTGCCAAACCAACCCCCGGCCTTTCGATGACGTATTTCCTAGCCCCGATTGGCGAACATTTCACGTCGGTTTATTTCTGATATCGAAAATTAACGCGCGTCCGCAAATATTAGTCCCTCCGAAATAAAACAGACTGTAGGAAGTAGCTGTCGTCTATTCTAATAACTGTTTTATGAAGAACAGGTGGGAAGGAGGAGAAATATGGAGCCCGATCCAACCTTACCCTTTACTCCGTTTTCTTATTACAACTAATTCTATTTACCTATTGACTTAAAATTATACACCGGTTAAACTTGACGAATTTCGTTGTTTCAGAAATTTTGGAAGAGTTACATCATTATTCGGCAAAGATGAATAGTATATCGACAAAGTGAAAGTATCGGGAGAAAAATTTGATGTTGATCAATGCTTCACAACACCAATTTAGAGCGCAAATGACCGAAAGTTTTCCACCAAGTTCGCTATTATGCAGATTAAGCTGTGGTGTGTTCCACACTACAGTGCGGGACATAATGATAGGGGCACCCGCTTTTTCGGCCGTAGCGGGCTGTGGATGAACTTTGGCGAAGTGCACATTCCACCATTTGAAAGAGCAGCCAAAACAACGGTAGTACTCGTGAAATCGAAACAAAGCGATGAAAATTTGACATTTTCCTGAAGACATTTTGAAAAATGGTCCAATGGTCCAATGGAAAAATTTTGCCGGGACATAATGATAGGGGCACTCAATTTTTTTAAATCGTTTCACCGTTTTTGATGTCCGTATTCACTGTTATTCATTAGACTGCTGTATTTCAGAGTATATTTTGCGTGATGGGGCGTGCCGCGTGCTTGAATGAGGTCGAGAAGGGTCAGATTAAGGTTCTCCATGCCGAAGGTTTGAACAACCGCCAAATTGCTTTAAGGATCAAGCGAAGTAGCAACGTTATCGACTCCTTCTTGAAGAATTCCGATGAATACGGTACTAAGAAGTCTCCTGGCCGCAAAAGGAAACTGGATTCCCGTGCACATCGACGAATTCAACGAACTGCATCCAATTCGCAGAAGTCGGCGCGGAATATCAAAAATGAATTGAAGCTGGATGTGAGCAGTAAAACAGTTCTTCGTGCAATTAAACGAGCTCCGCATCTTGTGCGACAAAAGATGAAATCAGCACCGAAGCTTGACGTCGCCCACATCGCGACTCGCAACAAAATCGCTCGTGAATGGATGGGTTTTGGTGAGAAGTGGGATCGCGTAAGTTACTGTAAGATCGAGAAGGAATAACTAATTTTTTTTTCCCATCAGGTTGTCTTTTCTAATGAAAAGAAATTCAACTTAGATGGTCCCGACGGGTTCTCCTATTACTGGCGAGATTTACGCAAAGAACCCAAGACATTCTCTACCTGGAATTTGGGTGGCGGCTCAGTAATGATCTGGGCGGGATTCAGCGTTTTTGGCAAGACGTCTCTGGCTTTCTGCTCTCCAAGAATGAAAAGCGAGGATTATCAAAAGATCCTCGAAGACCATCTCTTGACGCTCTTCCAACGTTTCCCGAGTGCCCAGCTTATCTTTCAGCAAGATAATGCTGCAATTCACGCGTCCAGGAGCACGAAGAACTGGCTCGAAGACCACAATATCCCAGTTCTCACCTGGCCAGCGCGCAGTCCCGACCTCAATCCCATCGAAAACTTGTGGGGTTTGATTGTCCGGGCTGTCTACGCGCATGGAAAGCAGTACAAGGATGCCCAAGAGCTGAAACGCGCGATCTTGAAGGCCTGGGACGACGTGACCTCGGAGATGCTCACGAAACTGACCCGTAGTATGCCGAATCGAGTCGTGGAATTGATTGAAAAGAAAGGAAACGTGATTAGTTATTAGTTGCGTCTATATTTACTAGGCAATGCTTCTTTATTTGTTGTTTCCTGCCTATTAAAACGGGTTTTGCTCTGTGCCCCTATCATTATGTCCCGGCAAAATTGGACCATTTTTAAAAATGTCTTCAGGAAAATGTCAAATTTTCATCGCTTTGTTTCGATTTCACGAGTACTACCGTTGTTTTGGCTGCTCTTTCAAATGGTGGAATGTGCACTTCGCCAAAGTTCATCCACAGCCCGCTACGGCCGAAAAAGCGGGTGCCCCTATCATTATGTCCCGCACTGTATTTGCCAAACGATTATGACACAAACTTAAACACCTACGTGTGTAACCGGTTTCCTCGCGCAAAGATCGACCACCGTGATCGCCCAGCCTCATTATCCACCAAATCTCGCTCTGGGTTGACTTCTACCTTTTTCTTCGACTTAAATTGGCAACGAAAGGGAAGCGTTAGAAGGGTGTGCCAGCCATTCGAGCGCAAGTGACATCGCCCCTAAACAGCATTCCAAAAACCGACTTCGAGAGGTCCTTCCGGAATCTGAGGGACTATGTTGAATTTTAGATAACAAACGGTTACCTACTTGTGTTTTAGAGCCTCGGTGCGGAAACTTTTTGAATTGGCCGTGTATATCTTGCTGGCGTCTTCGAGCGTCCCAGCTACCAAACATGTACGTACATACTATTTCTTCTTCCAAGCGTCGTCTCTTTCGCGTATTAAGCTACCACTTCCAAAAACAAGAGCTCTAAATAAACAATCGTAGAGATATTTATGTATCGGTTTTCTCTATTAAAAATATCATGTAAATATAGCTGTATCTAGAAGAATTACTTTGGTGAATAAATACATTTTCACAGTATGAAATCGTTTCAAAAATCTATTCCCTCGATAATTCCTAACTCTCGATAAATCCAAGATTTGGTTTGCGACGAATTTCCTTTTGCTTTGTACAATTTTTTATTTCGAATTCGATTGTAGGATGGTGTTATGCAACCCATCGTACGACTTGGAGTTATACAACCCATCGTACCTACAGGTCGAGACAATTGCGATCGTTACAAAAAAAAATGAATGCCGGTTTATTTCATCGATCAGCTGTAGCAATATATTCGCAGTCATCTAATTTGAAGTTCTATTTGAATTTATTTCGCCAAGTTTCGACAACCCCCAAGATGAGTTCGTGGCAAGACGAAAAGGAGAAATTCCTGTCGATGCCGTTGGACGACAAAAGGACATTGTATAAAACCAAAAGTTATAAGACGCTCGACGAGATTCCGACATGGACACTGTACAGCGAAAAGTTCAAATCTCTACCGGATAAACAGCTATCCGGCAATAAGATCGACGATTCGCAGAATGCGGAATTGGCCAAAAAAATCTCGATTTTTTCAGGGGACATAACAAGTTTAGAGGTTAGAAATCGTTCGCGTGACGTTTAAAATGTTTCAAGTAACAACAGTCGTTTGCAGATTGATGCGATTGTGAATGCGGCGAACACCAGTTTACTTGGCGGTGGTGGCGTAGATGGGGCCATTCATTCGGCCGCCGGACCTCTTCTTAAAGAAGAATGTCGCACTTTGAAGGGTTGTCAAACGGGCAATGCGAAAATTACAGGTGGTTATAAGCTACCTGCTAAATGTAAGTTTATTTCAAGAAGTAACAAATATTACTTATTATCGAATTTCAGATGTCATACACACTGCCGGTCCACAAGGAGAAAAGCCAGAACTTTTAACCCAATGCTATTACAACAGCTTACAAATAATGAAATCTCATAATTTACAGACAATAGCTTTTCCATGCGTTTCCACAGGTATTTACGGGTATCCGTTGGAGCCTGCTGCTCATATCGCAGCAATGGAGGTTCGAAAACATTTGGAAGCAAATGTTGATAGCGTAGAGAGAGTTATATTTTGCTTATTCTCGAAAGAGGATGAAGATATATATCAGAAGACCTTACAATATTATTTCCCTTTAAAGTAGAATTATTCAATTCAAAACTGTAATTAAATATATATTAACGATTATAATAAAACGTTTAATATTTAACTGCACGCTAGTTTTTTTTTTTTTTTTTAATATTGTATGATGTCATCTCAATCAAAACCTTATCGATAATTATTAAAATCCGAACTTTTTACTCAAACGACTTAGAAAAGGATGAAAGAAAAGACGTGTTTTAATTTTTATAACTGTACATATCACGCATGCGATTTGAAAATATCCGACGATCTGTAATTCCACCAAAAAATTAATTTTCTAGGAAAACGTTATAAAAATGCTTCACTATTATCATTTCGAAATTACATTGCAAATTAGTTTATTATAAGTATGTTATTTTATGTACCTGTATTAAATTATATTTCGACGCCTTTTCCCTAGTGGCCATTTTCAAATTTTGCGGCAGATTTCTGTTGGTATGACTTGTCTATAAACGTCAAGGTCAAGTTAAATAACAAAAGCAGTGACATACTGTAGTAAATAATTACATTAAACTACCAATATTTCAAAGCAAACGTGTTCAGAAATAATTTAAGTATTAAAATGCGTGAAACTGACGTAATTATTTCCAACGGCAAGTATTTCGTTACTCAAACAATTCAAAATTCCTCTCGCTTAATTAGGTCGACGCTACTGACTACCAATGTTTTCAAGTGTTACCAACAGAAATACCGTCGCGAAATTTGAAAATGACTGCTAGGATTGAATCATTTTCAAGAAGGCAATAATGTTTGACTAGTGAATTAAAGTCTTTGAACTCTTACCGCGGCCTTTTTATATATAAAATAGTACTTGTCATAAATAATAAAAATCAAAATCGTTTTGGGAAAATGTCCAATAGAAAATAAAGATGTATTTGTCGAATCGTGGTGGAAATCATTATATCCGAATAGAACCGATGATGGAAGAGTGAATGGAAGGAAACAACAGCTACCTAGAGTGGATTGCTAATAAGAAGTGTACTTCTGCGGTTTCAAAGGTTTATATTTGTTATGAATGGTTAATCTTTGAAATAAGTGATAGGGTGTAGTGAAATAAACAATTTCGACGGTTTTGCCGTTCAATTATGGCTTCAGATGAGGAAGTAAATGAATCTTTTGCCGGTGAGTTACTTCTGTTAAGTTCTCGATAGGAATGCTAGTCGACTTTAAAGCCTCGTGTTTAATTTTTTTAATCAGGTTTTTAGTGTTAAATTGTAATTGTACGTTAAAACGACAGTGTTTGCGGTCCGGTGATCGTAATTTCGTGTTGTTCGGCGTAACATTAAGTAAAAAGCATAATTACGAATAGTAATCTGATACATTATCGGCGGGGAAAGGGGAGAATAGGTTTTCATTATTTTTGTGACAGCGCGCGGGCATATATCCTGACCCTTAACAAAATGGAGGCCATCAAACAAAGAGTTTTGCAATTTGCAAAATAAATATTCGAACTTGTCCATTATTCCGAGGTTTTGGGGTTAGAAATTTCATATCTTCCCTCCAAATAATCTTGACATTGACCACTGTCCACATGTCCAAGCACATGTTTCTGACATTGATATGGACATTTTAGGGGACGAAGAAGCCGTCGAGGATGGTGCCGTGGATCAAATTGATAATTCGCCGGAGTCCGACGACGCAATTCTCAAGGGGGTCGTAAGTATCTTTTTGATGTTGTTATTGAGAGGTGTCAATTAATTGTAGAAATTTCAGGAGGACGACGACGATTACGAGCCGGGAGATGGTCGTAAAAAGAAAAAGGGCAAGAAACGGAAAGCGAGAAGCGAAGAGAAAAAGGGAAAAAAGAAGAAGAAGAAGAAAAAAAACGATAGCGGAGACGTAAGTTTCATTTTGCACGTGAAGGTTAGAACGTTTTATTTTTCCCGTTTCAGGAAAGCGACTTCGCATTAGACGACGATAGTGGAGCTATCGATTCGGATTACAACATGAGCAGTAAAAAAGGCAGAAAGAGGGGCTCTACTAAACATTCGACCTCCGTTACTCAACAGGAATCCTCGTCCAGTGGCGGAGGAAGTACTGGAGGTAAAACCACATTTTCACCTGTAGATTTATAAACAAGAATTATGGTCGGCAAAAAAAATTTAAATGCAGCTCTGTTCTTCCAAAGATTCAATTGTAACTACTTTTTTTTTTGTAGCCGGCATGCCTACCATCGAGGAAGTTTGCTCTACTTTTGGTTTAACGGACGTCGAATTAGAATACAGCGAGTCCGATTATCAAAATCTCACTACTTACAAGCTTTTTCAGCAGCACGTGCGTCCTCTACTGGCAAAAGAGAATCCTAAGGTATTATCGTAGAAATGTCCGCGCCTGCGACCTAACACGTTCGCATTTTAAGGTTCCCATGTCTAAATTGATGATGTTAGTCGCGGCCAAATGGCGCGAATTCTCGGTCGAAAATCCCAACTTGCAACAATCCGAAACTAGCGAGCAACCGGCAACGCCGTCGACCGAATCGGAATACTCTAGTAAACCAAATAGATCGCGTGCATCAAAAGAAACCCTAAAGGTATACCAAGTAAAAATCTGTCTCCCATCTAAATAACTGCTTGCGTTTTTTTTAATCAGACCGAATCTGAGGTGTTCGACGACGACGAAGAGGAGGACGAAGAAGAAGATAATAGAAATAGAAAAAAACGCAGTTATAGAACTAAAAAGGCTTCTAAAAAAACAACAAAAGTGCCCACTCTTAAAATTAAATTAGGTAAACGTAAACGCGGAAGCTCCGTAAGTCTATGATTTGTTGTGCAAATTCCAAATTTATTTCTTATATCAATTTGCAGGAGGAGGAGGTGGAAGGCAGCGCAAATGGGTCCGATAGAGATTCGGACGTTGAATTTGAACAGATGCTGCGTGACGCCGAAGAACACAGCATCACTAAAGCTGCAGAAGAGCCTCCGGCTCCGCCCGTGGAAAATAGCGAGGTGGCTCAACAGCCTCGTCGTAAGGCTAAAACTAAGATTGGCAACAAATCGAAAAAGAAACGTAAAGTGAAGACGAGCGGAAAGTTTCTTGGAGGCGAAGGCGAAGAACAATACGAAGTAAGCGGCCTCGATATTAAAAAAAAAAACATCGCAAATAACGATATTTAATTCTCCAATCTAGCATCAAGATTATTGCGAGGTGTGTCAACAAGGCGGGGAGATCATTTTGTGCGACACCTGTCCACGAGCTTATCATTTGGTTTGTCTGGATCCTGAATTAGAAGACACTCCCGAGGGTCGTTGGAGTTGTCCGCATTGCGAAAACGAAGGACCGGCGGATCAGGACGACGACGAACATCAGGAGTTTTGTCGAATTTGCAAGGACGGCGGTGAACTGCTGTGCTGCGATTCGTGTCCATCGGCATTCCACACTCATTGTTTAAATCCACCTTTGACCGACATTCCAGATGGTGACTGGAAATGTCCACGTTGTAGTGTAAGTTTAACTGTACAATAAATCGGTACCTATTTCACTTCTTATCGTTTTAGTGCCCGCCACTGCCTGGAAAAGTAATGAAAATTCTAACATGGAAATGGGTCGACGGCCTTGCTAAAGATAACAAAAACGAATCAGGTTCATTCTACAAGTTCGAGTAAGTTGCGGAAACCCCGACATCGGGAATTCTTTGTTAAATGGCACGAGGTAAGTTGGTATACATTTTTTTTAAGATTCAGGTAAATTGTTCATATTTTAGCGCTCTTATTGGCATTGTTCGTGGATCACCGAGCTACAATTGGAAGTACATCATCCCTTACTGTTACGTATGTACACACGAAAATACGATCTCGAAGAACCTCCTAAAATAGAAGACCAACTGGACGAAGAAGGTTCTAATTATAAAATGCAATGTAGTAAAATTAAAACTCAAGAATTAGAAGAAAGATTCTTCAAATACGGTGTCAAACCTGAATGGTTAATAGTTCATCGTGTGATTAATCATCGTAGTATGCGCGACGGACGAACTTTATTTCTAGTTAAGTGGCGCGATTTACCTTACGACCAGGCCACGTGGGAAGAGGAGTCTGACGATATTGAGGGTTTGAAAACTGCCATCGAATATTATATGGTCTGTACAATACCAATCGGACGCAGCGATGTACTTTACAATTTACTTGTAGGACCTAAGAGCAGCTTGCAGCATGGACGGGCCACTGAAGAAAGGCAAAAAGGGTAAAGGAAAGAAGAGTAAAACGAGGGAGCTATTGGACGATGACGATCGAACGGCTCCGAGGCGTTACACTCCGCCCCCCGACAAACCCATAACCGACTTAAAACGAAAATACGAAAAACAACCGGATTTCATTGCAGAAACCGGAATGCAACTGCATCCCTATCAGTTGGAAGGTTTGAATTGGTTACGTTACTCTTGGGGACAAGGGATCGATACGATTCTGGCCGACGAAATGGGTCTAGGCAAAACTATTCAGACGATCACATTTTTATATTCGTTATATAAAGAAGGACACTGTAAAGGGCCGTTCTTGTTGAGCGTCCCGCTATCCACAATTATCAATTGGGAGAGGGAGTTCGAATTGTGGGCGCCCGATTTTTATTGTATCACTTATGTCGGTATGGTGGTTATAAGTGTGTGAAGAATTCTTTTTTTTTTTTACTCGTAAACGTTTGTAGGCGATAAAGATTCGAGAGCCGTAATAAGGGAAAACGAATTGACTTTCGAAGAGGGCGCCGTACGGGGAAACAGGGTCTGTAAAATTCGTGCAAGTTCAATTAAGTTTAACGTGTTGCTTACTAGTTACGAATTAATTTCGATCGATTCCGCCTGTCTCGGTTCGATAGACTGGGCGGTTCTCGTTGTGGACGAAGCGCATCGATTAAAAAGTAATCAGTCGAAGGTCAGTAATATAATTTTTTAAGTCGGGTAGTCTCTTAATTCCGATATTTTTGCGATTAGTTTTTCAAATGTTTATTAAATGGTTATAACATCGCTTATAAATTATTATTGACCGGCACTCCTTTACAAAACAACTTGGAGGAACTTTTCCATCTGCTTAATTTCTTAAGCAGTCAGAAATTTAATGATTTGGCGACGTTTCAAAACGAGTTTGCCGATATATCAAAAGAAGAGCAAGTGAAGAAGTTACACGAACTTTTGGGTCCCCATATGCTCAGACGGCTCAAGGCCGATGTACTTAAGGTAGGAGATTGTGAGCTGTTCTTTTTTCTCTTACGCTCAAAATTGTCCATTGCAGAATATGCCTTCTAAATCGGAATTCATAGTGCGAGTTGAATTGTCCCCTATGCAAAAGAAATTCTATAAGTACATTTTAACTCGCAACTTCGAAGCATTAAATCCCAAGGGAGGCGGACAGTCGGTGTCGTTGCTTAATATCATGATGGACCTGAAGAAGTGTTGCAACCATCCTTATCTGTTCCCGGTTGCTGCCGAAGAGGCGCCTGTCGGCCACAATGGCACCTACGAGATTCAGAGTCTCATTAAGGCGTCCGGAAAATTAATTTTGTTAGCAAAAATGTTGAGGACGTTGCGTGAACAAGGTCATAGGTAGGTTGTCGAAAAAAAAATAGGCGGTTGTAATTTTTCAGTCTTGGATTCGATCTTTGACTAATGTGACTTTGACTTTCGAGCACAGAAATAAAATCTAAAGTAAAATTGTTTTAGGGTATTAATATTTTCACAAATGACCAAAATGTTAGATGTTTTGGAAGACTTCTTAGAAGGAGAGGGTTATAAATATGAACGTATCGATGGTGGCATAACCGGAACAGCCAGGCAAGAAGCTATTGACCGTTTCAATGCACCGGGTGCTCAGCAGTTCGTATTTTTACTTTCGACAAGGTGAGTTAACTTTACAAATGGGTGTCCGAATCTATTTTAATATCTGTTTATATCTTATAAACTTTATTATGTAAAATTATTGTCTTTTATAATTTCATAATTTATATTGAAATAGAAAATGGGCCCTGGTGGGACATTCGACTACAGAATCTGACAAAACTTTTTATCGCAACTCTAATATTATTCGCTATAATATAACAGTAAAATTTTGTTTTGCATTATAAAGGAAGGAACTTGCCGAATATTTACCAAAAACCGAAATTCATTTACAACCATTTTCCGTATTAAATTAGCGTCGAACGTTTTGCGAACGATGTGACACAAAATGTTCTCTCTTATCTTTCGTCTGTGCCGATTCAAATCGGAATTTCAGATCAATTGAAAAGCTTTAGTTAAAGCTTTATAAATTGATTGGTCCATGAATTGACGAGCATTGACAACCCAAATTCTTTCAGAGCTGGAGGTTTAGGTATTAATTTGGCAACAGCAGATACCGTTATAATTTATGATTCTGACTGGAATCCCCACAACGACATCCAGGCTTTTTCGCGTGCCCACCGCATCGGGCAAGCCAATAAAGTTATGATCTATCGATTCGTCACACGTAATAGTGTAGAAGAAAGAGTTACCCAGGTGAGACTCGATTATTCACCATATCCACTTTTGACTAGATCAACTTCATCTTAGGTTGCGAAACGTAAAATGATGCTTACTCATTTAGTTGTGAGGCCCGGCATGGGCGGTAAAGGTACAAATTTTACCAAACAAGAATTGGACGACATCCTTCGGTTCGGCACAGAAGAACTATTTAAAGAAGACGAAGGTAAGGAGGACGAGGCAATCCATTATGACGATCACGCTGTGTCTGAACTTCTGGATAGAACCAAGGAGGGAATAGAGCAGAAGGAAAATTGGGCAAACGAATATCTCAGTTCGTTTAAAGTAGCCAGTTATGTCACTAAAGAAGGTGAGAACGAGGAAGAGGTGAATACAGAAATTATTAAACAAGAAGCAGAAAATACCGATCCCGCTTATTGGATTAAACTTTTACGTCATCACTACGAACAACAGCAGGAAGATATAGCGCGCACTTTAGGTAAAGGTAAACGTGTACGTAAACAAGTGAACTACAATGACGGTGGCATGACGACCGACACAAGAGAAGATTCCACATGGCAAGAGAATTTATCAGATTATAATTCTGATTTCTCGGCGGGTTCGGATGAAGACAAAGAAGATGATGATTTCGATGAAAAGAGCGACGATCTTAATCGTCGTGGAAGGCGGCGCCACGAACGTAAAGACGAACGTGACCGTCCATTGCCGCCACTTTTAGCAAGAGTAGGCGGTAACATTGAAGTTCTAGGTTTTAATGCTCGTCAGCGAAAGGCGTTTTTAAATGCGATCATGCGTTACGGCATGCCACCACAGGATGCATTCAATTCGCAGTGGTTGGTCAGAGATTTGCGAGGTAAATCCGAAAAGATCTTTAAAGCATACGTGTCGCTTTTCATGCGTCATCTTTGTGAACCCGGCGCGGACAATGCCGAAACCTTTGCGGACGGAGTACCCAGAGAAGGCCTTAGTAGACAGCACGTACTGACGCGTATCGGCGTTATGTCATTAATACGCAAGAAGGTGGGTTATTAGGCTAATTTAAATTTTAGATGTTTTAAATTCGCATTGTTGTAGGTTCAAGAATTTGAACACATCAATGGGGAGTACAGTATGCCTGAAATTATACGCAAGGGCTAAATGTAGATACTGCCAAGAACATGGCGAATCCTTTGGCGTCGCAAGGGGCCGCGGGCGATGCGGATACACCTAAAAGTACGACGACCAGCACGAGCGCAACGCCCGCCACAAGTGCCGCTGCAAGCCCCGCGCCGACGCAGGCCGAGTCTACTGATAAGGAAAAGGAGGTTAGCTATTAATAATAATTTTAAAGGTCTTTAAATAAACAAGTAATATTATCCATGAAAAATGATCTTCGAATCTTTCTTTATTAGAAATACGAAGTGATGTTATTGGAATTTATAGTACTTTCGTTTTGTTATTTATATAAAAGTGGGTCCAAACTAAACAAACATGTTTGTAATTATCTAGCCAACTGGTTGCTCTTCACGAATCGGCCTTGCTGACCAGTTTTCATTTGTTGACTGGGTATTTGTAAACACATACAGTTTATTTGATCTTTTTTTCCAAGGAGGGGAATCTTCAAAAGACACCCCCGGTATCGCCGGGGGGAGTGTCGGATTCACACCGGCAAGTCTAGCCGATGTGCCTACCGACTAAACCCCTCCTTGTCAGGATAGTGATAATGCACCCCACCGGAACCATCACTTTACTTCGGTGGGGGCTCTGGATTTGCAGATCTTATTTGAGTGTAAATATAGTAGTCTTTGCCAGTGAATTCTTCGTTTTTTCGAAATTTTGTACAATTTTGGGCATCAAGAAGAGAAAAAATTAAAGTTAGAAATTATATATATATAAGATGTCATTCCTGGCGTAAGCCATGAATGAAATTTGGTCCAGGAATTTTCACAATAGAGTTGATCGTACGCGACAGTATCCTTCTATATGTAGGACATCTAGTTCCGTCTGATCGATGCCCCGAAATATTACAATTGATGCAATGCTGTTCATTGCAACAATTGTCAGCTTTGTGGTCATTCTTCCCACAGTTGAAGCATACTCTTTTATTTAATAGTTTGTTTTCCGGACATGATACACGTTCATCTCCAAAGTTCAGACAGTTGAGGCAGCGTTTTAATTTAACTCTTGGTTTGACGTTACAATAGGTGAGGTCGATTTTGATTTTGCCTAACTTCATCAAATAGTTTCCAAGACATTTTCTAAGATTATGGTCGCATTTAGACCATTGAATTTATTAGGCCTGGTAGACAGTACCTTGAGAAATTCATTGTTCTTCATGAAGGGAGAGATGACCAACTTAATATGCTCTTCTGTGCAAAGACCATCCATCCCATAAATGTGTAATACTATGTTGTTATGGGCATGATCGATGAAAATGTCTTTGTCTTTGTCTTTGATTTTATCTTTGAGCATTTCTGCATTTTTTTTATCACCTTTGATTTCCATAACGATATTGCCCTTAAGTGTTTGTTTAATACTTTTAATGTTAATGTTCAAATTCGTGATATCTTCATTGTTCTTAATGGATTTTACAATCTCCGCATAATTTTTATTAGGTTGTATAAATAATTTTTTAGTATTGTGAGTTTTGTTATTTGGAATCTTAGTAATGGGAGTATTAATTTGTTTTACATTGCTAACGGGAAGTTCTATAAAGATAGTTTTATTAGAGCCATGGAAAATGAATTCAACATATTTTCTTAGAAGTTTACGGTCTAAATTATCAGCGGTTGATAATATTAAGTTATTACTTATAGTAGATTCAAAGTTAATTTTAAAATCCTTTAATTTTTTATATAACATTTCCATATCCAGTCTTTTGGAACAATAAGGAATAGGGATGATATATAAAGTATTCAACTTATCAATTGAAATACCAGTGTTCGTTTCTATTTGAAAATCTTTCTTAATAGATACTATCGAGGAACTATTTTCATTTATTAAATTTCTTCCTTCTGGAAAGTTTTTACAAACTTCTTCCCAAACACCCTTTAAGTTTATGCATTTTGGATCAACAATATAAATCCAGTCATTTTCAGAGTCTAAACTCGTCCTTGGATTACTCGTCATGGTAGTGTTTGTAAAGTAATTATCAGACCAATCCTTATTTAAAATTTTTGAGGTAGATAGCCAATCTTCAGTAGTAAAGAATTTTCAGAGTTTACGAAACTTGTAGTGCTGGACTCAATATTGATATCAGTGTTGTTAAAAGAGGTTTGAGTGACTTTGTCATTAGAGTCCTTTATTGAGGTAGTTTGTACTCCTATGTCTTTCATGTTATTTGTAGGCAGGGAGTTTTTATTTTTATTATAAGAGTTTATTTTTTCAAACGTAATATTCAAAAGGTTTTTCTTTTTTAAGTTACTTACTTGTTGCTTAAGGATATTCCTTATAAGTTTTATTTCTTTTTTAGTCTTCGGGTTATTATTAACTACATTGTCCAATTCGTGGATATATTTATATATATTATCTAATTCTGATTCAAAGTTATTTGAATTATTTGTTTATTTGATCTGGACCCGGCTTAATACACCCTAAAAGTTTGATTGTGATTGCTTGGAACACCCTGCATATTATCACTATTTAAACTTTGCCACAATAATCATTGCATTATTAAAAAACAGACGATACATTTGAGCCATCTTCCAATTTCAGGGCGAAGATGTTAAAGAAATAAAAGAGGAAAACAAGGAAAAAGAAGAAGGCGGGACTTTAAAAATGGACGTCGAACCTGTCGATTCGGACAATAAGAGCGATAAACCCGAGGACGCGGCGAAACCTATAGCGACAAGCGAAGACATTAAAGAGGAAGAACCGAGTGAAATTAGAAAAGCCGATGAAAACGATGAGAAAGGAGAAATTGGAAAAGACAAGGATGATGCTAAGAAGGAGACCAAAGAAGATGATGGCGACAAGAAAGACGAAAAAACTAAAGAGGAGAAGAAGGACGAAGACGACGACGTCGTGATTATTCCCGATGATAAGGTTGCTTATATTGCTTAATCGATATAAATTTGATTTTTATCGGTATTTTCTGTTTCCAGAAAAAAATCGAAGGTTCCGAAGTGGAGGAACCGAGCAAAAGGAAATTTATGTTTAATATTGCCGATGGAGGATTTACCGAATTACACACGTTATGGTTGAACGAAGAAAAGGTAATTTCATCGATTGTTTTAATAATCCACCTGCATTTGATATTGTTATTTTATAGGCAGCAACTCCAGGACGAGAATATGAAATATGGCACCGAAGGCACGATTATTGGTTGTTAGCTGGGATAGTTACGCACGGCTATGGACGTTGGCAAGACATTCAAGCTGACACGCGATTTGCAATAATCAACGAACCATTCAAAATGGACGTTGGCAAAGGAAACTTTTTGGAAATTAAAAATAAATTTTTGGCAAGAAGATTCAAGGTAAAATGTGTCTTATAATTCCTACATATAATGTTCTAACATGTTTTAACAGTTATTAGAACAAGCTTTGGTAATCGAAGAGCAATTACGACGAGCCGCTTATTTAAATTTGACCCAAGATCCTAATCATCCGGCTATGTCCCTTAATGCCCGTTTTGCGGAGGTCGAATGTCTAGCCGAATCTCATCAGCATCTAAGTAAAGAATCGCTAGCTGGCAATAAACCTGCCAATGCTGTGCTACATAAAGTAAATAGTGTAATTAGTCATTTTGTTCGATCCATTATTAATGTCTTATGAATTTTAGGTACTCAACCAATTAGAAGAGCTCCTCTCTGACATGAAATCTGACGTATCTAGGTTGCCAGCAACATTAGCACGCATTCCTCCTGTAGCGCAACGATTACAAATGTCCGAACGCAGTATTCTGTCACGTCTGGCGACAACGTCGTCAACCTCAAATCAATCTGCAGGTAGATTAATACATTTATTTTAGTAGATTCGTGAATTATTGGATACAAAGTTGAAATTCTAGCACAAGTTATGAGCCAGTTTCCTCCTGGTTTCAATGCAGGCAGTCTACCGAATTTTGCAGCCGCAGCGGCCGCCGCTAATTTTGCCAATTTTAGACCACAATATTCAGTTCCGGGACAGCCACCTTCTGGATTCCCTTCGTAAATTTTACAAGTAAGAATTTTAAAAGTTGGGGCAGTTTTGTTATAGTCTAAATGCTAAAAAAGTGCCATTTTCAGATGATGCGGTTCAATTTGTCTCAGATCTCGTCCTTAATATGATTTTGCTCTTGATGTCTCGACTAGGTGTTATATTTAGTTTGATTAGATTAGTCTAATGAATTTTTGAAGTATTCTATTTATTATTAATTATGTATTTTACATTTTGAAACGGTCATAATCGGTAAATGCCGTTTAAAATTAAAGTATGGAGTGCACCGTTTGTTAATTGTATCCTAAATACTTGTTTGTTAGGGCGTAGTTTAATTAGCTCTTTGTTACAGTATAAGAATTCTCCACTTCTGTCGGTGGCAGACATTTTGAAATGATGGTTTATAAGACATTCCTACAACTTAGTGAATTTATGCATAATTGCGTTAGATATTATAGGTGTATCTTGTAATAAATATGAAGTAAAAAGTAAACATCTTCACCTTCTCATGATTGTTTTTAATCATAAACTTCAAATTGCTCATATTAGTAATAAAATTGATACACAAAATTGGTTAACAAATTTTCTATATAATGAGAATTGGTAACGTACATAAAAACTTCATTTTCTTGAATCAGCAACTACTAACACTTGTTGAACGTCTTTATATTGAATACGAGGTTTTGACTTGTAATCTACTTTATTCTACCATCTTTAGCTAACTGACAAATAATTGGAATAATGTCCCTCTAAAATTCAACTGCTGGTTAAAATAAGTGATCGAATAGGGCCTTATTTGAATTTAAAAAAACGTGTATATATAATTAACAATTGGTGCTGTGCTAGTTTTATAGTTCAACGAACATAACCTCCATAAAATGCAAAGACGAGTAGTTGTTACGGGAATGGGCGTTTTATCGCCCGTAGGCATCAATTTAAGGGATGCTTGGCAAAATATTCTTGCCGGAAAAAGTGGCATAACTAAATTGGAGGATTCCGCATACGAAAACCTTCCAAGCAGGGTCGCTGGATCAGTCAAGGAAAAGGGCGGTAAATTTGAACTTGCAAAGCACTTCTCAAAAAGTGAGCTCCGCTCCATGGGCCCCGCTACCGCTTACGGACTCTTAGCTGCGCGAGAGGCTCTTACAGATGCCAAATGGGACGTTACCACCGATGAGCAAAAGCTTATGACCGGTGTGGCAGTAGGTATGGGAATGGTGGACCTTAAAGACGTGTGCGAGACTAACGAAGCTCTCGGTAGGAGCTACAAACAAGTCAGCCCTTTTTTTGTTCCTAGACTTTTACTGAATATGGCAGCCGGTCAGATAAGCATCAAACACGGTTTTCGGGGACCGAACCATGCGGTTTCCACAGCTTGTGCAAGTGGCGCACATGCAATCGGAGATTCGTTTCGATTTATTCGCAACGGCGATGCCAATGTTATGGTTTGTGGAGGCACGGAAGCTTGTATTTCGCCTTTATCGATTGCCGCGTTCTGTCGATTGCGTGCTCTGAGCACGTCGTTTAACGACGACCCAGAAAAAGCTTCTAGGCCATTCGATAAAAAGAGAGATGGTTTTGTGATGGGTGAAGGAAGTGCAATTTTAGTTTTAGAAGAGTTGGAACATGCCCTTTCGCGTGGTGCCGCAATTTATGCAGAAATTTTGGGGTACGGACTTTCAGGAGATGCCTCGCATTTAACTGCTCCCAGTGCAGATGGTATCGGTGCAATTTTAGCAATGGAAAGAGCTATGAAGGACGCGAGGGTGACTTCGTTGGATGTTATGTATATCAATGCACACGCTACGTCTACGCCACTAGGAGATGCGATCGAAAGTAAAGCTATCAAAACTGTTTTTAACAATAATTTTAAAGAAATAGCGGTTTCTTCGACAAAAGGCGCTCACGGACATCTATTAGGGGCAGCTGGTAATTTGGAAACTGTGTTCGCTATTAAGGCCGTACAGGAGGGTTTATTACCGCCTACGATTAATTTAGAATCCACAGATGACGATATGGACTTGAATTATGTGGCAATAAATCGTCAAAATTGGAGCGGCACACAAAGAAGAATTGCCTTAAAAAATGCATTCGGTTTCGGAGGCACCAACGCTTGTCTTTGTGTAGCACAATACATTAAATAGTTTACAAACATTTTATTTGTTTTCTCAAGTATTACACGAAATAGCGCGTTTCGTTTAGAACGCTACTATAAAAAACAATCTATAACAATAACATGTATGGAATGCAACAAATGTTTATACGCAAAAACTAATGGATCAATTCTAACAAAGTGTAAGCGAATACTGCATAAAGTGCATAATGTTTATATAGATGGATGAAATCAAAATTGTAGTTTTTAAACCTTATGTACTTTATGCACAAATAAGTTTTCTGATGATTCCAGACTATAAGTAAATGTATTTCTACTTTTAAAATATTCAATATTGAGCTGACATTGCCGTACAGTGTAAATGTAATTTTAAAAGAAATTAAATCGAAAACATCAATATTGCGCATTGAAAATCTTAAAAGAACTAACCGAGAGAAAATAATGCCATGGAAGTGATTCTAAACCAAACATCCTGTCAGAGTACTTTAAATATATAGGAAATAAAAAGTAAACCATAACCATCATCAGACTTCTCGTGTGCACCTGCCTTCTCTCCACCCCCCGTCTCGGACGCCTTTAGTTTGCGACGTACTTTGTTTGTACGAGCATTCTAGGCACTTGCAACGGACCATTGACGCATAGTTGTGCAAACCTTTTCTGTAACGTTTCGCGTAGCTGTTGCCGCTTTTCGTACACTTGTCGGTTGTTACTTTGAAATTCCTGAACTTCCTCCGCCGTTATGTAGCAATCACTGTCATTATCACAATAAAACTGGTCCTGCAAATTAAAAAAGTTACTCGGCATTTACGTTTGTATTACCACGGGGTTTTTGGGCCAGCGTATTTAGTTTAAAAAATAATTGCGAAATAAACGCCGCATCATTTTGCAGTACATATAATGGTGCGCACGGACCGGCACGCGAACATCTAGCCGACCAATAAGCTTTCCCAAAAACGGCGCCAGCGTCATAGATTTGCCAAGAGCTCCTTGGTCGTTTAAGTGTTCGTTTGGCGACGCAGTTTTTTCCTCATAATATAAAATAATGTCTGAAAATTGGATGCGTCATTGCTACCTAATTTTGTTTAATACATTTTTTTGCCATTTTTACATTACCAATATGATTGGCCCAGCATTTTTTACACCCTTACGATTTGGATCATATAATCGAAAGATTGAAAAACTTAAAACTGATCTTTTCGGTCCCCTTCTTGTTTATTCGAAACACGTGTAAATTAAATAAAGGTAGTTATGTTCGCAACAAACGAATAGAAAGAGAAATCTACGAACCTCTAACATTTCTTGTAAACTAAGCTGTTGCCTGTTTCCGTAGGTGAATCTAGACGATAACATATAATCCCTCTCTAACTGACAACATCCCTCCGAACATGCCATTTCCGAACCCTCGGGAGAACTAGGCAGGCTGGAAGCTAGAGATCCGGTTTCGCAACAGCCATTATTATTTTCTGATGAGTAGCCGCAATCGTGAGAATGATCGCTGGAAGATCCATTTTCCTTTCTAGTATAGTCGGCGGCCGGCGGTAAATAATTATTCACTTTATAATTAGATTTTTTGCTAGACTTTTCGTTATTGCATTTGCAGCTATCTAACCATTCACTACCGTTACAATTTAATTTGTCTTTCGCTTTATCACTAGAATGATTTTCGTTGACATGACTTTTATAACCGTTTCCGGCTAACTCGTCGCAGTTCTTACAATTTAGCGGTTCAATATTTTTATCTAACTTAGATGGTGAGCATAAGCAATCCTTGTCAACGTCGTCCTTATCTTCGAAGTCGGTGCCATTCTCTTTTCCATCTTGATCGGCCATACGTTCCTTTTTGCGTTTTCGTTTCAGCTTCTTCTGCTCTTTACGGAGTTGCTTTTGTTGCTCTTCCTTAGTCAATTCGGCGTAAAGTAATTCTAACTGCGATACGCCCTGTATGCGTTCGACGCTGGTCTCGAAATTCCGACACAAGGCATCCACAGCCACAGCGGCAAATACTTGACAGGTGCACTCCTCTTCTCGCATACGCATGTAGATGCGATGCAATCGTTCGTACATGCAAATACCCATACAGGTAAGCACCTCTTCTTGAGCGATTTCGAGGGTCTTAGCGTGCCTTTCCCTGCGGCTAATAAAAATACTTTACCAATTTGGAGTTGCAAAATGCGATTGATGTCACTTACCTTCCTAAGAGTTCCGGTTCTGCTCGGATAATCAATTTAGTGATATAGTCAGTCTTGGTTTGTAAATGTATATGTTTGTCTTTAAAGCACCGTTTCATGCCGCTATAAAGGGAGGCGACGTAACCTTTCTCCTTGGTCGGCTCCTCTTCTTCAATTAGGAGGGTGTAGGCTATAACAAATTCGTCAAATAGGAACCGATTATAGACAATGCGATACAAGATAAACGAAGATATTAAAAGGCACAGTGTTTCATAAATGACTTACAAACCCATTTGAAAAATTTATTATTTTTTATAATAATTGATCCTTAGAAAAAATTGCGATTAGGAAGGTTAATAATGGTAGTGCACCCTTGGCTTATTTGAGGCGATATCAAAAAATCTATTACACCGTTTTAAACAACTTCTTTTACTACGTACGACACCGAAAATTAAAAAAACTTCAATTGGAAATAGAAATGTAATTTTAAAAAAATCGATTTTTTTATTTTTCATGAACTTTGAGGTATAAGTATCTCAGCAGAGGAGCGTAAAATTTATAGGAACTTATGGTATTATTTTGACGTGGTTCGACCCCCCCCCCACCTCCGAGAGATTTTCCGACAAGTATAGGCAAATAAAGAGTTCTTCCCAATATTTCTATATTTTACAAATTTTCATATTTTTTGATTATTTATCAGACAACCGTTCTGATTATTGTTTTTTAAATTAATATCTTTAACAAACATATTTAGATATACTCCCTATAAAAAAACCTCGATAGCCATATTTATTAAACCAGACACTCTTGTCGACTTCAAATTACACCGATTCTCAGATCTTAATATGTATTTAAAATCGCTCGTAACTAATAAATCATTCAGGTCCACAAAATTAATCTAATTAAAATCAATAAAATTACCTTTCATCACTTTTGTACGGCATTCGCCACAAAAACGATGCTTGCGCAAATAGGTCTCCAATGTGGCATACAGACTACTAGCTTCGATAATGCAAGCGTCCCTTTTACATTCAGGCCTCATGCAGTCCCACACCTCCTTCCAGGAAGTGGATATTGGCCGACTACGTTGGGAATCTAGAGAATGCAAGAGACAGCGGTGACTCTTCTTATTACGCCTTATCTGAGTGTCTACTAAATTATTCAGTTTTGCACTAAAACAAATAGTTTAATAAACGCGATTAAAAATCCTTACAAATTGATACCTATGTCCATGAAAAAGACTACAAAGAACCTGAGGCGTTTGCTTTTCCTCACGAATAGTTATTATTCCATCAGGTCTAACGACTATTGGATCTAAAGTTGGATGACCATACTTAAAAAGTTCATAGTACAATCGTTCAACGCTGAAATGTACAGATTAAACCGATAAACAATTTATACTATCCACCTACCTTCGTCGACAACCTACGCAAGGTACAGACTGATTTAAAACGTGCAACATATCTGACCGTGTAACTTTTAGGGCATCGTTCAATTCAACCCGACTTAGAATACCCATCTTGCGTACAAATTCCTCTAATTCCTTACCCTTTATGTGTTGATTGTCACAAACCAACCCCATAGATTTTAAGTCCATAACCATCTGCAAAAAACGTGTACAACAAAATATTAAAACGAGAACCTAAATCGTCCACATTCAATAAAATATACGATATTCTAATTGCTCGAGAATAAACTACAAACTTGAATTAGGTTTTCAACTTTTAAATTACCGTTAGTGTTTCGTCCACAACAAGAGGCAACTGTCTCTTGAAAAGGGGCTTGGGAGGATGATACACATCAACCAATTTCGCCATTTCTTTAACAACAGCACATTCAACACTAAAATACAATTAAATTGTGTTATCTAATATTTAATTACGTTCTGCTTTTCAGAAAATCTAAAGTTAACAACACATTACTACGGCTGCCATTTGTAATTTGACTTCCGTCAATTAATAATAATATTCGTCGCTAGAGGGCTCTTAAACAATTACAAACCAAAAACAAATTGTAAGGATTTTAAAAAGCATAAATTGTGGGGCTGGATGGTAGAAAAAAATATTCATAAGTTTCTACTAGGATTTTACTATACTTTTATTGTTCGCCGTTGCTTACTTTTTCTTCTAAAGGCTGGTCATCCGTTATTCTTACTGACATCCGGCGGCAATTTTTGAATTTAAATTTACTGCTCACAATATCTTATTTTCCTGGATCTCTTTATTAACATTTTGGAATTCAAATTCAAACTTAAGGGATATTCTGTAAAAAATATTAACATTTAAGGTGGTTACGTTAATTACTTGATTTAATAATAATATATGTTGTCAAGCTTTTTATCATATAAATGTTGAATTAGAAATTAGTAAACATGTATGTAGAACAAATTAAGTATACCAATATCTTTAATAACAAAATTTTCTTCTTTATTTTGATTAAATAGAAAAATACGAATACTATATCCTGAAAACCTTAATAACTTTAAAAGTTTTATATGGTTTACCTATCTACTTATATAATTTTTCATTTTGTTTAGTTTATACAATATTGTTATTTTTAGCGTATGGTTTGTCATAAACTGGCCATCAACGAATATGTATAATATAAAATTTGTTCATAGAAACAATCAGTGACAATTTGCAATTATTATAATCAATTAAAATATTAGATTTGTATTTGGATTTAATGACCTATTAAAATTTAACGATTTTATTGGTTAAAACAATTCCAAACTATTACTGATTGTTCCTACGAACTTAATATGCACACTTGCTTATAACTGTTGCGACGGACATCGATCACTTTTCCTTGCAACTACTCTTATTAGAGAGGGTAAAAAACACAACACTACACTAATGCATGGATGAATTAGAATCAAATATTCAAATATTGCTCCATTTATTTCAACACTAAGTGTTTATGAAATTTATATATTTATTTAATTTATAATCTTGATATTGCTCTTCTTATTTTTATTGATAATGATTACCGAAACTGCATACAATTTTAAATAGATGTACATGCTTTTATAACTATAACACAATATAAATAAGACAAGTTACAAACTTTATTAAAAAAATACATACAGACACAATGACATAAATGCACATTAAATTTAGCAAGCCACAAAACCAAACCTTCAATTTTTTTGTTGCATTGTAACAGTCTAATAAGCGTGATAGTCCATGCTCTGTCGAAGTGTAATACAATCGACCTCGTCGATCTTAAGACTGTTAGTTTTCACGTTTGTCTTCTTCTAGTTGTATCTGAGTTTTCAGTAGGTATCTCAACGAAGCATAGGCCTACAAACATAGTTTTTGAGTTACATAATTTTAGCGGTTACAATGTTACATCGATGTTAAAACAAACTGACACGACAATCAAACATTTATTTGCCTGTCTTGATAAATGTATTTTTAATAATCAGTTAATGCTGCTCGATGATCAGAAAAAACAAGTCTATTGTAAATAATTTTTTTTTTGAAAACTATTTCAATTCCAATTTTACAGGAAAGCTTAAGATTTGTGCATGATATACAAACCAAATGAATATGTGAGCTAGTTGTGTCAATTGTTGACAAAGACCGTCCCCGAGAGGTTGAAGTGGGCAAGTCATTTTAATAATCATAGAATAATGGGAGATACTGAAAGATTTTGACAGATATATTATGACATACCTCGGCAAGCATTTGCTGTAACATCGCGCAGTTCTCTCTCAGCTCGCGAACCTCATTGACCAAATTAGTTTCGACGAGATCACGACATAATTCCATGCCGGGCCTTTGAGCTCTATTCCCTAGATGAGTGTGCGCCAACGCCATAAAACCCTCGTTCTCGGACCGCATCTTTTGCATTTTGAGGATGTTGCGGGACATCTCATTGGCTTGTCGAGTGATCTGAAACGGTCACAATTGCGATTATACCATTAAGGATAAGATGAATAGCACCAAATCTCGCTATGCTGAACTTCCAATTTAGTTTTCGCCTCTTTCGTCTCCTCTATGCGACGACGAAATGCCTCGTTTACAACATGGTATTGACCCCAAAGATCATCAATTACTTGCTTTAGCGAGGTATCGGCGTACGATCGAAGGCACCTCGTGCTGTTAATCTCCTTGGCTGCCCATTCTATATTTTGCTGAGTAAATTTTTCCCATTCTTCGGCGGTAATGTTTCTAAAACAGGCGCTCAAAATAAAAAAGTATATAATCAATAACGAAGCTTACGGGATCGAGTGGCGTGAAACCATGGTACATGCTAAGATTCACACTGGTTTCCTGCAAACTGAGATTGTAGGAGTCAATTTTCAATAAACCATCTTTAATCTTCTAAATCGCGATCTATGAAGTAAATGGTTGACTTAAGACGACGAACCTGTTCATTGACTTGTTCCAAAGCGAATGAATAAACTTTGAGCGCCTTTTATAATCTCTATTTCTTTCAATAATTCTTTTTCTACATCATCGTGACACTACAAATTCACCAATTAAAGGATTGAAACGTCCAAGTCGTGTTCGTTACCAAATCGATTCCGACTCTGCCTTCACGGAAGATAATACACTTTTGGCAGATTTTTAGAGCTTGTTCCTTCAGGAACGCCATCGCATTCATAAAACGCTCGTTATAGGTATTCAGATTTTCCACCTCGATGCAAACCTCCTTTCTTTGCTCGAAAATTTGCGTCTTATTGAATTTGATATCTTTGACCTTCTCTTCAAGTTTATGGTCCACTTGAAGAAAAAATCAATGATATCAAATTCAATAAGATGTTTATGGTCCACTTCGCGCTTGTTCATCGACGTTATTTCTTCTACTTGTTCTCTTCCCTATATCAAAAAACCGCAAGCTAATTTAATCGCTTAATTTACCGTATAATTTTGTATTATTCATGTTAAGATTTCTAACAAATTTCGGGAAATTTAAAACTGGATTTCAATTTCTAACAAAAAAACAATCAAACAAAATTTATTTTTGAAAGCTTGATCAATACCGGGGCGAAATAATAACAAAACTGTTTGATTTATGTTGTTGCCATGGTCTCGCAATGAAATGTTTCTAAAACAATACCTAATGATTTATGGTCGCGTTTTTAGAACCGTACCTTGCAAATATTGAACTTTTACGGCCGCAAATGTTCCTTTAGATCTCTTAGTATCAGATGAACAAAAATTGGCTCATGTTGAAAACGGCTATTATGAAAATTTATTGTTACCATTTCTAGTATGCAAAACATCGGTAGATGTTTATCCAAAGGTACCGATGATGAGATATTAGATATTTTAAGCAAACCGGTTCTTCAGAAAGACTGCATTTTGACACAGTTTTCAAATTAAACGAAGTAAACTGAATTACTATCGACATTTGGTCTGTAAACAAACATTTACGATAACCTATAAATTTATAATTATGAGCAAGGATAATAGATGTCGGTGGTAGTCCTGGTAGCAACATTTTCGAAATAGGTTATGATAAGATTATTTTATTTATCTAAGGGTTTTTCGAAAAATTGCAGTTCGGTATAATGGTAACAAATCAAATAAGCGCCCTACTCAAGCAGGCGTTAACAACGTTTACGTGTAAAAAGGAATTATTTAATTCGAATTTGGAATTGCTCAAGGTAATTCTCGATAAAACAACCGCTAACGATGTTAACTTGCATCCGCAGTTCATGAACAATGCCCTATGGGCAAAGCAAAATAAAGCGCCAGTGACTTACATAGACGTTTACGAAGACGAAAGGGTAACTCTGGGAATATTTATTTTAAAGCCCGGCATGAAATTACCTTTGCACGATCATCCACAAATGTTTGGTTTGTTAAAGGTGATTGCGGGAACAATAAAGATCAAGAGCTTCTCTTTGCATACGGAAAAAACCAAATTAGAGGACACTGATCGACCAAGTATTAGTTGTAATTTTCCGATGGTAGTCATTGCAGAACAAAATAGTGACGTAATTGCAAACTCCTCCTCGGAATCGTGTTTATTAGATCCCAATAAAGGTAATGTGCACGAAATTGAAAGCATAGGTGGTCCTGCTGCGTTCATAGATATTTTAGCTCCTCCTTATGAAACCGAAATTCAAGGATACGGACCAAGGAAATGTACTTATTTTAAAATAGTGAAAGAAGTATCACCATTAATTTTCCGGCTCGAGGAGATAACTGCACCATTGTGGTACCACAATGATACACATCCTTATACAGGACCGGAATTGTCTGCTTAAATTGTTACATTTTCTTTTGTACTGTGCAACCATGTTTTTTTTATTAAGTACCATAAAAATGTGATTAATTTTTTATGTATAAATACTATTCATATATTTAATATTAAAATTTTATTGTGTGTTAAAAAAGTAATGTACTTTGCTTATGCTAATAAAGTTGCCATTTATCATTTTAATCGTCACAAAATCTTGTAGAATTTTAATGAAAATATATCGTTTATATATTTTAATTTCATTGTTAAAATATAAAACTGAAAGCATTTTGCTAATTAAATTGTATGCTAAAAACTTAATTATGAAAATTTAGATTTCTACTGGCCACAGTACTTACAATATACTGTTTTAAACAATGTTTATATACTTCAAGCCTACATAATAGTAAAAATATATTCTAAACAAATATGAAAATTATAATCCTGTTTGTACTTAATATTTATTATGTAAAAAAAATGACATTAAAAAAATAATTATCCTACAATATTAAAAATTAAATAACCATTTATCCTTCAAATGATAACCTTATAGACTTTACAGAATAGTTTTCTAATTAACAGTCTTCGTTTCATTACAGTTGGTATTTTTCCATTTTCTGCTTTCGTAGTCCAGGCACATATTCGATTTTTCTTATACTAAAGTTAAAAGAAAAAATTAGTTCAAAATTGAAAGGGGACAACTTGAATTGTATGCTGCATTTCTTTAAAAATAGTAACAGATACTATTTTTATTGCATCACAACAACTTAATTTACTTCCATTTTTAATTCTTATCACGCAATTGCAATACAAAATTGTGCGACACTGAATGGAAGATTTAGTAAAATAAGATGGGCAGCATGTACAGAATATAGATTAAGCTCAATTCCTCCAAATATTTTGTAATATTGCCAATATTAATTCTTTAAGATGAATTGCACCTTATTGCTACTGCAACATTTTTAAAGATAAAAAACAAACTACTTAGATACCTTATGCAAATTGTTTGTTCAGTAGTCCTTGAAGTATTCATTGTCGACGTTCAACTCATATTCAAGACTGTCCTGCAACAACATTTCAATAACAAACAATTCACGAAAATACTAAACTATTTTCATAAAATCATAAACATTTCAGAATAATAAAGTATCATTCACATTAATATTCAGCCCCGAAAGATGGTAAAAATAAAAGTTTCATCATATCAAACCATATACCAATTAATAATAATAATAATAATAAAACTGCAATAGCACCTCATATCAATAAAATTCCTATTCTTCTCGCGTCACCTGGAACGGGCGACATGTGAACCTGCAAGTAAAATCTCATTCAAATAAAAGGTCAAAATTAAATTTGAAATTTGTATCAACCCAGATTGAGGGTTTAAACAAATTGTTTGTAAACCACACCCAGAGTCGAGTTAATCTCCTTCCGAAATAGTCGCCTCGAAAGAAGTTAATAATCTTAAGAGGTATCCGGTGGAAGGTGTCTGTGCAACAATCTACTTATTGAACTTGATTGCAGCCACAATTTTTGGTTGAATTTTTTAACGTGCTAGAACCACGTGGCTGGAGTCAATCTGTACGTACAACTTCCTTATTGTATAATTTTATTTTCTTATCTTTCATGCATTTTTCGATAAATATATCAGTCATTTGTTGCACAAACATTTCAATCATTACAATCAACATATTACTTACATAATAATATTCCATACATGGGACACTAGTCCTCCTAACGAACGCCATATCGGAAAGAAAAAAATTAACCTTACAATTTCCTTATAAAGGAATCATTTTGACCAATCGGACGACGTCTCTACCGGAAGCGCCAAAAAAATTTTTAAACACCACGGACGTACAACGTTGTTTTTATAAATAAAATTCGCACCATTACAATTATAGATTATTAAACAGATTTACGTAAACAATTTTAATACTAGCTATAGCGGCCAACAACTCATCGTAATGGTGAATTGCGCAAAATTTCGACGAGGCATTTTTGAACGCGCACTTCGGTCAAAATAGCGGGAAATTTAACGCGGTGCCAAATTACGAAATGGCTCGACGTTAAAATTTTGTGCGTTGCCAACCCGATTTTTATCAAGCTCGACAAGGTAAAGGCAAGCATTTTGCAATGTGCTACATCACGGATTATCTATTTTATGTGTTCGGCGAACATAAAAGCGCCCAGTCTCGGTTTAAAAGCGATAATGCCAACGATAAATCTTATCTTCGTTATTTCTACGTAACTACTCAGAACTATTTAATTACCTTCGGTGCAAAAACTTGTAGGTATAGATTAAATAAGTTCTAGTTTGGCCAAAGACGTGGTCGGTGTTTAATTACATATTCGATTTTTTTTTGTAATATATAGTAGTGAAAGTCTTAGCAGCAGGTGAGTGTGTAACTTTATTTTATGGGCTTAGATTACGAAAAAGGGCACGAGTGCCGAATAATTATAATTGTTTAGAAATATTTATTTAAAATTCTGATGTAATACACACGTTTTGTTATCACGTGGATTTTTTACATACATACGTACACTGCTATGTTTTTACAAGTTTTTATTTAAAACTACGGTTACGCTTTTAAATTTTTGTAATAGAGCAATCATTACCCAATTAATTTTAATCAATAAACCGACTTAAGTGACCTTCATTGTTTAATGATTGACGATATGCCATCTATTATGATTGTCCAGAATTAACACGTGACCGGGAGGCTGCTTTATTTTAAATATTACCGTTCTTCGACAAGTTTTTTTAAACGAATTTTAATCTATGTAGGTCAAAATGGGCGACAATTCAGGTTATTTACCGTTCCCGAAGGGCTTCTCGACGACTGCAATTCATGCAGGTCAGGATCCTGAACAATGGGAGTCGTGGAGCATAGTACCACCGATTGTTTTATCTACAACATTTAAACAATACAGTCCTGCAAATCCAAAAGTGAGTTGTTTATGATGATTAAGCTGCAATATTTCTTGTTTGCGGATAAAGCATGAATTATGTGTATTTTTATCACAACGATAATTGACCGTGTATAATGTGCTATTGCATAGGTCATAAATATCACAATTAACGTTCACAAATTCTCATTTATAGATATTTGTAAAGTTCTCTTTACATTAAATTTCGCCATATTTTCTGAAATAACGGTTATTGCCCAATTGTGCAATTTTTAAAGGTCGAAGAATTTCGTTTTTTAGAAATTGCCATCGTTGAAATGTTCTACTTATCAATGTTTTTATTCAGATATATCGATTTAAATGCGAACAAACGAGTTGTAATAATAAAATGTCGAAAAATTAGAATTTTGCAATCGCCGATTAAAAGTAACTCTGTTGCTCAATTAATAATCTTAATCGATGTCAAATTTATTGAAGGTGTACTTCTTTTTGTGTTTTCTACAGACAAAATCATCGACGTTGAAAAACTTTTTTTTTTTTTGAGTCACTTCCACATTTAACCGACGAAACTTTACAGAAATATGAATATGGCCGATCCGGAAACCCATCGAGAGACGTCTTAGAACACTGCCTGGCGTCCTTAGAGGGCGGAAAGTTCGGGCTATGCTTCTCTTCCGGTTTAGGCGCGACAACGGCAGTCCTTGGCCTACTTAAATCTGGCGACCACATAATCTGCGGCGACGACGTCTACGGTGGCACCAATAGACTCTTTAATAAAGTGGCATCGCCTATGGGAATAGAAACTACATTTGTAGACATGACAGATACTGATAATGTCAAGAAAACAATCAAGCCCAACACAAAGGCATGTATTTATATCACTGAAACAAAAGCAATTAAAAATCGAATTAATTTTTAGTTAGTATGGCTCGAAACTCCGACGAACCCACTTTTAAAAATCATAGACATTAAAGGGTGTCCGAAATAACGAAACAACACAATATATTGTTGGTGGTCGATAATACATTCCTAACACCTTACCTGCAAAGGCCTTTAACCTTAGGAGCAGATCTGGTGGCGCATTCGTTAACCAAGTATATGAATGGACATTCCGATATTATAATGGGAGCTATCATTGTTAATAATCCAGAAATACACGAAAAACTTCGTTTCTTACAAAATGGTAAGTTTTCGTATTTCGTTTAACGACAATCCGATTCAATTTATTATTTCGTTAGCGATGGGCATCGTGCCATCACCATTTGATTGTTCGCAAGTGAATCGCAGCTTAAAAACTTTAGAGCTACGAATGAAGCAGCACAACAGCAGCTCGTTAACGATAGCGAAATTCTTAGAGACACATCCGAAGGTGGTGAAAGTAATTCATCCGGGTATGTTATTGTAACGGATCGTTACAAGTCGTTTTATGTAATTTGTTTATTATTCAGGATTACAGTCTCATCCGCAACACGAATTATTTAAAAAACAAACGTCCGGTCACAGCGGAATGATTTCATTTTATATAAAAGGGGATTTAGACGAATCGAAAAAACTACTTAGTTGCTTGAAGTTATTTATATTGGCCGAGAGTCTGGGCGGTTATGAAAGTTTAGCCGAACTGCCGTAAGTTTAATTTTTGCCCTTGCTCCAAGCACCATAGCACACTGTATGGTTTCAGATCTGTCATGACTCATGCATCGGTACCTAAGGATCAACGTGAAGTTCTACAGATAACCGATAGTTTGATAAGGTTATCTGTAGGTTTAGAAGATGTCGACGATTTAATCGACGATTTAAAACAAGCTTTAGAAATTGATATAAAACGATAATGAGTATTAACAGGAATCGGCACCGCTTTTCCACACAATAATTTCTAAATTATGCAAATAACGCCTACAAAGTAAAGATATTTGAAGTTGTAGAATGATCATATTTTTAATTAAATTTTGCTATTTATAAAACTCGCATCTATATTTACGCTTATAACCCAGTTCGATAGGAATTTAAAAGAAGAACCTGCTGTATTCAGATTGTAACGTTATCTTGTAAATTACAAGATAAAAATGTTATTCAATATTATTACTGATTACACATAAAATTGAAGCTAACTGTTGACGAATTTTAACATGAAGTGAAACTATCGTAATCTGTGTCATGACGACACAAATCGATCTTGACCTGAGTTTATAAAAAATTTTAGAAAACAAGTTCGTTTTTGCAATGGCACCTTAGCCTCACATTTAACATCTACAGTTTAAAATATAACAAGATAAATGTAATTTCAGAATTTGATCGAGTAGCTATACAGGGTGATTCTTAAATATTCCAAGTTTCACTGCAGTGCACGGTCACCTATTTTATCTTTTTTACTCAAAAATTGTAGTTTTTTGGGAAAAACGAAAGAGCCAAAAAATGTTCTAAATAAATCAAGCTTTCGAAAGAGATTTTCCAAATTGCAAAAAGTTCTTAAAAAAATCCAACAGCGGTTGCAACTTTCACTCCTTTATGAAGATAAAAATTACTACTAGAAACCTGTTGATAAGTAAAAAGCATCTACTAAATGTCATTTCTTCTAGATTGTTCCAAATTTGAGAAATAAAACGAAAACTTCAACTTTTCTTCTTTTGAGGGGCGTAACTTTGAAACGAGTCGTTTTAGGAAAAAACATTATATGAAGACCCCCCTTAATTTTCGACAAGGAATTGTCCCTTGAAGTTTTTCCTACTATTTAAGAACCGACCTGTATGTTGTATAGACAAACGGGGCAAAACACATTCGATTCATGTAAGGGAATTTAAAATGTTAGTAAACAAAAAAAATATCATCGATACCCAAATCACAATAAAAATATTTATTATTATTTGAATATTCAACTTGTAACCGGTTTAGTTAAAATATATATAGAACCCTTCTTTTCGAATTCATTATAAAACCTTACATTATAAATAGTAATACTTGCTCTCTTATAACAAGACAAAAGCATTATAAATTATAAGCGATTACAACATATGTCGGTAAACCCTTGTATTATAGAATCGCAGGTCATTTTATTAATGTCCGAACACTTAGCCAAATGCATTTTTATGCTGTGGATAAACTGAAATTTCGGAGTTATCGATTTGCTAACCGTATTATTATAAAATCTCACCTTATCGAAATAACTTATAGACTGATCCAGAAAATAGGATTTACTGAAATCAACTCGATCTGCAGCGACAACATTATAATCAGTGTGAAAAATATGCCAGGCCTGACTAAGGAGACTGTTCACATCTAGAGACGACGAAAGGACGTCCACCTTAAATTTATAGGGCACGTATTGATCGTCGAAGTTCGATTTTCTGGCAACAATTAAGCACTGGTACGGCGAAGCTATTAAAGCTCCGTGAGCGCTGAATGGCGATAATATCAGACCGATGCAGGGCTTGTTGTCGCCAATCCATTGTTGTACCGACAACTGAGTGTCCAGATCTTGTTGAGAGGGTTCGGGAGCAAAAGTCGGATGCGAGTGAAACCAACCTAATATATCCAAATTTTCACTGTGGATCCTATCTGCCGCTTTAGCTTGACTAATTGGGCACATGTCACAGTGTGTGGCGGAAGAAGCGATGTTACGACATGGTATGTAACGAATAATTGCTAATGTTTTACTTTGTTCGTTCCACTGTCCACCAATAAGTCCCATAACCTCCGAGTGAGACGTATGTGCGTGCAAATCCATTAGCAAAAGACTCGACAAATAAAGGTGTAGGCTGTATTTTTGCTGTAAGAAAACAACAGTTCAACAGTTTAGTTGCTCGGTAACAAATTTACTTACAGGATTTTCTTCGCCAAAAGATTTACAATAAATAAGTCTGATAGTCGGTCGTTTAATATTTGGTCTTTGTTTAACAACAGGTTCCTCGTTTACTATGGTTATATTGATAACATCTCCTTTTTCGTCGTGTACTAACGTACATCCCCCCTTGCCGTCCTGAAAATGTAAAAACAATTTATTATAAATTACTATAATTACACTGCGAAATTACATTAGTAAATTTCTTCTTAAATCTAGGTCTACTGGTGCTTTGTGTCACCGGTTTCGTGACTAACACAGTCAGATCCTTGTTTTTTTCTTTTTGTAATGGAACGTTGGATAGAAGCATGTCGTACAATGGCCTCACGTAGTTCGTTTGTGCTGTAAAACGACAGAGATTCAACAGTAGACAGTGAATTATAATAAAGGAAATGTTACTTACGACAGCCAAAATTAATGGCGCCGATTTGTTCCAAGAATTGATGAATTCGGCCGATACTGTTGACGTCGCCGCAATGTCCTCAGTCCGGGCCTGATCGAAGTTTTGGTTATGTAAGAGGGTCTCACTAAGGCCCACGTGTTTAGTATGTGGTTACGAATCTGAAATTAAGGATATCGTCTTGTTTGTGAATTAAAAAATGTGTGCCGTTATTTTTTGTACTGGTTACAAATTTTTTACACGATCTTATGATCTAATTCGGTTATAACAAGATTCTAGATATTACGAGCATTTTACATGTTTACATTTGAAATTGGATTCGCTCCCACACGTTTTTTTATTCTCGGTTATCACGAGTATCGCTTATAACAAGCAAAAAGTGACAGTCAATAACAAACAATTAGTTACTTTGAAATTACAGTCTGCGACATAAATTATATTGGGCAAAAAATAAACGCTATGATATATGAACCTGTTAACCTACTCTTAAATATCTTTCGCGAGTTTTGGTGGGCCTGCCATCGAAGAATTCGTAATTAATGCACTGCTCCAGCTCTGTAACCGTGTCTTCGGCCAAAATAAGTTCGCAACTGGGAACAATCGTGCTCATCAACTGATCCATAACTCCATCGCTAAACACAGGCAGATCTCTTGGCGAAAATTTTTTGATTAAATCTTTACCCTTGTCGATTTCTTTGGGGTTCTCTTTCAAAGTTATCACGTTATCAGGTTTGGCAATGGGCTCGGTTTTTGCCACATCCTGTACGTTATTTTCGTCATTACAGTGTTCGACATCGATTTCAATGTCAGTTTCTGATTCGTCGTGCTTTAACTCCTTCTTCATTTTGATCTACAATTGAAATGCAAAATGATTTTATAATTTAAAAAAACACATCGCCGCTCACCACTTCGTCACTGTTTAAATTGGGAATGACCAATTTAATGTCCGTTTCAACTTCAGTAACAGGAACTTGTTTTTGTTTCTTCTTCGCTTTAGTTTTACGAGGAAGCTTTATTTTGTTCTAAATTTAAACTTAATATTAGTAGAAGACTGCTTTCCTTTCATTTTTTTCGAAGAATTATTCACTTGTTTTTGCTTTAACCAACAATCCTTGTTATTTCCAGAATATTTGTAAATACTATTTTTCAATAGAGAGTGTCCGCTGGGTATGTCTTCAAAATTGATTTCAAAATCTAAACTTTTCGAATTTGAAATTTTTTTTGTCCTTTTCGAGTTAATTGGTATTGTGGGTTTAGCAGTACTGACAGCAGCAATTACTTCTTCGATGCTAGCTGGTATCTAACACACAATTTGCATTAAATATATTTATGTATTCATAAAATGCAATTTACCTCGCTATCGTCTAATAATTCATTTTCATCAAAATTTCCTCCTAAATCAGATGTAACGACGGTTTCTTCAATAATATTTCCATTTAAGACAGTTTCTGCATTAGTACTGAGATAGAAATTTTTCATGTAATATTTTACTTCGTTAGCATTTTTTGTACCAATGAATTGTGCTAAACGAGCGTTGCTTTTACCAAATATTTCGATACCGCTTTCGAGCAGTTTCTTTTCTTTTCTCGTCCATCCGCTATCGTCCGTTATTGTATTCTCACTGGATGTTTGGTTCTCAACTATATTATTAATGTCGTGAACGCTTTGGGACAAATCTCCACACAAATCAACGTTACTGTTATACCAGCAAGCTGAATTTCCTGATGTGTGATGGTCCAGTAACCATTGGGACGAACAGTCACAATTTAAACCATCAGAATTATGGGATTCTAAGCCAGAATTGTCGTATCTGAAATTATTATTTTTGGAAAAAGCGACATAACCTCAATTATTTTGAAATAGAAAATGTAAACGTTTGTTTTTATTATTGCATAATTTAGGTTGTACTCACAATTCAGATTCGTTCTTCGATAGGAGATTATCCAGCGCAAAATCACCTAAAATATCTATTTCGTCTTCATCTGCCATTACAAAAAAAATTAAAAAAACCCTAAACGAACTTAACTACAGATAAATAATTCAAATTAAAGGCTACATTACACAGGATCGATTATTTATTGCATATTATCGAAAACCTTTTGTTTCGAACAATTAATTCATTGAGATAATAAAGTTAAAACATTAGAATAAATTTGTTTGTGATAAATAATTTATAACGACGCATATTGTTTAATTATAATGCACGTGTGTATTTTAAGTTGTCTACGTAAAAGGCGTATATTATAAAAGTAAGTTTACACTTTTAGGCCCAAGATTATAAACGACAAATAATTCTCCAAATAGTTATTCTCAGAATAAAATTACTTGAAGAGTAAAACGTACAAAATAAAATTTGAGGATTATAAACGAAAGTTGCTAAGTAAATAACTAACTGGCGATTTACTTATTTATTTTCTTTATAACTCTTCATAATAGACGGCAGTTCAAAATTTTTGGTTTATTAAAACTAAAATTCTGATTGTATTCTGAAAATTTTGAAACTGTTTTAGAATTGTCGTTAGTGTTAGATTTATGTATATGTATGTATTACTTAATTTTTGCGTATATAAAAGAAATAGATAAAAAACGATGCAGAAGAAAAAATTACACCGAAGCTGAAAATAGAACATAATAATACTATCAGATATTTGAGTATCATTCCACTGCTTCACTTCTTAATTCTACTTATTATTAATAATTACCTGCTTATACCAAACTCGAAAATAAAGAGAATTTGGCTATTATTTCATTCTTGCAAGTGCAAGAGTATCACATAAAAATTTTACCAATTTGTGTATTAGTAAGGTACGTAGGTACATATGAAAATCACCACCAAATGTGTATCAAATAAAATCAATATATTAAAATATTGCTGTTTATATTAATTATTGTCAACACATTTATTACTTTTAGATTTTAGATGTTATATTTGTAAAATCTGCAGAAAACCCATCACACGTAAATACAAATTATAATTTAAATTTTTAACATTTTATTACATAAAAGTTTATCCTACCGGTTAAATGTATAAAATCAATCCGAATAATTATATACTTATTTGACAATCTCATAAGTAAATTCGTTATTTGTCCTTTATAATCTCGGACCTAAGAGATTTTTTTGAGATTTCGCAAAAGTTGTAAATCGCCGGAAATGCGTTTAATCTGTCATTGGCTTGCTTCGCAATTCTAGAAAAACTACTTTTCAAGTAATTCCGGACCTTTTTATCAGGTAGCGCCATTTTATCGAGATTATGCAAAAATTATTATCTATTTCAACGCCCGCATTTCGTCATTTATTGCTTCGTTATACAAGAAAAGCGACTATTTTAGTCGTTCCGGACTTGTTCTGAACGTTCTGTCTCTCTAAACGTACGAGTCAAAATTTTTCCAAAAAAAAAAACGTGAACTATAATAAGAATTTTTTCGAGATTTATTCTCGAAAAACTACTTTTCAAGTAATTCCGGACCTGTTCTATGCGTATCGGGTAGTGTTATTTTATCGAGATTATAAAAATTTTTAATCTATTTAATATAATTTATAATCAATAATTATTGATTGGCGTCTTTTCTCATTATTCTCATCTTCAATGATCGTGATCTTTTGCAATCGCCGAATCTTGTTCCAATAAGTTGTTTTTTTTTAAACAAAAATATCGTTAAGTAATCAACTCCAGTATAAAAATTTACAGAGATTTTTAAGTCCGATTACCCACGTTCAAAATTGTATGTTAAGTTTATCGAGGTGTAAATTTAAGGGTTACCGCCACCAGCTCGTATATTTAGCAACGATTTTCCGATAATAGTTCACGCGATTCTTCGAAATTTAAATGAAGGCAACAAAGCATAAGACGTTTCTAACTGACGTTCACGAACATGCAAATTATATTTGCTTTTTTTTCTTTTTTTTGTGAACTCGATAACGGTGTTTGGCTCGCTGCTACTGTTTGAGTTCATTTTTTATTCCAGATTAATCGAGTACATCTGGCGCGTTTTCAACTTATTTCATAATATTGTCCTAAAAATGAATATTTAGGTAGGTATGCAGTACCTGTTTAAACTTGAGATGCAATATTTTTGCTTGCTTATCGTGACCTAGAACACTCGAAATGTGTCATACGAGCGATGTGTCGCAATAAGTGCCTCGTCGTGCTTTATCTACAGCGAAAAAAAAACAGTACAAAAGCGTGGTGTTGTAAACAAAGAAAATTTGTAGATCGCAAGAGTGGGGCGTCTGGAGCCAATGACCATGACGTTGCGCCCCAAGGGCGTCCTAGCTGTCGCGACGCTAGACGTCATTCACCTGAATATTTACCCCTTTTCCTCCGGAAATCCTTTCGCTCTCTTGTTCTTAATGGAATTCTGTTTACAGCATCCAAATTCAATAGACGTTAATTGCGAACATTAACGCTTGAAGGAACGTCATCAAACGATTCACATTCACATTTTGTTATTTAAAAATTCGTTGCGACACAAGGGTGCGTATCGATAATTATCGGCGATACAGATAAATTTTTATTCCAATAAAAGTAGAAAACTTAGAATAACGCCATTATTCAACTTGTCTTTGTCTTCTGGAAAAAAACATTTTCGACTGATTATGAGCAGCTTTGATAATGGAGAAAGGTCGTTTGTCGGATGGTTGTTTAAATGTGTGCGATCGAATTTGTCGACAGAAATATTAATGGGGGTCGTATGCGTGTAGGTGGCTCGTAATCGAAATTAAAGCGCAAACACGCTTCAAAAAATGAAACATTTCAAATACGAAATAAAATTTAAAAAGTTATCGTTTGAGCTCATCTCGTCGTGTCCAGGGATTGTTTCATTGCTTTTGCTGTCCCGGGGCGGAAACTAGGGCAACACGTGCCGTTCGGGCGTCGCTGCGTCGCCGAAATTGGGGCGCTTGCAGCCCAAGAAAAATATAAGGGATCGTTTTCAACGCACAGTTACCGACGAAGCCGTTATTATTGCCCCAAATGGCGGGGCGAAGTAAATTGTGTCAATTTGCGTGGATACGTGTGTCGACTTTTACTTTACGAAAATTTTATCTGCTAGTATTTTCTCAGGGCTGTCGGCGTTAGCAATTACTCGCCGCGCTTATTAGATAAATTAAATAGGTCATCGTATGCGTTTATGTACCTGACCTCGATTCTCCGCACGAAACAGAGTTCCGAGGATTAATTGGAGTTAATCAACTTTTGTTTTCTATCTGGAGAGTTATTTAATGTCAGTAAAATTTTGATATTTTCCAAAAGTTAAAACGCGACAGGACAAATTATTACGATTATTGAAAGCCCATATCGTCCTATTTCTGGTTTCGATTTTGCTCTTAAAAGCAGGTGCAATTTTCATTTAATTTTTGAAGGTGTTCTTTTGCTATAGGCGCTTGCCGAAAAAATCCCAAGTTAAATTGATAGTAAGAAGGCGAAGAAGGTGTTTCACGTATTAAACTGATTCGGTCACGTAAACAAAAACGGGTTAGAAATAGAAAATGAAGAAACTGCCTCTTTTAAAGGCCGGTCTTTTCATCTAACAATTGCGCAGCTTATGGAAGTTTCTTGAAAAATGAAAGGACCGGTCCGAAAATACGAAATAGCCGAAGCGCGAGACAATTTGAGATCCGGACGACGAGAATAACCTATGTAAATATTGAAAGAGTTGAGGGTTATCTGTGTAGGGTAAAACAAGGAACGTAGGTATATTTTGCGTATATTTGTCGTCTTCTGTTTGTGTCGCATTTGTAAAATCGCCGATATTTTCATTTTCTTGATACTCAAGTTGCGTATTTTGAAATAATAAGCGTTCCTTAATCTTCCTTTACTTTTTCTCGGCTGGTTCTTTCGGAACATTTTTTGCCTCGACTTTCGGGGTGGACGTTAAAATTAGATTCCGCTGTCTTTTTTCTAATTGTGCGTTCGTCTTGGCCTTGAATAAACTTGTCCTTTTGAAATAGGGGACAAAACGTACCACCGGAACTGTCGAATTTTGGGAAGTACGAGCTGTCTCTCTATCGCAATCGTTAGCCTGGGCTTTGCGAATCCGATGCTGGGGGAGGTGCAGTCGCTAGAACATCGACTGTTGCTGATGATAGTTGCTTCAGAAGGTTGGGAAAATATCGCAATTAAACTGCGAACATTTTAAACAGTTGCTGCTTTGCCGTGTAGGCTTGCCTGAACAGTCGATAGACCCGACTTATCAACATTGAAGGAAAAACTTCTCGATTTGTGGCCTGGACTCTGGCTGCAGAAGTTGGCTAAGGTCTCTGAAGAAAACCAGATAACCATTCTTGTTCATTAAAGTTACGCGCGAAGTCATTACTTTCTGCAAGTCTATATAGGACAGCCGTCGAACATCAAGCAAAGGTTAAACCAAATAAGCGCGTTTTTAATAATTTTAAATGTTCAACCGGTTGCCCTTCTACTTCCAGAGGAAATGTCTCTCTAAATTCACCTAAACTTTTGGTGTTGGGACTCAATGTTTTATTTAAATTTGTAATGCGCGTCTTCGAAATGTAGCTTTTGGGGAAAACCAAAGGTTTTAGATATGCGAGCGGTTGTCTCATTTTTTTCTCTTTAACCACTTCTATAGCCTTTTTCGTATGTTCTTGGTCCCAGCATTGGTGGTCCTTTTGTAGTTCCACGGCATGACTAAAGCAATATCTATGCAAAGGAAAGTTACTCGAAACCGCTATACCGCGTCTTCAGATATAACATATCGACAAAATGGCGCAGTACGTTATTTTGTCAAATTTGCACTATTTTGTTTATAACTTGTACGCCGATGCAACAATAATGAAACAATGCGAAAACCAATATTATTTTCTGAATCAATTTTTTAACACTCTGTATATTAGAAACGGGGCAATTTAATATGTATATGTATATTTTTATATGTATATGTACATTGTAATATGTATTTGTATTTTAATATGTATATTTTGTCTAACAATCGATCAAGGAATCACCTTAAATCCTACGCAGTAATTTAGCATCGTCTAACGTGTATAGCTAATGTCCATGTTTTGTATGTAAAATAAAATTAGTATGTATAAAAATCGTTTTCGTTAATAAAATCAAAAGCAGACCAATAACGGTTTATCTCTTAATAATTCGTTTTTGCAATCGTAGTTATGCCGCGTATAAAATTATCAGAAACAAAACAAGGTTTTTAACAATTGCCGCGCAAATTTCGGATATCTCGTCGAACACGTTCGTAATTGGTCGAATTATAAACGTTCGCGATTGGCCTACGCTAGCAGTAAGTCCCGGATCGGTCCAACGGGCACGCGTGAGTTAAAACGGTTATTTCTTGGTGTTAAATTTCGGTATAGTGATTAACATTTTATGATATACGTTATCGATTGTTTTGTAATTTCGTTTCTTAAACAAAATGAACGCCATCTTAAATTCGATTTAACGATTTTCTCGATTAAAAGTTTACGTACAAGAGAACTAATATGGAGGCGGTTTTCGTAACTATAAAGTAAGTGATCTGCGTGTATTAATTTATTATATTTAGGTAGATGTTTGGTGTTGAAGTTAAATTTTAATCTACGTTATTTTGATTTACGAAAACGTCTCGCCCCCCATTAACATTGTTTTTATAGTAGAAACCACTTGTTGAATTTTGGTAATAAAGAGAGGTTATAATTTAACTTGAACGTTTTTGAGAATGCCCATATCTTTATTTACATATAACATGTACCAAAAGTACGATGCGATGTGCTTAATACGAAAAATGTTAGTGGTATAAGACAAATATGAAGGTTCAATTTTAATGTAGGTATATCGAGGCTCGTCTTATCGAACTTGTGGGACTGTGCCCTGGATCCTCAAAAATTGGTGGCTTCAGGTTCCTATTATTTATGCAATCAATTCCAAAATTACACAATTTATGCAATGGGGCCCCCATCGCAGCATTTAATAGTTTGCCGGGGAGGGGGGGGGGCACATGGGTTAGTTACGCCGTTGAACACATAGATTACGAAATACAGATGCCTATAAACCGATTTAATTAAATGGGAGAAATGTATGGTTATATTTCGGATATAAGTACAGTAAAACTTTTCTTAAGGGACACCTCCAAATAGCTGACACTTACTAACAAATCCCCACCGACCCAACTAACCGAACACTTCCTATCAAATTGAGGGCCGATCATCTCCTGATAAATTTATCCCATAGATCTTTATCATGGAAACAATTGTTCGAACAAACATTTCTTCGGTACAATTTCTACATTTCATATCTGTCGATTAAATTTATCAGAGGAGATCGACCTTGATTCTAATAAATTATAGACCGATCGGCGTCGAGTAATTAACCGATCGGTTATAGATTTTTATGAAATCGGGCATAAGTGGGGCAATATGGAATTTTGGGAAATTAGCAATTTTTTTTAGGTTCCGGAACACCGTGACCGACCGAATTAAAGACAATTTGTGCATGTGTTTACAGCGGGTTGCAGTTTGTTTCTGAAAAAATAATCAAACTAATCATGAGTTAATCTTAACGTCTTTGCATATAAAGTCTATTTAATTTATTGTGTATATTATGTGTTATTAATCAGTTCCGTAACTAAGAATTTAGTTTTGCGGCTTGTCAGAGGCAAACGTGATGCTGGTGTGCACATGCATAGAACCACTTGCTGCCATTGTTAATTTTAATTAAACTCTTAATTCATCTAAACTATATACAGTGTGTTACACATATTTCGGCTATTGCATGAATTAGTAAAAAATGTTGTATGTGAAAGTTATTAGATTATTTATTCTTAATAATGTGTCAAAATTAGAAAAACAATTGAACATCAAATAATTCAGATAAAGCAAATAAATTTAACATTTTAAATGGAACGTACCCAGTATTATTACACATTCTGAAACTACAAGAATTTATCTTTACAACGGTATATCACATGTTATACTTATTTCGTTAATTAAAGGCGTAATAGGATAAATAACCGAACGCGTTGAACACGTACAGTGTAAACAATGTACCGACGACGCACACTTTTACCTTTGCATGTTCTATTAAGTAGAGCCGAGGAGGCCGTGATATGCGCTCACTTGTTGTCGCTTGTTAATTTTCATCTCGTGACACATAACGAGGGATAGTTATTATTCTAATAATGAAAAAATGTATATGTTGAGAGTGTACATTAGATGCAATGATAATCCTAAAGAAGCTTCTGTATTGTATCGAACCTTGTATCCAGAAAGGTTACAGCCACACCCTCGCACGTTTGCAAGAATTGAACATAATTTACGAAGAAATGGATGTTTTAATGCTACAGTGCGAAGACCAAGAAATGGGCGTGCAGCACATGATGAAGATATGGTGTTGGCATATTTTAGAGCACATCCAAGAAATTCAATCCGTGAAGCAGAAACCGACATAGGTATAAGTCATCACAAAGTATTTTTTATTCTAAAAAAACATAACATGACCACCTATAAAATTAAATTGGTTCAAGGTTTAACAGCTGGTGATTCTGGTAGAAGGCTAATATTTTATAACTGGCTTAACTGGATGTCATTCTTTGGAGCGATGAATCTAATTTCAACAATAACGGAATTTCTAACAGAAAAAAATATCATTTCTGGAATACAGAGAATCCACGTCGAATTCAGGAATGCAGGTTCCAACACAGATTTTCTATTAATGTCTGGCTTGGTGTATTAGGTGATACTATACTAGGTCCTTATTTTTATCGCGGAACGCTTAATGTTGAACGGTATGGTAATTTCCTTACGACAGAATTCGAAGAATATTTGGATGATATACCCCTACATGTGCGTCGTGATATGTGGTTACAACAGGATGGCGCACCTCCTCACAATGCAAGGAACGTCAAGGATATTTTAAACGAAAAGTTTGGTGCAAAATGGATAGAAAATGGTGGCCCTATAAACTGGCCGGCACGATCGCCAGACCTCTCTGTGTTGGACTTTTTTGTTTGTGGATATGTTAAATCAAAAGTTTATGTTACATGTCCACAAAATTTAGAGGATCTTACAAATCGCATTCATAGGGCATGTGCTCAAATAACACCAAACATGTTGCAAAAAGTGCGACAAAATTTAATAAGCAGATCTCCGGGAAAGTATTACAAACAGCGGGGAGCACTTTGAACAAAGAATTTAGATGTTAAGTAGGCATTACATACAATTTTATAATTAACTTACTTATTCACATATTGGTTTGTTCCTAATGTTGTATTTATGTTGAATAATCTGTTATTGAGTTTGTTTTAATCAACACATTGTTTATACTGTCTACGTTTTCAACACGATCAGTTATTTAGTGTATTACGCCCAGTTAATTAATGAAAAAGTATAACATGCGATATACCGTTGTAAAGATAAATTCCTGTAGTTTTAGAATATGAAATAATACTGGGTACGTTCCATTTAAAATGTTAAATTTATTTGCATTATCTGAATTATTTGATGTTCGATTGTTTTTCTGATTTTGACACATTATTAAGAATAAATAATCTAATAACTTTCATATATAACATTTTTACTAATTCATACAATAGCCGAGATATTTGCTATGACGCATAAAATCTAACACACTGTATAACTAACTATAAGCACAACTTATAGAAACATTTGTAAAAATACTCATAGGTAGTCTTTTAGTAGAAAATACTCCAAAATTGAAGAAAACATAACAAATGACTATACCTACTTATCTACTTTTAATTTTGATTGCCGTTTTTTTGGAGAAGCATAAACATTATGTATAAGCACGACCTCAGTATAAATTCACTTTGGATTTTCAAATGAGAATGTTTAGTACTTTAACGGTCATAACACTACAATGATTGTTAAAAATAATATTAGCTATATAGGTGGGTAGGTATTTAATTTACTGTCAAACGGTTGTTACTTTAACTATTCATGGAGCGATAAGAGTATTTTTTTTATATGAAAAATTAATATTCATTTGCGACATGGAATCATATTATTTTAAAAGCTTTTTGTATTTATCTGGAAACACTATCTTATGTTAAACGAAAAGTGCACATATATGCATCCTACTGTACCGCAGCGTATTTTGGTTGCATATGTTATTCGTATGAATTGCAATATTATGTTTGATTGTTAAAGTTGAAACATTACGACCGCGTCACCGCGTGCTTAATTATTAAAAATTAGCTAATTGTTAGTAAATAAAATACATAATGCAGAGCCTATGTTTTTTGAATGTTTTACTTATCATTTCATTTGAATAAAAGTAATACATAGAGAGGGTTCAGTGAAGGTAATAGACCCGTTTGTCTACTTTCGTGTGCATTGAATGAAGAAATTTAGCGACCTATTGCGCTCCGCCAACGCCTTCCATGTCTTTGTTTCTTCTTGAACGTCTCATTTACATCAACTTGCATGAAAACATCCCAGCCGTTGATGTGCTTTCTTTGAAAATCAATTTCCCAAAGAAATTTATCTTATATCTGATTTAATTGAAATTAAGCCTAGCTCAACAATAAATCGTAAAACTAAAGATCAACTTACATCAACTAAACCTCATAAAAACTAATATCGCAAGCGCTTACTGCAATTTTGGCGGTAAGTTCCCAAATTTTCCTTATTTTTGAGTAGGTAGGTAATTTGGAAACTAATCGAACCGTATCTTTATTCCCACAGGTTGCCTTATTTTCTCTTTGTCAGCAAAATAACTACAACAATTGCATGAACGTATTATAATATTTAGTAAAAAAAAGAGAGAAATTTAGAACAAGGAGAATTTTAAAGAACGCCACGAAAAAACTGAAATTATTAAAATATATTTTTTTATGTAAAGAACTGGCAAAATATAAAGTTAATCCATCAAATTTTGTCTTGTCTGCTTAAATCGTTTAAAAATTGTTGCGACAATCAAAAATTTGAATTTTGTTTTTTATCCCCAAAAAACGAGAATAATAATCTCCCAAAATAAGAGAGATTTAAAAAAATTAAAAAAAAACATTAAAAAAATAAAATCTTGAAATATATTTTTTTAATACTTACGTAAAATGCAAACTAACATTGCTGCCACTGCGATAGCCACTTGTCTGTAACAGACTACAAGAAAAAATTAGAAACTTCTAAATTTTTCTTTCTATTTTCCTACCTTTTTCTCATCGTCGTTTTCCCTCAACTGCTAATTTCCAGCGTAGATTCTTACGTTAACTGCGAACTTGCATTATTACGTAGCTATACCTATGCTTCATATTTTACTGAATTTCCTCAACCACTATGATCGCGAAAACGCGCGTAAAATAAAATTTCATTCGGAAATTGGACCGTTGAATGTTTGAGGGGAGCCCTCACCAACCAAGACCCTATCCAAGAACCTAACCAAGCTCGATTTTCAGAGAATTTGTGTTAAAGCTTAAAGGTCCGTGTATTTAAACTTTATAAATACACGGAGAGTTAGTCTACAAAGAAAGATCCTACCTTTCCTCGTCGTATTAATCCTTTTTTTGTTTGTAATCCTTTTAAAGAACACTACACAACACACAACACTCGCGCACTCACACGCAAAAAGGCCTTATAAACCGAACGAGCACTTCTCGCACACACGAACAATACGACGCCGTAATTTAAAATTCGAACTACTGAAATAAGCACTACCGTTTTGTACCACTAACGCGAATGATCTGAACGGAATTCTATATATAAATCCATTGGATACTAGGAAATCTTAAGGAATATTTACGGACAACAATTGACAAATACGTTTGATACTATTTAATTTTTGTTTTTTGAATTTTGTTTTGTTTAAAAATTTGTTATTATTCTTTATTTTATACCTGACACATATCTAAAATTAAGTAGGTATGTATCTACATATAAATACCTACATAATTAGCAAAATTAAAAATTCTTAATACGTAATTCCAATAATATTTATTACAATTACCCCTTCGCTGTGCCGACCATTCCGTAGCACTTGTGAGATCGGTGCTGACTTATACGTTACATGCGTACGTCCTTGGTGGTTTTTACAGGATTCAGATAATTCAAATTATATAAATATATATATCGTATTAAAGCTGAAAGTGTGGGGGGAATACATTTTATTTGAAGCATTTTGACGGTAAACTTATTAGTTTATGTTAATATTAACTTGATGTTTATGGAGGGTTGATTTTTAAAGTGCGTTTTTTTTCATGGTAAATATTGAATTTCGACAAAATAATGTACTTTATCTACTTAAATGTTACGAAAATTTAAGAATGATATAGGGGTAGTTCGCTCCCAAACCTTTACACGACTATTGCAGATAAAATTATAAATGTTCTTACTAGTTACAAACACAAGAAATTTCGAGTTGAATTCCACATCGACGTGGTTACATGTAACCTTTGAAAAATGGGTGATGGTCCCCTCCCCCTCCCCCTTCTCCTTTTTTTGGAAAATAATGAATTTCTTAACATACAACTAACAACTATATCAGTCATAACTCGAAATATTCATACCGCGTATTCGTTTTAATGCGGTTTTGCGATTTATATTGAGGAGGGGTTTACGTATCCCTTACAGAGGTTTTTTTTAACCCTATATAACATATCCAAAACGTATCAAAATCGGCGTGGGACACCTCGGGTAACCAAAAGTTGATATCTACTTACTACGAAATATGCAACGAATTATATTGCAACATTAATTTTTAAATTATTCTTTTAGTTGCGAAATGCGTGTCCTTACAACAGTTTACAGTCGGAGGAGTCGAGGATTGACAAGGTCGGAGGACGTCGGCGTCGTCGACGAATTAAGGTATTCCTTATATCTCGATCGAAAAGTTAAATGCATTTAAATCTAATTTCGTTTTTTGTTTGTTACAGGTAGGATTTTTCTATTTTATTAAACGGGGCCATATTCATCGGTGAGTTTTATTATTTAATTGTTTTTTTTTAAATGTGCGCACATTTTGAGGATTCTTTTAGGATTCTGTTCAGTATCATCTTTAAAATATTAATATATTTTTTTGAGAAAATAACGATTAATTCCGGTGATAATTAAGTACGTAACTAATATACGGCTTTAACCCTCATACTACCGAGGGGCCATTGGAGACTCCACGTGCTGTTTAGATGCGTATATTTTTAAAATAATCTATCCTAAAATTCCACAATTGGCATTTGTACAATGACAGTTAGTTTCATGTTTTGGTAAAATATAGTTTCTGTAGAGATTGTCGTTTTCGAAAAAATTAAATAAGTTACACGTAATACCACCGTGGTCACCGGCGACCCCTATAGTATTAAGTACGGTACATTAATTTTTGAATATCATTTTGCCCTACATATAAATTCCAATTGTATCTTATTGGCTGCTTGTCGCTCGTTAAGTCTGCGAGGATCCCCCTAGTTCTTCCTTACTTACGTTTGCTTTTAACCCGGTTTTCTTCATGTAACTTGGGAGCCTCATAATTTCAATGTTTCCGATTCCCTTAGTTCATTATTTGTTTTTATCTCATGTCAATATATCCCCTTTTTCTTTGTCTCTATTGGGAATTCAGTAAATTGATGCTAAAGTGGATTGAAGAATCTGAGAGTGATAATGAGGATTATGGAAACTCTTCCGATTATTTAGAAAATGAAAATGCAGATGTCACTGACGTGTAATCAGAATACGAATATGATTCCCGAGAAGACAATAATCAACAACATAGTTATTACTTTAATAATCAATTTAAATTTTCAAGAGCAAGGTTAAAACAAATTGATTTATCCCGTGGATCAAAGAATAAACTTGATGAATTATATTTAGAGTCACAAAAACCAAAAATTGAACGACGCCCATAACGAAATGTTATGCGGGGCTTTGAGGGGGTGGGGGTCATAACGACCCCCACAAAAAAAAATTATAAAAAAACAAAAAAACAATTGGTAGTACGAGGGTTAAACGGCGAATAAAGTTTCTCGAAATATTTGTAATAATTCTGACCGTATTTTTTATTCGAATGAATTTGTGGCCGCAATTAATTAGAACACGACGTGCGCCCAAATGTCTGCTATGATGGTGTTCTTTGTTTTACGTTTGCTACGTTGCATGGCATTATTTTCATTCAAAACGAATATTGCTTATCGTTAGTTAACTGGAAACGTTTTGTCTGTTTGATAAAATCAATATCTACCGTATTGATTTAAGATATTATTGGTCAAGTTGACCTACACCGAGCTTCACTGTTTACCTATAAACTGAATTGGTGCATAAATTAAGGCCATTAAATCTTTCTAGAGAAAATCTAGAAAATGAAAAGCCGACAAAAGAAAATTCCTAAGGTGGAATATTTGACATATCTTACATATATTCAAATTACCCACTAAACATAAAAGAAAACGTATTGTATGGTCGTCGTCATATCCTTTTACAACTCTACAATTATTCAACTTTTGTTTATACTACCTTTTAAATGGAAAATCCTTTTGCCGACAATAACTGCTAGCACGCGCATTTTGTAAATCAATATATTTTGGTCGCGTTTTTCCCATCAATTATTTCACTTCCTGGAGAGAGAAATATTACACGTTGTTCGTGCAAAACTGCTTTGCAAATACTTTCCGACAACGGTAAACCTTCGCATGGAAAGCTATTGATAATAGATAGTGATACAAGATAGTCGGGTGTGCGACCTCATTCAAGATCGGAAAAGCGTCACCGTTAGGTGGGGCGAGAGTGGCGTTTGTGTACAATCGATGGTGCAGCGTCGAGGGCGTCGGCAGGCAGGCAGGCAGGTCAATGTCATTGCCGTCTGGCCAGGGTCGTTGCCGAATTACGCCATAAATAGTGGCACATTCCTACGACTCGGAAAAGAAATTTACGGTTGGCCTATCCAAGATAAAAGCAAAAGGAACAACTTAAAAAAGAAATACTTTCGTCGCATTTTTGGCGAATCGATAGACCGCTTTATATCGCTCACATCTTACTGACCACCACATTTTTTTTTCTGATTTTCGGATAACGCGACCTATGTAAGTAAGTACGTGTAAACGCTGCGCCGTTTACCGCATTTGGAAAAGATGACTTTTGGTCGCTTTAATTCCGTTTTGGATGGGCCGACGAAAATTTTTGTTGCGATCGTTCGTGGTCCCGAATCAGTTTTTAAGCATCTCGGCCCATCACGGAAAAAGGAAACGCATTTCTTTTTACGCGTCCGAGAAAAGTTGACGCAGCACCAAATGCGCGGACGAAATTTTTTTGCCGTACCCAGGCGGCACACTGTCGTTGTAATGTCGTCAATTATTGGTCGTTTGGGGTCCAATGGGGACGTCGTAAATGACGTATATATGACGTCAATATGACGGGTTAATATCACAGCCCAACGACGTCAAATTATGACCAATCTAGTACGTTACTTGAGACGTCTAATTGACGCCTAATTTCTTTAAATGAGACGTCGATTTGACGTCCTATTGACGTAATCCTAAGGTATTAATGACTCATGTAAAGGTGAAAAAAAATACAAATACATTCAATATAATTATTGCTTAGAACCTAAATCTAAGAAATTAAACAAAGTATGTTAATATATCAAAGAAGGAACACAAAATTATTTGGATTTACCTACTTAATAACCAAATATCGTTATTATTATTATACACGAGTAATACAATAATATGTTTAAGATATGCGATATATCTGAGATAAGATATGATATAAGATATGTTTGAGATGTAAGCGGTAAATATAATATAAGATATACAGTGTGTTCACGAGTTCTGGGATCATTTGATGGAGCCTAAATTAAGCACAATAGAAAAAACTATTTTAGATAAAAGCTTTCTGGTTGTATGAGTCGCACAATGTAAAATTTCTCAAATAAATTAATAATAAAATGGGGGTCACTCACGCCACAAAGATAACCTAGTCACCTAAAGGTTAAAACCTGTAGAAATAAGTACAGTTTGTCTGTTTCTTGTTAAGCCATGATTTGTAAAATTATTGTATAAAATATTTCTTCCAGTTGTTCAAATATTTAAAATTATTCGTTTTAACTTTAGGTGGCGATAGGCTGATTAATTTTTCACTTACCGTTAAGAAATTATATCAAAATTTACAATTTACAAATTTATAACGTAGAACTCACTGCAAAGTAAAACCACTAACCTAACAAAACTGCTGACGGTAAACCAAAGCGCGATCAGTATGCACAGTGGCGTGACACTTTAAAGGAACTAGTACATTGACGTACACAATTAGAATAAATAACCGAATGCGAGTTTCCTTACTAGTTTAGTTGTATACTAGCGTATTTATAACGTATACAATTATGATTAGTAGGGCCGATCTTTTCATCTTCCATTTAATTTAATTGACACATATTTACCATAGAAACGTTTGTTCAAACAATTGTTTCCGTGGTAAAAATTTGTCAAGTAAATTTATTGGGAGATGAAAAACCGGCCCTTAATCGCATAGACGCGATATAGCATAATTCCAAAATAGATTTATATATTTTTTAGTTAAAATTTTGGTTTAAAACATAAACATGTTAGAAAAAATTACGAGTAATTTACGCTTTAAATTAACGCTTCAAAACGTCTTTATTTTCTCAAATTCAATTAACGTAACATGAAAACTTCAGTTTTTCCAGTAAGGATTCAGGACTTTGGAATGACCAAACAAAGACGTCTCGACGACGTTCTTTAATGACGTCAAATGTTCGTCGTGAAAGTGTCGTGCGAATAATTACCAATAATTGATGACATTATGACGTCAGTGTGCCGCCTGGGTAGGCATTAGGTTGACCTTCGCTTGTAATCGTTTGTGCACTTATCAGTTCCCCAGTATATCTCAAATCGTTCGAGTTAATTATTGCTTGGTCGAAATAAATCGAATTTACTACAAAACCATTTTATACGTCCCTCTGCAATCTAATCGCCGATTCTATGACCGGCCCGAAGCGAATCGATATTTAGCCTTAAGTGAAACTCTCAAATTAAAAATAAGTCGGATGCAAGTTTAATAACTGTGGTGAAAAAATTTGTTTCGCTTCGCGGAGGTGCGTGCCTTTTGGACTTTCGGTGGTTGTTTTTTTTGACGTCTTGAGGCGTCGAGTTTTAAGCCGCCCGAAAATGTTTCGCCCAATGGACGCCAGTTAATTTAAGCCTAATTTGGTCCGCGTCGCGTTCTATTTATAGGTCGTAATATAATGATAATCCCGTCACAATTTACCACAAGCATAATCAAAATCAATTAACTGTGGTTATAACGATCTCGATTCTAACTTCGAAGTGTGTACGGACGGATAAAGGTGGTTGGTACTGAATTACCTATACTGTTCTTGCGCCGTTAATGGCCGTACGTTCAAAAGTCGTCCTTAGTCGCGCATTTTTCCACTTGAACGATCAAAACAAGTGGAACAAAACGGGCGCTTTCATCTTTGGCAGAACGATATGCGTTCGTTCAAATTAGTATCGGAACATGTTTAAAGAGATGTCCGATTTCGCATCATTATTTTCGGTTACGGCGTATAAATTTCGTCTGGATTTAAACGATTCCGCTTCTTTTTTTTCTTTTCTCTTTGATTTTTAACGACACGCACAGGGAGTCCGTTGTCGTTTGGAAACGAAGTGTCTCAATAAAACTAATTTGGACGGGTACACGGTTAGGTTGTCGAATATTTAAATTGGTTTACTGACAGGTGGCAAAAAGTGCGACATATCACATCGTGGACAGATCCAATTTTTGCGCGAATTAGTGGGATTTTTTTTTGGATTTTGTTGTTCTTTATAGATTATTATAGTATGATTTGGCTTTTGTAACTATTTTGATTCTTTAAGTTCCGTTTTCTGTTTCAGTTTTTCACGTCTTATCGTCCCATTTTTTCACTCGTTTTTTGGTTTTCTTATTGGTCTTATAAGTTGTGGTTTACATTTTGTTAAGTTTTTTTTTTTGATTATTTCTTTGTCTTATTGTTTTCGTTGTATGTCTACACCGCATTATTTTTCGTGTTTTTATTTCGATTTTAGTCCACCATAATCCGGTTCGAGGACCAATTAGTGGATAGTTTTGTCGAAAAACGCATATGTATGGTTATGTAATTACCTACTATTTTTTTTGATAGGTGTTAAAGTTTTTATGTCACCCATGAATTTTTCGTTAGCTACTTTTTTATGATGCTCGTTGACTTTTGTAGCATAAAATGTCGCGACCGTTTCTTCTGCATAATAATGTACCTCAAATGCTATCCACATACTGTTTTTAATGTTCATCGATACAAAATTTATTTCGTTCGTTTCGACGGACCAAATTGTTCGGCAGTGCGCTTCACATAGGTACGAAATTAAAAAAGGAGAGTATTTGTGTTGAAAAAGAAAAGCTAAAATTGCTTTCTTATATTTGTTGAGCTATATTACAGCCCAATACTACCCTTTTATTCATACATATCTACTTTATTCCGTTGATTATCATAAAATTGTTAAGCATGTCGTTTTACAGTTGCTTAGGTATCTCAAAAATTAATTTTAACAACCGGATAACGTGCAATAGGAATTTTTCACCCTAAAAGTTGTTTACAAGATAATGACCTATAATTCGATACCTTTTAGGGTTCAAGTTGGGGGCAGGTAGTAAATGGATGTTGACATGATTTACAAAAAAACAAAATGTCACGGTAAACAACTTAGTTGTTGCGCAAATACACGAGTCGCATCGACCCTTATTCCAAGGTTTTAATAAATAACACGCTTATACAAACGAAACTTGTAAAAAGCAAATTAAAATTGGAATAACACCGGCAAATTAATCAGAATTATTTGATCGGTATTTAAATTTTAATTTTAACGATATTTTGGAGCTTACTGGCGCGTTTCTCCCCAAAAATTTACAACGGGATAGTCGTTAGCAATCAAAAAATTGAAGTGGTTCGATTGCGTGGAAAAACTATTGTCAGAAGTGGGATTCGAACCCACGCCCACAGAGTGGACTGCGACCTGAACGCAGCGCCTTAGACCGCTCGGCCATCCTGACATGAACGTGCGTTATTTTTAATACAATAAAATAATTGGTACGCTATCACCATGTTTTTTTTTTTAAGTATTAAGTACAACATTTAATTTATTACAATTTGCTTAAATCACGTCTTGTAGGTCCATTAGGTTGTATCGAAACGATAGACAAATTTAAAATTTTATCGGTGTCGGGCAGGTTCGCCTGTTTATGGCCCTTTACATTTACGCGGCCCCCCAGCAGTTAAAGCTGTTAAAAATTTGCGAAATAAAAATCATATCAGGCATACACAAAACATACGGGTGCGTTTCTTATTTTGACTAGCTTGACTCCTGGTTTTATTGTTATATAAAATGGTTGTTGGGGGAGCACGAATAGGAAAGGGGTTTAATTTAATTTCTATATGATTTACCTCCATCTGATATCAATTAGTAATAAACTGAAAACAGGTTAACGAATTTCCAAAGCAACTAAATTGTTATAACTGTTTATTAATATCCACCGGCACAGTATAAGCAACTAAATATACATTACTGTAACCTAACAAACTATTACGAAGAAAAGCGCAACCACAAACGAAAACACGAATTTTGTTGTTGATGATTTTTTTAAAGATTTTTCTTAACAACCTTCTTTCTCGCCACCTGTACCTGATGTACAGTCAGGGACTTATTTTATGTCGCAGGCAATGTGTGCGCGTATGCAACCGATAACGAATCTTGACTTATTAACGTTAGGTCGGTCACCATTGTTGTTGAGACGGTGCGATGGCTTATTTTATTAATGGAAATATCGCTCCGAAACAAAAGACGAAATTCGTAGCGTATATATATTTAGAAAATAAAAAACATTTCCGGTCTGGATTCGAATCTGGGCACCATTTTGCATTTACGAAGGTTTCGGAGCGGTATTTTCAGTAACAAAGTAAGCCATCGCACCATATCAACAACATTGCCGACGGACCTAACTGTAATAAGTCAAGATTCGTAAACGGCGAGACTAGATAACTAGCCTCGAACGCGTGCCGTTACTTCTCTCTCGTTGTATAATCGGTTGCATACGTGTTCACGTTATCTGCGACATAAAATAAGTTCCTCACTACACATAGATGTAAATGGAAGTTCGATGCATGAATTAGAATAAGAGAAATATTAGAATTAACTAATTGAAAACACCTTCACGATTATTTCCACCTCACTGTATAATAATAATGTAATAGAAGAATAATTTCCGTTATTATCAAGTTTATGAAGATATATATATATATATATATATATATATATATATATATATATATATATATCTCATATATATGTACGAATTTTTTGGCTTCCCCATCATAAACACTTAAACATCCCTTAATCCGACACTGGCTCATACGATAAATAAGAATCACACCAGGCATTAACATAAACACAATGCAACATAAAATCATAGCTTATTTATAAACATAAGATTCTCGGTATTCAGTTGCCGCAACTGTTTTTCTTTTCTGTTTCTGTCGCAATCACTTTCGCGTTTTTTTTTTAAACGAAAAAATGTCAACTAATTGAAACGTCATTTTTTTTTGAAAATCAAGTACATGTATATCCAATGCACTTCGCGAAAACGAAAAAACGAGGTCGAGCGATGACCGTTCATCGTTCTCAAGTGGGTTATCAACTGATATACAAGCCCTGCAGCCTTGAAATGTGAGGTTTACGTGTCAGGATTTTTATCTAACGTTTCGGGCGCGTCGCGTTTCATAACGACAATAATAAAATATTTCGATAACGGCTAACAGACGTCCTCTATGTAGTCATTATATTGATCTAACATTCTTTCTGCACGTTTATGATAATTGTCTGTTAACCACATTCTTGAAATCGTGCCTAAAACTTCAGATAATGGTTAAATATGAATCGTTTCGAACGTAAATACTGCATTTCAGATAATTCATTAAATAGTTTGTTTATGTGTGCGTGCAGTTTTGTCGTGAAAGTTGTTTTCAATGTAAAATTTTAATTTGTAAACTGATGATAAGGCGTCACCTTTTTTACCTTTACACGGTTCCCATTTTTGTTGCCTAATGTGCCTTATTGTCTCATAATAAACCAAACAATCATCCCTTAACACGTTTTGTAATTATTCGGTATCAAAATGTTTGTCTTACCTCTTTCTATCTACTAGTATCGATATTTGTATTTTTATTATTATTGGAATCGTGGACGTTTTTCCTTCAGGTGTCTCATCCATTTTGACTTACCCCGACTTTGGTCTATCCTTAATCACCACACCAAAACTTTTCCAGTCTCCGAAATCCAATTGGATGTTAAGACGCGGCTGTTTCGACGCAAACCCATTTCAACGCGAAGACGTATCGACACAGCCATTTCGACGCTAAGGATATTAGAAAAATGGAAAATACGCTAACTGATTGCGGCAACTTTATTACCTACAGTAAATATTAGTACAGATTTAATTTTGATCTAGTTTAAACCGCGATTTACTGAGTTACATTACGTATAGGAACAAATAATTTAACGTTAATCAGAACTTAAACTAGGATTGAGAAACTGACCTTTGCTCACATATGTAGGTTCAAATAAATTTATTCGGCACTGTCATCCGAAAGTGTCATTTTCTGTCGTTGGTCATGTGATTTTTCATTGCCGAAAGTAGACATTTAATAATAAAAACATAAATATTTAGTAACACCCTGTATAGAACTCGAAATAGATCGATAAACACCGCCGTAAAACAAATTAAATAAGCGAAACATTAACTCGAAGTTTCTTATCACCTTTCAGTTATTAACTTTTATAATGACGGATATAAATTACAGGAATATAATTATTTCAACAAGCGTTTTCACGATTAAATTCATTATTATTGTAATTAATGTACATAATCGATAAAAATATTTAAAAATATTTTTCTTATTAAGACCGTAAATCATATTCATCTGATAAAAGTTATCTGAAGGTGAAAGGACCGGCTTTTAATGTGGAAACCGAAGGCGCAACGAATATACAGGATGTACATATTTAAAATAATTAATTTGAGTGGACTTTCTTTATAACCAGGCACACACGTACAAAACTATGGCGGTTCATAAATGCTAAGAAAATATTAATCAAAATTTCTAGTAATATGTACCCCACTTCGAATTAACCATTTCCGTAAACGGCTCTAGATTATTTTTACTTTAGAAATGTTTTGCACCTAAATTTATTACGGTATACGTCAAAAATAACGTAGGCGTTTATTCCAAAAAAATATTGTTGCAATAAAACAACGCAACCGATCAATACGAAAATGTAGTACATATATATCTACTGTGAAATTAATTATACCTTCGGCGTATGGAATATCCGATGTCATTTGCACGAACCTTTCCATCGCCCGCCCAAGCTCACAATCAGTCATGCATTCAGCGTTGGTTCGTATTTTTTTTGCAACGTATAAATATGAAGTATTCGGCAAACCGTTGATTTATTTAGACATTTATTTATCGAAAGCTTTAAACGGTCGATAGGCGCAAATTGAATTTGGGGGGCCCCCGAAAGTATATTTTTAATATGGAACTAGGAAGGAATATGACACTACTTAAATAATTTTGAAAATAACTTATCGTTAGGTATACCTACATAGTTTTTTTAAACACATTCATCGTTAATATAAATATGCTCCCTAATGAAGGTGGTCGTTTTTTTAAAATTTTTTTTTAATTCGAAATATATCTTTATTTTTTAGTAAATTAAAACTATAAGGGTACAATTGCTAGTGTCGTCGTCAGTATTATTTAAATAAACGTATTCTAGTCCATCAAACTGTTGTTCAAACTTTTGCTTCAAAGAAAATGAAAACAATGAACGCTTGATTTATTATTCAATTTGCATCAGCTGCTTTAGTAACGCGATGCTAGAAGTGAATAATTAATTATTATTTAACTGAACACTGACATCGACTCGTTAGAATTATTATAACTCGTCGTATTTTAATAATATTCGTACATTTTAATAAATAAAATTAACGGTCACGATATGCTTCTTGGGACAGAGAAAAATTCATTGTAATACTGCAACTATTTACGCTAAATTAAATGTAAGAGTCGAATGAACGACCGCAACGTTGCATCTCCATTGTTTCCTAAAGAGTTGTAATTTTACGCTATTTTTTTTTAACTTAATGCAATGTTAATATTTACACTACGTTTAACTTTGTTAGTAACAACCGGGCTTGGCAAGAACCATTTAAGTAGATACAAATTATGCACGGCGAAAAGATTAAAAGCTAACGGAACATTGTTTGTGTATTTTAAGACATTATTTAATTAAGTTAGAATTATTTTACCTATACTTATAACAAAATTTGACTCCTTGGTTTTTGATTATTCTCTATTCAAGATGTTACGCACTTAAAGCAAATCTAGAAATAATTAACTATAGAGTCATCGATAAATTTTACCAACGACGTAACGAAGGCGAAAATAGGCGCCCGCCACGGGTGCAATTAGGTTTGGGGGCGCAAAAATGTAAAAAAAATAAATAAATAGGTAGATCTAAAAGTCAGCTATTTTATATTGTTTTTTTAATTTTTTTGTCATTTTTGGGTTAAGGGGGCGCAAGTTAGACGCTTGTCACAGGCGCTTCGTACCCTCGTTATGGCGTTGAATATTACCTACTTTATTTGATATAATCAACAAAATTAACTTAACATTTTTATTCTGGGGTACAGATACAAAGTTAGTGATTGTAAATTTCTCATAGAACTCAACCTGCCCTATAATTTTTTGCCGAGCACCAATTCTATCGTATAAATGACTTCTCTAGTGATTCTGGTTTTTTGACCTTTGAAGTTGTAATTTTATGAAGTTTGTGCCCATATAAAAGTTGTAGAGTACATCGAGTTATAACCTGGTGTCAACGAGATCATTAGCATCCCTTTTTTGTCCCTTGTTTTTCAAGCTACCGAAATGGAACTCGGCGCAGTTAATAAAGACGCAAAATAAGATATTTTGACATGATGTGTGATTTTTCGGACTTTCGGTTTGGCCGAAAACGACCCCAATTTTCGCATATTATTGCATTTTTGTGATCCTGGATGAATTCTGAATAGGTTACCACAATTTTGGCTTGAAATATTTAGATTATTTTCTATTTAATATGATAATTACGAAAGTAGTTAATGGGTTTTTTTGAGTTGAATAGTGAATGAATTTTGGATTTGAGGATATCGTTGGATTGATTTTCGAAAACTTTATTTATTTAACCTTGTGCTGTTGGATGGTGTCATTTGAAAATTCTACTTTACGGCAAAAATTAATTTCGACAAATTTCAATCTTGATTAGAAATAAAGTTTGTGTTTTTCCGTTATTTCTTAGGTTATTTGAAATAAATCGCAGCTCTCTAGATTAAAATTTAAAATTTGTTCTCAAAATATTAAGTTGTCCTAAAAACTCGCCAAAATCTATGCTAACCTATTCAAAATTCACTCACGATTACGAACATGCAATAATATACAGGGAGTTCCATTTGGAAATCGAAAATTGTTGTCACTTCCGGTCATCCGGAAGTCCGAAAAAATCACACATCATCTCGAAATGTGGTATTTTGCGTCTTTTTAACTGTGCCGAGTTCCATTTCGATAGCTCAAAAAGCAAGGAACAAAAGGGGAATGCTAGTGATCTCGTTGACATCCGACATAAAAACTACAGTTCTAACAATAAGTATAAGAGCCATAAATTGAAGAACTTTGATTGTGAGTGGGGGTGCCAAATAGTTTTTTTTTTAACTTTTTAAGTTTCCAAGATAAACGTTTCGAAGTTCAACTAATAGACCTTTAGATCGATGGTTCACCATAGTTGTGTCTTCGTTTCACTGTGATGGTACCCAAATTTTTCTACTCTAAAATATCAACTATCTTTCGACTAACATCTTTAAATTTTCGCTGCAACACTTTTTAAGAGTTAAAGGCGAATTAAAGCTGACCTAAAAAATCGGCCTTCGGGGGCTGCACTTCATATTAAACAAAAAGTTGTAGAGCAACTCGAGTTCTACAAGAACAAATGCAATTTTATTCGAAAAATTCTGACAATCGGCGCCAATTTCATACATTATGTACTTGTTGTGTGCCATGCCCTTGTAAATGTAACGAGGGTAGTAGACGTGGCGCGATGAATTTCGAAGCCGTAGCTCGTTCGCTGAAAAGTGATCGATGTAATAATGGAAGTTTCCAACATGAGTCGTACGTGTTACGAGTGATCACTCACATAATCGAACTCTTGGGAACATATTTTCGTTAACACGGTTATCGTTCATTGTCCTAACCTAAAATATTTTATTGTCTATATAGACCATAAATATTTCACGATGGGATTAACGAGTTAATCAGTTTTATATCGAGTTTCGGGTACAAATTAAAAACGTGCGGAGCGCTCAGTAGTAAAATAAATAGCGTAAATAAGCAGTTTGGCAGTAACTTAATTACGTATCCATTTCAATTTGTAAATAAACTTTATAAACGTCAATAAATGTTGCAACATCGACGACTTACGATTATTGATGTGATAGCTTTTTTTATAATTTCTAAATTGTTTTCGAAAGACAGTAGTCCACAGGGTGTTCTAGGAGAAACCTGCCGAACTTTAGGGGCGTGCTTCTTAAGTAATTTTAAGCAAAAAAATTATATCAACGTAAGTCCGATTCGAAAAAATTGGTTGTTAAAAAACAAGTTGTGCAATTATAAGAAGCAGAGGCTTTGGAAACAATTGTTAAATAGTGTCAGTCTTTGTTATTTTGTTACAAGTCAACATGGCTTGTATTTTTTTATTATTTTAAACGTGCCTTCGAAGTTAGCCAATCGAGAATATGTAAATATTCATTTTATTAATGGCAATCCTAGAATTCGGGCCGACTTTTAAATATATAAGGTGTTATTTTTGATTTTTTTGCTTCGACTTTTCTTTAACAAGCCATAGCTTGATAACTTTCCCGATTCGGTTCTATGTTGATATGACTTTTTTTTGTTTAAAATTACTTAAAAAACGCGCCCCTAAAGTTTGGAAGATTTTTCCGGAACACCCTGTATAGTTATCAAAAAAAAATTCGATGCTTAGATTTTATGCGAGTAGATCTACTAGTGTAAAGGTGTTTTCAATTTACAACCTGGTAAAAATCTTAAATTGATCTTAAAATTTTCCCACGCATAACTTCGAATCGCACCTATATAGGTACAATTGGCGACAATTGAAAATTGTAGAACCAGTTTCGGCATTTAATTATGTTAGCGACGATTAAGTTCGAGGTCCTTTATGAGCAAATAATAGCATGTAGCAAATTACGTCCGTATAAATTACAACTCGTAATAAGAAGTTTAAGTTGTTTATTGCAATATACCTGCAATAAAATCAAATTCGGACAATGACTTATATTTTAGGGTTTTACACCTGCAGATTTTAAAGATGTCCCTTTTCTAATAAAAGCGTCTAAATTTCAAAATTTAAATTGTTTAAAATAATATAAGCGAAATAATAAGATAAAAATAAAAATGTCGAACCGTATTTACAAAATCTACGTGCGTTTACATTGTTTTTTAGAAATAATAGCTTTACGAGATGCGGTGAATAAAATTGATGTACAGTCGGTCGATTTGAAAATGTCGCACCTTCAACCTATAGATTCTCGTCTTTTAATTATTGTTCAGCCTTTTATTGCGTTCAGAACAGTGCAGTTTATTAACCTTAAATTACATTACTGTCATAATTTCGTTTTAATATTAGTTTATTGAAGGTGTTATGCTTTTAACCAATTAATATAAGAGAGAATTTTTCGAAGCAACGTTTTCGAAGAAAATTAATTCTACATCAAACTGGAAACTCTGTTCACTTGGAGTACTCGAGATTTTTTAGATGACGGTAGTCGCACAGAAAATTTTACCGCGCATTTATAAATAATATTTGAATATTAAGATAATCCTATTTTAACTACTTTGTTAGTATAACGCGCTTACGCCACCGAAAATCTCTGTAAACCGCCACAGTTTGGCATTTTCGTTTATTTATTTATTTTTTTGAGATAGTACTTTAAACAATACTTCCGTCCCATTAGTCTTGAATAGGATAACGTTGACTCGCGAAAGGACAGATATTTGCAAAAATAACATGGAAGAAAAACAAATTGTTTTAAATTACACGTTACCCGACGACTTCGAAAGATACGAACGGTTGTTCTTGAAAACTCAAGGTCCAATATAATGAAATTCCTGTTTGAAATGTTTAATTTAATTTCAAATTAATCTGCAGTCCTTTGTGCGTTTCTTATAAGTTGTCGACCCCTCGGCGTTATAATTTTTTTAATTAAGCAGTAACGCAAATCTTGCGGTTTTCCAATCGATCAAATTTTACTTTAATAATAAACAGTGATTAATTTGAATTTTAATTTGGAAACTAACTAGATTCGAAAATAGGTACCTAGGTGCCTGATAGAAAATAAAAAAAAAATTAAATTAAATTTTCTAAACAACCCCTCGAGTACTTGTTTGCTAGGCGTTTCGCGCCGATGCTGGTATTCTCGAGTATTCAATCACATCAATCGAGAACGTTCTGGAGACGAGTCACTCTCTGGACAAGTTCCGCTACGAACGTGTTTAAATAGGCGGTAACGGCTCAGTTCCAATTAATTATGCAGTTGAAATTCTTTAAAGCGGATAAACGTGGTGAATTTTTCGATTAGTAAAAATTCGCGCTCGGCGACGTTCTCTTTATGTGTAATGCATTTGTAAAACCATAAAACGAAACATTTTACGTCCGCGATCTTCGCATTACTTTCTTTAATCACATAACTTGGGTTTTCCTGTTAGTTATACATAGGTAAATCGTAAATTCGAAAGGAAAATTAAAATCCAAACGAACAAACTTTATTTTCAACGTATTAGATTCGCGTTTCTTTTACATTAAAACGCCTTATTTTCAATTAACACTTTTATGCAGCACACGACGTCAGATTGTCGACTTTTACTCAATATAACGTTAGCTCTGATTATACCGAAAGGAAAAGCTTGCACTGTCAACTTGTTGAAATTGATTTGTACATTGTGAACGTGATGGCGCCCCTAAAAGAATATCGCGCATAAACATTTAAATACGAAAACTTCAAAGATCAACAGATCAGTGCAAAATAAACGTAGGTAAGTTTGTTGCAAAACACTTGGCGTTTCGGTGTTATTTTTTTCTAAAAAAAATTCCATCTCGCGACTTATGCAGATATGTATCTTCAACTGTACAATTTTATTAGTACAAACACATTCAGAAAAATCGGTGGAAAAAATCGAATTTTTTTTACTAGATTTTAACAGATGGTGCCTATGCTTTAGGTGCACAAGACAGTCGGAATAACGTATTTTCACAAAAGGTGTGGGTTACGCCCTTTTTACGAGGGGGTTACGATATGTAGGTTTATTTTCCGCTGGTCTATCGATTTCTGAAGTTTCTTTATTTAAAATTGAATTGTCCTGTTGAGAATGTTAATTTTAACTGCACTCACTTGGTGGTCATTTTTACTTCGTTAATCCTTCTGTTTGTGATTTATGTCGGTATGTACTTACTTTGCGAATAGGACATAAACCCGGTGTCAGTTGAGCCGATCTTTCTATATCGTACGCGAGTTCGCCAATATATTTGTGAATAGTATCGCATGCCCGACGTTCGGTGATGTTAAATAGGTTTATATATTTTTGACCGACAAAAACTTCTCCCGCGGCAGTGAACTGAAAACGAGACGCCCTTATATTATATTCGTGATCGTTGCAATATTTTTCTGAAAATCTTACGTATAAACTATTATCCAAGGGAATAGACATTGTGGCGTTACCGTCCATAAAATAATTTTCTCCAACTTCACGGAACGCAGTGTAAATTTTAATCGGATAATTAAACGTAGGATCACAAAATTCATAGTTTTTTATGTGAAAATTAAGCGAAGTACTACTTACCTACAAAATAGAAATAATTAATAGGAATTTAGGGTCGCGTTAAAAATTAAAAATGTACTTACGATCAACCGAAGGAAGAATAACCACGCAGATACGAACTTCATAGTTGCACAATGTCGATATGTACGTTCTCAACTCATTAACTGGTTTTATTATATAGTATAAAACAGCACACGAAGATAAACATCTAAATCGGATTATAATTATTCTACGAGAATTAGTTGAAAAACAATCAGACTTATACCTATAAAAGTTATAAGAAATTCCGTCGTCAAAATGTTACAGTCTTATTTTATTTTACTCGAGGAGTACGTTGTCGCATAATTATATCTTCGATTGTTCAAGGTAGCGCTGCAATTGCGTAGTATCTTTTTTTTGGCATTATTTTAAACTTAATCTAATCCACTTACTTTTTTTCGTTGACCGATTGTGAGTCTGGAAATTTGAATGCGGGTAGGCTCCTCGTTATGTCGGAAGTTTTGTAGGGTTCGTTCGGAATTTGTCGTCAAAAACTATCCGTAAATACTTACTATGTTTTGAACATGGCCGGCATGTAATTAAACACTAGTATCTGAGATACAGGGTGTTAAAATTTACGAATAGAATAGTACGTATCTTGGTAACACAGTGATTTACTTTTATTTACCTTTATTTATTTATAGTCTAGATATTTACTTTATTTAGTTTTTTTTATTTATTCATGAATCTGAGAGAAAGAGTAGACTGTATTCAGAAGGTCCTTTTCTCGGTAATTTGGTTCCTGGTGAAGTTGTAATGGGTGTTTAACTTTTTAGTGATACGCGGGCATTATCAGATGTATGAACGTGTTTAACTGCTGTAGTATCTTGTTATAATCACTTAGTATTTCATATATTAAATTATAAAAACGTGTAGTTTGTCATTTCTTCATTACTTTGCAAGTAATTCCGGACCTGTTCTATGCGTATCGGGTAGTGTCATTTTATCGAGATTATGCAAAAATGATTATCTATTTAAACGCCCGCAGTTGTCATTTCTCACTTTGTTTTACTGGAAAAGCGAGTTTTTTAGTCGTTCCGGACTTGTTCTGAACGTTCTATCTCTAAACGTTCGAGTCAAAATTTTGCCAAAAAAGAATACGCGAATTCGCAATTTCGCAAAAATTTTAAATCGCCGGAAACGCGCTTAGTTCGTCATTTATTGGTTTGTTATTCTAGAAAAACTACTAAGGGATTTTTTTGAGATTTCGCAAAAATTTTAAATCGATTAAAAACGTGTAGTTTGTGATTTCTTTGTTTGGCATATTAGGTGCTTCCAATGATTTACTTTTTTTTGGCTTTTATTTACTTTAAGTTTGAGAAATATTTATTTACTTTTTTTAATGGGGTGTGTCGCTGGAAGCCCTGTGGTAACGAAGCATTTTCGAACTTACGTCTATATGGGTTTTATCTTATCTTGATGCTTACTAGTTACTTCTCCAAAGTTTGGAAACGGTACTATGAATTAAGTGTTTCCATTTAACGCACCCTTAATGGGCATGAAATCGGATTTTGTTGTTTATCTCGAAAACGATGCGTCGCGCGATATAAACGCAAATGGTCTTATTTTTGCAAAATACACTGAAAATTTTTAAAATGCCGTCAATTTAGCAAAAAATTCATTAGTTTATTACAAAAAAGTGTTTGATTACATGCTCTCCATCACATCTGAAAAGTAGGAATTTCGTTATTCTGAAACACCCTGTATAGAGAGGGCGCGCGGACTTATAGAACGACTGATACGATCGTCTAACGTTCATTATCTAATAATAAATTCAACGATATTAACGAACTAAGGGATCGAGATGCGTGGTTAATTACGTCGGAGTGATCAAATTTTGTTATAAGTGTTAGGGCTAAGACGGTCCTATGTAAATCGAAATTCTCCGTAATATAAGTACCCACTAATACATAGTTATCGCACCGAAACCGATAATTGTACAGAATGTTTTTTAATCTGCCCCATTTTTAATATATTTATTAGTTTTTGTGGCCTTCTTACAATTCATGTATATACGTATATAGTGTTTTTGTTTAAATAAATAGCTTCACATTCGATTTCCACTTTGCTTCGCGCTTTCCCTTTATAGATATTTCACTCATCTCGTCTTACAGGTTTAAAATCACTATTAAAGTAATCATAAAATAATTTTGCGTGTTTTGCAACAATATATCGACGCGGTTTTTCCAAAAGGGCGTAACCCACAAAAAGTAAATTTTACAGGAGAGCACATTTTATGTCGCCGCGTAAGCTATAACAAGATACGTTTCGCGGAAATATAAATCGATTTTTCCGGTGAAAAAATCGTAATGTTGTTACTAGATTTTATCGGACGTGTCTTTGCTTTAAATGCGTAAGATAGTCGGAATAGCTCATTTTCACAAAAAGTGTGAGTTACGCCCTTTTGGAAAAACGTCATCGATATATACCTATACGTTATCCATACACGTTTCAATAGTTTTACAGTTCTAATAAATTGTCTTTTTTTGATATCATATCTAATATCAGGTAAATCATCAATAGAAATATGTCACTTTTCAACTACTGTACTGTAGTTTTAATTTATAAAATAAATACAATTTTAATACAAATACAATTATTCTACTATAATATTGACCAACTTTTAAATTTCTTATAATTGAGTAATTGATTAATTATCGAGACTCTGTTCGGATTACTGGGAGTTCGGAGTAGCGCAAGTTCGGTTTATCGAGATTGCACTGCAGTTCTTCCTACAGGCACAACCCGAACGCGATCATAATTAATACGGTATTGGCGGAATACGTGATCGGTTTCTTCGTTTCGATTGCGGAAATTGAAGAACGGGCTCGTTTTCATTTAACTCGACTTTAATCGGGAACTCGTTAGTCACATTAGTTTGCGTGACTCTAAATTTTATTTACACGTATCGATCATTGAATTGATCACTACGTTTGATCTTATTTTATAACATTTTGCAACGTTATCGGACGATCTCTCGAAAAAATAGGTGCTATGCTAATTGTGAGATGCGATCAGATTTGTCATTGGACCTAAGGAAAAACTGACGCCTTTAGATTTGTGTACCGCAAGGCATTTTTGTATTTACAATATACACATAATATGGGCGATAACGTTATGATAATCGTAATTGAGATAACACAGACAATAAAAATAAAATAATGCATAAGCACATAACGTTCACCATACGTGAAAGATATCAAGCCGAGCCGCCTAATGAGTTCATAATTCAATTTTTTATGTTGAGCAAAAGTGATTTATGTTAATTTTGTATGCGATAACCTTGAAATGTTATAAATAGATTATCCTTGGAACGTATATTTTACTGGATGCTTTATTATCATCATTATGACGTTGGAAACATTCTTCGGCAAACTTTTAAGGTAATCAAAATACCAAATATGGCTACGAATTTGTCCCTTACCGGTAGAAAATGAAACGCACCTATAATTAGTAGATAGGTATATTACTGTCAAACTTCCAAAAAGTCCACCTACTTACCTCGAGATCGTTGCCCAAAGGAACGTTTAAAGTAACATTAGCGTCCAAAAATGTTTCCTGTCCACTTCGTCGAAATTTTCAATAAACTTTAATGGAGTAGTCAGTTGCGGGATCACTCGTTAGCGTAAATTAACTAAATTCATGCAGGTATATCGACGGAATTGATAAATTATAAAACAAAACTTATAGAAACGTTCTTCGATAATAATAATAGCAATCAAAATAGTTGAAGCACACACTTCAGCGCGATTCAAAATTTCAAGTGCTCATACTAAATGATACAATAACAAAATAATTGTTTTCGTGTTGATACACTATTTAAAATTACCAATATAATATAATTTGTTTAATTATCTTGTGCGCCGATCTAAAACTTAAATATAGATTATTTATCCGATAACAATAATTTGCTATTAGTAGTTGAAGGTTGTTAAATAATGATTATTGCAATTACAATAAAATTTAGTTACGTTTCCCAAGTTAAATAGTGGGTAATTAGTGAAATAATTAAAATTATAGATATGTAGGTGGGTATACTTATTAAAAAAACAACGCCGCACTATGGGGCAAAAAGGCAAATATCATCTCAAAATTCAATATTGTCAAGTATGTTGTAGAAGTAAAAGAAAAATTAATTATAAATCATTGAAATTTATATTTTTTTGATCTGTGATTATATTTGTTGTAGGTCTTTCCGTTAATTTGTTATAAGGCCTCAAAGTTGAACATTTGCAAACAACAGATCTATTGCTACATTTTACGCGAAACTTTGAACTCCTATTATAATGTGTTATGGGTTGAATCTAGATATTATTTTTGTTTTATTAGCTTAAAAGAATATCTATTTGCTATGTAAAGGCCTAATTTGGGTTTTTTATATTTAATAACTGTTTCAAGTGAAATTGAGAAGCACAAAGATTTAATTGTCTACAATTATAAACTTGCATTAGACATTTAGTAACTAGCGCTTTTTACCGATGTCTAGAAATTGTGATTTTTATATTTGTCGAAGTGTCTACTTTAAGAATCAGCAATAAAATCTTGCACCAACTTGCACCTTTTTAAAATTGTAGGTTTTTAACAAAGCGCTGCGTAATAAAAGTTCAATAAGAACAATTAACTTCGAAAAATATTATTTTATCTGTGGTCGTGACGAGATTATAATTTGTATATTTGTCAATATTTTGCATATATTTTGCACCGGTTTCTTTTTATATTTATCGTATATTTAACATATACAGGATTGGGCAAAATGAGCGGAACACCCAATTTCTGGCTTTATTAGGAGCTGGACTGAAAACTGACCTTAAGAAAAGTTTTTGTATATTTTATTTAATATTTAATGACGTTTAGAGATTTTTGTTATCTGTCATATTTTTCAAGCTATGATATCATTGGATGTTCAAAAAATGCCAAACTTGTTATCCGAAAAATATTAATATCTTAGTAATTTTAAATACCAACCTACATTTTTCTCAATGCTATTGCATTGTACGTTAGAGTCAGGTTGTATTTACTTTCCTATATCTAAATGTCAGTTTTAGAATTATTTTGGAAAATGTATTAACTCTCTCGAAATTTTATTATATTTCATCCGGAATTATTTTGTTAAGTTAATGATTTATAATAAAAAATATTTTCCTAAAATGTTAAATTTGTACATGCATAAATATCTTAAAAATGTAGTTATTTGTAACACCCTGCAGCTATCAATTTTTTTTTAACAAAACATGAAATAATTCCAAACGGGCTAATTTCAGAGGCAATATTTATCGGAACAAAAAGTCGTACGATTATCTCGGAAATACAAATCGATAATAAAAATTAGGGTGTTGTTCCATTTAAAATAATAGCCGATGATATCATAACTTGAAAAATATGACATAACGAAAATCTCTAAACGTCATTAAATATTAAATAAAATATACAAAAACTTTTCTTAAGGTCCGTTTTCAGTCTAACACATGATTAAGTCAGAAATTGGGTATTTCGCTTATTTTGCCTAACTCTGAATAAATAAATTCAAATTCAATTTAGGTAGGTACATAATAATACCACTAGTAGATATACCGTTAAGTACTACTGCCAAACAATTGTCTGTGTAATATAATTTCAAAATGAAAGAAAATTTAAATAGTGATTATTAAGAGAGCATTTTCCCTACGCTTATTGTTATATTTCTAATGTAATATTTAATAAACACTGTATAAATTATAAAACTACATTTATTCAGTAGCGTACATTTCAAATTTCACTTCGACATACGTTTTACTGTTAAAGTTATTAAATTTTGAGATGATATATACCTGTTCGTCCCATAGTGCGCCGTAACGAGGCCGTGGCGAAAGGTTTGGGGCGCATAAACGTAAAATACATAAAAACTAAAAATAAATAAATAGATATAAAAGTTCACTATTTTATATGGCGTTCTTAAAATTTTGTAATTTTTCAGTTAAGGGGGGTGCAAGTTAGACACTTGCCACGGGCGCTTAAAGATCGATTTACCTAAGGCCTGTCCAAATCTATATGCAATTCACGTCATCAATTGTCTATCAAAACCGTAATATGAAATTTCCTAACAGTTCTGTGTAAAAATGGTACGATAATTTAAAAAGTAATTGGTAATACAAAGACCTCTATCCGACCGCTACCGATATCTGCGTAACTTGCATTCTTCGACATATCCGCATGTTGTTATCTTTATCTAACACGTTGACAACATGCTTCGCGTCCGTATGTCTATTTTGCGGCGTATGCGTACAAGAAATATATCAGAAATGCGACGCTGCCAAATATTTTATGCCCATTCTAAAGCACGTGTTGCGCCTTAGTATGTGCAGGGAACCACCGCGAAATATGGGCAAAGAGATTTAATTTAGTAACCCATGTTGAGAAGAAACGGCAAGAATGTGGCCAATTACTGCCATTAAATGCAGTTCAAAAGGTATATAGCGCGTCCACCGCTACTACACGCAAGCCACGTGCAGCAAGTGCAGTTACTATTGACCCTGCAACCAAATGCAGACTACGAGTTAAGTTATTATTTTATGAGATGTATTCCGAATGTAAGTTGATGTAATAACTTGTAATAGTGGTGTTATCGTATCTTATTGTGTATAGGGATGAATGTAACGCCGAACTCGTTATTGACAAAACTGAGGGACAAAGATTTTTACGATGGAGGTCGAAGCAGCTTGGCAAAAATCCTAGATAACTGTAGTGTATTATAATAGGAAGGAGCTGTAATACCAACTAGGAGCAGATCAAGGTTATATTTTGTGTGTGTAAAAATGACAAATATAATAACCAATACAATTTTAGCAAGATATTTGTATTATTAATATAAATACATAACAATAACTTGGGGTTTAAGTGGAAGAAAGACTGTAATCGTAGAACAATATTTGAATTGCATCATATCGCTATGACACGAGTGAGACTTTTACAAGAATATGGGGCAATATGTGTGTATTTAAACGAAACGTGGATCTTTAAAAAGAGTTCCACGATCAAGTCGTGTTAACATAATACTGTAAAAAGGTGGAAAGAATGGAAAAGGTAATTTAGAAACATATTGTAGTGATTATTCTAATGTGTCTGTTACTTTGTATGTATATTATCATAGTACATACAGGAACAGTAAATGGGTTTGTACCTGAGGCAAAATTTACAATATTGGTTTGATTTTGATATATTTTGGTAGTTATATAATTGATACATGTAACTGTACTTGTAATAAAACTGATATAAATTGTACAATAACACTTTATTCTGCTATTCCTAATCGTCATTAGTCTGGTTCTGTTTACAAATAACCTACATGCATATGTTTGGAATAATACACATGTAAACAAGTTACACGGAGTTTTAGTATTACATGAATTATTATAAAAGACCATGCATGACCATTCAAAGATTTACTGCTTTATATTAGTTATATAACGTTCAGTGGTACACGTTATCTTGCTTTTGTACTGTAAATGTGAGCTTCCTGTGTACATACGTCTAACATGTGCATGTCTAACATTGTCGCTGCAAAAGCACAGTACACTTATTCAGGAACGCAATATGTAATCTAACAAGCGGTTATCAATGATTCTCGATTGTCGTCGGCCATTATGTATTTCATTTCTTTTCCATGCTCTGGTTAATTAACGTGTGTAATTATTACTCGCTGAGGTGTCTTGCTTTCGTGTTACATTAATTCACTATGCATTCATGAACTTTCTGCATGTTGCAAGACTTCAGTTTGTAACAAGTGAAGATCCGATGGCTTTAACCTCTACATACGATCACCCTGAAACAAAATGCATTGCAATGTTTGTCGGTAGGAGAAGCAGTCGCTCGAGTTAGTGATAAAAGTGTCAATTATTATCAATAATATTGATTTGTACTTACATGTTCTGGTTTATCAAAGGTGACGATTGAGGTTCTACTATAATTGCATGAATACAAGACAGCCCATCACCCCGAAAGTAACTCGTCTACCTAAACATCAATTCAATTATTGTATTATGTTTACAATGATTAGGACCTACGTACCTTGTTCTAATGAATTGTATTAATCTTTCTTTGGCATGTAAACAACAAGTGTAAATAACACATCGGAAAATCCACACTGCGCACTTATTAAAATCATATTACAGTTAACACAATAACAGCTACAATTTGCAGTAACGGATTGTCTGTATATCGACTAATAATTTGTATCGAAACTTTAGCATTGTTTACGAATGTGAAAATTTGAGGTTAGATCTTTTGTTTACAAGCGTTAGAACAATCCGACATCACTGCCTGTGACGTCAGCATCTAGTAACTTTTTATTGATGACGTGAATTGCATATAGATTTGGACAGCACATATATAACTTCATCTAGAAACGTTTATGGTACGGTTTGTTGCTCCCGTGCATTTCTATACATTTTCTTTATTAAAATTTCGGTTGTATTAAACAAATAAATTATTTATGGTCAGTTTTGCAATGTTCGATTAAATCGAACCGTCGGCCAATCGGTATGTAAACAATTGTCCCTAATGACCATTTCGGTAGTGATGATGGCGATTGAAAAACCATCCTTAAATTTAGGATTAAATTGTTATGGTTGTGATTGTTTTTAATTATCTAACTCTTAGCGAGCTCTGGCGGTGCCTCGCAGTTGAATTCCACAAGTCCAGACGATCTTCAAAATAAGCTTGTATAATAACATCTCATTGACCAGGGATAGTTTTCATTTTCGACCAATGATCTTAGTTGGGTTAGTTAACATTTGGCTTAGTTTGAGTCCTGGCTGTTTACGTTTGGTAAATACTTATACGTTTTTTTTTGCGACAGACGACGGTCCAAATGCATGTTGAGATATTTGGCATCTTCAACTTGTGGAAGTTGGCAGTTGTTGAGTGGTAGAGTTGTTAGATTCATTGTCCTTGAATTGTTACGATGGCAAGCAAAGTTTTTGACGGATCGAGTTTTGAATTTTTACCTGGACCAAAAATGTTAATTTTTTGAACCTCCCTCTTAATAATCGAGGAACAGTTTTTTACGTTAAGGTTTTCGATTGAAAACTTAATTCGAAGACATTTTTTGAAACCCGAATCTTTTTCCGAAACCTTTACAAAATGATCGCAGCGACACCTCGAATTAGAAAGGACGAGTATAAAATTCGGGGTTAAGAATCGAGGAAACGAGAAGGAACAATTGAAAAACTACCACAAGTATCGTCCAACGAAATTTTATTTCAGTTACAAAACGGAATTTTTGGGCCAACGTTTTGAAACAAGTAACGACACTCGAGTTTTGTTTATTCGTGATAATAGTGGCCAATCGAATCGTTCCAAATGGGAAAGATTGCAAGGTTATCTTGTTGTAATTCATCGGCAAATCGTTCACGTGGAAATTTCCCTAAATTAAAAAAAATTTAGGCTATGTCGTTTTCATTTCGTAACGTATTTGTACTTTGCGAATGGGACATAAACCTGGTATCAGTTGCGCTGCCCTTTCGAAGTCGTAGAGCAGCTCGCTTAAATGTTTCTTCAGGCTGTTGCATGCGTGGTCGTCTTTAAAGGTAAATATCCGAACGTAGTTTTTTCCAACGAGTAACTCGCCAATACTATGGTACTGGAAAATTGGAAATACGACCGATACTTCGCTTCGGTTCGATTATGAGAAAATTTACGTGAAGGTCATCGTCGAGTGGGATTTTAAATGTGCCATTAGCATCGAGAATTTGCTCTTGATCAACTTGACGAAACGTGGCGAACATTTTGATAGCATAATCGATTTTGAGATCCCACAATTCGAATTTTTATGTTGAAGTTGAGTCGAGCATAGACTATCTAAAAAAAATACGTTGGCATAAATTTAAGTAAACATTTATCACGATATAGATTTCTAAATTTATCTCACAAATAATTGTGTTAGCATCAGTAGCAGTTTGAATGCGGAATTCATGTCGCCATCAAGTCATACGTACACTAACTAAAATTATCTTACCTCCACGTAAGTATTGTTATTTGCTTGACAAATTTGTTATATAAACAGGAAATAATGATAATATCTAAAAAAAAACAATAATGTACTAAGGAATATTACAATGTAGTAATATGCGTTAGACATATTCTATAAAAGTCATTAACTTACCTATTGTTTTCATAATAATGAAATCGATTAAGATCATGTCGATTTCTATACGCTGATAAAGGTAAATAAAAATACATTGGGATCAAATACATCATTTAAGGGATTTTTACGAGTTAAATAAAAAATTAAAACAAAATAAAGTTGTTTATTCTCTTCAGTTTTTTTTACATTATGAAAAGTGACAATAGATAGATAGATAGATAGATAAAAAGCTCCAATCAGAACGTTTATTTTTAAGCGCCAATATTTAAAAACTTTTAATTGTATTTCGAGTTAAATTTTTTAATTTAATCTATTCTTTAATAATTGACACGATTTGTTAAACATACAATTACAACCTACATTACATGTAGGTATACTGTCACATGTTCCCTCAAATTACACTATCAGATCTGTAGATATCAACAAGTATATCGCTTGAATAAATTGCAGTTGGTAGTTTTAAATTCAAATGTAATGTAATAAATATCACTGCGTCCTGTTTTACGGCATTATTTCACGTTCAATTTTTGTAACGTCATGAAGTTTATGATTATATTATTGTTGTGGAATCAAATTTTCGTAAGTTTTTCTCTGATGTAGTTTTATAATTTATCGATCCTACCGAATATAAATTTTAGTTCATTAACGCTTACGTTAATTTTATCGTGAAAGATTTTGGGATGTGCGACCCCACATTTAACTATCCGATCAAAATTTATGCCACGTTTCGGCAGGTCGGACGGGAAACATTTTTCGATGGTAATGCTACGTTCACCGTTCCTCTTGATAACGATATCGATGTAAGTAGGTTCTTTATAATATTTCGAATAATAAGTATGTGTAGGCATATCATCTTATTTAGTACCAGGCCGCAGCCAATTTAGTATTGGGAGAGCAATCCATACCTTTGTTTCGTATGAACGATCGACGAGCATGTAATGGTGTTCATAAATATTTCGGCGAATTTATCTATGATATCGAAAGGGCCGCTCAGATAACACCCGGATCGTGCCCTATTCGTGCAGTAAGTTTACAATCACATAGCGACAATTACTTAGGAATATGTAACAATTTTTTTATTCATCCTAAAAGTTTGCTACATAACATGATAAATAGTGGTTATCTCCAATAATAATTTGTAGGAATATGTATAATTTGTTTAATTTTTTTTATTCTTAGTTATGGTAGTAGAAATTTATATGATATTGGCACGCAGAATGTATAGCGTTTTTAAACCTTTGAACGGTTCTATTTCAAAAACTATTCGATTTAGATATAGCTTATCCAAACCTATATAATGTTCACGTCATCAACAAAAAGTTACTAGATTGTTTATTTGTAATTCGGTTTAAAGTTTGGAAAGTGACATATTCTATAGATGCTTTACTTGCACACATATCAGATGGTATAAAGAAAGACTATAATTTATTAGAACTGTCAAAATACGAGGTACAAGGTGACAGCACTGTGTGGAACGTCATCATCTAATAACCTTGTATCGATGACGTGAACATCGTATAGGTTTGGATGAGCTATAGCTGAATTTTGTCATTTTCTTCAGTTTTTTATAAGCTTTAATTTGATGTGTTACGATGTTATGTTACTGAAACTTTTCTTGTTTTAAAATAATCCAAAAACATAAGTCTTTTGAATAATCAAAATCAAAAAAATCGAAAGCTTTAATTTTTGTTTTGGAAAAAATATATGTTTATACACTAATTAAGAATATATGTGCTCATTCGTTAATTTCTTCAAGATTCAAAATTCGTCATTGTTTATTTCTTTTTAATTTATTTTACACTTTGTGACAACGACAACAATCAAAACGATGCCGATGATCTGATAAATTGAGCGGATGTTTCGCGAAGTTGCGGATACTCAAAACTTGACCTTGTTAAACCAAAAAATATGCAGAATTTTATGGTAGTCATCGCTAAAATCCACAACTCAAAATTCGTTCCAAAATTATTACTTATTTTGCCGATTTAAACTATCGGTACTTTTATTTTAAATAAAACAATTCCATAACGAAAACACCTTTAATACTCAATAAAAAGATTGCGAAATTTCTCATCACGTTTAACACTAAAACTAGTACTTTTGTGTACGGGGTGCTTGATGCGAAAGGGCTCTATTACCTACATAGGAAGGATAGCATCGCAGTATTTTTGTTTAATGGCATAATAGTCGAGTTACAATAATTAATTACTTAACTACATAAATTAGTGTATTTTTGTAGAGTAGCTCTCGCAGATTTTATAGGTAAAAAACATACTTGTGTCTTTATTATCAACAAACGTTCAAGGTATCTAATAAACATATTGGGTCTTATGAGTAAAATGGAGCAATATACTGCAATTATTCAGTTCATATAAATAAAAGTACTCGCGAGTACTTTAATTTATTATATGAGTAAAACAGTTTAAAAAAAATTGAAGTACAAACATTTATTCCATCATTTATAAGACCCTTTGTATGTATCATATCAACGGCGTTTTTGCAGAAGGACGTTTCCGTTTCACCGAAATACACATCGATTTTTCCGATTTTTGTCTTAGATGCATAAGATAGTCAAAATAACTCATTTTCGCAAAAAGTGTGTGTTACGTTCCTCTGCCCAAACGCAGTCGAATTATTATTGTAAGTGTACCATATACCTATGTACTTATGTATCTAAGTAATACATCCCCATCGTCATTGTAGTAGGTACTTACATACACGTTCCTCAATTAAATTATAATATTTACAGGGCCGTTACCGTGTTCATAATTTGTCCGTGAATTTTAATAAAGTGACCTTACAGGCGTTCCCATTTGGAAGGATTCGCGTCATGATAATGTTCAAGAAATCGACAAATATTATAGCTTGCATGAAGTTTACATTTGATAATTCCGACGAGTAATATGAAAATGATTTGTAGTATTACTTTTATGATATCTGAATAAACTGTGCAGCGTTTAATTTGAGATTATTTTAATTTAAATTTAACAGGTCAATTTTTACTTCAGCGCACCAAGCATTAAATAATACCTATAAAATAACACGATTTTTTGTCGAGATTATCGCCTAATTGTGCCAATTTCCGGATATGGCTCGCGATCGGAAATTTTTCGAACGGACCACCGCATACCATTTTGTAACAAAAACAATATTTTTTTATATACCTAATACAGTTACCTATTTAATTTCATAAAAAAGGTAAAATGATTTAGTTGTGTTTATTTAGGTAACATGTGTTTGTGACGTTATTCGTTAACAAGCCGGAGGGCACCTAGAACGGGACGTTACGTTATCATCGAACGCTGCGATATGCTCTCGGTAAAAAAATTAAAAAAATTAGAAATTTATGTAACAGCAACTACACAAAATAATACGGCATATAAATTAATATCAACAATGTAATTATTGAAAGATAATTTTAAGAATAACAAACATTAAATGGCGTTAAATATTTTGTGTGAATTTTGTTTCATTCATGTTCACGAATGCATTAATATACCTAATAAAACTTTTCGGCTCAAAAATGGGCGTTGAAGATTTTAAAAAGACGGTGGATCTTTGAATTTTCGTTCGAATTTACACTGAACGGGTTCAGGACAGTTCTGGATGTAGTCAAGTCGCCCATATCCTTGCAGTTTCTTTACAGTTTCTACCCAATATAAATTTTAGATAATTAACGCCTACGTTAATTTTAACGTAAAATATTTTGGTTTGTGCGACCCCACACTTAACTATACGAACAAATTTTATGGCACGTTTCGCCAGGTCGGACGGGAAACATTTTTCGATGGTAATGCTACGTTCACCGTTCCTCTTGATAACGATATCGATGTAAGTAGGTTCTTTATAATATTTCGAATAATAAATATGTGTAGGCATATCATCTTATTAGTACCAGGCCGCAGTCGATTTACTAATAGGAAAACAATCCGTACCATTGTTTCGGATGAACGATCGATGAGCATGTAATGGTTTGCACAGATATTTCGGCGAATTTACCTATGATATCGAAAGGGCCGCTCAGATAACACCCGGATCGTGCCCTATTCGTGCAGAAAGTTTACAAATATAGCAACAATTACTTAGGAATGTGTAATATTGTTTTATTCACCCTAAGAGTTTGCCATATGACATATGATAAATTAGTGAATACCTCCAACAACTGACACAAATATTATGTATAATTTATTTAATTTTTTTAATTGAGTTGACTTGGCGGAATTCGCAAAGATGCAAATACTCAAAATTTGGCCTCGTCAAACTAAAAAATAATAAAATGCGCAATTATGTTATGTCCATCGTTAAAATCTCCAACCTTGCGAATTCACCCGAGACTCGTTCCAAAATTACTACTCGTTGTCGCTTCTTAAACTATCAGCGCTTTTGTTTAAAATAAAAAAAAAATCAAAATTTTAAAATAGTTTTAATAACATAAAAAACATGAGAAGCTTTTGATGACGTTTAACATTAACACTATTTCTTCGAGATATGGGGTGGCGGTTGCCAAAGGGCTACCTATGTACATAAAACGGATAACATTAATTAATTAACTATAAATTAATTTATTTTAGTAGAGCAGCTTTCGGCAACAAACTTTCAAGGTACCTAATCATATCGTGAGTCTTATGAGTAAAGCGGAACAAAAGCTTTTACTACTTCAATTGACTGTACTATCTGGTAAAATAGTGGTGTCGCGTACCGAGTCGTATGGTATAGGTAACTCAAAAACCACTAAAAATTCAATCCCTTATTTTATGAAGGCGGAGTTAAACGTTTTTAACACTGGTACTTACATTAGAAATTAATTTGGACTCGTTTTTATAACTAGATATTATTTGCTAAACTAGGGGAAAGATAAGATAAGATAATTATCGGTAAATTTATTGTTTACATCAATTATACATAATTATGTAATGTTAGAATTTAATTAAATTGGTAAATATAGATATCTATGAGTATAGAATATTAGTATTCGATAAAAATATAAGTTAGTTAAATTAAATTAAATCACGTAGTTTTATTCATTTTATTTTGGTCAAAACTTTCAAGGAACGCGATCGGTAAACTTTTACCCTTCTTGTTTAAGCTATCCTGTTTGCAGGATGAAACGAAGGTTATTCATTGTTCTCGTTACCTGGTTAAGTGTTGTTAAAAATATGCATATTATCATTGAAATTTCTTTCTATATTACACTCGATGCAAAAATACATTTTGAATAAAATCGAACATTTTTTATTTATATATTTACATGTCGGTAGATATTTATACCTAATTAATTATGTATAATTTTTAATATACCTAGCTACCGTTATAATATTTTTCCCATCTTTATATCATTCACGCAATTTCCTAAGAATTTATTTTACTATTATTAAGTAAAATCTAAATATGCTTCTTGTTCTACGCATAACTAACTACCTTATGAATGCCAAACCGGTCACCGCTCGATGCTGTTGCGGGTAAAAAGCCCAGGTATAAAGGGAAATTTCGGGAAATGTAATTGCAACCTTATGTAAAATGGAAGACCACTCAGATGTGAATTTTTTGATATCAAACGATTCGTCTTAAAAAAAGAAGTATTTTACATTATTACGCCAAACTGTTAATGAATAGAAGAAACTTATAATGGTAAAAAATTCACTTATTTACGATTACAAGCTAACTAGCTTGATGGAATTCTTAAAGATTTATTTTTTCAGAAAACGAGAAATTCTGAAACTAATGTAATAAACGTTATAAGGTAGTAGTAAATTATAATAGATTAAAAATAGCTTATAATAAGTATGTAAAAATAAGAAGTTTTAATAAGATAAGTGTACTTATATTCAGTATTTATTTAAAAATGCAATCTAAACTTAAAGTTAATAATTATAAAAATGCCCACACTAAACATTAAAAAAAAAAATATTAAGTAAACACAATACCGACAAAATAGTTTCCCGATTAAACGTTAACGCCACAATAAACATAAAACTAAAAATATAGTTGTAAAAAATATGCAAAGTATTTATAGTAATATACATTATATAGTATAAAAAATTATAACTTATAATATTTTGTAGGTAATTAATGTTATCAATATTAATTTTACAAATGTTTCACAAAGGACCACGCACACTTTATATGGAAAAATAGGAACCACTCAAATCGATTTTTTTTATATCAATCGATTCGTCTTAATGTGAGGAATAATTATTATCATTGTGCCAATTTTGTTAATTTATAAATAAAGCCTTTAATTAAAGTCTTTAATTAACGCTCTTATGAGAATTTCGTGAGAGCAAAAGAAAACCTACTAAAATCAAATTTGTTTGAGTTCATAAATCGACTTTGTTATTTATTGCGGGGTACTTAACAACGACGGGTCGGTACGTACCTACTTAAACTGGCCTGAGATTTAAAACGATTGAAATAATTCTTTAAATAGGTATTGGCTTTGTGCACATTAAAAATGTATACTTAACTAAAAGATTATTTGTACCTATCTATAAAAAGATAATATCGATGGCGTTTTGTCAAAAGGGCGTAGCCCACACTTTCTGTTAAAATGAATTATTAAATTAAATGAAAAGACATAATCTGTTAAAATCTGGTAACAATATTTCGATTTTTTTCACCGGGAAAATCGATTTATATTTCCGCCAAACGTATCTTCTTATAGCTACACGACGACACAACATGTGCTTTCCGGCAAAATTTACTTTTTGTGGGTTACGCCCTTCTGGAAAACCTGCGTAGATATTTATATCAACTTGCTTTTACAATTGCTGTTATAATATAGTTGCTGTTGCTGTTTTACTCTATTTCCAATTAGCGTTAACAGCAACATTAACAAACAATTCAAATAAAAAACAAAACACATTCACGAATAACAAATCAATAAAAAAAATAATTCTTCAATATTCAAAATTGTGACTCAAATAAATAAATAATAAAATAATCCAATATAAGACAAAAATACACATAATGTAGCTGTTTATTTTTCTACCTCTATTGAAAATGTTCACCATAAAATATCTATAGGTAACTGCAAATTATTAATTTTATTTTAGTGGGGGTAGTAGTGACCAGCCTTATTAGAGATCTCTGTCAAGTAAGGTTAAAATAACTCTGTATCGTAATAAATAATTCAATAAATCATTAATATTGAAAAATCGGCCTATGTATGTCCGCCAAAAAAGAAATCTTCCACATAAAATTGTGGCTATTATAACGATTACGGCTTATCTAAACCTATGTACAATTCACGTCATTAATAAAAAGTTACTAGATTGTTTATTTGTAATTCAGTTTGAAGTTTGGAAAGTGACATATTCTATAGATGATTTACCTGCGCACATATTAAATGGCATAAAGAAAGACTACAATTTATTAGAACTGTAAAAATACGAGGTACGAGGTGACAGCACTGTGTGGAACGTCATCATCTAGTAATTTTTTATCGATGACGTAAATTGCTTATAGGTTTGGATAAAGTGTAACTAACAAAACCATTAGTTTTTAGGTAATTCTTTTATTTCAGCTTTTAAGCTCGCTTACAGTAGGTACCCTCCTAATTATATTTTAACAACTCTAAAATAGTAGGATTGAATTCAGAATTTAAATGCTAACGTCAATTCAATTGAATACGGGTTTAAAATTCTTAATTACAATAAGGAATCGAACAATATAATACTCTATGAGCACTATTTTACTGTTTTCTACCTGCTACTTACATTTGTGTCGTTTCTTAGAAACGTATTTACCATGACCCCCTCCATAAATAACGAGCGACAGATTTATTAACTTCCGACATAATTTAAAGCCCAAATTTTTTCAATGAATTGTTCATTAACAGGTCTAATAATGAAGTTACAGATTTGGCGCAATGGTAATAATTATTCCTCACATTAAGACGCGTCGATTAATATAAAAAAAATCGATTCGAGTGGTTCCTATTTTTCCATTACAAACATTACAATTACTTACAAACAACTTACAATATCGATATTGTAAAATCAATTAGGTAGTAAACCTACTAAAAAGTAAAGTCTTACTTGTAGATTCAGAATTTCTCGTTTTCTGAAAAAATAAATTTTTAAGAATTCCATCAAGCTAGTTAGCTTGAGTAAGTAAGTGAATTTTTTACCATTATAAGTTTCTTCTATTAATTAACAGTTTGGCGTAATGATGTAAAATGCTTATTTTTTTAAGACGAATCGTTTGATACCAAAACATTCACATTTGAGTGGTCTTCCATTTTACATAAGGTTGCAATTACATTTCCCGAAATTTCCCTTTATACCTGGGCTTTTTACCCGCAACAGCATCGAGCGGTGACCGGTTTGGCATTCATAAGGTAGTTAGTTATGCGTAAAACAAGAAGCATATTTAGTTTTTACTTAATAATAGTGAAATAAATTCTTACGAAATTGCGTGAATGATATAAAGATGGGAAAAATATTATAACGGTAGCTAGGTATATTAAAAATTATACATGATTAATTATGTATAAATATCTACCGACATGTAAATATATAAATAAAAAATATTCGATTTCATTCAAAATGTATTTTTGCATCGGGCGTAATATAGAAAGAAATTTCAACGATAATATGCATATTTTTAACAACACTTAACTAGGTAACGAGAACAATGAATAACCTTCGTTTCATCCTGCAAACAGGATAGCTTAAACAAGAAGGGTAAAAGTTTACCGATCGTCTTCCTTGAAAGTTTTGACCAAAATAAAATGAATAAAACTACGTGATTTAATTTAATTTAACTAACTTATATTTTTATCGAATACTAATATTCTATACTCATAAATATCTATATTTACCAATTTAATTAAATTCTAACATTACATAATTATGTATAATTGATGTAAACAATAAATTTACCGATAATTATCTTATCTTATCTTCCCCCTAGTTTAGCAAATAATATCTAGTTATAAAAACGAGTCGAAATTAATTTCTAATGTAAGTACCAGTGTTAAGGTCGTTTAACTCCGCCTTCATAAAATAAGGGATTAAATTCTTAGTGGTTTTTGAGTTACCTATCCCATACGACTCGGTACGAGACACCACTTTTTTACCAGATAGTACACTAACTAAAATTATCTTACCTCCACGTAAGTATTGCTATTTGATTGACAAATTTGTTATATAAACAGGAAATAATAATAATATCTAAAAAAAAAACAATAATATACTAAGGAATATTATAATGTAGTAATATGCGTTAGATATATTCTATAAAAGTCATTAACTTACCCATTGTTTTCATAATAATGAAATCGATTAAGATCGTGTCGATTTCTATACACTAATAAAGGTAAATAAAAATACACTGGGATCAAATACATCATTTAAGGGATTTTTACGAGTTAAATAAAAAATTAAAACAAATAAAGTTATTTATTCTCTTCAATTTTTTTTTACATTATGAAAAGTGACAATAGATAGAAGATAGATAGATAAAAAGCTCCAATCAGAACGTTTATTTTTAAGCGCCAATATTTAAAAACTTTTAATTGTATTTCGAGTTAAATTTTTTAATTTAATCTATTCTTTAATAATTGACACGATTTGTTAAACGTTATTATTCATTTTTGCAATCTCGAAACAAATACGTACATTATTACATGTCACATTTCATACATTACATACTGTCACATGTTCCCTCAAATTACACTATCAGATCTGTAGATATCAACAAGTATATCGCTTAAATAAATTACAGTTGGTAGTTTTAAATTCAAATGTAATGTAATAAATATCACTGCGTCCTGTTTTACGGCGTTATTTCACGTTAAATTTTTGTAACGCCATGAAGTTTATGATTATATTATTGTTATGGAATCAAATTTTCGTAAGTTTTTCTCTGATGTAGTTTTATAATTTATCGATCCTACCGAATATAAATTTTAGTTCATTAACGCTTACGTTAATTTTATCGTGAAAGATTTTGGTATGTGCGACCCCACATTTAACTATCCGATCAAACTTTATGCCACGTTTCGCCAGGTCGGACAGGAAACATTTTTCGATGCGAATGCTACGTTAGCCGTTCCTTTTGATAACGATATGGATGTAAGTAGGTTCTTTATAATATTTCGAATAATAATTATGAGTAGGCATATCATCTTATTTAGTACCAGGCCGCAGCCAATTTAGTATTGGGACAGCAATCCATACCTTTGTTTCGTATGAACGAGCGACGAGCATGTAATGGTTTGCACAGATATTTCGGCGAATTTGCCTATGATATCGAAAGGGCCGCTCAGATAACACCCGGATCGTGCCCTATTCGTGCAGTAAGTTTACAATCACATGGCGACAATTATTTAGGAATATGTAACAATTTTTTATACATCTTAAAAGTTTGCTACATAACATGATAAATAGTGGTTATCTCCAATAATAATTTGTAGGAATATGTATAATTTGTTTAATATTTTTTATTCTTAGTTATGGTAGTAGACATTTATATGATATTGGCACGCAGAATGTATAGCGTTTTTAAACCTTTGAATGGTTCTATTTCAAAAACTATTCGATTTAGATAGCTGAATTTTATGTCATTTTCTTCAGTTTTTTATAAGCTTTAATTTGTTGTGTTACGATGTTATGTTACTGAAACTTTTATTGTTTTAAAATAATCCAAAAACATAAGTCTTTTGAATAATCAAAATCAAAAAATCGAAAGCTTTAATTTTTGTTTTGGAAAAAATATATTAGGTGTACAAAAAAGTTCTGAGCTTTACATTTCATACAACCGAAACCACAATTTAAATTTCATGAAGTTTCCCGCCCTTTTGCGGGTTTACAACGTTGACATTTGGTCTTTGAAAATACCATGCGGTTTGACGTTTGATGCACATAATCTAAAAAATCAGTAGTGTTTACGATGGCAATAACCAAAGAGCATATTCGATTTTCCATCCACTTCGCGTTTCATCTCAAGAAAAATGCTGCTGAAGCCACTGAAATGATTTGTGCCGCATATGGAGAGAACGCTGTAAGTCACGCTACGTGTAAAGGTGGTATACAAAATTTCGCCAAGGAAATTTCAGTCTTGAAGATGAACCGTTACAGCCGGGTGAAACAATTACGGCAGACCGCTATCAGCAACAATTGACTAATTTGAGCGATGCAGTAGAAGAAAAGAGGCCATTTACTGGCAAAGGACGTGGTAAAGTGATACTGCTTCATGACAATGCCCGACCACATGTTGCAAAAGCGACCTGGGATCATATCTTTGCGTTAGGCTGGGAACTTCTCCCGCATGCGGCGTATAGTCCAGACATGGCACCGTCTGATTACTACCTATTCCGGTCGCTGCAGCATCACTTGGCTGATACACACTTCGTGGCACTTGAAGACCTACGCAAATGCATTGATGACTTTATCGCCTCGAAGCCAGGGAGCTTCTATCATCAGGGAATTCGTAAGCTGCCCGAAACATGGCAAAAGGTTATCGATGCAAACGGGGACTATTTCGTTGATTAATATCTTTTTGTTTGTTTTTAAATAAATATTGAATTTTACAAAAAAAAGCTCAGAACTTTTTTGTACACCTAATATGTTTATACACTAATTAAGAATATATGTGCTCATTCGTTAATTTCTTCAAGATTCAAAATTCGTCATTGTTTATTTCTTTTTAATTTTTTTTACACTTTGTGACAACGACAACAATCAAAACGATGCCGATGATCTGATAAATTGAGCGGATGTTTTCGCGAAGTTGCGGATACTCAAAACTTGACCTTGCTAAACCAAAAAATATGCAGAATTTTATGGTTGTCATCGCTAAAATCCACAACTCAAAATTCGTTCCAAAATTATTACTTATTTTGCCGTTTTAAACTATCAGTACTTTTATTTTAAATAAAACAATTCCATAACGAAAACACCTTTAATACTCAATAAAAAGATTGCGAAATTTCTCATGACGTTTAACATTAAAACTAGTACTTTGGTGTACGGGGTGCTTGATGCGAAAGGGCTCTATTACCTACATAGAAAGGATAGCATCGCAGTATTTTTGTTTAATGGCATAATAGTCGAGTTACAATAATTAATTACATAACTACATAAATTAGTGTATTTTTGTAGAGTAGCTCTCGCAGATTTTATAGGTAAAAACATACTTGTTACTTTATTATTAACAAACGTTCAAGGTATCTAATAAACATATTGGGTCTTATGAGTAAAATGGAGCAATATACTGCAATTATTCAGTTCATATAAATAAAAGTACTCGCGAGTACTTTAATTTATTATATGAGTAAAACATTTATTCCATCATTTATAAGACCCTTTGTATGTATCATATCAACGGCGTTTTTGCAGAAGGACGTTTCCGTTTGACGAAAATACACATCGATTTTTCCGATTTTTGCCTTAGATGCATAAGATAGTCAAAATAACTAATTTTCGCAAAAAGTGTGTGTTACGTTCCTCTGCCAAAACGCAGTCGAATTATTATTGTAAGTGTACCACATACCTATGTACTTATGTATCTAAGTAATACATCCCCATCGTCATTGTAGTAGGTACTTACATACACGTTCCTCAATTAAATTATAATATTTACAGGGCCGTTACCGTGTTCATAATTTGTCCGTGAATTTTAATAAAGTGACCTTACAGGCGTTCCCATTTGGAAGGATTCGCGTCATGATAATTCTCAAGAAATCGACAAATATTATAACTTGCGTTAAGTTTACATTTGATAATTCCGACGAGTAATATGAAAATGATTTGTAGTATTACTTTTATGATATCTGAATAAACTGTACAGCGTTTAATTTGAGATTATTTTAATTTAAATTTAACAGGTCAATTTTTGCTTCAGCGCACCAAGCATTAAATAATACTTATAAAATAACACGATTTTTCTCTCGAGATTATCGCCTAATTGTGCCAATTTCCGGATATGGCTCGCGATCGGAAATTTTTCGAACTGACCACCGCATACCATTTTGTAACAAAAACAATATTTTTTTATATACCTAATACAGTTACCTATTTAATTTCATAAAAAAGGTAAAATGATTTAGTTGTGTTTATTTAGGTAACATGTGTTTGTGACGTTATTCTTTAACAAGCCGGAGGGCACCTAGAACGGGACGTTACGTTATCATCGAACGCTGCGATATGCTCTCGGTAAAAAAATTAAAAAAATTAGAAATTTATGTAACAGCAACTATACAAAATAATACGGCATATAAATTAATATCAACAATGTAATTATTGAAAGATACTTTTAAGAATAACAAACATTAATTGGCGTTAAATATTTTGTGTGAATTTTGTTTCATTTATGTTCACGAATGTATTAATATACCTAATAAAACTTTTCGGCCCAAAAATGGGCGTTGACGATTTTAAGAAAGACGGTGGATCTTTGAATTTTCGTTCGAATTTACACTGAACGGGTTCAGGACAGTTCCGGATGTAGTCAAGTCGCCCTTGCAGTTTCTTTACAGTTTCTACCCAATATAAATTTTAGATAATTAACGCCTACGTTAATTTTAACGTAAAAGATTTTGGTTTGTGCGACCCCACATTTAACTATACGAACAAATTTTATGGCACGTTTCGCCAGGTCGGACGGGAAACATTTTTCGATGGTAATGCTACGTTCGCCGTTCCTTTTGATAACGATATCGATGTAAGTAGGTTCTTTATAATATTTCGAATAAGTATGTGTAGGCATATCATCTTATTAGTACCAGGCCGCAAGCGATTTACTAATAGGAAAACAATCCGTACCATTGCTTCGAATGAACGATCGACGAGCATGTAATGGTTTGCACAGATATTTCGGCGAATTTGCCTATGATATCGAAAGGGCCGCTCAGATAACACCCGGATCGTGCCCTATTCGTGCAGAAAGTTTACAAATATAGCAACAATTACTTAGGAATGTGTAACATTGTTTTATTCACCCTAAGAGTTTGCCATATGACACATGATAAATTAGTGAATACCTCCAACAACTGACACAAATATTATGTATAATTTATTTAACATTTTAAATTGAGTTGACTTGGCGAATATTCGCAAAGATGCAAATTCCCAAAATTTGGCCTCGTCAAACTAAAAAATAATAAAATGCGCAATTTTGTTATGTCCATCGTTAAAATCTCTCTAACCTTGCGAATTCACTCGAGACTCGTTCCAAAATTATTACTCGTTGTCGCTTCTTAAACTATCAGCGTTTTTGTTTAAAATAAAAAAAAAATCAAAATTTTAAAATAGTTTTAATAACATAAAAAACATGGGAAGCTTTTGATGACGTTTAACATTAACACTATTTCTTCGAGATATGGGGTGGCGGTTGCCAAAGGGCTACCTATGTACATAAAACGGATAGCATTAATTAATTAACTATAAATTAATGTATTTTAGTAGAGCATCTTTCGGCAACAAACTTTCAAGGTACCTAATCATATCGTGAGTCTTATGAGTAAAGCGGAACAAAAGCTTTTACTACTTCAATTGACCGTACATACGTAATACATAGATAAATAAATTTCATAAATTTCAGTATAAAAGTATTCGAATAGGTTGTAGTCTTTTACTTATTTTAACTATATACATCGAGTATCACAAGAGGCTAATTGCAATTGCCGCGGGTCGTTGAGAAAGAACCTAAATACTTGTTAAACGAAGATAGAAAGCAGAAACGTTCAGAACATTCTGCCTGCAGCGATATCAATTGCCTTCGTGTCGCACTATACTTTGATTTATATGAGTCGAACAGTTTCAAAAAATTGAAGTAAAAGCATTTGCTCCAGTTTATTCATAGGACCCATTGTATGTAACGTGTAATTGTAAATATACCACATATGTAGTATGCAGGTGTATACTTATATACAGGTTCCTCAATTAAACTGTAATATTTTCAGGGCCGTTATCGTGTCGATAATATATCCCTGGATTTTAATAAAGTGGCCTTACAGGCTTACCCATTTGGAAGGATTGGTTGTGTTAAGTTTATATTCGATAATTCTGATGTGTAATATGAAAATGATTTGTATTACTTACATTTGTGATGTCCGAATAAACTTTGCAGATTTTAACTTGAATTTAACAAGCCCATTTTTGCTTTAGCACCAAGCGTTAAACAACATAACAAGTGCCAGTTTCCATATTATGTTAGTTCGTGATCGGAAAATTTTCGAACTAACCTTGTAAATTAAATACTAGGAGTATTAATTTGAATATTTTAAATAAACCACAATTGTTTCTATTATGTTCACGAATGTTTTTCTATAATAAAACTTTTCAATTTCACTATCTTTAAATGACCCCTCGAATTTACACAATTTTGGATGTCATGTCGATCATGCCCTGCAGTATATATTTTTTATGTATGTAGTTTGAAAATTGATAATTTTCTAAATTAAATATCTAACCCATGGATTGTCCATAATTTTTTAACATCAATCTTTAAAAGCCTAGAAATTTTTGGATTTTTAAAACAACATGACTAGGGCTAAAGGATTTTTGATTTCAACATTCAAGGCCATTAAAAGTTATCGGGATATAGACGATAACCATTTTTCAGGGATTTTCAAGTGCTTACGAGGAAAATGCGATTATTATTTTATCAGATACGCCATCTATTTGCGAATTTGGCCGTTTGCACTAGTACGCAATTGTGAATATATCTTAATTTCTTTTTTATGTTCGTATAACAACGTATAGATGAAATATATTATTTAAACGACATTGAAGTAAATAATTAAACAGTTGCAATTTATTTAGGTTCATAAAATTACTCAACATTTGTTTTACATTAAAATACTTTATTTTTAATCGACATTTTTGTGCTTTTATTGAATATTATAACTGCTCTGAATTGAACCAAACGGAAAAGCCTGTTGAGCCATTTTGTTAAAATTCAATAAAATTGTAAATGATGGAGCGTTGTCTCCTAAAAGTAAAATAAACTAAAAGTTTCAATAAACATTTTCAAAATTTATCTCGCGAACAGAACTAAAACTCACTCAAATATCCGTACATATTAAAACGATAAATCAATTTATTTAATGTTTAATTTTAATTTCAACGTTGATCGTTGTTGAACGGTTGAAAATCGGAGAAGAATAACTATTTGGCAATATCTTCGTAACCTTTAATGGTTTTAAGGCCGCTCTAAAAAGTTAGAAAAGCTAAAATTTTGTGTTATAGTACAGACATAAGTCTTTGAGGCGAGTTATTAATTGATAAGTTTAAAAGGGTTTAGGTAAACGCGGCTTATCTAAAGAAACTAGATTTTAATCTTTTTCTTTCCGTGACCCGATTGCAAAGTTAAGTATGCAGCACCTTGTCGTGCATCGTCGACCGATACCCGAAAACTTGCAAGTAAACAAATTTCATCAATTTTATAAGCGCTATTAAACAAAAACCAATTACGCCATTTTAGCGTTTTTGTATGAATTTATACAGGAAAACTTGTTTACTGTTTAATGGGAGCATTTATTGTAGAGGTTTCCATTAAAAACCAACAACAAATTAGGACGTCATACGCAAAAATGATAAGATACGACCGATAACTCCCCACGATGCGCCTTTTTGTCCTACTTAATTTTTTTCAAAAAGCAAATAGCTTAGGCGCAAGAAGCTTGGTTCCACACTTTCACCCCTCGCCCTGTATTATTATTTTGTACGCGTTTAAAAATTTGAACGTAACTTGATTAAATACCTACCGAAGTAAAAAAAAAACACACACCTTCCCCATCAAATAAAAATTATTTCAACTTGTCAATGATATTTACAAATACACGTGCATATATCAAAATATCTTATTCTCGACTAAGATCTTGATACAACTTACAACGTCCGAACGAAGTTTTTTAGTAATAATTGCGCCAATCCTTATCGTACCAAATGGAAAGGTCTGTATAGGCATCTTGTTAAAATTCAGTTGTAGATTACGCACGTGGTAAATTCCCTAAAACGACTCATTAATGTTTATTCATAAAAATACCCGATAGATTTTACCTTACGAATTGGACACGAACCGGGCAACAATTGAGCGGCCCTTTCAATGTCGTAAGATAGTTCTCCAAAAAATTTATGATAATTATCGCACGCACGGCCGTTATTAACGTTAAATATGTTTACGTATTTTTGTCCGACGAGTATTTCTCCTGTTGCGTTCAACTGAAATAGAAAATCTTTAACGAATGCATAATTTTATTACTAAACTTACGTAGAGATTATTGTCGAAGGGAATAGTCAACGTGCCATTGGCGTCGATATAGTTTTCTCGTCCAATGTTTTGCGATTCGACGAATATTTTAATAGGATATGAAAATGTAGGATCGCACATTTCAATCTTTCTTATGTGAATTTCTAACGGAGTATTCATCGCCTATATAGAATAAACGCAATTAATTTCTAATGGTATCGTTCATTAATAATATTTATTACACAAATATGAAACATCAGGAGCCATTTAAGTATACACATCTTGGTTGTGTTGTACTGAAATGAAATATGTAACCTTCAACGTTGTTACCCACAAACTCGTGATGTGTAGATAACGTCTATCGTCAGATACCTGTCATTTAGTTTATTTTTCAGCGTTTTTCTTTTCGTTTATGGCCTTGATCTACCAAATTGGTCAATTCATTTAGGGAATGTTTACTAAATCGGTATGAGGTGACATCACTGTTTGAAACGTCATATCATCTAGTACGTTTTTATTGACGATGAGCTTTGGAACCTATCTTACAAATTAAATATCTACAGTATACACTCAACCAAAAAAGTACGCAAATACAATAAAAAAATCATTATATTAAGAACTGGCGTTCATTCATTTTCGTCCAAAGTACGATTTCGTCATTACAACGTATGTCTAAAGATTACTTGATGTTCGAAATCATTACCCAATGAACGTTTATTGGTGTAATGACCTTATACATTGCTACATCGAATGCAGTTCATTACGTTAATGAATAATTTGACTGCTCCAATGAACAAGCTTTCTTTGTTTTAATAAATTAGAACATAGATAATGTGAATTTGATTTATAGCGATAATAACTGTGTTTATTAGTTTTATCAATATTCTTATATAAATTCAATAAATTATTCCACTGAAATGCAAAGTCTGTTTATTGTATCGATGAATGTGTTTATTAAATAAAGGAATATTCTTGTATCGTTACATAATGTACACTTCTATTCCTATTAAAAGAGTACAGTTACTATTTCACATTGTAAATAGGACAATATTTATGTATATTGTTTCTATAGCAAATTTATTTTTTGTAATGTTTCAATTAATTATCGCTCAAATATACCTACATAGAAAATTTGATTATTAGTTCTTTATTGTTCAATGTTGTCGGTTGTAGGAAATACAAATCGATTTTTCCGGTGAAAAAAATCGATTTGTACACGTTTCTCGGGAATTTGATATGTAATAACAAACACAAACCGTTTTTAAAAATATTTTTCTATAACAGTTCTAATATAAATATTAATGTAAAAGTCGTGATAATTTTTTTGCAATTATTTAGTTTGAGTTTTCAAACTGCACTGTCTTGAATTTATCCTGTTTCTGCGAAGCCGTTAATATTCCTAGATTATTCTATATATAGAATTAAAAAAATACATAATCAGCTGTATTTATAGTGTATATTAGTGAACTTAGTCATAGATACGATAAATGTAGGTATTATTTCAAAACGACCTTACATTAATATGATGTTTTAAATTCATAAATTTTAAATTATGATGTTAATGTAGAAATTCGTAGATACAATCAAGTAATGATTGGATTGATGAAAAAGAGTCGTCGAAGCAATCAAGATATCCATTAAATTATGAAATATGTTCATCAGTTTTCTAATGAACATAATAACATTGGGACTACGAACATGTAAAAAAAAATGAACATCTATTAGTAGTATTAATGAACTTTTCATTGTATCAATGATCAAAAAGTCAATAACTGGTTTTCATTGATATTATGTACAATAATTTTTTGAGTGTAGGTACAGTCAGTTCCTTTAATTTTGTCACCCTTCTCGAGACGGTAATTTGCCATAGCCAATTGTAAGCTCAGGAGCAGGAGCTTTTCTAAAAAAAGGAGCAAACTTAGAATATACAACTCTATAATAAAAAGCGTACTATCCTATGGCAGTGAAATATGGACAATGACCGAAAACGATAAAAGGAAAATATTAGCTACGGAAATGGACGCCATAATAAGATCGGCGAGGATTTCAAGACTAGAACATAAAACAGATGAATATGTCAGACAAATAATGGAAGTAGAAAAGACCTTTATAGAGGAGATAGAAGAAAAACAATTAAGATGGTACGGACATATCCAGAAGATGGACGAAAGTAGGCTGCCGAAACAGATACTCGAGTGGACACCACAAGGAAGAAGAAAAAGAGGAAGGCCAAGGAAAAACTGGAGTCAAGGGATCCAAAAATCCATGAGTGAAAGACACTCTGAATGACGGAGAATGGAAGAATGAGAGAGGACAATGGAAATTGGGAATCGCAAGGCGTAAAACGCTATGACGCGATTAAAAAAAAAATTCTAAGCTCTGGGTATTATTAAATCTATTGTTTATATATATATATATATATATATATATATATATATATATATTGTATACATAAACTTATTTAAAAATCATTCTCGAAGTGAATGGCCAACCACGTCCAATTTTACGGAACGTGGCCTATAACATGATAAGATAAGGAAACGTAGTATCACACATTTTATATTTTTTATGTGGAAATCGACATTGATCACTTAAAATAAACGTAGGTAGGTATAGCTCATCCAAACCTATATAATGTTCACGCCATCAATACAAGGTTACTAGATGATGACGTTTCACACAGTGCTGTCACCTCGTGCCTCCTATTTTGACAGTTGTAATAAATTGTAGTCTTTCTTTATACCATCTAATATGTGCGCAGGTAAATCATCTATAGAATATGTCACTTTCCAAACTTTAAACCGAATTACAAATAAACAATCTAGTAACTTTTTGTTGATGACGAGAATTGCATATAGGTTTGGATAAGCTTATAACTAATTAATATCTATGATAACCATCTTAATTTGAAATCTGATTGTAAAAATGTGAAACGAAATATATGTGACAAATGAATCTCTATCGATGCTCAATGTTATTACGAACACAGGTTGTCGGATAACAGCTGACATCATTACACTGATGTACATAATTTAATTTGTTTTTAAATTTTCGTACTACGGAAAACAACCCTGTTTGTACGGCATTTACGAACAAACATACATAGGTACCTATCTACTTGCATAATTTTAACAATATTAAAATGAACAAAATAGAAAATGAAAAAACTTTAAGCAAGAAGCTGTCTAAGAACCTACGTTCGAAGATGATTCGAAGGATATAAATGCTTCGTTGACGTCATAATTTGTAACCCTTCATATAACCAGTTTACAAGCGACATTATTTTGAATTATACTCAATACTAATAATAACCACGTCTAAGGCCCTCGGTGGTCTAGAGAGCTTTCACTCTGCTCGGTCGTCACGGCCGCGGGTTCGAATCCCGCTGCAACCGTGGATGTTTGTGAATGTCCTACTAACAAATACTTATAAAAAACATCGTTACGACACTTTGTGATTAATGAACCACGTTCAAGGCCGAAAACAAAAAAAAGTACGTCCTAGATAAACTTGACTAGCACTCACGGGTGCTGATTCGAATCCGCTATAACCACGGATGTTTGCGAATATAAAAATAAATGGGAAAAGCGAGGGCTAGGTATGCTACCGATAACCGATCGTTGGTGATTAACTAACGCGATTAGTGATGACCGGTGATTAACCACTTAATGCACTCGCCCGAGTTAAGTCGGGTTTAACAAAACGATTTTTGTCCGCGTGCCCGAGTTAACTCGTGGGACTGTGCTGAATATAACATTCCTCTTTGTGTAATTCCGTGTTTTAAAATTTAGCATACCGTCGTAACGTTTGACTAAAAGCTTATTTTGCACTATTTTTTTGATTCTTTTCAAGTTTTTTTTTTGTTGCCCGAGTTAACTCGGTTAAGCGAAGTAGGAGCAATTACTTTAGTGTTTTTTTTGCATAAACAACATTTTTTGTGTTTTTTTTTCAAGATTTATTAATGTTCTTTTGTATTTTAAGAAAATAGTGAATAAAAAAATTGATGGAAAAACGATCGCTTTTGAATTTTTAATTTGTGCATTAAGTGGTTAAGAAACTCGTCCTAACGATAAGTATCCCTGTTTATGTAAATTGTGTCGAAAACTTTAACCAATTAAAAAAGGGGGGTGTGCTTAACAAAAAGTTAATCGATCAAATATTCTCACATAATACATAAATAAATAGATAGGTACTTATACGGAAAACAAACTATGTACCTACCTATTTAGATTATTTATCTATAAGTTATCTGCATAATATAGAAATGTGTACTTTTGACTTACCGCGTTAATTAGTGATTAACGATGAAAATGTTAAATTTTTTGTATCGTTTTTGTCTGTATCTGGTGTTGAAATGAATTTTTCCGATGACCGTTTTATCTTGACGACAACCATTCTATTTTTTTTAATTGTTTTTGTAGTATCGGACCATAAAATAACGTCGCCGAGCGCCGGTAGTCTGTAAAGTATCTAAACTTAATGAGCACTTGAATATAATATAATTTAATATTGTATTCCATAATATATTACGAAAATATCGCTCGACATAAGAAAGAAGTAAGAATGTCGATTAGTACGATAAGACAGGTGAAAATATATTAATATCGTTGCTAGTCCGCAGCTCCTGTAATATAATGTAATATAACATAATATAAAAAATGTTCATATCTTCAAATAAAATCTTCACAGAATTTTAAGAACATAATCGCAATTAAACTTTTGTAACAATACATTCAATTAGAAGCAGATATTATTTATGTTTCTTAACTACTTGTATTAATTTTTTCACATCAGTCTTCCAGGTACTACCTATTTGTAATCAAATTCAGGTAAAATTTCAAAAATTTATTAGCAGGTATCAAAAATTTTTATTATTATCAGCTAGTTGTTTAAACTCGCGTCTCCCGGAAGATTTCTGATCATTTCCTAGACACCCTCTGTATTCGAATGCGCCCTGAGTATTAAAAGGGGGTTATTTTGAAAGATTTCGAAAAGGCTCCGGCGGTTCTGTGGTAACTACATATTAGCAGGCCTTTAAAATTAACAAATTTCTTACAGAATAGTCCCCATTGATAATATTAATGCTGCAGAAGTCATTATGAAAGTTAACATATTAATCGAATCGCCAAAGGCGAGCCTTACGTCATAACAAACGATAACTCGGTTTTTACTTAAAAGCTTAGAAATATATTTTTATCTTTGTCCTGCTCATATTTATAATCACTATATAAACGTTTAACATCAATTTTTATGAAATTCATAAATTGACGACGAAGGCATCTTTTTCTGACCGTTTGACTATAATTGATTATGAGTTATAGGTATGGCCTATCCAAACTTATATGCAATTTACGTCATCAACAAAAAGTTACTAGATTGTTTATTTGTAATTCGGTTTAAAGTTTGGAAAGTGACATATTCTATAGATGATTTACTTGCGCACATATTAGATGGTATAATGAAAGACTACAATTTATTAGAATTGTCAAAATACGAGGTTCGAGGTGACGGCACTGTGTGAAACGTCATCATCTAGTAATTATATATTGATGACGAGAACATCATATACACTTCGTCCAAACCTATATGCAATCCACGTCATCAATAAAAGGTTACTAGATGATGACGTTTTCTCACAGTGCTGTCATCTCGTACTGGTATTTTGACAGTTCTAATAAATTGCAGTCTTTCTTTATGCCATCTAATATGTGCGCATGTAAATCATCTATAGAATATGTCACTTTCCAAACTTTAAACCAAATTACAAATAAATAATCTAGTTACCTTTGTGTAGGTTTGTATAAGCTATATTTAAATCATATATTTAGATAAGCACGGCAATGTAAATTATCTATTGTGGCTATTTAATCGACCAGCAAAAAAATAACATCACCAAATATAATATTCGGATGATATCTTATGTTTTGTCTATTTTTCCTAACATTATTGAACCATAAATTGTTATAAACGTTGTGTAATCATGAACGTTGTGTTTGAATTGCTCATCTTATTTCAAATATTTGTATGTTTTAAACTAAGAATTTTGTAAACATTAATTTTTAGTAATTTCATATTAATAGGTAATTAACGCTGCGCTCAACTTTTTCATAAAGAAATACGAAATGTGCGATCCTACGGTAAACTATCCAATCAAAATATATATGACATTTCGTCGGGTTGGCAATGATCAATTTCTGGATTGCAACGCTACTCTAGATATTCCTTTTAGTAACGATCTATACGTAAGTTTGGTCGAAAGATATGTGAATTTTAATACAATTCACGTTTTTAGCTAAATGTTCAAGCAGACGTACTCATCGGTGAAAAATACGTAAATATTCTTACGATTAAGGAAGGCCGTGCATGCGATTGTTATAATAAATATATGGGCGAGTTCTGGTACGACATACAAAGGGCTGCTCAAATAATACCCGGTTTGTGTCCTGTTCGTAAGGTAAATTTTGAAAATATCAGTTAAAATGTATCAAATTTATACTTTTAGGGACGGTACCATATTCACAATGCACACATGAATTATAATAAAATGACCCTACAGGCTTTTCCGTTTGGTACAATTAGAATCGCTACAATTGTTACTAAAAAACGAAACTCAGATGTCGTGATATGTTTAAAAGGTCTAATTGAAAACAAAGTATTTTAATGTATAGAATGAACTTTGTGTATTTACTTAAATTTATTTACCTAAATAAATTGTAACCGGAAATCTTTTATCTTTGCATTTTCCTTCATTCTTATTGTCGTTTGTATTTAACAAACAGAGCGAGTTTGATAAAATGACGATTGCGTTGAATAGTTGAAAATCTGAGGTATTTCCCAATATCTTCGTAATTGTTTGATGGCCTTGAATGTTGTTACGTTTTAAAACGTACCGTACGGTGAGCGCCATAGAAAATTGAACACCAAACTTTATACAATGTAAAACTGACTTTAAAAGTTATTAAAGTAGAATTAGAGTTTAAAGGTTCATGTATTTACACTTTATAAATACATGGAGAGTTAGTCGTCAAAGAAAGATCCTACCTTTCCTCGTCGTATTAATACTTTTTATTTGTAATCCTTTTAGAGTACACAACACTCGTGCACTCACACGTAAAAAGGCCTTATAAACCGAACGAACACTCCTTGCACACACGAATAATACAACGTCGTAATTTAAAATTCGAACTACTAAAACAAGCACTACCGCTCCGTACCAGTAACGCGAATGATCTGAAACGGCTTTGCCAGAATTCTATACATAAATGCATTAGATACTAAGATACTTTTATTTTAAAAACATTCAGTTTTTTGTTCGCGTAGGTTACGCACATGTTTTATTAGTTGCTTTGTATTTTATCGGTCGCATAAAGATGCGATTAAATTTTCATTTGGTTTATGGCTTGTAATAGGAAAATTTTCAATGCTTAAGGGCACGCGAATAGTTATATTTTTAATTTAAATAGAGTAAATTTATAATTTTGCGGTATAAAGGCAGTGATTGTTCAAATAATTTTACATAATTTTAGAATAAATTTCCTAAAAAGTACATATGTTTTTATCAAACTACGTACGATCCCTGCAAGCGAGAATAAGTTGTGATTTTTGGTAGTACATTCCAAGTTAGATGTTTGTTACTTGATTACTTGGTACTTATGAGGAAGGCTAGGCAGGTACAAGTCTCAGAAAATTTTGGAACTTTGCAGGATTGTAGTACTAGTCAACCCTAATCAAGAGCCTTAATCCGTTCGTGCTCTTACGTGGTTTAAGAAGGTGAAATCCACCCTTGAAAATTGGAACTTTTTTCGGTTTTGCTTATTATCTGTGAAACAACAAGAGCTATCGCCAACAAACTATATATTTTTGTAAGTGGCTGTTCAAGATCTACATTATGACATAAAAATTAGGGGTGAAATTTCTATGGGATGGCGCCCCTTAGGATTTTCGTCGTACCTATTTCCAATTTCAATTATGTATTTGTAGTTTTATAACTTTATAAGAAACTAAAATAACCAGTTTATCGAAACACAACGATTTAGAACAACGGTTCTCAACCCGTGGGGTGCTCCCCCTAAGGAAGCGCGAAATAACAAAAGGGGAGTCGCGAAGACATTTTAAAAAGACAAAAGCATCGAAAAGTATCAGCAGCGAAAAAGTAGATATAGAAGAAAAAAATATTCAGGACCAAAAAATCTATGGAAGAGGGGCGCGATTAAAATTAATTTGGAAAGTAGGGTCACAAATACTAAAAGGTCGAGAACCATCGGTTTTGTGCAATTGATATTACCGTGGGCACCAATGCTCGGCAATACTTTTGTATAATACTAATGATTGTATTCTCGTAACAATACATAATCCTGTGAAATAAACAGGTAAGACGCATTTCGATATCACGATATCAATTGCCTTCGTGTCGTACTATACCTACACTTCGTCCAAACCTATATGCAATCCACGTCATCGATGAAAGGTTACTAGACGATGACGTTTCACCCAGTGCTGTCACCTCGTATCTCGTATTTTGACAGTTCTAATAAATTGTAGGCTTTCTTTATACCATCTAATATGTGCGCAGGTAAATCATCTGTCACTTTTCAAACTTTAAACCGAATTACAAATAAACATTCTAGTAACTTTTTTTGATGACATAAATTGCATATAGGTTTGGATAGACCATACCTAATATTTTGTTGAATTAGCTATAGAGATTGTTTAAACAGTTTTGGGTTTACGAAGAAAATCTTATTTAGTAGAGTGTTACAAAATTATATTATTTATTTTTAAAATAATAATTATAAGGTGTACAATAAGAAGAAACAAAATTTAAATATACATATACCTACCTATATCTAAATCTGCTTTTCTAAACAAAATGAATTGTAAGATAAATGTATAAATACATAACTATAGGATATAACACAATGCCTAATATATAAAATATTCAAACCGATCATGTTGTTTTTATAATAAATAAATTAAAAAAATAATAATAAATAAATAATAAATAATTTAATAAGTTTAATTAGTTTTTATAATAAATAAATTTTAAAAAAATGAAGCTTTTATTAGCGAATTTTGCAAGTTTTGCAAAATTCTTTGCCATGTTGAAGTCTACTTTGTAAATTGACAGCAGTTAAATAATTCTAGAATCTAAAAATACATTTATCTACTTGTAAATACTTTCAGTAACAATGAGAAGGGATTACGTCGACGACCCATTACGCCTATTTAATCGAAACCTTACAATCTGCTGTTTTTAGAAAACATCTCTGTAATGATATTAGAAATTTCGATTTTTCCGACATTTTCCCCTGCAACTTGAGAATGCATTTATAAAACCAAAAACTGTGCTTGAGCCAGCTAAATCCGTTTCAGTGGCGCAAGCACCTTATGCCTTTAAAACAAAACCTTCAATTAAAAAAAAAAATTCGTAATTTTCGAACCAGCAGAGAACGCTGGAGGACATGATCGACTTCATTAACTCTAGAACTACTTATTATACGTCTAAGTACTTATAATTTTGAGCAACTATTTTTAAGACCAGCAACTTTAGAAATTAATTTCTTGAAAAGTGCATACCTACCTATTGCGTTGATTCATAAGTAATATTCATGTTTGCTTTGGGAACATTTCACAGGGTGGTGGGCATTTTTAAATATAGGTTTAATGGTAAAAACGTTGTAACACAGTCACATTAGAACTTTGTATAATAATAAAATATTAAACAAAATATCGTACAAAATAAAACATCGTGTAGCGTTTGAGACTTATAAAAAAAAAGATAGATAACTTAATGTCATTTGTGTTGCCTATTCTTTACATTTTATAAAAAAAAAATGTTCAATTTTTATCATGATTCGGTAAATCAAAATACGAAACCAAATAAATACCTTACGAACATTAAACAATCATAATCAGGTGTTTGAGTATGGTGTTGGTAATGCACTCGTATTTTATTACCGTGATATTAGTGTGCGATCTCGAGCTGCTTAAAATGAACGTTGAGTTCCGAGCATCACATTAAAAAAAAAACATATTAATGTGTTATCAATTAGTAAAACGTAATAAATTAATAAGTTTCATAAAAAAACGAATATGTAAGTACCCATTATTTTTATTTTTTTTTGTTAAATGAAAATTTTATGATAACTCGAGAAATCACTCGAAAAAAACTAAATTGTTATTAACAGGATCAAACTGCATTAAGTTTACGAGCCCAACTGTAACAATTGGTGAACTAACATAAGAATCGATTAACTAATTCACTTTATAGAACTTTAAAAAATAACCACGGTATTTAACAATTAGAGACAAAACACAAGTGTCAATTCGCGGATCTAAAACGTAATCAGATAGGAACACCCGTGACATTTTATTTAAGCCTAAATACATTTAAAGCAAGTAATTTTTTAACTAAATACTTGTACATACGAAGGTCGTTTCAAATGAAACCCACACTTTTGTAATACTTTGTTATAATTTGTGCAATCCGGAATTGCCGGAGCTTAGAAAAATCAGCGACTTTAAATATTGTTAGGGACGTTTTTTTTTTACGTTGAATTTGTTGTTTGAACAAAACCTGAATTAGTGTTCTCGAACTTGAAACGAAATCTCACATCAGTCTAATTAGTGGGAAACTTATTTCCCTCTTCGCCCAAAAGTACAGTTACCGATACAATCTTCAATCGGCATTGTGCCTAAGAATGTACGAAAACTAACAGGAGGATTTGCAAGTGGACCATTGCAGTTGGGAAGTGGACCGTCACCTAATGCATCCACAGTCTCGATAGAACTTACGAATTATCGGCAAAGACTTTTCGTTCCAATCATTCCAAACGAGGGTGTTTACGTTCATCCCTCTCACTTGGGAGCTTCTACAAAATCGTCAACGATCATTCGTAAATTAGCAGTTAGTTAAGGCAATCATAATCCAACCATTGGCCAAGTTCTATCGCAATTAAAAATAAAATTATAAAAAACTTGCGATCTCCTAATTTTTCCCGAGATGCAAGCTCACGAGAAAAAGCACAACAGCAATTAAGAAACATTGCGCGGATATCGAAGGATCGTAAATTCGTACCGCCTAATGATTCCTGTGCGATAACATTTGAAATGGCCCTCGTATAAATAAAAAAATTAGCGTATTTTTACAAACGTAAAAATTAAAATGTGGTTTCGGCCAACGCTTTAAGGCAAGACACGAGTCTTCCGTTTCTACCATCGGAACATGTAGTGGTAAAACGGATTATTCCGGCCGGAACGGCTTGCAAGGTCATCTTATTAAAATTCAACGCCACCCCATGAACGTGATATTTCCCCTGAAACGTGTATTAACAGTGTTAATTGCCGCGACAACTTGAAAAAAACTACTTACTTTTCGAATAGGGCACAATCCGGGTATCAGTTGGGCAGCTCGTTCAATGTCGTACACAAATTCGCCCATATACTTGTGGATGGCCCCGCACGCACCCTTGTCGCTTATCGTAAATAGGTGCACAAACGATGATCCTATGAGCATTTCAGATGTGAAGTTGAACTGGTAATATAAAACGAATCCATCATTGCGCCTATCTTTGGGAATATACCGACTTACGAATAGGTCGTCGTCTAAAGAGACGTCGAGTGTGGCGTTGGCGTCCATGAACTGTTGCTTACCGATCGTCCAAAGAATTTTAGAACCGCGTATGGGGTAGCGCGCATTAAGGTCGCACAATTCCAATTTTTTTACGACCACATTAAATTCCAGAGTAACCGCCTAAATAGGAACTATGTGCAATTAACGTTCGTGTTAAAATTGAGACTTACGAAAAACGTAGACAGTATTAAAAACACAGTGTCACTCTTCATGTCGACACAAAACTAGTAGGTAGATAAACGAATGAATCAGATATCAAATCATTAACAGGATGCGTGTACCTGTTGATTAGATCAAAATTATTAAGGTACCCATTCCGGTTGTTGGACGTTTAATTTGGATTAATCGCGATTTTTTCTGTGGGTTATAAACATATATGTACTACCTATATTGTTATTTATTTTCTCGCGTTAATATACGCGTTTAACATCGTAGAACTTATAAAATTAACCCCTCTGCTCGTGATTACATTAGGAATCTATTTTTTTTATTGAAATTTTTAATATAAGGTACAATCAGGTGCAATGAAAATGTCCCTCGTCCGAGTTGCGACAAGTTAACGTTTATCTTAAATTTTTCTTGTAATTGTTAATTGTTTCCATCTTAGTAATATTTTTGAAGTTTTGAAAATGTTGTTTATGTTTGTAATAAGTGTTTATTACATATTATTACATAATATGTAGTAATATTTATACAATTTTAAGGAATTTTTCATTTTAACTTGGGTATTGGTAATTGGGCTTGGGTACCTATTGGTATCGATTATTTCGAAACGACTACTTTTCTTCTGTAAGACCCCGCAAGCATACCTACTTTATTTAGTGCATTTGTTATCAAATTCAATAGCTCAATTCAATCAAATAACATTTTTTAGCATGTTTTTAAACAAAGATAAATACATAATAATTTTTTTAATCGATTTTAAAATTTCCATGCAGTTTTATCGCAACACTAAGGTCCAGTTGCACAACAGCCGATCAACGCCGAATCTCAATCATATCTATGGTGATTGATCGACGATCAGTTGTGATCGACTGTTGTGTTGTGTATCAATTGAATCGTTTATTATACGCGGTTCGTTTTATAAACTTGGATTCGTGCGATAAAAATTGTATTCAGATAAAACATTTTTGGTGTTTTTTTACTTACGTACAATTAGTTAAAATTTAAATTAATTGCAATTATTTCAGACAAATAATAAATACTAGAATGTAAGTAATAAAATTAAGTAGGTAAAGGTGTACGTTTTATAAATACCTATATTCAAAAATCAAAAATCTGACGATAGAATTTAAAAATCATTTAATCGTCGCCTCCGGCAAAACTTTAGAGGCCTGTTAGTTATTTAACTTATCTGCATGTGAAATTATCTTGTTTATTAAACAAAATAATTCAACGAAAGCGAGTTAAGTGGTGTAGGTATGCATATGATCTATTTAGGACATACGTCGTTTTGTAAAATGAGATTAGAAGACAGGGTCATTTTTAATGATTCTGATTGTACATATCTAAGTAATACATAAATTTCGATAGTTTAATTAATTTAATTTTCTTACAATGTGGCACGTTTTCAATATTACAGTGTTTCGTAATATAGGAAATAATTTTTATAGGAAGTTCCATACGAGACAAATAAGGATCAAATTTCCAATATACCACACCAGTAGCCGTAAAATGTGAGTCGATAATTGATAAAATCGTTTCTTTCACATGAAATTAATTCGATATTGATAATTTTTTAACTATCCACTTTACGAAATTCAAAAGAACTAAAATTTAAATAACAGCGATGTAGAGGAATTGCACGTGCTAACGAGCAGATGCGTCACATTTGCTTGCGAACAGCCATTTTATGCAACATTTACGATCACCTTCACTTCTTTAGTTCATATAGATTATAATAAACTATTATCTTGCATAACCCGCACGTTCGTGCCGCAGATGTGATCGTGTATAAATAAACAGATAACAAGAACTACTACAAAAGGTATTACGCGCCACGCGAATGCCAACAACAATAAAATTACATAGACACTCCATCTCGCATCTATTTCAAACAATTGCCGGCATTTGTCGGAAAAATTGAGGATCGACGTAATCTCAATTCAGAGATAAGCCTAGAAGGGCTTATGTAATCCCCAAGCACACACTTCACGAAAAATAAGCCATTTATCTATCGCCTCTTTAGGATTTACAGCTCACGGCCTACTTTGAAAATTTGAATCCCACGTTTGAGCTTAGGTACTTATCTACTGCTTCTGCCTTAATTACGTTGTTCGAATAAAATTACGAAATTACTTATGTAAAATATTGCGATGTTTTTTTTTTGAAAATCTTACAAAATGCGCAAGTAACGTCGAAAAGTTTGCTTGACAAACGCGACGACTACTACAAATGATTATTTATTTTGGCATACGACGTAAAGCTCGCATTGTAGTGGTATTTTCTGAGCGTAATCAATTTTAAATTTTGCCGAAGTTAAATCTCGAACTAACGAGCCACTTTGCAACGTTCGGTGGGCGTTAGATAAATAGACCTACTTCTATGTATAATGTAGTGAAGTTCAAAATCGAATTATCGATTGGCAACGTGACCTAAAAATTTTACCTAGTTCTATAATCTTCGAAAGCATTTAAAATTCGCCCCGTTTCTATGTTTATTGGGTAAATAGTAAATTGCAGGTTCTTCTACACGAAATAGTCGAGAGGTGTTGGGTCGGGAAGACTTTTCGGCCACAAAACCGTTCTTAAGTCCGCAAGGAAAATTGCACTCTGCATGTTAAAATAAATTACAATCTAAGTAACTTTAAACTTTAAACTAACTTTAAATTTTGCTTAACACATTCATATCGAGGTCAAATCGATGTGAATTGAGGCCCTCTATCGCTCCGCGCCGGTTGGTCCGTCCTCAATAAAACGCCCTGTAGAAAGAAATAATTGCACATTTTATTTTCGTTTGTGCACTTTGAAGTTGAATCGCCCTCTATAATATTTTTTTTTTTAAACAAAGCTGTGCGCGTGGCGATCTGTTTAAATCAACAAAATTTGGGTCAACTTCCAATGGAAAATCTAACTTCCTTGTAAATATTTTTAGGCGCTCCCTTAAAAGGTCTCTCGATAAAAAATTCCCGATTGACATAATGACCCTGTATGTGCACGCACGTGCATCACATTTTTCCCCAATAATAAAATTATCGATCCGAGGCGTACGATCTCCAACGGAACCTAAACAAATAAATTATGTAATCCCGTTTTATACGGTGCCGTTTAATTTACTTTTGTGTAGAGTGGATTATAAATCTGGCCGTGTTGGTAGCTTTTATTAGGTCATTCGTTTCAATTGCCCATACACTTACCTTAATTTACTTCCAGTGTCAGGTAATGGCCAATTTAAAAACGTAATACGAGGACAAAATAATTTTCGCGCATTTGTCGCCGTTTCGGATGTGTTTTTTTTAAATCTTAAATTTAGATTTGTTGTCGGGCGCGTTTTTACGTTTCTACGCACTTGTCGGGCATCATTTCTTCTTATAAAAGTTAATTTGCCTTGACTTCTACTCTCGCGTTGTTACTAATTGTTTGCAAGTGAACGCATAAACAAACCAAGGTTTATTTCGAAATTATACCTACACGCATTAAAGAAAATTTAGTTTAAATTATTCGTACGTGAGAAATTAATCGAGTTCGTTATAAAATAACGGCATGCATGTAGTCACCTTTCAACTAAATAAACAAAAATGATTTTAAACTGTTTACCAACACGAACACTTTAATAGCAAAAATTCAACATTTTATAACTTTTAACGTAAGTTCAACTCATCTGCACTAGACTAAACTCACTTTATCTGCACTAAGCTAAACTGACCTCATCTACATTAACGTTTTTAAGATAATCGGCGATTAAATGCCCGAACGATGAAGCGGCCGCGATTAACTAACGGCGATGAATTGTCCCATTTCGATAAAATACACCCTCAAAGTGCGATATGGTGATGTTTCTGGATTCACGAGCACGCAATTTCTATTTTTGTCTATATTTTTAGCAACTAAACGACCTCGTATTGATATACTATTTACTTTATCACTTTAAAATATATTTGTATTTTTAAACCTAGGGCCCGGGGTCGTGATGGCCTAAGCGGACCTAAGTAGCTTGTCGCTTTTCTAGTACACGCGCGGTCGTAATTTTGAATCCCGCTGCAATCATGGACGTGATGATGTCATACTAACAAGATTTACTTATTGTTAGTAAATACATATACAAAATAGACTGGCAAATTGGTTCGACCATAGCCATGGAATTAAATCAAAAAAGTTAGGGTCATTATATTTTCACATGAGAATAATATGGGTCAAATTCAGTACTTATTTGAGTATGACCTTTGAAATCTTGTTAAAAATATTTAAATTTGTGAAAAGTAAAAGTTAAACGTATCGTTCGCGAATTCGACTTTTAATCTACCTCACACAGATCGACGGCAAATTGTCCGGCGGCAAAACGGACAATGGTATAATAAATACAGTATAGTAAATGGTCAAGTTAGGTGATGACATTTATTGTTTCCGTATTACTGGATATACCGGTCCCATAAATTGATTTATTTTCCGCTAAATTTTCCATCGATATTCCTTTGATGACTAAACATTACATCGAATACAAATACCCTTGAAAGTGAATTAGGTACAGCCTGAAAATCTGGAGATTAATTAAATTAAAGATAATTAAATGTGGCTAATAAAAATTTCGTATGGATTAATTCAGTCGCGCACAGTCGGACCCACGTTCGGCAGGAATAAATTATTATTTAATATAATTAATTCGCAAACGCTAAAATTAAACGCCGGCAGGTATCGACGCTACCTCTAACTTTCCGAACCACCTGAAGATCTGTAGGGACCGTCAACCGTAAAAACTCGTTTCTTATTTTTAAACAAAAAAAATTGGCCATTATTAAAGAATATCGAACGAACAGCTGCCGATGGTGTGGTGATCTAGCGGAAATTCCATCGGGTTAGTGAAACGTCAAAAACCAAATAATGAATAGGTCAGTGGCTACAAATTCAATTCGTTTCGTTTTACAAACTTCCGCAGTCTCAAATATTTGTTTGAGGACAAAAACAATACAAAATTCATATTTGCGGAATGAATTTATTTGACATTTATTTGACCATATTTATTGTGTCGTGTTCCTTTTTTTTTGTAGGTCGCTTTTTGTATTCGAAAGGGAAAAAAAACACGAAAACTCGATACGATTAATATTTCTTCTATTCGAGGCACGTTAAAATAATGCGCTAGATACAATTTACCGAATTAAAATTGAATCATAATTTTGACCTTGTTGTTTTCTGGATATGATGTCAGTCGGTTTACATAGGTGGAGCCCGATCGTTTGTAGAGATTTATATTTTTTTGCGAGCAACGAGAGCGAGTCGTATATATATAAATAATTTTACACTTTAACGTTCCAGTTTATTTATTATACGGATCTTCAAACGATGTTCAAAAATTAATTGGGGAACCTGATCGATAAAGCGATTGTTTAGTTCAAATGTTTTACCATAGTTACAATATAAATAAAAAGTCTTGTCAAAGAAAAAATAAATTCTATTCACAAGTTTTTTGTCGAAATCAATTCAAACGCAAATAAAACAAAAATGTCCGAGGATAATTTAAAAAAAAAACTACAGTCCAATAACTATCCTCAAACTACACAGCGATCGATTTTTCTTTCGCAATCAAACGGTCGTAGGTTCGCTTCTCACCGCGTTCAATTGCGTTGTAAATTTATTTTTTAAATTTATAAAAATAGTCGCGTTTGCTTGTAGATGCTTTAAATAAAAAAAATTCTTATTATGACTATAAATTTGTCAACGCTGCAACGAGAACTAGGTCTGAGACTATATTTGGGGATATTTTCGAATCAGGGGGTTAGACTCTTGCCGCAGGCGTTGAGATTTGTGATTAGAGGTTCAAAAATTAAATGCAGATATTTCGGACAAACTTCGATGGAATTAAAACAGTTGAAAGTACTATGCCTATAAATACTGCTAATTCAATATTTATTTAAAATAGGAATACTCGCACGTTACGTATATTAAACGGCCAGTCACTGATTTCTAATTGGAGTTATAAATAACAAGTTTTGTTCGGTTAACTAAACAAAAACGCCGCATTATTTGTCAACTGTCAACGTTCCGTATACCGGTAGAATCAACTTTTTTAAGTTATTTATTTAAGTTGTACCTGACCACGTTTTAGCGGTCGTATTTGTATAATACTTATACATAAGTGAGATTACTTTTTTTACTCGTGAGATTTGGAACACCCCGCATTTAACGATAATAACGACAACGCCGTAACGAGGGTACGAAGCGCCCGTGGCAAGTGTCTAACTTGCGCCATCCTGGTCCAAAAGTAGCTACAAATATAGCCTCAAACTTAGTTGCGCCCCTGGCGGCCGCCTCTCGCGCCACGCCCTCGTTACAGCGTTGAATAACTACACTAAAGTAACTTCAAAATAATTTATAAACAATTGCATTTCGCAGATAATTTCGATTGCAAAGGTTAATATCCTATTGGCTACAGAATTTATGCAGATTTAATCGTCTTTCCTATTATTCCGCATTTAATTATTAAGTTATCTCCGACCGAAACTAATGTTTAAAAAAATAATATTTTAAAAATTTATATCTCCTGATTATTAGGCTTGGCTCGAATACGATTATAGATTCGAAAAAAAAAAGATTATTTTGTTACTAAACGACAAAATATGTAAATTATTCAAAAATATATTCTTATAGATGTGATTGAACTTAACAAGTATAAACGTTATTTGATATTTTCGCTTAAATCTTCAATTTACATCGATTAAAATGCAGTTGTCGCTCGAGCTGTCGCACCTTCAAATTTTGAATTACTACGGGTATAAGTACTTCGGTAGCCTATTTAAATCTGAATCGACAGATCTTTTTCTTCTTCGGTAAATTACTGATGAAACTTAAAAAAGTTCTTCGTCGGGAAATATATATTTTTTTAAATTGCACACCTACCAGAGGGATAAATTATAAAACGTAACGTTATTCGAATTTCCCGACGAATTCTACAATAATCAAATTTTTAGAATTACGCCTGTATACGGTAATTTTAATCCAGCTACCCGGACTTCAATTAAAATAATCACATCTTCGAAAAACGTCGAATGTATGTGGGATATATAGGGTGTCCCGGAATTTTTTGGCGTGTGTCGTTCGTTTTATTTAAAACGGTCCCTCACGACCGCTTTCGTAAACAGTACAAAGCGTCGTGTTTGGCATTTTGTCCTTTGCAAAAGAACCTCCTCTTGCATTTGCACTATTTATGAGGTATAAATAATTATCAGTTTGGAAACAAATCTCCTTTCCGTTTCTCTAACCTTGAAACCTAGCCAAGTTTGCGGCGTAAAAAAAAAGTTGGCGCACGAACCGCATCCGCGGCCGGACCAAGTCCGCACAAACGATTTTTATCCGGCCTGAATTGCGAACGAGGATTTAAGAATAAATGAAAGCAAGACGTTGGGGACGCGGGCGGATTCTTCAGTTCGAAGGTAAGCGAATTGCTTCGTTTTACAACTTGGGGAAAAAAAACACGCAAATCCGGAAAATTTTTGTGCCACTACCAATTTTCGATACGTCCGAAATTAGAATAACATTCAAAGGGCGAATAGTACGAGGAAGTCGGTATGCAATATCTTTGAAAAAAAATTGATTTACGCATTGTTTAAGATAAGAGTGTAGGTAGCCTGAACTTTAATGACTGTAAAGTGTGCTTCTTGAAAACAGATTTAGTTTCCCATTTGTGTATCCAATATAAAAGTTACTTATTACAGTCCTGGTAACTGAAAATTGTAAAATAGCTAGCCACAATATTTTTGGCCGCTCAAAACGGCAATACCTAATCACGTTGTTTTCATTCTTTTTCGAGTGGCTATCAAATTGTTTGCCAAAATATCCCCCATCGTACGATGATATATTATTGCTTGACTGATGTATTTATGTTTTGCCAAACATTTTATTTTTCCAACATCAACCGCTAGTAAAAAATATAGGTACTCAAGCTAAACTAACATAACTTAAAGGTCATAGCCGGGCACCTAAGCATTGGAAATGCACCCTTCGTCGGATTTGACTAATATTTTTCTCAAACGTCCATTTTGACGTAACTTTAACTTTAACAAAATATTGAATCCAAAAAATTCAGACTTTCTGAAAAAAAAGTTATTTTCAAAATTTAAAAAAACGTGATGGGTGATGATGCGTTTTCTCAAAAACTATTAACGCGAATCTACGGCTCTTGTATGATATTGTAGAGGTACTAAAGACTTATCAGTGGTATTTTTTTTTAACTCTCCGTGTACAGCAAATGACGAAACGATTTTCTCGAATATGGTTCATTTTATCGAAATTAAACAAGGTACCTTTTTTATCCTATAGTTTCTGGGAAACCCAAAAATGATTGTAAAAATTAAAAAACTTCACCTTCTGTAATATTTTGGGGTTGGAAAGGTTAGGGGTAGTGCACCTCTCGCTCGTCTAATATGATGTCGAAACACCTATTACACAATGGTTCATCTTTCGACCTACGGCCTTTCAACCTAGAAAAATCAGTTAATAGCGAGTCTCGAGGAAAAATTTTAATCGAATTTCAGGCAATTTTTTTAAATTGTCTGAATTACAAATCTGAACAAACGAGCTCAAGGACAACTAGCAATATTATTTAATTTTTTAATTAACAATTTAATTATTTTATAGTTTTCGTATTTATATAGAATATAGTTTTAGTTCGTTTTTGTTGATATTTTTCCAGAATTTATGTTGAATTGAGGTTTGTTAGTTTAAAACTAATGATTTTTAATATAAAAATGTTTTCTTCTGCATGTGGCAAAGTTATTGATCAACATTCATCTCTTTTATTAATTAATTATATTAATAATTATTTTATTATTATATTTTTCTAATTAATTCTTTTATTTTTAATAGGTTATAGTTTTTAGTAAATTATTTCTGGATGATGGGGTGATTGAATTTGGGCCGAAACATGTAGATGTAGGCGATTGTATTTTAACCCCTTTATTTTCCAAGATTAAAAAGATAAAAAAAATAGTCAAAATAATCATCCCTCGACGCGACCGGTATAGTTAGGAATACCATCGAGAAGGCTTTCTCTCAATTTATCATCGACTCGTTCGAACACTTCCGCTATTCATTCTTGAAAGGTGTTTGATAACAATCGTATTTGAAAAATATAAAACTTCAATCGATAAAAATGTTGATTAAAAGACCGCGATCAAAATTGGTCGAATTAAAGAAAATCAATTTGATTTGCAACATTTTATTAATAAACTCGAACGACGTAAGATTAAAGCCAATTTTTCCCATAAGGTGGCGACTGCGATCAATAATCGAACCCTCCAGCTCTCGACGCTTCCCGTTGAGGGTAGGTAACTGTCGTTTCGTCATTTCTTCCGAAACAAACGATGATCACGATCCTTCACCGCCCCAGACATCATTAATTATTGCTTAAGGACGTGCATTAATCCATAAAGTGTTGAAAAATATGGAACTATTGGAATTCTTGCGTTCGAGTGAGGGTTTTTCTTTGTTCTCCTAAGTCGTTGCGGTTCTATCCAGATTTTTATTCCATCCTATTATTTATTTGTCCGGTTATATATGTACAATTATGTTTTTAAGGATATTTTGTATGAATTCAGAGATGCATATACATTAGTGTGACCGGCCATGAGTGATTCTATCGGCGGTAAATTGGCCATCTCCCAAGAACATTACGAAATTAGCCCTTTTAATATCAATTTGCACAATTTTAAACGTTTACGTGGCAATGTGAAAGCTCCCGTTTATCTAGTTTTAAAGGTTTTCTAAATTTAAATAAATTGATAAAATAGAAAAGTTTAAAAATTTAATTTTACTGTTTTTTTCAACGATATACTCTTCAATATTTTTATTTAATCGAAGATGCTAGTTGTCCTTTTCCCAACATTTAAATTTCGAAGCTATCGATCATATGATATAAAAATAGTTCAAATGCTTAGTTTTTTTTAATTAGAAGATTGAAAAACATGAAAGAATAGAAAAAAAATAAAAAATAAAAATAACGTTGTTTTGAAATTGTTCCGTAGAAAAATGTATTCTCCCCTGTTTACTACCTACACATAAATACGCGGATAAAACAAAAACCAGGATAATGAGAGTTCAGAAATTAATGAACGTATCACTCGTTATCCTATAAATATCGAACCTCGAAACTTTCGAAGTAAACTTTGGCTACAATTATTATTACATATCTCCACCTTTAATCTTGTTTCTTAACAGGTTTTTAGCACTTTTTGTTGTGCGGCTGACACTAAACGAACGCCTTTCGAATCAATCATTTAGTAGGTATTTCGAAATCTGCTTTTCAACGAAAATCCAAGAGTAGGGTAGAGTTGCAGGTACTCGGGTCGACAAAATAAAAATGTCGTTTTTTTCCTCAATCATTTTTCATTTTGCGATTCGAAGGTTAACGATTTCAATTTTTTTTGTGGAACAATAACTAAATAAACCGTCGGTCGAGCAGGTTCGAGCACCGATTTTTATCTGAAATCTCCCGTGTACGAGACGCAAAAATAGTGGACATCCTTGAATTAAAATTTATAATGCCTTGTCATTCGAACAGAGAACTACCGAATGATAACGATAAATAATGCCGCGATGGAAAAAATATAGGATGTAAGAGATTTTCCGTAATTATTATTAATGTGTGGTGATGAAATGAATTAATTGTTTTTAATTGTTATTACCTATAAGCGGACTTGATGAATCGATCGCGCACAAAAAAGGATTGTTATGTGGTGCATAAGTAATGTTCCAAAGACGACGTCTAGCTACTTGTTCTTTTTTTGGCGTTGGAGTAGGTACTTGTCACGTATCGACGTTATTTTTTACGCATTTTCAGCTTTTTCCATCGAAAAATAAAGCTCCAGCTCTACAACTAAAACACTTTTTGTCCGAAAAAGTGTTTTTTTCGAAGGTGGTTTTGGTAAATAAATAACAATCGGATTAAAAATAAAATACGCACGGGGTGGGCCACACAACGTGAAGAAAAACCCCTTACACTCTGATTGTGTCTGACTGCAACCCAACAAACAAATTTCGACGACAAGTTGATAAATAATGTTTATAAATAATAAAAATCGATCAGAGTTACCATTTGCTCTAAATGTATATGACAGTTGTTTCGCTCGCGTCAATTTTAAGTATTAAAGATTATTACAAATAGTGAAAAAACCGACATGGTTTAGTGATTATCAATAGAAATTTTGCAGATAATAAATTTTTGAAATACAAACTTATTTTCTCAATTAGATTCTTATTCTATTGGCGATTCCAAAAATGAATGAGCCCTCTAGCGGCGACTAAATTAAACGAAGTCAACGAACGATGTTTGAAGTATTTGTACGGTTGACAGCATAATATGGTAATTGTTTTTAACGATTGGTCAAAAATGTAAAATTTTGAATAATCGAAAGCATGTACTTCTGTACCGTTCTCAAACCGGTTTGATGGTTGTTAGAACGAACCTTATGTTGATATGATATTTGTATATTGGGTTGCTGTCTAAAGTTGTAAGGAGTGCCACGTAGTGTGGTCCACCCTGTTATGCATATAAACGAATAACACAACTTCGTGGCCTTTCAACGGCCTTACAATTCACATCATCAGTAAAATGTTATTAGATTGTTTATTTGTAATTCAGTTTAAAATTTGGAAAGTGACAAATTCTATCGATGCTTTACCTACACACAGTAGATGGTATAAAAATATACGAGGTACGAGGCGACAACACTGTGTGAAATGTCATCATCTAGTAACCTTTAATTGATGACGTGATCGCCAGAAAGGTCGGATAGGCCATAGTTAATATGATTTTATTTTTTTTATAATTCCCTTTGTCGCTAACAATTGTAAAAACGCATTAAAACGAATCTCCGTAATAATATTTCGAAATGTGGCATTGCTGCGTATGTTAATAAATCGATTATTTGCAAAAAAAGAAAAAGAATGTATTCGGGGGGCAAACATTACTTTTTGCTCAAAGGTTATCTACATATATAGGTACCTAATCGCGTCACATGCAATTTCATATAGACGATGTTAAATTTAAGTAAATTTAACCTGAAATTTCCCTTTTTTTATGAATAAGGACAATGATTTTAACCGCGGTTCTCGTGTAGGTAAAGGTTTGGCGGCGAACTACTCTTATAGCGTTTTTAAATATTCGGTACATTTAAGTACCTATATTATTTATAATATATATATAATATATAATATATTTGTTGTAGTACAGTAGGTTGAAATTAAGTTTGCTTGTTTTTGCGTTTTCGTTGGAAACCTTTTTATAACGATTTCACGTCCTAAGTACGTTATTTCCGCCGATAAAAAAATAGGCGCCTACTTGTTTCTTACTTTTTGACCCTGTATAACACATCCAAAATTCGTCAAATCGTTGCGAGTACATAAACTCGACGTTCTCGTGCCACGACTCGGACGAAGGACATTTTCATTGCACGTGACCGTACATACCAAGATTTAAAATACACCTTTCCATTGCGTGCAATTATCGTCAGTAACGTTAACATTTTTACGACTAAAGTTTTAACCTGTGCTTTACAAACGGAAAACGATAATTATTAACAATAAGTATATTATGCGATATAAGAATTTCCATTTATTGAAAAGACGTTTACCAACCTCCGCATCTAATAATAGCTTTATACATAACATGACAAGTGTATCTGTTTTGTAATAAAAAATTGTTTACTTACATAATTACAAAAAGAACTTATTTCGCGTCATAAAATAATTAAATAAATTGGTATCCGTTAATGTGAAAAAAAAAATACGTTTAGTATTAAAACGGGGGTGGGAGAAAAAATGAACGACGACGTTAGTTAAAATAATTACGGGCATGGGTTATTTAATTCGTATTGCAATTTGGCTATTTAAATTCGTCGTGTGTCCTTGTATTTTGTTTGCCAATGCCGTAACCTTTTTGCGTAATTATTTGGGTTTGCATAAGCCCACATTACAGCATCATACGTGTGTACTTATACAAGCGAGGAACGCCTAAATTTCAGTTAAGGTTTGGCGTGTTTAGCGCAATTATTATTGTTATATAAAATGAGAACGTTTACTTTAGCTATAAATAACCGCCGTGTGTTTAATCTGGGCGATTAAACAAAATTCTATTATTTTGTTCGCGTCGGTGTAAAATAAAAATTTCAAACTCTATCGTATAGAATAGAGCAAAACTCTCGGTAATTTTGGTACCTTTTACGTATTCGCCGCAATCCTAAATTTATGAAATTCTATTATTCGCTCTGAAAACAGAAATTCGTCATCATGACAATTTCCAGCACATATAAATTACTGTGCCTATATAATTTTATTGTTAGTAAGAAAATTAAAGGCTTTATTACGTTTGATATTTTAATTTTACATTTAGTTCTTATTAAAAAATGAACAAACGCACGCAGCCTAAATTAACATCTAGTTGTCACGCATCGAGATTTTTAATAAGTTGAACGAGAAATTCGGAATAACCCCACGTTTCCGAATATAATTCCCTGATAATATCTACATAATGTTTTTATTACAAAGGGAATATAAATAAAGGGAACTAATACGTAGGTATCATTAGCGCGAGGGCACAATTCAATTGTCGATTATCTGTGCGCTCGCACGAGAACTACATCTATTTAGGGAATCACGTTATAAAAAAAAATCAAAATTATATGGCATTACATATCGAGCTTTTTTACAGTTACCCACGTCAAATGAATTAGTGACAATTTATGACCTATACGAAACCGATAAAGTACTAATGTAAAAGTTTTCATAGAACTTTTATATCGCTTTCCGAAAGTAGTATTTATTCAATTAAAAAGTTTGAACAAAGTTAGAAGTAAAGTTAGATATTTCAGCGTTTATCAAGTTACACTGATCTGTTTGTACAGGGTGTCGGACAACTGCGTATACGAAAGGGCCCGATGCGCCGTGCGCCACGGACGCGATGATTAAAAAAAGCAAAGCGCAGTTTTTCGTTTTATAAAGGCTTTCTCCAAGTCGCAGGGGAAAATGTCTAAAAAATCGAAATGTGCTTGGTTGTAAAATCAACAAGTAATATACAGGGTTACTATACAAAAGAATCATCGGGATTCAAAAAGCTATATTTCAGAAAGTACCACCGATATAACTAACATTGAACGACGCGTGAAAAGAAAGGGAAAATGACCCAAGATTTTATCCATATCGTTGCAATAGCTCGATGTGAGCTCTTTGCTTTTCAAATAGCAGTATTGCCAGTGACTTTGTAGAATGAGAAGTTGGCAACGTCGTGTTTTTGGTGCTTGGTACCTAATTATCCTTAGTACCTAAAAATGAACTGTGATACGTTGCCATGCGACCAATTTACAACACAAAAATCATATAAAAACAACCATATCAACCTCGATAGGCGCTTAACATGGAAAACCCATATTACAAATAAGAGAAAACAACTGGATGTCATGGTGAAAAAGATGTATTGGCTTCTAGGGAAAAAATCAAAGTTGTCTCTGGAAAACAAAGTGTTAGTATATAAGTCAGTTCTAGTTCCAGTGTGGGCGTACGGCATAAATCTTTGGGGCTGTGCTAAGCCTTCAAACATTGATATTCTGCAAACCTCTTCGTATAATGGCCAACGCTGAATGGTTCATTAGCAACAAATCACTCCATGAAGACTTAAAAGTTCCATGGATCAAAGACGAGGTTAAGCGACGTACAGTTTCCTATGTCAACAGAATAACTAATCACCCCAATGTGTTAGTGTTAAATTTACTAGACAATGACAATAACACTCGTAGACTAAAAAGACTTAAAACATTAGACCTTGCAAATTAATAATTGATATATTAGTATTCTCAGGGAATCGCCAATGGGCGACACTCCCTCCACATGTCAATATAATTTTAGTTTAGTAATTAAGTACTACATCAAATTTGCTCGTTAGCCTTAGGGCTAGTTGTAAATTAAGCATATAAATAAAAAAAATATATATATATCAACAGCGCCTGAGGTACCTAACATTATTTGTACGGAAGTTGCGTTTGTGATCGCGCAAAACAACAAACGCGTGGCACTTACGAAGACCTCTCGTAGTATCTCGTTCAAGGACAATACCCAACCTTCATATACAACTCCGTTTGTACACAAACCCGTGACTGCATCGCAGAATAAGTACGTTATTTTCGTACAAACGTGTCCCGAATTACCTATCTACGCGGTTTCTAAGAGGCATTTGTCGACAGTTAAGCTACAACACAAAATGTGCGCTCCAGTAAAATTTGCTTATCGTTGATTACGCTGTTCTGCTAAAACGTCATCGATATGTATACGTGTGAACGAACGTGCGAACTTCGTACTTTTGAAGAAACCCCGCATTATTAACCTTGAAGCAAAAGATAACTGACCGATTCATATTATCGGGACGAACTTACTTAAATTAAGGTAAACTGTTTATGTTGACCGTATACAATTACATTCGTTTAAATGGAAAAATAAGTGGCGTACGCCATATTTAAATAATTGTTTCGTTTTCGTCGTGCCTACATATTTATACCGTCGCACAGTAGGGCGGGATACCGTAAAACATTTAAATTGAATAAATATAGGTCATTTATAATATTTTACAAGTTTTATTTTAAAAATAAATGTAGATAAAGGGTTTAAAAAAGTTAAAATAAAACTACCCGGCAATAATTGTATCTTATAGAAAATATGATGTCGTGACATCGATTGCTTGTCACGTATGTTGTAATTTAGGACCTGCTGAATAAAAAATGTAATACGTAAAAAATTATATAATGGCCAGTTTTTCAACTACAGTCAAACAAACAATCCAAGCTGTGATACGCGATTAGATATTATTTCAGAACAATATTTTTCCAACATTTCATAATAAATCATTATTTTTATTGATCACAAGAGAGATTCTATAAATATTTTTTATACTTATAAATTCGTATATAGGGTGTCTCTGAAATTGGGTTTACTGAACTAAAAATTTCATCGTAGCAGGAAAAAAGTGTATCGCTTGTAGAATATTCGACTTATTTTGAGAACAAAATTTATCGAGCAAAAAAAATTACATTTATTATATAACGTACGTACTCAAAAAACTATCTTACTAAAAAAATCAAAAATATTACTCCTATTAAACTGTTCAAAAACTTTCTAAAAACAAACTCATACAAAATCTTCGTAAATAATTTTAAAAATAAATTAATAATTGAATAAAAGATGGCCTAATAAAAGGAAACAGAGAAACTAGAAAATGTTTCTTCTTCATCATCAGGTAGACTATTCATGTGTCTTTTTCTATTGTAATTAAACTATTCTAATCGTAAAATTAAAATAAAATTACAGTTACAATAGAAAAAAGTGTAGCTTAGTCGTTTGATGAATGAAGAAACACTTTCTATTTCCTGTTCTTCGGGAGACGATTCTTCTGTATATCGAAAAATATTTGTCTCCCCGAGCATATATAAAACATCTGTATACAATTGCTTCAACTTTTTTTGTGGGAAACTAAACGGTTTACTAATTCAACGATTTTAGAACACTGACAAAAAACATGTAAAATTTTTGAAGTTTTTCGGCTATTTCTACAGTTGAAGATGAACAGGGAAGAATGGAAAGTTACTTTAAAATATTAAAATCGGTCGAAGTTTACTTAAATTATTTTGCAATAAACACAGAGTCGTATAAACAATAAACTTTGTCTTATAGGCCATTATCTTCAAATGTCGCAAAAAGTCGCAGTATTTTTTTTATTCTACAGTAGCTGTATGTACTAGCTATACTTCTATGCAAAAAAAGTAACATGATACAGCTTGATAGTAAACTAAAAGTCAACGACAAATTGATTTAGTGACATGAAGGAAATGAAATTTAGTTACAAAAATAGATTAATTATAATAAACAAAATTAGGCACGTTAATGAACAATAACTTATTAAATACATTTATGTACCTGTAGACTTTGCATCCATCTCGATTTCGACTCACTTTTTTATTAATTATCTATATAAAACTAAACGGAGAACAAAACGACTATTTTGACGTGTAATAAACAATTCATACGAGTTTATCGGAATTACCAGTTCTGCCTGTATTACACGGAAATATGTGATGATGGCAGTAATTTCTTAACAAATTTCTTTTTCTTTTCTTCATCCATAGATGATTAAGCTATTATAAAATATGAGTTTAAATAAGTAAATATGATATTTCCATTTTTGACTTTCTGCCACGATTTACGATATTCTGCCCCACTGTGCGTCGGGAAATGATTATTTTACACGTATGTTTTGTTCAGTCGCCTGGCGATCCTGGGGCCCAATTCTCAAACCATTCGCTATCATAACGTATGCGAAAATGACGTCATAACAATGTGTTTTTATAGAAATTTGTTGTGACGTCATTTTCGCATACGTTATGATAGCGAATAGTTTGAGAATTGGGCCCCTGCACTCTTTAAACTTTTGACGACAGTCTGCTGGTAAATGGGTTGCATATCCAGCCAGGCGAACAGACAAGACATAAGAACTCGACTGTACGTAAATTTTTAAAAGTGAATGTTTAGGTACCGCATAAAAATGAGATTTGTATCTTATAAGTAATTAATTACCTTTCATTAACCTCGACCTAGTCTCGTGAAGTGTCTGCTTTTTCGCACCTTTTTTTTCTTCGTTATTTAAGTGTTACAATAACGTTGGACGATCGAGACATTTAAATTCAACAGAAATAGATAAAAGTTTGATACAAAACTGATACTTTAAACTTTACACGATAATTGATTAAAAATGTAGGTATGTGGAGATCCATTTGTATAATGTAGTTAGGTATCAGCTTTTAATATCTGTTTAGTTATTTATTAACCTAAAGATAAATAAATTTACATCGTCTTAGTATACGCTACATACTACAGTTATTAATGTTTAACAACATCTATACATTACTTTCAGTCTCGCGTATATTAGCATTTAAAATGCAGAGAGATAATTTCTTTACTATACATAAAGGCATAACCATAAACTATGTAAACTTCACGCTACCCTTCATTTATACTGCATGGCAACTTGGTAAATCATAATGCCGAAATATTGGAAACAAATTTATTACCGCGCCGCCGGCGTATACTTACATTGTAATATTTAAACGTCTACAACTAGAATATATATGTATACATTTCGTTCAAAGGTTAATAGAAACCTTTCCCATATTTATCGATTCTAACGCGCTACTAATTTATTCATTTGGGTAAAGGTTGAATACAAACTTTGTCCTAATATATCGGCACAAATTTAAATAAAATCGGACGCGCTTTCCCAATTGTCGAGAATTTATTTCGTTATTTTAGTAGTCGTTCTCGTTCCGCGCGCGTTTCATGTTTTAAACATCGCGGACGAAGCCTCGCCAACTATTTAAAAACGATGAAGAACACAATATAGGTTAAGAATGAGAATACGTTAAACCGGTCGATAGGCATTTTACCGACATGACGTCTAACCTGCCTTAACTTGATCTTGAATTTTGTTTACAATTGGTTAGACCGAGGCTATTTCTGTTACGATGTAAACATCGTGATAATGAACTTTCCCCATAACGACGCGCTTAGATGAAATTCTCGATTTTAAAGCTACAATTAAATTGGTGAGCGCCAAACCGCGAACAAGACCGTTTGGATTTTTTTTCGAATTCGTCCAGTTCGTTCTGGAAAATGTATAGATACGTTCCGATAAAAAAAAACTGTTGTCATTCGCTTCGTAAGAGTTAGACAACTTATTAATCTTTCGAATATTAGTAGATACCTGCGTGCAAAATGCCTACAATGCGTATGGATGCGTAGGTTGGGATCAATATCTGGAAGTCAATTCGTTTAGTTGCGAACCGTTGCTTCAATGCGAACGAATAAAATGAATTGAAAATATAAATAATCATCAAATTTCACTTTGCAGCCTTTCTGAAAAACTCCGGACTCCGTCCAAATTTTAGAACGACGACTGCTTGCTCGAATAAAGCTGGCTGCGAACTGCCAGCGATAAAATATAATATTATATCCGAGTATTGCTTGGAATTGTTCGAATTGAAGTTCGAGAGCTTAATAAGTTGCCTAACTTATAGATAGGCGACAGTTCTTTTTTACCATAGCGTACGTATCTGCAGGTATTTCTTTAGGTGATCGACATAATCGAACAAAATCCAAACAATAGGTATTTTGGTAAATAACTTAAAAATATATATCTACATATACCGAACCAATTATTTGACAAATAGTTAACGCCCACACTTATGTTGTGCAAGTTAAATCCTTCCACCTATACATTGAAAGAATTCGTACGTAAATAGAACGAAAAAGTTCGTTGTATTAACGAATGCATTTATTAAAATATTTATTTATATTTAAATAAACCAAAAACATCATACAAGTATTCTTTAAAATATTATTTACGGAGAATATAAAAATATTCATACTTTTAGAGTAGGACGGGGGGTGATTTCGAAATGGTTGTAACGTTTATTGCAACTAACATGAAGTATAAATGAAATACCTTGACAGTATTAAACTCTAAACAACGAACGTTGCACTTTTACTCTTTAAGTGCGTTTCTCCTCGAATATAGCTTATTTTTGTCGAACGTAGACAAAACACTTTTTCTATCTTAAAATTTCTGGGGAATCCGAAAATATCTTTAAAAATTTTAAATCTTAAACCTATAAAAAAATTTGAGGTCAGGAAGTTTAGGGGTTACGCGCACCTGGCTCCCCTGATGTAATATCAAACAATCTATTACACCATTTTAAAAACATTTATTTATTACGTATGTATATCAAAAATTATTAAATTTCAACGAAAAGTAAAAGTATTATTAAAACAAATTGATTTTTCCCTTTCAACTTTGTGGGCGAATATCTCAGCTGCGGGGAGTATCATAGGGAAAAAATTATATATACTTAAAGTTTTATTTTGACGTGTTCTATACGTTCCCGTAAGATTTCTGACATTTCCCAAACAAGAAATTATAAGGGGGTGAGTTTGAATTAGGGGGCGTCTTCGGAAATGGCTCTGATGGTTAATGTGGTTAGTATGGTGTACCCTTACAATGTTGTGCTTGTTAGAATCTACACTAACATTGCATCTTTCACCCTTTAAGTGCGATTTTCCAAAAATGACTCATTTTATCAGAAGTGGACAAGAATACCTTTTTTATTCTGAAATGTTGGCGAAATTTGGCAATAAATCTCCCGAAGAAAGATGTACCCCATGAGGTGGTATCAAAAAATCTATGAAATTGTGTTCATATACATAATTAATTTGTTAGGAATGCAAACTAAACACGATAAAATTTTAATAAAAAATAAAAATGTAATTTAAACAAATTGATTTTTTCAATTCAAATTTGGGGACGAATATATTTCAATTGGGGACAGGGGAACGTCGTAGGAAAAAAGTTTATAGAAACTTAAAGTGTTATTTTGACGTGTTCTATGCGACCCCGGAAGATTTGTCACCATTTCCGAGACACTGCATTATAACGCGCCCCGTTTATTAAAAGGGGGTTATTTTAAATCGAGGGTTGGCTCCGAAATGCCTCTCACGTTTACGCCTACAATTCCATGCTTGTATCACGATGAGCAGAAATCGGCATTATTTTTCCACTTACAACCCGCACTATCTTCTTCTCGTAATGCCTCTCCTATCGGAGATTGACGATCAATAGCGCTGTTTGTACTTTGTTTGTTGCAGTTCGAAATAAGCAAACACTACTTTTTCCACGCCAATCTCGTATATTCTTCATCCACGAGCTACTTCTCCTTCCCTCTACTTTGCCTTGCATAATTTCCTGCAAAATTTTGTATCTTTCGCGTCGCATCAAGTGTCCAAAGTATCCCAATTTTCTTCTCTTAATGGTAAGTTTGTTTAGCCTTCGCAGGACCTCCTCATTTCGTACTCTGTCTTTTCGGGACTCTGCGGTAAATACACAACTCAAAGGCATTGATTTTTTTTGATTTCAGCTTTATTAACTGTACAGCACTCTGCACTATAAAATAAGAAAATAATTGTTAAATTTAAATTACTGTGGAGAATATTTACTGCTTGTTTAGAATTAATCTTGCGTTTCAAATATTATATTATAGATAATATATTGTAATATTAATACAGCGAGATAACAGTTTATTTAAATCCGATTATGGATTTTTCATAAGCGTTTTTCAAAAAAAAAACTGCGAGGTTTTAAATTTAAAAATCCGACCGCGCCCAAGCCTCGGTATTAAATTTTTATGACGCATGTCAAAAAAACTCATTTTTTTTAAATTTTTCTTGAAAGAAATACATTTTTTGAAAAATAATATTTACGCAAGAAATTTATAAACAATTTTATCACTTTTTTTCGATTATTTCATAAACGGCGCATCCTATCGAAAATTATAAAGAGACATGATCGGTAGATAATTTTGTGCCGATTTCAAAACATGTTTCACATTAACGATCCGGTGAGTAATGACGGAGATTGGAACTCTTTTAATTTTTCTTTTTGAACGGCCACCATTTTGATGCGGGTCGGTCGATTTGGCTGGTTAACGAACTCGTCCTTCGTTTTCGTAAAGACAATACGCTGTCCAAATTTTAGCCTCCTACGATCAAAATTGCGACCGGAATCGTGTCCACAAGAAATTATTTATGTATATGTATGACCGACCCGAAATAAATGACCTATACTTTCGTGATCTAGGGGTCGAGATCGGAGAAAAGCCAAAAGGACACGTCTAGGTCCCGACATCAGACAGATCGCATTAGCTTTATTTTCTATGAAAATTCGCAAAAATTGCGTCGGCATTTGTTCGTTTTGTGTTAAAATAAAATGACCCGTTAGTTACACTATGCGTGTGAGTGAGAGGTACGTGTCCTATCCAAATACCTAGATATTCGGAAACCGATCACCCCCGCCCGGTGCAAAAGCCGGTTATCGCACACGTGCAGTGCAAGTCGCCGACGAATCCTGCAGGTCTTTTCTATTCTTTAGTAGTGAAGTGCTCTTGTTTTCGTGTGTTTGTTGTACGTGATCATTAAAATATTAATCGGGACATTCTATAATTTAATAAAAAAACTAAATAATGGTGTTGTGGATTTACTGGTGGGGTGTAAATGGGGATTTGGAAGCTGCACGTTCACAAATCGGTGAGTGTCTATTTCGAAAAATAACGTCATTTACACTTACATTATGTGCGATTCAGTTGGTGTAAAATGGCGTTCATTTCATTAATTAAATTCTTCGTTGAATATTTGATTTCGATAACGAGGTCTATTTCGCAGTTTAAATTGTTTCTACGAATACCCACACTTTTCTTTAATTATTGTTATTGTTATAACTAATTGAATCGCCATAATTTTGTTAGTCTTTTGTTAACATTTCAAATGCTTCGAAATTAAAACGTTTGAATTATGTACATCAAATATGTTTGCGATAACTAATTTTATACGACCACATGTAAGTTGATTAGGAAATACCTTACTATGATTGCGGGCATAAAATAAGGTGATACGCTTTTGATAACGTTGTCTGTCTCGTCACACAGGTCCGGCATAAGTGTTCAACTGGCGATAAATCGGGCGTCCGTGTAGGTAGATAACAATAGAAATACGACAACGTTATCTTTTCACTCTATTATTTATTTGTGAGAACTGTATTATTTAGTTCCCTTTTTAATTTATTAACCGAGCGAACTTTCGACTAATTTTACATATCGATGGCGTTTTGGCATTTTGCATCTTAAGGACCATTTTTTCGAAGATGAATTGTTCTGACTATCTTACGCATCTAAAGCCTTGTATTAGGGCAAACAAATTCTTATAACCACTGTATTTATGAATCATTTACTTGTAATGTGAAATACCTAATTATCTTCATGTCATAAGTAGATTATAAATTCAATTATTTTATAAAATGTAAAACCGTGTAAAAAAAGAGTTAAGTGTAATGTTAACTTAGTAATATGTATCTCAAAATAGCGAATATTATAGCGAAAATAAGCCATTTTAATTTTTATAAAAAATACATTTTTGTATGTCTATTGATTATTATTATTATTCTATTTGAATACGATCAACGCCAATAATAGAAAATCGAATTTTATAAAATATAGAACAGCGACGAGGACGCTGGTGACTTCTCTCGGCATAGCGCAGTAAAATATTCTATAATTTTTTCGGATTACTCGTTTCGGTGTTAAGCTTTTCTTAATCTTTTCCAGGTATAGACTTGCATTTGTGAATTTTAAATAAGTAGGAGGTACCTTTGTACAGATTATTCAGTAGATATGCAGATTTATTTACTTTTACGATGTCTTCAACTGAGATCTAGATATAAATTATAAACTTGAAATAGGGTACGAAATTTCTTGTCGGCATAAAAAAAGGATGACAAAACAAAACTGGATTCTAGACATAAAAAATTCAATACTATAATCGAAATAATGAAATGAAAAAAATTCAGTTCGATACTATTTTTAATGTACATAAAACAACCGTCGAAATGTGGCGAAGCGACGCGATGGCGATTTTCTCGAAAATTGCTTATTTTATGGAAAGCGGACAAGAGTACCCTTTTTTATTCGAAAACGTTGGGGGAATCCAGCAACGAAATTTTTTTTTAATTAATCTTCCGAAGAAAAATTTGAAATTTCAAAATTATAAATGCATTTATTAAGAACGTAAACCGAACATTATTAAATTTAATTAATTAATTTTTCCCTTTGCACTTTGTGGGCGAACATCTCGACAGGGGAACGTTGGAGGAAAAAATTTATAAAAATTTTAAGTTTTATTTTAACGTATTCTATACGTCCCCGAAAGGTTTTTCATCATTTCTCTATTTTATAACGCGCCCCGATTATTAAAGGGGAATTATTTTGAATTAGGGTCTCCGATATGATTCGGACGTTTATTGTCGTCAGTACGGTGTATAGAAAATACTCGGAAAATTTCGTGCTTGTAGTACAAAGTGCGGAAGTCTACGTTATTTTTATACTACTAACAATAACAACCTGAACTAATTGTTGTTTATTCCATTCAAACAAACGATAGGTATTAAAACCAAATTTTGATTAGGTACCGTGATTTGAGGTAAAACGGAATACGGGGGTAAAAGAGAACAAAAAGGAGGAATAAATATAAAAAATCATACAAAGTAACATTTTTTTTTATTAATTAATATGCCATACCATCTATGGGTTTAGGCACAGGTTATATTTATATTATTATAATTACTGCATTAACTAATACATGATTGGTTTTCACTTTAAATCTGGTGAATCATTTTCTGAAATGCCTGAATGGGATGGAATCCAGATGAAGACGACTTCCTGGTCTGTAGTAGGTTTGTTTTAGTATGTAGATTCTTGTGTGGAAGAGTGTTCTTGGTCTTCTTGACTTTATTTATTTTCTAATGCTTTTTGTAAGTTGTTTGTTATCCTAGTGAATCGATATCTAATTTTCTGATGTTTTAGCAAACTGTATAAATCTTTTAGAGTTGCAATGACATCTTCAACATTATCCATGAAATTAGCTGCTACTTGAAGGGGTGTGGACGTTTGAGTGATTTCGCTATAAACATTTTTGAAATCTCTATAGTTAAAATTATACTTTAGAGGTTGTTTGATTAATTCTTCTTCGACTGGTTCAAGAAATTCGTCTAGTGTTGGTTCGAGGCTTTCGACTGATTGATTTTTTTTATTTTGGACTGCGAGAGTGAGTTATTTCTGGTTCGAGGTGGTCGTGTGGAGGATCTTGAGTAAGATTCATCAAAGTTATAGTCGGAGTCTTCAGATGAACTGCATTTCTCCAGTGTGTGTATTATTTCGATGATTTTGATTTTTATGGTTTGTTGCTGAAATAGTGGGTATATATCTCGCAACATATTAGAAATTTCTGTGGGGTCGTCAGTATATGTAGTGATTAATTTTTTGATACTTTTGTTTTTGATAGGGTTTTCTATAAGATTTATAAGGTTGTCATAATTTAAAGGGAAGTTACGATATTTTTCATCTTCCAAGTATTGTTTGATTTTGTTATATTGGTCAGGTTTTTTTGAGGTTGATGCTGTTGTAGGAGTTTCGTCATCTTTGATCGTTTTCCTCTTTTTTTTGGGGGGGGGGGGTTATAAACTCGAATTTGTTTAATTGTGTAGGTATGTCGTTTGTTTGTTCTATATTTGCTGATTTTGTTGTTAGAGTCATTGATTCACTTTTTTTAGGGATATCTGTATGTCTTGAGACGTAGATAAAGTTGATTCGGCTGTTGTGTTCGAAATTTGTCTTTTTGTTGAGTTATGTATCTCTACTTCTATTTGGGAATTTGTTTCTGTAATTTGTTCTTGCACAATGTTTATGTTATTATTGGTAGTTGGTGTCAAAGTCTGTGTTGCTTGACTATATGTGCATTCTATGGCTTTATGTCCTGTGTTTTTGCATTTGTGACACATGTTAGGGTAACATATCGATAAGTAAAAACGGTAATCAGTTTCATCATAATTTATAAAGGTTGATGGTATTTCCTTGCTTTCACTATAGAATTGTCTTTTAAAGCTTATGTGAATTCCTACATTTAAAAAAGAGATATTCGAGGACAGGGTTATTCCTATTAGACGCAGTTTTGTTTCGATTATGGAGTGTGGAATTATTGGGTTTCCTCCGGAAACAATTGTTCTTTTGGTTGGTGTTATTAGTCGACGAATTGGTATTTGATGATTTTGTACTAGTAGCGTTTTGTTATTATTTATTATTTCGTTGACGAGTTCTTTATTTCTTAAAAAAACGCATATACGATTATTGGAAATCCTTTCGCATGCTATTATGTTGTTTGGGTTTATTATTTTAGCTAGGTTCATTATGTATTCCTTAATTGGGATTCCTGATTCAGGCGATAAGATGGTGGCTTGTTCTTTTGTAATATTATTGATATAGGAAGTTATATTGGTTTTGTTAAGATTGTTTGCATTTAGTATGTTTGCGTAACTGTTGTCTTGATTAGGAGGGGTATGAGGGGGTTGATGGATTATTTGGTTGGATTATATTTTGTGTGGTTGACGTATTTGGTTCTTTTCTATGAGCGTTATTGATAATTTTTATTATTAAGTGTCTTTTATCTTTGTACGTTTAGATATTATTAGCATTGTGTATGAGGTTAAGACCGCTCGCGATACACGAGAAAAGGTCTCTAAACTATGATAAAATACCTGATGATGCGAAAAAACACAAAAAACTCGCACTTAATCACACTGAAAGAAAAACACGTCTATACTCTACGAGAAAACTCATATGAATCTCACTCAAATATTAACATTCTCATTTTTACTTAAACGGTTTGTTTCAAATGCAGGCGTTCGATTTAAGAATACTTGAAAAGTGTCAAAAGTACATTTTTAAAGATATCACTTTGAAAGTTGTACCGATATGTTGGTGAAAAGGAATATTTTAAGGTTAGCATTTCAGATCATCCGTGGAAAATGAGTGCTCCAAAACTTCCAGTTTTTTAAGTGGAAAGTTTCAGTATTACGTATTAAACATATTTTTTTATAATTCTCGGATTCACTGTTAACATCTTATTTAAAAAAATCACAACAAAAATATTATGTAAAATAGACGAAATAAAGTAATAATACGCTTGTTTAGGTTAAATGGGATAAATGAAAAAATCATGCGCGCAACTATAAACGTTCTCCGAAACAACCACATAAAAATTACCCTCTTGAGCTAATTGAAAAAACAGAGCAAGTTGTTAAAAATAAAAGATTAATATACCGAGCGGCAGCACAGAAATCGGTAATGCATCCGGCATTTATAAAATCCTTAATAAAAATAAAAGGGCATCCATTTGCGCTGCCGGAAGAAACGGAAGAGTGGATAGTTCAAAAACTTCAAAACAATCTTTCAGAACCTTCCACGAGCTTATAGTCGCCTATTTCTGCAATTAAAAATATTATTCCTTTTTTTTGTATTTTTAAAACTTGTTATGCATTCCTATTTGATTATGAAGCCGGTAAAATCCGAATATTCACTAAAATACCCTTGTTCGTTCTCATTCAACTCGTCGTCGCCGGGTAAATGAGAACAAGACAAACGAATTTTAAAAAAAAAGGTTATTGTCACGAAAAATAGATTTACTGGTAAATGGAAAATTACTTTTGGTTGTTTAGGTCAAGAACTGACTTTTTATTACATTTACACGCATATTTATAATTCGATTTCCAAAATGTGAACAAAAACATTTTGAAAATGTTCCGATTTAACCCGAATTACGGTAGATGTCCTAAAACGTTCGATTCGTTCGCCATCATTTTAATGCGAAAGGTGCCTCCCTCGCCCCTATAAATAACTGTTTGTTCTCCATTATTACATCTCGATTGGTATAGGTAAAAATATTAAATAAACAACAAAATTTATTGAAATTAAAATTTAATAAAAATTTATTTGAAAAAAATTACATTGAATTAAACGAACGATTTGTTTGGCCTTCTACGACGACGGTTCACAATAAACGGGAGTTCATTACAAGCGTTCACTGCGGCAATAATATTCGCCCGAGGGGTGGTTGCGTCGATTCTTAACTTTTCACCTTTAGAAATTGATACGTTTTTTTTTTAATTCAAATTCAATTTCGGCATAAGAGGAGTTGGCTGGCGTAAATTTTCAATTATTAAGGGCGGTCGTTTAGGAACGGTTTTTAGTAGAAAATAACAACAAAAATAAAGAAGTCACATCTTTAATTTCCGATAATATATTCCGTTAATCTTCGTTCATTTTGCATAGTTTCAGTTATATTTATCGCTTTAGAGCGGAAAATAATAAGAATAACGGCCAGGGTGTTTAGGACCCACCGACGTAGTCGGATCATCTAAAATATATATATATCGTAACATCGTTGAAATAATAGGACCTCCGTACCCTCCGTAGGAGGTCCTAGAGTTGGTTTACATTTTTCTATTTTGGATTACCTTTTTCTCTTTTTGGATTTCGTTTTTCTGGTTTTGTTCAAAATTATATCTGCTGTTTTTGGATTGGACTTGTTATTGGGTTGGACTTGGATTTTTGTTACCGGAAGTTGACTTGGAAGATCGATTTTGGTTACTACGCGTAGAAAGCTAAGTCAATTGTTCGGAATAATTTATGTTTTTGTTATTGTTTATATTAATTATTGTTAACGAAGTGTTTCTCGAGAAGCATTAACGTATTTACGTTTTTATTTAACGTATTTAAATTGTTCATATTAAAGGACCACGCACACTTTATATGGAAAAATAGGAACCACTCAAATCGATTTTTCTTTATATCAATCGACTCATCTTAATGTGACGAATAATTATTATTCATTGCGCCAATTTTGTTAATTTATAAATAAAGCCGCAATCTTTAATTAACGCTCTTATGAGAATTTCGTGAGAGCAAAAGAGAACCTACTAAAATCAAATTTGTTTGAGTTCATAAATCAACTTTGTTATTTATTGCGGGGTACTTAACAACGACGGGTCGGTACCTACCTACTTAAACTGGCCTGGGGTTTAAAACGATTGAAATAATTCTTTAAATGACTTAAAAATTCTTGGCTTTGTGCACATTAAAAGTGTATACAAAACTAAGAGATTAGTTACCTAGCTATAAAAAGATAATATCGATGGCATTTTGTCAAAAAAGCGTAACGCATACTTTCTATTAAAATGAATTATTGAATTAAATGAAGACATAATCTGTTAAAATCTGGTAACAATATTTCGATTTTTTTCACCGGAAAAATCAATTTGTATTTCCGCCAAACGTATCTTCTAATAGCTACATGACAACGCAACATGTGTTCTCCGGTAAAATTTACTTTTTGTGGGTCACGCCCTTCTGGAAAACCTACGTCGATATTTACATCAGCTTGCTTTTTACAATTGCTGTTATAATACAGTTGCTGTTGCTGTTAACGCTAATAATTGGAAATAAAGTCTATTAATATATTAATAACATTAACAAACAATTCAAATAAAAAACAAAACATATTCACGAATAACAAATCAATAAAAAAAAATAATTCTTCATATATTCAAAATTGTGACCCAAATAAATAAATAATAAAATTATCCAATATAAGACAAAAATACACATAATGTAGCTGTTTATTTTTCTACCTCTATTAAAAATATTCACTATAAAATATCTATAGGTAACTCCAAATTATTAATTTTAATTTAGTGGGGGTAGTAGTGACCAGCCTCATTAGAGATCTCTGTCAAGTAACTTTAAAATAACTTTGTAATGTAATAAATAATTCAATAAATCATTAATATTGAAAAATCGGCCAAAAAAGAAATCTTCCACATAAAATTGTGGCTATTATAACAATTACGGTCTATCCAAACCTATAGGCAATTCCCGTCATCAATAAAAAGTTACTAGATTGTTTATTTGTAATTCGGTTTAAAGTGACATACTCTATAGATGATTTACTTGCGCATATATTAGATGGTAAAAGGAAAGACTACAATTTATTAGAACTGTCAAAATACGAGGTACGAGGCGACAGCACCATGTGAAACGTCATCATCCAGTAACTCTTTATCGATGACGTAAATTGCCTATAGGTTTGGATAAAATGTAACTATAGCTTATCCAAACCTATATGATGTTCACGTCATCAATATAAGGTTACTAGATGATGACGTTTTACACAGTGCTGTCACCTCGTCGCTCGTATTTTGACAGTTCTAATAAATTGTAGTTTTTCTTTATACCATCTAACATGTGCGCAGGTAAATCATCTATGGAATATGTCACTTTCCAAACTTTAAACCGAATTACAAATAAACAATCTAGCAACTTTTTGTTGATGACGTGAACGTCATATAGGTTTGGATAAGCTTTAACAAAACTATTAGTTTTAGGCAATTCTTTTATTCCAGGTTTTAAGCTCGCTTACAGTAGGTACCTTCCTAATTCTTTTCTAACGACTCTAAAATAGTAGGATTGAATTCAGAATTTAAATGCTAACGTCAATTCAATATGATGAACACGGGTTTTAAATTCTTAATTACAACAAGGAATCGAACAATATAATACTCTATGAGCACTATTTTACTGTTTTCTACCTGATACTTACATTTGTGTCGTTTCTTAGAAACGTATTTACCATGACCCCTCCATAAATAACGAGCGACAGATTTATAAACTTCCGACATAATTTAAAGCCCAAATTTTTCAATGAATTGTTCATTAACAGGTTTAATAATGAAGTTACAGATTTGGCGTAATGGTAATAATTATTCGTCACATTAAGACGCGTCGATTGATATAAAAAAAATCGATTTGAGTGGTTCCTATTTTTCCATATAAAGTGTGCGTGGTCCTTTAGGACTTCATTTAGGCCTCACTTTCAAAATTAACTCTTGTATTGTTCGTTTCTTGATAATTTACCAGAATTTACCTATTGTAATTATTTACCATCGTATACTTTTAGTAATTTTCCATTTTTTTTTAATAATAGTTATTACTGTAAGGAAAAATTACTTGGCGCCCCTTTGTTTGTTTATTATTAGAACCCGGCCGAACTCCACTGTTCAAAAGCTAGCCGACAGGCCTCTAAATTTTGTTAAGTGCTATTTTAAGTTTTTTTATTATTAAATAATTTATTCAAATTTTATTTTATCATTGAATTTTTTTTGCACGTAACAAAATTTCCAAACGTCCATCGTCGCTAAAAAGAAATGAGGTAAATATTTAGAACTAGGTAAACAACTAATCGATGGGGCTATTTTAAAGGCCGGGGCCCAATGTTGGGTTGATCAAAATGCGAGGGCGAAAGCGGCGGAGCCGTCGACTTCCTAATTTATTACGAAACGACTCGCCGGGGATGAACTTGAACGACCGCGAAAAATTCCTGCGCTCGCGGTCGATTTTTTAATATCGAAATTTTCGGGTTCGCGCGGGGGGGCGGCGGCGGCGACGGTTCTCTCTATTTCGTTTAGTGGTCGTACACGTGCTAGTGAATTTTCTTCGCGTAGCCGCCTAAATTGCGCCGGCGATTTTAAGGGCGGCGAAAACGGCAACAGGAACGACCTTGAACCGGCGACTTCGAAATTAGTTCAATAACGCGCACCCCCGAATCGAAAATAAACGGCGCGCGGACGACTCCGTTCTCGTGGGCGATCGATTCGGGGGTTGGGGGCTTCGATAACAATTATCCCGCCGCAGTAAATTACGTATTTACGTAACGTAATGTCCGATGGCATCGAAGTTTAACGTCGTCCCGTCCGAACGTCGGTTTGCGATAACGTAAACGACGGCGCCGACGATGATTTTATCGAATGGATCCGCGCGACGTCTTTACGCCGGAAGAGGACTCGGAGGCATATAACGAACGCGAATAAATAAAGGAGAGGCGATTTTGTGTAGTCTTTAAAAGCACGTGCATAATATTATCTCTTTGTTGATCAACATCGTCGGGATAAGTGCACGCATCTAGCGGATTAATGTAATGGCCTTTGTTGACATTTTGTACTGGCGGGCCGCGATTTTAAGGCGCATGATCGTCCACCATTACGTTTCAACGTTCATGCGCAAGAAATTAGTCGGTCGTGTCAGTGAATGTTGTGAAGACGTGTTGTGCATTGCAGCCGTGCGATTTTATTTACATGTTCAAATCTACATACTGAGGGGTGAATAACGGTGCGTACACGTGACATTGTTAAATAGTGACCATTGACTCTTTTCGTTATTACGAATGGATTAAGCCTGCCGCGTGTTTCGAAAGTAAGTATTTTTTTTTTGACAGTATTATTTTTGTAGGTCGCCGCTCCGAATAATTCTTATCAACTCGGTCATGTGGCTGTGCGGTCTCCCTATACAACAAGCCTTAGCTATACGTTACGCGTTGCTATCTTTAGAACACAAGTGAACTTGATTTTGTTTCGACGAGCTGTTACTTTTTTTTTACCGTTGATATAAAGTAAAACCTGTACGATGCTGTTATGTTTTCGTTGAACGCGTTCGCCCATTTTTGTTTTGTTTTCCGAAACGGGAGGTGCTTTTTTACGTCGACGTCGACGATCGGGGGCAAAAATTCATTTTTGACGATTCAGTAAGTTACCGGAGCGCGTTCTGTTTTGACCCCATAAAAACCCCTCGGCAAACTCTCACGGTCGGGCCGCGGTTATTATTTATTTTTTTTTTACGAATCGAAACTACGTTACCGGGGCGACACCTTCGCCTATTTTTAAAGGTTCAATTCGAAGGGCCGTTGTAAAGGACGACGGCCGACGACATCCCTTTTTTCGTCGCCAGGCCGCGGGGTCCCATTGATTTATCGCGTTAAATATTTTAACTGTCGAATATGAACGAATATTTTCGTTTCGAATAGTATATATCGCTTGAAATCATCGACGCTTTCTCCCCGTTTATTGTTACATTCTGTCAATTTGTGAAAACGTCGTTATATAAATTATCATCGTGAAAGTTATATTGTTTGGTTTTAATTCTGGTGTGCGCGCGCGCGCGTGTGTGTGTGTGTGTGTGTGTCGATTCGGGGTGACCGTGAAATCGAAAATGCCCCTATATATGTCACTTGATCTCCTCGAAGGAGTCCGATAAATTATTAGGGACGTAAATATGTAGGGCTGTAGACAAATGGATAGTTGGAGAGCTCCCCCGGTTGTTGCTTTTTTAACGTAAACACTGGCGCGGCAGGGATGGGCGGGAAATGTAGCATATCGCCACCGTTGATTATCTATAGGGGTGGTTTTAATTCACGGACGGACAAACATATCTGTCTATTGTAATTCTGAGTCGCGCGTGATGTAATTTTGTCTGAGCGGGCGTCCTTAATAGTCGTTAGGGGCGCTCGATATTTTTTAATTCAAGTTTAATCGATAAATTCCTTTTGTAGGCGTTCGCTTGTTTAGCACGAAAAGTTCCAAATAAATATGCATCGTTTTTCGTCAGTCGTTATCAATGCGTACAGCTCGAAGGACCATTGGAATTGGTAAATTTGATTACGCTTTTTTTTATACTTCGACTCGTAAAATCTATTTGTTTATATTCGAGGCGCACTTTCGATCGTACGTTTCTTGTACCACCGTAATCGCTACGTAAATTATTTACCTGAATGTACTTAATTTGAATATTGCCTTGAACCGTTTGTCGTCCCGTAAACCACGTGTCTCTGATAAAATATGCGAAAAAAAAAACGATAGTCCGGCGTGGCGTGCAAGGCGTGTTTAAATTCAAATAAAAATAGTACTTAGATTTATGGCGGAGCTATTTTGAGCCTTCAATCTATAAATCAAACAGCACGAAGGTCCCCGCAGATGTCAATTTTTTCTGCATATCTCGATGTTTGTGCAACTTCATCGACTTTGATCGCAAAAGTTACATTATCATTTAAAACATAATTCCCATCAGTTTTACAAATAGAATGGACACTCGCACGACGACGGAATTATGTCTGGGCGCGACGTTTTTCCACGAAATTATTTATGCGAACCGAGATGCATTTAAGCAGGCTTAAAAGACGTGGGGGCGAGTCTGCAATATAATTTTATTTTGTTCTGAGTGTTGTTTTCAAACGTAAGAATTTCAACTAAATTTAAAATACTTGAAAAAACTTTTTGTTTTCTTCGAGGGACTATTTTCGCTGGGGGCAGTTTTCGCGTACAAAATTTAGTCAGTGAAATACCCTTGTTTTTTCGTTTCAATAATTGATAAATATGTGACGTACGGCACACACCGTGTGTAAAACAGGATCATGGTACACCCCCTTTATTTTCGTTATTTATTAAGATAACATTTTTAAACTTGTTATCTAACGTACTAATCAAACGTCACTTTTTGACATGGAAATTGTGTTTTTCCAACTTCCAGTTTTGCCGAAACCGACATCAATTTTCGATTTTCAAATGGAACGTCCTGTATAATATTGCATTTTTGGAACCTGCATATTTTTTTACGCATAATGGCACCACATAAGTGTTTAACTGTTCAAAAAAAAATGGGTACCGGCTTACTTAATTTTTTTTCAAATTTTCTCCCGTAAATTCGGTTCTATTAATCGCACAAACAAAGTGGTAGATTCGTCATTGAATGTACTTCCTATTGGTACTATGGTACTATTTAAAAAAATTAAGTTTTGATACAAAAACCATTGTTGGTAACTTTACCAGATTGATAGGTCAAACAATTGCATGTTTTTGGGGTGATGTTATTTTTCGTTGTGCTGATAAGATCGATTAACATCAATCTGGAGGGGGGATTATGGCGCTCTAAATTGAAAAATAAAATGGACGCTAACATTTTTTTTGCCTATCGAATTGTCGCTTATTTGGTGCAATTATATTCAGAAAATTATGCTGATTCGAAAAATGCAATAATACACGGGACGTTCCATTTAATAATTGAAAATTGAAGTAGGATCCGGCCAAACCGGAAGTGGGAAAAACATAATTTTTATGCCAAAAAGTGACGTTTGATAAGTACATTAGATATGTAACAATTTTGTAACCATAATTCTGTTATCTATTTTACGACTTTCTATTAGCACTTGTATTTTTTTCGTTGTGTTTATAAGTACGAGGTCCACTATAACTTCAGTTTTTTTTGAATTTACGTTCCGTGCGACGTGACGATTCGTTTCTAAGGAAACTTGCAACTGCAATTGCCTCGAGTTTAGGGAAAGATGTGACGGCTTGTAATTTTAGTTTTTTTTGTTAATAATATAGGAAACGGATTAGCAACATTTTTTTTTACGCGCAATCGAGATTTACCACATCTTCCTTTCGTATTTAGTGTGAATTTTTTTCTCACACTTACAACGATTACGGGAACTTTTATGCGGCAGTAAATTAACGAGAGTACACTTAAGTACCTTGATGATCTTAAACGGCGAAACGCAAACAAATTCGACGAGTCAAACTTGATTTAAATTTTTTCGCAACTGTAAGTTGCACGTTTTACAAGATTACTATCTACAGAAGAGCTTTGGCAGCCATTTTGAAAATACGTATTTGCAATTAAGTTTAAAAACAAATGAACGAATTCGCACTTACCCCACCCCCCCACCTCTTTACACTTCGTAATGTCACTTTTAACGTTAATGTTTCCAGTTCCACTTTAAATAAAATTGGAGCTAATTATGCAAGCGTCCAATGCTTTAATGCTAAAAACTAAAAATATAACAATCTACGTTACGCCTATTAAGCTAAATTTCGTCTGAATATCGCGATAAATAATAAAACAAGGGGGTGGTTTACGAACTGCTAGTCGTCTGCAATCAATATAATAGATGCTACATAATATGTATTAATTTTCGTTAATTTTTTATTTTATTTATCAGTTCATGAAACACAATTACCTTTTATCGCGTTAGTTTTCACGTCATTTAACTTTCTTTTCGTAAGCCAGTAAATAAACGTCACGAAAAATACGACAATTTCATACAAGTTCGTCGGTAACTGATTTTATTCGTGAGAGTGGAGGGAAATTGTGATTGATGCATAATAATAAAAAAATTGGCATTGTTTTGGTATAATATTGTTGTCAGTTTGTGTCGCCATGTTGGTCAATTTTCGGGACTTTTAATCATCGATTCCACTGGGTTTTTTTGCATATCATCGAGAATCAGATTTGAAGACGGCAAACAATTTGTGAATATCTGCTTGTTGACTGTTCGAGTTAGTGGTTGGTTTACTTGAAAAAAACAAAAATGCAACTATCTATACCTATAGGTACTATCGTGTGCGATTCTACCACAATTTTAACGACTTGTTTTTGGTTTGAGAATTTTACTTAAAGCTAAATATCGATCGGTATGTAGTTAGGTTGCAGTGGGATGTATAAAATGTTTTTGCTGCAGATTCGATTTTCTTTTACTTAAACACTAATTGGAAAGGAGCATTTTAATCTTTCAACATTCGCGAGGACGCACAACTTGGGTACTCGCGAATTTTTTTATTAATTTATAGTGCATCGAATTAGTTTGATATGTCGTTTTTTTCCAATTTTGTAGATCAAATCGCGTTTTCGGGGTGCGCCTATTGTTCTTGGAAATTCGGGAATTGTCCTGACAATTTGATTGATTTGGGGTTGCCGGTGGCCCCACCCTATACAAAATTCTGACTGCGTGTGTATCAAATTTGCAATTACCTCTTTTTTCTTAACTTTAATAACATTTTGGTTTGTTATAATGGATTTAGGAAGTTTATTAATAGTTTGTGGCAATTATCCGACGTTTTGTTTATGTAATTTTAGTAATATTTGTCAGTGGGGTCACCGACAACCCACAGTACGATTAATGTATAATTTTTTCACATTGTGGTGCTAGGGTTAAGAGCGTAGTTTTCAGAATAGGGTTTGAAAATGCTTTATATACTTAAACAATATATATATCATCATCAGCACCAACACGTTTTAGATTTGTTTCTTGGTTGTTGCAAAATCGACAAATTTTTAACAGCAATTGATCCCGTTTTCTGTAGTTTACGAACTATACGGTTATCGGTCCAAATACATTTTGGACACCTTTGTAGGCGTCACTCGTTTAACTAAATTTTACGAGCATTTTGTAAAAACATTAAAATTGTCTGGAATGCGCTAATACACATACCTAGATGAAATTTATATTTTATTTTTCATATTACGAAATTTATATTTTGTTGAATGTTGTACGTTTCCGAATCGAGCTCGGCTGTTGCCAAGTATTTCGTAAATAAAAATTCCGGCTACGTTCTCGGGGGTGGCGAATGGGGAATTAATAAATTTATGGCCGTTACGAACGCGCAGGAAAAGGGTTTATTTGTTCAGTTGAAAACCGAGACTGACGCGTACCGTACAAGCAAAAAGTTATTTTGACAGTTGTCTTCATCTGGTCGCATTAAAATACGAGATTAACTCGAGCCCACGTTATAAAAGAGTGTCGTTCTTGCGACACCCATGATCTTATACACAAACATGGGCGCATTAAGTCGTTAATATTTTAAACTTTTTAATCGTACGTCGGTTGCTTCTCGAAATGTTTACATAATAAATAAAACTTCACAATTAACCTAAATATTCTTTGCCCGATTATAATTGCAAGCTAGTAAGGTAAACGGTTTTACAACGCTTTTTACGCTTTGTCGAGTAAGATCGTGTTTTAAAAGAAATTGCAAGGTTTTTATTAACATATTATCTTGTTACGGCATACGTTACGTTTAAAAGGAAACTGCCGTGGCGTCGTACTTTCAGGATGTCCCGATTTAAAAAAGATTCGCGAGCAAATTCCTTTGTATGTTGTACACATATATCTGCATAAAGTCAGTAAATTGTATCGTTTTATAAATGCGCGTCGAAATTGATCGTTATGTTTTTTTGCACATTTTTAAAAACGGCCACGACGTAAGTGTACGAGACGAGATTCGAACTCGCGACCGTCGAATTAGAAAGTGTCAATTGAATTCCGTCGGCATCGCGAGTTCCCCTTTTCGCGGTGAAATCGAAAAGCTCCCCAAGTTTGTTTTCGTCGCTTACATAAATTGCGTCTGATACGAATAAATCTTAAAAAGTTTTTCGGCGGCGGCGTAACTCGCGCGCTTAGTTCGCAACGCCGTGCTTTATAAATCAGTTAGCTACTACCGGTCTTTATGAATCAACTGCTAGTTTTGATTAATAACCGAAAGTGCGCAGAATGCCTATTAAAATAATTTATTTATGGACTCGCGTACATATTTCGAATTTACGTAGGTAAACGATTCGCTCGGTATTTATTAATCCACCGAGCAGTAAAATATCTAGTTACTACATATAGAAGAGGTTGCCCGTTTCGATCATAACAAGCCTTAAAATACGATTGGTCGTAGAATCGTAAATCGTAAAAAATTGTTTGGCGTATTTTAAGATTTTTTTACAAATCCTTCCCGAATTTTTATTCGTTTGATCGGCATAAAAGGCTCGCTCGATAAATTTATCGCCTCGTCGATTCGTGAAAAATTGCGCCGGGCTAGTTAAGAATTCCGTTCTCGACGATAGCGTTAACGGTTACGATCCGGGAAAAAGCGAAGTTGAAAGGGATACAATTTAAAGTAGTTTAATGTGTTCTGGTTTTCCATTAACCTGAACTTCGAAATGCTTCCCGATTTAAAATGTGTAGGTCAAGGGAACTAGGGTTAAATGTTAATATAGTCGTCCTCGCGGATGGGATCGATTCGAATTAAATGGTTTCCGAAATTCCCACCTGGAACACCGTGTTCGTTTCCTATATTTAAGTGTCTTTAGAACCCATTTATGTGCATTGCGCAACAACTCGAAAATTAAAAATAGCTCCTAACTTCTGTTACAAAAATATCTCTGGGCGAGTTTTAGACGCTTATAAAGTAGTCGGATTCCTCTGCGTTATTTATTCCACATTATATTGTCCATGTTCAGGTCGTCGTATTCGCTATTTTTTTTTTGTTTTATTGTGGGAACCGGGACGATGTCATTTATAGGTTTTCGGCCGATTCTTGTAATACAATCTGGGTCAAAGCGTTTCTCCCGTTCTCGGTGTACGTACAGATAGATAGTTTGTGTTTACGCTGAAGTACAAAGTAAATAAATAACAAAATAATCGACCTCTCAAAATTTGGCAACCACATGAGCAACCTTGGTTGCTATCGTCTACTTCAATTGTTACACACACACAAGTTTGATGATATGTGCTTATAATTTTATATGTAATAACGACAATGTAAATTTATCGTGGTTAAGGAGGAGTTGTTTCGTTTTTATATTAGCCGATTTACTGGTGGAGAAGCGCCGCGAAATATTTTGGCTTCGCGCGGCGGTCAAAAACGTGTAAATTTGTTGCCGAGCGAGACAAATTGTCTTGGCCGTCGTTTTAAATAATGACGATTTTAACACGTTGGGGCTTACGCCGATCGTTTGGTACGCACTTTTCGTGTTTTGGTGCAAGCGAAGGTTGCGACCATTTGCCCCGAGAAGTACATGCTCATCGACATGCATCGCTTTTCTATAGACATACCTAATATTAACTTCATTCCGTAGTAAATGGGCTCGCGTGTTTATTTTTTTTTCCCTAAGGTTAAACGTGCGCGACCAATCATAGGCCGATATTGTTAGCAACGTTCGCCTGCTAATCTCAATGGTCGGCAAATAACCGCAATCGCCGATTACAGCTAACGTTAACAAGAAACTGTCGATTTTAGTTCAAAAACGTGATCGGGAAAACAAACGCGAATCAATCAAATCGATTTCGATGGGCAAAACGCGTGCTTTTCGCGATCCGTTTTAGAAAACATCGTTGGCGTTGTTGTGAGATTGATCAAATGCCCACCGAATAAAAATTGAAGGAGATTTAATCAGAAACAATCGAGTATACTCGTGTATAGGCCAACTTTTTGGACAAAAATCAACTGAAAAATGGAGGGATGGACTTATACGTGGTCAAATATTTTTCAAATTTCTAAATGCCAAAAATGTGAAGCCAAAAGACAGGAAATGGAAAATCAATTTAACGCGCGGGTAACTTGCCAAGTGTCTCGATCGTTTGCATTTTTGATTCAATCACCATCTCCTCAAAAGTTCAAAATGTCCTTATACACAAATTATTTTCGACGAAATTTCGTCAAAATATAATGGAATGGGCTTTATACACGGGTCGGTCGTTTTCGACAGATTTTTCGCTAAAAAGTAGGGGGTGGGCGTATATGCGGAGAAGGAAGATGTATGGGTTGACATTTTAAACAGACACTAAACTCTATCCCATATAGGTATTGTGACAAATTTGATTCAAAACCATTGAGACAACCCATTTTTTTTGGTTATCTTAACGAGTTAAAGTGACAATATTGAATTTGGCCGTCATTTTGAAAGAAATTGGAAACTTATGATATGTCATTGGAAAGTGAATTTCGAGCTCTATCTGACTGTGTAACAAAATATACAGAGTTTCCTTTGAAATTCTTGACTTAGGGCTGCTTCCGGAAATCCCGGAAGCGATATTCAATTGGTTTTTAATGCAAAATATGAGTCTCGACGACCTACACCTTCGTCTCAAATTTCGAATTTCTTTCGTAAATGACAATTGAATGGCGCCTTGTAAAACGATTTCGTTGTCACCCGGTATAGATAAATACGTGTATAATAAATTTATTATTAAAATTAAGTAATAATTATGTAAAATAAAAACTTTTGAATTAAGTTTGTAGGTCGAGGACTTTCTGTACTTATTGATATGTAGATATTTGTCCTATACAATAACGAAAAAACTATAGATTCTTTCGAAAAACCGTGTCTTGTGGACAACTTAAAGGGCTACATTGTTTATAATAAACTCCGTTTTGACGCACCTTTTTCGTTCCCACCAATCTAGAATGTTCTTTGAGACATTAAACAGAACATATCCTCAAATTTCCAAAACTCTTCAGATCAATGTCCGCTAATTTAACTTATTTGACTGCGGTATTACCGAACAAGTTTTAAATTTTAAATACTTATTCTTGAATTCTTGAAATAAGTAGCAGTTCCTTTTTGTTTTAATCATAATTATCTAATTGCATCTGATTACGCAGTGCCTATCACGGCGATAAGATAAATCTGTGTTTAAACAATTCTTATAATACATATTGTGCTAGTATCTTTAATATTTGTTTAGTCTATAATTTTTCCGCTATCGTATTTTTATACCTTGAACTTATTCATCTACAAGTCCCAATTGTTTTTCAACTTCAAAGATTTAATGAACGGAAGCGCTTCCTCGTCGGCGAGCTCTGAATTAAACAACGCACCTGTTCGATTCATTTCGAAAGATTATTGCTATTTACTCGATTTATCTTATCAAATGATGCCCCGAAATTATGGAACATTCTATCGGCAATTCTAACAATACACCTTAGTTTAACTTTAAAGTAACGATACCTAAAAGTTTACCTAAAAGGTTAAATTAAATATTGTAAAATCGATTGATTTTGGCATGCTTTTATTTGGCAACTTTGGCTGCGTCCACGTGTGACGTAATACAACTGTAACGTACCGTGAATGTCTTCGTTTCTAGAGAAAAAATCCGCTCTTATCAAATTTTTACGTATTGCAAATGAAACGACCACTTGTTGCTTGTATTGCTATACCAGAAGTCCTAAACGCGATATATTCAATTATAACGTGGCAGCATTTACTAAATAAAAATGCTTCGAAAAAATCGTAATTCTCGTCAAATTTCAAAAACGAAAACATTAACAGTGTAAACGCACCTTTATATCATTTCGCTTGTTAATAAACTGGTTATGAAACATACGTATCTATTAATTTCCTACTAATTTCAAAGGTTTTTTCGGTTGTATTTACTCACAATCGGAAAGAGTTATGGATACGTCGACATGTCACCAAATTGTACCTAAATCATCTTTTCGGCTACCGACCGTTAATACTACGTTGTGGAGAATAACGACCAATTTTTGTAATTCGTCGTTTATCTTTCCTGGCCCGTTAAAAATGCGAAAGAGACGTCGCGTAAAGATAAATGTTGTTTAACCGTACAACAACCAGAAATCGCCTTTTTATAAACGAGCTATCGCCGCTGAAAAGCGACTCCTACGGCCTGTCACAAATAATTGCTAAATATAAATAGTGTATTGGCAACAATTGCCATGATGAATATATTCCAAAATAACTTACGTAGGTATTTTGGAAACGTGCAGCCAAGCGTGTATTGTAAAAAAAAAGTGAAAGTAAATCTAAAGTTTAGAAAAATCCGATTATTCGGATATGTCGCTGGAAATTAAAAGTCGTTAAGCGTCATTATGCAACAACATGCGACATGGCGCGTATAATTATAGACCAGCGAGCTTCATGAGACGGCCTCGGATAGCGAAATTACCAATAAATTAATTTATTTACTTATTGGCATTACTAATATTCGCGATAACATTCCTTATTTAGCATTTTTATCAAATTTAATTTTAATATATTATTATGAACATGGTTACTGCTCGAATAAAAGAAACAGTGGCGTCGTATTTATTGAAAATAAACGATAGCGAGATTTCTCGTTTTCGATAATAGATAAACAAATTAATTGCGACAAGACGGAAACATTATTTTGGAAACTGCAGTAAATGATGTTGCGAACTCCCCCCTCCCCCGCACAACAGGATGACATTTTCTCTCTGTTCGGTTGCCAAAAATTCTCCGAATTACGGCTAATAAAGTTGTAACCGTTCTCGGTGTGCAAACCAAACGTGCATTTTATTATTGTTTGTTTAATTCAGGTGAACATTTCGTTCTTGCGTCGCGTGCATCGCGGCGAAACTGAAAATTAATATTTCGACCATCTTCGATCCGATATATAATCGATGGGTTTTTGTAGTTAATTTAAAAACGATCCACACTGACCCACCCGGCCGTTAGTGGGTGAGCCAAAAATAGTGTTCAAAAAACGTTCGATCGCGAATTGAAGGAAAAAAAAGGCCACTCAAATCATTCTTCATTTTTTCGATGATAGATATCTTCACAATTAAACTGTGTCCATCAAGACGCTGTCGATTTTGTACCTCGAACCTTGTTTTTTGTTCAACGACTAAAATTTATAACAATTAAAACAGCCACCTACTAAATTTTAAGTTTCACCGTGTATATCATCACAAAGCAGAAGTAATCGAATTAATTTACTTGTTTAAAAATTTGTTTGTTTGTTTTTTTTTTAAAGGAAAACGACCTTTCCAAACTTGAAGTTGTAATTTTCGTTTCTGCTGTCAGGTATATTTTTAATGTGTGCACGTACAGGGTGTCCCGTAAATAGTAGATAATCTTGGAACTTGGCGATAGACCAGGTCGCGACTGTCCAGAATATCGCAATGTGGCCGCAGTAAAAATCCCTTGGGTTTCGAGATTTTGTCACTTTTGCGTTGTTGCCGATGGTCGGTTTTTTGCCATTTTAACAACTAATTGTAAGCTAAATGCGCCAATTTTGAAAATAACCCACTCGTTTAGTGCAATACATTTTTTAGCATCGCCAACGGTTAAGATGAAAAGTAGGCGCGATCTGACTTTGAAACGTGGCACATAATCGTAAAAAAAAACATACCTTTTATTCAAAAATTCTGAAGTGCGTTTTGCAATGCAATTATTCGAGAGCCGTTATGTAACAAATAGAATGTGAAAAACTTTTGTTTATAGAAATGACACGCAAAACACCGACCGATGGTATCGATTTTCGTGATATTCGCACAATTTCCAAAATCTCTAAACCCGAAGGATTTTTACTTAAGGTCAAACTGTGATATTCTGGACAGTCATCGCCTAGTTTATCGCAAGTTATGTATGACTGTAACCTAGTGCTGTTACTACAATAAATATATTACTTCTGTGTCGATTTTTTAATAAAAATGACATACATACTGCTACAGCCCCACTTTGTTTATTTTATTATTTTTTTAATTATATTATATTATCAAATGTAAGAATTAGACTAACCAATTTTTAGTTATCAAGTTGGTAGGAGAAAAAAACAAAAAAACACGTTGTAACGTTGGTAACCTAAAAAAAAAACAGTAAAAACTAAATATTTGTGTCCGAAATACCGTTTAAAAAATAAAAATCCTGTAATACATCGGCAGTAGGGCCCGGAAAGAAACGTCGCCTTATACAACACTTAATTTTTAAACTAATTTTAAGTTATTAATTAATTATATAAAATTTATTTTAAAACTATCTATTCTATCAATTTTATACTAATTCTAATTTCATTAACAGTCTTGCTTTATTTATACTTATTCACCGTTCTCGCCCTTTTTATTGTTCTTTTCTTTCACCACTTCCAATCTTCATTTCCAATCCACGCTCCCTCCATCTTCCTTCACTCCTCTGCCACTTTTATTTCCTCTTAATTTCTCCCTTAACTTTTTATTATTTTGACATTTCTCATTAAAATTACCATCCAAAAAAAAAAACTCTAATTTCCCCTTGATCTCTCTTTTTTTAATTTTCTCGTATTTTTATTGTTGGTTTCCCGTATCATAGCAATACATTTGAATTTTAAATTACTTATAAACAACACAACAAAAAAAGGAAACAAATAAACCATTAACGATAAATAGAGAGAACGAAAAATATTCGTAGAATTAAATAACGCGGTTCGTTTCTTTTGGTGGTACTACGTCCAAAACGTTCTCTAAAATTAACTTCTGAAGTTGTGAAATTTTCGAACAAGCGACAAACAAGTCGGTCGAATTTCCTAAAGATCGTGTATCGTTTTTCTAGTTTAATATTTAGTATTTTATATTTTATATATTAGTTTTTTAATATTTTAAGGATTCGTTTTCTTTTTATTGATTACCAACAGCTTATAGTTGAACGCGCGTTTGTCACTCGCAAAGCTACCTTGTTGTCGGAAAATGTTAAAAATTGGACTTCGCATCGGATAAAAAGTAAAAGTTGCGGTTTGATAATAATTTGATTAACATTTTCTGACAACGGGAACCGCTACCGCCATTGCAACACGATTAGTTACCGAGTCCCGTAACGATTTTAGAAAAGTTTCCGTGACTAATTCATTAATATTAGTTAATCCGGAACGTCGACGGGAATCATAAATAAACAACGTGAAAAACGCAACACGCAAAACTGACGGGAGTAGGAAAGTTATCAAGGCGAAGAAAACGCGGAATGTGGGAGACGGTCAATTAAGTAGATAGGACGGAAATAAATTGAATTTGAAAAATGCCTAATTACATGTGGCTGATGATATTTCAGGAGGTGTCGAAAATAAATGGGAATGGAGGAGTTCGGTAGAGGTCAGCGAGATCTAATTTTTCTTATATAATTAGGACGACGATCGCTGTATCTTTTCGAAAAGTTGCGAAGCGCCGACGCTAAATTACCGAAAATATGGCAGTTTGACGTTGTCGACGAAACTTTTGTTTTACGCTATTTTGGTGTTCGACTTGAAATGTTTTTCTTGTCCGTTTTTTTATCTAAATGCTTCGTAAATAGTCGTTCGTAACAATAACGTGGTACGCTTGCCACAGAAAAAATCGGGACAGTCGAAGGATAGAATTTAAAAATGTTTGGTTGTGAATTGGGTTTTAGGTAAAATGCTTGTATTTTTAAAAGAGATTATTGTAAGCCATAAACCATCATTGTTACCTACAAAGTGGACAGCACTTTGTGATTTCCGATAATAATAGAACAAAATATTTTAGAAACAATTGGTAGGCAGGTTTAGTTTATGCTTTCTGTAAATTAAAAATTTATTGATCGACGTAATACGAGGCCTGACCAATAAGTAATGAGACTAAGTCCATAAAATACGTATATTTAAAAATTAAGGTACATTGATGTGATCCCCTTCAAAGTACTCCCCTCCCACAACTACACACTAGTTCCAACGTTTCTTTCAGCTTTCGTAACATTTCTGGAAGGCTTCGACTGGAATGTCCTGAAGTACCCTCGTTACGGCGGTCTGGTTGTTAGTTATGGACTCAAAATGCGTTCCTTTCACGGCCAATTTTGTTTGGGGGAACAAGAAGAAGTCACACGGTGATATATCCGGAGAATAGGGCGCTTGCGGCAACACTGCGATGTTTAGAGGAAAAAAACTGCGACACACTGAAGGCACGATGGCATGGAGCATTGTCATGATGAAAGATCCACGTTTTGGCAATCTCTGGACGGACTCTAATGAATGACTCGTTTTCGCAGACGATCGAGTACTTTCAGGTAGAAATGTTGGTTGACGGTCTGCCCAGGTTTTTACAAACTCTTTGTGCACGAAGCAAATCATCATCGTTTTCACTTTTGATTTGCTCATTCTCGCCTTCTTCGGTCTGGCTGCACCAGGAGACAGCCACTGTTGACTTTGCCGTTTTGTTTCGGGATCGTACTGAAAATACCAACTTTCATCACCAGTAATTACACGATCGAGAAAAGTTGGATCGGCTTCAACCTGTTGCAGACACTCCTGTGAAATGGACATTCGCTCGTGTTTTTGCTCCGCCGAAAGGTTCTTCGGTACCATCTTTGCACACAGCTTTTTCATGGACAAATCATCGGTTAAAATTTTTCTGACGGTTTCTCGTTTCAAATTAAGTTCATCGGCCAACATTCGAATGGTTGCCGCCGATCTTGATGCATGAGAGTGCGCACTCGCTGAACATTGTTGTCAGTTCGAGCTTCGACCGGCCTCCCACTTCGCGGTTCATCCCCGACGTTCTCGCGACCATTTTTAAAATTTTTATGCCATCGAAACACCTGAGCACGACTCGGGGCTTCATCACCGAACACTTTGACCAATTTACCGTACGTTTCCGTAACAGAACCATCGAGTTTAACGCAAAATTTAATCGCGTACCGCCGTTCAATATTACGTCGTTCCATATTCGTGACACGCCTTAAAAACACGTTGCCGAAAACACAACACAGCTGGAGAACTAACGAACGTACGAAAGTCGCGAGCACATGTATCGATAGAGGAGGGGTGGGAGATTAACCGACCGAAGTTTCAGGTTCGCAGTGTTACCACAAGCGCGGCTAAAAAATCAGTTTTATTACTTATTGGTCAGACCTCGTATATCGATCGCGTTTTGCCAAAAGAACGCAACTCACACTTTTTGTGAAAATGAGTTATTCCGACTATGGCCTAACCAAACCTATATGCAATTCACGTTATCAATAAAAAGTTACTAGATTGTTTATTTGTAATTTGGTTTAAAGTTTGGAAAGCGACATATTCTACAGATGATTTACCTGCGCACATATTAGATGGTATAAAGAAAGACTACAATTTATTAGAACTGTCAAAATACGAGGTACGAGGTGACAGCACTGTGCGAAACATCATCTAGCAACCTTTCATTGATGACGTGATTGCATAGAGGTTTGGACGAAGTGTATCTTACGCATTTAAAGCAAAGACATCGTCTGATAAAATCCAGTAACAATATTTCGATTTTTTCCACCGGAAAAATCGATTTATATTTCCGCGAAACGTATCTTGTTATAGCTACGCGGCGACATAAAATGTGCTCTACTGTAAAATTTACTTTTTGTGGGTTACGCCCTTTTGGAAAATCTGCGTCGATATGACCGATAACATGAAGATTTACATAAAAAAAATGGTTACTTACATAGACAAAATTGATATAGCTTGAAAAATATTTCGTCTTGTTTAATAGTGCTTTCTCAATTAAACTCAATAAATCACATTTTTGATTTTTTGCCTTGACTTTTCTTTAACAAGCCATAACTTTTCCAAATCGGACCTATACATTGCCACAACTTTTTGCTTAAAATTACTTAAGAAACGCGCCCCTGACGTTTGGCAGATTCCTCCCGGGACACCCTGTATGTATCCTTAATTACTATATGTATTATTTAATTTACGAACCTTACATCCAAGAACAAGAAACGACAAATAAAATAATTATGTAAGTAGGTATGTAATCGTTCTTTGTGTGTATAGTAAAGTAATAAAGATACAATTCTTTGGCCGAATTAATATATTATATATTCATTAATTGTTTCCATCGTTTATATATTTGTAGCACTAAAGATAGTTCCAACCAGAGCCGAAATATATGGTGTTAGTTGTTCCAAGTTTTTATATTGGCTTATTACCACAATTTTTGAAATAAGTATAGTAAAGCATTCAGTCGCTAGTTTTAATTTTAAGGCGATCCCCTACCTTTCAGTAAGTTCATAAACTTCAATGGAAATCAAGATTTCGCATTTTTTATGTTTTAGAAAATTTTTTTTTAATTATAGTTGGTATAGAAATCATCAGTATAAAAAAAGAAATTATCCCACAGCAACGAAATTATCGTAAAACGTCAAAATTATATCAAAAATAATACATTTAATAATCAAACAGGGTTACAAACAGAACAATGGATGAAATTTACAGGTTCTAGACGAGAGCGGTATAATGGAGTATATCGATAGATATACTGGACAGATCTTTCACTGGAAACAAATATTTTGAAATGTATTTTTAGACTTCATCAGTAATTATAATTGTAGAAGAAGGAAATCAGTATATAATTCAATACATTGACATTATAGAAAAATATTTAAAAAAGCATTAAAATATCAAGGATATAATAAATAGTAATATTATCGAAATCATAGTTGTTTTGTTGTTGGGTGAAGTTTGCCCGTTACGTTCTCGTCTAACAATAAGTAGAACCCGTAAATTCAATACATTGTTCTTTTTGTAACCTTTTTCTATTATTTTACTACGGATTAGTAAATGTCATATATTTGGTATAATTTTGACGTCTTACGATAATTTCGTCGATTTGGGATGATTTCTTTTTTTGTGCCGATGATTTTGGTACCAAACATCACATAAAAAAAATTATTCTAAAACATAAAAAAGTGAAATGTGAATTTTCATTTGATTTACATTGAAGTTTGTTAGCTTACGGGAAGGTAGGGCTCGTCTTAAAATGCAAAAGGCTATTTCAACCTTTCCGATACTTAACATCTTTAGAACCTCATCTATGTAGGTAACAATGCTTTTATGGCTTAATCCTTATGTACTGGCAAACAGTTTATTTAAAACCCGATTCACAACCAAACATTTTTAAAATTCTGTCCTACTGTCCCGATTTTTTCTGTGGCGAGCGTACGAACGACAATTCGCTCCTCCACAATATCTGCTCTTAAATTCTTGTCAATAGATCGTCTATAATCTGCGACAAAATTCTATGCGATATCGTTTATTTACATCCGTTTCGTATTCGCCGAACAAACGCCGAATTTTCATTGGGGACTTCCGAAATCCGCAGAGTGCTGTGAACTTTTTCAGTTAACGTTCGTTTAATTCAGGATGTCGGCATTAGATAATGTCTGGTAGATAACCAAAACACACTGACCTTGAAAATGTAACTGGCTGTGCGAACGGTTGTACTTAAAAAAATATTTCCGGTGCCGATACACAATACAAACATTTATTTGACGTCACGCGGTCGGGAAAAGTTCAAACATCATGAAGCGGGATTTAATGTCAAGGTTACTGAAACGCCGCGGGAACGATCTGTTTCAAAAGTTTTCCTTCGTCGCTATTAGGGACCACATGCTTAATTGAGTTTAAAATTAACGAATGGTGTGTTAAGAACATCATCGGACAAAAAAAGTTGATGATTTAATTTGTCGAATTTAACGATCATAGGCAAAATGAGGCCAACGTCTTAGGTCGATGTGTAAAGAATGGAGTCATCTTTAATTTATATTTAGGTTTTGTCCAACTGTCGACGAACTATACATACGCACGTTCGCGTATCGAAACATGTAAACGGGAAATCTAATCGTGGAGAGTAGGAAGTTGCCGCGATTATGACCCCACGAAAGGAAACGAACGGCGTTTACCTACACAAATATTGCGCGCCCAAAAAATCCGGGCCTATCTGCTCTCCCGGATTTTCTTCGCGTGCCATCTCAAATTCTCGGCGTTGCAACCGAACTCGAACGCGTTCTGTCGGCATATGTATTTATTTATATCGTTGCATTTATAGCGATCCTTATATGTGTCGAGAATAAAAAGGGGCGAACGTTTGTTGACGAAATGTTCAACTGGAATTCTACCAAAAAATCCAAAAAAAAAACACGAAAAGAATTGTGTCGTAGCTCATGAAATACGTAGTAACAGATGGGTCCGGTTGTATAATGCTTCTGCTTGTGTTCTTTCGCATGCATGCATATCTCTGTGTGCGCGCGCGATGGGACGAAATTGGGTTTAAAAGGGATACGGCTCGCGTTGTGCAGGCAGATACAACCGATAGGGTTTTTCAATGTTTGTATGAGATGCGCGAGCAATAAATAGGGCAGTGGCTGAGCTCGTCATTCAGACATAGCAGTTAGGCGCGAATATCGACCGTTCTTCGCTATTTATAAACGACCTGTTTATTCCTTGGCCGCTTCCAGGGCAGCATTTCAGATATCGCTTCGATAAAGTTTAAAGGAAGTTCACCAGACTTTCGGAAAGTCGCGATAAGGCATCTCGTATTTTTCCTTTATCGGCGTGCATCATCATTACGATATTTTTTTTAATCTAAACGCGAAGCACGCCCGCCGTCCAATCGATCGTCGAAAAATGACCCGCGAATCGGATTTGTTTACGGATTTTATTAAAATTGAAAGTCTTAAAAAAATACGATGGCATCACCGCGCGTGGGTGGTTAACGTTGACCGATGGGATTATTGGAAATAAGCCAGAGAATCGTTTGGAAATACGTTTTGGCGTCACTTTCGACCTTTTCTAGAGTTCATTTTGATTTTTTCCGTTACGACTTTTAATTTCGAACGATGACACAAGGTACAACGAAAAGGTTCGTTAGGCGTGTTTTGAAAATTGCCTAGATTTTCCTCCTCCTCGGATCGATTTTTCGGACCACTGCCCGCGCTGCCGCTATTTAGAATTTCAAACGTGCCTAGCGAAAATACATTCCGTCCATCGTGAAAATAAGAGACGGATCGAAATGTGGGACGCATGTGTACTGTGTACTCCTTGTACAGATGGTGAGAGTAAAACGGTGTGTGCGAGGTCTTTACACGTGGCACGAGTGAAAGAGAAAATCAGAAGAAGTGCGTAGGACGAACTTTTGTGCGTGAAACTGCGTGGGTGTGCTTTTCGAGGGGGGGAAAAAGAGAAAAGGAACTAAGCGATTCTATATCCCGGCTTGCAGCTCGACGCGTCGCTGCACTATTTGACCCACTTGTGTCCCTCCAAAGAGTTCGATGCTATATCTGTTAACTATAAAGATATCCGAGGCCTAAGAACGCGGGTCTAAAATAAGTCGACGTAATCGAGCGGAATTTCTGACTGTCGTAATTTTTTGTTTTTCTCGAACCCCATTAGATCGTGTGGGTTTAAACGCTTGGGTGGGCGGAACACTGGGAGAAAATTGCCGTTATCGAGCTTCCTTTCGTTTGCTCGCAGTTATCGACGGTTAATTTGCGAGCGTCTTGGAATACTTGTTGTCGTCGAAGCCAGCGAAAGTATTATTGCAATCGTCGGCACGGAGGGCCGTATACGAAGATTGTAGTAGCATTCTATTTTTCGTCCCCCTCTTTTATATTCAGTTGGGTAGACGCTGGAAATAGGCGGCTAGGAAATCGTTCTAAAATTATCTATTCATTTGATACGTAAGTGGTGCGTGGAGGAACGGTTCTATCTTTGCAACGAGCGATTCGTCTATTTACCCCCATATTCTTCGACCACGAATGTTTTTAGGCACCAATATCCTCTACGCCGTATCTATCGATTCGTAAACCGCGACCGACGTGTTCTTAAATTACGATGTCGTGCCGGAATAATCGCAGTTTGCTGAATAGCTACCGTTCCACGCTAATTACCTACCGGTTTCTGGTCGGTTTTGTTGTTGTTGTTGTTGTTGTACACCAACACCAAATCGCTACGAAGCGGATTAATTTTACAACAATTCCCATTAGAACGTCCGCATCGCTAAGTCGAAAATTGTACGAATCTCTCTTCCCTGTTATTCGGGGATAAATTATGATAATCCGATTTTAATACTAGACGGATGCCCGAATTATCCTCCGTTACGTCTCGGACATTTGCAATTTGAGCACGTATCTTCGTTACACATGTCATTTTGCAGGCCTTGATCGGATGAACGAATCATCTCGAGTAGAATCGACATATATCATAATCTTTGCCAATTTGGACCCATTAAGGTACACGTTGTCGATACGAGTGGGTGGCGCTTAAGGCGCTGAACTAAAATCTATGGGTTACTATCTTAATCCCGATTATTCGCCAAAGAGAAAAGTCTCGTTTCGCGTTGCAACCGGTGTTAGTTACCACCCAATAATTGAGCGACCGCAAAACAATGAAATGTCCCCTTTTTTTTAATTGCTGCTCCGCAAGAGTGCTGACCTATTCCGCGCCGTTCCCGTCTAAATTCGAGGGATTCGTCGGTTAACCCCCTGAACTATAAAATTGGATGTTTCGTATTGGAAAGGCGCGAGGACGATGCTGCGTGCGGTAACCAAATAAGGGAAGTTATAAGGGGCAAAGGGGTGGTGATGGACGACGTAAATATTCTTCTAGGTACGGTCAATAACTTAAGGTGGAGTTTCCGTGAGCCGGTGGTCATGACCCAGTACGACCTCGAAGTGACCGGAAACAGTGGCCCACGCTAGAGTAAAATTATGTCATTTCACGCTTCGTATCTATGTAATGGGGACGTTGACGCCCTATCGATCATTTCCTCATTATATAACATTTATATCAACCGACATTACCATACGATAGGTCCGATTGTGGACCCGTATTCGTCCGTATGTAAATTACCAGGATCGTTAACATTTCGTTTTCGTACGCGGACCGTCAGCGGGTCAAGCTCCTCAAGATCGATACACGTTCGGTTTCGATTTTTTCCATACTCGGGCGCCCTCAAAAATCTACGGCCGACGAACACAATAAAGACGGCCCGAATCGAATAATACGATCTTGACCTCTCGGAAAAAAATCGTGATCTATCAACCCACAACATTATTATCAACTTTGGAAAAAAAACTCATTTAATGTAAGATAAAAACGATAAAAGCGCCTAAATTAAGTTTTATTTGAACTATAAACCCAGTGTCAAATTACTAATTTGACCGTGAGTGGAACTTCAAACGGATTTCGATTTTGTTTTTTTTTTTTGATGCCTTCGCTGCCTAAAAACAAGTGAGATATTTCGACGTGAATTGAGTTGGCGAAACCAGTTTTCCCGGCGCGGCGCGATTTTTGGCCTCGCATCGTCCGAAAAACGTATCGGCAACCGACATCGTAATTAACGCGCGTTGGACTTTCTTTTTCCGCCGATCCATAAATTTTAAAGTGGGTCGCAGATAAAATTGATAACATCGTAAACTTCGTGTTTTTCAATAATAATAATAAGCGGTTGAACGAGCTTCTGACACGTTACTCGACGGAAAAACTTATAGGTAGCAAAACTATGCAAATTATCGGGCAATAAATAAAACGTCGAGCAAACTTCTTGTATATGGGTAAAATGACGCCGTGGCGCGATTGTCGTTGACCCTGTCCACATTTCTTAATGTGTCTCGCAAATTATCGTTTACGTTTTCGACATCGCCGATCCTAAATAACATTCGCCGACAATCGATCGTTCCTAATACTTACTTAATAAATACCTACCAATTGTTAATGTACAGGCAAAATACATTTATTTTATAAAAACGCCTTCTGCGATTTAAATACATAAATATTAAGTTCGTAATGGAAGTGCGCTCGTTTCGATTTCGATTTAAATAGAGAGCTGCAACCGATGCGATGGCCGAATCTTCGAGTTCGCATCATAATTATTTCGCGATCATTAAAAAATGATGCATATTTAAAACACGCGATCGTCGGATCAAAAAAAAAAAAACTACAACGCGTCTCTCCTTGAATTCGGGGTTGATCAACTTGCAACGGCGATTTTTTTGTTTTCATTTTTTCCAGCGTTTCTTTGTTGTTTTTGTCTTTTTACTGGGGGTCGTTCCGTGTCGAATCAACCCACCGATTTAACCTCATCATCTAACTCGTTGATGAAATTTGGCGCAGAGGTAGCCTCCATGCGGAGTGAGAAAAACGCAACATTTTTTTCTAAAAAAGAAGTTTAAAAAAAAAACTGAAAATGTCATCACCGACATTTTTAAATTGCCGCAACACCAATTGAGCTAGAGAAGTGGGACAGGTGCCATGCGGTGGCATTTTTTCTGGCCTTTCTTATGATATCCAACACAATAGGGGTTATGGGGAAGGTTTTTTTGCAAATTTTAAAGTAAAAGCTTTAATTTGAAATTTTGAAGAAAGTGCATTTTCGAAACTTTTCAAAATAATCTAGAAAATAGTTGTTGAATAATCGACAAATTTTAAAGGTTCGTCGTGTAAATAAATGTAAAACAAAATCCTGGCCATTCCATGTCGAATCATCACGTACCGTTTCAGACTGGCCCCCCCTCATATTTTTATGAAAAATATAAGTTGGCCTCTTCCTCGCTTAAACAATAATCAATGCATTACAAAATATTTGGTTTTTGAAAATACAAGATTACTAGTAGACGAGCTATGACGACACGTGCAATATTTGTCACGATACACTCGCAGTTGATTTTGCTTTGCGATTCTTCGATACGTTTGGACCCCAGTGCTTCCAGTGATTTACTTTTTTTTATTTATTCACGAATCTGAGAAAAGAGTAGACTTCTTGGTGAAGTTGTAATGGGTGTTTAATTTGTTAGTGATATTATCAGATGTATGAATATGTTTAACTGTTGTTGTATCTTGTTGTGATCACTTAGTATCTCATATATTAAATTATAAAAACGTGTAGTTTGTCATTTCTTTGTTTGTTATATTTGAAAAACTACTTTTCAAGTAATTCCGGACCTGTTTTATGCGTATCAGGTAGTGTTATTTTATAGAGATTATGCAAAAATGATTATCTATTTAAACGCCCGCAGTTCCTCATTTTTTGCTTTGTTATACCAGAAATGCGAGTTTTCTAGTCGTTTGCGACTTGTTCTAAACGTTGCGTCGCAAAACGTTCTGATAAAAATTTTGCCAAAAAAAAACCTGAAGTATACTAAGGGGTTATTTCGAGATTTCTCAAAAATTTTAAATCGCCGGAAACTCGCTTAGTTCGTCATTTATTTGTTTGTTATTCTAGAAAAGCTACTTTGCAAGTAATTCCGGGCCTGTTCTATGCGTATCAGGTAGTATCATTTTATCGAGATTATTCAAAACTTGTAATCTATTTAAACGCCCGCAGTTCGTCACTTTTTGCTTTGTTATGCCAGAATTATGAGTTTTTTAGTCGTTTGCGACTTGTTCTAAACGTTGCGTCGCAAAACGTTCTGATAAAAATTTTGCCAAAAAAAAACCTGAACCTGAGAAATTTTTTCGAGATTTCTCAAAAATTTTAAATCGCCGGAAACTCGCTTAGTTCGTCATTTATTTGTTTGTTATTCTAGAAAAGCTACTTTGCAAGTAATTCCGGACCTGTTCTATGCGTATTAGGTAGTATCATTTTATCGAGATTATGCAAAACTTGTAATCTATTTAATCGCCCGCGGTTCATCATTTTTTGCTTTGTTATACCAGAAATACGAGTTTTCTAGTCATTTGCGACTTGTTCTAAACGTTGCGTCGCAAAACGTTCTGATAAAAATTTTGCCAAAAAAAACCTGAACCTGAGAAATTTTTTCGAGATTTTGCAAAAATTTTAAATCGTCGAAAACGCGCTTAGTTTGTCATTTATTTGTTTGTTATTCTAGAAAAACTACTTTTCAAGTAATTCCGGACCTGTTCTATGCGTATTAGGTAGTATCATTTTATCGAGATTATGCAAAACTTGTAATCTATTTAATCGCCCGCGGTTCATCATTTTTTGCTTTGTTATACCAGAAATACGAGTTTTCTAGTCATTTGCGACTTGTTCTAAACGTTGCGTCGCAAAACGTTCTGATAAAAATTTTGCAAAAAAACCTGAACCTGAGAAATTTTTTCGAGATTTCGCAAAAATTTTAAATCGTCGAAAACGCGCTTAGTTTGTCATTTATTTGTTTGTTATTCTAGAAAAACTACTTTTCAAGTAATTCCGGATTTGTTCTATGCGTATCAGGTAGTATCATTTTATCGAGATTATGCAAAACTTATAATATATTTAAACGCCGGCAGTTCGTCAATACTTGCGTTGTTATTCTGGAAATACGAGTTTTTTTTGTCGTTTCCGACTTGTTGTGAACGTTGCGTCTCAAAATATTGCGGTCAACATTTTACAAAAAAAAACCTGAACTATAGTAAGGGATTTTTTCGAGATTTCGCAAAAATTTTAAATGGATTTAAAAACGTAGTTTTTCATTTCTTTGCTTGGTATATTCAGTACTTCCAGTGATTTACTTTTATTTACTTTTTTTAATGGGGTGTGTCGCTGGAAGCCCTGTAACACGTTTAAACTTGTCAATGTAGTTTTTAATAAAAGTAGATCGTTAATTTTTAAAATAATGAAAAATTTTGATGTGCGCCAATCGGAATTCGACACCTGGCTTTATCGAGTTCATCATGTTGGTACCTATCGGGAGTACCGTCGTGCGCAATTTTCGATTGCGTAAAAACAAACAAAATTCGTCAGTGCTTAGTTTATAAAACGTTTAATGAGGACATTAACTATAAAAAAGGTGAATTGCGCGCGGGAACGCCGCCTATAATCAATATTAATGAACCTAACGCAGCACCACCCCTACATCAATTACAATTATCAAATTAATATTTCAACCACGAACATCATCGCACAATCAGTTCGATTTTACAATAAATTGTGCAAATACGTTGAAGAAACTGTCCGAAATCAGTTGGTCGCTATACGATAAATGCGAAAAGTCGTTAAAAATGTGGAAATTGACGTGTGCCGAGGAGCTTAACATTATACGACGACGGGAGATTTTGCTGGTGGAAATTGGCGAGTTCTCGGTGACGGCATTTGACGGGCGATTGTTATGTCTAGTTACATAGCACTTTCAATCCCGTGCATATTTGGCCTCCGCTGTTTTACCCAATTTATTGCACTACTCATTATGCAGTCTGTGTTATGTCTGCGCTCGTATAGTACGTCAGGAATGTTTTATTGGCGAATGCATTACGAATACGTTGCGCGCAGCAGAGTTACGTACTGTAAAATTCATTGCTCGGAGGCGATGCGCGAGCAAAAAAAAATAAACGAACAATTCATAAATATGCATTAAAAAACTAAAAATTTTTATCGCGATGCAATACCCGACACAAAGGAAACTATAAAGTCTCAGATTATTTCGGATAGTAAAACAATAAACCGGAATCACGTGATTGTTTTATAATAATTACGATTTCATTTAACCAGCAGCAATCGGATCCGGTCGATTATTATTATTTTTTTTAAATTTTACAAGGAGACTATAACAAAATTATCTTCTACATATAAACACAATTCAAGGTTCCTCCAAGACGAGAGATAAAAGTTTTAATGAGCGACTACGCTCAACACGAAGATATAAATAGATGACAGTGGTGATCTAAGAATTTAAAAGCTAGTTAAAACGTCTGTGGAATCATTGTTTGAAAATCGAATTAACTAAAACGTTCGAGAGCAACATGGTTTTTATGGTGCTCACTTATCGTTTCTTATGAGAAAAATTGACGAAGATTAATTTTCCCGGAGTGATTTATGTTTATTTTATTTATCTGTGGTCGGTCGGCGTTTATACGGGGGCTTCGATTTAATAACGGCACATTCCCATGTCGCGTTCGATATATGCAAATGCGCACGTGCGCGCCAGTAAATATTTATGGGAAGGGTTAGTAGTTTATTCTAATTACTTTTTTTTCCCAAAAAGCCACAGGCTCCCGCTTAAATTTAATCTTTAATTTACGCGACGTAAAACAAAAAACGCGGAGGCGCCCCGTCATTTTTAAAACATCAAAGTGTGCCGAAAAACGAATTTCCATTTTGGCCCCTTTGAGACGCGCGTTTCGATAATGTTGCGAGTTTCTTGAACCGTCATACAAATCTCAAAATAACGAATCAATCCTCGATGAAACTTCAAAGAGCACGACAGAGATACGAAGATATGGCGATTTTTTAACTGTAGGTGTCTTCGAAATAACAAAACACGTATATACACTTATTCGAATGCGTTTTGAGTCTTGGACTAACTTATTTTAGTTCAAGTGAGAATCGTTTTTGTGCACGGACGTCTTGGTCAAAGGGAGTTGCCATTCATTACTTTTCTTTTTCATTTTCTGCCGATGACGAATCCTTTGGTGGACGCAAGAGATGTTTTAAAACATGAGGAGTCGATTTTTTTAGTCCAGGTTCTAAGTGCGTAAACTCTGCACTTTGTGATACAAGCCATCTTTCGGAGCCACCCCCTTCTAATAAACACCGGGGCGCGTTATAATACAGAGGATGTCTAGGAAATGATGAGAAATCTTCTTGGGAACATATAGAACACGTCAATATAAAACTTCTTAAAAAGTTTCTATACACTTTTTCCCACAACGCTCCCTTGCTGAGATATTCCCCCTCGAAGTTGAATTTAATAAATAATACGTTTATTTCTTATTAAAATTACATTCCTAATAAATGAAGTATTTCAAAATAATTTCAGAGATGTTTTGGTATACGATTTCGAGGGTAGCGAGGATATGCTACCCTAACTTTTCGAATCACTTTCTTTCAGGGGATTAATTAAAAAAATTAACTTCGTTGACGGATTCCATAAACATTTCGAAGTACATGAAGTATTTCAAAATAATTTCATAGATGTTTTGATATACCATTTCGAGGATGGCGAGGATATGCTACCCCTAACTTTTCGAATCACTTTTTTTTTCAGGGGATTAATTAAAAAAAATTAACTTCGTTGTCGGATTCCGTAAACATTTTAGAATAAAATAGGTACTCTTGCCCACTTTCCATAAAATGAGTCATATTCGAGAACATCGTGTTTAAAGAGTAATACGTGTAGATGTTACTAGTAATTATACTGCTACACACGCTGTGTACTAAAAGGGGGTTTATTTTAAATTAGGGGATGATTTTTAAAGGGCTCTGACATTTATTGTGGTTAGTACGGAGGGTATAGAATGAGGTGGTATCAAAAATCTATGAAAATGTAAACCAAAGATGATTAAATTTTAATAAAAAAATAAAAGTATTATTTAGTGAATATCTCGGCAGGGGAGCGTCGTAGGAAAAAAGTTTATGGAAATATTCTATACGTCTTCGGAAGATTTCTCATCATTTCCTAGACACCCTGTATTACAACGCGTCCAAAATATAATAAAAGAATAATTATTTTGAATTAGGGGTCGACTCCGAAATAGCTCCGACGTTTTATTGTGATTAATATCGGGTATAAAATACGCCCCTAAAATTACACGCTTGTATATCACAAAGTGCCGAAGTCGGTAGATATTATTTTTACACTAATAACCTTCCATAAAATTGTAACTATTATAGGTAATAATCGCGACTTCGATTTTCGAAATACAATCGCAACTTTGTTAAAAAGAGACGACTAATTTCTAAAAGACATTCATCATTCGCTAAGCGGATTTGTCAATTCGGCGAACGTGAAATTTCGCAAGAATTATGAATTTAATCGCAAACTAATCCCGACCAATTTACATAAGTCGACTTTAATTTTAAAGTAATCGAACAAGTATATTTACGGAGTTGGTTCGTCGGGTCCGAACGCAAACAAAATTTAACGAAATCCCATGCGATCGAGGACCGACGAAAATGCGTCAGGTACGCAGCAGGTATTTACTTTGGATGTTGGTTAATCGAACGCCCACCGTTTAGCTTTTCGTCTTCTTGAGTGTGTATAGAAGATCCACTACAAATTTCCAATTAGGATTATGTTTGTATTGTACGTCTTCGACTAATATTGGTTTGTCGTACACAACGGGCAATATAGGCCATCTGTGGGTCGATCAAGGATATGCGGGCAATAATTACATAAATAATATATTTAGCTTTGTTTCAATGTACGACGATGCGGGCATTGTTACGGCAATTCCCATTTTTTTTTATGTCTTTATTTCCCACGATTAGGGCACCCACATTCATATTTTTTTTTAGTTCTAAACCCTTCGGCCTACTTTTCAAAAAACGATCCCCCTATAAATAATTTCAAACTAGTTTGTTTCATAATTAATGTAAAAACGTTGTTTCATAATCACATACCGTTACAAAAATTGGCGTGGTTCTCGCGTCTCGTTTAAAAATAGTCTGTACGGATTCGTCGGCTTGCAATCAAGATCAATATTTGATCACAAAACGTCTACGACCTCGACACGTCTTAATTTTCTTTGTCAAATTTCGAAGTAATTATACAACTTGACGTTGACGATTTTCCATTTATTTTATTAATATCGTAAACTAAGTTGTCAAGGTGTGTTCCTGAAACATGACTGCATGCAATGCACTAAAGTCAACGCCCTTTAGTTGGCTAGTTTTATGAATACGAAATTTACTACATAGAAATAAAGACGGCTTTATGATCGTGATTTTTTTTTACAGTCCGATCAACCTTGGACCGAGACCGCCGTCCATCATCTAGTACACTAAACGGACTTTCGGGCTGTTTTCGTAAAACGTCCTCGATCGGCAATTCTTGTTATAATAAAACTTTAAATAGAATTGCATTTATAAATGATAAACAGAACTGAATTAATGTTATCAAAGTGTTTTTCTGTTGCCATATCCAAATGCATTCCTGACAGAAACGCATTAAACTTCAATAAACATGCACGTTTTAGCCGCGAAGCTTGCCTAAACAAACTTTGAAAAAATCCTCAAAACCCAAATAACTCGTCGCGAGGGAAAGAAAGCGCCGCGTCGCTCTAGCGAGGTCGCTTTTTTTTTAACGTCGGCATCGCGCCGATAAAGATAAATTCGTAAATAACGACCGCGAAAACAGTCGCCAAATTTGTAAGCGACACTTTATCATTTTGCGCTTTTAACGGGCACGTATGGAGACACGAAGTTGCGCGACTCTTAAAAATTCGATTAGTCGAATGCGTCGTAAAAAACGAACAAACGCCAATATTTTCACTTTCCGTTTCGACAGTACACAATTTTAATCGAGAAACCACAGGTTGGTCCGCCTCTGCCGGATTCGTTACAACAATCGCATTTCGTCCAGAACGGACGGATCTTTTAATATCGTATTGATTGTTTCGTAATATATTATCAATTTCAAGTTTTCAGGACGTTCGTTGACGACAAACCCCTTTACGCAATTTATTAAAAATAATATTCCAAACTGATGCTGTTGCGAAAAATAAAATTTGCAAATATTATTTAAAGGGTGGCTATTGTTTTATGGACCATGGAGGGATCGCGAGACGGTCGACGCGAAATGAAACGCGAAACGTCGTATTAAAACGAAGGACCAAAAAAATTCGCAAATCTCTACTTGAGACGCAATTTGTAGTAAACAAAGTATCTCGAATACAAAGTCGTCTAAAATCCAAGAGCCGTCCCCGGCAATCTCGTCGAATATTAAACGCGACCTCCCTCATTTTCTGAAATCTCTGTTCCTTAACTGTTTTGGTTGGTGCTTTGACCGGTGGTTTACGCGTTTCGGAAACCGAGCGAGGGTTGCATTAGTATTCATTTATGAGATCGCAATTACGACGGTAATTTTACAGAGGGATCGTTTTAGTCGATATACTTTTTGTATTGTTGGGTCGATTCGTAAATAACTTCCAATCTTCTCTTTAAGAATAATTTATTGTTTTTATATAAATATCTGGAAAATAAGAACTTCGGAAATCGACAACTTGGCAGTTGCGTTACAGTTGACCTCGAAGTGAGCGGTGGTGTAATTCGGTACGGTACTAACAAATACGACGGTGACCTATATTAATGATTAAACACACTAATTGAAATTTGATCAGGAATTTGTAATCCTGTATTGATAGCGTGTAGGTAAACAATTCACACAATCTAGGTATACGTAATCCTTTATAAATAACACGAAGACAATTTAAATAACAAATATTTTACAAGCGCAGTTTGTTTTTTTTGCAATAGCATAAACAAGGCTAATTATCAAGGTCAATTAAATAGTCTCTTTAACTAACCCACCATCGAGTTGACTATAAATAAAATTGAAATCGTAATGAGATTACTTTAGAATGGGATCTCGTGGACGTTTAGCTTAATTTCGAAGTTCGATACGAATTTGATTAATTAATTAATTATTCATATCCTGCGTTCGGTTGCGCGCAACAAAAATGTTCGTAGAAAATTATCGTTTGTACCACCGAATCGTTTTGACAACGAGTTACCAAGTCGTGCTTTCGAAAGCTGCTGTATAATTACAGTTACATTTCTGTTAATGCGTTTAATTGACTCCAAAGGAGCGCGACGACAGGAAGATTCCATTGCTGCTGGCCGAGCATTGTTAATTTTATTAAAAATTGAAAATTATTCGAGACGGGTTGTGTGTGTACATTCAAGAAATGAAAGTTACACGAACTGAAAGTAGGTTTTGGTTGGTTGTGTTTGTGATTGTTTCAAAAATCAAAATACGATGCTTCTTAAACGTCCACTTTTTCGCGCACTCCCAGGTCGCATTGCTTCCTTATTATTGATTTTGAAAATCATTTAATCGAGATGTGCAGGAACCCTGTCGACAACATTAGTCGCGCGCTTGATTTTTTTCGTGTTTTACAAGTGCATCTATAGTGCGTTTCGGATAAAGTACTTCATTTAGAAAAACGTCTTTTTAAATTTTAACTCGACCTTGTTTGTCAAAAGAACGTTTCGAAAGTCGCTTACCACCGTAATGATTTTATTTCGATTGGTCTTGGCCATCTAGTTTCTCGGACATAAACCCTCGCGTCTATCGACCCTTAATCGACGCTCCCGATCAAACGAGATCAAGGGCTCGCAGTTAACAAAAAATAAGAAGACACTCTTCTCGGGAATGTTAAAATTACACCTCTCGTGTTTTCTCTCGAGTACAAAAATAGTTAATAGAAAATAGAAAAACGTGTTTTTAAATTTTAACTCGACCTTGTCAAAAGAACGTTTCGAAAGTCGCTTACCGCCTTAATGATTTTATTTCGATTGGTCTTGGCCATCTAGTTTCTCGGACATAAACCCTCGCGTCTATCGACCCTTAATCGACGCTCCCGATCAAACGAGATCACGGGCTCGTAGTTAACAAAAAATAAGAAGACAACTCTTCTCGGGAATGTTAAAATTATTTTAAGTAATTAAATTTAAAATTATTAGAAAGTTTATATATCCTTTTATTAATTAAATTTTGCAAATTTTTTCCTTTTCGTTTGAAAATAATTTTTAGTAAGGAAATTTTAAAAATAACAAAGTTTAAATGGGGACAAATAACGTTGGATTCCCTTTTTAAGGAGGAATTTTAAATAAATGGAAACCTTTGTTTCAAGAATGCCTGTATGGGGAAATTAAAATTATTTTCTTAACCAAATTTTTTTTATCCATGGTTTTTATTTTAAATTTTGATTATTATTTTTTTTTTGCACTCTTAGAGCAATTTTGAATTAATTGCTTCATAGGTTTGAATTATACTCTACGAAAAAAAGTTTCGTTGCGAAACTAATCGTTCAGACCGTAAATTTTATACGTTATCTCGGTATCGAAATTTAGAAACGTATGTACATTTGAAACTATTGCTGTTGTACAGTGACTTGAGTCAATCGTCAGATATTAAGTCTTTCAATTCGGACTTCGAATATCTTCGATTGGATAACATATTTTCAAAGTCATTATCTAACTAGATTGTAGAATATTGAAAGGGTGCTATGAATTGTTAATGGAATTCAATACGTATCATTGTCGCATAAGTTGCATTTTACTCGTATCGTTGCATTCGATCACTGAAATAATCGTTTGATCCGTAACTCGTTTCTGGTAATTTACAATTGCCTGATAATTGAAATACTTCGAATACTATTGATAATCTGTGTTATTTGAATCAGTAATCTAATGTGATGATATGACATGTTATTTGATAGAGTTGTCTGAACCTTGTTCGTATTAGCGTATCTAGATTGAATTTCATTACTCTGATCAATCAGTATTGTAGCTTGGTATTACTTGGAGTCAAGACAATATTTGTGTTACATGAAATATCAGTGTCATTAGTTAGTGGTTTACTAATTGACCATTTATCGTATCGAAATCCGTTATTTGTGGAAATTTATTTGACGATGTTTTTATGCAGTTTAGTTAATATGATTATAGGTTAATTATTATTTGTTACATTGCATTTAAGTGATTACAATTATGTCTGTAAGTAAATTCACGAATATTACAGTTTTACTGATTTTTCAATTAGTGATTGTATGATATGCTTTAATGGTTATACAACTTTCAAGTTCGATGTAGAACGCTCGTTCAGATTCTGTTCATGTCTCAACTATTGTCGATTGAACTTATCTAGCTTAAATCGATCTACGCACATGTAAGTTTTATGGAATAATTTGCGATTTACTTTTGCGTACAAATTGCTGAGAATCTAGACTTCATGTGTGACAGTTCTAGATTCACGTTAGTTTGACAGTTGTTTGTATATCCGTTAAACATAATTTAAGATCTATGAAATGACGAAATGAAACAATGGTATAAACTGATGCGTCAGTAAGAACTTTGATAATGTCGAAATTTGTAAATTCCACTATTCATGAAATTTGATGTGAAACGAATTGGTCAGATTTTGTGATCATTTCGATACGGTCTAAATTGTAAAGTCAAAGTATTCAAAGTACTTGATGGAATTTACTAGTAGTTATACGAGTTATTCTTTGCAATTTGATGCTGTAATAGAGTTTTTGTGAACATAGCTTGATTTGTTGCAGACGAATCTCATTCTTGTACGATAGCAGATTGACAAAGTTTGGATAATTGCATGAAATTCGCGTTACATGATTAAAGTTTTCAGCTCTTTGTTCGCAGATTACTTAGCCAAGTTTACAAATGACATTTCTTGGAATCAAGATCATGGTTTGTTAATCATGCGTTGAAGTTGAATCGCAATTGATAACTATTGTAAATGTACGAGTATTGCTTGCATATTTGAAGATTTGACATTTATAACATAATGTGCATGGAGAACGTATAAATGTATAGTACTCATTACTGATGCGCGTTTTGGCTTCGGATTTCTGAACAGACTACGTTTCGCTTCGTGATGTCGTCGTTTTGTACTTGATGACTCATTGGCTATGTACACTCTACATTTGCAATGCTCGTTGACTTTGCGCCGATTCTTGGATCCTATCTGCTTAATCGGCCAGACCTTTTCTGGTCAATGATAATTTTAGTCTGGACTACATGAGTTGTGCCAGATCATGTCATTCGCGACTCAGATTTACAGATCAGTTGCGAACGATTTCGGAATCGTGAAGTGCATTCAGTCCAATGTTGTCGAACATTCACGGTTCTATCAACTTGGTTTCAGTCGGCAGCATAGTAAATGATTCTATTCTTGGATGATGAATGGTGCGATGTGTGCGGCATGCAAGTTTCGTGTAGACTCTTGATGCCTCTGCCAACGTGTGATATTGACTGATGGCAGTTCTGTACTTCGGAACCATTGATTTCTCTTCGTCAAAGACTTCTGCACATTGTGAATGATGATGCTTCATGTTGAACAATGGAATCCGAAATCGGCGGATCCACGTAGATCTTCGACACTCCTTGGTGATCTTGTCAAATTAAGGTTCAGCACTTGCACTTCCGACAGTGAAGAGTCTGGTTTTGGATCCACTATTGATTTATTCTTGTTCAGGTCAAAACATTCTGATCACATGTTGCAATGACTTATGGAGTATTATAATGGTAGTGATATGTTCGAATTGCAATGTCTTCAATAACTTACGCATATTCTGATTTCATAGTATTCGTCTTAAACGAATTTGCTGAATGACTTGAAGTAGAATTTAGAGCTGTCAACGTAACTTAGACTCATTCAAAGCTGCTATTGCATACTTAGCATAAAAATTTCCGTTCAATATCTTCGAGAATTGTCTTGATTCCTGCGATATTACGTTTTTCATAGATCTAAAATAATTTTGAATAATGCCGATGAGAATTTATGACAAAGTCATTGAATATCTACGAAATTGAAATTTATGTAAACATTCGTCACAGTCTTTGATAGACGTTTCTTATGAATTACAAGAATTTTGTTACAAGTCAAATTAAGAGACGTATTTTTTGCAAATTCTGATAGTCCATTTTCATCACGAATGCAGAATTTGAAAATATTTACTTGCAAACTACAAAACGATCGTTAGTTATAACTGCAACTAGTCAACATATTACAGTTACTATCAGATCTACTGCAACTATACGTCTCGATTTTCATAGTACTTTAAATTAGTATATTGATTATAAACTTACCAGTCATACATTGATTCAACGGTATCTCAGAATTTACTTACAATTTCACGAATGTTGAGCTTTATACTATATTACGAGCATATTTTCGAACAATAGATATATGTTCCGTACAGTTATTTTATTGACGGATAGTACTACGATCTAAGATCACTTATTCGATTGAAATCGATATTATTGTCTAATACCAACCAGTTCACAATTATTCTTTAGCCACTAGTTCTCGTACATTTATTGTATACTTCTAGTCATGTGATTGGCAGATAATTGATGCTATATAAAATTCAGAATTGCAGTGATATACTTGCATACTATTAGATAATGACGACATTTATATCTAGAAGATGTACGAAATCTAGAATTCGATCAGTTAATTTGCTTTAGCAATACTATTCACATATTATAACATAATGTAATAGAGCTTTCACTTTATGAATATATACGTTCGATGACTACATGAGTGCATGAGTTCTACTGTACATTTATCGATACTTCGCATTTCGTTCAGATAAAGCATTTTCGATTCGAGATTGATTTATCTGTATTATTCTGGATCTTAGTCGATTACTCACAATTTATAATAATTTTTACTTAATTCACGACAATTATAAATACGTGACATGAATGTGTACAATCTGTAATGATCGTGTATGATTTCGAAGATTTATACAGTAACGTTTAAAGTTTATCGATACCGCAGATTCTCGTATACGTATTTCGATTCGATATCGTACTTAATACCGTATCTACATTAATCTAAAGATTATGCAATGTAAATTATGTGACTTAACGAACGTTTAACTTGATGTATTAATTATTTACTTAGTGTTGCGATATATTCTTATTGGTATTACCGTTTGTACTGTCGGTCTGTACTCAACTAATTATTCTGAGTTTATCTAAAATACCAATTATTATTAGTATTGAAAAATCTTTCCCGAATTTCTACATATAGATCGTCTCATAAATGATTGATTGATAATTAATGATGACAAACTGTTATTCGGATTGTACTATTATACTGATCTATGGCTAATATATGTTTTGATAATGCATTGTAATGCGTATAAATATTGTACTATGACTTTACTATTCGGATAATATATATTGCTATTCTTAGATTTAATTGTTCTGCTAAATTCTTGAAACTAATACTAGTTTCCTAGATGTAAATTTTCATAGTTCTGATTAATTAACATGCTCATGAGAAATCTTGATCACTTACATCATAATGATATTCAATGCGAATTTTCGAATTAGGAACGTAGGTATTCAAATTAATAATTGATAACGAGTATATAGTCGATAAGGATAGACGCATAACTTATTAATGTAGCATGAGATTAGATCGTAAGTAATTACAAATGTGAATACGTATAAATTTACTTGAGATCGAGAAATTATATTTATGCTAGCAGTAAATATTATTGTAATGTGATAATTTAACCAATAATTTGAGCTATTCTACAAATATCTTAATCGGAGTAACTTATTCGCTGATTTTCATGTTTGTTAGGTAAAATTATTGTACATTTTTTTATGTGGCAAATTGTATTATTATTAGTTGACGATTGTTACGATTCTTTTGCGGTTAATGACTCAAGTTATCTGATGTTCATTTTTTATTCTTAAATTAATCTCGATTAAAACCAATCTTTGTGTTCTGATAAATGAGTGATAATTGTTCAAGCAGGTTTCAATCAATTTGTATGACAATTTCTAATGTAATGACTAAATGTATGATTATCGATTGTAAGTAATTAGTTGTAGAAAATATACCGATCATCTGATAAAATGTTAACGTAATTATTAACAAGAACAGCAATGTAGCTACTGACAGTAAAAGAAATCGGTACATTGAACATGTCAAATTGTAACGTCAAATTGAAAAATGAAGAATCTACATGATATGCTTGACAAATCTTGAGAGATTCAATAATTGATCAGAATGATAATGGATTGACCAAAATCACTGAAAAACATTTGATTATGGAAAGATGCAAGATTAATAGATTCGTTTTTACATCATGAACATCGTCATAAAGTTACAAAATGTGCAGACAACATCTCGGTCAATTCTGGCTAATTCACGTGATACTCGCAAATACAGCAAATGAACAGTTACTTTCATTTAGCTAACATGATAGTGTCGAATAACAATGAAAATGTTAATGCCAAGTGTAAAAGTTATACAATTTAAACAATTTAAAGAGTATGTAAATCATTTGATTCGTCGTCAACAGAACTTATGTATGCTATATTTGCAATTGAGTACTCTTTAACATCGTTGACATCGACGTTTCAAACAAATGCGTATTCAGAATTCGCTAATCAAATCGTGTGGCCTTTCACTTCGTCAATTGCAAGAATTTCAGGACAAGTGGTTCTGGCTTGCGTTGGAGTTGATTCTAACTTGTCATTTAATGAATTTAGAACAACTTGAATTCGCGAACGCATTGCGTTGTCATCAATTATTTAGCAACTATACGTGATGCGATATCGTCATACAATCGTTTTCTCGATTCAATTATTATAATAATGCGGAAAGTATAACTTCGTGATTAAATCGCAAGCTTTTTTGGATAGCACAACAATCGGCATACGTTAAATTATAAATCACTTTCGTACACCTTTCATCGGCGCATAGAACAATGATTGGACTTTAACGAACGATTTCTTATTCGAGATCAAGGACTTTGGGACAAAGGCGACGCGACGTTCGCGCTTTCGATCCTTTCTCGAGCGATTATTCGATTAAAGTTCGATTAAATCACCATCGTAATTGAAAAATTTGCACAGACAATGTTATAATCAACGTTATGTAATTAATAATCATCGTCAAATAATATTCTAATATAGATGAGTTATAGACTCCTGAGATTAAATATGTTCCAACACATTAACCCTGAAATATTAACTTTACAAATACAACCGGAAATTACTTTCTGTTTCGTTACGTTTTCAGTAAGACAAGTAGATATTTTTATAAACGTCCTTCCCAATATTTTAGGTGTTGCGTCCTCGTGCTCGTCTTTATCGAAGACGGAGACGCGAAATGGCTCGGTATTAATGTACCTACTTTTTTTTAACTCTGGCCGCGCGATAATTTTTAAATATTTCGGACGTAGGCAGCCGATGAGGCTACTTTTAGGTAGTAAATGTACAGTGTTTTCACTATTTTCGTTTAAGTACATGTGCATTGAGGAAAAAAAACAACAAAACTCGGAAGATACCCGCGCGCCGTCCACTTTTTTTTCAATGTTAATCCCATTTAACTTTCACGGTAAAGAGATCCAGACGAGACCTTCGTTCGTAATGAGCGCCTCCCCGTTCTTCCGCTCATTCAAACTTAATTATACGCCGTTTTAATCGGTTAAGAAATCTTTTTAAACGTCCGTTTAGAGGCAAAATAATTGTGTTTTTGTTCTTGGAAATTTAATTAATGTATAGTGCCTATATTTATCGAACTCGCTAATTGTTTTACAAGTTATAATCGAAGATATCGATCTTTCGTTTTAAATTATATTGCTTGGCTTTTTTCTTCCACCGGTATCTTCGACCTACGGATAAATCGTTTTTTAAGTGTGCCTTCGTTAAAAAATTCATTTTTAATCGAAACCTTTCTCGTTTGTCTTCCTTTGGAGCCGTGTCACTTTCGATAAATTTAATATTGACCTATTACGAGATGACGAAACTGATTCAATTGTTTTTCGATCGAGTACTGCAGGAACAGTCGTTCGTATGAATCTAAACGTGAATTTGTGGGGCACGAAGTACTTAGCGAGTACTTGGGCGCCAACAACAAAACGTACATAAAGGTATTTTTGAATAATTTCATTTCGCGTGTCACATTCTTTCGATGGTCGGTTTAAATAGAACTTTGAATCACCGTATCTATCGCTTGGCCGTTTTCCTATGATTCAACCGATTAGGTTTTGTTCGGATGAAATCATAAAGGGTTTTAAACTTTTTAAGGACGTTTAACGATTCCTATTAAACGGTCTATTATCGATCGAGGCCTAATTAAATATGTAAAACGGCGTTCATTTCGTTCGCTTTATTGTAGAGTGGAATATAGATGCATTATAAGTATGCTGTTTATTGATATTTTAGACTTTTAGGTATAATTCCTGAATACCTTCGATTAATAAAAGATTTTTACCGTATTTTTTCTCTTCTCGCACGTTGTTTTTTTGTATGCAGGTACTTGAAATGTGAATTTTTGAAAAAGTTTGACTACTTCAGATGTCACTAGGGGAGGACACTAAGTTAACTGTTAACTAAGTTAACTAAAAATAGCCGACAAATTTTCAATTCAAAATCTTCGAGCTGTTCAGTTAGATCCCCCCACCACACCCTCGACGAAATAAAACAAATCGATAAAAAATACGCAACGACACCCACAAATTCAGTTACTAACCAATCCAATATTACACCGCACAACTAAAGGGGGTCGCTTTTTAAAAATGAAAATGACGCAACGCGACAATAATTTGTCGGTTCGAGATGTCGCTCCTGTTTCTTGTCGTTCAAATTTTCGACTACTGTCGCACCCACCACCAATCGTCGACGCGACACTTACGGACGTTGCCGTTCGCTCACCTCAACTCCTCCTGCCTCGGCGTCGTTTCGGTTTCCATAAAAATTAATTTAAGTACTTGATGAGGTGTGCCACTTTCAAAAGTTAAATTTCGAAGATAAACGACCGACTTGTGAAATTTTAAAAGAGCAGTATTTCAAGTGTAAATTATAATGGGCACGTGACCGACTGAGTTATTTTGGGGATGTCAGGAAATTGACCTTTACCTAATTGAGTTAGCTTGCATTCGTCTTAATTATACGTGAGCGCGAACGTCGGGGCTCTCGACGAAGACGTTATACGAAACGCCTTTTTCGGCGAGTTTTCGAATTGTTCGTGGTAATTTGCTCGTGTAAAATATGGCATTTTTTATGCTAATTGGAAAAACGGTATTTTAAAAAACTTTGCGAATAGAGACATCGGCTTAATTGTTTACGAGGCACTTCTCTATTCCTAATATAGGAGGCGGGCATCGATGGTGGCGAATATAAATTTGTGTACGCCGACAGAATGTTGAATTTAATTTCTCGTCACATTTACTGGCCAAGTTCGTTGCCAAATGCAATACTACGCGACGACTTGCTCAACTATAGGATGGATCGTCTAAATTCGAACAACGTTTCCGGGTACGCTGTTGCACAATTCGTCATGAAAAATTTGGATAAAACTTTCGAAATCTGGGTCGTTAGTTTAATGAGATGGAACATGCGGAATGTTTATTTAAATATTAACAATGTTGGATAAGCATAGATATTGTTGAGCGTGTAGTTGGGAAATATTTAAATGAAACTTGATATATTGTTCGAAAATTACTATTATTCTAAATGTATAATTTTTGGATGCGTTCGGCGTCGTCGTTCAAATTGTTTTTTTACAAATATAAATAGAAAAAAAATCGACAACCACTGTACAGTTCTGCAATTTTCAACATTAGAAGAGTGTTTAAACATATAGCCAAACTTCTGGAAAATGCTATGTTGACTTTTTATGTTTATTGAGCGCTGTGCTGTTGAGATTGCATTTGAGACGTTGGTAATACACCATCGTTGGGATTCTTCTGCCGCATTGCTCTCCTTCTCGAGTGGTCGATGATGGACTTGATTGACATCACGATTAAAAATGGAAATTATTCAAGTCCAAATAATTGAAAACCGACCAAAAATTATATATTTTTTTTTTCTCGCGTTATAGCGTTTTACGCCTTGTGATTCCCAATTTCCATTGTCCTCTCTCATTCCATTCTCCGTCATTCAGGTGTCTTTCATTCATGGATTTTTGGATCCCTTGACTCCAGTTTTTCCTTGGCCTTCCTCTTTTTCTTCTTCCTTGTGGTGTCCACTCGAGTATTTGTTTCGGCAGCCTACTCTCGTCCATCCTCTGGATATGTCCGTACCATATTAATTGTTTTTCTTCTATCTCCTCTATAATGGTCTTTTCTACTTCCATTATTTGTCTGACATATTCATTTGTTTTATGTTCTAGTCTTGAAATCCTCGCCGATCTTCTTATGGCGTCCATTTCCGTAGCTAATATTTTCCTTTTATCGTTTTCGGTCATTGTCCATATTTCACTGCCATAGGATAGTACGCTTTTTATTATAGAGTTGTATATTCTAAGTTTGCTCCTTTTTTTACATTTTTTGACCATAATACACCATTGAGGGCCCCTATGACTTTCCGACTTTGTGTGATTCGGTTTTGAATTTCTGTCGTATCTTTACCTTCATTTGTAAATGTTACCCCTAGGTATTTGTACTGTTCTACTTCTTCAATCGTTATATTATTCTCAAGTGTTAAATCTCCTAATTTTGCTCCTATACTCATATACTTTGTCTTGGTAACATTCATCTCCAGTCCCCATTGTTGATATTCTTCCATCAGTTTCCTGGCCATATATTCTAAGTCATCCTTAGATTGTCCGATTACTACCGGGTCGTCTGCAAATTGTAATGTAAATAATGTTGTATCGTTCTTGATTTCATAACCCATCATTCCGCATTTTCTTTTCCAGACTTTCAATGCGTGTTCTATATATATTTTAAAGAATGTAGGCGATATACAACAACCTTGTCTTAATCCCTTATCTATTGCAAACCCTTGTGATAGTTTATTGTCCATTTTTACTTTCGATATGCAGTTGTTGTATAGGTCTTGAACTGCCATTATGAGTGTATGGTTGATTTGTGTGTTTGTTAATGCTTCCAATAATTTTGCAATCGGTACTGTGTCGTATGCTTTTGATAAATCGACGAATAATAGATGTACTTCTTTTCCATAGGCTAGTTCTTTCTCTATTATTTGTTTCATGCAGAATGTATTGTCAATCTTCCGGCTCCGAATCCGCTTTGATGTTCTGGTTCTTTATCGCTATATTCCTTTTCTATTAGGTCTCTAACAACTCTTCCATAAAATCGACTGAAAGTACTAGTGACTGACTGATAAACCTCGATAGTTGTTACATTTCGTTCGGTCGCCCTTTTTAAACAGTGGTGTTATATATGCTAATCTCCATTCATCCGGGACCTTCTGACCATTAATGCACATTGTGAATAACTTGGCTATCATGTGATATAATTTATCTGTTCCATGTTTGATCAGCTCTGCTGTAGTTCCTCCTGGACCTGGTGACTTTCTATTTTTTAGTAGTTTTACCGTGGTTGATATTTGTTTTGGTGTTATTGTTATATGTTCCCCTTCTATATTGATAGGCATAATATTAGTTTTTATATCTGAGATAAAGGCTTTATATATGTTATCCAGTCGAACCAGCACCAACTACTATGATTTCCAAGTGTGCTAAAAATAATTGACCTCGTTTGGTAACGGACATTGTTTCAAGCTTGAAGAAACTGACGCGACGGAATTGGTTCGAATCGAAACGAGATCAGGCACTGAAGAAACAATCGAAACGGTTATTTCGATCAAAATAACGTAATCCGTCTGAAACGATGCTCGACTATAATTCTGTGCTCATACGACCCGAACGGTTTTGTTAGAAAAGGTCACTTTCGCCCTCCATCCTAATAATCAAACAATTTTACACTATTTATATAACATCGAGTATATAAATCTCAGTTTTGCCCCGTACAATAAGTACAAGGACAAATGTCCGTGACTAATACGCTTCATTTTGTTCAAGCAGTGCTTCCAGTAATTTGCTTTTATTTACTTTTTTTACGGATTTACTTTTATTTATTTTTTAGTCAAGATATTCACTTTTTTTTTATTCACGAATCTGAGAAAAGAGTAGACTATATATACAGGAGGTCCTTTTCTCGGTGATTTGGTTCCTGGTGAAGTTGTAATGAGTGTTTGATTTTTTAGTGATATGCGGGCATTATCAGATGTATTAACGTGTTTAACTGCTGTTGTATCTTGTTATAATCACTTAGTATTTCACATATTAAAGTGTAGTTTGTCATTTCTTTGTTTGTTATATTTGAAAAACTACTTTTCGAGTAATTCCGGACCTGTTTTATGCGTATTAGGTAGTGTTATTTTATAGAGATTATGCAAAAATGATTATCTATTTAAACGGCCGCAGTTGTCACTTCTCGCTTTATTATACTAGTAAAGCGAGTTTTTTAGTCGTTCCGAACTTGTTCTGAACGTTCTGTCTCTAAACGTTCGAGTCAAAATTTTGCCGAAAAAAAGCCGATTTTTCGAGATTTCGCAAAAATTTTAAATCGCCGGAAACGCGCTTAGTTCGTCATTTATTTGTTTGTTATTCTAGAAAAACTACTTTTCAAGTAATTCCGGACCTGTTCTATGCATATCAGGTAGTGTTAACGAGATTATGCAAAAACGATAATCTATTTAAACTCCCGCAGTTCGTCATTTTTTGCTTTGTTATGCCAGAATTACGAATTTTCTAGTCGATTGCGACTTGTTCTGAACGTTGCGTCGCAAAACGATCTGATAAAAATTTTACCAAAAAAATCACCTGAACCTAAGTGATTTTTTCGAAATTTCGCAAAAAACTTGTAGTTTTTCATTTCTTTGTTTGGTATATTCAGTGCTTCCAGTGATTTACTTTTTTTTGGCTTTTATTTACTTTAAGTTTGCAAAATATTTACTTTTTTAATTTTTTTAATGGGGTGTGTCGCTGAAAGTCCTGTCAAGTGAACCATTACATATGGACTTTTCAGATGCGAATTCAAAACTCGTTATCGCGATCTGAACGTTTCCTTGTCCACTTCTACTTTTCTTAACTGCATTCAATAACTAACTGTTTCATTTTCTCGGCACTTACCCATGTACCAAATATTTGACGGAGCATCAATGTAAAATAATTTCGACAATAAATTTTCCGTGTTACGTTAACTGAAAATTGTTATATCAAGTCGTAATACTTGGCGTGTAATTAACATCAACGCCTTCAATTTAAATCGTAGTTTACAACTCCCCCATAAACTTTAATAATACGAGAGGGTGTTTATGATAATTGCCGAAGTTCGTACGCTAACTCGCCACATCTTTAGACGAGGATGTGCGAACTTAAGAAGCTCTTAAATTAACAAATCGTAAAAACAAATTCGTATCCTTACAGTAATTAACCGTTCTCGTGAACGAACCTCTGCATGCCACTTAACGTGGCCGTTGCAGTTAATTTGAATAAGTTTCCCTTTCAAGATTACCCTTGGAAACCGGGAGACCTCGGTTATTTTCAACTATACAAAGACGTTCGTTTTCCCATATATTCGCTAGCAGAGCCCGATGTTGTTTTTCTTATTTTATGTCGGTCTGATCTTGACCCATTGTCTTCCAGATAAATAAATGATTTATTTTTATTCTGTAATGTAAACAATTTTGATAGCGGGATCGGTCGTATTTATAATTTAAAGCTCGTGGGTCGCTCGTTAATTAAACAATGGTCCTTTTTATATTAATTGTACATTTCAGTTTCGAACAGGAAATTCCATCGCGAGCCGTGAAATGAGAAATATTTATACATAATTAATTGCGTTCGCAATCGTGTGAATGTTTGTTGGATGTACGGGTCCTATCTGCGGTCTCGATAATTCAAATCAACACAACGGGGTCACCGATAGTAAGTGAAAATATAACTATATAAATGCCTGAATATTTACGATAATCGAGAATTTATTAATCGACTTGTACCGTCTATTGGATTTTGATAAATTGGCGCCCAACGTGGGGCCTCGGACGTTTTAAAAATACACACCATCTTATCGTTTAATTAGTGCGGGGGATATTCGATTGGTATTTCTAACAAGCTTGAGCACGCCCGTGTCGCTCGGCAACGGTTTTTTAGAGGTACTATTAATTTGTAGTTACGTCTTTTGGCCACAGTAATAGAATGGGAAAACGTGGTTGCTATTTGAATGGCGCCGTCGGTCGTGCATGCTGCCTGTTTGATATTTTTCGTTCATTGTCGTGACATCGTTGAATCGCATGCATCAGGAATGCCTTGCCATTTCCACATTAACATGAATATCAAGTTTGCAAGTTCGATACAAAGTGCATTCCCACTAGCCCGCGCATATTGTTAACCTTGTCGCACCTTGCTTGTACCCGTCATTCACGACTGTCTAAGCCGTCCTGAGAAATGCGTTTTGCATGTAAATTTACCGGACGCACACCACGGCAATCTGCCGGTATAACTGAATTTATTAGATACAAACATCGACCACGGATCGCAGTCGCTTGTGAAATTTAAGATTCGAATTCGAAACGTTTACACGGACGTAAATGGCTAATTAAACTCGTTCGGCTTGTTGTTTGTTCAAAGTCGCCGTTTGAAGATCAATCCTTGTTTGTTTACACGTTTTGAATATATTAATTCTTGTGAAAAGGAGGTTGTGTTTGGCATGTTGAAGATTCAACTATTTTGACCGGCTTTACTTTAATTTTCGGGATTTTCTATCTACGCATTTTTTAAGAGCCGAATACGTACTTATTAGAATTTTCAAAATAGTGATGATGATGGATGGTCGGTAGATGGTATAGTACCTAAAATGTGCGTGACGACATAGTTGCGTGCTAAAAATATTTAAGGGCGATATGAAGTTGTGACGAGCAACCTTTGACCTTTGGTTGAAGCAAGCACATCGATGTGGTCCCATCAGACAATGAGAACTAACTCCTACCATTTTTTTCTAATGTTCCTTGTATCGTTCATGCCCACGTACCATACCATATCGGAGGTATTCTTTTTAAACAAATGGTTCTCAATATCAAGTCGATGTCGTTCGAATCACGTGCCTACTGAAATTGAAAACCGCTATTTTTAGAACGACAAAATATGTCATTCGCAATAAAATTTCTTTTTCAATTTTTCACCACGACACGCTCATTAATTCTTGACTAAATATTCGCTCGAACTTCATTTTAATTCGCAAATCGACCCTTAAATGACCTACATTTTTAATTTCGACACCGTGTTTGTTCAAAATTCAAAGGCTTCGAAAACGACTTTGTAAATAAATTACGCCCTCGGTGTTAACAATCGAGAAAAAAAAGATAGACTTCTATCTTCGAAAATGGGGCATTCCGAAGCACGTCTATTTCTTCTGGCGACTAATCTACGTTTCATCGGTCAAAAATTGTTAATTTAAGGAAAATTTGAACTTTATGAATATTATGTTCTTCGAATAGCCAAGAGACAGTAATCATTGAATAAAAAAAGCACACGGGAAAACAACAAAAACTAACTTGGTATCTGAAGCCTTGAAATTTAGATAGAATGGGCATCTGTTAAAACAAAATGGTGTCGAAATAATCTATGCAGACACGGTTTCATCCCTCTAATAAATATAAATTTTGAGGTAACCCCCCACAAAACTGTACAACCGATACCGAATCGTTTTTCAGTCTCATCTGCTTGCAAAACTTCGCGCGTTGTCGAACACTACCCACCGGTTGTTTTCTTTCTCTTCGATAAGTGCATCGCGCTTTTAAAATATAGGCCAATGTTGAAAGTTAACCGACAACAAGCGACTTCTACTTAAAAGAAATTTAATTGCGCCTTATATATCTGTCGTTGTTTTATTCTTTGCATCGATTTTTACGATTCTTTTAATATACTTTTTTGCCGTCCTTGAAGCACGGCACAACCGCGTCACATTCGAGTTTTATCTGCTTTTAGCAAATTTTCATAGAAAATAAAGCTATTGTGGCTTGTCTGATGACGGGACTCAGAGGTGGGTCGTTTTGGATTTTCTCCGATCTCGGTTCCTAGATGACGAAAATGTAAAATAATAAAATAAAAAAAGTCGGTCAATGTACAGGGTGAGCTAAGACAGTAGCACTCCCACCATTATTAGTTCGTTGAAAATGTATATTAGAAAAACATTTTCTTAACAAAAGATATTATTGTACATTTATTTTATTTCAAGGCCCTAATGAGATTCGACCTGTAATTTTTGTAATGTATAACTATTGGGGGAGGGAGGGGGGTGCTACTATCTCGACTCGCCCTGTATAATATATAATCAAATTTTTTAGTCACAATTTTGGTCGCATCTTTGATCGTAGGAGGCTAAAATTTGAAAATTATATTGTCTTTACGAATAAGAAGGACGAGTTCGTTAACCAGCCAAATCGACCGAAACGTTTCAAAATGGCGGCCGATCAAAAAATTTTAAACTGTATGCGAGTTAACCTCCGTTATTAATCAACGGATCGGTAATGTGAAATACGTTTAGGAATCGACCACGTCTCTTTGTAATTTTCGATAGAATTCGCCGTTTTCGAGATAATCGGGAGAAAGTGATATAAAAATTTTCAATTCTTACAAAATTACTCTCGAGAATATTTCCCTGGTAAATGTAATTTTTCAAAAGGGGCATTTCTTTTGAGAAAATCTAGCAGAAAAAGGAGTTTTGAGACATGCTACATGGAAATTCGAATACCGAGGCGATCATTTGAAGTTGGCCGAGCTCGTATTACCTACGTACTTACGTTTTTCGCAGTGCTTCAAATGAAAATACTTATCCGTAAACTTTCGGAAAATTCCTGTAACATTCCGTTTCGTCGGATAAATTTTGAATACGAGCCGTGAGTTTTATAAATACGTAGGTAATCCTCGATTGATTATGTATGTGTATGTGTATTTATGAAATAGGAGGATGTGATAACCATCTCGTCTGTTTATATCAACGGCAGCGCATAGGTGATTGCCTTGGCTAGGATAAACACATTTTTGTTAGTTTTATTAAACTGTCAAGGTCGGGATTTATTTACGTGCCTACTGTTTTCTAATAATATTTGATAAGCCAATGCGTAGTTCGGCGTTCAACTTGGCCTTATTATTTTCGTGTATCTGCCAGATTGTCCGCTTCGAATTATTTTCGATGGTGTTGATATTATATCGGTTCTTGTGTTTACAATGTTATTTAGGTAAATAAAAATATTTCCAGACAGATTTTACTTTCTTTCGGTTCTATTTTAATTTTGGTTAGTTATCCCATTGTAATGTTGCGTTGTGTGTACAGTGTTCTTCTGAAGTAATGTTCCGCTTTGAACGCGAGCGGGAGTTTTTTATCTCCGTGTTTGCACAACTAAATCAATTGCGCTTGAATGGTCCCTTATACAAAGCCCGGGATGTCAGAAACATAGGGTGTGTACGAGAAAAAAACACCTCGAGGTGGTGGATCATTACTTTTTAACCTATTGTACCGCAATATTAACGTCAATTTTACTCACTACATGCTTTATTCGAATCACTAAACCGCCATCGTTAGAAGTTTTAATTGGATTATTTTACAATTTGCGATACATTTGGAACATAAAACAAATGACTAAAGCTGAGGACACACTACCGACACATCACGTGTCGACATGGAATTTTACATTAGTAGAGTAGAAGGGGGTAATGTCGTGCACTTTTTTTTGACGTGCTCGTATAGCCGTATTTTTCAACTGAATACGACGAGTAAGCATTCGTTCGAAAGATGATTTCCTTGATTACATTTATGTAAAACAACATTTTTGTAGCAAGAAAACGTGTTGGTGTAGGTTAAAAAAAAAAGAAGTGCACGACATTACCCCCATCGAAATTTGTGGGGAAATGTCGTGCATTATTTTTCGAGTGTAATAAAGGTACCAAAATGTGTAAGAAATGATAATTAGTGGTTTGATTCAAGGAAATAAAGCATTGTTATGTATTTATTTATTATTCTGCAATTAATACAAGTAGAAAGTTATATATAAAGTTAAGAAATACAGTTGAAAGTAAAAAAAATGAAAAAGAAGTAAAATTAGACAATTTGCTAGATTAAATATGAAAAAAGAAAACTTGACGAAATTACAAAAAAGGTTGGCATGGAAAAAAACGTTAAAAAGATATTTTGTCAATGGTGACGTTCTGTTCTGTGATTCACAATGACCTCGTCAGCGTCCTTATTGGCTTCGGAGTTCCTTGCGACACAAGGACGACCACGTTTTCTTTTCGGTGCTGTTTCGGTGGTAGTTTTTGCGGCTATCTTCGCTGACTTTTCAGCGGCTTTTTGTCGCTTAACCACCTCTTTTTCAATTTTGTTGTTGGCAGCCAGTTGCTTTTTGCTTTCTTGTTTGTTTTTTTTTGGACCGATGCCTCTTGTTCGGCACGCAAGGAATCCATCATTTCTGGACTAGTGAGAAGAGCAAAAGTACGTCGCTTGCGACCACAACTATTGCTGTCCGAGCTGCAGCTTTCGGTAAAGGCCGCAGAATTTCAAGATTCCGACCGTATCAGTCGACATTTCGACATTGGCACTCACATTGCGCTGCATCAGTTGTTCGTTGAATGCATTCGTTGGAGTCGAAACCGATGTGCCTGGAATTGCTAGATCAAACGGCTACGCAGGTGTTTCTGGCTCGATTGATGTTACAAGTGTTTATCGATCTTGATCGATTGATGTCTCAAGTGATGCTGGATGGACGTCTTCGTATGACCGATCAGTTACTGATGACGACAGAAAATCATCTTCTGTGAAATTTATCTCGGTTGAATGGCCAAATTCCCGTTGATCGGAATCCACTGATAATGTTTATCGACGAAGCGTCTTTGAGGATCGGCTTAGCAACTAGTTCTGCAACATTCTGGATCCCAATTGGAACATTCGGATGTTTGAACATCCACGCGTTGCATGCATTTCCAAAATATGCTTTTAATGGTCCGAAGACACCTCTATCGAGTGGTTGAAGCTTATAACTGGTGTGTGGGGGCAGCGTTAAAACATCGATGTTATTTTCTTTGCCTCGATCGACAAAGGCGATTCATTATTGTCGATGATCAACAAAGTTCGTTGTGTACCTGCTTTGATGGCGTGTTGTATGAAGTGGTGAATGAATTGAAGGTAAGTCTCAGCGGTCTGCCAATCCCATCCATTCGCAACTCCTTTTGCGTCCTCACTTCCGTGCATAAGGAACCTATCCTGCATCTTAACTCGTGGATAGATGAAGAATGGTGGGATTTTTTCGTCGGCGGCGGAAACCGCCAGCGCAAGAGTTACATTGGTGCCACGTTCGCCCGAACTGAGCTTTTTGAGCTAAAACGTATTTAGTTTTATGGACCGTGTTCGGCCCAGTTTCGTCCATGTTCCACACAGTCGCCGCGGTATATTCGTGTGATTTTCGAATGTTTTCGTACAAATCGAAAAATTTCTGAACGACAGGCGGATCGAAGGCAGCTGCTCGCGACCCAGCGATGTCGATGCTGGTCTACGCAAACTTAAATCTAGATGTCTTTTCATAAAACCTTCGGCCCAATCTCTCGAGGCAGCAGGTTCTTCGTTGTCTTCTTTGGGAAACCAACTTGCTGGGATTTTCTTGATACATTTAGTTGCTTTTAGTTTTTGCGCAAATTGAAAAGAGAGCCTTCGTAATTGCAGCAAATTGAGACCGTAGAACATTTTCGCGGATTTCACGAGATAGTTTCGAAGCTCCTGGTCTTGTTCAGCATGCGTAGCATTCGGATTTCAGTATTCACTTGCTTTCATGAATAAAGAAGATTATCATTAGAAAAACCTTCACGAACAAGTTGAAAAATCATTTGCTTACTTGTTGCCCGACATATGAGCTATTGATTTAGGTGCTCTTCCTTGCAAATTTTACAATAAATATTAATGAAATAATAATAAAAAAGCAATCACAAATTATATGAATTCCGTTCGTTTTTTAAGATTTCTTTGAAAAATCACAATTTAGTTCCGAAAGCAAATTTTTTAATGCAAAAACATAAAATTCTATCGAAAAAACTAAATATAAGAGCTCTTGTATTAAAAAAATAGACCTTAAGTATCAGTATATTCAATTTACTTTACTCTGTATAGTGCACGACATATTCCCAACGGTCGTTTTTCAGATTAACTTCGACTACTAGGTAAAAAACAAAATTTTTTCCAAAAACAAAACATTATTTTTCGTCGGCAGGAGATTTTACTTCCTTTTACTTATCTGGTATATTTTCCTGTGAGGCAAATTATTTTTTTGATACGATAAAAAAACACTTTTGTCGTCCCGAAAACGTGTGTTTTACTAATGACGCCACACCTTTAGTCACGAATACATGAAGATCGCTACTATTATTGTATGCATAAGTTCTGTCGCTCACTAGGCACCTACCTTACAGACAGCTAGTAAATCATTTTATTCCTTTAGTCAAAAACCAGTTCACGACATTACCCCCTGCACGATATTAACCCCTTCTACTCTACACATAGGACGACACGTGACGCATCTGTTCAGATGCTCACGCAGCACGTTTCAAATAAAGATATATTATCTGCCCGCCGCTATTTATTGGCTTGCAATTGGTATATCAAATAAACTTAGATAGTAAATTCTTATATATTTACTTATTATTGTGCTTTTTTTGCGCGCCGTCGAGTAGAAATCAGTGCCATAATGTTGCGTGCCGTAACGTGACGTGTCGGCAGTGTGTTCCCAGTTTAACGCACATTTTCGTTGCGTGACTTGTTTTTATTCGTTTAATAAAACCGAATTCGTTCGAGAGTCTCGAAAAATCTTTTAACTCATCGAATATTTAATTTAGACGCTCACGCCAGATTAAATTATGTACGATAATTAGTGACAACAAACAGAAATGGGCAGAATGACATGAGATGGGCAAACGAAATCTATGTACGACGTGACGATTTTAAAACTAATTAATAAAACCGGACTAAGCGATGGAGATTGTCCGTATCTGTTTTCCGTTTCGTACCTAATCCGGATTTTTAACGTTCGAATTATCGACGTTCTACTGTAGTTTCGTAAAATTTTAATTAGCTGTACTTTAAAATAAAGTTTTTATTGTGCCTACCTACATTATTTACGTGTTCGCTCGTTCATTGTTTATTAATTAAATTATTGAATTGCGAAACCGCGTGTTTGTATGTGTGTGCCATGTAGTACCTACTACCGGTTCCGTCGACTTACTAAAAATCGAACTATGTATATAAACTCGAAATTTTCCTACCGTGCATTCGGCGCACAATTGACAGTGGCGTTTTCAAAATTTATTTCGACTTATTTTTACAGATTCGTTGATAACTGACGTTTATCAGTCGACTGATTCAACTTATTATGTCGATTCTGAAGCCGTTTTCGAGGTGCCTTTGGAAAAACTCGCGCTACTAAACATGTTGTTGCTCTTAAAATATGTGACGCGAACGAACTTAACATCGGATGGGAGGGAGTTCGTTTTAATATCTATTCCCTTTCTTGGAATTTCTTCGACTCATCTATATGCAAATTTTTGTCCTAGTTATATATCTCGATAAAATTTAAGGTCGTAGGTACTTATTAATTTTTCTCGCTCCCATAATAAATCGTCGTAAGTGGAACACGTGCATCCGTGCCCTTAAGGATGAATTTCAATGCCGCGCACTTTCACTTCGAACGTGGTAAAATAATCAAAATAGGAATACGGTTTTTTTAATTCGAAATGATGACGCGCGAAATATTTAATTATAGACATTAGCACGACCCAGTAAAAACAAAGCGATAATACGATAATGTTTGATAATGTTTCGGTGGGGAATCGCAAAATTAATATTACTATTTTAGGTTATTTGCCTTTGTAAGTGATATCTTAACCCAAATAAACTCTTATCAGCAGTTAACAACCGAAATATTTTAAATTAATTGGATTTAATTTACGTGACGTAATTAATTCCTTGTTTTTTTTTTGTCAAACGGCGAACGATTGCTGGTGTTATCGTATTTTCGTTTTTGTTCGGCTACGTAACGTATTGGTTTTGTTTTATTCATTTCGTTGACCTTTACCATCCTGTTTTCGTATGAAATTTCACTTTTTTCTGATATTTATTTGTTCGACTGTAAATTTAAAGGAGTAACAAAACACATTCGTGCTCCTGATGCTTCAAATAGTTTATATCGAAAGGGTTTCACTCTATTTAGAATTATTTTTTTTAATTAAGATCTAAAATGTTAAATGATAAAGATTGTTAGATAGAATCATCTCGACGGAAGGAGAAACATAAGGACGCCCATAATGCAAACGATGTAGAGATAAATCTTTGAAAAACAATCGGCAGTGAACAGTCTAAATAGTCTACCCAGAAGAAGAAGAAGATTAAAAACTAATCGTGGTCTAAATTTGACAAATTGCACAAAAATTGCGAGAACCCAAAAATTTTCTTTTTTTTGGGTAAAAATATGACAAAATCGATATGAGAAGATTCCAAGTAATTAAAGAGATTTGTTACGCGCATTCGATCTGGATTTAATGCCAACGTCGTCTAATGTTGTTGGGCTAAGAGACCAGCGATGCTCGTTGACTTACCTACATTTTCTCGTTTTAAAGATAACATCGCGAAACGCCTCCAAATTAAAAAGCAACAACGAGTTCGCGCGGTTTCAATTCTCTGGAATTTTCCTGATCTCGAATGCACGGGCAAGATAGAATCAATAACACAAATAAAAAGTTTTACAATAAACACAACAGTTGTAAAAGTTGTGCGTAGTACAATGTGCAAAAATTTGTAATTTTCAGTAGTTAAGTAGTATAGTAAATATTTCTATATTATTCTTCTTCATTAGCAGCAACAGTTGTGTGTCTATTGTGCGCAACCAGAAGCTGTTTACGGTCGATTCAAATCGGTTTGTGGTTTTTCCTTCTCAAAAACAAATCGTAATCCTATCGAAATGGTAACAAATCGCGATCGTGGCCGTAATTCCACAAGTTGAACTTTTCAACGAATTTGCAAAGGAATTTCTGGACGATAGGGTCTGGACTTGCGTGGAGTTGATCATTTTTCCTCAACTTGTTTTGAACATCTTGAAGTCCGACGATACGCGATGCGTAAAATGCGAATAGTTCGACGATAAGGTCGAAGTTTGTGGCGTTGCTCGTCTTCCCATTCAATTATTATCAATAACGGGAAGAGAAACTTCCCGTTCGATTAAAATCGTCAAAGGACTCTTTTTTTGGATAGCAACAACTAATGCGGAAACGTTATTAAATTTATTTTTAGACAACACCCTTTCGGACGCCCCCGCCACACATATTCGGTCAACTATAAATCAAGATACAGACGATCCGGATCCTTTTCCAAATTGGCGCATGATGACAATGGAATTTGGAGGTGACTTTGAAAGAAACCCGATTTTCTTTTATCTCGGTTCGAGTTTCAAGGACGTTCGGCGGACAAAGCGACGGCGACGCGTCGGTTTCGAAGAGAGAGCGCGCGCGCGCTTCTCGCGCCCATTTCACCTTTCTCAAAAATAATTGCGTAATTTATTAAATTACACCAAAGCGTCCGGTTGTAATTGAAAAATTGCACCAGTACAATAAGTTCTAACATATTTAGATATAGCATCCGCACAATTTAATAATATAATGTAATTAGATATTATGGTAAGCAGTGGAAGTAGTTCACCTACATACTTGTGAGATAAAACAACTCGTTAAACTAGTGCATATGCAGCGTACACATAATACGCGTCTCGTACAACGGCTGTAGCGATACACGTGCGTTGGTTGCGTCATTCTTTGCACCATTCCATCATTGTGGCTATGAAATTACCAACTGGGGCACGAGGTCAGCGACCTAACCATTATCAGCTGTTGGTATCCAGGTATCGTCCTTGGGGGATCGAACCTTTTCTGGTATTTGGGTCATTTACTACACCTGTCACCGAACTCGTTTCGAATTTTCGAGCGTTCCTTCTCCACCTCTTGTGAGGTAACTTTGAATAATTATCGCTCGCGCAATAATTCCCATTAACGGAGCGCGCGTGGTCGATTTTACAAAATTGTTAACCTACTCCTTCAAATCGTATCTTTTTTTTTTGTCAAAAAGTTTTCCGAGACCACCGTCGAAACCTGTTCGTTGGCAAGAATAATTGTGTTATGCCGCTCACGGCGTCGTTATCCTTGAGCCCCAAACCTGTCCAAAGTTGGTTATTATTGGGTGTCCATTTTTTTTCCAAAGGGCGTTTCGATGGTTTTGTTTTATGAGTTGTAACTTCGTCGAGTGTAACGATGGGAACGTGTTGAATTTCGAGAGGTAAACTTGTTATTGGGTCAGGCAATGTCCTCGTTTTCACTGCTGGCCCAGCCTAATAGTGGTTCTGGCTGAAACGTTCGATAACGGTGCTCGAAAGTGAATGTGTCTCAGGTCCGATGTCGGTATCATTGCACAACCGTGCGTGCTACACCGATGCAGCCGCGGCTACTTGGAAACGAGACTTATCTTTAGTGGCCACGATTTCAGTTGAGAACCAATCCCGCGCGCGCATACGGTTTTATCGAGAAAATAATTACGAAATGTGGTTGCGTAATTTTTCGGGGGCGGAGGGGGACTTAACCTCTAGCGTTTCGTTTCGAATTGCCGAACACAAACGTGCAGCGTCGAGGGGTTTGCTGCCGGTATTATTTTTGTGGATGATTTTTTCTAATTAATTTTCGAAAATAAATAAAATGTTTGTTAAGTTTGAGGGTGCTTCGAACGATTATTATATTGAAACGTTAGTTGAATGTTGTACGTATTTGCCAACGTGCGCCATCTACGTGATTCGCTGAAAAATATGACGTTTACTTGCGCCGTGCCATCGAGCACCGAATAGGTTTTGATAATGTTTCAATTACGCACGTATCCCTTTTGTCTCGATTTGATTTGGACAATACTTGTCGACTTTGACCTAATTTAAACGACGTATTTATTTTATTTCGCTTTAAAAAACATCTGAAGTCCACTCGACTAGCGTCGTTGCTTCAAAAGTTAAAGGGAGTTCGAAGGCTCCTCCATAAGAAGATACGTTACATTTACGTATTTTAAGAACTTTTTGCGCTAGAAGGCTTCTTCGTGCCACATTCGCTGTTCTAAAATTATTGTAATTTACGAAATTTTGAAAAAGTCACATATGTTTAAAGTTACGAATTTTATTTTCTATTATAGCTTTAAGTAAAACCGGTATTTTTAAGCCTTTTTTATGAGCGAACGTAATTATTTTAGTACAGTATCTAGTCTAATATTCAGTCAAGTCAAAATTGCAACCCTGGAATCCATTGAAAAGAAATGTGTATCTAAATGACAGAAAACGAGAATTGCTGGAAAAAGAAAAAATTGTGAATTAGTAACAATTCACTAAAATTAAAAATCTCCTGTTTCGGCATCAAATTGCTCAGAAAATTCCAAAACAAAAACAAAAATATTAAATTAAAACCATTTTCACTCTTCATCTCCCTTTAACGAAACAACGGTTCCGTCTTAAAGCCTTTTGAGGTTCGCGGATTTCAAGAATGCCAGTTCAGGTTTTTCCGTTTCGTTTGCGAGTAAAAGTCATCTCAAATTGACAACGAAATGAAGAAATACGCGTTCTCTCGAAATTCACTTTTCCGTTTTCGCTATTCTTTCGTAAGCTTATTATTTTTTTATGAAGTATTTTCGTCAAAATAAACCGATTCCATACTCGAACGGTTTTTTAGATTCACGTTCCGCTTTTGTTTTTGTGCCGACTTGCTGTAAACGCTCGTTCAATACATATATGTACATCTCCAAAACGGAAGTGAACGATTTTATTGACCGTACATTTTAACATGGTCTTAAAAATGTGTGCAATTTTGCAACTGGCGCCTGCTTTTTATTTTAATTTTAGAATGCTATTAAAATGAAAAAAAAATAGAGTGAGTAAACATTTATTGCGAGATTTTAATTACCGATTATCTTATTTTGTTTGAACTCGTTTAAAGAGCATCTTTTATCTTTTTAATTAAAAATTTTTAAAACAATTAAATTTATATCTACCACGCTTAAAGCGTAGAGAAACGTATGTATTTTTATAGATTATTATTGATAATGTATAGTGTACCTGCCTATCTACCTTGGTTTTAATTTATCGTTGTTTTTTTGCTTTCAGGTGAGTGACCTCATTTTATTAACGGCTGCTTTGGGATAAAAATATGTAAGTAATTGTTTATTATTTTTTTTGTATTTAAACGTACCCACCTTTGCCCTTGGCAAATACGATTTTTTTTAACTATTTTGCGTGCCATAATATAGAAAAAGATTCATTAATTTGTTGATCAAGATCTCATTTTTCTTATAAGAAGCAGTTGCCCAAAAATCAAATTTTAATCACTTTCAACATCCAACGTAAACTTTATATTATTTTCAAAATGATGAACTTATTCAAAAATTACTATCTAGTAAAATTTTGTTTTCAAATTTGAGGTTTTGTGCGTAACAGGTTTTCGACTAAACCTGTTAAAACAATTTAATTTCATTTTATTTAACTGCACGCCACTTCGAAAAAACATCCTGGCGCTCCTCGCCGTCAAATAGAATCAATTTAGAATCTCCCCATCGACGAGAAACCTCTTCTAACATTAACACCGCATTGAAATATCAATGAAACTATCTAAATACTGTAGGCGCGTCTACGTGATCGGAATAAAGAAGTCTTGAAAAAAAAATAAAATAAAACATCTGGAACAAAGCCAAACATTTCAGTAGGAACTCAAGGACTTCAACTTGTAAAGAATGTACGTATGTATGTACAAAATATTTCTATCTGTTACGGGGATTTATGCGCTCGGTCGAATTTCACTGAATTTTAAACAATGCACCGCCGCGTCGTGTCGTGTCGCGTCCCATCGAAATTGTAGTAATTGCGTAATAATCCCGCACGTTGTGAATGAACCGAACAAAAATAGTAATTTCCATTTAGACGTGGAGTACAATTAACCTCCAAAAGTTAGCGAAAGGCCTCGTTAATTTGTCACGCGGGGACGCGCCAACAACCGACGAATAAAGCTGGGGACACACTGCCGACACGTCACGTGCCGTCATGGAATTTTACATTAGTACACATAAGACGACACGTGACGCATCTATTTAGATGCTCACGCAGCACGTTTCAAAAAAAAGATATATTATCTGCCCGCCGCTATTTATTGGCTTGTAATCGGTATATCAAATACACTTAGACAGTGAATTCTTATATATTTACTTATTATTATACTTTTTTTACATGCCGGCGAGTTGAGAAATCGGTGCCATAAAGTTGCGTGCCGTAACGTGACGTGTCGGCGGTGTGTTCCCAGCTTAACTTTTTCGCAACTGTTGTCGCCGCGTTGCGGTTTTGACGCGCGTCAAATTCTTGTTTGATCTTTTTGATGACGAGATGTAGGCTTTAGACCGGAATAGTCGTAAAACTACGATTTTTTGTTGTTTTTTTAGACAGTCAATTGTTGATTTGTTGCTAGTTCGTTTCCTAAATTTTTGTCGTTAACATGTACAGACTTCCATTTTTTTAAATTTGATTCGATTCGTTATTAAAAATCTAAATAATTGTATTAATGGTTAAAAATTAAAACGCGTTGTCCACAGTACGTCTATACATCTATATTTTTGAAAACAAAAAAACATTCAGAAAACTGCCGCCGAACGCGTTCGTTTAATTCTTCTTGGCGGTCCCTTCGAGAATTTTTCAGCAAATACTATTTTTCTGGTAACTTAAAATTGGCTGAAATTCGTACATTAATTCAACGGCGTGTCAGTAGTGTCCGGCGCATGTGGGCAAAACACTATATTTTTTTTAATATTCTATCTAATATTTGTTATCCTGGTGCCTGTGTGCGTCGCACACGTTGCACACCGTGCCCGGCGCAGTGTTGAATTAATTTATCGTCGGTACCGTTTTTGATTAATTTGGCGTTTATCTCTAAGTATTTCAATGACAAAACATCGTAGATCTTGTGTAAATTGTTAATTTCAGTTCATTTAATTTGTGGAATTGAACGTGGCCGACAAAGTCTTGCAGATGTAGCTCGAAACACGAATTACCGCTAATAGCTTCCACCACGTACAGCGAGGGACTTGTTTTATGTCGCAGGCAATGCGAGCGCGTATGCAACCAATACTGCGACAATGTTTCGAATTTATTTTTGTTATAAATTACCGCTTAGTTTCAAACGATTATTAATATTTTTAAAAACACCACGTACAGATATGTACGTACTTAGTACATACCTAAATACATTTTTATGTAATTTTGAGAGAAATAACTTTCGAATACAAAGAAAATGAATGCTGTGCGCGACACTCGAATCATTTTGAATTTCCGAATAATATGTAGTTTTATTAACTAAAAATCTAACAACACAGTTAGGTACCTAATAAATTCATTAGAATTATATGCGATACCTGCAAAAAGTAATACATGGATACCTTGTCGTGTATTTTGCTGTATTATCCTTATCAATATTTTTTTAGTCAATTTGACTAGAAATTGTACTTTGCCGATAATATTTCACTTAAATTGTACATTAGGTACATTTATTTAAAAAAATTACTTAATAAAAATGTTAATTTGTAAAATTGCCGTTTTAAAATTGTTAGCGAGGTGTGACGTTAAACAAATTTTGACGTTTTGTAATCATAAGTGAAGTTAACAGTATAACAAATTAACGAGCACGTAGGTTATAGAATAGCAAAATAGATTACATTTTTATATTACGTAAATTAATTTTTACAAATTTTTAAAAATTGTAGACTGTTGTAGTAATTTTAGTAATTCGAATCTGAGCACGTTTTGACCTTTACGAAGATTTCGGAGCGGCGTTTACAGTAATAAAATAAGCCATCGCGCCATTTCGATAACAATGCCGACCGACCTGACGGTAATAAATCAAGATGACTAGCCGAGAACGCGTGTCGTTTGCTTCTTCCTCGTTGCGCTATTGGTTGCATACGCGCTCGCGTCGTCCGCGACATAAAACAAGTCCCGCACTGTACTATTTAGATTGAAAGAAATGTTTGGCGCTCTCTTACATAATTTGTTTGGACGAGTTTAAGCGGAAGTTTGTTATCGCTGAAGCTATCTTAAAATATGTAGTACATAGGTACAACAGATCGTGATCATAATATACACGCAACGATCAGCTTCGATTACGTAGATGATTATGATGATGGTAGCGTATCGAAGTGAAGTTCGATCGATGCAAGTTGTTAGCACATCAATTCGACGAATATCCATCAATTTGTGATTTTTTCAATCGCACCGATTTCGCAATCAATTTTTCGACTTGCGCGAGATCGTTCGAAAAACTTAGGTACTTTCAATTATGTATCTTGCGCATTTTAAAATAAGAATCTCGACGTCTAAATCGTGCAAATGCATTTTCGGCACCAAACAAATGGAAAGGGGGCGACAAGTGTAAAGCCTACTCGGTGGGGGTCGGTCGGTCGGTCGACGACGGTATTTGCTCATAGATAATGGTGTATTGTTAGCATTAGAACCGTGGAGCTGAGACACGTGAGCGCCAAAGTAAATAGCGTTGTATAAACACGTCCCAAAAAATTTTAAAAGCCGCACAATTAGTTGGTTAAATTATTATTTAAACTGTTCGTTAAAAATATTTTTCCGGTCGCCTCCGCCGCGACGTTTCTATTCCCGGCTCCTGCATTCCATCCAAACAAACAGCCCGCAATTTCTCTTATGGAACAAAGCACCGTAAACAACAAACAGGAATTAATTAGCACTTACCTATTAATATTACACGCTGGTTAAGATCGGAATCGAAAACCCGTTACTTCTAATAAGTTTAATTGAGAGGAAATAATTTTACGTCTATAAAGTATTGTAAATAATTTAATCAATTAGTCGCCGGTTTGTAAAACGGCAATTAAAAGTCTCGATGGGATCCGTTTTATAGGAGCGCAGTTTTCTTTTGTTTTGTTTTGCTTTTTTCGGGTAGACTTTCTAGACGGTTTCGTAGTTAAATATGTAATTAACGGGCGTTATCTTCTGCATGCGATCTGTTCTTTTTCTCTCTAGCGTCGAATGGTAAAATAATAGTGCGCGGAATAATTGGTATTAATTAATTCCCCCCTCCCTCTCCGTTTAAAATTGCACGGGTAGAAAACGGCATCGGCAGGGCAATTTGTCAGTTTCTTGCTACTTGCGAAAGGACGCCCAGACCGTTTTTTCGCGTCCGGTCGTTAAAAAATAACTTGTCGAATATCGGGGAGTCGTGCGAACGTTTAGCCTCGATTTCGAAAATTATTCGACACGTGGCACGGTCGAATTTTTAATTTAAAGCGTAAATGGCTTGGGGGGGTGTCTTTGACGCGCATTAACAACGTCTTGTTATTGTATCGGCTCTCGATTTGAACTGTAATTAGCTGTTTCCCGGTTGGCCGTTCTTACCCTCCCAAGTCAATTTGTAAGTTAATTTATTTCGACGGGCACTGCCTTGACCTTAAACCAGTTGTTTACTTGCGATTTTATTCGTTAATTATTTTGAGTTTCGCCGCAACGACGTGCGGGGAAATTGAAACTAATAAATTGTTAATATTATTTTGCGGTTCAAGTGCATAAAATAGCGGCACGTGGAGATGTAACGAAGGACGAATATTTTGGCAGATGGATCGGCGTGAAATGTTTGTGTCGTCACTTTGTTAGTGGTTTTAGATATTAATTAAGTCCATATTGTGGAGCCGCTCGTTATAAAAATAGAGTTTCTGGTTAGTTGTTAATTTTCGCTATCGTTTGAACGTGAGATGGACTTTTCAAATTGTGTCGTAAACAAAAACTTATTGAAAATTTAAAGCTTCGATACAAACTTCAACGTCTTTTTTTGTCGCAGAGAAATAGTAAAATTAGATTTTAACTATAAAAAAATTATTAACATTCTAGATTTTTGTGTGTGGAGCCTTTTTCTATGTTTTGAACTCGACCTCGAAACTCCCCTTCGATATCGTGTCCGCTAAAGTTGTTATGGGGGATGAAAGATGGTAAAATTCAGTTCATATATTTACCTCCCCGGTCAAAATACAGGTAGGGTCTTAATTCGAAGAAACCGCCCTTTTTCCGTTCAGGGTGGCAGAGTTAAAAAAATATTCCTCGACCGATCTGGACCAAACTTGGTAGATGTACCCTTCATCGCCCAACGAAAATACTGAAGAAAGCGTGGGAAATATGGGTAGGGTTTTAATTTGAAGAAACCGTCCATTCTGTAGAAGAACCGGAAGAAGCCGAAAGAGAAAGAGGAAACATCGAGAAAACCCTTGGAGAAAATGATGAAACTATACAGAAGAAGTATAAGAAACTTCATAAGTTGAGGAAGAGCTAAACTAAGTTTTTCACAATTTTTTTACATCGAGAGCACATAATCTCCCGATTCACTAAAGACCTGCCAACGTTTAGCTGCTACATTTTCTCTGCAAAACTTTTGCACTTTTCTACGAACCACAGACATTGCCACTTTGTCGCACACGGTTTACTCAAAAACGATTGATTATACGAAAAAAGTCGAAGGACCTTTTTGTAGCAAATTTTATGAGCTATAATTTCGATGTTAACCGTTTTCTCGAAAAATCAATAGTTTCCAAAACCATTGCAAAAAACTGAATTTTACTTCCTTTCGCCCTTTATGATTATTTTTGCGGACATAATATCGAAGGCGACTTTCGTGGTTTAGTTCAAAAAATAAAAATAACGGTCCACACAAAAATGTAGTTTGTTAATAATTTTTCCATTTTACGATTTAATTTTTATTTTATTCTGCAGACGTTGAGTTACCTTCTTACTAAAGTATTAACAATAAACTACTTTAGTGATATTATATCAAAGCGCGCGGTGGGGTTCGAACTCACAAACAACGCACTGTAATCGCTCGTATCGTCCGTATAACTATCGGAATCCTCGAATTTTATTACATACAATTAGGTTCAGTTTTGGGTACAGTTTTGCATAGATACGTACTTATACATTATTTATCTATTTGTCCCACATTTTCAAAATGTATGTACTTGTATCTACTTATTGTAGGGGCTTTTAAAATCTCTAACCCCGACGTATATAAATAGGTACCAGAAAATGAGGTTTATTATTAACTTCGCAACGTAATGAAATTCAACCCCCCACTAGTCAGCGTCGTATTTCTTGAACTTGATTACATCTTCCCATTGCTGCACTTGTCCTCCTAATTTATTCTTATACGGTAATGAGATGCGTGGGTTTAAGTTGTAAATATTAATTACCAGCGACGCCCACGTGTCGTTTTAAATTTGCAACCCACGCGCTTTATTCGGTATCGTGTGTCTACCTGATTATGTGGCGAGCTTCGATTTTTACCTGGATTAACGGGTGACAATTACTTACGTACGTTGACGCAATGCAGTTTTAGATTTCGTTGTAATAAAAATGCGCTCGTGGAAACTATTCGACGAGTTGCACGCGAAAACGGCAATATCGCAAATTCCGACAATATTATTGTAAAAAGCGCTGGGTTGGAATTTTCGCAAGTTTCCTGTTCACGTTACGTCAAACAATGCGTCGTCATTAAACTACCCGCGATTAGGGGGTTATATGCGACTCGTTAAACTACAAATTGCCTCCTTAAAATTTGGTTACCTGTTGTTGCAAAATGTCGTTCTTCGATCATGATGACCATCAATTTTTATACATAGTTATAACACATCGCCGCGTATAATAATATGCATACTTGTCACAAATCCACTTTAAATACGCGATTTGGCCACCTATTAATTGTTCGCGGAATTAATTAACTAAAGCAAAATTATTTTGGGACACGGCAATTTGGCAGTGCGAATATGTGGCGGCGGATATTTATACGTACGTAACTCTAGGAATAACGAATCCGTTTCCCCGTCCTTCGAAGTATTTTCCCCGAATTTTTCCAAGTAAAACGGCCGCAAAAATATCAATTGTAAAAGTAAACGGAGCGAATCCCCTCCCCCCCCCCGCCCTTACCAACCCACATTTATTTACTTTTTTTCTGGCAATGTGTTCGAGTTGAAGGACGGTTGCTTAAAACATCGACGAAAAAATGCGCACGTCGACTTCAATTAATCCGGCGCGGCGTTGAACCGTTCGAATTTAAAAGTTACCAAGATTACATAATAAACGGATTAAAATAGGAAGTTCATTGTGATGATATTTTAAAACAGTTTTAATGCCGTTGCCAAGGATTTGTGCATCGTCGTCGTCCGCAATCCGTTGCATTCGTGGGACGCATTCAATCACGGTGGTGCAATTTTAAAGGGCCGCACGACGCTATTTAGGCGAGTCGTACGTTTCTCTCTAATATATTTTTTTTAATGTGGGGGGGGGACGTTAAATTCTGCGCGCGATTATCCGAAATCTCGATATTTTGACGTGTAAAAAATGAACGTGAACACGGAACAAATTAGCTGCCAAGAAATAACGAAGCCGAAACGTTTTATTTTAAAAGTTCAAAGTAGATAAAGTTTGTTTTTTTTTTTACTAATAACCTTCGAAGACATTTCACTTTTGCCCGAATAGCAGTTTCCACTCAATTAGGTTAGATCGCTCCATTTTGATAACATGCTGTTAAATGAAGTCTTGAGCTTATACGACCGGGGTTGATGTCTAACGAACGTTTTCCGGGGTTTTCCGAAGAGACATTCAGAAATGTTATTGTGCTTAAATAAATACGCGCAATCAAGCGACCGCTGGGAGAGAGGTCAATGAAATTTTTTGAAACCGCGACAACTTAATGTGTAAAGGTAATTTCGAGTGATAACATAAATTGACTATTAGGTAATCCAAATATATCAACTTTCAACCCCTTATACGTTACTCAAAATAGGTTTCGATGCACGTTATCATTAAAAAGTAATTAATTTGTACCTATATTTTTTTAATATTCAGTATGAAATTTAGATAAGTATTTAAATCGCGTGTTAATCATTAAGAGTAATAGCAAGAGTAATAATGTCATCTAACCGCACGCTCGCCCGTGTTGCCTTCTCATAATAGCTGATGAACCAACTGTAAGTGCCGTTCATAGAATAAAATGTTGGTAATCGCGTTTTTTTCATTGCGCAACTTACGTCTTGCTAATTTAACCGCATCCCCAACCTTTTACGACCGTTTTAGTCGTAAACTGCACACAGAAACTGTCGGTTCGTTAAAAATTGATTGTCAAAACGCCGCGCTTTACGAATACGTGGTGTTTTTGAATGAATGCCGCGAAAAAGAACTAGGGATAGGCGAGAGCGAAAGCACGCGTGCAGCTTATGGCTTCTATTGCGACCAAGGACTGTAAAGGGACCCTAGGAAGTGTTTTCGTATAGTGGCGATTTAACTGAGATCGACATGCAGTGGCGGACATATAAATAGCCGCACCCCATAGACAAAGTTTCCATTGCCGATTTGCCCTGGGTTTTCAAACTTAGGCAAAAACTACGACAACTGGCAAATGTAGAATTTATCGGGGAACAAGATGATAATGTTCACTTCCCATCCAGCACCCACAGTGCCGATTACAAACGTAACACGTTCGGCCGACTCAGATTCGACGCGGACATATAAATAGCCGCACCCGGAACTCTCCTGTTTAATGAACGAAAATTTTTACTCAATGACCGGAAAATAAACAGTTTACATGCAGCAATAACCTAATACTTAGTAGGAAACCCTTTGCTGGCAATAAAAGATTGACAACGACGTTGCACGGAGTTGACCAGCTTCGTGCAGCGGGTAACGGGGATGTTGCGTCAGACTTCCTCGATCGTGGCCGCTAGTTCGTTCAGGTTCTTCGGTTTCTTGGCCTGCACCACTTTTTCTACATCATTCCACAGGTTCTCGATCGGGTTTTAATCCGGGCTCTGCGCTGGCCACTCCAGAAGGCGCCACTTGTTCTTCTGGAACCAGACCTTCTCGATTTTGCGAGTGTGCTTCGGGTCATTATCATGTTGAAGGATCCAGTTCCGTCCAAGATTTTGACGCGCATACGGCTTCAGCACATTCTCCATGACGCCCCCAAACTTCTGACCGTCGAGGATGCCTTCAATTCGATGAATCGGACCGACTCCGGACCTCCGAAAACCACCCCACACCATAACAGAGCCGCCCCATGCTTCACTGTGACTTTGGTGCAGCGTGGATCGAATTCTTCACCCACGCGCCGCCGTACATACGTTTTTCCGTCTGATCCTAGTCGGTTGAACTTGGATTCATCCGTAAACAGCACTTTGGCCCAGTCTTCGGCTTGCCAATCGACGTGCTTCTTGGCGAAAGCCATGCGGGCTTCTCGGTTTTTCTTGGACACAAGTGGCTTCTTGCGAGCAATGCGTCCCATCAGTCCAGCTTGGTTTAGACATCGTCTAACAGTCCGCACGGTGATGTTGAAGCCAGGAGAACCGCTTAACTCTTTGTGGATGTCCACAGCGGTCTTCTTTCTGTCGGCTTCAGAGATCCTAACGATCTTTTTGTCGACGCGGACGGTGGTTTTACATAGCCTGGGCTTCCGCACAGGATCGATCGGATTTCCACCATTCTTCTGCAACGTTTTCACAACGTTTCGCACGACCTTTTCAGAAATTCCCAGTTTCTTTCCAATTTTTCTCATGGAAATACCTTCATTATTCAGGGCGTCGATACGAGCACGCAGTTGCGGCGTGATATGCTTACCTCTTCCCATGTTCTAGATGAATTGAATACCAGATTAATAACAGAACTACCAGAACATATAAAATAACACGGTATCACGCAAACAATTCCGTCAACGACGCACAGAAAACAGGAGAGTTCCGGGTGCGGCTATTTATATGTCCGCCACTGTAAAATCATCTTTAGAATTCAACGTTTTTATTTGGCAGGGGAGTTTCTAGACGCCCTGTATACACGCAGATGTGAAGAATTAAATTATAGTACACAATAATGAATCCGGGACATTTGGATGTTGATGGTTTCATGACATCTTCCGTTGTTCTTTTTCTGTGATAAGCTCCTCTTCTTCTATATTGGGTGATGCATAGTTGGTCGTCAGTGTTGATGTTCAATCAGAGATGCAATGTTGCGCATGCTCTGACGCACCTCATCCCACTCTTTCTAAAACTGCAACCGCCGAGGCACTAGGTTCAGAAATTATTTATTGGTTGTTATTGGGAGAAAAAAAATAATCATAACGGATGTATTGGAAGGTGCTAAAAGGGTGAACTAGACAAAACAAATTTTGCTAAAAATAGACAATTTTCCTCCTTTGATTTTTATACAGGGTGGATGTTTACTGTGCGGACGAAGGATTACTCCTTAACTATTAGACACATCAAAATCAATTTTGGTATGGTAATATACGATCAACGGACCTACATTTACGTGGAAAATTTTTCGAAAAAGAGTCGTAAAACAACCACAAAATGATTAATTTGCGTGAAATGTAATTATTCTCAGTTTATTCAAATATAATACCGTGCATATTCTTTCATTATTTGGATTCCACGTAAAATGAAGATACTAAATGATAATAGATTTCATAGCCGTAAGACGAACCCTTCTTGAGATATAGACGCTTTTACGTGAAAATATTGAAATACAGAAAAACAAATAGAACAAAAACCAGAGCAACAACGACCAAATGCGAATAGCGATAAATTCATAAAGTGATAGGAATAATTGATTAATAACTAAACAATAAAACAATTCTTTAAACCTAAAAAAATAAATTGAACAAATAAACATAAACAGGCATATTCGGCTTATTCTAATTTAAAAAGTTATTTACTGATTCGAAGCAGAATTTTATGGTCTACATTTCACGTTGGGGAACCTTATTCGATGGGAAGCGTAGTTTTGAAATTAATTACGAAAAACCAAAAAAAGTCCGAAAATTTCGCAATTTCTTTGGCAACTTTTTGAAAGCTCACCTCCGCGGAGGGGTCAAACTCATGAAATTATATTTCAGACGTAAATTAAAGCGATTAAAACGATTTCCTACCGCAGCCTTTTTTTTGGTCTAATTTCACCGGCCTATTAGCGTAAAGCCGAATTTTCTTGTAAAATTCGACTGATAAAATATACATTTTTTTTATGTTTTATTTTTAATTATTAATTAAGTTTAAATGACCATCCCTCTTCTAATTTGGCTTATGCAAAACCACTTCGGCTTCCGTTAAAACGTGACTCGGAGGCGTTTATTTCTAAGGAAGGAAAAAACTGTAATAAATCTTTGAAATGAAATGTCAAACTTAAATATTTATCATAATTAGCCGCTCTCGACTAAAATCGCATTTACAATAGGAAAATACGGCGTTGAAAATTTTTTGTCCGCAATAGTACGTATTACGTGAAAAGCCCGGAATCTTTTGTTTATTCATGCGACGCGACGAGCGCGAAACTTTTTGCAACCTACATTTTTCACGCATCAGTACAGTGACGAGGCGCTATTATTTATAATTTGTAATAAGCTTTGGAAAACTTATTCTACTATTGACGTGGAAGCTTTAATTTCTTCTCGCGTTGGGCGCCAACCAGCGAACGAACCCTTTGGATTTATAGTTCATTAAAACAAAAGAACCGGTAGGTGCTCATCCTTTATTCAGTTCTCCACAAATCGTGGAAATTCCCCTTAGTCCGTTTTTCGCCGGAAAATGTGCGACTAAGTAAAATAAAACGCGACCTTTCCGCGGCGCATCCCGTTATCGTTTACACTTTATAAATAACGAACGCGCCCGGATTAGATTGGTTTCGAATATAATTTTTGAAAAATGCGTGCCCGCGCCGATCGAATAATATTGTAATCGAGACACTCGCAGCATTACGAATGAGATGTAAATTCGAACGTTTAAGCATAAGCAACTGCACATTTACATGTCTGATGGTTCTTGAAAAATGAACGTTTGAAAATCAAATTTGCTTTTATGCCCCGGCTCGCATAAGTACATTTGTAATGCTTATTTATGAGGTTTATGTGGCATTTCTATTGGAGCTTCGGTAATAATTTTGTTTTTAAGCCGCGAGTAATTTGTGGTCGCGTTAATAATAATTGTCGGTTGTCGTTTTATGACGTTTTCCTTGACCTTTCCGTAGAAAAATTTTGATTATTTTGCGTCGACGACGACGTCGGACTTTATAATATCGACGTTCTGTGCGAGTTGTGTAGGTATTTAAACCGATTTTTACGCGACCGGCTCATATTTTGCTACGAAATGTTACTGAATGCGCGGCTACGCGTCGAAACGAACACGTAGATAGGCCCTTTCGCCGACATGGCGCTTTTCCCGTAGGGACGTTTTTTAGCGGTCGCCTATCGCAACGACAAAATTGCTAAGCACTTCCTCATTTTTTCCATCTAAAACTTGATAATTAGATAAGCGAGACGACGAACGTTTTTATAAAGTCCTTGATTAATCTATATCTGGCACGAGTAAATTACTATAATAGACATATATTTTCAGTATGATCGCTTCAATTGTAAATTAGAAAGTAATTACAGTAAACTGCACAATTACACATAACAAGAATTAATTGGCATGGCATTTATAGTTGATGAACGTCGAAGAATCGCGTTCCGAGCTAGTCGACATCGACGATTCCGTAAAAGGTCAAAATTATTATTAGTCTAAGAGCTGGTGAACATTTTCACATCCAAGTTTATACCTCTTGAAATTTTGTAGGAAGGTAGTTTTTTTTAAGTCTGGCTAGGGAATGGACCACCATTTTAAGCAACTCCGGTTTCGAACTACCCCACAATCGTTTAAAAATGCAAAAAAAGGGGTGAGACATTGTCGTTTATACCTCTTGAAATTTTGAAGGAAGGTAGTTTTTTTAAGTCTGGCTAAGCAACCCCGGTTTCGAACTACCCCACAATCGTTTAAAATTGCAAAAAAGGGATGTGAAATTGTAAGGGGAATTTTAGTGGGATTTCTATCTCATGAAATTTTATAGAAAAGTAGTCTTTTTTTAAGTCTGCTTGAGGAATGAACCACCTGATTAGGTAACTCCGTTCGTGAACTACCCCTAATCGTTTAAAATTAAAATATATATGAAATTTTCATTCGTACCTCTTGAAATTTTGTAGGTAGGTAGTTTTTTTAAGTCTGGCTAAAAAATTGACAGGCTGGCTAAGCAACCCCAGTTTCGAACTACCCCACAATCGTTTAAAATTGCAAAAAAGGGATGTGAAATTGTAATGGGATTTCTATCTCATGAAATTTTATAGAAAAGTAGTCTTTTTTTAAGTCTGCTTGAGGAATGAACCACCTGATTAGGTAACTCCGTTCGTGAACTATCCCTAATCGTTTAAAATTAAAATATATTCGAAGTTTTCATTTGTACCTCTTGAAATTTTGTAGGAAGGTAGCTTTTGTAAGTCTGGCTAAGGAATGCACAGTCTGGTTAAGCAAATCCGGTCGCGAACTACCCCTTTGTCGTTTAAAGTTGTAAAAAGGGGTGTGAAATTTTAATTTCTATCTCTTGAAATTTTGTAGAAAGGTAGGTTTTTTTTTAAGTCTGGAAGAGAAATAAATCACCTGATTAGGTAACTACGTCCGCGAACTACCCCTAATCATTTAAAATTAAAATATATTCGGAATTTTCATTCGTACTTCTTGAAATTTATATCATCTCATACCTATTGAAGTATGAAAAAATAATTGCCAAACGACCAGACCTAATTTTAACATAATTATAGACAGTGTTAAAGTTGCATTTTGCATAATGCATTAATTACATTCTACCTTTTGTCGTTTTTACAGCAGCTTGTTAATAATATTTAAAAGAAAAAAGTGTCGTAAGCCAGACAAATCTGGCGGCTTAGCGTCCAAAAAGAAAATCGGAAAAAAGTATTTTTACATTAGTGCGGCGGAGAGAGCATTACGTAGAAGCGCGAGTTCGAGAGAGGCCTTATATCGGAAGGCATATCGGACCGTTATAGACATCGCCATGGTACCTGTAAAAATTTTCATAATAGGTGTGAAACAGAGATGATTTAAATTTCAAGAGGTATAAATGACTATTTCAAAAATATTTTAATTTTAATTGATTAGGGGTAGTTCGCGAACGGAATTACCTAATCAGGTGGTTTATTTCTCTTCCAGACTTAAAAAATCTACCTTTCTACAAAATTTCAAGAGACAGAAATTAGAATTTCACACCCCTTTTTTACAACTTTAAACGATTAAGGGGTAGTTCGCGACCGGAGTTGCTTAATCAGACTGTGCATTCCTTAGCCAGACTTACAAAAGCTACCTTCCTACAAAATTTCAAGAGTACATAGTTAAATAGGCCTATGCAGCTTAATAAACGCTGGTCTCGTCAACGTTGCACTCTACTGTGCTATATAACTTTGCAACAGCCACACGTTATGTCATACCAATTACTCAGACTGTGTATCCATGTCATTGGTATCACGTCTATTGGGATTCACTTTCTTGTCATTACTCCTTGTGACTCACCTTTTCGAGTATTTCTTATCACCTGTACCAACTTTCGAATATTTCGTAGGCTATCTTCTACCTTGTGATTAATCAATATCGCTCATATTTTCAATTCGTACCTTGTAATCTCTGTCAATCTCATTTATCCGACGTCTTGAAATTCTGCTACTGTTTGTAATTTTCCTAGCATCGTCGCTCGCTTCGTTCCTGAGCCTAACTGTTCACAAAGTGTTTCGGCATTTCCAAGTTGATTGCGTTCCTTTTTTCATGAGGTGTTTGTGGTTGATATGTTATGTGAATCGTGAATTTCGAGGTAAATTGTTCTGACGTGAATCGTACGTCTCGTATTGGTAGATGTGCACTCGTTATCTGCATGTAACTCGCATAAGTGTCGAGTGAACTTTGTCAGGGTGATGTTCGGACAGTGATATCTATGTGGTCATCAATGAGCACAACGTGTCACCGTCAGCGCGTTCTGGTAACGATATTGTCGATATTGAGGACCATCGGACTACGTTTATCAAGCGAACGATTACAAATTGATGGTTGCGTATTATTTCGAGTAGGATTACTATTGGTTTGTGAATTGTACCGGACTTAACGTGCGTCGTTGTCGTAATTTTCGAATTGCTATGAATTTTCTGAGTATTTGATGGATTTGTTAATTTGATGTGATGTAGTATTAATTTATATTAAAGTTAGTTAATGATGTACGTATTAACGTTGCTCAACTGTTAGTGAATAGTTGACGCTTTCTTGCAGATCGTTGCGTATTTCGATACAACGTTATACGGTATATTGGCTACTTGTTCGACTGCTATGACCCGAACTTTCTGATTTAAATTTAAGCGATCTCGACTTATATTGTTAACATATATTTTCGATCTATCTAAAACTAGTTCTGTATATTCTTCTCTTAAAAGGCGATCGAAGGCTTCCTGCAATACAGACGTTTAATTACGAATTTAAATTTAAGATGAAGAATACTGTATTAGCTTTATGCTTTAGTAATAAATTTTATATTATAGTTAAATTTTTTCGATATAATTACTAATCAATTAACATAGAATAGTAATAGTTTCTAGTAGATCTAGTAATAACGAATGTAAAATTATATAACATTTAATTAAAAATTGTACTAATTACAGAAAATTAAGCTAAGATAATTCAAATTATACATTCAGCTAAATATTAAATACATCATCGTCGAAAACTTGGTTCGAATTCAAATTTATCAGAATTGTAAGAAATTCATTATACTATTCATGTAAAAACTCTCATTCAACTTAATCAGTTCGATACTTAAAAGCATTATTTTTCAGATTTTCGATTGTTCAACTCGATTAAGATACTTACTGACATTCGACGAAATTAAACGCCGTTCATTATCGACTCAAAGTTCACGTTTTCGAGTTTTTCGTATTTTAAACTTCATTCAATACTGAAGGTATATTTAGATTACTAAACCATTAATTAAGGTCTTTATGACTTTTTTCACTATTATTTAATGTTAATGAGATTTAAGTGCATTTAAACTTTTATGAATTTAATCTCAAAACATTTATTTTATTGACGACTTTTAAGAAACGTCTAAGTAATTTTTAGAGTTTAGTATTATATACATTGTTAACTGTTTAAGAACTTTTTAATTTAATCGTTATAACTATTATCGTTATGTACTATTGTAATTTTGTAGTTTTATGATTTTTACTTAATATAAATTGATATCTATTTTTGACAAATTAGACGTAGACTCTTGAAACTTTTAAATCATTATTATATTAAATTATCATTTCTTGTCAAATAATATTAATGATTTATTCTAATTGAAAGATTCATTCTAATGCTTGATAAGATCTATTTCTTTAAAAACTTAGTTGCAAAATATTTTAACTCAACTCCATTAATATATTCTTTAAATTTGAATTATCAAAAACTATTGAAATAAAAGTTTGATCATAGTTTTCAAATACTTAGTTTTATAATTGTTAAATTTATTTTATTAAATCTGGCACTTAAAAATCTATTCTGATTCTTGATTTACAATTATGTATAGAATTTGCCTCTCGAAATTACTAGAATTCTACATACTTATGTACTTCGTACATTAAACTTGTAGTCATATCGAAAATAACGTTGAACGATATCCATGCAACATTTAGAACAAGATAATTCAACTTGCAAAGAAGACTTTATTGACAAATATCACTGTTATTAACTATGCAATGAATACTATATTTAACAGTGTCGGTTTCACTGTCAGAATTTATGAACTCGTTAATTCTGATTTAAAGAATACTGCTGCAATTACAATTCTATTTAAAATATACGTTATCAAGAATAGTAAGATTTAATGTATCACGATTACATACCGCGATAGAAACGCATGTTGACAACATGCTGTAACTGCCGTATCTAAACTTTATACGAACTGACATGCTTGCATTACGTGACTCACAAGTTTTTAACGTATTATGCAGGATGAGCTTATTAATCGACGATAAATGAACTACTATTATTTTACGCTTGTAATATTATTACTAGCAGTATCAAATTTGTTACATAGTTTCGCATTATATCGTGTAAAAGTATTTATTACTTAAGTTAATCAGAACTGTTTCAGCTCTACTTTATAAGGTTGAGCCGTACTTCGATCGTAACTTTGCAATCAGTTTACGATTAACTACATTTCATCGAATGTTTTAAACTCAATTTTGATTTTGCTATTGATATCTAATTTGTGCTTAACGTGTAACTGTTCTATGTCATTGATCTATTGTTAATGAATTACTATTCGTAAAAATTAATTGTCGATCAAACATTAAAGTTGTCAACTTATCACTTATTTTAGACAAACTGATCCGGAGTGATCGTTAATTACCTGCTTATAATTTTCGAATCTATGAATTATTCAATAACTAATAGAATGTCGAAGCGTATCATTGACGGCATAGTGGAATCAGTGCATTGTAACTAACTGTCAAGTATTCATCGTACATGTCCGGCGAAGTGCTCACATATTTCAGTCGTACTTTTATTCATCTTGCGTACCTGTATGTCAATTGCAACGTCGAATTCTTGTTAATTAATTCAGTTCAATTTAATTATTGAATCTTATTAATCTGCACGACGATTACGACGATAGCATGAATGTTAGACTTGATAATCGACTCGAACGCATGAATGTGTGCGAGAATTCCGCAATATTAACGAATAGCATGTGATTATTTAGTTATAATACGCTAGTTCAAACAGAGTTATATGATTTGAACACTACAGATTACTTTGAGTTAATGAGAATTTCTGTATTTTGCAAGACTGAATACTTTAATAAATACTGCACACTGAATCTTTTGAATATATTAATATACAATTATTATTTAGATGAATAACTCAAACATTAGGTCTTAATAAATTGCATTATTAATTGTCGAATAATGATACTGTTGTATATGGACTGTAAATATCCTAATATTCAAGTATTTATACAATATTATACTTTCATAATATTCGACTAATTGCAATTGGTACATTATTTCGAAAGATTCTGTATTGAAATTCTTTTGTAAGTACATTTTAGGAGTTACGATTGAGACGTAAAATTTCGTTTGTATCAAATGTGAATTAACGTTAATAATTAAGATGCTGAGATAGGTTAAATACGAAATAATTTTTTTATATTGTAGATGTGATCATTGTACTAGATTTTCAGTATTACTTGAACTTGATCGAAGTAGATTATTGACGTTTACAATTGTAGCGAGTTACAGTTAGATCCTAATATCATACAAATCTAGACCGAGTAATAATAATCACGAGATCGACTCGTTAAAGTTTGTTCTCTTCGCATGTTGTAATCTGTGCGAAGCGTAATACGATCGCATTATCTTTAATGGATTCGGACTCTTTCGAAGTTTGCGAGCCTATGCTGAAAATTCTACTAGTAACTATAATGTATCGTAATATTTATTACCGATCATGTGATGCCTTCGGATAAAATATTGTATGTATAATTCAGAGTCGAAGTTCGCCTTACATGTGTGACGATGTATTCGAACGAATCATTTGTATATAATGTAGTATCGATAATTTGATCGAGACTTGAATTAGATCGTTGAACTGCATTTCAAAAATTGATCGCAATATCGTAAATATGAATATGAGTTCGAAAGTTCAAATATCGTGACATTGGCAATCGGTCGATCCGTATCTTGCATGTCGCATCAAACTACTGCTACTAATAGATACGTTAGACTTCAACTGACTGCACTAGGTTTAAATTAGCTTTAGACGTACGCAAAATTTCAAAGTATCTGCGACAATTATTTCTGAATTTTAAATAAGTTTAATACCATAGTCCCAGTTTTCGCAACTGATTCTCTAATCATTAATACAGCGATATTCGTTTGATGAACGACTTGATACACTAACAATAAATTAGCAATTAATATTAATTAACGCGATAATAGATTGAATTCAATACGAATTCTAAATTATAAGGAATAATTTATGATATATTATCAGTTTTAATTTGCCTTGTAACAACGATTGCATTAAATAAGTTAATGTACTTAATGACGACTCAGACATTCTTTTTCTGTACTTGCTACAGTAATTAAAGTCGGTAAGTATCTTAGCATCTCGATATTAGGTTATTTACCTGCGTCATTATATTCGAAGATTCGATATTGTGATCTTGCGTCACATTAAAAGATTTATGTACTCGTTTAATTGAGAAATTGCGTGGCTTCTTACTTAAGCGTTGAGTTGGAAATTTAGATTTCGTATCATGTGTGAACAGTGTACATCGAATGTTGAATTCGCAATATTAGGTTCGAATTATTACATCATTTAAAATTAGATGAATGTGTGTAATATTTCGGTCAGTTATAATGTTGTACTATTGATCGTCAATGATTTATCGGCTTTAACTGTGGATTCGATGTGTAATTTATGCTGAGATTAATTGATCTTATAGGCATTTATTTCAACGTATGCATGGTATATGTCTGTCGGTAACTCAAGCTTAGTTGCTTATATTCTTGGTGCTAATATTGTGAATCATAAGTTATACGCAATCGTATTTGGCATGAGATGCTTAATTGCTCATTTAGATGTATGAATTGTTATATTTGGTTTCGTCTAAATTTGTATTGAAGTAGCTAATCGTACTTGAATAGTGTTCTAATTTGTGATAAAATTAAATTGAGTTATTAACCTCAATTATGTCGCAAAATTTACAGATAGCTTTAATCTCGAGTTTTAATTCAGATGTATTGTTTAGTTAACTCCGCAACATTGATCGTGCAAGTTTGATGAAAGTTTCATGTGCAATGTATCATTCCTACCGTTGAAATCGAGATTCGAAATTGTTCTTAGGCAAATATGAATAAACGTGAAATTGTACGTCAATATTCAGTAAATGTATTTTAATAGATGAAGAAACTAATTTACAATTCAGTAAAATGAGTATTAGAATCTCGATCTTGCAAATATAAGATGAACTACGAACTCGAACATGCTGGAAATATCAAGTTTGACGAGTTGTTAGCATCGGTAGCACGTATCTAAGAGTTGTAATGATAATGGATAATCTCATTAGAAATCTTGAGAATGCACTTTTCAGTGCAGATTAAAAATAATTAGGCCAAAAAGTTTTAAAATTCCATCCCAACAAAATTTTGAATAAATCTAACTGTATTTTATTTAAACCTCCCCCCTTTCCTCTTGATTTAAAAAGGGAATCATAAAAACCCTTTTAAAAAATATAAACTAATTAATAGGTAAATAATTGTTTCAACTTACTAATATTTTATTTTCGTTATGAAACTGTTAACTTTAAATTGCTTTAAAACCCTTTAAAATTTGGGATTTTTAAACCAACATTGTTCGTTTTTCGAAAATTAATTTCGAAAGTTGATTGGGAATTTTAAGCATTTTCTTTTTTTTGAAATAGTGCGAAAATTTATTTAAAATTTCTTTTTTTATGAAATTTGGGAATTTCTTTTGCAAAAAATGATTTTTGTTTTTTTTCTTTGAATAATGGATTAAGTTGAAAAATTATTAATTTATTAATTAATTGCCCGGGGTTGAAATAACAAAATTTTAATCGGCTTGTTTAAATTTCGCAATTTCTTTTGGAGGTATTAATTTCGCGAAACAATCGACGGCAATTAACACGAGCAATGGTAAATAAATTTGGAAATATTATCGAAAACTAAAATTACGAATTAATTTAAAAGTCAGATTGTTGATAATAGCGCGCGCGTATAATACAGTCTAGTGACCTTCTAATACTCCAAGCTTTATTGGTTGTTTCTCGAATGGAGTGAGAAGGTCACGGGGACGCCACCATAAGCGCCGAAGCACAACAGAAAAGGTCACGAGCCATTGAAATTTGATAATTACAATAGTGGCCAACAACTTGGATCGATTAGTACGCACCACCTTTCGGCGATACATAATTAAACCTAGGACAAAAAAATTGAACTGGAAAGAGCTTTTCGTTTAATGGTCGTGAGGCACATTTATTAGTCGATTCTCGGAACGAAACAATTTACCATCAAACGAAAGGTTAAATAACTACTATTCGACAATTTCCAGGTAAAAGGAAATTTATTTTAAAGGCTGTTAACCTTCATTCGGCATAATTTACGTCGTTCGCGTTTTTTCTTCCAAATATAAAGCCGGACCGCGGCCGGAACCAATTTCTTTTTTTAGGTTCGCGCTATTTTTATTTATTTTTCCCCGCAAACGATATTTAAGTGACATTAATTTACGGTACGAACCCGGCGAAGAAAAAAGGGCGAAATTTTGCTCGCGATAGATTTAAATGCGGTCGGAATAGGTCGCGGGTGTCGTCCCCCAAACGACACCTTATCGAATGCGTTCGGTTTCACTTTGTTTTCGGCATTTATTTCGGATGTCTCGGTTTTAATTTTTCTTTGCATTATTAAAGGTCTGAAATGAAGAAATCCCATTGTTAGTTAAGAACAACGTAGTTGCATAGAAAAACGTATGATCTGCTGGTCTACCGAAAAACCCAATCGCAATTGATCGAATGTTGTGATGTCTGATGAAGCAATTTTTTTGGGGCCGTTGTGGCCTGGAGCCACTTCACGGCTGCGGGTTCGAATCTTGCCGTGGATATTTATGAATGTAATTAAAAATAGGATAAGCAACGGCTAGGTATCAGCTACCATACACTGAAAAAATTATTGTACATAATATCGATGAACAGCAGTTATTGACTTTTTGATCATTGATACAATGAAAAGTTCATTAATAAATGTTCATTTTTTTAATTTCCATGTTTGTAGTCCCAATGTTATTACGTTCATTAGAAACTGATGAACATATTTCATAATTTAATGGATATCTTGATCGCTTCGACGACTCTTTTTCATCAATCCAACCATTACTTGATTGTATCTACGAATTTCTACATTAACATCATAACTTAAAATTTATGAATTTAAAACATCATATTAACGTAAGGTAGTTTTGAAATAATAACTACATTCATCGTATCTATGATTAAGTTTACTAATATACAGTTGATTATGTATTTTTTTAATTCTATATATAGAATAATCTAGGAATATTAACGGCTTCGCAGAAACAAGATAAATTCAAGACAGTGCAGTTTGAAAACTCAAACTAAATAATTGCAAAAAATAATTATCACGACGTTTACATTAATATTTATATTAGAACTGTTATAGAAAAATATTTCTAAAAACGGTTTGTGTGTGTTATTACATATCAAATTCCAGTGAAACGTGTACAAATCGATTTGTATTTCCTACAATCGACAACATTGAACAATAAAAAACTAATAATCAAATTTTCTATGTGGGTATATTTGAGCGATAATTAATTGAAACATTACAAAAAATAAATTTACTATAGAAACAATATACATAAATATTGTCCTATTTACAATGTGAAATAGTAACTGTGCTCTTTTAAGAGCCATCCGTACCTATTTCTCTTATGGGAGTTCCAATGTTAAGTTCCGCACCCATATCTTCAGTTATAGAAAAGATATCATAATGATTCTAGTATCTATTTTATCCTTAGACAATTGCCTACAAATTGGTTTTTGTATTTTGTCGATTTTTAACTTTGAAGTAAGTAAAATCATCAGGTAAATACGCAAGTATAAATGGAGCCAAAAAGTTACTGTTTGCTTAAGCCAATCTGCAGATATATTTTTGTAAAATCGATTGGTGCAAACCAAATGTTAAAATTTTAATAAACAACGTCGTTATCGATGCGGAACTTTTTGATTCGGTTCGATTTTAAATATTCTCTCGGAGTTTGGTAATTTATGACAGGAATTAAGTCAGTATTCACAAGATCGTAAAAGAGACCCTAAGCTAACCGGCTCGCATTTTACCCTGTTGTCGAATAGATGGTCGATTTAACTTGACCGACTTGAAAGAATTATTTTTTTTATTGTATATGTATCGCATGTTTTCAAGAGCTCATTACTGATACATATTTATTCACTATCCAACTTTACACTGAATTACTCAAAAACCGATAATCTGATAATTTACTACATAATAATAATTATTATGTTTATTCAAAACCAGATTTCGCTTTGGTAAAATAACATTTTCCTAGAACCATAATTAACCATAATAAAAGCTTTATAACAAAAGCTTTGATCCCACAGGTACAACTCTTTAATCGCTTATAAAAAAAATAGTGGAAAAAGGTAGCTTCTGGAAGGAATTTCAAAATTATTGTCGATGTCTTAGTTATCTCGTAGCCACGTACCGGTCTTGTTTGATATTTATTGAGTTGTTATAGCGCTTTTGGAGAGTTATCCATACAGTATTTTATAAGTGTTTATTATTATTTGCAAAATTTGCAAATTAAAAAACCACAAATACTGCAAATACAGTAAAACATTTGTTGTATAATACGCTGTCAACACATTTTCCGTCACTAAAACATGTAAATACATACGAAAATGTTCCGAAGAAAGAACTAGAAAAAAGCATTAATTTGAAAAGAAAACCATGTAGATTATTTATTGACCCAGATAAATTTTATCTTGGAGCATCACCAAATGGTATTCAGCAAGAAACTGAAAGTATCGTAGAAATTAAATGCCCCTTTGTTACTTTTAAGCTAAATCTTACACCGGAGGAAGCCATCCGTTAAAAAAAATACATTTTGGAAATACCAAAAGGACGGTAGTTATACGATTAACCAACTTCATGATTGGTATTTTCAAATACAGGGGCAATTACGTGTGATTCAGAAAACGAAGTGTATTTTGACTGTCTGGACTGGAGTAAATAAAATAAAAATAGATTATGTGGAAAAAGACGACGATTTTTGGAACACAAAAATGAAAACTAAATTAGATTACTTTTATAAACATTTGTCGACTTCCAGAACTTATAGGTCACAGAGTGTGCAGGAATATGCCACTCAGAGATACAAAAATGCAAATTTTATGTAACCCATTGAATAAAAATTGTTTGTGTTGTATGTATTTTTTATTTTTGGAATTTATGAAATAAGTTTTTAAAAACATTTGAAAATTTCTGAAAAATGTTTCGTGGGTCATATTTTATTGTTCACGCAGTGACGTTACGATAGAACAGATATCTACGTTTCTGCCAAAACGCCGCCTGTACCATATTGATAAGGTATTGTCGTTTTTAAGTTGCAGTTGTGATTTTATTCAATGAGTAGTAGGTAGTGATTTTGTAAATTATTATCAAATCTACTACCACACGCTCATAAGTAGATATAAGTAATTTATTCCTTTTGTTTCTTTGCGTGTCTTCATAATATGTTACTCAAATCTATGTTTCTGTTGTTTCAATATCTATATCACAACTGTTTTTATGAGATATCTATTCAAATTATGAAACCACATTTCCAGCAGAAAGCAAATTACTTAAATTATTATCAGCATTATAATTTCATATTATTACAGAAATTTCATTTAATTGTACGAGTAAACATTAACTACAAATTACTAAATTTTTCATTCCCAAAGGTATGTACCTATAAATCATTTTAAAATTGCATGACTAAATAATAGTATTGAAGGGGATGGCAAAATTGCACCACGTGCGTCGTTCCGTTATTCGACAACTCGGCAAAAATGGTACGAATTTCAAGGTTACGGTCACTTCGAAGTCGTCGTACCCTTTTTGATTACAGTCCCTACTTAGGTAGCCTAATATTTCCGTCTTACTTAGAAAAAAATGTGCTCTCTAAGATTTTTTCTCACGGTACTACTGAGTCCTCTTAATACGAATAGAAATGAACATTGTAACAATGCAAGAATATTCTTTTATTTAATGAACACATTCATCGATACAAAAAACAAACTTTGCATTTCGGTGGAATAATTTATTGAATTTATGTAAGAATATTGATAAAACTAATAAACACAGTTATTATCACTATAAATCAAATTCACATTATCTATGTACTAATTTATTAAAAAAAGAAAGCTTGTTCATTGGAGCAGTCAAATTATTCATTAACGTAATGAACTGCATTCGATGTAGCAATGCATAAGGTCGTTACACCAATAAACGTTCATTGGGTAATGATTTCGAACATCAAGTAATCTTTGGACATACGTTGTAATGATAAAATCGTATTTCGGACGAAAATTAATGAACGCCAGTTCTTAATATAATGATTTTTTTATTGTATTTACGTACTTTTTTGGTTGAGTGTATCAACACCGGTGGTTAAACACCTAATAAACAAGTGCTGGAGACGATTAGTCCCCAGGAGGTATCTTGGGGAACCACCACGCGACGCATTCTGACGCCGTTGCCGAAAACATTGGAACAAACGTGCGGTTGGCCAGGGAGCTGCAGCCAAAAAGCGAAACCAAAACGGCGTTTGCTTGCACATGACGGCCGAAGAAGCGGGCAAAGAAATGACCAAAAGAAAAAAGAACAAAAAATGTCGGAGACGCGAAACAAATGAAGATTTAATCGTGGACTCGATTGTTTAAAAGAAACAAACTTGCATATTGATATGGTTAAGTGTCGTCTCGCGACGACATTTAATCGCTTTTTCTTGCCTTAAGTCGGCGCAGTTCGCCTTGTTTCATCAGAATTGCGACGTTTGAAGTTCGCGATCTTTGAGATTCCGACATTTTTACAAAAGCATCGTAAAAATTTCAAGGTCGTCTTTTTAAAGCCCTCTCCCCGAAGTGTATGTTACGCGACACCGCGCGCTTAATCAATTCGACGCTGCGCTGGACCACTTTTTATTTCGATTACGGAGCCCGAAACTTTCCCATAAAGCAACAAACGGAACGGCTCTCCCGCATTAATCGAAACTTCGGCAATAAAAACTACGACGAGAAAAGTAAACTTTTTTGATGGACATCGTCGTCGCGCCCCCACCCCCCCGATACCGCCCCATCAAATTGCCACGGAGCCAAATTGTTTTCGCCCTAATGTGCTGCGCCCGCATTATCGCCCAATTTTCGGCTTCGTTCGTTCCGTTGCGCGTAAACAAGGGGCGACCGGTGGCGGCGTTTCAATAGATAACTAGGAGGAGGTATCGGATAAAAATCGAAACTTCCATATTTTCCGACGCGACCGAAGTTGCACACGTTTACTTTCTAAAAATTATAAACCGCAACGAACCGGCGATTTCTATTATTATAACATTAATTTATATATAAAAGCTTCGTTCGAGATTAACAGCTCCAATTTGTTGTTCTAAAAGCGGAGCCAAATCGTCATCTAATTAGTAATCTCCTTTATCTTCTGCCATCGGAGAAAGTCTAAACACTCGAAATAATCTTCGTTTTGGTGGCTGGCCGACGTTTGGCGTCGGTCGAGTACGTCGAAGGACCACCGGGTTTTCTCCTCATCAACTGGCCGCTCTCTCGGCATCATCACGACCTACACCAACTGATTCGGCACTGAGGTGTTATAAACCGGGTGCAATCAACGTGGCAATTACACTAGCATGTGCCTGTAAAAATAGCGACTCGGATTGGTATTTGCAGCTGTGAATGCCTCTTTCACTATTTATAATACGAGCTTTATTTATACATTCCAGATGCATGCCATAACGAGGTTACAAGGACCGCTCTTGACTTTGTGAACTGGTATCAATGTACTGGCTCTATCGATTCAACCTTCGCCTTCATTTAGGTGTTATTAGTTCATTCGGCCGGAATGAAATTTACACAGACAGATAATCATTCGATATTGCGTCAACGTCTCGACGGCCCCCGGAAAACGTGCCCGAGTTTCCTCCGTGCCCCCGATATCGGGAAAATATTGGAAAGATTTCGTACCCGGGGGGAAAAGTATTAATTCGATCGAGTACGACGGTGTCGTTGGAATTATGTTTACAAGTACGTACTAGAGTGGACAGGATCGTAAAAATACTTTTATGGCGTTTTATGTACATACCTATCGAGCAAATCGCTTATCTATAATTTCACGTCGTTTATCGACCGGATCGGGTTGCCGTTCTATTTCTAAATGTTAGTTCAAATTGACCTTACATATTTAAACGGTATCTACTCCATTAATCATTATTTTCAAATAGCTGCGCGAGTATAATGGTCGTTTATAGTCGAACCGCCCCATTGTTCGAATGAGGTTTCTAAAATGTCCATATGGTCGGCGTTTATTTTGTTTTTATTGGAACACGAAAATTTCGTATTAATTGAAATTGTAATTTCGTGCATAAACAATATCAAACAGTTTGTGATCGCGCCACAATTGGCGTTCGACGTGCGGCCGTCACGTGGCGTCGCTTGATTTTATCATCTCTCGGACGAAAACGTCTACTTGTAGACATTTTACACGTCGATAACCTAAATATCTTAGACTAAGCAAATTAACATTTTCGTTCTGTGCGTTGTTCGAAGCGTTGCCTACGGCAAGCGGCGTTCGGTGCATTCCTATTGCATAAAAAGTTTCGTGAACCCCTTCGTTTCGAACCCCCCTGAACGAAGTCCGATTTTTCGTTTAATTTGTTGACGATCAAATTATCGCGGACTGACGAAATTGGCGAATTGAATCAGGTTTGGAGGTGGAAAAAACCCTAAATTCTGAAAATGGTATTTTTTTGTATCAATGATAATTTTGCAATAGCATATGTATCGTAGTAGTATTAACTATACATCAGTATATTTTATTCGTTTTAGTTAATGAAAACAATGCATCTCAAGTAGACCGGTTGATATTTTACCTGGAAACTAGCTATTTAGCCGTATGAATTTAAATATAATTTTAACAATTTTCCAAAATATTTAAAATAAATTGCGTATATGTTTTTCAAGAAATATGTCTTTATCTTTCATTAATCATAAATAGTTTTGAAAAATATTTATCATCAGTCTTGTTAGAGACGATTATACAAATGTATATAAAATACCATGTTTACTTTATTGACTTTGGACATACAAAAAAAGCTCCAAATAGCTCCAAGCTCTGATTAACGTTTTTACAAAGTTAATACTGTTAACAAACTCCCATCAAAAAGTTAAGTGCACCTTCTTGCAACTTTAACTGTAATTGTTGTTTGATTGTTGTTATGGTACGTTATTATGAATGGGTAGGTATTGCGGGTATTTAAATAAGTGTACGACACACAGTGCAAAAAACGTTGTTATGTAGGTACTTTTGCCGTGTTTATGTTTATTTAAACATGATATCGATGCAGTTTTTCCAGAAGGGCGTAACTCACAAAAAATAGATTTTACAGAAGAGCACATTTTGTATCGTCGCCGCGTAGTTATAAAAAGATACGTTTCGCGGAAGTACAAATCGATTTTGCCGGTTATCGAAATATTGTTGCCAGATTTTAACAGATGACGCCTTACCTTTGCTTTAGATGCATAAGATAGTCAGATTTTCACAAAAAGTGTGGGTTCGCCCTTTGGCAAAACGCCATCGATATATTTGTAGAACTATATCCGTGAAATAAATAATAAATAAACGGGATTGCGATGAAACATCTACGCAAAGCGAGTATGATAGAAATTTTCGGATCCGGAAGAAAACATCTGATTCTCATTTATTTATGACATCTCTATTGTTCCCTTGGTGATTTCAAACTCTGACAATGAAATGCGGCATATTTGGAAAAATTGCTGACCATCGTCAACAAGATACTGTAGAGCACTTAAAATTTAAATCTGCCTAGGAGGAGGCACAAGAACTGATAAGAAAGAAGACGAGATAAAACAATCGACATCTAGTAAAATAAATATTCATCGAACTGATTTGGATTAAAATTACCAACTTTATTTTATTGTGGTCGATGGGAAAGTTGCGAAATCATTATTAGCAACTAACACGTCATCGACCAATTGCATTATTTGTGGAATTAAACCATCAGAAATGAATAAATCAATTTTTTTTTCAAAAACCATATAATGAAGAAACCCTTAAACTGGGCATATCAACGCTGCATATAAGAATATGTCTTATGGAGTACATTTAACATATTGCCTATTGATTCTAATATCATCAGATCCGTACATATCCTTATTTAAGGCTAACCACAAAACATGTGAGACAACCCAAAATTTATTAAAATAAAAATTTATAACGTTCGTTTAATTTATAGAATTATATTCATATTATATAATTATTTGTTGTATTGTTTTGTAATATTTGTATTGTATTTGTTCATTGTAAATAGAGTGACCTGTATTTTAATTTAAATTGTATAATTTTACTAAATAGATTATTGTGTTTAACAATTTTGTGGTTTTTATTTAATATACCATTAATGATAACATATACGGTTACATAAATTTAAGAAATAATTTTTTCCGCACTTCCATATACCGTGCACCACTTTGTTCTATTATGCCGCATTTACATTAGTCAAGTAACTTGACTAATGTGAACTGATTATTTACTTGACTTGAACGATTCTTTAAAGGTACGTTCAAGTTTCAAATAAAAAAAAAATATAAACATTTTTAACTTTTTGTCTACTTGAAAGACAATAAAATTCGATACGTTTTACAAATTAATTAAAATAGGTCAGTAGTCGTTAAAATGGCATCAAAGGAGTTAGTACGTGCTGGAATTTCTGTAATAAGTAGTGAACTTGTGAACATATTAAAAATTTTGAAAAACAGTAATCGGAAACGATCTACGTGGGTAAAAAAGTGGATTAGCAGAAGGAATTGGTTGGGTACATCTGGGACCCTGTTAAAAGAATTGGCTGTAGAAGATAAAGATGCATTTCAAAATCTTCAAAAAAAAAGAAGAGGATATTTATCTTGTTCTGCATGGAAAACAAAGAAAAATCACGTACCTAACTTTATTTTTTATAATTTTGAAACATTGAATTTTATAAAAAAATTCTTAAGCCGATAATACAAATCATAAATATAGTAGGTACCCACGTGTATTTTTACATGTGTTTATTGAACAATGGGACTTGTAGCATATCTTATAGTAAATTTAAAATTAAATTTTACGTCAAATATAATTGTCCTATTTTCCAAGGCCATTCATGTTTAATTCTAATTCTTTAATTAATAATAATAATAAAAGACAAATAATTAAATTAGATTATTGATAAAATTTGTTAATTGTCAACAAACAACGAAATTTTTATAAGTATAAACGTATATTATTAACATATCTTTAAATTTTTTCCCGTATGTAATATATACAAAAATAATTCAATACGTGCAATACAATTTACATCGTAGTGAAAATAAACTCACTATAAATACGTCAATACCTTCTATGGAAAACATCAGTTTTTATTATATAAGTATAAGTATTATACTTACAATTAATTATATAAATTAAAGCCCTATAGATGCTAATTATTTTACTTAGGTTTTTATTTTTAAATATTATCTATTGATTAAAATACATACTACATAGGTAGGTACGTATGTTAAAATACTTTTTTTCATGTAATGTTATTTATTTATTGATTATGAACGGCAAAATCGTATAAAAATTTATTTAAAAATAACTAAAGATAAGAAACCTTAATTAAGCATCTAAATAAAAGAATACATTTTTTTTTAAATAAAATGTCAAAATGAGGTAATATTTCTAAAAATTTGAGTTTGAACTTATCTCTTAATTCAAAACAACTTATTTTTAATAATTTTTTTCATATCTTGTCAAATAAAGCCAGTTTTCTCTAATTTTATTTCAAAACTTTGCCCTCGAAACGCCCTGTGTATGTATGTATGATTAAACTCATTTTCATTTTAACACTTTTTAAGGACAAGCGGGGCTAAATCCAAAATATTAAAATTCAATTCGAAAATTTTGCTCGATTATATGTATCTAATCAGTAATTCGTGGACACACTGTACATGTTTATTGATGTATAAAATATTTTTGATATTTAATAATGTTTAATACATCATTTAAGAAAATTGCCTTTTGAAAATTGTGTCCTAAATATCGCTTTCCGATCACTGTGTGACGTTTCGAGGATGATCACAATAGAGCTACCCTTCACGTTTCCATCATTTGAACATGGCGCCAATTTTACGAACGCGCTCTTTATGAAAAACATATGGTTGTCAACAAATTGTCAAATTGTTTATTCAAGTAAAAAGGCAAAAGTTGAACGAGGTTCTACTTTACTTGAAACTTGCGCGCAACTTGAAAGAATCTTTCAAGTCAAGTGAATGGCAGGTTTACATTAGTCAAGTACAGAGATTACTTGAATTCAAGCGACTTGAAGCCAGTAACTTGCCTAATCAGAACGGGGATTTTACGTATTTCAAGTTACTTGAATTCAAGTAACTTGACTAAAGTAAATGGGGCATTACCGTCGTCGACGTTTTCATTTTGTCAACGGATTAAGTCGCAGATCAGTTTTTATTCGGATGAACTGCTGAGATTTGACGAATGATCAACTAACTTAACTAACTGCCGCTTCGCGAAATTGTTTTTTTTCTTAACATTTCACAAAGCCCAATTAAATGAACAAGTTATCGAAGAATAGTTGAAGTTATGAACAATATCGTTAAGTTACATATCCCGCAAGGACGCGTGCTAATAAATAAATTCGCTTCAGAAGTGGACGTGGATATTTCCGAGTCAGATAAGAATAGAAATAAACCAAGGTCGATTATATTAAGTCCACGGATTGATGTTTGAACGACGAAGTCTCAGCAAATCCTCTGGAAACGACTACTTCAAGGAGCGTCTGTCTAGACCTTCGACTTAAATTGCTCGTTTATTTCAATCTCGCACGTAAAATTTGACGGCAATTTTCATCGTTTGCTTCTCGACACGTATCGCATTCATTGTATTCGTACAATATGATCTTCATACAGCTGCACAATTTCAATTCCACACAAAATCTTGTTTACAAAACATGGGAAAATCGAGGTCGAAATGAAAGGATTTCCAGCAAAACCGGATTCTCCTTGTTTAAATCCATTGGCAAATTTTGCAATGTTAGATATGAGAACGTCGCGTCGACATTTCAGGTTCTTTTATGAGTTTGCTCTTTTGAACGAACGCGCCTCGCCTGTTCTGCAAGATGCAACCGTTTTTATTTCGTGTTAGTTTTAAATGGGGACGAATGGAAATGTATGGAAGATTGACTTGTGACGCGTTTCACTTTATAAAATTCTTATAACCTCGCGTTATACTACGCGACTTCGTTATTATCGACTAAAATTGGATTCGTTTTTGCTCGTTCAATCATTTTTCAATAGGTAACACAAGGCAAATATTTCATGACTACTTTCTTTCAAACGACGTTCGTTGGTAGAGAGTTTCGAACGTTTTCCTGCGAGTATGTTTTTCATTACTATCGTTTATTACTTGTTTTTCAATAAACGTCGGCACAGACTGGTCTAAAAATGAATTATTTTCTAAACATATTTAAATCTAATAAAACGAGCGGAACAATCTACCAAAAGAAGCGTTTTGTACGAGACCGTTATTAAACTTTTATTTTGTAAACCTCAAGATGCTCGGCTCTTTTTTGTGCTCGCGAATAAATCGGCATTTGTTGCTTAGGGATGTAATTAAAAAAAAATAAAAGATTTCTGGAGCTTTAAATTTTTGTTGTGTTGGAAAACCAATTTCCTCGCTTTTCTGGGGAGGCGCATCGAGGGTCCTTTATTTATAAATGCGGCGGGGCGGCCGACGAAAATCGTTAATTAGACGTAGTGTAGGGTAAAAACGGGGGGGGGGGCTGTTTGAATCGCTTTAAAAGCGCGACTTCTTTAGGTCGGGCGCGGCAAGTAGTTTAATAAGGAAATAATTTCTGGAAATCTGGAATTTGCTTTAATCGCTTCGCACTTTATGCATTTAATTTAGTGGTTGCGACACATCGTCGTCGTTTTTCAGGCAACGAAAAATAAAACTTGCGAAAGTGTTCCACAAAGATAAGAAAGTGCAATTTTTGTGAAATTACCCGACTTTAAACGGCTGCATCTTCGTAGCGGTTAATTTTAGAAAAAAAAATCGTACAATCTACCTTGTAGGAAATTTAACGAGGAATAATATTGATAATGCGTGTTATCCCCCTCACGTTAATATTTTGGGAAATATTCGCAAAAAACTGAATTTTGGCGCCGTTTTTCGTCAACGCCGACACCGCTCGAGGGGGAAAACTTATTGTAGTTATCAGGGGACGTAAAATTAAGCAATTCAAGCTAATTTCAGATTTACGGGCGTTATGTCCTCTTATTGGGCCTCTTTTTACGCCTTGCCGCCTGGCCTCTATTTATGGAATGATCGTAATAAAAAAAATGTAGAATTAAAATTGGATATACTTTCAATTTTGCCCGGGAACTTCAGTACATCTACAAGTTGTTGGGAGAGGCATTAAACGTATTTATGTATTTAATGAAGAAAATCAAATACCCAACGAATGCGCTGAAATTGTTTCACAAAATTTATGTAGAGTATAAACACATTGTTAAAAACATCAAGTAGATCTAGTTTGTTTGTTTTTACACTGGGACTTAAATTAGATAAATTTATTAGATAGGTACTGTTGTTATTATTAACCGCATTTCAGCGTTCAGAATTCAATAAATGACGTTTTTGTTAGTCTAGGTGCCGTTCTTTCCCCCAGGGAAACTCTCAAAATTACTTTTGCTCCCTCCGTTAAATGAAATTTCGTCACCACGAAACCTACTACTATTGCCAGGCATCGATGGCAAACACTAAAAAGATTAGACGGCGTCGTTAATAATAGTCGAAAGCCGAGGATGAAACGCCGAGGAAGTGCTTAAGTGGAGCACTCCGCGAGCTCTCAAATTACATATTATATTTTCTCCTTTTGTTAGCGCACTTCGCCGGTACGGGCTTATTTTAGCGCGGGGCACGTATTATTTTTATTATAAAACCGCACCAAGCAAGTGTATGTGAAGGTACTTAAACAGAACAAATGTCGTAAGTACGTGGCGGCGGCGCGCAATACGTGCAAGTGGGCGTTTTACTGCTTTAACGTTTACGACGTTTCTGTTTTAGAAATTCCGTCGATCGCATGCGGTTAATGCTAGACAATCGTGTGGGCATAGTTGTATTTAATTTGACGCCCGTGAGGCAATGTTTGATTAAAATTTACAGAGGGAGGTTGTTTAACGCCAAAAAACTAAATACTGTGTGTGTGTGTGTGTAAGTGTGTATGTAGCAAGCACGTGGTTTGTAAGTTGTGATACCTAGGTATGTGCTTCGTTGTATGTTAGTATAAAACGTCGTTAATTAATACGACCATGCGGTTTCATTCACAAACGTGCTCTGGCAATTGCGCCCTTCCGCTTCCAGGCCGCCAATTAAACGGCATTAAAACGGCGCGGCGGCGCTCCACCGTAACGGGCCAAAATTTAAAACCGAAAAATAGACGAACACCCGTTTATTTTGTCGACATGCCCATTTGGTACAGACAATTTTAAAAATATTCTTTAAGCTCGCGCAACTCGCGCTCGTGATGCTCTCGCTCCTCTCGTTTTCGTTGCCTCTCCCTGAGCTCTTCCGTTTTGTCCACGTTGGCCTGGGAGCAGGCTGAAAAAATTAAGATTTTAGTTCGTATCTAGTATTATCGTTCGCGATACAAACTGCAGCTTATCCAAATCTATATGCAATGCACGTCATTAAAAAAAAATTACTAGATTGTTTATTTGTAATTCGCTTTAAGAAAGACTACAACTAAAGAAAGACTTGGAACTGTCAAAATACGAGGTACGAGGCGACGGCACTGTGCGAAACGTCATCATCTAGTAAACCTTTCATTGATAACGTGGTTTGCATATAGATTTGGGCGAAGCGTAACTGCGATTCTAGTTCGAAAGGCCAATTATTTGTAATTAAAAACTGAATTTGATGCGTGTTTAATAAATTGAGACGCAAGAAAACGATACAGGCGTTAACGAAAATTGTAGAATCGGACGTGTATCGTCGATTACACCACAAACGACGGGGGGACTTTTGAGTGCGTACGTATTTTCTCTAGTTGCAACATTCAAGGTTAGTGTCTTTATTCATCAAGCTATATATAATCTAACCAACCACTACATCGCTTCATTTATTAATTAATAAGGGGGTTTTCCTCCTCTAATTATGAATCCATCACTCCCTACTTCGACTTCCCTAATCAATAAAATAACAGAAGCTAGGGAACTTACCATCCTCAACCCTATCAACCAACGCCGCTCATATTCGAATATCCTCAAACGTCAACCAAATTTCTCCTTTCCTACACCTCTTCCGAAACTTCACCCGAAATCACCATATCTACGTCAACCAAATTTCTGAAACTTCACCCTCCTTTCCTACCGAACATCAAGGCATATTACTAAATTCGGTTGAAGGTATTAAAATCAAAGAATACATATATGCGATTGGCAACTTAGTTCAACCTAGAAATGTTATCGCGACCTCGAGGATATCAAATGAGCGGATATGTATTTATCTATCTACCAAAGAAATAGTTAATAACTTATTGCTTTTTACCAAATCGATTAACATAGGTAATCAAGACATACAAATAAGAAAATTAATAAACCCCGCCAAGAAAATTCTACTATCTAACGTCTCCCCCCATATAACAAATCAACAGTTGGAATACTTTTTGAAAAATAACTTAAAATTAAATCTTACTTCGCCAATTTACTTCGTCAAATCTGGGTTAGAAAATCCGGACAATTCACATGTTATCAGCTTTCGTAGATTCGTTTATACAGATGCCAGCGACGTAACCAACCTACCATCATCCTTTGTTTTACAACTAGAAGACGAACACTGTAGAATTTTCCTACAAACCGAATACCCTAAATGTTATAAATGTAACCAAGAACACCTTACAACAATATCAATAGTTCTCTACTATCCGTAAACACCGACAATCATTCCCAAGTAACCTCCGAAATAATCACAGCTGAAATTCACGCCTCACCTACCTTTTCTCCATTACCTAATCCACCTAAACTTCCTTGCAAAAAGAGACCGCATCTTTCCACCTCTTCCGAAACTTCACCCGAAATCACCATATCTAATCAAGAAATATGTACATTCCATCCTCGTTCCTCTCTACAAGAACAGCATAAAGATCCGAACAAGAACGATATTCAGTCAATTACTGACATAAGCCCAGTTGAAGAAGACACCTCCCCTACAGTCAATATCGTCCTCCCCACTGCCAATCAAACATTCTTAAAACCACTATCACAGCCAGATAGAAAATCAAAAAAAGCTAAACATTCCTCACCCGATCCCCCTACCCACAACTTATTAGAAGTCTTGACACCGCTCCAAAAAATTATGGAAGAATCGCCCTCCTTATACGTGTTAAACTATCAAAAAATTTGCCACTTCTTAGAAAATGCCCACGGATTCAGCGACCCAATCACCACTGCAAGAGAATACACTAACGAAATTGGTAAATTAATATTGATGTTAGAAGACATTCATCCACATCTAAATTCCCGTTCAATAAAATCCAGATGTACTAGTATAAGAAAGAAGCTCCTAAATCAATATCAAAATGAAAACACATCCCAAACATCTCTTACCGAAGACGACAGTGACGTTTCCTTAACAACTTTTTATTAATGGCAGTCTCCTTCTTAGCTCAGTGGAACATTAATGAACATTATTCCCATCTAATATCTGGTCGCAAACTAATCACAAACTTTTCGAAATAAAACCATCCACCCGAATCTTCCCTAAGATTCCTCCTCATAGAAAAGAACAAATAATCGCTACTCGTCTTAGACTTGGACACTCCAAACTGACTCACGAACACTTACTTAAACAAGAAGAACCACCGATATGCGACACCTGCCACACCATCATCACCATCAAACATTTAATTTTATCCTGTAAGAAGTACGCCCGAGCAAGATCCATTAAACAACATTCCAGACAATATTCACGATGCTCTAAACGACGACATTGAATCCACCATCAGCTTTATTAAATCTATTCAGATCACAATTTAAAATAATCATGTATATATAAAATGTAATTTCAATCAATGTGTAAATCAAACCATCGAATCTTTTACGCTAATAACCCTTAGAGGTTGATGCGAAAATAAAATAAAAACACCACAAACGACGAATTATTGCAAATTGAATCGTTCATGTTGACCAGGGGTCCGATTCTCGAACCATTCGCTATCATAACGTAGGCGAAGATGACGTCATAACAATGGGTTTCGATAGAAATTTATTTGTTGGGACGTCAGTTTCGCATACGTTATGGTAGCGAATGGTTCGAGAATTGGGCCCCCGGTTTTCCGAACTCTTCGAGACCACTCGACGTTCTCGATAAAAGTAGAATGATTATTTCTGTTGTTTTATAAGCGGCGTAAGTATTTATATCGAAGCAAATGCAGGAAAGATCGTTTCACGAGAATGACAAAGAATTTTTCCCGACAATTAGAAAAAAACTAATATTGTTTGTGACGTACTGCTCTTTGCCCATCAAAGCACGACGAGACATTTAACCCTCGTACTACCATTTGTCTTTATAATACGCAATACCGGTGGGGTCGTTATTGACTCCAAAGCTTTGCGTAACATTTCGTCGTGGTCGTCGTCCAGTTTTTCCTTTAAATGCCATTTGTCAAGTTTATTCTTTGACCTACAGTATAAATAAATCCGTTTTTACCTTGCTCCCGAAAGTTTAAATTTATTATTTTTTAAAGTAATAATGTGGCTATGTTGTTAGTATTACGTGTTACGACTTATTTAATTTTTTCGAAAACCGCACGTGCAACAAAAACTGTATTTTACTCAGTTTCGTGTACAATTTTTTTTGAAATTTTGGGAAAAACGATTCCAAAGATTTCGTCTTTGGACCGTCAAAGAGCATGTGGGGTCTCCAATGTGACCCCCATGCTAGTATGATGGTTAAAAACCTTGATCGATGTCGATATCTATACGATGGTGGATCTAAGTTTTTTCCGATTGTGTAATACTAATATCTTCCTGATTGAAAAATTTGTTTTGAGGTTGAGTGGAACTGATTTCGCGATTATTTTTTAGCTTTTTAAGCGAGTTTATCGCCCGCTCGGGGCTGTACTCGTTTCAGCGACCCGACTTCGAGAGGAGGTTTTTCCTATTTGATAGATAATTTTACGAGTCAGACATTAGCTGCGTGTACGCGAAACGTGAAGTTCCGACATTCCCGAACATCACATTTCCCGACGTGCGTCCGCCCATGACCCAGGTTTATTTGATTAATCGCTGTTAGTTTCTCTTTCTTTGCCCGTTTATTAACATGTTATGGCATCTGAATATGTGTAAATTGCAAGAATAATTCTCAATTGACTGATTGTGAAATTAGAGAATTATTCAACGAATCAATTTATTCAACATTATTCACAGTTTTATGGTATGTATAAAAAAAGGCTCACCCAAGCTTTGAATTTTCGCAAAAATTGGTATCGACACTATAATGCTTATAAAATAATATCTGTAGACCCAATTGTTCTTGATGTAAAATTCCCAAGGAAATTGCACCATCTTGGCAGTAAACGTGTAGGGATACCTCATCGCCCTGGGACTGTGAGTCCTCTGAAATCCTTTCGACAGGATTTCGCATATGAAATCTTGAATTTTATCCATTAGCCTCTCGAAATTAAACGCGCCGATTATATTTTACAATTTGGAACGGGATGGATACGTAAAAAAAAAACAATTCGTTCGGGAAACTGACGGCGGCGCGCGCAACAGTGTCAACGTAATTTAAATCCGCGACAGATTAAATTCCCGTTTTCGTTTTTTTTTTTTAGACAGGCCACGTCGATCGGCGATCCACGCCGTATCATTTCCAAAATTTCGCGCAACGTCGCGTCGCACAGTGGGACAACGGCGGAAATAACTGTTTGACATGGCCATAAACTGAAGTCTTATTTTATGGCTCAAATGTTTGTCATTATTTTTATAGAACCCTACCCTAATCCTATATGCTAAATATTTCATTTCACATCAACTAAATAAGACACTACAGCAATAGTTGTAGTGGCGTATAAATTTCAAGTCGAAAATTAGAGTAAGTTCCTAGTCACATATCTCTGAAATGAACATACATTAGACAGGCTTTTAATTTTATTTGAAGAGGCATATATTAACTTATCAGAAACAATAAAAATATTATAATTTATTATATTAGTTCGCATGTGGGCCAGACATAATGAAATAGTCAAATATTTTACCTAAACACTTCCTTCTTATTATCATAACTTTTGATCTACACCGACCTACAAATTAGGATTAATCACTAATTATACTTTAGATATTAAGGTATTTATGAAATAAATTCCAGCTGCAATTGTTTGCAAACGTTTGATTTTGCCTCATTTAACTAACGAGCATATTTGTTAGTGAAAAATGCAAGGGAGCAGGGTAATTATCAGCTTAACGGCCAATTTTTGCATATAAAAGCGGTAGATTATGATTTAGTACTTCATTTACTATTATCTATTTGAGAAAGCAACACTATTTTGAAACCTTGGCAAATTTCAACATTTCTAATGCAGAATTATTCGATATTGTAGTTTCAAACAATCGTGAAGCGCATAAGTGTATCGAGAGTCTGAAAAAGAAATATCCAGATCTTTCGGATAATCTATTAGAGGAAATCTATGTTGGACTGAGTAAACGGTTGCTACCAAATTTCACGAAAAAGTGGCATGCTGCATCAAGATCGAAGACTTATTTTCTTGCAAAAAATAAGGACTGACTGTCACATTTTCACATTTTCAGTTAATTGTGATGTGGAACACTCAGAATTGAGTACGGCGGATTCTGAACCAGGACCTTCAAAAAGATCTCGAAGTGGACGACCAGAAAAATCGTTTGAAGAATGTTGTGAACGATCGAAACGAAACAAAGTAAGAAGTTTGTGCGAGAATTTTCCTGACGAATTAGTTATTCGAGCTGCAGATAAGATTAAAGACAAGCTATCAAATTATCCAGAATTCAGTCCAGAGAAAGCTTCTTTGTCTTTGATGCTAGACGCGTCACTTTCAAAACATCAATATGAAATTATTAGAAAGGCGACAAAGGACTTAGGGTGCGACATTTTCCGGCACTTATTCTCAAGTTCTAAAATCAGAAAAAGAATGTTATCCTGCAGACATAAACATAACTGAGAGTTATGCATGTGTACCTCTACAAAAACTACTTGATCACACAACTAACAGGATTTTCCAAACCAAAAAAGCAGAAGAACTTGTAAATATTAGTGAGGAAATGACTCTTATTTCGAAATGGGGCTATGATGGTTCATCTGGTCATAGTGAATATAAATAGAATTTCTCCGATGAAAATTTTGCAGATGCAAACATGTTCTTCACAACTTTAGTTCGTCTACGTCTTAGCCCACACAACTCTTCAGACGACTCTGTAATATGTTGGAAAAATAAATGCCCCTCTTCGACAAGACTATGCAGGCCGGTACAATTTCAGTTTTCCAAAGAAACAACAGAATTGATTAACAACGAAATATCAAGAATGGAGTCTGAAATAGCTAACTTGTACCCAACTGTTGTTTGCATTAGTGGCAAAACGTTTACCATTAATCACGAACTTTTGTTCACTATGATTACTGATACATCATCGAATGCTGTGTGCTTCGTATGTAAGGCAAAGCCATCTGAAATGAACGATCTTGATAGAGAGCGAAATAAAGCAGACAATACAGATGCTTAATGGCTATCGCCATTACACGCACGGATTAAGTTTATGGAGTGCATTCTCCATATTGCATACAACAAATCATTGAAATGTTGGAGGACAAATTCTGATAGAAGGCCACAGAAAGAAGGCGAATTCAGAAAGAGCTTTTTGAGAAGTTGGGCCTTAAAGTGGACTTTGTCAAGCAAGGAATGGGGTCAACTAATGACGGTAATACTTCCAGGAGATTCTTCAGCAATCCCAAAGTAGTGGCAGAAATTACTGGTGTGGATGAAGATCTTATACACCGGTTTTCCATTATTTTACAAGCCATAAATTCTGGAAGCACGATTGACTGCAAAAAGTTTGGTAACTATTGCAACGATACCGCCGATTTATATGTGAGCTTGTATATTTGATATAATATGCCAAATACTGTGCACAAAATACTTATTCGTGGAAATGAAATACTATCTGCGGCTGCGTTGCCTATGGGAATGCTAACAGAAGAAGCACAAGAAGCGCGCAAAAAGGACTACCGACGATACAGGCTGTACCATTCGAAAAAATGCTCCCGCGAATTTTCGAATGAAGATGTTGTGCACATGCAGTTGGCTTCTTCAGATCCATTTATTACTAGTTTAAGGGCCCAAACTTATAAAAAAAGGGACCCATAGACAATCAAGTCGTATCTTTATTTATGTAGTTATATAGTAGTTGAAAATTGTATATGATTTTTTTATTTGTATACAATGTATATATTTACTATACAGGGTGTAACTAAAATAACTCGAAAGCACTTAAGGAGCGAAAGAGGAGAGTGTGACATGACCATTAAACAAGATGATAAACGTCTTATATGTTTATCGAATTTTAACAATTTTGGTTGAAATTTGTATCGAATAATAGGAATAAATACGGACCTGTTTTGTGTTTAAAGAATCTAATTATTATTAGTGTATGTATAAAGTTTATTGTTATAAATATAATGAATTAGTAGTTTATGCATCTTTTAAACTATTTTCTGAATAAAAATATTTTATTTACTTATTTATTTGTTTTTTACATAGATATAGATCATAAAAGATTTATTTAATCTAAATAAAAAACTATCAACGTATATCCACTTCAAAAATATTTTTTTCCGCACCTCCATACAACTTGTCCCTCTGTGTGTCGTCGTCATAAAAATTGTCGACGAAATAAATTTTCTTTTACGAAATAACGAAAGATCCACACGTCGGTTTTACGAGCAGATTAAAATTGTTTCCACGATACATAACCCCCTTATAAATTCCGTTTCGGGGTCGCTTATTTAAGGTAACAAGTAAAAACAACGTTGCAACGGTTAGTCTAGCCAAAATAATATAAGTAGGTATATCGGTTCCAATCTCTGTTTAGTTTTACCTTGAATTGATGCATTGCCCTGCATATAACTGTTTACGTTTTAGTCTGACTACAAAAATATCGCTAACCGAACGAGTTAAACACACAAATAAATATATAGACGCTTTCGCGTAAATATACGCCCGCATTGTTTACCCCGACAGTTCCAGAAACTAACCAATCATGTCGGAATTTTAATGTAAGGGACGTATGTAGAAACGCGTCCTTAGGGTTATCGATTGCGCAACGAACGGAGCGAGCGTTTTCTCCCGGAGACGTTACACCATAATGTAATTAAAAAAATATGATCGTTGCGAAACTTTTTTTTTAATTAAAACGCGCGCGATTTTAAGTGACCGTGGCACGCTTCAGACAAATATCGAAACATGATCGCCTTTTTTGTGAAAGTGATCGTTACTTGAATTTAAAATCGACGCTCGAAGTGATATTAGATTAATTTATTTCACTTACAATAAAATTAGACGGTAGGTACGCAATGTGCTTTATTTCCTTTAAAGTGCGATTCAAGGAAGTTTTATGTAAGAAAGATGAAACGATCGTATTACCTTGTCTACAAAAGATTGTGAGCTTATTTTTCCAGGAAAAACAAGTGGGAGTGTCTTTAACAGGATGCCATTGTAAAGGGGCTCATTTATATTTATCGTTAGCGACGATGAAGAAAACATTCTCATTTCGTACTTGAATAATTCTTAAGGTTGTTTTCGATATAGTTTCGTTTACGAATTTGAGCCTAATAATGTTAGGAAATTAATGTTTTTGATTGAAATGAAGCTCTCTAATTCAATTTTTACAAGCCCCGACGATGTAAATCACAAATCTTAAATTCGTACGAACGATAAAGTTGCGACATCTTTCAATTTTTAACTGACATGAATCAACCTCAATTTTTTTCTGGCGAACGTACATGTCGTGGACAAAATAATATGAACGCTCGTACGAAAATTGACATTGTTGGTGAATTTGGTGGTCGTGCAGGCGGAGGTGTCGGATGATTTACACTTGGTGATTGGGAACACCCTGTGAGTAATGCAACGCCGCGATGTCAGACCTATCGGATGTGCAAGGAGACATGATTGATTGTTGGAGCGCATCTCGCTGGAGCATTAGTGGCGAAAACGGCCAACCTTGTGGGTTGTGCAGGGAGCACTATGTCAACTCTGATAACAGCTTGTACAAGAACAGGTAAGACGTCCTCTGCGAGACAAAACAGCGGACGAAAATCGAAACTTACCAACACGGATCGTGGTGAAACGTATAGTGAATAACCGACGAGATGGATAACCATCACCAAGACCCCGTATCGACCAAAACAATCCAACGGGAATTGCATGCAGCGAACATTCACGACACCACGTAATGCTGTGAAGCGACGCCAATGGATATGGAGACGGGACCGAGCTTGGGTCCAATTCTCAAACCATGTATGCGAAAATGGCGTCATAACAATGGGTTTCTATAGAAATTTGTTTGTTGTGACGTCATTTCCGCATACGTTATGATAGCGAATAGTTTGAGAATTGGGTCCACTGATGACGAAAATGTCCACGATTGCATAATACGAACACAAATAGGTGCCCGTGTAGGTGCCAACGTAACATTCGAATTACAATTTAAATAGACTAACAATGTTATAAAAACCAAAGGAAAAGAGAACGCGAAGAAAATGCGGTCACGGAAAAGTCAAAAAAAAAAATCAACGAAGCACTAAAACCGTCCAAAAATAATAATACGCGTCCAAAACACGCGTCCAAGTTTCTCATAAACATGTAGCTCCAAAACGATTTGAATTTTTTGTTTTCAAGTAAGTAATTAAAAAATGAAAACAATTTACTACTTATCGTGTAATAGATTGTAAGGAACAAATGGAAATTTGCTTAAGCTTTGGTATTACACAATTTTCTTGTTTGTCGATAACTTATGGGATCAACCCGTACAATAACATGACTAACAAGCTCTTGAAGGTTTTCGAGCTCACGGAATAAATTGCACAATTTCCTTTGCGTTTGACGAGGAGTGGACGTTTTCGCGATTTTGAGAAATTCGTCGAGAATTTGGCACTCGTTCAAACGTCCGTTGACCATAACTTCAAGAATTCGAAATGTCGACAATACACGACACGTACGTCTGTCTCGTTTGTTAGTCCTCAAATATTCGGAATATACTTAATAAAATCCTATCGTGTCATCGAATCTGTTCGTTACAAACATACTATATCGGATACGTCTAAAAATCTGAAAAGGATGCTACACGTCTTGAGAAAAATTCATTTGTAGTGGGACGACGCGACGCGTGGCATGTGTCGATAACGTGGAAACTTTTGTATGGTTTTGTGTGCATCGCTTTGCCGAATCGATACTTTCGGTTTTGTTGCATAATTAAATGATCGAGGATCTGTTTTGTGTCTGCTCGCAGTTACATACATAATGTATTTTATCGCTTTATTCTGTTGTCGAGTTTCATCGATGACACTATTTTTTGATATTTAACAGTGATGGTGTTATCTATTCGAATGAGATTTAATATTGCCCTTTATTATCGACGAAATGAACGACGTTTAAGTACTTATGTGTGTGTCGATAAAGGTAAATATTGATTTTAAAATACGACGTGTTCGTTTTGAAGTCCGAAAATGATCAAAATAATATATATCTCTGTGGTACAGTCGGGTGCAGGATTAATGTCACTAATCGGGAGCATTACGCGGGCGCACACGTCACAACGAATAAATTATAATCAGAATATGTAAAATTCAACTTTGTATATGTAATTTGTTGGCTTGTGATTCGCAACATTCATTTTGCACCCGACTGTACGTCAGAGCCGAATTATGCCAAAGTGCAAACTTAAAAAGAATTCGTTATGAATTCCAGGCAATTCTTTCAAACTGCTCTTTTGTGAAATACTTTGTTAGGTTTTTTTTGGAGTTGTTATTTTCTATGAAAATTCGCTACTAATCGGCAATATTCCTCTTCAATATAAAATACCGGTGCATTTAGATGATCGTCATATCTTCTTCAATATGACACAAACTAAGTAATATCTACCTAACAATAAGTAAAAAGCAGTCGCTAACATTCCTAATTTAGAATAGGTACGTCCTTTCAGTTCGAGGACGAAATGCAAATATGACCCCCTTAAATTTTGCGAAAAATTCTGATCAATTTTGAAATATTCAAAGTGTCGATTCAATTTCGGTTTTCGGTATTGGTTATATGGTTTAGAAAAAATGTTTGATGTCCGTACACTCGTACGACCTCGATTCCTTTTTGTATTTCCGTACATTTTGTTAGGGTCCGATTTATCAATTGGCCCGCAGGCTTGTATGTAGATTAAAATGTTATCTCAGGTGTCGTGCGGTGTGGTGGGTTATCTGTTGATTTCGGTGCGAGTCGGCCAGGTCAGTATTTCTCGCGGCGCGTTGGAAGTCGGGTCGTTCTTTCCTCGTATATCGGATTAATTAAAATTACAATTGAATTGAACTTTGTTAAGTTATCCGTCGCTATTTACTATAGTTATTATTTTTTAATTTAATTTTGCGCATTTATCTAGCGCCGGATCGGTCGTTTGTCGTCAGTTTCTCGTTAACGTGGACATTAATTATACAAATTTTACAACTAAACGGATTGTGTTAAATTTTCCAGTCCCAATTAAAATTAGCGTCTGCGGTGTAAAAGTTTTCGCGAGTGAAGTTCAACTTGCGTAACAAAACTACACGAGAGTCTCGATGGGCAGATGTCGGAGTTGTTTTTGTTAAGAGGCCCTGCCGCACAGTCGACGACGATGTTCATATCGTTAAACAGGTATTTGATAATCGTTGTTTGATTTCGAATTCAAATTTTGTTACTTACGTATACAAGTACCTATTTGATTTACCGAGTAATTAGTGGTATGTTATGAATTTTCTGATTTTGCATATTTTATTAAAACGACGTAAATGTATGTAGTTTGTTCGAAATGTGCAGTGGTTTATTTATTCTAGAAATAATTGCATTATATTCATGTCTCGTACCTAAATACTTTATTAGGATAAACCGAATTGCACAACACGTGCGATAACGATATCAAACGAATCACGCCAAAGATAAAACGCGTAGACAAACCGAATACCTATTTACCTAATAATTTTATTGTAAGTTTTATTTCTTAAATACGACCATCACATCGCTCAGTTTTATTGTCAAGGCCAATTTACACTATTAAAATTTATTTAACCACTAAATAATGTATATTTTGTATATTAAGTAATGGAAACACGTTGTTTCGTAGAGAGGGAGGGTTATTCAATTTTTAATTGAGAAAACATGGGAATGAAAAAAACATTTGAAACACGACCGGAGTTAAAAATTTTGAAGTTTTTTTAAAAGCTGCTTTCTAAACGAGAGAAGCTACGATTTTCAAATTTGATAACCACGCTTCATAATAACAATTGCCATTATATGGTAGCGATTTTGGCGCAGTCTGTACCTATATCGGATCGTATTTGGGGAGAGGGTCGGGCACCCTTTACTCCACCCGGTTTCTTTGGTATTACGCCGCTGATTATGTCTAATTGACTATTATTTTTAATGAATATTGTAACGACAACCTCGTTAAAATAGGTACATTTTTTTGATAAAAGATTCGTTCCAATTGCATTTGCATATTTGTTTTTTTAATTAAAAATTAAAACCAGTTCGTCCATAATTCTTTATGAATTAATAAAATTTTACTTATTATAAAATGTATAACAAGCTGTTCCTCCGGATCGACTTCATAATAGGTATAATAGACCAAATATTATACAGGCTGTGTCGTTTAAAAAATGCCACGCGGTTTTCTCGAAAACGATTAGAGATAGGTAAAAATTACTCATTATAAAAGTTGTCGAGTATGAAAAGGGCCCCCTGATGGAAACTCCGAGTGATCTCGAAACCTATTAGTTTTAGCGTTAGATAACCTAAAATATCTTTTTTTAAATTGAATTGAATATTTCTGTGACGCTCTGATAGTCCGTAAAAAATTAACCATTTTCACTTAGAGGTATTTTTTGAAATAATCAATCGTTTCGAAGATACAAATCAAAATCAAAATTTAGTTTCGGAAGTAAGAGTTTTTTAATAAATTGGAGTTTAAAATCGATTTATTTTTTTATAATATGTGCTTAAAATGATTATTATTTTGCTCCAAAAAATTTTGTATCCTTCTGTGAAAACCCTGCTGATGAACTGCGTCTATCTCGAATTTTTCACTATTTTCGCTGGATTTGATTCCATTTACAGGCTTAATAAACTATGCTTATCACAAAAGAAAAGTTTATCAAATTAAATGTGTATACATATTATAGGGGGGCGTTCAAAAAATTGACTTTATAGTATTGTCCAAATAAATCAATAACTCGAAATCAAGTACCTATAGCATCTAATCGTAAGTACTTTGGATTAGTACTTTGGAAGTACTATGGATGACTTGGATTGATTTTTGATTTAATGTCGGGGATAGTTGTTTATTTTCTAAAATCATAATGATCACTTTAGATGATTACAATCATCGTCCAAGGATTGATGAATTAAAAAAATATCTACTACACGAACAGTTTTTTTTTAAACTTTTGTGGTCTTATGTAAATCAAAATTTAAAAAACGATGCAAGTATGCGGTAAATTCGTCGTATATATCGTTACGTGGTAGGTAAATGCGGATTAATAAGTGTAATTCACAACAAATTTTTAAGCAAAATGAAACCGTCGAAACTCTAATTTTTATACTTATACGTACAGGGTGACCAGGAAATGGTGGCGAATCACTCGGAAGCGTATAAACCACGTCAAAATAATGCCACAAGTTCCCGTACATTTTTTTCTACGGTGCTCCCCTGTCGAGATAATCGCCCTCAAAATTGAAAAATAAAAGTTAAGAATTTAATAATTTTTGGTAATAAATAAAGGTCTTTTACATTTCGTAATAGGTTTTTTAATATCATCGCAGACGATCCAGGGATGCACCACCCCCTAACCTTTCTAACCTCGAAAGTTTTCGATCCTATTTTTTTTTTAATATTGTCGGGGCCGGAACGACTACGCGTCGAGACTTCAAGAAATGAAAATTACGATAATTACGCAAAAGGATTTGTACATTTAAAACCCGCACTTTATATATTGTTGCTGCTATACTTTACCTTAAATACAGCAGTTCTTTCTATAAAAGTAAATCCTGCGAAAGAACGGATTTAACGGTTATAGACACTCGGTCCTCCCTTTAGGTGAATGGCTTCTTCGAGATAAAACGTTAATAATCCATGTTATTACGTTTACATCTTACAAACGTTTTCATTCGAGAGTTTTCATTCGAAAATAATTACGACGCCCAAATTAGGCTAATAAAACAGAAAATAATAATAACGCGGTCCCGTCATATTTTCCCCCTGCACGGCTCTAATCTAATTTCGTGTTTTATTTTCAGATCTACGGTTTACATCGTAAAGAATTTCACCGAAAAGACCTGAAGGTAAGGTTTCGTTTTATTTGAACGTTTCATCTTCTATTATTATAATTAATTATTCGGCGCGGTACCCCACCCGTACCCATTCGTAATCGTTACGAATTGAACGCAGTCAAAAAATTCGACCATCGAAATTTAATAAGATGAACTTTATTTAAAACTAAAGTTAATTGAAATTTTATTTTCGCTTTTAACAGAAGGATGTACTCCTTATTTTCGTCGGTATCAGAAACGCGATTTCGAGGCTTTTAATGCGTGTACCATTAGTCCAATTTGCGTCATTCCTCGGCAAGGCACAATAACCTTTAGATGGGTTGTAAGCAATCGATAATTTTATTTGCGAACACGGCACCTCTTCAACGCCAAACGTTTAAAAGTATTCGGGATATATTTTTTAAAAAATAATCGAGCGCCCTTTCCCGGAAGTTTTCAAATTTTAATAAGTACCCGTTAAAAACAATAACGGTCGTCTATCAATTGAATTCGCGCTCCTTCGTCAAGTTATGCGAATCGAGCGACGCGTTCGAGGGCTTTTTGTTGCTCGTGGAGAGCCTCCGCAAAGACGGAGGAGAGCGGCAGCGAACGGAGGTAATTAGAATTAATGGAGTTAAAAACGGCCGGGGACAAGTTTTTCAGGGGACGCGAAACGGCACGTCTGCGAATCTGCGTGGTGGCGCCTACCTCAAGATATGGTCGCCATAACAGTACCCGTCATTCGGAAAAAATACGCGGGCAACGGATAGACGACGACGGCGACGGACCGATTTAAAAATAAAAATCGCCATTGCGACTATCCGGCAAGTTATTCCTTCGCAATTTATTTCCGCGTCCTTCGTGTAGGACAGTTTTTCTTCTCGGATTACACGCGGCCCCGTTTAATTAAAACGATTTAGTCGGAACCGTTTCTTAGTCTCGTTATTGGGTTTTGCTTGAATTTCCAATTTCGGAAACGGGTTCGGGAATAATTTAATTTTCATTAGGACGATAGGCAAAACGCGTAATTGTTTTCTACGGGTTTGGTGGCGGCGCTTAATTTTAATCGATCGAATTGGGGGGTCGGTTTTGTGAATGGTATGCGAGCCAGCGCAATAATAAATAATTGATAAATAAACGAGCCGGTTTTGTGTATCAGTTTGATGTTGTTACGTCAATTTAAAAAATTTGGTCGGTTTCTTCGCTATGTCTCTCTCGAAGATTTTAAGTCGTTGGTACGTTTAAAATTTGTGACCTGTTTGACTTTAAGATAACTGTGAAAACGTTGGAACGTGTTTCTTAAAACAAAATTTAATTTTGAGATTGCAATATCATAACTTTTTTCTTCGGCCTTTAATTAACTGTCTGGCCACACGTCGTCGTATCCAAAAAAATGACATGCGAGATTTCGTGTGGTATCACCTTGTAGTAAGTACGCCGTTTAGTTTTCGTTTTACTTATCTTTCGATAATATCAACACACATTAACGCCGTTCTTAATGCTATTTGTTATTTGATGTCATCCACTCGCCCCTGTCATAAAAAATCTGTTGGAATGAGGTCGGGCCATTTGGGTGGCCAGAGTGGTTCTTACGGTGGACTCTTACGTTAAAAGGCCGTCGACAAAAACGTCGTCACGTAATGTCAAATTAAAATATTTAATAAAATGCGTATGACGTATATGATAAATAAAATTAATCGTTCAGACGTACCATTAAGGGGGGTATGTCATACAATTTCACTCTTAAATCGACAAGTCTTGCAGTGGGTAGCTCGAAAATTATTAATTAATTGTAAAATTTTTGAATAAAAGTTGTTTTCATATGGTTTTCAAACGCATATATTTCTTTTATAATCACTTAACATGTGTAATTTTGCAAGTTTTTACAATAATTAGACTAAATACCGTTGTAACCTAGTCGTTTATTCGCATCCACCAAATATACCACCTAACGATAAGTGATCTATTTACTGTTTTGGTGTTTATCTATTTTTTTTTAAATTTAATAAATCAAAATTTTAATAATATCGACCGTACATAAGACAACACTCAAAACTTAATGTAGATACTTTAATATATAAGTTTGAGAACAAAATTTTGTATTTTATTTTTTTTTTGCTGGAATTCTAGAATTCGCTGGGTATATCGGGTGTCGACGTAATCACTAGACAGCCTTTATTTTCGATCGATCTGAATTTTTGTGCGAGTAATGCACGGTTGCTGCATTTTGAGTGACACAGAACTACTGTTACACTTCCGGTTACGCCGGAAATCACTTCAACTTTCGATTTTTTAATGGCGCACCCTGTATATTTCGAATTTTTTGGAATCCTCTATCGATTTTTAATACAATTACCTTATTTTTGGAAAAGTTTCTATAGCCTACTTGAATTTTTTAGACAATTTTATTCGTTCATCTAGAATGCCGCCGCGGTCATAAATATGTCACTTTCCAAACATCAAACCGAATTGCAAGAAAACAATTTAGTAACTTTTTACTGATGACGTGAATCGCTTATACGCTCGAATAGGCCGTATAATTAATTGAATTCGGGTAAAATTCCAAAAATTTGTGCGTATCAAAATTTTCAATTATTATTAGTTGGATGATTAAAATCATCCGATGTGCGGCCTTTTGACACGATACCCTTACGGTGGTCTTTATGTTCTGATCTTCGTAATTCTAAAGTTGCGGTTCAAAAAATATGTCTATCAATGTGTCACGCATCAAATTTATTCGATGACTGTACGAACTGAATCCCGCACGGTTTCCAAAAAATTTAATGAGCACTCATTTTGTTTTCGTTTTTTCTTCATTGTCCAACTTCAACTATGATAACGCTTTCGACTTATCTATCTATTATAAGTTCTTTTTAAGTGACTAGTGAGTGACTTTTTAAGACTGTGTCTCTGTAAAATTTCCAAATTGCAGTGGTTCTCGATTTTGGACGAGTTTGACTCGTTTTCGATGGGTTTTTTTTGTTGGCGTCCCCCCCCCACGTTGGGCGCCACTATAACGGGGAAAACTTTTTTTGTAATTATCGCGTTAATCGCTCGCGTTACGTTTCAACTTTGACGTTTAGAAATGCTAAGGCCATTTCGTCCATTCTTACGGGGGAATTGCGTATCGGTCGACGTTTCGTATCGTTGTTCGTTATTCCCGACGTAGAAACTCTGGAGGCCGAAACTTCGCACTGTTCGCGACGTAGAAAATGACTCCGCTCGGTTAATTAGCAACCCCTCCGGCGACCGGGCGAGTCGGGGAAAAAGTAGGAAGTTCAAGTATGCAGTCGGGGGGGCCATACGCCGCGCCGCCCTCCAAACGAAACATTACAATAATTGATTGAACGAATTACTGTGTCTGGTGTGGAGTGCAATTGTTTGGGTGACTGTTTAACCTCAATAAAGTGGCACTTTCCTGCGAGAGGACGGTGGTGCATGTGCAACTGACGTCAACCGTTTAACCGAGCGTCCAAGGCCGAGTCGGCCTCCGTTGCAGCTCACTGCACCCGAACAATTATGCATTGATGCAGCGGCCTATCTGTAACATCGCATCGCAGCAGTCTTGTATGTGTGCTCTCTAACAAGGCTGCTTTATTATTGCCATACCGTAATATATTTCCATATAGGGAACGTTTAAATGTTTGAATAACAACAAATTAGAAGTTAAAACCCGAGCTTAATAAGAGGGTAGGAACTTGTATTTCTATAGACGCCGATTAGCCTTTTATTCTATTAAAATTGCAAAATTTTTGTGAATTTTTCGAACGGGTTTTACGTAAGAGGGAAATGGTTTGAAACGCGAAGAGAAGACGGTCGTGGCCGGTGAATAAAAACAATTGAAAGATAAGCGGCGGAGTAGGGTGTCGTTTTCAGATTCCTTAGAAGAATTACTTTTGCGCAACGTAACGCGCCGTTATTTTTAAAATTGATAATTAACGGCGTATTCTAACTTGAAATTGGCCACAGTCGAAACCGATCGAGAGCCCCTCTCTCTCTCTCTCGTATTTACGTTAATAACTACTCGGACATGACTAAAACCAATTTGTTGTATAATTTTGACAAATGACCTTAGTAAATTGTTGGTAATTGACAAATAACAATAGTAATTTTAGCGCAAGGTCACTAAAAGCATGAGAAGTTTTTAGGATCGTATTGTGCGACAACAAAAGTCGCTTTTGTTGTTGATGTTTCGAACTGGGGAAGGTCGTAATTTTGTCTTGTCAAGTTGATATGTATCTTAACGACGTCTTTTATGTCTTGGCTTATGGAAAAATAGGAGGAGCGGCGGTTCCTCCGATTGTCATTATTTTTTAGTTTAAAAAAAAAGAAACGAACGACGGTCCGGACGATTTCAAATTATCGCGGCGACATCTTTATGTTATCTATTTTGAAAGTAATTAAATGGAAACGTGGAACGATATCTCGATAAAATGGTAGTGCATTTTATTGTATTCTGATTGCGAGCAATTTTTCTGCGAGATAAAAGGCGAGGACGCGCCGGACCGATTTTCAACGTCGAACGTTACCCCGAATTATCCCTAGTAGTTAGCAGTAATGACTAAAAACGCTGCTTAATGATGATCTCCCTGGAAAGTAATTACCATCGATTTATACATAAATTGTCGCGCTTCTTATGTGTACGAAACGTGAAAGTCGAGCGATTATGATATCGACTCTTGCGACAGGTTATGTGTAAATCTCCGGTAAGTAATTACTGCCAAGCCGTCGTGATTCGACGTTTAAAATTGACTGGGCGTATCTTCATCATTTTAACTGTGTCAGTCGTTTACCGAGTCGCGTCGGTGATGCGAGTACGAAGCGCCCGTGGCAAGCGTCTACTTGCGCCACCCTAATCCAAAAACGACGAAAAATTTAAAAATACGATATAAAATAGCGAACTTTTATAATATCTATTTATTTATAGTTTTTACATTTTTTACGTTTTTGCGCCCGTGGCGAGCGCCTCTTTCGCCACGCCCCTCGTCTTTACGGCGTCGATTTAGTGATCTCGCCAACAACGTTTCAGCCTAAAAAAATGTCAATTTAAACGCGGCGTCGAGCGAGCTCGACTTTTTTCCCCCCGTTTGTGAGATGGAGGCGTGATAGTCGCCCCAAAGCATAGGCAAAATAAAACGCGCGTCGCGCCTCGGTAAAATTTCAAGTCGCACGTTCACGCGCCGAATTAAATTTGCGGCGACCAAGACGATATGCGTATGGGATAAACTTGGTGCTTCGAATTAAATCGAAGTAGGCGACGATAAATGGCAGGAGGGAACGAGGTTGCAGACATACACAATACGACATGACCTACACCAACGTTTGAGGTCATCTGTCTATATTTCGCGTTTGTGCGGCTTCTGCACACTGGGTCACTGCAACATATTTTACTCGAATTACTAAACAATTCTCTATACGTCACTTGCTGCTCGACTTGTTTATATGTCGATCGGAAGCAAGATGGACACGGTGTTGTTGACATTGTCGTTCGGCCTGCTAATTGGATTATGTGTCGCATAATGCATAAGCCCCCGTCTGTCCTAATGCGAAATAAACAAGATTTGCCGGTAAACCTTTTATTAAAGGTTCGTTAACGTTGAACTGCGAAAGGGGTAACTATTGCATTTTAATTCGTTTCGATTTTCGCGATCACTTCAGCCAACCTGCCTATGGGAATTAAAGAAAAAAGGTCAGCTTCTCCCGAGTTCGTATGTGTGCTGCCTTCAGATCTTCATTTACATACGTGTTAGGTCATGTGTGCAACCAACCATCTACTTAACTGAACTTAAACCGAACCCGCCGAAAAAGTGCAATTCCTTCACTTTAGTAGGTATATCGAGGGTCAACGAGTCCTATATCCGTTAGACTAGCGCGAAACGTTCAATTTTAGTAGAGTGCTTAGCGCCCCGAAAAATGACTTTCGTGGGGAGGTCGGGGTTAAAAGATGAAACCTCGACAGATCGAAAGAGCGTATTTTTTTATTTAAAAAGCCAAAAGCCGTCAAAAATCGTCCAGTGCAAAAGGGCGCATCTTCACCGAAAGAGTTATTCAGCGTACGTATAGAAGGAAACGTGAACTTTCTTTTGCCGTAAAATTCGTAATTGGTTTTGTGGAATTAATCGTTTAAAAAATTTTGGAAAAACGCAAAATACACGGGCTCTTATGGAGAAAAATAACTTTCGGGGCCGATATCTCGGTTCGAACAGCTAAAAAGTTCACTTCAATTTCGCGTTTTTTACCGTTTATACTGTCATAACTACAAAACAGTACGACATATCGAAAAATTTTATTCTTTAAAAAAGTTTGGTTTGTCCTTGTAGCATCCGACGATAGAAGAATTATGTTTTTGTAGGGCTTCATAATTAAGATAAATAATTAAAAGTGAAAACATGCGAAAATTGCATTTTCGAGAGTCGCACTCTCAACTGGGTGCATTGCATCTCCCATCTCACTTTTTCCCGTAGCTCCCTCTCATTCTATACGTAATTCTAAAACAAGCCTACATACTATTATTTTTATTATAAATACACCTTATCCGTTATTTTAATAATTTAAGTACACAATATAAGAAGCGTTTTATATTAAATAAATTTACGAAAAGCTCCTATTTCATAATAAAACTACAGCAACTTTAAAATTTAATGTCTGTTATTGTTATTCTTCTTATTATAAAATTGTGGTAATAAGCCAATAACAACAATTAATTTACACCATATATTTCAACTCTGTTTAGAGTTATCTTCAAGTGGTAAAATTTTATAATTTCCGCAGTAAAAATCAAAAATTTGCTGCAAGAAGGAAACTCCTGGTAGGTATTAATTGTATCCTTATTATGGAAATTTATTAGGGCTATTGGCGTTAATTGTAAGTGTATTAAATAACCACAAGTTAATCATCATTTTTTTACTACAGTATGCCAAATGTCCCTTACAACCTTAAGTTTGTTAACAAATTTGGTATTACTACGTTCAAAATTGTACTTTTCGCAGTTTAAATTAACAGCCTTGATATTACACACCCTTAATAATTTAATACTCACCTTATTCGTCATACATTGACACATTTAGAATTGTCACTGCATTGGTACATTTTTGTTCCATAGATCTACAGAAACCAATGCAACTCATTCGATTTTCCTGCATGTGCACACTTTGTTATTGCAATCTAGAAAACATAATGAAACGAAATTTATGAATCAGCAAATAATGTATGTTAAAAGAATACCTTTCTTACAACCACACGATACTAACATTCTTAGGTTATTTGAGAAAGATGGAAGAGTACCTTAGTATAGGTACCAGATTTCCTTCCAACTCTATTTTCCACCCAGAATCTGTTACGTCGGGTAACTGTGGTTGTAGTTGAAATGAATGTAGCAAAACTTTAGTTTGATAATATGATCTTAAAGTGAGGGTACCATTATTTTTCGAATATCGTTAAAATTAATGAACAAAATAATGTAATGGTTACTTAAATTTGATTTTTAACATAGGTAATACCGAATTTGTTAACGAACTTAATTTGTAAGACACTTAACATACTGTAGTAGAAAAATTGTGATTGACTTATAGTTATTTAATACACTTACAATTAGGGCCAATAGCCCTAATAAATTGCCATAATAAGGATACAATTAATACCTACCTGGAGTTTCCTTCTTGCAGCAAATTTTTGATTTTTACTGCGGAAATTATAAAATTTTACCACTTGAAGATAACTCTAAACAGAGTTGAAATATATGGTGTTAATTAATTGTTGTTATTGACTTATTACCACAATTTTATAAAAAGAAAATAATAATAACAGACATTAAGTTTTAAAGTCGCTGTAGTTTTATTATGAAATAGGAGCTTTTCGTAAATTTATTTAATACAAAACGCTTCTTATATTGTGTACTTAATTATTAAAATAACGGATAAGGTCTATTTATAATAAAAATAATAGTTTTTTGGCTTGTTTTAGAATTACGTATAGAACGAGAGGGAGCTACGGGAAAAAGTGAGATGGGAGATGCAATGCACCCAGTTGAGAGTGCGACTCTCGAAAATGCAATTTTCTAATGTTAAAGATTAATTCCAAAAAACCAATTACAAATTTTACGGCAAAAGAAAGTTCAAGTTTCCTTCTATACGTACGCTGAATAACTCTTTCGGTGAAGATAGCGCCCTTTTGCACTGGACGATTTTTGACGGCTTTTGGCTTTTTAAATAAAAAAATTCGCCCTTTCGATCTGTCGAGGTTTTATCTTGTAACCCCGACCTCCCCACGAAAGTCATTTTTAAGCGTTTTCGAGGCGCTGAGCACTCTACTATTTCACGATCGATGCTGTTTTTTTTTTGGCCCAAATTTGGGAAAAATTAGTTTTTGCAGATACATAGCGAGGTCAAATAATATAAAATATTACTGAAACCATACGACACTTTGACAATATTAGAAAAACATTTTTAGATCTCCGACTACTTATTGCGATAGGTAATTGTTGTGTAGTTACGTACCAGTACGTAAAAAAACTAGCCACGATCTAATTAGTAGATCACGATCGTTTTGTAAATATTACGTGTGCTGTTGGATAAATAATATGCGTCTATCGGTCGTAATTATTTTCATTAGATATCTATTTAGTCTACGATTACAGGATGGATTGACTCATGTTTGGATTTTGATAGGGATATAAATTGATCGCTAGACGGGGAGAGCACCCTTTTGTTATTGTTACGTTGTTCTTCAAACTGATCGAATGTCTATTAACGTGGTGCAACTCACGGTATTAATTAGGACATTTTTTTACGTTGCGAAAGCTATCTAATCGCAAGTTATACCTGCTGATAATATTGTTATATTGTAGAAGAGGCGCGGTGGTATTTTGAATATACAGTTGAAGTCTAGTGAATTTTGCTGAAGAGTAGGTACCATTATTTTTTTATTCAGAAATTACTATTTGATATTAAATTTGTGTCTGGTAGAGTGATTAATTATAATTTAACAGAAAAATTAACCGAAAATCGTCCTTCAAGTGCCCAATTTTTCGTGATGCACGAGGCGATGGAGAAAAAAAACGGAATTTTTTCAGAACTACTATAAAAATAAAAAGTTTTTTGAACCTCGACTCATATTTCGAAAAGTGCGTACGTATGTACTTAACGGATTTCACTCAAACCAACTGCCTGTTAAAGATACTTTTATTCCGTATAAACATGCTTAATTTCATAATTTTCCGAAAAGGCGTTAAGTTAGTACAGCAATATATTTAAAAAAAAAACGCGTTTTAATCCGTATTTTAAAAACGCATTATATTCATAACTCGATTATTCAAAAACTATTAAACGAAAAGCAACGATATTTATTTATATACGAGGTATAACTAAACTAGGTTTTATATAGAGGCACGACGAGGTCTTTGCTTTAAATTTTCGTCTTAAAAGACCACCATAATTGCACTTCAAATTTAAATAGACTTAGAATAAGTCGCATTGGCGTAAACAAAAATAGGCGGATATTAACGAAATGCATTTCCTAAAGAGATGGTAACAAATTTTAATCCAAAAGACGAAAATTTAAAGTAAAAAATATTATAGAACCTTATATGATAGTTTAGTGCAATTTTCGTGAATACTACAAAGCGACATTATAAAAAAATAGCGCCCCATTATATCTTAAGCTTACACTCGCGTCCGCTCGAACGGAAAACTTTTTTATTTGAAATTTTTTTTTGGAAAATTTTATTCCTTATAAAAATCTGCATAAATCCAAATTCAAAATACACACGTCAAGATTTGAATATAATCTGTCCGAGAGACGTTTAACAACATGAAATCGGCTCAAGAGTAAAGTACCTACCCTTATTTTTGAAAATACACAAAAATGTAGTTTGGAAAAGTTTATTCGAATCACAAGAGGACGTCAAATACGAAATCTTGGTAATTTTTTTTTTGTAGAATAAAATTTATCAAGCTTTTGTTCTTTCAATTGTATCATTTGAACGTAATTGCTTTGTTTTTGTTTTTAACGACGTCGTGTTTGTGTGTTGTTTTTATGGTCGGACACAAAAGATTCGATTGTTTTAGCGTTAGTTTCGTTAAATTCGATAGTGCCCACATTTTAATGTTAAATCAATTTTAAATAAATTCGTTTTACGTAATACCTTATACAGGGGAAAGGAAAAAAGTAGGACAAATGGAAAAAATATTTTTGAAAAAAGTGACTAGGTATAATTTTGAAGTGAACTAAAACTTATTATTTTTGGCACATTTTTACTACATTTTTGTCACGTATGTTATTTTTCGTATCTTGTTTCCTTATGCCCGAAATTTCATTACCAAACTTTTAACATTTGCGATTACAAACTTTTAACAATTTGTTTACAATAAACGCGATAAATTTCGTTAATAATGCGGTGCAAGAATTATGTGAAAGTTTATAGGCATTTATTGGTCATCGAATGTGACGTATTTAACCATATGCAATGAACCGATGCGCCGTCTCTAAATATTCGACTACGAAACCGCTTATCAATACCTGGCCTTTAGATAATTCGTTTCTTGTCCCGACACGAAATTGCATTAGTAACACCGTGTCATCGAATAGATTCGCGTCGTTGAAGTGTTTGCTTTTTAAAATGCATTTTGGTAAGAGCCGTTTTCGATTTTGATAGTTTCATATATTTTTTTAATCGATTTGTGGATTTTCTATGTTAAATTGCTCAAAAATAACAACATTAATGCGGCAAAACAGTGAAACGTTTTTTTTTTCAAAACTTGAGCTAGTTCGAATTATTTAAAATTAAAGGTGTTTGCAAATTAACTACATTTTTCTTTTATTTCAATAATAAACAAAAGATTAATCGTTGATATGGTATCTTTTGCCCGTTAATGATTCTTATTTTTTAAATTAATATTCCACTTTGATCTTAAGATTAAATATTTATTATCCGTATATAAGAAAAAGCAACGTTTCCATCAAAACAGATTTAAAAAAAAAATAGCGTCTTTTAAAAATAGTTTCAGTTATATTCAAGTAAGTGTACGTAGTTATTTTATGAAGATTGTGTAGCTGCATATGTTGGAATATTAATGTAGATAATCTGTACGGCTGTTATCAAACATGTGTAGGTACCGCAATCTGTGAATTTCCACAAACTCGAGGTTGAATTTATTCATCGGTGATTAAATTATTGTGTGTAATGCGTGAGTAATAATAATACTGTCGGATCCGTTTTCGGAAAAACTGCAAATCGCATCGTGAACGTTTAAATAAAAACTCATATTACTTGTGTATATTGCGTGCAGGACTAGTGGTTGAAATTATGCTCGACATTTTAGGTTTGACATTTAAAATCGGTAAGTCTCGTTATTTGCATTTTTAATAGGAAATTACATAAAATTAAAAATCAATGCGTATATAATTTAAAAAATGACATAGTTATGTGTTTAGTTTCAAAATCAAAATCGCTTTGAATTCGAACTTGCGACCGGTTTTTCAATCGCCAATCAACTCTGGCCATTAGCCAATCACTATAGAAATGATTATTGAAACAATTGTTTCTTAACACCGTTAAATTGATTAAATGATTTTGCGATAATCGTGAAAAACTCGTTTTTTAAGGAATTCTCATAGAAAATAAAGCTATTGCAGCCTGTCTGATGACGGGACCCAAACGTGTCCTTTTGGCTTTTCCCCGATCTCGACCCCTAAATCACAAAAATATAGGTCGTTCATTTTCGGTCGGTCATAACATACACGTAATCAATTTCTCGTGGACACGATTCCAGTCGCAATTTTGATCGTAAAGGACTGAAATTTGAACAGTGTATTGTCTTTACGAAAACAAAGGACGAGTTCGTTAACCAGCCAAATCGACCGACCCGTTTCAAAATGGCGGCCGTTCAAAAAAAATTTGTTTTTTAATTCTAATATCCGTTATTACTCATCAGATCGATAATGTGAAATATGTTTTGGAATCAGCATAAAGTTCTCTACTGATCATGTCTCTTTATAATTTTCGATGGAATGCACCGTTATCGAAATAATAAAAAGAAAGTGATGTATATTTTTAAATTTTTCTAAATTTCACTCGTAAATATTATTTTTCAAAAAAGTAGTTTTTTTGACTTGCGGCATGAAAATTCGATACCAAAATAATCGTCGTATATTAATTATTTTTGGATAAATATATATTTCTAGCGGTTTTACCATGAGTTTTAATATTATAAAATTTTGCTCGACCATTTTGGATTTTTTCGAAATTTCGAAGTACCGTAGATAGTCTCATTAATGAATACGCGAAAACGGCTTTTAAAACATTTTTAGCTCTTATCGTTTTGAATCTAGGCCTATTTTTATATTGGCCGCTGTGCGTTTTTTGTCCTCGTAAGGTTTCGTATTTTTTCTATTACATACAGTGTGTTTCACTTTCATTTAAGACACCTGAATAACTTTTTTATTTTTGAAACAATCAATGTAGAATTTTTACATGTTATTTAAATTCTTCTGTGTGGCAATAGAATTTTCTTAATATCGAAACCTAACCATCTGTGTTCAAAATAAAAACTAGCGTTTCAAGTAAAGTCATATTAGCGATTAAGATAGAAAAAAACTGTATTAAAAAAAGTTGTTGAAAATCACAAAAAAAATACCCAAATACGAAGTTTCGCTGCAAAATTTTCAGTTTTGTAATTTTTCAACATTTGTTTCACTTTCAACGAAGACATTTTCAAAATAAAAAAAGTGTTCGTCTTCAGGGCAACTTAGTCAAAGAAGACCTTATTTAAAATTTGGTTTGTTAACCTGTTATTTAATTTGCTTATTTTATTGAATTAACTGAATATAAAAATATTGAAAAACTACAAAAATGAAAATTTTTCAGCAAAACTTCTTAGTTGGCTAGATTTTGATACTAAGAAAATTCTATTGTCACAGAAAGATTCATCTTAGTGGACTAAATAACCTGTACACATTTATTTACAATTACAAGTTTCCAAAAAATGTTATTCAGGTGTTTTCATTGAAAGTGAAACACACTGTATACAGGGTGTCCAGGAAATGGTGGCGAATCTCTTGGGATCGTATAAACAATGTCAAAATAATACCACAAGTTCATATACATTTTTTTATACATTGCACGTATAAGAACTGACGTTTAAGGGTGGTTGTCCCCTTTACCAAAAACGCATCAACTTCATTTTGAACTTACGTGTACCTACTATCTATATATTTTTCCAGGTTTTTTTTAAACTAAATTTAGCCTTATTTGGCCATTTTTTTAATAATTGTAAAAAATATAAGAAAGGGAACTTTTCCAGGTAATTTCGTTTAAAACTATCGTGTTGTACTATTATATGAAACAATGACATTGTCACTTGACGGTCCATTTTCAGGCGGTAATTTCGCAGATAAAAAAAAACACGTGTCGCTTAGTTTTTGGTCTATTATAACATATCCGAAAATGAAAAAAATCGGAGGAGAACACCTGAAATAGTTTCCTTATTAGTTAAATGTTTATCTTTGATCTTGTAATAAAACAATAAATCGTCGAATGATGAGGACGAAGCGTCTTATGTACGTGCCATAGAAATCTATTAGAAAGCTGTTGGGTGCGATAACGTCGTAACCTAATTTTCTCTCATACAAAGTAATCTGTTCCTGCGTTAAATGCATAAGTAGTTAAAGGTGGTGTTTGTTCAATTACGTATTTTTTAAATCTAATTAAACGGCTTTCGTAATTTTTGGTATTCATTATACATTTTTATTACTTTGTGTTTTTGCGTTCCATTACGTACAGTTCAGTTCATATGTTTTGACCCGTCGCCTGCGTTAGTTCTTATCGTAAAAGGCCAAAAAAATAGATTACTGTCTGTTTTTATTTATTATCCGACGTGTCCTTTTTATAATTCAAAAACAACTGCTAGCCTTCATCCCTCTTGGTCCTCTCACGTCGCTCGTTGGCTTTCGATCGCGTCTCGCGGGACAAAACATACGACCTCTACTGTGCGTTGGTCCTTGTCCCATTTATTTTGCACGCGTCGAAGTGGAAGCGAACGAACCAACTATCGGAGATCGAAGATAATCTAAGATAATTGCTTTTCTCGAATTATTTCACTAAAACACGTCGTTTTATTTATACGCGAAACGCATAGTGTTTGCGGTTGTGCTATATTTTGATTTGTAACAATACGAACAATCTCCGGTTCCAATCAAAACAAATGACGTCCGCGAAAATAAAATAAGGAAAATTATTATTCCGGTAGCGTACAGGAAATGGTAAACAAAGAGATGGGAAGTTAATTTCTCTTATTTTTTTTGGTTTCGTTTCGTTTCGTTTTGTTTCTCCGGCTATTTGTTTAGATAGTCGCTTAAGTAAGTAATGGCCGGGTTATTAACGCTAATTAGTCAGACTAATACGAAATATCGTAAGACCTCGAGGATTCGAACCTCAAACCGAAGTCCGAAACTGCTCGAGATTTACATTATTAATTGGCTCGTTCACGGTTAGGTGGGATTTCAAAAGTGTTAGCACCACAATCGCCATATTTCAGTGGCACTTAATTATGTCGTCGTTATGATGTTCATTACAAGTCATTTGCATAACCATTGATGTTGTTACATCGTCGTTGTACTTAACCGAGTAAAAGCAATTATGTAACTCGTTTGATAAACAAAGTTAATTGACGATGGCGCGGCGTCGTCGGTCGCAATAACGTGCATCCCACGTTCTCGTAATAACGCGGGCAATAAGGGATGCATGAAATCGAAAGTAGCCCCGGAATTAAAACTGCCGCATACTTTGCGAGCGTCGGCGTCGTTTGCCGTGCGGCATCGGGGGGGGAGGAGGGATCGATTTTTACGACCAAGGAAATTCGGAGCACGCACGTTTGCGCCTATACGCACCCCCCCGTGTTCTATCGCGAACCTGACCGTGAACCTCGAAACCGAGCTTTATTGACCTACCGAAAATTCGGTAGATTATCCGTCCCTTATTTTGGAACCGTCCGTCCCGTTAATACTGTTGTTCGTTACCCGTCGTGTGCCCGCTTGCGAGCACATAAATGCGAACGTAACGTAAAATTAATTGATGCCGCTAACGAGAAATGCCGCCTCCGAAAGCGCACTATTAGCAGAATCGCTTCTCTTTATTAATTGGAGGCGCATCGTGTTTATCTTCGCTTGTTACGCAAACGGATCTGCTTTCGGTATAATTTCTAGGTTAGCTTGTTTGTTCTTTATATGTATAATTAATTTGGAAAATTAGAGGTGTGCGTTACGTGTTATTGACGTTTAGATCTAAAGCGCGAAGGTTACTCTCGTAAATTCAATTAACGTAATGGAATTTGTTTCTTTTCCTGTGCGCGTTATCATTAAAAGTGACATTAGGCGCCCACCCCCCCGTCGAGGGTGCTAGCGTGCGGAAAAAGTACGACGTTTCATTGGAATGAAATTGTATCAACTAAAGGCTCGCCTTCGTTTTCCCCCGTGCATTTTTTACGGCGGTCGCGTGAATCGCACGTGCCTGCTGCTATATAAACTCATTATGCGCCGCCGTGTCTTTTGTGAGGGTTAATTTCAAAAGCGCCAACAATCCGTAAACAAAAATACGCATCGATCGATTGTGCGAAACATATATTGTCGGATTGACGAGACAACGCAGGTGAATGTGAATGAATGGTCGGAGAACGCGAAGGATGGGGGAGATTGTTGAACTTGAACGTTCCTAAATTTAACGTATAGAGGTTACCGAGCAGTTAATCCACTCGAGGTTTTTAAGCTTCTTATTTTTTTTTTAGCCGCTTATCGCCGTTTTCAAGGACATCGAACTAAAGCTTTATAAGATCTCTTTTTGATTTCTGTCGTTTCTTCTTTTGTGCGAATTCTGTTGTTTAATGGTGTTGCTGTTGCGTTCGCAACTTGTTAAAGACCCTAAACTACCTGTTTAGGGAGTGCGTGACGGCTCCAATTTGATTTTCTAGTAAATCTTCCTTTGGTGGTTTGATGCAGGACGGATGTTTCAAAGGGGAGCGGATGGGGGTGCCACGACTCGCAGTCATTAAATCTTGGTACGATTGAAGATTGGACAAGGCGATTTTAATAATGGCGTAATTTACATAGGACATTATGAGAAACGAATACGTTTAGATATAGAAGAAGAAGAGAAAACGAACTTTTGCTTGCATCGCCACTTGGGATGACCATTTCCATTAAGTGGCTCTTTACATACATATATAATTTGTGGGAGCCACTTAGTGCAAATGGTCATCTTCACTGTAACTACGCGAAAGCGACCACGGATCTTCACAAGAGATGACCAAGTTCATGGTGAAAGACCGAGGAGACATAGGTACTATAGGTTGCGCGGAGAACAAGCTGAAATGTGTTCAAACTGCATTAGAGGATAGGATTAGAAAACTTGCGCACGCGGAATCGAACGGTATTTTCCGGGTGCTTCGGAAGAGAATCGGACTTGCATTAGATATGTAAAAGGACCTTACCGGTTTTTATAAGGAGCTGGGCCCAACTGAAGATAGCAATGAACCATATACCGTTTGAAAGCTCTCAACGAGTACTACAACGTAGGTCCAAGCATAAGTCACGAAAACGGAGTACAGCATTTTTACGAGCATTCAAATGTTTTATGTCGGTTTTTTAACTAAATACATTTATCGATAGAATTCATGAACAAGTACTCATGTGTTATATACCATCGGAAAGTGCGCTTCGAGATCTACACGATGGTGTCAAATTCAATGTCCTAACTTGTGGTACAAGGGCACTTTCAATGCCTTAAAAGAATTTTTATGCGGGCTCAGCAACTTGTAACCAGTCTAGGTAGGATACGCATACGTCGACGGACCCTCACCAGCCATATATCATCGGAAAGTACGCTTCGAGATCTACACGATGGTAACAAATTCAACGTTCTAACTGGTGGTACAAGGGCACTTTCAATGCTTTAAAAGAATTTTTATGCGGGCCCAGCAACTTGTAACCAGTCTAGAACACGTATACGTCGACGGACCATCTCGACCCATATACCATTGGAAAGCGCGCTTCGAGATCATTACGATGGTGTTAAATTCAACGACCTAGCTGCTGGTACAAGCACACTTTCAATGCTTTAAATGGATTTTTGTTTTGTGTTGTGGTTGCTTTCGCATGCACCACCAGCAATCAACATCGCTAATCAGTTAATTTAAGTTAATGTTACGTTAACTTAAGCGTGTAATATCTATCACATCAAGTACTTTTTTGGTTTACAATTATTTCTTTCGTCTAGACTTATGCAATATGTACTAATTCTATAATATAAATAATCCATTTAAAGTACTTGTACCACCAGTTAGGTGGTTGAATTTATCACCATCGTAAAGATCTCGATGCGCGCTTTTCAGTGGTATATGGCTCGTGAGGGTTCGTCGACGTACGCGTGACCTAGACTGGTTACAAGTTTCTGGGCCCGCATAAAAATTCATTTAAAGCATTAAAAGTACCCTTGTACCACAAGTTAGGACGTTGAATTTGACACCATCGTGTAGATCTCGAAGCGCACTTTCCGATGGTATATAACACATGAGTACTTGTTCATGAATTCTATCGATAAATGTATTTAGTTACAAAACCGACATAAAACATTTGAATGCTCGTAAAAATGTTGTACTCTATTTTCGTGACTTATGCTTGGACCTACGTTGTAGTACTCATTGAGAGCTTTCAAACGGTATATGGTTCATTGCTATCTTCAGTTGGGCCCAGTTCCTTATAAAAATCCGTAAGGTCCTTTGATTATGACTAGTTACACTTTCACAGTTTCAATGATGGGCTCGTTTCTTCGAAGTGCCGTTAGGTGCACAGTCCAGAAAAGGAAAAAATAGCCTCGAATCGGAACTAATTCTCTCCTAAAACTGATTTTTTTTTCCAAAAAACATTTAATGCAATGTCTAAAATATATAGTCAAAAATCCTCGTGAATTCAAATGTCGGAAAACTTTAAAAATCGACTATTTCGTTCGGCCCGCGTACAGTCGTGCGCGTGTAATTTTGTAAAAATTCATTCAACGAAATTTTCTAATGAATGCGTGAACGATGGGGATCTTTTACAAAATGTTTTAGACATTCGTAGAAACGTTTTCTGAAAAAAAAACCAAATCTGTTGTGAACACGAATGTCTTCCGTACATAGAATGGCATTTTAACTAAAGTAGTGACAAAATTGTTGGCCCAAAAAGGTTCGAATTCTGCCATCGCGGCACCAAAGCTGCTCCCTCCGTTAACTTAGAAAATTTTTCGAAAGTCTAAGAAGTGTTACTTTTAATTTCAAAAATTAAAACTTCACGTTTAAATCGATTTGAGTAATCATCGCGTCAATCTAATTATCACAATTTCCATTTACCTATCGAGCAATGTATAAAATCAAGTCTCCTATTTACTATTATACGTCGGTCGAGTATCACACGATCAAGTGGCCCATTGTTTCGTTTAAAAAGCAATAACCTGGTAGGTGGTCTTTCATAAAGGTAAGCGTGTGGGCGTTTAATCTTATATGTCTTGGTAATTTTGCATAAGGAACATTTTTATGGACTTCTAATAGGTAAAGAGTTGTTTAGGATCAGATTACAAAGTTCTACTAGTTCTTCTGGTTTTGTTGCTCGCGGAATGGCAAGATGTTGTAAAAGGAAAACGAGTTTCAGTTGGCGTAATTGTTTTACCGATCGGGCGGGGAAAAAATGTGTCGAAAACGAAACATCTTCGGCGCAAAGGTCAAATTTTATAAAACTCGACATTATAATGTAAGATATACCGGGACGAAATGTCGCAAGTCTCCGTCTCCGGCGATGAGTTATTCACGAATAAACTATTAATAGTCGAGACTATTGCCTTCTTTATTTGAACACAATCGGTAGCCATTGAATTAATTTGTGTCCACTTTAAATGCCCTTTATATTCAAATTGTGGTTCGAACGGCGAGAATCGTTAATATTCTCTAGCACGCTGTAAACAAAAACGAGATTTACACGTCGTCTTTCTTCGCTTTCCGTTTTCCACTTTTTTCCGAGATTAAATCTTAACTTTCTCGACAAATCGTTTTCAGTTATATTTGGATTGCGATCTTGTAATTTCGTGGGGCGGATATTTGGAGAACGGGTCGTATTTTTTGGACTTGTCTCAAGTTGTCGGATAGTCGCAATTTTTGATTATTGAATGTTAGCCACCGTTTACATTATTTTCCGTGTTATTGTGTGTCGAAGTAAAGTTTAAACATAAAAATACTTGAACGACGTTTGCGTTGCATTTTAATACCTGTGTATGTTTATATATTTCAAGTGCATTCTCCTTGTGGGGACGATTATGTCCCCCGCTGCACCATGAAAAGATGTCGCAACAAACATTTTCGTGGTAAACGTCTATTTCAATTAGTGGATAAATAAATTTTCAATACGTATATGTATCACATATCGATTACTTGATACAGACAACGTCCACCTTCGTCAGGGAACAACATAAATAATTACCAAAACAATCGCTAGGGATCGGTAATTGTTCGATGTAATGACTAATCGGCAGATTATCTTAAAAATTATGCAAACTCTACCTCCTCTTATTTGTTTGATTTTTTATTGAAATTGTCGGCGCCCAATTTCGAATTGGTTAAACTATGTAATTGGGATGCCCATAATAGTCGATAAACCTAAATTTATGTTCGTCGTCGCGTTTAGAAAGCCAACGCAACACGATTAAATATTAGTACCAATAAAACACCGACCTCTCTTAACCAATTAACACCAATTACCAACGATCGCACAATAATTATTTATCGCTTTTTAAATAATCCACCTCGATCGTCTTAATTATGCCTAACATAATGCCGTGGGAGTGTAGTGAGCGTTCGACGAAAATAACATTCCATAAATCACAGATAAGTAATTGGAAGCGGTTAGCTTCAAGGTGAAATTAACTTGGCGAACTGGAAACTCTCGCTCTCGTTGCCGCCGCTGCGTTATCGAGCTGGTTTTCTGGGACTGAATTTGCCGCAGCGCCTAGAATAGTCCGGGTAACCCACTTTCCAGCAGCCGCGCCTAGGCTCGTCGTCTCTTCAATAGGCAACCTATACATACCTATCTGCTTTTAGGTCACGTCACTTCGCACACTCACACACGTCGATCATTGTTGCCAAAGAAAATCTTCGACGACTCGTGAAGTTATTGTGTCGGCGCGATAATAAAGGGAGTTTCGTCCTCGCCTTTTGTTTAAACTGCGAGTCTCCTCTTCGCATTATTGTTAGTTTTTTTTTCTTTCGCTTCGTAATTTCGTCGACAATTCAATTTAAAATTGGGCGAGCTCGCGCCTGATGATTCAACGATAAATCGAGTGACTCCCTGAATCGCGAACTCCTCGTCAGTAAGTACTACATGGTAGTACTCAATCTTGATGGGCGAGTGGGCTATTTACCGGGATTCGGTCCCGACGAAGTCGTCCCGCTTTTGTAGCGGCTGACCCATATTTGGTGTACACCTTCGGAACTCCGAATGCAGGTTACTGGTGCAGGGGCGCTCCTTTGAAACGCATGTGCTGTTACCCTTTGACCTCTTTGTACGTCGGGCACGAAATACGAATCGTCCCTTATTTGTATTGTTGTCGCTTTATTATCGGTGGGGGCTTTGTGGTTAATTACATAACAAGCATCCGGCCCCGCCTCTACGTAAACAAACAAACGCCGTCGTCACGAGCGCGCATATTAATACAAAAAAAAACAAAAACAAAAGCTCTCCCGGCTTCGGCGTTTTCTTATTTCGTAGTTTTTCCGGAGGAGCCTTTTTTGAAATTTACGATGCCTATTTATATAATTTATTGGGTTCCGACCCTCGACGGTTTCGTTTCGATCGTTTTATCAGTGTCCTCCGTTATTTTTCAATTTCCTTTTCCCCCTCTAAAGAATATTACACGAGAACAGCTGGCGTGTCGCTATTGTAATAAAATCGAGAGCGTCATTAATATTTAGTTTGTTTACCTAATGGAACGGATGGGCGCGATGTTTTAAAATGTGAAACTCTCGAGTTTTTCTTAATTTGTTTGGGTTGGTATCTGTGCGTTGTTTCGTCCGTTTATTCGGCGGTTATCCGCCAGCTAACAGGTGTTTTAACTTGTTGACGAGCCCATCGGGGAGAAATCGTGGGAAAATTGACGTCCCGAAATTTCCTTGTGTCAATTAATTTAATCCGCGTTTTAATTAAATTGATCCGCGGATTATTTCGCGATTTCGCGGAATCGGTCGTCGGGTTACGCGCGATTCCGCGAACCAGCTCGCGAATTCGCGGAATCGAAATAATCCGCGGAATCGCGGATTAAATTAATCGATCCAATTGAACCGCGAATCGCACGTCAAATTTTCAAGCTCGTGCTAAACGTCGCTGCCAAAAAAAAAGACGAACGAAGATTCGTAATTCGTTAAAACCGTTAACTGTCCACGGCAATTTTCTGGTTTAAAAAAATGACTTGCTGCTGCAAACGTCTTGAGAGATTACCCCGGCATTCCTAGAACGGCATAGAATCGGAACAGTTACGCAAACGAGCGGCGTCTGCGTCATTCATAATTTAGAAGTTTTCCGTCTAACTGCAGACATATTTAAATCTAAAATCGGTCTCAAGGATTTTCATGTAAATAGTTGACTTTTATCGTTTCGTTTCGATAAGAAAGTCACAAAATGACCTATTTATGTATGCATAGTTCCGGCGATATCACGACTATCACGAATTAGGACACTAGTACAAAGATCTCGTCTATTCCAAAAGTTGACAAATTTTTATTTTACGTCGACTTTATCTGAACGCTGTTTATTTTTCAAAATAAACATTTATTCGAGTGCCTCACTTTTATCGTTATCTATCTACGCCCGACTTGTCATTCTGATAAGAAGTGTAGATATACGTTGGTAGATAGACACCTACCTAATAGTAGGGTACATTAAAAATAAATCGCAAACCGTCGCTTTTACCTAATTACCTCTCCCCCCTCCCCCCCAATTTTTCAAGTGCTTGACAAATTACGCATTGCGATATTCATTTTAGATATTGAACGTTCCCTCCGTCGTTTTATCGACGAAAATAACGATCGTTGGTAAACAAAGAACTCGGAAATAATGCAACTACCCCTCGATGAAGTCGGGCTTCCCCCGAAAAAAATTGAGGTTAAGGCCGACAAAGTTCGAAACGAAAAACTAAACGGAATTGATATATTGTAGCCGTTCCGGCGTTCTCGACTTACACAAGTTCGATTTATACGTCACGGGGGTAAATGCCGAACGACGTAAGTGCCAAAATTATAGGTTTGGCGATATTTAAAAAAAAATCTTATAAAAAAGAGAATGCATTGCCTGAATTTAAATTTCATTGAAATCGTAATGACGTAACGAAAACTTAATTGTTTTAGTTAACAGCAGCTACATTAAATAAACAGAAACGGTTTTATTTCAACAAAACTTAACCTAAATTAGATACGGCGTATGTGCCAATATGATAAAAATAGTAGAAACTGCATGTGTTATTACAAAACAACAGTGTGATTCAGGGCGCGTAAAGCGATAAAGAGATGCAATTTTAAACCGTTTATAATCAGACAAAGTACACACTTTATTTCTCGATGTATAACAGTAAGACATGTAGAACGTTGTTATGTAAAAATCCCAATATTCACAAAAATAACACTTTTAACCCCTTTGGGCTCAATGTCTGAACGATCAAAATATCAAATAGTAGGTATAAAATAGTAAAGTAGCAGGGAAATTCGTACAAAAAAACGCGCGCGGATGCTCCGTTATCAATTAACTCCCCTCCCCTCCCCTCCTCCCCTTCCGCCCTTCAAAACATTCACTGTTCGTGACGCTCACCCCATTGTGCAGTCTCTGACCTGAATACGCCGATTGCACAGCGCCGCCGCGGCGCCACTCTCCTTTTCTATCGGCGACGCCCCCCTCCCCCATCTCCCGTTTTCTCCCAATGTTGATTGCAGCGCAGTAGCGTCGGCATTAACGAATCTCGGGTCTAGAGTTTCGTTTTCGACGAGCCACTCGAAATTTTCGAAACTCGTCTGCGAAAAGTCCGAAGAAACTTGGAGGGGTTCTGTAACGAGGATTACGAACCTCCGCCATCGAACCGAAGCAGTTTTTACTGGAAAGCAAATCGAAAACCTTTGACGTCATCAGATTTTTCGCGTTCGTCGAGATTAAAATTGAAATAATTACAACGGCAGAGAATATATTCTAGGTCACTTAAGTTAATAGGTGAATTATAATTCATCCTGTAAACACTCAAATTATCTCATTTGACGGGCGCCCTCGTTTAGTTAGCGTGACCCATTTTTCCAACGCCCGGCCGGTAATAGGAAAAAATTGCGGTCATCTGTTTTCATCAAAGCTTTTTCCGTAATTAAATCTTGCCCCTTTTTCGCAAGGAAATCGACGGGTTTCTGTTTCGAATGTCAGCTTAAAGTAGATGATATTCGTGCAGGCCCTCGAATTTAAAGGAATCCAATGTCGTGCCGACAGATCGAGTCCACCCCTACACTGTTTGTAACCCCATTCACTGTCCCGCAGTATCGACCCGTTCCCGGCTTGGATATTCACTCTTCCCTTGCTTCTCCCCTACATCGAATGCAGCTGAATCAGCTCCACCGTGACCTCTGAACCCTGCTGAAGGCTGCGACCCAGATACGAGATGTTGGGGTGGGGCACTCGAGACAAAGACGACGACATCCTTTAATAACAACGTGACCGACTATCGTCCGTTTTAGCGCGCAATTATATTAATGAAACGCCATTTCGGTATAGCACATCATGACCCAACACGAAATCGTAAATCTCGGTCGCAAAACTTAACCCCACGAAATATCCTTAAACTGCGTTATCACGAACGAACGCGACCACTAAATTACCATATAGATATGCATGTACTAAGTTATCGGCGAAAGCTCCCAAAACGTTTTCGAAGTAAAAGGGAAACACGCAGATAAATTTCTCTCGTCGTAAGATATTTTGGGACGAACCCCAGTTGCGGCGCCGATCCCGTTTTTTTTTGAGGGTGCGCCGCCGTTAAGGTCGTCTTCGTTGCATGTCGGGACGACCAGCGCGCCAAGTTTTAATGGAAATTCGTCGAGTTTATTCGAGTTTTATAATAATTGACGGAAAACGGTCCGAAAGGCGTCGGACGCGCCAACGTCGATTTCTAAAATAAAGCGAAATCATGTTTCTTCGTCAAGGATAACACTTTTGTTGGCGTTCGTTACGTTTATTAGATTATTTTACTCGGCGAGAATAAGAAGATTAACGATGTATAAATAATGGAGTCGGAAGAGCGGCGTCTTTTAATCTCGGTATTGAGGTTTCTGAGCTGTGCTTCGCTCCCGAATCCCTTTTTGTCTGATGAACAATCGCTTTCGTAGGCACGCCGATTTGATAAAAGTTTTTGTTAGTTCTGTGTATGTTGTTCTAATTAGTGATTAATACTTACGTACACTGCTGGCCAAAAGTGTGATCAAGACTTTTGACCAACATCTGTAGTTATCTAACTTTTTGTAACGTAGTTTGTCTTATAACACTTTTCGAAAAATGCTTAATTTGCGATATACTTTTAGGCACTTACAGCTATTTTTTTCAAAAACCGGTTTCGACCGAGACTATAGGTTTTTATTTATTTACGTCAATTAATTTACAATTTCCAAATAAAATATTGAACAATGAAAATACTTCAATTATCCACTTAATTAATCAAATAATATTTATTCTAATATTTTTGAAATAGAAAATAAATGAGCTTTACGGACTCGTTGTATTCGAAAACTAGAAAAAAATATCGAAAATTTACAGAATCTTTTTTCAAAAACGAAATCTTGGATGCATTTTCTCGAAAATCTGTTGACGTAAAATTTGTTAAACGTAAAAAATGCTTTATGCCCGTATATCTACGGCATTGCAAAAGAGATTATGAAAATTATGAGACGAATCGTCTTCAGAAAATTCCTCAATGCCTTGCATTTAAGAAACTACAACACCTTTCAAGAACGCATTATCTATAAAACGAATTTCCAAACATACAATTTAGAAAAATTAACACGTACTTTCTAATAAAATATAGTTGAGAAGCGTTTTTTTGAAAATGGTAATGTCCAAAAATTATAAAAAGCGATTTAAGACCGGTTTTTATCTTGGTCAACGTTTAAACATATATCCATCTTGCTGTTGGGATAGATCAGCAAGGTCTTGCTCTAGATAATGCATAGATGAAGACGGGCGTGTGTTTAAAAGTTGACCTAGACATGAAAACCGGTCTTTTTCTAATTTTTTGGTCATGACCATTTGAAAAAAAAACACTCACGGACGTTAAGGGATTGTATTACTAGAAAAAACGTCGACAATCTTCCGAAAACCAGATATTTGATCGTTCCTCTTCATTTTTAATAAATCGCCGTTTTAAATAGTTCTTGCCGGCGGTCACGGCGTTCGGGGGCCGTAACGGCAAGTTGCACGAGTAATCCGCTTTGTAATCCGGCGGTCCCGGGTTCGAGTCCCGCCGCCAGCCGCGCGCGTTTTCGTTCCATTTTTAAAAACGAAATGCGCAAAACGTGCGCGCGCATCGTTTCGCCCGCAGACACGGCCGTACTCAAAGGGCATATCCGTTTTCGCGGCTCGTTTCCACTGCGGTTTCGAATTTCCGTTTGCAAGAAAGCCGCCGAACTTCTCGAAGGCGTTTTAATTAAATGCCCTTCCGCGAAACATCGCGGCGTTATTATTAAGCGCCTCGGTCGACGCGAAAATAAAATTTTAAAATTAATTTCCTCGGGTGAGAGGGAAGCTGTCTTGTTTTCGAAATGGAAACCTTTTCAGCGCGTCTTTATTCTTTTCGTTTTTTTGTTTAATTGTTCGAATCGTGATAATTGTTGCGACTCGAGTGTAATTTCGTGTACTTACGAATAATTCGTTACTCTATCGGACCCGTGCAGATTAATATTGTAGGAGAATTTAGGGGAAAATCAGGATGAAAGCTATTAACCTAATTTGACAGGATATCCTGCAAGTCCGGACATAAAACGATAACGGCCGATAAAATATTTTTAACAATTTATCGAAAATTATTTCTAATTTTAACGATCGAACGTCTGCTTTAAACGTGTTCGACGTCTATAACAGATAATTAAATTTGCGAAAGTAAAAAATAGACAGAGACGTGATGTTTGAAGAAGGAGACAGGTGCAATGTTGTGTCTGTTGATATCGATCCTGCCGAAAAGCGCGAGCGTCCAGACGCGTCTGGGGTGGTTAGGCCCGGGTTGTACATAACTGCATTACACTATGGCTTTTACGGTATAGTGAAAACGGGGATGCAAGAGTAGGGTGTGCAGTGTGTATGTATACAAGCTTGCTAGTAGGGAAGCAGCCGATGGTAAAGAGAGGAATTGGCGGGATAGGGAGCAGTTTTTATGCGTCGGGAATTTCACTTTCCCAGTTCCACAACCTCGTCCTTGTGCTGTTTGCCAGTCTTACCTCCTACACCCTTCCCTTTCCTACATTATTACAGCGTTGCGACGCTTCATCCCTGTTCCCCAACTCCATCGTCTAGACTACCCTCGACTGTTTTAAACTGTACCCAGACAATTATTATAATATACTTCCACGGATTTTGCCTGGCTGCTTTGTAACACGTTCTGGGAACCGTTTCGGGATTATCCGAAACGTCTGGCCGATAGAAAAAACGTAATTACTCGGGGATCAAAAGGAACTTTGTAACATCGTAGTTGACGACGAAGTTCGCTTGCGTGTTTTCCGAAGCTCGGAAACGATTTTTTTATCAACAATCGTAATGGGCGTCCAAAAAGTCTTTCGGTCTTGGTTGGCCGTGAAACGATAAGGGCACGTCTCGATTTCAGTTCACCTACGTTTATTAATTACTACGACACGATAAGAAATAATTTTTATGACATGATTCAAGTCGAGGCTAAAGTTTTTTCAAAGCTACAAATCTTAAATCCGACTCGACGGACCAAAACACGAGCGATGATCGACTTGCAGGTAAATTTTAACGATTCTCGTGACGAATACACATTTCGGGATTTAGTTAATCAAATCGGAATTGATGTATTACTCTCGGTGCGCGCTAAATAAATCGTTCGTCTTTGATGTCCGCCCACGTCAGCGCCAACATTTGCGACGGGTTTTTGGGTTAATAAATTTTATTTCGAGCTGTACGACGGTGTCGCGAAACTGAGAAGATGCACAACTTTTGCTTGCAGCTCACGTTAAAATAGAACTGTGCTAAATATCTTCGGCGTTGGTTCTTATGGGCGTCCTGCAGATTTCTGACGACGCGTTTTAAATTTGAAATAAATTTGAAATTTTCGTCTTGAAATTTTAACTATGAAACTAATAATAAGTGAACGTGTTTTGTAATTTAGTTGAGTGGTCAGTTTTTTTTTTGAATAACGTGGAATAGTTATAATATACAGAGCGGTTCGTAAATTGTATTTGATAGAAAATTTAATATTTGTCGGTCATTTTTTCACATGGTTGTGCCACGAAACTTGCTTGCGGACTTTGTTCATCAATTTATTTATAAAATGGTCGAAAAAGAGTGCGGGAAAGGTCGTTTTTCCAATAATCGTGTGTAGTTTCAACATAACGAGACTCCAAGCTCATTGTAATAGTATTCAACCTTTTAAATTTTTTACTTACGGAGTTACAATGGAACCTCGATAAGTCGAATATCTCGATTATTCAAATTGGCTGTGTGAATGACAAACAAAATTCTCAAGTAAATATGTCTCGATTACTCGAACTTTCGATAGCTCGAAGTTTTTTCTCTTGCCTTCACATTCGAATTATCGAGGTTCGACGTATTTAAAAACTGGGGCAATTTGTATTTCTCGTGAACTAAAACCGTTAAAAATAAAAAGATCATCGTATGAAAATTGCTACTTTTTAAGAGTACCTACTATTTCTCGAGGAGACGATAAAAGTGAACAGTGGCTCGTTTATTTTGTGTTGTCGTCTTTAAATCGACGATTTTTAAAGTACGTACTCGCAACTTGTTCGATATTAAGTGCAACAAAATGAAATGAAGGTGAACCGATATAAGTCGAATCGGGACACTTTAATTAGATTAATTCTCGACTTCGCGTCTTTAATTACCGCATTACGCGCGATTCTGCGAATTAGATCGCGATTCCGCGGATCATTTTGATTCTGCGATGTTATTCGCGGAATCCGGCAATCAACTCCGCGAAATCGAGCAATAAGTCGCGGATTAATCTAATTAAAGCGCGAATTAATTTGATTAAATCTCGAATTAACTGAATTGGCCAATTATAAAGTGTTCCGACTACTGATGCAGTTCGACATTATTTAGAGCCGGTTAGCGTTCGTTGGCTCTAAAAATTTAATCAAAGCCAAGATAGATATTTGCGGTTATTATCTACCTGACGATTTAGAAGAACATCGTTTTCTTCGCGAAACTCGAATGAACGTGATTGTCACGGAATGCTCCAACTTAATTCCTTAAAATATTAAAAACGAAATGGAAAATTTTAATAAAGTGAAGAAAAGTGGCGTTTTATTGTTCGGGACTGATAATTAACTTCCATACACGAACCGCTTCGGCTTTTTAAACGTTCTCGTTAAATTAGCATTGCAAACGTTCCTTTATGACATTTAACCCCGGTTCAACTTTATTATATTTGCAAAACAGTCGCGCGGTTTTTGTCAACCGTTTAATATTTAAAATCGTTTCGAACGTACAAAGGAAACCGAGCGTCTCTCGAATTTCGGTTCGTCTATTTACAACGTCTGAATTCAAGATGATAATAAAAGACATTTTCAGCACGAGGTAAAATTAAGCTCGTTAGCTTTTCACCGACGACGACGACGCGGCGCGGGCCGTTCCTGAAAACACGTAAAAGTTTTCGGTTGCGTTGAAAAGTAGAACGAAAACCATTTGCTGCTTTTTAATCTGCGTTAAAACGCTTCGTGGGCATCTGCGGTAGGTTATCAAGAAAACGTCGCGGGTATCAAGAAACGACGACGGGGGCTGCGTCTTGAACTCAAGTTTTTCGCGAATTTGTTCGAAAATCAGGTCAATTGTTTCCCCCATGGCTCCCCCACGAATAAGTGCCATTAAGTCGGCTAAGTGGAATGGAACGGAACAACCCACTTATTACCCTGCCATTTCAACTTTAGACGCGACTAAATAATTTTACGTTTTAATAGAAGTATTGTTTTTATTTCTTATTGCGCGATATGGAAATTTTATTGTTCGAATTTGCGCTTTACGCCGAAATATGTGACTTTTTTTCTTATGAGTTCGCTCGAAACGACGTCGCCCCGAATAAAGGAGCTCGGATTGCACAATCTTAATCCTCTGCGCGAGGCTCCCTCAAGGACCATCCAATCAGTCAGGCATCGCATCTGGTTACTTCCCTATTCTACTGCTCGACGACCCATTCCCAACTTCAACGTCTGCTCTTGCCTGATTAGACGACGTCAGCCTTCGAGTACTTTACATATCAGATAATGCATTCCGTTCCGCTAAGTGCATCCACTCCAAAACCACTATCGAGACGAGTTATTTACCTGAAACTGTTTCAAACCTTGTTCGGCAAGATTTATAGTTGCCGTAACTGCGGAATGACTACGTTCTTCGCTCCTCCGCTGCAGCAATTACGCTTCGAAATTTAAACGTTTACTCGGCCGCCAAAATTATCGCTCGTATTTCAGAAAAACTTGTTGCGCACGGCCGAAAATAATTTATAAACGCATTTCGAAGGTGTACTTGTTTGTGAAGCGCGGGTTTGTTTAAAAACGAGGTAGTAGTTAGATAAAGTAGCTAATGTCCAACTAGAAAGTTACATTGTTGGCGTTCGACGTGGGGCCCGAAAAATTTGCAATGGTTATTTTTGTTTTTAATGATGGTTTCTCGTTTTGTTTCAGATAGTGGTAGCATGCCGCGCCTCGATCCGCGCCGGTAACATTGCAATTGGTGAACAAAAAGAGCTGATGTAGTAACAATGGATGTGAAGCAGGAGATGATGTACCGGGAAGATACGTTATTAGTGAAAACCGAGCCCAGGCTACACTCTCCCTGTGGCGCGAACAGTAACGGGTTAACAAGTTCGAACCTGCTGTCCAGCGTTAGCTCCACAATTTTGCCCGCGAACGGACTAACGACCGCACTATCCGTCGTAACCGGTAACACCTCGATCACTTCCAGCAATGGTTTGAGTGGTAATGTGCCTAGTAACGGACTCGGTGGCGGTAATTCGTATAACGCGGTCGGTACGAGTAATAATAAACGGCCGCGAACGGATGACTGGTTAAGTTCACCTAGTCCTGGAACGATTAGTGTTAGTGTACCCCCTCTTACGCCCTCGCCCGGTCCTCCAAGTCAGCAGTACACGACGGTTATTAGTAATGGATACTCATCACCTATGTCTTCTGGTGGAAGTTACGACCCTTACAGTCCGAACGGAAAAATAGGTAAGTCTCGCTTTTGGAATTTCTTCTGTTTTATCTATAGGGGTTTTATCGAGGTTGCCTCGAGGTGCATAATTAAAAGAGACCGCGATTAGATTTTTAACTTGCGGTGAATTCGGCGGGCAACTTTCTCTTGGATTTAAAATTAGCAACGGCGCGGCGCGGCGCGGCCTGACGCAAGGCTGGACGTTTTACAATAGTTACGTCTAATAGAGCGCGATTTCGTGCCTTTTAAAACGGAATTGCTTTTAAACAAAAGTATCTAAAAATGGTTACTAATTACTCGCGTGTCTTTTGTTCCTTCGATTGGGTCAGGTATTAGTAACAATAATTGGGTAGATTAGTACTCGCGATTGATTATTAAGCAATTTAGAAAGTGAATGATATTTTTATTTTCGGGCTTAATTTAAGTAAGTAAGACCAAAAGACCAAGAAATTCTGATGCGCGATTTTAATTTTATTTATTGTTCGTTTCAAAGGTGAACCTATGTAAGTGGTAGTAGGTATTTGTGTACGTACGGCAAATTATGCAACAGCATATTAACATAGAATTTTAAACGGTTCTCACGGGGCCAGGAGAAATCTCGTAGTTGCAAATGCAACAAACGTCCAAAATAATTAGTACGCGATTATTATTTTTTTTTGTAATTATCGTCGGCTCCTCTGCCTCGCATTGCTCAATTGATCGAATTGTAAATTTAACGGCGCGATCGTTCTCCTTATGATTTAATAACTCAGTTATTCCGAGAGCGAGTACGGGATTCTTAAGATGATAAAAGATTAAATAACATGTATCTGCGAGTTAAACGAGCAGAGTCACGTTCTCTTACAGCGATTGTTGTCTCTCCATCTACGGCAATCGCGGTTAATAACAACGCAACCGGCAAACATTAATTAATCTGGATGATGTATTATTATTTGGAATCGATGTATTTGTAGGTTTGCAAGTAATTTAGCTTAACTACCTATTCCGTGCAAGTTATTTCGTGATGTTTGGGGGCTCGATTGTTTTCCGTAAATTACGCAATTTCAGAAACTCCGCGGTAGATTAATCTTGCGATAGAAAACATCCAAGTCGAACTTCATATTTTCGCCCGTTTTTGTTTTTTTTTTCATATTGTGTGTAAGATAAGTCGTTCGTGGTAATGTACCAAACCCGATAGACACTTTGAAAAAACACGGCCCACTTTCCGTCGCAGTTAAAGTACGTATGTAGTACTAGTCACGTCAGTTTCGTTTTTAATTTTTTTTTTAATAGCCAACTTTGCAGCTTGCAAAGCTGCTTATTATTAAGGGGATAGTAGACGCTCGAAAATGAATTTGGGGAATTTATAACATATTTTTACATTTATAGAATCTGTATTGATTTATCTAGGCGATAATATTGATAAAAATTGAAACTTCCCTTTAATAATCTCACAATTTCAATTTTTATAAACGTTTTTTAGTTATTTATGACGTGTGATCATAAAACGTCTATAAAAATTAAAATCAAAATTAAAATTTCAATTTTTATCGACATTATCACCTAGATAAACCAATACAGATTCTATAAATGTAAAAATACGTTACAGATTCCTCAAAGATTTTGAGAAAATATCTAAAAACTTATCTTTGTTATCGTACAAGATCAATAAATTTTTTAATAATTTAAAAAAATACATCATTTACAACGTCAAGAAACTTTTCGAAGTCGTTACCAACGATAAAAAAACGTTATATATAAGTATTCATTTTTGAGCGACTGTAAACGCACATTGCAGTTCACAATGTTTTCTTTTTCTTAGTCGTCAACCTAAACGTCCTAATAAGTAAAGTGGCTTCAGAAAATACAGTTCTCGTCAGAATTACGATAGTAGTAAAATGAAAATAAGTCCAAGGGACTATTTCTGCAATTGCAATAATTAGAATGGCGATAATCGATTCCAACGGAAATTGGATATTTTCTAGTTTCTCCCACCATAATTTTTGCGACTTATTTTTAGTATGTCCCTTTTAAAGACGTTTAAGAATTCAGAAAATGAAAATAACAACCAACACCCTTAACTGATCGATATCTAATTTTAAGTAAAATACCTCAAACTAAAAATAAGTCGCAAAAATTGTGGTGGGGGAAACTAGAAAATTATGTTCGTCGGCCACTAGGGAATTGAGTCGCACACGATAGTACAATTTGTATTGCTAGCGATAATAATATTGCTTATATTATAGCTGTAAGATGAGATTATGTTTAACCTTTCGATAGTCTGGTGAAATATTTTTACCTCTACCCCTAACTAATATTTTACTTTATTATAATTGATAATCAGAACAAATGTGTACAGGTATAGTAAACTGTTATTTACGTATACGTTATTTCGAGGGGTAAATCTCCAAAAAAATTATTTACACAAGACTTCCAACGACTAAAGACTTCCAGGGACTTCCAATGACTTTTAAAGACTTCCAGAGACTTCAAAAGATTTCTAGGGACTTTTAAAGACTTCCAAATAATTCCAAAAACTTCCAGGGATTTTCAAGGATTTTCAGAGACTTTTCTAGACTTTCATTGATTTTCAAGGATTTCCAGAGACTTAAAGTCTTCTAGTGTTATGTACACAAGACTTCCAACGAGAATTACCCCTCGCGTTATTTGAACGAGTGCGAGCGAAATGAAACGAGAAATTCAACGTAAACGACGGAGGTACTAGAAAAAGTTTTCACTGTACGCATTTCGTCGGTCTTCGTTCATCTTTCAGTCGGCAACAAAATTGTACTTATATCTCTTTCATTCTATAGTTACTTTGTTTTACTCATTGCAGTACCTCTATATGTACATATGATTTTCCATACCTGTATAATATATACAGGGCGATTCATAATTCAAAGATGGATTGGTCGACGTGGTCTCTGATTTAAAAAAAATCTATTTCGTATTTTTTAATCAGAATATGATGCTTTATACGCGTTTGTTCATTTTGTTCAACCAGTTTTATGAATCACGCCCTGTTTATATCTGGAACTTTCAATTTTGTCCTCTGCTAATTAAATTTCGTCGGCACTTCCTCCCACAACTTTAATAATCCTTGTTGATCGGCTTCATGATCACTTATTATTCTGCCTTTTCCAATACGAATAAATAGTTATAACAAAAACCACTTAAAACTGTAGCTCAGCAAAAACGGTACTATCATTAGTCTGATGGGGTTCGCTTGCAATTTGCACAACTTCCAAGTTTGCCAAAAAAATCTACTATTACCAACGTATCATCTAAAACATTTACAACAGTTAACCTACTCGGCACTTATTTAAAAAACTATTTCAATAAAACTAAGCTTGGGGGTTTGTCAGACCCCGGCCAGACAGACTAATGAAAGGTTCAGAACTTATAAAACATTTTGTACTTCCATTAATTTGAAAGATCCCAAAAATTAGCAAACATGCACGCGCACTTTTTTTTGTATTGGACGACATGCGCGCAAAATTAAAAAAATCGATTTTGAATCAAACTCCTTGTAATAAAGGCACTCGCTGTCACTGTCGACGATGAAACTTTATGTAATTGCGGGTTGATCTCTTGTACTTAAATACATATGTAGGGTACGTTTTGTTGATCTAAAAAACGATTTAATCAGTTGGATACACCACAAGATGAGGATCGAGGGGAGGGAGGGGGGCGTTAGCGATCTTCGATTATCTTTACGAACAGGCTTCCCCGAAACTGATTGTTTCACAATAAATTTGTACGAAAGGAAGTTGGCCGTAAAACTTAGGGAGGCCAACGTAATGCCCCCTTATTAATAGTCCATAAATTATAGGGACGCGCAGGTACGTGTACAACTCTTTCGGCGCTCTCCGCATCACGCGTATAATAATAAGAATAGTAATTCTCTCGAAACAGAAAACATCAGTTTCGTTTTAATGCAGGAAATAATCGGGAAAGGCTCGCACCAGTTAATGGCCGATAAATCTAATTTTGGGGATACACGTTTGTGGTTTGACCAAAAAAAGAAATACTAGAGGTGCCCGGAACGCCGTAAAAACGTCAACGTGTAAACACTTTGTCCAAATTCAGTCGTCGTTATAATAGATTATCGGACGCTTAGCGGCCGTAAACGCGCGTCGGGCCCCGACTTTTCATATTTTTATGGCGCGAATAAAAATTTTACGAGCCCAAGATTCGTCGTCACTTCAAATCCGCCCCGACGCGTAAATCTAAATCTAAAGTTGGCCGTCGATTTACGGCTATTGAAAGAAGCGGGCTGTAAATAAGTAATTTCTCTTTAAATTCCGTGGAATTTATTGCCTCGTCCTTTTTTTTTTTGTTATTTGTGTTACATTTTCAGAGTTAATAATAAATTACAACTATTTTATTATTCCGTTTGTTTTTAAAACGATGTAGGTGGTTGAATCTCCCGACCTCCACATTTTTTATGTAGATATTTGCGTTACAAAACATTACAAATAGCTACGAGGCGCAAAATAATTAAAGGCCACATCTTCGATGATGCCATCGATTTTTTATCTAAATGGGAACCTCTTAATGTCTAATAGTTTAATGTCAGTTTTATTAATTTAAATATCGCCAAGCGAGACAAGGGAATGCGTTTTTGCCTCCTTTTTTTTTGGTGCGTCTGGACCGCGCATCCGTTCGAGACTAATGTTTCACCTCTCTAATATTTGTCATTGTCGCGTTACATTTCAAAAGCGACTCGTAAGCTACGTGGGCCTTCACTTTCATGTTTTGGAATACAACCAATTTAAGTCGGCCGAAATTTATTTTCAAAATAGAATTGTAACATAAACTGTCATTTATTTCGCGTAAACGTCGCGGCGCGGCCTAAAAGCGTAAAAGCTTTATTCGACGCCCGGCCCAGTATCTCGTGCCGAGGGTTTACGTAATGAGCGCGCAAACAATTAACATTGTTTTATGGAGCAATTTACGTTTGCGATGCAAGTTGTTAGTTGTTTTTATTAACGCTAATGGGCGGGCCGATTTTATTCGATTGCGATTTGTTTCGTGTTTTTTTTTAAAGCCGGGTCCAAACCCGTGGCGTATTCTCGTGTCGTGTCATTTTAATTATACAACGCCCGTTACCGTCATCGCCACAAAAAAAAGTATTCGAATAATACAAAGACGGTACCTGCAAATGTGGTAATTTAAATTAATTAAAAATTGTAGAACGGCGAGGGTTGCGATGCGCACGTGCACACGTCCGCATCCAAAGTGGCTCGCCGGCACGTGCAGCACGTCGTCCTGTTGATGCGACGGAAAAATACCGACAAATGAGCGGTGAAATTCGTCGCGTGACGTCAAAACTTGGAAAAGTCGGGGAATTTTATTTTGACCCTGGAAATCGGGGAAAAATCGGGAGAAGTCGAAGAAGTCATTTTACCCGCATACATGAGGGCTACTTTGAAATTTATGAACGCTGGAAAATTAGTAGGTAAACAAGAATTGACAAGAAAACTAATAATAGTAGAGTGCTCAGCCCCCGAGTGCTCAGAAAAATGACTTTCGTGGGGAGGTCGGGGTTACAAGATGAAACCTCGACAGATCGAAAGAGCGTATTTTTTTATTTAAAAAGCCAAAAGCCGTCAAAAATCGGCCAGTGCAAAAGGGCGCTATCTTCACCGAAAGAGTTATTCAGCGAAGGAAACGTGAACTTTCTTTTGCCGTAAAATTCGTAATTGGTTTTGTGGAATTAATCGTTAACATTCGAAAATTACCTAACGATAAACCTATCGCCCTAATTGTAAGTGTATTATAACCAGAAGTTAATCACCATTTTTCTACTACAGTATGCCAAATGTGCCTTACAGCCTTAAGTTTGTTAATCGAATGAGTTGCATTGGTTTCTGTAGATTTCTGGAACAAAAATGTACCAATGCAGTGACAATTCTAAATGTGTCAATGTATGATGAATAAGGTGAGTGTTAAATTGTTAAGGGTGTTTAATATCAAGGCTGTTAATTTAAACTGCAAAAAGTACAATTTTGAACGTAGTAATACCGAATTTGTTAACAAACTTAAGGCTGTAATGCACATTTAGCATACTGTAGTAGAAAAATGGTCATTAACTTGTGGTTATTTGATACACTTACAATTAGGGCCAATAGCCCTAATAAATTGCCATAATAAGGATACAATTAATACCTACCAGGAGTTTCCTTCTTGCACCAAATTTTTGATTTTTACTGCGGAAATTATAAAATTTTACCACTTCAAGATAACTCTAAACAGAGGTGAAATATATATGGTGTTAATTAATTGTTGTTATTGGCTTATTACCACAATTTTATAAAAAGAAGAATAACAATAACAGACATTAAATTTTAAAGTCGCTGTAGTTTTATTATGAAATAGGAGCTTTTCGTAAATTTATTTAATATAAAACGCTTCTTATATTATGTACTTAATTATTAAAATAACGGATAAAGTGTATTTACAATAATAATCATAGTATGTCGCAATTCTTTGAATTACGTATAGAATGAGAGGGAGCTACGGGAAAAAGTGAGATGGGAGACGCGATGCGCCCACTTGAGAGTGCGACTCTCGCAAATGCAATTTTCGCATGTTTTCACTTTTAATTATTTATCATAATTATGAAGCCCTACAAAAATATAATTCTTCTATCGTCGGATGCTACAAGGACAAACCAAACTTTTTTAAAGAATAAAATTTTTCGATATGTCGTACTGTTTTGTAGTTATAAAACTCGAAATTGAAGTGAACTTTTTAGCTGTCCGAACCGAGATATCGGCCCCGAAAGTTATTTTTCTCCATAAGAGCCCGTGTATTTTGCTTTTTTCCAAAATTTTTTAAACGATTAATTCCACAAAACCAATTACGAATTTTATGGCAAAAGAATGTTCACGTTTCCTCCTATACGGACGCTGAATAACTCTTTCGGTGAAGATAGCGCCCTTTTGCACTGGACGATTTTTGACGGCTTTTGGCTTTTTAAATAAAAAAATACGCTCTTTCGATTTGTCGAGGTATCATCTTGTAACCCCGACCTCCCCACAAAAGTCATTTTTAAGCGTTTGTCGGGGCGCTGAGCACTCTATTATAACGATTGTCTTAAATAAAAAATGAAGACATTAGAAAAATCTCGAGGATTAAAAAAAGGTATATAGACGTTTACTATCGTCATATTGCCCTCCTTTCCCCCCTACTACTGGAAAACCTGGAAAATTCAGGAAAAATTTGATTAACCTATCCATCCATTCAAAAGTTAAATATTTTTTGATTTTTTTTTTACTTTTCCAACGTCAATGCGGGGGTAATGCAAGTCCGTGCGCACCCTCGAACCCCAATGGACGACAGTCGTTGCCTGCTCACAATCAGATCAAAAATGTTATTCGGAGCTTGTTTTTTTTGTTTTGTTTTGTTTACGTGTAAACAAAAATTTAATAATTTTCCTACGAAACAATTGCGATTTAATTAATTTTCCTAATTAAAAATTGTGGAAGCGAAAATTGGTAAAACTTCGCGTGCAGTTATTTCGAGGTATAAGGCCTTGAAAGTTTCTCTCTACTTAATTGCGTTCTCCGAGGGTTTTCGTCGTGTTTGTCCCGGTTTAGGGATCGTTGTTGCGGTTTAAAGGATGAACGCGGCAAAGAAAGATGCCGAATGTGATTTGCAGAGAGCGTAAACGTGCGGTCGTCGGGACGCCGGGGAAATTTAATTGTGTTCTATATGTGCGCGTCTAGCGGAGCTTTCGGGTCGATTTATGTAAATTAAGGGTTGACAAATTTTATTCGCGTTCATTCGCAAGTCTGGAAGTCTCGCAACCTATCGTTTGTGACCATCTCGTCGTATTTAATTATTTTTTTTAATAACAATAATTGATCGTTAAATTAAAATACCTATACGTGTTGCGGTAAAAAAAGAAACGTAGGTTTAATTCAATTTAGCCCGTGGTTAACGCTAATTATTGTAAGTGAAGTAGTTACGTCCATTTATTTCAATGTCACAATTACGAACAGGAGACAATTTAGGTAACGAACGCATCGCCGTAATATCATTTGAAGTTTATTATTAGAATATGATCTTTGTGTGACTTGAATTTTATTTGAGAAAATGACTCTTTGATGTCGGGCTGAACGAATGACATCACATTAGACACAAATACCTACTTACATTTCTATGAATGGATAATAAAAAATTATAAATAATTTAGTTGTTGTGACCGGCGTCTTCATTTATTAAGCGGGCTTATTTCGACCGAACAAAGGCGCCCTCGTACTCGAGCGCGTCTGAGGCTCTCTCGGAAATTTTTCTTCCGTTCTTTTCTTTATACGCCCGAACATTACGAGGGTCTATTTTTATAAATCTTGCGAAAATTCGTTTGTACCGATCGGAAATACGAGACTCGGTTGAAAATGACGGAGGAGCCGTTTTCTAGGAAATTAAAAATTTTGGACGTTTGCAACGCTCCCGTCGTTTTTGTTCTTCGACGTCGAACCTCTTCGCCAACTTTTTTATCGGCGAGTTTTCACCTTGAAAACGTCAAAATATGATTTTTATTTTACGTCGTTCTTCCATAAAACTAGCACCGTTTAGCGCAATTTATTTTCTGGGCCCGCTGGGGATGGCCACATTTTTTGACGTATTTTGGTCGTTCTATAAATTCGCCGACCCAATTATTTACGACATAGGGGCCTATTCTCGAATATCGTCATTTAAATCGGCTTATTCGAGGTCACACCGTATTTCGTTTTACTGCAACTAACAATAAGAACATTCAGTATTTCGTTCAACTGGAGATCCGAATTATGCACCCCCCGATATTTCTATTAGGAAACAGCGTAAGTCTTATCTTGTTGTCATACCTGAGGTTATTCACCACCGTTTCTATTGATTTTATACCTTCTTCCACTTCGACAGTTGCCTCGGAAAGGATCTGTTTGAATATATATTAAAAATTAACGACGACCAGTATTACACATTTTATTTATTTATTTATTTATATACGTGCAAATACGCTCTATCGTCTATTATTAATAATTTCCTGTTGCCGACACACATTTTTTTAAAACTTTTAAAAGTTCTCTATAGGTTTCTTTGTTCTTTAGAACCTCTGTTACGGCGTTTAAATAAAGGGAGAATAAAATTGTTGATTAAATATTTTATTACTTGATCGATGGTGTTTTCAAAAACTTCGATTTTTTCAACGATCGGCAATATAATGTTTAATTGGATAAAATAATCGCCATAAAAATCGTAGATAATTAAGTAACCGCGGTCGTTAAAAAAGTTTTTGTTGCTGGAAGAAGAAAAGTGCCTTAAGACCGTCAATAAGACAATAACTAACAGGAGGGCTCTTTTAAGAGATGAAGACCACCACCGGAGAAGCTGCCAAGATATTTATGAAAAACGCTTGGAATGGGCAAAACTTGTAAAGACTTCGATGCTCGAGTTGAAGTGCACGAACAACGAATAACGGAATGACGAAAAGTCATCAAACGATACTCCAGGATAAATTTCCAAAGAAAAATGTGTCTTTCTTAAAAAAAAAATAAGATTCGTTGTTAGTTTTGACGGGAACTTCAGAACGTACCCAAAAGATGACGCCACATGAAAGAAACGTGGGCAAATTCGGTTAGAAAAGGTATGAGGATGAGTATTATGTATTTTTAATGATCGTCTATTTATTGGTCTCGTCGCCGACATGCGACCGACTTCTGATTAAATATGAACAGTGCTTTCTTTCGCTTTTTCGTATGTTGTAAGTAGTGGCACGCAAACGACCTTTGACATACGCGGGTTTGATATTCACGGTTTCGCCGTACCAATGTAAAATGTACATATTTACCACGTAATGGTTAGTCACAGTTTCCAAACATAATACATATTTTAACCTTCTCGACGTCTTGTCGTGGAATAAAACGCTGGATAATAAACATTTGTTGTATGAAAAAATAACCATAAACCTGTCCGGTACAGACAACGTTTCTTTAATAAATGACGACTATTATTTGACGTAAAGTATGATTGAGAGTTATAATTGCTCAGGTTAGTTTCTTTATATACTAAATTACTTTTGGCTCGTAATATCTGGCTAATTATCAGTGTTTCGTAAATGACCATTTCGTCGGAGTAAAATCTCGTGTTAATTTAATAAATGACGAGTAAGCCTTTTACTATTTGAATAATTAACAACAACAAAAAAGGGGTCAAATTAGATACACTTGTAAGGGTAGGGGACCCAAACATCACCACATTATGAGCAGTTTGATGATTCACTAGGCTGAAAATGTTTTGAAAATTCGCAAAATAACAACGGAACGACGCAGGGGACGTCGCAGTGCGCGAACTGGCCACGTGACTGCACATTATCCAGAGGCCAAACTGCGATGGACGATATTTGGGCCCCCTACCTTATTTAAAAAAATCTGTGGAGACTGTAATATTCGATCCCATGATCATCACTCTTTTATGTACATGTTATTCGGACGAGAAAGCCTTAATGTTTCTAAATAATGGTGCTTTTGTGTTGAAATGTGTTTAATGGGCGTGGGATTTTTCATGTTTGCGTGGTGTTCGATTTGTTCTTTTCACATTTCCCATTCAAGAAACCTATCGCACTCCAAAAATTGACAAAAGAACAAACATATTCTGCGAAACTTAACTAATCTATTATGAACATGAACTTGCGCGACTTAACTCCCCCTTATCTCGCGTTATCGCGTCGTATGTAAGTCGTTACTCGATTCATCCTTTTCTAACGCCAAAAGAACCGAATCCTCCAACACATTGGCCATGCTTTCGGCGTGCGGCCGCCTCTTCTAATTTTTTATTCAGCAACCAATGCCGAATTTGTAAGTATAATTTTAAAGTAACTACTTCCTTCCATTATCCATAAATTCGCTAGATTTATATGTGATTGTTGTGTGCGTATTCACAAAAGAGCCTCGTCGGTGCACTACGTTATACATTCACGAATTTCGCATTCAGGCCCCGCTCGTCGAACAATAAAAATGCAAGTTTTTTGTGTTTTCGGTGACCTAAAACTGTGCGGAGAATTCTGATTCTCTCCCGTTTGCTTTTTTTTTTCGTTTTTACGTCCTGAATCTTAAACGAGTGTCCGCAATTTCGCTTTGTTAAAAAAGAAAAATGAAAGGAACGCCTGGCAGGCTCGTACGTCTTCGATATAGACTTAATAATCAAAAGCGCGTCGCGGCGCTCGCTTTTGCCAAATTTTCTCGTTTTTTATTTTGACTTTCGCGGCGTGTACCGGTTAAGTTCTTTTGATATTTTTTATTTGCATTCTCGCTTTAGGGCGCAGGCCAAAAATTCGTTTCCAGCTTGTTTTTAATCTTTAGGTGTCATTTTCTTAAAACGACGCGCGAGTTCTTGTTCTTTTTTTTTTCGGGAACGTCGCTACTTAGGCGCTTTTTCACGGTCATTGTGGAAATTGGCTTTTTACACACTACATCCTTCATTTAATAACCTTCGGTTAATTCCGTCGTTATGTTATACCGCACATTTGCGTTTTGACTGATATATGTGGTAGTAAAACGATTCAGTCTCTGTGCAAATCCTGTTGATTTTTATACGACGATAAATATAGATAAGCGTCCGTCCTCTTTATTCGTTTTCACGTTTTGGCCTTGCGAATAAATTGCAAAACTAAATGCGACGTACAGACGACGATGTTGTAAATAAGGCCGACGCGACCGTCCGAACTCCTTGCAGACGTTCAAGAGCGCGCGCGTTCTTTCATTAGCCTGTCAAAATTGTGTCGGGAGTTGGAAATTAATTCGACATGTATACGAGACGTTTTCCACTTGGGATCGTTAATTGTTAATTTCATGAATTTCATTTTAAATTAAGTTAGCATCGTAGAACGGCCGCGATTGTGTTATTTTAGGCCGAAATATGGCACCTAACGGGTTTTCCCCGAGCGACCGGCCGTGCAGAATTTCTACACGAAACGAATGTACACACATTCGGGTTGTTTAGTTCAATTATCTAACAACGTACTCCCATAAATCAAATGGATACGCGTCGCCGCGCGCTCGACGAATTGAATTTCTTCAAATTGCCACTTTTTATTACTTTATTAAATTATACTTGACATGGTTCGTGGTAAAATTTTATCGTCATCTGCCTCGAGGATTAAACCCAACGATTTGATCTGATCCCGTGTGGCTTAACATCCCAGTGGAGTAACGCCGCCGAGCTCTCTAAATCCATTCTCTCGAGGTGGATCAATCCCCATCCTATTCTACTCGATCATTGCACCACGCCCTCGACCATCTTCTCCTGTCCATCGCAACCTTTTATGCATTTACCGCTCCTGCACTGTCAAGATCGTCCTTAACCTCGTGCATCCATTTCGATCTTGGTCTATCCCGCCTTCTACTTCCCGCTGTCTCCCACTTCGTTATTATTTTTATTAGTGCTTCGTCTTACGATGATACCATGTTTCTCTTTCCTCTTCAATTATTTCGTCATATCATTGTTTTTGATACCACTTGTTTTGGCGTCTTCTTTTTCTTGAACGTCCCAGACATCTACGTCCTTTTGGTTGGTACTTCAGTGTATCTAGTCGTTTTGTAACAACTTCAGATGGTACCTGCATACCTAACATTCAACTCAACTCTCAACATTATGACATGTATTGGGTTGATGCATAATTATCCGGCGTTTTTCAACAAATTTTATTTAACAAAATCAATAACAATATTTGACAAAAACATGTTTAAACGATTATTCGGGAGCGTAGTCATCGTCTACTTCAATTACTGCTTCCCATTTGCTTGGCAGACGGTCGATTCCACGAGCGAAGAAGACACGATTCTTAGAGGCGATCCACGCTTTGACATCGGCCACCAAGTTATCCAAATCGTCGTAAATCTTATTCATTTGCCAGTTTTTCAAGGAGCGGTTGACGTGATAGTCCGTAGGTGCTTCGGTCGGTGAATATGGCGGATGTGGAAGCAGATCCCAGCCTTTATTGGCGATAAATTCGACGACGCGGCGTTCAACATGAGGACGTGCGTTATCGTGGTGGAAGATGATATGGTTCTTTTTGCGCGGTCTTTTTGCCTCGATTGCAGCGTGAAGGCGATCAAGCTGAGCCAGGTAGACGTCGCTCTTGATGTTGAACTGCCGCTTGCCGTTTTTGTCTGGGATTCGCCATTGTTGTCGTTCATCCGCGTCGTTAAACCAATAACAAATGCCATTTGAAATGACCTCCCAATGGATGATTCCGCTTCTGTCCCACCACACACACCACATAGCCTTCTTAAAGTGGACATATTTCGGTATTCCTTTGGGGGAAACACCTGACGAAACGCAAGCCTTCTTTCTTTTGACGTTTTTGAAGAGAAGCCATGACTCATCCCCAGTGACAAGATTCTTCAAAAATGGTGTTTGTTCGTTTCGCTGCAGTAACTCGGTGAAAATTCGAACGCGATCGGCTCTGTTGTTGTCGGAGAGCTCGTGGGGGACCCATCCAGCGATTTTCCACACTTTTCCAAGCTTTTTGAGGCGACGAACGACCGTGGATTGATTAACATTGAAGTCTTCAGCCAGCGTTCGTGTTGTCAGGCTCTCGTCCTCTTCCACGACTGCCAGAAGAGCCTGATCGTCGAAATCCGATGGCCGACCTCTTCCTGGCTTATCCTCCAAGCTGGTATCACCTGATTTAAAACGGGCAAACCACTCCCTACACCGACTTTTGCTGATTGTTCCTTTGCCAAAAAGTTCGTTCAGTTCGCGAAATGACTGTGCTGCTTTCCATCCTTTCTCGAAGTGGTAGAGCATAATATGGCGAATATGACTATGGTTTTCGACACGCATTTTTCTAAAACAACAGAGAAGGTTATTTTAATACAAAAATAATAAACAAAACGCTACTTTACACTGATGAAAAACGCGCTGATATAAACGCCGGATAATTATGCATCAACCTAATAGTTAGATGCGCCGATCAAATTATTGGTCGATGAATGTCGCATTTCCCATATATCTTCATCCTTACTTTATTTCGCCTCGAAGTTGGGCGTTCAAAACAATTTTGCCCATAATTTAACCAAATTTCACTTTCAAATAAGTTTTGACTAAAAAAAATTAAAAGAAAGCGTTTCCACCGGATGACGCGAGCGGACAGCAATTCACGATAAACATAGAGTATACTATTTCGGAACATTAATACGAGGTCCGAGATAAAGATCTTCCTGTCAAAATTTAACTGCTAACCTCGAGGCGTATATATGGACATGCGATCCTTTACGTGCCCGGGGCTACCGCTTCGAATTTTCGTACGTACGTACAGTCGGGTACATACTTAATGTCGCCGATCGCGAGCATCGTGAGGTCACGTGCGACACCACGAATGCGTTCGATTTTGTATTTGTAACGCGTCTCGTTCGTCGTAAGTACTTTTCGTAGATTTGTTCGTTGTGCCGTGTATTTTGCTCGCCAGATGCTCGTTATTCGCGACATTAATTTTGCATCCGACTGTACGTAGGCACTTCCAGCTAAAAACGAAACTCGATTAAATTTCGAGAAGTAGCGCGCAAAATTCTAATGTTACCCACCGGCACCGGACAGACATAATTCATCTAAGTCGCCGTTTGTTGTGTGTCCGCTATGACTGGTACTTACGTACCTACACCGCAAAATTAATCACGCGCTAAACCCGCAGATTGCGCAAGTAAGTGCGTTGCGGTCGAGATAGATTCTTCTTTCCAAAAAAAAAAAGAATTCGATTCTTTATTGTTTTACGCGACATATGTACATCATCGAAAAATATTATCGTCGACAATTTGAAATTGTAATAATTAAAGTTTCCTTTCGGTATCGTGTCTATTATTACTATCATTTGTTCGATATTTTAAAAATAGATGTTCGTATATTGCCCCTATTACACAATCGATACAACGATACACTCGTAAAATATTTATAAACGTTTCCTAGAATACGCTTCGTTTGCAACATTGAATTTCATCGTTAACAGATTGTGTACGACGTGCAGTCGGGTGCAAAATTAATGTCGCTCCTTTGTCATGCACCACTCCGTGACCTGCGATTAATTGTGGATTGTCGTTTTTTTTATAGATTGATTATGACTGATTGTCAAATAACTATTTTATTTAATTTTAGATTTCTCGAGCAATTTGTTTAATATTACTAATTACTCACTCACAAGCAGATAATTAGCGATGTCGTTTTTTGTCCAGTTTTCTAAAATATCTATAGATACGTGGATGTATAAATTCTTAGATCAAAGAATCTCGAGGAAAAGTCGTACGTATAGTAAGTAAATTATTTCTCCTTTCCAAAATTGACATGCCTTTAATCGCATAATTTTTGAATCGATTACTTAACATACTGATACGTAACTGAATTTTATCGTGTTGCTAAAAATAGAATACAAATTACACGAACTTCAATTATAACGTCAGTGTTCAATATTTAAGTCGCAAAATGGGTTTTGGGCTATATTTAAGACTAAATTAAATTCTGGAACATTATTTAATTAGGTACCTAATATGTATTTACGTTTCCATCGAAATTTCCATTTTCGTCACTTCCAGGCTCGGTTCAATTTAATGTTTAATTATAATTCTTATTTTCGTATTAAGACGAACTAAAAGTTCAATCAATTGGTCCTTCGAGATCATTCGCTTACCATTAATTTTATTTACGCCAACAATGCGTTTGCTATATCGATTGAATTTATTTATATTTCTGTAAGGAATATTTCGTTTAATTTTAAAGGCAAAATTATTTCGTTCGAAATCGAATCGCTTCGGCGCGTGCGGCGTGGCCTGTTTAATTAGTCTTTTGGTATTACCTGTTTTCATTTTCTTAATTAGATCGATTGTGCCCCACAAAACTATTAGTTTAAAACTTTATAAATAGTCATTCGTGGAAAGTTGGCACCGCGTCCCGATGTGTAGTAAGTTAAATCCACATATAAATAAAACGGTTTTATTACAGCTACCCGTTCAGAATAAATCGTTAAAATTTGCAGATGTTCAGTCAGGTCCGTTTTAAAAAACTTTGACGACGACATGTACGTAGTGGAAAATTGGTGGCACCTAAACATCATCAACTTTAGTTAATTTTTTAAGGTCGCTTACGTTTGGTTAATTAAACGATGAGCTTTTTACGTCAAGTCTAATTAAGCGAAAATTGAAGTGTTTTCAGTTGCGTAGCCAAAATTTGGACAAATAAATTGACAAGCAAAACGAAAGAATGCCTCGCTTTCTTAATTCGTACATGAATGCTAAATATATTGAGCACCTTCTCTTTTACGTAATAGGTATTCGTTATCTGAGCGCGTACTTTACAAGTTTCGCTCATACTAATTGCTGCGCCCACTCTAAAAAATTGGACTAAAAAAGTCGTCGTTTGTTATGACGTTGCAGATCGAAATTCGTATCGCGGTTTAATTGAAATTGCTCTGGCAAATGCTCTCTTTTGTGGTGAATTGCAGTGAAACCTCTATAATGTGGACATCATCTGGACCACAAAAATGCAGTGCTTCCAGTGATTTACTTTTATTTGATTTATTTACTTTTTTTGCGGATTTACTTTTATTTACTTTTTAGTCAAGATATTTACTTTATTTACTCACGAATCTGAGAAAAGAGTAGACTGCATACAGGAGGCTCTTTTCTCGGTGATTTGGTTCCTGGTGAAGTTGTAATGGGTGTTTGATTTTTTAGTGATACGCGGGCATTATCAGATGTATGAATGTGTTTAACTGCTGTTGTATCTTGTTGTGATCACTTAGTATCTCATATATTAAATTATAAAAACGTGCAGTTTGTTATATTTGAAAAACTACTTTTAAGTAATTCCGGACCTGTTTTATGCGTATCAGGTAGTGTCATTTTGTCGAGATTATGCAAAAGTTGTAATCTGTTTAAGCGCCCGCAGTTCCTCATTTTTTGCTTTGTTATACCAGAAATGCGAGTTTTCTTATCGTTTTCGACTTGTTCCGAACGTTGCGTCGCAAAACGTTCTGTTAAAAATTTTGCCAAAAAAAAATCTGAACTATACCTAGGGATTTTTTTAAGATTTCGCAAAAAATTTTAATCTATTTAAAAACGTGTAGTATTTTTATTTCTTTGCTTGGCATATTCAGTACTTCCAGTGATTTACTTTTATTTACTTTAAGTTTGAGAAATATTTACTTTTTTACATTTAATGGGGTGTGTCGCTGGAAGCCCTGAAAATGTCCACGGCATAGAGGTGTTTTATTATTTTAATAAAATATGCATTTATATTAAATTGGATAGGTATATCGACTTTATTCAGTTAGTTTCTGCGCATTCTTGCATTGCGTGTATGTGACATATTTTTTTTAATGTCCATAACCTTGTCCAAAAGAAAGCAGAGAGTGTCCACATAAAAGAGGTTTTGTTAAACGTTAATTCTTAAATGGGATTGAGCCGAGACATTCAAAAGTGTTCATATTATAGAGATGTCCACGATTAGAGGTTTTACTGTATGTCAACAAATATTTGTGTAATAGTAGGTATGCTGTATATTGAGGGAGAGAAAACGCTTGATTTTTCTCGAGGTGTAAATTGAAACTCGAGGCAGTAAAAGTGAGCAACACTTTAGAGCAGAGATTCCCAACGTTTTTATATCCCCTAGGGCACATTCTAAAATACCAGTGGGCACCTAACGTAACCGTAAATTGAATTTCTTCACTGAAATACTTATTGTTAGAAGAACTATAGACAAAATTTAGTGCTTTAGTACTTAACAACTGGCTTTTGTTGTCTCTTAACACGAGTAAGTATATAAATAAGCAGTAGAAATTACGCTCGGATGCTAGATATTGAGGGGGGGGGGGGTAGATACAGATATATTACGTCATATAGATACGTCATCGACATGAGATCGTCACAGCATTGTTACGTCGATAGTTACGCGCTTACTTCTTCGATAACGTCAGGGAGTGGGGATCAAGTCAAATTACGACAACGTCCGCATCTATTGTAATTTTTAAGGGTGAATTTTTAATTGCCCTTATTGCCCAGTATACGCGTCGTTTGTAAATTCGGTTGATGCGATAGCCTGTTTTTCTCTTCTTCCTCTTTTATTTAAGACTTTGTCTTGTTTTTCCCTGTTTTATTCGGCCTCGCTCGAGGCGGAAGTCCAACTTTCGTGCCATCTTTTGGGGGTGGTCGGCTGGGGGGGAGGTGTCCTTGCCACTATCATGGCACATACTGTAGTGTAGCCTGCGGTGGTTATGTTACACTTTCGTGTGACTGGGTCGTATGTTTATAACTTGTGAGGACATCGGTTACCGTGGTCAAACGGTAAAAATCATGTAAAGCACGTAAAGACATAACACTGGGTGCCAAATTTCTGTCGTTGCCAACTTCGTAATGTACAAAGTGACTGGCAGTGCTGCCGTCTGGCAACCATCCTACAATCATTTTTGTTACAAGTACTTGCGAAGTCCTTGCGGCAACAGCACGTTGCAGTATAACAATACGCGTTGTTGTAACATGCATGGTACTATACCACAACCGTTTCCCATAGTACTTACGGAAATACGAATCGATTTTTCTGGTGGGAAAAAAAACCTGAAATGTCCTTGAAAAAAGACGAAAAAAAAGTAGCGCTTACCTCGTTTTGCCAAAACGCTATCGAAATGAAAATCACGAAGCACAAATCAAATGCCAAACGCCGCAAATTCGGATTGATCTTTGGACATCATTTGTTTAGAAGCGGTCACGATTATCGTAGCTATCGTTGCTTTATGTAACCTGTTGGAAGATTGTTTCCATCTCACTTTGGTAGCTGTATCGAAACATTTTTGGACGCCGATTTTTCCGATATGTTGGGCGCATAAAATAATATTATTCAAATGGATCCCCTTTTGGGGTGACGTTGGCGGTCGATTTCGATTTCATTCATCGTTGCGCTCTATCGAGCAACAACCGAAGGCGTTCTCCAGAAGCGGCGCTTCTAAATTTACCAAAAACACCTACGAAATTAAAACAAACGATTTCTCGCCTCTTAAAATAATTTGCCAATTTTAAACTCGTGTTTGTAATGTTTTAAGAGGCATATATAGGAATTCCATTAGTAAAACTGCAAATAGAAATCAATAAAGATGGTGTAAACTTATCCGAGCCAAAAATTTCGACTGTTTTATGTAAAATTCAAGGTTGTGATAAATAAAACAGACAACGGTGCCAAAAACCTAACGTTTAATAAACATTGAATCGCGAACTCAGCCTTGAACTTGAAAAGTTTATCAACCGATAGGATAACATAATTGTTGCGCAGTTCGTATTGTTTGAATTGTTCCTTGTTATAATTATCAGTTCGTAATTTAAGTGTAAATAAATATTTATTGTTTCTGTTTGATAATAATTTATTTTCTAGAATAAATCGAAGATAATTCGGTATTTATTTTGATTTAATGGGAGGGATTTCGAAGAGTATTTTTCTGAATTCCATAGATTAGGAAAAGTTTTTATCGCCGTCGTCTCGCCTATTATTATTATCATTATCGAACGATTGTGTTGAGAAATTGTCTTTTATTTGCTTGCCGAACAAATTTTACGAATGACAGACACACGCCTGTCCGATTATTTACGATTTGATGTTTAACGTGTATATAAACACTTAGTATACAATACGCGCGCCGATTTACGATCTTCGAAAGATAAAACACCACCATCAGAGGGGTTCCTCACAGCTTGCAATCGAATTGATTTGTCGCATCCTGGAAACTAAAAGAAAAAAAAAGCTACACGAACTAAAACGTGACATCCGCACGAATTGGCACAACAATTTATAGTTATTCGGCTTTAAGAACCGATATCGCACTTGGCGGTAACCGAATCGACATCAGCTTCGGTTTTATCCAGACGGGCGTTTTTCGGTGGTTTGCTGAACGGTAGAATGTTCGAGAGATTCGCTTTCTTTGAAAAATCTGTTTTATTGATCTTTATATTGATGCGAATTAGCAAGTTTAGTTTATGTTGGAAAATAATGTGGAACGTTCGCACCTCAGACCGCTAGTTTACCAATCGAGCGCCGAGGGGGGTCACCGCGGCCCCACCAGTTTACGTTGGCGAAGACAAAATTAATTTAAACGTTCAAAATGCACTCGAAACCGCCGACGTGCGTAGGTGGTGCTCATTTTAAACTTTTATCGGGAAAAGGCCGAATGTTGCGATAATTTTATTGTCATTTAATTCCAATGGCAGCGAAGATTATTTTTATCATAATTTTGCACGTGCCGAGGCCAGGCCGTATTTACTTTTATTGAACAAATTGATTTGAATGGGATTTTGATTTTTTATTATTTTTTGATTTCGTTGACCGACCAACAACTAACAAACGTCGGTTATATACAGGGTGTCCCGTAAATAGTGGTCCTTGTCACGGCTGTTCAGAATATCACAACTTGATTTACAAGGAAGGTTAGGCGGGTGGAAATCTTAAAAACATTTGAAAGTTTGCAGGATTGCAGCACTAGTCAACTAGCAACTAGTCCAGAGCCGCATTCCCGTTCGTGCTCTTACGCGGTTTAAGAAGGCGAAATATCCACCCTTGAAAATTGGAACTTTTTTGTATTTTTCTTTTAATCTATCGCCAACAAACGATATATTTTTGTAAATGGCTGTTCAAAACCTATATTATGATACAAAAAATAGAAATCCCTTCGAATTTTCACCCCTAATTTTTGCCATACTTAGGTACATTTTTACATCGGCAGACATATATATTCATATAAAGGACAGTTAAAACTGTAATTTGAAAAAAAAACAACGCGATGTATTTAGTTTTTTTACAGTGGGTGACATACTGAAAATTTATTTATTTGGAGGTAGGTCTGCCAGGTTTGCGAGACAGACCACAATAATTCTAAATAATTGATGTTTCTCTAAAGTCTATAATAATTTTTAAAAAAATATGCAGATAATGACCGAAAATTTTTAAAATATGTACTTTTTAGGAAATTATTCTAAAATTATGTATCTTTTATACAGAATAATTATTTGAATAATCACCATCTACTGTTTTTATGCCACAGAATTATAAATTTACTCTATTTTTAATTTAAAAAAAACTATTCGTGTGCCCTTAGGCATTGAAAATTTCCCTATTACAAACCATAAGCTAGATAAAAGTTTAACTGCATTTTTATGCGGCCGATAAAATACAAAGCAACTAATAAAACATGCGTACCGCCTACTTTCATAGCTTATCGGTGTGCGAATAAACAACTCAATGTTTTTAAAGTAAACGTGAGATTTCGTAGTATCCAATGCATTTATATATAGAATCCTGTCAAAAGTGCTTCAAATCTTTCGCGTTAATGGTAGTGCTTGTTTCAGTAGTTCGAATTTTAAATTACGGCGTCGTATTGTTCGTGTGTGCGAGTAGTGCTCGTTCGGTTAATAAGGCCTTTTTGCGTGTGAGTGCGCGAGTATTGTGTGTTGTGTTATCTCAAAGGATTACAAATAAAAAAGATTAATACGACGAGGAAAGGTAGAATCTTTCTTTGTCGACTAACTCTCTTTACACTTTATAAATACATGAACCTTAAAGGGGATAGTAGTCGCTCGAAATTGAATACTTATATATCGTTTTTTTATCATTGGTAACGACTTTAAAAAGTTTCTTGACGTTGTAAATGACGTATTTTTTATAATTATTTGATATTCTGTAATAAAAATTTATTGATCTTTTATGATAACAAAGATAAGTTTTTAGATATTTTCTTAAAATCTATGGGAAATTTATAACATATTTTTACATTTATAGAATCTGTATTGGTTCATCTAGGTGATAATATCGATAAAAATTTGAAACTTCCCTTTAGTAATCTCACAATTTTAATTTTTATAGACGTTTTATGATCACACGTAAGTAATTATAAAACGTCTATAAAAATTGAAATTGTGAGATTACTAAAGGGAAGTTTCAATTTTTATCGATATTATTACTTAGTTAAACCAATACAGATTCTATAAATGTAAAAATATGTTATAAATTCCCCATAGATTTTGAGAAAATATCTAAAAACTTATCTTAGTCGTTACCGACGATAAAAAAACGATATATAAGTAAAGCATATAAGCATCTACTATCCCCTTAAGCTCTAACACAAATTGTCTGAAAATCGAGCTTGGTTAGGCTCTTGGATAGGGACTCGGTTAGGGTCTTGGTTAGGACTTCCCTCGAACATTCAACGGTCCAATTTCGCGATTGAAATTTTACCTAACGTTGGTATAGGTATGTAATAATACAAGTTCGTAGTTAGTCAACGGAAAAATCTACGCTGGAAATTGACGATAAAGGGAAAACGATGACGAGAAAAAGGTAGAAAATACAAAGAAAAATTTAGAAGTTTCTAATTTTTTCTTATAGTCTTTACAGACAAGTGGCAGTCGCAGCGGCAGCAGTGTTAAGCTAAGAGTCCACTAGTCCGCATCGGACGCCCAGTACCATCCCTTAAAATTTTCACCCCTAATTCTTGTATCATAATATTTAATTGGACAGCCATTTACAAAAATATAGAGTTTGTTGGCGATAGCTCTTGTTGTTTCATATATAATAAGCAAAATCGAAGAAAGTTGCAATTTTCAAGGGTGGATTTTCTTTTCAATATAACGTCTCTGCAGATTCCACCTGTTGGAGGTGGGTAACCATCAAAGCCGTAGAGAAAACAAAATGTAAAACAGTTGGCCTAACGAAGGAGCGTTAATTTAAAAACAAATAAACGAACTTCTTACATAATTTTAACCATCTGTTCTTAATTTTAAAAAAATTCGGTCGATGTTCTCACGCTTATTAAATTTCTCAACTGCTCGGCCTTGCTTGAAAAATATTAAGAAGCGTACACCTACCTCGTCGTCTCTTTGTAAAAAAAATCGTATTTATTGCGCATTGTAAGACGTGCGTATAGATACGTATACATGACCTGGGTTAATCCGCAAGTGCATTGCGCTGCCATGATACCATTTTTTATGTAAATCGACCTTAGACGCAGTGCATATGGTTGGTAAGAACTTTTTGTATTTGACGTAAAAAATGCCGCTCGACACAGATTTCCCATGGTGAGTGTGTGTGTGTGTTGGTTATAACGCGCCGTATTTATACATCACATGTTTACACATCTAGACAGATAAAAAATTATATCCGGTAAAATGAGCTGGAATTGCTTTTTTTACGACTTCGAGTTTTATGTTATGTTCGTGTGCCATATGTGGCCTTGGCTTAAAAAAAAAATACGTAACAGTTTTGGCATTGTAACGACTTCCAAACTGTTTTTTTTTATGATTGCTATTTTAAATTTCTTTCTTTTGTTTTAGGTAAGTCGTTGCTTCTTCGTTCTCACTCATGTGCCAGAAAAATTCGGTAAGTCGTCGGAATTAAAAAAAACAAACAAAAAACAACGCGAGATACGGAAGGCTGTTTTTCTTGTTTTTTAATCGTTAACGACTGTATCAAAACAAATACTTAGGTCGCGGCGTTGCTCGTTAGAAGAGCGCGCGTTCTTTTATTTAGCGTCGTGTTTGTTGTCGTGATTTTATCGTTAATAATATTGCGAAAATAACACGGCCGTAATGGTGCACGATTTTATTCGCGTTTTGTTTTCGACAGTTATTATTTTCGATTGCGCACTTCAGTTTTTTTTCAAACTATTCTGATTAATGAGAACGCCGGATGTTTTATTAGAAAAGTCGCACTACCCCCGTCAGTTTCCGCGTCAACTTGAAAAGATCAAAGTAACGATCGTTAGTCGTCCCTAAATGGATATGTTCGGGGGGTGTAGTCGTGTTTTTTTATAATATTCGTAATCATTCTTCGTATTTCGGATTAATAATTGTGTTACGGGTTTTTTTTTTAATTGCGTATAATAACCGCCAACTATCGGCCGCTTAATACAACCACATCAATATTTTAGTAGCTAACCTCCGTACAACTCCGTTTTTCACTAACTACATGGTAGGATAAATACGTTATTTGATACAAACGTGCCCCGAATTATCTATGCACGCGGTTTTCGGAGACATTTGCTTACAGTTAAGCTACGAAACCGGAAGTCGGCCATTTCGACTCTACACGTCAATACATTGGAAATTATGTCGTTATATGCCTGCTCAAATTTCAAAACAATCGGTTCGTGGCCCGAGTCTCGTCGCCACCCGATATATCAGAAAATCGAGGGATTCCTAATTTTGAATGTCTTTTCGTGAAAAATACGCTTTCAGTTTAAACAAAATCAATCGATTTTATAAATAGTTTGCATTCTAGTTTCGTTTTTAAGACGAGCGTCTTTTTCGCTTGCCCGTTGCTCGTGGAAAAGTTCGGAAAATTTCATGTTTTTCCGCTAAAATTTGAAAAAGTTCACATAACAAAAGAATCGAAATAATATTTTATCACACGACCACTAATTTATACGCCCATGAATTAAAATTGAGAATTATCTTAAAAAAAATCATTATTTCGAACAGTTTCGAAAACATTCTACAAAAAAAAGAACGTCGTCCTTTTTCGAGAAACATTCTTTGTCGTCAAAAAGTTGTTTAGGTGTTTCGGGGTAATTTGAGAACAATCTGTATAGAAATAACGTCACGTGCTGCTTGTATCGGCTTGTATTTCTCAAATGCTTTTCGTTCGTACGAACGAGTTCCGTTACGAAAGCGCGTTCGCAAGTCGAATTTGTTCGTAAGTCGAACACGGGTGTACGAAGTTGAAAAATTGTTAATTCTAGTTAAAGAAGGCACTTTTAACTTGATTTGTTTTAGAATTTTTATTAAAAATCGCGAAAAAACTAGATAAGTATTAAATATAATTTTTAATCTTTGAAAAAGTACAATAGCTGGGCAATACAATATCGGAGCTGCTGATAGTGAGTGATAAATAATCGGAAGTTTGTGTTTTCCAAGGTGATAAGTTAATTTGGTACCTATTACCGGTGTAATTATGGAAAACGTCCAAGACCGTAAAGTTACGCTATAATTTTGTTCGTAACTTGATCGTACATATAAAAATCCTAGTTTATCTCTGTATGCTGTGGTGCTTGTAATGTTGAAGAGCATCCGTTTCGATGGTATCGAAATTCGACACACGTCGGCAGATCAAATTGACTTTCGCATTTGAAGTCTACCGTTTAAATTAACTACCTACCGATAAATGTCGTCTAGTCGAGTTACGTACATTCAGGTCACGATCCACGAAATATGTAAACCTTGAAATTGTACGTACGGTATGCGTTTTCGACTCTGATGAGCTTTAGGTAACTACACGACGAAGCTCGAATTTGTTCCGATTTCGTAAAAAAGGTTGCCGGACCTCTCGAAGTCATGTAAAATTATGTGTAGTTTTCCTCGCGCGTCAGTTGTTATTGTAAAAGCGCCTTTTTTCAATTATATTAATAGATTGTTGGGTACACCTTGTCTCCTTAAAATAAATGACTCGACGCATTTCGGTTTGATGTATCTTCGAACAACAATTTTTTTTTTTTAATTTAAGACGCTACTTTTTTCGAGCAGGTGCGTCGGCGCTTCGAAGACGTTCGTTTTTCATAATGCCCGACTTGTCGACTTGATTGAACGTTTCTGAACCGTACCGTGGAAAAAATTATTTTCCGCAGGAATGCGAATATCTCTGCTCGTGGCCGGAACAAAATGTTCCAAGCAACACCTGACACCTAGCAGCGACGCGACGAAAGTAAACTCGTAATTCTTGAAGTTTACCATGGATGTCGTCTCCTCGTTCTTTTCGGAGCGCGTTTCGATTTCGTTGGAAATTAACTTTCTAAACTCGGACGTCGTAACATTCCGTTTCGTAGTTTATGAATTTAAATTAGAACTTTATCGATCGCCATTAAACGGAACAATTATTTTTTTTACGACCACACCCGAGCACTCTATTATTTGCAATTTTTTTTAAAAGCGGTTTATGGTTCGGTTCAATTTTCTGAAACCGAAAAGGCAAACGAAATATCAAGGAAAACGACTTATGCGCACGTACACGTCGGTAAAAGTTTAAAAAAAAAAAAAACGAACGAGGAGACTGCGACCAAAATCATTAACTCTAAATTACATTAATCTGCGAAATTTAATAGTTGCGAATTTCGAATGGAAATATTCGAATTGTCACTTTAATTGGCCGTTAAGTATAATTTACGCGTGCGAAGTCTGTCCGCGAAATCGAATTTTTTAGTTAATAAAGCCTTTTGATAGGGCGAGTTATAAAAATTCGTGGATTTGGGCGAGATTTTTTCCTAGTAAGTATAGTTATTAATATTTTAATCGACTTGTTTCTGTCGGTTCGATCTTCTCGTTTTTAATTACTGCGATCGCGGTCGCGTTTCTTTGATTATCCGAGCGTTGCGATTTTTTGACGATTAGTTTTGACGTTTTTAGTTTGCTTTTTTTTGTCCCCCCTGTTGCTTTACCGCTTTACTTGCTTTCACGATCGACCGTCCGCTTTCAATTCTGGCGGTCTTGCGTTCGAATCCTGGCGCAGCCCGTGGAGTTCTGGTTTTTTTAGACTCGCGTATCTCGCAAAGTTTTTGCAGCATTGAGAATGTTTTAATCGGTGCGGGGAAAAAATACCTCTCGAGCGCCTCGAGTTATTTTTATGTGCTTCGCCTTATCGGAAATTCGCGACAAAAGCGCACACGGGTAATTTTTAAATCGTATATTTTGTGTAACGTTTCGAAGTTTCAGATCAAATGAAATCTCGACGTTTGCTTTACAAAAGTGGCATTCTATGAGATTCTTTGCCGCTTTTCAAACAAACGAGTTTCTCGCATCGGCATTCAAAATTCCAGTAATAGGAAATCCCATCGAGTCACGAGGCGTATTTTTATTTTTGGCGTTCTTTTGATGAACACCACCTACCTCTCTTTACGACTAATTGTTGTTATTTAATCGAGATTTCGCCTTTTCAAAGGCGAACACGCGAATAAGTCGCTCGGAATAGTATATTCTCAGGTGTGTCTAAGGTGGTACAGTCGTTAAAATGTGAAATGTCGGCGACGAGACTGTACCTACTCCGCAAAGAACCTGAAGAACTTGCACTCGAGTCAAGGCCAACTGCAATAGACCGTTCGCAGGTAACATTAAATTACTATTTCCTATCTCTATCGTCTCCTATTCTTTTGTGAATCCGTCTCTCTCCGGCCTTATTGTAGTAGTCGGAACTCTTTTCGCATCACGCCGTAATTACGCACTCTTAAGTAGTTTTTCTAGTCGTAAGATTCTTCTTTTCTTTGGAAGTTCGTTTCTTATGGAGTCGCACGGCGTTCAAATTACAAATTTCGATTTTTATGCGGTTCGCGACAACCCCCTCGCGCCAAACGATAAAGTAAAGTCCGTCTCCGGTCTCGTTCCGTCCATAAAACAACTTTGTGCTACAAGCTGGTTGTTATTTTTGTTTACTGATTTGGTTATTGGTCCCTGCTGAGCGAAAACTGGTAATGCCACTCGTTCGATATTTCTGTCTTGTCACGTGCCTTCACAAAAAGTCATATTTTATTCGAGAAATCTATTGCACACCGCTACCACGTGCTGAACAAAAGGAATCGGAAAACGAATTGCGAAACGCACAAAATTAGACGTAACTAATTGAAAGATTTTCGCGTCGAAGGGTGTCCGATATAAATAAACCAATTTAACGACGTCGGTCGCCATGAATTTCTTCATTTTTCGGTCGAATTGCCACGCTAATGACTGGTACGAAAACGTTTAAGTTTACGATTTAACTGTATTGTGGAGGTCAAGTGAAGCATTCGTGCATCGTAAAAAGATGGTCGACACTTTCGGCCGGCTTATCCAAAAAAATATATAAATATTGAATGAGTTTTTGAAAATAATTTCTTGAAAATTTCCGCGAGCAATTCGTCGCAATAATCGTTTTATTTATTCCCTGATGAAGGTGTACGGTGACGCAATAAAAAAATAATAATATTGTTCTATTTCTTCTCGTAACAAAAGTACTCGGGCGATTTTGATTTCGATTTCGATTTCGAAATATACAGAGTGAAGTATGGCTTTTCCGTATTGTAGGTCGGTTGTCAAATTTTTGAAAAGTTTAGTTTTTCAATCATAATTGTGATTATTTTAATCATTCATTAACGACCAATCATATTTCGAAAAATTTCAAATATCGACCGATGTCGGCAAAATTCAATTCTAATCAATTTATTTAAAAACGCTGCCAATTTTTGTTTAAATTTACTTTTACTCTCGGGATTTTTCTCAACTTTTACTCCGTACATTGACATAACTGGAACATGTTTCGTATAACTAATAATTTTATAAGTAAAAAATAAAATTTAACACCTGCATTGTTATCCTCGGCACATTTTATGGGCAATTTTTTGTGTGTATTTTAAAATATTCAGTGGGTGGTTGTTGTATGTATTGCAAATCGATTTAGCTTATGTATAATTTATGTACAGTCAAGTTCATATGTTGTGTTAGTTTTTATCGTAAAAGGCTCAAAAAAAAAAGATTACCGTTCGTTTTTATTTATTATCTGACGTGTCGCTTTTTATAATTCAAAAATAACTGCTACCCTTCATCTCGTCGCTCGTTGGCCTGCGATCACATCTCTCTGGATAAAACATATGAACTTGATTGTACGTATATCTTCTAAATGGTATAAAATTCGAGTTAAGCAACGGCACCAACGCGGCGTTGCTATTGGAGGACAGTTCGAGATTTTATCCGTAGTCCCCCAACAATTAAGGGCCCCAGGCCCCTCAATATTTTATTATTACTTAATAAATTATAAAATTACAAAATTTATGTAGGCACTTAATACGGCTCCTATCGAAAAATTAAAAAACTTGCGTGGGACCTTAAAAACGTTATCTACCCCGCTAGAATTACGAAACGTATTTGATAAATTCAATAAGTGTTGCAAAAATCTAACAAAAACAGCATAAACTTATGACAAAAATTGTAATAAAATTATAACTTTCGGGCACTTTAAACATTTATAGACAATGTACAATTTCAATGGTACCTTGGGGGTTTTGCTTAACGCTTCGCTGATCGTACTATCAACGTCTTCAGAAGTTTTACTTCGGAAATGTAATTTCTAAAAAAAACTGTGTTTAAAAAAGAATTGAAAAAGTATTTGCTATGATGTAAACTTTTTTTTTAAATTTAATTTAATTATAGGAGTAGTTGGCAGTCGCAGGTTGTATAATTATTAAGGGCGGCGATGATAGGCGGTCGTTTAGGAACGGTTTTAGCTGAAAAAAATAGAATAATAACAACAAAAGAAAACACATTTTTAATTTTTGGTATATACATCCCGTTTAATCTTAATGTCCTTTGATAGTTATTAGTGAAAGGAAAATTACTTGACGCCCTTTATTTATTTATTTTATTTGAACCCGGCCGCACTCCACTGCCTAAAGGCTAGCCGACAGGCCAACAAATTTTTTTAAGCGTTTGCTTAAATATTATTATATAATAATATCTTTCGATTGTGTTCTATTTTATTTTTTTGCACGTAACACATTTTGAAACGTCGAACGCGTTTCGTTTGCAACCAAAATCGCTCCCTTCGGCTAACTTTAAATTCGAAAAGAAAAATATCGCCGAAATTTCAATGTTTATCGAGAAGCTTTTTTTTAGCACTTTTGATTTTGATGCTTTTCTTCGTGTTTGGTTTATTTTAAGTGCGGCGACTGGGCGTGTTGTGTTGGTAAAAAGTTTGTAGGGGGTCGAAATGTGGATACGTGCTGTTACCTTAACGGTGAACGATCTAATTTTTGCGCCATTTAAAGAAAATGATCCTCCGACCTTCTCTTTTCAAAAGAATACTTTTGCGTTTCTTTGGAGGGCACTCAACTCGAGTTCTTTTTATTATCGAACAGAGGGCACTGGTTCATTCGTTCGATTTTAATCGATTGCGAAGTTTTTGGTGGCGTGAAAACAATTTCGTTTTTGTCATTATTGTCGATTCGTTCTGTTTCACAGTAAGTTGCGTAAAGGTGTTACGACTATTTCTTGAACCGTATAAAAATGTAATGCCTTACCTGCTCGCGGAATTTAAGCGAAACGCTCTCGCTCGTATTTAAATTAAAAGTCGACCTCTTTCTCTCTTCGTAACGAAATAGTCAGTCGCTCGCATATTTTATACAAAAACTGGAATCGTAGTACTGTTCTGCGGTTAGTTATGGCGTCGACAGGCAATGACCTTTATTTAAAGATAGAAACAAGACCAGGACAGCGAGAATGTAGTGAAGTAGAAGTGGTCGCGGATGGTTCTAATTTACTAAACCAGTTCTGTGACCATGTCAAGTGACGCTCTGCTGACTCCTGCACTTCACTTACTATCGTTACTAACTTGGAACTATGATGCAACCACACTTTAATTGGACTTCGGGATGCCATTAGAAAATATGGCTTTGGTTCGTTTCACGGTGCCCCGAGGAAATTTCAAGAAAACGTCCCGAGATAATGGACATTATAAGATCTATCGAAGCCGAAAGCTTTAGGATCGGAAACGTTCGGTATCGGCTCACGTGTGGCTTATTTCGTTACGTCATTGAAACACTTTTATTAAGTATTGTCGAGTTATTTCAAAAATTTTATACGTATAAGAGCCGTCGCACATAATAAAATATCTACTAGTATTACGCCACAACAAAACCCGTTCAAACCTAATCAAATCGGTTTACCGAAAAAATTTACACTTGTTTAATTTTATCACGCCGCTACGTCCTATATAGAAACACCTGTTGGTTCACCGGGACTGACCTATATTTTTAAAGGTCGCCTCAAAACCGAAAATTACATTACAGGGAAAACTTGTACGTTTTCGAGGTTCCTCGTCATCGTCATCAAAGTTCGTTAATCTAATAGCTGCCGAAATTCTTACCTATACCGCTAAAAAGGGTAGTTAATCGAATTAAAACCGTAACCGTTAATCTTTAAAAGACCGAAAACGTCCCGTAAAAAACATTTTTACAAACAAAAATCTTTCGTTACAAAACCAACCGGAAGCGTAACCGGCATAAAAGTGCCTCCATTAAAAAACTAGACGTAATAATAGGACAACCGACTTACGAGATTTCTTCTAATTAACGGTTTCCGTGAATTTCGGCCCGTTGTTTTGCACGCGGCCCCGAAATAAATTACCCCCTCGCTTCGCGCGCCGTACCTTCGGGTGGTTGTGCGTTAAATTCGAACCTTCCGCGTGGTGCGTTCTAATCTCGGTTTGTACATATAATTCGGGGGAAGCTGCATTTGTTCGAAACAGAACAGTGCGTTCGTTTCCGGCCTAAAATTGTCGTTACACTTGACGTGGATACGAAGCATGGGACATTGTACTACTAATAATAATAATAATATATAAGCTTCGAATGCGGCAAAGGAAGTAAGGGCAGTTGGGTATACGCCGATTCCGGTGGTCCGTTGTAACCGAGCAGTATAGGCAAAAAATTATGTAATTTTCTAGGATTCGATGCACCTGTTTTGTTGTGATGTTTGGATTAGATAAACCTAATTTAAATTTTAATGTCCGAACCACGCGGCAGTCTTTATACGAACAAATTACAATTTTCGTGTAATATTTTTTGGTCTGCGATCGATCGGTGCGCGTTTTAGATACGAGATTATGGGAGCTAATCTCTCGCATAATGTGGCGCAGTTAATTGTCGTTTTGTAATTTTTTTTATTTGAGAAACATTGTCGATTTCGGAATTTTTGGCGATAAGTTCGTTCGAGAACTTTCGTTCGATCTTATTAAGAGCGAAGTGCGTCCATGAGAATTTTTTTGTGACCTATTTATCAAGATGCTTCACTGTTCAAATACCCAAAACTTTTTTGCTCTTAGTCTTCTTATAAATTTTAACACCGTTATGTAATGTTCATGTTTAAAAATATCACTCACCTTTTTAATTATAGGTATTTTTGAAAACACCCAACCGGTTATCTGTTATTATCTGTTATTCAGATATATCTGGATCTTTGTTTTTTGATCAGAGGCCCAATTCTCAAATCGTTCGCTATCATAACGTACGCGAAAATGACGTCACAACAATGGGTTTCTATAGAAATTTGTTTGTTGTGACGTCATTTTCGCGTACGTTACGATAGCGAACGGTTTGAGAATTGGGCCCCAGGGGCTTAATTCTGGAATCGTTCGTTTACATAAAGTATGCGACAACAGATTTCTATAGAAACCCATTATTATGACGTCATATCCGTCGCATACGTTAGGAAAGTGAATGGTTTGAGATTTGGTCCTCAGGTCCAGTTGCTTATTTAAAACAAGGTATTTATTAACGTTTTTTGAATTTTTAATGCTTCTAAATATTTTAATTTTGTATTGTTATCGCATATGTGCATACGTACAATTAAAAAGATTAGTGATATTCTTAAACATGTACATTAATATAAACGAATATCACCAAATAAGTGCAAATAAAATTAAACTAGATATGTAGTATATCTTGGAAACGAGCTCGATTCAACGTGCGCTGGAAGGCCATTCGAGTGTCTGACTCTCTAGGCCACCGCAACCCCTTGCACATTTTCCTGGTGTAATTGTGAAATAAATTTCTGCAGGTTTGTTTTTGAAGCAACAATATTTGCTGTCGATCGAAAAACGTAAACGAACACCATACGTAGATAATACAAGGGATCTCAAAATTGATGCTTGTTCTCTTACAAAAGAGGGGTCGATTCGTCAAATAAATCTATTGCAAAATTGGAAAAAGAACAGTCGTATTTACAAGCCCGATTCTATTTGTCAAAAAAAGTTGCTTTTAACGAATGTCGCTGTTATCGAATCGATTATAAAATTTGCTAATAATATATTATAAAGTAGGTAAAACCAGGTACATAATTTTTATTGGGTTAATTTGAATTTGAACATAAAACATACCACAAACAAAAAGCAACACAGTTACAATCAGCAAATTAGTTATTTTCTTATTTTGTTTAAAATTAAGTTTTCTCTTATATTTCTTAATGTCGAAATGTTACCAATTGATAAATTTTCGTTTACCACCCAATCTATTAAAATATTTCAAATTTTATATTTGAATTCAAAGTTCTACGGAACTCGACGGCTTTTATTTTTAAAACCTCAGCAGTAACAATATTATTTTTAGTCCTTTCATTTAAAGACTAAGTACAGGGTTATCAGTAAATACTGTCACGCGTAAAAACACTTATAACTTTTCACAGAATTAACAAAACAACCCGTTTTATATACCATTCGAAAGAGCAGGAAATTCTGTACAACATACAATTTAAAAATACTCAAAATGGTTTCATTCGGCGGCGATACAGGCGTCCAATCGCTTCCGGAAATTCTTCAAAATTGCCGCGATCATTCCTGGCGTTATTTCATCCCAGGCCTTCTTCGGCGCGCGCTTCAGGGATTCGATGGACTTGTGCTTGGTTGCGCAGGCCGTCTCCTCCATGATGCCCCAAATTGCGAAGTCGAGCGGGTTCAAATCCGGCGAATTTGAGGGCCAAACGTTCTTCGTCCAGAATCCCGGGAGATTGGCTTCGCACCACTCCATGGTCTTCTCCGCACCGTGGGCCGAGGCCCAGTCCTGCTGGAGCCTCCAATCGACGTTTTCCGCGTTCTTTTCGGCCCAGGGGAGAACAGCGGCTTCTAGAATCAGCTCCCGATGCGTTTCCGCGTTGATCTTGACGCCTTTTGGGACAAAAACAAGCTTCGTTTTCCCCAATGCGGAAATGTCGCCCCACACCCGACGGACTTAGGGAAATTGGCGTTTTCGACCTTCACGACGCGTGGAGATCCTTATGGAAGCAATTCGCGCTGGTTCTGATAGTTTCGGTAGGGTTCCACCGTGAAAATCTTCTCGTCCGTGAAGAGATATCGCTGCAGGGCTTCGCCGCGGCTCATGGTCTTCATTCGTCGGCATTTTTCGAGTCGAGAGGCCTTGTGTTCTTCCGTCAGAGCTTGTCGTTTGATGAGCTTGTACGACTTGAGCCCCAGATCGTCCGTGACAAGCGTGAGCATCACGGTCCCGTAGCTGACGTCGTGTTCCTTGGCGAGTTTTGCGATGCTTCTCTTGGGATTGCGCTGGATCTTCTTCTTCACCTTGTTTTTCAGCTCCGGGGTCCTTGCCCTTCGTGGTCTTCCGCTTCGCTGACGGTCCTTTATCCCTCCTGTCTCTTGGAAACGCCGGACGACGCTGTGGACCTGTTTCCGATGGAGTTTGAGCATCTTTGAGATCTCCGAAATAGGTATTTCCCACTTGTGAAGGGAGACGATGGCGGCACGGTCGTCTTCTGATGCCATTTTTCCCGGAATATAGCAGAGAAATAGCAGAGAATACAGTGATTCTACATCAAAATAACGCGCAGAACACGAATAAATTAATTGCAAAAGTCGAAAAATGCGGAAAACCGAGAAAATTCGTCCGTTCGGTCGTGTGACTGTATTTACTGATAACCCTGTATATATATATATATATATATACATATATATATACATATAATGATTTTCAACATCCAGAACCAATAATGTTTTCTATTCGTTTTACTCTGCCTGCTTTTTCAAAACTTTGTGCAAAAAATTTTTGTCGATATTCCCCTTGTTATTCTTAATACGGAAAATTGTGCTTTTATTTTACTTTGTTCATTTTACAAATGTCGCTAACTTTTATTTTTTCGCGTAATTTAATTAATATTTCACCCTTTTCTTTCATACTTAATTGTTTTTTTCGTCATTTTAATAGGGCTAGGATAGGAAATTGTAACCGCTTGACGTTAGATCTGTTAAATGTTATATAGGTTGTAGTTACGAAAAAAAAAGAATTCAAAATAGTTGCTCTTATAGAGAGTTGTAAATAGAGGGATTGTTGCGTTTATAGTAGTTGCATTTGTCGAATTTTAGTGTACGTTAGCATTTTTTACTTATTTACTAATCACTCAACTGGCCTTCTAGCGCACTCTCGGCTGCGGGTTCGAAACCCCCGCTATAACCGTCGATGTTTGTGAATGTAAAAATTAAAATAGGTGCTGAATTTTAACGATTTGCGTGCTTGCGTCTTCTGAAATCGTGGGTAAGCACAAATAGAAATCGTCAAGAATCTACTTTCGGCATTATTGCGATCGCTACCCTGAATTTTTCAAAATTAGTTTAGAAGGCACGATCGACGCTCGCGATATTAACCACAGTTAAATCGAACATTTCTAAAACGCCCGTTTAAGTGCCTATGAATGTTGTATAGGTACCGACTCCTCGTTCCAAATTTAGTAGTATGCAAACAACCGTCACATTAAAATACCTTAATCATAGTGCACGCCGTCGTCTGCGTTGATTGTTGTCATAGTTGCTTATAGGGTCTGTGCAATCGATTTCAACTTACAACTAGAGGCGCTTGCGTCAGGGACTAATGAAATCCATTATGTAAGGTTTAGAACTTTACTATTTGCTGAAACTTTTTAAAATTGAAAAATAAAGTTGTGTTTTCGTTTTATATCTGTTAAAACTGCAATTAATTGTATTTTTCGTAAAGTAGCAAATGGTAGCAAATATACATTACAGTTACCATTAGTTCCTGACGCGAGCGACATCTGTTATTTCTTAAAGGTTGACAGGTCAGCTGTTTTATGCGATTGCACAGTCCTTATACGCAACTTATATACGACCTTATACGCAGACTGGACACGATTAAAAAACATCTCGAATGGTAACACCACGATAACAACAACAGCATCAAGATTAATCGCGATTCGAACGCATGCAAATCAAAATCTCAGGTGGGTAACTATTTAAAATTACTGGATCGTACGTAAATCGTGGATAACGACGAACACCCTTTGAACCTTTTCGTTGAATAGAAGGTTTACGACGACAAAAAACTCTTTTGTAAACCTTTTCACATACACAAAACTATACGTGACGCAATTCAGCGAAAATGCGCACAATCGATTTCTTTTATTTTCGTCCGTTCGAAAAAGAAAATGCTCGAAAATTTGTGCACGCATTACGGGCACGTTTGAAAAGAGCGACGACGGTACTTTAAAAAGTGGCGGACGATTACGAAGACCGAAAAAAAAAAGTTTAACGTACATATATATATACACATAGGTACCATTAATGCACTTTCGACCCGACACGCCATTAAAACGCGAAATTATCGTTTCGCAACCAACGTACAACTCGTGCTATCTCTTTTATTGTATCAGTACGAATAATGCTGTCGGAGATAATTATATCGCACATCGTTAAAATGACGATGAGAAAATGTCGAAATTACACAGGATGAAATTAATTTTTTTGTCCAATTTCAGTAAAACCACTAAATAACTATGACGAATCCTAGAAGCACGAGATTATTATAATTTTCGTTCTATTCGAAACGAAATTATAAAATTACAGTTTTTAAGGGGCTCCCGCTTTTTACGACCATCTTATATGTATATATATATATATATCCACTATATTATAGACGACGTTCCATCGACATGAGAGATAACGTGAGAAACATTTGCATGTATGTTATGTACGTACACGTGTACGTACATAATATAATAATTACACTTCTTGCTCTTATCCGAAACGTCGCCGTCGGCGGCGTGGCGTCTCCCAAAAACGATCGAATTCGTTGTTGACGGAAGCTCGAGCGACAAGACTCTTCACCCAGTAACCCTAAAATTGCACACGCAATTGCATTAATTTCGCACGAACGATGCCCTGTTATTAAGGACGTGCATATCGTATGACGACGTAAGTATTCCAAGCCTACCCCAATATCCTGCCAGTATTCATTAGGAAAGCTCAGGCGGTCATTCGTTTTGGGTCATGCGGCTTCAGGATTATCGCGTTAGGGTAGGTCAGATGTTTATATGGGTCGAACAGCTTTGGTTTCTAAATTTTTTTCCCCCATTAAATTTTGATTAATTGCACGGGCTTCGTTGCGGCCACGAGATCGCTTTAATTAAAATCGCTTTGGTTCTTCGGTTTTTGTTTTTTCTTTTGCGCGACACCGATTTGGGCGGCCGTTAAATCCGACCAGAACGAAAGACGACAATGTGCGTTTCGCGCCCGCGGACGCGGGATTTATAAGGAAAATCGTTGTTATTTTCACGAGACGGAGTTTACGAATACTTCGCGGGTTTAGTCACACGAATTTCGTTGCCAACTTCTCCTACGTGAAACTCGGAACACCTGGATTAATGTAGCCGAGCTCCCCTCCGTACGGGGCAGGGACGGGGTTTGCTGCTACGCAATCACGTGGCCGTATTTTTGCGCGGAGATGGGATGCGTTCGTTAACGATCATTTGAAGGTTTTTTTTTAATCGTAAAATAACGTATTAACTTTTTTGTACCGATTAAGTGGTCGCCAAAATGATCGTTCGAAACGTGACGTGGTCCGTGATTATCAAAATAAAAAGGGACGGTGGTTGTCGACCTTTGATCTAGGCAACGGGCGACATATCGGTCGAAACGCACCTACGTTTTTCCGATTTTGCACTTATTTCTTCCTTCGCGTTCAGTAGAAAACGATCTTAGAGTTGGCATTTCCAAATTGTGCGTCTACTCGTATTTTTCGGCGGAATGGAACAATTCGTCGTCGCCAGTTGTTCGTCGCGGCCATTTCATCGTCGATTGTCTTAAAAGGTTAGTGTAGATGAGGTCAGTTTAAATTAGCGCAGACAAGGAAACGTTCGGATCGCGAAAACGAGTTTCGAATTCGCATATCTTGCTTTTCGAAGGTCCATATGTACACTCTATTGGTTAATTCGCACATATTTCGCAGGCGTCACACACATAGTCGGCCAAAATGGAGCTTATTGGCCACGGACACTTGTCACTCATACCGTATTTTTGAGGTTACAGACTATTCTATCCATACTGTTTTTACATCAAGTTGAATATGCGTATTGTATCAAACAGTCGCTTATTTTAAACCCCAAGTGTCGCGATCGTTGGCTTTTGATTATCTAATTTGCAGGTGCCCTTCTTTAAGTTTCTACAGTTAATAATCGTTCGAATTAAGGAAACCTTGAATCTTTACTGCGTCGTTTTCAATTTCGGTTCGTTGATTTCTCCATTTTGTAAACAACATTTTTTTGACCGTAAACGTTCCGTGTTCGTTCACTTATACGTTCCAAAGTGAAACTCGTTCTACGTGTAAAAAAACCGTTTACGAATGCGTGTATCGGAAAATCGAATCGTTTATTAATATGCTTCGTGAGCAATATTTTTATTCTAATAATGGCATTTATTGCGCGACGAAATGTTCCACGAACTAAGCGACCCAACGACGAATAAGTGTAGTCCGATGTTTCGTCAAAATATAGGGTGTTCCCCCTAAAAAAAGTGTTTAAACGGAAACGATAGAAAGTGGACGAAATTTCATCCACAAAAACGGCTTAATTTTTTCTCCCATTTTCTTTGGATAACAAATTGCCGGGTCCTTTCCCAAGAATTCCAATATTATTATTACCTGACTCGCAGTGCCAAATCACTTCGTACCGTCCCGTCCCTGTACAATAGAGTACAAGCGTTAGAACATCTTTTTTTTGTTCACCACCTTGACGAGGTTCATTTCGGTATTGTGAAATACAAACGAAAACTAACAAAAAATTTCATTTCGATTTATTTCTTGGTCGTCGACGGTGCGCGGTGTTTTAAAAATCGAAATCATTTGTCGACGGTGACAACGGTTAAAAAAGTGACCTTTAAATCAAAAGGCCGATAATTACGACCTGATTTTGTTATTAAAAAAATTGGAAAAATTTAGTTGTTTATGTATACCTGCCTAAAGACCAAGCAAAACTACATTTAAACAAACCACCACGATTCTGACAGTATCTATAGGTTTTTGTGGATGAAATCTCATTTGCTTTCTATACCGTTTTCGTCTGACCACGTTTTAGGACATCCCGTATGTCTCGATTAAGTGCCATTTTATAATCTAACGTCGACAGCCAAGAAGAACGTATGTAATAAATAAAAATAAAATTGACTAAAACAATTGGCAACCAATTGCGGTTTAATGCAAAGTTCAGAACAGAAAAACAACTTCTCTTTTTAACTTATGCTAATTAATTTTCGACTTGGGTATATTAATAATTAATAACCATCGTGGCCCCGAATATAAACCACGATCAAGTTTTATAAATTACCATTATTTTTTTGTATTAATGGCTTTGGTCCGGCCAATTAGTCGGTCAATTTTTGGTTGAAATTTTCAAATTCGCAACGTCCGCGGTTTTAGCGGGATTCGAACCCGCAGCCGCGTAAGCGACGTGCCAATTTTTTTATAGATTATAGTTTTCTTTTCTCGTCTCGACCATGAAAAAATGTCTTCATCTGGCGATAAAATTATATGGTGTAGTGGATTTTCTTTGGCGCGCAGTCGTCCAATTCTTGAACTCCACCCCAAGCTGTTTTAAAAAACGACGATCCCCCGACGTTTACGGTTTAAAAAGGAGCAGAGGCAGGTGTGAATAGAACGCGGGAAATAATTAAATTTTTTTTTAATTGCCGATAACGAATCGGTGCCGTATTTTTTCTTCGATTTCCAACCGACCAATGTGTGACGTGACGTGACGTGACGTGCGCCATTTATACAGGAAGCTGCTGTAAAATTTTTGGTAACGCAATGTTTTGCTTTACCACCTTTCCGCAGGCCGTCGTCGTGGGAACAAAACGCTTTTAATTATTTAACGGATATCATCATCATCAGACGCGCGCATTTTTTATGATGGCCTATAATTCTATCGAAACCGTTCATCTTATCCGGGTAAAACTGGGTACGCCCGTCGCGTCGTCAGCTGCCCCCGAAGGTTCCTCGAGATTTTAAATGTGATAACGATCGTGTCCTCGTCCCAAATACCAAGTACACCTGGCCTCCAAAAGGGTTACGTTTGCATTATTTATCGAGAGAGACGTCGAAATTCGCCAAAGATACACATCGCGACCCGACAGCACGTGTTATTATCGATCTATAATAGGAAATTGTTGTTTTCGACCACATTGTGTCCTTGCAATTTGGGGAAAAACTTGTCAATAGACCCGAATCTACCTGCTCTATACATTTTTACAACCGGAGTATTCTTGGTGCGTTATCGTAGGTAACGGTGCCTATACAAATTTGTGGATTTTTTGTTCGCCCCCTCGCGTTTGTAGCCGTACGACCCTTTTTTACGGCCGCAGTTCCGCATAACGGTGAAGTTTATTGTAGTTTTATTTGCGTCCCATACCCGAAAGGACGAAATTTATTCAAACTCGGCCTACGAAATGTTTATCTTGCGATTAGGAAAAAATGAACGCGGTAATTTATATAAGTGTACATAAAACAAGTTAGGTTTACGTTTGTATTCAAAATAACAAACGTTAATTGTGACGTCGCGGCCGCCATTTTACCGGCGCCTTGCTCCATCGGAGCGCGACCGACTCGGCAGGTTGAAAACAAAAGTAGAATATGCAAGTTTAATGTCATTGTTACACTGTTCTCTACGATACAAAAATACGCTTTTTTTTAATCATTTATATATAAAACTATGTGGAAATCGTCTTGGGATGCGGGGGGGGGAGGGGAGGACTCTTTAAAATCGCGTTCGTATAACGCGAATAAAAACTCGGGATTTCGGGTTTGAAACCGTCTTGAACTTGATAATCAGATTACGGTTCGTATAGGAAAAACTTTTTCGAACGTTTAAAGTCCTTCGCGGCCGTGAGTTTGCAGAAATGTAATTTAAATAATCTGCCCGTCATGCTGGCATTAAAATATTCGACCGTGTATCTAAAAAGGTTATTAAATACAACTTATTTCGTCCAAAAAAGCGTCGCGAAATTACCGGGAAAATTAGTTCTCGTCGCCCGAAAACGGCACGTTTGCGTGGTGGCCTTTTTTTCGTCGAAATTGTATTCCGAACGAAACGGATCGCACCTGGTAGTTTATTCGGACGTATTATAGGCATTTCGAATTTAGATTGGCCGAGAACGATTAATTTTTTTATTCGTTGTGATTCTGAAGTGCAAGTTCAAAATTCTTTCGCTTTCAATTCGAGTGTTCGAGCGCAGGACGGACGTACGGACGGACGGAAGCACGCGCGATAATTTCGATAATGGAAGGACAAAACAATCAGTGTCGGCTGTACAGTGTTCGGTTTGGGCTATACGTTGCAGGGGGTCGATGCTTGAATTGTACGTCACGCGACGTTCAATTGTTACGAATACTTTATTATTATTCGACTGCATAGCGATTATGTGGTCCTTCGTCCGGGTTTTTTTTTCCGAGTCTAAAAAACAAGGTGCGTCTTGTACGTCGATAAATGCGCCATCGGAACGTCATTTTTTTTGGAAAGTATTCAGATATTTCACATCGCATTTAAAGGACCGTAACTTGTCACCATTCTAATTTTTTTTTCTTTCATTTTAAACCTCCACCGCAAAGTTTTGTATTAATGCTATTTAGAAAGTACGTTGTGATAATTTCCGCTTGTCGAGCGTTCAGTAAAATCATCTCGATTTAAACTCTCGGTTATTAATTACATTTGAACATCGAACGTTTTTTTTTATGTCCATTATTTTTATGAGAAACGCGTGTTTCTAGAGAAATTTCACTCGACAATTAGTGAAAACAAATAAAATACAGGGTGCGCCAAAAGTTCTGCAACTTTTAAAATTGCCTTATTGTCTCGAAAACTCAACGGATTTATGCGAAATTTGGTGTAAACAATGGAAACAACATGTAGTTTACACAATTACAACAAGTGTTCGAAATGGCCGCCTTCAGCTTCGATGCAGGCCTCCAAACGGGTCTTGAAATTTTTCGCGATTTTCGCAAGGGTCTTCTGGTCCAAATCGTCCCATGCTTTCTGTAGAGCGCACTTCAGGGACTCCACATTGGCGTGTTTTGTAGCGCACGCCTTGCTCTCCAAGATACTCCAAACCGAGAAATCGAGCGGATTCAAATCGGAGGAGTTTGAAGGCCAAAACGATTTGTCCCAAAACGCAGGATAAATCTCCGCACAGAGAGCCATCGTCGATTTTGATCCGTGGGACGGGGCCCAATCTTGTTGGAAGATCCAGTTGCCGTCCGGGAAGTGCTTCTGGGCGAAAGGAACCACTTCAGCCTTCAAAACAGCGTTCTGGTACACTTCGGAGTTGATCTTGACGCCTTTTTTCAGGAAGATCAGTTTCGTTTTGGCTTTCGCGGTGATTCCGGCCCAAACCATCACGGAATCCTTGCTGAAAGTGGCTTCTTTCGATGTTCACAGCTCGAGGAGTTCCTTTTGGTAGCAGTATGCGATCGTTCTGGCGATTATGGACGGGTTCCAGGTTGAAAAGCTTCTCATCTGAAAAGAGAATTTTCTGGCAACCTCGACTTGCGACCACGGCCAACATCCTCTTGCAGTTTTCAAGCCGTTTCTCCTTCATTTTGTCGATCAAAACGTGAGCAGCGATCTTCCTGTGAGAGACGAGCTTCAGATCTTCCTTCACAATCCGCCGCACGCTCCCATCGCCAATTTCCAGCTCTTTTGCCATCTTCCTAAGAGATCGTTCCGGATTTCGCTTCACTCGGCATCGAATTCGATTCTTCATAGCTTTTGTACGCACTTCGACGGGTCTTCCGCTTCGAGGACGATCTGCAACACTTCCAGTTTCCTTGTAACGCTTCAGGACCCGCGACACATCATGTTTCTTCAACTTCAGCGTTCTGGAAATTCGGCAATTCTTCCATCCCTGCTTATGTAACCAAACGACGGCGTGGCGAGCTTCTTCGGAGACAATGGCAAACTTCAAAAATGGAAGCGGATCGACTGGAATAACAGATAAACAGCATAAATACGTCTGTTCAAACGAAGAAAGCGCGAAAATTGACACACAACGAAGAAAAATCGACGAATTGAAAAAAGTTGCAGAACTTTTGGCGCACCCTGTACAATTAAGTTTAACGAACTATTTTAACGAGCGACGAAACGTTTCGTATTTAACGCGGAAACTCCCGAATGTCCGTTAAAACAATAGAATAAAACACCTCTACATTGCGGACGTCTCCGTATCGAGGACAATATATTATCTATTTTTTCTACAATTTTGGTTCGTCAACTTCTTGCTGCGTCATTCGAGAATATTTTCCTCTTCGGAATCATTGGCCGGGTTTTCGGTGAATAATCAGCAGCTTCCGATTGAAAACGATAACATTTCCACTTCCTACTGCGAAAAAAAAGAGTAGACGCAGTCGGCTGCCATAAGGAGAAGATCGCAGTGGTAATTCGTCTTGTCGAAGCATAACCGCTCGCTTCATTATCATCAGAATAATTTGAAGCAGATTCGTGATTATTACCAGTACGATCTTGGAAATATACGCGAGGGATGGGATGCGATGCAACAAACAAATGTATACAATTGATCGCCGATCGCCAATAGAGAGCGATATCGTCGGATTTTTCATTTGTGTTCTTTTGTTTCTCATTCGTTCCATCATCGATATCGTATCGTATCGTATCGACAACACGTCGTTCGTGAACCCTGGCCTGCAGTAGGCCTCTTATTTTTTCATCATCTTATACCGGTGGTGGTCTTCAAAGAACTGTTATCGAGGCCTTCTACGTCTTTTTTTTGAGATCAGCCGATCTTGTCAGCATTGTTTTCTTTACAAAGTCGCTATCGCTCAACCTCATTACACGGCCTGCTGATCTTAATCTTGCCGATCGCGATTGTTTTTTACCACATACGCTCGTTGAATTTCTGGCAGGTTCAAAAAAATTATACCGTCTTCGTCACAAACGGCTTAATATTAAAAGTACGGATACTTGTTTAGGTTCCTCAACCAATACTCATTAGAGTGTAACCATTATTTTTTCCACTACTATTGTTTTCCGTGACGCAGACAATGTCATTAATGCGACACAGCTGGAACAAAAATAGCAATACAAATAAACGTTCAATGTCAACGCCAAACGAATCTAGTCGACACCAAAGCACGAAAACGAATCCTCGCTTAACAAGTGATAAAATTTTAATTATACCCATCTAAGACGAGGCATCGTTAGCCCCCTCCATCCCCCTTTTCCTCGTTGGAAAAAGTTGGGTTATCGAGACATCAATTTACGAATTTCAAACTGGGGAATTTCGTCGCCGTTACGACTTTGGAACAAACGAAAATTCTTCGGAATGTCGCTTTATTCATATCCGATCGTTAATTAAGTCAATTTAGAGAATTCTCGGCTTACATATTTTCGTTTTAAAAGTAGGCATTTCGCTACGGAAAAATATGTATTGCCGCGTACGTAATTGCGTTTTAAAGAATGTTCGTCGATAAACGCGCGCGCGCTTTAAATTTCCATCGGATGGAAACGTCGATTTTTTGCGTGGTTCGGTTTAAAAAATGCCCGCATCGAATGTGTTGTTAAATGGGATTTTATGGAACTACTTTGATATTACAGGAGAACAAACGCCAAATAAATACTTTATTTAAATTGAAAAACAAAATAAAACAAGTAAATTGCAGTAAACTTTCTTGTACTCTCTTAAACGTGCTTATTTTCTGCTCTTTGTCCGTTCAACTGCAACATTTAACAAGATTATTATTGGCATTACATATATCGAAAAACAATGTGTTCTTTAGTCAGCTCGTTGCCTAAAATCAAAAAAATTTAATTCTGGTATCTAAATGATAATAATTTAAATTTTACTCGACGCACACCGGACTGGAACTGATTTCCTATAATATTGGAGGAGATGCGGAAAACACAGAAATAATCTATAAAGACTATATTTTTAATACCAATCGTGTGAATTTTCTTTATTTTTTGCAGTCTATTTAAAATAATCCATATTGAAGATTTTTCGTGGTCGTTCTGATGCTAATTTTGACCATTTATTCTCTTGTGCCTTTGCGAGCTTATGCTTGTATGCTTATGCTTTATGAGCTTTAAATAATATCTTTGGTGGTTGGAAAAATCTGAACGACTTTAGATATACTGTATCGTTATATCTAAAAAAAAAATGTTTTTCTTGTTAATACATCTATTAAAAAATAAATAAAGAGAGAAATTCAAGAGGGTGGGTGGTTCTGAGCAGGACATTTTCCTCTTTTTCTTTTTATTTATGTATTTTAAAAAGATACGTAATTTTTCTTCTGTATAAATAACTCTGGTTTTAAAATCTTATTTCGTTCATCACTATTACAGCCCTTTTGTCCTATGTCTATTAAGTCTTTAATTATAAAAATTAACCAATGATCTGTTGGGAGCCCGGGATTCTCCTAAAGCGACTGGTACTCCTCTAAATGATGCGAGGGTTTCTCAAATAAATTTAAAATATCTGACACCTAGACAAATTACGGTACTGTTAAACTACGAAATGAGGTGCTCATAATACCGTATTACGAAATGGGAACTGAGGTACATTTGTACCCCACTCGATATCACGAGGGTTAAAATCATTGTAACTAGAAAAGTATTGGGTCCATTTCCTTGGAGTGCGACTTTTGCAAAACAAAACAAAAATTTGTACAGTTTTGTACAACCTTTAGTTTTTTTTGTACCCTTCCAAATAGTCAGTTATCCAGGGAAATGCTGGAGTGCAAAAATTAAAAATGTTTTTTTTTTTATTGTAATAGTAAGAACTCATTTTGTACAGTTTTGGTACAACCTTTAAAACATTTGACCACCAAAATTCTCACTCTCGATGCATTTTAGAATGCTCAAAATGTATAGCCTTAAAAAACATTTTAAGAAGATAAATGTCCTTGTTTTTATATAAAAAATGACTTATATTTTGTATTTGTTTAAATAATGTTAAACAAATATTATTTCTTCCAGATTTGTGGTTTCTTGAATTGTTGATAAAATTAACAGATGAAATTTATATGTAATAAATAAATTGAAATTCAAATAACATATATTTATTAGAATTTCAAGAAACAGGTATAAAAATATATTTTTTAAATATGATGTATAAAAATATTGCGTAGTGTACTAATTCACAATTTGATTAATTCACAGTTTGTATAAAGACAAAAAATAGTTTTGACATTATTTTATCCCAACCATCCCAACGTAGCATATACATATTATATTATATCTAGCATGTGCCAAATATAACAATAATTAATCTGAATTTATACTAGGCTTACTTTAAAAGCAAGTAGGTATCTGTTAAAATAATGTTATGTAGAGGCGGCTATGTCGCGTTGTTTTTATTCTAAGTGCAATTATTATGGAAAATGTTTTATATGTGACAGTTAAAATTCGTTACTTATAATTGTGTAGAATACAGTCTTAATAAAATATATAAAAACGAGAAAAGACACAACAAATAAACTTTCGCATCTCATTGTTTATTGGAATTCTGGAATTGACTGATTTCGACTTATTATAATCGGTTCAATTTAATTTGACTTTTGAAACTGACGGCGTTTTTGTTCACGGCGTTTTAGCTACGGCCTTTTTATATATACTGTTATAAAATTGTGAATTAGTACACTACGCAATATTTTTATATATCATATTTAAAAAATGTATTTTTATACCTGTTTTTTGAAATTCTAATGTGAATAATTCAAATATGCTATTTGAATTTCAATTTATTTATTACCAACAGACCACAAATCTGGAAGAAATAATATTTGTTTAACATTATTTAAACAAATTCAAAATATAAGTCACTTTTTATATAAAAACAAGAACATTTATCTTCTTAAAATATTTTTTAAGGCTATTCATTTTGAGCGTTCTAAAATACATCGAGAGTGCGAGCTTTGGCGGTCATTTTTACGCATTTCCGGAAGGGTACAAAATTTGTACAAAACTGGACGAAATGAGTTCTTACTATTTATTACAAGAAACAAAAACGACATTTTTAACTTTTGCATTCCAGCATTTCCCTGGAGTGTGAACTTTGGCGGTCATTTTCACGTATTTCCGGGAGGGTACAAAATTTTTTAAAGGTTGTACAAAACTGTACAAAATGAGTTCTTATTACTATTACAAGAAAAAAAAACAACATTTTTAACTTTTACATTTCAGCATTTCCCTAGAGGGTGAAATTTCAATCTGCGATAACTGACTATTTGGAAGGGTACAAAAAAAACTAAAGGTTGTATAAAACTGTACAAAACTTGCACAAAATGATGGCATAATTTTTGTTTTGTTTTGCAAAAGTCGCACTCCAGGGAAATGGACCTAAAAGTATTGACGTGATCGAAGAAATCGTAAAGGATCATCTTATTCAGTTTTTGTTGTATAATATCCTATACGTGATATAATATATATAATATAGTGTGCATGAATTTCGAAACACACTATATATATATATATATATATATATATATATATATATATATATATATATATATATCTTTTAGATAGGTTAGATACTTTAAACAGAACGAACAAGACAGTAAAAGGGCGTCCACACGCTATATTTTTTGAGAATGTTATGTTTGATTTGTTTTAAACGTGTGTATGGCCTATCCAAACCTATATGCAATTTACGTCATCAAAAAAAAAGTTACTAGATTGTTTATTTGTAATTCGGTTTAAAATTCGGATAGTGTCATATTCTATAGATGATTTACTTACGCACATATTAGATGGCATAAAGAAAGACTACAATTTATTAGAACTGTCAAAATACGAGGCACGACGTGACAACACTGTGTGAAACGTCATCATCTAGTAACCTTTCATTGATGACGTGATTGCATATAGGTTTGGACGAAATGTAGTTCGCCAAAAATGTCACCGATCAGTGTCCACGAATCGGTCATCAAAACGTTGTGTGGTGCCGACAAAATTTTCCATAAAATTTCCGACATATCCGTAATCAATTCAGTTTTAAAACTCTTTCTCGCACGTAAAACGTACTTTTATCATTTTGCTACTACTGAACAAACGAAAACACTTAAAACGCTAACAAAGGTTGATAAGTCATTTCCTTGTCGAACAGTTGCACTAAACAATATATAAGTATGTATCGCTATAATTATGTGAGAAAATCGAGGAATCAAATCACGATTACTATTTCGGTAATCGACCAAGGGTCGAAGTTCAAAATCGGACCGGTTCGTGCAAACTTGAACGTACAATATCCAAATCTTTCCTCGTGGAAGTAAACAATTTGAAATCGTCGGCGTCGGCCCTCGAAAGAAAAAAGAAAAATGAACCGCTCGGCTCTCGTCGTCGTAATTTTTCTATAGTTAGTTATAAACAAAAAATCGCACAATGTGTGCCACATACATATTACTATCTATCTGTTTAGGCATAAATTATGGTAAGCAGTTTATTTATTCCGAAGCCTTGAATATAATAAGTCTGCGTTTGTATATAAAGATAGCACCGGTCGCACCGTCGTATCGGAATGACAACGAAATTGTTAAGCTTGGCCCGCCCGCGTCAATGTCGTAACGTTCTTGGCTTCGCGCGTATTATAAGCGTATTTTTGGCACAATTACGGTTCCAGTCAGTACAACATAATAATGATTATGTAAAATACGTTAACATTTCTATACTACTAATTCCGCGACTTTTATATAGATTTCCAAATTATACGCCCAAAAATAAAAAAGTCCTAATTTGTTTTTTTAAATAGTAATATGCAAAGTGGAATGTGAACGCACTGTTAATAATTCGCATTAAGTTTAAAACATCGAAACAAAAAGTAATCTTAATTATTTATTTCAAGGTCTTTGGAGCATTCATTAACCTTTTGAAAGCTAAAGGTTAGAAAGCACATTAGTCGAATCCGCTTGGCCCAAGTTTTTGTATCCCCGATTGTAGTACCGCGAGGCTGGGCCATTAATAAAGATTTTTTTTTACGTAGTATCCGAACGACTTAATCCTTCTGCGGACCCCGTCAAAGGCGTCCTACAACGACCGGGTAATAAAACGCACCCTCTTTCGTCCTTGGCCCACTGCAGGTGTAAGGGTAACAACCCCTTATTTTGTATTCTATGAGAACCTAGAGCTGCTCTACCTGTCTCGGTCTCGAATATAATCTGTAGGAAACGGGGCGGAATATTATTTAGATGATGAAGTTTGATAATGAATCTTTTGTTTTTGTACTGTCGCGCCGAAAGGGCAGGGTCGGCAGTATCTAAAATTTAAAACACGTAACGTTAAATTCGTATTATAAAATAATTAAGTTGAAATTCGATTGAAGTTGTTAAATATTAAGTTGGGGAAAAAGTTTCTTCGTATTTTAGTACGAAAATGAAACAAGTTTTTTTTATATTATAAATGAAGTTTATTAAACTAAATATGTGCCATTTTGTTCGACCACCTTTTGCCACTTTTGAGGTAAAATCATAATCCCATCACTATAAAATTTCTGTGATTTTTTAGCGAAAAATTGCGACAAGTGATTTTCACAGACCTCTTTTGAAATCAACTTTACACCATTAAGAGAGTTCTGTAGAGATCGAAATAAATGAAAATCTGATGGTGCAAGGTCAGGACTATATGGCGGATGCATCAAAATTTCCCAGCCAAACTCTCTCAATTTTTGACGGGTCGCAAAAGATGTGTGAGGTCTGGCTTTGTCGTGATGGAAGACAACGCCTTTCCTATTGATCAATTCTGGTCGCTTTCTCTCAATTGCTTGACGTAATCTTTCCAGTTGTTGACGATAGAGATTAGAATCAATTGTTTGACCGGGTAGGAGCAGCTCGTAATAAAGTATTATTTTGTAATCCCACCACACACACAACATCACTTTTCTTGGCGCCAATCCTGGTTTTGCCACCGTTTGCGGAGCTTCATTTTGCTTCGACCACGATCTTTTTCGTACATTATTATCGTACGTGATCCATTTTTCATCGCCCGTAATGAGCCGTCTCAGAAATGGTTCGATTTCGTTCCGTTTGAGCAATGAATCGCAGATGGAAACTCGATCCATTAAATTTTTCACTATCAAATCATGTGGCACCCAAACATCGATTTTTTTTTATATCCGGCGTTTTGCAAATGATTTAAAACTGTTTTGTGGTCGATTTTTAGTTCATTGCTAACATCATAACTACTAATATGCCGGTCTTGCTCAACTTTTCTCATGATTTCATCGACTTTTTCAATGATTGGCCGACCACAGCGAGGTGCATCTTTGATATCAAAATTTCCAGCTTGAAAACGCTTGAACCAACTTTGTGCAACGCGTACTGATACTGCATCATGTCCATAAATATCACAAATTTTTTTAGCAGCCTGAATCGCATTCTTCTCTTTTTTATAATAAAATTTCAAAATGTATCTAATTTCCTCTTTATTTTCACTCATTTTCAAAACGCAATAACTTTTGACTGAGCGAATAAATATCACAATTTTTTAGGTTAATTTGTTCTGTGAAATGTCAGCTTTCATTTGCATGTAAATATTACTAAATTCGATGAATAGTACCAGATTTATGCGATCTTAAAGCCATCTACCGCGAAAATACGAAGAAACTTTTTCCCCAACCTGATATTTGGGAGACGCGTTTGTACGCCCCTCCCCCCGCCGCCCCCAGACAATAAAGCCGAAAAATGTGAACGAGAAAAGAAAGGGTTTTCCGGGCGTTTGCCCAAAACCGAAAAGAGCAACGTTTTTAAGACTTTTCTCGTTTCGTCTTTCTGCGAAGTCGGTTTTAGGTGGCAAAATAGCTACTCCTGCGCACCCTCCATTTCCTCCATTCATTTCCATTTTTTTTTGCTATTTATTGTGTTCCTTCTAAATCGCTCCAAATCCTATTCGTTTCTTGCGGCCGACTCTGTAGATACTGAATTTCTCGTTGTTCGTAAAAGTCGAAATGTCGGCAGTTCAAAAATTTTAAACGTGACCGTCTCCTCTATCAACGATCGGATCGTGAATGTAAAACGTATTTCAGAAACACCATAAAATTCTCCGGGTGGCACATCTCTTTGTAATTTTCGACAAAATACGCCGTTTTTGGGGAAATCGTAAAAAAATAGTTTATAATCATGGAAATTCGTTTCCGCGACCCGTGCGCGTTCAATTTTTTTTTAAATCAATACTGATTAAAACGTGCCCTCGTAGTTCATTTCGCATCGATCGATCGAGCAGATTGAATCGAATAGATTTAAACACATACAGGGTGTAATAAAAGTAAGGAAACACGGTTGTCCCATTCGAACGGTTCGAGATATAAATTTGAATTTTTTTACGATATACTGGAAGACGATTTCGCATATTTCAGTCAGTTTTTGAGTAGGGTCATTGCATCTTGCAATACGTCGTTGGAAAGCTTATTTTTTCGCCTTTATAAGCATTCGAATTTTGTAATACGGTAGGTAACAATAAAAGTTTGAACGATGCTATGCCGACTAATCTATTGCACTCTCGAATCTAATACGGAGCCGTTGACCACATTTAAGAGCGCAATTGTTAATTTCGGTCGGAGGTTGCTAGATTTAAAGTGCAGTATTTTAGCATAATTCACACGTTTATTGCATCTTTTTTGTTATGCGACCCTGTAGAAAATTGTGATGGTTATAAAGACGAAAAAAATAAGCTTTCAAGAAAACTAATCAAAAAAAAATGCACGATGAAAAACGGACCGTGAAAAGAAAATTATTTTTTACTTCTAAAATATGCGAAATCATATCCCGTTAAATCGTACGAAATTTTAAATTTACATCCGAAACTGTTGTAACTCTTGCGGCATTTTCGTTCGACTCTGCGCTAATGCTGCAAGATAATTGCATCTTCGATATTGTGGCATGTTGAGTTAGAACGTAAACGTATGTATGACATTATTCCCTCTAACGTGGTTAGAGGGAATAAATGTTAGAATCAATTCGAGCATAGGTAATATTGACGGGCGAGATGGTCCTTCGAACGTGTCGATCGCGTTTCGCGAAGGACCCTTTTAGTGATTTTAAATCGCAAGGCATCCATTGCCTACTCAATAAACCCGACAAACCTTTGTGCGTCTATTTTATTTGTTATACCACCGATACCTATATCAAAATATACCGAGGGAACATCACTTACAGCTAATCATTTATGGTTGGTTGTCAAATAAAACGTGGAATTAAAAGAAAACGACAAGTTTGTTTTATTATTATTATTTATATTCGACAACATTTCCGGACGTTAAAGAATCGGTTTTCGTGGGAATTACAGCGCGCACAGTCAGGTTTTTTTCGATCAAATTTTCAAAGCGTCACTCCCACACGTAAATCCGTCAAAAGGCGGAATGTAATTTTCAAACGAAATGTGGGCGACTCTACGAATTGTGTAGTATTAGATAATTTTATACACATCGCAGCACTCGCGAGATGCCCGATAATAAAATAGAAGCAAAAGCGCACAGAATCTCGTATTATGTGCTCGAAGGTTATCAACATTTTCTCATGATGAGCAATCTAATTTCGTCTTGAATATCTTTCGGATAATTAAGCTCGCGAATTCCGATGCCTTAGTTCTAAACGTCGCGATCCCCAATGAATCGAACAATTAACGAAACGTCGTTAATTTGGTAGCACGAGCCGGAAACACGGGCAGGGGTACTCTTTTCCGTTTCAATTTGCACCTCCGAAAACCACCCTAATTGAAATTTACATTTAAACGTGCGAATTAGTCCGCGCGCGAATGGCGTTTTTTTAAATCTTAACGCGTTCGCATAAAATATTACTTTTATTACTGGAAACTAAATTATTCTGTAGTTTTTAGTGGGATATCCGCCATTAGCGGACCGTATCCGATTCAAGTTATATCTCGACGAAAAGGCAACCTTGCCTTTTTTTTTAAAGTTCCCGAGGGTTTCCGGCATGTTAATTTCGGAGAGTAGTTCTTAACTACTTCTCGGTTTTGTTATTTTCACGGTTTGTCAGTCATTCCGAGTTACTAATTTCCATACGGTGAGAGAGCGCTAAATAGCTCCTCCGACTATCCTAAATGTTGAGTTCGAGGTTAATCTCGTACCCGCATGTTTAACGTCTCGCGCACTTTATTATGTAAATATAATTAATTTGACCGCGAGCAATTATGTGTTTGTGGACGGGGACGTTGAATGCCGCCTCCATCTTGGTTTATCGACTTTGATCGATGTAAGCTTATTGTGGAATTAAAGCTCGCCTTAATACAACGTCAGCGAGGTATTAAATGATCGTTATCAATGGGCAACACGATGCGTATAGAAAAACGTTCTTTTCAAGAGAGAAAAACGTGCTGGCAACATTTTACATACAATAAGTCACGTATTCTGAAATAGAAGCCAGACACGATCGTCTTTGTTTCATTGTATGGCGATTGTGGAAATTGTAGTAAGTTCTGTTTGGAACGTTACCTTATCTGTCAAAAGATTATTCACGAGGTTCACACCTGGCCGTGGTTTTGGACGATCGCCAAACACTCCACGACTCCGGTTCGCGTTCGGGACATTTTCGGTCTCGCATATACAGTTTCTATCGCGTTTCGTTAATTTTTTTCCTACACGTCTGTATCGGTCTCGCTCTTGGTTGAGAATCGGAGATATTTGGTGCGTACAACATTGGACCGACGATGCTACCTTGTGGAACGCCGCCAAATTTTGCCAAATCGTGCGCGTTTGAACACCTGCAAAGATCATTACGTGGACGTGTTATGGAAGAAACAAGTCGAATACGGCGCCAGTTCGGAGTAGTTCAAATTCTTCCAAACGATTTGTCTTCAAATCGCCGTCAAAACGGTGAACGTTTAGATTTATTTATAACGACCGTGGCGCTAAAAGACACCCCCAAGTGGATTTTTGATTGCAAAAGTCCAAAAAGTAAAAGATCGAAAGCAAAACTTCAGTTTTAACGTTTCGATGTTAAAAATTATGCCCCGCCACAACGTTCGATCGTTGTTTTTATTGATCGACTGCCGAATTACTTTTGCTCGACAAAAATCTGAATTGAACAATCAAATTTATTCGTCGAAAATTATGCGAGTATCGTCCGCGCGTTTTTGAAATGTGTTTTTTCGGCGGAAGAACCGTTTGTGATTGCGGCGATTCATTTTTTTCGCGAAACCAAAAAGCCGAAGGCCAAAAGTCGGGCCAAAAATCGATTAGTTAAGTTGTGCGGCGAGGAAAATTTTCAGAAAATCGGGAACGGCCCGCGGAATAATGATGTTTCGAACGTCGAAGTTCGATCGTTCGTTTTTCAATTGTCGCATTTAAAATCCACACCGTAATTTCATTCAAGAGGAAAAATTTTATCGCCGCCGATGCGATAAAACAATCGTTAAGCCGAAGTTCAATAGGAATTCGAAGAGGAAATATTTTTGAAATTAATCTTAATCTCTCGGTCTCTTTCTTAATCGGCAAAAATCAAGTTTAGTAAGTATTTAGTTGTCGACAATTTAAATATTATGTCGTTTGTCGGTCGCCATCGATACTTTGGATAACTGCAGATTTTAGAAATTTGCAATTTAATCGGTTTTCGGGAAACCAGTTTATTTTATATAGGTTCTGTTGATTCCGCGACGTTCGAAAATTTTGTTTGTATCAATAGATACTTAATTCGTGTGTTATCGCTCTCGAAATGTTGGTTTAATGCAATATCGACACTTGTCGTTTTATCGCTTTAATTGGTGTCGACACGTAATCGGATCGATTACATATTTAAAACGTTATTTTTAGTTGTTATTTTTTTTAATCGTGATCGAGCTATGTTGTTGTTCAAAATTTGAGCAGTGCTTTTTAAATTGTTTAATACACGACGCGATAATCACTGACGTGTCCCCTCTTAAACGAAGGTAATTTGGGAGGAGTTATATAGTAATATTTCAATCAAACCCTGATCTACAACACTTCGACTTAAATTGAGGCAACCCGACGATAAAACGTTCTGTTTCGAATCCATTCGTTCGCCCATTTTACCGTGTTTTTAATTCACAATTACGTATTTGGCAATGGCGAGGTTATTTGTAGGTTATCTTCGTTCGACGTGCAATTTCTAAAGGGAGAGCGAAAAGCTCGGAAAAACGGGCCGTTTCCAAAACTCGTAAAAAAAAATTAATTTTCAGTATGTTATTTAGTTTTATTATTATCGAAATTAAATCCAGATCATCGTTTCGCACGATTTCAACTCTTTCAAAGCTCAAGTAAGTTGTAATCGGCGAGTGGAAAAAGGGCCGTTCGGTTATCCGGCAAGATCCAAATATCAAAACCAAGATTAGAGTTCGTTTTCCCAACAAAACATATTGTCATGTATTTTACGTATCTTTGCCCGCAATCAAAACCGAACGATAAAAAATAATATCGTTTTAGATAATTCTAGATATTAAACCGCCTGACACACTACTCGCTCCCCCGAAGTCCCGTTTTCGAGCGAACTTTTCACCGAAAAAACATTTCTCCGCGTGCAAAGTTCTCGTAAAGTAACTGTGTGTGCGTATGGGTTGTTCGATTCGCGGAAAACCCGAATAAATTTGACGATTTCGAATTGAGCAAGATCCGTCGCGAGTAACCGAGACGTTTTTCACGGAAAGGACCTCCTCCTCCTCCTCCGAACGACGGGACGGACCCATGCTGTGTGCGCGTCCCATAAAATTCGTTTCGTCTCGTCTATCGAGTTTATAAACCCTCTAATTTATTACAAAACGCATTTCGTGGGGAGGGAAATCATCGATGAGAAATAAAAACGTTCCGAGTTCTCTCTGCGATTTACACAATAAATAATAATAATAATAAAAAAAATGGATTGTAGACGGGTTTTCGTGTGGCCGGAGAACGTAAGATGGCCCTGACAGTGGAATTGAGCGCCAGGTAAATGTATTGGAATGTTCGAGGGGGGACAAGGTAACAACCTGTTGTGACGTCACGGCTGCCATTAGCAACCTCTCCTCGCCGAAGAGCAACATTAGTGCTAGTGGCCGACCGACTCAGAGTCGAGCGTTTACTAGTTTAGTGCTACTTTCATTTATTGCTGGGCCTACTTACATATTTTAAACGCCACGTGCTCTCGGAAAGCCCTCGTACGCGAAAAAAACTTTATTTTCCGGAATTCGGCGGTTCGTTTTCGTGGTTATTTTATTCGATTTATTTGTTCGAAGGGAGAGTTTCGTCGTGGAATATTGCGTCGTCGTGTTTTTTAGTGCGCGAGTTCTGCTCGGAGCCGTTGAAACTTGGTGTACGTCCGCAACGTCCAGCTTAGAGATTTCAACGTCGGCGTAGACGATGAACCGGAATTCTTCGAGTGAGCCCTTCGTTGTTGTGCGACGTGTTTTGAATCTGAAGTAGTAGTAACCTATTGTGTGTGTGGTGACCGATTCTTTCGTTTTCTCGATGCGAGATGAAGCGTAGATGGTCCGGCCTACAGGCCGTAAGAATAACACCGGAGGAAAGCAGTTCCGAAGTGACGTCCTCGTCGGCAGTTCTTGTGATGAGCCCCGCAAACTCTTTGGCTTCGACCGATATTGGCGATGTCGATTTGGAATTTTGGGATTTAGACTTGAACGCCCAAAATCATGCTCGCAATTTGACAATAGTGCAGAATTGCTTTGGACTTCCCGGCCAAACTGTTATCGCAAACACGCACCACATTATTAAATCAGAAACTAGCCCCATGTCAGGTAGGATTTTTTTGCGCTTAGCTGTAGGTACCTAATTTCGGTACGAACCACCCGTATTAATCTTGATTGTCTTCGAGTTACTGTCGATTATGTGTAAAACTGTGGGATGGGACGTGGGACGGTCTTTTAATCGATTTCGATATTAACCGACACTTACGACGACGCCGTATATTTTATAACGTGGTGCAACAATTTATTTGTTCTTTTTATGTAACCCGTTGTGCCTCGCGAAGAAGCAATGTAGACGGACGACGGGCGTGCTTAAAAAAATCGTGTCGAGTAAAGACCCCAACCGTAAACGAAGTTTTAAATAAAAACCAAGTCCTTTCGCGAATCGACAAAAAGAAATTGTTTCGTGACTTAACAATCAAACTTATCCGGAGAAAATTATCCGGTGACGAATCGTCCGGCTGTGTTGGTCGTTGACGATTAACATTTTTTTGCGAGCGTTCGCATTCTCGGCAGCGATAGATTTTTATTTTATTTTCGCAACAGAAATTATAACCTCATTTCTGTTATTAATCGTCTTCCCAGCAAGTTGGGTATTTGCCGACGAATCATCCACTTTCGAATTGCATATTTTATTGCCTACGAACAAGCACTTTTGTTACGCAATTGAAACTGTCGATAATTGTCCCACATTTCGATTCCGTTTCTTTCCCTGAATTTTGCGTAGACTCGACCGACGACGAATTGATGATTTTGGGATTGTGGATTTTTTTGAAATCGACGTGGCGGATATCTACCAATTAGAAATGGCGCTTTTGTTGGATGTTGGGGGGGTGAAGGTGGCGCCAAGTTGTGCGCTATCAACAACGTGCCAAACCCGGCACTTCGCTTTTCGAACTGTTCACGTCGACTATTTTTTGTTTTGTTAAGCGCGGACTAAACAAAATCAACATCAGAACTATATAAGGAAAGGATTGGGAATGTTTGCTTTGAATGGCTAAACGTGTTGATATTGCGTTTGAATTCAAAACCGTGAAAAAAGAAGATAATCTTCGCGTTTGTTCTATTCATTCCTTCTTCGTTCTTTTATGTACATCGGTAAGAAAGCTCGTGTTATTTAAAAAAATTATAAGCATTCGTCCCCATATGTGGTATAATTGAAATTTAATTCACGTGAATGTAAATGAAAAATTGATCTCCAGAAAAGGAGTTGCATTGATTCTTGCGTTCGGCCAGTTTGGACCAATGCTTGTCCAAGAACGGTTTGACAAAATATTCCGATTTTCGTGCAACCGCAATGCAACAAACAGTTTAACCTTTGAAAACAATCGAAACCACTCCTCCGACAGTTTTCTTTATAGGTTGTTGTCGTGGTCGCCAATGTTATTATCGATACGATCTTCGATCTACTGTTGTTTTGCCTTACAATCAATGTTTTCCTTCGCCGTTGATAACGATTTGATGTATCTCCAATTGTAAGTGTTTTCAATGACGCTATTAATAACTTTCTATATTTGGAATGTTTTTTTCCGTTAATCCTCGGGCGATGTTGATTAACGATAACATGGGCGTACGCTAAATTTTATGTATATGTACGTTCGCACTTGAAATGGTATTTCGCGTCGATTTCGTAATTTCGACGCGTTTATTGGAATTGTCGATGCATTCGCTTTTTAGTCCGAGAAAGTATTTTTGTTCTCCGTTCGCGTTGTTGTGCAATCTTGGTCTTGACTGGAAAGTGACACCGATATTTAGTAAGTAGGACGTGGCGGCGTTGCTATTACGCTATCTCCGTCCAAGGTTAGTTTCTAGAAATGCATTTTGAAAATTAACGCAACCCAAGGATTAATAGGTCAACCGAGCAATTTCGTAAAAATACGAATGGATTTCGAACGGTTTTAGAACAAAATAATGAATTGGTTCTCAATGTCAAAATTATTATCGGCCGATAAAATTAGAAGCCATCCTTGATAACAACATCCACAAGCTCTAATTTCCACAACTTGATGCAACTGAAACACGTGGTACGAGTTCTGAGAATGCTTGTGGTGAGTAGCGTATCAGGTATAGAATAGTAGTTAATGACGGTCTGTTTTCGTGGTCATCAGCATAATTATCACCAACTGACACGAAACAATTTTTTTTAACACAATGCCATGTCAATATTTACAAAACAATGCCATAGACCTTTAGTTGGACGATGTCGTAATTTATACATCTGAAATATTATGTCGCAATTTTTTCTGGCGCTTTAAACAAATTATTGTAGGTGTACTTATTGTCGCGCGTTTTTGTAAAATACAATTGAAGACAATTGTGTAGGTAGGTACGTACCTACTATACGTAGTTGTTATCGAAAGTTAAACGAAAAAGTCGTAGTAGGATAATAAAAAATCGTTATTATTTCGAATGTTTGGTTATTCGTTTTTATTTGAAACCGTGAAGACGTTAATTCGCATTTATCAGTTGGTTTTGGAGCGACGAGGTTGGACTTTTTTCCCCGATTTAAAAATTTTCTTGGACGAGGAGCTCCATGGGTGTTAGTTACATCTTGATTCTCGATAACGGTTCTTCAACAAATTTATCGTAAGACGAATTTGTGGTACAACAAAACTGTTTAGCGAGGGTCTGGACCTAATTCTAAAGGATAAAAGCCCATTAGCGCGATAGATACTACTTGCTTATCTTTTTTTTATCAACTAACAAAATCAAAGTTAAAGCGGCACCACCTACATAAAACGTTTGTAGCATCTAGTGGATATAAAGCCGGATCCAGACCATACGAATTGGCGTTTAGGGGAACATTTAGTTAGAGGGGGCTGGAAAAATCAGCTTCCACCATCTTTCCGCTAGTAACGCCACAATAGTATTTTTCTAATTATTTTAATTAATATCAAACGGTTTAATCGTAAGATGGCGCGATTTTGACATCGACTATTTAAATGTTAATTCCTGTTTTCTCGTACTAAATAGTTTCTACAGAGTGCGCTTTTTCATTGATGCATTGGCATCTAATTTAATTATGTTTACGTTGTAAACTTTGCTACCGTTTCTAGGATATAAAGTTACAGAATATAAAGAATGGGCGTTTTGATGAGAGACACAAAAATAATGAAATGCAAGTTAACAAGTTTAAAAAAATTATTTAACTTGCAACCAGAAAAGTTACCAAGTTATGGAAGCGGAAAATTCAAGATATTTCTCTTCAAGAATGTCACAATTGGATTGATTGATCAGTCTTGATTTTTAAAATTTATTTTTTGTGTAATATGCGGGAGAAGTGCCATTATTAATACAAAATAAAAATTGTAACAATAGGAAATCCAATATTACTGATATATGCACATATGTAATTACTTATGTATATATAACAGAATAATACTTATATAGCATGCCATTAATTGCATTAAAAGTTAAATAGTTACAGTTTCGTTCTTAAATACATGTAGCTATACGTTATTCACGATAGGTTCCAATACATGCAGCCATGCATAAAGAGTTACTAAATTGTATATTTGTAATATTCAGATTAAAGTTTTCAACATGGCACTCCGATGTCTACCGATGATTTACCTGCACACATATGACATGGCAAAATAGACTAAAATCTATTAGTACTGTAAAAATACGAGGTTTTATTGATGACGTATTGGGACCTATCGCGAATAACGTATGTATACATATCTACTTATTTATGGGAAATGTCCGCCGCATTCTCAGCATTTCTCAGTAATTCACAGAAATCATAAACAAAACAACACGTCGAAATGCAAAATAATTATGCTTACTTCCGAAAAACAAACCGAATGAGATTTCTATCTTTTATAGAATGAAAACTTGTAAATAAATAAAACTGTAGGTATGGCAAATGTACCTACATACATACTTAATTTTAATTGTAATTTTGAAATTAGACCTTTTTATACAATATTATAAATGGTTGGAATTTCACTATTTAGAGTATAAGAAAATACAGGAGTTCAATTTTGATTTTAGTTTAAGATTTCGTAATAAGAATTACGAGTTCATTTTCCGTATAGGTATGTTGAATCTAAATATTTCCCAACGAAATATGCCGCCTATGCAGTTTGATGTTTGTTTATCAAATAAAAAAATACCACTAGTTTTTTACAGCACCATCTATTCAATAATAGTTGGACAATTTTGTTAGACAGATTCTACGAAATCAAGTAGGTATCTGTAAGATAGTTTTATACTTGAAAATGATGATTTTTCAAGAAACGGTTTACGAATTCTAGCAACAATTACACCCTGTACTTTCGTATACGTATTCACTGAACCTCTTCTAGTTGCTCCTTATAATATTTTAGTCATATAGTAGCTAAATATCTTATAATTTGAAGTATTCGGAAGCACGTGTACAACTTAGCAAAACTCTTCCTTTAACTTTTTTAGGATAAAAATATAAGGAGCAACTAGCTAATTGAATTAGTATTTATTATCAATAAAATTTAATAGTTTTTTAGTATCGTTTCCTGAAGTGAATCTACCATAGCGACATCTGTTGATTCTCGCTTATCGAACCCCCCCTCTTAACCAATGAGATCTTGATCGGCATTGGTTGTTGGTAAGATAGATGTTCGTTTAGTCCGGATTCACCTTCATAGGCAGCAACTTAAAGATAGCAACGCTTGAGCGTCTCAAACGAACAGATGTTCATTTCGAAGGAAACGTTCTTCTCGTGCTTTTGAAAATGTCTCGGATGGCTTTAGGTGTTCGTATTTATTGTTGCACATTTTTGACCAACGTTTTACACCATCTATTCTGTAATTAGACGCAGTTCGTTTTTTACATATTACATATTAAATAAAACGACAGAAATAAATATAGGTAGGTAAAAATTAACTTCGATAAATAAGTATCGATAGAAAGTATTTCTAAGGCTTCGAATTTCAATTAAAAAATTTAGGATTATATATATATATATATATATATATTACGTAAAAATAAAATCCCGGCTTATGTGTGTATGCGCGACAAGCTTATTAATTAGATTAATCGATTATCGAAAGAGAAATTCGGGCGATCAAAGTGGCGTATTCGGGGCTCCTTTTAGTGACGGCTGAATGGTCAAAAACTGCATTCGAAACTCTCCGTTGTTTCCTTTGTTCGTCATTTTCACGGCGACGTTCGCGCTTTAATTTTACGTCCGACAACGTTGTCAAAATTTACTACAATATTTTAGCGTCGGTTCGCGCCTGATAACGGTATTAGTTAACATTGTTTTTTAAACTACGTACTTAAATGCACAAGTGGAAATCGAGCTTAAGGCTAAACCCATAATAAAGCAAAGCGGCGAAGAATTTTTATTTGAAACGCGTTCATTTGTTTCGGGAATTTCCTTGTTTGTTTTTGTCGTTTTGTTCTCCATTTTCATCGCCGTTTAGCCTAATAAAGGACGTTCGCGTTTATTCGATCTATTTTTGGCGTTCATCGTTCATCACAGACATACTTGTGACCTATTACGAAATTAAAACGCGTGAAAAATAACGTGACGCAAGCGTGCAGGTACTTTATATATTTTGGAGGCCACTGTTACTTACTAATTTTAGTTCAATAAACTTTATTTGCTCGATAATGAATAATTTTAGCGCGTCCATTATAATATTGCCAGTAAAACGTAGGGAGTCGAGTCCGATTGGGAGGCGGACGGACGCCTTTCAAAACAACTGCCAAACTATTTCATTTGTCGTTACTTGTTTTTTGTTTTTTTTTTTAAAAAAAGCAAATTTATTTTTCGCCCATAAAAAAAGAGATTATAATATTATCCTATTGCTTTATCTAGCAAAAGTAAATGTTAATTTCGTGCGCGTTACCTCAATTTCCCTTTCCACCGCTCGTAATTTCTATTAAAATTTCAAATGCCTAACATTATATTAGCATATATGAGGGTTCTAATTGCCTATAATGCAGATGGCATTTAAGCGACGTGGATCTAGACAAGGACAAACGGGTCATGGGGGATTTGTAAATTTAGAATTTCAGGGTTACAGGAACAACAGCTGTGCTCTTCCCAGATTTTTAGCAGGTGCACGTTTAAATAAACCTTTATTGCAAGTGAATAGCCAAACGAAAACTTAGTTCTCAAAAAAAAAATGGCAAACGTCTGGGTAATTAATAATAACGCGTACCCACCTACCTATCTAAAAAAAATCTAACCTCGTTGGAAATTTTATTGATGCTCCGCAATTGATTTATGCAGGTACGCTTAACTACTTTACCGATCCATTTCCTGTTTGTTCTTTAACCTTTACTGCTGCTCCAAAAACAAAAATAACATTTCGACATCGTGCAAAAGTGTATCGCGATTTATATTGGCACCGAGATTACGGCGTTTATATAGATCGTGGGATGCTTATAATAAAAATACGGACATTTGGCGGTGTTTTAACGCTGCACTTTTGGGGTGCTTTTGGAGGAGACTTTTGCCGAAAGAACCGTCCAGGATCGGTCGGAGTTGTTTCTTTTTGTAAATTGCGGTGTTATTCGAAAGATTTTGCTGCTGCAAGAAACTCGATTTAAAAATAGATTGGGCACGGATTGTTCGGTATTTTTTTGTATTATTATGTATTTCGCGATATGTTGGAGCCGATCGACATACCTATTTGGCTAGAATACGATAGAATAGTGTTTAATCGTTTAGTGAACATCTGCCGCTTGACGAGAACGAATCGTCAAAAACCACGCGCAAAGAAGTGATAGTATTATACACTGGTTCACATAAGTATAGGTCCACCTTGAATTTTCATAAAAAAAACATATTTTTAGTATATTGTAAATGGACGACGATAGTGTATTCGTACAAATATCAAATAAAACGCATAATACCAGAAGAAAAATTTATTGTTTAACTAAAAAAAGAAAATAACCAAAATATCCAAAATGCCATCTCCAGATATTTTGCTCAAAAACGAATTGATTTTTATCGACCCGGCATTGAAAATTTGCACACTAGATGGGCAAAAGATTGTTGATAACGAGGGTGATTACATCATCGATTAAAAATAAAAACTTGTTTGAATTTAATGCAAAAAAACGACATTATTTTCCGGTCCCCCTAATACAGTGGTCGGCAAACTAATTAGCCAAAGAGCCAAATATGAACATTACAACAATTTTTAAAAAAATTGGGAGCCAAATCTGCTTGTTTAGTAAATTTTTATTACACTAAATAAGTAGTACTAAATAATATAAAGAGCCACATGCGGCTCTGGAGCCGCACTTTGCCGACCACTGCCCTAATATATTGTAAATGGACGACGATAGTGTATTCATACAAATATCAAATAAAACGCATAATGCCAATAGAAAAATGTATTGTTTAATTAAATAAAGAAAATAACATAAAAAATTCGTATAGAGTCCTACACATAAATATAGGTCCACTGCGATTGCGTCACTAGAACAGTACTTAATATACTTAGTAAATACATACATACTAAATAGTATGTACTTTTGTGGTTTTCGTTATGCCACGTGGTCAACAATTGTCTGAACGCGAGAAAGGTACGAGAGGTACGAATGTGGTTGGTTCGTTTTTGCGTAATATGGCAGCGTATGGAACGGTAAGGCGTCCGGGACGTCCCCCAAAACTTTCTGCAAGGGATAAACGACGAATTCTTAAAGAAGCCTCTAATTCCATGGTCTCTACAAAAAAACATAAGGACGAGGTGCAACCTCGACGTCTCCTCAGAAACGGTTAGACGTGTTTTAAAGTCTTACCCGTATATTGGCACGTGCAAAGCTGAAGACTGCACCGCATAAGGTTAAAAGATTGGAGTTTGCTCGAAAAAACATATATTAAAATAAATATTACACTGTTTTTCTCGCTTTCGTAATTCTCACTGTTGAAATATTTTATCGTAGATCGTCTTTAGCGATGAAAAGAAATTCTCGCTGGATGGTCCAGATGGCTTTGATTCGTATTCAGATCATTGGCATGATCTGTGAAAAGAACCAAAGTATTTTTCAAAGAGGAACTTCCGAGGTGGCAATTTTGTGGTTTGGGGGGGGAGGGCGTTCAGTTCATATGGGAAGGTTTCTTTGGCTTTCACATCTTCACGAATGGACAGCACGGAATACCAAGATGTTCTTCAAAGAAATTTGTTGTCACATTTACGCCAGGTTCGACCTAATTCTCTAATTTACCAGCAAGACAACGCGTCTATTCGTGTTAGTAGAAGCACAAAACGGTGGTTTTTACGTAATAACGTTGAAGTAATTGACTGGCCAGCATGCTCCCCAGACTGGGGGCTCCTTGTTCGAGAAATCTATAAAAATAAGTTAAATTATTATTATTTTTTTTTAACACGCTTCTTGACGTGTACATTGCAACTAGTAAATACTATCTAGCAATTTATTTTGAACAATTCCTTACCTAAATCTAAGTCTAAAGTCTTAAATCTAGGTAAGTTTTAGCGGGTGATGGATGTACTCCCATTGGTGCACTCCACATATGTTTAAAAAACACTTCGTTCACATGCTTTAATTGCCCATAATACACTTAACTTAACTTACACTAGTTCAAAAGGTTTTTGCCTTTTTAGTCTACGTATAAGTCCACTGTTGTCGAGTAATTGTAACACTTCGACATTCACATGTTCATGTAGTCTTGTTTCGTGTTTTTTCGCGAACCGTTTTATTCCCTCACTGACCATAGGCACTTTTAGGTCCTTGTGGATGTCTTCGTTTCTGATATACCATGGAGCGTTGACGATGCTGCGCAGTACTTTGTTTTGAAAAGTTTGAATAATTTTTACGTTAGATTTCTTTGTGCATCCCCACAGTTGCACACCGTAAGTTCAGACTGGTTTTAGTATTTGTTTGTACAACAATAGTTTATTATGCAGTGACAGCTCAGAATGTCTTCCAATTAGCCACCACATTTTTCTAAATCTAATGCAAATTTCTTCGCGTTTTTTCTTTATATGTTCTTTCGACCTGAGCTTGGCATCTAGTGTCATGCCCAGGTATTTAACTGTATTAGCATAAGGAATTGTTTGCTGGTTGATCACTACATGTAAATAATCAATTCTTTTATTGGTGAAGTTTATATGGGTCGACTTCGCCTCGTTTAGTTTAATCCGCCACTTCTTGGTCCATCTGGTGATGCTGTTGAGGGCTATTTGTAGTTTGTTAGTAGGTACTTCTATTTCCTTGCTTGTTGCTAGCAATGCTGTGTCGTCGGCAAATTTGGCTGTCGTCACTCCATCACTCATGGGGATGTCGCTAGTGTAAAACAAGTATAGAACTGGCCCAAGGACACTTCCTTGCAGTACACCCGCGGCAATAGGTTTTAATTCGGAGTATTCTTCGCCATATCTCACCCTGAACTGGCGGCCAGAGATGTATGATTTCAGAATATGGCTCATCTGCCTAGGCAGATTTTTAATTATTTTGTATTCAAGGCCCTCATGCCACACTTTGTCAAAAGCTTGGGCCACATCTAGAAATATCGCTGCGCATATTTCTTTTTTTTCTAGGGTTCTTAAGTTAAATTATGACACCATTAGAAAGTTAAAGCAAGCGATTCTTGCTGCTTGGAACAGTCAGTATACCGGATAGTACTCTCATAAACCTTGCAAACAGTATGAAAAATAGAATTTTTTACCTTATTCAGAACCATGGAGGCCCAATTAACTATTAGTTTCTTTATATTACCATGTTCTTTATCATAAGTATATTCTTTTGTACTTGGACCTATATTTATGTGTAGGTCTCTATACGAATTTTTTATGTTATTTTCTTTATTTAATTAAACAATAAATTTTTCTACTGGCATTATGCGTTTTATTTGATATTTGTACGAATACACTATCGTCGTCCATTTACAATATATTAGGGGGACCGGAAAATAATGTCGTTTTTTTACATTAAATTCAAACAAGTTTTTATTAGGTGTACAAAAAAGTTCTGAGCTTTTTTTTGTAAAATTCAATATTTATTTAAAAACAAACAAAAAGATATTAATCAACGAAATAGTCCCCGTTTGCATCGATAACCTTTTGCCATCTTTCGGGCAGCTTGCGAATTCCCTGATGATAGAAGCTCCCTGGCTTCGAGGCGATAAAGTCATCAATGCATTTGCGTAGGTCTTCAAGTGCCACGAAGTGTGTATCAGCCAAGTGATGCTGCAGCGACCGGAATAGGTAGTAATCAGACGGTGCCATGTCTGGACTATACGCCGCATGCGGGAGAAGTTCCCAGCCTAACGCAAAGATATGATCCCAGGTCGCTTTTGCAACATGTGGTCGGGCATTGTCATGAAGCAGTATCACTTTACCACGTCCTTTGCCAGTAAATGGCCTCTTTTCTTCTACTGCATCGCTCAAATTAGTCAATTGTTGCTGATAGCGGTCTGCCGTAATTGTTTCACCCGGCTGTAACAACTCGTAATACAATACACCTCTCCAATCCCACCATATGCAGAGCAAAACTTTCTTGGCGTGGATATTGGGCTTTGGAGTCGATGTCGAAGGTTGACCAGGGTCAACCCATGATTTTTTACGCTTCGGGTTATCATACAATATCCACTTTTCGTCGCCTGTAATGATTTGGTGCAGAAAATCCTTTTTCCGGAACCTTGAAAGCAAAGTGAGTGCGGTGTCACGCCTTCGATTTTTGTTGTCTTCGGACAGTGCACGCGGAACCCATCTGCCTTCCTTCTGAACTTTTCCCATTGCATGTAAACGTGTGGAAATAGCTTGCTGCGTAACACCAAGCAGCTTTGCAAGCTCCTTTTCAGTTTGTGCAGAGTTTATATCCAACAATGCTTGCAATTCGTCCGTTGCAATCTTTTGAGGGCGTCCAGCACGCGGTTCATCTTCAAGACTGAAATCTCCTTGGCGAAATTTTGTATACCACCTTTTACACGTAGCGTGACTTACAGCGTTCTCTCCATATGCGGCACAAATCATTTCAGTGGCTTCAGCAGCATTTTTCTTGAGATGAAACGCGAAGTGGATGGAAAATCGAATATGCTCTTTGGTTATTGCCATCGTAAACACTACTGATTTTTTAGGTTATGTGCATCAAACGTCAAACCGCATGGTATTTTCAAAGACCAAATGTCAACGTTGTAAACCCGCAAAAGGGCGGGAAACTTCATGAAATTTAAATTGTGGTTTCGGTTGTATGAAATCTAAAGCTCAGAACTTTTTTGTACACCTAATATTTTTAATCGATGACGTAATCACCCTCGTTATCAACAATCTTTTGCCATCTAGTGTGCAAATTTTCAATGCCGGATCCGGCAATTGAAATCAATTCGTTTTTGAGCAAAATATCTGGAGATGGCATTTTGGATATCATCCAAATTTTCAAATTTTTTACTGGATCTGGACTTAGAAAGCCACCTTTGGCATATTTACAAACATCTAATGCACTTGGATAAACATCGTAAATGTTTTTGGTAGCAACTGTTACGTTACTACCCTTGTGAAACTTAAAAAGCATACAATTCCAAATATGCTCCTCTTATAGTATTTACCTGGCCTTTTCACCCAAAATTGTAAAAAAAATTGAAGATTTAATTATTTATAAATAAACAAGTCACATTAACCTTAAAATATCTTTGGTGCGACTTTGAAGTACACAATGAGCTGATAAATGGTAAACAAATATTGATGTGCGCAGAAACGACATTACTTTCCGGTCCCCCTAATACTAAAAGTATGTTTTTTATGAAAATTCAAGGTGGATCTATACTTATGGTGGACCAGTTATAGGCATTCGGTCAGATTTAAATTGTTTAAAATAACCTTTTTGATGGTGGCCGGTAGTGACGACCAAAATCGCATGTTTCTGTTGTCAATCGCGCGACACATTATCCAACCGACGGTTTTCGCCACTTTTGACCGGTTTGGCATCACGTAAACGAACGGCTAGGCACGTATCGCGATTGGCGTTAGTTTTATAACAAAACTTTTACTCGTCGGTCCTTTTCAAGTTCAAATTTGCAAAAATTGCAATGCGAAAACGTCGCCCTAATTTGAACGAAACAACGAAACGTTGATCGTATTTTTTTTTTAAACGAAATATGTATTTTTATATAGGCACATTAATAAAATAATGAGCCCTAGATTTATTATTAAGCCGACCATAATGAAAAATACGTTCGTGTACGCGACATTAACGTCGAAACCTTGGAGCCGATAGGTCATTTTTAATAACGAAACTGTCGCGCTATCGACGACGATTTCGTTTTTTAATCGTTAATCGTGATTATTTTTTAGATGAAACGCGAGCCTCGCCGTCCGACAATTACATTTTTAAGATTTGCGCCGAGCGCGTCTAATTATTTAATTGGATTTAAACGTTTCTGAAATAAGATTCCACATAATAGAATCTCATTTTCATTCGAATAATCACGAAGAAGAGGTTTCCATTTATTTAAATATCAATTATGAAGCGGTTTGGCGATTTTCTATGAAATTCTCTTGAGGAGCTTTACATAATTTCGCAGTTTCGTGTTCATTTTTTTATGATCGTAATAAAGTAAAACGGTTGGCCGTGACACGGATAATGTAATTCGACGTTTTATCTCGGCAGTGATGCAAACTCGATATCTGTATCGACGTATAGGTGAACTGTCGAAAAGAAAACGAACTTCTCCGATATAGTAAACATGTCACGGCCGACGTAGTTTGTTTTTTTATGAACGCCGTAAAATCTGTCGAAAACCTACAATGTACAGAACTTTAAAGACCACGAATTTATGCTAATTTTCCTTTTAGAACTCGGTAAAGTAATTAAACATAATAATATGAAAGTTGCGCGTGGCTTTCGTAAATTGAATGGAGCGTACTTGTACGGAATTACGAATAATATGTTGTAGCGATGAAAGCGCTTTCGTATCGTTAACATATAAATTCTACGACGGCACTTTTTGTAAGACGGCCCCGAGTTTGTTCTTTGATATAAATGTTGTTTAGAGGGTCCTCGAAAATGGAGCGATGTAGAGGGGTAGCTCATGAATTAGATCAAAAGCAACTTGGAGGTTTCGTCTTGATTATTCCTTTTCATCTTCATCGTTGATTGTCAACCATTGGGCCGCTGAAACTGGTCGCTCCCACCTTCTTTCTCGAACGCTCCGGACTTTTTCGTCCTTTCGATTAGTCGGCTATTCATTCACACGTCAAATCGACACACTGTCAATAAATATTTTACCTCACCATCTCAGATTTTGATCAAATTTGGCGCGGAGGTGGCCTCCATATGGACTAAGAAAAATATGTTAGGTTAGATGAGATTCTCCTGAGTTGATATCAAAAGACCTGTTATACCATTTTAAAGACCTTAATTTATTACGCAGGTATACGAAAAATCGTTTAAATTCCAATTAAAACTAAAAATGTTTGGAAATGAATGGATCCCGAACACCCTTTTAAGGTCCAAATTCTGTCGAGAAGGGGCAAAATTTCGTTTTAAATTATTTTAACGACGAACTCGTTATCATTCCACTTTTAAACTTTCTAAATCATTTTAACGTTAGGTAGAACTATTTTCTAGAAAGAATTTTTTTTAAATTACGAAGATCTACCGTTTTCAAAATTCAAAATAAAAGTTTTCGCAATCGAATTTGCAAAAAAAATGTGTTGCCGTATCATAAGGAAGGTCAGAAAAAATGCCACAAAATGGCACTTATCAATTCACCTCTATCGCTTATCGATTTTTTTTAGAAACTTTAAATAGTCGCACTTTCAAAACGGGTTTGTATATTTTAATAAAATTTTGTATTTTTCTTACAAGGAAGGTTACCCAAAGGGTACACACCGATTTTGATGAAAATTTTATCATAGTAAATACTACCCGATGTTTGGTGAAAAAATTAGCTGCCGTAAAGACTTTATTTACGTTTTATTCAATAAAGTTGGTAAAATGGTGATTTTCAAATTCATAGGGACATTCATTATTCAGTTTTTGAGCACCGCCACCATCTTGAATTTTTTTAAATAGAAACAAGGTATGTTATATATCATTGGAAAGCTTATTTTTTTTACATTAAACGAACGAATAGATATATGAAAAACGTTTTTCCATTTTATCTTAATTTTGTCTAATGTAACCCCATACAATTTTTAAATGGTTAAACAGAGAAAAAAATAAGCTTTCCAATGATATATAACATACCACATGTTTCCATTTAAAAAATTCAAGATGGCGGTCGTGCTCAAAAACTGCGTGAATTTTTTTTTATTCGAAAATGTGCAAAATAACCTCAAATTGAAACATTACGAATTTCAAATCTATATCGAAAGCCGTTCTGATAACAGTTCTATGAATTTGAAAATCATCATTTTACCAACTTTATTGAATTTTACGTAAACGAAGTCTTTACGGCAGCTAATTTTTTCACCAAACATCATCTATTGGGTAGTAGTTACTATGATAAAATTTTCATCAAAATCGGTGTGTATCCTTTGGGTAGCCTCCTTGTTAATCTATATGGAGGTTACGTCTGTGTCAAATTGATCAAAATCTGAGATTGTGAGATTGATTTGACTTGAAATGATCCTGATATTTCAATACCATTGTTCCGCCATCGATCTTGTTGGTTATCAATTAATCGTGTAACCAATCCGATCACCAGCTGCTCGTTTAATTTGCTCATAGTTTACAAGTTCCATTGTTATCATTCGGGTACTCGGCTCTTGGTATCCCTCTACTTCTTTACCCATGGATATTCGGTACCAAAAATTTAATCTTTCTAATTCGTGGGAAATCCGTCAAATTTCGACTCCTGGTCCTCCGAAATGTGCCTTTTATTCGTTCCAATTTCCTATCAATTTTTCGGCCCCTAATTCGGGGAAGTGTTTCAAAATAGTGCGCACGTTATGAATCGAAATCGCGAACATTGAATTACGTAATGGTCGCAAACGCCACCTTGCCGCTCAACAACGAAAAGTCGATGGTGTTAGCAAAGTACGTCATCAACGGCAGCCATCTACCTACAAGTTCACAATTTACGCGTCATTTACAAAAAAAAATTAATCCGCAGATGGAGAAAAACAAATGGGTGTAAAATCCGACACGTTAATAAATTCGCGTCGCGAAGAACCGGAAATGTCTCCTCCGATCGTATTGGGGAAAACCACCAAAACGTCTCGGGGTCGCGTGGTAAAAGATTTAATAGGTATTTTATAAATAACTCGGACCAGTTGAACTTTTTGCCCTTCCGATTGCGAGTTTACCTCGCGGTTCGCTCTCAGAACTTAACCACGATGCGACGTGGTGCTTGCCATCTGCTGGCAATGAAATCCGATTTGTTTTCGCTTTTTGCACTTTTCAAGGTTAGTTATGCAACGACGACATCGACAGGCGGTCGTGAATGCATCTGCTTCGGATAGGGGAATGTCGGGGCAATTTTAGATTTCCAAATCTCCCATCATTATAAAATCATCTTTAATGAAGAAGCCTTCGTGTCGGGTTCGGTATTAAATGTAGACCGGCAAGCAGTAAGAAATTGAATACATAATCGCGATGCTGCTATCACGAAACCCATGAAAAACGATGCACTTTCGCGTGCTGCTCCCTCCACGTTTTGTGTAGCCCGGGGGTTATCAAGAATGGTAAAATGTGTAATGGAGAGGTTTAGTTGCATATTGCAGATGTCGATCCCGCCGACCCTGACCATGACATTGCGCAACCTCTAGCGAGGCAGGTGAATCAGGACTAGGGCAAATGCGTTTCTGACAACGTTATTAGTCTTCGCACCCTAACCCTTTGTGCTCGCCTTTTCCCGGAATCGGCATAGAACGCTGCGCGATTACTAATACCGCCAGCGGGGTGGTATTCGTCATTTAGGGGATGGGGGTTTTATATTAAATAAATTTAGAGCACACGAACGTGTACGCTATTGCTGCGCCACATCTAGTTTAGGTCAACATAACCCACTAAACCGCCTGATAAAAAAAACAGATAAAAATTATCAGCGAGAATTTTTAAATAATAGTGCCGAACGTGTAACATTTAATTATACATACGCACAAGTATACGTAGAGGTGTATCGAACAGATACTTCGGTCTCGTCGTACGAATGGGGCTTTTTCAAAGTGAGTTTTCGACATTTTACTTGCCGCGTTCAGAAAATAAAGGCTGCACTTATTTTTCTTGTATTTTTCATGTTTTGTTTTGTTTCAGGTAAGTGTAACGTTCCAAAGTATTCGAGTTTTTGGTAACGTAACGGAGGGAAGTCCTTGTAAGTACAATTGATATCTATTTATAATCGAAATGGTTATTTTTACGTTAGTCGTCGCATGGTACATACCTATACGTGCGGGTTAAAGCTTACATAGTATTCACGATTCAGAAAAAAACACATAGCATACCTATACATATTTGATAATAAAAAAACAACAACGAAATCGAATACTACTGTATAACACAGACTGACCCAACAAGTTCTACGAACGTGTACCACGACCGCATTCCAAAGGCACTATTTAAATATAAAACAAAACAAAATGAATTTTGGAAAGCGACAAAAAGAACAAATTAATACAATGAAGCGGAATCGAAACAGTTGTATCGTAATTAAATTTATAGGTATCTGCGTAAAAAAAGACGACGTATAATAATAATTTTAGAACGAAACGCTAAAATAAACACGATCAAGAAGTTCTTCTGTAGCGAGAGGCCATGACTCATGAAACATACGTCGTACTTTACTTCACACACACACATACGTTCGCGTTTAAACTGGTAATTACCTCTGCATTATTAACGAATTTCTATAAAAAAAAAGCTAAAACTGATTTGACAGTTCTATTTACTCTTCGTTATTTTGTTTGATGTACCAAACGACGAACGTACAGCCAAGTTCGTATGTTTTGTCCCGCCAGATGTGATCGCAGGCCAACGAGCGACGAGAGAGGATCAAAAGTTTTTGAATTGTAAAAAGAGGCAAGTCAGTTAATAAATAACCTTTCACGATAAAAACTAACACGAGTGATGACGAGACAAAACATACGAACTTGACTGTACCTATATGATTCGCGGCCGCCCAAGATCGAAATACTTTTTGATCGCCCGTTATTTTAACATTAAGGCCGTAGATCTGAACGTGTTTGCGTTTCGTATTTTCGGTTGCGTTTGAAAATGACCGACGAACCGATTTAGCTCAAATTTTGCATCAGGTTTTGTAATAGTCGAAAGTTACACATCTAAAGGTTGATTTTTGTAATTATCATTAAAATTCTTAGTACTTTTTAATTTTTTTCTAAAGTAATTTTAAGAAAAACAAATGGTGTCGTATATTAAATACTTAAAATAAAAAATTATTAACCCCTAAATACGATTAACATATTTTTCAATATAGGCCTTAAAAATAAACGTTCCGATTGGAGCTCGTACGGTCGACCTACCGTTGTTGCACCAATGAAATTTATTTTACTTGACTTTTAAAATGACTTCTAAAAATCATTTATTTCCAAAACGTCCTGTACAACACATTAGTTGAGTTACGAAAATAGTTTCGATCTGGCGAAGCCCCAGGGCGTCGAAAAATGTTCGTTTAATAGATGACGCGGGCATTATTTAGTTGTTAGGTACGCTTGTTTTATAGTCCATTCTATTCTTATCGAACCCCGTCGATTATTATAAAATCACGTTATGGATGCCCGATTTTCGACTTATTTTGGTCTAATGCACAAACCAATATTTCCCATTTATTTTACCTATTTGTTGTCAGTTCGGGAGAAAATAGTTGCTTGACTGTTGTGTGCGTTTATATTTTTTAATTTATCACTTGTTTGTTCACTTGTTGAACTGGTTCGTAAAAACATTATCTTATTACACTTAACCGATATACAGGATGTCGACGAAATTTGGTCAGCTCTCGTTCATTGTTAAGCTGCCGGAACGAAATTTGGAGTGTATGTATGTCTGAACGCCCCCTCACCCCTCCGTATACGTAAAACACTTGAACAATTTTTTTGCCGTTTTATAAATATAAGCACCATTTCCTCGTATATTTTAAATTCTTCTAAGTTGACAATTATAAATGCTTATATTTTTCCATAATATCGACGTAGTTTTTGAAGAGCTACTTAATCCATAAAAAGTAAATTTTACGGGGGCGCTCATTTTGTGTTGTCGCGTAGCCTATAAAGAGATACGTATCACGGAAATACAGATCGAGTTTTTCGCCGGAAAAATGATATATTATTATTTCAACTTTTAATTTTCTTCAGTGGCGATTTTATAAAATACGAGTTGTTTTTGGTCTTGTCTCGATTTAAATAATTTTATTAATAATTTAAATATTAAACACTCCTCGATTGTACCGCAGTCGCGGCTCTCTGTGTTTGAAAAGTAAAATAAAAAATTTCGAAATTATTTTTGAGATCAGATAGAATTTGGGCAATAGTTGTCAAAAATAATAAAATATGCAGGGTGTTCCATTTCAAAAATTAAATTTGGTGGTACTTCCGTCGAAACCGGAAATCGATCATTTTGACTATGCACGTCAACAAATTGCACGTTTCAAATTTCAAAACAATCGGTTCATAAACCGATAAGCTATAAGCTTGACCTGGGTTTCGTGGCCACCCGGTATACGGCGTTTAATTTCTTCAAAAATAAATTTAAATCGGGAATTCCCGCTTAGGTAATTTCAAATAAAACAAAATTATTAGATATCTCGCATGCTTTCTTTGACTCGAACTCGCAGCTGCAACGCAATATGAGCAATATTTCTTCGGACTTGCGGCGTTTAAATTCAATAATTTTAGTACTAGTTAGTTCGCGATAGGTGCAATAGGTACGTGTTGTGATTGTTTTCGAACTGTGAACGTGTAAATTCGTATGGTTTACTGTCTCGAAAAACCGGCGAGTCCGCCACTTTCGAAAAATTAACGTTTTGAGGGTTGAAATTTGCTACAAGCGATAGTTACTCATATTGTGCCTTTTTTGGGTAATTTTTGTAATTTTGTATTTCGAGGAATACCGAAATGGAGTTTAGGTTACTTTTTACTTTTAAAACTGTATTTTTAAACTCACAATCATTGTAATAAACTAAATAATAATATTAAGAATTATGAGATTAAGTACATACATACGATATGTCTTGTTTGCTCATCAAAACCAACGAACGTGTTCTTGCGTTTATTTAAAACATGTAGGTATTCGATATGCGGTCTACCTTTTTATAAAGGGCCGTCCGCGCGGTTTCGTTTTTGACCACTTACGTTTTGTTGTTCAATTGTATTTATGAAGCTGACTTGTGTAGTGTAGTAAGTTGTGCACTTACCAAGTCGCTCTTTTGGTTTAGCCTAACCTAACCTAATTTAACTTCTGGTTTTATATACATGCATATATTAACGGCCCTTAACACGATTAATTCGTTTCGTGTTATAAGAAATTTAGCTGCATCGAATAGTACTGAAGTGCGATGAAAAAATTTGTGCAGTGCGAGGGTTGTTCGAGTTTATTAAGGCCGTTCTATGTGGAGAACGTGTTATATGAATAAACCTGTTAAAATTTTTGCACCGCGTTGTGGCAACCATGTTCTCTGAGTAAATATCGTGTTATATAAGAGGGTCCACATGTTTCGTTTTCGATGTGTTCATTCAAGAAGTGGGATTTAAGGGTGTTTTGTAGGTAATTTAGCCAAACTATTCCGCTGTAGGGGCGCCACTAATACTAAACGAACTAGTGTTTTTATGTTACGCCTTGGTTTACGGATTAACATAATTTATTAGCTCTAGAATCGTAAACTTTCGGTCTACGAACAGACTTGCTGTTCTGAATTTTCTGAATAATGTAAAAAATAGTTACCTATTTGCTACTATTAAAAAGAAAAAGATTTTTTTGAATAAAAGATTATTTATTAAATACAAAGAAATTAGAAACCGGTATCATTCTACAACTCAATTTGATTTAAAAGGCTATAAAGTTTATAGAAATAGATGACGTCATACGTCTTTCGACAGTATTACTTAGCTCAAAATATCGTAAATAATCGTAATTAGTTGTACACGAGATATCTACTATTTTTTTTTCATGTTAGACCATACAAAACCATATACCACATAAAAAATTGTCAAACAAAAAAATAGAAAAAATTTTGTTGTAGGCCCTAGAGCCCATTAGTTTAGCAGGGTAGGCTGCTGTTTTTTTAGCTGCACGGCAGCAATATAAATAATATATACATACTTACAAATTATATACTATATACAAATGGAAAAAAGGAGAAGAAAAATATATACAATTTGAAATCGAAAATATTTATTTTTCTGGTAATGGAGTTGCTAACAAATCTTCCTTTGGATCTCTAATTTTAAGATTTCTAGAGAGCCTATGGACAATTATTTATAAAATATTTTGAAAATGTTGAAAATTCAAACTATCTAGCACTAAAATTAGATAGAATCTGAACGTATTTCGAAATGTTTCAGTTGGTCGGGGTTGGTTCCCAGATAATTAGAAGGTATAAATAATATAAATAAATATATTAATTACCTAATAAGTATCTAATTATAAATATAAATAAATCCATCAAAATATAATTACGACTAAAACTACTATTTCAAAATTTGCGAGTCAAACTTCCACTGATCGTAAGCAATAAAGATTTATTACTTTCGGTATTTATCAAATGTTTACCTCCCCTACTGGCCCACGTGCGGTGTAATAGTATTTTACGAGTGGGAAAAATTAAACAGAGACAAAATTACGGGATGGAAAATCGAAAATGCACTCGATCACTAATTTCGCGTTAATTTGAAAACTAAAAAATGTCGATGAAGTAATTAAATTAAACTTGAACGTAGATATTTTTAAGCTATGCAATGAATATAATTTTATCGCAGTTAAGTATTATCTAGGGTGACAAATTAAGAGTTTGTGTAAACACGTCATTTTTGTAGATTTTTATAACAGTTATAATAAACAAGTTATTGCGTTTATTGCAATGAAAATATTTCAATAAACAGTACATTGGCTATTCTACTTGCAAAACCAATAGTTTTGTAATTCTCTTACTAGGTTTTGATATAGACGGGAAATTAGATTTGAACTTTGAACGACAATTACTAGTACATAAATTTGTTTTTTTCGAAAAATTTTGCGTTTACTGCCATGTAAACATTATAAATTATCTATATGTGATAAAATAAACGGAAAAAAATAATTTTGAAAATCTGTACCAAACACCCTTAAGCATAACGGGAAATAATTGGAATTTAAAAATTTAAATAGCATTATAAAGATAATTCGCCGTTCTTTCGAACGACGGCCCGTCTGGCCCGCCTTTCTATTTGAAATACAGTTAAACTCCCGTATAACGAAGTCGACAAATCTCGTTATATATAGAAATAATGCTTCTGCTAAAGTTAGTTGTATTGAGAAGTTCGTTATGTGAATGTTTGACTGTATTCGTGGAGGAAATGTCGGGGACACTTTGAAACTGAAGTTGGACGAACGAAAATCGGCCGCGTTAATATGTGTCACTGCTTTTTGAAAACGTTGAATTTGATGTAGATAGGTACAGTCAAGTTCGTATGTTTTTTCCCGTCACCTATGTTAATTTTTATCGTAAAAGGTTCAAAAAAAAGGATTATTGTCCGTTTTTGTTTATTAGATGATTATCTGCGATCACATCGCGCGGGACAAAACATACGTACTCGACTGTACATTCGCGCACTTCCTTCTCGTTAGTTTAGGCGCAGAGGAAGGACGTCCACGCGAATTTATTCTTGCGGCAGTATTTCGGGGGTAAATAGTTTTGATGTTTTTGGAATAACTGCCGTGGAAACGTTTTGCTGGGGACAATTGCGTTGCCAAATAGAAATTATTTCTGAGAGTAGATTATCAGTGGTTTATTTGATAATTTTAAAAATGCACCTGAGTTTGTTGGAACGTGTAATTTTCTCCAATGAAACTTCCATTTCTCAAATCAATGTCGCCGTTCGTTATAGACGTAAATTCCTTGTTGCAATCGTGTCGGTTATAAGGGTTGAAACACTTTTTTCCTTGTAAATAATCGATACAAAATGTAATTTTTTCGTCGATCGTTTACCAGTCGCCATAGATTATCCAAACGATTGTTTATACATGGCGATCGGCTATTCGATTAACCCTTAAATTATTCAAACGGTTTTGGCCTAAAAATAGTTTTGTGACGCGCCGTCCGTCCGAAAGAATAACCTGAATATTCGGTTTACGATACCGATAAGTTTATGGGTGCGATGCCTCTTAATTGAACGTTGACGTAATGATGGGAAACAAAACGTAAATAAATAACTGTCTTCCGAGCGAAGATTGACCTAACGTCGTCGATCGAAAAAGATCCATCGATCTCTGTTAAATTTAGCCGCCGCTCGCGTACGAGGACGTTCCGAAAAGTTTTCGCGATAGTTTTTCGAACAAGCCGAAAGGGGGACGGGGGTGTCTTCGTGATAGTTACGTAAACGTCGACGTTTCGGCGAACATCAAATTCACATAACCTCGTACGACGAATTTTTTCGAGCGATTTTCGAAGACGATTCCAACTTTCCCTCGAACTTAATCCGTTTGAGGTATCAATCGATTCGTCGCTGATCAACTTTCATTGTGTGCGACAACCGCCCACATAAATCGGCAGCGTAGTGGCCAACTTTCGATTAGTTTTTTAAAAAACTCGCAATCGGCAAGACAAAAAAAAATTACGACAAACACGTTACGTATACGTCCGCGTCTCGTACGTATAAATTATTTCACGGCAACTTAGTAGTTGATAAACAAGTTATAGTTTTATAATTATACGAACGTGATATTCACTTCCACTGTTTTCGCAACTAACCTTGTCGGTATTTTTCGGTCGATTCTATTGTTACTACGTGTGGGAACCGTTCGTTGTTAGTTCAAGGCAATTATTCTAGGTTAATGTGAACGGCTAAATTAGAGACGTTAAGTTGTTTCAGAAGTATATAGAACTCATTTTTTATTAATGTATGTAATTATATCACTTGCATTTTTTTTAGCCGCCTATCCGTAGATCTATAGATTATTAGTTCATACGCTACTAAATAATTCAGATGAAAATGCTAGTGGCTATGGAAATTAGACGTTTTTCGATTAACTAAATTAATATTGTTTCCTTTTATAGAAAATTAAAGATGCTAATAGAATTCCTAATTCGGTATTAATATAGTAAAGGTGTTCACCTTTCGATATTTTTAACCTTGTCGTTGTGTTGTCGAATTTCAAATAGAAAATCGAATCGGAAGCGTATTTTCGGACGAATATAATTCGATTATAGATCGATTTTATTAGCTGCTACCGTTCTCGTCGTTCTATTTTTGGCGTTCTTCGTATCATTATTTTTTTAATCGATCTCGTAATAATAGACGTTCACGGTGGATTATTATTATCTAAAGAACTGGCTACTATTTTACAGTTAATATTAATACTATGTGTTCCGTCAGTTTTTCGATTAACTTTTTGGCCGAAATCAAAATTAAGTCGACGTACACAAACGTGTTTAGTTAGTACGGTCAATCCGGCACGAGATCGTGCATTTTTGCGATATATATTTTTCGATTTTGTAGGGGTGTCGGTCGTGCGTGTAAAAATTAATTACCGGGTCTGCGGCTGTTGCCATCTTGAAAATAAGGGCGCAATCAGTTTGTTTTTTGATTTATCTCCGTAACCGCGAGTCTGGCAAGAATTTTATAAAAAGCATTTTTGTAGGTATTGCAATTCTCTATAATTTTTATTCACAACTTTTTGGCGTAACAATAATAATTTAAAAAAACTAGGGAGAACTGCTTTTGTTCCTAAATCGGTTTCAAGACCCTTTCTCGATCCACCTCGACATTGCGACACATTTAAAAGTGCATTCTCATCGCGCAGTTTTTATTTTCCAAGTACATTTTTTAAACACACCTTAAAACCGACCCCTTTAAATCGATAAAAAATAAACCGAATAAAAAAGTAAATAGGTTCACTCGTAGATAATTGTATTGTCCACAGAAATGCCCTTTACAAACTTTTTGTCGGCCTCGCAGTTAGGGAGATAAATCAAAAACGAATTGCACCCTTATTTTCAAGATAGCGGTCGAATGACAGCAGCACCCCCCCCCCCACCAGTCTCGGAAACTCAGTTTTACACTTATGACAAAGATTACTGATTTTAGTGTAGTGTTTTATAAGATGGGACACCGGCTATAAACAAGTTGATGCTCCACATTTAACCTATATCTTATCTACGGTTAATTTAACGCCTCAGAATTTTCAGCTTCAGTACACTTTTACACTGTTAAAACGTTGCGTGCCGTGCATGTTTATTTAAAAAAAAATGAAACATTACATAAATATTACATTTATATAGTTTCGCGTTCCGCCAATTCATCGCTGCGTTTTCAAACGTTTAATGGCGTTTCGTTGGGACGTTTAGTTTTTCTTCAATTAGAAAATCCAAATATGGCGAGTTAAGGAGAACAGTTTGATCGTTTAGAGCGAGAGTTCGTTTGTGAAACGTTTGTATTTAGAAACATTTCTTGCTACAAGTCGGAATCAAATAGAGAAGCTATTTCGAATATTTTAAAAAGGTTTCGTGAAATTAGATTCGCCCTTCGGTACCAGAAACGTAAACAAAAAGATTTGTAGCTACCTACATAACATAATGTCATTTTTCAATGATATTGCCGATGAGGACATTTTTCAACTTTAATCGTATTTAACAGTGTAATTTTGTTGTCTAACTCCCCACATTATTTTTATTACAACGTATAGAGAAAAGACGTTTTTTTCCGAAAAAATGTAAAAAATATTCAAGGGTGTCGTTTAAAAATAAAAAAGTTGCATAGTACTACTCAAATCTCATTAGGCTTTGAAGTAAAATAAATCATTCTAAATGTCTTTTATTTAGAAAATATTTTTCTAATACGAATATTCAACGAATTACTATTTTAACACGTCCTGTAGGTGCGTTTTAAATATATGGTCCTTCGAATCGGATAATTAGCTGGCTATCGCAGTGCTTCCAGTGATTTACTTTTTTTTTTATTTATTCACGGATCTGAGAAAAGAGTAGACTGTGTACAGGAGGTCCTTTTCTCGGTGATTTGGTTCCTGGTGAAGTTGTAATGGGTGTTTGATTTGTTAGTGATACGCGGGCATTATCAGATGTATGAATGTGTTTAAGCTGTCTGTTGTACCTTGTTATGATCACTTACTACTTCATATATTAAATTATAAAAACGTGTAGTTTGTCATTTCTTTGTTTGTTGTATTACTTTTCAAGTAATTCCGGACCTGTTTTATGCGTATCAGGTAGTGTCATTTTATTGAGATTATACAAGAATGATTATCTATTTAAACGTCCGCAGTTGTCATTTCTCGCTTTGTTATACTAGAAAAGCGAGTTTTTTAGTCGTTCCAGGACTTGTTGTGAACGTTCTATCTCTAAACATTCGAGTCAAAATTTTTCCAAAAAAAAAAACTATACTAAGGGATTTTTTCGAGATTTTGCAAAAATTTTAAATCGCCGGAAACGCGCTTAGTTTATCATTTATTGGTTTGTTATTCTGGAAAACTATTTTTCTAATAATTCCGGACCTGTTCTATGCGTATCAGGTAGTGTCGTTTTATCGAGATTATGCAAAACTTGTAATCTATTTAAACGTCCGCAGTTCGTCATTTTTTGCTTTGTTTTATACCAGAAATCGAGTTTTCTAGTTGTTTGCGACTTGTTCTGAACGTTGCGTCGCAAAACGTTCGAATAAAAATTTTAAAATACTAAGGGATTTTTTCGAGATTTCGCAAAAATTTTAAATCGATTTAAAAACATGTAGTTTGTCATTTCTTTGTTTGGTATATTCAGTGATTTACTTTTTTTGGCTTTTATTTATTTCAAGTTTTTAGAAATATTTACTTTTTTAACGGGGTGTGTCGCTGCTATCGATACATAGGCAATATTCCGAATTTTCACTCCTAATTTCTCGAATTTCAGTTTTTTTCCTTGTAATTAGTGTTACCAAGGGAAGTGTATTAAAATAATCAGTTCGATTTGCATTCGACACGTTCCTTTTGAACTTGAACTTGCAAACGTAATTGGTAGGATAATAAACGTTCGTACCTACAAATGGCTTCACTTTCTACGCTCTAAAGGGCTCCCTATAAATAAAGCTTCGCCGCGTCGAGAACGCCTACACGTTCGCTTCTCTTCCTCCTCGATAAATCCTTCAATTTCGTTTTAATTGTTATACAAATTGCGTATTCTAAAAACGCGTAAAATTATAAATATCTCGTTTAGTTCGTTGCCTGTCCATTGACAAACGCGAATGTCCTTTATTCACAGTTCGACGAGCCACGTGCTTTTAATGCCGGAATTCAACGAAGCGCGAAGACAGGAACCCTAATTTTAGTCAATTTGTCGCGATAATGAAGTGTCATATCTTCGAATTCCATATCATTACGTTTTCCACGTTTTAAATTGTTTTGTTTGTTAGCTAACGACGATTAAATAAAATTTTATCGCGTGAAATATTGCTGTTCTGTTGTTTCCGCCGAAGGACTCAAAATTGATTGTACGCATTATAAAGCGGCCGGGGCACGTGTTCGACCTACCGATTTTTATAAGATGACGGGTTTCTTTCAACGTAACACGCGCGGCGGTCCTTCGTGTCCGGAAAGATACTTCGAACCGTTAACGCTCGAATCGCGAAAATTTTATTGCGCTTTGGACGAGTCAGGGTCAATATAACATTTTTGCCATCCCGCCCCCTTTTTTCGCGAAATCCTGAAATATAAAAAACGACTCCATTACGTATTTCGTAAGTGTCCGCGTTTTATGGAGTAATAAATGTAAATGTGCTTCTAGGACCATTTCAAATTCCTCCCCAACCGTTACCGTGATGAGCTTTTCGTTACACCACGACCAAAAGTATTTTCCAAGGCGATTTTGCTAAAGTCTTTTGCGGTCGATCGAAGAAGATGCATCGCGCGCCGTGCGATTCGCGACCCATAATTAACCCACATATGTTCTTTGCGGTTTCGAACGTGCACGTTCGTTTGATTTTTTTTTGGCCGAAATCTCGGAATCGATCCGAGGCTGCTTCACCTCTTCGGCCTGTAATTAGCCTAGATTTTTCGCGGTTTCGGGATGCGTTCTTTTTTTTCTTCCTCGCCACCCCCCACGGTAATTCGTGACCGCAAAAATATGTTAACATTCCGGAAATTTGACCGTTCGTCGTGTTGTTCTGAATCGCGGGAGAAGGTGCTCCTTCGCCCAAATCGTAACCTTCACGCGCCAAAAATTTCTACTACGAACACAGCAGAACGAGAGGGGCGATAAAGGAATCGTTGACCATTCTAATAAGAAAAAGCCACTCGGTCATACACAATAGTAAAAAGTAAGTTGAAACTAAAATGAAACATAGTACTAGTTCATTTTCGTTTCGTGATTCTTGATGTGTTACGCAACATCCTTTCCCGTCTACTAAACTACTTTTAATGCCAGTCTTGGCCTTAACAGTGTGACCACAGACCGCGAGACCGCGACCGGCCAAGCAGAACCACCGGCGTTCCTCTCTAGTATCTTCCACATAGCTAGTTTTACGATGAATGCGCTAAACTAAGAAAGTTATGAGAATCTTGACTCACATTTAATTATTTACTTTTTATTTAGCGCTTAATTACTTTTTTGTTGCCGGCCATTATACGTTCGCGGGTTACGGTATTTTTCGGTCATAATTTCGACTTGGGGGGGGGGCGGGGGGGAGACGTTATGTTTTTTGTTTTTTTTTTAAACAACGAAACAAGTTTTTTATTTTGCAATAATCGGCAAGGACAAATTTTTGCTACCTACAAGTGGTAGATGCGTGTAAAAAGGGGGGGGAGTGTCGGGCGATCGTTACGCGATGATGCTCGAAAACCTTCAACTTTTCGTATTTGGTCAGAAAGAAATCGAAGCTCATTTGATGAGAGTATTTTCGGCTATCGGCAAAAGAACTGCCGACAGAACAAATTAATTTTTGATTATCTAATAATATCCGGGGAGCCATTTTTAACAATCGATTTCGTCGAACGCTTATAAAATTTAAATATTTTAATTGAACCGGCCGGATTGGATTGAGTTATTAAGTTGATTTTATTTAACAAGTCAACTTTTTGCTACGAATTGAAGGACAGCACGACGACACACGGTGTATTTTCAAACAACGGATCCGCTCGATCCGGTCGACCTTTGTACGACGTACTACACTGAAATTATTCAAACGCTATCTCGATGGTCGATCGTTTGGTACTCTTCCGATTTCTTTCGCGCTTGTCCGCCCTAACTTGAACTCGATTGATTGGACAGACGTTTCTTTGCTTGGTCTTAAACTTAAACGACGTCATTGGTTGATCGACGCCAATAAATCACGTTCAAAACCAAATTGGGGAGGTTTGTAAATTTTGTAACGAATATTGTAAATCACAAAACACAACTTCCTTGTTTCCGTGTACTATTTGTTCTCTTGTTTGGGGCGTGTACGTATTAGTTTTTTTCCAATTTTAACGTCACCACCACCTACAAATTGACTTTAATCTCTGGGTCGTTCGGAGCTCCATTTCGCCAGCCCCCCCCACTTTTGATTTGGGGGCTCAAACTTGGCCAATCGTTAGTGCTAGTTTGTGCCGTCATCCCCGACGTTAGTGCTACTCGTTAAAGGGGTGAATCGGCATGGAGATTCATCAATTCCTCCGCACCTTATTTTATAAAATCTTGATTGTGATTGATCGCGATTTGGTTATATATATATTTTCGCATTATAGCGTTTTACGCCTTGCGATTCCCAATTTCCATTGTCCTCTCTCATTCCATTCTCCGTCATTCAGGTGTCTTTCACTCATGGATTTTTGGATCCCTTGACTCCAGTTTTTCCTTGGCCTTCCTCTTTTTCTTCTTCCTTGTGGTGTCCACTCGAGTATTTGTTTCGGCAGCCTACTTTCGTCCATCCTCTGGTTATGTCCGCACCATCTTAATTGTTTTTCTTCTATCTCCTGTATAATGGTCTTTTCTACTTCCATTATTTGTCTGACATATTCATTTGTTTTATGTTCTAGACTTGAAATCCTCGTCGATCTTCTTATGGCGTCCATTTCCGTAGCTAATATTTTCCTTTTATCATTTTCGGTCATTGTCCATATTTCACTGCCATAGGATAGTACGCTTTTTATTATAGAGTTGTATATTCTAAGTTTGCTCCTTTTTTTAACGTTTTTTGACCATAATACACCATTGAGAGCCCCTATGACTTTCCGACTTTGTGTGATTCGATTTTGAATTTCTGTCGTATCTTTACCTTCATTTGTAAATGTTGCCCCTAGGTATTTGTACTGTTCTACTTCTTCAATCGTTACATTATTTTCAAGTGTTAAATCTCCTAATTTTGCTCCTATACTCATATACTTTGTCTTAGTAACATTCATCTCCAGTCCCCTCGCGATGTGGTTCTGTTACATAATATCGATGGCGTTTTACCAAAAGGACGTAACCCACACTTTTTGTGAAAATGAGTTATTCTGACTAATTTTATGCATCGAAAGCAAAGGTATCATTTGTTAAAATCTAGTAACAATTACTAACGCGAAACGTATTTTCTTATATTTACGCGACGCAACAAAATGTGATCTCCTGCAAAATTTACTTTTTGCGAATTTTTAGAAAAACTTTGTCGATATGTATGTGTACTCGTGCATGTACTGTGTGCATTATATGTCGCTGTTAAATTAACTGGATTATGGTTGTGTATTAAGTTGTGTATAGCTTATCCAAACCTATATGATGTTCACATCATCAATACAAGTTTACTAGATGATGACGTTTCACACAGTGCTGTCATCTCGTACCTCGTATTTTGACAATTCTAATAAATTGTAGTATTTCTTTATACCATCTAATATGTGCGCAAGTAAATCATCTATAGAATATGTCACTTTCCAAACTTTAAACCGAATTACAAATAAACAATCTAGTAACTTTTTGTTGATGACGTGAATATCATATAAGTTTGGATAAGCTATAGTTGCTATGCTGCTTAGTAGGTATGGCCTATCCAAACCTATATGCAATTCACGTCATCAAAAAAAGTTACTAGATTGTTTATTTGTAATTCGGTTTAAAGTTTGGAAAGCGACATATTCTATAGATGATTTACTTGCGCACATATTAGAAGATGGTATAAAGAAAGACTACAATTTACTAGAACTGTCAAAATACGAGGTACGAGGTGACAGCACTGCGTGAAACGTCATCATCTAACCTTCTATTGATGACGTAATTGCATAGAAGTTTGGACGAAGTATAGGTAACCTATATTTAACAAACTGAATTTTAAAGTATGTATTCCTTTTATATCATATACCTGCCTAATTACGTATAAACGGTAAGTTTATTGGAATATAATTTTGATAAAAGGCAATAAATACAAACCTCCTTTTCCACAAAATCTGTGATGAACTCATTACCGACCGAGCGCTGAAATAATGATGAACCTAAGCAAATTTTTATAATCATCCTACAAATATGTGAATATTTTATAAACAATAAATTACTTAATAAAAAGAAAAATCATTAATAAAGTGGTTTAAAAAAATGATTCAGGACCGATTGTAAAATGTCAGTTTAGACTTACAATTAAATTAAAGTTGAAAATGTTCATTTTCGTAGTAACAATAATAACTAAGAAAAAACTATAGTTTAAATTGCGAGTTACAATTAACCCGAAGTCGGTACAGCTGGATCTTAAATGATCATAAATTTTTTTGTAACTACAGTCAAATCTCTTTAAGTAGATTCGTCACTTGCCACTTAAAACCGTTCAACTTTAGTATATGTATATTTATCCATATAGCTTATATAGCAACTATAGCTTGTTTCTATTCTTATTTCATCGTGTTAATTTGCAAAACGTTATTTTATATTTTCGTTTATAATGGACAATAAAATATTGCCGGTACCTTATTTTCTTCAATTTCATTAATGAGGTTGGCAACCAGCGTTTAACTGACAAAATAATAATAATTTTTTCTAATATTCATAATATTCTTAAAAGAACAAGTTTCATAAGGTGTGTTTTTATTGCACCATTCCGTTTAAAAGACGAGCTTATGTTACAAAAAAGTACCTATTTAGTTCACAAGCCGCAGCTTTTCATACTAGTTCGTGTTTAAAAAATTAAGTTGAAGGAAGAAAATGAATAAAATGAAAACAAGTTACAATTTCCAACTCGCATTTCACCAGCCCCCCCCATGCTGATTCACCCCTTTAACGAGTAGCACTAATGTCGGGGATGACGGCACAAACCAGCACTAACGATTGGCCAAGTTTGACCCCCCAAATCAAGAGTGGGGGGGCTCGCAATTCGTCAGCCCCTTATGCTAATTCACCCTTTAACGAGTAGCACTAACGTCGGGGTTGACAGCATTAACAACTGACGAAGTTTCAACCCCCAAATCAAAAGTGGGGGGGCTGGCGAAATGGAGCTGTCGTTCAGGTAATTTCTATCAAGTAAACATCCGCGCCTTGTCCCAAAATCCCAGTTCTATCGTTTCAAGTTCTGAAAATTGCTAAACGGACGGGATTCGTAATCGGTCGATGGCGTTTAAGATGAACAAGAGCACATCTGTCCAATCAATCAAACTTAAGATTATAACCAACCGATGTTTAAGATCGATAGAGAGAGAGAGGAACAAAGGAATCTTGATTCATAATCAAGATCCAAGTGGTGGGGGAAAGATTAAAAAACGTTTAGTAAAGACTTGCAGGCTTTTGTCTACTTTTCTTCGCACTTATTTTTGCGTTGTATCAATCGATGACGATCGGCGGCAGCTCTCGTGCGCCATGTTTTCGACGGCCTCCCTTGAGATCTGCTTTTGTACTAGGTATCGTGACCTCGTGCAATTTTTCTCATTCCCAATTTCCGCTTATTTTTTCCCTTCCACTTCCTTAGTCGCAACTTTGATCAATTCCCCTCCAATTTTCATCGGTTGTCTAGTGCTCTTTTCCTTGGAAAACCAATTTGTCTAAAGAGCTTTCGTCGAATAATTTTGACGAGTCGTAAAATACTAAATTTGGTGAATTTTTTCATCGCGCAAGATTTTGGGGAGATGGGAAGATTTGGTTGTGGTCGACTATTGCGGCTTCTTCGATTTCGACGAGTAATTCGAAACGCACTTTATCAAAGCTTCAAATTACAATTCTAATTTAACCGGTTTAATCGGTATTTAATCGTGCTTTTTGTAACTCATTTGCAAACGTTTGTTATAAGCAATAACATAATAAAGAAACTAAACAAATAAACAGAAAGACGACGCGAACAATTTACCCTTTTAAATTGAATAATACTAAACCACGTACTCGGCGGTTAATAATCACGTGCATATTATCCTGTTTTCATAAGGCTCCGAAGTGTTTTGTCGTCGAAAATTATGGGTTCAACACGAAGAATTCGAAACACAAATAAAAATGTGGGTGCGACGTGGAGGTCGTTTACGAATGCAAATTTTCGGCTCGTTAGGATCGCACAATTTGCCGTGTGGAAACCGAATTTTCCCAGGTATTAGATTTTTCCGGTAATAAACTTGATTTATTTGAATAACTTATTCGTGATCCCCGGTGCGTAACGTTCATTAAAGAATCGCGGGATGATTAATATCTCGTTAATTATTCTGACGTCCTTCAACCTGAACTTAGGGTACCGAGCGAGCGAGCATTGTTGTTTATCTGCACGAAATTTTTTATACGTTTATCTAACAATAAGTCTAACGTGTTAAATTAAAATATTGTAGAAATGTGTATCTGAAGATGACGTAACTACGACATCTGGTTAATGACTGCGGAGCCGAGTCACGGATATCTTTATATTCTTCTTGCTTCATTCGGTTATATGCTCGAAGCCAAGAAAATAAGAAAATGATAGTTATTAAATTCTTTTTTAAGTTTTGTAAGCGTCGTATTGTGAACATGTTTTTTTTTTCTTTTTTATTTAAGATGTAGGTACCACCCGTATCTGTCTCCTCCTAATGCTATAACCAATTAAGTGATTCAAGGTTGCAACTTCTTTTTTTTCAGACTGGTTTGTTATTTATAAATCTCGCGTTTGAAAGCTTAGTTCATCAAAATTTCTTGAACGATTGAAAAGAGACATGTGGGATATTTACGTAATAAAATATTAAATCGAACGTGTTTTGTTTTGAATGGTCGTTTCAAAAATGATCTTCGAACAGACAATTCGCTTCGGATTTTGTTCATTCGATACGTCCGTTTATGGTTTTAGTTATTTATCGGACCAACATTAATAAATGGAAGTCCCGACTTTTTTGGAGATTAGGTATCTTCTTAAGAATTTGCATTTTGTATACGTTAGTTAATGCGGCGTTTGCTTGTGTTTTTTTGGGCATCAATCACAACGAGTCTTTTAAGAGCCGTTTCCCAAATAGCAATTACCGTCAATTTTTAAGCAACCTGTCCACACGTGTCGATGATAATCGCCGCAAATTCCACGTTTCGTGTACATAAGTGAACTGGTTGCGTAAAAATCGGCGGTAATTACAGTCGAAAGGTCGGAATTCGTTCGTCGCGCTTGAGAACCGCTGGCGTGTTCTCGTCCTGAAATTCGCGAAACGACAAATTCGAACTCGGAAATTTTTTATTTAGTTAATAGTCTATTATGCGAGTTGAGGAGTAATCACCGAATTTTTTTATTGTTTGCGTTATCCAATCGAAGAGGGGGTTAGAAGCCAAAGGGCAAGTGGCTGCAGCCAACTGGACGCAGGGACAATTGGACGTGAAAATTATTACCTGTACCCGTTTAGTCGAAATAAGTAACACGTTAGGTGAATTAATATAAATAGATGGATATCACGGCCTTTTTGCCTTAAGACTAGATTTTTCCCGAGTTAGACTGAGCGACCTTTTGCAAAAAATCCGAACTAGCACCAGCCTCGTTGGTTAAAGACGCGCATTTTGCAAAAAGACCGACAAAAGACGAGATGAGTTTAGGTTAGCGTAGATGACTTTTATCTAGGAAGCGGTGCATTAAATACCTCCGTTTAAACATTGACACAAACACGAATGTGGATATGCATATTGCAGATGCGGAAAAAAAGGCGAAGAAATATAACATAAGTTGGCCGAAGGCAAGTAAACAGAAGATAATGAGGGGGGACTATGATTAACTCTATTATCTTGTGTCGCGCGCCAATTTGAGGGAACCACGTACAAACTAGAGAACATCAAAGGAAACTTGAAAGAGGGTCCAACGCAAGATGCCTAATAGAATCGCCAGCTCAATTAGAATTGCAGTTAGTGTAGATGAGGACGAGGTACTAATCTAAACTAACGGGCAGTCTAAAGGTTAAACTTCTTGTCGGCCTTTTTGCAGCACGCAGATCTATTAATTCACCTAACGTGCATTTAATATATTTCGACTAAACGGGTAGTATAAGTAATAATTTTCGCGCCCACTTGTCCCGCGTCCATTTGGCCGCGTCCACTTGTCCCATTCCGTAAAGGGGCTTTAAGTGCATATTCTTGAAAAACTGAGTTAAACGACGCAAATTGTAGATGAATGTCTAATTTATTTGGTGACAAAAAACGAGTGCAAAAACTTGCAACGCCTCAAATATGCCACGTATACAGGTCGCCCGTAATGTTCAAAGCTTTGACAACCAATATTGCCAAATGTTACCTATATTTTTGCACTTAAACCCTTTCAATCGTGAGTTAAATATCCGTTTGCATAAAGTATTTGGAGATGATCACGCAACTTTTTGATTTTAACGCGAATCAAATTTTTTTTAGGACCTTTTTGGACTCATCGAACTCGATAAATCCTGTAGGCGGTACATGACAAATATAAACTTAAGTGTTGACTTTGAAACGTACCTATTAAGAAGTGAAAATAATATCTATCATTTGTTAGTATTACCAAATAGACCGTCTTGAATATCATTTCCATCACTAATGCATGTCGATTTATTGCTACACAGCTTACATTCTTCAAATCTTGTTGGTTCGGATTCGATACGTCGACCTTACGGTTCACGCTTTAATATCGAACGACACGAGTTGTTTTCTTTAATAACATTTAAATATCAAAACGTTTTTTTTCTTCCATTTAAGCATTAAAAATAACGTAGATAACAAGTTGAACCTATCATCGAACGAGAATTCATCGCGATTTCATTTTAATGGTTTAATAATGAACGCTTTCGGCCCCCGTTGGGCATTACGTCGAATAAATTGCGCGACGTATATGTAAATATTTTTTTGATCACGACCGAAGCGCGGTTTTCCCAAATTTTAAACAAACGACAGTCGGACTTGTCTCGACAAAGTTTCATAAGCACCAGACATACAGACACATATATACGCGGCATAATAATAACTTCGTACGTTCAAAATTCATTACCAAATATGGCGACGTTACACTTTCAAAAGCGCCCGCAGCGTGCCGTTCTTGTATTTTCGCATTCAGAACCAGCTCGGCCGGTTAATTGCACCTGAAATATGTGTCGGTTGTTCCACAGACCCGATGTAAACATCAAAGTTCAACCACTTGCAAAACCACTTCTCTCTTCGTTTACTTTTTGCATCGGCGATATCGAGCTTTTCGAGAGAGAAAATACGTTTTAATTGGAACGCGGCGCCGACGGCTCTCGGAAAACTCGCAACTGTACATTTTGATTTCGAGGAGGTCGCGCTTTATTCGATCGTTCGAAATCGAACGTAAGCTGCCGATGGACGAATGAAAATGGGACACGCGGCACCTTTGGGGAGGCCAAGTGGTTTGGTCGAAAAATTAAAGAGCGGACGACGACAGTCGATGCCGGAACTTTTGATGATTCGATAGTCGAAACTCGACCAAATCTCGAATCTTGCACTTCACACGCGAATAATTCGATGCGTCAGCAACGAACTGGCTTATCGAACAACGAAATTTTACTTCGGACAATACCATCTAAAATACCGTTCCGTAGAGTTCTGTGGTTTGTTTTAAGTGCGCGGCACCGCAACTCGCTCTTGCATAGTAATTCTTTTAAGGCTTGTTCTTTTGTACGTGCGATTTCCTGATGGCAAGTTGGTTTAGAATTTCAGAGGACTTCAGAAGGACGTTCTTTGCCCCCTCGTTCTCATTGTAAACAATACGAACGATTTTCGGAAATGCGACGGTGACGGGAACGACGTAATCGTGGAAGTGTGAAATTTATTACACCTACCTATCTACTTTTAGAATTTGCCATATTTTCCACTTCGATAGTCCGGCCAGTTTTTTTTTTTTTTATTAAGTTCGAAGCACCGGGCCGGTAAAATTCAATTTGATGATTCGCGAAAGCAGTATTTCTTTTGATCAACTCTCTCTCTCTCTCCTACCTATCAATCTCGTGTTGTTTGTGTACATTTTCGCGTTAATTTCACCGTCGAAAATAAATCAAATATTCATTAAGCTTTATGATACCATAAATTTTAAATATAAATATTACGGCAACAGCGGAGCGTTATGTAATTATTGGATTTTGCGGGGAAAAAAGTGTGCTTCGTTAACCTTTTTGCTAGTCGTCATCATCAATCATTAAAATTACCGATCGGATACTCGATCTTAATTTAATTTTTGAATTAATAAGGGATGCTACTTAAAGACTTCCATGTGGGACGTAGGTGGGTGTCCTTTGAAATTAATGGATGTCAACACACGAATCAACATTATAAATCACTGTCACTTGTCGAACGTGTTCGTTTCTCAGAAGAACGCAAATAATTGTGAGTCGATTATTAACAATCAAATCAAAAACGATGAGTGTAAACGTTTTATTAAATAATTGACGTTGGTACATTGGAAGGTTAAGGTTATATTTAGCGGCGCATGACCTCCAATTGTTCTCTAAGGAAGGACGCGACACAAACCTAATTGTTTATTTACGAAACGCACAGTTCGGTTTTTATCTATGTACCTACAATATATTTAATTAAATTACGATCAAGTAGCCTTGTAAGGATTTCATAATAAATAGAGAGTAAAGGTTGACAACCGGCGAGGCAATAGCTTCGGGTTCGTTTCTTTATTGACCGTTGAAATCTCTTACGTAACACTTTCCGTTGGCCGATTTTCGAACGGCTTTTACTTTTCGCCGCGTACACGTCGGTTATTATTATCGAGTTTGCGCTTAAGGAAGTGGCGACTTTTAATTTCTACCATGGGCATTGCGTTCGTTTGTCCGCTTAATTGTTTCGAGGAACAAGAACGAACCACGCGATGGAATTGGTTCTCTCGTTTCTTCGGGTAAGAGATTTCGCTTCGCTATCCTTTAAATAGCTTGAAAATCGAAAACTGGTTACGATGATTGCTGAAAATTTTAGCTCAACTTTGGAACGACTTCGGAAACGCCGTTGATTCAAACGACGAATTGAGCTTTTCGGCAAATTTTCTGTTACGCGGGCGAATTTTCGTCACCATTTTCCACCGTCACCTCATTCCTAATTCGATTCCATTAGATCCAACATTTATGAGAGGCCTCTTCACGAATTCCTTTTACGAGGGTTTCTCAAAATGTAAAACAATTTTAGATGAAAAGGCGGCGCGAAAAACGACGAAATTGCGTTTCAAGTCGCAAATGGCGCATTCGATCCGAGTTTTTGTATGCGTATTATTGCTTTTATTAGGTAAATAGTGTGTGGTGGGTACGTTTGTAAATCTGTATTTTCGAAAGGCGTTCTAGTGTTCAAAGTGACGAGATTATCGCCTTTTAACACCTTCGCTGCGAACTTTTTAATACGCTTTGCACCCCAGGCACACTTCCTCCATATCTTTACTTTGAGTAAAATTAATCGAAAACGGCGAACAAAGAAGTAATTCCGAACAAGTTTCGCATACGCTGTCTAAAACGCAAGTATCTCTTGCCAACGCTGAATTCGTCCTGACTCGTTAACTTAACACGAATCCTTGACGCGGATCCGTGCCATCAGCACGTTATAAATTCATGTAGCGATACGGATCCGCGCCATACGCAGTGAAGCGGTTAAACTAATATTGAGAATTAATTCGCACGTCAACTCTTCAGATGTTTGTCCAAATTCAGGATCGATCTCCGCTGAGCGACAAACTTATCGACCCTCTTCTTATCATCATTTGTTTTCTGTTTAGAATAAGTACGTTTAAAAGGGTTCTATGAAAATTTCTCGAATTTCGTAGATATTATGTTATGTTATGACTTACTTGACTGCACTAGACAATAGCGAAACACTTTCTTTTGCCCTTTCGCCCACTTTTGAAAATCGACGTGTCCGGTGAAACGAACGATTACCCTAAAATAAAACGTAATTTACGCTCTCGAAGTGTGAATAAAACGTTCGCCACTATTCATAATTCGAGAAATTTTTGATTCGAGCAGTGGATTTAAAAGGGGCCGTTTGTTTAAATGAAAACAAAAGGGTTGTAGAATAAACTTTGAATTTGTAAATTTCGAGTTTCCAATTGTAAATCGTTGTTCGTCAGTTTTAAAATTCCCCAGAAACGATCAAATTTTATTCGTTTCGTAGTTCAGATAGAAAATTGTAGAAAATTTTCGTTTTTTTAATTTTCTTTTTAAATTGAACATAAGTAGTCGTTCGTAGTCGGAATTCGTCGATGCAATATTTGGGGCGAAATTTGGTTATTTAGTATATTTTGACTTTTAATGTTTTCGTATTGGGCAAATTTTGCCTTATCAAATTAAACAGAAACGAGTAAAGTGTTAGTGTTCTCGACGAGTAGTATCCAAAAGAACATAGTTTGTTTATAGCTTGGCGGTTTCATAACATAGATTGCGAAATACATTTTTGCAAAATTTAAAAAAGCATTTCTCAAACGTGTATCAAACAACATTTTTTTCGAAAACGTGTTTCCCAAAATTGGTAAATATGTGACGAAAAAGTTTAGCAAATAGTACTGTTATATTGTTTGAAAATCGAAAATAATAAGTTTATTATGTTTTATAAGTACACGCGAAGGCGAATTTGAATCAAAACAAATTTTGTAAAATTTATAATTTAGCCTATTTCGTTTATTTCTTTTTTATAACACAAAGTACTATTTCCTTTTAATTTAAAATACATGACCAATACAAATTTACCTTCACGACTATACAGGGTGTTTTTGAATTAATGTCTCGGAAAAACTACGGATAAGTGAAATCAAAACGGACAAAAAACCTAAATCGATTTTTTTCTGAAGTCAATAAGTAATTTACGAATTATTGCGATTATTAATTTGATAATCGTCTTATTCAAGTTTAGCCTCTTTAAAGGCTTTTAAGAATTCAGAAAGTGACAGTGAAAGTGACCCAACAGGTGCCGGTGCATTTCTAGTTTATGGTTTCAATATTTTATTGTAGTAGGTAGGCAGATAAGTGTGTCATTGATTTGTAGTATTTTGATCGCAAAAATATTTACGGTTTCGGCCCCTAGAAACTTAGAAACGTCGAATGTCGACGAAGATAACGGGCGTCTTCTTACGATGTCATCACTTGTCGAAGTTTAAAGGGTAAACTGCCCGTTTAATTCGAAAAATGTTATTGAAGTATTTTTTTACTATTTTTCGCGGCATAAATTAAAAAACGCACTGTATGTATCATTTTTCGTGACGCTGCGGCGTGTTTGATACTACAAGTGGCGACCTAGTGCGTGTGACGCAACACATTCTCTACGTCATGTCATGTCGGCGTTCTGGAAACTTGGTTTAGGTTCTTGTTAAAAACATTCGGCTGTTTAGTTTCTAGATTGGTTGTTTTCGCTAGTTATTTGCAACAACTATTTCAATTCGTAATGTCCGTTTTTATTATATGTAGGTATTACGTGTCCACGGATACAATCGAGGTCATTTGTTATCTTTATTTCTCTTTACGTTTATATTTATTTTTATAGTATTATTTGTGAGTGTGATGAAATGTACCTAAACATTATAGGCAGGTTTTATGATATAAACATGATGGGACAATGCCACATTTTGGATTTAAAATTTGCAATTGTCTCAATATTTTCAATTTTTTACACGAAGTAGATGGGAAACAGTTCGTTGGGCTTTTTGGTTACCTGATTTGACACCACTCGACCTTTTGCTTGGGGGCGGGAGGGAGGGGGGGGCACATTGACGAATAGGTGTATTAGACGTATTGTACTTTCCGGGATTTACAAAGTCATTAACTCGACCTCACTCGTGTAGTAAATGTACAAAATGATAAAACGGACTGACACGAGACTTAGATGTGACGTCGTGGCGTGTGGTTAGTAAGATTGGAGATGACATTGTTTTGTTTCCCACCTATGCGATCGAATCATTCTGAGGACGACGACGGTACGGCGCAAAACATAGAAATAAGGATGGTGCGGAGGTCGTAAGACAAAAAGGAGTTTATCGGGTAAAGCTAGGGAATCGTCGCCACACAGTTAGGTCATCTCGCGTCACCAAGGCATTAACGAATAGGACATACGCATTTCAATCCGCGAAGCCTTGTGGTCTTGTCTCATCTCGATGCTTTCGCATAGAAGTGGAGATTATCTTCGGGCCAATATATCTCAAAAATGCGAGATATACCAAATCTGCCGAGGATTTTTTCGTTAAAACTCGTGGCCATATCCTTATAACCTTACTCGATAATCTCATTTCTTCTCTTAAGAGCCGTTCGGACAGCGAACGATTGAGCACTTTCGATTGAAAATGAACTCATCGCCAACTGTACTTGTATGTTTCATAAAGACGATTTCAGGCCAATCCCATTGCAGAGAACAAACACATCCGGGGATTCGCGTGAAAAAATCGAGTGCGGCGAGAAACACGAAATTTTCCTCGATGTGAAAATGGTCCTTCGAGTATTTTTTGCGAATTCTCAATTTCGCACGTCCATGTCGTCGTCGTCGTATATTAGTTGCGGTCGTCGATTGCAAGCACTAGGTATATATTGATAGAATACATCGTGGTGTTCGTCAGCTTCGTTTCGCTTTTACGGTCGATGATGTTGCAACATTCAATTACGAGTCAATGTCAAGTATGTCGAACTAATATTCTGTTCGTGTTTCTTTATAGCCAAGGCCAACTTGTACTCGGATTGAGAAATACGATCAATTTGAAATGCGCTTGTTCGTTTGAAGATGATGTTAAGTAAATCGAATTCGGTAAAACAAATTCGGGATTAGGTACCCGTTAACAGTTATTACGCGACGAACGGCCCATCGAAGTATAGATCCTACGGACAGGTGTAAAAGGAACTTTCTCTTCGCGTGCGCGTATCCGCCGCACCAAGTTGTTGTGGGTTTGATGGTCGGCGTTACATAAAAGTCGTTTGTTTTAGAGCGACATTGACCTTTAAACGATTTGTTATTTTGAGAATATAGGAAATTGATGCGGTCGAGACGATAGATAGTAATGGACCGTACATTTCTAGAAAGCGTTCTGATGAATATTTTGGCCCGATGGAAACCCGTAATGAATATTCGATGATGGCGAGCGAAAAAATAAATGCGCAATACGTAGCGACGTGTCCAATTTGGACGGGCAGATGTGTAGGCGTTACTGACATCACCGACAGTGTGTATGTAGATCAATGTGCTGTTGGCCTCTCCAGGTACGATCGCATTGCCAATGTCGGTGGAGAGGCTTTGCTAGGTGATGTTGTTTAGCCGAGTAGTAGAATGACCAGGGGCAGTGCGCGACCTTGACTCTTTATGTGCCTGCCTGAGATTTCTCGGTTGACGAGGAAACCACGCTTTTGCAACCACGTCACGATTATTGCTCTATTCTTCCATTGTTCGGTGGTCCTGATTTGTTGAATTCCCGATCATCGTTCAATAGATCCATAGATGCCTGCCTTATTCGTGTATGTTTAGAAAATCCTGCGCGCTTACCATATGTCCGACAATAATTCTTGTCGGACTTTTGTTGTTTTTTTCCCCCCTTTCGTTTTATTTAAATATTTGCGTTCGTTGTAAATAAACGACAAACAAATTTCATTGGGTTGCAAAATGCACGCGGAACGGTAGTTAAAGTGCAGAGAGGGTCGTCGGTCCACTAACGAACGGACACCTGCAACGAAAACGAAGAATGATATGTTGGCAGGTTGACAAGTGAGAAGGAAGAGGAAGGTGTCGTCGGGCGTTGATGATGGTTCGGTTGTGGTTGTGAAGCTTGTCACCCCCCAAGGTGGCTCCAGTGAGAAAACCGAAAACGAAAGATGTGGGGAAAAAAGATTCCCCTCAATTGATCGATCTCGTGATTTTTATAGAGCGACGACCGAAGATCGTGAGAGATCTCCAGAGATACGATTTGTATTTTGTGCATGTCACTTGTTAAACTACTGACGTACTTGCTACAGGTCCGTATTACGAAAATAACGGACTATGCGTGTGTGTATGTAAGTTTAGAAATAAGATATCCCTTCAATGTTGAACGAATGCGCAACAATTACGTGGAAAAAAAAGTATTTCTCGTCGCAGCAGCCAATTACAGAAGTCGGACGAGATAAATTATGGTCGTGGTAGTATTTATGGACTTGTCAGAAATCTGTAGCGAATTTATTATAGGATACGTGTTCGGATTTCAAGGACACTGTTGTAAAGGCTTCTTCGTTGCGTAACGTTGTAGAAAAAGACTCGTATTGCGCCTACTTGTGACGCCGACGTGCGTGAAGTCATACCATTATTTACGCGAGTTGGATCGTAGATTGTTGATTTTACGCGTCCAGATATAATTAACTCCATATCTACCAGTAACGATCCTTTCTCTTAAATATAAAAAGCACTCGAATACCATATACCATCTGTTGAGCGAAACGTTTTGTATATATATACATACATAGGTACGACGTTAGTCAGTCGACGTTGCACATATTCCCTGAATTTTAGCAGCGCTGCTTGCAGGAAACGTTTTCCATTCAAGGCAGTACTGTGTTCTTCACGTATTATATATGTGGGTACGTCACATCCTCTACCTATTAAACGGAATTAAGGAATAACATTGAAACGCGAATGGACTAATAAAAATTGCGGTTTGATCGCGAACACTTCCTTTTTCGAGCAATTTAGGTTTTATTCGGTATCACGACGTGTAATTTTTCAAATTCAGGATGTGGCCGTTGACTGGTCTATTATACCAAGGTCTAGTAGGTCATGATTCATATTGTACAATAATGTCGACAAACAAAATCGGTAGTAATAAATAGCAAAAGCGTGATTTTCATTTGTAAATGTTTAAAACTCGACCTGACGCGGTGCCTATCAATTGTTTTTGCTGCTCATTCATCTTCCGGTTTAGGGGGTAATCTTAAAAATAAGCCAAAATTTTGATGAACAATCGAGAATCTAAACGAAGAAATTTCGCGAAAATTGCGCAGAATCCTCCCTAATTCTCGTTTTGCTTTTTTCAGGACGAGAAGATCTCTCTCCGCCAAGCAGTTTGAACGGTTACAGTGCAGATAGTTGCGATGCGAAGAAGAAGAAGGGCCCGGCGACCCGCCAACAAGAGGAACTGTGCCTCGTTTGCGGCGACCGGGCGTCAGGGTACCACTATAACGCGCTCACGTGCGAGGGTTGCAAAGGTGAGTTTCCATTAAAACCGTTCAAGCGCGTTTCAAAAAAAAATCGCTTTACTTTTAGGTTTTTTCAGAAGAAGTATAACGAAGAACGCGGTGTATCAGTGCAAATACGGAAACAACTGCGAGATCGACATGTACATGCGACGGAAATGTCAAGAGTGCCGTCTCAAAAAGTGCCTCAGCGTAGGCATGAGACCCGAATGCGTCGTGCCCGAAGTGCAGTGCGCGGTCAAAAGGAAAGAGAAAAAGGCGCAAAAGGAAAAAGACAAACCGAACAGCACCACGAACGGATCGCCCGACATAATTAAAATCGAACCGGAGGTAATACCACGCCCCACGCGGCACGGAATTCGTCCATATTAATTTTCCACGTTTTTTTCTTTAGTTAATCGACCCAGAGAAACCCTTGCTGATTAACGGCATCAAACCGATCTCTCCCGAACAAGAAGAACTGATTCATCGACTTGTTTATTTCCAAAATGAATTCGAACATCCCTCGGACGAAGACGTGAAACGGATAATGGTAAGCTTTTTCGTAAGTTTTGTCGAATGGTCGTTCAACCGTTAATGTTGCAGAACCAACCCGTGGAAGGAGAGGATCAGTGTGATATGAGATTTAGGCATATTACAGAAATTACCATTCTTACAGTCCAGTTAATTGTCGAGTTTGCGAAACGTCTACCTGGATTCGATAAGTTGCTGAGGGAAGATCAAATAGCGCTGCTAAAGGTAAATTGACGTGGTTGCGGGGCGACGCGCGCTTATGTCACGATTTTTTTGAAGGCTTGTTCGAGCGAGGTAATGATGTTCAGAATGGCGAGGCGCTACGATGCACAGACCGATTCCATTTTGTTCGTCAACAATCAACCGTATTCGCGGGATAGCTACACGTTGGCAGGGATGGGAGAAACTATCGAAGATCTGTTACACTTTTGTAGAACGATGTATTCGATGAAAGTCGACAATGCAGAGTACGCGTTGCTCACGGCCATCGTGATCTTTTCGGGTAGGTCTATGGGACTCGCGCACCAACGCGAAATATTCGCGACACATTTCGCGTCCGCGTTCCCCTGGTAATTCTTATTCGTTTGCTGCTCAAGTTTCGCGAAGCGAAAGATTCTCGCCTCAGTCACGAGTATTTCGCGTTGGTGCGCGGAGTCCGTTTTACGTAACCGAAATTATATCCGGCTTATAGGACCAACGTGAATTTTCAGCTCATTTTATTACCAAAGTATGCGGGCATTTTCATTTTCCAACGTTTAGGTTCAAATTTTACGAGGCTGCTCCAACTTGTTGTGTTTTTTTCAAAATATTAAAGCTCGTTCTAAAATCTTGTTTGCAATATGCGGTTTGCAGTACAGAACGCGGATAAAATTGACCAAAATTGGAAAAATTTTAAATAATTTCTAAATTAAAATAGTTAAATTCGACAAATTAGTATAGTGATTAGTTTTTGAGATACAGGACATTGAAAATTACTTTTTGTAATATATTTTTTTTCTACTGCATCAAAACTACAAGCGATGTCTAACGATATCTGGTATATTTCACGTATAATTTTTTGTTTAATTTGCCACCGTTTATGTATTTACCAAAAAACGCCATGGTGCAAGGTTATTTGAAAACGGAGCCTATAAAATCAAGAGACAGTGTCGTTTCTGACTTAATTGTGTATATATAGTTTGTTTCTTATGTAGTATAAGTGTAATTTAAAGGAAATTTATCCGATAGATTCATTTTAAATAGAAGGGCTTCCTAGTATAAACAGAAGTGCGACGACCACAACTACATATTTTCATTTACAGTAATCAATAAGTACGAGGTTTATTAGTTAAGATTACGGTACCTCAACAATTTTTTCATATTTAAAATATTTTTAAAAATGTCTTTCATAAGATTGGTTTGATTGCGGTGGGTTTTTTTTTTTGATGACGTCACTCTGCTTAACTGCCATGTATTTGGCAGTTACGTGGTGAACTATCGAGAAATTGGTATTATAGTTTCGTTTCAGATTTTATTATGACGCAATCTAGGCAGAGAGTTTGAATTTGCCGCCGAGGATAAGGTTGGTACTTTTCTCTCTCTCTCTCTGTCTAGTAACAATAGACAAAGGTTGGCAGACGTGAATATAACTAACGAAGTGGCCATGAAACATTTTTGAATGAAATGTTTTCATCTACATGTTATTTTAGAAATAAAGTAATAGAAGGAATTACTACTATGGTTTGGTTAATTGTTTATTTAAGTAGCAATTTATATACCTGCTTAAAATACATACATAGGTAATGTTGTGTTATATTAAAAGGTTTGTTTCTTTCTGGTTTGTACTATTTTTAACACCCTCAATTGTAAGATAGATAATTAATTATGAACTTTCGATCTGTTTTTAATTATTGTTCGAAATGTATATTTATAGATTTGTACTCGTATCATATAATTCACTCGAATTTTATGTAAATTTTCCCGTCATTTTTTACACGAGTATAATTAATATTCCATCTTATTGCAGAAAGGCCGTCCCTTATCGAAGGATGGAAGGTGGAAAAAATTCAAGAGATTTACCTGGAAGCGCTGAGGGCGTACGTGGACAACAGGAGGAAACCTAAGCCGGGTACAGTTTTCGCGAAGCTACTGTCAGTTTTAACGGAGTTACGGACGCTCGGTAATCAGAACTCAGAAATGTGCTTCTCGCTGAAACTGAAGAACAAAAAATTACCACCATTCCTCGCCGAAATATGGGACGTCGATATGAGGACATAGTAGACGCATCGTTCAGATGTTGACCGGATTTGCCGGGTGGGTGTGATGGACGCGCGATGCTGCACCATTCTTGTCGTAACTGGGGTACGATTGTTTGCACACGCGGAAGCAGAATGCCAATATGTAGCATTAACAAAGTCCACCACCAAATTGTTGGCTGTGAAATATTGTATAATTAAACTTTTTTACTAACTGTATGTTGAGACGGCATCTAGAGAATGTTATTATTGAGTATAGATTTATTTAGATAATTGCATAGAAGATAGCGCTCGACTTGAAAATATACGTAGCTTTTATAAGCGTGTATAAATTATGCGTTGTTTTATATATATACTATTATACCAGGCGAATTGCTTACTTAAGATGTAAGACTGGACTGGACTGATATAACAGAGGTGCCTTCACGACACATGGCTCACCAGACTGAGGGCAGGTGCAAAATAGGACAGTGGCATGATATCAAAATGACAGATGGTAGAGAACGCCAGTATATAGGAAAATTTCACGATCTGTTATCTAAAAAGTGCAATTTAGATATAACTTTCCTTTACGGGAAGAACGAATAGTTAAGAGATAATACGTATTTAGAACAAATTTTGAAAAAGACGTCGATTATGGAAGAAACTAAATAAAGAAGTAGCCGTCCGTTTTATGTATATATTTGGAAGTGAAGTACGAGGTGTCTCGGCGGTTTCTCGTAGACATATGCCAACGAAACTGGGCATCTGTCATAGTTGCACTACAAACTGTCCTGCCTTTACGAACTTTTTAATGTTTTAACACAGTAATTCTTGGTGTGTAGTTCTTAGCTTCTCATTTTGATACTATATAGTTTCTCTGCATTAGTACTTCTGCTGCTAGATACTACATACGTATATATACAAAAAAAATACATACGCGCATATATAATACATTCATATTTTCATAACTCATCGATGTATATAAACCATATTTTCGTAAAGAGAGAGAGATGTATTTTTGTTGGACGCAGAATTTGTTTGCGCCGTTTAATGCCTTATAACTGGGAAGCACTCGCAATTTTTAACCGAGGGGTCAACCGTTATTCAAATTTTTTTTTTATAGTCAATTGTGCAGGAATCGATGGGTAAATTGTTTTGGGACAATTCTTCGAAACGTCGTGTTTATCGGCTGGGTAATGAACGTTTGAATTTTAGGCAGCACGTGCCGTTTTCAAATGGTACGGCCTCTTTACATGTACAAAAGCATAGACGATGAACGATGTACAAAATTTCAGGAGCTCACAAGTGCATTAATCATGTTTTATCTTTAATAACAACAAGGGTCGACCCTTCCAAGTTCACTGCCAACAGTGGCTCTGTCTCTCTCGTTCATATATGTGGTATCATCTTTTTGTGTCTCATGATTACAAAGTGTGCATGTCCGTACAGCCTAAATTCAAAACAGACATCTGAATCGAGCACAAATTCAATAACGAAAAAGCGTTTTTTCAACACTGCCAGATCGGTCGAACTGCCACTCCTCAATACTTAAAGGCTGTACGGACTTCATTTATTAAACACGAACTGCTGTTACTTGTATACACGTTGAAATTACCTTGTTCTATTAAACATTTTGTAATGAATGTTGTGTATACTATATATACACTGTTACGTAACAATAAAATTTTTGGTACTAGAATCGACTGTCTGAAGTGTCGAAAACGAGATTCTAGCCAGCAGATTGTCTAAATTAACGACGTAACCTACAGTTTGATTTAGAAAGCAAGTAATAGAATGCACACTGATCACAGAAAACGAAAGGCTACTCTTTGGTCCGCCTTGTACAGCAGCAAGCGCTAAGAGGATCGGAAACGAGCATCTGTATATAACTATTATAATTTGTAAGAGACGGTCATGTAAATGACGTACAAAGGTACCGACAATGAGTATGCATCCTCTTAACTTGTTTTTCAATCTTTTACCCTTAGCCGGACTCTGTAATGTTGTGCGGTGCGTTTCAAAATTATAAATGCCGGTGATTTTATATTGTTTGTTTTTGAAGCGCGCCGTACAATCGTTGTTTACTGTTGAAAAGATTTTGTTAACGTAGTTGTTACTAATATGCCCCGGAGTCTGGTTAACGGTAAAAGAATTCATTCCCTTTCACGAGTGAATAAATCGATTTTAGATTAATTTAAAAAGTGCAATATGTACAAATTTTACTAATTTACTTTTTTTTATATATATTGGTTAATTAATATTGTATATCGAGATGATTATTATTGATTAATACTGTGTGTTAATTTTATACTGAGCAAACTAGTGGCAGTATTATATAAGTTTGGATGGATATGACCTTGACGAGCTTTACGGTCATATTCGGTACATCTATATGTACATCTCTCGCAAGGTGATAATTCTGCTTGAATAATTGCGAAATTGTGTTGTTATTTAAAACTGAAAGACGTTGCACTAATCGAGAGTAACTTTGTTTTACAAAGTCTTAACCTGACAAGCAGACTTACCATTTTTTGACAAATTACCTGCAACTTTGACCTGTAAAATTCGAGTGTTGTAAAGCAATGAGAATGTTCGATGAATATATTTTGTGCAGTAAACAGTAATTCGATAGTAATATTTGATAGTTATTTGTCCTGTATTTTAATTTAATCGTTACGCAGAAAACAAAATAGAACTTATAAATTATGTGTCTGTGATTTTTCGGGATATACAAAGGTAAGTCGGACGAACGTTCATCGATTGAACAGTTGTTGATTCTTAAATAAATTCTATATTTGTTTGTATACGTACTTTACGGATAATTACTAGCTTTAATGCAAATGACATGTTATTGTAATCAAAAAATAAATTTAGAACAAAATGTTATTTAAATAATCTTAACTTACAATTGGTTATTCTTTTTTTTTGTAGAGAAATTAATAATCCCGTTTGTAATTTATTATTACAATAATTGCATTTAACCACATAAAAATAGATGGCGAACGGATTACAATTGTATTTATCTACTTTTACAATTAGATTTCATTTTAATCCTCTTTAACTTATATAATAGAAGTACTTGGTAACAATTATTAATAGGCTTCAGATCTTATACTTATATTTTTAAAATATGCCTAAGAATGACTTTAAATTTTTTTTTAATGTCGTATAAACTCGTAAACGCACTGAAGTAGAAAAATATTCTATTTTTATAGTTACCTTCCCAAAGGTCCCTCGTATATTTTAGAAAAACGGGCGTCTTCTCCAACGCTACAACAATTTTAATCTAGGCGACTTTATATAAGACTCCAGATAGGTTCGGACATTTTTAAATAAATTTTTCGAGCGGCCCCCGTACATTTTAATAAATGAGCGTCCAAAACTTTTCGAATTCTCCCGTATATTCGTTATCAGATCATTAAAATAAATTAAATTAACTTAAATTCAATTAAATTGGAAATTAAATCAGATCGTCTAATTTAAGTCAATTTAATTGGGCTCATTTATTAAAATATACGAGGGTCGTTCGAAAAGTTTTTTTTGGCAGAAAATTGTCGTAAAACTTTTCGAACGACCCTCGTATATTTTAATAAATAAGCCCGATTAAATTGACGTTCTGATTTAATTTCTAATTTAATTGAATTTAATTTATTTTAAATATCTGATAACGAATATACGGGGGAATTTGAAAAGTTTTTGTACGCTCATTTATTAAAATGTACGGGGGCAGTCCGAAAAATTTTTATGACAATTTTCTGACAAGAAACTTTTTGAACGACCTCTGTATACTTTAATAAATGAACGTACAAAAACTTTTCGAGTTCCCCCGTATATTCGTTATCAGATCTTTAAAATAAATTAAATTAACTTAAATTCAATTAAATTGGAAATTAAATCAGAACGTCTAATTTAAGTCAATTTAATTGGGCTCATATTTTAAATATACGAGGGTCGTTCGAAAAGTTTTTTGGCAGAAAATTGTCGCAAAACTTTTCGAATGGCCCCCGTATATTTTAATAAATTAGCCCAATTAAATTGACTTCAATTAGACGTTCTGATTTAATTTCCAATTTAATTGAATTTAAGTTAATTTAATTTATTTTAAAGATTGATAACGAATATACGGGGGAATTCGAAAAGTTTTTGAACGCTCATTTATTAAAACGTACGGGGGCCGTTCTAAAAGTATTTTGTCGAAAAAGTTTTCAAACAGCCCCCCGATGTAATTTAAATGGAAGAGTCGAAAAACTCTTCGGGCGCCCCCCTTGCACTTTTCGAATTCTTTTTGTTGCTCGTTTTCTCGTGGTCCACTGGTCAAAGGTGTTCTTGTCCTCTGGCTAATCACTTATGCGAGGCAAGTTTGAAAATGCAAATGTGGGCGAAATAAACAAAACGAGACGTGTTAACTTTTTATTTAAATCGAAATTAAATATACAAATAAATTGTTGACTTTATTATTACTTAAATAAACAAATATATGCATGCCTTATTTGTTGATTACACCTTGCTCTGCGTATTTTCCGCGAGTTTACATTGTCTGAAAACTCCCGGTGCGTAGATGAAATATGTAAACGTCTTGGTACTGCTGTCCGTCGCATCTAAATGTGAGAAGAAAAAGAAGTAAGTAATGTAATTATTTTACATATTATTTGTATATTGGTTTATTATGCCAATAAATACTTCATATTGATTAAACAAGTCCATATGGACTTGATTTCAACCCGGCTTAGAGGGGTTTATTGGCATAATAAACGAATATAGGAATAATATTAATATAAAGCCAAATAATTTTATAAAGTTGAATAGTGATCGAACTGTAAAAGCAAAAAAAAAACTATTCATCCCATTTATACGAAAGTAAATGGGTTATCATTTACCTACTTTTGTTTTATGAACTCCGATGAAGCCGCACAAAGTCGATTTTGTGAACCGTGTCGTTACTGCATTGTGCTGAAACGTATACCGTATTAGTAATATTTCTGTTAATAATAATCTGAATTTATTCCAGAATAGAAGATGTAGTTTTAAATCTGAGCCCTCCAGTTACAAAGTCCGTTCTGTAGTCCAGTGCGATTAAAGAAATTTAGCTTCTCACCGATCTTTTTTTTTTTTCCAAGGAGGGGAATCTTCAAAAGACACCCCCGGTATCGCCGGAGGGAGTGTCGGATTCACACCGGCAAGTCTAGCCGATGTGCCTACCAACTAAACCCCTCCTTGTCAGGGTAGTGATAATGCACCCCACCGGAACCATCGTAAGACATTACTTCGGTGGGGGCTCTGAATTTGCAGATCTTATTTGAGTGTAAATATAGTGGTCTTTACCAGTGAATTCTTCGTTTTTTCGAAATTTTATACAATTTTGAGCATCAAGAGAAAAAAAATCAAAGTTAGAAATTATATATATATATATATCAGATGTCATTCCTGACGTAAGCCATGAATGAAATTTGGTTCAGGAATTATTATGTGATTCACAATAGAGTTAATAGTACGCGACAGTATTTTTCTATATGTAGGACATCTAGTCCCATCAGATCGATGACCCGAAATATTACAATTAATGCAATGCTGTTCATTGCAACAATTGTCAGCTTTGTGGTCATTCTTCCCACAGTTAAAGCATACTCTTTTATTTAATAGTTTGTTTTCCGGACATGATACACGTTCGTGTTCAAAGTTCAGACAGTTGAGGCAGCGTTTTAATTTAACTCTATGTTTGACGTTACAATAGGTGAGGCCGATTTTGATTTGGCCTAACTTCATCAAATAGTTTCCAATACATTCATCTAAGATTATGGTCGCATTTAAACCATTGAATTTATTAGGCCTGGTAGACAGTACCTTGAGAAATTCGTTGTTCTTCATGAAGGGAGAAATGGCCAACTTAATATCCTCTTCTGTGCAAAGACCATCCATCCCATAAATGTGTAATACTATGTTGTTATGGGCATGATCGATGAAAATGTCTTTGTCTTTGTCTTTGATTTTATCTTTGAGCATTTCTGCATTTTTTTTATCACCTTTGATTTCCATAACGATATTGCCCTTAAGTGTTTGTTTAATACTTTTAATGTTAATGTTCAAATTCGTGATATCTTCATTGTTCTTAATGGATTTTACAATCTCCGCATAATTTTTATTATTAGGTTGTATAAATAATTTGTTAATATTGTGAGTTTTGTTATTTGGAATCTTAGTAATGGGAGTATTAATTTGTTTTACATTGCTAACGGGAAGTTCTATAAAGATAGTTTTATTAGAGCCATGGTTTCTTTCTTTCTTTCTTCAGGCTTCTCACCGATCTAAACATCACCTTCGTCACGTCCTGCGCATAAAATCGAAATTAAAAATATGATTTGTTTAATTAAAAAAAAAAACGTGCTTACATGTAATCACCTTAATGCCGCTAATTGAATTTAATTTCCCCCCCGTAGTCGAGTACTTAACCAGTAGTTAATCTTTGACCTTCCACAATAAAAAAAAACTGCTCTGTATCTTGATATAGCCTTGCGCTGCGACGTATGTAGTTTAAAAAGTATTTCATCGTGACGCGAGCTGCAACGAAGCGGCGACGACGACGTAGTATCATGTCGGGAAGTTATTATTCGACTGCCGAAGCTCGGTCGTACGCCAAAAAGAACCTGTTCGAAACCGACGAGGTGCGCGAGGAATCCATTAAAAGGATACGAAAGTGGATCTTGAATAATCCGGATTTGCACGCCAAAAACGACGATAAAACTATCCTGGCCTTCCTCAGAGGATGCAAGTTCAACATCGAAAAAACTAAACAAAAACTACGCAACTTTTACATTATGAAAAGCGAACGCCCGGAGTGGTTTCAAAATAGAGACCCGGCGTTATCGCAGATCCGGGAACTTGTGCGATTAGGTGTGTTTGTACCGTTAAAAAAATACTACGATAACAAGCTCGTCATTATAATAAAAACGGCTGCGCACGATCCACGCAAACACAGACAAGACGACGTATTCAAGGTGGGAAAAATGATTTTGGACGTCGCCATTATGGAACATTTCGAAAATATGACCATATACGGGGCAACCGTGATATTCGATATGAAAAACGTCACTTTCGCACACGCCCGTCAACTACCCCCCAACGTCGTAAAGAAGGCAGTGTACGCTTGGCAAAATTACTATTGCAGTCCGAAAAATTTGGAATTTATAAATGCCCCGATGTACATCAACGTCGTTCTCAATATTTTTAAAAGTTTCATGTCCTCCAAACTGAAAGGTCGCGTTAGAGTACATTTCACCGGTGTAGATTCGGCTTGTAAGTTTATCCCCGCACATATTTTACCACCCGAATACGGCGGTTGCGGGGACAGCATGCAAGAGCTCATAGACCATTGGAGTTGCAAACTGAACGAATATAAAGACTGGTTTAAAGAAGATGAAAATTACAAAGCCGATTTGACAAACTGTTAATTCAAAAAGTGAGACATTATCGAAAATAAACGGTATACTACTTATATAATGGCACCCCATAAACGTGTGTTTGTAATCAATCATATTGTTAATAAAATAAATAGTTGAATTATCTTATATTTTTTGTTATATTAACTGATTTAAAAAACTTCATATAAGTAGCACTTCAGCATAAGTACAGTAGTTGATTATTTACCTAACGTAAAAATTTAGGCAGGTACCTAAAGCTTTTGGGTGTGTAATTTTAAATTATAAAATATGACAGACTAAAATAATTAAAAGCAACCACTTATGAATTAAATATAAAAAGCGTATACCAAAAACATCCATATTTACAACAAACAAGTATCATCTAAAACCTTACGTCCCGGAAGAATTAGCCCGTTTTAACAGTTTTAACGGCTCCTTTTTTTGCGGCATCGCTCGAGCATTCTTTACAATCACAGGAAACTGGTACAGTGATCTGTTTTTTAATAGTGAAATTGTCTTCGCATTGTACATCGACAGCAAGAGATTTAAGTTGGCTAATACTGCAACACTTGCAAACTTGTTCGTGTCCACCAATTGCTGTAAAACGATTAGGTATTTAAAAAAAAAAGATGTTTAATTATTTGTCAAAATCTTACCTGGGTTAAATTTAGCCGAAGACGGGCAAGTTCCTATGCACTCCGTAAAACCTTTTATCGGTTGCTTGTTCGTACATTTCCATGCGGATATCGGACAAGGGACACCATACCTATGGTTTCCAATAGCGGAATTTCTTCAGGCATGCAGACGTCTAATAAACAAAACATTTGTTATGAATATTCTGAACACATCGAAATCTCGAAAAAAAACCTTATTTATAAGTCCATGGTTTTGGCGCAATTTTAACAGGACGTGAAACTTTCAGAACAGGTCCGGAACGACTAAAAACTCGTTTTTCTAGTATAACAAAGCAAGAAATGACAATCTAAGCGTGTTTCCGGCGATTTAAAATTTTTGCCAAATCTCGAAAAAATCCCTTATTTTTCTGACAAAATTTTGACCGCAAGCTTTTGAGCCGTAACGTTCAGAACAAGTCGAAAACGATTAGAAAACTCGTATTTTAGGTATTACAAAGCAATAAATAAAGAACTGCCGGCGTAAAAATAGTTTATAATTTTTTATAATCTTGATAAAATGACGCCATCACTACGCATAGAACAGGTCCGGAATTAGTTGAAAAGTAGTTTTTCAAGATTAACAATGCAAGAAATGACAATTTAAACGTGTTTCCGGCGATTAAAAATTTTAGCCAAATCTCGAAAAAATCCCTTAGTATAACACGGCTTCTTTTTTCTGGCAAAATTTTGATCACACGCTTTTGAGCCGTAACGTTCAGAACAAGTCGAAAACGATTAGAAAACTTCCATTTTCGGTATTAAAAGCAATAAATAAGGAATTGCCGGCGTTTAAATAGTTTATAATTTTTTATAATCTTGATAAAATGTCGCTATCTAATACCCATTGAACATGTCCGGAATTAGTTAAAAAGTAGTTTTTCGAGATTAACAATGCAAGAAATGACAATCTAAGCGCATTTCCGGCGATTTAAAATTTTACCAAATCTCGAAAAATCCCTTAGTATAACACGGCTTCTTTTTTCTGGCAAAATTTTGACCGCAAACTTTTGAGCCGTAACGTTCAGAACAAGTCGAAAACGATTAGAAAACTCGCATTTTAGGTATTAAAAGCAATAAATAAGGAATTGCCGGCGTTTAAATACATTAAAGTTTTTTATAAACTCGATAAAATGACGCTACCTGACACGCATAGAACAGGTCCAGAATTAGCTGAAAAGTAGTTTTTCGAGAATAACAATACAATAAATGACAGCTTGACAGAAATGAAAGCTTAGATCAAAAATCGTATTTTATTCTTTACATTTCTATCGCCTAGAAATCGGTAACTTTAATTGCTGTACGTTGGGTTGTCGATTTTTAAGGCGTCTAAATTAGATTATAATTGGGAATACCGCCAACTGTTACCCAAAACCATTAATGTACGCTTTATTACAGTTCACGGTTTTCTTACAAAATTTTGGTCCGACCGAAAACTTTTTATTTTGATCGTGCAGTGAAAAATATTAATTTCTACATAAAACATGCATAAATTAATAGAAATACGTGTTTTCGTAGAATTCGACATTTTGCAAATTTTCGGGAAAAGCGCCGTCGACGTATTTATCTCAAAAATCAAAAATTTTCTACACGTAACAGCAGCAAATACCTAATACCAATTTTAAGGTTTTCATATATTGTACTTATCAAGTGATGGACTTACGTTGCGATGCACTTGTAAAATTGCAGAAATCGCAGCATCCTTTTCGATATACAAGTTCAGGGGCAATCCTTAATATTGGGACACGCCTCTTGTTGCGTTAATACCATAAACTGATTGTTGAACGTTTCGCAAATGTTATTCGTACAACCATCGGGCGAAGTCCAATTTTCGCCGGGCTTTTTCAGTTCGTCGCCCACGACGCAGCCAACTTGGACGCATTCCCCGCAACACGATTTTTCCGAATCTTTATAATCCCATCCCTAAAAATGTTTCGATTAATTATTACGAAGACCTATTTTATTGATAGTTTTACCTTTGAACAATTTGTATTGCACGATTCGATCGTGTCCTGCTTCAAAATTTCGCCTAGCGCATTCTGAATGCAAGTCACCGTTTTACATTTATCTCCGTCTGGCGAGGGCAAAATTTCTCCAACCTAAATCGGCCATTATTGAAAACGTAAAACATACGAGTCGTCGACACTTACGGCATATTTTTTGTTTCCAACTTTGCACGCCACTATTTTTTGAGTCTTACAACATTCCCCAGGGACTGCATTAATTTCGACGACATAGTCGTTTGCGACATCTTCCGCAATTTCGGTACAAGTAGTCATCTTCGATTGAATTTGCACCTAGAATAACCGCAATGATGCAACGATTATGAAAAATTCATGGAACTTACAGATCCTCCCAACTCGACGCACAAGTAATTGGTGCAGTGATCGGGCGACGTCCATTTCTCTCCGATTTTGTTTTCGACGCCGTCCACCACACAAGCAACAGCTTTACAAAAACCGCAGCAGCTTTTCAATTCGGGTGCAGCCGGGACGTACTTCCATCCTATTTCACATGCCGTATCGCACGTGGTAACTTGTTTTACCTTTTGCAGCCCAAATGGAACTTCGGCACATTCGATGGTGGTGCACCAGTCGTCTTTTGGTTGCCATTTTGCACCTATTTTGTATACCTTATCGTCATCTTTGCAAGCTATTTTTTTCAAAAACGGACAACAAGTTCCGATTATAGGTTCTTCTTCCAGCTCATAATCCGTATCCACGTAATCCTTTACTTTAGGACATTCCATAACAGAACAAACACCTTGATGACCACCAGATGGTTGCACTGCACAATTACATTCTCGGCATGGTCCGTCTTGCCATTTTTCGTTAGCCTTTTAAAATGAAATATTATGCCAAATAAACTGAAATTTTAATTGAAAATATTGCTAACCTCTTTCAAAATGTGTTGTTTTTCATCGTTACTTCTTGGACGTTCTCCTCCCTTTTCGTCGGCAGTGTAACTTAAGTCGACAATACATTTATCGTTGGGAGGCACACATTTATATATGGGACAACATTTTCCAGATAACGTCACGTTTTCCATCAAATGATACTGTGGACATTTAGGAGCGTCGAGACATAGTTCCAACTTGCATTTTTCGATTAATACGGGACAGCATCCGCTTTTATCCACTTCTCGTACCATGCCAGGTTCTAACGGTTCTACGGTGCTTTTTATCGGTTCGCACTCTTCGATCGGTATACATTCGCAAATAAATTGTTGACACCTATTTGACATCGTGATTAACTTCATAACTTGTCCAGGGCTACATTTTAATTTTTCTGGCGTCTCACACGTTGTCGCTTCCGTTGGTTCGGGCACTACAATTCATTATGTGTGTGTGTGTGTAAGCTAATATAAAATGGTAAAGTTAACTTACTGCACATAAATTTGTCGCAGCATTGATTGACGTCCGAAATTTGTACGGCCTTATAACCTTTTTCGCAAACTGCCTCGACGACGGAGCAGCTTTGCGTTTGACATTTAATAGTGGCGCCCTCGCAAGTACAGTTAGTGCATACGTCTTTAACCCAGTGGTCTCCGGGACGATGTCCTTCTTCGTCGCATGCCTCGCACCTTTCCGGTTCGATGCAGGTGCCGTTCAAAAGTACTTTACCTTCAGGACAGAAGCATCCTTCCACTAAACTTTCGGCGCACTTGCTTTCTTTATTCTTTAGGGATTCGCAGGTGCGGGCGCACGACGACGTGCAGGATTTAAATTCTTGATCTTCGGGACATCCGGCCGCGGGACAGAGCTTCGTATGCCAGTCTATGCAGAATCCCGTGTTCGCGCATTCCCTCGAGTACGCCTCGATGGCTTCGCACGCATATTCCGGATGACCGCTGCAGGTGTCTCTCTCGCACCAATGGATGAACATGCTGGGATCCAGAACCGGATGGCACTGAAAAGTGTTTGAACGGGTCGAATTCTTGATTGACTGCATTAAAAACGTTACGCATTACCTGTCCGTACTTGGCATGGTCCTTCAACTGGTTGCACGGGTTCGAACCGTCAGGAAACTCCACGCACACTTGCTTCCTCTTGTTACCGCAGACTTCGTACTTCTGACCTCCCGGAAAATCTGGATACAACCAACTAACGCCAAATTCATCGGGATCTTTTGTAACCGATCCGTCGGGCTTTCGAAAATCGTTGTTAGGATTAGCGTTGCAATCGCCGCACAAACCTCTAGTTTACCACCATATTTGAGTGAGGGCGCCCGAACGGCAACTCCAAGAGAAGGATAGAAAACTGAAACCTACCGGATCGCGTTATTGTATTATTTCACTAATAAGGACGACGGGCGTTAACCTGAATTTGAATTGTGTGTAAGAATATTTTGACGTGTTTCGACGGTGTTATCAATACGTGGGCCCAGTCGCTGATCTTGGCGAAATTAGTTAACGGTTCGGAGTCCAATATCATTTTTATTTTGTCGTGAATTACGTCCCGCCTTAAAATTATCTTGTGCCTCTTATGTATGACGATCACTTTCCCAACGCACGTTTTTTCCTTTTTGTGTTCGCATTGCTGATTCGTCACCAATACCTATGGGAAATACAGAAATAACATTTTCCTTATCGAACTTTAATTCGACTCACTTGATATTTATGTTCTCTGGTATTTTGCTCGAGCATATCTTGAGACATAACGTAGACGCATTCTCCGTCGAGCGTAAAGTTCGCCTTATCGAACGTGACGTACTCCAAGTGAGGCAACAAGTTGCAGTCGCAATCTCCACAATTCATTGGCAAAATGCAATTTTCTCCCTTACGTACGTAACCTGGCGGACAATAGCAGCCGGGAAACAAACGTTCTTTAGTTTAGGACACGCATTCGAATCTGCCAGAAAAGCGCAATTCGGTTCGCAACTTCGCCTGTAGCAATCGTGATGTACTAATGGCGCTTCGCAGTAAGCGGCTGGAAATCAACAAAACGATATCGTACGCGTACATTCAAATTTATTCGACACTTACGACAGTCGAGCTTAACTCTCCAATCTATCAAATCTAAATCTGAATTGACCGTTAAGCATTCGACGACAAAGTTCTGCAGTGCCAGACAACGGCATTTTTCTTCGGCTTCTTTATTCAACAAGGACGCCTCCAAGCACGAGCAGGTCGTTTCGAGGCAGCTCGAAACGAACGAATCTAAATCCATAACCCTCCGACAAGGTGCGAATAGTTGATTCCTGAAAATTTACCGTGTTGTTTCGATAAACGACCGAAATATTTATTATAGACTTACTTCACTTGATTGCACATCTCCCAGGCTTTATTCTGAATGTGTAGAGGACAAGCCTTTACGTCGCAAATTTCAAGTTGACCGCCTTCTGCCCAACTATCGCCAAATTCGGCGGTCGTTTTTGCGAACGTTCCGTCCGGCTTACGTTTATCGTCTTGAAAAATGCCGTTGAAGTAGCCACAAAGTCCGTCCACTTTATGCAATAATTTATTAGAAACGCCTATTTTCACGTTCCCTTGGTTATCCCATATAACCCAAAATCCGAATTTGTTGGAGGCAAACACGATGGTGTCGCCTAACCTTGTGATCGTAAAGAAATTATAATGATTTCCGATTTTCTTCGTTTGTTCCACGTTATATTTGAAACCGTCGAATTCGATCGATAAATCAGAATAAAGGATAAACATGTGCTCTTCGTGATTGATTATCAGATTGCGGGAACAAGTTTGAGCGCACGTCTTTTTAACTGCAATAAAATATCGAACAATTAATTAGGTACCACCGGGTAATTTTCTAAACCTAGTGACTTACGGGATATTTCCCAATCTTGATTTTCCAAATCTCTAGCGAGTACGTGATTACAGATGTCGTACTTATACTCGGTTGAATCGAAAGTGTTGAACGTGCGTCCGGTTACGTTACAAGTCGAATCCGTTGGTGCTTGGATTTTGCAATGATACCTGCAAGTAAGTCTATGTAAGTAAGTTATTATTTCGAAAAACACCTTATTACCCCGGACAAACTTCAGATCCGCCTTTTTTATTGTACACTTCATATTCTGGAATGTATCCAAGAGGGCAAACGGCCGCGAGACAGTCTTCTTCGTAGTTCGTAGGGAATCCGATCATTGGCGGTGCTTTGGTCGAGACGCATTTGAATATCGGACATTCTTCTATTTCGGGCGTTTCTTTACGGATTGTCGGCGGTTGTTGCAGTTTACTAAGTTTCTGACCTGTTCGTGGGCAAGAGAAGATTTGCATAACAAATCGGGCGCAAATTACGGTCCGAACGACAGAAAAGATTTTCTTTGACGTCCACACTTCTTACCTCCTTTTGTTCCACCTTTAGCGAACGTTTTAGCATTGTTAGTTTTGGAGTATTGCGAAAACATCGTGTTGTAACTGGATTTCGGTTGTTTTATCTGGGCGACACTTGGCATCACCACTTTGTAGCCTGGAGGGCAAGTGAGAATTGGGCATTGTTTGGATTCTTTTACGTCGCTTATAGTCGTAGTGTGTGGCTCGAGCAATTCTTTTAAACTGGCAGGGGTCGGCTTCACCTTACAGCCGGTTTCGTCGTCGGGACAATCTTTGACGCCGTTACACCAATCGGTGATGTTGATACAGATGTTGGAGGTTGGGCAAAGTGTCGTTCCTTCCGCGCACGGTTGACAAATGCAACCGCACGTGCTCGTCACGACGCTACGCAGTCCCTGAAACGATTCATTATACACTCTGGATGGCGGAGTTACGTCGTCGGTCTCGGTTTACCTTCGCGCATTGATCGCAAACTTTCGGGGTGCAGTGCTCGATGCCTCCCAATTTACAGACGCACTTCGAACAATCTTCTTTTTCGAATAAGGTCGAAACGGGATACCTGCGTAAACGTAAATTTGAAGTTACAACGATGAATGTCGATAATGATGAAGAAAGAATGCAAAATGCCGGAAGAAGTTGGCATTGGTGCTTGTATAAAATACTTGATTAGTTAAAAAGTTGCAGCAAGTACAAAATTAAAAGATTTCGAGTAGAGTAAATGCCCGAACTGGCTCTCTTATACGATGAAAATCTCACAATGTCGCGTCGGTCATACTATTAACCGCAAAACTAAATAAAACTCTAATGCGGTACCGTCATCAGAAAAGTCAATAAATTGACCTTTACCGGTTCAGTGATTCGGATCACGAACAAATTCTTTGGCGAATTAACTAAAATAGACTCTCTCTTTTTATCCTTTATTGACCAGTGAAAGTGTTACTACCTCCGACCGGACCCGTCGTAAAACATATCGCCAGTCGGGGCTCTGGTAATACTGATATACAAACAAGTAACAGGAACAGCAAGAACAGTGAACAGTAACGAAAACGGTAAAAAAAGGGAACATCAAAAACAACATCAGCAACTCTCCCCATTATACAACGGGATCGACAACTGGAGGAGGAGGGCCACCCACACCAGCTTGTGCGAGTCGCTCTTCCTCACACCTGGTGCGAAGAATCAACTCCCACAAGAAGGCAACCCTATCCCAGACCGCTCCGTTCTGAATCATTGCTTCAACAACATTATTGATAACAATGGGGCAGCCTAACTCCCTCTCCACTTCATCTCGTAGGGCAGCCCATCTTTGACAAGAGAACAAGGCATGTTCTGCCGTGTCCTCCTCGTCAGAGCAGTCCTGAAAGAAGGTGACTCTCTTTTCCCTATCTGACACAGGTAAACACCGAACGAACCATGTCCGGTGAAAGCCTTTGTCAGATAGTAACTCATATTCCCATGAGATCTGGAGTGCCAGCTCTCGAGGTCAGGGATGAGTCTAACTAAAATAGACTGGAGTACCGTCACGCACGAACCACAAATGACGACGTATTTCCAACGAAACGAAGAAAACCCAACGTAATGCAATTATTTGATCTCCTACGCCTGTTACCAATCAACAAAATCGTTTTAAAATCGACTCACATTATATGTTCAACGACGCACGGGCACTGAGAACGCGCCACGCAATTTTTGCCGTCCCACCACATTTCCTCCTTGCACCTGCACGCGTCCAGTTCCAAATCGCTGACCGATATTCCGGGACAGTTGTTGCATTTGGCCGGCGGCGGTTCCGTCACCGCATATTCTTCAGTGGCTGCAACAAAATCGACGTGCCGGCGGTATTTTATTTACAAACCGCGAACGCACACTTACGATAAGGTATAAAACATCCGTGAATTTCAATGCGAAGTTGAATATTTTGGTTCCAATTTATTGGGATTATTTTCAAAAATCTCGCCTGCACCGGCAGGCCGAAATCGACAATCTGTGGCGAGTTTTCGTCGAAATTTCCTAAAAACAAACGATCGTTCCACTTGTCGTCCACGAACGGATTCCACGTCTTGCCATCGTGGGAGTACTTAACGTGGAACGCCGTAACCCAACCGTCCGGCCCTCCTCGCGTTATAAAACCGGTGAGGTTTCGCGGTTCGAGGAAATCAAACTGTAAATTGAAGAACGTTAGGGCGCGTTAAGAACGGGGATTTTGATATCGTACCTGAATCCACTCGGAAGGAGAATTCGTAAACGGTTGCCAGCTAAATTTACTGCTTAGCTTCAATTGTTTTTTAGTGTGATGGGGTTTTAATTCCGAACTCACCGATATTTGATCAGTTCTCAATAAGCCGGCGTTTACCCCCATGGGATCTACACAATAATGCGTAACGTCAGGTGCAGGCGTTGGTGTCGTAGCGAGATCTCCGCAGCCAATTAGCTCAACATTCAACGAGATTCCTTTGTTCCACGTTTGCGGATTAATTCTGATTGTTTTTGCTTCAACGGGAATATCGAACATCTGCTTGACTGGCACGTAGTTATCCGAGGGTCCCCTAAACGTCTTCGGTTGTCTGCGACGATCGGTAACGTAACTGTAGGTGTGACCGTCTGGCGCGTAAACGACCTTATAACTAGTTACAAATTCGGATCCCTTAGGGTTTCCTTTGATTAGAATTCCGTAAACTGGCTCTTGTCGGCCTAAATCTATCTGCAAGTACTGATCTTTGTTCGAAACCTTCGGAATCCAACTACTGCCGCCTGAGAATAGAAAGTTTAAATTGGGCGATACAAAATTGATGTTACGATTCCTACCGTCACCTAGTTTCGTGTACTTCATTTGGGAAAATTTGGGAGCGTGTTGATTATCTAAAACGCTGCTGGCACTAAACGCCTTATCGTCGAGTGGCAGTACTTCACTTTCAATAAGTTTTAAGTAACTAAAAAAAAATAGCACATTACCTATTACAATAATAATTATTTATGTGATTAAATGCAACTGTTTTATGCACGAGACGTGTACGACACGTCGCCGTTGGATGCTTAAAACATACATTTCGCATCTGTCGTATTATATACAACTGCATATATTTGACTATCAGTGGTCTTACATACGAAAGTAGATAAATATTATTTTGATCAACTTTTGAAACGACTCAAGACTTACTTTTCTTGTTTGCATAATGAAGGAGGCGTAACACCACTGGGCACGATACTATAGTCATAGTCTTCTTCATACGTAACGTTCGGTTTACGGATAATTATTATATTATCGTCGGTACTCGGCGTGGTAGCGCATCCCGACCTTTCGCATGTATAGTAATTGTCGATGCATTGACAAACTTCGCACGCCGATTCGTAGATAATTTCCCCAGGCTGTAACACGACATGTTGGCGCGTCAAAGTTAAGACTTTTTAAAAAATACTACCGTTAAGTGCAAACCTCACTTCAAACTACATCGAAAACTATTTTTAAAAGTTGCGAAACGCCCTACCTTAACAGGTTTTCCGGTGCGAGAAACGCACATGCAATCGTGCATGCTGACGCAGGCGTTACTATTGGCCCAAAACATTCCTGGCGGACAAGCTTTTTGCCGGCCGATCACCATACAACCATCTTCGCATTCTCCTTTATGTTGACAATTGCCGTTCAATTTAACGATGTGCTCGTAAAATACGCATAAACGATGACACTGTATTGCACAACTACTATACTCTTGACCATAAGGACAAGTCAGTGCTAAAATTGAAATCGTTCAATTATCGGCATTTCTTGAAACACCCCATAAACATTACCTGGTACCTCTACTATTCCAGAGTCTGTAATTAAATCGTTACAATCGCAAACTGCTACTTTGTAAATCAAAGAAAACCTTACCTATTCCGCATTCGGGCCTGACTTGTATAACGGAATCTGGAAAATCGCAAACTTTCGTTTTAGGATTGTACATCGTACCGGGACCGCAAGCTTGTTCGACAAATTCCGTTCCGCGCTCGTTCGGCCTACACTGATAAAATAGATGACAGTCTCTGGGGTGCGGTTGAATCATTTGCGATAAGTCCGAGAGATCGCAAGGTTTAAAAGCTAACGTTGTAGGAGTAGTAGGTACTTCGACAATTTCGCCTGCAAGAACATTTAAAACGCACCGACCTTCGAAATCGGCTTAACGCAACTCACCACAGCCGCATTCAACCCTTATCTCAAAATCGGGGCAAGGTTTTCCTCCCCTAGCAGATCTGCAAATAAGTCCACGATCTGTCGAACATTCAACATCCAAACCGGTTTGTTTTGGCGAAATGTGCGTCCCCACAGTACGACATTCTATATCGATCATGTCCTTAACTTCGCATTTACTTCCTTTTAGAGAATACTGAAACGTAACCAGTTGTTGTTAAAGGACTTGTCGTAGACATTAACAAAACAATTAATGTATAAGCTTAGGGCGACACAAAGGGCTATGGAGCGCCAAAATCCCTTAAATGGAATTATGTCGGACATGTCGCAAGATATACAGATGAGAGATTGTCTAACTTTATATTGAAATGGAGGCCATATCTAGGTGAAAGAAACAGAGGTCGCTCGCCAACAAGACGAACAGACAACATCGGAAGGAAATGAGGGAGGCCTATGTTCGGGAATGGAGGAAGGAAGGCTTATGAGATGAAATGAGAGAACCAGTTTTCGTACCATCATTAAAGGTCCCGGCAACGGTTCGATATCGGTCGATTTTCTAGTCGTTTTGATATTGAACGCCCTATCTTGATTAATCCATTCGGTCCATCCAGACTTACATTTCACACTTTCAGTCTGTGGTTGCTACGGATAAAAACAAAATAATAAATCGAATCGAGATTAAACCGTCTCGTTGTTGCTTACGGGGGTTGTAAGGCACGGTTGACCTCGGCACTGCTTCTTTCCTCTAGAACAATAACAGGTGTGACATTCGTCTTTTTCGATGAGATCACCCTCGTAATAAGATTTTCCGCCGATCGTTAAACAAAGCGGTTTGCAGACATTTTTCGGCACGCACTCCAACTTCGAGGAATTTAAATAAATGAAACCGGGGTCGCACGGCTTAACCTGACAACCCTCTATGCACGTCTCTTCGTTGCAAGTCTTGCTCAGCTGGCCGCTGATCAACGTGTTATCGCAGGTTTCTACCGGACAACTGCTGATGCAGGGAGAATACTGGCTGCAGCGTTCGTCGCATTGCATCGCTGGAAAGTTTGGCGATTAAGCGAGCTCATTTTTTCTTTTGGAGAGCGCGACGTGTACTTACGACACAATTCGGCCGTTCTCCATTTTATGTGGATCCCTTTGTTGCCGCACTCGTGCGCGTACGCTGCCAAAGCCGTGCACAAACATTCGCAATCGCCGCCCTGGTCGCAAGCGCACGTATCGAAAATGCATTTCTCCAGGTACGGCTCGATGGGAACCTCGGCGTGACAAATTGAGAACACGGAGGATTTCAATATACCGCAACGTTTCAACGACCACACTTTGCGGTCCGGTCTTTCTTCGCACGTGTCCTTGAACGATATGATAACGATTAAATGCGTTTCAAATAAGTCTTATGTATAATTACGGTTATTTCGAGTGCTTCCGGACAGTAGAGCTGCAAGCGCCAGGAGTCGCCGAATAGTTTGGCAGATGCCTCGGTTAAGCCGCCGGAGGGTGTTTGGAAGTCGTCCATTGCGTCGTCGTTGAAGTTCCCACACAAGCCGTTGATCTATTTGTAGAAAAATTGTTTTATTAGTTTCTCGTTTTTGTTTAAATCTGTTACTTACTTTATTTTTCCATATCGTGCTTAATTTAACATATACGCGGGTCCCTTTATCCCATCTAACGGTCACGCCCAAATCCGGCATTTCCACGATCACATAATGACCAATTTGTCGAACGACCAATCGTTTTAACGTCTTGTATTCTGGGATTTGTTGGTCACGAGTTAAAGTGATGCTCTCTTGGTCTGGCGGAATTCCAACCCTAATCGTAATCGATTTTGAACAGCTGACGCCGAGAGATCCGCACGGCACGTTCTACAGTTAAAATCGAAGTAGATCGCAAAAATTCAAACTAGTAAATTCATACCTGAATTGAAATGTCGAAGGAGTTTTCCTTTTCTATAGAACCTTTAGCTAGGACGTAGTCGCACTGACCTTGATAATCGTACATCTTACCGTCGAAGGTTTTGTAATGCGAATCGCCCCACGCGCTGCATTCTCCCGGACAAGGATTATCTGTACACTCCCAATTGCCGTGATTGCAAGTACTGAAATATGTTAAGATGTAAATCGGTAAATAAACAAATTTTAAGCGCTATCTACCAGTTGTTACAGTCATTTGTGACTACCGCCTTTTCGCCGTAACTGCGACCGCCGTGATGACAAGGGCACTCGGTTGGCTTGATGCAAATTTTGCTTAACGTGTCCAGCACGTGTCCCGATTTGCACTGGCAACCGGGACGACACACGGAAGCGCTGAATAATTCCTGGCTGTGCATGTTCTACAATGTTACCCAACATGAAATTTCCCATTAACGATTAATCGGTCGCATTACCTTGCATGTCACCGGCTCGGCTGGTTCGCAGGTGGTAAATTCTTCATTTTTGAAAGACTTGCATTTAGATCTTAAGTCGCTGGCTTTGGGGAACTCCTTCATTTCTGCGGGAGTTGCGGGCTTGCAGCTCCACTGCGCGTTGACGCACGTGCTGTAATTGTTAATATGCATTAAAAATTTAATCGATTTCATTGATGTGTTCGCTTCTAGATGTAGCACTAGACTGACTCGCGCGAACAACATCTAATCGCAGTAACCCTGTGGTTTTTCTAATTTAATGCACAATTTATAAACGGAATAAAATGATTATGTAAAAACAGGTCAGAAACTTTCCCTTTCTATAGGTATTGTCATTTATAATGGCCCATTCGAGATAGTAACAACAAAAAATTTAAAACTTATCAAATGGATATTCCTTTGTTCAAATGAATACAAATATACAGGGTGTAATAAAAAAGGTGGACTGACTATAGACTAAAAACGACTAAAAACAAGGAAAAAAGTCGCCAGCAAATTCGGAACGCACCAGGTATCCGACGAGCCCAGCAATATGTTGCTGCCCGTGGAGATCATTTCGATCAACAACTCCGTTTTATGTTATCTTTTTGAATAAAAAACTGAAAACCTCAAGTAACTGTAACTTGGTAACGAACGATTCTAGGACATATGCTTATACAAGGTCTTTCAAGTTCGAGTTTCTTTTTCAATTTCAAATTAAACACATTTTGAATGGAAATTCATCATCTGTTTATTGATATATATGTAGTAGAGAGTCTACAATTTATGAATGATAAATAATATCTTCCAAATGTCCCCCGCATGCACATTTGCAGATGTCGATTCTTTTGGTGAAATTTTCGATGACATTTCGGCATAATTGGGGCTCTATCTTAGCAATTTCTCGCCGAATGTTGTCTTTCAAGGCTTCAATTGTTTCTGGTTTATTTGCATAAACTCTATCTTTGAGATGGCCCCACAGAAAATAGTCCAAAGGTGTTAAGTCGGGCGATCTTCATTCAACGACATCACATTGAGAGACTTTTAAAAAATTTTGATATGGGAACACAAATTTTGTTTGAATATAATCTCGAAAAATGGTGAGTCAATTGAAATACCATTGATGGATTATTGGAATGCCTTTCGCAATAAGACTGCAATGAGTTTGAGTAACCCTCCATCTTCAAGATCCTCATGTTCATCTATCAGGACACACACACCACCTGCAGACAAATTATTTTTATACGGTTCTCAAGTGAAATTGAACTCATTTTAGTAAATTGTAAACCGTCTACTTTACATCTGTCAAAAGAGACACATCGAACTGTGACAGTTCTCAGAACAAAACAATACTGAAAAAGAAACTCGAACTTGAAAGACCCTGTATAAACTTTTTTCCATATTTTTAGTCGTAGAAACTGCCTGTGTATGTATAGTCAGCCCACCTATTTTATTACGCCCCGTGAATAACTTACCATAATTCTGGAGCTTTACTGGCAGGCCTAACCTCTTTATAATCGGCAGGAAACACCAACCCGTCGTACTGACAATTGCACTGACCGATGGGAATGCACTCCCCATTATCGTCGAGCGCTGCTCCCTCCGGACAATTACAGCCCTCCACGCATTGCTGCCTACAATCGGAATTAGTCGCTAGGTATTGACACGATCTGCTGCACGAATTCCCACAGATTTGATATGTTTGCCCGCCCGGGCATTGAATACCGCATTCTTTGACTTCATTTCGCCAGTCGACTATCACACCCTTATCGGCACATTCGGTCGCATATGCTGCTATCATCGGGCACAAACAATTAGACATCTATCGAAAACGTATTAAAAGAAAAAAACGTAAATTTGTACGTTACATTGTGAAATACCTTAACTTCGCACGAGCACATATCGTACAAGCAATCCTGATAGTACGGCTCGGGATCAACGTGCCAGTGACAATCTAAAAAAAAAAGATAAGAGAACGCATGGGAACATTTTAAATTTTTTCGCCAATACCTGAGAACAAATTGGACTTAATTACTTTGCAGTGCTCTTCTGCGACCCCTTTCTTATGGATATTAATCACGCAAGGATGCGATTTTAATTTGTCCGGGATGTCGTTGCATTTTTCGCTCGTCTTCCACTTGTTGGCAAACGGAATTGGGGATTGTTCGACGTCGCCTTCTGGTGTCAAGAAGTCGTCTTTTTGATTCGAATTAAATGTACCGCAAAGTCCCTGAAAATGGACGTTACGTTAATCAACGGCGATTTTTACCTTCGAGCTTTTTTTCACTTTTGTTTTCCCAACGAACGTCGAAGGAACGTTCACGTACGCGCGCGAAAGACCGTCCCACCAGACCTCCACCTTGTTCGGCAATTCAGCTAAAAAACAACGATTGTATTAATTTTCGTTAACATTAAGGATACGTTTTTATACCGAGCAAAAATATCGAAGAAGCGGCCCTTATTGTAATTCCGCCGATGCTGAACGGTATTTGCGTGATTTCTTGACCGTTGACGACGACCTCGTGGTTTTGTTTCAATTTGAGCGTTTGCCCGCCAGCCTTTACGGTTACGGTTTTCGTGCAAGACGGCATTTCGGACTTTAAGCTGGTTGGAAAATTCATGGCCTGCAATTTACGATTAAAAATATTAAAGGTATTTACTAAAATTGATGGGAGGGGCAAATTGACGAAAGAATATTTTAGAGAATAACACAAGATTGTGTTTTTTCTCGATGATTTAGGCAAAGATAATGAATCAAACTGCAATGACCCGTCCGATAAGATTAAAGGAAATAAATTTTATTGTCTATCAAAATCAAGTTTCGGCAAAGACACCGACAAGTGAAACGAAAATCCAAAGCGTCGAGGAAGGAAATTAATTCGGCAAATTCTCGATTGAAAGCGTAAATCCTATCAAGTCGTTGCGCCAAAAAAGACCGCAAAAGAACGCGTGTAATCATCAAAATGGAAGTTGTTGGTCGGACAGTGACGGCCCGACAACTTCCCTTAGAAATCGATAAAGATCTGTACCTTATGGTTATGTGGATTATTTAAATTATATTTTATGTCTGCTTGTCTTTAAGTATTTTTATAAATTTGATTTTGTAAGTTGTGAAAGCTGCAATTGTTTTAGAGAAAACCGGTAAATTAGTTTGAAAATTAAAAACCACACGTATTTCATCCAAAAAAATCGACCACTTACCTGAGATATAGCTCCACTACAGGCAACATTTTCAGCTTCGATAGTAAAGTTTTGATGCTTGACCAGGTAATACGTGCACTGTCCCATAAAATCGTAACGTTTACCATCGAACGTAATATAATGAGGATCGCCAAGGGCCGAACATCTGGCACCGCAGGAAACCTAATAATAATTAACCGAACCATCAGTTACCGATCAAAATCGACGACGGCACTTAATTTACCTGCGTGCAAATCCATTTACCATCAGAGCAAGTGCACGTATTGCAATCTTTGGCGACGCTGGCGCCGGGCGCATACTCCTTCCCTCGATACATGCAAGGACAGTTTTCTTTCATTATACATTCGGAATTGTGCAGAACCATCCCTTCGGGACAATAGCAGCCTTCTTCGCATCGATCGTCGTCTTCGGCTCTCTCGGATACACCTCCGCAGACCGGTTGGCCGGTTTTGGGTCCGCAAGACATGTACACTCTTCCGCCGGTACATTCGATCGCTGTGGAAATTTTTGTTTCGTTACTATTACGATAGTTAAGGCAAACTTTTCGCGAGATACATACGACACGTCTCCTCGTCTCTCCACATAGTTAGGTCGGTGACGCCGTTAAACGTGCATTCTTTCACGTACGTATTCAGCGTTTCGCAAGCGCACTCGGTTGGATCCGTATGTTGACAAGCGCAATAATCCCACGTGCAGGCGTCCAAGAGCAAGTGGACGTCCATCACCTTATGGCAAGGAGCGAATTTCTTATCGTTAAGTATTTTTTTACAGAACTTCATGGCCTTCTGAGCCTTGCTTCCTTTCACATTAACATCTGGACACACGTGATCGATAACGGGAACCTCCTTGCACACATCTGAAATTTCAGTAAAATCAATCAACCGCAGGACAGGTTCGAGTACGCACCTCCAATACCATCAACTTGCCAACTGGAGGCCAAAGTGGCGACGCTTTTAGGTTTACTTCCGTCTTTGGTGGCCATATCGTTGCTGGATTTGCCATCAAGTTTACCGCACAGCCCGGCAGTTCTGTTCCACAAACTCTCCTTAACCTCCACTAGCACCATTTGCTATTAAAATACGATAAATACCGAAACAAACAAACTCAAATCGCACTTACGTTTCCGTCCCATTTTACTTTAGCACCCACCGAATCGAGCATAATAACAATGTAATGGGCGGCCATCTCGGCCCTAATTCCCGGGACTCTTCCCGGAATAGGCAGAACCTTTTTGCCCGACATGAACACGGGCTTGCCGTGGGCTGAAAACAAGTCTTGTACCGTTCCGGGTTCAATTTAAATCGATTTAATACCTGAGTATTGCAACATATATTCTTTGTCTTGTAGGTAGATCCTTACGATTCTGTGGCAGTGGCCTGAACCGATCGAACACTGTTTACTATTTTGTGTGACGACGCTAAAAGTGTTGTCGACCGAATCCTGCACCAAAGTATGGGCGCAAGGGGAGTCGAAACTGAACACCTGTCCGTCGAAGGTTTTATAATGCGAACCGCCCCATGTGACACAATTTCCTGAACGCGGCTTGCTTTCCAAAACGACATTTTCGTCGGTGCCCGTCACGTAAGTTTTTCTCCCGGGAATTTCTCCGATATTACTGTCGTTATACGAGCCGTCGGGTAGAGGCTGAAAAATTTTGCATTTCGTAACGTTATTATCGATGGTTATATGTTTCGCTCACCTTTTTCGGATAAACGACACCAAAATCGGCATCTGTATCGTAACCGAATTCATTTTTGGGTACTTGTTGGCCCACGTTCACATCTTCGGCTCCGGGAGGTTTCTTCGAACCTGGCGTCATGTACGAATACGAATGTCCTCCCAATGGTACCACTTCAACATCGGCCCCTACAAATCGTACCGACGTTAAATCGGAAAAAGCGCAAGAATTTCAATTCTACCGTAAACACATTGCGGAATGGGTTCGGGGAAAAATTTTCCCTTGTCGAAACTGCACGTATAGACCGGTGCCGGTGGAAATTCGAACTCGATTCCCGGAGGACACGCCAATTTACACTGGAATATATCTCCCGTGCCCGTACACTTGAAACTGCCGTTGAATTTCATACCGCGCGGATTGCACGCTTTCGCGTCTACAAAGAGGGGACGATTTTTTTGTTATTCAGATATCTAAAACACTTACCATATTGACACTGAGGTCCCCGGAATTCCCGAGGGCACTGACAAACGTTAAGAGCCAAACACTCTCCGCCGTTTTCGCAGGGAGGCGTGCAGGTCGCTGCAAACGATAATCGGCAAAATTGAAAAACAAAGAAAAAAACCAAACGCGAAAATGTTCGTACCTTTGCAGTCGGGAATGGCGACCCACTGCGGTTTCGAGGGCACCCACGTTCCACCTTTGCACATCGTGTTCGTTACTTCAGAACCGTCTGGAAATTTGTGGCCTTTTAAACAAGTCATCGTGCAGAACCTGAAAAAAAATTACTGAATCGATATAAGAGCAAATGCGATTATTCTTACTTGGAACTGCAGGTTTTTCTCGAGTTAACAGGCGTGGGAGGATAGGACAAACACGGTATGCTTTCATCTTCGCATTGAGTGCCCGAGAAGTTTTCCGGGCAGTGGCACTCGTCTGGCGCGATGCAGATTCCGTTGTTGAGACAGGGAGGTTCGCAAATCGCTGGAAAAAAGTTTCGAACGTGAGGGCGTGCTCGAGAAAAAGACGAGACGTTTTTGTAAGTAAACTAACGTTCGCACGACGGTATGTAGTCCCATTCGGTGCCTTCCACTCGCCACGCGGCATCCTTGCAGGTGATGAACAATTGTTTTTGTCCGTTGGGAAATTGATATTTCGGAATGCAAGTCGCCCGACAACCACTGTATTGAGAACATCGTATTTGAGAATTCATTGGAGGCGACGGCGTTTCGGTACATCCTGCAAGGTATGGTCACATAAAATGCGATCTAATATTTAAACAATGCACAACTATAAGAATTGATAAAAGAAACTTCCCGATGTGGGCGTTTTCATTTAATAAACACGCTCATCATCTCATATAGTGCGGGACATAATGATAGGGGCACCCGCTTTTTCGGTCGTAGCGGGCTGTGGATGAACTTTGGCGAAGTGCACATTTCACCATTTGAAAGAGCAGCCAAAACAACGGTAGTACTCGTGAAATCGAAACAAAGCGATGAACATTTGACATTTTCCTGAAGACATTTTGAAAAATTGTCCAATTTTGCCGGGACATAATGATAGGGGCACTCAATTTTTTAAAATCGTTTCACCGATTTTGATGTCCGTATTCACTGTTATTCATTAGACTGCTGTATTTCAGAGTATATTTTGCGTGATGGGGCGTACCGCGTGCTTGAATGAGGTCGAGAAGGGTCAGATTAAGGTTCTCCATGCCGAAGGTTTGAGCAACCGCCAAATTGCTTTAAGGATCAAGCGAAGTAGCAACGTTATCGACTCCTTCTTGAAGAATCCCGAAGAATACGGTACTAAGAAGTCTCCTGGTCGCAAAAGGAAACTAGATTCCCGTGCATATCGACGAATTCAACGAACTGCATCCAATTCGCAGAAGTCGGCGCGGAATATCAAAGATGAATTGAAGCTGGATGTGAGCAGTAAAACAGTTCTTCGTGCAATTAAACGAGCTCCGCATCTTGTGCGACAAAAGATCAAATCATCACCGAAGCTTGACGTCGCCCACATCGCGGCTCGCAACAAAATCGCTCGTGAATGGATGGGTTTTGGTGAGAAGTGGGACCGCGTAAGTTACTGTAAGATCGAGAAGGAATAACTAAATTTTTTTTGCCATCAGGTTGTCTTTTCTAATGAAAAGAAATTCAACTTAGATGGTCCGGACGGGTCCGGACGGGTCCGGACTCCTACAACTGGCGAGATTTACGCAAAGAACCCAAGACATTCTCTACCCGGAATTTTGGTGGCGGCTCAGTAATGATCTGGGCGGGATTCAGCGTTTTTGGCAAGACGTCTCTGGCTTTCTGCTCTCCAAGAATGAAAAGCGAGGATTATCAAAAGATCCTCGAAGACCATCTCTTGACGCTCTTCCAACGTTTCCCGAGTGCCCAGCTTATCTTTCAGCAAGATAATGCTGCAATTCACGCGTCCAGGAGCACGAAGAACTGGCTCGAAGACCACAATATCCCAGTTCTCACCTGGCCAGCGCGCAGTCCCGACCTCAATCCCATCGAAAACCTGTGGGGTTTGATTGTCCGGGCTGTCTACGCGCATGGAAAGCAGTACAAGGATGCCCAAGAGCTGAAACGCGCGATCTTGAAGGCCTGGGACGACGTGACCCCGGAGATGCTCACGAAACTGACCCGTAGTATGCCGAATCGAGTCGCGGAATTGATTGAAAAGAAAGGAAACGTGATTAGTTATTAGTTGTGTCTATATTTACTTGGCAATGCTTCTTTATTTGTTGTTTCCTGCCTATTAAAACGGGTTTTTGCTCTGTGCCCCTATCATTATGTCCCGGCAAAATTGGACCATTTTTCAAAATGTCTTCAGGAAAATGTCAAATTTTCATCGCTTTGTTTCGATTTCACGAGTACTACCGTTGTTTTGGCTGCTCTTTCAAATGGTAAAATGTGTACTTCGCCAAAGTTCATCCACAGCCCGCTACGGCCGAAAGTCATTATGCCCCGCACTGTATACTATTAGCAATAAACGGGTACTTAATTAAAGTTTTCTCAAGTACCTAATTAATCTGCTTTGCACATTTTTTTAATCCGTACTTTTGGGGACCTTGGGCAAATTGCCCACGATTGTTCCCAGAACGAACGCAAAATTTCGAATCGATTTGTTTTGTTATAAAGAAAACTAAGCTCACCTCCTTTATAAGTGATTCCTCCTCCAGCCGGCGAAGAGCCGTCTTGCCCGCCGGGCGGTTTGGAAACGGTTTTCACATCCGTCGTACGATAGCCACCATCTCTTCGCGGTTCGCCGCCAAACGTTTTCACTCCCGTCGTTTGAAACTGAACGGGATTGCCGTGTTCATCCACCGACGGGTAATAATACGAATTTGGCGAACTGCCGCCCGTCATCTTTACTCCTGGAGTTTGAATTTGAATGGGGTTGCCGTGTTCGTCGAAAGACGAGTAAAAGTTCGGGCTTGGCATTCCGCCCGACGTTTCGAAGCTCGGAGTTTGATATTTGATGGGATTGCCGTATTCATCGAATGATGAGTAAAATTTTGGCGTTCCACCGGGAGTTTGATATTTAATGGGATTGCCATGTTCGTCGAATGTCGAAAAGACGTTCGCGTTTGGCGTTCCACCTGACGTTTTAATGCCGGAGGTTTGAAATTTAATGGGATTGCCGTGTTCGTCGAATGTTGAGAAGACGTTCGCGTTTGGCGTTCCACCTGACGTTTGAAATTTAACGGGATTGCCACGTTCGTCGAAGGTCGAGAAGACGTTTGGCGTTCCGCCTGACGTTTTAATGCCGGACGTTTGAAATTTAACGGGATTGCCGTGTTTGTCGAAGGTCGAGAAGACGTTCGCGTTTGGCGTTCCGCCTGACGTTTGAAATTTAATGGGATTGCCGTGTTCGTCGAATGTTGAGAAGACGTTCGCGTTTGGCGTTCCACCTGACGTTTGAAATTTGACGGGATTGCCACGTTCGTCGAAGGTCGAGAAGACGTTTGCGTTTGGCGTTCCGCCTGACGTTTTAATGCCGGACGTTTGAAATTTAACAGGGTTTCCGTGTTCGTCAAATGAATACGGGAACGACTGCGATGGTTTACCTTGCTGACCATACGAATAAGTGTTGGGCCCACCGCCTGTCGTCTTCACTCCGGACGATTGAAATTTAACAGGACTCGATACACCCCCTTGTTGGCCGTGCGAAGAAAACGAGAACTGGTTCAATAAATTTTCGGGAATATTCCCAATACCTCCGCCTCCACTATTCGATGAAACCGAGAAGGTTTGCGGTAAACCACCGGAACTTCCATGACTAACACCGCCCGATGGATGAGAAAACGTTTTCACGCCTGATGTTTTAACGCCCGACGTCTTAACACCGCCCGTTAGTCCTTGGCCACTGTAAAAAGTTGTGCTTTGTTGAAAATTAAGTCATACGATAGATATCCAAGTGTTGGGAATTAGAGAAGAATTACGAAAAGTATTTGCGGGATTTACGCAAGGAATCGCTTGCGAGTTGGTCTCTAAACGATTCTCGATTCCACTGAATCGGATCACGGATTAATCGAACGAAAGGACCTTACTGGTTTTTATAAGGAGCTGGGCCCAACTGAAGATAGCAATGAACCATATACCGTTTGAAAGCTCTCAACGAATACTACAACGTAGGTCTAAGCATAAGTCACGAAAACTGAGTACAACATTTTTACGAGCATTCAAATGTTTTATATCGGTTTTGTAACTAAATACATTTATCGATAGAATTCATAAACAAGTACTCATGTGTTATATACCATCGGAAAGTGCCCTTCGAGATCTTTACGATGGTGTCAAATTCAACGATCTAGCTGCTGGTACAAGCACACTTTTAATGCTTTAAATGGATTTTTGTCCGGCCCAGCAACGTGTAACCGGTCTAGAACACGCATACGTCGACGGACCCTCACCAGCCATATACCATTCGAAAGTGCACTTCGAGATCTTTACGATGGTGATAAATTCAATGTCCTAACTAGTGGTACAAGGGCACTTTCAATGCTTTAAATGAATTTTTATACGGGCCCAGCAACTTGTAACCAGTCTAGAACACGCATACGTCATCGGACCCTCACCGGCCATATACCATTGGAAACTGCGCTTCGAGATCTTTACGATGGTATCAAATTCAACGTTCTAACTGGTGGTACAAGTACACTTTTAATACTTTAAATGTATTATTTATATTATAAAATTAGTACATATTGCATTAGTCTAGACGAAAGAAATAATTGTAAACCAAAAAAGTACTTGATGTGATAGATATTACACACTTAAGTTATCGTAATATTAACTTAAATTAACTGATTAGCGATGTTTATTGCTGGTGGTGCATACGAATTGGTCGGTAAAGCATGCGAAAGCAATCACAATACAAAACAAAAATCCATTTAAATCATTGAAAGTATGCTTGTACCAGCAGCTAGGTCGTTGAATTTAACACCATCGTAAAGATCTCGAATCGCACTTTCCAATGGTATATGGCTCGTGAGGGTCCGTCGACATATGCCTGTCTTAGACTGGTTACAAGTTGCTGGGCCCGCATAAAAATTCTTTTAAAGCATTGAAAGTGCCCTTGTACCACTAGTTAAGACGTTGATTTTGTCACCACCGTGTAGATCTCGAAGCGCACTTTCCGATGGTATATGGCTCATGAGGGTCCGTCGACGTATCCCTGTCTTAGACTGGTTACAAGTTGCTGGGCCCGCATAAAAATTCTTTTAAAACATTGAAAGTGCCCTTGTACCACCAGTTAGGACATTGATTTTACCACCATTGTGTAGATCTTGAAGCGTACTTTCCGATGGTATATGCCTGGTGAGGGTCCGTCGACGTATGCGTGTCCTGGACTGGTTACAAGTTGCTGGGCCTGTATAAAAATCCATTTATAGCATTGAAAGTGCCCTTGTACCACCAGTTAGGATGTTGAATTTGTCACCATCGTATAGATCTCGAAGCGCACTTTCCGATGGTATATGGCTCGTGAGGGTCCATCGACATATGCCTGTCTTACACTGGTTACAAGTTGCTGGGCCCGCATAAAAATTCTTTTAAAGCATTGAAAGTGCCCTTGCACCACCAGTTAGGACGTTGATTTTGTCACCATCGTGTAGATCTCGAAGCGCACTTTCCGATAGTATATAACACATGAGTACTTGTTCATGACTTCTATTGATAAATGTCTTTAGTTACAAAACCGATGTAAAACATTTGAATGCTCGTAAAAATGTTGTACTCCGTTTTCGTGACTTATACTTGGACCTACGTTGTAGTACTCGTTGAGAGCTTTCAAACGGTATATGGTTCGTTGCTAACTTCAGTTGGGCCCAGCTCTTTATAAAAAAACCCGTAAGGTCCTTTTAAAAAAGAGAAACCAATTTCTATTTTATTTAAACTCTCGGGTCTCGATGTGACCTGTATTCCAAAAATATCTAAATCATACAGTTATAAGGTCGGTTAACTTATAAAATAATATTACAATTGGCTAACATGAAAATCTGCAAACACAAAGTTAACAAAATTCTGTCCAGCTAAAACTACCTGCGTGGAAAATATCAATTTTAAAACTAAAAAAATAACCAAAATCATATACCTCTGAGCGCCAAACGATCCGTATTTCTCGAGGAGATATTTCGGTACCGGCGCACCTTGCTCCCTAGAAATGCACAACGGTTTTAGAAAAGATTGTGAAAAAATTTTAATATCACCTACCCGTTCGAATAATCTAAATTAAAAATTATGCCGGCCACCGCCGGAATAAAAAAATAAAAACGCATCCTTTGCCGACTAGAATTCGACAACAATAACTACATTAAAGCTGCAAACTAGACCACATACAGAATACAACAAGCAATACAGTCAATAACAGAATGATTACAAACGCAGCACCTCCTTCACCATAAAACATCACCGAAACCTACGGAGTGGGAACATTATCGATTTACAGGAATAGGAGTTCAAATTAGAACGGTGTCAGCAAAGGAAAAGGAAATACATATCTCTAAAATTAATACGAACATCATTTACAGATAATTGTGTCAAGGATGTAATGAATTAGTGCAGCCCAATTTCATGATAAAATTAACCACAAACTTAATTATGCAAGATAAGAAGATTCACGATGGTAAACAACGTGGGAAATGGAAACGGTCGTCTATCTGCGATAACACACACACACAGGATGGAAATCCTAAAATTACAACTAAATCGATCTGTATATATATCTTTTAATAGGTCAGATGCAGTTACGTTTCAAATAACATAAATATGAACTTTATTCGTTAATTGCTACACACACAAAAATATAGTCGCATTACGTGATTATCTTCTTGCTTTTGAGGCTGTTTTCGTGGCCACTCTTTTTTGCCTCAACCTCTCGAATCCATCCTCGCACTTGAATAAAATCACAAGCAGCCGATACAGTCCATAACCAATTTGCACAACGGTTTCCCAAACTGCAAGCCAAAAAAAAAAAGAAGAAGATACTTTTCGTGCAGTTCCCGATAAAATCTTCCTTAAACACAGAAGCAAAATTCATAAAGGAAACGGATGCCTAAGATCATCTATTTATCTATCAGGAAATTTTGATACGATTAATTTTAATTTAAACATAAACGGACGTACCATTTGATTAGAAAATATAGCAAAAATGAAATCTTTGATTTTCTATTTTATTCTAATCTACGAATTTTGTATGACGCGCGTTATTATCTATAGCTAATGATGCTATTAATTAAAATTAAAAGCAAAAATGAAAATTTTACAAATTTAACACAAACAGTTACTCGGCTAACAAAAACATTGAAACTCACACTCAATGTAGTCCGTGTCGTTTTTCAAAATTCATTTCTGTATGTATATCCTCTTCGTCCTCAGTTTTAACAGGAAATTTTGCTCCCAATATTTGTCGATTTCTGAAAACGGTAAACAATTAATTATATACAAAAACAAATTAAACCAAATTAAAATTAACACTTACCCAAACACGATCTCAGCAGGTTCCCGTTGCAACCTAAAAAATAAAATTAAAATCGTTATTGAGAAACTAAAGCACATAATACCGGTTGAATAATAACAGTTTAAAAAGCAAATTAAAGTCAAACAATTCATTATGATTGTGATGGTCAAAAATTGAATGGACACCACGTAAATTGCTCTGAAGTAACAACACATATATAAGAGAAAATGCCCGTCTCCGGTAAAAGGCCTAGCATTTATTGGATTGTAATAGTATGCAACACAGTTGTTACAGCACAAATTAACGAAACCAATAAAATTATTAAAAATTCAACAGGCCGAGAAAAGAATAAATTTATTCAGATGATGATACACATTATATGGCAATAAATACATACAAAGGAAAAAGATAGGCTGTCACAATTGTTGAAAAGTTTACTTTAGAAGATAATTATTTAAAAGATAAGGTGTGTGAACCTCGAGCATCAGGACGTCCAGTTTCGAAATTAATTGATAATGAATAGAATATCGACATTGGCACAATTTAAAATAGAACAATTATATTTAGGCTACTTTGTTATATAAAAGTTTTATTTAAAATAAAACTGTATTGTTGTATAGGTTCATTTATGATCTACTTGTTCCTTTTTAATGAAAGACTTGCTCATTAGGTACTGATAATCGTTTCACCTAACAAACAATTACCTACTATACTGTGTTTCTTTTATAAGGACATACAATAACCAGCAAATAATATAATATTTTATAGTTTTTTCTCCAGTTTTAATTCCACATTATTTAACTCTTATTCTATTTTTTAGGAAGTCGAATACAATTTTTTAAAAAGTAACAGAAAAAATGTATCGGGTAAAATATACATTACAAACATCGAAGAGACGTTAATGAGGACGATAAAAGTCTAATTATGGTCGATTTTTATAGAAATTTTGAAAAACAGTACTCTTACGTAACAATAACCGAAAAGAAATACAAGTGAAGCCTAGTACTCACAAAAATTTAATTAACTTACATAAAAGAAAATCGACAATATCGAAATGTACATAAATATGAACCCACCTATAAATAATTTTATTCTTTAATACTCTTTAGAGGAATAGAGGAACGATTTGAAAATAGATTAACCTACAAATGCGACCGGTTAAACTTTATAACGAATACACATAACACTTATATAAAATAACTTACCGCACTCGTTATTCGTACTAAATTCCATTCTAAAATCGAATAAATAAATAAAATCTTCACCATAAATGATAAGACTTTCACTTTTCAAATTTCTAACCTCCTCAACTGGCGAAACTTTTGTGGGGTTAGGTTTCGCTTAAATTTCAACAATATGCTCCACTTCTTCGCACGGGTCCTATTCGCGAGTGGCTTTCTTTTAGGTGTCTTTTTGGCCTTGTTGTTGTCCTGTTACATCAAAAAAGTACGAAACCGTCAGCGGCGCCGTCGAAAAGTCACCTAAATGGATCTTTCGTGGACCTGTACGAAATCTGGTTCGGTAAACAAAACATCAAACGTTACAATGTATCGATGGACAGTTTAAGATACAATAATAAATCCAAATACCTAACGGAATCGCAACATCTATTTAACAGAATAAAAATAATGTGCGTTATTTTAACACGTAAACTAAAAAACGCCCAAGCCATAAGTGAAACTTGGGCCACACGATGTAACGGACTGGCGACGATTCATATCGAGCCCATAAAAAGAAAAAGATTCCCTTGAGAAAAACTAAAGACAACGCTTCCTGGACGTTGCTGTGCAAAACATTGCACGGACTTCCGGAATCATTTCATTGGGTTTTCGTCGTGAACGACAATACCTTCGCAATTATGGAAAATGTTCGACATTTAATTGCATCTTTGGATTATTCGAGCAATCATTATTTGGGGCACGCCATGGTATTTTGGGGAACGAGCTACAATTCTGGACAAGCTGGATACATATTAAGCAACGGAACTCTTGCCGCTTTCAAGAATCATTTCGACAATTCCAACTCTTGCATAAGCGAATCTATATTTTGGAATTTGGAGGATTATTATTTCGGTAAATTGTTTATATTTATTCGTTGAAATATTCTGTTTCTTTTCGATGCAGGGAAGACTTTGAAGAATTTAAATATATCTCCTTCGGACACGCGGGATAATTTTGGACTGGCCACTTTCCATGGGTTCGGTTTGCAGAAATTATTTTTTCGCGGCAGCACATCGATGTCAAATTATTACAAAAATAGCGTTTATCCGACGATATGTTGTAGCATACATTCTGTTACTTTTCAGGTACGTTTTTATTCAACTTATTTTGAGACTTTGTTTTTACGATCGTGATTGTAGGTTGCGGAAGCGGATAAGATGTACATGTATAGTTATTTGTTGCAGCAATTGCAAGTATTTAGATATGGTAATTTGGGCAATCGACAAGCCAGCACTCCTTATCCGGAGGAGAAGGTAATTAACAGAAATTAATGCAGACGGTGATTAACGATGCAATGTTCAGGTGTGGAAATCGTTCTTGTTAGAACGTGGCTTGAATGACACCGACGTGTCAGCAGAAACATATTACAAACTATGGGTGGATGTTGTTAACGATCCGATATCATTCGCTCGAGGATTTAAAAATAAACACGAGACTGATTTATGATAATTCGTACTGTTTTAGAGTATTATATTTATGTTTGTATAGTTTATTAAATATAAAAATGAATAATTACTCATCGTCATTAAGTACATTATACAGATTTTTCAAAATTTAAAAAAATCCGTTTTAGAGACAATCGATTTTGAAACCTATATAAACGATTATATACATATTGTGTTGTATATCATATAAAAGTCTGTTAAAAGAGCTTTCAAATGAGCCTACTTCCAATTCTATATCTCAATCAGTGGCCGATTTACATCTAAAGTATTGCTGGTTGGCCATTTTTTAATAAAATTTTGAAAAGTTAAGCTTAATGTACTTTTCTCCTGCGAGCTTAAAAATAAAAAACAATGCATTTTTTTCATAACCACACAGGATCGTTAAGTCATTCACTGAGTTTCATCAAAATCGAAGTAGACGAGATAGGAAACTATTATAAATTGTGATGATTTGATGTGGTATGAGCCTCATTTCGAAAAGTTAAGTTTGCGCAAATTATTTAAGACTATGTAAAAAAGTAAAAATTTAAACTTACATTTTAAATAATAGGAGTAAGTAATTTTCTAAATTTAGTACAATGCTAAAATATATTAGAAAATTTCTTCGTAATTCAAGGTGATAACGATAAAGTTAGTGATAAAGGTATTCAGCATACGCCTACGCTAGGAAGTGTGCGTATTATCTCTTCCTGCTCTAGTTCCACGTATTAATTGTATTTCAGTATCTACCTGATAATTCTCTTCTAATTTTTCTTTATCAAATAATATATTTACTTTAAAGTTTTAAGAATAACAATAAGCTTAAAGTTCGAATTCGACCAGCGACTTATCAAAACGAATGAATCGTATCGTGTGTGGGGCCTTTTAAAGAATAACTAAAGGACACATTTAAATAAATTGTACTTACTTGTTAAGATTACATCGTAAGCCGGAAGTGAAATGGATGTTTGTCTAATAAGAGAACCGACTCGTGTGTAATTTTTGGCCTTTTTTGTAAATTTCCTGACGTTTCACCATTCTATTTCACAGCATTAAATCCAAACTCGATTTTAACTAAAAAACTGTATTAAAACAGTGACAAATTTGAATTTTATCGCAAGAGTTCGATTACCAGATATAATTTTGCTTTTAAAACGACGTAGTGCGGGGGAGCACTAACGACACATGTTTCGTTACAGAGGTCCGTTGCAAGAAATCCAGGATGAACATTTTCAATTTCCACATGATGGGTTTGACAACAATTTCGTTCAAAAATGCTAGTTTTCAGAATCTTGATTTCGTCGAGATTCAAAAGTTTCAAAATAATAGTATTCCCTCAACTACGGCCACAAACTGTCATCTCGGAATATTTGAACGTGTTTGCACCAACATATTCTAAAATTTAAGCATAACTAAACATCGGTGGTATATATTAAATAGGTAATAGTCGAGTTACATTTAAATTGTTGGTTACGTGGGTTCAAACGGCCACTTCTAAATAAAAATATATATATATATATAATCTTTGCGTATCCGCAGAACTCAATTTCTCTTCAAAAAGTTCTTGACAACTATTATAGCGCCGACGTGAAATTGTCTACGTTTTTCGACTTCTGCTAGCATGCGGGGCTATTTCCACACAAGAAGAATCTAATCTACAACGTTAGCAATAGAAATTTAAGGTTTTAAATGGACATAAAAATTCACAACACATTCAATATTATTTATTTATACAAATTATAATAACATCGTAGAGAAATTTAATTTGTAAGAAGTGATATATAAAATAACGTTTATACATAAAATATGAACGATTACAAATAAGAATATTTATACATATTCTTGTTATAACAATAAATGGAAGAATATGTGTGCTTGTACCAACAAGATTTTTAAAAAGTTAATGCATTAGGAATGTTACATTCATTAAAATCGGCAACAATAAAAAACAGATTTACATATATATATATATATATCTATCTAACACAAATGCTACTGAACGTTAATCGTTTTTAATTAACACCCTGTATAACAACAAGTAATACGTCACGGTAGTCGGTAGCTGTAATTTAATTACTAAATCTTACGAATCGAAAGTTTTGAATCTTAAAGGAAGCGCGATTGTTAAATAATTTTCATTACAACACACCTACTATTGGAATTAATAGAGGAAATTGGCAGCAATCGCTCACAAACTGGCACTAACAACTGATAAATTATTTATTTATATATAATATATTAGACCATTAAGAACTAATACTTTGTAGAGCTCTCTTAAATATATTTTTATACTGTACATGAAAATATAAGTTGTACTAATATATTTATATATTTTAAATGTATACATATTATCTTTCATTTAGTGTCTCTTCTACACCAACAATGTAATTTCATTACACCTACATTAGCAGTTAAAAAACACAATTTATGGCAAGGTTCTCGTACATAAAATAAATAAAATATGGCACCGACATTAGTATTAATTAGTGTTCAAGCAGTTTACATCATAATATGCTTGAAAACTTCTCTTTTATATATATACATATAGAATTAAATTAATAAGTATTTACAATCATTGTTTTTTCACAGATATGCGATGCGTTTGCAGATATATATCAGCAGCAGCCGATTTTAGAATATGTTTCTACAATATCTGGCGATGCACCTTGTGCGTCGCCATCAACTATTATAATCCGGTTCTGGTTGGAATTTCTATATGAGGACTAAAGAGTTTTTGACTAGACCATGTGAAAGATTCACATTTTGTGTCAATCGTACCTTTTTTTTTTCCCTTAAACGACAATAACATATAGATATTCTCAGAATGTAAAGGTTTTGGTGCCGTATAAGTGTGACAGTCATATCTTGATCCGATTTTCACATCCTCGGACTAATTTTGTTTTAACGGTTTGATAATTTTATATAAAAAATAAGTAATCGACCATAAAACAATTTAAGAAGAGAATTATATTTTTAAAGCCTTTTTGCGTAATACTTAAAAATTCCGTTTTTAGGACTGCAACAACTGATATATATATATATTTTTTAATTGCGAACGTTCAATTTGTTGTATTATTAAATTATCGAGGTTATTGCAGTTTCCGTATGAAAAATGCCTCGTATTTAACAACTGTTACTGATAAGGCAAAAGGGCTTTATTGCATAGTATTAGATGAGAATCAAACAGTACCGTCAGTCGTACAACTACAATCGTCGATTAATATTGTTTGAATGCCTTTCTCATACATATTTATCTATTTAACAAAATCTTACCTACATATTTAATTAAAAATAAATAATGTTTCTATCTATAATATTAAGGCACGCGATAATAAAAGTTTTTGAGCAAAATTACACGTTGAACTCGAATGCGAACAGCATCAAAATTTCTGATTCAAAATATGCAAGTAACATGCTATAATACCAAAATCGGTCAATCTAAATTTTTATTGTCGTCGATTTTGTAAGAAAACGATTAGTTTCGTAATAGTTGTCGATATTCAACAACCGAGAAAAATCTAAAAACCTAATAACAATACATACTTGAGCCTAAATCACACGATCGAATATTGATATGTCGGAGCAATCATTTTGTAGAAACTAATTGTTTAGTAAATTATTATTTTTATTGTCAAAAAATATTTTTAATTTATACGAAATAATTCAGGTTTAATAGCGTTTTGTTTTTAAACGAGTTTAATATTTATTGCAATAGTTACTGTACACGAATGTAGAGCTGCTTTTGTACAATTACACCACTGTGTGTGATAATTTTAATAAATACAAACAGAACGCCCAAAAAATTTACATTTCGCCATTTACAAATGTTTCGCAAACACGTACGTATTCAAGCGTATCTTTATGAATAGGAGATATTGGATAAGTAAATTGGTTTAATAAATTATTTTTGGTCAATGTATTTTGCTCGATTTAAATAAATGATGGATATGTAATAAGAAGTAAATACTGCTATTTTTACTTAGCTATGTGGAATGTAATAATTAATGAAATAACTACAGTGTACAAAACAAGGATCGAAAAGGAGGCGTGTAACAGTATAATGTGCCTAAACTCTATTTCAAGCATTATATTCATATTCCTATTTATTTTACTGTGTTTATAGTTCTAAATTCTCGATAATTAATTTAAATCAAAATAAAAACGCAGTTCGACTATTTGTTTGAAAAGATCCGATAGAAATTAAATGTTAACACATAAATGCAAATAAATGATTATCTAATTAACTCACCAAATTAACCATATTAGATAAGTGAAATTAAAAGTTCAGTACGTATAGTTATCCAAATGCCGATCTAATCGCTTCAAACAGGCTTTAAATGCACGAGCAAATGATCTTCTAATTATTTTCGTTAAACCGATTACGCACAAAGATCGTTAAAAACTATCCATTATCGGCAACTATAAGATAAAATAAGATCAACTTTGACCGTAATATAGGTTTCATTTCGTACCGCTGCAGAGTCCAAGCTTCAAACGCTGCTCAAATTCTCTAAAACTTACATTAATAACGATTCGTTTAATATCAAGATATGACTGTGCTGCAAGCGACTTCCCTCGATCGAATTGTTCGCACGCGTAAAATGGTCTTAACTACTGAGAATACTGTCCGATTTCAAACCAAATTTTATAAGTCGCACGGACCTTAAACCATACGAATGCGACTCGAATTTTGTTTCCGTTTTGAATCTACAAAATAAAAAAAAAAATAGTAATACTGGCGTGACAAAGACGACTTTCGAAAAAAATATATATAACAATAAAAGTGTGCTGGAAATGTTTGAACAACTTTTTCGTAATAAATTTTATTAAATTGGACACCGGAAAAGGGGGAGATAACAGTAACACTACGGGCCGCGGACGCGGCCCCGTCGTAGTTTAAAAGTGCCACTGAGACCCCCCCTTGATGTCTCATTCACCTGGTGTTGCGCTCGACGACCACCGGTCGAACTCGATCCCAGAATCCGGGCTGACTCCGATGTGCGCGAGCGGACTTAAGAATTCCGTGTGCTGTCTACATTTACAATCTTCTCTGAGTCTACAATTCGGACAAAGTCTGCACTTGTTTTCGATGGACTTACGTGTCTCTTGCTGTTCGCGGTGTATCTGCTCCATTAGGCTGCTGGGACTCTGAGATGATACGTCTAGTTTTAATTCTCTCTCGAAATTGTGCAACTGCTCCATGAAATGGAAATTCGGGGCTATATTGGACTTGCGTGCTCGCACCAGATTAAAGGCGTCGTTTAGGTTTAAGGAACATCTGTACATTAAGTAGGCAACTGTGATCGTTACAGATCGAGACACTCCGGCCAAACAGTGCACCAAAACGCCTTTCTGGTTGGATCGAGCTTCGTCTGAAAAAATCAAAATAATTCAGTTTGTAGATAAATTAATCCTATCCTATCAAAAATATTCTATGAATCCTATAAAAAAAAACGTATTGGTTATATAATTATTGAAAAAAGAGAATACCCGAGTAGTTTCTTATTTTAGAAACCGATAACTTATTTAGGAATTACAAATTGAAAATATGGACACGCATCAAAAATATAACAAACCGGTAATTCGATAGGGGATCGATTGGGGATTGCCTCTCGCGACTTTTAATTCTTTTAACCTAGTTCGGCGGCCGATTTGTTCCAGAAGAAAATTGTTAATGGAAATTCAAAGGTGGGGACCGCCGAGGAATGGGTCGTTTTCGCGAGATTCAAAAATTTTTGGAAAAGGTCTTTCCGCGGCGTTGCACCAACGTATTAACGGTTGTCGAACGTCCCGCAATCATCTAATAATTGTAAGGTGCCTAACTTTGGCCCTTCAAATAAAAGCGATCATTATTTATTAATGGTGTGCGCAAACTTTATTAGCGCCTCTCCCTCAGACAAGAACTTCGAACTTGTTAAATAGTCAGGTGACCTTTAGGAAATGTGTTAATAGAACATCTGCCGCTTCCAATTCGGCCTTTGGAGCAAGTGTGGTGGGGGGAGCTGGTCCCGTCGAATATCGACGTCCTTAATGAAACAGAAATTAGGGCAAAACGAGAAAGAAACGATAACAAGAGTTTTAGGTGGCGAAAGACCGTCATGCGGACGTCGAGGTTTATTTCGAAAATAAAAACGAAACGCAAAAGGCGCTCGAACGGGCTTAAACTGGCGATTTACATAAACGCTTTCGACGCTCCGTGAATGGAACAGACCCCCGTTGACCTATATCTACCCATTCATATCTACTGAATGAAACTACGGTCGACGAGGGTGGAAGAAAGAGACGGGACCTGAGTCGGCCGTTCCAGTTTCTCTCGTCGTCCTTATTGATTTTCGAGTTGGTGGCCTGATAAACCCTGCAAAATTTTAACACGACAAATCCACCCACGTTCGCGTATATAATCTTCCCTAAATAAAAACGCCCCCGCAAACCGAACGCTATTATTAGTCGATCAAATGCGCGGAGGACGTTTACTACAATAACAATTGTGAACTTTAGAAAGTCATTATTTGGGTATAAATTTTACAACGTTCCTCATTCGTCTACACGTGACGCACAGAATTAATAATAACAATCGAACTTATGTAACGTTTAAAACACGACGACTTACCTATAAATTCGATCGCCTGCGGAAAATGACTAGCTAAGTTTTGGGACCAATGGTCCGTAATTGGAATTTGCATGTACTTTATGTTTCCTAGGTCTTCGAAGACGTTAGGCAAGTCTGGGGTGACGTTCAAGACGTACTGCAAACAAAATATAGAAATCAGCAAACGTATCCCCCATAAAAGGTTGTTCGCGGCATTTCGGAATTGTTTACTATTCCCATATAGGGTACTGCAAAACCAGAATTAATTCGTAAAATAAACACTTTCGGTTAGCCGAACAAATAAGGAGAGCCCGCTCGCCTGTAAAAATTACCATTTTCCAACCACGTGCTAATAGTTTTTGCACATTAACCGGTCGATTAATTTTCGAGATAATTAGCACTTCGACGACATGTCGGCTTTTCCTCGCGATTTGCAACTTGCACCAATTTCGTGAATTTCATTGTGAAAACAAATTTTGGAAATGCTTCTCAAACGTCTTCTACCTCCACCTGAATTATATACAGGGGGTGGACAAAATAATGTGAACACCTGACAATATCTCAATACATCTCCGCCAATTGCCTCAATGGTGATGGAGGTAGAAATCTGCTCCTCACTTTCTGCTCCAAAACTTCCCATAGCGGCTCAACGATGTTGAGATCTGGCGATTGTGTTGGCCAGGGCAGATGCTTGATAATATTCTGATGTTCCTCGAACCAAGACTGAAATTTTTTGGCTGTGAGTATGGGCCCATTATCATCTTGGAATATGGCAGTGTTTGGCAACAATATACTGGTCATAGTAAGAACTTCATCATTGAGGATATTTAGATATTCATTCGCAGTAATACGACCATTGAGGGTAATAATCGCAGCAGCAGAATACCATGATATAGCCGCCCAAATCATCACAGAGCCGTGCTTGACTGTAGGTAGTAGGCAGTACGGATCGTAGGCTTCTTTAGGGGTTCTCAATACATAAACCCGGCCGTTTGTAGGGAACAAACTAAATGATGATTCATCAAACCATACTACATTCTTCCAATCATCAATCGTCCCAATTTTATGATCGTGGCATTACTTCTTTCGCAGCTTTGCATTGGCATCCGTTATAAGAGGTTTTGAAATTGCAGCCCTGCCATAAATGTTACTTTTGTGAAGCTCCCGCCGCACTGTTTTTGTCGAAACAGGATTGTTGAGGTGACTGTTGAGTTCTGCTGTCGCCTTTGCTGCCGTAGTTTTACGTTGCTTAGCCACAATCCTTTTTAATATTCGGCGGCCCCTGTCTGTTAACGTTGTTTTGCCTCCACTCCTTCTCTTTGCAGATGTTGTTTTACCATGTTTTCTGTAGGCTGTCGTCATGGCGGATACTGTCGCTCGTGAAACGTTAAACTGTTCAGCCGTTTTCGTCACAGATGCTCCTGCTAACCGAGCACCCACGATTTGTCCTCTTTCGAAGTCTGACAGGTCGCCCATTTCACCGTCTGATTGTTAACACCATCGTACTAAAGCGAGTACTATATTGAAATATAAACTAGAATGGTTACTACGTAAAGTGCGCCACATATACACGCCGCACTGTTCATACCTTGGCAGGGGACCCAACATAAACAAATATGTAATATTTAGCATGGTGTTCACATTATTTTGTTCATCCCCTGTATATATATATTAAAAAAAAAGGTTGATGGTACAGTCGGTCAAAAAAGTAATGCGCGCGCCCATCGCCTCGAACGCACGCAATACTTTTTTGGTCGACTGTGCCTACATTATTAATTTTTTTTAATGGAAAAATCTGACCAAAATTATACAGGCAGGTTCAAAAATGTATTTTCGTTCAAAACTGCAAAGGCAGCAAGTATAATTTTGAGAGTTCCAAATTTTCCAATAGGTAACGTTCTCTCTAATCGTTTTTAAGGGTTTCGGCACCGATTCGTTTATAATATCAATTACCTATAGACACATATTTAATCTGTGTACTTTTCCCATAACGCACGCAGACTTTTGTAACGAAAGGGAAAGGTCCATAAATTAAACGATATCGAATAGCGAGAGAATCATATTTAAATTCAACGAACGTTCGCTATAGAATCTCGACTAACCTGTATACTATGCCTGGCAAGTGCTTGACTATCTTCGCTGTTGGCGGCGTTTCCCAGAAACAAGTGTGGTAAAATTTCAACAGGAAATTCTTTGTCGTCTTCTAAACCTGCAACAAAAGGTATATATCGTTATTGTTCGAAAAGTAGGCTACGTTTTCGGATTACACATTATGGAAGAATGAACGCAGATTTGGCTTTAGACGAAACAATCACGCGCGGTTCGGAAAGTAGACAACGCTATATATGAACGATGATAAACCGAAACTGACCTCGCGAATGTACGATGACATTATAAAAACCTTTATCTATAATTTAAACGCCAAGCCTGCGATATTACCTAACAATTACGTGTGCGTAAATACAAGGTCCAACGATGAAATTTTCAATTTTTTTTCGTTCCAAATTATAATGCCGTTCTGTTTTTTTTTTAAATTGAAGAATTTCCGAAATTACTTGACGTTAAGTTCGATGGTTAGTTTAATAAAGCAATCGATTTTAGCTAATATTTGGACAATTGTTGTAAAATCGATTGTTTCCGTGGTATTCGACCTTCGAGGTCTTTCTAAAAACAAACGTGCCGTATGAATATGTGCGTCGCGACGGAATGATTTGGTCGGTTTTATGCCGAGTTTCGACTACGAAAAACTAAATGAAATTTTGACTTCTAATTTATTTAACTTTTTTTTTTGGTAATAAAAGCTCTTTATTTGAACAGTAGGTTGGTTACCTACATAAAAAGTGCAAAATAAACGTTGGGATTGTTTATGTTTGCATTAAGCAATATCCGGTTTAGAGAGATCGTGTAATGTTATCAGTTCGCAACTTTAGATGTACGAACCAACACAAACTTTAATTGAATGTATGCATACAAACAAACCGCGTCACCTTAAATATAATTTAGTTTATAAATTTCGCAACACAGTTCGCGCGTACGATGCGCCCACGTAATTCCGCCCCAACTCCCAGTTTATTTCAAAGCGAAATTGCCACGAGTTTGCCCTTTTCGTTTTTATTTTTCCGATAATGCGGTAGGTATGCCTGAAATTAACGTTTCCGCCACATACACATGTCCAGGACGTTGATTAACTAGAAAACTTAAATTGTACGGGGGGGATCTCCGAAATTGGATTCGTCAAAATCTAATTAAACAATATTTTTGCCGTTTGTCGGGGGATAATTTAAATTTCGTACCGACCTAATGAGCTATCGCATCGATCGTCCGTGTCCGAACTGTCCGTCGAGCTATTTGCGGTGGAAGATAAACTATCACAGCTCCGATGTGGCCGGTGCAGGGGTGGCGCTGAAATTCTTAGGGACCGTAATCCCATAAGAGGCAGTGGATCCGGTCCCGCCGCTGGAGGCATCGTGCCCGTCGTCCCCAACATCTCCGAACAGCTGTCGCACCATTCCGGATACGAAGCTTTAAATCTGGAAAATCCGTCTGGAAAAAAAAAGAGAAAATTGTAAATAAAATATACGGATAGGTGTGTAAGGGGCGCGCAACATCTTCGATATGAAGAAGCGGAACGGAGATGAATAAAAAATGAACGCTTTTCGGGGAAAACACGAAAGATCCGATCCAATTTATTCCGCGTCACACACCTAAAGGCCCCGAAACTGGTGGCCTCAATTTTTTTTTTGACGCGCCATTATCGGGGCGACCGAATTTTCTGTTAGCCGATCGTTAACATCGATTCGGTTGCTCGCTTAATTTTATCGATTCAAACGACAACGAGTAAGTGAGAATGGGTGGTAATGCGAATTTTTTAAATAACCGACATACTTTGTGTTCATTAAAAACTGGACATAATACAGCCGAAGTTCGCGGGTCTCCGGAGGAATTTCCTTTCGTCGATTTTCCAACGCTTGCTCTAATTCTTTTGTCGTGAAGTTATTGGCTTCGCGGTTGTATTATATATTATTAACCTGGTTAGTGTCCTGTCGATCCTTGTAATTTTGCGAAATCTGCTCCCGGTCGCGGGTTAAAGGTTAAAATTGCGGGGATGCAGTCGACGACCGAGAATACGGTGCGATTGATTAATCGAACTCAACAGGTAATAGAATACATAAAATATATCCACAATGAGAACAAGGGAGGCGGTGGTAGCTGAACCTACTTTTGCTAACTGCACTGTTGCTAGGTAACGGAAGGAGCCACCCCATTACACACGGGGTATGTCCCTGTAGATGAGCGCCGTTTTCACCTACTTTCGCGAAACCGACTACACGAAAATTTAAGACTTTGACCCGTCTACCGTAATCGCAATTTTAAAAATATCTAAAGACCCACTAATTATTTACACTTTCGGTTTATAAACGTTAAAAGATATAAACCGGTTAATTCCGTGAACAAACAAATTAATAGCGCGCCGAAGAACGTATTTATTTTAATTCGATAGATTACAAAATAACGAAACTCGTTCTTTTCGTTTACATTTTTAAACATGGAATACTATTACGAACGGCAATGAATTAAGTGTGGGTATGTTTTCTTAACGCGAGTTGGGAAATTGGCGTTTTTCTCATCAAAAAAAGAATAATAATAATAATAAGGAAATTATTTTGGCGTTTCCTATTTCCCACATTTTAAACGATTTCGTTCAATTTTCACCACATGAGTCGTTGCGCGTCATCAAAATCTTATATTAGGTTGTTTCAAAAGTTTTGTCCGTTTTTATGAGTCTACTTTAAACTGTAATATCTCAGTGAATACTTATTCAATTTAATCGAAATAAGTGCCATTTGAATCAGTGCACTTTTGCCAACGTAACACAAGTCGATTAATTCCGTCAGCATAAAAATTAGGTGCTCGGGATTCGATGAAGTCGACGAAGGCCGTTTTTGCCTGGTCCTGATTGGCGAAGGTTCTACCGGTGAGAAAGTTATCGAAGTGCTTGAAAAGATGGTAGTCGGTTGGCGAGAGGTCTGGGTGAGGCAGAACTTCGACGCTCAATTCGTTTAATTTTCAGAGGGTGATTTGTAAAACGTGCGGACGGGCAGTGCCGGTTGCTGCTGACGCAATTTTCGATACATTTCGTCGATTTCCTCACAATAGGACTCTGCTGTGATGGTTTGGCCCGGTTGCAGAAAGTTATAGTAAATCACACCAGCCGCTGACCACCATACAGCAACCATGGTCTTTTTTTGGTGGGTTTTCGCCTTTGGGAAGTGCCTGGGTGGCTCATCGGTGTCCAACCACTGTCCTGAACGTCTCCTGTTGTCGTAGAGGATTCACTTTTCATCACACGTGACGATCCGATTCAAAAAAGGATCGTTTTGGTTGTGCAAAAGCAGAGAAGAACAGACCTCGAAACGTGACAATTTCTGTCGATCGTTCAAATCGTGGGGCACCCACTTTTCGAGCTTTTTGACGCTTTCCAATACGTTTTAAACCATCAAAAACCGCATGGGAGCTGACGCCTATTTCTTCCGCCATCCCACGCACCGTTTGTGATGGGTCAGTCTCCACCTCAAATCCTCGTCCTGGATTACTGTAGGTCGACCACTTCGAGGCTAAAATCTCCGGAACGAAATTTCGCAAACCAAACGTCGAACATTAACACTATCATTGCCAAATGCCTGGTTAATTTTTCGGGCTGTTTCGGCAGCGCTTTGGTTCAATTTGAATTCGTAGAGAAAAATTGGCCGAAAATCGCTTAACGACATCATATAGTAATAAGCTGAATAGAGGCAAAAAATTAAAATTTGGAAAAAAATGAACAGCATCAATGTATAGAGTACAAAATTCTCTATCGATCAGTATATACCACGACGCAGTAGAATAAATATTTATTGAGATATGAAGCTACAAAAGCACATGACATTAAAACGGACAAAACTTTTGAAACAACCTAATACTTGAGTATAATACTTAAAGTTTATTGTTCACGACGTCATACACATTTTATTAAATATTTTTGATATCTATATTTTTAATCGCGCCTTCAAACGAGCGAGATATTGTATTAAACAAATATCAATTAAATGTTGATAAAATCAAGATTTTTAATAATATGTGTATGACATCATGAGCAATAAACTTCAAACAAAACGTAAATCTAAATATACGATCCAAAATAGTTAAAAATTGTGTTCCCAAAATAGACGACTCGATCAAACTTGCATCCCTTGACTACCACGAATAAGCTTCACTCATTCTGTATATACAGATATAGGACGATAGGGCGCGGTTATTAGAGCGTACAGAACACAAGGGTGTCGACTATTTAAATGGAAGATATTTTCTAAATATAGAAAGCAAGTTGGTAGTTCGCAATCCGTTTGGAAAATTAGTCTTTAAAAATGCTTATTTTAATAAATACAAAAAGGCTAAAATAAAACGCAAGGTTTTTACTTGCGATAAACTGCAGGTCGACTGATAGAGAAGAAGTTTTGTTTGAAGCGTTCCCATACATCTAATAGAAAATTCCCGACGATTTCTTTTATGGTCAACACACGCGTTCTACCTCGAGGAGGGCGCCTTAACGAGCATCCCTTCATAAATAAATTCAGCGCGATAAGTTTCGTAAATTGTTTTCTTTGCTTCGCCTCCTCGCTGTAAATATTTTCTTGTCCTTACAACTATACGCTGATGACCAAAATTAAATGAACATAGCGTCTTGCAACGGCTTTTCTCAGGACATTCCGGGCATGATCTATCGAGATTAGGTGATCCGATTGATCACTCTACCTATTCGTCGACAATCAAAATGGAAAAGCTGGAATTTCGCACCGATAAACACATGTTACCTCACACTATAAAGCCCTCTATTCGCACACAACGGTGCCGTATTATGCCACATCGTCGCCAACGATATTTTGTAAATTTCACGGACGTGATTTCTCCGGGTTCGACAAGAATGATGAAGTTCTCGTTACGCTTGTTCGTAAACAACCCGTTTTGTACTATTTGTCCAATTCAAAATGCACGAAGAAGATACAAAACATGTTTCTTATACAAGAGGTGGCTCGCTGTCTTCGAACCCATCTCCGTTTTCTTTTTACTTTCCTTTTCTTCGTCCAAAATTAGGGTAATCGTCACTAGATCGTCTTGTGAAAATTGTGAAGACGGAAAAACTAATATCGATGGGCACGTGCAAATAGGCGTCACTGAAGGAATACGGACGGCACGGCACTGACACGTCACTGATGTGCGTGAATAGACCTTAAGGTGAAAAGGGACGGCCTCTTAGTGAGTTTCGCATTCAACAGATGGCGCGGAATTTATTTAGCTGTTTAAATCCAAACGGAATTAGATATTTTTATTTTAAAAAATAAAATTTATTTCAAATTCTGTTCAAATATTGTTGAGTTTTATACAGACTTGCATCGTACAGATATTTGTGCAAACAAAGGTCTGCGCGTACTCTTTCACCGAGAACTTCACTCTTTCTTTTTCGTACACCGATCATGAATCGCGACCGGCGTGAAAAACTCTCCATGCGCGCCTACTCATACTTGGTGGTAGTACCTAATTTATAAAAGAAAACAAAAGGTATTTACAGTCCAAGCCCCCGAGCATTGCCGTTTACGGGGCCGTAGGGGAGTATGATTCGGAGAACTCATATACCCCCACTCTCTGCTCGAGCGCGCTGGAAGAAAATTCCTTTCGCCCGCTCTGAGGATTGCCGATCGTCAGTTTGACAATTTTGTCGTTTGTTTATGCGTTACTTAGTTACTTTTATGTACACTCTTTGTACAAGTTGATGAAAGTTTTAACTTTTTATCAACTTCCTTTGAAATTTTGGATAATCTTGTATCTTAATTTTCAAGTACATATTAATTATAATAAATAATAATTAATTAATTAATTAACTTTGTAATTAATTATAAAAATATGAATCATGTACGTTATATGTATTTATAAAACTTGTCTATACTCCGACTTCGTTCGCGGCAATCCTCGGAGAGTCGGATACGAAATTTATCGGTCGCGAGCGATGTTAAGGAGTGGGGGTAGTGCTCGAGCGAGAAAGCGGGGAAGCGGCAATCCTCGGGGCGGCAATGCTCGGGGCTTGGACTGTAGTTCTCGGAATACCGTTCCGACCGATTAATTAATCTTATGCAACTTTATGTTATTGATAGCAGGCGGCACGTAATTGTCAAAGAAAAACGAAAATTTCTGTTTCGGGCGTTATTATTGGTCGCAATTAAAAAATAAAAAAAGATTTGTGTTTAGGACACCTATCTACAGGTGCGCCGTAGCTCAGATTTTTGAATTTTTGTTTAATAAATTTTTTAGACAAAATATTTTGAAAACGAAAATAAATATCAAAAATGTAAAACCGTGGCGCAAATTCTATTATCTTTTTGAAATATAATCATTTTTTACATTAAAAATCGCTTAAGCCGTTTGCGAATAAATCGCTAAATACTTTTCCGATATATGTGTCTTTGTTGCACACTTGTTACAGCTTGCCGTCCCCTTTCGCCTTAAGTCTACCACCATTATAATAGTGGTCGATTTCTGGATGTTGAAAGGAATATTTCAAATCCCTTTAGATGGGTTTTCTTGCATAAAAGCCTTCTGTAAATAATTTGCTACGATACTGTAATTTATAAGTGTCATTATAACGATAAGTTAAATTGGCGCATTCGTTCAACATTTCCTTCCAAAACCGTGGAAATCCGTAATGTATATTTTTAAGTACAGTCAAGTTCATATGTTTTGTTTTACTGGACGTTTCTATTTATTATCTGACGTTTACAATTCAAAAACAACTGCCACCCTTCATCACTCTCGATCCTCTCTCGTCGCTCGTTGGCCTGCGATCTCGCGGGACAAAACATACGAACTTGACTGTACATATTTTAATATTGCAATTCGAACAAATTCAGGACTTACTGATGTACATACGACGCTTTCTTTTATTTGGAATGTTTTCTTAAAACTTGCGTTGAACGTAAAGAAACGATCACGCCCTACCACCACAATAACTTTGTCGGCAAATTCAATTTCAATTTTCAAACCGGGCAATTAGCATCTGTATTCTGAATTTATAAATAGAACTGCTGCAAGTGACTCGCAATAAAATAAAACGCCGAGCACGTTATGCCGTTTCACATGTAGACGAGACTAAGGGACAAAATGGAAAAAAAAAACGAATATATTTTACGTGTGCGTGCACGACATAAGTACATGTAAATCCTGAAAATGGACGATAGAACAAGACAATTGCGAACAAAGTAAGCCGGACGTAGAAACAACCAGAAGAATGCAATTCTTTGCGAATGCGATTCGAGTGCAACCGAATAATCAAGTAGAACTCAAAAGATCGACGACGAAGCGAATGTTGATTTTGTTATACAGCCGATGTATTTTTCAGATTTCACCTCCACTACACGTATCACTCTTTATTGGAACGATTACTAAAATAATTCATTTTAATACCACCAGGTTATTTCCTGCCGATTACATGTCGGGATTTACAACGTTATATAAACAACTGCCGAATCATATCTGGCAGACCAGCCCACGCTCAAATGTCTGTTTCATATCACAAGTTTATTGTGTTATGCGTCACTTCCGCTCGTAGGTGTGCCAATTCGATGCTCGATTTTCGCATTCAATGAAGTTGTAATCGATGCACCTTGACGCTTACCTACTCATTTGTTTAGTTTATCGGCATGATGTCCATGTGTTCGGCTCAGATAGATGTCCAAATTTCGAATCGAGTTCGCCCACATCGCCCAAATCGAACAAAAGACGAGGCCAATAAACCTTTTAAATTACTTGATCAAATGCAAGTAAGTGGCTCATCAATAATTACCTACACTTTCGACCGCAAATTCTGCTATACGTATACAAGTATTAAAACTAAAAAAAAAAAAAGTCGGCCCGGGGGTCATGGTAAACACGAAAACGCTTTAAAATAGATTTAAATTATGCATTCAATTTAAAATAACAACAGTAGGTACTTCGGTATGAAGAATTGATTTTGTTTTCGTCCTACTTTTGGCAAGTATGAATTATGCACGTGGGCGGAGGAGGAGGGGGGGAAGGGTCACTTTTTGCGCGCCCCACATCATTTTATGACTATAATATGCAAACGAGGCCCCGTCAAAATTATAACGACCGTTTAAAAGCGGAATGCAATACGGCAACCGCGAAACAACCAAATGGCGGAAGCGCGGCTTCAAAAATTCATCCGCGACGAAGGACCGTAATAACGCCCGATAAAAAAACGACAGCACGCCGTCGCAAAATTGTCCTAGAAATTAACCTCTCGTCGATTTTCGACGGATCAAATTATCGTTTTTTTTCTTAAATTATAGAGCCGTTTACAATTTTGATCGCAGTTGTATTATTTTGAAACGAACACGGACGGTAATATGCGAAGGGGAAATTTTGAAAAATCTCGGACGAAGCGGTTAAATCGGATTAAAGTTGCCCGTTTAAAAATTTGAATTTAACAAACGCGACGAAAGGCTCCATTAAACAAGAATCTGGCAACGACCGAAAAAATATATTATCGGCACCTCGCGATTGACGTTAATGCCCCCGATGTTAAATGACAAAGCGAAACTGTTTCCATCAATCGTCGTTGATTGACACTGCCCGTAAACTGCATACCACGTCTTATTCAACGGTCCCACACAGTTTTTCTTCTAAAATAATTGATTGCTTGTCCAATACTACACAACATATAATGGATAAGATGTAACCTTTGACTTGTATTAAAATGATTGAACGTTCCCTCCTCTCGAGCACAGAGCACATAACTTCGAATTTGTTAGTTTTAATTACGTTTACGGGAACATCTCTTTTTACAAAAAAAATACGATAGTTTTTAGCTTCTGCGGATATTTTCGATGTAAACGGACACAACGTAAGTTCAACTGAAAATTTACAATCGAGCATAACATCATGGGGGGAAAAAAAAGTTCATAATAGCCCAGAATAACTTAAAAAAACTTTCGAAGTTATACAAAGTTCGCGAAATTTATTTCTACTTTTCTAACGGCGACATTAAAAGTTATTTATCGTTATTTCACTAAAGGGCCACGTAGTTTAATTACATCATTTAAATTTATTTTAAAATGCACGACACGCAGAAAGAAATGGACTTGCATTAATATTTTTCAATATTAAAACGATGCATCTAATAATTGTTTGACAATCAAAACGTCAATTAAAAAAAAATCGACCAATAGGTATCTTTTATAGTAAGAAAACTGTTAAGGGACTTGCCCTTTATCGTCAAAAAAATCAACCACTTGATAAAATGGAGGAGATTTCCTTCTCGACAAACGTTGATGATTTATGGTATTTTACAAAACGACCGTTGAGTTATTCGAATTAACTTTTTTCAAAATATCCCAACCTAAATCTTATTTAGACTAACTTTTTTACAATTTGAACGAGTGCAACATAATTACTTTGCGCATCATCGGAAAACAAATGAAGGCAAGACTTTAGCTTTGATATACGAGGTCTGGCACAGAAAAATCGAGACTGTGCCCGCGCATCTCGTTTTATTTAACAAAATTAAAAAGATCAACTGTACGCGATCTCCTTCAAAATAGTTTCCTTCCGAGTTGACGCACAGCTGCATTATGGTGTTGCCAACGTTAAAAGCAGTTTTAAGGCCCACGTCGTGGTCGTCTGCTATGGCACCTTGTAATGAATGAACTCCTTGCATGAATCTCTGCAACGAAGGTTAGGTTACGCTGACGCTGAATGAAATCAGGCCAAAAAGAGGAGGTCTAAAATGAGATAAGTTGACCAGGCCATCGAAGATATTCAAGTCATGGGAATTGCCGAATGGAGATGACAAACGGAAAATAATGAAAGAAAATAGTAGATGAAGCAGTAGTAGAAAACAGTTGAGAGGAGCGACCCATCCCACTAAAGGCTGTTATAAGATCAAGAAGGAAAACAACTCAACGCTATAATAGCTCTACATTCTGCCGATAATGTATAGCACGTATAATAAAGCTAAAGGGTGTAAAAATACTCTAAAATTATCTGGTGATATCAAATAAGTGGATTGATTGCTAGGAGACGGTTTTTAGTTTGTTTTTAATAAATAAAATATAAATATCGATTGATTGATAAAATGTGTAAAACAAATAATCATGTAATAATAATTGTATGTTAACAAATAAACAGATATATAAAATAAGAGGTTATGGGCCCAGTGTAAAGCAATAATGAATAATAATAAAAATAATTTTAATATTGAACTACTGTCATCAAAAAATTATCATACATGGAAATACAAAATGCTAATGCTATTAGAAGAGAAAGAAGTCATCGAATTCGCAAGAAAAGAATTTAAAGATTACATTGCAGAAAAATATAATGAAGCAAAGAAAAAAGAAAATAAATGTAAATCGATAATCGTACAATGTTTGGAAGATGAACAGCTAGATATTGTAAGAGAAAAAAATACGGCGTATAGGAGGACGTGGAGAAGTCTAGAAGATAGGTATGAACAAAAAAAGGAATTCCGGGGCAATTAATATTAAGAAAAAAACTAATGACTTTAAAACTTAACGAAATGAGCGAACTAGAAATATTTTTAGCAGAATTTGAGGAAATAATAAGAAAATTAATGGCCACAGGGGCAGAGATAAAGGATGAAGACGCGGTATGTAGTCTATTACTAGCAATGCCATCCTCATTTGAAACGGTGATAGCGATACTAGAAAATATGCCCTCAGAGGAATTAAGTTTCGATATTGTTAAAATGAAGTTAAGGTCTGAAGTGGAAAGACGAAATGAAATGGAAGAAAACAGCGATAAAGATCAAGAAATCATAAACCCAGCAGTATTTTTGTTTAATCAAAATAGTAAACATCAAGATGTGAGATATAAAAGAAGCGAATATAATTCATATAGAGGTCAAGAAATATGCAATAGAAGTGAGTACAATCAAGGTGGACATGGTCACACAAGATACAACAGAAATGGATATGGTCATAGTGGAAGTAGCAGAGGAAGAGGATACACAAGAAATGGTTATGGTGGAAATATAGGAAGAAATCAATTCCCTAGGAGTAACCATGTGGGGATTAATCGAGAAGAAACGAGAAATGTGGAAAGTGTGTGTTTTATGGGCCAAAAAAAAACTATGTGGAGAAACAAGGAAACGAATTGACATTTTATATCGATTCTAGATGCACGGATCATATGGTAAATAATGACGTTTTCTTTTCAGATTTAGTAATGTTATATATAAAATAAAAAAAGGGAAATTTTTAATGCAATCAGGGAACAATTTGTTGGCCCAAAGTCGAGCAAGAGACAAAGCTGAGGCTAAGTAAGCACTATCACATAGTCACTATGTGACTAACTGACATAGAGTGGGTTCAGTAAACCTTTTACTAACCGTGTGATGGACGGAACACTGTAGTCCATTCAGTTTAATCATCACATGACGTCATTATAACAGTTCGATCAAACTCTACTCTCCATTAACGGTTATAAGAGAAATGGCCCTAATTGTAAGGAGACGTTTAAGATTTTTTATCTTTTGTTGGTATTCCGCTATCTTCGCACTTGTTTACGAATTACGTTTATATAATTAACAATAACAGAAAACACAGTATCTCGCGATACTAAACGTCTAAACAAATTGATTAAGAATTTTTATTGGAACATTGGCGGGTAATTTAATTTACGCCAATCACGAGCCGTATCGCATCAAAATATGTTAACAGTTTGATGGTGTGACAATAGCAGTTTGAGTAGTTCGATCAAACTGATTGATGGTCCGACGTAGGGTTAAGACAAATAAATACCTACATGTTAGAACATCAATTGTTCATTTATCTCACATCCACGACACTTCAATGGCTAAAATTTTAAATACGCGATAAAAACTTTTCTGGCCCTTCCACGATAAATGTCCATTAAAGCTACGATGTCCAAAAATCTCTTCGAGTATCGATTTTCGTCCCTATTAAAATCGTTTAAACTTCCGACGCTTTTAAATAATCCAAAAAGAAGAAAAAAAAACGACTTCTAAAAATAACCGAGCTAATGTGGAAGTGTCACTATTTTGGCCAACCCTCATTCCTCGAGGGAAAATTCATCAGCGTCGTTGTTTCATTAAATGTAAAAATTAATGAACGCACGGCAGCTTTTTCCATGCAACAAAGGTCGATATCTCAACCCTCATTACTAACGTCACTTTCTGAATGTAAAATATTAACTCGCCGCAAAAAGGGCTATTTTCGTCGGTCAAGTTTCCGCACACAAGAAATATGTAACTTAAACGTTTTAATTATTTATGAGTTCTATTAACGTGCGACCGGCAACGATAGGACGAACGTTTTATAAATAAAATAAATAAAGGTGGTAAGTTTATCTTTGAAATTTATAAACACTAAAGGACGAGTTAAATTTACAATTACCATTATGCCTACGGTTTGAAGCGTTTATCGGTTGTTTTGTATGCGCGACCATAAAAACACGATCTAAAGATCCGCCATGTGAATCGCAAATAAATTAACGTTGTAATTCTCATTATCTTAGCACTTATTAGTCCGATGTTCGATAAAACGAGCGGCGATTTCAAAAATGCTTGCCGGTTCAAATTACAAAAAATCACGAATTTTTCTCAAGTTCTCTCTGGATATACGTAAAACAATTAGATATACTATATCGACGACGTTTTTCCAAAAGGGCGTAACCCACAAATAAGTAAATTTTACAGGAGAACACATTTTATATCGTCGCGTGGCTGGCTATAAGAGAAGATACGTTTCGCGGAAATACAAATCGATTTTTCCGGTGAAAAAAATCAGAATATTGTTAGCAGATTCTAAAAGACGATGCCTTTCATTTAAATGCATAAGACAGTCGGAATAACGCATTTTCACAAAAAGTGTGGGTTACGCCCTTTTGGCAAAACGCCGTCGATGTGTACGCATAAAATTGTCGTTGACAAATTAAAGCGTAAACAATTCATTTTTCTATGCGAAAACCGTGTTATTCGAGTAGGGAAACGCCAACGCGCTCGATCCACTTTCCTTCCGTCTGATATTATGAATTTTCAAAGTTTTGGTACCGCTGCCCGCCATTTTCAATCGGCTAATTAGACTGCTCGGTTTTTTTATGAATATTTAAAAAGATCGCAATTTTCAATAATTAAAAGGATTCTATTTCGAGCAATCGTGGGTTTATTACAATCGGGACGGCATTGCGCACGATTTTTCGCTTAAACAAACAATCAAACGTGTCTATTTAACGAGACAGGAAATCCGGTTGAAGGTGATTAATCTATTTTCGTAAACGTAACGTTTTAACAGTGCAACCGAATTGCAAAACCGACGACGTTGATTACATAAACGAAACGTTTCGGTTTCCGTCGATTCGAAGAGCGTTTATTTTATCGGATACGTCAAATATACATACGTAGGGTACGGAGGGAGCTTATCCATTACGTTGTTTTTCCGAGCACCGGTACATTCCGGCCCCGCCGGAAAGGTGAAAGGTCGACAACTATAAATGCGGCAAATATTCTCTTCAAATGGGAGTCGCGCTCTCAATTCCTTCGACCAATTCTGAATGAATGAATAATTTGTTTTTATTAAGCCCTTAAGTATGCGCATAAAAATTAATTTTACCGGAAGACAACGACGAACAAAGAGATCCCTCTCGCCAAGTTATCGTCAATCAAAACTGAATTAGTTAACTTTGAACAACTTCTCGATTTGCGGCACAATATCATTATAAACGCCCAGATGGTTTAATTTTTTTTCGAGGGGACGTTTCCGCACGTCGGGCGCCAAATAGCGGGAAAACTCTTTTGAAATGGAAACCGAACAGATTGCGAGGCGTACGGATTTTCAAAGCGAAACAAGTCGACGCAGAAAAATGAAGTTGCCGAATTCGGAGAGCCTCGATAATCCGGACTGATTACGTCCATAGTAAGATAAGTAGATACGGTCTAATTTCGGATTACAATCGATTTCGACTAAAGATATCAAATTTGATCCTGACGACGATGTCACGTATTCTACGTCTTCGTCATATTAACAAGCCTCTAAGCAACGGGTTGTGTATTTCTAAAAAAATTCAATAGGGCTCACAAGGAAGGTTTACCCAAAGGGTACACACCGATTTTGATGAAAATTTTATCGTAGCATCTATCGTACCCGATAGATGATGTTTGGTGAAAAAATTAGCTGCCATAGAGACTTCGTTTACGTTTTATTCAATAAAGTTGGTAAAATGGCGATTTTCAAATTCGTAGGGCTGTTATCAGAACGGTTTTAGATATAGGTTTGAAATTTGTGATATTTCAATTTGTAGTGTAGTTCATGATTTTTTGCAAAATTTTGACCTGAAAGCTTCGAGTCGGAACATTTCGAACAAGTCGGAAACGACTAGAAAAGTCCTAATTCTAGCATAACAACGCAAGAAATGACGAACTTGCGGGCGTTTAAGTAGATTATAATTTTTGCATAATCTCGATAAAATGACACTACCTGATACGCACAGAACTGGGGGCCAAATTCTCAAACCGTTCGCTATCATAACGTATGCGAAAATGACGTCACAACAATCAAATTTCTATAGAAACCCATTGTTGTGACGTCATTTTCGCGTACGTTACGGTAGCGAACGGTTTGAGAATTGATATCCAGGTCCGGAATTACTCGAAAAGTCGTTTTTCTAGAATAACAAACCAATAAATGACGAACAAAGCGCGTTTCCGGCGATTTAAAATTTTAGCGAAATCTCGAAAAAATCCCTTACGTTCGCGTTTTTTTTTTGGCAAAATTTTTACCCGAACGTTTTGCGACGTGAACGTTCAAAACAAGTCGCAAACGACTAGAAAACTCGTATTTCTGGTATAACAAAGCAAAAAATGACGAACTGCGGGCGTTTAAGTAGATTATAATTTTTGCATAATCTCGATAAAATGACACTACCTGATACGCACAGAACTGGGAGGCCAAATTCTCAAACCGTTCGCTATCATAACGTATGCGAAAATGACGTCACAACAATCAAATTTCTATAGAAACCCATTGTTGTGACGTCATTTTCGCGTACGTTATGATAGCGAACGGTTTGAGAATTGATATCCAGGTCCGGAATTACTCGAAAAGTCGTTTTTCTAGAATAACAAACCAATAAATGACGAACAAAGCGCGTTTCCGGCGATTTAAAATTTTAGCGAAATCTCGAAAAAATCCCTTACGTTCACGTTTTTTTTTGGCAAAATTTTTACCCGAACGTTTTGCGACGTAACGTTCAGAACAAGTCGGAAACGACTAGAAAACTCGTATTTCTGGTATAACAAAGCAAAAAACGACGAACTGTCGATTATAATTTTTGCATAATCTCGATAAAATGACACTACCTGACACGCATAGAACACATCCGGAATTACTCGAAAAGTAGTTTTTCGAGAATTACAGTGCAAAAATGACAATGATATTGACCTTTAAATGACAATATTATAATAGCCGAACGAATACATATGTGAAAAACGTTTTTCCATTTTATCTTAATTTTGCCTAATGTAACCCCATACAATTTTTAGATGGTTAAACAGAGAAAAAAATAAGCTTTCCAATGATATATAACATAGCCTCATGTTTCCATTAAAAAAATTCAAGATGGCGGCCGTGCTTAAAAACTAGGCATGAAAAAAAAATTTTTTTTTAATTCTAAAATGTACAAAATGACCTTAAATTGAAATGTTATGAATTCCAAACTTATATTTAAAATTGTTCTGATAATAGTCCTATGAATTTGAAAATCACCATTTTACCAACTTTATTGAATAAAACGTAAACGAAGTCTTTATGGCAACTAATTTTTTCACCAAACATCTATTGGTTAGTAGTTACCATGATAAAATTTTCATCAAAATCGGTGTGTGCCCTTTGGGTGAACTTCCTTGTCAGTGTTTCGTTTTTAACTTTCCACAAACACCGATATATTGCCTGTAATGTTCTAAACAACTCGAAAAACAACAAAGTTTTGCTTACTTTAATTCAAAGTACATTTGAAAATCACCTTGAACGTGGATACTAAAAATTATAGTACGATGTCTAATTTAATGATATCATAAGTTGTTTTCGATTACAAAAATAAATCTTTTTCGTTTCACTCTACATGATAAATATTGCACGTTGCGTCAGTGGACATGTTGATAACGTTCAAACATAACAGATATATATATATAAATTGTTCCTCTAATTGGTTTTACTTTCGCGTTATCGTTAATTCACGTTCGATAATTGGCCGATTAAACGTTGACAACGCGTACGAAGCGGAAATTTTCATTAATAATATCGCGTTCGTTCTGATTCAAGTCACGTATGTGCAATATATGTTTTGAAAGTAAATAAATAAAATGTACCTAATGCAATTATTATTATTTTTTATTACGAAGCGTTTCTAATCTCAACTTTTATTCAACAGCTGCGCGGGTCATGGTCCGTCTAAATCAATCCTTTTCACGACATCTTTTTAACGTATTTTTCAAGTTGGACACCAACTGCTGCATAATTTGCGGCACTCGTCCATTATAACGAAATAAATATTTTGAAATATCTACCGTTACAAAAAATAGTCCGTTTTGTCGCGGGGACGAATCTATCATGCTCCACAATAAAAGTATCGAGTGTCGTTTTCATTATCGATAAAAAAACAGGCATTTTTTTTAGCCTAATGTAACGCAATAATCCCAGATCGGTTCGCGTCATAATTGGAGAAAAGTTACCAGATAAATGGACAGAAGTTGTACGGCGGAATATTCTTCATCTTTAAGAAGGGCGATTGTGGTCGAATGTGTTCCAACTACCGAGGCAACAGCATAATCTCGACTAATAAAAAGATTAAACAGAAGAATAATCGAAAAGAAAATAGAAGACGACATATAGCTACACGATAAAATTGAAAATGACCAAGAAAGATTCGTCGCGGGAAAATCTTGCATTGATCACATATCGTCGCTTCAGAGCAGAACTAGCCTGTGTCTTCGAGAAGAACCGTTTTCAGGAGTGGCCTGCACTAGATCCGTGGCAAAAAGTGTTAAAACGCGAAGAGGTGCAGACCTCTCCCGAAAATGGTACGTTTCGAAGATAGGCTGATTAGAAACGACGAGAAGTTCATCTGACGTTTATACATATAAACGAAAACTATGAAAAGCGACGGAAGAAATGACGGAAAGTCGTAATAACACAGTAAAGGTCTAAAAGTGGGACACAGACTAATGATAAGTAAGATATTTCAAACAACCATGGGTCTGCTCAATATCACCGACACTGTTAAGGATCTTTATGGCCAGCAGGTAGCTGGGCCTCATGGAGGGCCGACTATCCTGAACCTAGGAGTAAGAGACCAACGCTTGGCAAGTGATGACCGGCGCAACAGGTCCTACCAGAAAAGTTCATACAGACACTATGAGAAGAAGAAAAAGGGGAAGGCCCCGGAGAACGTGGAGAAGAAGACTAGAAGAGGGGCAGAACAAGCAGGAGTAGAGAAAATGGTCGAGAGAAGGAAAGCATGGTCAGTATCTAATAGACATCCAACGATTTAGAGCCGATCTTCCCATCTTCTGATAAATTTATCAGAGAGATATTTAACATGGAAACGTTTGTTCGGACGATTGTTTCCATGGTAAATTCCTGTTGGACAAAATCGGAAGATGGAAAGATTGACCCTTAGGGCCGGGCGGCGTTTCAATTGCTGGTTAACGCTAACCATCAGCCAATCGCCATTGAAACAATTGCTTCAATAATCATTTCAATAGTGATCGACCGACGGCCAGAGTTAACTAGCGATTGAAAAATCGACCCTTAAAAGGTTTTGATAACAATCCAGTACGTACGTGCTTCGTCGAACACCTGCTTAACAATGGAAAGAATCAAGATCGCGCGGATACGTCCTACGCGTTGAAAAGTTATCAAGAACAAATTTAAATGCAAATTTAGACGAGATCAGATTTTAATAAGGAGTCTACAAGTCGACAAATATCTACGATTGATACCTATCGACAAACATTTCGGAATTAAAATTGGATTTCCCGACGAAATGCAAATTAGATAAAAAATCGATGACGCGAAAGCGCAAAACGCGGTCAAAATGCAGGAAGCGTAATTCTTCTAATATCGTCACAATGCAGTAAATAATACTCAACAATGCGCACTCTAATATGCAAATCTCTCATTGTTCGCATCCCCAACAAACACAATGGCCGAAAGATGAAAAGCGCCGCAACTTGCATAACATTCATTACCTACTATACTATACTATCGGAACGTTTGAAGTTCCGCGCACGCACGTGGGCAAAAATATATTATTAACGAGTTCATTTCGTACGTCAAAATTCGTTATTAATTGCGAAAATTAAATTTAGCCCCGCAAATTCGATTGTCACGATCGACGACGGAACATCCCCCGTCGTCACGATTCCAAAATTAGAAACAAGGCAATCTCCAACAATGGAATAACTTAACCAAAATGGCACGCGTTCGACGACCAAAACTGGCTCGACGTTATTATATTTACGGTCTCCGTTCGATAACGGCGAAGAATAAATAAACAAGAATAACTCGGTTAATTATAAAATTTGAACTTTTCGACGGCAAAATTATGATGTAGAGGCCAAGGTAAGGTAATTCTCGCAAGGTTAGCGCTAGCACCGGAAGCCGTGATGGATGGATACGATTTCCTGCCGGATGGGCGACATTCAGGCAGCAATGCGAGACTCGCAGGCAGAGCAGCTTATTACCACTCACGTGGGAACCTCGATTATTTCAAGCATATGCAAACGACCAATCTCGACAGTTATGTAAATTTATACGAAATAATAACTATTCAAATGCTTTAAATGCATCATTTACCTTAGTTTTTATTTTTAACGAACACAATTTACAGTTTTATTTATTTCTTTTAATGTAATTTGAAGCTCGAAGGACCATAATGTGTTATTTAATACATTTTAGGAAATTTCGTTTATCATCACGCTTACTTGCCTTAATACGTGTACAAATGGTACCGATACGATACTGTACGTACTGATAATTATTCATTGAAAAATCCCTAATTGTTTTGTGGAAACTGCCGTCGAGCAACCTTGGATATTATTATTTATATAATGTTAATCTAATCTGATTCGTATTGGTAACTGTTGTATGACATTTAATGATGTTACACATTCAGCCCCATGCCGTATAATTTCTGTTATTTTTAACGGCCCCGTTAACATGTTATTACCATAAAAAACGTTAAAAATAACGGCCCCGACGGAAGTCTCGCAAGTTAAACAATTTAACGAGAACGATAACTTTTGTTGGCCTAATTATCCATCGATCATAAACAAACATTCGATCCAGATATTTTTACGTTTACAACCGTTGCGTACTTCTATTTTCTAAGTACTTTTAGCAAACAAATTTGAAAGAAAAAAAAACATCGTATTTAAGGGAATTATTTGACCGTAAGTGTGGAAGAAGGACGAAAGTATATTAAACGACGGGAAAATTAATGGCACCGGCAACACCAAAAAAAAAAATTAACGACGAAGAACATTCAAATAGATAAATAATAACAGGAAATCCATTTATTTACTTGCATTATATTTGCAATCATTCAATAACAATGGAGAACATTATTGAGAACTTTAGGAAAAAACATTCTTATCGCTAAAAGCAATTGAAAAGTACTTTCCGCAAAATAGAAAAACACAAATATTTTTAAATAACTTTGGTTAGATTTAATTAAAAAAAAAGTGATTTTGTAAAAATCATGAAAATATTACGTTAAACTATTACATTATTATTTCCACATTAACATTAACATTACCATTAACATTAACTAACATTATTTCCAGAATGTAGATAAGTTTAAGGATGTTATGAAAATAATAATTATGTAAATACAGGATAATTTGCGATAACTATTAGTACTCAATTAAAAAATATTCTCAGTTTTAAACCTACTCGAAATGAAGCAGCCTTTATATTATGTATAGGTATATTGTTTGCATACTTTGATTTTACATTAAATTTCGTACTGATTATGTTAAAATACCGTGGGTCAAACACGTGTTTACGATTTCCGACCGATCAATGTTTAAACATCCTTTTTTAATTTTAATCTACCGTCCTTAATAAATATTTGTTATTATTTAAGTTTCGACGCGACGCGACGCAACATTTAAACTTTAGAAGCTATTGTTTTCCCAGTTCCCATTAAACCGCGGATTATCCATCAGTTTGTGCAAAAGAAAACAGTCACGAAAGACCCCACGACTAAGTGCCCCCGTTAAATTCCTTCCAATTCATTAATTTTACATCTGGACGATGCACAGTGTGTAAATCAACTAATGTAGCCGGACAAAAGTCAATATTGAAAGTTTCTTAAACACCAAAATTTATCTAACATACACATAGAGCGATCTTGTCAAAACAAAGCAAAAACCATTTACAACTTTCGCGTCATATTCAGAGCGGTTCAAATGGTGTTCAATCATATACGTGTTTTTGAAAAAACACTAACAAGGAAGGTTAGGCAGGTGGAAATCTCAGAAAAATTGGAAACTTTACATAATTCTAGTACTAGTCAACACTAATCAAGAGCCGTAGTTTGTTCGCGCTCTTATGCAGTTTAAAAGGGCGAAATCTACCCTTGAAAATTGGAATTTTTTTCGATTTCGCTAATTATCTGTGAAACAATAAGTGCTATCGCCAACAATGGCTGTTGAAGACCTACATTACCATACAAAAATTAGGGGTGAAAATTTTAAAGGAATAGTACTGCGCGTCCGACGCGGACTAGTTGACGCTTAGCTTAACAATGCCGCCGCTGCGACTGCCACTTGTCTATAACAGACTATAAGAGAAAATTAGAAACTTCTAAATTTTTCTTTGTATTTCCTACCTTTTTCTCGTCATCGTTTTCCCTCTATCGTCAATTTACATCGTAGATTCTTTCGTTCACTGCGACCTTGTATTATTACATACTTATACCTACGCAAGGTAAAATTTTGTTCGCGAAATTGGACCGTTGAATGTTTGAGGGGAGCCCTAACCAAGACCCTAACCGAGTCCCTATCCAAGAGCCTAACCAAGCTCGATTTTCAGAGAATTTGTGTTAGAGCTTAAAGGTCCGTGTATTTACATTAGGCGAGTTAGTCGACAAAGGAAGATCCCACCTTTCCTCGTCGTATTAATCCTTTTTATTTGTAATCCTTTTAGAGTACACAACACACAACACTCGCGCACTCACACGCAAAAAGGCCTTATAAACCGAACGAGCACTCCTCGCACACACGAACAATACGACGCCGTAATTTAAAATTCGAACTAATGAAACAAGCACTACCGCTCTGTACCATTGACGCGAAAGATCTGAAACGATTTTGCCAGAATTCTATACACTGGATACTGGGATATCCCACTTTTATTTTAAAAACATTCGAGTTGTTTGTTCACACACCGATAAGCTATGAAAGTAAGCGGTGAACATGTTTTATTAGTTGCTTTGTATTTTATCGCTCATATAAAAATGCAATTAAACTTTTATCTGGTTTATGGTTTGTAATAGGGAAATTTTCAATGTTTAAGGGCGCACGAATAGTTTTTATATTAAAAATAGAGTAAAATTATAATTTTGCCGTATAGATAGTGATTATTCAAATAATTTTACTGCATAAAAAATATATAATTTTAGAATAAATTTCCTAAAAAGTACATATTTTAAAATTTTTCGGTCATTATCCGGCAATTTTTTTTTTATTAAACTCCACCACGACCCTGTAATAGCCCAAGCTCCCATCGCACAAAAACCTACCTCACAACACTATTGTAAAAAAATAGATCGCGTTGTTTTTTTCAAATTAATTTGAATTGTCCTTTATATGAATATATATGTCTTCCGATGTAAAAATCTACCCAAGTATGGTAAAATTAGTTTTTTTAGTTTAAAATTAATTTTTGTATCATAATGTAGGTCTTAGTTATTTTTCAGATAAATCTCCTAAAATAACAAGACAACATTTATTTGATCTGTGGCGGAAATTCGAATAGAAAGACCGCATTAATAGTCTAATTCAATTTATATTGACTAAATTTACAAAAGTAATCAACCATTACCACGTAAAGTTTTAAATTTGTTAAAACCACCTGATTTGCGAATAAACATGTTGTTAAATCAATAGTAACAATTTTATTTTTGTTTATTTTCACCTCTTACAGCATAATTGTTCGCAATAATACCAGATGATAAATAGAAAAACACTTAAATAATTTTGTCCAGCTAGATTGGTTGATTTACACACTGTGCGATGGTAAAAACGGAATCCAACAAAAATTTTGAAGACTTTCAAAGTCGTGATCAAAAAAAATATGTTCATACTATAAAGAAAAACCTGAAAATGTTGTCTTTATGGTAATTAGATATTAATTAATTTCATCCTGAACCCCACGGATTTTGATATGTAATATTGCTGATATATTCGTGTCCGTTGATTGCGTAAACCAATATCCCTATATAGGCCGTTTGGGGATAGGTGAAATGAAACGGAACAAAACGTTCAATTCAAAAAATTTTCCTAAATGAAATAGTTCAAAAGTTATTGCGATTATTAATTATAAAACCGTCTTTTACTCGAGTCTACCCACTTTAAAATTTCGTTTTTAAAAATGCGAAAAAAAGGGTAGCGACTAATACCACAAGTGTCGCATCTGTAGTTTATGGCCTCGTAAACGAAAAACGATAGTACCTATTGTGTCATTTCTTGGCGTTTAAAGAGGAACCGATCAAATAATTTTACGTACAACATTCGACCCCCCACTCCCAATTCGCAAAATGAAAACTTGTTCAAATCCAAAAAAGTTACTAAGGTTGTTTGTTTGTATTAGTCTCGACTGTCTGTAACTTTATTCCGCGACGTTAATTCTTAAACGCCCTCTACAAAAATGTCCATTCTTCTTTTATAAACGTTATACTAAAACAAATCGCCTTCGGCGATGACGATTGTCTTCTTGTTCAAACAATTTCACGAAATTAATAACTTAAGCTGGTTCTGAATATCATCGATTCAAATGTTCCGATCATAATTTGTTACGCTCGCGATTCGCGGCATTAATTTTGCACCCGAATGTACACTATTCGACTTCCTCTAATTATATCGTAGTGGTTGTCCGACTTTTGTCAACGTCTTCGTCGAACATTTGCCCCAATTATTGCGAACAACAAAAGCTCGAATATCTAGGCATCTAAAAATAGACGAAATCCAAAATAACAGTCCGGTATAAGCGTTCTTATTAGTTACGCGAAATGAACAATGTAACGATTTAATTGTTTTTGTTTATAATTTGCATGCGCGAGCTCCCGTTGTTTTTTTTATCATTTAAATTATTCCAGTTTGTGGATACGTGTAACTGATTTTCGAGGTTACGAATAACGCAAGCGACTCCCACGCCGCATTTAAAAAAAAACAACAAAACAACAACCGTATATCGATGCTATAAAAAACAAAAATTATTATTTACGACCGCCATTTAATTTTTAACTACTTATGTTAGTTAATTTGCGGAGGTGCACCGCACAAACGGCCTTTGCTCGCAAACGACAAGGTCATTCACGTAGGTATATATATGTGTAACGAAAATTTATATTTTTTAAATAAGGCTCGCGTTCATAGTTAGTCACCTTCGGCGTTAATTAGAAAGTTAAAAATTACAATAAGTTTCGTAGGTGGAACTTATTTCACACACTTTTATGCGTTCGTTCTTCTCGCAGATACATAATAATATTATACAACGGACTCGCGTTAATCCGACATTTATTTTTTTACCCAACAATCACCCAAAGGTGCCCGCTTATAATTAAGAAATGTCACGCACTTTTTCCCCCGAGCTAGTTGGGGACCGGATTACGGGGGACGTCGGTCCGACGAGACGAGCGTCGGATTAGCGCGGTCCATTGCAGTTCCAAATCGAATTGAATTATCGAGGAAGTTGCCGAAATTGAGTGGTCGTACACGCCCACTCTAGACTCCTTTTTTTGGGGAAAGTCGCGTGGGCGCCGAAACTTGGTGATCGCTTCGCCCCTTTTCAATTTTCGTTTGTGTCATTAAATAATGCGTCATATTCGGTCCAATTTAGAATCGTCTCGAACGTCATCTTTAGATCATCGTACGCGCGACACGTCGAGAAGCCATTGTTTTAACAATTGCTCGCGGCAATTGCAGCGTGCATCAGATTCTTGGAATGTGTGGGGCCAATAAATTATTCCCATCGAGCCCACTTGCTGAAACCACACCAGCAGTGATTAATGGGCGACTTCTCCATTTATTTTACAATCGCGTAGTTTCATCATTCGATTACGTTACCAGGAATTGCCGGTGAACGAGGAAAAGTTGTTTTGCTAAACCTGCCCGGTATTTAGACGACGCTTTTTTTAATCGAAATAAATAATATTATCCGGATAGGTATTATTAAAAATAGAGGTAAGAGCCGAGGCAACAATAACAATAAATGAACCTACGCGGCCCTTGCTTTCCGCGGAGGCGAACCCCTGTATTTACATTGAATAAACTATTTTAATTTAGATACCGTCCAGTTTGTGAGATTCCTTCGAGTTGTTATCGAAAAATTGGTTTTACGAGCACAGAAAAGCCTTTCGCTCTATGGCGCCGTACCTAATAAATTGAACGGTGGGTGTCGTACAAGTTCGAATTTTTACGTGGGGAGCACGTATTCCGTTGTCGGCTATTTATCAATGTGGGTGTCAAAGTTACAGAATTGATTGATAGCATACTAATGCTTCTGTTACGATTAAGGAATGAATGAACGAATGTTGGATTGTTGACCTTTTTTCTTATCTTCGGTTATCCACCTACGATTAACTTTGTTTGGTTATATACCTATACTTCGAGTGCGTTGTGAATTATTAATTTTGTTCGATTAAAGAAAATGAGAAGTTATGTTTGTTTTATAAAAGCTGCTGCGGAGGTTTTAGATTTTTAATCGATCGTCTAAAATCGAATTGTTTTTTAGCCATTTTTTTTTAATTCTGTGAACGATTGGGCGTCGCCGAAAGTCGAATGACATTCGTCGACATCATCGTCAAATAAAACAAAGAAGCTGCAATTAAATGACGCGTTTAAAGTCTAAACGAGGTTAAGGACGTTTTCGCTTGTTTTGAATACGCGCGATGAAAACATAATAGTTAATCTTGCGTTTATTTGGTGTCCTAATAAAAACAACCAATTTTTTTCAATTGTACACGCTGAAACGTCTCCGCAAACAATCTTTCAAAACAAAATTACTAAATATCGATCAAATTTTCGATAATAAAATTCAAATCGATAAATTGAATTCGAAATCAAAAACAAATTGATGAAGATGAAAAATGTCAGTTCAAAGAGTGAGTGGGGATCTTGGGGGAGGGGGGGCTAGTTGCAGTGAACGAACCACTGGGCGATGGGGTCGCTACGTCCCCACGCCGAAAATACAGTCGAAAAAAATCGAATTTACTGCAAAAACATTTTATACGTCTCTCTGAAATCCTCAAACGAAAAACGAGTCGCAAAAATAATGGTGGGAGAAACCGGAAAATCTTGTTCGCCGGTCACTGACGGGGAAATTGACTCGTACACGATAGTACATAAGATATAGGTACTTTAATAATGTCCGATGCATTTTGTATTTTTTGTTGTTTGATTTTTAAACCGCTCTCTAACGTCAATTGGCTGCCCGAGATGAACATCCACACGGGATATGTTATGGACGCCCATTAAGGATATCGCGCTCTCGACCTAAAATGTCTAATGGATACCCTTGCCGTACCTGAGCATCATCAAACATTCGATGATGAAAATGCGACCAACGAAACTCGTCACAAGTCGAAAGAATTATTGTTGAATGTTACTTTCCAATAATCGTTTCCATAATATTAGGTAATTTACTGGTGGTCGTCGGAGGCGAATTGGAAATCCCGAGGAATTCCTTACCCGAATTTTGCGCAATCTCGTATACCGTGTATGAAGTGAGCGTTAAGATACAAATGTGTTGATAGGGAACATTTGTTGTGAACGAGCCTTAATTTTTTTTTTGTTTGGTTAGTATGACATCTGTTAAACATATTTAATATACATCAAGTCATTGAACAAACAACATCATATTTTTTCATCGTGTTAAAAATGTCGAATTTTGTACCACAAAGTGATGATTTGCGGAAAGCATTAATTTTTTGTTTTCATTTGAAGAAAAGTGCTGCAGAGTCCCATCGAATGCTTGTCGAGGCATATGGTGATCATACTCTATCAGAAGCAACATGCAAAAGATGGTTTCAACGGTTCAGAGATAATGATTTTGATGTGAGAAATGAAGAACGTGGAAGACCATAAAAAAAGTTTGAAGACGCCGAATTGCAAGCAATATTGGATGAAGATGATACTTTGAGTCAAAAGCAAATGGCAACAATGTTAATTGTTGCACAGCAAACAATTTCTGACCGTTTAAAGGCTATGGGAAAGATCCAAAAGTGTGAAAAATGGGTGCCACATGAATTCAACGAAAGACAGATGGAAAACCGAAACAACACTTGTGAAATTTTGCTTCAAAGACACGAAAGAAAATCCGCTTTGCATCGAATTGTTACTGGCGATGAAAAATGGATTTATTTTAAGAATCCTAAACGGAAAAAATCATGGGTTAATCCGGGACAACCATCAACATCGACTGCAAAAGCAGATCGATTCGGCTCTGTGTTTGGTGGGATCAGAAAGGTGTGGTGTATCATGAGCTTCTAAAACCTGGTGAAACTGTTAATACTAATCGCTACAGACAACAAATGATCAATTTGAATCAGGCATTGATCGAAAAACGACCAGAATGGGCCAGAAGACACGGCAAAGTAATTTTGTTACACGACAATGCGCCTGCACACAAAGCAAAACCGGTTCAGGATACAATCAAAGCACTTGGCTGGGAGCTGCTACCCCACCCGCCGTATTCACCAGACTTGGCCCCTTCCGACTACCATTTGTTTTCATCGATGGGACACTTATTGGCTGAGCAGCACTTCGATTCCTACGAAGAAGTCGAAAATTGGGTGTCTGATTGGTTTGCTTCAAAAGACGAACATTTCTATTGGCGTGGTATCCACAAATTGCCAGAAAGATGGTCAAAATGTGTAGAAAGCAATGGTCAATACTTTGAATAAAAATTTTTTACTTTCCCATTCAAAATTAGTGTTTCATTTTCACAAAAAAACGCTCACTTCATACCGGTATACCTAGATGCCTATCCACAACTTGTCATCGGGAAAAGTATTTTTTCCATTCACGCCGCGTGTTTAAATAATGAAGATTGAAACACGGAACATATGGCCATACACCATCGATATCTCAATTTAAAGAAGAGAATGGACGAGGCTAGTTTTGGCTCAATTCAAAAAGGAAAAGGCGACTTTTAATGACTAATTACTGTGACTGCCCGTACCATAAAGGGACGGCGATTCCACGTCATCAAAAAAAATTGATGAGTTATCGATGACAAAGTACAGTAACAGTGTTTGGTACAAAAATGTATTCTAATGTAAGTACACGTTGTCGAAAATACAAAGATCGTAGGCAAAATAAATTGGATTTTCCATTCCACCTACTGAACCCGGTTTAGTGCTTTCATGTATTTTTGTAGAGAGGTCAATTAGTTAATTACGTACGCCGAATTGTTTTAATTGCTCTTCATTGCCAAGTGTTTGCAGTGCGCGATTCAAAACGACCACAATACGTGTATTGTGATATATAAATGTCTATTAATGGATGACACATGCACAAACATCGGGGGGGGGGGACTTTAATTTATTATTATTTTTTTAAAAGACCTCTTGCGGTTTTTTAACGTCCGCGCATTAATTTTTTTCCAATTAATTACTTACGAGCTGAATTTTATGCAACATTAATTATCTTATCTGCCGTTTGCATTAATTAAATGCTTTTTTTTACAGGATGTACGTGTACTAGGTATGAAAAAAGAGCGCGATAAGCTAAGTTCAGTCTCGATTATTGACGATCGCGTCCTTAATTAAAAGGAGAAGCGTTCGTTTATTATACGTTTTTAATTTGAATCGACGTCCGCTCGTTCCGTTTGTATTCTTAGTTTGGTGTTAAAAGACGTCTTTATCTTCTTATCCTGCAGAGGATATCCTCTTTACGCAACGATTATTATTTTTATTATGTAGTGAACTTGCTGAACACAATAGTCATGCACTTCCTCCGACGTTTATGTTGGATATTCATTGTCATGGCGGACTTGGAAGTTTGATTACTATTTACAATATAAAGACTGTGCATCTTGATTCATTCTAGGTACTATAAACTTAATTAAGTATTTAGTTCTTCGGTAAAATACGCGATAGTAACCACCTCTTAATTTATTAAATTTACTAGCCCAGTAACGTCAGTTAAATTATTAATTAGCCTGGAGCAATATCCGCGGCCTTGCAAGAATTTAGCGGCGAGTGTTACGACGTTATAATTATACGTCTTTATATATAATGGTCCTTCGAGAACGCACATAATCTTTATTAATTTATGTAACACCGTGGATACCTTACGAAATTCAGAAAATACTTATGAATATTTTGACGAACATTTTCGCACAATAATTAATTGTAGGTTCATTAAGTAACGCGGCTTAAATTTAATATAAATGATTTGGGATTTTATTCCCAATTAGTAAATTAAAACGATTCAAATTGTACCGGTTAAAATGTATCTCGTACGGATAGTACGGAGGTCGATATCCGTACTATAACAATGAACAACGATTCATTGTGCAACGACAGAGAATGAATTCAGCCTTTTAATACTTATATATTATTATAATATATTAAATTAAATAATTCCTATTGAAAACATACAACTTTAACGTAACTTTCTAAGAATTCTTTATTAATTAAGTAGGTTCACCGCAGGTTAATCACGACGTTCGTGGAAATGGTGTTTAATCATTTTCATTGTTTCTTCGCAATTTTCTCCTACGTATTAGGAAACGTTAAGGATATGATGTATAGCGAGCATCCGGTTTGTATTTACGTCGATGTATTCGAATTAGTAGTAGGTATGTCCATCTTAATCGGTACGTTTAAGGTCACGTGTTGAATCATTTAGAACAACGACGTGACCTATTGCATTTTGCCCGTATCCATAACGAGGAGGTCGAAATTTAATTTGAACCCACGTCCACCGATCTCAAACGTAAAATATCACAAACCGCGACAATTAAGGCATTTAATATCGATGTTAAATGAGCGCCTAATCGAAAAAACTAAAACGGAGTTAGTTGCCTACATATTAATTCGCGTTTTATGGACTATGTATCGTCATTGTCAATCCTCAATTTTAAATACTTTCTCTGGAGGTTTAGCATATTTAAAATGAGAAAGAATACGCCAATTTCGAATACAGCAAACCCTCGGTCATCCGGTCCATATGAGACCGAAAGTCGACCGGTTAAACGAGGGATTTTTTATATCGTATTTACGAACTGTTTCGAGGTCATTGGCCAAGTTTGTGTTGACCGTTTATTTTTACCATTCCAAGGATTAAATACATTTTGTTAATGTTAGATATCTATAAAATCGGGGTACAAAAAACAAAAAAAAAACGCTCAGCCCGGCCGGTTAATCCGAGGACCGGTTGATCGAGAGTTTAATGTGTAGGTAAATGAATTTCTAATTCCTCCACCTCGTCTCAATCGGTCTCTTTCACGATAGTAAAGTTGGAACGTCTTTAGTGGACAAACGGACACCTCTTAGGGGACAGATCGGTTTTGCGGTTATTTAATTGTCGCAAAAAATATCACTCGAACATCTTGAGTGTGTCGAGGGAGTGTCGGTTTCAAGAGTGTTGTTTTAATAGTGACATTATGGTCGGTCATGAGTCCATCACCATAGAAACAATTGTTTCTAATAATCATTTTTATATAACAATTCACTGATGGTCGGAGTTTTTTTTTTAATTTTATTTATAAGTTTACAATCTGTCACGTAGTGACATCCAGTAAATGATTTGACATTTGGTGAGGCATGTAGAAAGTTTTCAACAAAAATTTCCTTATTCTAATTCTAATACTAGCTGATTTGAAACTGAGTCAATATCTTTAACACCACTATGCATTATGCGAAACAGTTTGGTAGATCTGTTGGCTTGAATCGTTTAAGTCTTGGTTCTTCCTCGTCAGAGTTTAATAGGTCCTCGACCAGCGAGTTAGGGTGAACACTTATTTTGTTAACGTAGCGAACACTGTACTTTTGTATTTCTTCTTCTATCGTTGAAATGCCTAAGTCTTGTCGTATGATCTCATTCGGAACGAACCATGGGGCGTCTACCAAAGAGCGCAACACTTTCGATTGAAATCGTTTGATGATGTCAATGTTTGACCTGCTCGCAGTTCCCTATAGTTGTACGCCGTATGACCAAATAGGCCGCAGGATAGATTTGTAGAGTAGTATTTTGTTCTCCAATGTCATCTGGGATTTGCGTCCAATTAGCCAGTACATTTTCCTAATTTTTAGACTCGGCTGTTTTCTTTTGGTGAAGATATGCTTTCTCCATGTGAGACGCCTTTCTAGATGCATACCTAAGTACCTGACGGTGTCATCTTGCGGTATTTGTTTGTTATTTATTATAACAGGTGGGCAGGTGCCCCGTCTCAGCGTAAATGTTACATTGACTGATTTGGTTTCGTTTATGTGGATACGCCATCTTTTGAACCAAACTTCTAAATTGTATAAGCATAACTGGAGGTAGTTTGACGCCATTTGCAGATCAGGATGCGATGAAAGAATTGCTATATCATCAGCGAAAGTTGCAATCATAGCCCCCGATGGTGCAGGTAGATCAGCAGTATACAGTATGTACATAAGCGGGCCCAGCACGCTTCCCTGGGGGACACCAGCGTTGATGGGGAATAAAGCGGTAAAAGAATCCGTATATCTCACTAAGAAGTGTCTATTTGGTAAGGTAGGACTTAAGTATTGTGTAGTAGTCAGGCGGTAGTAGTTTTTTTATTTTGAATAGCAAGCCTTCGTGCCAGACCTTATCAAAGGCCTGCACAACGTCCAGGAATGCAGCCGAACAATATCTTTTATTCTGGAAGTCTTTTAGTATTTTATCTACAATTCTATGGACTTGTTCAATTGCGGCATGCTGTTTGCGGAATCCAAATTGATGATTTGGTATGATGTCGTTTTCCAGTACTATAGGCATTAGTTTTTGCAAGAATAATTTTTCAAAAACCTTTGACAATATTGGTAGGAGACTAATTGGCCTGAAGGAAGATAGCTCATCGCTTGGTTTGCCTGGTTTGAGTATTGGAATAATTGTTGCAACCTTCCTTTGCTCGGGAAAGTATTGTAGTCTTAACACAGCATTAAACAGGTAGGTTATATATTTGAATCCCTTCTCCGGTAACACTTTAAGGACTTTCCCCGTAATTAAGTCGTAACCAGGCGCTTTTTTTGGGTTCAAGTCAGTTATAATTATTTTCTTGACGTTATTTACTGTAAACGGTTTAATTGGTAAGCACATTTGAAATGGTACATCGAGATATTGACGAATATTGCCTTCTTCGGCTGCAGTTGTTTGCGATTCGAATGGACTAAACACCTTTGTTAAGTGGTTCGCAAAGGCGACCGCTTTGTCAATGTTACTTCTGGCCCAGCTATTGTTCTCTAGTCTTATCGGTGATATATGCTGCTGAGGTTGCTTTAGTTTCCTTGTCGCTTTCCAAAGTGAATATTCTGTTGTCTCAGTTGGTCGGAGTTAACAAAGCGATTGAAAAACCGGCCCTAAAATGTCCGTTTGTCCCTATCGTCGGGCACATGCACCCACCCACGTGCACCACATGTTTTTCTTAAATATACCACAAAGCAATGTTCCGAGCAACAAGTAACAAATATTTTGCAATAAATGTAGACATTTAAAACTACCCAAGTATCTTTAAAAAAACCTCTTAGAGCGCCCCATCGTTAAATTTTTAAAGAAGTGAATCAAATTATTTCGAGTACCTACATAAACGAATCTTATGTAAATATGTTATAGAACAGCCAATGTCGACATTTTAAAAACTGCGATTGAAGTGTTTAAGCGAACGTTAAAACAATCGCACAACGACAGACAATCTCGTCCGCCGCGATCACCTCCTGCAGCACTGCGCTTGATAATTTTTCCGAGTTGCCATTTACCACCGAATACCATCCGAATTAAATCCCGATTGCGAATTATCTTTGTAAATAAATCACTTTTTGATCGTCAAAAGAAATAAATATTTATCGATTCGATAAAACGTTAATTGGAATCGTTGACGTTTTTAAGCCGTCAAGTTCGTTATCCGACAAAAGAATAATAACGCAAACCATTTCAAATTATCAAAAAACAGAAACCGACGGGGGCAGTTTACAAACTCGCGTGCATAATTAGTTGCGATTGTCTAAAATAATCGACGTCGAAAATTTCGAAAAGATCATTTACTCACGAAACTTTCCACTTTGCATTGTATGCATACTATAACCAAATTGTCGTGAAGGGGACGGACGGGAGGCGGCGGCGTAGAGGGCATAATAACGCAAAGAAACGTGTAGGTTTATCATCACCGAAATTACTAAGGAAGCAGACAGCAAGGGCGCCCTTGAACGCGGCGAGGGTTGAAGCGGGTGGCGAATACTTTCGACCCACGCACCATTCCGCCTACGCTCGTCTATGTAGTCTGCGTGGGCAGATGGGGTTCCAACTGCGAGTCTCACGATCTCCCCGGGCCCCATTGTAGTCGGATATAATTTTATTTGCTCCTCGAACATGTTTGTTTTTACAGTCGACACTTCCTCGAACGAAGGGCTCTCTTAGGGCGCGATTTAAAAGAAATTACGAGCGGAGTCCCGGGGCGAAATTGCTCGACGTTTTTTTCGTTCGTCAGTTGCATTTAACGACATTTTATGTGGACGTTGTTTTCGAACAAGTTAATTTCCGCTTATTTTTTCCCCGACAATGGAAACCTAATAAATAACTAATTTGCGTTTCGGGAATTTTTGAAGCGATCCGGTGGTCATAAAATCGACTACATTTTCGGCGCGTCGTATCAATTTTTATGTGCTTTGTTGTATTTATACGTTAATTTAAAAATTTAGTAAATTTTTTTCCTAAATTTTTCCATCTTGTATCTAGGTGTTTAACGTGGACGAACTTTTTTTACATTTCCTTACGTAAATTATAAGGTATCTAGTCTCAGTTTATCTTATAGCATATTAAAAATAAAATGATATAAATACGGGATTATAATCGGAAATACACCAAAAATAGATAAGCAGTAAGTATTCAAATCGAAATTTTCAAAAAAAGTATTAAACTAGAACTCTGGATTAACGGTTTCCATAGAATACGCCATTAAAATTTCAGGCTTGTATCGAAAAATGCAGGGTTCGGCGTTATTTCGACACTAACAATAAGAACCTAGATTAAAACTAAACACAACAAAAACAGGATCGATAGAAGGACAGGTATAAGTAGTACACGTAAAAACCAACGAAAAAAGTTCCTAAAAATACAAGTCCTCCCTTCCGCTTATCTAGGTATTAAAATTATTCAATAAAAATAAATACAAACAATACAAAAAAAATGGTTTATTAATGCGGACCCATACCTGATGACCTGTGACAAATTCATTAATAAACAATTTCTTACATTGTTTATATTCATTCAACAATTTGAACGACGAATTTAAAACTCATAAATTCATAAAAGGTCATTTGCGGACCTATTTCTGTTGTTACACCCTGTATGTAAATAATTAAAAATCGCGTCTCTAACCAAAACGCGACAAAAGTCCATTTATGGAAATTATAGGAAATGAACAACACAAGGTTCAATTGCATTCCTCGACGTAATTTTCTGTTGACACTTTTAAGAGCGAAATGGTTACGAATGTCTCTAACCCCATCCGTCTTGCGTTCCTACACTTCTGTTGTTCAGCAAAAGGGTTTTGAAACTATCGCCAATACCTTCATAAATTCGTGCAACAAAAAATAGAAAAAAAGAAGCAACACACATCATAAATACCGACTGCAACGCCGACAAAGTTACACCTTGAAGAAAACCAAGACAAGAAATGTTTAGCTCAAAAGAAGAAGGAAAATCGATGATTTCAAAACTAGCAAAAAGGAAGAAACCCGAATTGGACTCGGATTTCGCCGAAGAAGAAGGACCGCACGCCATTATCTCCCACAGAGGGCAATGATGCACAAAGCACAAAACTCACGTTCATTTTTTTTTGTCTAAAAGCTTAAAATCCGATAACACATTATCAGATAATTACTTATGTTAGGCAAAAAATTATATTATTTTGAATTGATATTTCAAGATTTGCAATGATCTCGCTTAGGTGCCTATGTATAATTTTTATATTCGAATAATCATCCTGTTTCGCGCGACCGGCCGTAGACAAGTGGACGCCTGCACAAAGATATGTTTTATCAGAGTCGACGTCCGTAACTTATGCAAGTGCGATGCGATTAAACGTTATGCCAAAGTTATTTTAAATTTAACAATCATTATAAATAAGTTATTAATTATGTATTAAACGGTACTTATAAGTATCTAGACATAACCGATTAACCGATTGTAGGTATCGAACGAATTTTACGAGCGCCACGTTAATTTTTTAACCCCTTAAATAAATTGTAATCCATCCCTCCGAAGCGGAAGAGGAAATTCGCTCCTGAAATATCCTTTTTGAATTTGAATCTAATCACGGAACAAAATTATACTAGATCAGAACGTCAACTGACGAGTCAATCGCAAAATATTAGGTCCAATTAAAATAAACGGTAAACAATGTAAAAGTGCGCAAAGGTATACTTCGTCCAAACCTATATGCAACACGTCATCAGTAAAAGGTTACTAGATTATGACGTTTCACACAGTGCTGTCACCTCGTACCTTGTGTTTTGACAGTTCTAATAAATTGTAATCTTTCTTTATACCATCTAATATGTGCGCAGGTAAATCATCTATAGAATATGTCACTTTTCAAACTTTAAACCGAATTACAAATAAACAAACTAGTAACTTTTTTTTGATGACGTAAATTGCATATAGGTTTGGATAGGCCATAGTTAAGCGAAATTTTGGAAAAATACAAAAAGGTCATCCTGATGGACCTCACAAATGAAATTTAAGTGAAAAAGTTCCATCAAAGAACCGAAAGTGGGTTTAATTTTGACTAAAAACCAAAATTTTGGGTTTATAGGCACGTATCTACTTGTAAAAATAATGTATTTAAATCGAACAGTTTTTTGAGCTCCTTGTGTCCATAGGTACTTATAACAAATCTATTTTTTACTTGACAAATTCTGTTTTTCGAGACAAACGGAAAAATTTATAAACAATGCACGTTTCGTACGTTAAAGGTAAGTACCTATTAGTCCAAATAAATATTTCGATTAATTTTAAGCAAATTACTTGCACTTAATGTTCATGTCTGAAAATATCACTAATCTGTTAGTGATATTTTTAGACGTGAACATTAATTATTAATGTTAATTATTAATTATTAATTATTATTTTGAAAAAATTACACGAATTTTTCTATTTCAACTCCTATGGTCGCGACAAGCAACAATGTGAGAAGATGATCGACCTAATTATCTACCTATACCTATATAGTTAAATGATTTAAAACAGCATTCATTTAGTTCGTTTTTCTTTATGCTGCAATAGCTATTAAATACATAGATATTATAGCGATTACTTAAAAATAATATCATAAAAAACGCTGCGTTTATCAATATTTTAGACCTTGATAATTCCTAAATGCCTTTGATACACAAAGGTATTTTGCTTTGCTCTCAAAGAAGATTAAAAGTACATTATATAGCATTGTTCAAAACGTGTTTTCTTGAATTCGAAAAATCAAGGGCAGGCACTTCACAGAATCATATCTCCCTCCTCGAGCAAATGGAATAAGCAGTTATTTTTTATTTATAGATAGGCACATAGTACCAACGTCCATATCTATCTTACAAAAAAGAAACGGACTTACGCCCGGTTCCACCACCTCGCCTTGAACTCTGCTTAGAGCTTAAGCTGAACTTGACAGAAAAATTCAGTTCCACCACGTAAAACCAGACCTTAACTTCTAAGTCATAATTACATCTGAGAGTGAATAATGAGAGCTTGAGATCATATTTATAACCTCACATTGTTCAAGTATGTCACAGTGACTAGAATTTGTTACTTTGATTACTAAAGTTATTATGGAAGTGGATATTATTATTATAATTCCCGTTACTGTCGTATCATTTATTACTGAGAGAATCAAATATTGCGAATCATCGGTTGATTTGACTGTTGATGGTCCTCCGCCAGTTCTGTACAACTCTGCGCGATGTTTGGCTTTGCTTTGTTCATATTACTCCATTGTTTCCTCAATGAATCATTACTCCTAGTCACATTTTCCTCTGAGCGTTGAATAATGACGTTATTTTACTCCACGCCGCATCTTTTCTTTATTTGTTGTACCGTTTGTGGTTTTACATTCTATTACATTTTATAATTTGCAACCGGTGAGGTGAGAAGGTGCTTCTCCTCTCTGGTGTAAGCAACGTTATTTTGTCATAATAATGTGGAACTGACAACAAAAGCGCAAACAGTCGCAATAGTAACGGGCAATTTGTTAGTTATTATAGATTAGAATTTCATTTAGACGTGTATTACTGTCGCAATGCGGATATTTAAAACTGAAGAAAGGACCAATCACGCGCAAGTTCTGCAGTGTTGTCATATTTACGTACAACTTAGCAAAGCGTTGAAACGTGGTGGAACGCATTTTCGTCTTGAGTCGTGCTTACATTTGAGTTCGACTTGGATAAGTTCTAGCTCAAGATGCAGTAGTGGAACTGGGCGTTAGTCTTCCGTGATTTTTAAAATTTTCAAAAGTGCTAATTATCGATTCCGCGAAGTCAAACTTAAAACGAGAAAAAAAAGTGTATATATGGTCGAATCACATCAAAGAAATGTACGTCTTTCCTCTTTATAAAATGTGTTACAACAAAAAATATACGCAACAGACTAAAATACAGGGCTCCATTTGGTTCATTTTTATAGACTAAAATTTGAAACTTATACTTAGTAGGGCAAAAGGACTGTAATAGTAACGAACGAAACGCGACTTAAAAACCAGACAGTCAAACGGGAGAAAAATTACAGATCTTTACATAGAAACGTCGAAGATGGTTATTTTTCGTACCCTTGAAGGTAAATTAGATGATGAACGTGCAACATTTCGTAGGAACCGAAAACCGTAATGCGGAAGCCACTTGTCGATTTAAAATGGAACGATCCAAGTGCATTCACGTTTTCATTTGTTAACAATTAGTCGATGTTTTAAATACGTTTCAAAAGTCGAAAATTATGAAAGAAATAAGTCAGGTTGTATTATACAATGTGTTTTGAGAGGTGGCAGTAAAAGTTCACACGAACACGTGTCCAATTTTTAATACAGGTAGTCGTCGACTTACGACCGCGAATATTTTTTAGGTTTCCCCACAGTATTTGAAAACTTTTTAATAATTTTTTATTTTTGTAAGTAGTGGAACAATTGTGTTGTACACAGTGTACGATTTACCGAAACCGGTTCGACTTACGTCCGGGTCGGGTCGGTCGGAACCTAACATGATCGTAAGTCGATGACTACCTGCAGATGTGTTCCTGTTCCTCCCAAAACACCCCCGTATACTGCCTGTAAAAGTATTTACAGAGGTTATAAGATAAAAATAGGTAGTACGAACACTTTTTTTCACGAAAATATTTTTTATTTAGAGTCGACTATCGGAACTTTTAAATCGAATAGTAGTCGGAGCAAACATTTCGTAAGTAGTTAGAGAAGGTGAATAACGGCGGAATTTCATTCAACAATAAAAAAATGATAACAAATATATACGACAATGTTTGAATAATAGATTACGACTGTCAGTGATAGGTCGTTATCGTCTATCTACATAAATAAAACGAAAGATAAAAACGCACACCTAGACTTATGCCGTGAAGTGAAATTTCAACTGATCTCAGTTTGATCGAAACATTCTCCGGGCACGATCTGTACAAATTATTTTAATAATTCGTTAAACGGTCGTACATTGATTTTTGTGACTCGAGAACGTTCGTATTTAATCAGAAACTCGACGAACAACAATAGAGGTATCTAATAAAATACGGATCGCCCTGTATAAAATGCACCGCAAGAAGCTCGCTCTCATTGTCATTGTCAATGACGGACAATAAAATTATTTTTATAGTAACACGACAGAACGTACGTCGAATCGGATGTACCTATCTACAAAATTATATTATTATACGTACACATCCTTCGTATACATAATGAGTCGTAATGAATTAAAAAAAAAAACAAAAATACCGGATATATCGATGTCGTATTACATCCGGCATATACTCGTTTGCCATCGTCGTTTCGAATGAGAACCGAAATTAACGAGCGAAATTTGTGAGAAAAAAAAATCAACGTGCGTGCGAATCTCGTATTATCTAAACTATTAATTAACGTATAATTGCGTTGCGTAATGGCTTCGATTAAGTAAACTTTCCCCAAACTTATGAATGAATTAAATCTTTAGTGAATGTTGGAACTAAAAAATATTCAATGGATAGAGTAAAAGTAGGTATGTACTCTAAAAACAATCAGTGAATGAAGTTACAGTAAACGCGCGTAACGCTATAACGTAACTTAGTTGGCCGACTGTACCTGTGGATCATAACAAAAGATAAACACGAAACGAATTTCGATGCGTTGCGCGACGATAGGCTTCGGCCCATCGTTCATTTACCACTTGTTAAAGACGAAAATGCATAAACAAGAGAGAGAAACAAACGTACGAAAAAAAGCACGAGACATTTCTTATTTACACGCACTAACCTTCAAGACAAACAACTCGGCAACCATCTTGCGTCAACCTCCGCAATAGAACGCTCAAAGTGGAATCGCTCAGATGCTGCTGGATCCCAAACAAGTCGCTATAAAGGACGAACAAATTCTCCTTGTAATTGCCGCATACTCGGTTTTTAAGTTCTCTGCACTTTATAGTCGAAACTAGATCAATTTTTCCCGCGGCCAGGCGCCTCAGCATTATGGAAGGAATGGAAAAATTCACGGCGTCCCGTATATGGGACTCGCTGTACTCGTTCGAGCTCCTACAGTCCAAAATCACCAAACTTTTCGAGTCGCTTCGCAATTCTGCCAGAAGCCACTCTTTCGAAACGAATTCGTAATCGGAGTCCGGTGTGGTGGGCATTTTCTTACGTATTTTAAGTCTATCCGCGCACTAAACGGGAAAATTCATCAATTAGCACGTTTATATTAAGACGAGGTTAGAACTGCAACCATTTTAGTTCGAACGCGAGCACTTTTCAGTCAACAATTCAAACAAACGTTGCGAATCGCACGACGCACACTCTCGACACAACGTCGCGTCTCAGAATGATTACACTTCGCTGTACAAACTGCTGTTCGTTTTCCATCTTCACCTATTGTGCGAGGGTGTACGACTGCATGTCGTCAGTCAGACGAACGCGATTGGTTTCAAGTCACGTGAATGTGGAAGGACGTCATTTCATTGATGAAGTCCGGCGTAAAGTGAAATATAGCACAAGTCGCGCTGTACGTTTCGATTTCACCTCAAACTGACACCTCGTTTTAACTTAAGGTACGTCGGCACTTAATCGATAGGGTCGACTCGCTATATTATGAAACGTGGGCGGGCGATGGGTCACAAAAAAAAAAACCACGAGATTTCGTGATTAAAAATGACGTCATGGTCGATTCGTCATTGTCAATCGGCGGTTCGCGTGATAGGTTACAATCCTTCGCGATTTTACTGCTCGAAAAAATCTACTGCGATCGGTATTAATGACTCGTCGTCTTACTTTATGAATGAAACGTCGAAAGCGATGATCTAACCCGCCGTTAAATTATGATTATTATCGGCACACTTTACGATTCGTTTTGCGAGATAAACGAAAAATGTACCGATAATGATGATAAAAGAACGTCATCTTAAAAGTACTTTTTAATAACATCGTTTCCGGACCACTTGACCGATAACATTTACGAAAAAGAAATTCGGAGAGTCGTCGTCGTCATATTAAATTTTCAAGAAGATCATTTATTTTTCCGTCGTTTATTGGAGAGTCGCCGGCGTAAAGGTCTTTAACAATAATAAAGAACGGTTTTGCAATTTCGCACAAGAGCATAATTGTCACTAATTTAAAATTAAATGATCGAAAAAATCAATCGATTTACCAATTAATACAATTTTGGGAAATAAAATATTCTTATAAAGGGGGACTTTAACGTATAGGCAACCAGCATTACTTCCACGCATCAATGTAGTATTCTTTCTGACGTCACGTCGGTTTCTTTCCGAATCAAATTTTCGTGTTCCAAGTTCTAACGCTTTTCTTTCTCTATGGTTAATCCGCCTGTATTCGGTCGTCATGTCCATCGTTTGGATACCAAAGATTGGATTACCTATTTCTTGTTATTTAATTATTTCTTTTCTATTTTGCAAGTCCAAAATTGTATAGTGGACACAACGAGGTGCCAGTACTGTTTGGCGCCCACTAAAGGGGTATAGACCCCTCCACTCGATAACACACCGTCGATTTGAGATAGTGTTCCGCCAGTAACATGAACGAGACGTCAATTTTTAATTTACACCGCATTATGCTAGTCTCCCTTACAGGCCCCTATTCTTGATAGTTTTCTTACTCCATCATGGATTATATTCCAAAGTAGAGAAGTTTGAACTCGTGCCTTTTGTCATTTTTCGCCAATAATTTTGCCTCGATTGATATGCTGTTTGGACCAAGGAATTTTTAAATCTTCGTCTTAGTAATTTCGTCGAACGCTCATCATTTGAGCATTCTTTAAGAAGAGCGCGATAGCCTTTATTTTCATTTCGACTGACAATAACTTGCTTAACATGTTTTTGTGGCCAGAACTGGCTGCATTATCGAATATAATTCGATTATCCAAATAAAAAATTGAGGGTCCAAAAAACATTTTAAAGGGACACCTATTAATAGTCGATTGTAAACAACAAATCCATGTCCTATCCATGAAGTCATTAGTACACTCAACCCCAAAAGGCTCCGGGGTATGAATTAATAAATGGTAAAATACTCAAAAAGCTACCTGCCATCGGTACACAGTACTTAACTCAGTTATATAATGCAGTCCTTCAGAATGGTTATTTTCCAACCCAATGGAAAGTGGCACAGATTATACTCATCGTAAAGCCTAATAAACCCCCCAACGACCCAAAGTCCTATCGTCCGATAAGCCTTCTGCCTATAGTAGCGAAAGTTTTCGAAAAGCTATTAGCACAAAGACTAATCTCAATTATTGACGACAAAGAGCTACTACCATCCCACCAGTTTGGTTTCCGCAAGTTGCACTCAGCAACTGAACAAATCCATCGGGTAGTTCATACAATCAATCAAGCCTTCGAAGACAAGCACTATTGCTCTGCTGCGTTCCTGGATATCTCAGGCATTCGATAAAGTGTGGCATAAGGGACTCCTATGCAAACTAAGAACACTCCTCCCCCTAAACTACTTTCTAATCCTGCAATCCTATCTCCTTAATCGGTACTTTCTGGTTAAGTACGAAACTGCAACCACAAATCTTTTTCTGATCAACGCTGGTGTACCCCAGGGCAGTGTTCTCGGACCACTGCTCTATCTCTTATACACAGCAGACCTTCCGACAATACCAGAAATCACAACAGCTGCATTTGCGGATGATACCGCGGTTCTAGCTACTGACGGAGACCCAGTCGCAGCCTCACAAAAACTACAAGCCAATTTAACTGCAATCGACAAATGGCTAACAAGCTGGAGAATCAAAATAAACGAGTCTAAGTCAACTCAAGTAACCTTTACCCTGCACAGAGACACGTGTCCCCCAGTTCAGATAAAGAACAATCCTTTACCGCAAAAAGATGAAGTAAAGTACCTTGGATTACACCTTGACAGAAGGTTAACATGGCGCAAGCATATCTTCAGTAAGCGCAAGCAGCTGGGACTCATTTTATACAAGATGTACTGGCTACTGGGACGTAAGTCGAAGCTATCACTAAGCAATAAACTCCTTGTATACAAGGTAATTCTCAAACCCGTATGGAGCTACGGGATTCAACTCTGGGGCACATCTGCTAACTCTAACTTAGAAATCCTAGAACGCTTCCAAACTAAAGTGCTGCACATGATTGTGAACGCGCCCTGGTTCGTATCCAACACGGCTATCCGTAATGATCTTCACATGCCATCAGTGAAAGAAGAAGTCAGTTGTTTCAGTGCTAATTACAGTGACCGTCTTAGTGCACACCCCAACACATTAGTTATGGATCTTATAGTTCCCCAAAATCGCAACCGAAGACTCCAAAAATATATACCAAATGACTTGCCCACTAGATTCCCTACATAATTTATTTTAGTTTCAAGTTCATAGTCTATAAGTTTAGTTTTATACCCAATAACTCAAAACTCATCTAGACATCTAGATGACAATTGTTACAGGAGCATCCTACTGGGGATGCTTCTACATGTCCAAATCTATCACAGAATTTACTAAATGCAACTTGTGCAGATTGTAAATAAATTGGGTTTTTCAAACAAAAAAAAAAAAAAATGTCCTATCGTTTATTAGTACATAAGCATGCTATAAATAAAATATACGCCAATTTTAAAATAAACCATCAATTATTATACACCTCTAAACTTACAAATTAAGTTAATGCGCATCACCTTCCATTAAATGTGCAAATGCCGCGAGTTCCGGTCGTCACGCTAACATTTATACAGATCTCTGTAAAATTTTCCCAGATTCCCATAAAATCCTTCGCTGCAATCCCTGAACTTTGGACAAGAACAAACCGAAACCATTCCAGAATTACGCCTGCCCCTTCCTTTGGTGGTGCACGGAATGCAATCTAAAGTTTCAACCAGTCGATTATGCAATTGTTTCGCTAAACTGGGCTTCTTCGAGTCGGCACAAGTGCATTTCTGATTACAGCGTCGTTCCCAAGAGGCCTCGCGCATCCTGTGGGGGGAGCAGGTGCAGGACCTCGTCGTTTGCGTTTGGCAGTGACGGGTCCTTTCTGAACTTCTCGTGGGCGATCTGCAAGTTCGCGCAGTAGATTTATTTCGAGACGCACAGCTCGCCCATTTCGACCGTCCCCTTTCCTGAAAACATGACTTTTGTCTTACGGGCCCCCGAAAATGCACAAGCTTTCCAAATCAAACTAACATACGCACCGTTTTCGGTGTAGTTTCACAACTACACAAGTTCTTATCGAAATAGTTCTTGTATTTGGCGCATACCGGGCAATTTTCGGAGTGATGCAAATGTGCATTTATGCAGCAACAGGTTTGTTCTACAAATGAAAACCATTTAAAAGTTGCACAACGAACAGCATCGATACACTAACGTTTTGCAAGTTTTTTCTTGATCCTTTGCATCGGCATTGGTGCTTGATATGCATATTTGTTCACAATTTTTGGATCTAATTCTAAGTGAGCACGTGGAGAAATGTTTGCCTTCTTAACTTTTAACAGTTTATCGACGCTTTCCACGCAAATACTATAAAATAACACCTTGGTTTGCATAAAAAAAAAACAAATCCTATTCTCACCAACATTTGCAGTCGGTATTAGATTTATTTTCGAATCCTTGAGGTTTCCTGCTTATCAAATCGTCCTCTGCACGTCGGAACACGAATGGGTCTTTGTTTCTAAACGACTTCTTTGTTTTTTTCGCACATTTCCTAAATCTGAAATAATTCAATTTAATTTGATTAAGTGCGATATACCGAACATCGTTTACCTATGATAATTAACTGTGTGACAAACTTTCTGCTGACGTGTCTGATTGCGTTTCGGTTCGCAAGAACAATAATTGGAAGAAATCGTTTTTGGATTCACAACAAAAGGTTTACATTTCGTGTCATTTTCACATATAATTTCTTCCACGGTGGTTCTGGTGCTCATTTCAATCTTTGGTGCAATTATGCCCTGAATTATAAATGTTTTATTTATTTTTCTTCTAAACTAAACAATAATTTACTGGAAAATTTTTGGTGGGCTCCATTAATAAATTGATGTCTACTCCTGTTATTGCCCCTTCGCACGAAGAAGGATATAGCGTTTCCTTAAGAGTGGTTTGAAACGTGGCTATGACGTTACCGTTGTCGTCGTTCTGCCATTGCACTAATTCCACATAAAAGTAATCCCTATCTATAATGTTATAACTGTAATGATAACAAAAACATCCCGAAGATAATTTCGTACCTATGCATTTTTGCATGTCTATTAAAGTATGTGCGGTGAAAAGTTTTACAGAAAATAAATTTTTCATGGAATAAAAGAGGGAATATCGGTGGCAAGGCTGGACGTCCGAGTCACGAATCGAGAATGTGCAACTGTAAAGCTACATTGCCATTAGGACACAACCAAACCCCTGGACAGGTGACCTTAAAACAAGGAAATTTAAAACGGTGTTCAAGTTCGCGTTTATTTTAGAACCTACAGCGTGCACTTCTAGTTCAATTTGAACTTGTAAAACTTTTCTAGACATCGTATTTCTTTAAATAGTAAAAAAGTCCATATTAAAACATACAAGTGTAGATTATTACTATAAATTTAAACCAATGTTCAGTTAGAAACACTAAAACATACTTCTCTGAAATGAATATGAAATGTCATATGTCAGAATAACGGCGACAACAATACGTCTTTGTTTGTTTCAAGTTTTCGTAACCCGGATACTAAAATATTGATTGTGGAGAATTATCAGTAACAGAACGACAAATACATAAACTACAATAAAGAGGGTTAAATTAAGACAAGTATCGAATTGAAAATGAATTATTGTTGAAATTATTATCGATATTTATTTATTTAATGAAGTACAGAAACATTACTCATCTCATTTTACTTCCTACGCATCAGCTACTTATGCATACGACTCTAAGCGACCTTTATCTAGTATCACAGCATAATTTCTACCTTTTTGAAAAATCTTCTCTATTAACTTTTTATAGTGATCATTGTAAACTAAAATAATTTAAATAGTGTTATTCGCACAAACCTGTTTCAAATTCATGCTGAAATAATAACGAGTTTCTTCCTCACTTTAGAAGACATTAAATTGACAGCTCAAAAACACTTAACAATTAATTCGTGGCAGATTAGTACAATGAAGAAAATAATTTTATTTCAACAGGCAAAATTTTCACGATAAAGTAGTCTCTGTTACAATTTTGCATTTAGATTCGACAACAGGTAGTAATTCTGTATAAATATTCAGTTGTTGCTTGAATTTGTCTATGTCCACAATGAAGTAATCTTCCGATCTATCGTATTTAATCAATTCTTTGGAGTTTCCTAACACAAACTGCAGTCGATGTTTATTATCGTCGAGGGTGGCTAAAATTGACGTATTATTTACTTCTCGTTAAACAACGTACTCGATCTTAATTACAAGTGTGTGCATTGTCCGAAGCGGCCATCATATCAATAGGTTCTACAATGGCTCGATCTGATTTATCGGTGCTGTCCTCGATTTCATCTTTATTGGATTTTAGCGGCACATGTCCGACAACCTTGATACGATTTAAAAAAAATACATCATTTTTGATATAAAAAAAAACAAAAACATTTACGCAATCTACCTGCATGCTTAATTTCCTAAAGGAATTTTGTTTACTGTACATATTATGGTCCTCCCACCATTTGCGCACTTCCCCTATTTTCAATTCTTCTATTGCTCTTATTTCCTGCTGCAATCTATCGAACATGTACTTGCAATTAATGATTTCGGTCCAATTTCTCGATACTTCGTCTTCCAAATCGACGTCGACCAGTTGTTTAATTTTTATCAAGTCCTTTTTTGTTTGGATAAACTTTTTATCGCTCAATTTCTTCATGACTTTGTTGGTGTGTTTTAAAAACGCCTCTATTCTCTCGTCCACGTATTCGGTTGTGAATTTGTCTGCTTGAGAATGAACGGTAATACTGTAGCCTAAGATACCGAACGTGTCGCGAATCGTGCACGAAACGTTGTAGGCCAACTGCTCTTTCGTTCTTAAAACGTTAAACAACGGCTCTTCAATTAATAACTAAAAATTAACAAGTTTTCACCTATGGCAATTCGTTAAATAACCAAATATTACCATTACGAACTCTATAATAACATTGTCCTTTATCGTTAGTAAGCCACACTGATAATAATTGGTAACGATGGAGTTAGTATTATCACTATTAAAAGACAACACTCTGCAACAACGTTCTCCTTGTGGGATTTCGTTGATTAGAAACTGAAATAAGTCCGATAATGAAATTAAATAAAAAATAAACAAAAACTAGAAACCTTCGGATGATCTTTTACAGGCAAAGGACTACACTCGATCTTCGATAATAACATGTCAGTTGCTTTTAATGCCGTTTCCCGACTGACATTGCCCTGCACTAAACCCTGGATGTACACATTTTTCAAAAAGTTATCGCTAAATTCTTGCATCATTTCGTAAGTGACTCCAGATAGAGCCGAATGCCTTTCTAACAGCGTATAGTATTTAGTTTGAAGTATCGATAAACGCAAATCCCTTTAAAATAAAACATGTTTTGTTATGCAAACAATTTTGAGAATCGAGACGTACTTGCAAAGCTTCGAAGGTTTCAAAAAACCGTTATAGAAACTCTTGATTTGTTTCTCTTTGACTGCCTCGAACAGTTCCCTAGTCAAACAGCTACCTACCGTATTTAGGTATTTTGTTATCAATTCTATAAGTACCTGAAAAGCAATTAGTGAATTGAATCGTACGATTTATTCGAGGACATACTGGTAATTTTTCGTTGTATCCGTCGATTTTTATGCAAATACCTCGTTCGCACGACAATATCGAATAGGATAATTCGGCAACTTGTGCTGCATAGCCCTCCTCGATCAGATTCATGTTTAATAATGCGACAAACATCTGCATCATACAAGAACTGAAAAAATAATTGTATTGCTAGAAATTATGTTTAGATAATCAGGTATAAAAAATTAACGCCAAACGTGTAAAAAACAAAAATAAAGTAATAAACACAAATGAATAGAAACTAATAAAAACTAGTTCGATGGTGTGTTGGAACAGATCTATAATCTAGAGTGACATTACCAGTTAGACCGATTCCTAGAAAAATGAAGTCAGACTGGATTTTTGTATGTTTAACCTTTGATGGAACATATCTTTAAAACAACACTGCTGGAGTTGGATCTAATCAATTGATTTCATATTTTGAATATGTATGGTGGAGATGTTAAACTTTGACCCTGTCAATACTCATGATGATATCTTTTCTGCATTTGTGGTTGTTTTGTTTTATAATTCTGCATTTTTATGAAATTTCAATGGATTTCATATCATTGCATTTATTTTGTATTGAAATAAAATATTTACTTTTTTCATTGTTTCATTTTGTTCCCACACATTTGGGCTATGCATATGTATTTTTATTATTTTACAGAATGATTTCGTTCATGAGTTATGCATGTTTGAATGTCCATGTTCCATTTTTGGAACATTGGGCCCTTCAGGGTTCGAAGTTTTAATTTTTGATTTTTTCAGATAATTTGCTTGTTAGTATGTCAGTTCGTCGTTATTTAACTGTGCAGGAAGTTGTTGAGAGAATCGAAGCTGATCCAGAAATCCAAGAAGCTGAGATTGCTATTCTTCCACCTGTTGATAATCTGGAAGCATCAGATGTTGAAGAAATCGATGATAATGACCTCGACCCTATAGAACCGGCTGATGTATGTGGAGAACTTGAGGTGCGAACTACCAAGATGGCACCAGATTCTGGAGAAAGTAGTGGTGATGAAGTATTAGCTGACTTGTTGGAGGAACCACGCCGAAAGAGACAGAAAAAATTGCAACAGAGAATTACACCAAAATGGTCGACCAATGCTACATTTTCAAAGCCACTGGAATCAGCCATCCCTCTGAGACTCGCTGAAATTCGGCCTGATTTGATGCCATTTCCCACTTAGAATTCCGAAGGGAAGTTGCAATTGTTGCAATGAAAGTTGGTTTGAGCACACTTCGCCATAGACGGGGTGGGCCTACTGCTGCAGTCATTGCTGATGTGCGAGCTTCCAGTGCAAACCACTTTTTGTCCAACATTCCAACTTGCAGTGTTTGTTCCAAGAATACAACAAAGTGGTGCGAATTTTGTGGAAAACGCCATGAGCGCTGCTTCACATTATTCCACAATGTTTGAAAAAATCTGACTAAATTTGTCTAGTGTGCTTCATTTTTTCTTCATGTGAAATTTCATGAGAATAAAAATATATTTTGATCAAGTTTTGTATAGATTTGAACATGGCAACAATTTACATATATTTTTGCAATTACTATTAATTTCACACCTTGAAGGTCCCAACATTCCAAAAATGGAACATGCCACATTTCAATGAATATTGAAGATACCAAGATGAAACTTTTTGAGTATCATATTCGTATTCCTTACATCAAAATACCATAAGGTGGATATGTTTGGAAGAGTGTTTCAGTATGTGGGCCTTCAAAGGTTAATACTACTTAGTACTTATGTAATTATGTACTTATGTACTATTATAATTATTACAATTTTTTAACTATAAATTGCATTTAAATTTACCTTTTTGCAGATTCCATAGATAAAGGGGAGATGAAGTAATAACAATAGCATGCGGTGGGCAAGTTAAATTTTTGATCTTTTCTATACCAGAGTTCGATTGTTGGCGTTTCTAAAATTTTCTCCGGGTAATCGGGTAAATTCGGTTCTTGGAGCAATAAAGAAAAATCGTTGGTCAAAAATATATTCGGTTCGGGCAATGAAAAATCCGGCAGTGGTTCTGTTGCCAACCAACTTTCCATCCATTCTTGAGGAATATCTATGAATAATTAATTTTTCTTTTAATCATCACAAGTACTAACAATACAAGATTAACCTACCCCTATCGGTATATTGAGTTTTAAACCACGGCTCTGTCTTGTCATATACAATATCTTCAGGAACTTTCGCAGACGAAACCATAATATTCATTTTGTCGGGAATTAGATGTTCAAGGACCATGTTAATATCCTAATCGATAAAAATTACACAATCAGCTTAAATTTAGGTGAACCATGCAATTTACCTCCGGACTATATTCGAAAATTAATTCTGATCCTGTAAGGTAGTCTTCGGAAGGATAAAACTGCATGTTTTCCACCAGACTTTCGACATTATCAGCAGCAGATTCGTCCTCTTCGAACCGAAACGAAACTTCTTCGATACTCTGAATTTCTTTGAAAATTTGTTCGTTCGGTCCTACATTTTTCAACAATTTTATGTAAGCAAAAACTGCTTCGATAACCTATTATAATAAAAGTTGTTATAATCACCGCTTGACGTTAAACAACTATTAAAAATACCTCCTTCAAATACACAAAACCTTCCTTAGTGAGCACAATGTTCACAGTAAAAGAGGCATAAATCGAATTAAACTCTGCGCCAGATTCTCCATTGCCGGCATACATCGACAACGCCCATACTCTAAAAACCAGAAATAATACAACACACCGCATCATGCGACTAACGACAACATCTACTTCTTTTTTAAATGCGACGACAAACTTCCTTTACCTTCGTGCCCCAATAACCAGGACACATAAACGTGAGGTTTACTTTTGTACATTTGTAATAAGGGCGGCATAAACCAGATTAAATTTACCTGAAACTCGTATCTATTTTGTGACGTTTAAATCATCAAAACTATACAAACCTGACAAATATCTTTCACGGGCTTAACGTAATACAATCTTTTAAAACTATATGTATTTAAAATGTTTTCCGAGTACTCTTTAAAATTTTGTGTGGGTAGTCCGTTGTTCGGGACTGCCGAAAAACAATTTACAACATACAGTTCCAACAGATCCATCGGCAGTCTTGCCTTTAAAAAAAATTAATTTTCAACTCGACTTGCTTTCGTCAATTAAATCACACATACTTGTATAGCTAGAGTCATTCTATGGGCAGAATAATGCCTTTTATTAAACTTGTGGAGTTTCTTGTACAGTTCATCGTCGGATATATTCTCCTTTAAAGTGATCAAATTACCCCAAGAAAATGAATTTACCGGGGACGATTTCTCGGCAAAGCTGACGAGTAACTGTTCCCTTCTTAAATCGTCCGACGGCACCGCCAATTGAAATTCTATAAACGGTACGCTTCGATTTCAAGATTCAAAACGAACAAATTGAAAATACGAACCCGACTCAATTGCTTCTCGTTCACGGGTCATAGATTCCTTCTTCATAAGCGGCGATATGAAAAATTGCGCAAACTTATCCAAACCTCGATATAAATGACGTTCGAAACATTCAAAATAAAAAGTGGTCATTTCATAATCGGTCGATGCATTATCGGAACCGCCATGTTTCTAAAAAAAAAGAAACGTCGTAACTAATTTCCCGGAAAACTCGTCATAAACCGATAAAACCTTTATGAAAGCATCGAAATCGTTTTCTTGAGGAAATTTCTCGCTTCCCATGAACACCATGTGTTCTAAAAAGTGTGCTAATCCGGCACTTCTTTGGGATCGCTGAAACTACCAACGCCGATGCACAAAGCCGCCGCAGCCTAAAAACTTGTCGTCGCTTACCGACAAAGATTAATTTAAGTAATTTTGAAGTACCAATTTAATTTCCTCCTTGGTGGTTTTCCTCGACCTCGTGTCGTCCTCGTCCTCGCTACGAGACGAACTACTTTCGTCTTCCTCCGTTTCGCCGGAACCACTCTCGTATTCCGAATCGGCATCGCTACTATCGCTTTCTTCGGACAATATCGAATTCGCGTCCGTACAATTTTCCATGTCGGAAATCATGCACGCCGTCAAACCATTTTCTAAACGTATCACCCTGAAACAATTTATCGCAAAGGTGCCTGACCATTTCTAACCCGATAAGTTGGACACTTACTTGTATTGCTTTTTATCGCTGAAACTTTTCGTTGGAGAAGGTAAAATGGTAACGTTCTCGTTAATTGCCGGACTTGTTAGCGTACTAACCAACGTCGGCACTTTCGGTTTTAGCACTTTTGTGTTACACTGTCTTGACATTATTTTCTTCATTACGAAATAAATATTTTTACTGGATGACAAGTAATTTACTAACCTACAAATTATCGGACACGCTTTTAGAACCATTGCAATTTGAATCCAGTGAGAATCCTCCATGTTTTTTTTTTTAGTTTTAAACGTATAGGACCGTATTAGAAAATTTTTAAGGAATCAGATTGGGTTGCCTATTATTTCGAAAGCGATATTCCAGTAAAATTTTGATTCATTCTCATCTCGTTCCTGTATTTCCACAATGACGATCAATGAAAACAATGATTTCGAACGGTCGGTGGTTTGGCAATTCGAATTCATCAATTGGTTTTATTGGTAGGCAATTAGAAAATGAACGAATTCGAGACTTAAAGGCTGGTTTTCTAATCGTTAGTTAACTATCTGACCGTCAGTCGATAAATATAGAAATGATTTTTGAAACAACTGTTTAATGATCAGAATTTATTGTCGGTTGATTAAAATCACTATTAGGGCCAGTTTTTCAATCATCAACTCAATTCGACAATTAATTCGTGGCAGATTAGTACAATGAAGAAAATAATTTTATTTCAACACGCAAAATTTTCACGATAAAGTAGTTTCTGTTACAATTTTGCATTTAGATTCGACAACAGGTAATAATTCTGTATAAATATTCAGTTGTTGCTTGAATTTGTCTATGTCCACAATGAAGTAATCTTCCGATCTATCGTATTTAATCAATTCTTTGGAGTTTCCTGTCACAAACTGCAGTCGATGTTTATTATCGTCGAGGGTGGCTAAAATTGACATATTATTTACTTCTCGTTAAATAACGTACTCAATCTTAATTACAAGTGTGTGCATTGTCCGAAGCGGCCATCACATCAATAGGTTCTACAATGGCTCGATCTGATTTATCGGTGCTGTCCTCGATTTCATCTTTATCGGATTTTAGCGGCACATGTCCGACAACCTTGATACAATTTAAAAAAAATACATCATTTTTGATATAAAAAAAAACAAAAACATTTACGCAATCTACCTGCATGCTTAATTTCCTAAAGGAATTTTGTTTACTGTACATATTGTGGTCCTCCCACCATTTGCGCACTTCCCCTATTTTCAATTCTTCTATTGCTCTTATTTCCTGCTGCAATCTATCGAACATGTACTTGCAATTAATGATTTCGGTCCAATTTCTCGATACTTCGTCTTCCAAATCGACGTCGACCAGTTGTTTAATTTTTATCAAGTCCTTTTTTGTTTGGATAAACTTTTTGTCGCTCAATTTCTTCATGACTTTGTTGGTGTGTTTTAAAAACGCCTCTATTCTCTCATCCACGTATTCGGTTGTGAATTTGTCTGCTTGAGAATGAACGGTAATGCTGTAGCCTAACATACCAAACATCTTGTTAATCATGCAGGAAACGTTGTAGGCCAACTGCTCTTTCGTTCTTAAAACGTTAAACAACGGCTCTTCAATTAATAACTAAAAATTAACAAGTTTTCACCTACGGTAATTCGTTAAATAATGAAATATTACCATTACGAACTCTATAATAACATTGTCCTTTATCGTTAGTAAGCCACACTGATAATAATTGGTAACGATGGAGTTAGTATTATCACTATTAAAAGACAACACTCTGCAACAACGTTCTCCTTGTGGGATTTCGTTGATTAGAAACTGAAATAAGTCCGATAATGAAATTAAATAAAAAATCAACAAAAACTAGAAACCTTCGGATGATCTTCTACAGGCAAAGGACTACACTCGATCTTCGATAATAACATGTCAGTTGCTTTTAATGCCGTTTCCCGACTGACATTGCCCTGCACTAAACCCTGGATGTACACATTTTTCAAAAAGTTATCGCTAAATTCTTGCATCATTTCGTAAGTGACTCCAGATAGAGCCGAATGCCTTTCTAACAGCGTATAGTATTTAGTTTGAAGTATCGATAAACGCAAATCCCTTTAAAATAAAACATGTTTTGTTATGCAAACAATTTTGAGAATCGGGACGTACCTGCAAAGCTTCGACGGTTTCAAAAAACTGTTATAGAAATTCTTGATTAGTTCTTCTTTGACTGCCTCGAACAGTTCCCTAGTCAAACAGCTACCTACCGTATTTAAGTATTTTGTTATCAATTCTATAAGTACCTGAAAAGCAATTAGTAAATTGAATTGTACGATTTATTCGAGGACATACTGGTAATTTTTCGTTGTATCCTTCGATTCCTATGCAAATACCTCGTTCGTACGACAATATCGAATAGGATAATTCGGCAACTTGTGCTGCATAGCCCTCCTCGATCAGATTCATGTTTAATAATGCGACAAACATCTGCATCATACAAGAACTGAAAAAATAATTGTATTGCTAGAAATTATGTTTAGATAATCAGGTATAAAAAATTAACGCCAGACGTATAAAAAACAAAAATAAAGTAATAAACACTAATTAATAGAAACTAATAAAAACCAGTTCGATGGTGTGTTGGAACAGATCTATAATCTAGAGTGACATTACCAGATAGACCGATTCTTAGAAAAATGAAGTCAGACTGGATTTTTGTATGTTTAATACTACTTAGTACTTATGTAGAATTTGTGAAAGCGATCTATTATAATTATTACAATTTATTTAACTATAAATTGCATTTAAATTCACCTTTTTGCAGATTCCATAGATAAAGGGGAGATGAAGTAATAACAATAGCATGCGATGGGCAAGTTAAATTTTTCATCTTTTCTATACCAGAGTTCGATTGTTGGCGTTTCTAAAATTTTCTCCGGGTAATCGGGTAAATTCGGTTCTTGGAGCAATAGAGAAAAATCATTGGTCAAAAATATATTCGGTTCGGGCAATGAAAAATCTGGCAGTGGTTCTGTTGCCAACCAACTTTCCATCCATTCTTGAGGAATATCTATGAATAATTAATTTTTCTATTAATCATCACAAGTACAAGACATACAAATCACAAGTCTTACAAGATTAACCTACCCCTATCGGTATATTGAGTTTTAAACCATGATTCTGTCTTGTCATATACAATATCTTCAGGAACTTTTGCAGACGAAACCATAATATTCATTTTGTCGGGAATTAGATGTTCAAGGACCATGTTAATATCCTAATCGATAAAAATTACACAATCAGCTTAAATTTAGGTGAACTATGCAATTTACTTCCGGACTATATTCGAAAATTAATTTTGATCCTGTAAGGTAGTCTTCGGAAGGATAAAACTGCATGTTTTCCACCAGACAATTGACATTATTGGCAGCATTATCGTCCTCTTCGAACCGAAACGAAACTTCTTCGATACTCTGAATTTCTTTGAAAATTTGTTCGTTCGGTCCTACATTTTTCAATAATTTTATGTAAGCAAAAACCGCTTCGATAACCTATTATAATAAAAGTTGTTATAATCACCGCTTAACGTAAAACAACTATTAAAAATACCTCCTTCAAATACACAAAACCTTCCTTAGTGAGCACAATGTTCACAGTAAAAGAGGCATAAATCGAATTAAACTCTGCGCCAGATTCTCCATTGCCGGCATACATCGACAACGCCCATACTCTAAAAACCAGAAATAATACAACACACCGCATCATGCGACTAACAACAACATCTACTTCTTTTTTAAATGCGACGACAAACTTCCTTTACCTTCGTGCCCCAATAACCAGGACACATAAACGTGGGGTTTACTTTTGTACATTTGTAATAAGGGCGGCATAAACCAGATTAAATTTACCTGAAACTCGTATCTATTTTGTAATGTTTAAATCATCAAAACTATACAAACCTGACAAATATCTTTCACGGGCTTAACGTAATACAATCTTTTAAAACTATATGTATTTAAAATGTTTTCCGAGTACTCTTTAAAATTTTGTGTGGGTAGTCCGTTGTTCGGGACTGCCGAAAAACAATTTACAACATACAGTTCCAACAGATCCATCGGCAGTCTTGCCTTTAAAAAAAATTAACTTTCAATTCAACTTGCTTTCATCAATTAAATCACACATACTTGTATAGCTAGAGTCATTCTATGGGCAGAATAATGCGTTTTATTAAACTTGTGGAGTTTCTTGTACAGTTCATCGTCGGATATATTCTCCTTTAAAGTGATCAAATTACCCCAAGGAAATGAATTTAGCGGGGACGATTTCTCGGCAAAGCTGACGAGTAACTGTTCCCTTCTTAAATCGTCCGACGGCACCGCCAATTGAAATTCTATAAACGGTACGCTTCGATTTCAAGATCCAAAACGAACAAATTGAAAATACGAACCAGACTCGATTGCTTCTCGTTCACGGGTCATAGATTCCTTCTTCATAAGCGGCGATATGAAAAATTGCGCAAACTTATCCAAACCTCGATATAAATGCCGTTCGAAACATTCAAAATAAAAAGTGGTCATTTCGTAATCGGTCGATGCATCATCGGAACCGCCATGTTTCTAAAAAAAAAGAAACGTCGTAACTAATTTCCCGGAAAACTCGTCATAAACCGATAAAACCTTTATGAAAGCATCGAAATCGTTTTCTTGAGGAAATTTCTCGCTTCCCATGAACACCATGTGTTCTAAAAAGTGTGCTAATCCGGGTACTTCTTTGGGATCGCTGAAACTACCAACGCCGATGCACAAAGCCGCCGCAGCCTAAAAACTTGTCATCGCTTACCGACAAAGATTAATTTAAGTAATTTTGAAGTACCAATTTAATTTCCTCCTTGGTAGTTTTCCTCGACTTCGTGTCGTCCTCGTCCTCGCTACAAGACGAACTACTTTCGTCTTCCTCCGATTCGCTGAAACCACTCTCGTATTCCGAATCGGCATCGCTACTATCGCTTTCTTCGGACAATATCGAATTCGTGTCCGTACAATTTTCCATGACGGAAATCATGCACGCCGTCAAACCATTTTCTAAACGTATCACCCTGAAACAATTTAACGCAAAAGTGCCTGACCATTTCTAACCCGATAAGTTGGACACTTACTTGTATTCGTTTTTAGCGCTGAAACTTTTCGTTGGAGGAGGTAAAATGGTAACGTTCTCGTTAATTGCCGGACTTGTTAGCGTACTAACCAACGTCGGCACTTTTGTGTTACACTGTCTTGACATTGTTTTCTTCATTACGAAATAAATATTTTTTCTGGATGACAAGTAATTTACTAACCTACAAATGATCGGACACGCTTTTAGAACCATTGCAATTTGAATCCAGTGAGAATTCTCCATGTTTTTTTTTTAATTTTAAACGTATAGGACCGTATTAGAAAATTTTTAGGAATCAGGTTGGGTTGCCTATTATTTCGAAAGCGATATTCGAGTAAAATTTTGAAAAGGATAATTTTGATTCATTCTCATCTCGTTCCTGTATTTCCACAATGACGATCGATGAAAACAATGATTTCGAACGGTCGGTGGTTTAGCAATTCGAATTCATCAATTGTTTTTATTGGTAGGCAATTAGAAAATGAACGAATTCGAGACTTAAAGGCTGGTTTTCTAATCGTTAGTTAACTATCTGACCGTCAGTCGATAAATATAGAAATGATTTTTGAAACAATTGTTTAATGATCAGAATTTATTGTTGGTTGATTAAAATCACTATTAGGGCCAGTTTTTCAATCATCAACTCTAACAATCCGCCTATCATCGTAGGAATCGTTGTTTCGATAATCGTTTTTATGGCGCAAATGGTTAAAATTTAATCGTCGTTTAATTCATTATTAAAATTTGCGAGACCGAATCCAAAATTTCTAATGATGCGCACAATTAACGTTAAAAAATCCGAAGATTTTAAATCATTCTTCGATGGTTTTATTTAAATCTGCAATGCGTACTTTGAAAGAGAAGTCATTAATACCTAGTTTTTGCGCGCGCCTTTTAATAGATTTTTATTTTTAGAACGTCAGTAAAATCGCAACAAAGTGTTATATGTGCAAGTTTATTTGGTTTCATTCACTTTTGATGATCTAAAAATGAGAAAAGCGTGTTGGAAGGTTAGTGACGATAAAGGTACTGATCATATCGTTTGTATTTGATTTCGGCGCTTTTATAAATCATTTCAATAATTAATCGCATTTTATGCATTATACATTAAGCACTAACGTTTAAAATTGGTTAGGCATTTGATTTTGAAAATACTGAATATACGTATTAAAAAGTGTCACATAGAACACATTTTGAGATTGATTTAAACATCCGATACTTTAAATATATTTCGACTATCCGTAGGTGCATGAACAACAACATTCATTTTCCCCAGAGACATGGACCGAATTATACAACGATCGTGAAACTGACGGCGAAGGTAGTATTTTTTTGGAAATTAAAAAAAATATTTTGTGATTTCTATTAGCTGGGGAACATTTACGCACAGGGGCCGACCGCCTATTTTGTACTAATGGTAGTCGCTCTTGTCTTATAGAAATTGCTTGTTAATTGATTTAAATACTAAAACACATTGCAATATGACATTTTTGTTTTTGAGCAAATGTAGCTTTTGTTTTTACATTGTTTTCTAATGTTAAATGTGTATTATCAACAATTTTAAGGGCACGTAAATTCAAACCCAAGTTGAGTTGTTTTGATACATTCAACCAAGTTATTTATACATCAAATTGTAAACAGAACGAAAATATTTTTTAATGTGCAGTTATTTTCATAAACAATTGTCTAAAATTGCGACTACGTTCCTCTGAGGCGGCATTTCGCTATTTAAAACCAATTTCAAGTTTCACCTGTTAGAACGACCTAATTAAAGATTTATACAGTTTTGCTTTTGGAAAGTGGGTAATTGGATATTTTCCAAGTTCAAAGGCTAACCTCTGTAATTCCCATTAATTACATCTTCGACTTTCTACTATAAGCATATAAATGTATCGCACTTCTAATGAAAGTGAATTTTTGATGATGTCCAAATAATCTCGTAGAATTAAATAAAATTAATGGGATTAATTTTTTTTTAATATTGTAAAATATTCGTAATAGCATTGTATCTCGACGGGGTACATGGCATTTTCGACGTTGTTTAAATTTTTTGTTCTCCACGTCATCATATCGATAAGGCTCTGTGAAAAATATTTCTCCCAAAAACCATAAAACCAACTATACGCATTTAGTATTAGAAAACGCCGATTATGTGATTTGTAATAACTTGCTCCATAACATAAATTAAACATACCTAACTATCACCACCGAACAGACAAGGGGTGAGTTAAAAAACAACCTTAATTTCCTCATAAACACCTCCAAGTTAATTTAACCAACTACTTTTAACGTTGCAATACTTCAGCTGTATACATTGATTTGGAAAATGACGACGAAAAGCATATCGGCGAATATTCGAAGTGGTCTCAACTGCCCGACTTACTTTTGGAGAAGATATTCTCGTATCTATCGATCAGACAAAAATATTACGCCAGCCTCGTGTGCAGGTCGTGGTACCGAGCCTTCTATCTGCCCGAAGTGTGGTCTCAATTCACTCTCGAAGACTCCACTTTAACGAGAGGCAGATTCAACTACTACTCCGGATGGCAGGTACAAATAACTTATTCGATAATTAACTATATATATATACTGTGTATTTTAGTACGTTCTGGATCACTTGCGATCGCAGTCCTGTCTCGCCCAGGTGGGCAAATATTTTCGCCACCTAACTTTCGAGCCCATGTTGAATTTCTACAATCTCTACGAGTTCATGAACATGATATCATGGTATACGGAGCAGAAAAACAACGAAATTGCCAGAACCAAGGTGGGAATCAATATAAGAAGTTTGAAGTTCACGTTTCTGTGCAATATGTCGAACCGAGACGAAACGGAGAGAATCAGACTATTTGGAACGGGCGGCAAACTTTTGGACGCTCTAAAACGCCTGATGGTGAACTTGAAAAAATTAAGAACACTGGAGCTGATCGATCTCATGCTAGATCCTCGCGAGGCGCAATTCTTGTTGGACGGCGTCTGCGACACTTGCTGCCTTACGCTTCGCACGTTGATTCTGATTAATACAACCAGGGTGCAGTACCAGATTTTGCACGTTGGGATTTTTTTGAATCTCCAAGTAAGCAATTGTAGTTTAATTGCGTTTATGCTAATTGTCAGTTTGTTCATTTTAATCAATCGCATTAAACACATTAAACAATCAACAGTGATCATTTCTGAACACTGACAGAGTACTCTCAGCAACTGCATTCCTTCAAGTCCAAATCTGCTTATTGTAGAGAAAATAGGCGACATAGTGGAAGTGCAATTTGTCTGCATAATGCTCGTTATAAAGCTATCCTATTCGCCGATTTGTGGCCTTTTCACACTCTCTCATTGCATAGGTGCACGAAGTGCCATAATTACCTTCCGAATAGCATAAAACATTGTTGAACGCCGATATAATTCGTTTTATGATTTCACGATGGATGTGTTCGAATGTCATTAGTTATATTAGAATTGCATAAATATGAATAAATATTATCATTAATCATCGCGTAGAAAACGTTGGTCATCATGTGTTCATTGGCCAAACTTTTAACCAAATTGTAAACTAAAATTTTTATATCATATACTTAAGGTGTTATTCATGAGTCCACAAAATCTGGGCGAAGACATGATCGAATTGCTGGGATATACGAAACTGAGACATTTACACATATTTCAAAATCGGTACACGCCCAACGATTCGACTATCAAACCGGTATCGGCAAAAGCGTGGAAACTGTGCCGTAAGAACAACCCCGACTTAAACGTACATCTACAACTTCAAAGCAACAAAGACAAGCAACTGATCTGGCAGGAAATGGCGCCCGTCAAATCGATAGTGTACGATTCGCCACACATAGCAGTAAGCTTTTAACTGTAGCACCTCAACTATCGATTAACGATCTTGGATTTTAGATACAAATAGGGACGTTAGTCACCGCCATCGAACTTTATAGGCGAGATTTGCACATCTACGGCCACAAAAATCTACCGAGGTTTTTCAGATCCAAGTCGTTCCACGAAAGAATCGACAGTTCATTGATGATGTTGTGTCGAGAATGTCCACGGCTAAAAATTCTGGTAAACGAAACCGATTTTCGTATTTTAACGATCGACCGTTCTTCCGTCTTTCAGATTGTCAACGATCGCATATCGACAGCAACCGCATTGTTGTTGGCGTACACCGCAAAAAATCTCCAGTACCTCTACATACGAAGAAACGCAGTGATAAAACGTTGCGATTGGGCGCAAAACAAAGAATGGACCGATAAATTTTACGAGTGGTTGAAATTCAACAGTCGCTCCTACGAGTTTGTGGAAATCGAGGTGTCGAAGATGTTAGGATACGAATGGCACATGCAGACCGACAAACAGTTTAAAAGTTTAGAGATTAATTTGCACAACGAAAGCATTTTGTGATTCGTTTATTATTTGTGTTAATACTTATATATATGTATTTCGGCTTCGAGTTAAGTTTTGTATCGATTTATTGGTGTTGCATATTAAAAAGCTCAATTTTTCGTTCCACTTTCATTTCAGTTTGGTTGTTTAAATTTTCGTATTTCGAAACGAACATCAGAAGGAGAACAGTGTTCCATCATTTATTGTAGGTATATTTTTTTGGTGCGAAAGTAGTTCTAAGTATGAAGTAATTATAAATAAGCACACATAGGTGGTTCAATTCTTAAATTGTCAAATGTCTGTTAAATTAAAAAAAATATATTATATTTTCGCAACATTCACTTAATTATAGAAAACGTCGTCCTCATAAATTTTTGATAACACTTTTTGATTTTTTTAAACAGTCTTTAATTAAACATAAGTAAGTATAAATACAAATATTTTAACTATTTATACTGCAGTGAACTTATAAAGCAGCGATTTTTTTAAGAACAAAAGCAGAGTTATCTGCATTACGCTTACAGATTTGATTTATCACTACCTGGATATAACAAGAAACGTTTCAATAAGTAATCAGCTACCTATATTTTATTATAAATCGGAAACTACGTTCAAGTTATATTCGTAATTAAAAATAAATAAAACGAGTTCCTGAAGGTATTTTTTGCACTGCAACACAGAATCTTGATTGTAATTTTGTATAACATAAATATGTTATAATAGAATATTAATATCGGCCAAATTTTATTTTATCTTTATAACATATTTAATGCAAAAAAATTCACAAATCACAACAGGGTGGCAGAAAAGGTTCTAAGGATTTTTAAAAATATTTTGTCTTGTTTTGTTAACGAACTGATCGATGGTTAATGTCATAGGTGGCCAGGGGACGCCTGGACAACGTTAGATAATAATAAAATAGTCGGTTTGTCAGAATTATGTTAACACTTAAAACCTTAATAACTACATACCTGAGTCCTATATAAATACAACTAATACAGTTAAGGGAGGGTATACTCTATTCCCGGCGACCATTAGAAGTGAATTATATTCTTTATTTTTAAATCCTACAAAATTCTCTCATTTGGAGATTTTTCACCATCAAATTATCTATCATTTGAGTTTTTAAAATTTAATATAAAATTATTAATAACGAAATTAGAACTTTTGTGCACAATTCAAAATCCAATTTAAATTGCGGCTTCAATTTTACAATGTATAATGTTCAATACAATATCTAGGAGATAACAAGTTTCGATGAAGATAGCTGAAGTAGAAATAGATTTTTTATTGAAAAAATGTTGCGAATAAGTTTACTTTTATGAATAAAATTCAAAATTTCATATATGCGTCAACATATCAAGCTCGTGTTTTGTCATTGCCTAGAGAACGTTTTTTTATATCATTTAAGATGTCGATCAAGTTTTCATCTTTAATTAGAACATGATAATCGTACAAATGTTTTTATAAAATTTCACAATTAAACAAAGACGGCTCACAGAAAGAGAAAGAATGTGCAGACCTCTACAGCTCGGCACGTGGTCTTGTTAGAAATATTTATTACCCAAATAATCCTGACAGATATATAAAGGTACCTATATACATTCGAAACTGCAGGCAAGTTTTAAATAGTTAGAAAACGTCAGAAATTGCTTTTTAAAAATAAAAACGTTATAGGCACCTCTGCTACTACATAATTTTTAATAATAATAATAATATGTGTAATAAAAAATAATGTAGTTTGTAATAAACAATATGAATTATAAATCGGCTATTCAAAATTTAAGTGTTATTATTATAAACAGAATGAAATGGTTGCAAATGTTATTAGATTTAAACATAATGTTAAAAATTTCGTTTTGTTTTGTTTTAAATCGCATAGATATACCAAATGTTCACAAAGTCTGGCCCCGCACTATTTTTTCGGAAATAGTTGGGTACCTATATGGAAAAATCGGCGAACACGCATTTACCTACCTATTCCATTATTTTTAGGGCACAATTTTTGATGGAAAATGTTTAGGTGTGTAACCTCCGGAAGTGGGAGGTGGAGGTCAACTAAAAAATTTCAAATGGAAACGCATTTCAAGTCGTATGTCATTTAAAAGCTTTTAATAAACAACAATTTTTAACGTTGGTCCAAGATCGATACACCAAACAAGTCATGAATGGCGAATACGAATACCAAATAAAATTTACAAATAAGTTGAACAATAAAGAAGAAAGGAACGAGGGAAACGTTTATACTTTGCGCGTACCTGCGCCACCCCGAAAGGACCAGTTTCGATAATCCGCTTACTTGGGTGCGATAATAACTATAGTAATTAGATATGAATCGTTCTCGAAGTACGACGTTCAAAATAAGAACGATGTGGTTTTTCGTTTCCCGTTTATTTAGGATATTTTGCGAAAACTTACTCTCGATCTTAGAGCCGATTTTTCCATCTCTTGGTAAATTTATCGGTAACCGTATAGGTATTTACCGTGGAAACAGTTGGTCGTGCAAAGTACGGTTAAAGTAAAATTAGATTCTATGGGAAATACCTATCAGATAAATTCATCAAGAGGTGAAAAAATCGGCAATAAGTTTATAAGTTTTCGCAAAATATTTTAAATAAATGGGAAATGAAAAATCACATCATTCTTATTCTGTAATAACAGGGTCATCGGCGAATTCAAGAAAGCCAATTATCGAAACTGACCGTTTTGGGGTGGCGCAGGTACGCGCAAAGTAAAATGCTGGTTATATTATTTTCATTACGGATAGAAGTAGTGTGTTTAATTATACGTTATTCGAGATAGATACCAATATACGTCATCAATAAAACCTCGTACTTATTTTTACATTAGGTACTAATAAATTGCAGTATTTCTTTGTCATGTTATATGTATGCAGGAAAATCATTTATAGAATATGCCACGTTCATAACTTTAAACTGAATATTACAAATATACAATTTATTCACTTCTTATTAATGACGTGCATCGAAACCTATCTTGAATGTATAGATTGAGAATTCGAACTATACTAGGCAAATCCGTTCTCAGAAAGAACTTCTACCTGCCAAACCAAACGTTTGAGAAGTCATAAATCGGCAGGTCATAATAAACCGGGACCGATAATAAGCTTTTAAATTGTCTCTTCGAGGAACTAGTGTTAATATGGTTGCCTATGTATAAGAAATTTGCTATAGTACCATCTATTCAGACGTTTTGCTAAGTTCTAGACACCCTCCTGCCCTTAAGACTGGTAATATTAAATACTTTTTTTTAAAAATATTTTAAAGGTGGAGCCAGAAGTTTGTTAGTTTATTAAACATGATTTTCGCTTAAAATCAATATTAGTGTGCAAATTATGTGCAAATGTAGGTTTTTAAATGCACAACAAAAGCGAACCTATCTTTACGATAAAATTCACCATCGAACTAACGACCAATCCACTTTTCCGCGAGCATCTTCTCTAGAACAACCTACACAAATATTCATCATACGGTTCGAGTCTGACTGATGCGAATTGTGCCATCAAATCCCGTGTTTCCTTTCATTTTCTAAACCGGCTTTCCATAACACCACAATTATTTTCACAAGTGTCAACTATTTTTTGAAGTCTTCTCGTCACATTTATGACAGTCCACACTAGTCATTTTTTGCATGGAAAATTGTTGTGCCAAAGACTACGTTTTCGCCTTTTCCGTTACTTGCATGTAGCTACTACTAATGTCCAAAATAATATTTCAAAAAAACGTGTTACTTATGGTTCTGATACGAGTGTTTAGCGAAATAAGTTTCTAAAACTTCCCGTTTACCCAAAGGAATACCAACATATTATGGTGTTAAATACATTTTAAAAGCAGGGCAGTCTTCAAATTTTGCGTTTTACTTAATAATAAGTACATCAGTTTTTTTTAGTTTTGAACCAGTTTTTGACAACACCATTATTGTTGTTTTTTAGTTATTGTTATCATTTTTTCAACTAGGTACCTACATAAAGTTTTCTAAACTTTTTACAATTTGCAATACCTACTTAAATGGCGAAAAATGACAAAAACGTGGTTTTTAATTAACTCATCAAAGTGAGAGCTTTATTTTCATACAAAGAAATACCAACACTGTATAAGTACCTGCATTTTGAAATTCATTTCGATTTTATTTATAATGCATTTTTTAAATTGGCCTACATTCTGTATGCAAATGAACAGTAAAATGAAAATTGTTTATATACTTGGAGAATATGATTTGTGGATACCTCAAATATTAATATCAAGCATAATCAAAAAGTAAAATTTAATTGTGTATATATATATATATATATATATATATATATATATATATATATATATATATATATATATATATATATATATATATATATATATATATATATATATATATATATATATATATATATATATATATATATATATATATATATATATATATATATATATATATATATATATATATATATATATATATATATATATATATATATATATATATATATATATATATATATATATATATATATTATTATTATTATTATTATTATTATTATTATTATTACAATTATTATTCATAAAACTAGTAGAAAAAACTACAGATGAAAATAAAATTGGCATGGCACTCACTGATCAATATCCAGGTATCAACTCGAGAGAGTTCAAAGAATATATGAGAGAAAAAGAAATAATACTGGTGTTCACGGCATCAGATTCACCTTTCTTGAACGGAATCAACGAAAGACTGAATCAAACTTTAATTAATAAAATTAGATGCAAAATTAATGAAGAGAAGAGGAAAATAGCATGGACAACGATCGCCCAAGAATGCATAAAAATTTACAATGACACAGTACACACAGTCACAGGTTTTGCACCTAAATACTTGCTGGAAGGTGAGAATACAGCGATTTTGCCAGAAGGATTAAAACAATATTAAACACCGAGGGATTTACAAAAGGATAGGAAAATTGCACTCCAAAACACGCTAAGATCACACAACTATAATAAAAAAATTTTTGATAAAAATAGGAAACACATGGATTTCAAGGTAGGAGATATGGTGTTTGTAGAGAATGGAAACAAGTTGAACAGGAAAAAACTCGATGAACTCAAGATTGGTCCCTACGAAATCCTGGAGAAAATATCCAATTCAATCTATAAGATAAACACTGGGCATAAGAAAATAGAGTCAAATTTGTTCCATAGTACAAAATTGATTCCCTGCCCTCAAAAACGACGAGTGACTGAAGAAGACGGGGTGGCCCACGGAGCGAAAGAAAATTTTTTTTTGTAAATTTTTGTCCCGGAGGGGGAAATGTAAAGTACATTGTACTTTTTGAATTATCCCGCGCACTTGCGTAGCGTGGGTAAGGTAGATTACTAAGCAGTGATTATAATTAGTTTGTTAAAATTTGTAATTGGAGAAAGGGCATAGTGAATAATTGACATTTAATGTTGTTTCTCTTTTTACAGATGAGTTTAATAAGATAAGATGTAAATATTTGTATAATAGTTATCTTTACAGTAAATTAAATTACTCTTTTTACAGGAGAAACTCAGATTTGTTATTATTCAACCCTGATTCTAATAATTATTGATAATAAACCTTATATATTATACATATCAGATAAAATTCTATAAAATCTCTTTCTCAAAAAACTTGTTTTATTTATTTCTAACTACGAATATCAATAATTTAATGTTTTTTTTTATCTGGTATTTTAACCGAACAGTGGTAAATTTATATGCATGTTATTGTTCTAAAAATCGCTAATTGTAAGTTCACGCAGCAACAAGCAACAAGTACACTAAACTATCAAAAACATTAATAGTACAAAACTCGTTCAATTTCGATCCTACGAAGATAATAAAAATAGCAACTTTACCTTTTAATACAATGTAAAACTCTATGGAATGAGGCGAGGTGCGGTACGAGGAGAGACTGCCACTTATGATAACGGCCGTAATCATCGAACATCGATCACGTCTTTACAAAACAAGCTTCTAAATTAGGATCGCAACCCTCGTATTGTTCGACAGTTTTCGAATGTAAATCTTCGGGTTTTACGCAAGCGCACCTGAAAGATTCCGAGCCGGGCTCGTATAACTTTCTCGGCACCCCTATCCAGCTTCTCTCGATGCCGCCACTAAAACGTAACGATATTAATGACGGTCACACGATATTTTCTAAATCACCTTCTGTTCGTGCACCACACCCTCGTACCGTGTTCGATATCCCATTCGACGTTGCACGGAGGAAACTTGATTTTCTCCATATCCTCGTGGTGTTTTTCTTTGGCAGCTAACTTGATCATCTTCATAATTTCTTTATAATACCGAGTACGTTTTCCGTTCGAATCATAATATCTGCCGACAACTTTTCCTGGAATTACCAGTACATGTTAAAGTTTTTTCGCGGATAGTAATTAATCTCTTACCCACTTTTGTATATTCTTTGTTATAAAATTCCAACCATTTGGTTAACGATTGAATCTCGTGTTTACTTAATCCGGTCAAATCGTCGGAGGCATCGACCGCGTTAAACTTTCCAGTCACAAACGATCTGGAAGCATCACGTCCTAAATCACAATTATAATCAATATTATTATGCTTATGGCTTTTGCTGTTAGAAGTTTCAACTAACCTACGAACACGTTGTAAGTTTCTCCAGCACCGTAGTGCTTAATACCTTTTGTAACATCGAAAACGTTGCCTAGAATGGCTAAATATAGTTTGGGCACGTCCAATCCGTTATACAACTTTAATTCTTCCGGAGAAAATATATTTCCCGACTTGGCAGGCCGATTAAGCAGATAATTTACAAACGTCGTCAAATACTGGCTATAAATACTAAATATAATACCTAAAGTTAGTACTGTTAGTGAACTAAGGGCTGCGTATTTGTTCATTTCTTTTCTTAATATAACTTCTATAATTTTACAGTTTGTTTGGAGAGGAACCGTTAAATTTCAATTTTTATTGAATAGAAAGCCCGGAATGAAATAGTTTGGAATAAACATTGACGTGCTTGGAGTCAAGGTCGTATTGCAGCGGTTCTCAAGAAATATTGATTATACAACTTGACTAACAAGTATGTACATAGGTACATAAATATTAATCAATTAATATTAATCAATTATTATGGTAATAAATAATTGTGAAATAGATTACCGTACAAATATACGTCGTAATATATTACTCATTTTATACCTATATAAAATCGAATTCTTTTCTCAAAGTTGACATTATATAAAATCTGTACGAATTGTTTTATTTCCAGAAATTTGATCAAAGTCAAATAACTTCGCAATTAGAATCTCCTATAAAAAGGCAATATTAGACGTAAAATGAATAATAGACAGTACAGCTTCAACAGTAATACCATTATATGTTTACAGTACCTAGTCATAATGTTTGATATCTAATAAATTATACCAATTAAGTGGGTATTCGACAGCAAATTGTCTTTCAACAAGTATATTTAATGTTAATGTCTAAAAATATCACTAACCTTTTAATTATTACACTTTTAAAAACTCTCTATAGATAATTAAAAGGTTAGTGATATTTTTAAACATGAACATTAATATAAACGAATATCACCAAACAAGTGCAAGTAGAATTAAAAGCGTATTTAAATAAAATATATGACGACGATAAATTTCGTTTAAACTTGACTATGCAACGATGTATACATATACAGTGGTACCTCGATATACGCCCTATAGTGCCCTAATATACGAGTGTTTTGAGATACGAGCCGCCGAGCGAGCGATATTTTGCTTTGAGATGAGAGCAAGATTTGAGATACGAGGAATCGCACACTACATCGCTGCACACGACACCAACATGCGCCCCGCATGCCCCCGCGTCTAACAGTTTCTCCCACCTCAGACTAGACTTCAGTCTGTGTGTTTGTTTCCCTCGTTTTCGAAGCATTTTTGATAAGTTGGGTTCGCGTTTTTTGCTATTTGTACATTTACAAAACATTATCACATTTATTTTTATAACCATGGGTCCGAAGAAGAAGATGATGTCTATTGAATTAAAGCGTGAAATTATAGAAAAACATGAGCAAGGTGTGCGAGTAATTGACTTGGCGAGGATGTACGGGCGTAGCACATCAATGATATGTACTGTGCTTAAACAGGAGTTGTTAAAGGGTATAACGCCAACTAAGGGCGTTACAATAATTTCTAAGCTCCGAACCTATCTCCATGAAAAAATGGGGAAACTACTGATGGTGTGGGTGACAGAGAAGCAGCTTCAAGGAGGAACCTTAACATAAAGCATCATATGTGAGAAGGCACGAGCGATTTACGGTGATTTGCTGAAGCAGATCCCACACACTTCCACAAACGAGGAATCGGAAGACTCGTTTAAAGCCAGTCGGGGCTGGTTTGACAACTTTAGGAAAAGGACCGGCATTCACTCCGTCGTCAGGTATGGTGAAGCAGCAAGTTCGGATGTGAAGGCAGCTGAGGTTTACATCAAAACTTTTTCCGAACCGATAGAAGCCAAAGGATACATCCCCCAGCAAGTCTTCAATTGTGACGAGACAGGGCTTTTCTGGAAAAGGATGCCGAATAGGACTTACATAACGGCAGAGGAGAAGACGATGCTAGGTCACAAACCCATGAAGGATAGATTAACTCTAGCACTTTGCGCCAATGCGAGTGGCGACTGCAAAATCAAGCCTCTGCTAGTATACCATTCGGAAAATCCCAGAACCTTTAAGTCACATAAGATTTTAAAAGAAAAACTGCAAGTTATGTGGAGGGCAAATCCGAAGGCGTGGGTCACCAGGAAATTCTTTGTGGAATGGATAAACCTGGTGTTTGGCCCTTCTGTTAAAAAATATCTACAGGAAAACAACCTACCCATGCAAGCCCTTCTCGTCCTCGACAATGCCCCTGCTCACCCACCAAATCTCGAAGATGATTTACTAGAAGAGTTCAAGTTTATAAAGGTTCTCTACCTACCACCCAACACCACTCCTATCCTGCAGCCCATGGATCAGCAGGTGATTTCTAATTTTAAGAAGTTGTACACCAAGCATATTTTTCGGCGCTGCTTTGAGGTGACGGAGAACACAAACCTTACCCTTCGAGAGTTCTGGAAGGTCCACTTTAACATCGTGATATGCTTAAGAATTATTGATCAGGCCTGGCTGGGTGTTACAACGAGGACCTTAACCTCTGCATGGAAGAAGCTGTGGCCTGAGGCTGTAGCTGAAAGGGCCTTCGAAGGATTGGAACCCGAAGTGTCAGTGGTAGAGGAGATTGTTTCTCTGGGAAAATCTATGGGTCTGGAGGTGTATGAGAGAGATGTGAACGAACTCGTCGAGGAACAGTCTCAGGAGCTGACAACCGAGGAGTTACACGATCTACATTCGCAGCAGCATACGGTGGTTCAACGAAAAATTAGTTTTGAAGAGGAGCCAGAGATGGAGGAGGTTATCTCTACAAGAGATATAAAGGAGATCTTGGGAATGTGGGAGAAAGTTGTAGAGTTCGTGGATAAAAATCACCCCGAAAAAGTTGCAATTGATCGTGCATCGGAGTTGTTCAACGAAACTTGCCTAACTCATTTCCGCAATATCCTGAAAGGAAGGAAGAAACAAACCTCCTTGGACAGTTTTTTTAAACGATCTGCAGGTGAAAATGAGCAAAGCGTGACGAAAAAAGCGAAGACCAGTGACGAAAATTAAGCGCTTCCGTAAGCACTTCACTTTTTCTTTTATTATGTTTTTATAGAATATGTATTTGTTATTTATAAATAAATGTTTCTTCTTGAAAATACATTTTTCTTATTCAAAAACACTTAACAAAAACAACTGAGGTGGTGTTTTGGGAGCTGGAACGGATTAATGGCATTTCAATTAATTTCAATGGGGAAAATTGCTTTGAGATACGAGCAATTTGACATACGAGCAAGGTTACGGAACGAATTAAACTCGTATGTCGAGGTACCACTGTACTATAAATTAATATTAATTGGTAAAATTGGCGTATCCGGTAGCCGAGCGGACAGCCCATTCTTATTCTTTTGATCCACTGGTTCACGACAAAAAAATCATATAAATTACGTTCCTCAACTGTAAATAAACTCGATGAATTTCTTAATTCATAATTCTACAATAACGTTAAATAAGTGCCTACTATCTTATTTTTACGATTTTTTTTTGTGCGTTCATCGAAACTGGTAAAAAGCGATTTTACCAATAAGTTTATAGTTGATAAAATTCAAAAACCCGGACGAACAGTTTAAACTGACTTATAAATAAAAACGTTTGAGTGCCACTATATTTGGAAACCCCCTTTTATGACGTCACTAATCGACCTCGACTTTGACACAAATGTCAGTGGAAAGCACGTGCGGTTGCGTCAACCACCGATATGTTATTTATATTTAGAAATTATTTTAAATCATTCCACATCGAAAACTTCAAAGAAATCATAAACAAGGTGAATATTTATAGTTTAAAATAGAAATTTTTGTTTTCATTAATTTTTTTTTTAGTAATAAGGATTTAATAATTATGACGGTGTTGTCGAGATTTATTGCATTTACTCATAGACATCCGATCGCACGGGGAATGATTTCGTATGCGATAATATGGCCAACTTCTTCCTTGATACAACAAACGATAGCCGGAAAAAGATGGAACAATTATGACTGGGCACAAGTGGTGAAATACGGTTTATACGGAGCTTGTTTTACTGCTCCCACTTTGTACAGCTGGCTACGGATCTCCACGATGATTTGGCCAGGAAATAATTTCAAAACTGCAGTGACAAAGGTATAGATATTAATAGAACTGCAGTCGTAATTGCATCACGTCTATGTATGATTTTAATTACAGGCCGTTGTCGAAAATGTTACCTACGGTCCAACAGCGATTGCTTGTTTCTTTTTCGGTATGAGCCTGTTAGATAATAAGAAGGTCGATCAAGCCGTCGAAGAAGTTAAATTGAAATTTTTACCCACGTACAAGGTAGAGGTATATTTAACGAACGAACGGAGATTATAATTAATAAATTGTAAATTTCAGGTGGCCGTCTGTTTTTGGCCTTTCGTTCAAACGGTCAATTTTCTGATGGTTCCCGAAAGAAATAGGGTGCCGGTTGTAAGTGTTTGTAGTTTAGTATGGTGCTGTTTTCTTGCTTATATGCACGAACTGCAAAGCAAACAAGAAGAACAATTACAATTTAAAAGAGCTCTATTAGAGAGCTGATGATATCTGTATTTATTCTAGATCAATAGGAAAATTTTCTAACGATAGTAAATGACAATTTGCTAATATCGTTTATGATAACAATATGCCAAAAGAATGGCAATGTAATGTGGGCTGTTTGAATTTATGTTTAACAGTCTTGTAGCTGTACTTCTTTGTAATGTGATAAATTAATTTATTAGTTAGGTATTTAATTCATATTAATTTATTTTTTATAATAAATTGTTTTATTACGTTTTTTTGTATTTTTTACTTTAATTCCTTTAAAGATTTTTCTGGTGGAAAAAATCGAAATGTTGTTACCAGATTTTACTAAATTATGTCTTCGCCTTAGATGCATAAGCTAGGCGGAACAACTCGTTTTCGAAAAAAGTGGCGCTTACGATGTTCTGCCAAAACGCCATCGATATGGTGTTAACAACAGTTAACAAATTGATCTTTGTAACGATCAAGAACGTTAGTTATCAGGATGATATGATATTAGATATGCAGAAAACTACTCAAAACCGGACGCTTGCGATACTGAAACATTGTCCATTAAAGAAATTGTCGGGAATTTTAAAACTTGAAAGTCCGACACTGGTCAACTATCACGTCAGTAGATGATGCAATTACACATTCTATTTCAATACAAAAAATTAGGTACACATAGGTAATATTTAACTTCACAATAAGTAGAATGATTGTAAATGAAATATTATAGAAAATTTTTTTTGAAAGTATGTACGTTAACTATACGTTAGGTAAATGACGAAAATAGAATAATTTTGTTTCTACTACGGTATTGCTGTGTCGTTTCTTATTGATACTACTTCTACCGTATCGATAACTCGGTGTTCGCAGCACATTGTTCGTTAGGGTTGCGAAATCTAATTTCCATCGAGATGCGCATAAATCGTTTTTTCCGATTCTCTCGAAAACGACGAGTTTTAGCAAAAATTACGAAGAGAACTATTCGATAGAGAATTGTATAACAATTTTAAAACATATTTCACATTAACGATCCGATAATTAATAATGGAGATAGTCGCGTTCGAAACGTTCGATCGACCACCATCTCGAAACGGGTCGCGATCTATTTTGATAGGCGACGAACTCGAATTTTCTCGTTCGTAAAAAAAATCGGTTCCGAACAAAGACTTACAAATAGTAGACAAAAGTAAGCATAATTAGAAATATAAATTGGCTATACGAATAAAATATAATACGTTTTTTTATATCAAACCGCAAACTCATTTGATTGATGGATTATCGCGTAATTCGACGGTCGAACTCGCGGATTTTCTTGCGATATCTCGTAATTCGATGAAATTTGCCACGATCTGTCTTAATACATTTTTTTTTAAAATTATTTTCGGGCACTGTTAAGATTTGAGTTTTCTGCGAGGAAATCTGACCAATTTATAATATATAATTCCATCTAACTAACTGAGCCAATCTCGCTCTGGTTTGTTATCGTGTTAAATAGTAGTTGTTTATAAATCTTGTTTTTGCAACTCAACATCTACATAATTTTATCAATAATTTATGTGATGTTTCGGAGACTCAATTTTAAAGACGATAGGAAAAATATATGTACGGTTAAGTTCGTATGTTTTGTCCCACGAGATGTGATCGCAGGCCAACGAGCGACGAGAGAGGAGATCAAGAGGGGTGAAGGATAGCAGTTGTTTTTGAATTGTAAACGGTCAGATAATAAATAAAAACGGGTAGTAATTTTTTTTGAGGCGACGGGACGGAACGATATGAACTTGACCGAACTTATATGATTCTGTTTTAATTGTGTCTATTAATTATATTTCTATTTTAAAACGTGACACAGAAATTCAAATTGTTTTGTATCGAGTATAGAAAAAAATTAATTATATTGGAATACCATTGACTGGATATTAGTTTATCCAATATTGGTAGATATTTGGTAGAAGAGCAATATTGGCTCAACAAAGTAATCATTATATTAGACCTATATTGGCATTTATAATATTGGCTTAATTTTATATTATAATATTAAACCAACAAATTAACAACGGAAATATTCCTACATTGGCCCAACCTCGAGTCAATTAGTAGTCAATATCTATTGCTATATGATCTGGATTAATATTTTGTCAAATACACGTTAGAACCCATACAAAATTCTCTAGCAAATACCTTTCTAGACAGTTGCTTTTTTCGGAAAAATTAGCGAAACATATTTGAAATCTACGGCTATTGGAAATTGGTTTCAGCGGCCTATGCACATAGAAATATTTTAAAACGTGCAGTTCGAACATAAATTAATATAATAATAGTTTGTGACTATTAGGTAATAACGACAAATACACATGGAAGTAACGATTTTATTAAGTACCTATTTAAAAATCTTTTTTGTTTACCCATCTATACATACATAAATACATATAAGTACCTACTTATCTAATCAACTCAAGTTTCACAAAAAAAAATATACTTACATACCTAGTTATTTATTACCATGGCTTTTAGTTTCACTTCTTCTTTTTTACATTGCAACTGATGCATGTAGGCAAGGAAGCAGCACCAAATTAAACTACACGCGCTCACGAACGGTACCCTATTCCTTTCGGGAATCAGCAGAAAATTGAAAGTTTGAAGAACCGGCCAAAAACAAACGCCGACCTAAAAACAATCGACTTTACCACGACGAACGCCTTTCATTATCGCACGAAAACGACCTACTTTGTAAGTGGGTAAAAATTTTACTTCGACTTGTTCTACCGCCTCCGCGATCGTTTTGTTCTCTAGCAGGCTCATGCCGAAAAAGAAACAGACCAGCGCTGCAGGTCCGTAGGTTAATTGCTCTACAACAGCCTTAAGTGTTTCGCATTAAATTTGTAAAAAAAAAATCATTTGCCATCCGCAAAAGGGTACCTTCGTTATCGACGTTTTCACCGTAACTCGCGGCCAAATCTTTGTGGAAATCCTTATCCAAGTGTACAGGGTGGGGGCGGTAAAGCAACCCCCGTACAAACTGTACCTCGCCAGTTGCGCCCAATCGTAATTATCCCACGTTTTTCCTGCTATCGTTTGTTGTATTAGGCAAGACGTGGGCCATATTATCGCATACGAAATCATACCCCTTACGACCGGATGTCTGAGGGTGAACGCTGCGAATTTCGAGAACATCGTCATGGTATACCATGCCTATCATTTGCCGAAACCGAATGAATCTAAAACAAAAAAGTCTTTAATAAGTACCTACGTTTATTTATTTTCTTTCATACACGACGAATCTTGTGTTAGAACGGACGTTAAATGTTGGTCTCGTATAAATTCGTGCCAATTCTAAATAAAATCGGCGGCGCAGCCACACGATGAGGTAATAGAATGCACTTGCATTTTGTCAAAATCAGCTGTTGAACGGATAATCGAGTGCAATGTACAAAGGTCACCCTTATTTTTCAACGTCGAAAGAAAAGGTTCGAGGCATGCGTTACCTTATACATAACTGTTTTGGTTTTTTGTACCCAAAATATTTTGTTCTCAACTAAAATACTTCAATTTATCTATAAGAAGTAGTTTTTTTCTTGTTACGATTATTAGTCCAATAAATACACACGCGTCACATAAATCCTAAGAATGTTGGCAATGGACATAAAGGACATCAAGGTTGAATTTTGCGTACATTCTGTGAGTGTACCGAGTATCTACCGTACATTTTTACAACATCCGCACGTTAAAAGAAATGTTGCTGATTGTGCGATTGTCATTGTGAATTGTTAGTCACTTATGTGGATGTTTTTCCAAAAATGAACGAAGTTTTGCACTGCATCAGTATTAGGTATATCGGTGAGATGTGGTTTGGGGTGATGGTAAGCTTCCTAACTGTAAAAAATACGAGTAAATCTAACTTGTCCAACGCAAAAACGACAAAATAAAATTTGTCTTCGATGAGAAATAGGTGCGTTATCGTCAAGTTCGAATTTGTAAAAACGATTCGTTTTCGATAAGGCAAAAATAGACGACAACCTAAAATAAAATCAATTATTAGTGTTCAAAAAGTCTTTCGGTCTTGGTTACTCGTGGAAAGATAAAGCATGTCTTGCCGTTAGCTTAAATCTTATTGTCGTGTCATAGTCATAAAGTTACTTACAATTAAACCAAGACGTGCCTGCTTTATTTTTCCACGGCCAACCAAGATCGAAAGACTTTTTCGTTGTACATCGGCCGACTACCGCAGTCCGATTACCGCAACTACCGATTGACTACTTCAGTCAATCATTTAGACAATCGTTTCTATGGCGATTGTCCGACGATCTGCAACTGTTGTGCAAATGGTCAAAGAGAAATAAGAAAAAAATAGCAGATGATTCTAAATTTTTCTTTTCAACTTTCGGTACGTACCTCCATCTTGTTTTAACACAAGCGCTCCCGTTTGTATGTAACGTGATTGTATGTAACAGCAACTTCGATGAATGCAATATTTGGGGAGGAGGGGCAGATAACAACTTAAATGCTAACATGCTAATCCTACCGTGTAGATGTCTTCTGTGAACTGTGAGCTTGCAACGCCGCATACATCGGCCCTTTTCACTTTAACCATCACCATCACTAAATGAAGGAAAACGATCCATAACAAACGTTATGGATAGTGCTCGGCTTCTGTGCGTGTTACCGAGTTCAGTTAAACACTTAAAAAAACCGCACAGTTTCGTGGAAACGTTCGCGAAGGATGTCGCACGTAAAGAAATTGTTAGAAATGGCTTACGTGGCGCATTAGAAAGCACACATCAATTTCAAAAAGAGAAAGTCATCGATAATTGGTTTTAGTAGGTACTCAAGGCCATTTATCTATTCGTATGACAGATGACGTACACGTAGCGTGTACGCAAATCCCATAGAATGCATAAATAGGGAGTTAGTAGAATACGAACGGTGCTTCCTACCTTTGATCGATGGCTACAAGCTCAACAGTTCTGCATCCCTCGCCGATTTACTTCTGTTTACCTGTAAGCGCGGTAACAATGGGGAGGGGTACATTTTGTTGCTGTTACTTTTTAAATGGTTCGATAATAGATACATCTTAACGTATTAACCACCGTCGTTATTCCGACCACTAACGCATAGATTTTTACATGAAAAGTCTCCTCGAGACTTGTGAATGTATGATATACATACCGTAGAATATAGTTAAAAAAATTGAAAATTACGCACGTGGCAGGAAGAACGACAATGGGCGGGGAACATATTTTTGTTTTCGAACATTTTCGCCTATCAATGAAATCATAAATTCGCAATTTTAGGTACAGTCAAACTTGTTTAATTCCAAACCAGAGGGACCACAAAAAATCGAATTAAGAAATTATGTTAGCAAGTAATTTAGAACATCCATGTAAAAAACTAGAAAAATCATAGGTATGTACTTGTACGTTGAGCAAAAAAACCTAATGTATTTTTTTAATTTTCCACGAAAACAGTAGGTGCCTCCTACACATTTTACTGTAATTTGTGTATTTATACAACATTATAGCCTACTCGTAATGAATTGTTTGTTTGTGATAACGAAAACTCCCGAAACATATTAAAAGCTTGTATCGGAAAAGAGAATCATAATTCGATTTATACGTTTAATATTTATTAATAATATTTAATATAATTAATTCTTTTCTACGCCCGCAATTCTACGAGTAGGGCTTCTTGGTGCCGGAAATACGTGTTATCTGATAGTTTCCGATACGTTCTTCGCGTTCGCGTCGAAAAACGCGCGGGTAAAAATTTCGTCGAAAAACGTAAAAATCGCAATTTTTTCGAGATTTCTCGAAAATTTTTAATCGACGGAAACCCGCTCGGTTTGTCGTTTCTTGCATTGTTATTCTCTAAAAACTAGTTTCCCAGTTATTCCCGACCTGTTGCGTGCGCATCGGGCGATTTCGTTTTATCGAGATTATAATTTATTCGTTTCCACGCCCGTAATTCTTCGAGTGGGTGTTCGTGATGCCGGAAATACGTGTTTTCTAATCGTTTTCGTCTTGTTCTGAACGTTTGGGCGCAAAAGCTTGCGGTCAAAATTTTGCCAGAAAAACGAAGCCTTGTTCTAGTAAGGAATTTTTTCGATATTTGACAAAAAAGTTTAATCGCAGGAAAAGCGCTTAGATTGTCATTTCTTGCATTGTTCATCTCGAAAAACTACTTTTCGATTAATTCCGGAGCTGTTCTAGGCGTATTACCTGGCGACATTAAACCTACCCCACGCCCCACGTCCCTGCCCGTCGATTCCCACGGTCCCTGCCCTCCGATTCCCACTGTCCCTGCCCGCCGATTCCCACGGTCCCTGCCCCCCGATTCCCACGGTCCCTACCCACCGATTCCCACGGTCCCTGCCCAACGATTCCCACGGTCCCTGCCCGCCGATTCCCACGGTCCCTGCCCCCCGATTCCCACGGTCCCTGCCCCGATTCCCACGGTCCCTGCCCACCGATTCCCACGGTCCCTGCCCACCGATTCCCACGGTCCCTACCCACCGATTCCCACGGTCCCTGCCCACCGATTCCCACGGTCCCTGCCCCCGATTCCCACGGTCCCTGCCCCCGATTCCCACGGTCCCTGCCCACCGATTCCCACGGTCCCTGCCCCGATTCCCACGGTCCCTGCCCCGATTCCCACGGTCCCTGCCCCCGATTCCCAAGGTCCCTGCCCACCGATTCCCACGGTCCCTGCCCACCGATTCCCACGGTCCCTGCCCCCGATTCCCACGGTCCCTGCCCCCGATTCCCACGGTCCCTGCCCACCGATTCCCACGGTCCCTGCCCACCGATTCCCACGGTCCCTGCCCGCCGATTCCCACGGTCCCTGCCCCCGATTCCCACGGTCCCTGACCACCGATTCCCACGGTCCCTGCCCACCGATTCCCACGGTCCCTGCCCACCGATTCCCACGGTCCCTCCCCGATTCCCACGGTCCCTGCCCACCGATTCCCACGGTCCCTGCCCGCCGATTCCCACGGTCCCTGCCCCCGATTCCCACGGTCCCTGCCCACCGATTCCCACGGTCCCTGCCCGCCGATTCCCACGGTCCCTGCCCCCGATTCCCACGGTCCCTGACCACCGATTCCCACGGTCCCTGCCCACTGATTCCCACGGTCCCTGCCCTCCGATTCCCACTGTCCCTGCCCACCGATTCCCACGGTCCCTGCCCCCCGATTCCCACGGTCCCTGACCACCGATTCCCACGGTCCCTACCCACCAATTCCCACGGTCCCTGCCACCCGATTCCCACGGTCCCTGCCCACCGATTCCCACGGTCCCTGCCCTCCGATTCCCACTGTCCCTGCCCACCGATTCCCACGGTCCCTGCCCCCCGATTCCCACGGTCCCTGACCACCGATTCCCACGGTCCCTACCCACCAATTCCCACGGTCCCTGCCCCCCGATTCCCACGGTCCCTGCCCACCGATTCCCACGGTCCCTGCCCGCCGATTCCCACGGTCCCTGACCACCGATTCCCACGGTCCCTACCCACCAATTCCCACGGTCCCTGCCCCCCGATTCCCACGGTCCCTGCCCACCGATTCCCACGGTCCCTGCCCGCCGATTCCCACGGTCCCTTCCCACCGATTCCCACGGTCCCTGCCCACCGATTCCCACGGTCCCTGCCCGCTGATTCCCACGGTCCCTGCCCCCCGATTCCCACGGTCCCTGCCCACCGATTCCCACGGTCCCTGCCCGCCGATTCCCACGGTCCCTGCCCACCGATTCCCACGGTCCCTGACCACCGATTCCCACGGTCCCTACCCACCAATTCCCACGGTCCCTGCCCGCCGATTCCCACGGTCCCTGCCCACCGATTCCCACGGTCCCTGCCCCCCGATTCCCACGGTCCCTGCCCCCGATTCCCACGGTCCCTGCCCACCGATTCCCACGGTCCCTGCCCACCGATTCCCACGGTCCCTGCCCACCGATTCCCACGGTCCCTGCCCACCGATTCCCACGGTCCCTGCCCACCGATTCCCACGGTCCCTGCCCACCGATTCCCACGGTCCCTGCCCCCCGATTCCCACGGTCCCTGCCCACCGATTCCCACGGTCCCTGCCCACCGATTCCCACGGTCCCTGCCCACCGATTCCCACGGTCCCTGCCCCCGATTCCCACGGTCCCTGCCCACCGATTCCCACGGTCCCTGCCCACCGATTCCCACGGTCCCTGCCCCCGATTCCCACGGTCCCTGCCCACCGATTCCCACGGTCCCTGCCCGCCGATTCCCACGGTCCCTGCCCCCGATTCCCACGGTCCCTGCCCACCGATTCCCACGGTCCCTGCCCACCGATTCCCACGGTCCCTGCCCACCGATTCCCACGGTCCCTGCCCCCGATTCCCACGGTCCCTGCCCACCGATTCCCACGGTCCCTGCCCACCGATTCCCACGGTCCCTGCCCACCGATTCCCACGGTCCCTGCCCACCGATTCCCACGGTCCCTGCCCACCGATTCCCACGGTCCCTGCCCCCGATTCCCACGGTCCCTGCCCACCGATTCCCACGGTCCCTGCCCACCGATTCCCACGGTCCCTGCCACCCGATTCCCACGGTCCCTGCCCACCGATTCCCACGGTCCCTGCCCCCGATTCCCACGGTCCCTGCCCACCGATTCCCACGGTCCCTGCCCCCGATTCCCACGGTCCCTGCCCACCGATTCCCACGGTCCCTGCCCACCGATTCCCACGGTCCCTGCCCCCGATTCCCACGGTCCCTGCCCACCGATTCCCACGGTCCCTGCCCCCCGATTCCCACGGTCCCTGCCCACCGATTCCCACGGTCCCTAGCCCACCGATTCCCACGGTCCCTGCCCACCGATTCCCACGGTCCCTGCCCACCGATTCCCACGGTCCCTGCCCCCGATTCCCACGGTCCCTGCCCACCGATTCCCACGGTCCCTGCCCACCGATTCCCACGGTCCCTGCCCACCGATTCCCACGGTCCCTGCCCACCGATTCCCACGGTCCCTGCCCCCGATTCCCACGGTCCCTGCCCACCGATTCCCACGGTCCCTGCCCGCCGATTCCCACGGTCCCTGCCCACCGATTCCCACGGTCCCTGCCCACCGATTCCCACGGTCCCTGCCCCCGATTCCCACGGTCCCTGCCCCCGATTCCCACGGTCCCTGCCCCCGATTCCCACGGTCCCTGCCCACCGATTCCCACGGTCCCTGCCCCCGATTCCCACGGTCCCTGCCCCCGATTCCCACGGTCCCTGCCCACCGATTCCCACGGTCCCTGCCCACCGATTCCCACGGTCCCTGCCCCCGATTCCCACGGTCCCTGCCCACCGATTCCCACGGTCCCTGCCCACCGATTCCCACGGTCCCTGCCCGCCGATTCCCACGGTCCCTGCCCACCGATTCCCACGGTCCCTGCCCCCGATTCCCACGGTCCCTGCCCCCGATTCCCACGGTCCCTGCCCCCGATTCCCACGGTCCCTGCCCACCGATTCCCACGGTCCCTCCCCACCGATTCCCACGGTCCCTGCCCCCGATTCCCACGGTCCCTGCCCACCGATTCCCACGGTCCCTGCCCACCGATTCCCACGGTCCCTGCCCACCGATTCCCACGGTCCCTGCCCACCGATTCCCACGGTCCCTGCCCACCGATTCCCACGGTCCCTGCCCACCGATTCCCACGGTCCCTGCCCACCGATTCCCACGGTCCCTGCCCGCCGATTCCCACGGTCCCTGCCCACCGATTCCCACGGTCCCTGCCCACCGATTCCCACGGTCCCTGCCCCGATTCCCACGGTCCCTGCCCACCGATTCCCACGGTCCCTGCCCCCGATTCCCACGGTCCCTGCCCGATTCCCACGGTCCTGCCCACCGATTCCCACGGTCCCTGCCCGATTCCCACGGTCCCTGCCCACCGATTCCCACGGTCCCTGCCCACCGATTCCCACGGTCCCTGCCCTCCGATTCCCACGGTCCCTGCCCACCGATTCCCACGGTCCCTGCCCCCGATTCCCACGGTCCCTGACCACCGATTCCCACGGTCCCTACCCACCGATTCCCACGGTCCCTGCCCCCGATTCCCACGGTCCCTGCCCACCGATTCCCACGGTCCCTGCCCACCGATTCCCACGGTCCCTGCCCCCCGATTCCCACGGTCCCTGCCCACCGATTCCCACGGTCCCTCCCACCATTCCCACGGTCCCTGCCCCCCGATTCCCACGGTCCCTGCCCACCGATTCCCACGGTCCCTGCCCCCCGATTCCCACGGTCCCTGCCCACCGATTCCCACGGTCCCTGCCCCCGATTCCCACGGTCCCTGACCACCGATTCCCACGGTCCCTACCCACCAATTCCCACGGTCCCTGCCCCCGATTCCCACGGTCCCTGCCCACCGATTCCCACGGTCCCTGCCCACCGATTCCCACGGTCCCTGCCCACCGATTCCCACGGTCCCTGCCACCATTCCCACGGTCCCTGCCCCGATTCCCACGGTCCCTGCCCACCGATTCCCACGGTCCCTGCCCCCCGATTCCCACGGTCCCTGACCACCAATTCCCACGGTCCCTACCCACCAATTCCCACGGTCCCTGCCACCCCGATTCCCACGGTCCCTGCCCACCGATTCCCACGGTCCCTGCCCTCCGATTCCCACTGTCCCTGCCCACCGATTCCCACGGTCCCTGCCCCCCGATTCCCACGGTCCCTGACCACCGATTCCCACGGTCCCTACCCACCAATTCCCACGGTCCCTGCCCCCGATTCCCACGGTCCCTGCCCACCGATTCCCACGGTCCCTGCCCACCGATTCCCACGGTCCCTGCCCCCGATTCCCACGGTCCCTGCCCACCGATTCCCACGGTCCCTGCCCCCGATTCCCACGGTCCCTGCCCACCGATTCCCACGGTCCCTGCCCACCGATTCCCACGGTCCCTGCCCCCCGATTCCCACGGTCCCTGCCCACCGATTCCCACGGTCCCTGCCCACCGATTCCCACGGTCCCTGCCCCCGATTCCCACGGTCCCTGCCCACCGATTCCCACGGTCCCTGCCCCCGATTCCCACGGTCCCTGACCCACCAATTCCCACGGTCCCTGCCCCCGATTCCCACGGTCCCTGCCCCCGATTCCCACGGTCCCTGCCCACCGATTCCCACGGTCCCTGCCCCCGATTCCCACGGTCCCTGCCCACCGATTCCCACGGTCCCTGCCCCCGATTCCCACGGTCCCTGACCACCGATTCCCACGGTCCCTGCCCGCCGATTCCCACGGTCCCTGCCCACCGATTCCCACGGTCCCTGCCCCCGATTCCCACGGTCCCTGCCCCCGATTCCCACGGTCCCTGCCACCGATTCCCACGGTCCCTGCCCACCGATTCCCACGGTCCCTGCCCAGCCGATTCCCACGGTCCCTGCCCACCGATTCCCACGGTCCCTGCCCCCGATTCCCACGGTCCCTGCCCGCCGATTCCCACGGTCCCTGCCCACCGATTCCCACGGTCCCTGCCCGCCGATTCCCACGGTCCCTGCCCGCCGATTCCCACGGTCCCTGACCACCGATTCCCACGGTCCCTGACCACCGATTCCCACGGTCCCTGCCCACCGATTCCACGGTCCCTGCCCCGATTCCCACGGTCCCTGCCCCATTCCCACATGGTCCCTGCCCACGATTCCGCACGGTCCCTTGCCCGCGATTCCCACGGTACTGCCCACCGATTCCCACGGTCACCTGCCGCCGATTCCACGGTCCTTGACCCGACGAATTCCACGGTCCTGACCACGATTCCCACGGATCTTGACCGATTCACGGTCCCTGCCCCGATTACCCACGGTCCCTGCTACCGATTCCCACGGTCCCTGAAACATCCACATTTAGTCCCTGCGCCTGATTTCCCACGTCCCTGCACAGCATTCCCACGGTCCTCAGATTCCACGGTTCTGCGCATTCATAAGGTACTATGCCGGATTCAAGAGTCCATATTACCGATTCTTCACGTACCTAGTACACAATCAATTCCTACGGTTCCTGCACATGATATCACGAGTCCGAAAAATATTTCAACTGGTCAGCCATGATATCCCACGGTTCCAAAAATTCAGGTCCTGAATTCATTCACGGTCCCTACCCACGATTCCACTCTACCGACACGATTCCAGTATACCAATCGATTCCCAGGTCCCTGCAAAACGATTTGCATCGTGTATCTAGCAACACCGAATTTCCACGATCCATATGCACCTATTCATCTACACACCATTAACTAGGTACCCTGATAACAATGAATTCCTCATCGCGTCCCTGCAAACCGATTCCCAGCGGTAACCCAGTTTCCGATCCTGTCTCCTGAACAGATTGACCACGAATATGCCCGATTCACGTCCTGATTACGATTCATTTACCCTAACTCAATTCCATCGATCACTATATTCCTAGTCACTGCCAAATATCCACGGTCATGCTACCGATTCAATTAAATTCCAACATCTACATAATTACGTATGCCAATTGATTCCACGGTCCTCTACCGATAATTTCCCACTTCCTGCCCCATCAGGTTTAGCAATAATTCAGGTTACACAATTCACGAGTCCGAACATTGAATTTTAGAAGTCCATGTACAGGTCGATTTAACGTCCGCCTTCGATAAAATAAGGGCAACTGAATCTTAGCCCTGTTTTAGTCTGCCTATCCCAACGACTCTCTGTATCACACGACTTTTTCCAGATAGTACCAAAAATTCACAAGAAATCCTGCAGCTGAACAAAAGAAATAAACTGCTCCGATTTTATGTAGTACATGCACTCAAAATTCCATGGTCCAATTCACATATAAAGTCATGCCGTTGATTTAAGTTAATAGCCGATCAGAAATCAATTAGTTGGCCATCACTCCTTGCTACCATTCAGTCTTAGAAGCGATAAATCTTCGCGTATCATTTTCCTACACACAGCCGAACACTTAGACGCGCATGCTTCCCTTATATACATACCCGATCGCAGCTTTTGTATGAGAAGAATCGACGATTCAAAATGTTATTTTTGGCGATCGTAATGTATCAAAATTATATTGAGTGCTATTTACATTAATAATTCTGGAACATCCGTAACTTGAACTTGACGGCAAAATTTATCGTTTAGATTAGATTTATTTGATTCCAAGCTCACGAACAACACTACGATACTTTTTCGTGGGGAATTTCACGAATAAATTAAAGCACGCGTAAGCACGCCGACAAATTCAAAATTAAAGTCCAAACATTTTGTGCATAATCGTGACCATTGATAGGCCGCTCGTTCTACATTTATATTTACTTTATCAGATGTTTTTTTTTTGGTAAATGTGATGTGATTCAATACATTGTAATTCTTGAACGATGCATCGATTGATATTTCGAAAAATTCAGACCCTCTGAATAAGTCGATCAATTTCGTGTAATCGCTTACCACCAACATTTTTTGGTTGCCCTGCAACAATTTTTGTTTTATTTCAACAAACGAACGCCTATATTTTCATGTGTTGAAGTAAATTATCACATCCACTCATCACATCTTTCGTGATTTAAAACTGGAAAATTAAATGTAAGTAACCATCATCGATTAATAACATGTGCTTTAAATTTTAATGCGTAGACATTCGTCAAACGTTTACCTATTAAATTTTACATTTATAAACGTTACGTTACGTCAACGTCAAACTTTTTTTTAAGGTAAACGAAAATATTTTAATGGAAAAAAGGAACAAACCGTGTCGAACGCAAGAAAACGCGAAACGTCGCGTAAAAAAAACCTTCGACATTATCGAAAAAACCGTACGTTTTGAGGCCTAAACAGATTGTGAAACGAAAAAAACGCGTTAAACACCTTTTGCCGCGTCTTTCTTCAGCTGGTCATGGGCAGGTGACTCGCCATCGGAGCTTGGAGTTTCGGACGACCTTTTAAGCTTCTTATTTTCTACGCTCTCGTCGCTTTTATCTTTCTCAACTTTTCTTTTCTGAAAGCAAAGAAAAGTTGAGAAACATGAAAGCGACGAGAGCGTAGAAAATAAGAAGCTTAAAAGGTCGTCCAAAACTCCAAGCTCCGATGGCGAGTCACCTGCCCATGACCAGAAGAAAGACGCGGCAAAAGGTGGTAAGTTATCCTTAAACGACGTGAGTAATAATAATTATTAACGAAAGTGCAGATAACGAAAATAAAGAAAAACTTACGGAAATCGGTTGCGGGCAAAAGGACTGCCTTTGTCAGGGGGGCCAAGAGAAGAAAAGAAAACGCCGACGGACGGTTGCGGAAAGAAGAACTACCATTGCAAAAAATGCGTGCCAGAAAACTAAATCGCCTTAAGACTTTCGAGTTTAGTAATTTTAAATAATATATACATGTCGACGAATGTAAAAATTACTGTATTAAAGTACTACCTGGGTAGTATGTATTCAAACATAATTTGGTTTTTATATTAACATTTATTATTGTTCTACACATCAGTAGTGATGGTTTTATTTTCATTAAAATTCATTAGATTATACAAAATACTGATATTATTTAATAAATATTTAATCAATATCTACCGATAGATGAGATAACTCGTCGGACAAAGGAGGAAACTTGCCTCAAACTTGCCATTGCAATTTTATAAGCTTATTTATATGCAATTGTACGTGGAATGGGCGTCGTTTACAGTACCGTTTAGAAAGTACCAAGAGAACAACAGCTGGACACTTATCGTCCACGGAAAGTTTGCGCCTAGAGTCCTGATGACTTCGAACCTCGCGTCGCGTTCAGTCAATGGTTCTTACGTACCTGCTTATGTTCTTTTCATCAAGGAAGCCCGTTTCGCTAGAGAGTTTCACTGCTTAAAGCCGAAATAGTCATGTATGGGCCAAACCATTTTCTTCCACCGCACCCGACTGAAGCAGTGTATACTGTGCTTTTGTTAGATACACTTTCCGAATTATTGGAAGAAATTCCACTTTCTGTTCGTCGCCGCTGTGGTTGCAACATGGTGAGGCCCCAGCATGTTTTGCACATGGTGCTTGAGAAGTTCTTAATCAGACAATCTCTGAACGTCGGCTCTTGATGTTTTAATTACATAGTCCTGTTATATTAGGTTGGCAAGAAAAGAATGACCGGTTTTTGAACGCATGCACGAAAAACCTAACCTTGCACAGCTGTTTTTTTTGCGTAGGCACACCCGGTTGGTCACGTTTTGAAGCTAAAAGCCAGCTGCATCTGACTGTGTTATTCTAGAATTGATAAAAAATCACCATCATCTTCGACTGTCACTTCAAAAATGGAACTAACCCTACACGATTTTCGAGTGATTATGCATTATGATTATTGCAACAAGATAACAGCTGCAGAATGCCATCGTCGCATATGTGCCACTTACGGTGATGGCATTGTTGCAATAAAAACAATGGAAACTTGGTTTCGTAAGTTTAAGAATGGAGATATATGAGCATCTAAGACGAGCCCATCCCCGAGAGGCCTTTTGAGATTTTCGACAGTGATCTCTTGACGGTGATCGCCGTGGATCGATTTCTAACAACACGTGAACTTGGCGCAATGTTTGATTGTAGCCATACAACCATTCAAAACAGCTTAAGAGGGGGGTTCGATAAGCGAGAATCAATAGATGTCGCTATGGTAGATTCACTTCAGGAAACGATACTAAAAAACTATTAAATTTAATTGATAATAAATACTAATTCAATTACCTAGTTGCTCCCTATATTTTTATTCTAAAAAATTTAAAGGAACAGTTTTGCTAAGTTGTACGAATGCTTCCAAATACTTCAAATTATAAGATATTTAGCTGCTATATGACTAAAATATTATAAGGAGCAAGTAGAAGAAGGTTCAGTGAATGCGTACATGAAAGTACAGGGTGTAATTGTTGCTAGAATTCGTAAACCATTTTCCGAAAAATCGTCATTTTCAAGTATAAAGCTATCTTATTGATTCTTACCTACTTGATTTCGAAGAATTTGTCTAACAAAATTGTCCAACTATTATTGAATAGATGGTGCTGTAAAAATATTATAGTGGTATTTTTTTAAATTTTTTTATTTGATGAACAAACATCAAACTGCTAGGTGGCATATTTCGTTGTGAAATATTTATAGTCAACGTACCTATACCGGAAAATGAATTCGTAATTCTTATACATATAAACTAAAACCAAAATTGAACTCCTGTATTTTCTTACACTCTAAACAGTGAAATTCCAACCATTTCTACAAATGTGTACGTGATTTATAATATTGTATAAAAAGGTCTAATTTCAAAATTACAGTTAAAATTAAGTATGTATATACCGTCTTTCTCCGAATATAAAACATCCCCCGAAAATAAGCCCTGGCGTGATTTTCGGGACTTTTTGGAATATCAGCCCTTCCCCGAAAATAAGCCCAAGTTAAAATAATGTGAAAAATATAATTCGTTAAAAATGCTGTTGTAAACTGTTGAATTTAGTAGGTATCTCTAGCTGCCCTAATATTTCAAAGAATTGTTTGGAACAAAATATTCCGAGAAATTCCTTGTTTACCTCTACAGTTCGTTTCAAGCAATGCACAGACACGTGTCAAAATTAATTCCTGGAATTTATAAAGTAGAATTTCTTAAAAATACAATAAAGGCAGCAGTCTACATAGAGTGACGGTGCAGAGGTACAACGTTTGTGCATTTCAGTCTTGTAAGTCTGATTATTTTTTATTAAGTGAATAATTTTTAACCCCAGATAAAATGAGTACAAAAAGAAAGAGCTATTCCGTCGAGTACAAAAAGAAAGAGCTATTCCGTCGAGTACAAAAAGGGAATCGTGAAGGACTCCAGGGATGTAAATCTTGTAGCCTTCTGTAAAGAGAAGATGTTGGATCTCCGTATGGTTCGAAAATGGCGTGCAGACTACAATAACCTGTGTCAACTGGTGGACCAAGGAAATGAGAAAAAACGCAGGGTTGGATCAGGTCGGCAGCCGTTATTTTCTGAGTTGGAAGAATGCATCTGGGAATGGATTGCTGACAGGAGAGCAATGGCTTTGGTTGTGCGCAGGACTGATATTGAAAACTTTGCCCTTGAAATGGCAATTGAATTTGATATATCCACAGAAGAATTTAAAGCATCGTCACACTGGCTGGATAACTTCCTTCGACGACAAGAACTGTCTCTAAGGAGATCAACAACAATGTTTAAGCTGGAAGACAATGAAGTTGTTAAACGTGCACTTGCATTTAAGCTTTTTGTTGATGGCATCGACTTTTCGAAATACCAACTCTCCAACATGATTGCTATGGATGAGACCGCGGTATTTCTAGGCCAAGGAGCTCAAACGTCGGTTCACCACAAGGCTTCCTCGTCAATTTACGTTCCTTCTACCGGTTACGGTAGTGCACGTGTTACTTGTATTTTGGCGATTCGTCTAGATGGCAAGAAAGTATCACCATTTATCATCACTAAAGGTAAAAAAGACAAGTTGAACGCGTTTCAGGAATTTATGTTCTTGAAAGTGAAAAAGCCTGGTGCACCCAAGCAGTTATAAGAAAGTGGGTCAATTTTATGCTGCCACCACTGTTGAGGGGTCGAAATAGAGGTTTACTAGTTTGGGATTCAGTCAGTACTCACCGCGCTAAAGACATGAAAAACTTTCTTGCTGAGAGGAAGATTGATCAAATAATGATTCCGGCAGGAATGACTGGCTACCTCCAGACACTTGATATTGCAATAAACAAGCCATTCAAGGATCATTTGCGGTTGGAAATCAATGAATATATTGAAAACAGAATGGTGAGAAATCAACGAGGTAATTTTGTAAAGCCAGGCTTACAAGAAGTTGTGAATTGGGTAAAAAATTCATGGGACAAAATAACTGACAGTTGTGTTTCCAATGCACTACGAACAGGCTACTTAGACAAGAAGCATTCATTTAACGATAGCTATATTTCAAGACATGAGAGATTCGGACCAATGATTTTACAGGAAATGGATTTGGAGGAAAATCAGAACGGAATTCAAAATTTGATAATTTATGACGATGTTCCAGAAGAAGATGACATGACTATAATTGAATAAATTTACATTTCTGTATATAAATAAATATTAAACAAAAATATAAATCTACTTATTGTACTTGAAGCCCTCCCCCGAAAATAAGCCCTAGCACGTATTTTGGACCTAAAAAGAAAGTAAGTCTTATTTTCGGAAAAAGACGGTAGATACATTTGCCATACCTACATACCTACAGTTTTATTTATTTACAAGTTTTCATTCTATAAAAGATAGAATCTCATTCGGTTTCTTTTTCGATAGTAAGCATAATTATTTTGCATTTCGACGTGTTGTTGTTTATGATTTCTGTGAATTACCGAGAAATGCCGAGAATGCGGCGGACGTTTCCCATAAATAAGTAGATATGTATACATACGTTATTCGCGATAGGTCCCAACACGTCATCAATAAAACCTCGTATTTTTACAGTACTAATAGATTTTAGTCTATTTTGTGTAGATCATCGTAAATCATCGGTAGACATCGGAGTGCCACGTTCAAAACTTTAATCTGAATATTACAAATATACAAGTTAGTAACTTTTGTGCATGGCTGCGTGCATTAGAACCTATCGTGAATAACGTATAGCTACATGTATTTGAGAATGAAACTGTAACTATTCAAGTTTTAATGCAATTAATGGCATGCTATAATAATTATTATTCTGAAATATATACATAAGTAATTACATACGTGCATATATCAGTAATATTGGATTTTCTATTGTTACAATTTTTATTTTGTATTAATAATGGCACTTCTCGCACATATTACACAAAAAATAAATTTTAAAAATCAAGACTGATCAATCAATCCAATTGTGGACTTTCTTGAAGAGAAATATTTTGAATTTTCCGCTCCCATAATTTGGTAACTTTTCTGGTTGCAAGTTAAATAATTTTTTTAAACTTGTTAACTTGCATTTCATTATTTTTGTGTCTCTCATCAAAACGCCCATTCTTTATATTCTGTAACTTTATATCCTAGAATAAACAATTATAAACGCTAGCAAAGTTTACATCGTAAACATAATTAAATTAGATGCCAATGCATCAATGAAAAAGCGTACTCTGTAGAAACTATTTTAGTACGAGAAAACAGGAATTAACATTTAAATAGCTGATGCCGAAATCGTGCCATCTTACGATTAAACCGTTTGATATTAATTAAAATAATTAGAAAAATACTACTGTGGCGTTACTAGCGGAAACATGGTGGAAGCTGATTTTTCCAGCCCCCTCTTAAAGTGCATTAATCTAACTTTTAAGTACAATTAGATGGATGCCACATCAACTCAGCCCTCAATACAAGTTAGACTGTGTGTTCGTGCGTGTCAAGATTTTGTTCGTTTTTTGATTGAATGATGAAAAGTGGTGTTACTATGATAACGGGTTATTCTGAACCCGGTGTGTCAGTTGGCGATGTGGCAAAGAGGGGTCTCACCAACAAGAAGACTCTTCTTTGTATCTGATGGGATCGATGCGGTATCATCTACAAGCGCTATCTTAAGAGTGGATAGACGATCGATGGCGAGCTGTACTCCCAAATGCTGGTCGAAGTGCAAAAAAATCTGATGGAAAAACGTCGAATTGTCGCTGTGCGCAAGAATCCGCTATTTCACCAAGATAACGCGCGCCCACACACACTTGCGCCAGGACTCGTCAGCAGCTGCGTGATCTTGGCTGGGATTTGATGACCCATCCACCATATAACCCGGACATTGCCCCTTCAGATTACTATCTATTCAAACACCTGCAAGTTTATCTGAAGGACGCAATCTTCAATTCCGCAGAGGCAGCCCAAAAAGAGGTGGATGATTTTCTTGAGTCGCGATCACCAGAGTTTTGGGCCAAGGGGATCGACGACCTGCCAAAACTCAGGCAGAAGATCATAGAATTGAATGGCGAATACCATCTATCCCTAAATATTATTCCATTTTGTACACTTTTTTATACTCAAACAATAAAGAACAAAACCGGTCATTCTTTTTTTGCCAACCTAATATTTCCGTCAAGTTTCGCAGCAAGTGCGCCCCAAAATCGATAATCGAATATCTCTCCCCCTCCGCGCCCCCAAATTGAATTGTTTTTTATATACAAGACCGCCTCTTCGTTGCTTAAATTCACGATCAATGAACCACTAGAATACATTTATAAATGTTACACCCTTACATTAGTTTGTCCACTTGTTGCGTTACCGGCGGCAATAAAATTTTTATAGACGCTTACTGCCAAAACTTCATTCCAAATAAACGTTTTTAACATATCTCGAACCCGTGCCTTCGGGGGAATTCCCAAATTGTGATTTACTATACGTAACATGCCTAGCCGCGGCCGTTTCCGCTTACTACCTAATTAATAAAAGCCGAAGGGTCATTTATTTTATTTTCCTTTTCGCTAAATTACCGCATCTCACGTAACGGCAGTTATACTTAAGAGTAATTACTATATTTACCTTAAAATTAGAACAAATATAGTTAAATAAAAATTCACAAAATATTTGGCATTACACGATTACTTTAAAATCTATCGAACTGACTCGGCTATGCGTTTCTGCCTTGAACGATTGGACATCCTGCAATCAAATTAACTTTACACATCTCCTTCTTTCGCTAATAAACTAAAGAGCAAGGGAAACTTACTGCAAACCGCACAACGACTCTCGTCGGTACCATCTCCGCATCCGTCTCTTCCCGAGCAAGCGATGGCACTGGATCTGCACCTTCCGTTTCCGCACCTTAAAGGACAATAATCGGAAAATCGCCGCCTAACGCGTCCCTTGCAAACGTGCGGCGGTTCGTCGCTGCCGTCACTGCAAGTAATTATAGCATTGCAAAATTCATATTCTGGAACACATTTACCGTCTCTGCAACGGAATGTGTTCGGCGGACATCCGCGTCTACCGGCAACGTGACAGTCGGCCTCGTCTTCTCCCGCGGGACAGTCTTTGACGCCGTCACATCGACTGGCCTTAGACACGCATTGCCCGGAAGCTTTGCACTTGAACGCTTCAATTGGACATTTTGACGGAGAACACTCTTCGTCCGAACCGTCGCTGCAGTCTTGACGTCCGTCGCAGACGAAGAACCAACTTATGCACATGCCGGTGCTGCGACACTATAAACCCTTTGATTATTTAGGGCGTAAACCGAATCGTATTGGTTTCACCTGAAACGTTCCGGGAAGACAACCACGATTTCTTGCCGAACATCCAGACGTGCCGTTCGATTTGACCAGGCAATCGCAAATGCCGGAAATGCATCTGGACGCCGGATCGGACTCTCTGCACTGGAGGTCGGTCACGCACGGTAGCCCCAAACTGACGGCCACGAATCCGTCGTCGGTGCGAGTCCGGGGCGAACTCGGCGTCGCCACGGTTGCTAAAAATATGTTCTTAACTTGAATTCGCGTAATAGTCCAAGAGCTGGTGAACATTTTCACATCCGAGTTTGTACCTCTTGAAATTTTGTAGGAAGGTAGTTTTTTTAAGTCTGGTTAAGAAATTAACAGTCTGGCTAAGCAACCCCGGTCTCGAACTATCCCACAATCGTTTAAAATTGCAAAAAAGGAATGTGAAATTGTAAGGAAAATTGTGGTGGGATTTCTATCTCATGAAATTTTATAGAAAAGTAGTCTTTTTTTAAGTCTTCTTGAGGAATGAACCACCTGATTAGGTAAATACGTCCGCGAACTACCCCTAATCGTTTAAAATTAAAATATATTCGAAGTTTTCATTTGTACCTCTTGAAATTTTGTAAGAATGTAGCTCTTGTACGTCTGGCTAAGAAAAGCACAGTCTGGTTAAGCAACTCCGGTCGCGAACTACCTCTTAGTCGTTTAAAATTGCAAAAAATGGGTGTGAAATTCTAATTTCTATCTCTTGAAATTTCGTAGAAAGGTAGATTTTTTTAAGTCTGGAAAAGAAATAAACCACCTGATTAGGTAACTGATTAGGTAAATAATGCATTAATTGCAATTAGGGGTAGTTCGCGGACGTAGTTACCTAATCAGGTGGTTTATTTCTCTTCGAGACTTAAACAAAAACTTACTTTTCTATAAAATTTCAAGAGATAGAAATTAGAATTTCACACCCCTTTTTACAACTTTAAACGACTAAGGGGTAGTTCGCGACCGCAGTTGCTTAACCAGACTGTGCATTCCTTAGCCAGACTTGCAAAAGCTACATTCCCACAAAATTTCAAGAGGTACAAATGAAAATTTCGAATATATTTTAATTTTAAACGATTAGGGGTAGTTCGCGGACGTATTTACCTAATCAGGTGGTTCATTCCTCAAGAAGACTTACAAAAAGACTACTTTTCTATAAAATTTCATGAGATAGAAATCCCACTACAATTCTCCTTACAATTTCACATTCCTTTTTTGCAATTTTAAACGATTGTGGGATAGTTCGAGACCGGGGTTGCTTAGCCAGACTGTCAATTCCTTAGCCACACTTAAAAAAACTACCTTCCTTCAAAATTACAAGAGGTACAAACGACAATGTTTCACCTCTTTTTTTTGCAATTTTAAACGATTGTGGGGTAGTTCGAGACCGGAGTTGCTTAAAATGGTGGTCCATTCCCTAGCTTAAAAAAACTACCTTCCTACAAAATTTCAAGAGGTATAAACTCGGATGTGAAAATGTTCACCAGCTCTTGGACTATAAGAAAAAGCAAGAGAGTTACCGGAAGCCGTAACGGCCTGTCGCGTTCAAAGGTATAAACGCGCCGGTCGTGGGTTTCTCCGTGGTCGGCCGTTTTTTAATATCGAATTCGATGGCCGTCTTTTCCTTGTATTTTTTCGTCGCTAACGGGGTGGAAGTTGTCGGCTTGTCGTCGTCGGCTGTTGTAGCGTCTTGAAGTTCCGTCGATACGTGGCCGTGCGATATGGAGTTTGACATGATGTCTTTTATGGAGGTCGTTGCCGACGTCGTGAGAGATTCGTCTTGGGGAAGAATGTTGGGGGAGTAAGTGTATTGGAAGGCCGATCGCACGCACGAGTCGCCGACTTGTCGCAACGGGGTGTTGCATTGACAGCGTCCGAAGAGATTCGGAATTAGAAAATCGCAGTGACTGTCTGTCGTCCATAGACGACAGTGGGCATTGCTGTAGCATACGTTTCCAGGACGAGCGGCTAAAACGGTAGAGAAAATGACGTCGACTCAATGTGGCTTGGTTAATTTGTGACAAAGGAATCAATTAAAAAAAAACAACGAATAGGTTAATTAACCGGAAACGACGATAGTAGATAGGCGCGACGATTAAAAGTAATACCATAAACCGCAAGAACGCTCATTACGTTGCTGCGCTTTCCGTGCTCATAATGAATGTGGGATCGGTACAGTTACCGAAGAACATTAGTTTGCATAATAATAGTTACAACGCATTGTTCCCCTTAAAGGCGCAAAGGCTCCTGCACGAAGTGCTTTTATGACAAATGTTCCTTCAATAACCGACTTTATTGCACGTTCGAGATATTATCCTTTAAACAGTGACGACGGTCGTGTCGTAACAAATCGGTCGTAAATTAAAATATCCAATATCTCGGAACGTGTATTGCCTGCCGAAAATGTCTTTGCACCAATTTACTTCAACTTTTACCATTTTTCGTCGTCCTTTCGCCGTGATTTACAAAAAAAAATTACCTAAATTATCGAGCGGTGAAGTTGTAAAAAGGGTAAACGGATACAAGCGTCTCGGGAGTTGTTGGGAAAAATAAATTTAACGAGTTCGAGAGTTGGTAAAAATTTAATATAAACCGTATGCGAGGGCTGTCTTAATAAAAATCTAGGTGAATTATCAAAATTGGAGACGTTGTATTACGATGACGAGCAATCAGAAAGAAATAGATCGGGCGAAGATCACAAATCATCGTTGTAGAACGTTATGCAGACAAACTGTCTCAAATAAAACTCGAATAATCGAGGTGCGTGAAGTTGGCACGTCATTAAAAGCACAAACGAAAAAGATTGTGCCAATCGTTTGTGTTTTGTTTGGGCACGATATAAAAATTTTGCACGACACGCCGTTTTCGAGTTATTCAAAAATCAAAATAAAAAGTCATTTGAAAGCACAAACAAAAACAATTGTAGCAATCGTTAGTGCTTTGTTTGTGAACGTTTGTGCACGATACAAAATTTTTTGCATGACACGTCGTTTTCGAGTTATTTTAAAATCAAAATAAAAAATCATTTGGAAGCACAATCGAAAACAATTGTGGCAATCGTTAGTGTTTCGTTTGTGCATAATATAAAATTTTTGCACGACACACCGTTTTCGAGTTATTCAAAAATCAAAATGAAAAATCATTTGAAAACACAAACGAAAACAATTGTGAAATCGTTAGTGGTTTGCTTATGAACGTTTCTGAACATTGTAAAATTTTATTCAAGTTTTCAAAAATTAAAACCTGATGCTTAACACGTTGTCGTTGAAGATACATACAATCAAAAACAATATTACAGCATACATTAGTAGGTATCTAAATACTTCTTGGAATATTTGTAACTATCGGGAATTTTATAATCAGCACGTCAAAAAATATTAATTATTTATACAAGGTCGTTTAAGTTATGTAAACGTACTCTTCTACTGAAAGTAGTTGATTTTCGTACAAGTAAAAGAATGCAGATCATATCATATCTATATTTTTAAAACTTGTATGTAGGTATACCTACTGTCTTTTTGAAAGGAGATCCTATTTTGAATAGTAACATTATCTTTAAATTTTAAATAATCAGGAAAGAAACTGGAAATTTTAAAAACAATATAAAGTAAGATAGTTCAGGACTATCTGGATTAAGTTAAAAATAACGTACAACGATTAATAATTTCTAATAATTTAAAAACACTTATATTTACCATATAACTTAGGTACAAAAATTTATTAATATTAATGATAAGATTAAATCTAAATATAAGTTACTGACGATAAGATGCACTGTTCTACTTCATCCTAGTCTGAGAAGATTTCTAATTAGGTAGTACCTATAATCAAAGGTAGTACACATACCTATAGTCTCGACATCATACTGATTATTATATTTACTATGTTCAAATCTACTTTTAATAATAAAATACAAAAACAATGGAATAACTACCTACAACATAATCAAATAACTAACAAATAAAAAAATATATTTAACGTAAAAGCCATGCATTTATTATATGCACAAGTAGATTAACTTAATATTTACTTACAAACTAATAAAATTTAAAAAATTAAATTTAAATCGACGTTATAATATAATTTTGTTTATTTATTATCAATAGAACTTGAAGTTTGTTTCAAAATCGTTAATTTGCGAACGTCCGAATGTTTAATAATTAGAATTTTAGAATTTGACAGTTAGAAATTCTAAAATTCTGATTTTGAAGCATGTACAGACAGTTCGCAAACTGGTTTGTGTGTATTGGAAAAACCTGTATTTACTCAAATAAAAGTGATAAGGGCGATCTTTCATTCATAATTTATCTGACAATTTACCATAAAACGTTTGTTAACAATTTTTTCATGGTAAACGTATCTGTCTAGTAGTTGATTTTCGTACAAGTAAAGAATCAGATCATATCATATCTAATTTTTAAAACTTGATGTAGGTATACATACTGTCTTATTTTGAAAGGATCCTATTTTGAATAGTAACCATTATCTTTAAATTTAAATAATCAGGATAAGAAACTGGAAATTTTTAAAAACAATATAAAGTAAGATAGTTAGGACTATCTGATTTTAAATACTAATCTGTACAACGATTAATAATTTCTAATAATTTAAAAACACTTATATTTACCATATAATTAGGATCATAAAACTTATTATATTAATGATAAGACCTTAAATCTAAATATAAGTTCTGACGTAAGATGACTGTTCTACTTTCTAGTCTGAGAAATTTCTAATTAGGTATCCTTAATTAAATGTACACATACCTATAGTCTCACATATACTGATTATTAATTTACTATGTTCAAATATTAATAATAAAAGTACAAACAAGGAATACATATTGAAGGTTAGTAAGATTTGTCGTAAATGGCGCGATAGGTATGTGCAAGTTATAACACGCTGGTAGGTCCAAAACGTTGATTTTCTGCTTTTAAATTTTGAAAATTGCTGTACCAGTACGATTTTTCTTAAAATTTATCTACCATCATGTAGAGCAAAACTTAAAATATATATCCTAAAAATTTCATACAAATTAGTTCATTAATAAAGGCGCAAAATTTAAAATAGTTTTGCAGCTTTGTATATTTCCCCTTATTAAGCAATGAACAGAATAGTTACTTTGATTTTATTCCCGTATTTTATTTACACTGTACATAAATTACATAAAATACCACAAATATCTATGGCAAAAATGAAATAATAATTCACCGTATTTCTATATCAAGGAACTTTCCATTACCGCAAAGGAACACATACAGACGAAATAAAAATATACGATTTTCATAGGTAGATGTATCTTTCATAAACTTGCTTATCAGTATCAGAAATATCAAATAGAATTTTTAAAGATTTATACAATTGTAATCTATATCTAAGAAAGTTGAATGTGCACTGCTTAAGTAGATTTGTTAATTTTTAATTTCTAAAGTTTTAAAAAATGGTAATAGTCGGTACGGCCATACTACTCCGTACCACCTAAATAAACGGCCTACCATGCTAAAATTCTTCAATGATTACAAATATTAACAAAATACAAAATTGCAATATTGTTTTTGATTGTACATACTTCCGACGACGACGTGCTAAGCTCAGGTTTTAATTTTGTATAACTCGAAAACGGCGTGTCGTGCAAAATTTTTATATCGTGCACAAACGAAAAAAATTGTGCCAATCGTGCCAAAATGACATGCCAACTTCACACACCTGAATAATCGAGACTCGAGAAATTTAACAAAAAAAAACAAACAAACAAACACCCGGGACGATCAGACTGCAATTTGACTGCCCTGCAGACGTTCTAGTATTATCAGTTCCAAAATTAAACATTTTAAAGAGGATAGCACGAAACGGAGGCGTCATTTCACATCGACCGACTGTACACACATTTCGCTCATTATTCAGACTAGAAAAGAATTAACTAATGTCCTCGAACTGCTACGTCCTTTTCCATCGAAACTCGTATATACACAATTAGGTGCACGACGCTCATTTAGAAATTTGCTTAATTTCTTTCGAGACGAATTGCAAAAATTTAAGATAATAAATTAAACAGTTCAATTATACCCGTTTGGGAAAAGTGGAAACGACCTTCTCATTTTGTAAGGAAATGAAAAATAAGAACAGCAATTACGCTAACTACCCCCGCGATTTATACACGACAAATAAAAAGAAAAAAACAACTCCAGAGTTAAATGGCCCCATTAAAGCCGTCGCGAAACGCGGAGTACCTTAAAAATAAATTACTCATTTAATTTTTAAACAAACAAATACCCAACTGCTCGACGTCTCTGTAACTCCGCGTTAATGAAACTTCGCGAACTACTATAATTTCCGATAATTACACGTCAGATGCAATTCGCATCAACCCCCCTTCCCTTCAGCCCCTCAGTTTTCCTATCCTCGCCGTTGTCAGATGTAAAGCGAACCCGCGTGGACTTCCGACAAAAACTCGAAAAAAAAGAAAATTAAATACGACAGCGTCCCGTTAATGTTCGGGTCGAAAACGTCGAAACCGTCACCTGCGAGGTTGACGTCCTGGACGCTCCACGCGCGGCACATACAAATGCGGATGCAAATTGATTCTGCGAAATATAAATTCCACGTGACGCGCATTCCGAGTCGACGGGGGCAATCAATGAAACTTGCAGAAAAAAAACTTACGGCCGAGACAGGTATGCTTGCGGAATTGTAAGAAGCCGTCGACGCAACGACACGCTCCGTCCAAGCAGCTGCTGTTCGCCACCCTCATCGCGCACTGCTCGTGCACGCTGCAATCGTATCCCAGAAGAATCGCTGTAAAAATAAAATTTGTTCCATTATCGTATAACTAGGTTATCGTGGGGGCCCCCTTTTATATGGCACGCCGCTGGCTGGCTGGCTGGATGGTTGGGCCTCCATAAATCACCCTCGAAAGGGAAATGCGATGTCTTTGGTGGACAGAAACTTAAATCAATTTCCAATTATATGCGGATTTAGGAACGTTCGAGTTTTCCTTCGTAAAGCTGCGGCGTACGAGGTGGAGGTGCGTTCGGAATATTATTTAATTGTAAATTGGATGCGTAATTTGGATTTTATTAAGTGACATACTGACGAGCAATATTGCAAAATTGCAAAATGCACCTTTTGTTATTCAAAATTTTTATATACCTAACAATGTATGAAACTTGAAAAATATACAGTGTGTTGTAACGAAAATTTTTCGTCGAGTTTCGAAATCGAATGGTTTTTTTTACGAAAACGTCGAGACACGTTGATTTTTATAACGACAGAGGCAGAGCCCATTGTTATAAATTCGCACACTTTGGACTTACCCCTTTCTTTTATAACGAAAGGGTGACGAGTAATCACAGTCACATACAACGTTTTAAAGAACTGTCAATTTTCTTTACGACGGCGCCGTGCTTATTTGAATTTTGACCAACAGATTTTAAGGGGATAGTAGACGCTCGAAAATGAATACTTATATATCGTTATTACCTTTATCGTTTCTTGGCGTTGTAAATGATGTATTTTTTATAATTATTTGATATTCTGTAATAAAAATTTATTGATCTTGTACGACAACAAAGATAAGTTTTTAGATATTTTCGCAAAATCTATGGGGGATTTGCAACATATTTTATATTTATAGAATCTGTATTGGTTTATCTAAGTGATAATATCAATAAAAATTGAGACTTCCCTTTAGTAATCTCACAATTTCAATTTTTATAGACGTTTTATGGTTACTTACGACGTGAGATCATAAAACGTCTATAAAAATTAAAATTGTGAGATTACTAAAGGGAAGTTTTAATTTTTATCGATATTATCACCTAGATAAACCAATACAGATTCTATAAATATAAAAGTACGTTACAAATTCCTTATAAATTTCGAGAAAATATCTAAAAACTTATCCTTGTGATCGTACAAGATCAATAAATTTTTATTACAGAATATCAAATAATTATAAAAAATACATCATTTACAACGTCAAGAAACTTTTCAAAATTATTACCAACGATATATAAGTATTCATTTTCGAGCGTCTCCTGGCGTTGGAGATGCAGATTTTCAGCGTTTCCATGTCACATCGCCCTTCGAAAGATTGCCCAAACTGGATAAATTTCTAACTCGCGTTGCTCACAAAATCGGCGCGTCTCGAAGTTAAAAAAAAATCATATTAGATTTCGAAAAAGTTCGACATTTTTATATTTTTATTATAAAATGGAATCGTGAGTGTGTCTCGGGCGTCTCGCCCCCCGTTTATCAGTGTCTGGGAAATGCCAAAAAGGGCGAGACAACTGGATGAAAAGCATTCAACGATTATTCTTCTTTTTTGTCTCCATACACGTTTCGGATGTAATTCCGTTACGATACTGCGATTTTTATGTGTTCTACTTTATTAGCTCTTTTCCCTCGATCTTCCTGTGCTTCTTCTGTCTCTTGGAACGTATCTAGGTATACGTATAGATACTTTTTGGGAGTTTTTTCATTCCATCGATTGTTTTTCGTCTTTTATTTGTCGAGGTCAAAGTCCAACATTTCCTGCCATATCTGAATACCGAGCGCTGGTACTATTTTATAAAATTTCAATTTCGTCACACTTTTAGTGTACTTTTAAGAACACCATTCCACGATTCCATTTTATAATATGTAAAAGTATAAATGATCTAATGTTGTGTTACAAATGAACGATAAACGTTATAAACGAGTCACATTGGCCCTTTCATAACTTGCAACTTACACGGCAAACACAGCGTGTTGTTAATTTTAGCGAAATAAGATTGGCACGAACAATGTTGCTGCAGACAGTGCGATCCCAGTACGTGTTCCCTGCAATCCCAGTCGTTGCTGCATTCGTCCCCCAATTCCACGCCAAGCGAGTTGTGGATAAATAAACATATCTGTAATATTTCACGTATACGTTATATCGATTTTGCCGTCGTTATTTTGTAGGATTGCTATTAGGTTCGAGTTTGTTTCCTCGACGAGCTTTCAAATCAAAAATAAATAATTTAAACGTTAATAGTGCTCCCGGCAATCGAACGAGGGTTGCAGATTTATGCGTGATTTAAATTTTAATTTACTGCGGGCGCTTTGATGCGCACGAGAATATCACACATGATGTATGGCCGTTATTACCTCAAATAAAACGGAAAATGTGCCGTAAAACGCAGGAAAACCGTTAAAGAAAACGCTCGAAAAACATTAATAATTACCGTTTGTTGGACGCGATCTATATTTTACATATTATTATTTATCGCACAAGGGCGCGTTCAAAGGAGTAAGACGTGATGTCTGCTTGCTTTAAATTGCCCTTAAAAAAGTGAACGATGAATATGTAATGAATAAACGTAAAACCACTAAATCCGTAATGTATACATATTTATAAAATAACAAAAACATTTATGGTCTTGATACGAATCTGGGCACGTATCTGGGCCTCAACAACAATGCCGATTGACTTAACTAGATAACTAGCCGAGAACGCGCGTCGTTACTTCTCTCTCGTTGCACTATTGGTTGCATACGCGCGCACGTTGCCTACGACATTAAATGAGTCCCTCGCTGTACGGCGTCTTTATGCTACTACATCAACGAACGTTACAATTTAAACAATTGCGTTATCGTTCGTTTGTTAGCTCAATTTTAACGATAACAATGAACGTAACGGCGTGTCGACGTCATTGTTCGGTTACAAAAGAAATTTCGACGTCCTCCGATCGCAATATTAAATTTTTTTTACGTCGCTCAGTTCGGGTTTTAATATTTCAGTAAAAGCTTTTAGTTCGACGTTGCGCCATACAATCCGTAACCACAGCAGCCTCGATATCTTGCGGGATTTCGTGGCCCGTTTCGAATAATACAGTTTATTTTTTACGAGCGCCGTTGATAACGCAATGTGGCTTAAACGTAAAGTTTTGCGACCCTTATCTCGGTCATTTGCGGAATGCTTGTTGCTACTTTTCGCCGATAACGCTCCGAAAGTTGGAAAGCCGCGGCATTTCGCCGACTACGGCAAATCGAAGAATTAGTAGATTTTTTACCATCACGACCAACGATCTCGATGTCTATATTACACGTGACGATGGGGTTCTTTGAGTTCGAGATAAAACAATATCGCACGGGTGGGAGGGTGAGGGAATTTAATCATAAAAGCATCCGACACGAATCTTCCAACTTTCTCGTCGTTAAAAAAAACTAGATAATGACGAGCCTGGATATTGTCGCATGACGGTAGCGGGTGCGAAAATAATTGAACGCGACTTTTATATTTTCTCACGAAGTCGAGGTGCTTACGGCTTATTGAAACCCACAGTGGCACCAAACGTGGAATATATAAAATATTTTATATATCAGTATACCCTGCGCGAATAAATTTAAATGCCGTTATTCGACAAATACGGAAATTCAAGTGTAACGCGTAAGTAAATATATATATAAATTAACCGACGCGGTGGCGTATCTATAGGTATTTTTTGTCACGATCGCGATTGCCGCTTCTTTTTTCAGTTACCTTAATCTCTTTTCGACATTCTGCGATACCTCGAATTCTTGGGAGGGACTCGAAAAACAAAACCGTGACGTGACGTGAACGGGAAATTGCGCCTTCACGGAGAAGCACAACTAAATTAAGCGAAGAGATTAGATTATAATAGGAGTAAAGCTTCCGTACCGAACGCCATGAATCAAAAGGAAAAAAGAGCTTAACGGGGAAGGCATAAAAGGAATACGTAAATGATGTTTACAATATCGCGACGATGAAAGCTATTGTGGGGAACATTTCGTCGTACACGAAACGGCATAAACCTCGCTTAAACTTTTTTCGAAACTTGTCGACTGAAGTTTTGCGAAGAAATCTTTTACGACCGCGTATTCATTCGTTGGGCGAGATTTTAGAAACGTCGTAAAGCTCTCGGGCGTACGGTACAGTTCACCGCGACGACGACTGCTTCGAATATATGTTACTGTAACGTCCTACATGCGAAGCAATTACACAATAGCGTTTGCAGACAACATGGAAATTTATCCAGCAAGTCAGGTTTCGAGATAGTTGCATATTTTAATGTGTGTTATTTGGTTGCGATAGTGAATTAACAACCTACACGAACAGGTTTTCGATATGAGTAATTAAGCGTGTACACTTCAGGTTGTTGTTTTGAAAATCTACACGACGTGTTCGTCAATAATTCGCCCGTAATTTATCTTGAAATTTAGTAGCGACAACACTTTTTTAATACCTTTAGTGTACAACGAACCAGGGAATTTCTACATATCTATGTAAATAGTCATATTTACAATCGACGATTAAAGGAAACGTAAAGTACGAAAAAAAAACCACTCAAGTCGCATTAATAAAGCTACTCGACAAATTATTTAAATATCGTTAATTAGTCATTCAGCAGTATATTTAAATGGTCTTGGCGTAAACGTTCCTACTTCGTAACGAAACCGGTCGTGCGTGCTAAAAGTTTTAAACTTTAAAAAGATGTTGTGTGTGTGTGTGTGTGTGTGTGTATAATCACGGAGAGGTTTCGTCAAAAGTTTACTTTTTATAAATATTTTCAACTTGCTTAAGTACGAAAAGCTCTTAAAAAAAAACCTCTCGTTTTTTAGGTGCAATATTTGTGTCGATTTAATCGCAATTTTCCCAAATCGTTTTTATTTTTCTAACGGTAAAAGATGGGGTCGTGCGGATGACTTCGAAATTCGAATCCGGAGGGTCCTCAATCTAACAGCCCCCGCTAAAAATAAAACGATTTTCTCCCCGACTTTGTCCCGATTTCCCCGACTAAAACGGTTTCTTTTCCCTAACTTTCAAAATAATAAAAACAGTAATTTCTTAACGTTACACTTATCAAGATACAATTAAAAAAACCCTTGGATACCAAATTTACTGTACTATTTCGTAAATTCGACATAAGCACTTAGTAGGAAGTGGAGGCGTGTCCCCCATAAATTCGGGCTATGCGGGCCATCGTGAGGAAAAGTCGCCAAAACTGAGCGTTCCAACTGAATTTCCTTTTTCGGTTCGTTTTACGACAAAAATACTCACGCGATAAAATAAACTAGGAAAGATTTCCTACAATTCACGTTCCCGTCATTTTTCTGTAAAGTCGATATTTTCGCCGTGGCAACTTCATAAAGTTTACTCTGCCACAGCTAATTTCACGTTAATTAATTACACTTTAGCTTCCGATACAAAATTGTTAAACCCATCTAACGCGTACACTTTCAATTAAGGAGTGCAGAAAAATTCCTCCACGAACAGGAGTTAGGAAGCCATAAAGTTCGCCGCCACCGCTTATTCTGGATTTTTTTATTGCCGTCTGGAAGATACGCTAAAGGTTTCTAACTTAAAAAATATGTATAAAACAAAAATCGAACTAGTGGTTTATCGGTAAAAGTTTAAATGGTGGCGGTCAACTTTATACGGGCTTCATAACTCCTGTTCTCGATGGAATTTTTCCTGTGCATTTTGAAGAATGAGCCGCAAAAGAGATTCTGACGAAAAAACTCATTTTTGGAATCTTTTCCTCACGATGGCGGCTAAAGCGCAGCCTGGATTATTGACATTTTTGACATGTTAGTCAGAAATGCCCACTACTACGTAATTAGTTAGGTCGATTGAGTTTTTTTATTCCTAAAATGCTTGGACCGATATGAGCATATTAAAAAAATCGTGCAATCAAAATTTTATAAATTTTATTCGACCTCGATTTTCTAAGAAAATTCATTACAATTCCTTGATTTTCCCCGACCGAAATAAAAATTTATCAATTTCCCGGACATTTCCCGTTTTTCCTTGTTTTACAGAATAGTAGGCACATCGTAGAATGATGCTTTTATTCATTATATTCATTATTTCTATGTAAGTACTTATACGTTAAAAATAATTTTATAAAACTAGTTGCATGGACTGTTTAATTTTCAATATCCACTGAAAATGTTCGTATTAATGAATCGCGTCTTAAAATTTGAATGATCATTTCCTACATCATATCGATAAAATGAAGATGACTCGGCACCACCGCATATTTTAAACTTACAATTAAAAAGAGGCGTTTCTGCACGCACGACGGAACATTCAAAATTTTCATGGCCCTCTGAAAACTGATCTCTCAAAAACCGAACATAAATAAACATTTATAGACATTAAACGCCCCTTTCCCTGTTTACAAATTAGTTTCGGATCTGACGATCTGCGATAAAGTTTGTTTTTTGTTTAACGGGTTTTTAGAAAACAATTTTACTTTAAAAATTATATCGATCTCGTTCGGAATTCGAACGGATTTTAAAGGATAATTGGTTTTTAATCCATTTTTAATTGCAATATATCCACTAACTGCCTCCAAAAATTTGAAATAATGAAAATAATTTTACAAAATTAAAACGCAAGTACCGGGGAAACGATTATTTTAAAAGTTTATTATTAAAAAACACCTTTTGTTACAGGTATATTTTAAGAGAATAAATTTTCGATTTAAATTGCGTCATAAAATATAATTTTTGACGAACAAAAAAATACTTTTAAGAATAAAATTAGAAAATGGAAATTATTGTGATTACGATGCAACCGATTCGCCTGTTTTACGGCCCCTTATCTACTCGCGGCCCTCGACAGATATTTTATGCAATAATATAAAACGATCAAAATAATAAATATACCAAGCATACCGATATATACAAAAAAAAATACCTATTATAAAAATTATTTGATCGATTAACCTAACCGTTTAATATCTACATTTTTGTTTAAATAAAAATTGTTTGATCGCGAATACCTATCTGTAAAACAGTCTGTGCCGCGCGGGAATTTCACGTTAATTACCTATAGTTTTTAAAATTGGAGGGAGTCGTCTTGATAAAATTAAAACATTCTCCACGACAATTTGTTTCGCCGAAAATTGACGGAATCTCAATCTAAGGCGATGACTTAAGCAAAATTTGCGACATTTAAATCATAAAGGCGTAGGATATTTGACGTTTAAAATAATAAGTAGATACTTTTTTTTACAATTTTCTAATTCGATACCGTAAAAAAACGGAATGCGCGTCCAATTAACATAAACAATAAATAATCGGTCGTTTGATTTACAATCTGCAAAAGCGAACAAACGAAGTAGGTGTTTGTTACCTACCCATACGTGGATATAAATAATAGAAGTGCGGCCGTACAAAAAATTTCGCGTCAAGAAGACAAATTGATTTTATAACGGTTTTCCCGCTTGTTTTATTTTTCAAAATTTAATTCCGCATATTTCACTTTCTCGACAACGCACGAATAACTGTAAACTAAAAGTTGTTTGCGAAAAAAAATAAACAACAAATTTACATTCAAAAACAATTCCATAAATAACGTGAGCCAGGCAAATTTTTAACGGGCGTCATTAATAATAATTATAATTTTACGATTTTATCCCGACAGATATTTAATTAATCGCCACCGTATAAATTAATATTATATAAAGCATCTTACCAGCGCGCAACAACATACAATTAGGCGTGTGTCACTCATATTCGGCCCTTCGCTCGATCGGTTTCGATTCAAATTATTTTTATATTCAAAACACAAAAAACCATTCGACTCTCGCGGGTCACATCGGAATCAACGCAAAAAAAAACGATACCAAATGATCGTAAAAAATCCAATTTACAACTTCTAAAAAGGCGCTCGTTTATGACGGAACTTCCAGTTGTTTACAAGACTGGAAGGCTTGCGTACGAAGAATGACTTCTGATATTACAGAACACCCATCCGGCAGCTCGTAGACCCCCCAAAGCTCTCAATAAAGGCAAGTTCCCTCGTACAGTTTTGTATTGCTCTTTATTCCTCGTTCGTATTGGTCGGAAGGGTGCCCGCTTTTCTAATATCAATTGCAGGAGCTGATCGATCGACCGATATCTCGATATAAATTATGCACGATAAACTACACCAAATACATTCCTACTGGAATTCGAGAACCCGTTGGGTTTATGCTGTTTGTCGAAACTGAGATTGCATCGGTAAAAAAATCGAGTGTTACCGAGATCATTGACTTTCCTAACGAACGGATTAAATTACGACGGTGAGGTTATTACGCCATTTACATTTTTTCCAAAGCGCATAAACGTTACATATGAATAAATCGCACGAATCGCAATTACGATATCACCACCGCGCGTTCACGCTATTTCATTGTTATATTAAAACCATTTCCGAAACGAGTGCAGATTATTATTGGGCATAACTTGGGGTTTCTTTTTTTATTGAAGTTCGCGAATAAATGTTTGGGAACTACCGTTTAAAATGAGGAGCGGCACGTGGTGAATGAAAGGACCATACGTTTCGTCCACTATTGCAAGTGACATCTTCAGGATCCTTACCTACAATAGTGAGACAGAGAGAGAAATATTGACTCTAATTTGATTATTAGCTTAAATTACAACAGAGACTCACATCAGAAAAGTAAATCAATTAATTAGACGTATTGCTACGTACAGGAGACCAAAAATAAAAATACGAGAAAATTAAAAAAAAAAAAAGATCAGAGAGACAGTGAAAAATTATGAAGGATGTGAAAATTGAGAAAAGTGGCAAAGGGGTGAAGATGAAATGAAGATTGGAAGTGTTGAAAGAAAAGAACAATAAAAAGGGTGAGAACTATTGAATAATTATAAATAAAGCAAGACTGTTAATGTGTAGGAGGAATTGAAATAAGAATAGATAAAATTGTTAGAATAGATAAGATAGTTTTAAAATAAATAATTAATAACTTAGAATTAGTTTAAAAATAAGTGTAGATAATATAATATAATTAAAATAATAATAATAATATTAAAATAAACAAAGTGGGGCTGTATCGTAGCATAGCAAATAAAAAAATGGCGCCCAACGTGAAAGGCTGGAGATTATAAAAAAATAAAATAATAAAAATCAACATGGAAACTCGAAGCAAGATGCGGAAAATAGACACGGGAAAATCACAGGAAGAAGAAAAAGCTAATCAATCAATAGGCATATTGACACAGTTAAAAGCAATATTAGAACAAAATAGGGAACAAGAAAAAGAAGAAGACAGAAAATTTAGGGACGAACAAAAAGAGGAAATGCACGAAAACTTTAGTAGAATGGAGAGCATCATTAGAATATATATATAGAAGTAACTGAGAAACGAGCAATAGAATTACAAAAATACACGAGGGAAGAGCATGATAAAAATAAAGGGGAGATAAGAAATTTAAAAAAAGGACAAGAAATAAAAGTAAGTGAAGTTAGACAGGAACAAACAGAAGAGATGAAAAAAATAAATGAGAATATAGATATAACTGACAGTAATATGGAAGAAAAATTATTATTATGCAACAATGAAAATAATATGCAGTATAGAAACGATGAAGATATTGAATTAATTAATAAAGAACCAAGAATTGCCAAGAATTATGTTCATAAATTAAAAATTATTAACAATGAAACATCTAAATATAAAATAGATCTTATACCATATGCGGATAGAGTGAAAATAAAACGGAAAATTGATAGAAGGCTAATAAATAAAATAATTGAAAATAGGAATAGGTATCATCAGAATAAAGCAAAGAAAGATTATAATAGAAACAAGAATTACAGGAATTATATGGAGAAAGAAAACCGAAAAATTAAAAAGAAGGTTAAATTAAGAGAAAATCAAAAGGTAAGATTTAAAAAAAAAGATTTAATTTAAAATTTAATAAAATTATAAATTTAAGTTAATTAAATGGGGGGGGGGGATAAATGCTATGATACGGGAGACCAACAATAAAAATACGAGAAAATTAAAAAAAGATCGGAGAGATAGTGAAAAATTATGAAGGGTGTGAAAATTGAGAAATGTCAAAATAATAAAAATTTAGGGGATAAATAAAAATTGTAAGGAAGAAATTAAGAGGGAGTAAAAGTGTAAAAGACTGTAAATAAAAGTGGCAAAGGAGTGAAGGAAGTTGGTGGGAGCGTGGATGGAAATGAAGATTGCAAGTGTTGAAAGAAAAGAACAATAAAAAGGGTAAGAACTATTGAATAAACAAAGCAAGACTGGTATGTGTAGGAGGAACTAACATAGAAATAGTATAAAATTAAGAGTAGATACGATAGTTTAAAATAAATAATTAATAACTTAGAATTATTTAAAAAAATAAGTGTAGATAATATAATATAATTAAAATAATAATAATAATATTTAAATAATCAAAGTGGGGATGTGGCAGTATGTATAGTAAGACCCTTAACATTCGCGGCTTTGACATCCACGAATTTACTTTCACGAGAAATGTAGACGCTTTTTAACATCCGCGAACTTAACATTCCCCGATTCAAGGCGGTCAAGTAATGACAAAAATTAAATAACTGTAACAAATATTTAATGTAGACTTCTTGTGACGCGTTCGGCGCAAAAATTTTAATATGATGGACTGCGTAATTGATAATAGGTAAAGCTATAAAGGAAATTAAAAAGTTCACGTTAAAAGCATGTTTTATCAGAAGAGGTCCAACGTATTGTGATAAAATGATAAGCGAAGACGCATCGAAGCTCAACAAACAAAAATATCTTTAATAAATAATGTATCTAGACGTAAGTGCAATATAAAAAATAAATAAATAGGCACTTACTAAATATTTGAATAAGTATTGTAGGTGTACGTTCAGGTATAAGAATTTATTTAAATACCTGCACGATAACTGTCCGGAAAAAATTCAAATTCAATTGAAATTATTTGATTGTTAACGACAAATGTTTTTTTTTACATTCTTATAAAACGCCCTCGAGAATATTTTTCCAGTATAATTTTTCGAGCAATTTGGGAAATGCGGTTTTGGGACATATAATTATAACCCATGAAAATTCGTTGCCGCGGCCTGCGCGCGGACGGATCTTTATCGCTATACAAGGCGTTCCTAAAATTGGGGGTCAAAGCTCGAGGGCACGTAGAGCAAGTCACACGTTTTTTTTTGAAGGGAGATACAGCCCCTTCAAATGTGGGTTTGCACAAAGCAACTTTCGTCGTTTCGTCAGATATTAAATAAAAACGTTTCTAAAACGAACATTCGAAAGGACCCTATCTCCCTTAGGGGGCGTTTTAGCAAAAAAAAACACACACGAGAAGGTTTTCGTCACGGTTCGACTCGTAGCTCTACGTGCCCTCAATCTTCGACCGCCTATTTTAGGAACACCTTGTATAGATGGATTTTCAAAGGTCACAAGTTCGTGAGATGACCGAACCGATGATAATAATCATCGTAAGTAGTTGACGCTTTCGTCGACTGCCCGTATAATCCAAAAAAAAAAACAACGGAAGAACCTACTTGATAACAGACCCCAGTCGGTGAATGCGCGCCGCGTAAAAACAATTTTCTTTTATTAAGTCCCATCTTAAATTCACACGAACGCGGCACGCTTTATCTTGAAAACAATTCTCGATAAGAGGCACGACTCCTAAACGGAACACGTAGTCATCGTATAATATGTTAACTTTTATTATAATGGTTTCTGGTTTATTGAGATTCGGGATGTTTTCCGGTGCCGAGGGAACACGCGCGCTAACCAACTCGGCAAAATAAAAATTAACGCTTCGGCGCGTATACAAAATCGTGATCTATCGTGCAACTTTACTTAATCACCATATAGCGTCCGTGATCATTATTTATGATTTTGGGTTTGCTACCGCTTATATTAAAATTTCGATATCGACCCGCGTCCGGGGCACGTCGCCTGTGCAAAATTAGTTTATCCCGGCATCAAATCGCATTAAACACAAATTTTCGGTCTCCCCCTCAACTTTTATGAATAAACAAACAAAAATTATTTGGATAGTACGTTTCGAGTTTCGGATACGCCGTTTCGAATTCATAGCGGCGAACGCTCGCGGAATCCCTACGGGGAAAATGTGGGTTATTTTTTTAATATTGATGCACGATATATTGTAAAGTTTCGACGTATGATTTATGGCCGTAGAGGGAAATCTTATTTTTCCATTGCTATGGAAAACTACTAGACCTAGATTTTTGATGGACACGAAGAGCCAACGTTTTTCGGTGCGCGCGGAGTCTAGAATTTCGTTTTTTCGATGTTTCTGCGTTTTATATTAAACATGTGGTTTTGCGAAGCAACAACCGAGAAATTACAATTGTCTGTAGGTGTAATTCCTTGCACGCAATTCTGGAGTGTGAAAACGTGTAATTTGTTGGGTGAGAAGTGAGAAAAGTTCGCTCGATTTTCTCATGCACTACAGTTTCGCAAATTTGAACTTTGTCGTTTTGGAAATCGCTGGGGTTTCACTCTTGCGCGATTTTCAATATTGTTCGTTCGTTCGTAATATTTTCGTCAACGTAAATAAACGCGTCATTGTTTGTACGTAGGTACAATCGGATCTAATAAAACTGACCCTCGCCCGAGTTGTGACAAGAAAACGTCACACGGCTTATTGTTAGCTTAAATCAAACAATTATTTGCCGGATACCTACATAATATATCTACAAATACAACAAGAGTTTTCTTTTAAATGATTGATTTATTTACGATCTACCCTCGGGCGCACTTTGGCGTACCTGCTCAAAACTTATTTATTTACCCGCATAGTTCGAAAATGACGCAGAACACCGCAGCAACGCATATTGTTACTTTCATTTTTTTTCTTTCAGATTTTTTAAATAGTTATTTAACTCGTAATTTAACACGTAATATAAGAATTTTCCATTTTAGCTTAGGCATTGATTATTTTGAAAGAACTACTTTCCTTAATTCTGTAAAACCTGAAATTATTTAAGTACCGACAAGAAGATTATACCTATTCAAATTCAAATTTAAGAAATTTACTGATGAGTAATTGCCTCTTGTGGCCTATTATACAATAAGTAAGTAAGCGTACTCTATTTAGTGCATTTGTCACCAAATTCAGTAGTTCGATTCAATCAAATAATATTTTTTAATATGTTTTTAAACAAAAACAAATACATAACTTTTTAAAGCGATTTTAAAATTTCCATGCAATTTTATTGTTTCTACTATTAGAACATTCACAACACTAAAGCTTATTAACTTGCTCGTTTAAATACGCGGTTCGTTGATTTAGTTAAAGCATATGGTTGATTTAAGGCAGGGACATTTCGATTGTATCTGATTGTACCTATATAATATCTACATAAAATAAAATAAACGGTACTCGTCAAAATTCGACTTTAGTTCAACTCACAGTCAAATAATAATAAATTGACGAGTAATACGAAACGGTCCCCATATTATTTACCTACTTCATTAATTTAAATCGATTCCCGTTGATCTAGACGCGCTCGCGAAAACAAAAGCACAAGCAATCGAAGTTAATTTTAACATATCTACATGGCGTCTCAAAATAAAACTGTTTTCGACTAAGATAAATTTTGACTTTTTTCACAAAGGCCTGTTCGATTAAAGTTTTTCCTTCGAGAAAAATTCTCGAGTAGGTATTTCCCGTAAAATTAACCACTATACCTATTAGGATTTTCTATTTAATCAAAATGAATGCGACGATTTTGGACGGTTCCATCCATAACAGGACGTGGGTACTTTATTAATACAATTAAAAAATAAGAGTCGTATTTGGAAAAGATAAAGAAATGCGAATTCCAAAACGTGCTTATCTTATTTCCCTCGCGGCGTGACGCGAAGTTTAATTAATTAGGTCAGGCTACAAATGAAAATGATTAAGCATTTCCAATATTATACACTCTTACTTAAAAAAAAAATGATTAAAAAGCCAATTAATTCTCAACATTTGTTCAACTAATTTTGTCGTTATTAAAATTAGATAAATTATGTAATCTAATTTATATACGGGATGTGTTATTTATCGCGTTGAACATAGTAAAACGGTAATTAATACGGGTATAAATACCTATGTGATTTCATAAGCGTTCAAAATTTCCTCAATTAAAGTGCGGATTCGAAGCAGTTTCCGTTTCGAACTGATGGCCAATTCAGTTTTTATGATTATAACTAACAATAAAACGAAATCAATAATAGCTATCAGCTTGTTCCAAAATAACTGAAATTCGCGATTGTAACCCTAAAAATAAATATATACCAAGGCGCAGAGGTTTGTATAATTACGATATAATCTGTTTATAAAGTAAACTAGCCCTCTGTTAATTTTTGAACGACTCGATATTTGTTTGTGTCAATTTAAAATCGCGTTCAAGCCCATTTAAAAAAAGTTTTATAAATACACTAAGGGATCGGCCGAAGGCACATCACTTGCGACGCTTATTTTTTTTTAATTCTACATTATCGATTAATTACACAGTTTTAAATAATAGGTATATTAGCTAAGAATGTTAAGCAAATTTATTTAAAAATCTAAATATAAATTAGACAAAAAAAAACGATATGTAAAAAATTCCCACCTGGCTGGACTTTTGTATATCGCTAGATATTACCATTTTAAACAATATCCCAAAAGTCCCCATCGATACCATGTGTGCAAAATTTTTTACAGGATCTAAAAGGGGGCGACCTGCAATATCTGCAAATATCTCGCAGAATATTGATTTTAGAACAAGAATAAAAAGAATGCCACGAAAAAACTGTTTTTTTTAAGTAAAGAGGTGGCAAAATAAAAAGTTAATCGTTCAAATTTTGCCTCGTCGTCAGCCTAAATTATTTAAAAATTGTTGCGACAATCAAAAATTTGAATTTCGTTTTTTATCCGTAAACGAATGCATTGAAAAAGTAAAATCTCCCAAAAGAAAAGAAAATAAAAAATTTAAAATCCCGAAATATTTTTTTAATGCTTACGTAAAATGCAGACTAACACTGCCGCCGCTGCGACTGCCAATTGTCTGCAACAGACTATGAGAAAAAATTAGAAACTTCTAAATTTTTCTTTTTATTTTACTACCTTTTTCTCGTCATCGTTTGTTTTCACTCTATCGGAAATTACCAGCGTAGATTTATCCGTTGACTGCGAACTTGTATTATTACATACCTATACCTACGTAAGTTGAAATTTTGTTCGCGAAATTGAACCGTTAAATGTTTGAGAGGAGCCCTAACCAAGACCCTAACCGAGTCCCTATCCAAGAGCCTAACCAAGCTCGATTTTCAGAGAATTTGTGTTAGAGCTTAAAGGTCCGTGTATTTACATTAGGCGAGTTAGTCGACAAAGGAAGATTCCACCTTTCCTCGTCGTATTAATACTTTTTATTTGTAATCCTTTTAGAGTACACAACACACAACACTCGCGCACTCACACGCAAAAAAGACCTTATAAATCGAACGAGTACTCCTCGTACACACGAACAATTCGACGCCGTAATTTAAAATTCGAACTACTGAAACAATCACTACTTACAAGCTCTGTACTATTAACGCGAAAGATCTGAAATGATTTTGTCAGAATTCTATATATGAATGCATCGGATACTAGGAAATCCCACTTTTATTTTAAAAACATTCAGTTGTTTGTTCGCATACCGATAAGGTATGAAAGTAGGCGGTGTACATGTTTTATTAGTTGCTTTGTATTTTATCGGCCACATAAAAATGCGATTAAACTTTTATCTGGTTTATGGTTTGTAATGGGGAAATTTTCAATGTCTAAGGGCACACGAACAGTTTTTAAATTAAAAATAGAATAAATTTATAATTCTGTGGTGCAAAGGCAGTAGATAGTGATTATTCAAATAATTTTAAACTGGTATTTGGTCTTTTGTACTTTTTATTTGGATGCCGAAATTTTTATAAAGGAGGTGATACGAATTTTTTTTGTTTTTTTTTGGGCGGTACGCGTACCTAGGGGAGTACCTCGAAGATGATGTGGAAAACTCCCCCAACAATTTAATGTTTGTTGTAGGCACATTGGGCGAATTTTCATAGAAAATTTATGTAGGTGCTTAATCGTGAAGTAGATATATTACCCGTAATTCTGACTTAATTGCGTATCAATTAGTGGATGGTCGACACATCTCGCACACTCAATTTCATTTTAGTTGTTTTCTAATAATAGTCTCAGTATTATAGGTATTTTTTTTATATAAAAACGCAAAATTTAACATTTTTGACAGACTGTATGTATAATGAATTTATTAATCGACAATTCCCTAAATTTTCGAAAACCATAATTTAATTTCAAAATTACCACAAGTAGGTAGTTGGCGCAGATGTTTCAAAAATTTGTTTTTGTAGTCGAATAAGACAAAATGCAAGTTACTACTTATAAGAAAACCTATGTGAATCAACTTCAACGACAATTAAACCATGACCTTATGTTTGCCTGTAACAACGTGAAAAAATAACGCCTAAATCATGTACTCATTAAAATATACTGTTATGGAACTCAAATTAAAATCTCTTCTCGTATAAGTAGATAAGTAAAATAATTTTCTACATAAATCAACTTAATAATAACAAGTGCGCCTTTAAACATTTGTGGGACAATAGTTCACGTTATAGAGTTAACCGCCTCATCTATTGTTTAATGAAATTAAAATAGAAACACCACTTATGCTGCCTAGTAAATGGGCACCGTTTAGTACTGTTCATAAACTAGCAAGTGAGAAGCTTCTCAGCATTGTTTAAAACTTCACTTGAAACGGAACGAGTACGACCGTTATATATCGTGAATATAAACGATATTTAAAAAATTCATTTGTAAATCACGGCACGACAACTAGAAGTGCTATTTAAAAACACGCACGATTACCTACAACTCAAAAAATTCTGGTTGCAGTCTTTAAAAAAAATTCGTCACCCACCGAAAATGAATGGTTCGTGAACAATAATTTAAAAATTATTCGAACGGCCCCCGTATCTACTATACACGTAACGCTTTCACAACAAGGGGGGAATTTTTTAACTTTTACGACTTCAACTCAATTTATCACCGTAATTTTCGAACAAATCTCAACCAGTAAATTCTAATGCCTATTCTTCAGATACTTAGTTGAAATAAGTCCCGTATCGTATCCGACATTATTGCGAAAGTTTTTAAAAAAGTTGCTTTAGAAGAGAAAAAGTTCGGTTAGATCGATAAGCGTGCGAATTCTTTGCCCCATTCAAAGTCCGACGATAATTAAGGGATCGCGCGAATAATTATACGGGGACGTTTTTGTTCCGCTTTGGCAAAATGCGACTTCGATTTTTTTCGTTTTTTTCGTTTTAAAAGAACTTTTAATGACGAAACTTTTCGACAAACAAACGCGTTCGCGCGATTTTCCATCGATATTAGCTGATTATATCTTGAAAATGTATTCCGATTAAAGAGCATAACCCACCACTAGTATATTTAATTTTCAGAAATATGTAAGGTAAATATCTACCTACATATTTCAAGACATGCGGAATAGTCGAATAAATATATCTACATAGGTAACGAGTAAACGTTTTACTACTGACACTTCCGTTTTTACCGGAAGACAACTTTTTTTGCTAGACACTGTAACTAGTTTTCGTAATCTCTGTATTGAAACCGTACATAAAAATTCATGTTATTTAAATTATTCCGATCCTTTAAAATTCATAATCTTGATTTTTACAGGGTGTAACTAAAATAAGTCTAAACTTCTTAATGGGGGTAAATGTAATGATTTAAAACATATTTTCCTTATCAACAGATGGTCGCTTATTGATAGTTTCCAAGAAAATTATATTTCAAATTTTAAATACGGTCCTGTCCTTGCTCAATATTAATTAAATTCATAATGCTGAAGAAGCAAGTAAAGTGCACAAATTACTCATTTTCAAGGTAAAACGAACATCGATATAGTTTATGAGTAAGCAAAATTGAACAGAAATCCGATTTTAACTGTTATGATTAGTGTATCGACAATATGACATAAACACGTTTAATTTATATTATTCTAGGGTAGGTTAGTGCAAATTTAAGTTTGAATAACAACACCAAGTTAAAAAACGAAGGATCTATGTATATCTACTTATAAAAAATAAAGTATACAATCATGTCTTCCTGTGTTTCATCATTGAGAATTTTTTTTCTCTTGCAAAACGTATGCGAAAACGACGTCATAACAATGGGTTTTTATAAAAATCTATTTGTTACGACGTCATTTTCGCATACGTTTTGTAAGCGAACGATTCGAGAATAGGTCCGCAGATGGGTTGTTTTGGAATATAAAAGAAAAATTTAGAAAAAAATCAAGGCACTTTACTTCCAAGAACGTCAAACACTGAACTGTTACCCACGAAGCAACGAATAGATGATCATAAATTTCCCAAAAAGGTGATAAGTGGGATATGGATGGATGGAAAGTGGGATATAATAATAGTTGGGATAATAAATTATTAGGACAACTGCCCCAGATAGTCTGCATTTTACGACAGGCAGGGGATTGCCTTGGCTTATTCTTTAACCGAACCCAGACGGCCAATCTTCTTCTATACATATATATTTTTAATCAAATTGTACCTATTAATGTTACTATTTCAGTTAATTTATGAGATAATGCCTATCTTTTTTTCTTGTGAAAACACACACTATTATCGAGTATTTACATACACATAAATAGAGTTTCGCTTAAAACGTTTCAAAGAAGTAATTTATTATAAAATATACTGTATATTAATATATACAGTATGTTTTAAAAGAATTAACAATCCTCTAGAAATTTTAAATTTAGTCCAAATTAATAAGAGCTCAATTCTACTAGAACATTTCCACATTAAATGTTAAGTATTTTACAAATATCCGGCAGAAATTAAAAAAAAAAATCAAATGTTGACACCTAGGGACTTATTAATCGTAATTGGTGACTTGCTAAACGCCATTGCTATTAAATAACAATTGTATAGATCCATGCTCTTTAAATTAAAAATACTGCATTTATTAAACTCAGAAAAATCTCCACGCAATTAGTTACAATGGCCTCGTTAATGTCGGCTAGGGCTCTAACTACGGGTAAGCGTAATTTTAAATTTCGACAATTTTTGAGGTTATGGCCGTTTATTTGCAGCACTCGCTAGAACGGCTAAACAAATGTTATTCAGTTTCGAACTAAAAAACTTCCACAATCATATGCGAGTCATTCATTGTATGACCTTAAACAATGCTAACAAGCGTTTTTATGCTACCGAAAAAAAAGTTTACGATAGAACGAAGCCCCATTGCAACGTAGGTACGATCGGACACGTAGATCACGGCAAAACTACGCTCACGGCGGCGATCACAAAAGTTTTATCCGATAAAAAGCTGGCGAAGGCTAAACAGTATGCGGATATCGACAATGCGCCCGAGGAGAAGGCTAGAGGGATTACGATTAATGTTGCACACGTCGAGTATCAAACCGAAGAAAGACATTACGGTCACACGGATTGCCCCGGTCATGCCGATTACATAAAGAACATGATCACGGGAGCCGCTCAAATGGACGGGGCTATATTGGTTGTTGCTGCAACAGACGGTGTCATGCCACAAACAAGGGAGCATTTGTTATTAGCTAAACAAATTGGCGTGAGTCACATTGTTATTTATATAAATAAAGTAGACGCTGCCGATAACGAGATGGTCGAATTAGTCGAAATGGAAATTAGAGAATTAATGGGCGAAATGGGATTCGATGGAGATAATGTGCCGGTAGTTACGGGCTCTGCATTATATGCCCTCGAAGGGAAAGATCCAGAAATAGGTGAGGTTTGTTACAGTGATTTTGACTGCATCTTAACTGGTTTCTTCTGATTAGGAGCGAATTCCATACTGAAGCTGCTTGGCGAGGTGGATAAATACATTCCTACTCCGGTACGGGAGTTGGACAAGCCGTTTTTATTGCCCGTCGAACACGTGTATTCCATTCCCGGTCGAGGTACGGTGGTGACCGGTCGATTAGAGCGGGGGATTGTTAAAAAGGGTTCGGATTGCGAATTTGTGGGTTACAGCAAGACTTTCAAGAGCACCATATCCGGCATCGAGATGTTCCATCAAATTTTGGAGGAAGCCCAGGCCGGAGATCAATTGGGAGCGCTTATAAGGGGCGTGAAAAGGGACGAAGTTAGAAGGGGTCGGTGTTTCGCTTGATTGAAAGTGGCGCAAATTTTTTTACGATGTAATTGTAGGAATGGTGATGTGCAAACCGGGCTCCGTAAAAAGTAACGATAACATCGAGGCGCAAGTTTATATACTTAGCAAGGAGGAAGGTGGTCGAATCAAACCGTTAACGTCGTTTATGCAGTTGCAGATGTTCTGCAGAACTTGGGATTGCTCTTGTCAAGTGATCGTGTCCGATAAAGAAATGGTTATGCCCGGAGAAGATTCAAAGTAAGTTTTTTTTGTTTTGGTTCGTGTCGATCGACGGATCAACTGAATGTTGCAGGTTGATTTTAAAAATGATTCGGCCCATGGTTTTGGAACAAGGACAACGGTTTACGCTAAGAGACGGCCACGTCACCTTGGGCACTGGAGTCGTTATTAAAATTTTACCGAAACTTACTGAAGCCGAGCGATCGACCATCACAGAAGGGAAGAAAGCCAGAGAGAAACGGTTGGCCACCGACGCGAAATAGATTTTTTTAGGGTATTGTTTAATCTTATAGAATGTAAACTATAACTTTGTATGTTAAAATAGGCTTTTTTCGGAAATACAAATACTTTTTATGTTAGATGTGTGAACTATTTTTCAAATATCTACTACTTATTTTTTTAAATTAATATTTTTAATGGAGCAACTTCATAAAATTTCAAGTAATATTCTTGAAAATTTGAGTAATGCTCGATGCAGTTGACGCGACACTTTAAAAAGGATTGCATTATGCATATAAAATCCGTTTTATAGTGATATGACATCGATTAATAATAAGTACCTGCTTTGCCTAGTGCTTCATTTTAAAATGCTCGTATACGTGTAATCAAGTACATTCAAAACATGTGATGCAACAAACCACCAATAATAATTGAAAATAAAAACCAATACTTAAAACATCGTCCAATTATCGATTATGAATTAACTATTTAACAGAAAAATCATAAATCGACATTCTGTTGAATATATCCAATAAAACAAAGAAGAAAATGTTAGAAAAACTGAAGTCATTGAAAACTGGAAAATTGGCATTTTAATGATTATTATGTAAGTAAATTGTCGCAATGCAAAATTGCAAAAAGAAATTACTCGTGAACTTTGTTTTAACAAAAAATATAAAATTGGATCAAATTAAACCAAACAATAGAAAAAATATGTCAGAAGTTAGAAATATAAAATCTACCCAAACTAATGCAACAAATAATATTACATCGAACGATTAAACAAACGTTTATTAATGACGTAGTTAGCAAATACAAATAAAATACTAAATCATAAAATTAACTTAGTTGAAATGTAAACTCGATATTTAAGCAAAATTAATGTTTATTATTTAAACGTTAATCATCTAGATTTAGGATACAGTAATAGTTGTTACTGAACAAATTCCACCCGACATACAACTATAAAAATATCCAACAGTCTCTCTTTGGGGATGTTTTCATTGTTTTAAAAATTTCGGACCAATTCACCATAAACACGCGCTCTTCTAATTATGGCATACATCAGAACCAGTCCTTTATAAGACATATATATCAAAATTCGAAGAGGACACATTTATTGTAAGTTTTCTTTTTCGAATAAAAACAGCTGCGGCATTTTTATAAGCGTACGGTCGAGAAAACCTCGTCCAATAACAATTATTACTAGGGTAATTAATTTAATTTACAAGTTACAAGTCTTCGTCGTCTTCGGGTAATGCGATTTCTTGCGCCTCCTTGAGATCCTTTTCGATTTGTTGTTGCCAGTTAGGATCCATTTGGACTTCGGGCGGCACCAGCGCCGGCGTTGCAACAAACTCTAAGTTAGGATCGCCGATTAGTTTGCGTGCGAGCCATAAAAATGGTTTTTCGAAATTATAATTACTTTTAGCGGAAACGTCGTAGTACTACAACAGAACGTTCGGTTAGAATTCGACGTACATATCAAAAAACCAAGACAATATAGATGTATATACAACTTACTTGCAAATTCTTTTTTCTGTGAAAAACGATGCTCTTCGCTTTAACTTTTCTATCTTTAATGTCTACCTTGTTACCGCACAAAACTATCGGGATATTTTCGCAGACTCTGACAAGATCTCGATGCCAGTTTGGTACATTTTTGTAGGTCACACGAGAGGTTACGTCGAACATGATTATAGCACATTGACCTTGGATGTAATATCCATCTCGTAGGCCTCCGAATTTCTCTTGGCCCGCCGTGTCCCATACATTGAAACGGATGGCGCCTCGGTTAGTGTGGAATACTAACGGGTGTACTTCGACTCCAAGTGTGGCTACATATTTTTTTTCGAATTCGCCTGTCAAGTGGCGTTTCACGAATGTGGTCTTGCCGGTACCGCCGTCTCCAACCAAAACGCATTTGAACGTGGGCATATCTGGTTCTTGGGCCATTATTAATTAATTAATTTTAACCTAGAAAATAAAAATTAATCACTTTCGACTACGGATTTTTTAATAAACACGAAATTTTAGAATGACAAGCCATTTGAAACGTGGAAATTTTGCAGTTTTACTGTTGCACGTTTACCACGTTTTATACAAACTTTTAATTTTTAGGCGGACTGACGCTATCAAAACGTATCATAGGATTTTGATATCGGATTGCCGACTTCGTTAATATTTTATATGGTTATTATTCGTAATTTGTTAAAAATAATGGTACGCAATTAAACAGAAACATAAACGATTCTTACCTTTTAAACGAAATCACTCTAGAAAAATTGATGGATGGCGAATTGTTGGATGACTCTTGAAACGCTGTCTAGTCGTTAGGGTTCACAATGGCGTTCCTTCGTGCCAAAGGCAATGACTCACACGCAAAACTTAACGTGTCCGTTCGTTAATTTTTCGGGGATTTTATGATTTCCATGGAAAGATTTATTAGAAAAACGACTAAAAAAAACGCAACGATCGAAATGCGAGCTTCGGTATTTTCGTAAAAAAATGTTAAAGTTGAAATTTAGCTGTGACGTCATAAAGGACGTTGACGTAATTGACGTTTGCGCACAAAACAAACGGCACTGCAGAAGCACCAGTCACTGGGATGTATCGATTTTCGCGATCTTAGTATACGTTCCTTAGTTTTAGTGTCGTTTCATGTAAAGAGTTTTGAATGGGATTTTCACTTAAATCAAAAATTAGTTGTGGTGTGTGATTAAGAGTCGTTGAAATATGACAAAGGATAGATTGGCGGCCCTTGTTGCGGTAGGCATTTGTTTTTCCATTGCCCTCACCAAGATTTCTAAACTCGATAGGATTTTGTAGTGGAATAGTTTGTAAATTTTGTGATGTTTTTGGTTGATTGCGGGGTCGGCGGGGATCTCGAGTCTAAAATTTCGAATTTCGTTTGACAAGTGCGTTTTTGACAACTACGGCCCAATTATGTGGGTGACTTTTTTGAAATTATGCAAAGATTAGGTTAGGTAGATTTAATAAATGTCACCGATTTGCCCCACCCCTGTATAACTGTCAAGTTTTTCGTTTTCCTTTGGATAACGTTTGACGTTGGCGTCATAAAGAAAAAAAAACCAATTAACGTTTATGATTTTTAGGCGCAAAGTGACGACGACGACGTCGGCCCCGACGATGTCTCCGTCAATGTCGAGGGCCGCGATGGATTTATGGATGCATTTTTTGCGGAGGTAAGTTTTGGCTGCATCCCGGACGTGAATTGGATCACGCAGCTTTCGTTAATCATAAAAGTTTGAGGTCACAATTAGAGCAAGGTTAAGTGTGCGTTAAAATTTTAATCAATCCCAGAAATTCTTACGATACCATACATAGCTGGGAGGTAATGAGTTTGCGCTTCCTCAAATTAAGTTTAACGAATTTCAATATTCCGCGTTAAATAATTAACGATCGAATTTGTGTAATGGAATCGAGGAGGACGACCCAAAAAAACTGTAATAATTAACTGACTGATGCACGGGTATTCCCGAAACTGTTCCCTTAGAACATCATCAGTTATTCAAGTCTCTGGGGGTTATTCAAAGTACGTTTTCGAAATATACCGACAGTATATTAAATTATTTAAATTGCATTTGCCGTGTCGGACTGGTAAAAATTGTAAAAAAAAAGTAGGTAGTTGTAGACGTATCAGTCAAATGACAATTTAAGCACGTAAAATAATCCGCGATATCCTTAAAAAACCTACCCTAGAGATTTAGTACCTATACACCTACTATTTTGTTGCTCTATTCCCCATTTTGTGCTCCACCCTTAGTACGAAAAATACTTCCACGCGACTCCTGCGCCCGCACGACACATAAAAACTACTAAAACTTCGACATTTCTGATAAATTACTTCTTTACGACTGTTGCTTCCCGATTTCTTATATGCCTCGATTTTGTTGTTCCACCCTTGATGCCAAAGAACTACAACTATATAACTCCTATGTGCACCCCAGCACAATATCCAAATCTACGAAGTTCTGTTTTCCATAAATTACTCATTTATGATTTTGTTGCTTCGCGTTTTTGTCACTTACAAATAGTAACTAAAAAAAAATAAGCTTTTGTTATTTTTGAGGTGCATTTTGTATGGTGTCCCAAATGTTTTGTTATTTTCTTATTACCATCGTTAAGTTTAAGGGAAGTTTCATTTAATTTTTGACATTCCCGTATTAATATAATCACGTTGCATTTAGGGCCGGTTTTTCACTTGCCAATTAATTCTAATCATCAATCAAACACCATATAAATAATTATTTCTATAGTGATTTATTGATGGTCAGAGTTGACTGGCGATTGAAAAATCGGCCCCAAAGTTACTTTAATATTTAAAGTCTGTTGTTACTGTTAGTTTACACGCTCTCATTATTTATTAATGTTAATTGTTGTATAGTGACAAATCATCAAATCCATGTCGTATCTGTGACTGACCGTTATATTTTATGAAATTTTGAAAAAAAATACCAATTTTTAGGGACCTATATGAAACGTTAGAGCTGTGCAAAATTTTTGATTTTCGGTTAAAAACGAGCTCGGAGATTTTTTCATTTTGCTTTAGCGGGCCCCCGAATTGAGATATAAAACTGGAAATTGTCTCATTTGAAAGCTCGTTTTAACAGGACTTTTATATGATATACAACACAATAAGTTTATATAAAAGAAAATAATTCAAAATGCAGCTGAAAATTTCAAAATCGATTGCCACAAACTGATACTTGACACGAGTGGTAACATAATATATAATGCATTTATCAAGGTAAATGTGATTAATACATAATACAAAATACATAAATGCAAACGACGTTCAATTTTTAACTGAAAACGTAGCTACAAAATATTTATATTACGCCTGTTTATGCAGAGAAATACTTGGAACAATCTCGTCATTCAACCGTAGTTCGACTTATGGAAATAAATTTGAAATTGAAAAATGTTCCAGTTAAAAATTTAACATAGAGGATGGTATTTTAATTTAAATAATGAAACAATTCCGAGTAGGGAGAAGTTCAAGTTAAGGAGATCATAACTTAGGGAGATTCGACTGTATATAGAACCGTTAAGTATGTCAAGTTTTATCAAAATCTAAGTACATAGGGGAGGTAGAAAACGATTATAAATTGTGATGATTTGATATGGAATGACCCTAATTTATATTCGTTCTGTAATCGTTTTTGTATGTTTAATGTATAGTATAGATATTTCAGAACGTTTATTACTTGTTTAAATTATTATATAATATCTATCAAACGATGAACTTGATACAATTTTTCTTTAAATTTTTATAATTTCCTTTAACAGTCATCACTACTGAAAAACACTCGAAGTTTTTGTATGTTTTATGTGGCGTGCCGGTGCGGAAATTACGAAGTTACGGAACAAAAAAAATCGCAATAACGACTAGTTTACATTTTGATACAAGTCTGGAAAGTGAAGTTTCGCAACTGTTTTTAACAGTTCTCAATATTTTTAAGGATTCTATGAAAGCACAAATAAATACCATTAACGTCCGTTATAAGTAAAAACAATGATTGAACAAAAATTAAAAAGTATCGTTATTAACCTATATTTCATAATAAGTAGTTCGTGTGCATAATATGTTCTAAAAACCACCTCCCGCGGGTTCCGACGGGACTAACACCACCAATGTCAAAGTAAAAAAAAGATCGTTCAGTCAAATAGGTTACAAAACGTTTCAATGTTTGACGGAAAAAAATAGATAAAGTTTTGAAATTTAGCCGAGGCGTTTAGAAGCTCGTAATACAGGGAGGGCCATAATCAAGTACCCGATTTGAAGCGTTCGTAATTGTTTTATCTGATAGCTTTTGTTTATTTTCTTTTGACATTTCTCCAGTGCACATATTCAAGTTTTATTATGAATCGATACATACTAGAGGAACGTGCAAAAATAGTAATTTTATTTATTAAAAACAATGAATCGGTTATTTCAACACAGCGAAATTTTCGCCGAAATTATCCTCACCGTCTTGCTCCAACTGGAAAGACAATACGCCGTTTATATCAACAATTTCGGCGTAGTGGGACAACGGCTGATGCAAAGCATATTGGACGACCACGAACAGGACACTCAATTGAAAATATCCGGCGTGGCACATCAGCTTCTTCCCAGAGACCATCAACAACGCCTGCAATACTGTCACAGTCTCCTAAACCTTAACGACAATATTGACGATTTTCCACATAAACTGATTATGACCGACGAAGCTCATTTTCACTTAAATGGATTTGTAAATAAGCAGAATTACCGCTACTGGGGTACAGAAAACCTTCGTATTCTTCAGGAAAGACCACTACACCCTTCACGAGTCACTGTTTGGTGCGGCGTCTTTGCCCAAGGTGTAATTGGTCCATATTTCTTTGAGGACGATGAAGGCACTACTGTTGCGGTCAACGGAGAGCGCTATAGAGCAATGCCGAATAACTTTTTGTCACCTCAGTTGGAAGTCCTAGGACTGGAGGATATGTGGTTGCAACAGGACGGTGCGACTGCGCACACATCCAGAGAGACAATGGTCATGTTGCGCAACATGTTCCCTGCGCGATTAATTTCTCGATTTGGCGACTTAGCGTGGCCTTCGAGATCGCCAGATCTTTCGGTTCCTGATTTCTTCTTATGGGGCTATCTCAAAGGAAAGGTATACGCCAATAACCCTCAGACGCTACAGCAGCTGAAACATAATATCCGTCAAGAAATAGAGAATCTAACGCCAAATGACTTGACTCGAGTTATGGAACATGCCGTAAAAGAGCTCAGATGTGCAACGCAGTTAGAGGCGGTCATTTGACTGACATCATCTTTAATTGAGTTTAGGCTTAAACTTTAAATACAAATAAATGTCCTACCCATATTTTTTTGCTTTTTATTTCCTTGCATTGTACACGGCCGCTACTTAAAATCGGGTACTTGATTATGGCCCTCCCTGTAGAAGCCCTCAACTTAATCAGTCGATCTCGAGCCATCCATCTTGGTAAAATGTTGTCAATAGAGAGTTTTTCTGCAGAATCTCCTTTTCGGTTTATCAAAATGTACTCGCAGTGTAATTTTCCAGTACTATAAAACTTTCGTTAATTTACGTTGCAAAGTAAACTTTGTGAAGCCGGCACGCCGAAACTACAGACTTTACAGAAAAAATGTTAAGAACATAAATTATAGGAAATTTCCCCCAGTTTATTTTTTCATATAGGTATTTTCGTCGTAGAATAAACAGAAAATGAGATTCTGCGGAAAAATTCTTTTTTGACGCCATTTTTTCAAGATGGGTGGCCCTAGATCGACTGATTAAGTTGAGGGCTTCCAGTATATTAAATGGTACGTCTGTCTGAATGAATATCTCTATGGTTTGTTGCAACACGGTTTGAAAAATTACTTATGGAGCCGTATAAACCAAGCTTAGCAGTTAAGAATCCGCAATTGAAACACTTAGGCACGTCCTCGATTTTTTTAATTGTCAGATTGTGTGCTCGATATACCTACACATACGTCGTTAACTTCAAACGCGATTTTTCCTAAATAAAGTAACTTTGAAAAACAATTTTCGAGACCTCGTAAAGGACGTTCAGTAGCATACGAATTCGTAATTGAAACCCCGCGATTAGTCAAGTGGATGGGACGCTATAATGTTCCAATTTTCCACAATAAAAACATAGAAAAGATTAAAATACGTGGAAAAGTATTTATACGCAGCCTGTGCAGCCATTGCCACTGTGACGTAAAACGTTTCTTATGCGGGTCACCGGATCATAAATAAAAACAAAAATTGTTTTTACCTCAAAATGCACAATGGTTTAGTATAAGTATAGAAAAGTTCATTGCCATCTTATTAATACAGTGAATGATTAAAACAGAGTTTCTCGGGACTCGATAATCCGAATTTAAAAACCGACAGTAATTTATGTTTTGACGCTTCGAACCAACATCGATAAATTAGATACATAAATTATTGAGGAAACGCGAGTCGTGGTTCTTCAAATCGGATCGGAAAAAAATCTGTTAATGGGCCGCAGAGAAATGGAAGTGCGTTTTAAAGGCAGTTACGACGATCTGGAATGAAAAATTATGTAACTACTCGCACGAAAGCGCACTTTTCGACGCAAGGGTCGGCGACAATAAAAAAAAAAAACGGTCGAACATCCCTCGAAAAACGGTGCCGTTGAAGTTGTTTTTCTTGCGTTCGCCGAGACAACCGAATCCAATTTTTCAAGTATAGGCGTTCCTTACGGCTATTTATTTTATAAATTGAAACAATTTCCTATCGAGAAACGTTTTGTTTAATTGATAAATGTCCGAGCATTTCGAAAAATAGACCGTCTCGAGTGCTGTCGTACCAAAAAGAAAGTTGTTAAAGAAAAGGACTTTTTATTCAAGTTCGAAGGTGGCCAAGAGTTGGACTTGAAATTTACACAACTTTATATCGAATTTGATCGTTTTTGGTGCGCCGTTGTTAACGCGAATCTGTCGAGTTGGAAATCTGTTTCTTTTTTCGTTTATATACACGATCAGATTCGTTCATTTTGTTGTGTATTTCTGCCACTCGTACCTACAATTTAATTTGTAACGTAGGTAGCGTTTGTTTATCTTTCCTGTTCGGAATTCGTGGGGAATTCGGACGTTAATTAAAGCATTTATTTATTAACTGTTTTAGAAAATAGAATTGGATTTTTATTAAGTATATTGCGAAAGATAAATATCTCGAAAAAGTTTCCATTTTGACACGGTTGGTTTATCGAACAGTTAATTATGGCCCGTGCATTTCGTATGATTTAAATGCACAAAAAATGATCAAATGCGTACATTAACGTTTTGATGTATTATTTAATATCTAAATATTAATATTTAGATATTATCTATTTAAATAGATACCTAAATTTAACTTGAAATTTAGTTGTCTTACGGTGCCGAGATTGCTTCCGGCAAACCCGGAAGTAAAATAATTACGTTAAAGTCGATTTTAAACTATTACGGCGAATAATAAGTTCTTTGAACTATAATTTCAACAAATTATTAAATTACGGCGACGCTCGGTATTTTATGTTTGATCCCGCTTTCCCGCACTCGATGGTTTCAATTTTGATATTATACTGCATACATACAGTAGAACCTCGTTAAGTCAGACTCCTTTAACTCGGATATCCGGATAACTCGGACTAAAAAAAGTAATACAAGTAGTACATAACTGATGCCTGAATGAAAACGGTGTTTAAAAATTTAATGTGCCTCAGCTTTTTTCCACACAGTATAGACTTTAACGTAAAATAAATAATAAATATGTTTCGTGCGTGATTTGTTTTCTGTTAAGTACTGTTTTTTTCTTATTAGTTTTTTCACATTCTCCAGTTAACCCGAATTTTCGTTAATCCGGACCGGCTCTGGTCCCCCAGACGATTCGACTTAAAACGAGGTTCTACTGTAGTTGTCAAAAGTCGGTTCATTAGAACGCGTTAAAAATTTAATAGTAAAACCTTTCCTCCGACTCGAGGGACGTGTAAATTACAATTAAAAAATTTTACTTATGTAGCGAGCGCGGGGTCGCTAATTTGGTAGGTAATTTACTTAATTGAATTTTCGAATTTGAGAGGGTCGTTTTTTACAACAAAAAAAAAGAGTTCTCGATTAGTCTACGGCAGAACTTCCATTATCTATTTAATTTAAATTCCAGTTTGAAAAATCAATTACAGATTTTTATTTACCTACATAGACAAAATATAAAACGAATTTTTTTTTAAAAGCCGATAAAACCAAAAAATACGTAAATAAATTAACAAAAATCTTAGTTTTATTTAGTTATAAGTTTAGTTACATTTATAAAATTAGTTTTATCTATTTGGCCTCGAAAGTGTTATTTTTACCTAAACAAAGGTAACAAGTTTATTACTTTTAACTAACTGATGGAGAAAGCAATTAAAAAAAATACAACAGAGTCAACTATCACGGATAGGTCCATCGATTGCCTAAACTAAATTTTAGTTCATTGTCAACGGAAAGAAAAACAATCGATCAGCATAATTGGGGTTACGAATATCTGGAGTCCGGATAACTGGAGTTCTACTGTATTTGAAAACGAAATTGGCTTTTTAATTAGCTTTGTATGCAAGGTGTGTGGGTTTTTAAAAAAATAAATCAAATAGGTTATCGATTGTAAGCAAGGACTTTAAATTCATTACGCCGTGAACGTGGAATTTTATTTTGTACGCGACGAGTGGAAAAAGCTGATTGAAATCGGGCTAGTTCTGCCTGCGAAAGCAGTTTTTCTCGAGGTACGCTTTCAGTGAAAAGACTTCAGATAATCCTGTCTCGTGTCGAGGACGTTCGTCTTTCTTTCCGTAAATTGATAAATCGATTTTATTAGATTATTTCCAGCATCAATTGCGATAAGAAAGCGGTTGTCTTCGTACCTAGTTATGTACATTGAAATTCTGCACACGTTTTGTCTTTTAGTCAAATACTTTGGTCGACCTTTGCCGCATTACTTTGGCCATACGGGTAGGTTATAAAATCGCAATAGTTTGTCCTTGTTTATCGACATTTAGATGGTACCTATGTACAGTGAGGGACTTTTTTTGTGTCGCAGGCAACGTGAGCGCGTATGCAACACGCGTTTTCGGCCAGTTATCTAGTCTTTCCGTTTATGAATCCTGATTTATTACCGTTAGGTCGGTTAGCATTGTTGTTGAGATGGTGTAATAACTTATTTTATTACTGGAAATATCCCCCGAAAACTTAGCAAAGACGAAAACGTGATTCGTATCCAGACTCGAAATGCTTTTTATTTTATAAATATGCGCACATTCCGGATTTAATGTTTTTTTTTAAGCATATTAACAATCGAAAGTACGATTTAAACACTAAATCCGTAACGTATGCCTACATATTTAAAAAATAAAAAACATTTCTGGTCTGAATACGAATCTTGACACGTTTTCGCCTTTACGAAGGTTTCGGAGCGGCATTTCTCGTTGCCTGCGACACAAAATAAGTCCCTTACTGTACAAAAAAAATATTGGTCTGCGATTATTCTAATAATTCGTAACAGAAGAAATATAGGTAACAGGTAATACCTAAACACGTAGATTAATTGAGATCGTCATAATCATTATTACTTTTGTTTCTAATGAAAATTAAACGGCACAGACCCCCCTCCTCCCTCCCACTCTCCTTCTGTGCATTCTTCTAACGTTTCGATAAAGTTAGCCGTAACCGAATCTAACGCTTTAAGCACTTACGTTCTCAATTTCTTCTTCCGATTAGTGTTTTTAAACTGATTCTTTTTGCGCTCCCGCACTTTTTCATCCGAAACATAATTGTTGGGGAAGGGCGATAACATTTCTAACACAAAAATTGTTTCTTGCGTTTTTTGACAGACGCGAAGTCGAATTTCGGACAGAATTGTCTCGTCACGATAACCGATTAAATTGCGACTTTATTATTAATACCGAAAGTTCGTTTGTTGTTGGGCAACGCACGTTTAAACCCTCGTCCATTCTATAGGTTTAATTCGATTTGAGATTAGTTTACGCGACCGATAAGCTATTCGCTAAATTAGGATTAACCCAGTTAATTCGTCGAATTTTTTGTTCAAATAACGTGTAGAGATACCACCTAATTTTTTTCGCTGATAAACTGACGGGGATGTTCAAATTTCGCTTGTATAAAGAAAATTTTCGATTATGTATACACGTAAAAAAAATAAATAAATAAAACGATAAAACATGGCAAGTTTAGGAGACGATCGACTTAGATGTCACGGAAGAAGAAATCAATAAAACGCGGAACAACGCTGATTTGAATCGAACGGTTTCCGATGATGAGTTCAATTTTCTGGAACGAAATTACTTGTAAAAAAGTCCGAATTCGGTGTTGATAAAAACCGATCCCTTTTTATGCGCCCTACTTAAATTTGAACTGCCACAAATCAAACTTTATGAACTCGCATTAAGCGGAAGTCCAACAGTGCGCGCCCCGGTTGTGTTGGAATTTAATTCCACATTTGCGGGCGAACGTCCGCTAATAAACAGCCTGAAATTTTTTAGGCCGCCCATTGCTCCTCGGAGGGCAATAAAATTTTTAATATGAACACCCCTTTAGTGTTTTTATTCCGCCACCGAACAGAAACGTCCACTTTGGGGAGTCCGGCGCGGTCCCGAAATATAATATTTCTAAAATTACGGGGTCCTATTAAGATGGAAAATTGTTCGTTGCACGATATGAATATTAGAGATTTTCCGTGGTTTGGCCGAGATCTTTTAGATTTTTTTCAAAAATAATTTAAAATAAATTCAGTCGATTTAGGCGGGAACGTGCTCTATACATTTCGCGTTAGCAGACCTCATTCGAACCTCATGGGAAACGTAGTTTTGGAGTTAATTGCGAAAAACCGAAAAAAAAATCAGCAACGAAGGGGGGAAAACTCGGGCTAACCATTTTCAGACGTAAAACAAAGCGATCAAAACGATTTTCAGCTTTCCCCTAATTATGTCCAACCAAAATTTCGATGGCCTATTAACGTACCCACTACCTACAAATAAATTTCTAAACAAAATTTGTTGTTCAGGTGGAGGAAATCAGGGAGATGATAGATAAGATCCAAGCAAATGTCGAAGAAGTCAAGAAAAAACACAGCGCCATTCTTTCGGCACCACAAAGCGATGAGAGTAAGTAAATTTTTTCGTGTAACATTCTTTATATTTTTCTCGAAAATAAGGTACCGTTTTTTCGGACGGTCTTAAATTGTCAAAACATGTCAACGTGCCAAAAAAAATACAATAGTATCGGTACCTACTTTTTCTTCTTGGTTTCCTACTCTCGTAATTTTCTCTTTCTAAACTACGGTTATATCACGCGATTCATTTTTTTCTACTAAATCTATAGTCTGTTCACCCAACCTATGCGGTAGATATAAACAAATACACGCGTAGATGTCATACGATAACATTTTCTCTTCTCTTTAAATTTTGTAACCGATTCATAATGTAGGGCAGAATTGTGCTCGTTTGTTTTCTTTCTGGTTCTCTCATGTTGCGGGGTTCTCTTACCGCACTACTAACAATAAATATACGTTCAAACCATCCGAAAATCGTCTATCTCTATTTTCACTAATCAGAAGCGTCGATCGTTCGAAATTTATTAATGTCGCATAAATTATACAATTGTCATAAATAAATTTAATCTATACTTAGTTTTACCGTTTTCAATTTGCGTACTAACAGACCTTTCATCGTTACAGAAACAAAGCAGGAGCTGGAAGATCTTATGGCCGACATAAAAAAAACTGCCAACAAAGTTCGTGCCAAGTTAAAGGGTAAGCAAATAAGTAATAAAGACTTTTAAAGACTAACGTCCGACCGTGCGCCAATAAACATTTTATTTTAAAAAAAAAAAAACGAGCCTCGGTTCGTGATTTTTCCAGTCGAACATAAAGAAGATTGTAATCAAATTTATTGTCGCGTAATGCCATGCTACTTAACAATAAAGCACAGTCATAAGTAGTAGCATACTTTTAGATTATAATCAGTTATAATCGTAATGTATTGTCGGCAATATTTTTAAACGACCCTCGTCAATTTATTTTGACGGTAATATCGATTTAACTTTCGATGGCCTGTCGGACGAAAATGACTTTTTCATGTTTATGAATTTGCAGTGATAGAACAAAACATAGAACAAGAAGAACAGACCAATAAATCATCTGCGGACTTGCGAATACGGAAGACTCAACATTCGACGCTGTCTCGAAAATTCGTAGAGGTTATGACTGAATACAATCGAACACAAACAGATTACAGAGAGAGATGTAAAGGGAGAATACAAAGGCAATTAGAAATTAGTAAGCAAATCCGGTCTTATTCGCGATTCCTCCAAAATGCAATTTTAACTTTCAGCGGGTAGACAGACGACTAACGAAGAACTTGAGGAGATGCTGGAACAGGGCAATCCGGCTGTATTTACGCAAGGTGTAAGTGAACCGATGGGTTTCGGGCGTTCGTTTTATCACTGTTCCGCGACTGTTTTAGATTATAATGGAAACGCAACAAGCGAAACAAACATTAGCGGATATCGAGGCAAGACACGCCGATATCATCAAGTTAGAAAATTCGATCAGGGAACTCCACGACATGTTCATGGATATGGCGATGCTGGTCGAAAATCAGGTACTGTTTTGTTTTTTTTGGCAATACGTCGGTTGAAGTTGCGAAAAGGGCCGTCGAATTAGAAAACGCCCCTCTTTGTGAAGATAATTATTAATTACTTATTTGGACAAGCGAAAAGTACGAATCGAGGTTACAACCATAAAGCGAAAAGACACCGATTATACGGAGTCGATTTAATAATAGTAGAATAGTGCACAGCTAATCAATAAGTAATTTGGAACGATATTCTACTACGGGTTTATTAATGGTCTTGGAAAAGCAATTGTAATGCTCTAATTCGTCAAAATAAAACATTAAAGCGGGACTTGACGGGAATCAACGTTAGTCGGCATTTTACGATTGTAAACCGATATATCGTACTTTTCGACTTTAATTTGCCAAGTGTGTTAAGTACGTAATTTGTTTTCTTTTTTTTTAAACCGAATTTGCCGATTTAAGGAATAAAAGAGCTTGTACAGAAATATTTAAAAATTTTGCGGAAATTAATTCAATGTTTAGAATTCGTTTTTCGAAGTTACTCACGCAACACAACTGACAACACGAGTACCTCACTTTTTTGGACATTTTTGTAATGGACGTTTATGAGAGTTTTTTTTGTATTCTGTCGGTTTTGGTCTTAGCCAGTTAACCGGTCAATTTTTTGATTGTTTGAAGTTTTCAAATTTGAGTTAGTGGACGTTCACGACATCCAATGCCTGTAGCGGGATTCGAACCCACAGCCGCGAGTGCGCCAAGAAGGCCCTTTATAAGAGTCGAAGCGTGCAGCAAGAAAATGGTTCTCTTACACAACAAATAATAACTATGACCGCCGTCTAGTAATCAAATACTGCATTAATCTGTAATCACTAAAAAAATTTGCAAGAAATTCGACACTATCGATGACCTTGTTCGAAAAGGTCCACTTTAAAACGTACATAGAAGGTACCTACATATTACATAATACACTCACCGGCACAAAATTCGATCCATGCGATTAATTGATGTAATTATTTTAGTTTATAAATCGGTTATATTTATACATAGTTTAAAGGGTGTGTAAAACAGATGTTGAAATGTAATTAAACCGACGGGAACATTTTTATTGCTCTAACAACAAAAATACGGCAACATCTCACAACTAGATAAAACAGTAAATAACATTTATTGTACATGACAAGTAAAAAAAACGAAAAAGCAAAAAAACAGCAGCGTGTAGTAGCTCCCCGTGCTCGAATGACAGTTTCATTCGCCTCGGCATACCCTCAATAAGGCAACGAATGTAATCTTGGCTAATTTCGTCCCATTGGACTACTGCCACACTTAACTCTCGCAAGTTAGAAGGAGCAGGAACTCGGCAATGAACTCGTCTCCCCACCATGTCCCAAACATGTTCGATCAGATTTAGATCGGGACTTCTTGCAGGCCACATCATACGGTGGATTGTTACTTCTCTCAAGTACTCACAAACAATTCGGGCAACATGCGGACGGGCATTATCGTGCATTAGCATAAAGTTGTCACCAATAAATGGGGCGAAAGGTACGACATGTGGTTCTATAATGTCCCTAATGTACCTGTCAGCAGTCATCGCCCCTTCATTTACTACTACTAATTCGGTGCGAGCTTCCATGCTAATACCTCCCCATACCATGATCGAACCACCACCAAAACTAAGCTTTGGCTCAATATTACATTGGGCGAATCTTTCTCCAGTCCTGCGCCATTACTCTTTGACGGCCATCTGCAGATCTTAAACAAAATCTCGACTCGTCGGTAAAAAGAATATGACCCCAGTCATCATTATCCCAATTTTGGTGTTGACGTGCAAAGTGAAGCCGCTCCACTCGATGTTCTCGATGTGGGCCGTTTGAGGGTCTTCTTGCTAGCAATCCGTGTTCCTGCAACCTTCTTCTTACAGTTCTTTCACTAACACTTACACCCCGTACTTCTTGCAACTCATTACGTTCATTAACTGCAGTAGTATCTCTGTTTCTCAGAACTTTTAATGTAAGGAAGTGGTCATCCCTAGCAGTTGTACACCTTTTCCTGTCTGATCCCACTCTCCTGGTGTAGCCTCCAGTTTCTCGAAACCTTTCTACAGCTCTCTGAATACTACACCTTGAAACACCAAGACACCACACTCGAGCGGCGTAGTACTGCGAGTGCCCATCTTGAATCAAAGCAATTGCTCTGGCAGTATCGGTTGGATTCAACACCATATTTAATTTTTACAGACAGTAAATTCAATTGTATTTCAAAAAATTAAGACTAATACGCGTAATAAACTTAATAATAAAGTACGCTCAGAATTTGACTATTATAATTTGATACCATCCAAATAAACAAACTAACTAAATTCCCCAAACGAATAAAATTTTATCGCACCAAACATGTCATTGGAATATGAATTTTCCCCATTATTAGATAAAACAAACGTTTATCGCAATTTTTTACTAAAAATTGTAGATGGATCGAATTTTGTGCCGGTGAGTGTATTTGAGGGACGTCCACGAGACGTTTACGAATGGATGTTCTTAAACGTCCCATGTCGTATCCATGGGCGTTTGAATATTTAACGGACGTCCAAAGGATATTTTGTGAGTTAATAAATTAAGGGGCGATTTTCGACCTGACCGTTCCGAGTTTTCGATCTGTCCCATCAGGATTTATTTTTACCCATCGCTATTTTTTCTTTCAATCAAAAAACAAGCAATTCCATTTTAAACTTCCAATACAAAATAACTTTTGTAATCGTCAAGTTTCGAGGTTTTTCATTTCGAGTCGCAATCACCGCTAATTTTAAGTAATTAATTAAAATTGATAAATGGAAAGACCGGCCCTGAATCACACATTGTCATTATCATATGGAGATGGGAATTATACGAACTGTTTTTGAATTTATTACAGAAGAACCTGGCAAATAGAGGATACGAAAACGAACAGTTTTTTTACGGCGCGGCGCGGCGCCGTCGTGACGGCTTTGTTACGACTCGACGCACATTATTGAATGAAAACTGTTCGTTTTCGTATGCTCTATATTACCATATTCTTCTGTACCTAATATGTAAGTTCAGAAACACCCTGTATAATAATACAGCCACAAGCTGTATAATGTTTTAAAATTAATTTCGTGGCAAAATTTGATCAACGAGAGACGGAATACTCTTGACAATGCTCTTTTATTGCTTGCTATTGTTATAAACGAAATTGGCAGTGTATAAATGCGACGCCGTAACGGGGGCACGAAGCGCCCCCCAACCCCCTCCCTCCGAACCAAAAAAACGACAAAAAATTTAAATGTAACAAGTTAAATTTGATTAAATGTTCATGTTTAAAACTATCACTAACTTAGAATGATACGGCGTCGCATAAATGTACTTAATAAGTGTTGAGAAGGCTCCCGTTTAGTTCTGTTTTTTTTTATAAGTTTTTGGGAAATAAATACCTTACAGGTAGCCCTTGTTTAACGCGAAATTTCATTAATGCGCCGCGAAATTAATCGAGATGCACTTAAAAAAGTAACATGTGAAAGATAGGTAATCGATCGTGAACAATTTGTAATTTCACCGTTTATATTTGACTAACGCGATTTTGTTCGACGCGGTAACGTCGAGGGATTAATCAGTCGCGTTAACCAAGGGATTACCTGTAAGTATACGGAAGATGGTTTTCCGACAAAAATTCATAAAGTCTTAAAGGGAGCCCGACGTTGCTTAATAATCGTTGTTTTATTGCAGCTACTGTATAATTGTGTCAGGTTTTTACCCTTTCATTTTAGCTATAGGTATAAATTTCATAGATACCTATACGTAATTTTGACGTGTAAATGTGTATAAACGATAGGAAAGACCCAGCAGGACTTTGTTTTCTTGGTTTGTCGACTTTGAAGCTCGTTGCATGTTTGTTTTTTTTTGCACTTGGATCAATTAACGTACCTATACCGTTTTATTTAACATTTAATGTGCTTCTGCATGACTTCCGTAATCTAATGTTTTAACAAGTGGTCTTCCCGCCTGCTGGGCAATATAGGGCGAAATGATAGACCGTATTGAGTACCACGTAGAGCACGCAGTGGATTACGTTCAAACGGCAACGCAAGACACCAAGAAAGCTCTCAAGTACCAAAGTAAAGCCAGGCGGGTGAGTTGTTCCATAGTTTGTAAATAAGAGCACAGTGTTTTTCTTGCTTTTAATTTCGTTTTTGTTTTTACCAAATGAACCGTTCAACCCGCATTTCCCGTATTATCGTTTACGCCCTTTCTCTTCTGCTTTTCGTTGTTTATTGCACCATGGATATGATTAACAAATTTATTAACCGGTGAACTAACTCTGTGTGCCTTTGTCACTGTTTTTATGGTACTTAACTGTTTAATGTTGTATATACATCGTCGATTGCGCTGTCGCTATTTGCATCGGTGTTTTGGTATTTCTTGTTTCCGTGTTTTTCCCCTCTCTGTTTCCTTTCCGTCTTTCCGTGTATCCTTAGGGAGAAATGGTGGACCGTGTCGAGTATCACGTCTCGCAAGCCACGACAGCGGTACAGGCCGGTCAAGCTCAAATGAAATTAGCCGAAACTTATCAATCCAAAGCTCGAAAGGTAGGTTCGGAGACCTGTTTCTTCATCTACCTCACTCGAAACATCCTTTATTTATACCTCTTTCTGTACTGTTTACTTGTTAAAGATTTATTTTTGACTCTTAGCCTCGTTTCGCACCACGTCGACAGTCGAATCGGTCAAGTCGAGCTCAAGTTTAGGAATGAATTTTTAGTTATCCCGTATTTTTAATGGTTGCGGAGAAAGCATAGTCTTCTACTTGCGTATGTTATTGCACGCCCGTCGAAGACTATATACACCCATACCTCGCTTTACGGCCTAGATACGTTCCACGAAACTTGGCCGCAAAGCGAAAAGCCGTATAAGGAATCAATTATTCTAATACAAATTCATACAAATTCAATGGGATCGGTTCCAAATTTGTTAAATATGTAACATGGTTTATAATTCAAAATTTTCAAAATTCTTTATTTCATTTAAATAAAAAATACATACATAACAAGTACATACATTTGTACATAAAATAATAACAGACTCCAAAAACCAACAATAATCTATAAACAAAAATGAAACAACTTCATGTTACATAAAATATGTGTATGTATACATACATAATTTTTTTATAAAATGGCTTTAATCTGAAGACGATGAAGAAATGGTAACTTGCAGATCACTGTCGTCATCATTTTTCGCTGGTAAGGATGGGCCTGGCTTTAAAAAATTGTCCAAAGTTGTTTGTCTTGCCTTCTTGTCTATTTCGTTCTTCAGTGATTTATAACAGCTAATGGCCGAGTTAATTCCTCGAGAAACTTTATCGCTACGTTCGATGTCAGGATCATTTTCAAGGAGGATGTTTATTCCTTGTTCGAAATAGGAAATAGCTTTGAACAAATTTTTTGATGTTAGCTGTTTGGATACAACAGGCTCTGTCTCTTCATCAATAGCCGGTTCTGCTTGCAACTGAATGAGTTCCTCATATGAAAGGGATTCAAGTAGATCGAGCACATCACGTTCGTTCAAACCTTCAAAGCCGAGATCATGTGCTAGATCCAAAATGTTTTGCCTAATTTCAGGGAGGAAATTAACTTCTGTATCAGTACTTTTTACACATTCTGGCCATATTTTTTTCCAAACATGGTTCATTGTTGTTAATTTTAATTCCTTCCATGATTCACTGATGCTGTCAACAGCATCCTTGATGTTATAGTTTTTTCAAAATGTTTTAATTGAAGATTTACCATCGGTTTCCCTTATAAGTTGTCGGAAAGTTCGGCGTAGGTAATATGCCTTAAAAGTGGCTATTGCACCCTGATCCATTGGTTGGATCAGAGCTGTTGTATTTTTCGGAAGGTACTCGATCATGACATTTTCAGATAGTTCGGATAAATTAGTAGGATGCCCTGGTGCATTATTCAAAATTAGCAAAGCCTTGTTGCTTAAGTTATTGTCTCGCAAATATTTTTTCACTTCTGTACAAAAGTGATTTTTGAACCAATCCTCAAAGGTAGCTTTAGTCATCCAAGCTTTCTTGTTGGATCTCCATATGACGGGTAATTGATTTTTATTTAGTCCTTTAAGAGGCCTTGGATTTTCGGACAAATATATTAAAAGAGGTTTTAGCTTAAAATCACCCGCGGCATTTGCACCAAGTAGCAAAGTTAATCGTTCTTTAGACACCTTATAACCAGGCGCAGATTTTTCGGTTTTTGAAATGTACGTGCGATCAGGCATTCGCTTCCAATAAAGCCCTGTTTCGTCTACGTTAAACACTTGTTCAGGTTTATAACCACCTCTTTCGATAATTCCCTTTAAAATGTTGGGATATTCCTTAGATGCGCCTCATCGGCGCTAGCTGCTTCACCTTTCATTTTCAAATTATGCAAATTAAATCTATTTTTAAATTTTCAAACCATCCTCGGCTTGCTTGGAATGTGACATCTATAGCAGATTCGTCGGTATCTCCATTCTTCAAATTTTCGAAAATACTTAAAGCTTTTTCCTGGATAATCATTTGACTCATTGGCATTCTTCGTTTGTTATTGTCCTCAATCCATATAATCAATAGTTTTTCAATTTTTTCCATAATCCAGTTTCTTTGGCGTGTTGATCTCGAGACATTTAAAGGTGCAGCAGATTGCAAATATGTTTTAATGTCTTCTTTTTTATCACGAATAGTTTGAATTGTAGATTTCGCAAGTCCCATTGCCTTGCAAATTTCAACAATTTTCTCTCCAGCTTCTGTACGACGTAATACTTCTAGTTTAGTTCCTAGCGTGACTGATTTTCGGCATCTCTTTTTATCAGTCTCCGAAGTCGATAATTGTTTCGATGGCATTTTGTCTAAAAATAATGAACTATAAAATAAGTTTAATAAAAAATACATATTAAAAATTTTTAATTTGTACATGTATTTATATGTACTTAAGTACCTAAAATGTCCCTAATTGTTTAAAATTTTTTCAGTAAATGTGTAACAATTAGTAATAAATATGTATATAAAACACTCACAGACAAGTCTAAGCCAGCCGCTTTATGAGCACACACTGAATAACGTTCGTAAACAAGAAGAAATAGAAAAGAGTGTGCATCGAGATTGCGCTTGCGCAAGATTGGCAACATGTAGATATATCGACATCGAAAAAAAGTTTTTTTGCCGTTATAGCGAAACATTTTAGGCCGTAAATTGAAAACGTGCCTTAATTGAAGAGGGCCGTTATAGCGAAATGCCGTATAAAGAGCGGCTGTATAGCGAGGTATGGGTGTACTATTATTCAGTTTTATTCTGATGAGTTCATACGCTCTGTAACATTAAAACTGCTCTTTTGGTCTGAAACTGTATCGTGCTATTTGCCTTCTATTTTATTTTATTAATGGCGTAGCCGTCGTTTATAAATTCTGTAGCGTGCGACGCGACCGAACCGATTTGGAGTGAAACGAGCAAAGATGAACGATGAACAAAGATCGAGTCAAAAATGAATATCCGATGAACATCCGTTTAACATTTTCATTACCTACTTGTAAAACGTAATTAATTAAATTAGTCAGTAGTGCAAGTGTCTATGATGATGTTCAATACACTTTTCTTTATTATGTTACAGACTGAGAAACTCTGAACTGCCAACCTTACTTTTCATTGCAACTATGTTTATGTAAATAAACTTTCATCAAAATTATGTGGGAAAAAAGACCGTTGGACTTTCAGAATTTTGATTGCGATGTCTGTAATGCATGTAACTGTAAGAAGTGAAATTAAATAACTAAACCCATACTGTATATACCTATAATGTTATAAGTAAAAAAAAAATTTCTCCAATGTGGCTGCTTTATTCATCTCTATATCGATGTCGTTTCGATGTTTGTGGTTTTTTTTTGTTTTGCTGCTTGCTTTTACTCATAATATTAATATGTAAACACTTATTAGTAATTTGGTTTTCTTTTCTGTTCTGTTTCCAGAAAAAGATATTGATCATAATCTGCCTCATAGTAGCACTCCTCATTGTGATTATTATTTTGGGAGTCACCTTGTAAGTTAGTTAAACTGATAAATGTGCGTGTACGTGCGTGAATGTATTCTATGGCAATATTTTTCCTGATTTTTAAGCGCAAAAATTTGTTTCGTCGAAAATCAAAAGCTGCCACATATAGTCAAATTTGTAAACAATTTAAATTGTGTATCTATATATTTAATCTTTAGGTTAGATGTTATGTATGTTTGAAGGTATTGCACAAACTTATAGCGATTTAACTGTGTAATTATGTCGGCGACGCGCGACCAGGGTCTAACCAAAAAAAAAAATAGCGTCAGTATGGCCTTTAGCGAGTACTACCGATAAATGTTAACTATTAGCTGTAATAATATGTCCGTTTTGGATTTGCGCGTCGTCGAAACCACTTTACAAACGGCAAGTAGGATGTTTTTAATAATTATTATGGCCCGTTTTTTGTGTTAACAGATGATAGGTGATACAAATGTGACGTCATATCTATAGAAGCCAAACGGAACACGGTTTTCTTCGATAATTGTTTTTCCGATCTGGAAATCATCGAATATATCCAGATGAAGATATTAATCAATTTCTTATAATCTCTTCCTGTATCCCATGCACGATTGGCTTTTTTAAGGTACCTACGTGTTTAACGAGATGCTTTGTCTTAATTAAAACGTTGCCTATTTGAAATAGTGAGTAATATTTTCCTAATGTATTTATCTAGTGTTTGCTTAATGTTTTCTTTATTCAATTTGTAATCGAAGTTTGTTCTAGTAGATGACGTCACGTATGTCTAACCCATCGGGTCAAACTATCATCGATAGATCGATTTATGTAAAGTTTCATTGATTTTTATTGTGACGAAGACAACAAATTATCATAATCTATCGATGTAGCTATAAATAATAAGTCTAATAATAATAATAATAATCGGTTGAATGTGCGACATTGGCCTACATTTTTTATGTTTAAAAACAAAAACCTCGTTATATATCGTGGCTTTTAAAAAAAAAATCACCTAAGCAATATATGTTTATGAGCTTACTTCGATTTTTACCTATTGTAAATTTGTTTAATGTAATTAAGGATTGTGTTCGATTATCATGTATAGTGTAGACTGTGTATATATTTATGTACATTTTAGTTAATCGCAATACTTAAATAATTTTGCTTTTAAAAAAATATTAGAGATTAAGTCACTTTGAATTTTTTTAAACATGTTCGTCGTATGACATCAATCTTCATGTTCTGTTTTTGTTTTTTTTTTTAAAGTAAGCACCAATCGCAAATGTGCAGATTTTTTTTAAATTGCAAAGCTCCGAAATTGCTGTGATTTTTGCAATACTCGATTAAATCTGTAAATTTGTAACTCTCGGACGGCGTCGCATAATATTATCTATATACGAGTGTGTGTCTGTCGCGAAGGTTGGGTGTAACATTTTAGTTTTATCGTTACATACTAATAACAAAATGCCTCTGGTTCATGGGTTACTATTTGCTAGCGTTATAATTATGTCGGCGAGGTTAATCGACCGTCTAATAAGAACCCGTCGACCTTGCGTTTCCTCCTAATCGTTTCTATTAAACTAGATACCAAAGACTTCGAGAAGTTTTTAAGCTGTTATCATTGGCCAGCCATGCACGCGCGCGTTATTTCCTCTGCGAAAGCGCGGCCAGAGGGGGTGTCTGCGGGTCGCAAAAATACCGAAATCGGAATATGGTCGGAATTAAAATTTGGCCACCGCCACTGGAAAAACGTTTCGAATTTGTTTCCCCAAAAAGTCGCGAAATTGACTTTCGGAAACTCGATGGACACCCTGACGGGGCGCAAACTGGAAAAAATCACGCGGCACGTCGTCTGGACTGGCGCGCGTGCCGTTCCAGGCGAAAAGGCTGCGAAAATCGTCATTTACGAGGAGCCGCCGTTTCTCAGGGGAAAGGACCCTTTGTGTGTGCGCCTGTGTATGGCTGGTTATTGAAATCGATGTTGTAGCGTATTTAATGGGGATACCTTACGAAAAATTGAGATTTAATTTTATTATAATTTGTTATTTTTTAATGATTATTTGTATGCGAATCACTTTTATTTATTAGTTATTAAATTATTATTTTTGTATGATTTAATTTTTCCTCGATTTTTTTTCTATACAAACAAGTGACAAATGGCATTTAACCGGAACGAACTTATATATTGTTATTTCATTATAATGACCGAGCATGGTAGAGGACGTAAACTTTAACATTCTCTCTAATCTGCAGAAGAAGATCATGATCTTAATCTGCGTTTCCATTTTGATCGTCATTCTTGTTAGCACAGTAGCAGGATACTTCGGCTTCTAAACTTAGGTATGCATAGATATATTTTATCGTTCCTCTTGAAGCACTAATATTTTTCGTTTGCATGATTTGTAACTGGAACTGTGCTTGGGCATATTAACGCAGTTCTAATCGAGATTTTGATAGTTACATTGAAGGCAAATTTTATATATATTTTTTTAAATTTTTTTAACGATACAGTGATGTATTGGACGGCCTTGCCAATTGCCTCTACGAAAGTTCAATATTTCCAATACGTCTCTGACTATCAAAATTAATATAATTGGTGATTTTGTTACCTACAGGGTGTCCTTAGAAGTTTACATTTTACTGTAACGATCCAAATATGTTTGTTTTGAGAAATTTGCAACGATGGAAAATTAATAATTGAACGATTCGTCTAGTAGCGTAAGCGTAAATTAAAAAATAAAAGCGAGAGAACTTCCGACGACACTCTGTACCTACATATTGTGACGTTGCTTGTTAATGGTTGCTCTTTCGAACTGTCAAAATCTAGTCCGATTCGAAGGACCAACTGCACACGCAGATCCTCCTCCCAAACACTTTTAAATGGCACATTGTTCGACAGATATGAGTGACAACCGAATCAAGACTCGGCAGGCAGAACATCTTAAAGCCGCTCAACTCAACAATTTATTTTTGTTAATTACATATTATATACCTAAAAATAGGAGTTAACTGATGTTCCGTTAAATTTGAAGATCTTGCGGTATTTTATATTGATTTTTTTGTGGTAGTATGTAGGTATTTATTAAGGGAAGAATAGGTAGTTTTATTTAAATACCGTAGCAATAATATTATGGAGTTGGGTTCCGAAATGTGTGATAAATAATGTTACGTTTTATTTAAATATTTAACTGCATGTTACGTATTAGTAGTGTACAATTATTAGACACAGTTGAACTTCTAAGAAACGGCGGGGCTTTGCGAGCCGTTTCTTAAAAAAAAAAATTAACCTCGATGCGTATATATCGAGGTGTTGTTTATTTTGAATTACAAAGGCATTATGTAATGATGTAGCTACATATGACAAATTACAAAAAAAAAAATGTAATCAAACTACAAGTTAGTAAAATAAATAGAAAAGTAGATATATAATAGAAAATAATAGCTAGTATTGTTTTTCGATAGAGAGGTGCACAATCAGTAGAATTTGAAAGGCCTAAAGTTTTCTCTCTAAACAAATTTTCATAACACACGCTTTTTCACTACATCTCCGTTTGGTTTCGAAGTAAGTACGACCCGTAAAAGATTAGACTGGTTCTATTGTGCAGTTTAAAAATGTGATGTAACGTAGATTTAGCGTTTTATCAATTTTTCTTTGTTACTTGTTACACTTTATACGATCGAGTGTTTGCTGCTGTAGATTTTTTAGTCGAAATTCTACAAAGTGAATATTCGAATGTGCCGACACCTCCCTGTCTTCCGCTTATTGTACGTGTAACCCTGTGTAAAGAGCCATATAATTTTGTTACCGATGCGTTTCAAATTACGTAGGCTTTCAAAGATCTCTTATAAAAATGAATATAAAGATAAGTCTTTTGTCATAAACGTATTTATGTATGTAGATAATTTTATACTGGACTTAAAAAAACATAGATAGCTCCAGTGAACCATCTGGATTAGTGAGTAGCACCAGTTAGTTAACTTTCAACTAAAACTTATACATGTCAATTCGATTGGAACTCTTTAAATTATAATGTGTACCTAATTAAATTTCTTGCATCTCTGAGTGTTGATGCGACAAAGTGAGATTAACAGTTATAATCTAGTTAAATTTTTTAAATTATAATATCTGAGATATTAAAAAATGTAGGCAACTATAGGCTATCGTAAGTGGTGTTTAAAGTCTGTGTTCATATAACGTTTATTTGTTTAAAATTATAGGACCACAACAGACGAACCTCCCGCAATCGTCGTGACAAAGGATATCCGAATTTCATGCCAAAATTTTAAAATTTAACGGACGGTTCAAGCCGTATGCGCGTTTTCGGTTAATTTCGGATATGATTCGTATTAGGTTAAGTGCACCGGTTAAGCACTTCTCAGTTTTGTGATAAATTTACTTAAAAACTATCGAACAAAATGTGGATTTCGACTTGGACCGTCAAATTTTTGTCGACGATTATGGGAGCAAACCTTGTGTTTAGATTAGTTTATTAATTAACCGTTGTATTAGTTCGTCAGTTAAATGAGTACATGTCAATTTCCTTCTACTATTCTATGTTTAATTCTTAACAATGACAGATATGTAAATGTTGTTAAGAAAACTAGAAATAATTGTACACTAACAGAAGGTATTGTTAACGTCGTCGCTCTTGATCTTGGGGAGGCAATTGCCGGCCCAGCATCGAGAGTTACGTAGACCCTCACTCGTGTGTTGTGACCTTCTTAGCTAGCTGCACCCTCGTGTCTGTGTTCGCTCCTTGTTACATGTAAAAATTGAACGTGCACTAACTCTGTAAGATCGCCATATATTCCACTTGAGTTTAACTCTTGTAAATACACTTATTGTACACGGTCCTTCAATTATCCTGTTAAGTGACGCGTTAATGTATTAGACAATAATATGTAATACGAACTTTATTTTTAGCTTGTTATTGAAAAGTATTTTCGTTGGAAATTTATCTATTAGATAGATATACTATAAATGTCATCTTACAGAGTTGTAACTATTGTAAATTAGTAAATTCATTAAAAATCTATAATATGATGTACATTCGGAACTGGAAGTTTAAATATAAATATCTTCCAAATAATCTGTTTTATTATTTCATTGTTGTCGAAAACTATAACGATTGCGATTAGATTGTGTTAGAAAAGCGTCGGTGTTTAAAAAAAAAAAGAATTGGGAGGCGCAAAAAATAACACTAACGTTCGGTACCATCTCGCCATTTCGAGTCGCCGCCACTAAATTTTGGTAAAAAAGTTCGAAAACTGCACTTTGAACTCGTGTAAACGATCGTACAATATCTAACGTATTGCTATGATACGGGAGACCAACAATAAAAATACGAAAAAATTAAAAATAAAAAGAGATCAAGGAGACAGTCGAAATGAGAAGAGTTTGATGGCAATTTAATAAAAAAAATGTTAAGAATTAAAATTGTCCCGAATAAAAGCATAATAAGGGAGAATATGGTGTAGAAATAAAGTGATAAATAGTGTACGAAGAAGAGGTCGAGCAACGGCGTCGTAGAGTTAAAAAGTTTCGTAAGATTTCTTGGTGACGGAATCAGATGATCAGCGGAAACTCGTAAAACCTAGCGAAGAGTCAAAAGGCAGGGAAATTGGGATTGGAACGAAATAGGGACTGACGGAAGAAACAGACAACAAAGGGGTGAGGAAGTAGTTTAAGAGTAGAGGCAAAAATAAATAGGGAACCGAGGGGAATGAGAAAGAGTGTACAGTTATTCGTTGTGGGGTTAGATTAAGGTAGGATAAGAACATTATAATGGTATAATTAGTTAAAATATCTATATATATACGTACAGGCCTTTTTTTGTCACTTCTTTTTTGGGGGCATGCTAATTCTCGAAAGTTCTAAGTTCATAATTTTTTGTACCCCCTCTCCCCACCCCTTTCCACTGTGTTTTTTCCTTTGGGGGCACTGTGTGCCCCCACAAAAAATGCGGTGTATACGTATATAGAAAATAAATAAAAGAAATAATATCCCATATCATAGCATAGCAGTATGTAAAGATATGAAAGGCGAACGGTTTCGAAAACTGAAATGATGGAATTCCACTTATATAAACAATTGAAAGCACCTATTTAATACTAAAATTGGTCAAAAATCGTATTTCTTAAGTCAATTGTTTAACACAGCTTAGAATCTAGAAAGCCGTTTATATTATTTTCAAAATATTAGTGTACTCGAGAGTTTTTGTGAATTTTTCAAATATGGATTCCGATCTAGAAAGTACGTATATATAATTTAGTGCAATATAAGACGTCTTATACCGAAAGTTACGTATATATTTTTTTGTTTTAAATTAACCATAAAAAATAGTTCACTTTTAATAATCACCGGTCGTTTAGTTACACATCTAAGCGTTGCCAAGCAACAAAAGTTTAATATGAAATATCAATTCTGTAGCTATTGACGATTCCGAAAATGAATAAATGAAATCGCTAATAAACAATACTCCCTCTGTCCGAAAATATGGTATACATTTGAAAGAAAATCTTAGATTATCTAGAGTTTCGAAAGCAACTAGTAATACTCATTATATTGGTATTGTTTACATTGATAGCTAAATAATCTGACATATTTGACAAGCGTTGAGTTTGAGTTAAGTTGAAATTTGAAGACCAAAAATTAGTTTTTTTAAGAAAAATAAAATAGTCACCGCTGTAATTTCAAAATGAAAAATGTTAACTCAAATAACGTGAATTTACAAAGAAGAGATGCCAAATCGAAGCAATTGACTAATGAACAACGTCATGGTATCTTGCAACAGCTATTACAGTATATGAAGAACAAAGAAAAATTAGAACACGGTGCTATTAATAAAGTTGCAGCTGTATTTCACGTATCCCGTCTGACCGTAAGTAGAATCTGGCATACAGCACAAACTCAATACATAGAAGGTAAAATTTGTGGCGATGTTTCTTCAAAAAAGAAGGAAAAATGCGGAAGAAAACGAAAAGATTATTCTGCCAATTTGACTGAAATAAAGAATATACCGTTAAATCATCGAGGAACGATTCCTAGTCTTTCTTTCGCAATTGATATTCCAAAATCAACACTGTTTGATATCTTTAAACAGCGAAAGTATTTTAAGCGAATATCTTCTACAGTTAAACCTACAGGTAAAAACAAATTGGAAATATTACAGTTTTGCTTGTCAAAGGTAAATCATATCAGTAATGGAGCTTTTCTTTTTGATGGTTTATATGATTACGTTCATATTGATGAGAAATGGTTTTATCTCACTAAAGTTAAACGCTCCTATTACAACATAATGTTAGACGAAGAAGAACCCGAAAGAAACTGCAAAAGCAAACGGTTTATCACTAAAGTGATGTTTATGGCTGTAGTGGCTCGACCACGCTATGACGCATATCGAAAGTATTTTTTTGACCGAAAAAATTTGGAATACGGCCCTTTCTATATCAAGAACCGGCTCAAAGAAATTCCAAGAATAGAACTAACGGAACAGCGCGCTGTAAGAAAATGATTAAATCAAAATTTCCTCAAAAGTATAAAAACAAAACAATTTACTTACAGCAAGATAATGCAAAACCACATTCCTCTGATAATGATACAGATATTGTTGCTGCAGGTTCTACTGAGAGTTGGAATATTCAGTTTAAGTCACAACCACCAAACAGTCCCGATCTAAACGTTCTCGATTTGGTTTTTTTTTAACTCTATTCAACACTGCAACATGAAGCTTCCCCAAACACAATTGATGAATTGATTGAATGTGTTCAAGATGCATTTAATAAATTCCAGAGAAATATTCTTGATAACGTTTTTATCACATTACAACCGTGTATGGAATCAATTATGTTGACAGGAGGGGGAAATTCCTATAAAATTTCTCATTTAAATAAGGTAAATCTTCGTCGCGAGGGTCGATTAGCTGAAAAGTATATATGTTCAGAAGAAGCGTTCAACAAGGCTAAATCTCACTTTAACTAAATTTGAATTACAGTAAAATTATTTTTATTTAGTTATATTGTGACAATAAAATGAATTTAATTTTTTTTTATATATTTAATTTTAGTTTTATTGATTTTTTTCGCAAATGTATACCATATTTTCGGGCAAAAAAAATATTAAAATGTATACCATATTTTCGGACAGAGGGAGTATTATTTAACTTTTTATTTACCAAAGTACACCCAATAAATTTGTATTATTTTTTAAGGTAAAGTCCACGTGTTGATGTACATGTATTTTTCATATATTTGTATGGTGAATAAAATTGCCGTTTTGTTCGCAGACCTCGCAGAAACATTCACCGACATGAAAACGAAGACTTTGTTCGATATAATAAAGGAATCCGATCGTACCGAGTTCGAGGAGAAATTTGAATACTGAGAAACGTAATTGATTACTTACCATAACCGAATGTCCGGAAGAAAATCGTATAGATTCGAAACGCCATCTTTCACATTTTAAATCACAATTTAAGCAACGGGCGGGGACGCGTTTCTCGTATAATACAGAAGCAAATTTCCCAAAGAAAAACGAAGAACGCCTAACATTAAGATACCTATTATTAAAATACCGACTTTTCAATTTGCAAAAAGTGGTCATCCTATTAAGTGAACGATCTAAAAGGCGTAAAACGGAAAAAAACTGAGTTTTGCTGCTCGGATGAGCTTAAAAAAATCTGGACAGGTGGACGCCACGAATGTTATAAACGATATATTACAAGATTCGGAACACGAACCGACCGAATAGTTTATTGCTATTATGTTATTTTTAAGCAAATTCCTAGTTGTTTGTAGGTTTGTTGTAAATGTGGCAATAAAGAGTATAGCCGGATAAGCATGGCAAAATGGCCCCCAAAGAAATCTACGAAACAACCTATATTATTACATTGGCAAGTCATAAGGAAACGATATATACACGTTTTACTCCCTGACCTTCAGTAGTCCTTGAGAAAATCAAAAAAGTATGTATCGGGGGAACTATTTTTTAAATTCGTTTATCTACGAAACCATTATAGCTACGAACATAAATCAAAAACAGATTGTTAGAGAATACTTCACAATATAACATATGTTTTTTCTATTAGTTTCGACTAATAATAACTATTAAAAAATTAATGGAGAAATTTTGAAAATTGAAAATTTTACAGTTCGGCCAGAGCGACAATCATCAAAAAAATGTCAAATATTGCTACTAATGTCTACTACTACTACTAAAAGTTTCGTGAAAAAAAAATTGGTACAACACTCTGAAAAAAAATAAAAGCAAATATTGGTAGCGTCAAAACAAAAACGACAAGTTAAGTTTTTTACGTTGTTTAAACCGCGAATAGAAGTAGTGGTCAAATAAAAAATATAATAATGTTTCACTACTTATTGTACTTGTGTAAAGCGATCTCATTGTCAGTACCCATCACCATTCAGGAACAACGCCGGCGCGGCGCTTTAGTCGGACATGCAGTTCAAGTTCTAACATTCTTGCAGTGTTGTTAATATTTATGTTCGACGATTAAAATACGTAGTTCTAGAAATTCGAAAATCGTACTCAGGTTCAAAAAAAAGTGCGTTTGTGTAAGCCGTTTACAATCTGTACAAACAATGGCTACATTCTTGATATTTTTGGGCCTTTTATGGTACTCAAAATGATGCCACGATTATGAAACTCGTATTACAAGACTCCGAAGGCATAAGAACTACGTTACAACCACATGATGTGTTCATTGTTGATCGTGGTTTTCGTGATGTAATAAACTACATAACTAATGCCATACTACATGCCTGCCTGTAAAGGCAAAAAATCTCAATTAACTACGGAAAAAGCAAACATATCGCGAAAAGTAACAAAAATACGTTGTGTAGTCGAAGCTGTACATGGTGCTATAAGCCAAAAATATAAAAATCTTACATCTTGCTATCTACATCTATATCTTACATCACAACTTAGATAATAAATTGCTTCCAAAGGTACGATTGTTGTGATACGGACAAAGGTTGAGTTCAGATGGTGCATTACAAGACGAAATTATTGAATATATGGAAAGCAGAATAAATTCGACAAATACTTTGCGGGAAGATGTTGATAATCATCATTGGAATCGTCGGAAATCGTCTTTTCAACATCTAATGGTATCTGACCTCCTAGATTTTCCACGTTTAACTGAGCAAGACTTGAAAGTTTTATTTACAGGCAGTTATCAACTTTCCCAAGCTGTGTCGTAATTATCAGAAATACTGGACAATAAGAATAATCTTCTCGTGCAGTATGTCAAGCAAACACCACATATTATAAAACTGAACGTACGATCGAGACATAAAAATAATAAAGTATATCGTATTTATATCGATTATATTCCTATTGTTGTGACTGTCCCAACGGTAAGAGAACAGTTGGGTGTTATTCACATGCAGCAACTATAATATATTATTTATCACTCGCCCGATAAATGCCGCGTAATATATGTCCAGCAGAGATATTGTCGAAAATATTTGCAACAAATTCTGTTTCTGTTGTATTTAATGAAGATAGTGATGATGATTAATAATATTGACTGTAGGTAAACATCCGTACTCACTCAGGCAACTATATAACCAGAATTAATTAATAACAATAGAAACATTTTCTATCGCATTCGATTATATTTATGTACATAAGACATTTGTAACTTTTCTATTAACTGAAATCCCTGTATATTAGACACTTATTTGCATTTTTTGTTTTGTTTATATTTCATATTGTCATAATTGTTGTTTTATTTTGTTATAGTTTATATTTTTGTTTTTGTACGTGCGGTACATTATATAGTAGTAGTGACTATAGAGTGTACATTTTTTTTTTCAAAGTGTTGTACCAATTTTTTTTTCACGAAACTTTTAGGAGTAGTAGTAGACATTAGTAGCAATATTTGACATTTTTTCGATGATTGTCACTCTGGCCGAACTGTAAAATTTGCAATTTTCAAAATTTCTCCATTAATTTTTTAATAGTTATTATTAGTCGAAACTAATAGAAAAAACATATGTTATATTGTGAAGTATTCTCTAACAATCTGTTTTTGATTTATGTTCGTAGCTATAACAGTTTCGTAGATAAACGAATTTAAAAAATAGTTCCCCCGGTACATACTTTTTTGATTTTCTCAAGGACTACTGAAGGTCAGGGAGTAAAACGTGTATATATCGTTTCCTTATGACTTGCCAATGTAATAATATAGGTTGTTTCGTAGATTTCTTTGGGGGCCATTTTGCCATGCTTATCCGGCTACACCCTTTAATTTCGAAGTTTCGTTTTTTTCTTCAAATTTTACAATAACTTACTTAAACTACTTAAAAATAACTTACTTAAAAGTGACTAAATAATAAAGACAAAAAAAACGGATAATAAACGAGAGTGTGAAAGTGCCTGTGGCAAGTGTCTAACTTACGCCCACCCTAGCTCAAAATGATAAACACTTCAAAATATAAAATTGTGGACTCGAGCATTTCAGTTCAAAGTTTTGTTTTAAAACTCATACAATTTGACCTATATAACATACGTATAAAAATACTTTGTTTTATTAAATTATACCAAAAATTGATTCACGTTATATCGATTACCACAACAATTTTAACAAGTTTTTATGATTTTGTAAAAAGTCGAAAGAAAACCATCGAACAATTAGGTACCTACCTACCCATACAAAATAATCTTTCATTATCATTAAAAAAAAAGGTAATCACGATAATTGCCTTCTTTAAAAAAGGGCTTTAAATCGTAATTGTGCGATCTTAATGATCTATTTTTAACAAACGGCTATACTTTAATTAAACAAAATTAATTTCAATTTAACTAGCTAAAAATCAAATATAATGTTGGAGAAAATGGTAAACTAAAACAACCGACATAGGAACATAAAAATTATATTTTATTTTCAGCAAAGTGTCATGGTCTGCTCGGACATAATACGGAATCCACCTCATCGGAGATTATTTTCGAATGCTTTATCAATTCATAATCAAACTGTCCGTCTGTCGATTTCTTTTCTGGGCCACGTAAGGCCATACTTCGAACGAACTTGACAACCGACAACGGGTCAACTTTCGACATTTCAAAACGATAACCCCACGCTACCAGTGCCAGAGGCTGCAAATCGGTGTGTTTTTTTTTAATTATTCGACAACAAAAATGCTTAACTTACACGAATAGGTTTTAATGATATATGCGGTGTGATTATATGTCTATATAAACAATTAGTTATTAATCTCCTTAAAAGATCGATTTCACGTCGATTGGCACACGGATGATACAGCATCACCACAGCACCGTGTTCTAAATTGTGTACCCAACGTTGTGCTGGTAAAAATTTATACTCTCCATACTTGGCCCAAAGAGGCCTATGGGGCCCACTAAAAACGATTTACATTCACATCGATTATCAGACGTACTAATTAATAACTTACAAAGTGGGAATGTCATCGTAATATATCGGTATATCCATACATTTATGTTGTGCCTACAAGAATTGTCGGTCGTTACGATAATTTCTAAAAATCGAAAATATACTTACAACGTACTGTTTCGGTATAGGATCGACATAAAGTAATGGATGTACATCTAAATTAGGTAAATACGCGTGTTTATCTTTGAAACACATATAATCGATAGGCGAATTGTCCCAGTCTAAAGTTAAATTTGTCTACGAAAGAAAATTTTAATCGATCAGCTCGCACTATACAGAAACATACTTTGGCATCATCGCAGTAGGCCGATGCAACACCCATCGTAACGTTGTGTTCGTCGACATATTTCGGTTTATAGTCAAAAGATGGATTATCGTCGACGTCCACGTTGGGTGGTTGAGGAAACCACTTACCCGTCCACTCTTGTTTTTTGGACGTTTCGTATTTAAAGGGCCATTCTAAAATTCGGGCGAGATTATTTAAATATATCCGCAATTGCTACATACCAAAACCGTACGTAACGTTGGTTGCAAAATTAAACACAACAAGGAGCAGATAATATATTAAAACCTTCCCACGATTATTAATCATATTTTTTATTATCGAAATTACCTCGGTCGTTATTCCTTTTATAACCGGCACATCACTCGATAATTGATATTTTCGTAGCGATTTTAATTGTTGTTTTTTTTTAAGCGATAAATGATAATAGAAATCTGTTGCGCTCAACACACCAACAGGTTAATATCTTGGCGCTAAATTCAAAAATCTTTCCAATTTATTCTATACAAGGTGTAACGCACTTAATGTTCACAATAAAAATATATTATCTGGTTATTTGTTAATTATTTAGTTATTATCAACTAGACATATTCAGTGGGCTACGTAATAATAGGCTCGTGCAGTTTACAATAATTAATTAGTGAAAACACAGTACAGTACTCCCTTAACATTCGCGGGGGATTACGTTCTTGGAAATTCTCGCGAATTTTCTGTGTAAAAAAGGGGGTTAAGTTCTATGAAATTTTAATTATAGTTGATAAAGCAATTGAAATTTGATTTAAGAGGGGGGTTCGATAATCGAGAATCAACAGATGTCGCTATGGTAGATTCACTTCAGGAAACGATACTAAAAAACTATTAAATTTTATTAAAAAAATTTAATTGATAATAAGTACTAATTCAATTACCTAGTTGCTCCTTATATTTTTATCCTAAAAAAGTTAAAGGAAGAGTTTTGCTAAGTTGTACACATGCTTCCGAATACTTCAAATTATAAGATATTTAGCTACTATATGACTAAAATATTATAAGGAGGAACTAGAAGAAGGTTCAGTGAATGCGTATACGAAAGTACAGGGTATAATTGTTGCTAGAATTCGTAAACCGTTTTCCGAAAAATCGTCATTTTCAAGTATAAAGCTATCTTACAGATACCTACTTGATTTCGAAGAATTTGTCTAACAAAATTGTCCAACTATTATTGAATAGATGGTGCTGTAAAAATACTATAGTGGTATTTTTTTTATTTTTTTTTATTTGCCGGCTGATTCGTGGACATTAATCTCCCGCTTGATAAACAAATATCAAACTGCATAGGTGGCATATTTCGTTGCGAAATATTTATAGTCAACGCACCTATACCGAAAATGAACTCGTAATTCTTATACATATAAACTAAAATCAAAATTGAATTCCTGTATTTTCTTATACTCTAAATAGTGAAATTCCAACCATTTCTACAAATACGCAGGGGAAGGTCGGGTAGCCCCGGAAAGCGGGTAGCCCCGGACAGTACAATTACTAAGTAAGTAAACACGTTGGAAAACCTTTGGAAAAGTTTTTTCAATAATCTAGTTACAATAATTAAGATATCCTTTTTTTTTTCATTAGTACGATTAACAAAGTTCCTTACTCTATTTTAATGCTAAAATACAAACTGATATTTGTTGATTGTATTTTATATTTCTACTTCATTTAAGTGTCCGGGGCTACCGACCTTCCCCTACGTGTACGCGTACGTGTGCGTGATTTATAATATTGTGTTAAAAGGTCTAATTTCAAAATTACAATTAAAATTAAGTATGTATGTAGGTACATTTGCCATACCTACAGTTTTATTTATTTACAAGTTTTCATTCTATAAAATATAGAATCTCATTCGATTTGTTTTTCGATAGTAAGCATAATTATTTTGCATTTCGACGTGTTGTTGTTTATGATTTCTGTGAATTACTGAGAAATGCTGAGAATGCGGCGGACGTTTCCCATAAATAAGTAGATATGTATACATACGTTATTCGCTATAGGTCCCAACACGTCATCAATAAAACCTCGTATTTTTACAGTACTAATAGATTTTGGTCTATTTTGCCATGTCATATGTGTGCAGGTAAATCATTGGTAGACATCGGAGTGCCATGTTCAAAACTTTAATCTGAATATTACAAATATACAATTTAGTAACTTTTGTGCATGGCTGCGTGCATTGGAACCTATCGTGAATAACGTATAGCTACATGTATTTGAGAACGAAACTGTAACTATTTAAGTTTTAATGCAATTAATGGCATGCTATAATAATTATTATTCTGAAATATATACATAAGTAATTACATACGTGCATATATCAGTAATATTGGATTTTCTATTGTTACAATTTTTATTTTGTATTAATAATGGCACTTCTCGCACATATTACACAAAAAATAAATTTTAAAAATCAAGACTGATCAATCAATCCAATTGTGGACTTTCTTGAAGAGAAATATTTTGAATTTTCCGCTCCCATAACTTGGTAACTTTTCTGGTTGCAAGTTAAATAATTTTTTTAAGCTTGTTAACTTGCATTTCATTATTTTTGTGTCTCTCATCAAAACGCCCATTCTTTATATTCTAGAATAAATAATTATAAACGCTAGCAAAGTTTACGACGTAAGCATAATTAAATTAGATGCCAATGCATCAATGAAAAAGCGCACTCTGTAGAAACTATTTATTACAAGAAAACAGGAATTAACATTTAAATAGCTGATGCCAAAATCGCGCCATCTTACGATTAAACCGTTTGATAATAATTAAAATAATTAGAAAAATACTACTGTGGCGTTACTAGCGGAAAGATGGTAGAAGCTGATTTTTCCAGCCCCCTCTTAAGGCTCCTTCGCAGAGAAGAGTCGATTATTTCCATTGTTTTCTCAGCAAATTGTTTAATATTTTAATGATTAAAACAATTAAATGCGCTATTAATTAATTTAAAAAAGTTGCGTCATTGCGAATGTTAATTTTTTTCCTATTTTATAGGTTTGCAAAAAATTAAAACTCGCGAATGTTAAGGATTACTGTATACCGGGTGGTCACGAGACCCGGGTCAAAGCTCAAAACTCCTATGTTTATGAACCGATTTTTTTTTAAATTTGGGATATGCGTACAAAACATAATTTCCAATTTATCCACGCGTAGAGTCGAAACGACCGACTTCCTGTTTTGACGGAAGTGACGCCGAATTTGATTTTGGAAATGGAACGCCCTGCATATTTTACTATTTTTGAAATCTACGGACCAAAATCTATCCGATTATACGCCGTCAAATTTTCGTATCTATCGAAAATAATTGTCAAATGTTTAATTTTGTTTTTCAACACATAAGACCGTGACTGTGGCACAATACAATAATAATATGTGTTTTGTTCGCACTTTCCGCGACCGAAATGCGAAATTTGTTAATAAATCATTTTGAAGCGGTCCACACGAAAGTGATGAGACAGGGGGAAATTTCTGTAAACGGTTTCCAATCCAAAGACAAGAATTTCCAAACAGGTATTTCCTCTGCGTTCGCGCAAAACAGGACATTTTTGAAATTGTTATTCGAAACGCCACTTCTCGTATAAATTGTATAAATTTAAATACAGCGCCCCGCGAGTAAACGGTTTTTCGCGTTTTTCTCGACAATACTTTATGTGGACGTGCCAGAGTTTTCAAAATCGATAAAGTTACATTTCCAAGGCAAACGATTGTTACGAGTTAAAAATATATTATCTGGTTATTTGTTAATTATTTAGTTATTATCAACTAGACATATTCAGTGGGCTACGTAATAATAGGCTCGTGCAGTTTACAATAATTAATTAGTGAAAACACAGTACAGTACTCCCTTAACATTCGCGGGGATTACGTTCTTGGAAATTCTCGAATTTTCTGTGTAAAAAAGGGGTTAAGTTCTATGAAATTTTAATTATAGTTGATAAAGCAATTGAAATTTGATTTAAGATTCGATAATCGAGAATCAACAGATGTCGCTATGGTAGATTCACTTCAGGAAACGATAAAAAACTATTAAATTTTATTAAAAAATTTAATTGATAATAAGTACTAATTCAATTACCTAGTTGCTCCTTATATTTTTATCCTAAAAAGTTAAAGGAAGAGTTTTGCTAAGTTGTACACATGCTTCCGAATACTTCAAATTATAAGATATTTAGCTACTATATGACTAAAATATTATAAGGAGGAACTAGAAGAAGGTTCAGTGAATGCGTATACGAAAGTACAGGGTATAATTGTTGCTAGAATTGTAAACCGTTTTCCGAAAAATCGTCATTTTCAAGTATAAAGCTATCTTACAGATACCTACTTGATTTCGAAGAATTTGTCTAACAAAATTGTCCAACTATTATTGAATAGATGGTGCTGTAAAAATACTATAGTGGTATTTTTTTTATTTTTTTTTATTTGCCGGCTGATTCGTGGACATTAATCTCTCGCTTGATAAACAAATATCAAACTGCATAGGTGGCATATTTCGTTGCGAAATATTTATAGTCAACGCACCTATACCGAAAATGAACTCGTAATTCTTATACATATAAACTAAAATCAAAATTGAATTCCTGTATTTTCTTATACTCTAAATAGTGAAATTCCAACCATTTCTACAAATATGTAGGGGAAGGTCGGGTAGCCCAGGAAAGCGGGTAGCCCCGGACAGTACAATTACTAAGTAAGTAAACACGTTGGAAAACCTTTGGAAAAGTTTTTTCAATATTCTAGTTACAATAATTAAGATATCCTTTTTTTTTCCATTAGTACGATTAACAAAGTTCCTTACTCTATTTTAATGCTAAAATACAAACTGACATTTGTTGATTGTATTTTATATTTCTACTTCATTTAAGTGTCCGGGGCTACCCGACCTTCCCCTACGTGTACGCGTACGTGTGCGTAATTTATAATATTGTATTAAAAGGTCTAATTTCAAAATTACAATTAAAATTAAGTATGTATGTAGGTACATTTGCCATACCTACAGTTTTATTTATTTACAAGTTTTCATTCTATAAAATATAGAATCTCATTCGATTTGTTTTTCGATAGTAAGCATAATTATTTTGCATTTCGACGTGTTGTTGTTTATGATTTCTGTGAATTACTGAGAAATGCTGAGAATGCGGCGGACGTTTCCCATAAATAAGTAGATATGTATACATACGTTATTCGCTATAGGTCCCAACACGTCATCAATAAAACCTCGTATTTTTACAGTACTAATAGATTTTGGTCTATTTTGCCATGTCATATGTGTGCAGGTAAATCATTGGAGAATCAGTGCCATGTTCAAAACTTTAATCTGAATATTACAAATATACAATTTAGTAACTTTTGTGCATGGCTGCGTGCATTGGAACCTATCGTGAATAACGTATAGCTACATGTATTTGAGAACGAAACTGTAACTATTTAAGTTTTAATGCAATTAATGGCATGCTATAATAATTATTATTCTGAAATATATACATAAGTAATTACATACGTGCATATATCAGTAATATTGGATTTTCTATTGTTACAATTTTTATTTTGTATTAATAATGGCACTTCTCGCACATATTACACAAAAAATAAATTTTAAAAATCAAGACTGATCAATCAATCCAATTGTGGACTTTCTTGAAGAGAAATATTTTGAATTTTCCGCTCCCATAACTTGGTAACTTTTCTGGTTGCAAGTTAAATAATTTTTTTAAGCTTGTTAACTTGCATTTCATTATTTTTGTGTCTCTCATCAAAACGCCCATTCTTTATATTCTAGAATAAATAATTATAAACGCTAGCAAAGTTTACGACGTAAGCATAATTAAATTAGATGCCAATGCATCAATGAAAAAGCGCACTCTGTAGAAACTATTTATTACAAGAAAACAGGAATTAACATTTAAATAGCTGATGCCAAAATCGCGCCATCTTACGATTAAACCGTTTGATAATAATTAAAATAATTAGAAAAATACTACTGTGGCGTTACTAGCGGAAAGATGGTAGAAGCTGATTTTTCCAGCCCCCTCTTAAGGCTCCTTCGCAGCGAAGAGTCGATTATTTCCATTGCTTTCTCAGCAAATTGTTTAATATTTTAATGATTAAAACAATTAAATGCGCTATTAATTAATATAAAAAAGTTGCGTCATTGCGAATGTTAATTTTTTTCCTATTTTATAGGTTTGCGAAAAATTAAAACTCGCGAATGTTAAGGGATTACTGTATACCGGGTGGTCACGAGACCCGGGTCAAAGCTCAAAACTCCTATGTTTATGAACCGATTTTTTTTTTAAATTTGGGATATGCGTACAAAACATAATTTCCAATTTATCCACGCGTAGAGTCGAAACGACCGACTTCCTGTTTTGACGGAAGTGACGCCGAATTTGATTTTGGAAATGGAACGCCCTGCATATTTTACTATTTTTGAAATCTACGGACCAAAATCTATCCGATTATACGCCGTCAAATTTTCGTTTCTATCGAAAATAATTGTCAAATGTTTAATTTTGTTTTTCATCACATAAGACCGTGACTGTGGCACAATACAATAATAATATGTGTTTTGTTCGCACTTTCCGCGACCGAAATGCGAAATTTGTTAATAAATCATTTTGAAGCGGTCCACACGAAAGTGATGAGACAGGGGAAATTTCTGTAAACGGTTTCCAATCCAAAGACAAGAATTTCCAAACAGGTATTTCCTCTGCGTTCGCGCAAAACAGGACATTTTTGAAATTGTTATTCGAAACGCCACTTCTCGTATAAATTGTATAAATTTAAATACAGCGCCCCGCGAGTAAACGGTTTTTCGCGTTTTTCTCGACAATACTTTATGTGGACGTGCCAGAGTTTTCAAAATCGATAAAGTTACATTTCCAAGGCAAACGATTGTTACGAGTTAAAGTCTTAACTTTTGAGGAAACGAAATTCAAGGTGCGATTTTTGCGAATTTAATCAAATTGAAATGGCAAAAACAAAAGAAATTCTGTCATTTTGATTAGCGCCTATGCGCCATAAAAATAATGATCTTATTAGTAGAGTGCTCAGCGCCCCGAAAAACGCTTAAAAATGACTTTCGTGGGGAGGTCGGGGTTACAAGTTGAAACCTCGACAGATCGAAAGAGCGTATTTTTTTATTTAAAAAGCCGTCAAAAATCGTCCAGTGTAAAAGGGCGCTATCTTCACCGAAAGAGTTATTCAGCGAAAGAAGTTATGGTATAGAAGGAAACGTGAACTTTCTTTTGCCGTAAAATTCGTAATTGGTTTTGTGGAATTAATCGTTTAAAAATTTTGGAAAAACGCAAAATACACGGGCTCTTATGGAGAAAAATAACTTTCGGGGCCGATATCTCGGTTCGAACAGCTAAAAAGTTCACTTCAATTTCGCGTTTTTTACCGTTTATGCTGTCATAACTACAAAACAGTACGACATATCGAAAAACTTTATTCTTTAAAAAAGTTTGGTTCGTCCTTGTCGCATCCGATGGTACAAGAATTATATTTTTGCAGGGCTTTATAATTAAGATAAATAATTAAAAGTGAAAACATGCGAAAATTGCATTTGCGAGAGTCGCGCTCTCAAGTGGGCGCATCGCGTCTCCCATCTCACTTTTTCCCATAAACAATAACATCATAAATGAAATCATAAACAATAACACGTCGAAATGCAAAATAATTATGCTTACTATCGAAAAAGAAACCGAATGAGATTCTATCTTTTATGGAATGAAAACTTGTAAATAAATAAAACTGTAGGTATGTAGGTATGGCAAATGTACCTATATGCATACTTAATTTTAACTGTAATTTTGAAATTAGACCTTTTTATACAATATTATAAATCACGTACACATTTGTAGAAATGGTTGGAATTTCACTATTTAGAGTGTAAGAAAATTCAGGAGTTCAATTTTGGTTTTAGTTTATATGTGTAAAAATTACGAATTCATTTTCGGTATAGGTACGTTGACTATAAATATTTCACAACGAAATATGCCACCTAGCAGTTTGATGTTTGTTTATCAAACGAGAGATAATGTCCACGAATCAACCGGCAAATAAAAAAAATACCACTATAATATTTTTACAGCACCATCTATTCAATAATAGTTGGACAATTTTGTTAGACAAATTCGTCGAAATCAAGTAGGTATCTATAAGATAGCTTTATGCTTGAAAATGACGATTTTTCGGAAAACGGTTTACGAATTTTAGCAACAATTACACCCTGTACTTTCATATACGTATTTACTGAACCTTCTTCTAGTTGCTCCTTATAATATTTTAGTCATATAGCAGCTAAATATCTTATAATTTGAAGTATTTGGAAGCATTTGTACAACTTAGCAAAACTGTTCCTTTAACTTTTTTAGGATAAAAATATAGGAAGCAACTGGGTAATTGAATTAGTATTTATTATCAATTAAATTTTTTAAATAAAATTTAATAGTTTTTTAGTATCGTTTCCTGAAGTGAATCTACCATAGCGACATCTGTTGATTCTCGCTTATCGAACCTCCCTCTTAAGCTGTTTTGAATGGTTGTATGGCTACAATCAAACATTGCGCCAAGTTCACGTGTTGTTAGAAATCGATCCACGGCGATCACCGTCAAGAGATCACTGTCGAAAATCTCAAAAGGCCTCTCGGGGATGGGCTCGTCTTCGATGCTCATATATCTCCATTCTTAAACTTGCGAAACCAAGTTTCCTTTGTTTTTATTGCAACAATGCCATCACCGTAAGTGGCACATATGCGACGATGGCATTCTGTAGCTGTTATCTTGTTGCAATAATCATAATGCATGATCACTCGAAAATCGTGTAGGGTTAGTTCCATTTTTGGAGTGACAGTCGAAGATGATGGTGATTTTTTATCAATTCTAGAATAACACAGTCAGATGCAGCTGGCTTTTAGCTTCAAAACGTGACCAACCGGGTGTGCATACGCAAAAAAAACAGCTGTGCAAGGTTAGGTTTTTCGTGCATGCGTTCAAAAACCGGTCATTCTTTTCTTGCCAACCTAATATAACAGGACTATGTAATTAAAACATCAAGAGCCGACGTTCAGAGATTGTCTGATTAAGAACTTCTCAAGCACCATGTGCAAAACATGCTGGGGCCTCACCATGTTGCAACCACAGCGGCGACGAACAGAAAGTGGAATTTCTTCCAATAATTCGGAAAGTGTATCTAACAAAAGCACAGTATACACTGCTTCAGTCGGGTGCGGTGGAAGAAAATGGTTTGGCCCATACATGACTATTTCGGCTTTAAGCAGTGAAACTCTCTAGCGAAACGGGCTTCCTTGATGAAAAGAACATAAGCAGGAACGTAAGAACCATTGACTGAACGCGACGCGAGGTTCGAAGTCATCAGGACTCTAGGCGCAAACTTTCCGTGGACGATAAATGTCCAGCTGTTGTTCTCTTGGTACTTTCCAAACGGCACTGTGAACGACGCCCATTCCACGTACAATTGCATATAAATAAGCTTATAAAATTGCAATGGCAAGTTTGAGGCAAGTTTCCTCCTTTGTCCGACGAGTTATCTCATCTATCAGTAGATATTGATTAAATATTTATTAAATAATATCAGTATTTTGTATAATCTAATGAATTTTAATGAAAATAAAACCATCACTACTGATGTGTAGAACAATAATAAATGTTAATATAAAAACCAAATTATGTTTGAATACATACTACCCAGGTAGTACTTTAATACAGTAATTTTTACATTCGTCGACATGTATATATTATTTAAAATTACTAAACTCGAAAGTCTTAAGGCGATTTAGTTTTCTGGCACGCATTTTTTGCAATGGTAGTTCTTCTTTCCGCAACCGTCCGTCGGCGTTTTTCTTTTCTTCTCTTGGCCCCCCTGACAAAGGCAGTCCTTTTGCCCGCAACCGATTTCCGTAAGTTTTTTTTTATTTTCGTTATCTGCACTTTCGTTAATAATTATTATTACTCACGTCGTTTAAGGATAACTTACCACCTTTTGCCGCGTCTTTCTTCAGCTGGTCATGGTAAGGTGACTCGCCATCGGAGCTTGGAGTTTTGGACGACCTTTTAAACTTCTTATTTTTTACGCTCTCGTCGCTTTCATGTTTCTCAACTTTTCTTTTCTTCGGTTTGCGCGCAGCTGAATCGGAATCCAACGACGATCCAGAGGAATCACTTATTATACGTTTAACGCGTTTTTTTCGTTTCACAATCTGTTTAGGTCTCAAAACGTGCGGTTTCTTCGATGATGTCGAAGGTTTTTTTTTACGCGGCGTTTCGCGTTTTCTTGCGTTCGACACGGTTTGTTCCTTTTTTTCCATTAAAATATTTTCGTTTACCTTAAAAAAAATTTGACGTTGACGTAACGGAACGTTTATAAATGTAAAATTTAATAGGTAAACGTTTGACGAATGTTTACGCATTAAAATTTAAAGCACATGTTATTAATCGATGATGGTTACTTACATTTAATTTTCCAGTTTTAAATCACGAAAGATGTGATAAGTGGATGTGATAATTTACTTCGTCACATGAAAATATAGGCTTTCGTTTGTTGAAATAAAACAAAAATTGTTGCAGGGCAACCAAAAAATGTTGGTGGTAAGCGATTACACGAAATTGATCGACTTATTCAGAGGGTCTGAATTTTTCGAAATCGCAATCGATGCATTATTCAAGAATTACAATGTGTTGAATCACATCACATTTACCAAAAAAAAAAAACATCTGATAAAGTAAATATAAATGTGGAACGAGCGGCCTATCAATGGTCACGATTATGCACAAAATGTTTGGACTTTAATTTTGAATTTGTCGGCGTGCTTACTTCGTAATTTATTCGTGAAATTCCCCACGAAAAAGTATCGTAGTTGTTGTTCGTGAGCTTGGAATAAAATAAATCTAATCTAAACGATAAATTTTGCCGTCAAGTTCAAGTTACGAGTTCCAATTTTAAGTTCACCAATATATTGATAGCATTGTCGCCAAAAACAAATCTTGAACGCCGATTCTCTCAACGAAAAGCTGCAATCGTATGTATATAAGGGAAGATGCGCGTCTAATTTCGTTTTAGGGAAAATTATACCGAAATTTTGCTTCTAAACAATTACAAGGAGGTGGCCATAATTATTTTATCGGCTATTAATTCAAATAACGATGACTATCATACTGAATTGAACAAATTTTGAGATGCACCGTACTACATAAAACGAGCAGTTTATTTCTTTTGTTCAGCTGCCGGATTTCTTATGAATATTTTGGTACATACAAACCTCTTTGGGGCGCTTGCACTTCATGTACCTAATTATTATATTATTGTTGTCTAGTATTGTAGAATGTTCACCTTATTTTTCGTCGACACTTGATTTGTAGTTGTCATCCTGTTCACTTGTACTTTTATTACTTCATTTAAGTCTCTATCGGCCCGCAGTTTAATTTCGTAAACCAAATTTCGATTTGCGTTGTTTCGGTATACGTCACGTTAACATTTCAAAAATATGCGAATCATTTTTGTTTTGCGACTATCTTATTAACAAAAGTTTTCTGAAGTGTTTAATTGCAGTTTTAGTAGAGTGCTCAGGGCCCCGAAAAACGCTTAAAATGACTTTCGTGGGGAGGTCGGGGTTACAAGTTGAAACCTCGACAGATCGAAAGAGCGTATTTTTTTATTTAAAAAGCCAAAAGCCGCCAAAAATCGACCAGTGCAAAAGGGCGCTATCTTCACCGAAACTCAACGTATGTATAGAAGGAAACGTGAACTTTCTTTTGCCGTAAAATTCGTAATTGGTTTTGTGGAATTAATCGTTTAAAAAATTTTGGAAAAACGCAAAATACACGGGCTCTTATGGAGAAAAATAACTTTCGGGGCCGATATCTCGGTTTGGACAGCTAAAAAGTTCACTTCAATTTCGCGTTTTTTACCGTTTATACTGTCATAACTACAAAACAGTACAACATATCGAAAAACTTTATTCTTTAAAAAAGTTTGGTTCGTCCTTGTCCCATCCGATGGTACAAGAATTATATTTTTGCAGGGCTTTAGAATTAAGATAAATAATTAAAAGTGAAAACATGCGAAAATTGCATTTGCGAGAGTCGCGCTCTCAAGTGGGCGCATCGCGTCTCCCATCTCACTTTTTCCCGTAGCTCCCTCTCATTCTGTACGTAATTCTAAAATAAACCAACATACTATTATTTTTATTATAAATACACCTTATCCGTTATTTTAATAATTAAGTACACAATATAAGAAGCGTTTTGTATTAAACAAATTTACGAAAAGCTCCTATTTCCTCCTCCTAAAAGTACAGCGACTTTAAAATGTAATGTCTGTTATTATTATTCATCTTTTTATAAAATTGTGGTAATAAGCCAATAACAACAATTAATTAACACCATATATTTCAACTCTGTTTAGAGTTATCTTTAAGTGGTAAAATTTTATAATTTCCGCAGTAAAACTCAAAAATTTGGTGCAAGAAGGAAACTCTTGGTAGGTACTAATTGTATCCTAATTATGGCAATTTATTAGGGCTATTGATCCTAATTGTAAGTGTATTAAATAACCACAAGTTAATCACAATTTTTCTACTACAGTATGCTAAAAGTGCTTTACAAATTAAGTTAATTAACCAATTCGGTATTACCTATGTTAAAAATCAAATTTAAGTAACCATTACATTATTTTGTACATTAATTTTAACGATATTCGAAAAATAGTGGTACCCTCACCTTAAGATCATATTATCAAGTTTTGCTAAATTCATTACAACTACAACCACAGTTACCCGACGTAGCCGATTCTGGGTGGAAAATAGATTTGGAAGGAAATCTGGTACCTATACTAAGTACTCCTCCATCCTTCCCAAATAACTTAAGAATGTTAGTATCGTGTGGTTGTAACAAAGGTATTCTTCTAACATGCATTATTTGCTGATTCATAAATTTCGTTTCATTATGTTTTCTAGATTGCAGTAGCAAAGTGTGCAGATGCAGGAAAATCGAATGAGTTGCATTGGTTTCTGTAGATCTATGGAACAAAAATGTACCAATGCAGTGACAATTCTAAATGTGTCAATGTATGATGAATAAGGTGAGTGTTAAATTATTAAGGGTGTGTAATATCAAGGCTGTTAATTTAAACTGCGAAAAGTACAATTTTGAACGTAGTAATACCAAATTTGTTAACAAACTTAAGCCTGTAAGGCACATTTGGCATACTGTAGTGGAAAAATGGTGATTAACTTGTGGTTATTTAATACACTTACAATTAGGACCAATAGCCCTAATAAATTGCCATAATTAGGATACAATTAGTAACTACCAAGAGTTTCCTTCTTGCACCAAATTTTTGAGTTTTACTGCGGAAATTATAAAATTTTACCACTTAAAGATAACTCTAAACAGAGTTGAAATATATGGTGTTAATTAATTGTTGTTATTGGCTTATTACCACAATTTTATAAAAAGATGAATACAGATGATAACAGACATTAAATTTTAAAGTCGCTGTAGTTTTATTATGAAATAGAAGCTTTTCGTAAATTTGTTTAATACAAAACGCTTCTTATATTGTGTACTTAATTATTAAGATAACGGATAAGTTGTATTTATAATAAAAATAATAGAATGTTGGTTTGTTTTAGAATTACGTATAGAATGAGAGGGAGCTACAGAAAAAAGTGAGATGGGAGACGCGATGCGCCCACTTGAGAGCGCGACTCTCGCAAATGCAATTTTCGCATGTTTTCACTTTTAATTATTTATCTTAATTATAAAGCCCTGCAAAAATATAATTCTTGTACCATCGGGTGCGACAAGGACGAACCAAATTTTTTAAAGAATAAAGTTTTTCGATATGTCGTACTGTTTTGTAGTTATGACAGTATAAACGGTAAAAAACGCGAAATTGAAGTGAACTTTTTAGCTGTTCTAACCGAGATATCGGCCCCGAAAGTTATTTTTCTCCATAAGAGCCCTTGTATTTTGCGTTCTTCCAAAATTTTTTAAACGATTAATTCCACAAAACCAATTACGAATTTTACGGCAAAAAAAGTTCACGTTTCCTTTTATACGTACGCTGAATAACTCTTTCGGTGAAGATAGCGCCCTTTTGCACTGGGCGATTTTTGACGGCTTTTGGCTTTTTAAACAAAAAAATACGCCCTTTCGATCTGTCGAGGTTTCAACTTGTAACCCCGACCTCCCTACGAAAGTCATTTTTCGGGGCGCTGAGCACTCTACTATATGTAAAATCGAAAAAATTCGAATCCCTAAATAACGTAACTCGCAACTTTCGTCGTCGACGCCTATTTGATATTTTAAACCGTTACGCCCTAGAAATAATCGCCGATAGTTAGGCCAGTGCTCCTTTAATTAGAGTAACAATAGATGTGAAGGGTGTAAGTTTATACTCAAAGGCACAATAAGTTAGAACAAATCCACCACCTCCGCGGGACGTCATCTTTTACAAGAATGCTACACGACAGCGGCTTTGTTTGAGACCGTCGTTTCGATACACGTATTCATTTTTCCGCAGCAACCCCGAAACGGTGCGCGTATTTGTATCGGGAAACCCCCATAAGTTGCCTTAAAAATCGAAATTGTTTGCTTTCGACTCGAAACGACGAAAAACATTAGGCCGCACTTTTAAATTTTCGTTTCGCACAACTCAAGTCAAAATCTTTGCAGTTTCGCCGGTCGAAAACATTTTGAATGCCGCAGATTGGCTACCCATCAAAAATCAGGTACTCCGGGTATTACCAAACCATGTTTCACGTCTCTTGAAATTTGTAACTTTTATACCTACTTTTGCCGAATTTCTTTTAATATCCCTGGGAACATGTTTGACACTTGATATTTCTTCGACATCCTTTGCCGATGTTTGTGTAGTTCCTACAATTTTTTTACGAGCGCAACGTCATTACAATAAACGCTTCCAATCGGTTTAACGTGAAATCGGATCCGAAGATTAACGACGTAATATAGCTTTTTAAACTTATTTACCTACTTATCGTGTAGTTTTTAAGTGAGATGTTAGTTCGATGCGGCGAAGTAATTTAGAAAAGCGAACGCGATCGTCCCAAATAATATTTGATCAATTTGCCGAACAAAGAAGTCATAAAAGCTGTGGCTCCTTTTAAAACCGGGAAGGGTGGTCGTCGTGAAAGCAGCCCCAAGACGTTGTAAATCACACTTTCGGACTCGCTGCCCATAAATCACGGACGACAGGATCGATGATGACCAGCCACCGGACAATGCTGCACAAAAGTTAATACACAGTCGCTTAACAAAGACTTTTCTGAAAGATTCAGCTGTAGTTCGATAGGGATATATGCGTTTTTGTTTTGATAGGCGTGAAACTAAAGGAACTTTTCGCTGCCATCGGTTTTACTGCTTTTTCTTTTATACGCCCGTTGGTTGTCCCATTATCGTCACTTTAACTGTACTTTATTTTTCTACCGAGAACGGAATTCTCGAGATGTCTAACTGAAAACGACTCGAATGTCGAACCGGACTTGTGTACTTTCCGATATATTTCTATTTGAGAGGCCGTAAAACTTTCGGAATTGTTATTCGATTGGGATTCGTTTTACTTATTTCTCGGTCGTAGAGGTCGTACGTTTGAGAGGACGTGTAAAAATTATAACTAATTGTAAAATCTAATTCCTAATACAGTAAGTCAACCTATATACGAACCTTCGAGTTACGAAATTTCAAAGATACGAACAAAATTTTAGCCTAACTTCAAATTTTGCGATAGCGAAACCTACGCTCTTATTATTTAAGTACATTCACTCAATCAAAAAAGTACGTAAATACAATAAAAAAATCATTATATTAAGAACTGGCGTTCATTAATTTTCGTCCGAAGTACGATTTGATATTGATATTGAACTTGAACTTGATATTCGAAACCATTACCCAATGAACGTTTATTGGTATAATGACCTTATACATTGCTACATCGAATGCAGTTCATTACGTTAATGAATAATTTGACTGCTCCAATGAACAAGCTTTCTTTGTTTTAATAAATTAATACATAGATAATATGAATTTCATTTATAGCGATAATAGCTGTGTTTATTAGTTTTATCAATATTCTTACATAAATTCAATAAATTATTCCACTGAAATGCAAAGTTTGATTATTGTATCGATGAATGTGTTTTTTAAATAAAGGAATATTCTTGTATTGTTACAATGTACACTTCTATTCCTATTAAAAGAGTACAGTTACTATTTCACGTTGTAAATAGGACAATGTTGTAATGTTTCAATTAATTATCGCTCAAATGTACCTACATAGAAAATTTGATTATTAGTTCTTTATTGTTCAATGTTGTCGATTGTAGAAAATACAAATCGATTTTTCCGCTGAAAAAAATCGATTGTACACGTTTCTCTGGAATTTGATATGTAATAACAAACACAAACCGTTTTTAGAAATATTTTTCTATAACAGTTCTGACAATAAATATTAATGTAAACGTCGTGATAATTTTTTTTGCAATTATTTAGTTTGAGTTTTCAAACTGCACTGTCTTGAATTTATCCTGTTTCTGCGAAGTCGTTAATATTCCTAGATTATTCTCTATATAGAATTAAAAAAATACATAATCAACTGTATTTATATTGTATATTAGTGAACTTAGTCATAGATACGATAAATGTAGTTATTATTTCAAAACGACCTTACATTAATATGATGTTTTAGATTCATAAATTTTAAGTTATGATATTAATGTAGAAATTCGTAGATACAATCAAGTAATGATTGGATTAATGAAAAAGAGTCGTCGAAGCAATCAAGATATCCATTAAATTATGAAATATATTCATCAGTTTCTAATGAACATAATAACATTGGGAATACGAACGTGGAAATTAAAAAATGAACATCTATTAGTAGTATTAATGAACTTTTCATTGTATCAATGATCAAAAAGTCAATAACTGGTGTTCATTGATATTATGTACAATAATTTTTTGAGTGTTAGACATTTTCCATAATTATACCGGTACCTATATCGAACCAACTTATCGCCTTGGAAAATACAAACTTCTGATTATTTATCAGGTTTTTATCATTAACTGCTAATTCCTATATTGCTCCTATAAATTAAGCTATTGTTATTTTTTAATAAAAAAATAAAGAATACAAGGTTAAAAGTACTTTCTTTAACTGGATACAATTATTAATTTTTCAACTCGGTACACCTTTGTTCAATTTACAAACTCGTTCGTATGTAGGTGACTTACTGTATAATTGAATTATCGTTCTCGGCCATAACCACTAAACCTCAAAAAATTAATAAGAAAGTAAATATTATAAATTGTAGGCATAAATCTATGCATAAATAGAATGCGTCTCTTCAATTAAAAATATTACGAAAGAAAAATTAAATGTACGTAATTACGATTCGCTTTATCTCAAATTAACTCTCATTCTTTTTAAGAAATAATTTTGTACAAAAAGTAAGACCGCATAGGAAAATATATATTTTGACACGGTATCTATAACATAAGTAAGTATTTTGCAAAATTTTATTTTATTTTTCCGTAAAGATCGTTAAAGTTGTTAAAGCTTTCTCATCCGGAAAAAACAAAACCCGATAGAACATTGTTCATTTTTATTTTTCATGTTTTCAAAAAACTTTTTAGATTGCAGCTTAAAATATAATACGTCGCCCATTTTACGAAAACGTTCAAGCCGTCTGTTTACCCCAATAAAGTCGCGCGTATCCGGCTCAAAGGACCAAAATCGTCACGTTAACGCGTTAGAATAGATTTAAGAATAGTTTCCCTCGAAAGAAGTTTCGTATACTCAACTGACGACGTAACTTGGCGCTATGTCGTTTTTACAAACTTTGTAATGTTTATAATAACCTTGTTACTCACCATATTTTTTTAACAAAATAAACCGATGTTTAGGAAGTTTTGTATAGAAACTGGCAGAGGGTAGTGTCAAATTATCTAAAACGTATAGAAAAAAATGTTAAACATTTTTGTCGCACTCGTAGATGCGAGAAATTGTTTTGGACAATAGCTGAAAAATTTAAAATAATTATATGGTGGTATTAGATACACCAAGGTGAGACTGTTTAAACTCACTTACATTGTTTAATCTTCCCCTAATTCACTAAACTCTTCACAGTCACCAACTCGAGCATCTTTTTATTAAGTTAACAATTTGAATCGTTATTACGAATTCGTATATAACGAAGCATTGCGAAAATGAATTGTCATAAACTAAATGTGACGAAATAAACGTTTTCCTTTACATTTTTTTTTCGTTTATAACGATCGGACGGTGCGGCGCGCGACGTGACGAAACGATTCGTTATATGTATAGGTACGTCTTTACGCAATTTGTTTTTTATTCAGTAAATACGAACAGTTTTAAATTTCGTATATTATTATCCATTTACGCTAGTTTGAACACAAAGATATCGTCAAATTGCCGATTTAAAAAAAATCCAAAACAATTTGTCGATAACGAGCCCAATTTAAGTCGAACAAATTGGTCAACTAAGGACGTTATTTATAGGATGGTTCGTATATTTAAAATGACATCTAAACTGCCGCCGATCGTGGGTTTGATCGATAGTTATCGATACCGACGGGAGCAACGCCATGCAAGCCAGAAGAAGTTTTAAAACGTGATGCAGGAGTACTACCTTGTCGAGAAAATTATCGTACTAATCGTAAGACGTGTTTACTGGAAAGTGGAAAGAAGTGGCCATCCCGCTCTCCGGGCTTTAACCCCTGCGATTTTTTTTACTGTGGAAACATTTAAAACATAAGATCGAAGAAATTAATTTCAACGTTTTAAAATAACACTGTAATTTGCGTTAGATACTTTCGAATTACATTTGCGAAACAAATTTTTAAAAAGCTCACCCTCACATTTTGATTTTCATTAGTTTTCATTTCGTTTAAAGAACTCGTCGTTACTACCGAATCAACTTAATTTTCATCGAGATAATCGCGTCGATTTTATCTAAAAAAGAAATTCGAACGAAGGACACTTTTATTAAAATATCGCCGATTCCCCGCGCGATTCGATTACTTGCAAAAAATAATCCTAACGGCCGTTCCCGTTTAATTTTAAGTACACGCTCCGTAATCGAATAGAAGTTAATTGAAATGTACGCGTTCGCACGAATCGGTTCAGAAATAGGTAGGCAGGTAATTAAGCTTATCCGCAGAAAAACGCAGGATACCAAGAAAAACCGTCCGACTTTGATAATTTGTCGTGCGCAAGGGAAGCGCGCAGCTCCGCCCTTGAATTTCAAGATCTTCATCTCATCACAGCCTCCAAGACGCAATTTTAGTTATTAGTGCGCTGTTTAAGTGTTTGCAATGATGGCCTCTTCGGGGTTAGAGTATCAGGTCGATTCTGCGCAACCGCAGGTGCGTTGCGATAATCATAGTAATCAATCGGGACACCCCCTTCATTAGCGGCCACGTTTCCGTTAATTCTTTCAACGCACGACGTTAATTTCTGTTGCAGATTTCGTCGCTCAACTTATTAGAGACGACCTGTTCGAGATTGTATCAGCACCAAGTGTTCGTCCCGCAAACGCCCAGCTGTCCCGCCGAAGGATACGCGCCCTACGCCCCGGCCCCGTTAGAAAGTGCAACTTCACCCCTAAAATATTCTCCGCACTATCAGGCATCGTATAATTTCCATAACTACGGCAGTCAGTACTGGTTTAAAACTCTCCACCACCTGCAGATATCGCGTCCGGCGATCAATTCACGATGCATCATCGCCACCAGCAGTACCAGTGGTCGCAGAACGCGTACACGAATTTCCCCCCGGTAAAACTGATCAAGCCGGAAGAGTACGCGAGCTACGCGAAAGCGAGACGGTGCGTAAAGTGCCAGTGCCCGAACTGTACGAGCGAAGAGAACGGATTCAGGAAGCCTCAATCGAAGAAGGTCCATATATGTCATTATCCGGGTTGCGACAAATTCTACGGGAAGACGTCGCACCTGCAAGCCCATTTGCGATGGCACACCGGCGAGCGGCCCTTCGTCTGCAACTGGCTCTTCTGCGGCAAAAGGTTCACCCGATCGGACGAGCTGCAGCGTCACCTCCGGACGCACACCGGAGAAAAAAGGTTCGTCTGTTCTACGTGCAATAAGAGGTTTATGAGGTCGGACCATTTAGCCAAGCACGTGAAGACGCACAAAAACGTTAAAAAGACGAAGACCGTCGACGTTAACGATGCCGGTACCGATTCATATTTCATTTACAAAGAGTGATTTATTTTTGTAATTATTTGTAAGTAATTATTGTATATATTTTGTTAACATTTCTATAATTAAAGTATTTAATTTTTTTGTCCGATTTTGTTGCGCGATCTTGCGTCGAAGTCTCCACGGTATTGGAGACTGCATCCATCTGGTGGTAACGTAAAACAGTGAGGGTTTAGAAGTCACGTAGCTTAATTAAAACGTGTTCTGTCGGAGGGCAGCACAGTCCAATAATTAAGGGTGTTATTATCTGGGCGGGCTTTACGGATGCATGGCCGCCTTGATAGAGGAGGGCAGCGAAGTAAAATAAAACAAAAAAAACACAAATTATAGTGTGATATTATTTACGTACTCGGTGGGGTTACAGAGAGGGGATTGGCAAGGTGGCGCTTGATGAATTAAAGTCAGTTTGAATCAAATCACATGAATGCGTACAAGTATTGATGTATTGTGTTTGTACATTGTTCAAGTTGTTTGCACCCACCTGATGGAGTAGAGTGAACGTGCGGTGATCTGTGAACGAGGTGTTTGTGCGCGTTTCCGACTAAGTGGCGGTAAGACTGCCAAACTGGAAGAACGCTCCGAACAGGATAAGGGGCATGGATCCCCCGACATTTCTGTAAGTCTATCCTCAACTGGTGTAATTAATCATCGCATTTAACAACGTCTATCCTCCTTTTTTATGGCATTCGTTCATTAATTAGAACTACTAATGCGTCATTCGTGCATGCGGTTTTGTATTATGTGAACTTGGTCGAATGTATAGGATTTATTGGTTTAATAGGTAAAACAATCGAATGCGATTGTAACGTCGATTACGACGAACTTATTTGTAAATAATAAAAATGCAAAGCAATGTCGATAAATCGACGAGCACTTTAAATTCTTAATTAAAAAATTTATACGATTCTATTTAAAACGAACAAAAGCAGTCTGTTATTTTTTGAACACTCTGTATAGTGGTCGCAATGTATAAACAGAGTGTTGCGCAAAACAAACCTAAACTTTCTTAAAATTCGATAATTTTTCATTCTTTCGAACGATGTACATACTTAAAATCGGATAAAAAATAAGTAAAGCACTTACCGATAGCCTCCCTCTCTTAATCTTCTCCTGAAACAGAAAAAATCAATTAGTCAATTAGAATAACGCGTATAACACATCGACAAGTTCTATGTGTTTAATAAACGTCTTGGGTGTCTAAGATAACAAAAAAATATTATATTTTTTAAACTGAAATTAAAAGCGTCAGTCTTTTTATTCCAAAATTTTCGAAATACCCCGAAGAGTTTTATTTTGGAGACGTTGGATTTCTTGAACGCATTAAGCAAGCAGCCAAAATATTTTTTTTTACATTTATCGAAAAATATACTATATAAATTCCAACATGCCGACACATCGGGTGTTTCAAAAGATTGTAGTTCTTATTCGTCAAATTCGACAGGCGTTTCGGAAGGTCATAAATATACAATTTACAAGGGAATTGCAATTTTTTCGTAGCTCAAACAGTAGGCGACGCTTAAAAAATATGCAACTACCCGCTATTATAATATTAAATTTAAGAACCATCAGACAAAATAAATTGTTTATAAATACCAAGTACACAAAGTTTAATGAGACTAAACGTGTGTTAATGTTTTTGTAACAGTAATTGTAATTTGAAATATGTAGGTATAAAATGTATGAAAAATACTAAAACGTGTAAGTTATACCAATAGTATGTGGATTCATAAATTAGTGTACTAAACAAATACGTCGCGTCGTTTCCCAATTGTTTCAGTGCTTACTTGGTAATTATCCTCTATATAAATTAATTATGAGAATTAAACGTGTTTAGAAAGATGTCAAACTTGTTGTATTGTCGTTAATAGATATATATTCTTGGCAAATTTAATTTTAAGTAGCATTAAATTGGACGTTTGAGTGATGATTGTGGATTTTTGACGGGCCACAGCTATACCGCGATATTTTATAGGTTAATTTAATCTACAACTGTAAAAACGACAAATTTTAAATCTAGGTACCCAAAAATAAGTACCAATTCCATAACACCCTGTACATATTTTTAAAATATCTTCAATTTTTTTTAATAAATAGGTACATTTTTATTAGTTTTTATGAAAATACCCTAGCGAAAAGGGAGTGAATTTTTTAATTACGATCAATAGGTACCAGTTTAAGTGGGTAGCGCCTTTTAATACTGCCGAATATTTAAAATTTAAAAATTGATATTTAATCATATAGTTATATATCTAGATTTAACACGGTAATGAGCCGTTAAATTCCGTTTGAATTTAAAACGCGAAAGTTTATTTTATTACATAATAGATGCATAATAAATGTTGCAAGTATTCGAATTAGTTGTATATATACGGGGTGCACAAAATTCATTTTTATTTTATTACTTCGACCGGGATTTCAATGTACCTACATTCTTTGGAGAAATAATTTTATTAATACCCTTATGTAATTATGTGATCGTAATAAGTAAAAGTCTAAGGGAATCGGGTCTGACCGATACCCTGGCCATTTCATCGCTTTTTCCCAAATTCGAGTTGACAACGCATCATTTCAAACAAATTGGGCCGAATGTTATAATGTTCGCCTTGGAATTAGTTTAACTAATTAAAGCGAGATGCAAAGGGCCCCCACTGTAAGTCGAAACCTTCGACATTTCGATTATTATCCGTCGCGAACTGGCGATCGCACTGTTAAATAAATGCGCAATTCATCGCGACAACAATTGAAAATTAATTCCATACTTTGTCGAATGTCTCGTTTTTGTTAACGTACAGGTACGCTAAATCATTAAGCATGCTTTATTAACATTAACGTTATAACATAATAATTTAATTTACCAACAGTAAAATATTAGCCGCACTACGTATAGCTACTATAATTTTATATTACCGCAATGTAAGCGCATGTAATGAAATTAATAGGTAGCGTACGTTAGATAATAACACTGCGAGTTGTCTGTAATATTGTCGTTTAAAGTTATTTATACAGTGTGTCCGCGGATGGATCCAACTTATTCCTACGTGTAAACAAAAGAGTTTTGCTTAGTTTGAAAAGTCGATATAGCATACAGGGTTGTTTAAAAATAATGAAACATTAAATTGTTCAAGAAGTAAAGTACCAATTATTTGAGAAAAAATGAAAAATTATAGAGGAAAGAAATCCTACTCCTAAACTCAATTGAAGTTCAAATATGAAATTACAAAGAGTTCATACTTTTGCTTTGAAGATGGTCGGATAGAAATTTTTATAATAATTGGACTGGATGTCTTGTAACACGGCCTATGCGCTCGCCTGATATTACTACCCCACTTGATTTTTATATAATTTATAAATTTTACATATTTATATGTGAATAAGTTTCATAATAATGTAGACCTTTTAAAACAAAAAAATAACAGAAGCAATAGCCAAACATAAACGAACATGCAGTTGATTTAATTTATGAAAAATGTAGAAAAAACAATTAGAAAAGCGCGTAGAGATGGAATTTGTTTCTGTTATTCGATAAATTATGCACTCGCTTCAATTTGGAAGGTACAGCTGAACATTTTTCATTTTCACTCAAACAATTGGTATTTTACTCTTAAACAATTTTCGAACAACCCTGTACGTTGTATCGACATTCTGACTATAACTTAGAATTTTTCGAACTAAGCAAAACTCTTTATAAGGAATGACGTTTTCTTTATATCTATACTTATTGTTAGTTGCTGAATTTTTAATTTTCCGATTGTTTTTCGTTTTTTTTTTGGACGAGCAGAAAATCGACGTTTCTCGAAAAAAAAGGCCTTCGCACGTCTACGTAAAGGCGTTTTAGGAATTTTGGGCCGCGCCGTTTAAATTGCCGCTTGTGATAGTGTGATATAATGTCCCGGCAATTATTGCAACGGTTGTTTACTATCAACAACGGTAGATACTTAGATCGCAATTTTTCTAAATTTTCTAAGCGCCGCTGGCGACAGCTAATCACACAATTTTACTGGTAGTATAAATATAAAGCCTGGAGGAAAGGAATTGCGAAGGTGGTGGTGGCGTGTAGACACACATTCATTTCAAAACCGTGATGGGTCCGCAGGAAAACCCATTCGAAAATTTTGACCGATTCCAAATAGTATAACGCGGTAGGGATTTTGTAAGTTAGTATAACAGATATAGTATGTATTGGAAAACTGTGCACCTACTGATAATTTTTTGCGAACTCTGTGCGATGGGGCGGCTTTACTTTAATAATATCTACAATTAGGCGATTTGTTTGAGGTTTCGCCATCTATCATTTCGCGTTTGGTTAAAACTACTTTTCAACGTAGATCTTTCGATCGTTTTAATACGCGCTCACGTTATCTACGACATAGAATAAGTCCCTCACTGTACATGCGCTACAAAGACTCGAATGATGTCCATCTCTTTCCGAACAACACACGTCGCGTTGCGTCGCCCTAAAATGGCAATAAAGAATGCCCCTCAATTAGTGTAACGTCCGGTTTGTTTACTTTTCGGATTTGCATTTGCATATTATATTTTAAAAATTGAACGCGTTAATTTTTTTTTACATGATCGAAGCAGGTGGTTATCGTCAAACAAGTCACGTTTTAGTTTAATCGAAACGTTTCGTTGGAAACAGAAAGTATGTGTGTAAGGGGTACGCGAATTTGAATATCTATACAGGATGTTCCACCTTAATTGCCTAAAACTTCGGCGGATTATTTTTGGATCAGAAACAAGCAAAAAAGGCCTAATAAATATATATTCGCAACTGCACGGTTTCGAAGATGAACACCGATTAAGAAAAATTACCGATGAAACTCGGCATTATAAATGGATTGGTTTAATTATTGTAAGCGCTCCTGTACCGTGGTCGCCTCGTTCGCCAGACCGAAATCCGCCTGTTTTTTGCATACGGGGTTATCTAAAACAATTAAAAGCTCTGAACCTACACACAGACCATAAGTAGATGATTTAAGAAATAAAATGAACAATGCTTTATGGGAGGATTTATGAACGAATACGAAGGTTTTTAGGAGAAGAATTCGTGCATGCGTCGAAACAAATGTTGGCCACACATCGAACATCTTTCGTAAAACAGTTTATTTTAGTTTGTCGTTTATTACTTATATTGTTAACTTTTTTAAATCAGTGTTGATCTCCGAATATACAGGTACCATATTTATTAAGCCGTTTTTGCTCGTTTGCCACCTAAGAATAACCCGGTGAATTATTATGCAATCAAGGTATAAGAAGAATAGTAAAACAATTTGGACAGTTGTTTTTTTTTTATTTAAATAATCCGGACCAACGTTTCACCCAACTTAACCACGAAGTGACCAGTAGAGCGTGTCTTGATCTAAAGATATCCACGTTTCTAAAATGAGTTCAGACGACACGAGTAAGACGCAAAGCTTATGAGATAAGTTTTGGTTCTGAGAAATTGTTCGAAAACAGTGGCCCAAAAAACAATTGCTCGAATAAAATAGGTATATTTTATATTCGTAAGTACTTATGTATATTAAGTATTTATACTTCGGAAGCGTAAATTTAATTTTCAAAACTCAACGTTCAATTTTATCGACAAAGAATAAAAATTGGTAGATCAATGGTGTTTTATAGTAATTTAGATAGAAAATAAAATGTGCGTAGCATAAATTGAAAAACTTTCCTTTCGGGAAATCCTTCGTTCGAACAATTGTTTTTCGAGCAACTGTCTGCACACGTAAGGTTTCACTTGTCATGATTGGACTTGATCTATGATACAACCGTTGGATTTATGGACCTCAAAGTCACGTTTTCGACGTGTTAAATATAAATAATCCATAGACGCACATTTAAATTTGATACAATTGGCGATTCAAACGTTAAAAATACGATCTGAGATTGTCGAAATAATCGATTGCGGCTTGGTTGTCTTGCGTATCGCCATTTAGAACGCCCTCCATAATATTTTGGCGACCAATTTTGTAAATTCTAAAGCCTCGTTTCCATTCATATATTGTTCGGAACATTGTGCGGGGCCTTGTTGGGCGCAAAGTTGCAGAACATTCGTCGTGTCCATCCGTGCTCGCAACAGTTGTTTTAGCGTTCCATGCACGGATACAAAGTTCCCAACGTTGTTGGCCACAAAATGCGTGAAAAGGAATGCGCGAAAGAGTGTAAATCGTAACTTAATTCGAATTTAATTTTCGTAAAAAATTACAAACCAGCGACGATGCGCAGAAATTTAAGATCGAACATCACAGATATCACACAGTACACGTAGATGTTTCGTGCGGCCCATCAATCACGTCCACTGCCGAGGATTAGTCGACAAATCATTTCAAGAGGGTATCAATATAATAGACGATAATATATTGTCATGTGCATTTGTGTTATCGAATGAGTGTGGTCGACACTCGGATACATATCTCATTAATCCAGTAAACATGATTGAAAGTGCCGCGACTAATTTACAATGGACGGGTGCTGTGGAAGCAGAGCAGTCCCGCTGGGGCTGCCTTTTTGTTATAAACCGTGCTCGACTGGAGGGTGCATATTTGCCAAGATCCCTTCTATTTATTTAAGAATCGTCCTCAAATTAATTACGGACGAAACGTCGAGGACTCGCAACTTCAATTTTATAAATAACATCGTAATTGGCGTTCGATTTAAATCGTCCGAAAATTACGCAAACCGAACTTCGCTCCGCTCCCCGTAAGGAAATCGTCCTCGTCATCAGAATTCGTCTAATAAAAGCAACGTTATCTAACAGCAATCTTTTAGAGTAAATTTTCTATAATTAAAATAATTATCTCGCTGCAATTTGAGAGTGTAGAAAAATAAATTTAACCTCCGAACACGTTTTCTAATCAAACTAAGTTCAAGGTGGATCTAATTATCGATAATAATCAGAGAGATGATCAATAAAAACGCGGAGCAGCGTACGTGATACCGGCTTCGACATCTTATAAACTAGGATGCGGCAGAAAGGAGTTTTCTATACTTTCGAACACGATACCTAACACTTAAGCGGGAGTAAATTGACCTCACCGCGATTCCGAACAACCGTTAACAACTACTACCCCGATCTTCGTTTAGATAGAAATATCTAGTACTTATATAACGTGTAAACTAATTGGCGTAAGTTTTATTAACTTTATTTTCGAACGTAACCTTCAATAAGTACGTAAAATTACGTAAAGAGCGAGTTACATTTTTTTTTTTATAATCGTATACGGGGGTTAACCTGTTCTTTCTATAGACAGACACGGGAAGGGGCTTATAAATTATTTTAGAGCTACTTTAATTAAGAAATGTCGTAATAACCTCTTCTATATTAGGACGGGCGTCCGATAATCAAACCCTCTGACGATTTATTGCTATAAAACTTATGGTAGATAGGTAACTAGTTATCTCGTAAATGGTATCAAACAAAAAAATTAATAATTCAAAGTTATCGGCCCCCCGTTAAAATACGATTCGATCGGTTTTTAGAAGAAAAAATATATGGGCCCGTTGTTAACATGTGAAACTCGCAGTTCAAAATTTCGCGAATCAACTTGTTTTTTGTATAAAGACAAACGACAGTCGACTAAATTTAAAACTTAACGGACCGTTAAATACGCCACTCTTTGACGCTTCTTTAGGTTAAAATCGGTTTTTGTTAATTGCAATTGACGATACGCTAAATGCGACATTATACGTATTGTATGAGGTTTGTAATTAAATTTTAATGAAACTCCGCGTTTTAATTACGAGTTAGTAGTTGTTACGTTCTTGTAAATTGCCCGACGTTAACGGTCCGTTAAGTGTTGAATCGGTTTCGCGGGTGCCACATTTAAAAAATGACGAATATCGATCGTTTTAACGGCTTATTAATTTTCGTCTGGAAATTAGTTTGTTTTAGTAAAACGTTTTAGGTAACTGATTAGTTTAATGGCCTGTTAAATGAGATGTACATACGTATATACCGATTGTCTATAAAAGTTTAAAATTAACAACAGTTAACGGTTATCGAGGATCCAGGGCTTTCAGCGACACACCCATTAAAAAAGGGAAATAAAAGTAAATCCCCGGAAGCACTGAATATACCAAACAAAGAAACGACAAACTAGAATTAAAATTTTTGCGAAATCTCGCAAAAATCCCTCAGGGATTCACGTTTTTTTATTTTGGCAAAATTTGAGACGCAACGTTCAGAACAAGTCGGAAACGACTAGAAAACTCGTATTTCCAGAATAACAATGCAAGAAATGACGAACTGCGGGAGTTTAAATAGATTATAAATTTTGCATAATCTCGATAAAATGACACTACCGGATACGCATAAAACAGGTTCGGAATTACGTGAAAAGTAGTTTTTCTAAAATAACGATGCAAGAATGGCAATCTAAGCGCGTTTCCGGCGATTTAAAATTTTAGCGAAATCTCGAAAAAATCCCTTAGATGTTCACGTTTTTTTTTTGGCACAATTTCGACTTGGACGTTTAGAGACAGAACGTTCAGAACAAGTCCGGAACGGCCAAAAAACTTGCTTTTCTAGTATAACAAAGCGAGAAATGACAACTGCGGACGTTTAAATAGATAATAACTTTTGCATAATCTCGATAAAATGACACTACCCGATACGCATAAAATAGGTTCAGAATTACTTGAAAAGTAGTTTTTCAAATGTAACAAATAAAAAAATGACGAACTACACGTTTTTATAATTTAATATATGAAATACTAAGTGATTATAACAAAGTACAACAGCAGTTATACACATTTATACGTCTGATAATGCTCGCGTATCACTAAAAAATCAAACACTCTCTTACAACTTCACAAGGAACCAAATCACCGAGAAAATGACCTCCTGTACACAGTCTACTCTTTTCTCAGATTCGTGAATAAATAAAAAAAAAGTAAATAAAGTAAATATCTAGACTAAAAAGTAAATCTGAAAGCACTGAGAATCAGTTATCAGTCTATCATTTTATCATAGAAAATAAATGCATTCGAAAAATTATATCTACCCTAAATATGGTAGACTATCTGAGCGCAAGTTGAAGTTCCCCATAAAGCATTGCGTGGATTGATTTCTTCGCAAATTTCTGCTTCGAGTTCAAAGAAAACACTTGGCTTTTTAGCGTATTAGATTGGAACGGAATCCGCCGATTGGTGGAACGGAAACGTCACATGAATTCCAAGGCAATCGATTTCATTTCGATGGATTCCGAAACGTTCGATTCCATTTCGATCCGATTTAATGTGCGGCGGCGACCTTAAAGTCAAAAAAAAACCGTCGAAGATACGGTTTCCGCTTTCCAAAATGCCGTCGTACAACGAGCATAGTTGGTCTTGCCGTATAAACTGTTATTTCATTTTGATCAGAAAGTCTTGAGCATGTTTCGACGACGACAGTGAGTATAAATAGGTAGGTACCCGATTATTATCATTTTCAAAAATATTTTTTCCTTTATTCTGTTCGGGGTGCCGGTTGTAAAAAATATGCCTCGAGAGATATGGACGATGATGTAGATCCTCCAGTTTTCTTAGCACAAGGACTTGGAGAATCCGAAACACATCGAGGAAACCCTTGAACAAAACGATGAAACTACAGAAGAAGTTGTCACGCGCTTTACTATAAAACGATCGATTATACGACAAAAAATCAAAGGACCTGTCCAGTAGCAAATTTTACGAGCTACAATTTTGATAACAATCTTTTTCTCGAAAAATCGATAGTTTCCAAAATCATTTCGAAAAACAGAATTTTACCTTCGCCCCGATAAAAATTTTGCGGACTCATTATCGAAGGGAACTTTCGAAATTTAGTTATAACAAAAAATAAAGGGCCACGCAAAAATCCAGCTTGTTAATATAATTGTTCCCCTTTTGTGGTTTGCAGAAATTCGAGTGGGCAATTTAACTGCCGCCGAAATCATCGAGACGGCCGAAAACATTTTTTTGGACGACTTTCGCGAAAATCGTTGACGCACTTGTAACAATTAGAGTATCGAGAATAAACAATTTACCACCGGGGCCCCGTAACGCGCAAATAATAGAGGCGCGCAATGTACACGTTTTACTTAAAGCAATTACATTGTTAGATATATTGGTAATAAAAGGTAAATTTCGTGATCGATACTAGTTAGAACGCGATATTGGAAATTACATACACACACACACACACAACAAGAACCAGTAGAATAATTTACACATTCTGATTGCAGGTGCAGTTATATGAAATTATCCGAGTAACATTTTAACTTCCGAGACCGCAACGCAACCTATCATTTGCTACTCTCGGATAAGTTGGACTCGTTTTGCTTAGATTGATTCGATCGGAATTTCTGATTTAATTCCATAATTACCGCCGGTACACGTAAGCTATGTTAGCTTTAATTGCGCCGTTTTGTACGAATTGTTTTTCTTTTCTTTTTTTTTTAAATTTTGCCCATAACGCGCTCGTTTTGAATTTCAAATTAAACTCGGTCATTTTTCACTTCGTGTCACAACATTTACATCGAAATTTTAATTACTACTGTTTCCTATTTGCGTAGTTGAATTATTTTTGTCGAGTAAAGATAATTAATTAACGAGCGGTCGAGGTGGGATCGGCCGGCACGGCGTATAACATACCTATCGCCGTTTTATACATACTCGATGGTTATGTTCGAACCGACTAAGTCCAGAATTTGTCTGGTTTTGGTTTGAATGCGTGATCAAAGATGAACTCGACAACCTCGAATAATCGTTTCTTCGAATGTGCATGTTATACTAGCCGGTTAACCGTTCGTAACCAGCCAGTCATCGCATTATAGACTTAGTTTTATCATAAATGATGAAATTATATTTAAAAAGATCTTTGAGATCAATTATTTGTAATTTTCGACACGTATGGGATACGTTTAGCCGATTTTCGCAAGGTTCGAGGATCGAAGGTTGCTTGGCCACATAAAAAAGGGCCGAAGAAGGAACAGCTCATCGCGTGCAAACGAAAATCAATATCTTATTATTTAGGGTGTCTCGTATTTACGGGTGGATTCCTTGTGTAATTACGATGACGTTGGAAATTTCACAAAATGACAAAAAAATATATATCTACGCAATTTGAAGTTGAGATTCATCTCGAAGCTATTGATATTAGATCGTTGTATTTTTTTTATGACAATTGTCAAGTTCTTCGTATTTCGAAAATATTGCCATCAAGTTTTCATCGTTCGATTGATTACGCCTGGCGAATGCGAAAAGTGTTTAATAAACGCGAGCTAGACGTAATTACGTAGAAATCGATGATTACGTCCATCTATTTTAATTTTTGGTTTTCCACGTAAGTAGTTCTTTCCATTTTCTTTTCGGCAAAAAAAACTCCTTTGTTTTCCAAATACAGTGTTTCAGAGTCTCGTCGCCTGTTCGTTTTACATTTTCTTTCGCCAATCTGCAGGGCTGCTTTTTTGCAGATTTCGTTGTGCTTAAGTAGATTGAACAAAAGTTCGAGTGATCGCCGATGCAGTTTTTTTTTTGTTTAATTTTCGATCATTTTGAATTTGAATTCGTCAGCAGATAATGACGTAACGACCAATATATGTAGGTGGTCGAGCGATTTATGCCGCGCAGTGTACCCATGCACATCTTAATTTATCGTTCAGAAACACATAAAAAAAGATATCCGTATCAAGTAACGCACTGATTTTTTAAATTAAAAAAATAATAATAACGCCCCCTCGTCAGGAATTACGAACGCGATTAAAACAATGCCGAAAAACGTAAAAATCGAAAGATGAAAGATCGAAATCTTGCAAAAGCGGTTCAACGGATAATTATAGTGTATCTATCTCGGTACCGAAATGATGAAACTAACTAGCAAACAGTTGTATGTTGTTGTTGTTGTTTTTTTTTCTTTAATAACGTCTACGCGGCCGACGACTAGGTACGTCATTCCGATATACATAATGCCGATAAAGATTAAACCGACAATTAAATAAAAATGTTCAACGCGAATATAAAATTAAACGCGTAATCTGTCACAAAATGTGGGTCGCTTTCTTCAAAACGAGGGGTTGCAAACCGTTGTTACGAAACGTTCATTGTCTGGCGAATTCAAAGAACTATTTATGCAATTATTTTTAAATGCTCACTCACACTTGTCGTACGCGCCAACGTAGTACGATTCGTTTTCGAATATGGAAAATAAGTTGAAATTTTGTTACACTTATACGGTTACTTAATTAGTCGCGGCGAAAAGGAAGAGCCCCATTATTGTGTCACTACCGTACATGTTCGTTTTAATGACGATAAAACTTACGGGGCATTTTCGAGAAGTTCGTTTATTAGCGAGATTTTCGCGCCCCCTTGCCGGCGTTTCGTCGCGTCGCAATAAAAACTACACGAGCTCTTGAATTTTAGTTCCAGACATATTGTGCGGGACATTTAATAGGGCCATTACAAAATTCCAAAGATCGTCGTCGATACAGTTCGGCGTGGGTGTGGGCGCACGTGCCGGAGGGTATCGCTATCGTGTTCCATTACTTCTTCGCCGGAGAAGAAAGGATATGGGTACGTTTTAGTTTATGTGCAATATATAGGAATTTAGTTTCGGTTTCGCTTTAATGTAGGTATATTTAGGTTAAAACGGGCCGCGGGGCATTAAGGAAATTGTCTCGAAATAAGGCTAATTTGCGAATTCTTTATGTGCCCCGAACGGACTTACGAACGAAACGTGACCGAAGTGACGTTAAATAAATGTTCCACGCACGGTCTCGTTGTCGTCATATATGTAAAAAAGCTCGCGGAAACCGTTTCAATTTTCAGACCACGTCCTGGAAAATTTCAACGAGTCTAATTCCTTTCGGCTTTGATTATTTCCCGTTACTTCAATAAAAGAAATCGTCGTCGAATGAGATACAAATTGTGTTTCGTTTTTATTTACGACGAGAATGGTAGTGAAAATACGAACAATTCGATTAGGGTGGGATTTCAAGATGCCAGTCGAGGGAAACTGCGTTGATACGGAAATCGATAGCTTAATAAGGTTTCAATGTACCTATAAATGACATCCACGAACAATATCAAAATATTTCTTCGGGTTTAGAAAAACTGTAAAAAATAATAGCTGCGTACGTTATATGTCCATCAAGTGCCGAAGGTATAGGTGGTACCCATACTTTCGTCAAATAAGAATTCTTATGTTCGAAACCACTACGTTTCGTTTCGTTTGCTTTTTAACACGCCTGTATGATAATTCAAGATCTTTTTGAGCACACCTCGTAGGTTGCCATTTATGAACAGAGGGCCTTACGGGTTTTTATAAGGAGCTGGGCCCAACTGAAGATAGCAAGCAATGAACCATATACCATTTGAAAGCTTTCAACGAGTATTATAACATAGTTCCAAGCATAAGTCACGAAGACGGACTACAACATTTTTACGGTCATTCAAATGTTTTATATCGGATTTTTAACTAAAGACATTTATCGATAGAATTCACGAACAAGCCACTCATGTGTTACACGCCACAGGAAAGCGCGCTTCGATATCTACACGATGGTCACAAATTCAACGACCTAACTGGTGGCTTGTGCAAACTTTTAATACTTTAAATGTATTTTTGTGGGGGCCCATGAACTTGTATCCCGTCTAGGACAAGTATGCGTTGACGGACCTTCACGAGCCATCTACCATTGGAAAGCGCGCTCGAGATCTTTACGATGGTGACAAATTCAACGACGTAACTGGTGGTACAAGAACATTTTTATTGCTTTAAATGGATACTTGTATCCCGTCTAGGGCACCCATACTTCGACGGACCCTCACGAGCCATATACCACTGGAAAGCGCGCTTCGAGATCTTCACGATGGTGCCAAGGTTAACGGCCCAGCTGCTGGTACAAATACACGTTTAATGCTTTAATTTGTATGTATCAGTTTTGTATGTTGTTTTATCTGTTAATAAGAAGAGTTGGCAATGTCTAATACGATAACGGAACGAACTTATAACAAAACAGCATCAAAAGCAGAATAAATAACCAGAAAAAACAGTGAATTACTTATCTTAAGCAGATAATAATATTAATATAAATAACTTATGGATATATGTCACATATTGCTTATTTGTAAAGTAAGTCAGATAAATAAAAATGCATTTAAAGCGTTAAAAGTGTGCTTGTACCACCAGTTAGGTCGTTGAATTTATCACCATCTTGTAGATCTCGAAGCGCGCTTTCCAATGGTATATGGCTCGTGAAGGTCCGTCGACGTATGCGTGTCTTAGACGGGATACAAGTTCCTGGGCCCGGACAAAAATACATTTAAAGCATTAAAAGTGTACTTGTACACTTGCCATAGAAAAAATCGGGACAGTTGAAGGACAGAATTTTAAAAATGTTTGGTTGTGAATTGGGTTTTAGGTAAAATGCTTGTATTTTTAAAAGGGATTATTGTAAGCCATAAATCATCATTGTTACCTACAAAGTGGACAACTCTTTGTCAACAAAATACTTTAGAAGCAAGTGGTGGGCAGGTTTAGTTTGTGCTTTCTATAAATTTAAAAATTTATGGATCGACGTAATATATCGATCACGTTTTGCCAAAAGGACGTAACTCACACTTTTTGTGAAAATGAGTTATTCCGACTATCGTACGCATTTAAAGTAAAGACATCGTCTGATAAAATCTAGTAACAATATTTCGATTTTTTTCATCGGAAAAATCGATTTATATTTCCGCGAAACGTATCTTGTTATAGCTACGCGGCGACATGACATGTGCTCTACTGTAAAATTTACTTTTTGTGGGTTACGCCCTTTTGGAAAATCTGTGTCGATATGACCGATAACATGTAGGTTTATATAAAAAAATGGTTACTTACACACACAAAATTGATATAGCTTGAAAAATATTTCGTCTTGTTAATAGTGCTTCCTCCATTAAACTTAATAAATCACATTTTTGATTTTTTGCCTTGACTTCTTTAACAAGCCATAACTTTTCCATATCGGACTTATACATTGTTACAGCTTTTTTGCTTAAAATTACTTAAGAAACGCGCCCCTAACGTTTGGCAGATTCGACCCGGGCCACCTTGTATGTATCCTTAATTACTATATGTGTTATTTAACCTACGAACCTTATATCCAAGAACAATAAACGATAAATAAAATAATTATGTAAGTAGGTATGTAATCGTTCTTTGTGTGTATAGTAAAATAATAAAGATACAATTCTTTGGCCGAATTAATATATTATATATTCATTAATTGTTTCCATCGTTTATATGTTTGTAGCACTAAAGAAAGCTCCAACCAGAGCCGAAATATATGGTGTTAGTTGTTCCAAGTTTTTATATTGGCTTATTACCACAATTTTTAAAAGAAGTATAGTAAAGTAAGCATTTAGTCGCTAGTTTTAATTTTTTTAATGATATTTGGTATCGAAATCATCAGTACAAAAAAGGAAATTATCCCACAGCGACGAAATTATCGTAAGACGTCAAAATTATATAAAAAATATTACATTTAATAATAAAACAGGGTTACAAACAGAACAATGGATTAAATCTACAGGTTCTAGACGAGAACGGTATAATGGGAGTATCGACAGATATACTGGACACATCTTTCACTGGAAACAAATATTTTTAAATGTATTTTTAGACTTCACCAGTAATTATAATTGTAGAGGAAGGAAATCAATATATAATTCAATACATTGACATTATTGTAGAAAAATATTTAAACTAGCATCAAAATATCAAGGATATAATAAATAGTAATATTATAGAAATCATAGTTGTTTTCATAACGATCACATTCTAAATTAACTTTAGAGAAATAATTAAAGAAATGCCAAAAATCATAATTCGCAACTTTGTTGGATAAAGTTTGCTTGTTTCGTTCTCGTCTAACAATAAGTAGAACCCGTAAATTCAATACATTGTTCTCTTTGTAACCTTTTTCTATTCTTTTACTACGGATTAGTAAATGTCATTTATTTGATATAATTTTGACGTCTTACGATAATTTCGTCGCTGTGGGATAATTTCCTTTTTTGTACTGATGATTTTGGTACCAAACATCATATAAAAAAATTATTCTAAAACATAAAAAAGAGCGAAATGTGGATTTTCGTTTTATTTACATTGAAGTTTGTTAGCTTACTGGAAGGTAGGGCTCGTCTTAAAATGCAAAAGGCCATTTCAACCTTTCCGATACCTAACATCTTTAGAACCTCATCTATGCAGGTAACAATGCTTTTATGGCTTAATCCTTATGTACTTGCAAACAGTTTATTTAAAACCCGATTCACAACAAAACATTTTTAAAATTTTGTCCTACTGTCCGATTTTTTCTGTGGCGAGCGTACCACCAGTTAGGTCGTCGAGTTTGTCACCATCGTGTAGATCTCGAAGCGCACTTTCCGATGATATATAAACACATGAGTGGCTTGTTCGTGAATTATATCGATAAATGTCTTTAGTTACAAATCCGATATAAAACATTTGAATGCTCATAAAAAATGTTGTAGTCCGTTTTCGTGACTTATGCTTGGAACTATGTTGTAATACTCGTTGAGAGCTTTCAAGTGGTATATGGTTCATTGTTATCTTCAGTTGGGCCCAGCTCCTTATAAAAATTCGTAAGGTTCTTTCGAATTGATGCGATCGTTGAAATATTTTTTGGCTTAAATCGTGAGATTTTAATGTTTCGAGGATTACAATCGTTCGAGTAGAACGCCGATATTGCACCAATGTTGATCCAATAACGCGGCCAGTGTTGTTAGTCGATGTGGATCCAATCAAAAATATAGACGTCTTGAAATATCGGCACTACATCTGTATATCTATGTTGCCCTATATTGAATTTTCAGGGTCGGCTTTTCAATGCGCTCGGTTAGGTAACTGTAACCATCAGCCAATTACCATAGAAACGATCGTTAATACAGTAGAGACTCGTTAATTCCGGACTTAATTGGATCGAGCCCTATCCGAATCACCGGAATTATACTATAAAAATGCGTAACACTGTTAAAAAAGTTATTATAAAACCGATTCATCGTGATTGCATAGGTCATCACATGTGCGATGGTCAGAGTTAATTAATTGACGGTTGAAAAATAAATTATATATCAATTTTAGATATTAAAATCGAAACGGTGTTTTTAAAGTGTATAACGTGCGAGATTTCCCCATGCAGAGGTTTGACGAAAAGCGGTAAATAACAAAATCCGCGTTCGTTTCGTGAGAACGCCTTTCGAACATTTTTTAAACAATTATTTGCACGTCATGTGCTAACGCGCTGTTAGTTGCAACCACAAATTTGCGTGCTTATTCCACCGCGTATAGGAAATGAAACGATTATCAATTTACCCCCCACAACTCGAGTAGAACGAATTAATTATTCTCCGATTTTCTCGCATAAGTCTCGCGCGATAAATGACATATTTTCTTCGCGTTTTTTTTTTTTTTTAAAGGAAAACATTAAGATGTCGCCTGAAATATTCCACGCAACTTATAGTGTTACTACGTTTCTTTTTATTATCATATTAATTCGAATTAATTTGTAATTAGAGTTCGCCGATATGCAAATTTCGTACACGTAACGGTCGAAATAAAATATTTATACGATAATTAAAATTTAGCGAAACTTAATTATGAATTTCATTATTTTATGTATATTACTGAAAGAAACGAAACACTGACGTAAATGGGAATATAATCATAGAAAAAAGAAGATATTATAGCTCACCTTGAACTACAAAGAAGTCACGGAAGAGTAAGTAGAGTAACTTTTATAATAATGGGCTCTTACTTTTTACTTACTTATACGGTAAATATAATGTCAAAATTAAAAATTCTTTTTGTTCAAGACGAAATTTGCCCGATGTACGGGCGTTAAGTGACGATAACGACATTCATTTTCACATATCGGTTAACAGTTAACCAAAAAAAAAAAAATTAGGATTTTACCGACGATACAATTAGAATAAAATCGAAGGGAGTCGTATAACGGCACCGTCGCATAATAATACCTAACATAAAAAAGGCAGTTTCGACCGAACTTAAAATTTTATGCAGCCGAGGAAATCGCTGCGAGTCATAATAAAAACTGTACATCTCGCGAAATCAAACGTAATGCAATTTTATATGGCCGATGAAGCGCGAGAAAAACTGCTGACAGTCTGCGCTTCTCTATCAGCTTCCTTTGGCATTGTCGAAGTGTTCCGAATCATTGATCTTCAACTATTACTTCTAGCGTTTACCGGATCCTGCTGACCCGGATGTTAGCACCGGAATACTAAAAACTCGGAATTGCGAGTATCGGAATAATACGAGTAGGGGTCTTACGGAACCGACGGATAAGCTATACGGGAATTAGCGGGTCGTTGTGCGGGACGTGTTATTTCGGGAAATTAGCAGCTTTCGTCGCAATCCAAAAGGTGCAAGTCGTTGCCGTTTTTTTTTACAGGCAATTTTGACGACGTGCTCGTGTTTTGTTTTTTTTTTAGGGTTCATACCAGGTGCTACAATTTTGGGCTAATGGGGAAGGATTAATTATAATTTAAATAACTCACGTGATAGGGCCGATTCGCTTGTTTACGATCCCTTAGCTATTTGCGGCCCCACAACAGATATTTTGTGCAATCATAGAAACAAACACGATAAAACAGTCAAAATAAAAAATACTATATGTCGCGGACAAATAGTTAGTTCAAAAAATAACTAGTATTGCTATTACTAGTAATAATTAAATTATTTTTGTTGTATCGGACTTTTCAAAATTACATGTTTATTTTTGCACGTGCAGGTTCTTCTTTATATATTATTTGACTTAACTTAATTTTTCGAACTTCTCAGGTCGCCGAAAACAACTGAAGTTAGTTTAGGTTAATGCGAACGAGGTCAGTTTAGGTTAGTGCAGATGAGGTTTGTTTAGGTACTAACTTAAATTAACTTTATCTGTACTAGTCTAAACTCGCTTCGTCTGCATTATCCTTTTTAGTTAATAGAATCTTTTATACATATATCTATGAAATGCTTTTATATCTTCCATCTTATTGTCATTTGTTACTACATTTACTTTTTCTTACTTCTAATACGAATCTACACAATGTGCACCACAACGCTACTTATTTTTAAAAAGACCGAATCCTATATATATATGACATTACGCATAAATACAAATACAACTGGCGGTAAAATAATTTCGAACATAAACATAGATATCTAATGACCGACCATTACTGATAAAGATCAATTTCGAGCTTAAACCGTAACATTTATAGTATTTTGCTCAATAACACAGATATTTGGTATTTGCCCAAAAAGAATTTAGGTATTTGCCTGGTTAAATACTATTTACCTAGTCAAATAGCAAGTTAATAATACTTGAAGCTATTTACCTGAAATAACCATTTGCCTACGACATATACACATATTCGTATACCTAAAGTGAAATCTCTCGATCACCTCTTTAAAGCGACCTATATCTGAAGGAAGCCTATTTATTAAGGTTTGTTATTCTCTAACCCGACCGCGACCGTCATTTTTTTGTATAATGGACCACTTATTTCGAAAATTAAAGTTTTAGAATCTGTGTATTTGTGAATTTCAATTGGGACCAGCAAATCTCGTTATTGATATTGAATTTAATTATTTATTTATTTATTTATTTTTATTTATTAAATTATTAATCCAAATTGTGGAGGATTGGAAGAAAGAAATTCTCGTCACCATAACAATCCGAATCGCGCCGAAGATATTTTATCAGAACAAGAGGACAAACCCCTCCCTAGGAGAAAGTTTGAGTTAATCTGTTTAAAAGTTAAAACGACCTGTCCCGTAACTCAGGAAGCTATAAAACGATTAAATTAATTATAGAATTTCGAACTATTTTAGCAAAAAGGTTTTAAACCAAAAAAAAAATACAAAAAGGTCACTTTTATAAGTATTTTAAGCATTCGATAGTACACTTTTATGTTGCCCAATAATAAATAAATTCGTTTTACGTAATACATACAGGGAAAGAAAAAAATAAGCCAAAAAGTAAAAAAAACAATTTTTTTTGAAACAAGTGACTATAACTTCGTATTTGACATCTTCCTGTAATTAAAAAAAAAATCCCCCGATAACATTTTTGTGTATTTTCAAAAATTAGGCACTTTGCTCTTGAGCCGATGATATTTTTGAACGTTCCTCGTATACGAAAGGTTGTATTCAAATTTTGACGTGTGTATTATGGATTTGGGTTACGTAAAGATTTTTACAAAGAATAAATTTTTTTTTGAGTTTCCATTTGTTTTCAACTTTATGCCAATCACACATATTTTGTAAAATATAGATTTTTAATGTGTTTTAATGCCGTTCGTTTAATAAAACAAGAATTGTTTGACATGTTTTCCTTGTTTTACAAGGTTCTGTATACGTACATATTTTTATTTTTTATTTTCTCATTCTCCCTTAGGCGACCATCACTAAAAAAGACTAGTTTTAAATCGCACCGAGCGTGGTCGTTTTAGAGAGGTTTTACTGTACTTTGTTTGTATGTATGTATGTATACTTGTTTGTATACATCGTTTTTAAAATTATTATTGCATAAAATATCTGTTGGGGTCGCGAATAGGTGAGGAGGCTATTTGACCGAAACGAATATTTTTGATAAGTACGGCTATTTTTTACTGGTTATCGTGGAAGTCCCACTTAGAACAATTAATCATTATTAAACCGATTTGTCGACAGCAGGCAAATTTTAAAAATCAGATTTTCCGCGATATATAGAGCTCTAAGCGTATCAGCGCCGGGCTCGCATTCCTTCGATTAATTTATTGGTGGCACTCGAATTCGACTAAACTGTATTTAATGTTTCAAGAAAAGATATTAATTACTACTATTTCGTTACACACTATGATTTGAGAGGTCGTACGTCAGGAGAATGAGGATTTCACGGTCGAGCCTCCGGCGCTGCATTTCCAGATAAAAACTTTTGTTTCTGTTAATACAATTTTAAATACGGGCTTTTCGAGGGTAGGTGAATTTTAATTTATTATAAGGCGCACTTTGTCGCAAAACACGTTGCATTGCCGAGTCAGTCTTGGTTTTGTATACGGCATAATCAACACGGCAATAGGGTAATTGACAGCATATCAAAGGTGCGTCCCATCAGTCGCCCTCGATCAAATTATAGTCCCTCTTGGGGGGGTGTAATTATAGCCTGCCTACAGAAAATTGCTCGAAAAATATGTTGCGGCTCTTTTTTGCTGGAACTGAGCTTCGTTTCTGTCCTGTCTGATTTCTTCTGCTCTCACCTTCCAGTTCCAACTTTTTTAATTTTATTTTTTCGTGTAATAAATCAGCGGTTCCGAACAATCTCCATCCCTTACGACGGACGAAGTAAATAGAAACGATTTTATAATTATTGTACGACGAGACCTATACCTATGCGAAGCAATAATTCACGACAGGTATTAAAGGTTGAATAAAAACCGTTTGACCTTGAAAACTTGCAAAAATCGTCAATAGCGAGCAATGTGAAATGCGAGGCGACTAAATAAAATTTTAATTAAAATCTTTCGTCTTGTCAAATTAAAAATTTGGATCGTTTCGTTTTCAATTCGAGCGAAATTTTTCAATTGCAAGAATTTTCTAGCACTTTTAATTTTGAAAAGCAAATAATCAGCGATTACTGTGACGAATCCATTATAACATCCAAACGATTGATAATAGACTTCGTTCTCCGTTGAACCTTATAAATTAAGTCGATCATGAAATGCAACCTTATCGTTTAATACAATAGTTGCAATTGATTTATCTTGACCATCCAGGATATATACAAGGTGGTTCATCAAAAGCGAAACAGTCGTGTTTTGAGATACCTACAGCAATTAGTTTTTTAAATTAAATAGCAAGTAAGGGGTGCCCATAGGCTGCAGTACAGGGGACCAACTGGCGAATCGATCTCGGTCAAAAAAAAAGCCCAAAGTTTTTAATATCCGATCATTATCCTTTTTGAGCAATCACTCTCTAAAGAAACTATTCATTTAATACGTGTCGATACGTTTACGGTTTTCTCAAAAAACGTAAATTTTATTGAAAATTACACGGAATGGTATTTGATTAAAAAAAACGCTATGCTATAAAAATGGTGGTGTTTGAAATTTTTGACGGCCGCCACTTTGAAACGGATATGGGATTTTTATAAAACGACGAACTCTGCCTTGCTATTCTAGAAAACAATACACTATCAACAAACAGGCTGTAATAGTTTTATTTTCTACGAAAATTCGTAAAAAATCAAGATATGTGCGGCTGCTCTAAGTTCGTCGACATTCGGTATATTATCAAGTCTTTAAAATTAGATAACAACAAAAAAATAGTAATATGTCAACTTACCGCAAGTCGGGAGGTTAGCTGCTATTTACCTTTTTCCATTTTCCCTCGGCCCAGATTGAACTGAAAAAAGAAACAAAAAATTGTTATCTTTGATTGCCTCGATATTTTTATCGCAATGTAAAATGTGACAATTTTCGTTTAAATGATATACGAAGAACTAGGATATCTACAGTAAAATTTTTATTTGAAACTACCAAATAACGATATTATTTTATCAAACGTCTTAAGACGAAAACGTACCTATACGTTGTTCACGATAGGTTCCAATCCACGTCATCGATAAAACCTCGTATTTTTACAATACTCTTTGTTGTGTTATACGCGTGCAGGTAAATCGTCGGTAGATCGACGTTTACAACTTTAAACTGATTTGGAAACTTGAAAACGAGTGAAACCTAAAATTTTCGTAAATCTATTAAGCGAAAATCAAATTTGTTTCAATTTAAGCATCGCGAGTCTGCCGGCGATGCCTCTACGTTGTCGAAATTCTCCTCAGTTTCGATTTGAACATAGGTACGGAACACCGTCCTGCTGGAATCGAAAAGTTTAGATACCGCTGAAGCGCATCAAAAAGACCCAAGTGGTTTGATACGGTGGCGCCTAAAGTTTTCGCGATAAATTAAAAAAAACGAGAAATCTCCGTCGACGATTGGCCCCGTCCTTCAAAAACACCATTTTACGACTTCCACGGTACCACCTCGCCCGATCCGAACACCACGTTGTTAAATAATGAATCGAGAAGAGGAGGTCTAATGCAATGAGAATTAAATAACCAATTAATACTTTCCCACAGACCAAGTTGTCGGGCCCTCCTATTTAATAGCGGAGAACGGTTAAGACAAAGAATTTATGCTTTATTTAGTGTATCTGTTACTGTTAATGCCCTCGATTCTAATTAAGGGACGGTCGAAGGTGAGTTCGCAGCCAGCCGGCGGCCCGGCGCCTCGCCGCTACCGATTTACCTCGCCCAATCGATTTCACGCGTTGTCCAGTTTGGAAAAACGTCTAACTTAAGATTTTCAAATTAATTAGCCCTCGCGCGGCCGCCATTTCCACGTTTTTCGACGACGACGACGACCACGTTTTCGCCGTTGAATTTTATTCATTCGCCGAAGTAAAAATGGTTAAGCTGGTAAAGTTCGGGTCATAGTTCGTGGGAGTCCAGGGACAGAGAGGAACACTCTCGTGTTGCGGTTTCTGATTTATTTGCCTCGACACGCCCACCCTCCAGCGCTTTCGCGGGGGAGTAAGGAATATCGCCGCACCCTTAGATACACGCATCCCGCTTTTACGCAAGCAATGAACTTGCGGAATTGCCAACATAAACTTGTATGGAGTTTTATTAACGCGGGGGGGACAAGCGGAGCCACTTTCGAGCCCGAAAATCCTAGGATTCCGCTCGTGAATAGGTGCAACATTCTTGACACGGCCCTTAAGAAAATCTTTAATCCGTGACTAATAAGACAGTCCGAAGATTCTCGAAAGTAGTGACCATTAGCGACAGATCGTCCTCGGTAGTCGATAATGAAGGGTGTAACTTGGCCGAAAGTCGACTAGAATGTCACTGCGAGACACGTGCTCGGTTATTAGCCCTCGAGCCAATGATTTATAGTATTTAGCCCCTTCTTAACGTCGCCACTCGAAGAATAATTTTCACATGTTTCACGAAGCGTCCGAATTATTCGTGAAAACGTATTTTGGTCGTCGAGCATCGCAAAAATGGTGTTTGTAGAGTGACATCCAGGTGTGTCCCCGCCCTCGGATCCCCTAAATAACACACGCTTGGGGGGGTGTGACACGTCGCCCACGCTCTCGAGCAAACAGGGCTTTTTATTAAAACCACCACTTCTTGTGTGAAGTTCATTAATTTTGACAAGCGCGTGTCATAACACGTGTTGTTTGTGGGGAAAAGCGGGAACTCGATGACGGACATTTACAACACTCCATGCGGGCTTTTCTTTTTCCCGCGGAGCGATCGAACGGATAAATCGGGGGGTGCGGGGGGGGGGGGAGAGGAATAAAATGTTGCAAAACGTACACTAATAAATAACAATATCCTCTAAGATTATCGCGCAAACTAAGCAGTTCAAGTGATGGGAAAATTACTGTGATCAAGGAGGCTTCTCTCGCTCCTCCACTACTCGTCAATCCATCAATCATTGGACTAATCATTTTTTGATATAAACACTCGTAAACTGTATACAAATTCCGATTGATTATTGTTATTATGCGCTTTATTAGATGTAACCCGGAATTTTGTGTTCATTAGCACTAAAATCGGCCATAAATTGATTCGTTCTCTCTTTATATTGCAAATAAGGACGTCGGTGATTGTTAATTTCTTCACGTGTACAAAAGTAGCTGTCGATATTTTTTGTTTCGCGCGTGTTTTTTTTTTTTAATTTCTCAAATTGAGCCCAGTAATTCGGTGCCTTCGCTATCGACGTATCTACGCGCATATTTTTTTTAAATTTCGCAATCTCGCTTATATACCAGGTACGATAATTTTCTCGTCGGTTTATTATTCGACACGCAAACATTTAAAACATTTTAATTTACCGTAAAGTATTTTTGGTTTATTATTTAAAAATCCGTTTTAATTGTCGGCGTTTTAGAGTCCTAAAAACGAAAACGTCCCGTGATATACAGGGTGTCCCCGTTTTTTGTAGCAGGACTTTCACAACTTGTAGTAAAATTCATTTTGAAAACAAAAGTTCATATAAACATATATGTATGGAGGCCTCGTTTTCAATTTACAGGGTGTCGAAGTTTAAAAAAAAATTGGATGTTTTATTTGTAAAACAAAATTCCCTTTTTTGATTTTGTTAAAACTTGGCAGTTTTGTTTGTAATAATAATACACATTTTTTCACATCATTGAATTTGCCCTACTTCTTCCAGTGCCGCCACAACAGGGGACCAGCTTGATAAAAATAGAAAAAAATATGGTACGCCCCTGCTTTTTTGTAAGTTTGAAATTTTTTTCAGATTCAGCAATCAAAAATAAAACTTTTTTCCTATCTCGCTTCGTTTAGAGAGAAATAAAACTTATTTTTTTACAGAATTTATTGTTTGATAATAATTTGTATGTCAAAAATCAACCACACGGTATGAAAGGAAACTTATTCAATAAACAGAGACATAAAATCAAAGGAGCTGTTCAAAATGCCTGCCATTTTGTTCAACACATAAATTACAACGACGTATTAAAGACTGCCGAACGTTTTCCAAATGATCTGGAGTTATTCTAAGAGCAGCATTTCGGATTCGTCGTTCAAGTTCCTATTGTGAATTGACAGGCGTAGAGTAAACTGCTTCCTTAATAAATCCCCAAACAAAAAAATCCAAGGGTGTTAGATCAGGCGATCGAGGAGGCCACCCTACTGGTCCTCCACGACCCACCCATCTTTGCGGATATGCTGCATTCAGCCAGTTCCGCACCACCAAAGCATAATGGGCAGGTCCCCTGTTGTGGCGGCACTGGAAGAAGTAGGGCAAATTCAATGATGTGAAAAAATGTGTATTATTACAAACAATACTGCCAAGTTTCAACAAAATCAAAAAAGGGAATTTTGTTTTACAAATAAAACATCCAATTTTTTTTTAAATTTCGACACCCTGTAAATCGAAAACGAGGCCTCCATACATATATGTTTATATGAACTTTTGTTTTCAAAATGAATTTTACTACAAGTTGTGAAAGTCCTGCTACAAAAAACGGGGACACCCTGTATATACGTTTCGAACGAAGACCAAATTCAAGACTCATTCGGGAATTTTAGTTAAATTATAAATTCGATAATTTTAGTTTAATGGCGATCTTCGAAGAATGCGCGTTTGAAAAATATATTTTATACAAACGAGTTGATGACGATATTGACAAGCATCTATAAAATTACACGGTCATCATAAAAATTGCGTAATGATACTTGATTTATTTTATAATAATCACCATTTCACAGAAAGTGCGCGACACCAAAATGAGAAATAAAAATTCATTTAAAATCCAATTAATCATCTTTGGGGGACATTCCGCGTGAAATCGGCCAATAAAAACATAATTTTGAACCTTCGTGTTTTTAAATAATGGCGACTTTTTGTATTTTTATTGTACCTATCGAAATGATGAAAAATGCGGAGTTTCAGATCTTTTGAAATTTGATTTGTGAGTTATTAAAAATTGAATAAAATTTACTGTGTTTTTAAAGCTCATCAGCTTAATTATCTCAAAAATTATTTGATTTATTGCCAAAAAGAGCCGCATTTTGTGTAGTTTTTTGCAATTTTTTTATAAGCTTTAATTTGATTTAATTTGCTACAAGGTCACATGATTAAAACTTTTATTGTTTTAAACAATCTAAAATAATGTTTTTTGCAAAATCGAAAGCTTCGATTATTTTTTTGAAAAAAATGTATGTTTTTATAGGTTTATAATAAGCAACGAAACCTACCCAAGTCAAAATAAAAATTGCATAAGACTGCAAGATAATTTCAATGAGGTGCTTTTGAAATTTCGCAGTTTTTTGTCTTACAATAATAACTGATCGTCTTTACTTGTCCGTAAAAAATCTAAAATATAGTACCATTTAAATAAGTTGTTTGAAGTTTTAATTGCCTATATATCTAAATAAAACATTTCCATCGCAATTGCAACTGCGAATTTTTTATCTGATCCGGTATACTTGCTCCGCACTCAATTAAGCTTTCAGGAAGAACATTTATTAGCTTTTTTCTTGGAGCACGACGAACAATGAGGTCCCTTGACAACTCTTGGCGGATCATAGATGCATGGCAGCAATCATTACCTCCGGCGCAAGAATGAATCTTATTCTATGGTCAGATAAAACACGCAAACATTAAATCGAGGGGAACATTTTTTAATAAACAGAAACACAATGGAGCTTGATATCAAAAGACAAATGAAAGCTTTGTGGGCGGATTACAGCGAGTTATTGATAGCTGGGCGTTGGATCAGATTATTGATTACACTCCATGCGTGTACTAGCGGTAAAGTGGGTGAAGATGAATTAAAGACGAACCGAAAAATTTTGTTTATCAGCAAGGGTGGTAATTATCCGTCGTCCCGCGTACCCACATACGTAGGTAAGCCACGCTTATAAATTTATAAATGGAAAGTCGGTTCGTTGTCGACGTTGCCGTAAAAAGTGGACGAAGTTTAAGGTATAAAATAATTATTAAGGGCAGCTGTTTCCTTCGTTTGACGAGGGGGAACGGCGAGATTTCGATTTTCTTAGTAACCAACTGTTATCGTATATTAATACATATTTCGAAGTTATCGGAACGAGATTCGAAAAGAACTGTTGTTACCTATATGATACAAAAAAATTATCTATTTAACATTTTAAAATTATCATTTACATTTTTTAAAACCTCCTCAGACAAACTTGATGGGTTATAAGTACGAAGATGGTTCCAATATATAAACGAGAATCCTGTTCCTTTTTCGACTGTTTCAATGCGAGTTCGTTTCGACGCAAGACTTTTCGACGTCGAAAAATTTTTAAAATTGATGTTGTATAACACACGTGTAATCGTCTCCCTTGTTTTTCAAACTATCGAAATCAAACTCGACACAGTTGATAAAGAGGAAAAACGCCATATTTTGACACGATGTGTGACTTTTTCGGACTTCCGGTTTGGCCAGAAGTGACAGTAATTTTCGTTTTTCAAATACAATTCCCCATATATTATTGCATTTTCGTAATCCTGGGTGAATTCTGAATACGCTAGCATAATTTTGGAGAGACATATTTAGATTATTATTTTCTATTTATTACGATAATTACGAAAGTAGTTGATGTGTATTTTTTTTTTGAGTTGGATAGTGAATTAATTTTATGTTTGAGGATACCGTTGCATTGGTTTTCAAAAACTGTTTTTATCCAGTGGTGTCATTTGAAAAATCACTTTTCGGCAAAAAACTAATTTGACAAATTTGAATGCTCCTAGTAACTAAATGCGTTAATTTGCCATGAAGTTTGCGTTTTACCCTTATTCCTTAGATGATTTATAGTGATTTGAAGTAAATCGCAGCTGTTTAGATCTCAAAAATTTGTTCTCAAAATGTTAAGTTGTCCTAAAATCTCGCCAAAATTATGCATATTCAGAATTTATCCAGGATTCTGAAAAAATGCAATAATATACGAGGGTTCCATTTGAAAATCGAAAATTGGCGACAGTTCCAGCCAAACTGGAAACCGAAAAAATTACGCATCATGTCAAAATGTGGCATTTTGCATCTTTATCGACTGTGTCTAGTTTCATTTCGATAGCTTGAAAAACATAGGGCAAAATAGGCTAGTGATTTCGTCGACACCCGTCATATGAGGCATGTGTGAGCATCTACACTAACCTAAACTAACCTCGTCTGCACTAATATTTACTGTAATAAAGTTACCGCAATCAGTTAGAATATTTTCCATCTTTCTAATATTGTGGCAATCGATCTCTGATCCCCTTTTTGGATCTTTGGCCACAATATCAGCGTCGATACGTATTCGTGTTGTATAAATAAAAATTAACATTGTCGCGGTCGTCGCAGATTTAATAAATTAAAAAAGTGACGATTGAACGTTATTATCTTTAGAAGTTATGTACATACAGGAGGTTTTATTTTGTTTATTTATTTATTGTATTTATTTATTTTATTTTATTTAAATGATTTCTATGGATATTTTGATTATCTAACTTTGTTCAAAAACAAAATAGGGTCGCAATTATTATTAAGATCATAAATAGTTTTTGTACAAATTGGTATTTAATCAAAGTGATGATCGTGATATTTTTACACCTTAATACATGTTTTAATACCAACCGAAAACAGTTAGCACAAAGAGAAGTTGTCGGATGTTTTTAGTAATTTTAGAAATCACATACACGGTGTTTCATACGAACGAATTATTTTGAGTTGTGTTTAATTTCATTTTAAATAAAAGCCGTTCAATAACGATCTACTAAATCAAAAACGAAAACAAATGTTCACTATTTATACCTACTAGAAAATATTCGGGCGACTAATATTTACAAAAATTAGAAAAAGCGCGTCCATCGATGCACGCGACTTCATATCCATGTATGTATATTATATGTATATACACGAGTGATCATAAACTGACGCCTTTATTAAAGTGTTATAAAGCGAACATTAAACTGAATTTATTTCTAAACGCGAAATTACAACACTTAACAAGGAGTGAAATTACAATTATTACAAACAAAAATATACATTTTAACTTTTATAATCCACTATTAGACATGAACTGAACACGCCCAACGCTTAAATGTTAACCAGATAAGAACCAAGTCATCTTCTAAGGCATACGAAAATGACCAGGTGCCTCTTAATTGTTATAATTATTGTTGTTTCTTCTAGCAGTTGCTTTTCACACGCACGCTGTCAATTGTAATATACATCGTGCCACCAGAAATGATTCTTATTGCGTAACAAATTCACTTAAATTTCGGATAAGGTCGTACTTGTGGATTTAGTTGGTTTTTTTTTTCGGCAATCATTTACGAATTAACCTTGAAGGGGGCATAAATTTCGAGTTGTTTTGTGCATCGATTAAGCGACGCTAAATTAGTTAATAAAAATAAATTTAGTTATATAATGATAATTTTAAATTTATTTGATTGTCAATTTTTCTTAGGAAAACTTTTCTGTCACCTTGAACAATGCAACTTATTGTTAGAGATCGATTAGGTGCTCGATCTGTTTCCGAAAGCAATTATTGATGACTATAAGAGACCCCCCTCATCATCTGCATTTAATAGACAAATAGCTACTCACTAAACATTAATTATTCTTTTAATTGCTTTGTTTAAGAAACAATACGGGGCAAATTATGACGGTATTAATTGGAATTTTATAATAAAATCGACGACAGTTGTTTTATGAGTATAATACCATGACGTGTATATTAATTTTATTGGAATTTACACGTAATTTTCTCGTGCTTGTGTAAAAACGTAAAACCTTCTCAGGACGTGGTGTTATACGTTCGCTTCAAGTTTTAACAGTTTTCAAGAACAGTTTAAGTTGTTTATTTTTTTACGGGCGGGGACCGGGAACATAATTTACGAACAACGAGAATCCAGTCGCATGTTTTCACGATGTATAGGCGATGAGGGTCATAAAATTTATCTTTATATATGCAGTTGTTTTATTTTAAAAATGCATTTATCTAACATGTGGGTGCGAACCATATAATTTAAGGATTTTCGGAGTTATTAACGAGTAAATTATTGTAACCGCTCGTTGCTCCTTAAATCGACGAGCGAAATATTAAATATGTATATTATGTACTATTGTATACATATATATATATCTGTATGTTAAATAAGAAAGCAAGGGCTGTTTTTTGTTTACGTTTTAATGATGATCATTACTTCGGAATCTAAATGGCCTAGGAGATCGTTGTATTTAAGTGGATGAAATAATTTGATGTATAAATATATATACTACTACGTCCATAGATCATTTCAGGTCAACGTTTGTTTAAAACGACCTTTATGGAATTGACATGGAGTTGGGGTAGTTAAATAGAGAATATAAACAATATGAAAAATATTTGAAAAATATTGTGTAAATTACCTATTACAAAAAAAATACGATATACCTCCCCTTTGTACGATAATTAATAAGCGATAAGTAGCGAGGAATTAGTACAAAATGGTAAAAGTCCCTCGGGAGATCAAAACCGTATGAAAACGTAACTTGAGACGATGATGAACGAATATTTGATTGTTTTTAACAATTAGGTATGTCGTCAAGCCAAGAAAGATCTCTTTAAATGGATAATATACAGGGTGTCCCGCGATAAATCTGTCAAACTTTAGGGCCGTGCAACAAATAATTTTAAGCAAAAAAGTTATACATAGTCAACATAAATCCTTGTTAAAGAAAAGCCAAACTAATAATGATCGCAAGTGACGCGGTAAAAAAAAAACGAACACTATTTAGCAATTGTTTCGAAAACCTACCCCTTGCAATTGAGCAACCAATATGCTGCACAATTTGTAATGATTCGGCTTTTCTTTAACAAGTCATAACTCGATAACTTTTTCGAATCGGACCTATGTTGATGGTAGGTAGGTACCTATAACTTTTTGTGCTTAAAATTACTTAAGAAACACGGCCCTAGATTTGGCAGATTCCTCCCGGAACACCCCGTATATGTACGTACGTAAATCTATGTCTAAATGTCGCCTTTGAGATTTGGATCGCGTCAATATTTCGCCTGTTTATTACGGGACACAATTAAGAAAACGATCAGCTTCCAAAGCATACATAGATTTATCGTAAATCGGTAAAAACAAATTCAAAGTCCACAAAAATTGTTAATTAGCGGACTTGGTTCGGTTTAATGTCATGAGCAAAGTCGACACTGCTCGTGTTATGACAGAAAAGACATTTTTTTTGGACATAAAATCAACTGAAAATGTAGGGGTGCGCTTATACACGCATCAAATATTTTTCAAATTATTAAGCGCTGAAAATGCGGCACGATATCAAGTAACGTATGTAGATAACTTGCCAAGTGTCTCGGACGTTCGCATTTTTGATTCAATTACTCGCTCCTTAAAAGTTCAGTGTTCTTATACACGAGTTATTTTCGAGGAAATTTCACCAGAATACAAGGGGTGAGCTTATTACACGAGCTCATATGGTATATATTTTCAGCAGGATAGAGCAACGTTTACGGCAAAAAAGACAATGTTACGCTAATCGTTAAAAGATTACCTATAGGGCATTTCGTTATCCCGGATTTTATCGCTTGTGTGGTTACCTCAAAGGTACAATCTGTTTTTTAGCCAACCTAAGTATTTTTTATTCATGTAAAAAAAACAACGTGTCGTAAACAGTTCGTTCGTACTACGCAACCGTCGATCTAATTGTAAGTTAATTACCCAATCAATTATTTACGTTCAAAATATTCTCGATTAATGGCGTGACGTGCGAATGGCACACACACACACACACGGACCAACAAATCGATCGATCGACAAAAGGGTTATGCGAATTTCGCGGCATGTCGCCTGAATATCAATTACCATTAACCAAATCAATCACACCCAACAATGTGGTGACAACAGCAAGTATTGTATCCCTAAAATCCCCCTGCGTTTTCTGGTGCGCTTTGCGACCCTTCGTGCCAAGGGTCGCAGGATCATTTTATACAAACGACACGCTTCTTTAATAACGTAAGAACGAAGATTGAGTTTTAATGTTTCTTTAAGTAATATAAAATTAATCGGTTTAATTAAGGCTTACCGATAAGAAATAGTTTACGACAAGTAGGCAGTAAATAAAGATAAAAATTTAAGCTTATAATAGTTATATATTACTGGTTATAACAGCGGCCGAGATACTTCATTAATATCACTTTTCACATAGCTTACCTGCCCGTTTAATAACAGCTTTGCGTTTGAAACTTTGTGGATTATGGAAGTAATTAATTTCTCGATATTCCTGTTTTTAAATTTACAACATACCTATATAGGTAGGGTGTAACGAATTCTAATCAAGAACGCGGCAAAAATTTTCTATTTAATTTAAAACGGCACGTTTTCGCAACTTCGATTTCTTTCGTTTTTCGTTTTATTTTGTATATATATATATATATATATATATATATATATATATATATATCGTCGATTCGCACGCCCGCCGGAATTAACATAAGGCCGTAAATTAAATTGATGCGCAATTTGTCGAAGGTGACGCCCTCGATCCAAAATATAAGTGTAACGCGATCATATAAAACGGCCTCTTCGGTGAAAATGACAAGAAAACTCGTTCGCCGACACCACCTGGGTGGGTGGCGTTCAATATGTCTGACAAGAAGGAACATTAAGGTTGGCGTCCGACGTTCGAAATTTTATTTACGAGGCCGAACCCGGCCCGATTTTGAAGGCGCCCATAGCCGCCCTCGGACTGAAACAACAAAAACGTCCTTCGTTAGGTACTAATTTGCGAGACGTTCGGAATTGGACCGTTTAACTAATAACGGCGAGATTACTTTGTCGATTTTGTTGTAAAGGCCATTCGAATTTTATTCCGATACGCGTCGTCAATGAAAGTCAATGACGTTTCGCACAGTGGCGTCGTCGCCGCGTGCCTCGCATTTTCACTATACCAACCATTAATATCTGCAGGTAATTGTACAATGTATTCCGTTATCTTATTGATGACGTGCTTCGGAATAAAATTTTAATGACCTATAGTTTGTCAAACGACGACAGCATCATAATCGTGCGAGTTTTGACGGCGTACAGTGGGACGAGATACCGTGGCAGAAACTATTTTGATTTATGTAACTGTTTTAACTATTTGGTGTACATTTAGTTTGAATAAATATAGATCATCTATAATATTTTACAAGTTTTATTTTAAAAATAAATGTAGATAAAGGGCTTAAAAAAGTTAAAATAAAAATACCCCGTAATAATCTCGTGACATTGATTGGTTATCACATATGTTGTAATTTAGGACCTGCTGAACAAAAAATGTAATACGTAAAAAGTTATATAATGGTCAGTTTTTGAATTACAGTCAAACACGAGCTGTGATGGGCGAGTAGATATTGTTTGAGAACAATGTTTTTTAACATTTCATAGTAAACCATTATTTTTATTGATCACAAGAGAAATTTCATAAATATTTTTTATACATATAAATTCATATATAGGGTGTCTCTGAAATTGGGTTTACAATAGGGGAAGGTACCTACCTATACCGAACTAAAAATCTCATCGCAGTAGGAAAAAATGTATTTCTTGTGGAATATTCGACTTATTTTGAAAACAAAGTTTATCAAGCAAAAAAATTACATTTATTATATAACGTACGTACTCGAAAAACTATGTTACTAAAAAAATAAAAAAATATTACTGCTATTAAACTGTTTAAAAACTTTCACAAAACAAAATCTTCGTGAATAATCTTAAAAATAAATTAATAATTGAATAAAAGAAGGCCCAATAAAAGGAAACAGAGAAAACAGAAAATTTTTCTTCTTCTTCATGAGGTAGACTATTCAGGTATCTTTTTCTATTGTAACTAAACTATTCTAATCGTAGAATTAAAATAAAATTACAGTTACAATAGGAAAAAGTGTAGTTTAGTCGTCTGATGGAGAAGAAACACTTTCTGTTTCCTCTTCTTCGGGAAACGATTCATCTGTATATCGAAAAACATTTGTTTCCACGAGCATATATAAAACATCTGTATAAAATTGCTTCAACTTTTTTTGTGGGAAACTAAACAGTTTACTAATTCGGCGATTTTAGAACACTGACAAAAAACATGTAAAATTTTTGAAGTTTTTCGGCTTTCTGCTTCTTCTATAATTGAAGACGAATAGGGAAGAATGGAAAGTTACTTTAAAATATTAAAATCGGTCGAAGTTTACTTAAATTATTTTGCAATAAACACAGAGTCGGCTGTAAGCTTTGTCTTATAGGCTATTATTTTCAAATGTCGTAAAAAGTCCCTTTTTTTATTATACAGTAGCTGTATGTATTAGCTATACTTATAAGCAAAAAATGTAACCTGATACAGCTTGATAGTAAACTAAAAGTCAACGACTAGTTGATTTAGTGAAATGAAGGAAATGAAATTTAGTTACAAAAATAGATTAATTATAATAAACAAAATTAGGCACGTTAATGAACAATAACTTATTAAATAAGTTTATGTACCTGTAGAGTTCGCATCCATCTTGATTTCGACTCACTTTTGTATTAATTATCTATATAAAACTAAACGAAAAACGGTACAACTATTTTGACGTGTAATAAACAATTCATACGAGTTTATCGAAATTGCCTAGTTCTGCCTGTATTACACGGAAATATGTGATGATAGCAGTAATTGCTTGATCGTATAACATCCATAGATGGTTAAGCTATTATAAAATATGAGTTTAAACGAGTAAATATGTTATCTCAATTTTTGACTTTCTGCCACGTTTTACGATATTTCGCACCACTGTGCGGCGCGACGAGGGTAAGTAGCGCAAAATTTTTTGTCACGATCGGAAATTAAGTCTGACGAAACAATTTTACGATAATTATATCGTTGAATTCCGATGGAGCTCATTTAAAAATAACCACTTAAAAATCGAAACTAATCAAGATATCGCAACATCCATAATATACAGAATTAATTAATGAGGTTATAAAATGTTATGAGTTGAATCACTAATTCGTTTAGAAAAGTATATTATATCTTATACTATAAGTATATATACACGCATTCCTAGCAATTGAGGTATAAAATAAAAATTCAAATGTATGCAGTTATAGTTGAACTATATACATATATACAAATAATGCGGAAATGCCTTATTAGATAAGTTACATCTGAGAAAACATAACTATTTGCATAATTTTGATTTAATTTTAATTATTTCTGCATGAACATCCTGTGCGCTCGCCTTTCAAAGGAAGAGCGTCTTTAAGATTTCTTAAGTCGATACCGCACATGCTTTGCGCGAGGATGAAAAATAAAAAGGATAACGACGGTTTTATGTTTCGTTGGGAATCGGGCCCTTCTTTCTCGCGAATCCGCTCGTTAAAAAGATTATCGAATAGAATCTTCGCGCTTTTTTAAAAGTATAGGCATATACGCAGCTATATCATTTATCGGCAGTTAACCACAATTACCTGCATTCATTAATGTAATGATAGATGTTTTTGAATTAGTATTTCTCAGAATGATGCATATTATGTTGTATGTAATCTAAGTAGAAGAATGATTGCTTGATAACTACTATAATCGTTCGCTAATATTTGTATGGTGATGTGGCGGTGAATTAGTTTGACCGCGGTACATGTATTTTTCTAAAAGGCTTTCGTGCTTCTTTTTTAATGGGAATTTACTGTTAGTACGTTTAGTTTTTCGTATGTTTAATGATAGGCGCATTGCTTGTCCGACCGACATTACACAGTTTAAAATCCAACGATCTCTAAAAGCGAGATCGAAACGATTTTAAACGATCAAAATAAATTTTTAGTTAATCAACATCTTATTTCGTTTCGTTCGTTAATTATTTTTCTCATGCAATCGCGAGAACGCTATCGAACGACCATAAACAATATTCGAGCACCGTTAGGTAATTTCGAATATAGATATGTAAGTATGTATATATATATATATATATATATATATATATATATATATATTTCCCACAAAATAGCTTGGTTAAGCAATTATTATCTTGTTAGGCTTATACACAAACGAAAGTTTATGATAAGTAGAAAAAAATTACTCCCGATAGTATCTACCCAATACTAAATTACCTGATAACTGCATTATAAATGATGTGTTTACATGACAAAAATGAACTCCAAATTTATCTTTTTATTATTACACATGCTTTACGAAATGTTTTTATAACGAGCCCGATATTGTCCACATTAGCGCTCGATGTCGTGTAAAAATAACTTTTTTTCTCTGACGCATATACCTTATTCATTCGATCGTCGTCATCGTATTTCGATTAAAAACAAAGCCGAAAGCGTCGAAGAACCCTTAATATAATGGAACGAGATCAAGTGAGTTGTAACCAATGAATACTTAATGAAAAACTAATCAGTGCAGTGATGTTTCGGCGTGGGAGATCGTCGGGACCCTCGCTCTTTTAGCGACCCTAACAAAATTTAATCAAACGTAACGGCCATAACAAAATTGTTCCCGGATTTTCGCATTAAGTTCGATACTAGAAAGCAGACGTTAAGTTTTCATCTGCGGAATTATGTGGGAATCCGGACGAATTAAAACAATAAAGTTATTTTCGACGCGCGACGACTTCGTATACTTATAGGGATTTTCGCGCTTAACCACCGTAACCGAATTGCGTTGTTGTAAAAATCATAACAAGTTTTTTAGATTGTCTGGGGAGAAATATTGACGCTTAAAAAGAGTTTGTTAAAATCTTTGAGATAGAAAATCAACTTTTTTCGTAAACCAGCGCAATTCCTGGAAAAAGGAGACCTGGAAGACGTGTAATCTTACGGCTTAAGAACTTATAAGAACTTGTGGTACTCGTTATCAATTAATAAAATGAAAATTGCGATCGCTGACATCTGGACCGAATAGGCTCACTCAGAAGAAGAAGAAGAACCACATAACGAATTTCTAAAATTTATGAGTTATCTTCAATTGTACTTAAGGCAAAGGCTAGTAGAGATTGCGCGCAATTCGAAAAATATTCGTTAAACATCGAATTTTTGTTTAATTTTGAAAATAAGTTTAAGTATTCTTCGTAATATCGGCGTGTTTATTCTAAACACTCGGCACATCGATCGTCGATGCTTTCACTGATGTGGTCCGACAGAAGTTTCGTTCCATCATCTTCTTTGTCGGACAATGTCGATCGTTGTCCGGAAGTAAATTTTAACCTTTTACTGCCAATGTTGATTTAGATATCTGAGACTTTTTATATTTAGCGATAGTTTCTGTTTTTCTTAAAGTAGAAACGGCCTTCTTTTGTTTGTTGTACTCTGCTTTCTTCTCAACTTTAAATTAAATTAATTAAGTGTATCGTTCTATCAAACATTCTAATCTCATATTATTGAAACGAACAGGAAACCTGCGCAACATTTCCTAATCAGCCCTAGCGGCGAAAACTCTCCTAACTGGATAGGAAAGGTTGCGCACACACGTGGTTGGCCGTGTTCTGAAAAAGTTTGGTCTTTATAGCGAAAACATTCTTTAGATCAGGAACGTGAAAACCGTCGACTAATTGGCGTACAGGGTGAATTAACATAGTAGCTCCCTTCGCACCCCCATTAGTTCGTCGAATATTCATATTAGAAAAATATGTTCTTAACAAAAGACGTTCAGAACGATACGTTGTATACTATTGCACATTTATTTTATTTCAGGCCCTAACGAGTTTTGAGCAGTACTAGGCAGCTTTTTATTTTTAAATGACACTCTGTACATTTTTTACATTTTTTTTTGAAAGAACTATCTTTTTCTATACGGTGCTGTAAAAATATTGTTGGGTTAGATGACAAAATACACTGTTAAACAGGATTAAAGTTGAAAAATGTCCCATTTCGCAATATCATCTATAGTAGCCATAAAACAAAATATTCAAAAAAATTAATGCGTTTCTATAGTAGTTTTCACATTTTGTTTATGTGCGGAAACTGTAATAAATAGTGCATTTACAATGGATAACAACGTTTATCGAAAAATGACTCGATAGACACGATTTTAGTAATAAATTTAGAGAGTGAAACGTTTGTATTTACAAAAATTTCTTTACAGAAGGCAGAACGAAGTAGAGAAGTTATTCGAAATATTTCGAGAAGGCTTCGTCAAACTAGATCCCTTCGATGATTTGTAAATGGTAAACGATATTGCTAAATAGAACATTTTTTTGACTACCCCTACAATATTTTTATAACGCTAGTTCTACCAAAAAAAATGAAAAATATATACGGGGTAACATTTAAAAATAGGAAGTTGTATATTACCGCTCAAATCTCATTGGGCCCCGAAATAAAATTAATATGCAACATATAATTCTAAACAACTTTTGTTAAGAAAATATTTTTCTAATATAAACATTCAACGAACTAATGGCGAAGGCGGGTATTACCATCTTAACTCGTCCTGCATAAGTGTAAATATTCCACGTGAATGAATTTGACTATATACCTAATCGGCTCCTTCAAGATTCCGAATTCACAACTAGCTAATTCTATTTTGTTACCGAAGTATTAAATTTCAACGTTGCAGATCACCAACAAAGTTTTGATACACATAGAGACGGGCCATCTGTAAAACGCGAGCGTAACACCGGTCCCCGTTACGCTACCCTGTGGACTACCTAATTTTACGAAGCGCTTCCATTGACCTCTCCTACTGCGCGAAAAGTCGTTTTTCCGACAAATGTGTCGTTGCGATTTTACGAGAAACCATAAAACTGCCTTTTCGTGTCCTCGACAAGTGCGTCTCGCACGCCGACGCCGCCACCTACATTGACCTACCGCGTCGTGCAAAAATTAAAACTCCAAACAAATACACATCGGCGGCTAACTGCGACTAATGGTCTTGACAATAAAAAGTCCGCAATAATCCCGTGTACTAACGTAGGAAACAATATGTTATAGGTAAGTGAGAGATTTACTGCACACGCAGTTTTTTGTAATGACGCTCATCACCGTCAATTACGAACGCGTATGAATTATTTTTATGGTTCCCGTAATTTTTTAACTGCCGTTGTAAACAAAAGGTCGTTAAGTAGTAGAGAAACACGTACGTACGTACCTACGTAGTTTAAGCGTTCGCGGATATTTATTTTCAAAGTCTTTGTGATGATGAAACGAAAACCATGAAAACCCGAATGCGCCGAAATTAAGTTCAGTCGATTCTTCTAAAACGCAATCCCTCTCGTAGGCTGGGTAACGCATAGTACAAGCCGCCAGCCGCGGGCCGCACATCTGTAATTAAATATCGCCAACCCTGTAATTATGGCCAGTAAATTTCAGAATGCGGGGGCCAAGCATGATAAGGTCCGATCTTCTAGTCCCATCTCTTCCAGCCGAAATAAAAAAGCTACAAGATTAACTGAGGATATAAACATTAGATTTTGATGTCAAGTTCATGGTAGTTGTTTTTTTTCTCGGAGGGAGGAGTCAAAAAATTAATTACTTTGCGCTTTTTATTTTATAAAATATAATTTGTCAGCCCATAAGTTTGTTGTTGCGTACGTCGCGATTGGTTTTTAATAAATAAGAATTTCTTAACGTGCGCTATCGCGAGGGTCGATCTTTTGGCGTCGTCGTCCATCCCTTTGCTACACTTATACAATTGTAGCGATATTTGTAGATGTTTCGACAATTACAAGGCCTGTAATTTATTTTTATGTTCTATTGTCATGTTGAACACGATAATGGGATTACAATTTTATTAAAATGCGGCCGTTTTATTTGTCCCATAAATTACTGATGAACTCGGTGTTAATGCACAGATGATTGTATAACGCCATGTTTGTGGCAATTTCGTAATTATAACGAAGTATTTAATAAATAAACGCGGACCGTTTTACCAGTTGTGTTTTATTTATTTAAGAGGTCACGGTTTCTTTTGTAGTTTTCGAACGTTTTTAAGAGGCGCTACGCACGTCAGGAAAGTCTTCATTGCACCGTTTTTTTTTCGGAATTTCATAATTGCGGGCCTGGTAAATATAAGACTGGTATGTTAACTATTACTAGGGAAATTACCGAGAATTGCTCAAAGCGTTTCAGTCGGTCATGACCGGTTAACGTTTATGAAATTTATTCCGATCGGTTTCCGTAAATATACCTAATACGTGAAAGTCGGATCATTTTTCGGGGACGACTTGCAAGTTATTTGAAATTGTGAGTTTACGAAATAATATCGTCCGTTAACTATAGTCTCTCCAAGCGGCCTGTCGCGTCTATTTTATAATTGTAGATAATTCAATTCTATGATTTACCTGCTCACGTATTATTATATTTATATACACATAAAAACTATACAATTTATTAGAACTGTAAAAATACGAGGCGACACCACTGTGTGAAACGTCATCATCTAGTATTTTGGATGTCGTGTACTTACTAAATGCGGCGTTGCTACGTATCGTTCAATACGTCACTGCATTTTGAACTGCCATTGTTAATGCGCATGGCATGTAGTTCACCCTGTATAACAATCATACGCGAAATGAATCGAAAACAATAATTTAATTCTTAAGAATTCTTAATCTAAGTACCCAAGTACTTACTTTGCAACGCTACAAACTTTGTTGTTCGTAAACGATCGATATAGTACTAAATGTACATCAACAAATGTATCCCAACACCGGCCACTAAGTTATAAATAATTGTTATAAATGACAAACTAGCACGCTTTGAGAACAACAGCTTTAATAAGTACCTTCTTCAATATTGCCTCTGATAACACATCGATCAGATAAGCCTGTAATTATAACATTGCCCGCGGCAAACGTCCAGGCGTAGCTTTGCCTCTTCGCAAATACAGATAAACATTATAAATTACAAAAATCCGTGTGAACGAGTTTAGGGATGTTGATATATTGTGTTTGGTGATGCTTCACAGTGATTATGATGCCGTACGCCTTATGATTTGCGTGTCAGTGTCAAGGAAGATGTATGCAGCCGTTAGTTGCTGCTGTCTCGTCATTTTCAGATCTTTAAAATTACAGTCCGCACCGGTCGGCCCCGAGTGGTTTATCTACTGTTTCGGTTCGTCGGCGTCGTCGCGTCGTTTCTTCGCCAACATACTGAACTACTGAAAATTGTCGCAATTTACAACGGAAACGGAATTGACGAATTTACGTTCGTTTACTTTTGAACGACCACTAAAGTTACTAACGCCCGGTTCCACCACTGCATCTTGAGCTGGAACTTACCTAAGTCGAACTCAAATGTAAGCACGACTCAAGACGGAAATGCGTTCCACCACGCTTTTCAAAGCACGCCTTGGCTAAGTTGTACGTAAATATGACAACACTGCAGAACTTGCGCGTGATTGGTTCTTTCCTTCAGTTTTTAAATATTCCACACTGCGACAGAATAATAATAATAAATAATACAGAACGTCAAAAAAAAATGAAATTCCCTAACCTAACCTAATCTAACCTAACAAATTGCCCGTTACTGTTGCGACTGTTTGCGACGTTTTGTTCTCGTTTTCATGTTATCCATATTATTATGGACAAAATGAAGCGGTGCAATTACACCAGAGAGGAGAAGCATCTTCTCACCTCGCTGGTTGCAAATTATAAATTATAAAAGTGTAATAGATTGTAAAACCACAAACGGTACAACAAATAAAGAAAAGGATGCGGCGTGGAGTAAAATAACGTCATTATTCAACGCTCAGGGGAAAAATGTGACTAGGAGTAATGATTCATTGAGGAAACAATGGAGTAATATGAAACAAGAGGCGAAGAAAGGCAAAGCCAAACACCGTGCAGAGTTGTACAGAACTGGCGGAGGACCATCAACAGTCAAATCAACCGATGATTCGCAATATTCGATTCTCTCAGTAATAAATGATACGACAGTAACGGGAATTATATTAATAATATCCACTTCCATAATAATTTTAGTAATCAAAGTAACAAATTCTAGTCACTGTGACAGACTTGAACAATGTGAGGTTATAAACATGATCTCAAGCTCTCATTATTCACGTCTCGGATGTAAGCTTGACTTAGCGAAGTTAAGGTCTGGTTTTACGTGGTGGAACTGAATTTTTCTGTCAAGTTCAGCTTAAGCTCTAAGCAGAGCTCAAGACGAGGTGGTGGAACCGGGCGTAAGAGTCCAAAAATATAACAACACATACGAGTGGAACACCATCATATTTGAGGAGGGTATCCGGAAAAAAGTGTTTAAACGTGGTTTCTTAAAAGACGACGCGAAAATGTGGTCCAAAAAGTAAAGAAGCTTCGGAAGAAATCCTGAAGAGTATCGGGCTGGTACGCGTTTTCATCGAGTGAAAACGATTTCAAAGTACCTATAGGTACTATTGAATTGTATAAATCGCTCGCAGTTGAGTAATAATATCTATTTAACATAAGCACCTACATATATAGTTATGAGTAATCTTAAAGATTACACTTTTCTAACAAAAAAGTACCTAACATTAAAAAAAAATCCATCAAAACATTTCGTCATCCACATGTTCCATGAATTTCAAAGAATCATCGAGCTCGTTTAAAACCAACAGTCTTTAATTCTCACTAAGGTAAACGTAAGCGTCTCATATAGTAACCGCAAGAAGAGTCTTAAGAAAAACTCAAGTTGGCGTTTCTGAATATAAACAATCATAACTTCTACTCGAGATTATTCCATGAATTCCGCCCTAAAAAAACTCGAGAGAGGAATCTCATCATCTTATTCCGCACATCGTGCCAGTGCGAGAAACTGAAATATCCATGTATAAAATAATTCTTTTTACTATAAATCGCCATTAAAAATTCAACGTCCCCGAAACCTCGCTTTCCACAAAAAAGTAACGTATTTTTCACAATATACGTAACCATTCTCGTTGTTTCTTTTTTTACGGGCTCGAAATATGTATAAAAACTAGATAAAAGGGCCGGAAAAGTGATCTCGATTACAAGAAAATCTGGTCGTCTCCGAATCTTCCTTCGAACGACCACCTTTTGATACAATTCAGAACGTAGGGTTAGAAAGGAACATGAATAGAACGGGCAGAAATATAAAAGGACAATTTCAATGAATTCGTGAACTTTGAATAAGGGTGCAGTAGGAGTGTCCTTAGAAACATGATCCAGAAACGGAACTGGGAGGATCCACGTTCGGATCTAGCACGTGTGAGAACTAAACACCTGGTTATGTGCAAGAGATTGTGCGATCGGGCTCTACTGTGGAGACCGAAGCATATTATTTGGGTACGATGGAGGCGGATTAACTTCTAAAGCTATGTAATTTTGCATTATCTTGAAATAAATAAGCTGGCAATAGACGACTTCGAAATATGTATAGGTTATATATGTAGTAGGTAACAAGATTTTATTAGTCGACTTACTTATTAATCGTGACCATAGGCCAGTTTTTGTTTTTTTTTCGAATTCGAACGAAAACCACGCGAGCAGATTACCTACACCGTTAGTTAAATTTGTTAGGATATTAAATTGCAAGGCATCGACTGATTTTTCACAATCAGCAATACTTGTTAAAAATATTTTTAAATTTTACTACCTAGGTAGCGTTGATTAAGTTCCCAAAAACAAGATTTTTGGCTATACTTATATTATACTTTGTAGAAAAATTTAAACAAAATTCCATCGGTCGATTTCGATAATTTCAATTTTATGTAGGGTAAATCCGGGTTACTTGGTCATATAGAGGATAGATGACCGATCGCGATAGTTTGTTTAACAAGCGCTAGATAAATAAGTGCACCGACTAGTCAATAGTGTGTGTTACATGTGGCACGAGTTGATTTATGTCTTTACACACTTTAAAAATATTGTTATTGTAAGTAAAAAAAAATGTCTTTGTATTTTAATCTAGTGAAATATTTGCGATCCGTTTAGAATAGTATCGATGGCGTTTTGACAGAACTAACAAAAAGTAAATTTTACAGGAGCGCATATTTTGTGTTGTAGCGTAGCTATATTTAAGCAGATACGTTTTACAAATCGATTTTTCTGGTGGAAAAATCGGAATATTGTTACCAGATTTTAACATATTATGCCTTAGATGCATAAGATAGTCAGAATAACTCATTTTTGCAAAAAGTGTGGGTTACGTCGTTCTGTCAAAATACCGTCGATATATTGTAATTGCAAGAATACGACGATTGTCATGTATTTTGTCATATTTTTTCACTATTTGTGTTACTTACAACTAATATTTCTTTTAAAAATTAATGTAACTGGTTCCTTAAAATAACATAAGTACCTAAAATATTTAGCATTAAAATATCTAAGGCTAACTAAACCTAGATACTACGCCCGTTCAACCCACACGCCAAGAGATAGATGGCCAAGAACATCGTCATAATTTACGTGTCGAGGAATTAACTTTTGTACGGTTATAAAATTAATGCAAAAGTTTAATAAAGTGTGGACATCTATAAATTTCTAAATAAATTGATTTAATTCGACGATCACTCCCTTGAAATTAACGCGCCGAAGTTCTAAATAAAGCGGAGATTTTCTATCGTGTCTCACAAAACACCATCTTTTTTATTTAAAATTTTTGGTTTAAGTACCTACTTCTCTGTCAAATAACAAAATATAACTCGAATGTTGTATCTAATATCAGTTAATAAATTATTTCGAGTCACGCAAAAATAAACACCCAGTATAGGTACATACATAAAAATAAATATGGAATAAGACACTTACCGATCTTTATGATCTTAGAACGGCAGCAAGCAAAGTACAAAATCCCGAAAGTTTATCCATTTATAGAGTTCGAAAATCGCAACACTCGCGTTCAGAGTTTTTCGAAAATCGAACACTTTTCACTACTCACTCGCGCCGCGCCGTGCTACTTACAACTCGACTTTTTCGAGTTTTTCAATGTAGCACCTATTTAAATTGTCATTTTAATGTCGATGAAAATAATCGACTAAGTGCTCGCATACAAATCGAATGAGCTCCGAAAACATTTCCTATTCGACATTTGGCGCGATGATAAGCCCAGTTGCATAAAGGTATTTCCAGACGTTTAGACGGTGTCTAGCACGATATTAACTAATCACAGTTCGAGGCCAATAAACGTTGTCACGTTAGAGTCCAGGTATGCGCTTATCAGGAACTTATTCGTGTGTGACGGCGATGCAATTGTTCGTTTTATCTATTTTCAACAGCTTGAAATTTCTAAAAATTATTACGCTCGTTATGTTTGTAATAATTTATGATCGATAAATCTTGAAAATGTTGGGAAAAAATGTAACTCTATTTTGGAAAGTCGATGGCATTTCCTCCAGCCTTCTTCCCTCGCGTTTTCATCGAGAGGGACCTGAAATATAAATCGTACATTGTTAGAAAATTTGTTTATTATTATACCTCTTCGTAAATGAAATAAGATATAGAGTTTAAAAATTAAAGAAACGAAATGTAGGTAGGAATTCGAGAAAAAATCTCTCCCTTTTTCCTCGCCACTTTGTACTCAAAAAACAAAGCTAACAAAGGAAAGTTGATTGAACACGTTGTATTAATTTTCTTTTTTTTGTATTGTTTTGCATTTTATATCATTGTTAAAGGTTGTTTAATTTTCCGCACTCATATAGGTAGGTACTAATATCTTATTATACGGGGGGCTCGGAAGTTTTAATGAACTTACACCACGTAAATTAATTATTACACTGGATTAACTTCTGAGCCCCCTATCTACCTAAATTTTTTATGATTCTGTGAAAAATTGTTAGTTTCAATTTTGTCGTCTTAACGGCTTTAGCGGAATAGGGAATTCAATGCTTAGCTGTAAGCTATTTTCTGAGTCATTTGATAAGATATTTACATAAAACTTTTTGTTTAATAAAATTTAATCAATTATCTGTGTTTGTGCCTTGACAAATTTTAGAAATATCTATTATTATTTACAAAAAACCTATATTAAAATCGTAAAAAGAAGGCGTTTGTTTAGACCTGAATAACTACATTATACATCGAGTAATTTAAAATGTTCTTACAGAGGAACACAGATCTATCCTTCTTCTTTAAGAAATTCTTAATTTGAACTGCATAAATTTGTTAATAAAATGGAAAATAGCGTACAGCCGAAATACTATAATTCAGTATAAAATCGACACAACGGCTGCCACAACGGAGAAGTAAGAAATCACAGTATAGAAATATTAATTACTATAGTCGAGCAGTTCATTAGTTAATAAGATAGGTTCTTGAACGTAATGCGATAGGTATGTTTATATTTTTAAAGCATAGATAATGTAATTTGAAATTATGAACGAATTTATTATGCTGCATCTGTACCGTAGAGGTAAACAGTCCTAACTCCATTTTTGTCATTTATAGAGACGATAGGAAAGAATAGAAGTTATCTAATATTTAGATACTCATTGTTAATATCTGTAAATTTAAATTATTACATTAAACTGTTTTTAAGAAAACTAGCCATGTGTCTTACTAGTCAACTAGTCTTACTTGGTCGGTAATAAGTAGTAAAATACATTTAAACCAGCTTATGTCAAAATGAGATAGCACGTCATCACTCGTACCTCGTATTTTTACAGTACTAATAAATTGTAATCTTTCTTTGCCATGTTTTGCGTGCATCATCAGTACAATATGCAACTTTCGACATTTTAAACTGTATTACAAAGATAACTGTTTAGTAATGACGTGCATCGAAATAAATTTGAATGTCATATATAGCTTATCCAAACCTATATGATGTTCACGCCATCAATACAAGGTTACTAGATGATGACCTTTCACTCAGTGTTGTCACCTCGTATTTTGACAGTTCTAATAAATTGTAGTCTTTTTTTATACCATCTAATATGTGCGCAAGTAAATCATCTATAGAATATGTCATTTTCCAAATTTTAAACCGAATTACAAATAAACAATCTAGTAACTATTTTTGATGACGTGAATGCCATTATACCTATATGATGTTCACGTCATCAATACAAGGTTACTAGATGATGACCTTTCACTCAGTGTTGTCACCTCGCATTTTGACAGTTCTAATAAATTGTAGTCTTTTTTATACCATCTTAATATGTGCGCAAGTAAATCATCAATAGAATATGTCACTTTCCAAACTTTAAACCGAATTACAAATAAACAATCTAGTAACTTGTCGATGACATGAATATCATATAGGTTTGGATTAGCTATCACGTTCATTGATGACATAGGCTTATTTATGAACCACCTGATGACGGTTAACACAGTGCCGACACCTCGTAATTCATATTTTGACAGTTAAAATAAATTGAAATCTTTCATTCGTACCATCTTGAAATTATTGTGGCACAGGTAGCTTTTGTAAGTCATGGCTAATAGAATGATGTCACTGTTACAAACTCCTGTAAACCGAACTACCCTAGTCGTTTAAAGTTAAACAAGTCTAGTAAATTTTAATGTTGATCTCATTGAATATCATATAGGTTTAGGATTAGCTAGGGTTTATTGATGATATAGTTTATTTATGAACCACCTGATTAGGTAACTCCGTTCGCGAACCACCCCTAAGCATTTAATAATTAAAATATATTCGAAATTTTCATTTGTACCTCTTGAAATTTATATCATCTCATTACCTATTGAGGTATGAAAAAATAATTGCCAAACGGTCAGGCCGGTTTTAACCTAGTTACAGACAGTGTTAAAGTTGCATTTTGAAATAATGCTTTAATGGCATTCTACCTTAGCACGTTTTACCGTACGGACGTATTTACCTAATCAGGTGGTTCAATCCTCAAGTAGACTTAAAAAAAGACTACTTTTCTATAAAATTTCATGAGATAGTCAAATTCTTACAATTTCTACATCCCTTTCTTTGCAATCTTGTAAACGATTGTAGGGTAGTTCGAAACCGAGGTTGCTTAGCCAGACTTAAATAAACCACCTTAAAATTTAAAACATTTTATTTCGGCTTCATCAACCATCGACGTGAATGCCTTATATGATATAAACATGTTAGCCAGTTTTAATAATTGTTTACGTAGTAATTTTATTATATGCGAGAAACGATAATCTACAAACTTCGCAAGAAATAGTTGAGCATCTTGCAAGTGTTGTTTGATTTTCTCTACCAGTCATAACAATACACGGCATTTTTTCTTGTTGTATCGGTAGTGTTTTACATATGTCTATTGCGCTAATACTACCGTTGATTTTATTATCAAAGGAGTAGAGAGGTTCCTGCCCATACTGGCGTACCTCACCTTGCTGCTGGACCCCGCAAGTTTTCAATCGAAGCGGTACTCCTGCCCTTATAATGTAGGTACGACTGCGTAATGCAACTGTCATTTTTTAAAATGGCCATCTAGATTTTATTGATCACGGTTTAAGTAGATATAGTCTAGGATGTTATCCTGATTTCGATGACGATCATGGTTCAAAATACGAATTATCTTAGTTTTGAGCAAGTAAGCCACGAATAATAAACAGAATTCACTGGTACTACTATTAAATACCACTTTATTACAGAAATATAGGTATGTACCTAAGTACCTACTTATGTCAAAATTGATTTCAAACTTTTCAAGTCGTGTCCATGTAGACCATAAGTTGGTAGTTGCCTTTTAAAAAAGTAATACAGTACCTACCTACCATATAGGTATATATTATGCAGGTACTTTTCAATAATCCCGGGTGTCGGTTTCATAAAAGAAATTTTAAGACACGTACTATGTTAAACGTTCTACATTTGAATTTAAAAAAAAATTACCAAGACTGGATATGGAGTCATTTTTGGGTACTTTCGAGTACTATACGATAAGAAGTGACTAGGCACTTATTTATGTTATAGGTAAATTCAATTTCGAAGCTTCGAAGCTATTTAACCCAAGCTCGACACTACCTTTTACTTTTCGCCCCACCACGTTCTACAAATAAAAATGAAAAAAAAGGCGCCTCGATTTCGATCTACGTTGCCACAAAGATCTAAAAATAAACGTTTTTCGAGATTTGCATACAATGAACAATTTCAACGTATCACAATTGCATCACCATCGAAATAACATTTCGACTAGATCGCTTTCGTTTTTCGAACTCGAACGAATTTAGCGATCGAAAAGAAAAACAACGTACCTGCCGGAGAACGTTTTCCTTCGAGAACATTAAAAAAAAATGAATTTTCCCGCACGTGGAAATTTTAAAATGGAGGATCTCAGATACTATACGGAGATATTTAAAAATGTAGAAAGACTTATACGTGGGGCGGTAGCAGGTGTGCAGCCAATAGAGGGCCCAATGTATTCGCGGGGGCGTAGCTGTTCACGCAACGAGGGCCCCACGCCGGTTTTGTACGCAGTGCGATCCCTGTCCTGTTCCGGTTCATCATACATCGTCTTTACGTACGTTGTAATTACCTGCACCGAAATTTTTCTACCAATTATCTCGATTTGGCGACGAAAAATGTACACGGTGTTGCGAAAACAGACGATTTTTACGTACACTATCGTCTGTTAATTTAGAGAAAAAAAATGAGTTATAATTTTCGTAATTGTTATCGCGTCGTGGCCGTAATTAATTTGTAGTTAGTGACTATAAAAATAATACAGTGACATGAGTTGCACGTATCATTATCAGGTTCAGGCGAGCACTCCCGGCAACGATGCAGAATATCTCGAGGTAATATTTTTGTGTAACTAACATATATGTATAGAAAATAAAATTTCTCGTTCGCTCGCGCAATAATTAAAATCGAAGTAACGTGACTTGCAGTAATAATAAAATTAATATGACCGAATTAGCCCATAAAAATTTGCATATGTCGCCCGGCCCCAACACTGATTAATGTCCCCCAAGGGCCAAACGCATTTACAATCTAATTTGGTAATTTAGTGACTAAATTCACGTGACTTTCAGTATATAATGTGACATATGGAGGGAGTTCCTATTCCAATCCGTCAATTTGCAAACATCTGCGCGATTGTTGTAGGTTTTTCTTGACAGTTACTAGACCATTAACCGCCCACATCGAGTAGTAGCGTATATATATGTATATATGTAGTACCTATACGACTTTTATAATGAAATTAAATTCGGGTCAAAAATTATTTTTGTTGTAGCGGCCCGCGGACCACCCAGGTGAACTTTTTCAAATACTTTCCGGAATCTTTAGTTTGCGCATCGTTAAATCGTCTTCGAAAAGCTCTATTTACCGAAAACAAATTTTAATCGTTAAGGCGATTTGATGAGGAATATTGCGGCGGGCGTAATTGAAAATAAACGACGGATTAGGATTTTTTGCCGTTTTTCGCCACCTGTTATTTAATATAATCAGATCTGACGATGAGCGGTTTTTTCTTCACAACATCGTGCTTCGGCGGGTTTGCAAATGCAAATTTGATGAGAAATCAAGAGCGGAGGATACTTAGATGGAGGAAGTTGCGCCGTTTTTATAGAAAATTCCGTTAGTTCAAAGTGAGAGCTATTTAACTATCTAAACCTATTTTATAAAAAAATACCGCCGACGATGTTTACCTATTTAGGTAAAAAGAATAAATTACAAACTTTTAAAGTACGGCATGACTACGTTGTACTATAGTACGTCATTAAAATTGACAACTTCCCGTAATTTGTTATCCATCGACTTATAATTATTAAAGTGTATAGGTATGCGTACTGTATACAGTATTTTATTATTTTTAAATATCTAATAATTATTAGATAATATAATAGGAGTAGATATTATATTTAATAATACCTACTATCTGTATCAATCTATATTGTCACGGAAAAACAAATCGTAAATATACAAGGTGTCCAGGAACTGGTGGCAAATCTTTCGGGATCGTATAAATCAAGTGGAAATAATGCCACGAGTTCCTATACATTTTTCTCGGGGCTTAAGATATTCACCCCCAAAGTTGAAAAATAAAAATAAACGACATTTTTATTTTTCGTTGAAATTTAATAACTTTTGGTACGCCTACGTAATAAACGAAGGTCTTTAAAATGGCGTAATAGGTTTTTTGATATCACCTCAGACGAGCCAGGGGTGCACGACCTCCAACTTTTCTAACCTAAAAACTTTTTGGAGGTTTAAGTTTTTAAATTTTTAAGCATATTTTCGGATTTCCCGGACATTTTGGAACTCTTGTTGAATTTCGATAAAACGAACCGTATTCGAGAAAATCATACATAAAGAATAAGAGATGCCGAGTATCCCAGATAATTATTTTCTCGGATAAAGGAAGCAAAACGTGATATTTAACATGTGACATATTCTTTTCTGAAACAACAACTACACCACAAACCTCAGCAAAATTTCATTAATAGGGTGGCCAAAACAAAAATGAATCACGTGAGCTTTCGAACTAACTAACCGAACTTCATGGCACAAGGCCGAGAGCTATTTATTTTCAAATGGCCAACGTTCGGTAATAATTAGACGTGCGAAATTATGTCCATTTAGGTACCTAACATAATATTCTATAGGTATTCCACAGATAAATAGAAAACGCTCACAGAGAAAAATCGTTTTACGAAAATCACAGGAAAACCGATTTATAAGTGAAAACTAGCCGAATATTACCCGTACAAAAAAAATTGCGCTGTAGACAAATAACTCAATGTGCGGTAGACAAAATTTTTTGTCCTCCGATTACGAAGTTTTTTTCTTTACCGTGAAATTTTTTGTTGCCGCAACAAATATTTTACTACACACCACACGGCTAATTTATTTTAGAGTGCCGGTATAGTATATATAACGCTACTTTTTGTACAAGATTCGCACCGGTTACGATTCGTTAAGTAATAGATAATAAAATAAAAAGTGTAAAAGGCAATTTCGATTCGATATAGTTAACGTATCCACACGAGAATATAAAACGACTCGAATTTTACCGAAGCGACCTCGATTTTGGTGTTTGTTTGCAAAACATCTACGGCACAATTTCATGCAAATTTTTTTTATAGGTAGGTATAATTAACATCAACATTTTTTTGTTCGCAAAATTGTTGCAACAATAAGGTATTTGCGACGTGAAAATTATTTTTGGGCGTGTTCATCATCACCTTTGTCATTACCTTAACACTTGAATGTATAGATTATTCACGATAGGTTTCAATCGCATCAAACCTATATTTAATAAAACCTATATTTACAGTACTAATAAATTCTAGTCTTGCTTTGCCACGTCATATGTGTGCAGATAAATCATCCGTAGAATATGCCACGTGCAGAACTTTAAACTGATTTAAATGATATTCAATTTAATAACAGTTGTAACGCATGACGTGCATTGGAACCTATCCCGAATAACGTGTAGGTACCTATGACTATATTAATCGTCAAATCTGTACCAGTGGGGTCCGAGAGAGACTCCGCGAGGAACCGATTAATTTTTTTACAAGTCTACATCCAACATCCGCGTGGTTCCGTCGACGAAACGAATCCCAATTTGTTTGCAAGTAATTGGAACGCAATTACATTTAATTCAATTAACAAAATCCTGACTTTTCTGGCGAATAAGATTGCACGGCGAATTTCCATTTCCAAACAAAATTTCCTTAACGTCCAATATATGTACAAAAAAGCGCAATCAAAGTCTAAATATAATTATACAAGTTCACCCGAACACTGTCCTAAGCATAAAATAGTAAAGTCAAAATAGCTTTTTTTACTTCGATTTTGATAAAACTTATCTTAAAATGTTTGAAATTATAGAAAATCTCTTGGGAGCATATAAACAAAGTCAAAATAGCGCCACAAGTTTCGATAAATGTTTTCATACGGCACTCCTCTGTTGAGATATTCGCCCCCATAGTTGAACACAGTAAAATCAATTTTTTTAAATAATATTTTTATTTTTAATTAAAATTTAATAATTTTTGGTACACATACGTAATAAATAAAGGTCTGTAAAATGGTGTAGGTAATAGGTTTTCTGATATCACCTAAGTACAGAACCAGGGTGCATGCACTACCCTTAACATTTCTAACCCTAAAATGTTTCAGAGGTTTTAGTTTTTGAATTTTTAAGGACATTTTCGGACATCCCAGACATTTTGGGATAAAAAAAGGTAGTTGTTTAAATTCGATAAAACCAACCCTATTCGAGTGCGAATATTATTTAAAAAATGCTACCTATTTTCTCGAATATGGTTTATTTTATCAAAATTAAGCTTACTTTTTTTATCCTAAAATATCTGAGAAATCCGAAAATGTAGTTAAAAATTAAAAAAATTAAACGTCGAGGTTGGAAAGGTTAGGCGTAGTGTATGTCCGGCTCCCTAAGGTAATATCAAAAAACCTATTAGTCCATTTTAAAGGTCGTAATTTATTACTTATGTACCTACACCAAACATTATTAATTTTCAATAAAAAATAAACGTGTTATTTAAAAAAAAAAGATTTTTATTTTGCAACTTTGAGGGCGAATATCTCGTTTAAAACGTTTACACCAACTGTGTGGCATTATTTTGACGTGGTTTATACGCTCCCCGAGAGATTTTTTACTATTTCCCGGGCACCCCGTGTTTTGTTGTAATAAAATTATTTACCTAAACAATAGATGACAACTGAAATGTTTCCGATTTCAAATAATGTAGTACCTATACCTATAGCTTATATTTTAAAAACAGTTTCATCAAAATCAGTGCCGTTCTTGTGGGTTCCGAAGTTCTGACGATTTTTCGGAAATTTTTATTCGATTTTATCATCATTTATTTATTGAATAATGACGAATTGCTTTGTTGAAATTGAGAAAGTTTATTTTATATCACGCGATGTGAAAAAATATGGTTTCTAATTCGAGCAATTTATGTAAGAAAGTCGAGTAGGAGTTAATGTTGATGTGTGACCAATGAAATCTGATCTCCGCTCCTCATAATAAGCGTCCAACAGATTAATCATTTAAAAAAAAAATTATTTTAACATTTACCTACTTGGTGGCTTATCATACAAAAATATATAAGCCGAATTTTTATAGTTAAATAAAATATGGAACAACTTTTGCTTTGAACTTTTTTAAATGTAATAAACATTTTGGAAAAACCTAAAAAAAAACGAACACTCGTCATTTCCATTTTTTGTTAATTAACAAATATTTACATGCTGAATTTTTTATTACTGCCTATAAAAGATACTTTAAAGACCTTCTGAATATTTAAAAAAAAGAAATCAAAATCGGAAGAATGATGATTCTTGTAATGTACCTGTAAAAACGTGAAGTGGTTGGGGGCGGCCAACTTCATGATATTTTACTTTCTGCGAGCGAAGAATTTTTTTGAATTTTTTTTTTTAAATGTTCACGCTCGCATCAAAAGTACAGCGTAATTTCCCTAATCTATCTATTCAGCTATCGTCAATTTACGTGATAAGAGTAGACTTCGTGGCGTTGCGTTGGCACGCCGGAACTTGAAGAACTTTGCAGAAAAATCGTAAAAATATAATACCTAAATTATAAGAAATTTCCTATAGTTTATTTTATCACACACTACGTATTTTTATCGTAAAACGAACCGGAAAAGAGATTATGGCGAAAAACTCGTCTTTGGCGAATTTTTCTTGATATGGCAGGGAGAGCGAAAGTGCGCCAAGATCAAAAACTTGTCCAAAAATCAGAACTACCCGACCTTTTTTCAAGACTACCACGCAATGCCTCCCAAGACCTTCTCCCCATTCACCATAATAATAATTTAATTTGCATTTTGGTCAAACGCATACCTATACTTATTACACGCATAAATTCATCCACCTTTCTAAGCATGTCTTATCGACGATCGAAAATAACGGTTCCTCAATTTCCGTCGATTAACAAATGCCGATAACTCGTATATGTAAACAAAAAAATTTGTGCGGATCCGTATCGTTCTCGTTAATGAGATCCCGCGCCGTAATTTATCGTAAACCCCCTGCGGCCAAAAGGTGCACTTGCGCAATTTCCATAAGAAATTCACTATTTGTGTGTATTTAGGCAGCCACTTTGAGTACAGGTTACGCGGCCGCGCCCGTAATTTGATTTCGGGCGCTAATTTTTCAATTAAGTCGCCTCAAAAGTCATACGGCGAATACAATTTTCACGCCTCGTTTGATATTTTCGCGCGCCAATTAAGTTATTTCGCGCTGCGAGGCCCGCGCCATCCATCCGTCCGACGGAATTTCCATTCCATCGGGATGGAGAGACAATGGACGCGACAATGTGTGGTCGGCAATATAAATTGCAGATTTCTTGTATTACCATCCGTACGTGCTGCGATCGTTTCTTTGATCTCGCCGCCAAATGAAATACCAATGTAGGAGGTGACTCAGACGGATCTCGCGCGACGCCCTTTCTAATTTAAATACAGCCCCATTTCCGTAACGTTACGTTGAGGTCAACTTTACTAATTACAGCTTCGTAATGTTGATTTATCGATCGATCTTTCTGAATTTGATGGACTCGTTACGAGTATGAATGAATGAACGGTGATAAAGGTGTTTGCTTATATGGTTTTATCATAGGCGGACGACGCACGCCTATCCGATTATTTTTTATTTCTACTATTTTCTAAATTGTTTGTTATTGCAAACGTTTCACTTTAAACAATTCTAAACCGCTCCCAAACAACCGTCACATTACAACTCCAAGAATAAGAGAGACCTGGACGACCGCCCTTTAAATAAACTAACAAGGGAGGTGCGCAAATATAACATCCAAAATCAAATTTATAAAACATCTCTTGGTCTTCCACGTGAGCCTAATCAATTTTGCTGAGTCGCCAGGACGTCGAAGTTACTCGAATGGTATGGATTTACATGGTTTTTAGGCGCGTACAAGGTACTTTGAAAAAACATGACGATAGGCTAGTGGCGATAAAACAGTGAAAAATGAGTGGGATTTACTTAATACACATTTGTCCGAAAGTCGTCCGTTTTCGAGATACAGGGTTGGTGTCGATCCCGTGGATATCAAATCATTAATTACGAAATATCTCCAAAATAAGTGCATATGGAGTAACTTTTTCGCATAAAATTGAATGTCTTTTCCGTTTTCTACCGTCATGCCCATAAACCGAACCTCAAAGCAGTTATGAACAAAATATGTGCGTGAACGTTGTATAACCAACGCCCTTTATGAACAACTTAGAGATACGCGAGTACCTCCAATCGCTTCGGCTATCCCGAAAATATTTTGATACCAAATTTCAATACGGTATCGCTTATAGTTTTGGTGCATTCGAAGAAAAAAGTAATTGTAGGTACGACCAACAATTGTCAATGTCCTATATTTCGAAAACGGACGACCTCTCGACAAATATATATTTTATCAAACCCAGCCCCTTATTTTGCACTCTTAGCAAAATTGTCACGTTTTTCTGAAACACCCCGTAGTATATTAATGTTTTCAAAAACCGCTCGAACGCCTAGATTCATTTTTGTTGAGTGACGTGTTAGTAGTGGCTTATTTTTCCTTTGTCTAACGTAAGTTCAACACTGATATAAAGATATCACTTGAAAGTACGATAAATTTTTTTATAAGTGTTTAAAAAAAAATTTCGATTCCGATAATTATATCTGTACGTCTAGATTAGGTATTTATTACTTATAGGTACTTGGGACAACGGTAACCCACCAAAAACGAAATAGACGTCTTTTCCTCCAAAGACTGCGCAGTTATTTTAATTCTATAAAACTGTAACTTGTAACTTGTAACCCTATTGTATAGGTACACATTGAATTATTTTCAATAACCCTTAAAATTTTAATTAAAGTTTGAATGAGGTGACTCACCGATTCTTCCGTCAACTTTTCAGGTCGTAAACCATTCGATTTTACACGTTCATGGTTCGAAAACAATCACCACACATATACCTAATATTTGTATTAAACGTATATTAGGTAATAGGTAATACGAACGGGTTATTGAATTATTTATACAATTTATAAATGAAGAGCACATTTTTAACCGTCGTACACCGGTCACGAACTAATAATTAATACTAAAAATTCTCGAACGAAACCCTGCAAATCTGAACAAGAATTGTCGATAAGTGACGTAAAGCAGCGATAACGTTGCACGTGTGGTTTATTAGAGTCGAGGAAAGAATACGCGATGCCTAAATAATTTATCCACATTATGTTTTATTTCGAATTAAAAGTTAGTGGGAATTTTTGATTTAAATTTATTTTTGAAGAAATTAAATTCGTTCCATTTTTGTAAAAATAACGTCAATTTATTGTAATTAATATTAGCATCTTTAATTAAATTTTACGAAATAATGACGTCGTTATGAAAAATGTAGGTAAATATTATGAATAATAAATAATATATAGGGCATACGTCACATACAGGATGATTCTTAAATAATGCCAAAAATTTCAAGGGACAGTTCCTTAAGTCGAAAACGTCCCCTTTCGGAGTTACACCCCTCAAAAGGGAAAGGATGAAATTACGTGTTTAATTATTATAACTTCAAAAGGACACGTTTTAGGAAAGAACTTTATATAAAAGCCCCCCCCCAACCCGTTAATTTTAAACAAGAAATCGTTTCTTGAAGTTTTTCGCATTATTTATGAACCCCGTAGGTATATTAATAAAATTATAGACTTAAAAACACGTATAAAATAATCTTCACCTGTCCATCTCTTATTTTTTTTTGTGACCTATTTTCGTTTACCTAAATTCAACTCCAAACTGAGGGTTTAGGGTGTGATTACTTACTCGATCGATTGATTACTCGAGTGTTTATCCTTATGTAAAGAAAATTCAACGTATACTATCAAATAACGCCCCTTTTGGCAGGTACTTACTATATGAAATTTTTGAGGCGACAACGACCTCTCACTTTGGGGTGGAAGTTAGAGACACACGAGAATAGACGACTGGCAATGTCACTTTGGTAAATAAAAGCGACGTGTTTGAGCGTTTAAAATAATAATAATGGAACACATGGAAAACGATGTCCTGACGATTCGGCAAAATTCTGGCTAAACGTAACATTAGGAAAACTCAAAAAATGTCCAATAACTCATGGTACCAATTTGGTTTTGATTTTGAATTTTACATTCGCATCACAGTTCTCGTGTAGGCGAGTTAATGGCGATCGTCTTCGATCGAAAGTTAGTAGTTGTTAAACAATCGCCAATTTATTCCGAAAGCACTGCGTCGTTGCGTTTATTCGTCCAACGTTTGGTGCTGCTCAATATCTCTTTGTTCAGTTTACCGTCTAAATTTAAATATTCGCCAATAATTTTCTTCCGAGCATTTTTGTTTTCGGCTACTTACAGTTCGACCGTGCACTTTGCATTCGACGATTTGATAAAATACCCAAAAAATTGTAACGATCCGATTCGACGGACCACGACCTACTTTCTTATTCATCAAATTTGACGCACACACGTTAAAACGTATCGGACTTTATTTCTTAATTATTTTTTCGTCCGTGCCTTTCGTAATAGTATCTCGCCGATGTTCAATAAATACCCATTAAGCGCATATACATTTTTGTGGCGTAATTAAAGTCGCAATTCTCCGGAATTAACAGCACGATGGCTCCCACACTGTCGTATAAATAAAATTCGCCAATTTCGTGTATAATTTTCTTCGATTTAGTGAACGAAATTGCAAACACCTGTTTCAATATAATATTTAACGAAGATCGGCTATTAAGATTATCGTTAAGTAAAATGGATATTAAATTTGGTATATATATATATATAGTATACCGCAACGTTCTAAGATAAGCTTTTGAATTTGGCAATTTTAAAGTTAAAATTTAATTTCGAGTCGATTTGCCGGCGAGTAGCTTCTAAATTGAAATATGTTTTAAATAACTGCTTTACCCCGAGGGTAAATACCTATAAATTCTGCCAGTCACCCCAACTTGCGCATTATCGCCCAATCAGTAGCGTAAATACGGTACGGCAGTGATGTTTGTAAAAGCGGATATTGGCTTCTAACGTCAATTTTCCTAATTTTGTTTATTCGACGTATTCGTATTCATACTAATGGCGTTAAAATTAGTCGTAATTATGCCGTTTTATATAAATATTTATATCGGGAAAAATTGTTTTTGATTGCCCGTCGTTTTTTTCCATCTATATAGCATCAAACAATGAAAATTAAACGACCGTCAGAAGTTAATTTTGACGATGATGCATGCAAGAATCGACCGCGCGTCCAAAAAAGTTCGGACGTAAATTACAAAAACGAAATGAAGATCGAGCGTTTTCTATTTAATAATAAGAATAGAGGTATGCAGACGATGACAAACACTGTTTGATTATTACAGCGTTAAATATTTTACTATTATATACTATAGAAATTATAGGTATATCATTAGCGAAATATCGAGAACGTTTTTGAAATTTAAAGATTGAAATAACGTTTAAAGGGATTGTTAATTATTTATTTTCTTTGCTAATCGCCCAAGTACCTATTACGTCTTGTGACAAAAAAAAGCGAATGGATAACATTTTATTTTCAACATCACTAACGGAATTTTGAAAATGCCGAACAATTCAGATGACAACCGGGAAAAAAGGATTGCAAATCATCAAAATATTTTAAAAAGTTGATTGCTTAACCGTCAATAAAAACTAAACAAAGAGCGAACAGAAGTAAACCAGAACAAGCTCAACAAGTTCTAAAATTGATTATCTTTTGAAGTTAACTGTTGGCAATCAGTTAAGTACCAAAATTGACAAATAATTCAAAATATTACTTTAGTTTTAAAAATAAAAACGACCTGATCACGATAACAGTATTCATCTCGACGTTTCTTTTTTCTTATGGTGCCGTTGAATAAGATTTAAAAACCGACTAACACAAGGTTAATGAGAATTTCAACTGATGCGAAGAATAATTTTCGAGGAAATCGATTTTTCATCAAAAAACTGCATTTCAAACCGGTTGAATTTTTAAATTTTGTTTCGACAAACTCTAGGAAACTTGTAAAATTTTCTTTCGTGTTTTTGTAAGTAGATAACTTTAAACGCAAATAAAAATGTAGGTAACGCCAGAGGCTTTTATTATTTTCTCAACACGATAAGTGCGATAACGTACTTTCTCGCGTTGCTAATGAATTTTAGCTGTTCGTAGCTGCACTGAATTTTTATTAAAATTTTATTGCTTAATATGCAACTTATTATCTTTTAGTTCAGATATTTTAAACAAAAAGTAGAAGACGGTTTTCTTAATGTTTTCTTTCGACCCCTAATTTCTCTAATTTTATTGTACGGGATGTCCGTAAATGATGATCGAAACGCTCGGACGACATTCTTCACGAAAAATGAATGCCATATATGTTCCTATAACGTTTTTCTGAATACTTGTGGAACTTTTCCAGCCGTATCATTTTTATGATCGTATTTTATCATATGCTTATCATTTTTGGACACCCTGTATAATGATGTATAAGTACTCACTTAAGATTTTTAATTAGCTTCAAAAATAAATTTTGATTAATTCTAAAGTGATTATTCTGAAAATCGATTAAATTTCTAATTTTCAAAAAGACTCAATTTTTTGTGTTTATTCAATATACAAAATTTGCACTATTGACTGATACCTACATCCATAGGTATTTTGAATTAATTTACTTTCTATAATTTTTGTAAGTAGAAAATTAATATAGGTAGATAAAGTAAAGGTAGAGATTTTACTTAAAATAGGTATTATTCTTAATGTTTTTCTGAACGGTCCGCTACTGCCGCCAAACGATAATCCGTAGATGGCACTGTTAGGTTAGTTTTAGAGAAATTTTAAACATGACGCATCCTACTTGGATTGAAACAGCCTGCCTACTGTAACGTCGTAAAATCTACCTGCTTCGAAGCTAAGGGTATAAATGTTTAGATACGGTCGTTTTACATTAAAACGTATCTGAAGACGACTTCTTAAAATTCGCAATACCATAAAGTTAAGATCCAATATTCCAGTACAGTGAAAACATCTGAGATTACTGCCCATCTGAAACATCGGATTGATTTAACTGTTCGCTAATCCGATCCATCTACTTTAGAATTTTAATTGAAGATTAGAAAATTAATGCCAACAATTAATATTATTATTTATAACAATATAAATTCGGCGTTCTAAGAGGATATTAAAAGAATGCGAACGGATAACTCGGTAACTTGTATCTAGCATCATCAGCTAACATGTTGATCCTTAAAATAGTAGATTTCACATTGTTGAACAATATAACATTAGAAGTAAAGATTGTAATTTAAGTAGATGTATTTTCAAAAGAATATGTCTACGTACAACAGGTCGTAATAATCTTCTCAGATTTATATTTAATAATGTAGAAGTTAAATAACTTTATTAAATTTAAAGTTAAATAACTTTATTAAATTTTCTTTATCGATAATTGCAGTATAAAGTTTGATTCTAAATTGTTTATGTTACGCGAACATGAGGTATTCTGCGAACGGAATGCGGAAACTGACAGGATTCGGGACGCGAAATATTATCGGATTGCCTTACTAACATTAACCTCAAATTAATTAATCGTATAATGTCAAACTTTCTAAGCACATTTACTAATTTTGCGGACCAGTTATCAAAATAATTTGATACACGATTGCGAAATGCTTTCGCATTCTCGGCCATTTTATTGACACTAGCGCTCGCATAATAAACTTTTATTCTCGAATGTAAATAGTATAGTAATACTTGTATGACTATGCTAAAATATCAATCTGTTCCGCACGTGTTATATACTATACTTTTACCGACGAGTCACAAGTATTTTAGCTTAAAAATTAATTTTGACGTTTACGAAAGTTCGTTTGAAAATTTTAAATTAAACATGTCATTTTACGATTTAAATTGCCTCGATTTAAATGACGTCTCCCAATAACCGATGTCAAATTTGATAATCAAACAGTTTATGCGTAAAGTACAAAATTTGTTCGGGAATGTCGGCTGACTTTTTGGCATAAATTTTTAGGTGCCATTGTTTAATATAACTGATTAATAACATGATTGTGTAAATTATATAAATACGTCTATTATTCTTTCTGTCAGCCAACCATCAGAACAACTGGCAACTGCTAAGTAAGGCCTTTATCTACAGTATCTAAGGTAGTACTGCTGTCAGCTGAGCTCGGTCTGGACTGTAATTACGCCCCATCTCGAGCGGCATTAACGGCGCCTGATGCCTTACCGACCTGCATTATCGTCATTATATAAAAGTCATCATCATTATCTGCAGTGATCGTCCTCATCAACTTCCACCATAAATTCTTCGCTAATCTAAATCTCGACCTTGTCGTGGCTTCCCAATTTTTTTTTTACGAAAATCTGATTGAATTTCGCTTCCCGGAAATTTAGATTGGCTTTTAAACTTATAGGTAGATAAAAAGTAATTAAAAGGGCCGTCGCATAATTGGCTCGTCATTTATTTCTAATGGTACCTCGAGTACCGAAATTACGGTCGACGTATAGGTAACGATATGCAATATACAGTTCTAATCTACACCTGCATCTTATTATGCGGTCGAAATAATTTGGGGATAGTTTTTATAATGCCCTTCGATGTTAGGTGCCGCAGACAAATGACGGACGATCGAAAAGATTCCTGGTTCAGGAAAACCTGACGGACGAACATTAAGGAATGGAGATCTTCGATTAAATTTCACCTACCTATAACGATTTGAAATGGTTTGGACGTCGCGTTCGCAAAAATTGATGGTGAAACAGTTTTTTTTCTCCACGGCGATTTTGGATTGTTTCGACGGGGTACAACGGTTGTTTATTATTTCGTCGAATGATGAAGATGTTCTTCACGATCGGTTGGATCGTGTTGGATCCTTTACGACGCGCTGTAGAGTTGGTGCCTCATTTTAAAATCACCCCGTACAACACGGGAAAATATTCCGCGTTCGATGTACGAACAATAAATTATACGTGTAGATATACCTATAGGTACTTAGATATGATGCAATGTTTTTCTATGCATTTTTTCTGGCCGATGTTCTAATTTGAAATTTAAAGTTTCCTTATCAACTATTACGAAGTGTTTTCGTTTATCTATATCTATACGTGTTTGTTGTCGAATTGTCTTTGCGCAAAAACGGCGGCGTCGAAACGTCTTACAGCCATGGGTTTTTTACGTCTACGTTAGCGAAACGATTCTTCTTTAGGGTACGGTAATTAAAAAACAAAACAATTCATCACATCGATTCATTTTTTCAACCTTTTGTCATCGCCAGTTGAAGTATGTTGTAAATTTTGAAAAAATTCAAGATCGTTACGTTACCGGTTTAACAGCGTGTACCTGTACGATTCGACATTTTCACCTTATTATAAAATATATTATGCTAACGTAAGCTCAACAAAACAATATCGAGAACTATTTAAATAATAAACGGGACTAATTTAAGACGATAATTACTAGCTATTATCGCTACCTAGGGAATTCGGCTATTATTTGAAGTTAAAACAAAGGTAAGGTAATCGACCAATTATTGTTATAAAAAGAAATTACGTTTTTAATTATGGGATCGGTACAGCAACAGGCCGTTTTATTAATTACGAGTTCATATACAGCAAACCGGTCAGTACGGGACCGGACCGTTTGTCCGGTTAAACCGATCGGTGCAAATTAAAATTTTAGGCCTCGTTTTGGATTATTAATTAATTGGTTAAAATAAATTTAGGCAATGGTACATAAAAATAAGAACAATGCCTATTGAAAAATAAAATGAAAAGCAAAGAAATCCTGTTTTGGACGCAGTATAGTTATTTGTAAGTAGGGCTACGTAACCTTAAAAAAAGGGTTAAAGCGGGAATAGATAAGAGGGAGTTTATTGTGTTTCGGTAAATTGAAATTTTCCCAAAATTATGTTAATTTAAAGAAACAACAGTTGACCTGCCGACGGATCTCTATATAGATAGATATACGGACGACTATAAATGTTTTAACATGTATTTTCGTATAAATCGGATGGTAGGGATTTTTTGAAACGATCGCGATGCGTCTTTCGAAATTACCATTAACAACTTAATTAAACGGTAATGAGTCCCGCATGATTATTTTAAAGACTAAGGTTATGTTTAAAAACAAAATTACCCCGTAATTTGTTAAATAACCAATAAACGAAGCAGGGTTGTATTTAAGTTATTTTTAGATGTAATTTTCCGGCAAATTTAATTTTGGCAGTGTCTCTAAGGATTTTTAGGGGATATTTGTTGGTTCGGTTATCCTCAAATTTTGCTATTACGTGTGTGGCAATGTTGGCCAGAAAATTCCGAAGGATCTTGGAATATAAGGACGAAAGCGCCTGCGTGGTCAAAGGATGGTCGAAGATAAAAACCTAGGGCGTATCGTGCCGTTAAATGGCAAGGACGAGGATTGGTCCTAGAACGACCGTTACGCCTTTGAAAGCTCAGAGGAAGGGGAACATATGATTTCCTCTAATCGGTAATTCCCCTACCGAAGAACAGTTGGCAACGTGAATTCGACAACAGCGGTTTAATAAAAACGGATTAGTGTTGTTCGAGTGTTTTAATTTTTTTTTTATTAATTGACCGTAAATGTTTTCGAAAGGGACGAAGTGAACACGTTCCGCGTCCAAAATGCTGACGGACATGACGGCCGCCGCCGGACAATTTTACGGTTCTCAAATCCCTGCCATGACGATGAATGTCAAGGCCGGCGTTGGTATTGCTGTAAGTACCTAATTTATTGTTGTTCTGATTGTGATTTTATTATTTGTGCCGCACAAAGAAGGACGACGGCGACGATGGAAACAGTCGTCAATTTGAAACGGTGAAGTGAGGAAAAAACATTTAGGTTTGTTTAAATTAAATTAGTCGCACCCGTACATTAATTTTGAAATGAAAGCGGACAGGTAATAATCAGAGTGTCGTTTTTATATCTTTGCGCGAAAGTGTGCAAAACTTTAAAATTATTTTAACATCTGGTTTATTTTAAATTACTGGTATCAATTTCAAATATGTACTTATTATACCCAGCTACGAGTATCTAGACATATTTATCTACCTAAAAAGATTAGGTGAAAACTGAAAATCTTTTAAGTCGATAGTAATATATTCAGATATTTGTGGTTGTGCATGTAAATAAATTGACCCTTTTGACGCTTGACTTTGACAAAATGAAATAAGAACATTAATTAAACAATTCTTAAAATAAATAAATTTAAATTAAAGTCGAATGTAGGCAGATGGGTGGTACATAAATTGCACCAATCAATGTACCTATTCACGATAGGTTCTAAAACACGTCACCATGTTTAAAGTTTTAAACGTGACATATTCTACCGATGATTTATTTATCCGCACACGTATGAAATGGCATAGAAAAACTACAATTTCTTAGTATTGTACAAATACGATGTTTTATTGATGATGTGTATTGGAATCTATCGTGAATAACTCGTTTTTTTGCCATTGTTTCGAAAAAACAGTTTACATTTAGGCAATCTATACGTTTGCTAGATTTGAAAATGTATATAGTAAATTATAAAAAAATTATCGCCTATCATCTTAACCTCGATTGTCTCCAAAAATCTCGCACAAACGGCGTCATTATATAAAAGTCATCATCATTATCTGCAGTGATCGTCCTCATCAACTTCCACCATAAATTCTTCGCTAATCTAAATCTCGACCTTGTCGTGGCTTCCCAATTTTTTTTTTACGAAAATCTGATTGAATTTCGCTTCCCGGAAATTTAGATTGGCTTTTAAACTTATAGGTAGATAAAAAGTAATTAAAAGGGCCGTCGCATAATTGGCTCGTCATTTATTTCTAATGGTACCTCGAGTACCGAAATTACGGTCGACGTATAGGTAACGATATGCAATATACAGTTCTAATCTACACCTGCATCTTATTATGCGGTCGAAATAATTTGGGGATAGTTTTTATAATGCCCTTCGATGTTAGGTGCCGCAGACAAATGACGGACGATCGAAAAGATTCCTGGTTCAGGAAAACCTGACGGACGAACATTAAGGAATGGAGATCTTCGATTAAATTTCACCTACCTATAACGATTTGAAATGGTTTGGACGTCGCGTTCGCAAAAATTGATGGTGAAACAGTTTTTTTTCTCCACGGCGATTTTGGATTGTTTCGACGGGGTACAACGGTTGTTTATTATTTCGTCGAATGATGAAGATGTTCTTCACGATCGGTTGGATCGTGTTGGATCCTTTACGACGCGCTGTAGAGTTGGTGCCTCATTTTAAAATCACCCCGTACAACACGGGAAAATATTCCGCGTTCGATGTACGAACAATAAATTATACGTGTAGATATACCTATAGGTACTTAGATATGATGCAATGTTTTTCTATGCATTTTTTCTGGCCGATGTTCTAATTTGAAATTTAAAGTTTCCTTATCAACTATTACGAAGTGTTTTCGTTTATCTATATCTATACGTGTTTGTTGTCGAATTGTCTTTGCGCAAAAACGGCGGCGTCGAAACGTCTTACAGCCATGGGTTTTTTACGTCTACGTTAGCGAAACGATTCTTCTTTAGGGTACGGTAATTAAAAAACAAAACAATTCATCACATCGATTCATTTTTTCAACCTTTTGTCATCGCCAGTTGAAGTATGTTGTAAATTTTGAAAAAATTCAAGATCGTTACGTTACCGGTTTAACAGCGTGTACCTGTACGATTCGACATTTTCACCTTATTATAAAATATATTATGCTAACGTAAGCTCAACAAAACAATATCGAGAACTATTTAAATAATAAACGGGACTAATTTAAGACGATAATTACTAGCTATTATCGCTACCTAGGGAATTCGGCTATTATTTGAAGTTAAAACAAAGGTAAGGTAATCGACCAATTATTGTTATAAAAAGAAATTACGTTTTTAATTATGGGATCGGTACAGCAACAGGCCGTTTTATTAATTACGAGTTCATATACAGCAAACCGGTCAGTACGGGACCGGACCGTTTGTCCGGTTAAACCGATCGGTGCAAATTAAAATTTTTAGGCCTCGTTTTGGATTATTAATTAATTGGTTAAAATAAATTTAGGCAATGGTACATAAAAATAAGAACAATGCCTATTGAAAAATAAAATGAAAAGCAAAGAAATCCTGTTTTGGACGCAGTATAGTTATTTGTAAGTAGGGCTACGTAACCTTAAAAAAAGGGTTAAAGCGGGAATAGATAAGAGGGAGTTTATTGTGTTTCGGTAAATTGAAATTTTCCCAAAATTATGTTAATTTAAAGAAACAACAGTTGACCTGCCGACGGATCTCTATATAGATAGATATACGGACGACTATAAATGTTTTAACATGTATTTTCGTATAAATCGGATGGTAGGGATTTTTTGAAACGATCGCGATGCGTCTTTCGAAATTACCATTAACAACTTAATTAAACGGTAATGAGTCCCGCATGATTATTTTAAAGACTAAGGTTATGTTTAAAAACAAAATTACCCGTAATTTGTTAAATAACCAATAAACGAAGCAGGGTTGTATTTAAGTTATTTTTAGATGTAATTTTCCGGCAAATTTAATTTTGGCAGTGTCTCTAAGGATTTTAGGGATATTTGTTGGTTCGGTTATCCTCAAATTTTGCTATTACGTGTGTGGCAATGTTGGCCAGAAAATTCCGAAGGATCTTGGAATATAAGGACGAAAGCGCCTGCGTGGTCAAAGGATGGTCGAAGATAAAAACCTAGGGCGTATCGTGCCGTTAAATGGCAAGGACGAGGATTGGTCCTAGAACGACCGTTACGCCTTTGAAAGCTCAGAGGAAGGGGAACATATGATTTCCTCTAATCGGTAATTCCCCTACCGAAGAACAGTTGGCAACGTGAATTCGACAACAGCGGTTTAATAAAAACGGATTAGTGTTGTTCGAGTGTTTTAATTTTTTTTTTATTAATTGACCGTAAATGTTTTCGAAAGGGACGAAGTGAACACGTTCCGCGTCCAAAATGCTGACGGACATGACGGCCGCCGCCGGACAATTTTACGGTTCTCAAATCCCTGCCATGACGATGAATGTCAAGGCCGGCGTTGGTATTGCTGTAAGTACCTAATTTATTGTTGTTCTGATTGTGATTTTATTATTTGTGCCGCACAAAGAAGGACGACGGCGACGATGGAAACAGTCGTCAATTTGAAACGGTGAAGTGAGGAAAAAACATTTAGGTTTGTTTAAATTAAATTAGTCGCACCCGTACATTAATTTTGAAATGAAAGCGGACAGGTAATAATCAGAGTGTCGTTTTTATATCTTTGCGCGAAAGTGTGCAAAACTTTAAAATTATTTTAACATCTGGTTTATTTTAAATTACTGGTATCAATTTCAAATATGTACTTATTATACCCAGCTACGAGTATCTAGACATATTTATCTACCTAAAAAGATTAGGTGAAAACTGAAAATCTTTTAAGTCGATAGTAATATATTCAGATATTTGTGGTTGTGCATGTAAATAAATTGACCCTTTTGACGCTTGACTTTGACAAAATGAAATAAGAACATTAATTAAACAATTCTTAAAATAAATAAATTTAAATTAAAGTCGAATGTAGGCAGATGGGTGGTACATAAATTGCACCAATCAATGTACCTATTCACGATAGGTTCTAAAACACGTCACCATGTTTAAAGTTTTAAACGTGACATATTTTACCGATGATTTATCCGCACACGTATGAAATGGCACAGAAAAACTACAATTTCTTAGTATTGTACAAATACGATGTTTTATTGATGATGTGTATTGGAATCTATCGTGAATAACTCGTTTTTTTGCCATTGTTTCGAAAAAACAGTTTACATTTAGGCAATCTATACGTTTGCTAGATTTGAAAATGTATATAGTAAATTATAAAAAAATTATCGCCTATCATCTTAACCTCGATTGTCTCCAAAAATCTCGCACAAACGGCGGCAATAAAATAAAAAAATAAGCTTATTTTCCATATTAGACTCAATTTCGTTGTACCTATAAGTGTAGGTACAATTTGTTTAAGTTATTTTGTAAACGTAGAAAGCTAGATAGCGTGCGCTTTTACGAATGAGACTCTTAGGACTTATTTGACATGTTTCAATTTCTGCAGTTAATCTTTTATATTTGCGATAAACGAATAATAAGTATCGGAAGTTACCTAGGTAAGAGGTACTACACTCTTACTTACGTTTTGGACAACCTTTTTGGATTTGACCGACTTGTAACGGTACTACAGTATTAGTTTGCACATACACATCCAAAAATACGAGTTATTTTTTAGAGGCGAAACTTTTATTCGTCAAATTGTTTGTACCTATACCGAACAAACACCGATAATCGGCAAACCAAGTAGTACCGCGGGCCAATGCTGGGCATACGTTGCCTGTCCGGTAACTCGGTGTTCAATTTTGCCCGAATTATAAACTGTTGGTCCAGCAACGAACCATCCACCCGTCCAGCACTAATATTGAATGCCATCAGTAAAAATATCGGTACTAAAAATTAATTTAGGTACCTATGTATAATTATTTAAATTGAGTAAAAATGGCGTAAACTTTAGAAAATTGCAATTGAAGTTTGATAGGACAATATAAATGCATTCGATTTATGTAAAACTGCCGATTGCCAGTGCAGAACCAGTAAAGAGGTGCAATATCGGCAAATCTTTACCAGCAGTCCCGACACTAAACCGGCAATCGACCAAATGAATCAGCGTTTGTTGTTGATGGGTATATATCTAGATTAAAAAATCTATATATAAATAGGTGATGATTTTGGATCGAAATTCGAATTTTAAAATAATCGTCTTTCATTTCGGCAAAATGCACAACAAAGTGTCAGATAAACAACCACAAACTTAATTTACCATAAATTCAGGCCTAATAATACATAATTTTTCAGACATCTCGTCAAATTTCATTTTCGAACGATTTTATTAACCATCGCATCAAATAAATATAGTACTTAGTACTTATCGACGTTTTGTTGTTTCTTTTTCGACGTAGGTACAAAAAAAATGACGTGTTAATCTCTAGTTATTTTATTTAGTACTTTTTAAATCTTCCCGAATACAAAACATTGGTATACACTATACCGTTATCTCGACATATTTTGCTTGCGGGTTAAAAGAATATTTTTCGAAAAAGGCTCGGTGTTGTAAAGTTCCGTCGTGTTCCCGTCGAAAGTTCAGGTAGTTTTGTCGTCGGCATCTGTCGTCTGTCAACTGCGATGATCGAAAATATCGTCTTCGAAGAATTCGCATTTCAACGCGTATCTCTGCACAATAATTAATCACGATCGGTTCCGAAAAAAAAGTTGATCGTTCCGCGCGCGTCGGACCTTAAGGTAATCGAATATCTTATACGTTTTTCTGCAGATAACGCGAACCGCAAAAAGATTCATAAAAATGTAGGCAGGTATCGTTCGAGCGAAATTAGTCGACATTGTTGCGCGATCTCGTTTATTTTAATCTCCGGAATAATAAATATTTCGACGGGCTATTAAAAGCGGCTTTTCCTGCGAACCGATGACATGTTTTACCATAATCCGTCGGATAAACAAGTATTAAAAGCATTTACGCTGCCATAATTTCACACACCGATGACGCGGCGACAAAAAGAACAGCGTACCACATGGAGATGTCGAGTGTTCTGCCTATGGATTTTCGCAGCGGGACGTTTCCCACATATAAAGTACCATTCGGTTAGTGCGTCAGCACGCTTTTAAGGACCTACACCCCTTCCGACTATCCGTTACTTACGTTTTTAATTAAGCAACTTTATATAATCGCCGTATACGAAATTTGGCAGCGTTTAAGAACGAAATTGGATTGTGTGCCATTGTGTTTTTGCCCTTTGTGGAAAGGCTGAAGTGTCCTTTAAAGTAGGTAGCTTAGCAAAATACCTTTTCAAAATACACCAAACCCAAGAGGATTTCGACAAAGGACTGAATTTGAACAGTTAACAATAGGAGATGGTCTACTGACCTGTTTACCTCACTACTTACACTTTCAATGCGAACAAAATTTGTTCAGAATGTCGCTTTTGTGTATGAAGAGACGTAGAAGTTAAAAATTGCCGTTATTAGGGGATTATCGCAGAATCTAGAAATAAACAGAGCCGCTAGTTGTCGAGTTGTCTGTTATTGTCGAGCTTTTAAAATCGTCGAGAATCGATGGAATCGTAGAAAAACAATTGCAAATGACCTTAGCCACCGATATTTCCATTTTTCATTTAAACCCACAAGTCCAACAAAATTGGGAAAATTTCAGAAAAACAACCAAAAACTCTACAATGTTTAAATAATAACGTGATATGATTATTTACATATCAACATTTAAGCCGATCGGAATACAAGATTATGGGCTTTCCGTTTCAGTTCAAAAACAATTTACGGCGCTTATAATTTCTTATGAGATATTAGATAGATATGCTGAAAAAAGATTTGGATAGGTACCTAATTTTAAAACACGCTGTATATAGTACACGTACCAATTGAATTTAATTGGCGTTTTAATTATAGGTACCTAATAGTATTGTGAGTTGTTAAACGAATAAAATTTTGACAACATCGTTGCGGAAATAAGTGTCCTATATGTATAACAAGCATCGAAAATCACAACGATTTAAACGCGAACCAAAATCGACCGTCGTACACCTACATTTTCTTTGTCGCTTCAATTGTCCGCGTCAAAATTAACAACACCCTCGTGCGATGGTCTCGTGTCATCGTGAATTTTTCGCCGATTTCCATATTTTAACGATATAACATTTTATCGCGCGTTTATAACCCGACTATTAGTTGTGTTAATGACGTCCGAGAAAAAGTCAAGGTTGTTAATTTTAGTTTAAAGCACCTTTAGTGGCACGACGTTCGTTGAAAAAAAAATGGGCGTATATGGGCGTTCTCTTTGAATCTCTTGTTATTTGGATACGCGTTAGTACGTACATAAATAGTCGAAAAAATATCAAATGTTTCAACGATTACGTCAATCAAAATATATGTATAAGGCTATGACCCCTAAAATCAAACGCCCTGTATGTTAAATTGAGTAAGGCCGCCGTGTGTTTGTTAGCCTTAACTGCAGCAACACGTATGAAATGGCACAGAAAAACTACAATTTCTTAGTATTGTACAAATACGATGTTTTATTGATGATGTGTATTGGAATCTATCGTGAATAACTCGTTTTTTGCCATTGTTTCGAAAAAACAGTTTACATTTAGGCTATCTATACGTTTGCTAGATTTGAAAATGTATATAGTAAATTATAAAAAAATTATCGCCTATCATCTTAACCTCGATTGTCTCCAAAAATCTCGCACAAACGGCGGCAATAAAATAAAAAAATAAGCTTATTTTCCATATTAGACTCAATTTCGTTGTACCTATAAGTGTAGGTAAAATTTGTTTAAGTTATTTTGTAAACGTAGAAAGCTAGATAGCGTGCGCTTTTACGAATGAGACTCTTAGGACTTATTTGACATGTTTCAATTTCTGCAGTTAATCTTTTATATTTGCGATAAACGAATAATAAGTATCGGAAGTTACCTAGGTAAGAGGTACTACACTCTTACTTACTTTTTGGACAACCTTTTTGGATTTGACCGACTTGTAACGGTACTACAGTATTAGTTTGCACATACACATCCAAAAATACGATTTATTTTTTAGAGGCGAAACTTTTATTCGTCAAATTGTTTATACCTATACCGAACAAACACCGATAATCGGCAAACCAAGTAGTACCGCGGGCCAATGCTGGGCATACGTTGCCTGTCCGGTAACTCGGTGTTCGGTTTTGCCCGAATTATAAACTGTTGGTCCAGCAACGAACCATCCACCCGTCCAGCACTAATATTGAATGCCATCAGTAAAAATATCGGTACTAAAAATTAATTTAGGTACCTATGTATAATTATTTAAATTGAGTAAAAATGGCGTAAACTTTAAAAAATTGCAATTGAAGTTTGATAGGACAATGTAAATGCATTCGATTTATGTAAAACTGCCGATTGCCAGTGCAGAACCAGTGAAGAGGTGCAATATCGGCAAATCTTTACCAGCAGTCCCGACACTAAACCGACAATCGACCAAATGAATCAGCGTTTGTTGTTGATGGGTATATATCTAGATTAAAAAATCTATATATAAATAGGTGATGATTTTGGATCGAAATTCGAATTTTAAAATAATCGTCTTTCATTTCGGCAAAATGCACAACAAAGTGTCAGATAAACAACCACAAACTTAATTTACCATAAATTCAGGCCTAATAATACATAATTTTTCAGGCGTCTCGTCAAATTTCATTTTCGAACGATTTTATTAACCATCGCATCAAACAAATATAGTACTTAGTACTTATCGACGTTTTGTTGTTTCTTTTTCGACGTAGGTACAAAAAAAATGACGTGTTAATCTCTAGTTATTTTATTTAGTACTTTTTAAATCTTCCCGAATACAAAACATTGGTATACACTATACCGTTATCTCGACATATTTTGCTTGCGGGTTAAAAGAATATTTTTCGAAAAAGGCTCGGTGTTGTAAAGTTCCGTCGTGTTCCCGTCGAAAGTTCAGGTAGTTTTGTCGTCGGCATCTGTCGTCTGTCAACTGCGATGATCGAAAATATCGTCCTCGAAGAATTCGCATTTCAACGCGTACCTCTACACAATAATTAATCACGATCGGTTCCGAAAAAAAGTTGATCGTTCCGCGCGCGTCGGACCTTAAGGTAATCGAATATCTTATACGTTTTTCTGCAGATAACGCGAACCGCAAAAAGATTTATAAAAATGTAGGCAGGTATCGTTCGAGCGAAATTAGTCGACATTGTTGCGCGATCTCGTTTATTTTAATCTCCGGAATAATAAATATTTCGACGGGCTATTAAAAGCGGCTTTTCCTGCGAACCGATGACATGTTTTACCATAATCCGTCGGATAAACAAGTATTAAAAGCATTTACGCTGCCATAATTTCACACACCGATGACGCGGCGACAAAAAGAACAGCGTACCACATGGAGATGTCGAGTGTTCTGCCTATGGATTTTCGCAGCGGGACGTTTCCCACATATAAAGTACCATTCGGTTAGTGCGTCAGCACGCTTTTAAGGACCTACACCCCTTCCGACTATCCGTTACTTACGTTTTTAATTAAGCAACTTTATATAATCGCCGTATACGAAATTTGGTAGCGTTTAAGAACGAAATTGGATTGTATGCCATTGTGTTTTTGCCCTTTGTGGAAAGGCTGAAGTGTCCTTTAAAGTAGGTAGCTTAGCAAAATACCTTTTCAAAATACACCAAACCCAAGAGGATTTCGACAAAGGACTGAATTTGAACAGTTAACAATAGGAGATGGTCTACTGACCTGTTTACCTCACTACTTACACTTTCAATGCGAACAAAATTTGTTCAGAATGTCGCTTTTGTGTATGAAGAGACGTAGAAGTTAAAAATTGCCGTTATTAGGGGATTATCGCAGAATCTAGAAATAAACAGAGCCGCTAGTTGTCGAGTTGTCTGTTATTGTCGAGCTTTTAAAATCGTCGAGAATCGATGGAATCGTAGAAAAACAATTGCAAATGACCTTAGCCAGCGATATTTCCATTTTTAATTTAAACCCACAAGTCCAACAAAATTGGGAAAATTTCAGAAAAACAACCAAAAACTCTACAATGTTTAAATAATAACGTGATATGATTATTTACATATCAACATTTAAGCCGATCGGAATACAAGATTATGGGCTTTCCGTTTCAGTTCAAAAACAATTTACGGCGCTTATAACTTCTTATGAGATATTAGATAGATATGCTGAAAAAAGATTTGGATAGGTACCTAATTTTAAAACACGCTGTATATAGTACACCTACCAATTGAATTTAATTGGCGTTTTAATTATAGGTACCTAATAATATTGTGAGTTGTTAAACGAATAAAATTTTGACAACATCGTTGCGGAAATAAGTGTCCTATATGTATAACAAGCATCGAAAATCACAACGATTTAAACGCGAACCAAAATCGACCGTCGTACACCTACATTTTCTTTGTCGCTTCAATTGTCCGCGTCAAAATTAACAACACCCTCGTGCGATGGTCTCGTGTCATCGTGAATTTTTCGCCGATTTCCATATTTTAACGATATAACATTTTATCGCGCGTTTATAACCCGACTATTAGTTGTGTTAATGACGTCCGAGAAAAAGTCAAGGTTGTTAATTTTAGTTTAAAGCACCTTTAGTGGCACGACGTTCGCTGAAAAAAAATGGGCGTATATGGGCGTTCTCTTTGAATCTCTTGTTATTTGGATACGCGTTAGTACGTACATAAATAGTCGAAAAAATATAAAATGTTTCAACGATTACGTCAATCAAAATATAAGTATAAGGCTATGACCCCTAAAATCAAACGCCCTGTATGTTAAATTGAGTAAGGCCGCCGTGTGCTTGTTAGCCTTAACTGCAGCAACACGTGTAATTTGGAATATAGTTAAATTGTGGTAAATCCGAGTATATTTAGCTCAGGAATATATGGTGAAGCGTTGTACAGATCTGTCGGAGATACCCTGTATATTATGTAAGTATCTACACTTTGAACGCATTGAGCAAAAAAATACGTTTGGATTAATTGCAAATATATATAGTAGTAGGTGCCTATATACAGGGTGTCTATATTCACGCTGATTTTATGTCGATTTGACACCTTTATACAAAAACGCTTTTAAGGACGTTAGAGCCCTGTTTAGATGGCGCCTTTCAATCTATTAAAAATTAATATAACTCTTAATTAACTCTTATTAATGGTAAGCACTGAATTTGGTAATATTGACGGGTAATAGTCGTGCAAGGAAACACGAAAAGTTCGAATTGATTTTTTTCGAAAACGGAATGCATATGCGATGCACAAGAGCACCTTAATGCTAGATGAAACACCAGTTTTCAAATTTGACGTCAGAAATGTCAAAAAGTCAATAATGATTCGTATTGTTTGTTAACGCCCCGCGCCCCCCTCCAAATGGGACGTTTATGATCGCAATAAAAAATTCATATTTGCACTAACAGATTGAATATTTGAAAATTAATTAATGCGTAAAGTTTGATCGTTTTTATTAACGAGGTTTTGAAGAAATTTTTGAAAAAAATTGACGGGAAGGCGCCATCTACAAACGGCTCTAACTTCCTTCCGACAAAAAGTCATCTCTAGAGTTGGAAGCTTTCATTTGACGGGCGGATTTCTGGATACCCTGTAGATAGCAGAAGTATGTGTATACCTTTTTTTTTGAATTAAGAAAACCGTAGCCTTCTAAGGGGAACATTGAAGGCAATGCACCAAATGCTACACGCAGATGGGCTAATGAAGGTTGTGGGACCGATGCCCATTTAGTTTGTCCTACATCTTAAAAAAAAAATAAAGCGAATCGGAAACGAAGAAGTGAAAAGAATAGTGTTTGAGTTTGGAAATACTGGTTAAAAAACATTTTAAGCTTGAACTTTGAAACTTAACAAATTCTAGGTATCTCTACGAATGTTTTGTTTATTTATGTACACTCAACCAAAAAAGTACGTAAATATAATAAAAAAAACATTATATTAAGAACTGGCGTTCATTAATTTTCGTCCGAAGTACGATTTCATTATTACAACGTATGTCCAAAGATTACTTGATGTTCGAAATCATTACTCAATGAATGTTTATTGGTGTAACGACCTTATACATTATACTTATAATGCAGTTCATTACGTTAATGAATAATTTGACTGCTCCAATGAACAAGTTTTCTTTGTTTTAATAAATTAGTACAAAGATAATATGAATTTGATTTATAGTGATAATAGCTGTGTTTATTACTTTTATCAATATTCTTACATAAATTCAATAAATTATTCCACTGAAATGCAAAGTAAAAGTTTGTTTATTGTATGGATGAATGTGTTTATTAAATAAAGAATAAATATTAAATATTCTTGTATTGTTACACTCAAAAAAATATTGTACATAATATCAATGAACACCAGTTATTGACTTTTTGATCATTGATACAATGGAAAGTTTGTTGTTTAATAAACTAAGTAACTTAATTAAATTTTAATTCCATATAATTATAAATTACTTTCGTACGTAATCACAACTGATATCTGCATTCTTAGTAAAAACAAAAATACGAACTGACATTTTTCAATAATTTTTTCTTTCGTTCTAGCCTGCTTTTTTGTTATCCACTACAAGTTCATTAATACTACTAATACACTGAAGAAAATAAGTGCCTAATTATGCAATTGAAACGATCGTTGTATTTACGAATCATTTATAATTTTTTACCTAATAACTTTTTTCGTACCTACAATGAAAATTTTTATCGAAATAACGAATTTTTCGTTACTTTTTAAGAGTTTGTAATGTACTTTTATCTAATGTACGTACATTGGACGCGTTACTTCGGATTTTTTTTTGAGTGACTGTACACTTCTATTCATATTAAAAGAGTACAGTTACTATTTCACATTGTAAATAGGACAATGTTTATGTATATTGTTTCTGTGGCAAATTTATTTTTTGTAATGTTTCAATTAATTATCGCTCAAATATACCTACATAGAAAATTTGATTATTAATTCTTTATTGTTCAATGTTGTCGATTGTAGGAAATAAAAATCGATTTTTCCGGTGAAAAAAATCGATTTGTACACGTTTCTCTGGAATTTGATATGTAATAACAAACACAAATCGTTTTTAGAAATATTTTTCTATAACAGTTCTAACATAAATATTAATGTAAAAGTCGTGATAATTTTTTTTTGCAATTATTTAGTTTGAGTTTTCAAACTGCACTGTCTTGAATTTATCCTGTTTCTGCGAAGCCGTTAATATTCCTAGATTATTCTATATATAGAATTAAAAAAAAACACATAATCAACTGTATTTATAGTGTATATTAGTGAACTTAGTCATAGATACAATAAATGTAGTTATTATTTTAAAACGACCTTACGTTAATATGATTTTTTTACCAGATAGATTTTAATTACATTTAAGTAAGTTTAGTTTTAGTTTTAGTGTAAGTTTAGTTTCTAAGTTATTTTTCCTATTAGTCACACCAGGCCTGAAAACCTTTTTTTTTATGGTAAAGTGCTAAGGAGCACTCTCCGGCAAGACATTGATGTAATAGTCATTTAATTTGATGAATGTATTGGTACAGATGGCAAATTTAGTGGGAATTCAAAAAAAAAAAAATGATGTTAATGTAGAAATTCGTTGATATAATCAAGTAATGGTTGGATTGATGAAAAAGAGTCGTCGAAGCAATCAAGATATCCATTAAATTATGAAATATGTTCATCAGTTTCTAATGAACATAATAACATTGGCACTACGAACATGTAAATTAAAAAATGAACATCTATTAGTAGTATTAATGAATTTTTCATTGTATCAATGATCAAAAAGTCAATAACTGGTGTTCATTGATATTATGTACAATAATTGTTTGAGTGTAGACCATGGTGCCAACAAATCGCTTGTTTACAAAGTCTACTTGTTTATTGTTTGTTTTCTTGCACTTTTATTTCAAAGGACGACTTAGGTATTTGTTACACTTTTAACAAAAATTAAAGTTGTATGCATATGTTCGGACATGCGTTCGCAAATGGGTAGTGGAACGCGCCCTCCCCCATCTCTTTGGGTGGAAGTAAAAACTTAATGACGAACGAACCTTCGTTGAGTAAACAGCGACGTTCATCTCACTAGAAAATAAAGCAGGGCACCAAACCCGCAACAGCATATTATATGTCTTAAAAATCAATAAATTAAAAAAAAACTGAACTTTTAACGAGCCCAAAATTAAAAACTGCGATCGATAGAATTACGAAAACCACTGTCCAAACATAAATTTTGTCATAAAACGCGATAACAATAGATACCTAGTATTAATATTAAATTCATTAAAATAGTGGGTTATGTAGAATACCCACTCAGGTTCTAAACGTTGATTAAATAAGAAATAATTAATAGGAATTAATGAATTAATACGCACCGAATAAGAGCGTTGAGATAGTTAAATTTTCTAACAGTAATGATTGCTCTTAAAATTTAATTCAATTTCGCTAATTTAATCGATACTTACAGCGAAATAGAAAATAATCACCCCGTATACAGTACTCCATAATTTATTACGTAGTTTATTAAACGGTTATAAAGTTAGCAAATACGTAATATCTCGAACGATTACCCATACCTACATTTACTTCGATCGTCCATTGGTTTAATATTCAATTCGTTTCAAGAAAATACGCAAGCACTTATTTCTTAACCTTTACATCGTCTCGTTTTAACCTTTTACATATTTGCTAAAAATTAAAATAAATTACCATTACGACTTACTCGGTTCGTAAGAAGCAAAATGGATGGCCCTCGCAAATCTGCGTAGATTATCTTCGAAATAAATCGCGAGCACACGGCAACGAAATTATTTAGTACGTAATAAATTTTATTCTAAAATATTCGCATGGGGTCCGGTCAATCACGAGTTCTAGTCTTCGTCGGTCTTCGAAGTCGTCCGAAACCTATTCACGTATTCCTAGAACAATTGCGATAACGAATGTGCACAAAACGTTGCCCGTAACATTACGTTCACGATTGTCAAGATAATTATTCGATTTGTTAACTTCGAACCGGTTATATTTCAAAATAAACACAAATTTAACACCGAACGCGTTATCTGTATACTAACTACACCACTAAAGGAAGGAGTCGCCGCCACGCGCATAACCGGCTCCCTCAAGGCGGTCGTCCTTAGCAACGACACGACGACTTACGGTCTGCGCGAGACCAAGGCCGGAGTAGATAGAGGTCGACGCATGATTTTATAAATAAGGTGGGATAATGCAATAATACGTTTAATTAATAAACGATATCGTTGCACACGCTACTCGGCCAATCAAAATCCTTCTGGCCTGTCATGCAACGTCGTTACGTACAAACAGTTTAAATGATTAATTGTAGATAAAGGTCACTTTTGAAAGTGTCAAAGTGCATACGTTAAACGTCAAAAATCAAAATTATGCCATAAAATCGCTTGCGGTCGTCGGAAAAGTACAATGCACGTATAACACGCGCCGAAAGGATATTCAGCATTAATTATACAATATACTATTTCCATCGACGCACCCTTAAATGGGTGTGAAATCGAATTTTGTCGTTTACCTCGAAAACGATGCGTCGCCGATAAGGGCAGAAGCGGTATTATTTTTGAAAAATATACTGAAAATTTTGAAAATGCTCCCAACTTTGCAATAAACCCAGTGGCGTAGAAGTTTTAACTGAAAAACTGTAATGGCCTGACGTATCTCGGGAACTAAGGCGTTTTCGGACATTACTTCATTACAAAAAAGTGTTTAAATACATGCCCTCCGTCACATCTGAAAATTAGGAATAGTTATTAGGAAATATATGAAATATATTCAAATGTGTGGTGTTTTCTTCGTTTTTCAACTGTACAGGGTATCCCATTTTCGTTGTATTTGTAAGGTATCTCTGTTATTACAGGATGATAGAGAGTTATCCTACTTTTTTGTGCCGATTTCAATGGCCAAATCAAAAATTACATGTCACTGTTCGATTTCGAGTTATAGCCGAAAATTGACTTTTTGACTATTTTAAAAAAGTTCTATATCTTATTCCGTGTTTACAATTAGAAACATTTTATCAATGATCTTAATTTGTTTTTTACCGTAAAATTCAGTGGTGTGCATAGTTTTTTTTCTATAAGGCTCCGTTTTGCAGTTATAACACAAACTTGTATTTTTTAAATGGTAACCATTATAGATTTATAGCGAGCGTTTTTTAAGCTTTTCAAAAATATGTATAATTTATCGAAACCTATATGATGTTCATGTCATCAATACAAGGTTACTAGATGATGACTTTTCACACAGTGCTGTCACCTCGTACCTCGTATTTTTGACAGTTCTTAATAAATTGTATAGTCTTTCTAATATGTGCGCAAGTAAATCATCTATAGAATATGTCACTTTCCAAACTTTAAATCGAATTACAAATAAACAATCTAGTAACTTTTTTTCGATGACGTGACATCATATAGGTTTCGATAAGCTATAACTCGATATATTTATTATAAAAGGTACGTAATTATTAAGGTTTAAACGTAAATTTATTAAACTTAACATCAACGTATCTACGAAGCTAACAATAAACTGTGCAAAAATAAAAACTACGAAAAGGGCAAAATTTAAAAAAACTTCGTACAGCTATAGAAATTGCTTGAATTGATTTCTATTGTGTTGTAAACACAGACGACATCTCTTCATCATACCTTTAAGAGCATTTATAAGGTAAACAGGTTTAATCTTTGCAAACGCATTTGAGACAGATTGCCGAAAATCGTCTGCTATTTCCTGTCGATTTTTGTAAATATGATTTTTTAGTAATTCCCATACAAAAAACTCTAATACTGATATGTCTGGTGACGTGGCTAGCCACAGAACTGCACCGTATGTACCTATCATCGGTCGACAAAATTTGTGTTTAAATAATTAGCAATAATCTGCGCATTATGTGCTGGAACACCATCTTGCTGAGAGTAGATATTCTGTCACACGCTGTAAAAGCCGTGAGAGACATATATTTAATAATTCTAGATGTCTTTGAAAATACTGTATTGCATGTTGGTTTCTAATTCAAAACAAATTACTTATATTGAATTACATATTGTTTCGCCCATATTTTCTCCACATAGAATATATGCGCTTATCACATCATACTTTTCATAATTTTCGTAATTAACCATTTTATATAACTAAATGATTTATTGTTAGACAGAACACTTCTTTTAAACTCTTCAGTTGTTTTACACTCGACGCTCGCATATAGCCTAGTACAACAAGGGTGGTATTATTTATCTTTTAAATTTCCAATTTTTGTAGTGTGATAGTGACAAGATTAATACAAACGTTTTTTGTTCCATAAACATATGGACGCTAAATTTAATAAATTCCGTTTAAACATTAATAATTATGTAATCTTTTATAATAAATAAAAAAAGCTTAAAAATCGCTCGTTATAAAGCTGCCAAAATTCATAATGGTCACCATTTAAAAAAATACAAGTTATAACTTTAAAACCGTGCTCTATAGAAAAAAAACTATACAAACCACAGAATTCTACGGTATAAAATAGATTAAGATCATTGATAAAATTTTTCAAATTGTAAACACGGAATAAGATATAAAACTTTTTAAAAATAGTCAAAAAGTCGATTTTCGAACTCGAAATCAAATAGTGACAAGTGAATTTTTGATTTGGCCACTGAAATCTACACAAAAAAGTAGGAAAAGAATGTGAAATCTGCAACTTTCTATCATTCTGTAATAACAGAACCTTGCGAATACAACGAAAAATATGAGAAAATCCATTTTAACTCATTATATAACGATAAATAATACGTTTAATGTACGTGGTGTTAGCTGAAAGTTCCGGGAATTCGATCTCCTCGATTCCCATGTATCTCTGGAAGTTCCGAAGTGCGATTTGTCGAACCTCTTCGATCGCATCGAAACGACGCCCCTTCAGTCTTAATTTTATTTTCGTAAATATGAAAAAATAGGGGGGAGGGCGGAGCGTGAAAGCACTGTAATGTTTTTGGAAGTCGGGAATTATCGAACAATTTTTTCTATTCCGGAAAATAACATTACGGCTGAAAGGGCGTTGATTTAACACGATCGAGGAGGTGCAGTTAGAATCGGGGACGAACCTTGATGCGTTCGCATTTCCAGAATTTCCAGGGGCGCCTGGAATTATGGTGAAAACACCGGGATTGGCGACTACTTCGAAGGAGTCTATGGAAACCAGAGGGTTACGATAGGCAAGTAATTTTTTTACGTTCAAATTCCCAGAACTTTTGGGTAGCACCACGTATGACTCCTAATGTATGACGAATAATATTTTATTACCTATACGCCATGCAGGAAGAGTCGTAACTTGCCGGTATAATTACAGAAACGACCTTTTTGAATAAAAAAATCTGTTACGTCCTAATTTGTATAATAGTTGTGGAATTACTAAGTTACTTGCTTAAAGGTTTTTTTTCAAAATTTAATTTTGACGTAGTTCAATAATTTAGTAAATAATAATAGAAGTGTTTTTGTGAAAATTTTGCAAACAGTTGCTAACGAAATTGATGTTATTGAAAGTTTCAAGTTTATTTCGAACGGTATGTCGACCTAAGACCGATTTAAAGATTGACTTTTTTCTAGACCGATAAAGTTAGAAACGATTTTGCATCGATTTATATTAAAAACGTTAGTTTTCAAAAACTTCGACTTTTGCGTAGTTCCATAAAATTGATTTATGCATCATTATCAGGAATTTATATTATCTAGTACTTATCATTTGGGTAGACATTTTAAAAATGAATCGATATTTTTTGTTGTTAACATTTTTATTCTATGTTATAATTTTTATTGTAACGAATGTTACTACACTCGTTAGGTAGGTGCTGCACATTTCAACGATAATCTGCTCTGTTCTTTTATTAGCCGATTATATTATCTTTCTGCTCGAGAAATATACGTTTTTATTTTAAATAACTTTAAAACGTATATATCTGCTATACCATAGTGTCCACCAAAATGTGAAGGTCATTTTCCTCGACCAAAAATTTCGAATTTCCCCGACCAACAAAAACAAAAGATAACTTTGGAAATGTTTTTATCTTATTTGAACTTTTAATTTTTTTTAAATAAACGACATCTACATATGTTTAAAATAAAGAACATCTGAAAGGAAAGAAAACCGGTGGTTCGCTCCCACGGCAGGGTTAAAGGCAAAGGATCGTGTTGTAAGTTTGTGGGCACGGCCCCTCGATAGCTTTACATGTTTTCAGATTACTTAAAGGTGTCCGTTTTCGGCCGTAAATTTTTAACATATAAAAACAAATAAAAAGTACATATTTTTTGTCGAGTGGCCTCCTCCTCGCCCTTATGGCCGTTCCGTTCCTCCCGGTTTCTTTTTCGACATTTTTAAAAATGTATCGCCTACATTTATCGGTGGTCAAAAATGCAAACAAAGGTCTAAAAGTTCGCTTGAAAATTAAAATGCTACAACAACCTGTTTTACGATGACTTTTATATCTGCTTATGTACCTACGTATTTGTTTTTAATTTATATACATTTTTACGTTTATGCGTTCCTAATCTAGTTGCGCCGGTGGCGGGCGCCTTTTTATTACACAAAATATATTAAATTTGTCTAATTTTTTTATTGCTTTGCAAATTTCCCTGACGTCTCCCGACTTTCCAGATCGATGGACACCCTGTATATGTATCTCTATAAGTACAACAACCGCTAATCGTTTCTAAATCCTTTGAATACACTCCTATTAGTTGGAATTTTTAAACGAATAACATAAATAGGCATTCTTTTATTGCGTAATTATTTGGTAATTTTCCTTTGGGCTACAAATTATCTAAATTTGTGAATAACAAAACAACACGCACACGCCATGCTCAGTTTCGCCAAGGACATACGAATTGTGTTCATAATAAAATAGTTAAAACGGTATTACAGTCGCCTCTACTTACCTTGCCTCTTTTTACCTTGCCGCTTCCCCAGTTTCTCGCTCGAACTCTTCCCCCACCACGACCGCGACGGCTCGACGCCCGAGAATTTTTTCTTTCTCTATTTACGTTGTGCGTTGTGCGTGCTCATGCAAACGGCAACGTAAATAAAGATGAAAACAAATCGCATCGAGTCGGTTAGGCTCGAGAGTGGGGGAACATTGTTTCCACGAAAATTACTCCCCTACGGTCCCGGCCGCGGCAAGGTAAATAGAGGCGACTGTATTTTTATATTGTTAAAAATCCAAACACCTATAGTATTATATCGACAAATTAAATCGCGTTTAAACGCATTCAGCCGAACATCAATTAATACGTAAATCCCATTAATTTTCGCGTCCAACCTACTAAAAGCCAAGGAATAAAATATAAAAAGGACAATAATTAACGAAACCACCGCACTGCCGCATTTCGAATTCTAAATCACGTTGCCGCAGAGCGGCGACGAGCGTCTTCTAATTTTGAGGTTAATTTTAAACTCCGGAGCCGTAAATTAAGTCCGTTTAGGTTTTTATTGTCTGTTCCGTGTCGTCGTTCAACGAGAATAACTGATCTGCGCCTTAAATATTTAAACCGAGGATACTTTGTCTTCGGCCTGTCGTTTGTGGTTTATATGTAAAACGCTCAAATTCTTTTCGTTCCACCGTCGCATTTTCTAAGGGGCGTGAAAATTTACATTTATTATGCGCGGCCGTCGCTTATTTTTGGAAAATCAGCTGCTCCGGTGGCGCGTCAAAAAATCTAAACAGCCGTAAATTATAATTAGTATAGGGGGAAAGCTAATTGAAAACGGGAATGCGAGTTTCGACTGTATTAGTTATGTCGTATTTCGCGATTAATTGCGCGCCAAAAATGAGTTCGGGCCTGACCATTGCGGGCGGTCGATGTGTTACAAGGCCCCCGCGATTTCGGTTTAATGAAGTTTTCGATAACTGACAGTTAGTTGCCGGTGTTAAGCGTAAGTGTATATAATTTGAAACAATTTTGTTTAAAAATTTCAGTGAAAACCTTTCGTTTTTGTTTAATTTTTTATTATTTTATATGCGATAATTGTTTCGACCTATTCGATCACTCGGAGGATGGTTTGTGCTTAAGTTGTAATTTAGTTAAAAGGTTTAAAGTGTTGCATCATTTGTAATCGTTTTGGTTATTAATTTTATATTTGTTTTATTGTGTTTGACTATGGAACGTCTTTTCTTTCTTTTTTTTTAATACTTTTAAATCGATTGCGTGCGGCGTACAGGACGGTATTCGAGGTTTTCGACGGTAAATTTCGTTTTAATGAAAAGAAAGACTGCCACTAATTCGTACGACTTCATCAAAATTAATTTGTTAGACGTTGCCTAACAACTAAAACTGGGCACACACAATACGAGCGTTACGCTGCACATCTCTAATAATTGTAAGCAAAGGCCTCTTAAAGGTTAAATTTAAAGTTTCATCGTGACTTTTCGTTTTCATTGTCACTTTATCCACTTAGTTCGGACTAACAAGCCCAGTTAAGTACCGACTTGCAATAGATATTCTTCTTTCCAGAATGGAAATATTCATTTCAAGTCTTTCTCGCACCGTACAAGGAAGGCAATTAAATGCGCGGCGAATTAAAATTGTTATCCTTTTAAAACAATTAAAGGCGGTATTTTTGTTTGTTTTTATATATTATTTTTCTACCGTTAGGGCCTAGTTGTTTATCTATTAAATTGTGTAATTGCGAGGTCAGATACAGGTATTTACTTACATTAGAGCGTTGATTATCCGAATTGTTTAGATTTTAACAAATTTTATTCGAATATAATCGTATTTCTAAGTTTTGGTGTGTATAATTTTTTTCTTCGTAACTGACTATCATTGATCGATGATAACTACAATCTGGAGATGCTCATTTTTTTAGATCAAAGGTTTAAGGGCAGGGTACCCATGATTTCAGCGTATTTTACGCTCATCCTTAAACTAATTTTTGAGACATTTTCGATCATTAAAACCAAAATGTTTTTATGATTAGTTGTTTATCACTATTTTGTTTATGTATACTCGTAATTTGAGTACATGATTTTTATTCGTTAATTTGTTATTATAAATTATAATTTTGTTAGTTATGGTGGAATTTTATAAAAACTAAATAAGTTAAAGTGAAGTGGATTTTTTTTTGTTTTACAGAGAATAATGTACTCGAGAACATATAAAAGATTCATAACGAATGAATTATTTTAAACTAATAAAAAAATTAAATTAATATTTTAAAATCAATTTTTTTTTATGTAAACAATGATAAAATTTTGTGAGAACTTGTTAAGTCCTCGAGTACATTATTCTCTGTAAAACAAAAAAATCCACTTCACTTTAACTTATTTAGTTTTTATAAAATTCCACCATAACTAACAAAATTATAATTTATAATAACAAATTAACGAATAAAAATCATGTACTCAAATTACGAGTATACATAAACAAAATAGTGATAAACAACTAATCATAAAAACATTTTGGTTTTAATGATCCAAAATGTCTCAAAAATTAGTTTAAGGATGAGCGTAAAATACGCTGAAATCATGGGTACCCTGCCCTTAACTATTCGAATTTCTGTTTTTAATTACTGTTGTTTACAACTTTCTTAAAAAAAATATTTAAATAAAAATTTGCAAAACAATGATTATTTTCGAGTCTAGGAAAATTCATCTAAACAATTAATCGAACCACAATTCGTCGAATCAACAATTCAGCAAAAGGAAATTTATCTAAATTTGTTGACTAATGAAATCGAAAAGTAATTCCTTTGTCTTGTTTGTTGTTTATTGATATTGAGTTTTCGTAGTAATTGTGCATCGAAATAATGCTAGTAACTAATAAGGGGACACTACATCCAGTACATGGAAATTTGGGATGCCGATTTTTTTGACGATTCTACAGGTCAAAAACAAATATACGCGTCTTGGCGTTTTATCGAATGCTCAGTGGTTTTCGAGATATAAATTAAAAAAGAAATCAAAAAGTGAAGTTGCTGTTTAATAACGTCCCCGTTAGTACGTTTTTTGACAATGTCGTTGTGGCGCTTTGAGTAATGTTCTCGCTGCGTAATTAGTGTGTCGCTAGAACTAGCGAACGGGGATCGAACGATCCCTGTGTCTCCAAACATTTTTTTTGTTCCAACTTGGTAGTTTTGACACAAGACAACTCTATAAATTTATTAATTTCCGCATATAATGTGAGTCGTACAAAAATACGCAATTTTATTAACAATAAAATCTCCCAAAAAAAGTTCTGTAGTTTTTTCGTCTTTAATGAGGAGAATTCGTCGCACATCGACGCGATACTCGCAACCAGTTTGGTCGGTAGTAATAATGAAGTCCCTATGAAATTTAAAAAATATATTAAAAAACAAAAAAAAAGCGTCACAACGACATTGTCAAAAAACGTACTAACGGGGACGGTTATTAAACAGCAACATCACTTTTTGATTTCTTTATTAATTTATATCTCGAAAACTACGGAGCATTCGACAAAACGCCAAGACACGTATATTTGTTTTTGACCTCTAGAATCGTCAAAAAAATCGACATCCCAAATTTCGATGTACTGGATGTAGTGTTCCCTTGTAAGTCTTGGGTAAATCTTGGGGGAAAATATCGTTAAGAAGCAATTAACATTTTAAGAAATGGGCATTATAACAACGAAACTAGAAACGAATGAAAAGAATCTAAATACATTATTATCAAGAAATTTGGTTTGTTGAATTGTTGATTCGGTGAATTGTTTAAATATGAATTTCCCGGTAGGTAGCGATTATTTTCGTCGTCCTATACGCAACGAAAGAAAATTGCGCGGATAGCCCGAGATCAATGTATCAAAATTGACTAATTACAAGTATGTACTACTTCAATTTTTGGCTTTTTTCAAAATTAATGTCGATTTATCGACCATTTTAACGAATACCTACTAAACGCCAGAAAAATAATTAAAAGAAAAAATTGGAATTTCAATCTAAAAGATTATCTTCACGTCCTGATTAAAAAAAAAAAACTATTCAAATCGCTTATCTTCGTGGTACACGCAATTTTTATTATTACAACTAAACCGGTTGATGAGGCAAATTTATTTTCTTTATCTACTACCTATTCGTTTAAACAACGAACGCGAACTGTCCTCGTTTATTTTAATCGTGTTTTATTCCAGTCAATAATTTTTTCGTACTTATGAAAGTACGTATACTATATCGACTTTTCGGCACGTCTACTTATTTAACGGACACCTTTATCGCCGAGCATATTCGAGAATGTTTATTTTTATAAAGCGCCCACCTGGCCAGATACGACCTTAATACGCTTTGCAATTTAACGTCTTTGTTTACGGAGTGCTGCCCTACAACCCTCCTTATTGCACTGCTAACGTGATATACGGTATAATTACGCACAGATACTATCATACCATTTCCGAATAGGTAGAGAAATTCCGCTTTCCAAAATATATTCTGCCCAAAAGTTGCTTGTTATAAATAGTTTAGGAAATAAAAAGTTTTACGTACACTCTACGAATTAAAAATAACGAAGCCTCGAGATTAAAATTTGCTTGATTTTTGTTACTCGATACTATACGTCATTCGAACTTATTTATCAGATTAAGGGCTGAACTTTCCATATCCCGATAAATTTATCTGACAGATATTTATCACAGAAATGTTTGTTCGGAAACAATCGTTTCCGCGGTAAATATCTGCCAGATAAATTTATGTATTCGCAGAAAGGTCTTGCTAACAATTGAAGGATTACAAGCGATCTCGTGCTGTACCGCTCGTGTATCGCCTCTGGCGCAGGCATAACTTTTTTGGCCGATTGTATCTAAGTACCTAACAAGGAAGGTTAGGCAAGTGGAAATCTCAAAAAAATTTGAAACTTCGTAGGATTGTAGTATTAGACAACACTAATCGAGAGCCGTATTCCGTTCGTGCTCTTAAGAGGGTGATCCACCCTTGACAATTGGAACTTTTTTCGATTTTGCTTATTATCTGCGAAACAACAAGAGCTATCGCCAACAAACTATATATTTTTGTAAATGGCCGTCCAAGACCTACATTATGATACAAAAATTAGGGGTGAGAATTTTAAAGGAAGGTACTCTGCGTACGATGCGGACTAGTGGACGTTTAGCTTAACACTGTTACCGCTGCAACTATCACTTGTCTGTAACAGACTATAAGAAAAAAATTAGAAACCTCTTAAATTTTTCTTTGTATTTCTCCTACCTTTTTCTCGTCGTCGTTTTCCCTCTATCGTCAATTTCTAGCGTAGATTTTTCCATTGACTCCGGAATCGGTGGCAGACAATTCAATTTTGTTTTAATCATTTTTGATTAACTTGATACTCGATAAAATTTATTATATGCTTTAGAGAAATATCGATTATTTAAAATTATTGCGGTCTGCCTCGCAAACCTGGCAGACCTGCCTCCAAATGAATAAATTTTCAAGTTTTCAATTTTCAGTTTTTTTTTCAAATTATAGTTTTAATTGTCCTTTACATGAATATATATGTCTGCCGATGTAAAAATGTACCCAAACATGGCAAGATTGGGGTGAAAATTCGATGAGATGAAACTCCTTAGGATTCTCATTCATATTTTTTGTATTATAATTGTTGACGCACCAAGGAGTAGAAGTCATGTGCGCGGACAGAAGAATCAAGGCAGGTGGGGAGAAGACAACTTTTACTTTACTTCAAACCCAGCGACTATGCACACGTGCAGTTACTTAGTTAAAAATTCCAATAAAATCAATAGAAACAATTTAATGAAAATCAAAATTAATAAACAATAATGTAGGTCTTGAACAAATATTTAGAAAAATATATAGTTTGTTGACGATAGCTCTTGTTGTTTCGCAGATAAGTGAAATCGAAAAAAGTTCAAATTTTCAAGGGTGGATTTCACCCTCTTAAACCGCGCAAGAGCACGAACGGAATACGGCCTTGATTAGGCTTGACTAGCACTACAATCCTGCAAAGTTTCAATTTTTTCTGAGATTTCCACCCGCCTAACCTTCTTTGTAAATTAATTTCTAATAATATTTGTAATTTGCATTTTATGCTAATTTCTGTCAATTCAATTGTTCGAATCCTGAATCGATTAGCCGATGATGATAACTTGATCGTAAAAATGTGTAAAAATCAGGTGTAGATACGTTTTTCTAACAAGGAGTGGTCCGGGTATGGTTTCTCGAAATTCGATAGCTTATATAATTGTATATATAAATATATATAATTTGTTTTATTTTCTTAAGTACCCCACCCGATTCTTTATCTGTCTTGTTTTTTTTTCTTAATCTATCTAATATCCTGCGGTTATTCATAGACGTCAATTAATTTTAATTATTATTAAACTACCTATATGTCTTTAGAACCAATTATTACAATTTTAGTATTTTTTCTTTTGATTACTTATTCTTAAACAACGGTTCGGGCGACCATTACAGATTTTTGTGGCCGACGAGCACGTGACTCAACGCAAAAAAAAACTATTACAATATTGTTTTCATAAGTAGAAATAAATATGGTTTAGAAAGGACGAAAAATCGCCGTCTGTATCTGAATAAACTTATATTGTACGAATTTTATTCGTGTGTTGTAGAAAAAAAAAAAGACAAGCAGAAGTTTTGTTTTTTTTTTTCATAAATAAGCAACAAACTACGTTGAATTTAATTATTGTGCAACGTGTCGAGAAGTTATGTATTTTTGATACCAATCATTTCCGAAAACTATATAACAGAAGACATGGAAATGAACAGATTTTCCGTTATAAACCCGTAATTTATCTAAACAAGGCGACAATAAAAATGCATATCCCGTGACACGAAACATAGTGAAAATGTTCTAATATCGCGGGGAGACGTGAAAGTTCGAATAAAACAAATATGTGGTCACTTAACCACATCAACTCGTATATATCTATACCTAATCCATTGCGTGGCGTGCTACGAAAACTAACGGCTGCTTAACAACTTTTCAAAATGACCATAATTAACTTTCGAAAAATATACGCATGTGAGTGTTAGTAGTTCTCCGAAAGTTTTTCCGTCGATTATTCAACAATATTTAAATATATGTGTATAGTTCGTTTTAAAGACGACGTCGACGCGACGTGACGTGTTTGGGGTTGCCTTTAGATTATTTAGCCGAAAATTTACTTCCACCTCGTACTATTGCAGAGTCACCGTGTCTTTCATAAATATTTAAGTAGCTTTCGGAATTATTATTTTTTTGTTAAATTGCTCTAAAGACTCGCTCTTACGGAAAAATGTTCACGGGACGTCCTTTCAATTGCACGTCAATCATAAGGAATAATCAAAACAATCATCTCGATGGGAGACTAAGAATGGTTCTAGTGTGTAGTGTAAATGTCACTCTTCGGTGTCGCCTTTCTTGGCACACCCAGGGAGGTCACCGAGCCGTCAAACCTGAATGCATTAAAGGTGTTGTCACGCACTCCACTGACAGCGTTGCTTTAGAAAACGTAATTGACTTTCATAAATCTTATTAAGTGTGACCAACTTATTACAATATTTAAATGGCATCTGGCCCGTTACTTTCGCGTGTGACATGTTTGGACGTAATCGTGGAAGTATCAAAAATTTGATTTCGTATCGTGTCGTGTGATGACCGAAACCACCACCACGAACTGCGGACCTTTCGCGAGTTAACCGAAAGATCGATCGAATCGGGCTTAAAAACCGGGAAACGTCATCGACAATAATACGTGTAAACGATTCCGTCTTCGCACGACTCCCATTGATGTCTTGGCAATTTAGAGCAATCCAGAAATCCGGTCCACTCACGAGAGATCCCTCTCTCGAATACAAACTTTGATTTGGGGAACGATCGTCCCTTCCGGCAAGGAAATTTCGAACTGCGGAGGGTTACAAGGCGTAATGGAACCGCCGTCTCAGAACAAAGTGATGCCACATTACGAGTCTCCGAAGAGTTGGTTTCGGAAGTGACCGTTCCTTGAAAGTAGCCGCTGTCAGTTGGGTCCATAAAAATCGAAACTTAACAACGTCCTACGGCTATTCATGCATATAAATTTGTTCACCTACATCCCAATCTTGTTTATGGTTGAAACTCGTTAACTCCACAACGTTTCTGTTTATTTATCGTGTAAGAACTTAATACCGGTAGCCGAGGTGGAGACCGAGAACGAACGTAGTTAGGGTACCACTCCGAGTTATCCGTGTACTCTTAATTGCTTCTGAATTTACTTTAATCTTCGCCATTGATTTATCGATCCGGGTTTCGAATTAATGGGACTAAATTATACTACGAGATGTTACGCGAAATCGTTCTTCTTCTGGTCAGCCACCTTAAAACGCGACACGGTGTAAACATAATTTTCAATCAGGCGCATTTTTTTCCCCCACGTCCAGCCGTCGCCACGCAAAATTTAAAAACGATCGCGTTGACGATTCACGATACAAAAGCGTTTAACGCGTGCTTGTCCCATTGTAGTACAGGGTCGTTATGTAACGCCGATATAGGTAGTACTCGTGTAATTCGAGCAGGCCGTCCTTGTTTGTTTGTTCTACTAAATATAAATAATCCGTCTGGATGACAAATGCTATAAAGCGCACGCCATATTACGAACATTCATCATTGGGCATAAAAAGTCCGGAAGCCGACGTGTCGCGGTGCGTAATGGTTCAACGCGGTCGATAAATGGACAATTTCATTTGGCGGTAGCGGTTTTGCTCGTGAAGCCGTTAAAACCGACGCCGCAAGTTACACCTCCGCCATATGTGCCGCTTCCAATGTCCACGACGGACCAGCTGTCTTGTTAGAGACCGTTCAATCAATTCCACATTACGATTTCTGTATATACTATTAGCGTTTTATTATGTGTCGAGGAATAGATCATTATTAAAAACGCATTTTGTAGATACATATACACGAAACATATGGATTCCTTAAATCGTTCGTGAGCCGCCGTTTCATTTTTCAAAATCAAATTGAACTCGCAATCGACGGGATCAATCGAATGGATGTAATTAACGAAGACCAATCGAACTCGAGCTCGTTGCAAAAATGTCAGCAATTTTGGATTGAGAAAACTCTCATAACTGTTTAGAAGCTCTTGGTTGTTGATGAAAACGTCAACGTCAACTTCAATACAAGATGTATTTTCTTCAAATCAGAAGAAGTGGAAATGATGGTTATGGTTTGTCGAACACGAGTCTGTTTAACGTATATTCAGAATGCATATTTCAAAATGCTTTATGAGAACGAACAGAGGGTGTAAAAATAGGCGGCGAAGTTATAAATAACATAAGGTACGCTGATGATACCGCCATATTAGCTGAGAGTATAGAAGACCTCCAGTTAGTTACTCATTAACAGCATAAATGAGGAATGCGAAGAAATGGGATTAAAAATGAATATCAGTAAAACTAAACTCACGATAATAAACAACCCACCTGGAAATAGAGCACAATTAACAATCAATCGAGCTGCAATAGAACAAGTTACAAGATACAAATATTTAGGCTGCTAGATAAACACCGAACTAAATCCCGACGAAGAAATTAAAATCACAATAGAGATAGCAAGGAGCACCTTCTTAAAATACAAATCTATGGTCCGTAATAATCACTCACAACTTCCACTAAAACTAAAATTTATTAATTGCTACGTATGGTCCACGCTAATGTATGGTATGGAGGCGTGGACTTTGAAAAAAACAATAATGAGTAAGATTGATGCATTTGAAATGTGGATATACAGACGTATACTGAAGATTTCCTGGATAGAAAAGATAACTAATGAAGAGGTACTAAGAAGAATAGGAAATGAAAAAGAATTAACGAGTACAATAAAAAGAAGGAAAACCGCCTATTTCGGACATATATTAAGAAACAACAAGTACAAACTGCTTCAAACAATAATAAACGGAAAGAGAAATGTAGGAAGGAAAATATTATCTTGGTTACGAAACATACGAAATTGGACTGGAATGACAGCAGCACTGTTCCGAGTTGCCGAAGATCGAGATCTTTTTAAAAAAGTGATAACCGACCTCTGAAAATGGAGATGGTCTAGAAGAAGAAGAATACGACTCAATTAGCCGTTCAACGTGAAAGTAAAGTTTTCCTAATCAAAAAATAAGCTGTTCGTCCTTTCTAAAGATATTTCAAAAACGCGAGTGTTTTAGTTTCTCCGCGCCCCGGCGGTGTTTAACTTTTGGCTCGATTTACAAATTATTTGTAAAACTCGCTAATCGCTCATCATCAACACAAATTGTTTAGGAAGCGAGAAAAACTGTCCCGACTGTCAATCGCAAACAATTTGGCGTTTCTAGTGTCCGTCTTTTCGCTTCTGATAGATTTATTCGACAGACCACGAACAATTATTTTCACGATGATAAAATGTCTATCTTTCAGATTTTATTGAAAGATGGAAAAACTTATTTAGCTTACTTAGATGGAATAATACGAGAATTGCGTATAAAAATCAGATTTCATCATTCGATTCCGTTCGAAAATTAGATCACCTTATCACTCAACCAAAAAAGTACGTAAATACAATAAAAAAATCATTATATTAAGAACTGGCGTTCATTAATTTTCGTCCGAAGTACGATTTCATCATTACAACGTATGTCCAAAGATTACTTGATGTTCGAAATCATTACCCAATGAACGTTTATTGGTGTAATGAAAATATATACGTTACTACAACGAATTCGGTTCATTACGTTAATGAATAATTTGACTGCTCCAATGAACAAGCTTTCTTTGTTTTAATAAATTAATACACAGATGATGTGAATTTGATTTATAGCTATAATAGCTGTGTTTATTAATTTTATCAATATTCTTACATAAATTCAATAAATTATTCCACTGAAATGCAAAGTTTGTTTATTGTATCGATGAATGTGTTCATTAAATAAAAGAATATTCTTGCATTGTTACAATGTACACTTCTATTCATATTAAAAGAGTACAGTTACTATTTCACATTGTAAATAGGACAATTATTATGTATATTGTTTCTATAGCAAATTTATTTTTTGTAATGTTTCAATTAATTATCGCTCAAAAATACCTACATAGAAAATTTGATTATTAGTTCTTTATTGTACAATGTTGCCAATTGTAGAAAATACAAATCGATTTTTTCGGTGAAAAAAATCGATTTGTACACGTTTCTCTTGAATTTGATATATAATAACAAACACAAAGCGTTTTTAGAAATCTTTTTCTATAACAGTTCTAATATTTTTTTTTATTATTTTATAAATTATTAATGTAAACGTCGTGATAATTTTTTTTGCAATTATTTAGTTTGAGTGTTCAAACTGCAGAGTCTTGATTTTATCTTGTTTCTGTGAAGCCGTTAATATTCATAGATTATACTTTATATAGAATTTAAAAGAATATAATCAACTGTATTTAAAAAAAAAGTTATACTACATATTAGTGAACTTAGTCATAGATTCGATAAATGTAGTTATTAAATCAAAACGACCTTACATTAATATGATGTTTTAAATTTATAAACTTTAAGGTATGATGTTAATGTAGAAATTCGTAGATATAATCAAGTAATGATTGGATTGATGAAAAAGAATCGTTGAAGTAATCAAGATATCCATTAAATTATGAAATATGTTCATCAGTTTCTAATGAACATAATAACATTGGGAATACGAACATGGAAATTAAAAAATGAATATCTATTAATAGTATTAATGAATTCTTCGTTGTATTAATGATCAAAAAGTCAATAACTGGTGTTCATCGATATCAGGTACAATAATTTTTTGAGTGTACGCAAATAATAAGTTGTATTTTTGTTTTTGACAACCAATATAAATAATTTGAATACGAACTGCAACAGTTCTGATTGACTATACGACATGGAATTTTACTTAAGAGAGTTTTCACCAATCCACTACTACCTATATACGAAAAGACGCGTCTTCTGATTAATGACGCAGAAAATGCTAAAAATAGCTTTCGCCAATGTAATAATTGAAGTCGACAGTAGAGACTGTCAAGAAGTCATTAACTGCCGTTCGACGGTCGCGCGACAAAATTGAAATTTCAAAATCGAGCATCGCCTTAAACATAACCATGGATTTGATAAACGGCCCATGTGCAACCCGCGAACGTGGGTGGTCCGGGAAAATAGATACGCCGCCGCAACGTTAACGACAAAACGGGCCCTAATTAACCGCGATCCGCGGCCGAATCGATAAACGAATATGGAAAAATTCCGAGTTTGATTTAATTAAAATTTGACGGTGTCCAGTAATATGTGTTATTCGATGCAACCCTAATTTACAAAGCAACCTCAATCAGCAACGGTCAATTAGTCGGACGCAAAGAGCCCTGTAATGCGAACGCCGCTCGTAATTAGTCACCAAGAGACTTTAATTTTAATTGTGATATAACGCATGAAAAGTCCGCGAAACGCCAAGTCCGGGGCCCGGTTTTAATCAAGAACATAATGAAAACTTGGCGCCTGTTCGTCGCCACGAAGACACGCACAGCTACACAAAAGGATTAAAACTTACGAGTAGCCGTCATTATAGCAGGCCCGCTTCTGAATACACTAATGGTCGAACTGAAAGAAATGATGATTTTAAACTTTTACGTGTCCGTCGCGCCGCCGAAAAATCAAAAGCCCGACGTTAACGATGCTTTTAGCGACGATTATTTTCATTTTTCCTTGCTTTTTAGCAAATTATAGATCGTTCGGGTTGCGATAGATATGATCGGTGCCCTATGAAATGCCCCGGTTATTTGTTTTTTTTTTCGTTTTTATCGACTTTTGACACGCTCTTTTAACATATCATCCAAACTGGTCGTTGTTTTGTCTGGTCGTTATAGGTACGATCGAGTCGAAACCGTTCGTTTCGGCCGAAAATGGTGGCGATATTAAATTTATGCGCTCGCGAACTGGGGGTTATTTGTATTATTAAGATCGAGGGCAAGTTTGACGTTATTATACGAGGGTCGTTTCGTTATTAATTCCGCTCGTTGACTTCCGAATTGCTATCGTACATTTAACGGATCGAAACCGGACCAGTTTTAATCGTCGCATTCTAAACGTGTCTTAGTTGACGTGGTTTAAAATTCACGGTCAAACATTTCGTTAATGTTCGACGACCGCCAGTTTTACCGCGGTTTATTTTTATTGCGAAGGAAACATACATACAATATCGAGTTTCCGAAAGACTATCGACCACGTGATCGAGTATTTTTTCGGATAAACACCGTTAGCAAAACTATAATAATATTCTCGATGCAACTATAAATCTAAATAAATTCTATCATTAAGCGTGTATAATACCGATGCATTTATTTTTCTAAATCGTAAACTGATTAGTTTAGTTGGCATTTAATTTTTCAATTATGTATTTCGGTAGTCGCTGCATATAATTTTTTGTCTAACTTATTTTCACGTGGTCAACAAACTTTGTTGAAAACCCCGTATTAACGTAAAACGTAAAAATTGAATTATTTTACCTTGTATAAATACATTGATCAGTTTTTGTTTTTTCGTTATAGTCCAAGAGCTGGTGAACATTTTCACATCCGAGTTTGTACCTCTTGAAATTTTGTAGGAAGGTAGTTTTTTTAAGTCTGGCTAGGGAATGGACCACCATTTTAAGCAACTCCGAGCCCGAACTACCCCACAATCGTTTAAAAATGCAAAAAAAAGGGGTGAAACATTGTCGTTTGTACCTCTTGAAATTTTGCAGGAAGGTAGTTTTTTTAAGTCTGGCTAAGAAATTGACAGTCTGGCTAAGCAACCCCGCGCCCGAACTACCCCACAATCGTTTAAAAATGCAAAAAAGGAATGTGAAATTGTAAGGAGAATTGTAGTGGGATTTCTATCTCATGAAGTTTTATAGAAAAGTAGTCTTTTTTTTAAGTCTTCTTGAGGAATGAACCACCTGATTAGGTAACTCCGTCCGCGAACTACCCCTAATCGTTTAAAATTAAAATATATTCGAAGTTTTTATTGGTACCTCTTGAAATTTATATCATCTCATTAATGCATTAATTTCATTATTTCAAAATGCAACTTTAACACTGTCTGTAACTAGGTTAAAACCGGCCTGGACGTTTGGCAATTATTTTTTCATATTTCAATAGGTATGAGATGATATAAATTTCAAGAGGTACCAATAAAAACTTCGAATATATTTTAATTTTAAACGATTAGGGGTAGTTCGCGGACGGAGTTACCTAATCAGGTGGTTCATTCCTCAAGAAGACTTAAAAAAAAGACTACTTTTCTATAAAACTTCATGAGATAGAAATCCCACTACAATTCTCCTTACAATTTCACATTCCTTTTTTGCATTTTTAAACGATTGTGGGGTAGTTCGGGCGCGGGGTTGCTTAGCCAGACTGTCAATTCCTTAGCCAGACTTAAAAAAACTACCTTCCTGCAAAATTTCAAGAGGTACAAACGACAATGTTTCACCCCTTTTTTTTGCATTTTTAAACGATTGTGGGGTAGTTCGGGCTCGGAGTTGCTTAAAATGGTGGTCCATTCCCTAGCCAGACTTAAAAAAACTACCTTCCTACAAAATTTCAAGAGGTACAAACTCGGATGTGAAAATGTTCACCAGCTCTTGGACTATTAGGAAATTACCTAAACTTCGAAGTTATTTATCAATTATTATTATGGTGCATATCTTTAGGGTTTTCTCGAATGGTTATAAAATTTAATACCTATACCTAATGTTGTTTTAGAAAACTATTTACATATTAAATAGATATTAATATTAAATGGTTAAATTACAATATATTTAAACGAAAAAACTTCCCAGTGCCCAACTTTTAATTCCTTTAATTTTTTGTAAAATTTCATTTCATTGTGAGAAATTGTTTAGATACCTACATTCCTGTTCTTTATTTGAACATTTATCTATGTACACTTCGTCCAAACCTATATGCAACACGTCATCAATACAAGGTTACTAGATGACGACGTTTCACGCGGTACTGTCACCTCGTACCACGTATTTTAACAGTTCTAATAAATTGCAGTCTTTCTTTATACCATCTAATATGTGCGCAAGTAAATCATCTATAGATTACGTCACTTTCCAAACATTAAACCGAATTACAAATAAACAATCTAGTAACTTTCTTTTGATGACGTAAACTGCATATAGGTTTGGATAGGCCTTAGGTAACCGATGTTTGTTAAACGCCGGTCTGGTCGATTATATTTCAATTGTATCTGCTTTGCAGACGGCGATAATACGAGGATTTAAATTACGTTTACAATAGCACTCGAAGGCAACGTGACGTGTCAATCGATAAGCCAACAAATACCTAAGTTAAAAATGATATAAAATAATTACGGATAATGTCGATTGATAGAGTTGTTGGAATGTCCGTTTACATAATAGAAACATTCGATGGACATTCCTGACAATTCAATGAGGAATTAGACTACAATGAAATTATAAGCAAATGTGTAATATACATAATAATAATAATAATAATAACACAAGTACTTATTATTAATTTTCTGTTTTGTTGTAAATACCTATCTCCAATGTTAAAGTTGTAATTAATTTTAAAAAAAACTTGGTGACGTCGTAAGTACCAAATTAATACTTGGCAACGTTTCGCTGTAAAATGAGTACGATATATCTACGTTAATAACAGTGCAAAAGAGAGCAAAAATGTATGTCTGACTGACAAAATTCAAAGTGTAAAACAATTATTTTTTTGTTCTCTCTTGCACTGTTATTCACGTAGATATATCGTACTCGTTTTACAGCGAAACGTTGCCAAATATTAATTTGGTACAAAAGATTTTCAAATTGTTACATACACAATATTACCCTCACAACAACGCCAAGAATCGCGCATTACGTACCTACACATACATCGACTATTATCAAAAAAAAAACAAAAAATTTGAAATACCCCCATGTTACAACGCCCTCGATGTAAAAGTTACCTAATATTAGTAGACGTCATTCAAAAAAAAAAAATCCAACCAACTCTAATGTCCAATTATAAATAATGATTAATAAAGAAATCCATGTACCTTTTTGACAAGCAACTACAGAAGCCCCCTTTTGAAAGAAACGACCTGAAACAGTTTGTGGCCACGAAAAACGCGAATTTCACTACAACAACCGCACTCGATAGATTCCACTCGTGAATTAATTGTTCAATGCATATTGAACTTCCACAAGTGCAACGTTTGATTTTCGAGCAGGTCACACAACCTGCGTCCATCAGGTGGGTGGTAGATATCGGCTAGTCGAGCGACTTTGTCCCCTTATCGCACGCACACGTGCGTTCCAACAGATATCTCAAGACGTCGGGTCCACGTTATCAGTAAATAAAATAAAATTAGATACCTGATGTTAAAATCGTGAATTTGGAAAACCACAGTAATTTTATAATTTATTAAATAGACAGTTTTATAATTTCGTCGCATCAGAACCGCATCCGAGAAGGATCTGTTATTTATAATTTTGAATTGCAATAAAACGAATCGAATTTTAAATCCGATTCTTTTATGATATTACGTTTTCAGCAATAAACGTTATGTAAACTACGGATACGACACATTAATAAAATAAAGAAAATTAAGCACGTAAGAAAATGTTTAATAATTTTCTTTGTAGGACAACAAATTAGCAAACCGTACGGATTATATTACCAAATCGTGATCGTAAGGGAATTAAAACATAAGCGGTCAGACTTTTAGTTTTGGCACTTTTTAGGCGTTGTGTTGAGTTCCATGAAAATCGAAGCATTTTCTGAGCAATTGTTTTCACACCGTTGTGCTGACGGTGTAGAATTTTGATACGGGGTAGCTTTTCGACGATTTGGTTAATTTTTTGTCAGAGTTAGAAATTCGGTAAAATATAAATTATAACAAAATATAAACTTAAAAAATAAGTGTTTGTTTTTTCGTTTGTTTTTTTTTTGGCGTACATAGACTGATGTTAATTTATAAACACTTTAAGTTAGCACAGTCATTGGGCGCCATTCAACCGGGAAAACGCTGCTTTAGCGCTAAAACAGCGCCAGTGGTTGAATTGAACCGCCGGCGCCGTTTATGTACGCTTTTAAATTATATTTTTATAGTTGACTTATGATATCAGTTGTGCCACATGTTTATTACAATAGCTTAAGATCGTTCAGTCGTAGTCAGCGACTACGACTACGTATATAGCGTAGCGCTTACTTTCCGCTATTTTAGCGCCGAATCCGGCTGAATTTTTTTTTCGAAATCGCTGGAGCTTCAAAATCGATAATAGAATAATAACTTATCAAGGAAATAACGTTAAATATTTGTACAGATTTTATTCGACTGCTATAAAATGTTTTATACATATATCCATATTTATTATCCAATATTACGAAGGATATTTCGATATTATACTTTTCTTTCGTATTGCTATTGTAAATCCAAAATATTTTTGTCATATAGCGATCTGTTTTCAAATTTTTTTGCCCCTCTGAATCATAGAATTTTTAATTCGATAAATGTTACGATCACATGCAAAATGCTGTTTTGTGTTCTATTTTATTTTACAAATTGTAGATCTTCAATGTCTACAAATATTTATAACTTTAGACGTTGATTATATCGTACCTTATACGCGAGACAAGCAATATTGTTCTACGTCCCACGTTCTCAAGACGACATTTGAAACTGGGGCATTAATTCTGCCTGAAATATAACCCCAAATAACATATAACGTACATAACCGTACTCATTGTCAGTAAACAAGCTGTTTTAAGCTAACAATAAACCCTATACGTTCACTTATACGGTTCTACGAACAGCTTAAAATTAGAGGGACATTGTCGTTGCATGTGACCGTACCTATCTTCATTTTTTTTTGTATGTAGGTACTTGTGAGATTATCGTTAGATATATTCCGATATAAATAAACTTCAATGGTACAATTAACATTTTTAGACTCACCGAAGCGACTCACTCCAGTTTGACTGAATATTGATAAATTGTGATTCGGCGAAATGTCCGGCAACGTTATAAATTACCCACGAAGGTACCTATCTTATATAAACTTAGGTATATATATAAATAGGTACTTGGGTCGATTTCTACGTGAAATAAATTTTAAACGTTCAACAATACCCAATAACGTTCGTTCCCTATTTTGAAAGTGTCTGCCGCACAAACGCCCCAAATCGATTTTGACAGCTCGATATTTTCTTAGCCCATCGTTCTTGTATCGCCGAAACTGCAGCCGCCGCCGTCGTCGCCGCCCCCTTTTAACGTTTTCGCTAATTTATGTACTCGCCCTCGTCGCGCGAAATATCAAGATTGTTGTTTTAATTGAAAAAGCCCGTGGGACTTCTTTTTTTTTGTTGCGTAACGGCGACGTTTCGACAATTCTGCGAAGAGATTCTCCTTTTAAACAATAGGTGGATAAAAGAAAGAAAGGCGTTTTTCAACGCCTTTCACCTGGGGGATCGTTTTCGGTTCGTAATACGGGTCCATTAAACGAAATGCTAATCAAAGTCGGGCCCATCTCCATCTAATTCGGTAGCTGGGGCGATTCGAGCGTCCGTCCGTCTTAGCGGAATCGATAACGGCGCCGCCAATCACAAAGCCAATGGGCGTCGCCGGGACGTCTTAGGTTGCCGAGACGCATTGTACCGTGGCTGTCACTCAACAAACGCGGCTATAAACTTTTCGGCTGAAAGCCTCTGGCAATCAAAGAATAAAAGCGTATAATGGATGTGACTACCGTTGTAGAGGCCTCTCGAAGGCCGTCCGTTCCTTAATTACTTCCCAACGTAGGTCGCTCATAAACAAAATACGAAATTGATGGAATATTAATTTTAACGACTCGGCACAAGAGATCACACTCGACTTCCATTTCGTAAATTAAAAGGATTAATTTCCTGGCAGATTCTCGTCTGGACGTCCCCTATTAACATAAGAATGAGCTGCCGCCTGCCTTTTTTTTTATTAAACTTTTATACCTGCACTTCGAAAGCCATTAGAAAAGCAAACTTAACGCGGCGCCTCCGTCACGAAACAATTAAGACGATGATGATGGTCGGCTAATTTCGATTCTTTGTTTCAGGAACATCCCAGTCTGCGCGGCACACCGTTGGCGATGCTGGCGGCGCAATGTAACAAGTTGTCGAGCAAATCGCCGCCTCCTCTCGCGGACGCCGCGGTCGGCAAGGGCTTCCATCCGTGGAAGAAGAGTCCGCAGAGCGCGCCATCTCCTAACCAGGCCACGACGGGCAACTCCGTGGCAAACTCCCTAGCCGCTCAGAGATCTTCGGCGTCCAACAGCCCTTACTCTTCTCGTCCTGTGATGACCTCCTGTTCTAGTGTGCCTACGTCGTCCTACGGAAGCGACCTGTACTTTCCGGGGGCCAGCACTCAGCCGAACGTGGCGGACAACTCGCACATTCATCACCACCAAAACGCACTTTTGGGAAAAGTGGAAAGTGCAGCGACCGCGCACCACGCCGCTCTCGGTTCGGTTTATTCTCGACACCCTTACGAATCGTGGCCTTTCAATACGATGTCGGGCGCCACGCACCACGGAGCCATAAAAAGTGATTCGGTGTCGTCGGGAAACACCTGGTGGGACGTACACTCCGCTACCGCGGGAAGTTGGTTAGACATGAGCGGCGCCGCGGGTATGCACGCCCAAATGGCGGCCGCAAATTACGCGACCTCCGATTATTCGACGCTGACGCACTCGTTGGCGGCTTCCAATCACTTGTTATCTTCGGGCCAACATCTTCTACAAGACACGTACAAGTCCATGTTGCCCGGAGCGCAAACGGTCGGCGCGTCTTTCGGCCTCCACCACGCCGGATCGGCTCCGTCGCCGACGTCCGCGACCGCCTCCCTGCCGCCGCAAGTGCCGTCGCCCAGGTCGCAGAGGAGGTATACCGGGCGCGCGACCTGCGACTGTCCGAATTGTCAAGAAGCAGAAAGACTGGGACCCGCCGGCGTCCATCTGCGGAAGAAAAACATCCACAGCTGTCACATTCCCGGCTGCGGAAAAGTTTACGGGAAGACGTCGCACTTAAAGGCGCACTTGAGGTGGCACACCGGCGAAAGACCTTTCGTGTGCAATTGGTTGTTTTGCGGTAAAAGGTTTACACGTTCGGACGAACTGCAGCGCCATCTGCGTACGCACACCGGCGAAAAGCGATTCGCGTGTCCCGTGTGCAATAAGCGTTTCATGAGGTCGGATCATTTGGCCAAGCACGTGAAAACGCACAACGGAAACGGGAAGAAGGGCAGTTCGGAGTCCTGTAGCGATTCGGAAGAAAATAGTCAGAGCGATTTAACGAATAACGTGAACTCGCCGACGTCCATAAACCACACGCCGCCACCTTCGGCGTCCCTGGGAGGGCTCGATATGGTGACGGGGTTGGACGTGAAACCTCCGGGGTTGGTCTGAGGACGGTGGGGCCCGACGCTACTTTATCCGAGCTACACTCGCTAGCGGCGAGGCCCCCGGCGAGTTTTCGCGTACGCACGCACGTACGTATATACATGTAAAAACTTGAAAATTTACCGAACCATTTTTCTGCGTAAACGCATTGTACATATTGTAACTGTGAATGGACAAAGAGCTTTAGTGAATGCTTCGATTTATTATAAAATATTTTGTAAATAGTACATAGATATATTACCTATTAACGTATACATACGCATACATAATGTATTATGTAAAATTGTGTTACGGTGACTGGCCGTTGAGAAACGTGCAACGTGAATTAAAACGCATATCATCATATACTTGATTTAATTTAAAGCAGGCTTTAATGGTAATCGCCGCAATAGTATCAACTTACACGTTTCATTTCTATAAATTATTTATTAAATGTTCCTTCGTCATTAACGCAGCGTAACGAAAATATTTATAGTCTTGTAATTTTATATTTCCGCCATGTTTCTCTCCTAGCCAAAGATTCTGTAATATTGTAAATTGTACCTATCTGTAAATTTCATCAGCTTTTGTGAACACCTAAATATAATTTTTGATTTAAACAACAACGAACGATTCTTTTTTATTTTTATCCTTTCCTCTCGCCAAACCGACAGGTTCGCCGAGACGCCGAACGTTTCCATAATTTGGAGCAATAAAATACTTTGTTGCAGGGAGAAGCAATAAACCCGCGCTAATAAAATCGAAAACTGCTCGAGCTACGACCAGAAAAGTTTTAAGACAATATATTACGTAATAAAAGTGGAAGAAACATGTCGAGCTTTTCGCTTAGTGGCCGGTTGAAAACTGGCTTCGTTTGTAAGTAACAGATACTTGATAAAAATTGGATTTGGTCGGACAGTTTGCATTGCACAAAAAATACCTACAGATACGTCGTTTATAATTATGTTAGTTCAAATTTTTTCGACAAAATTTTTGAGAAACATAAGTGTATCGTGTTTCGAAACATTTATCGACGTTTCCGATAAAATCCAAAATAAAATATTTCGAGAACGCATTATTTATACGTAAATAGCAGGCGAATTTTTGATGCAGTTATTTAATTAACGAACTCCTCTCGACTAGGAAACATCGAATTAGAATGATAAGTGCGTCGTTAACCGATTTTACTTTAATCGAAATATTTTCACTAACATTTTGAAAAATAAACGTAAATCGTCTAACGCGTTTTTCTGGCAGTTGGAAATTTCAACTTTGCCGCAAAATACTAAACATTTTTTTAATTTTAGACGACGACCTGTCAAACCTGCGCGTTTACTATTTGTTTGATTATACCTGCAATTTTGATAAAAGGTCAAATGATTATATCGAGTACTTTTCTGAGCTTCTTACAAGTACTCTGTAATGTTGACGTACAAGTTATTTATTTATCTGTGTTTCTACGCCACGTTACATCTTTCCTTTTTTAACAATTAAGGATAACAACAACAATTAACGTAAGAACAACAAGAATTAACAGTATGAAACTTCAACATTCAACTACCATCCTGTCTATAAGTTTAGTCTTTGTACCGGTTTGATGATTCTACCGGATCGGGTGGTTAGTGGAGAACGACCAACCGACGGGTTTATCTTCGCGTTTTCTGTCAAGTTCATCTTCGCGTCTTGATTCCGTACCGGAACTACTGGAACTAATATTTCCCTTGGGTTGTCCATCGTTACTGCTTCTGTTTTGTGTAGGTGGCTGGTGTTTCTTTTATCTCTCGGCTTTCTGCGTTATTCTCGCAATAATCGATCGCGGTTTCACTACATCGATTACTGTCCGTTCTTTCTTTGAATTCGCATTTGGTCTCCTTTTTGTAATGGGGGTAGTTCTCGTCGTTTGTTGATATTTGCGTCGATGGCTTGTCGATTTCTGAAGTCTTGAAGTGTTTGAGCGACGTTTATTATTTTCGGCGCAAACTTTCTCGAGTTACGGGTAGTGTAGATCTAGTGGTTCTGCTCATCAGTCGTTGGTTCGGGATCCTAGGACTTCGTTTCTAGGGGTGTTTCTACAATTAAGCAGTGCTCGATTTATGTCGGTACCTTCTTGGCATCTTCTTCGCCGTTTGTACCGCTCTTTCGGCTAGTCCATTGCTTCTCGGGTGGTAGGGACTTGACGTTTGATGTTCAAAGGACCATTCGTCTGCAAAATCCTTGAACTTCCTGGATTGAATATTAAGGACCGTTGTCTGTTTCTGGCACTCGAGGAATTCCATGTACAGCGAACCACGATTTCAGATGATTTATGTTTGCTCTTCTGCTGTTTGTGTAACGAGTTTTCTAACATCAATAAATCCTGAATAACTATCGGTTATTAACACATATTCGAATTGTTAGCAGGTTGCGTTTGTTCGCACACTACGAATTTCTTTATATAGTTAAATATGTCATAACTTCGTCCTTTCCAATATAATTGTCGCGCACGTTTTAAACAACTTTGTAACTCTAAATGTCCTTCATGTATTTGTTTTAACATATTATTTATGAGTTTTTTCGGTATTACTACTTTATTTGCTTTGAATAATATTCCGTTATAATATGAGAGTTCATCGCGGAAGGTGTAATACTCTTTTAAGTTACTCGGTGATTTTTTTGAATTTTTTTTGACGAATGCCATTAGTTCTTGTAGCTCCTGATTTTTCTCAGTTTCCTTGTCGATTTCGCTTCTATCTCTCTTCGTCATCGATGATATCATGAAGACTTCTAGCTCTTCTTCTTTTGGATTTTGAGTGTACAGTCTCTACTCATAGCATCTGCGATGGGAATTTCTGTACATTTTTCATATATTACTATTGGCGCGTACCGCGAAACGTCCAATAGTATTCTTTGTAGTCTTGCTGGTGCTTTTTGCATTGGTTTCTTAAATATGATTTATGATCGGTTTCGATAATTAGTTTTTACCAAAAACATATTCGTGAAATTTGATACACGCAAATTTGAGCGCCAATGCTTCCTTTTCCATCTGTGGATAGTTTTGTTGTGGAGACGTAAGTGCCTTGGTGGCATATGCTACCGATTGGTGTTCTTGTAAGAGTACCGCTCCTAAGCTCTTTGAACTAGCATCAACAGATAACGTGACATCTTTATTTACGTCATAATAACGAAGAACTGGTGGTGTCGTTAACATCTTCTTTAGTGTTTTAAAAGCACTATCTTGTTCCTAGCCCAATACCGCGTAACGTCTTTTTTTTTAGTAGCGTCCTTAACGGTTCCGTGTTTTCGCTCATATTAGGAATAAATTTATTTAAATAGGTGATCATACCTAGAAATCTTTGTAATTCTTGTTTGTTTTCTGGGGTTGTTAAGTTTTGTACGGCTATCGTACCTCTAATCCTTTTTCCGTACAAATGTGTCCCAGAAAATTTACTCGTTTAGTTGCAAATATACATTTATCTTTGTTTAATTTTAATCCTGCGTCTTTTAGTTTTGCAATAACTGAGTTGGTAATTTGTTCTATTTCTATATCAGAATATCATCCATCGAACATTGCACATTATTAATGTCTTTGAGTATACAATTCATTAACTCTTGAAATATTTCTGGCGCAGAACGTAAAACCAAATGGTAATTTTAGACAACAGTACCTTCCCCACGGTGTAGCGAATGTTAGCTCCTTTTGAGTTCGTTGGCTAACTTTTACCTGCCAAAATCCTTTATAACAGTCTAACTTTGTAAAATACTTAGCACCATTGATTTTTGCAGTTATTTCTTCTATGGTTTTTAATTTTTCTTTGAATGTGTGGCGACTTGAGGGATTTCCTCCGACTTTGCAGTTTTCGGGGTCGTCATCCTTCTATGTTTCTCTACACGCTTTTATACCTTTCTATTTTCTTTCATTTTACTAGAGCATCTTCCGTTTTTGATTTAACTTCTGACACCACGTAATGTTGACGTACAAGTTATTTATTTATCTGTGTTGCTACGCTACGTTACGCTACGCTACAGGGTGTAACTAAAATAACTCGAAAGCTCTTAACATGACCGTTAAACAAAACAATAAACGTCTTACATGCTTATCGAATTTTAACAATTTTGGTTGAAATTTATATCAAATAATAAGAATAAATACGGATCTGCTTTGCGTTTAAATAATCTAATTATTCTGCATGGGAGGGCATCGCGAACACATTCACTAGAGTAGCACAAAATCAAACGCACAAACAACGATACGATAGAACTTTACGCTACTGTGAACAATAACAGAACGATAACTATCAGCTGATCCTTTGCAAAAAAATAAACTTATATGCGCCCTAACCTACCCCACAATAAAATAAATTAAACGTCCTGATGCCGCACGTTGTCGACACTAACTAATCATAACAATTAATGTCAGATTTCTGGTCCCGTATGCACGTTTTGCTTATCTGCCTATAAATTGTATCGATGATCGTTTTATCTTGAAAACGAGTCATTTGCGCACTTACTCTCCTTCAGAGTTATGAATTTAATTAATATTGGGCAAGGACAGGGTTGCACTTAAAATTTAAAATACAATTCTTTCGACAACTATATGCGACCATATGTTGATAAGGAAAATATGTTTTAAATAATTACAGCTATACCCCCCCCAGTAAAAAATAATAAATCAAGTAAAAATTAAAACGAATACATTTTGGAAAAAATCCTCGCACGCTTGAATTTTGATTGTTGATATGTATTCTTAATTTTATTCAAAATCTTTACGTTAAAATGTCCTTAAGTTATGCGACGTAGTCGATGATTTTTTTTTAAATAACAACCCCAGTTAATTGAATTAAAAAAAAACTTTTTACGTTAAATTTAGCGAATATAGGCATAATTTGTCGAGTTTATGAAACCAAGGATTTAATAATTATATGAGAATACATAAGATACCTATAACGGATGTCGAAAGTCTTTCAGTGTTGGTTTGCATGTCTTGTCGTTAGCTTAAATCACGTTATATACTCGATTCGATTTAATTTTGCGGAAAACTTTCGCAGTCTTTGAGTGTTTTATGATGAATCTTATGAATATTAACAATAAACATGTTATAATTTGATCTTATAATTAATAATAATTGGATCATGGATCATTATTAGTATTATAATTAATGGGAATGTCCCAAAATATTATCTATAATTTTTATATAAAATTATATTTTCAATATTTGGCTATCATTGTCAAAAATTAACTTTAATCTTGTCAGTTTTGATTACTTAATAGAAACAGATTCATAGAACTTTGATAAATAAAATTAATTAATTTAATAAAATCCAAGAATAGGTACATTTAAACAAATGCTATTCTCACACCTGAGACTTCAAAAATTTCCAAGTCAACCAGATAGTAGATAATTAGTGTTTAAATTAAACATTTATGTTGACTTAGAATTATCTTAAGTAAGTAGGTAATTGTTTTGTAAATTTGTGTTATTACCTACGTATTATATTATGCGGTTGTTTGTGAAAACATAATTTGTTGTTACTTAACAAAAATATTTATTATCTAAACTGTATTTTCGGCGGAATCTAAAAAATAGCCATTTTCTAATAAATTTCTACCTATCATTTTAAATCCCAAGTGTAATAATTCACCGAATTACCTATATATTGGCTTAATTCAAAAAAAAAGTCTCTGTAAATTACCCAAAAAAATCGAAGTAGGTAGGTATTTAAAATATTGCGATAAGGTCATAACTCAAACAGTTAGCTAATAGTCAGCTAATATTTTTAACAAAACTCGTGTGTTTTCGTTTTTGTTTTATACTCCTAATAACGTTTTTATAAACACGTATATTATTACCACATAATAAATAATTCATTTCTTAAATAAACTTCTCTTTTTCTAATAATAATTCAGTGGACGAACTTAGGTACCAATAATTTCAGTTTAGGCGTTTATTTGATTGATTCGTTGGAAGGGCAGTCAAAAAAACTTTAAAAGAAAAACTATAATTTTTAACAAATTGTTTTAAATCGGTCATTTGTTTAAACGTTGCCTATTTAGTAGGAGTAGTTTTTTATAGTTATTTTCGATAGGTACTCTTTTTTTAATTAATCGGAAAAAAGTCATTAAAATTAACGCGAAAAACTTTTCTCGCACTCACGACGTCAAACCATAACCGATCCAAAATCGAATTATAATTTCGTGCAATTCCCAAACCCCATTTCTGATTGCAATTTAAACAATACGACGGACCAACAATATATTTCAATTAGATCGTGGCGGGTATTGGATTAAGCAGCGGGATCCCGCTGATTAAAACGCGCAGTAGTACATAAATCTGCTCCTCGTGCCGCTCCGTCGATATCCTAATAATATTTTCCGCATTTGTCGGACAGCACGCGGACTCGATAGATAATTAGGGGTTAAAAACAAACGCGTCCAAATTAAATGCATTTTATTTAACGAAACGGACTGTTTGAAATAATTTCAGTTCGGTTAGGGCGAGAGGAGATTTTATAGCGGGGAATTGAATTACTCGAGGGTTTCATGGTAGTTCAATAATCGAGCTCTAAATAAGGGGAAGTCGACGACAAATTTCATCGTATTATTATTTGACGACCGAAAATCCAAGTCGAGCAAAATAAATATTACGCAATCGTTCGTTCGAATTGGGACCGTCCCATCTGTCACTTCAAAGTAAAATTAGCTCGTACTTAAGCAATTAAAAAAAGACGAACCGACCAGAAATGATTAAACGTGTAATTGTCGCATCTAAAAATAATATCTACACGTACGTGCAGGAAACACTAATAAATAATGTAGGATAATAAATACTTTTTAAAGTAAATGAAGTATGGAAGTTTTTACTCGGGATTTGATTATTAACGTTATGTATGATATATGACTGTATCTGACAACTCTTTTTGCTTTTTTGTCGGGCCGTGCAGGAAGCCGACGAAAGTGAAAAACTACCATGGATGGGTATGACAGATGCAACTTGCCAGATCGTGTCGTCTTGTTAGGAAGAGTAAAAGTCGAGCATCATTCTTTATTATAACTGTTTGTCACTGATACACGCGTTTTAAAATCACGACGTCATCACTTTACTTATTTAAATTGGTGTGAAAAATTGCCGCTATTTTTCATCTCAAGTTGAAGACTATTCGGGGCCTTAATTCGTTGTTCGCACTTTTGTTCGGAGGACCACCGTTATCGTCGGACAATTTCTTGTTTGATTTTCATTTGATCACTACAACTTTTACTTTTACCCCCAGACACACTCTTACAAAATTAGATGCACTAATATGTGATTATAATAAAATCTAAATAATTATTTGTGCTAACATTGTATTGTAAGTTACCGTTAACTTATTTACTAAAACGTTCTCCACATGCTCCGATTTCGTCGGACATCTCTTACGCCGCAGCCTTTGTCGGCAGATCCCTTATAAAAGGCATTGACGCAACGAGTTATGGGCTATTCAATTTTTTTTCGATGTACGTCATCAGTAAAAATTACAACAGAACGACATTTTATCGATAATTTATCTGCACGCACAGTACGTTGTAAAAATAGATTATCGTTTATTCGTACTGGTAAAAATTCGAGGTGACACCACCGTGTGATATAACTTTGTAGTTATAACGTTCATCGGAATAAAATGTTGAAACAACACATTACCAATCAAATCGGACCATCTGGAGAATGTTCAAAAATGTAAAAAATAAACGAGTAGTAGATAAATTGTTGGAAAATCGCACGTTACAACATATTTAGGTCTTATAACCTTGCTGCCCTAATAAAGCTCACGTTGTCAGTACGTGTTTTTATCATTTGTTACCTAGATGTAACGATATATCATGATGAATTTAGTACATTGTGGAAATATATTGTTAAATCATTTATCCATATAAATGTTACGATCCTATGTATGGGCTGTCGGTTCATTACCGTGAATTTTATCTTTGACTATATCGCTTTCGTCTTTTCAGACAAGATTGACATAATACACAACGCACAGTAATTTGAATATAATTACTTATAAGTACCCAGAAGTAAAAACGCGAATAACTAACCGTAAACTAAAATCAACAATAGCAAATAAAATAAATTTAAGTATCTACCTACGTCGTTTTCCCCTCCGCGCAATTCTTTAATCGTGAACGATTAATAATAAATAATTCAATAATAATTACGTTTGAGGACGTTTCGAATGTCAGGTACAATTGTTATTAATATTAATGTTAAAACGGGAAATTACGTCTCGTTATTACGCAGGTCAGGTGGTCGAATAAAGCACTTGAAGTGGTCTATTGAACGTCTCCGTGTTCGATAAGCTAATGCCGACGGCCGAGGGTGTCTGAAAGGGATGATGTACACAATCTGGCTAAATTAATCACGATGATGCACGTAACGGTGGCTGCGCTGACTTGCACTCTCTTCAAACGGGCCGACCGAACGTGAACGTGCACTGGAACCCCACACTTCACTAAACAAGGTGTATAAACCCAATTAACTGCCCTCACTCGTTAAATTATTATGGGTGTTGCTCGTGGTTACCAGAAGATAATCTCTGTTTAGTACGTTTGTGTGCGTGCCCACATATTTGCAGTAGGTAACTGTCATAAATAAGATACAAGTACTTTTTTAGGATTGCAGCCATTTAAAATCACTTCAAAACAAAATATCAAATGATTGTAAAATGTCTTGTTTTATAGGTATACTATGTTTAATTTCGTCAGAATTGCCGATTTTCTGTCAACTCGATGGTCGCGAGCAAGTTAATGGGATCGGTAATTCGATGATGTTGCGCGGCCTTCTTCTTTCCAGGCGGTTAGAAAATGTTGCAGTTTAGATGTTCTAAAGAAGGAAGAGATGTTTTTCTGTTGTAACTGGGTCGATAAGGTGTTCGTCGTTGTTCTTTTCTATTTTGTCATTGACGTTTCGATGCAATCGTTGTCAGGCAGTAGAAGAGAGGTACTTGTCCCGAGTTTGGTGAGAGTACGATTATTCATCCTAAGAAGTTTCGTCTTCCAAGGGCGTTCGTTGAAAGCTCGAACTAATCTCCGTCACCAATATATTTTATCGGTGCGGTGTGTTGTGATTGTCGTCTAGCTTCTATCAATAAGATTGTCGATCTGTTAGTTGAGAGACAAGTATTTTAAGTATCTTGCATTTTGAGCAAAATATGAAGTATTTGGCTAATTCAATCGATGCGAGCTTGTGTTCTAGTTGTAGGTGGAACGAGTCATGGTCTGAATCCGGCTCTGAAAGCGTTTGTATGATCTTGTACAGATTTTGGATTAAGCACTCTCAGAGGTTAAATGACTCGATCTACTCTTGAATTTAAAAAAATTGATCATCAAAAGATAGACTTTTATACCAAGAAGTCAAAAACGGAGATGCGGGTTATAGCGAGATACACATGTGGCCCATCCGAACCTATATGCAATTCACGTCATCAACAAAAAGTTACTAGATTGTTTATTTCTAATTCGGTTTAAAAATTGGAAAATGACATATTCTATTGATGATTCACCTGCGCACATATTATTGGGTTGATGCATAATTATCCGGCGTTTTTCAACAAATTTTATTTAACAAAATCAATAACAATATTTGATAAAAACATGTTTAAACGATTATTCGGGAGCGTAGTCACCGTCTACTTCAATTACTGCTTCCCATTTGCTTGGCAGACGGTCGATTCCACGAGCGAAGAAGACACGATTCTTAGAGGCGATCCACGCTTTAACATCGGTCACCAAGTCATCCAAATCGTCGTAAATCTTATTCATTTGCCAGTTTTTCAAAGAGCAGTTGACGTGATAGTCCGTAGGTGCTTCGGTCGGTGAATATGGCGGATGTGGAAGCAGATCCCAGCCTTTATTGGCGATAAATTCGACGACGCGGCGTTCAACATGAGGACGTGCGTTATCGTGGTGGAAGACGATATGCTTCTTCTTGCGCGGTCTTTTTGCCTCGATTGCAGCGTGAAGGCGATCAAGCTGAGCCAGGTAGACGTCGCTGTTGATGTTGAACTGCCGCTTGCCGTTTTTGTCTGGGATTCGCCATTGTTGTCGTTCATCCGCGTCGTTAAACCAATAACAAATGCCATTTGAAATGACCTCCCAATGGATGATTCCGCTTCTGTCCCACCACACACACCACATAGCCTTCTTACAGTGGACATGTTTCGGTATTCCTTTGGGGGAAACACCTGGCGAAACGCAAGCCTTCTTTCTTTTGACGTTTTTGAAGAGAAGCTATGACTCATCCCCAGTGACAAGATTCTTCAAAAATGGTGTTTGTTCGTTTCGCTGCAGTAACTCGGTGAAAATTCGAACGCGATCGTCTCTGTTGTTGTCGGAGAGCTCGTGGGGGACCCATCCAGCGATTTTCCACACTTTTCCAAGCTTTTTGAGGCGACGAACGACCGTGGATTGATTGACATTGAAGTCTTCAACCAGCGTTCGTGTTGTCAGGCTCTCGTCCTCTTCCACGGCTGCCAGAAGAGCCTGATCGTCGAAATCCGATGGCCGACCTCTTCCTGGCTTATCCTCCAAGCTGGTATCACCTTATTTAAAACGGGCAAACCACTCCCTACACTGACTTTTGCTGATTGTTCCTTTGCCAAAAAGTTCGTTCAGATCGCGAAATGACTGAGCTACTTTCCATCCTTTCTCGAAGTGATAGAGCATAATATGGCGAATATGACTATGGTTTTCGACACGCATTTTTCCAAAACAATAGAGAAGGTTATTTTAATACAAAAATAATAAACAAAACGCTACTTTACACTGATGAAAAACGCGCTGATATAAACGCCCGATAATTATGCATCAACCTAATAGATGGCATAAAGAAAGACTACAATTTATTAGAACTGTCAAAATACGAGGTACGAGGCGACAGCACCGTGTGAAACGTCATCATCTAGTAACCTTTTATCGATGACGTGGATTGCACATAGGTTTGGACGAAGTGTAGTTACTTTATATTTACCTTTGAAAAAATCACGAAATTCAATTTCATCGACGACTCGTACGTCTGTCAAACATAAACAAATTAGGCGCCTCTCTTCTTCTGCAAATTAATTTCACCCACTCGTTCGACGTTTGTTTATAATCTCGTCGGTTATCTGCAGGGACGCCATTCGTAGCCGCGAGCAACTTCTTTAATGTGTTCATTTGAGGCACCTCATTGTCACAGATGGATTATAAACAACGCGCCGAGCCTACACACATCGTTTGTCATCTGAAAATACCTCGCTATATATACAAAGTTTAAACTGACACGGCGGAACACTTTGTCATATTAGTGTAGTTGTTTTGGTCGTTCGCACTTATGTTTCGTATTTTAACGATCCATCCAGTCGTGTTCCTTGTGTGAAATGATGAATCGGTATGACTTCTACATGGGTAGTAATCGTCGGCAGCTGCTCGTTCTTTATTAGATACGATATTTTTCCGGTGATTTCGTGTTTCGCTTCTTCTGCGCCTTATTCGCCAAAAAAATAAGATATCGAATTATGTCGTACTAATTGTGCCGAACTGATTGGCCCCCGATCCGTTCCACTTCCGAGACGTAAAATATAAATTAACTAGAAGGGGACGGAATAAATCACCGCGCTATCAGTTTACAGTATAAGGAATGATAATTAGGTCGACAAAAAAAAGCCCCTAACAGGGAACGACAGAAGTCTGAAAAGCAAACGCGCGACATTATACAATGACGGCTAATTTGAAATCCGGGAAAATAAAAGTGAATAGATCCATTGAAGCTTTGATAGGCCGAGTTACAAAGCAGCAATCACATTGTAAATTCCGCCCTGGCGGTGTTCATTTTGAATGAGCGACGTCGAAACGCGTGCGAAAATTGACACTGCCGATGCGGCCGGAAGATCAAACGTTTAACCTTTAAAGTCTTCGACGAATTTCGGAAGGTTTTTCCACAAACCAGTGGAGTTCGTCCGGAGCGACGAACTGGAAAATATCCGATAAATCTGGAATTTTTGCTAATGAGGTGGGTTTCCTGGAACGAGCACGTGGATAGAGTCGAAGGTGTACGCGCGATAGGACCTAACAAACTTGTAAGGAGATCCGTGATATACGATACATCCGGTTATACGATCGGTACACGCGAAACCGATGGGCAGTAAAAGTGGTCATGGGGGTCATTCGGCCGCTTTGATGTCTAACTCGTCAGACGTCCTAAAACTGTTTAAGACTCGACGATCGTAATATCCCATTAACTATATAGGACTTGGTAGTTTCGAAATTAGCGGAAGATTTCGATTTCTTTGAACTTTATTTAACATTTCACCGGGCACGGTACCCATTTCGTTTTGGCGGCGCGGCGGCCACCTTATATACTCTATTTTAGCTTTGATTCATCGCCGGCAGTGTTACATTTTATAATAATTTAGTGTGTGTCAGCGGCGCTCGCTTAAAATAATTTAGCGGCCTTTGAATATGCAAAAGCTATTTGTTAACTTTCAGGATAACATCAGGATTTTAACGGCGACGGAAATAAGGGAAATTAAAAGGCGTTCGAAAACGATTTTTCTCGAAAATTAAACGAAGATAAATACTCCTAATAGGAACACGTAGTGGTAATAGGTATTTTTAATTCTAGTTTGGCGATCTAATAAAAACAAATTGTTGTAGGTGTGCGTTGTTTTCCCATAAACGATTAGTCGTGAGGTTATCGAGGTGGGTATACCTAATGTTTTACATAGAAAGTACCGAATAAGAAGTGAAATAACGAAAGATTTGAAAATATAGCACGAATAAAAAATACAAGAAGCTCTAAAAAATAAGGGGAAGGAAACGAAGCAATGGCAACAAGACTTGAATGATACAATCGTCGAAAGATAAGAAATGTTAAGAGCACCTATCGTTAAAGGGGTAAGTGGACAAACATAAAAATCAGACAAAGCTCAAATCGTCTATTTTTAGGCCTTCATTATTCGAGCGACCCTTCCCGCTTAAAAAACACAACAAAAATATCCGCGGAGTCGGAAAACCACCCCACACTGCTTTTAATTATTGGCCAAGAATAACGTGGAAAAACAATGGGTCGAATTGAAAACCGACAAAAGTCAGTCAAGCGATAAGATCGCACCGACATGCTTAAAACTGTGCAAATTGACGGCTTTGTATTCGTATTATGAATTTGTTTGTTTTTTCTTAATGGGGACACACCTTCCTCTAAATTAAATTAAACACCTTGGCAGCTGCGTTTATTATGAAATTTATTGTGTTGTGTACAAATATTTGGTTCGATGCCGTTTTCGGACGCGATCGCGTCTGAATAATCGATTCGCACACTTCGACGCTATTAATTAGTACGTCTTTCTTCTTGTGCGAGAAATTAAATAATAAAGTGAGTCGAATCCTCCGCCCACCGTTGGTGACACGGGTTCTTTTTCAAAGAACAGGCCACGGAATCTGTAAGGCAGATGTTCTAAACATGTGTCTCGAAATTTTCCCTTATTCGCGCAAACAAAATTTAACGTATTTTTTTTAACTTGTAAAGAACACCTACATATATTTGCTTATTGGCTCGTGTGGAACCTATAAATATTAATGTGACGTTTCGATATTTTGTGGTTCCTTTATGATTCATATTTTGCGGCAAATTAAGTAGAAAAATAATTAGAAAACAATTTCGAATCGTTCCGGGAAGGTAAAGTATATCATTTTTCGTATACAAAGAAGCGCGAAATAACCTCGAGGTCGGCCTTGTGCGTTTTCCCATTCAATTGGTGGGACCGTCTTCGGTTCAGGAAAACGTTAGAACGTTAAATTGTTACGTGCCGAAATTAATTGTCGCGTCGGTCGAGCTACCGTTACAAACGAAATTCGATATCTTCAAAATCCGGGAAAAACTTTTTTTAAAAACAAAGGAAATCTCCAATAAGTTCGATTAACAGAGATTTGATTTAGTTAAGTACAAAATCAAAATTAATATTCTATAGGTTCAAACCCGCAATTTTGAGTTACCTACAAAAAGAAGAATAACAAACACCAGCTCCTCGTCTAATAACGACAAGGCAAATTATCATAATATTAACATTCCTTTACGTTTCTTTGTTACGAACCACATGCCGTATACGTCTCAATTAGTTCCATCTATGAAGAGCGTTCGCTAAAGGCCAAAACATTAGTTCAACAATGGTAAATTTCTCAATTTTCAATTTTAATTGCGAAATTGACCGAGAAAATGGCCCGAATTAGCCATATGCGCGACCACATCCCCGCTGAATTTTCATTATAGGTCCTCAAATAAAGCAATTTATTTACGTCTAATTGACTTCGCATATAAAATCATGATTCGCGCATTCTTTGTAATGACAACAACAATTATTATTCTTCGTATAACAAACGACCGTATAAATAAAACTTGCAGCAGCAGCCGTGACGTTATAATTACGTCGAAAATTCGGATTTGAAATTATTCGATAAAAACATATGAACATCGTGTACTTTGTAACGTATATAAGCGTATCATTAACTCTAACAGGAGCTTAATTACAATAATCTATTCCTTTTTTCTCGTATACGTACGCACAGCTGGCAGTGCCAATACATCCAAAAATTTACCGCTACATTGTCATGCGGTAGAGAACTGCGGTTTCGCTTACCTACACGCCTGTGGTTTTGACAAGTTGTTACTTAAGCTATAAAAGGGCCCCTTCGGGCTACCAAATATTATACAGAAATCAAAAACACGACCGAAGGAAATAATTATCTTCATCTGCGGCGGTATAAATGTGAAAGAAACACAAACGAGGTTTTCGTTTTAAAATTCTCGAAATTCGAGGCAGACCTCGATTAAAAGATTTTTTATCGACCCCCTATTAAATATTTACAGTCTGTTTTTGAATGGCATCGCTATCGCATTCGTTTTGTTTCCTCGACGACGATCGGTACCTACTATTATAAATCGTGACCCACATCAAGTAAAAACATAAATAATTGTTCGAAACATTTGAAAAACGCGTCTAACAAATATTATTTAAAAATAAGGACGCGCGACTATTAACCGGAACAGTTGCGATTTAAGAGAGGCTCCTATACCTTAATCAAGACGACTATCTTAACCTCTTCGATAAAACATGAATGACTCGCGAAAAAGGTAAAAGGCAAGTACCTTCTCCCTCTCAATTGGGCCTTTGATTCTGTTTTGCGCGAGAGCTGCCCGAAATGTTGTGTACTATACAGGATGTTTTATTCGGAAACGGATAACTATATTAATGGGTTTAACACCCTTCATAATAAGGCCCATTAAGTATGAGCCTGCAATTTATTACACTTTGTAATAGTTCAAACAATAACAAACGCAAGTTTTCGGGTCAGGGGCCCAATTCTCGAACGTTCTGACGTCATTTTCGTTTCGAAAATTGGGCCCCAGTTTCTCAATACAGGTTTAATTTTGATCGTGGTTTAGACCATAAATTTTCCTAAGTTACCATTGTTGTTTCAAGTCAAATATGCTGTCAACGTCGCACGGGATACCGTAAAACGTGGCAGAAACTATTTTAATTTATGTAACTGCTTTAACTATTTGGTATATCATTTAAAATGAATAAATATAGATCGTTTATAATATTTTTTACAAGTTTTATTTTAAAAATAAATGTAGATAAAGGGTTTAAAAAAATTAAAATAAAAATACCCCGCAATAATTGTATTTTATAGAAAATATGATCTCGTGACATTGATTGGTTGTCACATATGTTGTCATTTAGGACCTGCTGAACAAAAAATGTAATACGTAAAAAGTTATATAATGGTCAGTTTTTGAACTACAGTCAAACATAAACAAGCTAAGCCTCTGAAATTGGATTTACTGAACTAAAAATTTCATCGTAGTAGGAAAAAATATATTGCTTGTAGAATATTCTACTTATTTTGAAAAAAAAGTTTATCAAGCAAACAAATTACATTTATTATATAACGCACGCACTCAACAAACTATCTTACTAAAAAAATCAAAAATATTACTTCTATTAAACTGTTCAAAAACTTTCACAAAACAAAATCTTCGTAAATTATTTCCCAAGCGGCACACTGACGTTATAATGTCGTCAACTATTGGCTATTTGGGGACCAATGGGGACGTCGTAAATGACGTATATATGACGTTAATATGACGGGTTAATGTCACAGCCCAACGACGTCAAATTATGACCAATCTAGTACGTTACTTGAGACGTCTAATTTCCTTAAATGGGACGTCGATTTGACGATCTAAAAATGAAAAAAATACAAGTGCATTCAATATAATAATTATTTTATTACAAAAATGAAGGTAGAAACAAAGAACCTTATCTAAGAAATTAAACGAAGTATGTCAAAGAATGAACACAAAATTATTTGGATTTACCTACTTAATAACCAAATATCGATATTATTATTATTATATGAGTAATACAATAATATGTTTAAAATAAGATGTAAGTGGTAAATATAATATAAGATATACAGTGTGTCCACGAGTTCTGGGATCCTTTGATAAAGCTAAACTAAGCACTAGTTTCTATTAAGAAACTAGATTGGACTTACGGAAAGGAATAAATAGATATGAACGAGAAACAGCTTACTAACTTACGCTGTGACAGATTGACAATACATACTACTCGCACAAAGTGTAGAAGATCTAAAAGAATATGATTGACGATCTTAACAGAAGAATCAAATAAAATAGAGAACTAAAAATTGAATCTGAAATAACGAAAGATAATGCACTGATTCAGAAACAGAAATTAAAATTGAACGAAGCACAGATTGAAAAGAGTTTACGTAGATATATATAACCTAGGCACAAAGAATAGAATTGGGAAGAAACAGCGAAAGGAAGGTAAATAAAAAGAAGAATAAAAAGTGGTTGGATTGCAGTATCGGAAAGCTATCCTTCATTCTAAGAAACAAAAATTAATCAGCGTCTCAAAACAAAGGTATTTGAACAATGTGTTTTACCTGTCATGACGTATGGAGTGGAGAATTGGGCAACAACAAAAGGTAACATGAGAAACAATGAGAGTGGCACAAAGAGGAATGGAGAGCGATGTTACACATAACAAGAAGAGATAAAGTTAGGAATGACAGAATTAGAGCAATTATAAAAGTGAAAGACATTGGCATTAAAATTGCCCAACTAAAATGGAGCTACGCGGGACACGTGGCAAAAGTGACATAAACAAATGGAATCGAAAGATAATTGAATGGAGACCGTACGAGCACAAACGAGTGAAGAGGACGACCGCCTATGCGTTGGTAATTGACGTACTTTAAACGAATCAGCTGGATTAAACTGGATTAAAATTGCACAAAATCGGGATAGATGGAAGGAGTTAGGGAAGGCCTATATCCAAAAATGGATTTAAAGGGCTTAAGAAGAAGAAGAAACTAAGCACAATGGAAAAAAACTATTTTAGATAAAAGCTTGCTGATTGTAAGAGTCGCACAATGTAAAATTTCACACCAACAAAAGACATCTAAATAAATTAATAATGAAATGGGGGTAACTCACGCCACAAAAGTAACCTAGTCTCCTAAAGGTTAAAACCTATAGAAATAAGTACAATTTGTCTGTTTCTTATAAAGCCATGAATCTCACTACAAAGTAAAACCACTAACCTAACAAAACCGCTGGTAGTAAACTAAAGCATGATCAGTATACACAGTGGCGTGACACTTTAAAGGAACTAGTACTAGTCATTGACGTACACAATTAGAATAAATAACTGGATGTGACTTTACTTACTTGTTTAGTTGTATACTACTGTATTTATAACGTATAGAACTATTACTATTAATCGCATAGACGGGATAGTGCATAATTCCAAAATAGATCGATATATTTTTTTAGTTAAAATTTTGGATTAAAACATAAATATGTTAGAAAAAAATACGAATATTTTACGCTTTAAATTAACGCTTCAAAAGTCTTTATCTTCACTTTGGACTTTGGAACGACCAAAAAAAGATGTCTCAACTACGTTCTTTAATGACATCAAATGTTCGTCGTGAAAATGTCGTCGTGCGTACGTCACTTATTGGGTCCACGACGTCGCCGACGAATAATTACCAATAATTGACGACATTATAACGGCAGTGTGCCGCCTGGGTTAAAAAATAAATTAATAATTGAATAAAAGTTGGCTTAATAAAAGGAAACAGAAAAAAGAAAATGTTTCTTCTTCTTCATCAGGTATATTATTCAGGTATCTTTTTCTATCGTAATTAAACTATTATAATAGTAAAATTAAAATAAAATTACAGTTACAATAGGAAAAAGTGTAGTTTGGTCGTCTGATGAAAAAAGAATCACTTTCTGTTTCCTCTTTTTCAGGAGGCGATTCTTCTGTATATCGAAAAATATTTCTCTCCCCGACCAATATATAATACATCTGTATAAAATTGCTTCAACTTTTTTGTAAAAACTAAACAGTTTACCAATTCAGCGATTTTAGAACACTGACAAAAAACATGCAAAATTTTTCAAATTTTTCGGCTTTCTGCTACTTCTACAATTGAAGATGAACAGGGAAGAATGGAAAGTTACTTTAAAATATTAAAATCGGTCGAAGTTTACTTAAATTATTTTGCAATAAACACAGAGTCGGCTGTAAGCCTCGTCTTATAGGCCATTATCTTCTAATGTCGCAAAAAGTCGCAGTATTTTTTTTTATTATGCAGTAACTGTATGTATTAGCTATACTTCTACGCAAAAAAAGTAACCTGATACAGTTTGACAGTAAATTTAAAGTCAACGACTAGTTGATTTAGTTACATGAAGGAAATTAAATTTAATTATAAAAATAGATTAATTATAATAAACAAAATTAGGCACATTAATGAACAATAACTTATTAAATAAGTTTATGTACCTGTAGACTTTGCATCCATCTCGATTTCGACTCACTTTTGTATTAATTATCTATATAAAACTAAACGAAGAACAAAACAACTATTTTGACGTGTAATAAACAATTCATATGAGTTTATCGAAATTGCCAGTTCTGCCTGTATTACACGGAAATATGTGATGACAGCAGTAATTGCTTGATCGTATAACATCCATGGATGATTAAACTATTATAAAATATGAGTTTAAACGACTGAATATGATATTTCAATTTTTGACTTTCTGCCAAGTTTTACGGTGTTCTGCCCCACTGTGCGTCGTATTTAAGTAGATCTTTTAGATTAATATTTTAATGTGTTATAGGTAGAAGTAAGTACCTACAATAACCAAACTATTTATTAACCACGCACCTATAAAATACTCGATAAAATAGTCAAAGAAAATATAGAAGTAGCAGCGATATCCAATTAATAATTAAAACGTCCAAATGAGCTGTAATTAAATCTAAACCCGTTACGGGGCCAAAAGTTAAGCGAATACATTTTACGCACCACCGGAACTTGAACCTTTCCCACTTTAATTACATTTTTATGTACGAAATCTCAAGTTTACTTTTCACACGTCTATTGCGGAAGTTCGCCTATTATCGCGGCGAATTTCAATATTAATTCGCTTTGTTCGACCTGCGACAAATAAAAGCACTTTAAATCGACTGTCGGCATACGAAATTGAACAGATTTTTTCAATTTGTCTTTTTACATTTTACATTGTTCTTTTCATGTCGTATCGGGCTTAATTTAAATAGAATAGAATTGAGAAATTATGTGGCGACGCCTTGGCAGTTTGAATTTTAAATTGTTGCGGATACAATATGATTTCGCAAATAAAATGCCTGTAACACCGAAGAAATATAACGGGCGATTCAATTATTATTAGATCTAATCGTGTAAGAAAAAGTATTTCGTTACAAATTTTATTTAGGTAATAATTCGATGTAAGGGAGTAAGTAAGTGATATCAGAAAAAAAAATCGCTGTTGACTTTACAATTCAGAATTATAACGCAAATGTTTATTCAGAACATTATGCGGCACTACAGTCGAGACACAATAGAACGATACCAACCATTCGTCTCCTGCAAAACCATCAGCATTGTGCATGTTACCCGGGGGAGACGTTCCATATTTCATAGCAATGGGCCCATTAAAGGCTATTACTAACGAGGGAGACCGATCTCTCCATTCATAGCTCAAATGTAAAGTCAAAGCCGAAAATGCTTTGAGGTTTGGTTACATTGGCGACAATGCCCGGCAATATGTTTGTAATTTATTATTTCTGTCACTCGAAGAAAGAACAAATGCCCCTGAATTATGTTTGCTCTGAATAAACTGCTATTAGAATGCAGTTTTGCGTAATACGAACTTATATTCAACGTTATGAATAAAACCGTTGTTGACCGATACAAGTTAGGTATGTACATAGCAATTCATAGGCATTTTCTCCTTAAAACCGAATAAAATACCTTAGTTCGACAACAATTCAAAACTATAGTTTTTTTTATAGATTTTAAAAATACAAAAAAGTCATGCATAACTTAAATAAATACGCCCTCATAATTAGTATAATTCCAAATTAGTAACTAATAAATAGCAATTATAAACAGATAGTTACAATTACATGTTACATGTTGACTAATAATCAACCGGAACCGCTTCCTGTAAAATACTAAAAAATCGTAGGTAATTACTAGAATTGCAAAATTAATTGCCGAGAATTTGTTGGTTACGAATAGCCAATTAAAGTGCATTCGAATTCCTTAATTTTATTAAAAACGATTAAAGATATGTTTTATATCGTTATTCAGACGTGTATTTTTATTGTAATCGAATAATTAAACCGTTTAGAGAACAAATTTGCAGTTCAAAAAGCGTTGCAGTTTCGAAACGATAATTTAAGTTATCTAATTGTTTGCGTGAGTTCACAAAACAATCTGTATCTTAGGTTAGTTATCTTAGGAAAAGAACATGAAGAAAGGCCGTGAAAGACAGGGAGAACAAGAGAAGATAATTTGATAAATGGAATAGTAAGGATTATTGCTTCGATTGTCGTCCTTTTAACTCCAAAAGCTGTGGATTACACGCAGGCAAACTTTTGCGTTTTGCGAACAAAATAGAATTAGCGAGAAAACGCGTTAGTCGAAGTTGTTTCTAAAAAGACGCCCAACCATTTCCAAGGGTAAAGCTCATAATTTTTGAATCCCGTTCGGACTCCAAAACCACATAAAACCGTGGCGAAGCACCGCTTCGATGAAATCGAAAAGCTTTATGGATAGTTGGACATTAACAATTAATTATTAACAACAGAGTGTCAAAAGAGGGGCGGTATTGTCGTGGGTGCAACAAAAAACGTTTGCCGATAAGAGACAATGCACAGGTGGGTATTTTAAATGGTAACACGAAGAGTGTTGGTTTCGCCAAAGAAGACGGTGACGGCTATTTGTACGCCTTCGTGTGGCAGTTTTTAAGCTAGAATCTAATTTAATCTAGAAACTAATCCAATTTTATAACTAATTGTAAGTGGGCCTTATTCGCTTTGCAGGTACCTTACGAAAGTCGCATCACCAGACATTTATGGAATTAAAAAGAAAAACAAAAAGTAAAGTTAGATAAGGGAATTTATCCTCGACATATTATAGGTCATTAAAATTTTACGTCGACGCACGTCATCGACAAAAAGTTGCTAAACTTTATATTTGTAATTCAATTCCAAGTTTGGAAAGTGACGTATTTTACCGATGATTTACCTGCACATATATTGTACATAGTATAAAGAAAAACAGCAGATTTCATTAGAACTGATGACGTACATACGGAATAAAATTTAAATGACCCATCCATACATAATGTAAATTGATGTCCACTCGGAAAGCGGATTAAATAATTAATTACCTAAAGGACGACAAACGCTTTACCCCACCGTTCACAAAATTGTTCTTCGAATTTTTGCCGACTCGTCTTCAACCCCTCCGCGAACCCTTGCACATTAAATATCTGATAATATATCAATATTTAAACGGACTTCGTTGATGCACTAAATTTATTTTAGAAACACGCCCCTCTCCATTTACTATTCGCTATGGCACTGATCTTATAAGTTGACGTACGCATTTTGGGGTCCAACTGAAAGAACCCTCGCAGATGTTTCAAAAGCCCGATCGGATATGGGTTGTAGAATAGTTTTTTATCAATTAGTCCCGCACTCTTGGTCCAAACGTGTTCCGAAATAAAATTGATTTTTGACGAACGACATTCGCTTATTTTTTTACCTCGCCAACTCGGAAAATGTCGATTTTTCGCGACGCAACGGATGTCCGTTACCCACAACGACACCGGACAATTCGGGCACCGCAAGGATATTTTTTTTAAACATCACAAGGCAGCCGACAAAAATTTGTCAACATCTTGCGCTATTGTCCTAGCACCCTTATCCCGATGGTAACCGCCCTTTCACAAATCAACCCCTAAAATGTCTACAATATAATACGGCGTACTATTTTGTGTATCAAATCGTGTAATTCCAGAGGATGGTGCGTACCTCCCTTGACATAAAACCAAACGGGGTTATGGATTTGCACTCTACAATACGCTAGTTGACAATGAGGTGTAAACTCGAAAACACCTGGTTTATTTTATTTGTAAATTTTATGCCCTCACGCCCCTTCGCGCTACCGTATTTATAACCGAAACGACAGAAATGCGTTTTCGGCCAAGGAAAAAGCTAAAAGATATAAAAGCGCGTAATGATATGTGAAACATGCCGTATCCTCCTCTCTTTTGTCCCTTGTAAGGACAATAAAACCTGGACAATGTTTAATATATCTTCTGTTAAAAGTTGAAACGAAATGCCCACCCTATACTAAAATCGACTCGATTCATCCAATAGCGTTTGAATCGTCTTCTCGTTATGCGGTTTATGGTTAAACGACACAATGCCCGTCTTATTTATTATTAGACTTTCGTTTTCGAAAAGCTCCGCGAACGCCCTCGGAAACATAGTTCGGCCTGTTTTATGGCGATAACTTAAAATTTACATTGAATTGCGTAACGTATTTTGCGAAAGAGATTTTTTTGCATTATAACAAACTGGCGGGCGCCCTCTGTTAAAGTCACTAATAACTATAAATTGTTCTTTCCATTTTAACAATTGTAAATAATATATATATAACATTGCAACTGCAACTTATGTAGTTATATCGGCAATCGATATATATGTATGTTATACCAATTAACGTCCGGTTAATGACTTAAAAAACAAAATGAAAAGATTTTGTTACTATTAGCTTTTTTATAGACATTGTGAATCAAATTGTGCAAAAATAATGTAAAATAAAAATAATGTTTTTCAAAAAAACTCCTTTCGTCAAATCTTATTGCAACAAATCAATAACGATCTTGTTTCGTTCCTTATGTTTCATTACACATCTACATAATGCATAGAAATGAGGGTTCCCATTATTTGTCAAGCGAAGTACTACATCATTATGGCTATTCCACATATTTACACAAATAGACATCTAAAATACATACTAGTATTATTTGTTGGGCATGAATAGAATTCCGAACTCCGATTGAATGAGAATCCTCACACCTTCCAGAAGAATATACTGAACTAATGTAGGTTATTCTTGGGGTTATTCGATTTTGCGAAGAACTTGTGCAGTAAATCACTCTATAACATATTCTGTGAATGAAACTTGGGGCACAATACGATGTTCTCAAATAATACCAGAAAACTACGGCCGTTTATCTTTTATGCCGCATTATACTGACCTTTTGAATCTATTATGATGACAAATATTGACATATCATAACTTTTGAAAACACGATATAATAGGATTGCCCGCGTACTCTCGCGTTCAAACTTTTTGAATTTATTGTTTGCGCGACGGTTCTTTATTCGTTTTTAATCTGCATAAATAAGTAAGGGAATTCCACGTTTTTCGTGCACTATCGTGTGTACTGAATATTTATTTTACAGTATATACCGCACGCGTTAAAATTTCCTAAAATATTGTATTTTTATTAATGAAAAACATTGATTTTTACACGCATAAATTGAAAGCACAACATTTTTACATTAACGGCATTAAAAAATGTATAGGTTAGGTAGGTCGTACCTATTGGGTTCAGATACCTTAACAAAAATAACAAATCGACACCGAACGCTACGTGTATAGGATAAAAACAGTGGCGAAAAAATATAAAAAATCTAACTAAAATTCAGTTTGTATTTATAGATTTTTGCATTGAACGTTCTTTTATCGACAACCTAAAATTGGTTGTACTTTATTAAATTTAAATCGTCCCCCTTGACGGTGCCAAAAAGTTCAACAAGTTCTTCAACAATATATTCGCGATAGGTTCCAATACACGTCATCAATAAAACCTTGCATTTCCTTTGTCTTCCTTTGCCATGTCCTATGTGTGTAATATGCCACGTTAATAAATATACAATTTAGTAACTTTTTATGGACGACGTGCATTGGAACCTATCATGAACAACGTATACCTATTGTAGAGTGCGCGATCACCGTGCAGATTTTTAACACTTACTTTTTTTGAATTTGAGTATTATTTAATTATAATTAATAGAACCGATTAGAATTATTAATTAGAATATTATTTTTATTTTTTCGATATTGGGTGGAGCATGTTTGATATTTATGAAACCGGTTTTTACATAGACATGAATTTTAAATATACACGATGTTGATTGTATCTTTCCAAGATAATATTTTCAAATTATTTTCAACGAAATACAATCAATTTTGAAACCGCTTAATAAGTTATTGCCTACTAAATTTTGAAAAATTAACGACCATGTTTTTCAATGTAGCAGACGTACCGGTTTTGTTTTAGAATTCACTTGCACAAACATCAAGAGAAAATTATTTATGCATCTTAATAGGTAATATTAGTAAATAAAATTGACGTCATGTAAAATTAAAAACATGTTAACGTTTTGAAGATAAAAAATTCACCCAGATACCTATATCAATTATAATTTGAAGTAAATAATAATTATTAAATTGTTCCGTTAAATATAATTAAAATAATATTCAAAAAAAAAAAAGAAACGAGTGCGAGGGAGTCGAACCCGCGACTGCACGGTGTCGGGCAAAATTTTAATCGGGAACGTTCCTCACTACGACGTATAAGTATGCCAAATTTCATTCAAATCGGCGAGGGGCAAACCTGAGCCTCCCTTGTTAGACGAAAATCTAAAAGATGAAAACAATAATATGATCAGAAAGATTTCTTTTACGCTTTTTAATAGACTCGATTATTTATAAGTAAGTACCTACGTAAACGTATCCTATAAAGGTTGTTTATTACCAACAATTTCGAGTAAAAAGATTTAATTAAACGAGATTACCATATTTATATGTTATCGAACTATAATAGGACGCAATTATCGAATATTAATCCTAATTAGCGTCCACGTAAGAATCGATTAGATAAAAATCTGAACGCTGGTTCCTTCGATTAATAAATAATTGACGTGGGCCATGCAGTAGTAATTACTGTAAATATTTAAAAAGTAAATTGTCCGTTTCGTGAGGTTCCCTGTCGCCAAAACATGAATAGCGATTTCCGAGAAGACGGCGATACAACAATCGAAATTAGCGGCACACCTAAACGTTTCTAAAGGAAAACCACTTAAAATATATATATATATATATTACATTCACGAAAATAAAATGTAGGTACTTAATCGTATCGCATGACAATACACAAGTACGTGAAACGTATAAAGAAACAGCAGGTTGAAGTACCGATAGACGTCGGTGTAACGTATAACAATAACAATCCATTCGTAAACCGGCACATGTGTTTCACAAAAATTGTATATAATTTGGTACTTATTTTTTCCTGTACAATGGACGGTAAATAATAGGAGTAAAGGAATAATATCAATAATTACGACAGGCAAGTAGCCAGATCCATGTGCCGTGTTCACATAACTACAACGTTGGCATATGACCGTGCAACCAGAAGAGGACGAACCTCCGGAAAACGTAAACCAACTAATTATATAATATGCTATGAATATGGGATACGCTTATTTGTCATACGGTTAAGGTAAATTATCCCCTTGTCTAAATACTCGCTAAATTATGCAACAAATTACCACAACATAATTGGAAACAATCGAGAAACCAGCGGCTTTCCTTTATCTACGTTGTGCTCGCGATGCTCGGAAAAAAAAGTCGCCGTCATTAAATTTAATTGGAGAGACGTTCGATAAATCAAACAACTTGTTTAAAAGTCCCTAGAGTTCTTTGATATTTTCTATAATTCGATTATTATTAATTTGTTACATAACGACTTCTGTGCGCTTAATAGGCAATAGAAAGCTCTCGTTCGATTTTTAAGGTTGGGCCGGATTATGTAAATGTCAATTTAGATAACGATTTTCCGGCGATTTCTTTTTGCGAAACTGTCCGAATTTCGTTAGACGTATGTCTTGAAAATTGTTTAGATGGAACATGTTTAGACGTTTCAAAAATCAACCATTTTTGCTGTAGGCAATTGGTGTTGTGGTAGAAACGATCTAAAAATTTGCGATTAGAACGGTTAGGGGTAGTGAACCCTTTGCTCCCTATGAGGTGACGTCAAGTCTACATTCAATGTCCTTGAAAAACATATTCATAATTTCCATCGATAACCAAAATTAGAACAAAATTGTATGTACAAGAAACTAGCTAAAAATATGTATTTTTTTTTTGTAAATTACACAAAAGTCTAATAAACGATTTTTTCAAAAACTTGCCGTAATATTACTTACGTTAGTTACTGCGATTTGTCGAAGAATTTTTGAACGCACAGTTTTTTTTTCCGGTCCGTTCAATTTTATCTTAAAGACCCCCATTTACCTATTACTACGAATGTAAACTTTAAATTAAAATTCCGATAAGAAATAAAAATGTTATTTAGAAAAATTGACTTTCGTGTCTCAACTTTGAAGCTAAACATTTCATATACAGTACAGGCGTAATAATAGAAAAAAAATATAAAAACTTATGATATTATTTTGACTCCCTCGGGAGAATTTCCGCCATATCTTGAACACCCTGTGTTACAATTAACTGTGTCACTTAGTAAAGAATGAACTTGACAGTCTAAGAATCCAAAGATACAATTCTTACCTTGAAGATACTAAACCCGGTGACGCATCTATGTGGTTGACTACCAAACGCTTATTAAGACAGCCGAGTATAATCGATATCAAATAATGCCAGATATTCCTCCGATGATGAAAAAGCCAACTTATTAGCAATCCATCTTGAACAAGCATTTACGCCCAATATTGTAAAACAAGACGAACACTTTGATAGGCAGGTAGAAAGCGCAATTGCAAATATGCAGTTACAGGATAACCACGTAATAGCTCCTACATCTGTCCAAGAAATTAAATCTTATATAACAGTGTTACCTAAGCGAAAGACTCCTGGGCCTGACCTCATAACAAATGAAATGCTAAAGCACCTATCAAAAAAGGCTCTGGCGTACTTAACCTCAATATATAACTCCTGTCTCAGACTAGGATACTTTCCGACAGCATGGAAATCTGCAAATGTGCTCCCCATTTATAAAATAGGAAAACCGAAGGATAATCCTGACAGTTACCGACCTATTAGTCTCCTATCAACTCTGGCCAAGCTCTTAGAAAAAGTGATACTATCCAGACTACAAGATGACCTCCAGCAAAACGACACTATTCCTCCTCATCAATTTGGCTTCCGAACCCATCACTCGACTTCTCACCAGCTTCTCAGGATAAGTGAAACAATTGAAAGAGGATTCGAAAAGAAAGACTACACTGCGATTGTATTTATTGACTTGGAAAAAGCCTTCGACAAGTTTTGGCATGATGGACTTCTATATAAAATGAGATTATTAAATACTCCAAATTACCTAATCAAAATCATTCACTCTTTTCTCACTAACAGAACTTTTAGAGTCCGGATCAGCTCAACTTTATCTAGTTCAAAACCTATTCGGGCCGGAGTACCCCAGGGTAGTATTCTGGGGCCCACCCTATTCAACCTGTTCGTTCACGACGTACCCACAGATCTCAACTCATCGCTGGCTATGTATGCCGACGATTCTGCAATTATTATACAGAACTCCAGTCTTGATACAGCAATCTAACTCCTCCAAAACTCTATAGATACGTTATGTGCATGGTTTCAGAAATGGAAAATTAAAATAAATACTGATAAATGTCAAACAAAAATTTTTACACTCAAGAGATATGAGCAAATTACAAAAATAATAATAAATAATAACGAAATAGATTGGAATCCAAAGGACTCAGCTGTTAAATATTTAGGCGTGCACTTAGACGCGAAATTGAACTGGGGGTTTCATATCAATAAAAAACTCAACGAGTGCCACAGCAGACTGGGTGCCTTGTATCCACTTATAAACCGAAAATCCCACCTCAGACCTGAGTGTGCTGTACTTATCTACAAAGGAATCCTCAGACCAATTCTTACGTATGCATGTCCAATTTGGTGCAACACATCAAAAGCTAACATGAAGAAACTTCAAACAATCTTCAAAAACTGCCCTTGGTTTGTGCGTAATAAACAAGTTCACAGTGAATTAAGTGTTCCCCTAATTACAGAATTCATTAATAAAACTACAGTGAAGTTTTTCCAAAACCTATCTTTGTGTTCAAGTGCTACTAAATTAAATTTAGGCCAAAAAAAGATTCACAAGCGTCTCAAGCGTAAACTACCACAGGACCTAATTTAAATATGGTATATAAACCCAACTCAATGTTTAAGATAGAGGTGAAATTTATCAGTTAATCTCCATTGGATTAAACACCATGTATGCAGTTTTGCACTTAATTAATTAATTGTACTATAATAATAACCAAGCCGTGTATTGCATTGTATATTGCAGAGCCAGCTATAATAAAAGAAAAAAAAAGAACACCCTGTATGTAGGTAGGTAGGTATCTTACAATTAGATAATGCAAATTTTTCGTTGATCCGACAGACTCTCGGTCCCATAAAAGTCGAATTAACCCGAGTCAACAGGAATATAGCGTCTGTTAAAAAAAATAAAATAAAGTCGGTTATTTCGACCTGTGGATCTTGAAACTCCGCGCGCTTTTATCATTATTCAAATTCTACTCGTAATAATTTTAGAAAGTAACAAACAATCGCAGCTACAAGATTATATTGTGACAAACACAATTATGCAAGAATCGTACGTTATTACGATATAACATGTGTAGATAATCAATATGTTGAAAAACTAATGATACACGCAACTAAATTACTTAAATAACTACAAAAAGTTCCACATGAACTTGTAAAAATACCAAAAACGTAGGTAATTCGCCGAAGGCAAACGTCTCCGGAATACCTACGCGATGATTACTTTTTTAATATGTCGTTATAATTCATGCAAATGATAGAAGTATTTCATCGGTTAATTCGCTTCTAATTCAAACGCTTCCTCTTATGTTAGAGACGGGGATATTTTAACTGCACGAGATTATAAAGAACGACAGATCCGACATTTGTTTAAATGCACTCTGAAGAAACGACACGTAAGCGTCGAGTGTAATTTCACTCAATCTAACACTAAACTCCTACGCTCAAGGGTGCAAAAAATTAGTTAGAAAAAAATTTAGAGACGCACCTAATAATTACCTACTTCGACCGCGTAACCAGAACGAAACAACCATCAAAGAATAATCACGGACATATAAAATACAAATAATTATTATGATAGATCACGTAAATGTCGTAGAATCCAAAAATAAAACAAAAATAGAGCATAGCATTTAAAAAATTAAAGTCAAGTAGCGCCACCTACTTTCAAATTTTCCTAGCACAAAATATGTGCCCCCCCAACGGAGATTCATTAAAATATTTTTATCTGTTTCGTCCCGTTCTTCGCCGAACGCACCGTGTATAATATTAAAGTATGTTTAAATTTATAAAAATTTAATCATATAGAAGATACCTATATCTAATTTATATTTAATTAAATTTTAAAAATATAGTTTGTGTAAAAGTTAAAATTAAATAAAAATAAGCGCAGGAGACTTCGTAATTGATATGCATTCATTTGTTACAAGGAAGTGGCCAGAACGATGTTTATTAAGGCGGGATGTGGACCCAATAAATGCGCCACGCGTGGCCATTACGGAGTTGGTACTAAAATTAACGTGCCGAGTTGCCCACTAACCTGGATATATCAATCTTTTTCCAGTATATATTTTTATACGATGCCGACGCTTATCTATAACTACTTATTGTCGATGTTTATTTAAAAAAATTAAATAATTTGATTGATCTAATTGTAAGAGAACAAAGGATCACATCGCATCGCCATCTTCGATCACGCATCAGCTGCGTATCGAATTGGTATTTCAATCGAGAATTTCGATAAAACGCCATATTTGACAAAATCTAGTTTTTCGAAACAGTTTTGATTAAATTATACGATATCGTCATTTTTCTTAATAGTACCCTAACACTTTTTGGGGTCGCCACTTGAAGAATGGCAAAAAAATCTAATTTAGTAATATTATATTCGTTTATTTTGATTAAATTAAAAATTACGAAAAACGAATTCTTTTTAAGGTAAGTAAACTGTGCTATTTTCCGCTTAATTATTTATCTTTTAAATGATGTTGGGGACTAACCAACACGAAAGCACTATAGATTGCTAACAATAGGTGGCTCAAAAAAAAAGAAAAGTGTTCAACTAAAAACTCTTCAATAAATAAATAAAAAATATAAATATTTTAATTAAAAAAATTCTTATGTTATACCCCTTTTTGGGGAACATTTGGGAATTTTCCAAAAATGTTTTTTTTTGTGTGTGACTAATCTATTTATTTATAAGAAGGTTATTCTTCGTTGATGGACCGAACAGTTTAGTCTTCCAAAAAAGTGCTTTTAGGGATCAAATAGTGACTAAATAGTGACCATTTTGGTTATCTAGAATAACCAATAAAGGAGAATACCTTCCCACCTTCCCGAAATACTTTTATTTATTCGTTTATCTATTTTTATTCGCCATATACACACAACACAATATGCAATAGTACAAAAATAGCATACTATTGTCTTTGACTTTATTAAAATTTGGAAAGAAATGTGACTTTGGTGACAATTTCTAAAAATAGTGACCGAAAAGTGACTTTAAAAAAAATACACCTCCCCGGTTCTACGCCGGACGAACTCTAATAGTGATTTTGATGATTAATTACCATGCCTGTCATTATTAAGCTAATTGCAAATAAGCATTTTTCGTTACTTTGATACGGTTTTCGAATTTAAAAATTTTCTATAGGCAACGTATGGTTTTATCGCTTCTGGAAAATATTTTCGCAGCATCAGAATCATCAAACGATGGTAATGTTTTTAAAAAAGGCGATCTATTTTGTTTCACAATCAATAAAACCCATCTTTATACATTATTCTAACGATTATTTGAATAAAACAAAATTGTTGAGCGCGTATAATAAACAAGTACAATGAAAAGCAACATGCGCATACAAATATACATACGTATGTGGCACAGGACAAAATAAAAGACACTATGATTTAGTCGATAAATGCATTATATTATTTAGGGCAGCGACATAACCTCCTACTTTGATCACCGTAAAGGACAAGCCACGCGCTGCTGTTTACCCTAAACAGTATTCCGACGAAACGCCCTTTTTGGCACAGCGTGAATTTTTCTCATTCAGCGTGCACGTGTTTTTTCGCCGCTAATATATATAATTACCGTTAATAAAAAGTAAAATCCGAAAACGAAATGTTGAACGTAGAGAATTTTAGAAGGCGATAAATATTTTTGTCATTATTTGCAACTTCCTGTCGATATAAACGTCAAGAAATGCGATACATTATTGTGTCCCGTATTCTTTTTAGTTCTTTGGAAGGCAAGACCAAAGGTCCGCCGTCCGGATGTGCCATTGTAACATATGTCTTTATCCTCACCGAAGATCTTTAAAATTGTTACAATTGCGGTTTCCTAAAAGTATTCGGTAACTGCTGACAGTTTTGATCTCTATTTTAGCTGTTCACGTTACGAATTACCTACTGCCGATCGGGCTACGCGCTATAATTGATTTACGCAGTTTTTCGAATAAATTATTTAAATAAGAAAATTGAATAAACGAGGAACTTCACCTGCTACCGATATCTTACTCGAAACAATTTAGCGCAACACGGGAATATATTCAAAACGAGTATAATCAAGAAAATAATTATGTAGAACATACAGTGACGTATTTGGAAAATTCATATTTCCGAGTACTTATACGAGGGGTGTCCGAAAAAGTCTTTCGGTCTTGGTTGGTTATCAAAAATAGAGGCATGCTTCGCTTAAATCATGACGTCACGATTTATTTCTTGTCATGTCGTAGTAATAAAATTACATACTTAAACACAGACAGTCAAATACAAACAAAACAAAGTCAATAATAAATTTTCTGAACTAGTGTTGAATAGTATACAAAATACTGACCGTGTCCTAATAATTAATTTTATAAAAGTGATTAAAACAAAAATTCAATTGTCTACCACCGGATGGACATATCTCACCAAATTATCTCTTAAATTCATTAACAATAAGAAATTTTTTGTGCGATGGGAGCTCAGACTAATACCTAGATATATAGATATACCGTGTGTCCCAGGATGGAGTTGACAAGAGGAAAAAAATCTTTATTATTGATTTTACGACAAAAAGTCATTCTTTATAAAAAGTTCTGCTTGTTGAGTAGATAAATTAACCATCGGAAAATCTAAGATTAAATGTACAGAATGTCCACAAATTAAGATATAAATTGAAGAATTTGAAGATTTTATAATTTTTTTTTAAATCATTGTAAATATATTTCAAATTAAAATATAACGTATTTGACCTTTTTTAATTTAGATATATAGATATATATATAGCAATGTAAAAATAGCTGCGGCCAATTTGAAGATTTTATAATTTTTTTTTTAAATCATTGTAAATATATTTCAAATTAAAATATAACGTATTTGTCCTTTTTTAATTAATTAATACACAAAATGTAAAATCTTCGCCGTTTCGAAATTCGAATTATTAAATTTTAATAGATATTAAGTAAAGCGACTTAAAAACGTTAAAACGAGACCGTTAATTTTGCAAAATACAGTGCGTATACCTAGAGCAATTAAGACTGATGCACTTCATTATAAGTTACGGCCACCTTTGTAATAATTGCGAATCAACTATATACGCACCTACAATTAAATTGAGTCTCTTAATTAATAGCAAAAAGCACGATCCTTTAATTATCATCGCATTGCGCAAAATTATTAACATAAAGCCGCAATTAAAGATCGCAACGAAATAATAACGTATTAAATAATTTCACGTTTCGATCGCTAAATAACTTATAACGGCAACAATCCGCATCGTTTCTTACTAATATTCGTTACGAAAATTTCAATGCAAAATTATGGACAGTTAAGTTAGGGGGCGCAGATAGAATTTCTTTAACGGCCCACTTCCACGATCTGGAAGTCAAATATTAGTTTCTCTTCCTTCAAAGGAGCCGTCGCGATAGGTTAAAGTGACCGCATTGGCGCCTTAAAAAATATTTTTCCAGCATAAACGAGGCGGCCGAATAATAGATTTTCGAACCTCCTGTGGCGACGAACAACCTTGCTGACACATTTGCCCGTTCTTATCGTTTTTAACTACTAAAAATGGTCAAAATAGCTATTAAAAGAATGCCCGCGCGATAAAGTTAGTTAACGTCAAACGTCAAATCGCCGAGCCACGGCACGCTTTTGACGCAATTCGTTTTTTAAATAAATTGGTTTCGTCTCGTTTTTCCGTGTGGAGTGGAATATCGTCCGAGGTTAAGATGACCATGTGTCATCCCACGCACTCATATTTTATTCATTGGCCCTTCCTTACGTTCATTTTGCTTTAGTTATTCGATATAAATCACATGTGGGTGGAATTGTTGAATAAATATCAGGATTGCAGTCGGGATACGACCGCGGCGCGGGAGGGAGTAATTAACCGGCCGATGCATCTTGATATTGCTGATGGTGTAATTTGAAAAGTATCGGTGACAGTATAAACAAGTCATCCGTATGTCTAAAATTTAAAAACGTTTAAAGTCGCTAGGGTTGGTTCGGAACTTTATAGGCGTTTTCCATTCGACTGATTAATTTATCTACATTTGATTTCCCGTCGCAAAAATTGTAGGTACACTGGGAAAAATTTTTCCGCTATTAATAGATGGCAATTTGATTACAGCTATCGGTGGCTTAAATTTACTACCACTGTGTAATGTTACATGTTCAAGTGAAATATTATACAGAGAATTTACTCATTTAGAAATGAAATTTTACAATGTAAATTTACTTTCATATTGTGTACATTTACGTTCATGTTGTGTACATTTACACTGTAAAATTTTGCTAATATTGTGTAATTTTCCACAGCACAAGTGTAATTCGGTACTGTAATATTTTGCTAATATTGTGTAATTTTCCACAACGTAAGTGTAATTCGGTACTGTAAAATTTCGCTAATATTGTGTAATTTTCCACAATATAAGTGTAATTTACTCATAATTTAGTATATTTTGTTTATAGCCAATATTAACCAATAACTCGGATAAATTAAATAATAATATATATATATATATATATATATGTACAGGGTGTTTGGTTCACCGACGTATATCCGAAAGGAGGTGGTAGGTAATTACTTTTTATACGTGGCTTACTAGATCAAAGTTTGATATCTAGAGAATACATTTTTGAACTTTAGTCGACTCCATATTTTGTTTTATCACATGTAGAGTGTATCAAGTGATTTTATTTGATAGAACAGATATCAAAGACTACTAAAATAAAAGTTACAAGAAATTAAAAGTTTGCAGTTGTGTCTAATTAAAATTAATCATACTAAAACTGCAGTAATTTAATAAAATCACAAAGTTGGCTTTATCTCAGAAACCGTGACACTTTGTATAAAGGTATTTTTGGTTAAATAAGTTCCAAACCGACTCACCTACCACCTCCTTTCGGATATACGTCGGTGAACCAAACACCCTGTATATATATATATATATATATTTACCATATATTTCAATTCCATTTGGAATTATCGGTAGTGGTACAAAAATATAACTACGTAAATTAAAGAATTTAAAATTATTTACTAAGAAAATTGTCGAATAACTAAAAAATACACTTTAGAATTTGTTTTCAATATGTGAAATCTTTGACAATTTTCTTTGTAAATAATTTTAAGTTCTTTAATTTACGTAGGTATGTTTTTGTACCACTACCGATAATTCCAAATGGAATTGAAATATATGGTAAGTATACATATTATTATTTAAAGTTATCCGAGTTATTGGTTAATATTGACTATAAACAAAATATACTGAATTATTATCAGAAGCCAAACTTAATCTTTTTAAATGTTTACTCTTAAACTAGGTTCATGCACTATACCTACCGATTTGCAGTTTACGGAATATAATTTGTATTTTGATTGGTTTAAATAAAATGTATGTAGGTATTTAGTTTAAATGGTAATTCGATTTGAAAAAATTGCATTCCACAAATCGAAAATCGCTAGTGCATATTATGAGTAGTTTTTAACATTGCTAAAAAAATTTCTTATTACTTATCATGCGATTACATGTCTAATAGGGTTTGTATATTTAGTGTTGTTAAGAAAAAGAGTGCATCGACAAAAACTAAGTATATTTTAAACTTATGCACTCAGGTTGAAATAAAATATAAAAAATATAAATCCGTATAGATGCATAGAAAAGCACAAAACAGAAAAATAAAAAACTACTCGACTTCGTCTCGATCATCAAGAAACATCTTTAACTAGTAAAAACCATTTGTTAATATTAATAAGTATACATAAATTACTGTTTCTTTTGTTTTTCCTAAAAACAAACATTTTAACCATAAGTTCAGTAATAACACAACTCATTTACCATTATAAAATGTGACGGGGATGTCAAAAATCGTATTACAGATGTTTTTGATTTTACACAACTGTTGGATTTGGTACCGCTGGGATGGGTTTTCATGAAATATCTTTGAATTAATTCCAAGGTCGAGTTGACTTTTTCCGGATATTTCATATTGAAAATAAAAAATACGGAATAAAAGTGTTGTAGCGTTTCTATAAACGAAACGCTTCCCTCATTTATTGGAGTTTTATCAACGACAACGTAGTATTTATTGTCAGCTAAAAACAAAAAATTAACAAAATACAAAATGAAGAGTACTACAATTTATGAAAAATACATTTAACGTGTACTATGCACGGGCTTACCGAGTTTACGGTTGTCGAGATTCTAAAAATATTTACAGTACGATATAATATTATGTGAAAATAAAATTTTAAGTTTATATTGCCGGTATATCCTTTACAATATACTGAAAAGACTCTTTAAAATGTGCGGTTAGAGCTTTAAGTAATGCTACATATTGTTCGGTTTTATTATTTGATATGGTCTTCATTATTTTTTTAGAAATCAGAAACTGGAACATATGTTCCATTTTCAAATTAATAGCAGTTTCCAATTGACTTAAGTCAAGTCAAACAAAATATGTATGTAAATATGTATATAGTAAATGCTATCGGAATTTTTTCATTAGATACTAATTAAAACCACTAAACTAAAATTAATAGTTTAGAATTTCGTGAAATTAAGCCAAATTCTAATTTGCAACGCAAATTCATCGTGTGAAAAGTTATAGGTTACGATCTAAAGTATTAATTATAGGTTATACTTGATTAATTTACAATCGAAATTGTTATTAATAAGCTGGTTATAATAAAGTAGAATAGCAGAAAGAAAGATAGGTATTACATGCGTAACTTACTCTGTTTGCTTATTTTATATTACGTTATCAACCAATATCCACTAACCAACTCGAACTTAGGTAACGTATAGGTAACGAGAATGAATAAATCGGCAGGAACAGTACCGATTAAGCATCCAACTGTGGAATTTTACATAGGTAAACGAAAATGTAGCGTTCCTAGAGCGGAATATCTCAACTACAGTAGACATTTGTATAGATAGTTGTAATTTTTCATTGGAATTTTAATCGTTCTGTGTAAAATCACACTATTCGTATTAGATCTACTGCGTATGTATTAAAACTTCCACAACAGAAGTAATTTTACATTAAATAGAGGGTAATATTATATTTTGAGAATTAAAAATGCAACGCAAACCTCCATCTTTTTTCCTAGTGTAGCTAAGTGTATACCTACAAAATCAGATGATTCATTAAATTAAATTAATCGAATGGAAAACATCGAATATGAAAGATATAATAAAATTTTATATGTTGATAATTAAGAAGAAATTGAAGTTACAAGAAAAATCTGCAAAACTGGAAAATAAACAATGACGCAAAAAAGAACCATCAATTTTTAAAAGATGGCATCGGTACCTACATGATTTTTTTTGCATTAAAAGTAAATATGATTCTCAAAATTATAGGCACATATCTAGGTAAAGCACATTATTTTAGGTAACGATCCAAAATTTACACGATTGAATATAAATTAGGTGGGTCATAAATTATGGTAATAAAAAAAGACCTATTTTAAATTGCTCAAATAATTTTGTCGAGGTGTAGGTATAACGAATATACCCAAGTAACAATTATACTTGAGATAAGTTGACTTATACAAGCTATGCTTGAAATGACCTTGTTAAAGACTTGACTAATATAATTATTCAAACTCAACTTAAACACTTGGATATGTTTGAAAAACTTTTGTAGGTAAAATACTTAGGTATAAACTTGTATACAAGGAAGAAAAATTAAGAACTATTCAAGAAATTCATTATTCAAGTACAAATACCTAATTAAACCTCTATTCGAGGAAAACACTTAAGTCTTATTCAAAAGTTCTTTTTATAAACTAAAACTTAAATAATTTCTTGCTTAAAGTTTTTTCAATATCATATTTGGAAGCGTTATACAAATTTTATTAATTTTGCGTTGCCGAATCTCGTATAAAAAAAAATTGTAAGTGTTATACAAAATTCCCAGAATAAATAACTTAAATAATATTTTATGCAAGTTGCACTTACACACTATATACGCGTGCGCGAATTATAGTTATCAAATATAGGTATGTATAGCGCTTTTTTTGCCTCCGAATTTACATTGTATAAAAAGTATTTACAGATAAAATGGAACGCATTTAAATTATGGAAAAAATTAAAAGGTCAGGCCACTATTACCGAAAGGTAAATAAACAGTTTTCAAGTTTGATTATAGAATCATCGTCTTTTGCTACTTCAAATTTGTCATCTAAGAGGTTATTGCCAGCAATACCTCAATCGTCCAATAATAAATGCCTAACTAATAATGAAACTTCAGTATCCAATGATAAAACTAGTAATTTAGGTTCTATACCGACTGCTAAGTAGATATATTCGATATATATATATATATATATATATATATATATATATATATATATATATATATATATATATATATATACTTTAATTCGCACCTATGATTTACTGACGTATTATAGGGGTTGTCAGCGACGAGTCACCTGAAGATTACAGACAAAGTGCCTATGAATTTTACGTAGATGACGAGAGTAGTGATAATAGTATTAATCGCATTATATATGATGATGATAGCAGTTCAGCGGCTGAAGATGAAAGGAGCCAAAATCTTCACATGAATATAAGACACTGAGCGCTAACATTCAACATTAACCACTCAGCAGTAAAAGAGTTACTCAAAATTATTAATAATTATTTTGATAAAGACGCGTTGCCACAAGATCCACGCACGTTAATGGAAACTCCTCAAACGGTCGAAATTATACCATTGGATGATGGCGAATATTGGCAAAATGCTCTGCGGTTTTGTTTGGAAAACTTATTCTCAAAAATATCTAAGCCTATAAATAAATCCTATAATATAATAGCCTATAATTAAATATAAACATAGATGGACTGCCAATATTGCCGAATTACCGAAACAAAAACCATTAGTGATCGGAATATATTATGGAAAATCTAAGCCATCGGATCTGCGCTTGTATTTGATTCCATTTGTCGAAGAATTAAAGACAATTTTGGCTGATGGGATATATGTAAATAATCAAAAAAAAATTAAAATTAAATAAAAATTGTAATAGGGCAAGTAAGGGAAATGTTGTGAATTCAAACAAAAAACCTGGACAAATTGATTTGTAAAAATTATTTTTTTCTGTTTGTAATATGTCTTCTTGTATAGAGCTTGAACTAATGAACTTGATTACAATGTTATTCATGTAAAATATTTTAGGATTACGCAAACTTCTGAAATAAGTCTTATATCAAGTGTTACTCAAGTTCATTACCTAAGAACTTTGTACTTGAATAAGCCTTGTATACCATCCTCATGTAAAACTTTATTCATATATTCTTGTATAAATCTTTATAACATATTCTTGAATAAAGACCAGTTCAAGCCGCATTCCAATCGCCCTTTTAGTGGCATTAGCCCTGAATAATACTTTATACTAAGAAAATTCATGTCGTATTTCTTGAATAATTAATTTCTTATAAAAAGCTTTAAAATTGTTACTTGGGTATCTACACCGAAAGAAAAAGCTTAGTAAAATCAAGCAAAAAGAATACATCGTTCGGCCTCTACCTATAAATATAGTCGAATTAATTGTATAAAAATTGTTATAGTTGTAATTTACGAACTAGAAAATTGTATGGCCACAGAATTTCTGTTGATTAACCATAAACAATGTTAGAATACCTACTCGGAATGATAAAATTATTACCTAATAAAAATTTCGTCTTAGCCCTCAACGGCTCTATTTTATTTGAACTTCGCATAATCGGACCAAAACGTGCTGGTCCCGATGCGATACGATTAATCGGAATCTTCACTGTATATGGTACGGTCAAGATTTTATCGTAATTTTACAAATTAATTCTTAACAATAATTGAAAAAAAATACAATTTTACAAATGCGAACCTGTGTCGCGTGCGTAAATTATTGCGAACGATCGTCTATTTCCTGTACACCACCGTAATTACACCTGACAAAACATCCGTCCCAAAAGAATTTACATTATAAAACTATACCAACGTTAAATTTTTTGCCAAAGAAACCGCAATCAATTTGAGACGACCATTGTTGCCGGACTTTCGTGATCACGAAACGCCAAAGGTGTTTAAGAGCCTATAATTTAGAAACACAAATAAAATGTACCTATAGTCTTCAAACATAATTAAATGACAAAAATTTCTAAGAGTTTTTCTTAAGCGCTTCATCAAAATGAGAGAGGTTACATAAGTGTTATTATATATAAATCTATAGAAATTTTGGAAGCACGCACGTGGGCTATATTTTTTATGCAGTTTTATATATTCTTGTTAAGTTTTTAACAAAATCCAACGTTTAGGTAAAAGTGCTAATTTTTTGTTTTTGAATCACGTGTTTCGTTTTCAATATCTTCGTTTCTGTCAGTGTTTGAAGACAATTATATACGTGTAGGTACATAATATATAACAGGTACCTATACTTATACAATTTGTATTTTCAGGTTAAACATTCGCCCTTCGGTTAGTACAGATTATCACCTATCACGGACATTTTACAATAAAATTCGACTTACATTGGTTTTCTGTATTTTTTATCGAAATACGTGCTTTATTTTCTTGTGATAAGAATCACGTAAGTACCTCTATCAAGTACCTATGTATAACAATAAGTGTAGTATATGTAAGTATTAAAAATTAATTTTATTTAGGGTACAAGCAAGAACGCCAGAGAGGGAAAAAAGCAAAAGATAACGCACATGTACATTTTTAAATAAAAATTAAGCGTTAGGTACCTACTTTGTTTTTATCAAAAATTTTTATCTTACCTTCCCCTCTAAATTAAATTTTTTCGACGCCTAATTAGTTCAATAGCTATACATATAGGAATCTTATTCACAAACGTGTTAAAATCGAGGGTGAAACGATTTGATACCTTTTTTGTTTTAAATTTCAAATCAATTTTACTTACAAAAAAGTAATCACATTTTCATTAAAAAATAAATAAATTACCACATGCTATAATTTAGCTGAAACTACTACAGCACTTACTTGTAAATTAGGTGTAGAGCAGCCTCTTTCATCACACCTGCAACATAAAAATACCTAGTTAATTTTTTAATCAAGTAGTAATAAATAAACTATTTTATACGGGCTGTTTCGAAATTCGCGCATACGCAAAGTAGGACGATATTACCTATACAATAAGAACTGAATAAAAAATTCCTTTACGATTTCTCGATAAGACTTTCCTGGTTGTAATGATTTAAAAAAAAACTCGAATACGTTTGAAAACGGCCTTTATTTATGTACGAATCAGATAATTAAAATCAATCGATACCCATAACATTTTTAAAAACAAAAGTTTTTACGAAAAAAATGTTATATTTGTTCAAAATATTCATCGTCTACTGCTAAACATGCTCCAAAAGCACGTTGTTGCGATGTTATATCCTGCATAGACTACTAAATTTATACATTTAAAATTCAAAATAAACACTATGGGTCACATTCAAGATGGCTCTATTTTACTTATTTTTACAAATTTTTAATGTCGCGATAACTATAAAAAAGTAGGTACCGATCTTTCAGTTTTTCAAAGGATTCAGTTTTTATTGTATAATATTATCTTACTTTCCAGTATGCGCGAATTTTGAAACACCCTCTATATGTTTACCTACTTACTTATCTACTACATTTTTTGTTACACAAATATCTCGATATGTATTTTTAATCATGGAAAATGTAAACAATTTAATGGTATTATGGAAATACCAATCAGTATCCGAGAAACGACATAAAAAAGCTGATAGGTATACAGCGGGATCCCATAAATTACAACACTCCGCTCGAACCGGTAAAAGTTAGCTTATCGTTAGTTTCGTAGCACCTATACCTACAGGGCGTCCAGGAAATGGTGGCAAATCTCTCGGGAGCGTGCAAAGTCCTCAAAGTCGATTTGATAAATTTCGATAAAATGAACTATATTCGAGAAAATCACACTTAAATACAGTGAAACCTCTATTAACAGACACCTCTTTACAACTACCAATATTTTCTACCCCACAACTGTCCGTTATTGGGAGGTTTCACTATAATAAGATACAAAGTATCCCAGATAATTATTTTCTCGCGGATAAAGAAAGTAAAACCGAAGAATTCGTGTCGAGATGATGTTTAGCGCGTAAAAGATTTTTGTTTTTGAAACTGCAACTACCGCAGACTTCAGACGAAATTTCATTAATAAGATAGTCAAAACAAAAATGATCGACATGTCCTAAGCTTTCGAATTAACTAACCGAGCTTCGTTGCATAAAGCCGAGAGCTATTTATTTACAATGGCCAACGTTCGGTAATATAATTAGACGTAGGTATATGAATTTACGAATGTGGTCGTCGAAAAAATAATTAAAATAATACCTGACGGGATGCTCTACATCTCTTATTCTTTATTTATGATTTTTTCGTATGTCGTTCATTTTATCAAAATTAAACAAGAGTACCTTTTTATTCTAAAATGTCTGGAAAATTCGAAAGTGGCCTTAATACTTTAAAAACTTAAACCTCCGAAAACTTTTGAGGTTAGAAAGGTTAGGGGTAGTGCATCCCTGGCTCCCCTAAAGTGATATCGAAAGACCTATTGCATAAATCAAAAATTATGGAATTCTACCAAAAACTAAAAATGTCATTTGAAAAATTTGATTTTTATTTTTTAATTTCGAGGCCGAATATCTGGCATTATTTTGACGTGGATTATAAGAGATTTGCCACCATTTCCTGGACATCCAGGATATACCATTTTGAACGAGATGTCAAACTTAAAAGAGCCAACTGTACACTTAGCAAATGAAAAAATTATCCAAAAATAATAGGTAGGTATCTACATTGGTGTCGACAGCAAAATTAAAAAAGTATCTTTAAATAATTATGTAGGTATCTATACATACGCAACCTACAGTATATCAATACACGTATCTAGGTAATGCCTAAATAAGAAAGCCTTTAAGTACTTACATAAATGTAAGTATATTATAAGCAGTTATTCCCACTAAAATTTCTGATAAAGGTGCCCCGAATTTCCTAATACATAATTAGAAATCTATTAATTTTAATACCCTGCCAACATGTTATCGTCGTGGAAACGTATGAAAATCTCGATTGTGATTGATGTTACTTAGTTTTTTTAACAAGTCTTTAGAAAATAACAGATTTGTTACAAAACAGATCCCGTATCCGCTTAATGATTTATTTTGAACATTCTCAACAACAACATCTATTTAGTTTAGACGTAATTCCATCGAGACAATTCTATTAGACGACGGTGCGAAGTGTGCCACGCGTTATCTATAGTGTCGTTCGTCTGTTTCTTACGTGCGGCTTTTAACTGTGCCACAAATTTCACAAGTACGAAACTAAGCGATATGAAGTTTGTGACCGGTTAAAACTTGCACACGTAAAAACCATATTTATTTACACATTTATTCACGCACGTACTTATATGTAATTTAATCGCTAAAAGTCGAAAATCAAAAGAACTATCAGTTTCGCACGAAAGCATAATAAATAATTAAACTGGGGCGGCAATAATTCAAACTCATCGCGCTGGAAATATCGGTAGTAAAGGGATATCGGATCACACCGCATATACCAATAGACCCGATGAATATTTTCGCACTGCCCGGCTATTTAGCGATCAATGGGCAGAAAATTTATTCAGTCATCAAACGCTTTGTCGTACTATGGGAAACACTGGCGACATTGATGTGATTGTGCATCGAACCGGTAGAAATTTGTGAATGCGGAGGGTGGCGGATTGTCAACTAAAACTAGCGCGGAATATTTAATTGGTATTTTGTCGTGGAGCGACACGTGTCTAATTGAAACGTCCTTTTAACGATTTGGATTGTTTATAGTCATCGTTAGAGTTCAATTTTAGAAAAAGGATTTTTTAAATCCTCATTGCAAACAATCCGAGCTCAATAAGCGACGTGCGATGCATAAAAGGTTCTAAAATAGTTTGGAGTCGCGTTTGATTTTTTACATCGCCGACTCGAACGGCGATTTAAAATTCAACCATAACTACATATAACAAACGTTTTACAGGGCCGGCCGTATCGTTTTTATAAATATTCAACAGCGTCTAAATAAATGACCTATTAGATATCTTAACCCAAGACTAACATAAGTGGATCCCGCATTGTAAAGAGCACTTTGTCACACGATGGGATTAGACTCTTGATCGTGATGCGATGTTGAGGTTCGCGTGCCAGAGCCGCACCTGCGACCTACCAGACACGAACCAATCCCCGGTTGAGGGAGGAGCGCCGCATACATTATACTCTTGTATTAAATTTATAAGCTCTATCAGCACGACCATTTTATACCAGACTTTTAAAATTTCAATCGCGATATTCGAGAACGTTATTTCCCATTCTTACGTGCAGATTATTTCCACTAGGTACGTCATTTTCCCATTATTTTCCGTTATTAAATGGAGCTTAAATATTTCCGTAGGTAGGTACTGAATTGGTATAATAGGTAGATCAATTAATTTTGTCAAAAAATAAAGTTTAACGCCAAGTACATATTACCTGTTATTATATATATATAAGTATATACTTAATAAAGAACGATACCAGAAACATATTTAAGATTAATTCAAAATAGACTTGCCATACCTAATGAGAAACATCATAATTGTTTCCATAGTTATAGTTGTTTCATCTACAATCGACTTATGATTAATTATAATTGGTAATACAAAGCATGTACCTATACAAATAATACAGAGATTGTTCACATATCTGACCTAAACCCAATTGTTTTTGCGTAGAACGACGTCGATTGTTTGCATTTATCAGGTTCTCAAATTAAGCATCCTTCGAATTAACGAAATTATGTATCTATAGATACATTCAACATCAGAATCAAATATGTGCACTTGTTTTTTATTAAATGCAGGAGATATGTTGCTGTAAAAAACTCGCAAACTTGCAAAACTCGTGACATCGACTGAAGCAGTGGTGTTAGGCACGCAGTCCATGGTCGCAAGACCCTGGAACGTGGGCCGCAGGTAGAAGCTCGATTTTATAAATTCAACCAACAAGGAAGATTGGGCAGGTGAAAATCTCAGAAAAATTTGAAACTTTGAAAGATTGTAGTACTAGTCAACACTAATCAAGAGCCGTATTCCGTTCGTGCTCTTACGCAGTTTAAAAGGGCGATCCACCCTTGAAAAATGGAACTTTTTTCAATTTTGCTTATTATCTGTGGAACAACAAGAGCTATCGCCAACAAACTATATATTTTTGTAAATGGCTACTCGAGACAATTTGTACAAAAATTAAAGGTGAAAATTTTAAGGGATGATACTGTGCGTCCGATGCGGACTAGTGGACGCTTAGCTTAACACTGATGCCGCTGCGACTGACACTTGTCTGTAATAGACTATAAGAAAAAATTAGAAACTTCTAAATTTTTCTTTGTATTTTCTACCTTTTTCTCGTCATCGCTTTTGTAGCGTAGATTTTTCCGTTGACTCCGAACTTGTATTATTACACATACCTACGTGAGGTAAAAGTTCGTTCGCGAAATTGAACCGTTGACTGTTTGAGGGGAGCCCTAACCTAAGACCCTAATCGATTTCCTATTCAACAGCCTAACCAAACGCGATTTTCAGAGAATTTGTGTTAGAATTTAAATAACTTACTTACTTATAAATTTTATAAATAGATGGAGAGTTAGTCGACAAAGAAATATCCTGCCTTTCCTCGTCGTATTAATCCTCTTTGTTTGTAATACTTTTAGAGTACACAACACAACACGCAACACTCGCGCACTCACACGCAAAAAGGTCTTATTAACCGAACGAGCATTCCTCGCACACACAAACAATACGACGCCTTAATTTAAAATTCAAACTACTGAAACAAGCACTACCGCGTTGTACCACTAACGCGAATGATCTGAAGCGGTTTTGCCAGAATTCTATATATAAATGCACTGGATACTAGGAAATTCCACATTTATTTTAAAAACCTTCAGTTGTTTGTTTGCACTCCGATAAGCTATGAAAGTAGGCGGTGCACATGTTTTATTACTTGCTTTTTTTGTATTTTATCGGCCACATAAAAATGCGATTAAACTTTTATCTGGTTTATGGTTTGTAATAGGGAAATTTTCAATACTTAAGAGCACACGAATAGTTTTTTAAATTAAAAATAGAGTAAATTTATAATTCTGCGGTATAAAGACAGTAGATACTGATTATTCAAATAATGTTACTGCATAAAAAATAAATAATTTTAGAATAATTTTTTTTAAAGTACATATTTTAAAAATTTTCGATCATTATCTACATATTTTTTTTATCAAACTCCACTACGAATAACCCAAGCTCAAATCGCATAAAAACCTACCTCACAACACTACTAAAATTTTCTTAGTGTGTTTAAAAATTAATATGGTGGGAAATATCCAACCGGTGGCAAACAATTGAATTTTTGTTTTAATCATATTTGATAAACTTGCTACTTGATAAAATTTATTATGGACTTTAGAGTAATTAGAGTATTTAGAGTATTTTTCAAGCTGTTCGTGAATACGTAAATCTATATATTTACATGGGTAGATATAGCTTATCCAAACCCATATGCAATCCACGTCATCAATAAAAGATTACTAGATGATGACGTTTCACACAGTGCCGTCATCTCGTACCTCGTACCTGTCACCTCGTTGACAGTCCTAATAAATTGTAGTCTTTCTTTATACCATCTAATATGTGCGCAAGTAAATCATCTATAGAATATGTCACTTTCCAAACTTTAAATCGAATTACAAATAAACGATCTAGTAACTTTTCTTTTGATGACGTGAACATCATATAGGTTTGGGTAAGCTATAGATACTTAATACAAATTTCGATCGTTTTCAAATAAAACAGAATTAAAAAAAATATTTGAGTATCTGTGAGTATACATATAGTCGAGTCTTTATAAGTGTTATCTATACAAATTAATAGTTTTTGTTCTGTTTTTCAAACGATGAACTTAATTTGATGTAACGATGACGTTTTTGATTTGATTACGAGTAAAAATAATAGCGGGTCGCGTTAACGTTTTCGCAACATAATATCCAGATGCGTAGTTATCACCCCTACACACTCACCCCCAAATCGCTTTTACTAATTTCACCTCTTCTCAGCAACGACACACCCGATGTCATATATGTCGACATACTCTTTGTTACAAATTGCAGGGTTAAGACTTGTAATTTTAAACTCTGCTGGGTTCGGCACCCGGATGTTGCAAAAAGGGTTCTTTTATACCAACCGGAAATGTTAGCAAATTGAATTAATACTTAGCAATTATACCGACTATTCTTCGTCTTAAGAAGCATTTAGGACGCGGCAGGGGGGCACTCGATGACCGCGTGCCTGTACTATTACCGCACTGGGAGATCGCGTGGCCGACGGTTATGCCCAGGCAGCTGCCGATTTATTACTTTTTTCCTAATCGTACAATGTAATAATATAGGCGATGGGACAGGAAGTCCCTTAGATCGTTGCAGCTTCACTTGAATATTAATAAACTTTTGTCTTCTTTAACGTTCTCGTAAAAATCATTAAAAAAAAATGAAAATCATAAAAATCAATTTTAATTAATTATCCAGACGTTATTCAAGATAAGTTCTAATGTACGTCATCGATAAAAAGTTACCAAATTGTATACTTATCTTGTAATTCAGATATATGTTTGAAAAGCATTATATTCTATCGAACAAGTAATCTATCGCTATAAAACAAGACTACAAGTTATTAAAACTGTAAAAATACGAGGTTCTATTGATGACGTGTATCGGAAGCTATCTCGAATAACGTATACTTATAAAGAATTAATATAGACTATTAGTACCCAATTTGATATTTTACTGGCCCAATAAAAATAAGCGTTTAATAAAGTATTCGATAAAACGATTATTCGTTATAACCGAGGTTTAAGTCTTAAATTAGACCAAATTTTTCCTGAACGTTCATTACTTCACCATCGGTCACGGAACTATATAATTTAAATTAATATTAGATTAATCTTTATAGAAAATTGAAGTTCAGATAATAGAAGCTGTAGGTATTGGTGGGTAAAAAATGCGCGCGTCAGTTATTTTATGCTGTTTAATTTAATTCGGTTAAATTAAGCTTATACCTCTACGCTTCCCATGTAGAGGGTATTACTTATATTTAATTAACGAACGTCTTTGGGAGAGTGTAATTAGTAAAATGAATTAGGTACCTATATATTAAGTTAACACTTAATTAAGTTGGTGGTTTTCTTAAAGTAAATTCTTATTAGCGTTTGCGTTAGTATTTAATTCAATTTTATTTAATTCTTATTTATGACTATTTTATACAGGACGTAATTAAAATAAGTCTAAACTTTTTAATGGGGGATAGTTGTAATGATTTAAAACATATTTTCCTTACGTCGACATATCGATGGCGTTTTGGCAGAGCGACTTAACCCGCACTTTTTGCGAAAATGAGTTATTTTGACTATCTTATGCATCTAAAGCAAAGACATCATCTGTTCAAATCTGATAACAATATTCCGACTTTTTACAAGGGAAAAGCGATTTGTATTTCCGTTAAACGTATCTGTTTATAGCTACGCGACAACAGAAAATGTGCTCTCTTGTAAAATTTATCTTTTGTTGGTTCAATTACTCTGCAAAAACTGCGTCGATATGGTCGTTTATTGATAGTTTCCGAGAAAATTGCATTTCAAATTTTAAGTACGGCCCTGCCCTTACGCAATTTAAGTTAAATTTATAATGCTAAAGAAGCAGGTAAAGTGCACAAAAATGACTCATTTTCAAGGTAAAACGAACATCGATATAGTTTATGAGTAGTAAGCAAAATGGGACAGAAATCCGATATTAACTGTTATGATTAGTGTATCGACAACATAACATAAGCAGGTTTAATTTATTTTATTGTAGCGTAGAGGTTAGTGCAAATTTAAGTTTAATTTTTTTTTGCAAAGGACCAACCGATAATTATTATTCTGTTATTGCTCACAGAAACGTAAAGTTTTATCATATCGTTTTTTGTGCGTTCGATTTTGTGTACCGGTAATGAACGTGTTCGCGATGTTTTCCAATGCAGAATAATTAGATTCTTTAACAACAAAACAGGCCCGTATTTACTCCTATTATTTCATACAAATAAATTGCAAAAAAGCAAAATTTTTAAAATTCGATAAACATATAAGACGTTTACCATTTTGTTTAACGTTCATGTCATACACTCCCCTTTCGCCCCTTAAGAGTTTTCGAGTTATTTTAATTATGACAATTGTTCCGCAAAATCGTAACAAATTTTATTTTTAGTTATCCGTTAATGATTATTAGATTGCTATAACGTGTGTATATTTGGTTGTTAAGTAATCGCTATAAATTCATAATAAATACCTAACATCCGAAATGTTCGTAAAACTAAAAAAGAAACGCAAGCAACAACTTAAAAAGAACCGAAAAAAGTACCTTAAATAATATCATTATAAAATTAGTGAGCGCAGTGAGGTTTCTTCTGTTCAGAGAAGCCAGTTTTCTTCCCCTTTAACAATCATCAGTCTAATTTGGCGCCGAATGTTTCAAAATTTGTAAAAACAAACTGTGGATGGTAATGTTACAATTCCCACCGCATTTGCTCATCAATAAGAAAACTAAGTGCGTGGATTTGTATGAACAACTTTATCAGATTGCTCTCGTTTTTTTATTCGTAGATAATCCACGGCTATATCAAATTAATCTATGATTTGCTACAAATACTTCCGAAAAGGGTACCTGTCACGTTCGTTAAACCCTCAAATCACCCTCTCGTTAAACGAAGATGTGCTCTTTATGTTATCGTAACATAAATAGTAAACGGACGAAATTAAAAGCGATCGTCGGCAAAACAATGATTTTAAAAAAGCTTTCGATTTTTTCAATCCAAAAAATAATTATAATTGGCAAACGATCGCATCCTACCTATAGGGTATAATTTACCTATTTAACTCCTTCCACCGCAGAAAAATTCTTCGACGTCGACATATTTTCAACTTTTCCCAGACTCGGCGCAAACTATTTAAATTCGAACGCAATTAAATCTCGCTGTTTATACGTATGAAATAGCGACCGATAATAAAGTTGGAAAATAAATACATAACAGCGCGGAAAATAACAGCCTACAACGTAACAATTTAAACAGTTCCTAAGTTTTTCTAAATGCGAACGCATTCAGGCGACGTCAAAGCAAATAACGTCTAATTACGTACGATCGTTAGGACCTTTAAATAAAATAAAAGTTTGGTAAGTGAACGATATCGTGAGGACTTCCTCGTTAACTTCACATATCCAGTAGGTCGGACTCGACGCGGCCATCAAAATGTCATTTGTGCCTCGGCCGTGATTATAATACGTAGACGCGATAATAGAAAAATCATACTTGTCGACTTACGAAATTATATTCTTGTGGGAATTCGCTTTAATATATTATAATAACCATATAATGGAGTGCTTTGGTTCTGTAAAAGTTTGCAGATTCCGTTCGCTTTTGTTTCGCGAAGGATGCCATAAAATTAAAAGAAAAGGCAATTAAGACTAGAAACTAAAACAAAAGTGCCGCATTATGAGTTAGTGGCGCCACAAGAACTAAATGACGCCGACAGAACATTAAAAATTTAACAAATTACTATATCCAGGTTAAAGCCAGGTAGAAACCATTCATATATATATACGATATATTGTGTAAAATCTCTGCCTTATAATGTATTTTTCCTGAATTGCTTGATAATTTAATTAAAAAAAAAAAACTGTTCGACTGTTTCGGGGCAAATTTTTGCCAGGTATTTATGAATGGATATATAGACGAATATAATGGGAGGCAGTTTATTTGAACATTAAAGTTTTTTGTAGTAGGTAGGTAACGTTTTTCGTCGCGTTTTCGAACAGACAAAATTCACCGTGTAATAATAAATTTGAAGGTAACGAGGTTGCCGCCACAACCCCTATAGGTGTATCGATGTTTACGCCGGAGGCTATAGGTCGAAAGTTAATTTTTTAAGACAAATTACGATCGATGGAAAATGTTTAAAAAAGCAAATTTGTAGGTAATGTGACACCAAAATAAAGCGTTTTTAAGTAATTTTATTTTTAGTTGCCGGGTTATTTAATAATATTTATATACGAAATACGTCCAAAATTTGATGGTAAACGTCGTTTTTAATTAAGTTTATCTATAGTATTATAATTTCGGTATAAGCAATTAAGGGTCGTTCGTCGGTACGTTTGCACCTATACCTACGTCAGCTTACCGACGTGCAATTTGATGTAGCTTACGTGTACCAACCTAGAGATCTCGACTGAATTAATTAACGACTCCGTAATAATACCAGCCAACAAACGATAATGAACGCAAAAAACCATTCTGTCCGATCCCGTAATTGCCTAACAGGTGTCGAATAAAAACAGAACGTAAACTAACAAGTAAATTAAAGTAGGTACCTACCTACGGAATCACTAATTGTATCACATTTCGTATTCCCTCCCCCATCATACATGATTTGTCTTGCTAAATAATTTGGTGGGAATCGGAGCAGGCAGTGTGTTATTTGAATAACGTCATGCATGTCTCCATTACGTGTGTAATAAGCAGTTTGACAAAATTATTTTTAAATTTTACGAGAACGGAATTTCCACTGCAAACAGTTAGGTTATGAAACAACGGAGGTTCAAAATTAAAATACTTATACATAATGCATATGCCTAATCTATGTATACTAAAAATTATGAACCGGAGATACTTAAATGCACTATCGGCACTGAAAGAAAAAGCTTGGTTTGGCGTCTACCACCTATACGAATTTAGTCGAATTAGGCCCGGCTTCACAAACATGATTTATACTGCAAAATAAGCCATTCCCGGAATAACTGCTGTGGAAACCATTGTCTCGACAAACATTTCCATAGCAGTTATTCCATCGGGAATAGCTTATTCTGCAGTATAAATCATGTTTGTACAACCGGGCCTTAACTGTATAAAAATTGTTACAGTTGTGATTTACAATGTAGACAATTAAACGAATTAGAAATTTGTACAGCTACAGAATTTCTGTTGATTAACGATGTATAAAAAATGTTGGAATGCAGTAAGACCCCGCTTAGCGCTGTTTAGGTTTAACGCGGTTTTATCGGAATAGTGGTATTCCCTGAAAATTGCACGCAGCGTTGGGTTTCCCCGAAATCCAAATTGTAACGCGATCATCCCTAACCCCACTCTCTCTCTCCTAGCAGAGTGGTGTGCCGATAGCCGCCGATAAGAGTGCATATAACCTATTTTTATTATTTCAAACATTTGTTGCCGTTATTGTAAGTATTAATTTATGTAATATAATGAATGATATAGTGATAAATATTATAATTTTTATTTTTTATTTTGGGTGATAATAAAAAACTCGAAAATAAAGCGACAAGAAAAAGCATTTCGCTGGAAACTAAAATGCAAGTGCTTAGAAGATTAGATACTGGTGAACGTCAATCTCAAATTGGTGTTGCATTGAACTTGTCAACTTCAACAACAAGGACAATTCTTAAGAATAAAGAAAAAATAGTGTCATCAGCAACTACAACTACAACAACTTCTGTAATTAGAATTACCCGTTCTAGAAATAATACGATAGAGGTCACAGATTTTGATAGGAGTTCAAAGGCAAGACGGGGTGTCGTGGATGCCTTGTCCACTTATCGACAATTTCTCGCGGGGCGTAAAAGAAAAACGCAAATTACATTAGATACCTTCTTGATAAAAAGGCAGAAAATTGGAAATGTAGAAAAATCTAAATGATCTCAAACATAAATGGTGACTTAAAATTTTATTTATTTTTATATTGTATATCCATTTGTTACACTCAAAAAAGTATTGTACATAATATCAATGAACACCAGTTATTGACTTTTTGATCATTGATACAATGAAAAGTTCATTAATACTACTAATAGATGTTCATTTTTTAATTTACATGTTCGTAGTCCCAATGTTATTATGTTAATTTAATGGATATCTTGATTGCTTCGACGACTCTTTTTCATCAATCCAATCATTACTTGATTGTATCTACGAATTTCTTCATTAACGTCATAACTTAAAGTTTATGAATTTAAAACATCATATTAATGTAAGGTCGTTTTGAAATAATAACTACATTTATTGTACATATGACTAAATTCGCTAATATACGCTATAAATACAGTTGATTATGTATTTTTTTTTAATTCTACATATAGAATAATCTAGGAATATTAACGGCTTCGCAGAAACAGGATAAATTCAAGACAGTGCAGTTTGAAAACTCAAACTAAATAATTGCAAAAAAAATTATCACGTCTTTTATATTAATATTTATGTTAGAACTGTTATAGAAAAATATTTCTAAAAACGGTTTGTGTTTGTTATTACATATCAAATTCCAGAGAAACGTGTATAAATCGATTTTTTTCACCGGAAAAATCGATTTGTATTTCTACAATCGACAACATTGAACAATAAAAAAAACTAATAATCAAATTTTCTATTTAGGTATATTTGAACGATAATTAATTGAAACATTACAAAAAATAAATTTGCTATAGAAACAATATACATAATAATTGTCCTATTTACAATGTGAAATAGTAACTGTACTCTTTTAATATGCAAGAATATTCCTTTATTTAATGAACACATTCATCCATACAATAAACAAACTTTGGATTTCGGTGGGAATAATTTATTGAATTTATGTAAGAATATTGATAAAACTAATAAACACAGCTATTATAACTATCAATCAAATTCACATCATCTATGTATTAATTTCTTAAAACAAAGAAAGCTTGTTCATTGGAGCAGTCAAATTATTCATTAACGTAATGAACTGCATTCGATGTAGCAATGTATAAGGTCATTACACTAATAAACGTTCATTGGGTAATGATTTCGAACATCAAGTAATCTTTGGACATACGTTGTAATGATGAAATCGCACTTTGGACGAAAATTAATGAACGCCAGTTCATAATATAATGATTTTTTTATTGTATTTACGTACTTTGTGGTTTAGTGTAGGTTTCTATATTTGTAAGAAATAAATTTTTGTTGTTGTATTGTTATAAAAAACATATTTAATGAACTTAAGTGACAAAATACCTGAACATTTTTTTTAATTTTCTACTCGTTTTCCCCTGACCCCATTATTTACATGATGAGATAACCTCGTTTAACACTGTTTCGTATAACACTCTACTTTGATCTACCTCGTTAAGCAGGGTATTACTGTATATCTACTTTGAATGAATACTTAACAATTTTAGCATTCACATTAATTTAGTAATAATTTTCGTAATACGATAAACCGATCAATTTTAATATTTGGACGCAAAAAATAATTTGCAACCCATTTACTTATTTCGGGAGTATTAATTATTGCGCATAAGCAACTAAAAGAGGCATAAACATTTTAAAAATAATTAAACCTATAAAAATATGAAAAATTACACTTATTACTTATACCTAACGTCGAAAATTAAAAATTACTATTATCAACGTCACGTAAATACATGTTATTACACGGTTCCAAAATATATTTGATACTCATCTAATCCCAACATCTTTTGACGCACGCGATAACTTAATACATATATATGTGAATGAATACGATCGCTCGTTAGTTATCGCGTAATTTCCGTATTGGGGTATTAGGCGCCCCGCTTATAGTTTTATCCTATTCGTTTTTGGAAATTTGAGCAATCGAAAAACCGCGGATGTTTACCTATAAACAGCGGAGCCCGTGCGATCAGCGAGAACCATTATAAAAATGTTGTCAATGATTAGAAACACGGCCCGAGGTTACAATTCGAGAAACGTCTGCAGTTTCATTACTATAATCAACCCCGCTTTCAGCAGCTTTCAGATTGCCCAAGATGGCGAATTCCACCATCATCATCTCATATGGAAATTGCGAAACCACTATAATACAGATAAACGTTCCGAACGAATTCATAAATCCATAAATGATAGCGCTATAACCCTATATTGGATGTATTTAAGTTCGATAGAAAATTGCGGACGAACTGTTGGTTTTAATTTAAATCGATTAGTCGCATCTGCGAAAAAATAGAGATTATGCCTCGATATTCTGTTTCTTTGTCGTTGGGTTTTTCTCTTATTTCGAAGGCGTATAATTAACGTATCATGTTTAAAAGCCATTTCGACGTATTCGTGTTTAATTCCTTTGAGTTGTTACAGTAAATGATGGGGAGAAAAACGATATGACCAATCGGCTGGTTGCTAAAATTTTTATCCGTAATACATGCCTTTAGAATTTATTATTATAGTCGGAATGATATTCCGAAATGTTTAAGTACTTACCTAAAATACGATTGAAAAAAGAACGTTATTTTAAAAATAAATTTACGTCCATGATAAACATTTTAAGACTTGCCCGTAAAATAATCGCAGCTTGTGATGAATTGAAAAAACCCCAACGGTCAAAGGGCCGAAACAATATTTTGTTATCTTTGTTTTCGACAAAACAATTTCTGATAGTTACGACGTTCATTATAAAGAACAAATCGGCACCGAACGCAACGCCGAACAACTCTGCTCGCATTCTTTTGTTCAAACAAAACCAAACGTGTTCAATTGTTTTTTTTTACGTTCTTCCGTTAAAAAATCGAAAACTCGAAATAGCAATGACGTTTTCAAAATTGTGATTCGAAACACGCTTTCGCGCGTATAAATTGAAATTCAGCGCCCCACGAGTAAACAGTTTTTCACGTTTTTTCTCGAAACTAATAGTACTTTATGTGGGACAAGACTGAGTTTGCACGAACGCTTTGCAATTATTAATCTTATGCACTAAAAGCGATTTTAGTATTAAATAAACTCAGTGTGTAATCTATGTCTTCACAGTATCCTTATTAGGATATATATATTATAGGAGAATCTTCATTGGAAGCCTCTCCTGCGTGTCAATTATTGTATACATATCTGTAATTAACTGTCCCACCAATTACTTATTGTCCTACGGACAGATTGTAAATATCATGGTGTTAAAAACAAAATAATAAAATAACGATTTCGTATTTAGGGCCGATTTTATAAACGTTAGATAAGCTGTTCTCGGAACAATTTCCATGAAAACCATTGTCTCGAGAAACGTTTCCATAGCTTATCTGACTTTTATTTGATAATTGTAAAATCGACCCTAATGCCCCATTTACATTAGTCAAGTTACTTGAATTCAAGTAACTTGAAATACGTAAAATCCCCGTACTGATTAGGCAAGTTACTGGCTTCAAGTCGCTTGAATTCAAGTAATCTCTGTACTTGACTAACGTAAACCTACTATTCACTTGACTTGAAAGATTCTTTCAAGTTACGTGCAAGTTAAAAGTAAAGTAGAACCTCGATCAACTTTTGCCTTTTTACTTGAATAAACAATTTGACAATTTGTTGACAACCATATGTTTTTCATAAAGAGCGCGTTCGTAAAATTGGCGCCATGTTCAAATGGTGAAAACGTGAAGGGTAGCTCTATTGTGATCATCCTCGAAACGTCACACAGTGATCGGAAAGCGATATTTAGGAGCACACAATTTTCAAAAGGCGTATACTTGTTTTAAATGATATATTAAACATTACTAAATATCAAAAACATTTTATACATCAATAAACATGTACAATGTGTCCACGAATAACTGATTAGATACATATAATCGAGCAAAACTTTTCGAATTTAATTTTGATATTTTGGATTTGGCTCTGTTTGTCCTTAAACAGTGTTAAAATGAAAATGAGTTTAATCATACATAAACAGGGCGTTTTGAGGGCAAAGTTTTGAAATAAAATAAGAGAAAACTGGCTTTATTTGACAAGATACGAAAAAGTTTATTAAAAATAAGTTGTTTTGAATTAAGAGATAAGTTCAAACTCAAATTATAAGTATAGTAGTATATATAATAGTATATATATAATATACCGTGTGTCCCAGGATGGAGTTGACAAGAGGAAAAAAATCTTTATTATTGATTTTACGACAAAAAGTCATTCTTTATAAAAAGTTCTGCTTGTTGAGTAGATAAATTAATCATCGGAAAATCTAAGATTAAATGTACAGAATGTCCCCAAATTAAGATAAAATGAAAATGCTTCAACAGAAAAGTATCATTTATTGCATGTTTTATAGTTTAAGTACAAAATTTCAATTAATTAAAGTCAACAAAAATTACTCTACAAGGCCACCTACAACTTCCACACATACATTCGCCCTTTTAATAAATTCACCATAGACTTTGCGTATGGTTTGTGGTCTCATTCACCGCATCCTGTATTCGTGCTTTTAGTATTTCCTGATCATGCGGCAGGTCATTTTCGTAAACTTTTTGCTTTAAAGTACCCCACAAAAAAAAATCAAGAGGTGTCAGGTCAGGTGATCTAGCAGGAAAATTTATTGGTCTAAATCTTCCCATCCATCTTTCTCCGAACTGATCTAATTGTAGGTTGTTAAAGAACTTTTTCTGTTAACAATAAACTCTAAAATGCAATAAATGATACTTTTCTGTTGAAGCATTTTCATTTTATCTTAATTTGTGGACATTCTATACATTTAATCTTAGATTTTCCGATGGTTAATTTATCTATTCAACAAGCAGAACTTTTTATAAAGAATGACTTTTTGTCGTAAAATCAATAATAAAGATTTTTTTCCTCTTGTCAACTCCATCCTGGGACACACGGTATAGTATAAAATTCAATGTTTCGAAATTATAAAAAATAAAGTTAGGTACGTGATTTTTCTTTGTTTTCCATACAGAACAAGATAAATATCCTTTTCTTTTTTTTGAAGATTTTGAAATGCATCTCTATCTTGTACAGCCAATTTTTTTAACAGGGTCCGAGATGCACCCAACCAATTCCTTCTGTTAATCCACTTTTTTAACCACGTAGACCGTTTCCGATTCCTGTATTTCAAAATTTTTAATATGTTCACAAGTTCACTACTTATTACAGAAATTCCAGCACGTACTAACTCTTTTGATGCCATTTTAACGACTACTGACCTATTTTAATTAACTTGTAAAACGTATCGAATTTTATTGTCTTTCAAGTAGACAAAAAGTTAAAAATGTTTATATTTTACTTGAAACTTGAACGTACCTTGAAAGAATCGTTCAAGTCAAGTAAATAATCAGTTTACATTAGTCAAGTTACTTGAATTCAAGTTACTTGACTAATGTGAATGCGGCATTACTGGCTTAATAATTGTTAATTGGACCAAGGAAATTTGGTTGTCATGACAACAATCTCGACGACGACGACAACAACTTAATTAACCATTGTTATCCACGTCTGTTATACTACATTATTTGAAATCGGAAACATTCCGTTTGGCGCGCTCAAGTATCCGCATTGTTTAAACAATTTATTACAAAAATACGGGGTGTCCAGGAAAAGATCTCTCGAAAACGTATCTCTCCGCATCTTTTTTTCTTTACGTCTTATTTCCTCGAGTATAGTTTATTTTACCGAAATTAAACAAAAGCACCTTTTTCATACTAAAATGTTTTTAAAGCTCCGAAAACTGTTGAAGTGTTGTTGCTCTGAAAGGGGATATCAAAAAAAAAACTCATTATACCATTTTAAAGATATTTATTTATTACGTATGTGTATATCAAAAATTATTAAATTTCAACGAAAAATAAAGTTTTATGTTTCAACTTTGGGCGGTGAATATCTCGACAGGGAAGCGTCGTGTCCAGGAAATGGTAGAAAATCTCTCGGGAGCATACGAACCACGTCAAAATAATGCAACAAGTTCCCATATTTTTTTGAGATACTGGAACGACGTTTGTGTTGCATAAATACTGTGAATGTTTACATTTTTCAGATACGTTTTTCCTTAGGGGGGCGATTGTGCCCCCACTTCGCCTAAACAATAATTGTTTAAACAATACAAATATTTGTGTGCGCCAACCGGAATGTTTCTGATTTCGAATAAACGAACATTAAAAAAAAAGTTTCATCCAAATCGGTTATGTTCTTGTGGGGTTCTGAAGTTTTGATGATTTTGCGACTTTATTTACTCGACTAAAGATAATTTCGGTTAAGCTGGGTTTCGGATAATTTATTTTTTGCAATCGGCTCAATTTACAATACAATTTTTGTATCAATAAACGTTATCGTCATTCATTTAAATTTTAACAAAAATTAAGATGTTTTTCTGTTTAGATAGATAAAATACCAGAACTGCGTAAACACCGTTTTCCGTTCGCACTGCTCCACATTTTGTTTACAATCGTATTTTAACTATTATTAACGCGTAAAAACCATTACCGCGATAACCATATTACATTTTATACGTCTTCTGCAACAAAACAAAAACTACAAAGTATTAGGGGGACCGGAAAGTAATGTCGTTTCTGCGCACATCAATATTTGTTTACCATTTATCAACTCAATGTGTACTTCAAAGTCGCACCAAAGATATTTCAAGATTAATGTGATTTGTTTACTTATAAATAATTAAATCTTCAATTTTTTTTACAATTTTGGGTGAAATGGCCAGCCAAATACTTATGCTTTTTAAGTTTCACAAGGATAGTAACGTAACAGTTGCTACCAAAAACATTTAACGATGTTTATGCAAGTGCATTAGATGTTTGTAAATGTCAAAGGTGGTTTTCTAAGTTCAGATCCAGTAAAAAATTTGAAAATTTGGATGATATCCAAAATGGCCATCTCCAGATATTTTGCTCGAAAACGAATTGATTTTTATCGATCCGGCATTGAAAATTTGCATACTAGATGGCAAAAGATTGTTGATAACGAGGGTCAATCGATTAAAAATAAAAACTTGTTTGAATTTAATGTAAAAAAAACGACATTATTTTCCAGTCCCCCTCAATAAAACCGTTTTAAAATAAAATATGTTAATCAAATAATTTATGTATAGGGCAAGGTTTTCTTAAGCGCCTATCAAGTTAATGTAATTTCTAATAAAATAAAAACGGTCCGAGTTTGTTTGAAAAAAATCTTTCTCAATTTAGCGCTGAAAATACACCAATAAATTTGAAACGTACTATATACATCAATACGAGTACAACCTTCTCGGAACTAGTCAAGTTCACAGCCTTCGTCAAGTGCAACGTGAACTTATCGACCGAACGTCCTGGTTTTCACCACGTTAATTTTTAAGTTTCGATTAGCATTCGTAAGGATAACATTAACAAAAGTAAGTGGTCGGTGAGTATTTTAATTGTTTTATATTTCGTACTAATTTTGACCGTGTAAAAATTGGCGAAACGACCCGAAAAATACTCCTGTATGCGTTTTGAGGTTATATGTGGCTTTGATTTAATTCAAGTTAAATATAAGCGATAACCATTTAAATGAACACATTTTATACCGAGACGTGCGTTTTCCATTCATAGATAGATGCATTTGTGGCCGTAGACGTGGGTAATTTAAATTTTTAGGCGACTTCTCCCCATGACCGGTTAGTCGAGATCAGAACCTGCCCCATAATCAATAGACGGCTATGCTGGAGGTAAATTTCAAATTCGGGGATATTCGATTGTTAAAATCGTAGTCCTCTACTTAATTATTACGTGCAATACGAAGCACAAAATTGATTTTAAGAAAAAATCGCACGTAGTTGTTCAATTTTACCGCAAAAAAAAAACTATCGAAGACTTGTAAAATTACAGCGTGCATTTTGGAACCCGAGGCAGTGCTATTGATAATTACATTAATACCAATTCTGGAAATGACGGTAAATTCAAAATTGTAGCTTGGCCTTTCGTCGCTCGTGCGTTTAACTTATCATTAAATCGCGATTTTAAAATATCGGCCGTTTTTCTTAAAAACGGCACGTTACAATTTCGATATCAGATTGAAAGTTGTTATTTTGTGGAAATTAAGTTGCAGTTTGTAATTTCCGTTATTATTCTGGGATAACGGGGCGTTTTGCATACGATTTCACTAACGATTGGTCGTCTCCGTACTGAAATGACGTCCTGTACGCGTTCCCAGCGATCTCCCTCTTTTTGACCGATCACTTAAGACGCGATTTTCTTTTGTTTTTCAGAATAATGCCACCCAAGAAAGTGCAAGAGCCCGAACGGAAACCCATGATCGGACGGGTCGGGACGAATTTGAAGGTGGGCATCGTCGGGGTGCCGAACGTCGGGAAGTCGACGTTCTTCAACGTTTTGACGAAGAGCGCGGCGGCCGCCGAGAATTTTCCCTTTTGCACCATAGATCCGAATGAAAATAAGTATTGTTTTACTTTTTAAGTGTTGAAAATAGTACCCTGTATACGTTATTCGAGATAGGTGTCGCCGATGTAGACGTAGTTGGATTGACGAGACCGTGCATTTTCAATAAGTCGCGATAATGCCAATTGTGAAAAACCATTAAAAGAGGTTTTTTCGAGTTAAAATATGTCATAAAAACAGGTTGATTTGTACGTAATATTACAGTTGCGAATTTTATTGTTTGTATAAATTGTCATAATTTTCGCTAAAACGACGAAAGCCGTTTGAAACTAGGTTGTTGTTTTTTTTTTTAATTTCTTAAGATCTGCTTATGAAACTTGTATTTGCATGGTATTTATGAATCGATGAGCATGTCGTCAGTGCAAACTCGGACATGTCTGCATAAAGCAATTTCGAGAAAAAAAGTGAAAAACTGTTCGCTCGCGAGCAGCCGAATTTGAATTGAAGTATACAATTTGTACGAGAAGTCGCGTTTTAAATAATTTTGAAAACGCCATTACCGCTACGAATTTTTACTTTTCGAAAGAAAGAACGTAAAAAAAACAAATGGACATTCCGACTTTGTTTGAACAAAAGAATGCGATCGGAGTTGATCGGTGTCGTGTTTAATGCCGATTCTTTATTTATATAGAATGTCGTTCGTAACTATCAGAAATTAGTTTGTTGAAAACAAAGATAAAGAAAATATTGTTTTGATGTTTTACATAGGCGTTTGGTTTCTGGTCTCGATATTAATACAAGCCGCGCTAGTATATTCATTGTTCGGTCGTTTCACATATATTCACCCACAATCTCGACGACCTTTAGAATACTCAACATGTTGGTGACGTTTAATGACACGCATAATTATAAAGATCACGTGCAATTGCCGACAAAGCAGATAACACCAAAACAATATCGTACGATGAATATACGTCTATTTTCGTAATATTTGACGTATCCACAATACTAAATATACTTGGAAATGTCTTGTTTCGGTCGTTTCATTTTTTGCAGGTGAAAATGTCTGTTTTTCGATCGAATTTTCAACATTTAGACCTAAATTATTATGGGAAGGGTCTAGTTTTCGGTACTTTAAGTACAAGAACTGATCGATAACTTTATAAATCCATCAAAATACAATTTTTCCGCAGACGTGGACATGTCGCGAGTTTTCATAAACGCTCCTCGACTGTTTTTAGACGTTTAAAAATCATAACATAAGCTCAAATATGTTAAATATGGTAAACTACGTCATTACAAATTAATGTCGTAAGTGCCTCGTTAATCCAACTATACAAAATTGTATATTTGTAATATTCAGTTTAAAGTTTTGAACGTGACATATTCTACAGATGATTTACCTGTACACATATGACGTGACAATGAAAGACTACAATTGATTAACACTGTAAAAATACGATGACGTGTATTAAAACGTATCTCGAATAATGTAGATAACACATAATAAAGGGCGATCGTTTAGAACTGACCGACCAAATGACAACACCGCTTGCAAGAAATTTGGCAACGACGTTGTTTCATCATATGTTGACATTTCATCGGTGTCGGAAATAAATTTTACATCGATAATAAACGAAATTATAAATTGTTGTTACATTTGGAGCGCAAAATAGTTAAAAAACGAATTTTTACAAACTTTTATAATTATTCTGCATACTAATAACCTACGTACATCGGTTGTATACGTCACATTTATTATAACCTCACAAAAATGGTAAGATTTTATTATTTATTTTTTCAATTATTAGTCACTTTTTAGACGTTATTTCACTTGTAAATCCTAGAAGAATGTACGACCAGCAGAGACAATTTGTCATCAGATTTCAACGACTTAAATTGATAACCGACCACAATGAAAAGTTCCCAAAAGAACTGATTGTTTGAAAGCACACGAAAACGTAATAAAATAGAACAAACGGAAAACAAATAAGCTACACTTCGTCCAAACCTATATGCAATCCACGTCATCAATGAAAGGTTACTAGATGACAACGTTTCACGCAGTGCTGTCACATCGTACCTCGTATTTTGACAGTTCTAATAAATTGTAGTCTTTCTTTATACCATCTAATATGTACGCAAGTAAATCATTTATAAAATATGTCACTTTCCAAGCTTTAATCCGAATTACAAATAAACAATCTAGTAACTTTTTTGATGACATGAATTGCATATAGGTTTGGATAGGCCATAAACAAAAACCACAACGATGGTTTGTAAAACTTAAAATCTTTAAAACGTTAAAATTACTAAAGTTACTAACCACGTTGCCATTTGGTCGGTCAGTTCTAAACAATCGCTCCTTATTATGTTGTATAACGAGTGCTAAAAACTGAACATTTAACATGAATGTGACAGTTCGAACTCAATCGCATTAGTGTGAAATATATCTTTTCAGCGCGAGTTATACAATAAACATTTTCGATGATCGTAATACCCATACAAAACATGTCTTCGTGACAATTTTCCAAACAACGTTTTTAAATAAACGAAATTGTTTGAAAAAAATTGCGAGGGGGGAAAACGTTTTTCGACACGATAAATCGGGCAAAAAAAATCTATTCGCCAAATTCACGGTTCCTAAAAGCTCCCGAGGAGCCTCGAGGGCTTACTCGCAGGGGCGCCGCGTTTCGAATTATTTTTTTTTTACAAAACAATTCGCCACCTCGTAAAGTGAGTGAAAAACCTGAGTTCGGCGCTGAGAATAGAAATGGTTTTGGAACTCTCTCCCTCTTAAATTTCAATCTATCTAACAACTACACGCGATTGGGATCTTTCCGTAATAGTGCCAAATTAATCAAATTTCGCCGATAAAGCGCGAATGTTGTAACCGTATTTTTCTTTCAGCACGTCGCGTTCCGGTGCCCGACGATCGATTCGATTACCTCTGTAACTACTTCAAACCCGCGAGGTAAGGTCGCGTTGCTGTAACATTTAAAAATTGGTCCGCCTTCATTTTGGGAAAAGATTGCCGTTCGGCAATAATTGTAAAATGGAGGCGTGTACGTTATCAATTTGGGCTTAAACACGTCACATTAGGTATTGCTTAACGGTAGTTTAAAATTTCTAAAATATTTTAAGAAGTGGTATTATATGCATGGACGTTCCCACCGTCGTCCTGGCGCCATCAAATTGGCAGCACCATCATTAGACGTGTGGACCGAACGCAATTATGTGATAGTATACCCAAATAATATGCTACAAATTACGTTTTATGGTTCGGGCATGCAATCAGCTCTTGTCGTCGACGTTCTTAGTCAAATTTAAAGGAATTTTTTTACCTCGTTTCCTATTTAGATCGGGCCGAATCTTAATGAAAACTTGTAAAGGTTTTCGATTTCCTTTACATTAAGTTAAATTATAGAGTTAACGATTGCGACGAACAAAGTCGGCGTCGTTTTTCCCCATTTAATCTCCCGCGTTTTAGAAAATTACAAGAAATAATATTCTCGATTACAAATACGCGTACAGCCGAACGAGTTGGAATAATAATCCGGCGTCATTAAGTGTACCTACATTTATTTATTTATTTATCGTCCACGCCCAAGTATTAGCCCCTTAATTATTCTTATATTTTATTTACGCAATTAAATTTCGATTAGAAAGGAGCGCGAGGAACTGTGAGCGGCGACAAATATCTCCCAAAGTGGATTTTAATTCGTCGTAAATTAACCGGATTACACATTAGGATTTTCTAGATTTTTGTGTTTAGTATTTACATGTGCGATTTTTTCTATCGCGGTTGCCTTCGCAGAATGGCGAGATTTCTAAATAAAAATTCGTGTTTTTTTTCAATGCGACATCGGTCGCTCGATTACCTACTTATTTAAAAAAGTGCATTTTCGTAACGTTCGCGTTATTTACACGAAATTGGAACATCGTCGGGGATGAAACGGTGAGGCGACGGTCTATAATTTCGGCCAACAGTTTAATGAAAGCAACGTTCGTCTTAATTAACCAACGAAACATGTTTGATTTACTTATAACTGGATTTATTAACCAATAAAATATTCATTGTGTAAATAAACGCGCGTTCGTAGGCTATATGATTTCGTTTCATTTATTCAATTAAAATATTTTATTGTATTAATGAACATTTATTAAAATGTTTCATCGACTTATAACTGGATTTATTAACTAATCAAATGTTGATTGTGTGAATAAACGCGCATTCATAGCCTGAATGATTTTGTTTCATTTATTCAGTTATGACATTTTATTGTATTAATGAACACTTATTATTATTAATAACGAAATTTATTGACTTAACGTATATCAAATTATTATATTTAATACACAAAATTATTGATGTAATTAATTATAACTATACAGGTGAATAACAATAACAATAATAATGTTGCCATTTGTTAAGAAGGCCATTTTCAGCATCTTCAAAGGCAATTTTAAAATCCATATCGATCTATAACACGATAAAAATTAATTATGTTCGAAGTAATTGCGAATTAAAAATATTTACCAATCTAAAACCGGATGGGACTTTATAAAACGGCCAATGGTCCATTATAGCAGCGGTATTGCCAAGCGTTTTAATTTGCTGTAAGCGGTATTGAGCGCATGCATGTCTTCCAACAGTTATCAAATTCTTCTATGCTTAAATTATCGTATTTTAAAGCCTTTATGCAACTTTCTACGTCGCCTTCCGGTAGTGAAGACAAAGCACATTAAATTATATTGTACGAATACAAACAGTACAATTACTTACCAAAATCTTTTTCATATCTAGACTTTCTCTTTTGTGCGACCTTTTTTTGTGTTTGCGGCAGTACATGCTTGGAAACCGCAGATTTAAAAGTTGTTTTTAAATTACAGAATTTGTTATATATTTTTCCTCGTTCTGTGATACTCTTGCAATAAAAACTTTTTAAAAAATTCCGGTGTTGAAACACTAAGAATCTTACCAATGTTTCGTTGGGGAATCTTTCTAAAAGTTCTTGCTCTAGTCGGTTGCTTGTAGCTAAAGTCATTTGTAAACCTTTTTCTTCCAAAAAAAAACTGCGCAATTGTGGTGATAATTAAATTTCGTTGATCGTCATGAAATTTTGAAAATTTATTATAATAGTCTACCAACATGGTTCCTTTTACAGTTTCATTCAAAATATTTGCTAATTTGATCGAAATGTTATCATTTGGACTTGAAGATCTTAACGTATAAGGTGCGAACCGCAGTTTGTCTGCAGGTGGTGTGGGTGTCCTGATAGATGAACATGAGGATCTCGAAAATGGAGGGTTACTCAAACTCATTGCAGTCTCATTGCGAAAGGCATTCCAATAATCCATCGATGGTATTCCAATTGACTGTCGCCATTCTTCGAGATTATGTTCAAACAAAATTTGTGTTCGCTTATCAAAATTTTTTAAAAGTCTCTCAACGCGATGTCGTTTAATGACTTTCAAAACAACAAAAGTGCTACAACAAAACCAATATGAAAGTTTAAGTGTAGCTCATATGTATCTTTATTTATATAAATTTATTTTATACATACCTTACAGAAATATCAACACACTTCGATAAACACACGCGAGTTATTAATATTGTCAAAAAATGTTTGGCTCGTGGAACAAATTCATTATCTTGTGGGTTACTTTTATATGAAATCAACGTAATTACTTTTAAACAGCTTTATTAATTCTTTTTGGTTTTCGACAGTTCCTATTATTATTGTCTCCTAGCTATCGCTACGCCACAATCTTAACCAACGTTGAATTAACGTATCAACCATACATCGAGAATGTGATTCTAATCAATGATTGATAAAACGTGTAGTTGCTTAGTTAATAATATAATACTTTAATACAACGTATGAATATTGGACCGATTGTTAATGGGAATTACTATGCGAATTCGTATATGTAATAAAAATATTCATTCTTACAATGTAAAAATTTTCAATATACCAATGAATACTGACTGATTCTTAACATTAATGAATCCCGTGATAAAGCAATTAAAACTGTGTACATAATGTTTCGTTAAAACAAACAATAGTTTATTGTGCCAACGAAATAACAGTCTATAATCGGCGTTTATTAATACTACAATCAACATTTGTTTCAGTGTAGGTACCACCTATACCTACATTAAATTATACAAGAAAAAAACCTTTAGATTCGATAAAAACTTAATAGATATTTTTAAAAAGCGTCCGTTATAGTTATTATTCAGTCGAGACACCGAAATAGATTCAGAAATTCGTGCGACTTTCTAATAAATAACGCGTTCGAGTTGACGTATTGTGTAAAATTGGTCCTGACGAGCGGCCGGATTTTTGAATACTTATTTGTCGACCGAAATTGACTTTATAAACGACCGATTCCTACCGATAAACAATAAATATTATAAACAAGTCGTTGATTTTAATTTGAAACTTATAATGCGGATCAAAGATTTTTACTTTACTACCGATTTTAATTTGTGATGTCGAATACGAAGATAAAGCGAATCTACCACGAATTATTTTGTCCGATATGATTAACTGTAGATATATTAAAAGAACGTTCTCTGACGCGATCCATTTAATTCGTTTATAACACGGAACAGACGAAATTACCTATACCGCGAGCATACGACATTTACAGATAATATAGGTAATAAATACCATACAAAAAGTGTTTAAATCCAGAAACGCGAATGTCGCCTTATTTAGTCGATTATCCCCCATTTAGACAACTCTAAGTTCAGCATATGCTATGAGCACAGCGCCTTTGATCCGCAGTTAATGAATACTCCCTTTAGCCACTCAATGCACCGCCGAAACCATTCTGGCTCATCAAACTTGCAAATTACATCAGAAAGTCTCACAAATGCAAATGCAGCCACCGCTTTAGTGACATTTTCCCCTCAATTTTATTTTATAGCCTTTGGAAAGCGCACTCTACTGTAAAAAAAAGCCTGTAGATATTCAAATGCGTTGCGAAATCGTTCGTAACCCCCCCGGAATAATTTTTAGAAGAGTTACAGGAATTTTATGCCCAGAGTTGACAGTCGAAATGGAAGTTATTCCGTTTTCGGATAAGAAATGAATATTTCTATATTCCGGTATCGTGTTACAAAGACATTCCCTAAAGTAAAAGGTCGTTTCGTGACATAATGAGGTAGTTAAGGGTTTATTAAGCTAAATGTTGGTCTTTTAGGGCGGGGCGTTGTTATGGTGAAGGATAATGGCGCCGACGCTGGCATCGTATTTACCAAACATGCATGTAGAATTAGACGCTTACATAAAGGTATAATCATTACGTTACGTTTCGTTAATTCCGTTTCGTTTATTCTTTTTCCTGTTTACGATATTGTCCGCCGAAAACCGCAAGATCAATTTTCGCGTTTGCAGCTCGCGTTCGCAAAGAAATTACCACACGACGAGCACACCCATAAGAGTCCTTTTAATTGCGCGATTCAGCAGGATACGTTATTGGCTTGATTGGGACGGTTCGTTAAAATTGTCGTTTAGTGTGTCAAAGGTTAGTTTAAGCGATTAGTAGTTTGAGTAGGTATGCGAGAAACGTGCCTCTCGTGTTGTCGAACGTTGACGTTGAATTTGGGGAGTGGAAGAATTACGTTCGTCTCGTCTTCATTTCCAGTCTTTCTGTTAGTATAATTTTTCCCTAGGTTCGATACGAACAACAACACCACGGTGTCCTTTTCGCTTCGGACGTTTTCCAGGAAAAATTTAACATTCGTGTTTTAACAATTGCTGTTTTAAAATATCTTCCATTCTACTTATTCTTTGTTCTTCTTTATCTTTAAGTGGAAGACCATCATCATCGGGGCCAACCTTCATTGTCAATAAAGAAAACCGAGTAGATAAATATCTATAAAAATTAGTTTTATGAAAGTACACTCGCGTCGGTATTTCAGTTGACATTTGTAAATTCTAACGATTCGCATACGTTGTATGAATGGGCGACTTTCATATTTGACTTTTGTTGTTGTTGTTGACCTGTATCGTTCATGTATCATCAGTACCAAACCGATAGCAAAAGCGTTAACAACTGCGAACAATATTTAATATCTTGTATATCTAGTGCATTTTTCTTTAGTCGGAAAGTAAGTTGACATACATAAATTTTTATTCTGTAAATAAAATATTTAACTTATACTTAGGTATTAATGTAACTTCAAAAGCAATAAAGTTGAAAAACATAATTTAATCATATTTCATAATTGTAAAGTGAAATTTTGTTTATAATATGCGGAAGACACGTGAATTAACACCTGTAGAACGAGTAGAAATATATAAAAGACGAGTAAAAGGTGAATCTTTACAAAAAAAATAGCTTCTAATTTCGGAATATCAAGAGGAGTTAGAAAAATATTAAAAAAATTCAACGACACCGGAAAAGTAGAAAATTTACATAGAACAGGCAGAAGAAGACATACAACTACTCGTGAAGATAGATCGATTCTTAGAAAAGTTGCAAAAAATCCATTTATTACCTGCAAAAGAACTTAAGAAAAACCTTTCTTCGCCGATTGGGATTACGCAAATAAAGTCTCATATACACGAATGTAATCTACACGGTCGCATATCAAGAAAACGCCCTTATATTTCTAAAGCAAACGACAATAAAACGTTTAAAATTTGCACAAGAACATTATAATAAGCCAATTTCGTTCTGGAAATCTATTATTTGGAGCGACGAATCTAAATTTGAATTAAAGTCGAACAAAAGAAGAAAATACGTATGGAGAAAAGTAGGGGAGTCCTTCAAACCCAACTTGGTTACTCCAACCGTAAAACGTGGAGGTGGTAGTGTAACGATATGGGGTTGTTTTAATAATGAAACTGTGGGCAATTTATTCATTATCGAAGGAAAACTGACGGGTGCGAAATATGTCCAGCTATTAGAAGAAAATCTTTTTGATTCTATTGAAAATTCGAAGAAAACGAATCGTTTATCTACCAACAGAATAACGATCCCAAGCACACTTCAAAAGTAGCCAAAGATTTTTTCATGAAAATAATGTAAATTTACTTCCCTGGCCACCCCAAAGCCCAGATTTAAACATTATCGAACACTTGTGGGAAGAATTAGATCGCCAAGTACCACAGAATGAAAGATATTCAAAAACAACGTTCACTGAAGCATTAAAGCGAGAATGGGCTAAAGTAAGCTCCGATACATAAAAAAAAATAATTAAGAGTATTTCTAGTAGGCTTGCGCAAGTTATAAAAGCCAAAGGTTATCAAACTTCTCACTAATTTTATTATTGAAAATTAAGGGGGCGACCGCTGCGTTTGTTGTCAATAGATGGCAGCATCTACAAAAATTAAGCATTATTTTGTTGAAAAACGTTAAAATTTTGATTTTAGCTTGAATTTTTTACAAATGCAATACATTAATTTAGGGAATCACAAAATTTCATGTTTATCATAACTGTTTTTAAGAATTTATTGCTAATTAAAGTTTGAAAACAGAAGGTTTTTATTTTGAGTAACGTTTAACTTTTTTTATATGAGTACTTAAGTTATTTTATAAACGTTCTAATTTTAAAATATGAATGTCGGAAATGGAACTAATAAAGTTTATTGTCAAGCTCTAGTTATTGTAAATATAAATAACGTTTTTGAAAAGTTATCCATTCATAAAATGATGCTTATTTTTTGTAGATGCCGCCATCTTATTGACAACAAACGCAGCGGTCGCCCTCTTAAAACATGTCATTATTTGTAACGTCAACATAATTATCGTTTTTCAGTTTTGATAGTTATTTCATATTTGTTTATTATACGCGCATATGTGTAATAAGGAAAATACAGAATTTCTAATAAAAATAAAGTTAATAAACGTTAGCAACTATGTCTGTATTGAAAATTACTTTATCCATTTGCATTATTATAATTATTTTCGTATATTTGTAATAAAAACATGTGTCAACATAAATACCGACGCGAGTGTATGTGAGGCACGAAATAGAACCCCACAATTGGTGAGATGTTAATAAAAAAGCAACTAGTACGATAAATAAATTCGAGTAGCAAATCGCCAATCGACTTTACAATCTGATTTTGCTGGATCGCATTATACGTTTCTTCTTCTCATCTTCAATGTTTTTTTTTATATACCTGGTATACCGGTATGAAATGAGCGTTTTTTTTTGTGAAAATGAAACACTAATTTTGAATGGGAAAGTAAACATTTTTTATTCAAAGTATTGACCATTGCTTTCTACACATTTTGACCATCTTTCTGGCAATTTGTGGATATACCACGCCAATAGAAATGTTCGTCTTTTGAAGCAAACCAATCAGACCCCCAATTTTCGACTTCTTCGTAGGAATCGAAGTGCTGCTCAGCCAATGAGTGTCCCATCGATGAAAACAAATAGTAGTCGGAAGGGGTCAAGTCTGGTGAATACGGCGGGTGGGGTAGCAGCTCCCAGCCAAGTGCTTTGATTGTATCCTGAACCGGTTTTGCTTTGTGTGCAGGCGCATTGTCGTGTAACAAAATTACTTTGCCGTGTCTTCTGGCTCATTCTGGTCATTTTTCGATCAATGCCTGGTTCAAATTGATCATTTGTTGCCTGTAGCGATTAGTATTAACAGTTTCACCAGGTTTTAGAAGCTCATGATACACCACACCTTTCAGATCCCACCAAACACAGAGCATTGCCTTCTTGCCGAATCGATCTGGTTTTGCAGTCGATGTTGATGGTTGTCCCGGATTAACCCATGATTTTTTCCGTTTAGGATTCTTAAAATAAATCCATTTTTCATCGCCAGTAACAATTGGATACAAAACTGATTTTCTTTCGTGTCTTTGAAGCAAAATTTCGCAAGTGTTTTTTCGGTTTTCCACACTTTTGGATCTTTCCCATAGCCTTTAAACGGTCAGAAATTGTTTGCTGTGCAACATTTAACATTGCTGCCATTTGCTTTTGGCTCAAAGTATCATCTTCATCCAATATTGCTTGCAATTCGGCGTCTTCAAACTTTTTTGGTGGTCTTCCACGTTCTTCATTTCTCACATCAAAATCATTATCTCTGAACCGTTGAAACCATCTTTTGCATGTTGCTTCTGATAGAGCATGATCACCATATGCCTCGACAAGCATTCGATGGGACTCTGCAGCACTTTTCTTCAAATGAAAACAAAAAATTAATGCTTTCCGCAAATCATCACTTTGTGGTACAAACTTCGACAATTTTAACACGATGAAAAAATATGATGTTGTTTGTTGAATAACTTGATGTATATTAAATATGTTTAACAGATGTCATACCAACCAAACAAAAATAATTAAGGCTCGTTCACAACAAATGTTCGCTATCAACACATTTGTATCTTAACGCTCACTTCATACCGGTATACCATATAATTTACGTTGTGGGTGCATCCCCGCATTGGTCTATCTCGAATTATCAAAATCAATTTCTTCTGTGCTCCAGCGGTCGCAAACGCTCAGGTTAAGGTTTTAAAACTAAACGACGACGACGACGTTATTTAGATGAATATGTTGAGAAATTTCAACTACACCAACCAACAGCAACAACCACTTGCACGTTACTTGCTTATTAATTGTCGTTCGTGTCTGGCCAAAAGGTCAAAATAACGTATTTAAGTCCTTCTTGTCGAACGTCGGCCTCACCGTCGAATTAATCATTTTTCGCCAGTAAAGTGCCGGCCTTCTTGAACATCGTCGACATCGCCGGCTTGGTAAAAGGCGCTTCGGAAGGACAAGGATTAGGGAACGCGTTCCTCTCCCACATCAGTGCCTGCGATGCAATCTTTCACCTGTGTCGTAAGTAAAACGTTAAAACGCACCATCGAAATCGGAACCTTGACGAATTCGATCCCGCAGGAACTTTCGAGGACACGGACGTTACGCACGTGGAAGGCGAGGTCGATCCGGTGCGAGATCTAGAAATTATCGGCGAGGAGTTGCGGCTTAAGGACGAGGAACAGCTTATGAAAAATCTCGAGAAGCTCGAGAGGACCGTTCTTCGAGGCGGCGACAAAAAACAGAAACCCGAATATGTAAGTAACGGCGCGGCGTGGGGCCGAACGAATTAGCGGAGGTGTTGGCGTATTAACGATACGCGTGCACTTTAAAGTTGCGCGGTCATGTTTCCTCGGCACGTCTCGGAATTTCAATTGATCAATTCATTCTGATATTAATTCGATTAGTGCCGAGTAGAGTGAATTTTTATACAATAAATTTCGATATATCATCGGTTAGGGCACGCGGCAGGGCGTGGGCCCCCTTTGGCGTTGATCGCGTCGCCGACAAACCCACCGGGGATGTGCTGTCTTATTAGTCGGATCGTTTAAGGTTAAGGGTTATAACGTGATGTTCTTTCGCTTTATTGCAGGACACACTTGTCAAGATCAAGAATGTGCTAATCGACCAGAAGCAACACATTCGGTTTGCCGAATGGACGACAATCGACGTAAGTGTTATATATTTTTATTTATGATTGCTCGAATGCGGAATTCTTGTACCTACTTGTAACGGCAATAAATCGATAACATTTAATCTGTAGCGTCACCGTTTTACCTCGCATAATGTGACAGCTAATAAATGATAACTGTTGTAAATACTATTACAATATCACCACCTGGTGATTCGCTTCACAACATCAAACTATTGACATCGTGTCGGGGTATCAAGTCAGCAGGTTTGCCAGTGATACAACGAGACCTGAATGACTATGTGGTTTTACTACAAGCCCATTGTGTTTCGAAATTACCATTTTATGATTTTTTTTTATTTTCCGAGGAATCGTACTTCGATAATAATTAAATGTGTACCTGCAGGGTTATTGGTTATATTTTGACCCCCCCCCCATTATTCATTTTATTATTAATATCGATACGACAAAGTTTCAAATAAAAATTGTAAGAGTATACCTCAATTTTTATAAAATTCTTAGACATGGCTAATTACTTTTCCATTGAAGAGACACTTTATGCACATTTAAAATCCAATATCCCACAAATTGTAAATAATAGACATATATAACATGGTCGTATGCAGAGAAAAGGGGCTTACCCGAAAATATGATAATATTTTCCATTAAAAACAAAAACAAACTAACAAGAAAGATTAGGCAGGTGAAAATCTTAGAAAAATTTGAAACTTTCCAGGATTGTAGTACTAGTCAACCCTAATCAAGAGCCGTATTCCGTTCGTGCCCTTATACGGTTTGAGAGAGCAAAATCTACCCTTAAAAATTGAAACTTTTTTCGATTTTGCTCATTATCTCTGGAACAACAAGAGTCATCGCCAACAAACTATATATTTTTGTTAATGACTATTTAAGATTTACATTATGATATAAAAATTAGGAGTAAAAATTCTAAGGGCTGCCATCTCTGCCCCAACCCTCAATTAATTTTAAGTTTTTTTGTACGCTGCAATGAATTGATATCTTATTAAAAGAGTTATTCATTAAAGTGTATCACGTTACATTAATTTATTTGTATTTGTGCAATTGCACCCTTTGGTAATAATATCCGAAGCCGCGTATCTCTTAAATAACAAGAAATATCACCAACAAATTATATATTTTTGTAAATAACTGTCCAAGACCTACATTATAATACGAAAATTAGGGATAAAACGCCTAAGAGGTTTCATCTGTACCCCTAACCCCCAATTATTTTTAATATTTTTGTGTACGCTGCAATGCATTTTTATAGCTTATCGGCATAATTATTCATTAAAATGTATCACCTTAAATTAGTTGATTTGCATTTGTGCAAAGCCACCCTTTGTAATCCCAATCTAATATCCAAAGTAACATTTCATCGCTTTGCAAATCTGCACGCATTTAAATCGATTTAAAATTTTGTAAAATCTAGAAAAAAAGACGTGTCCATGGTTTTGTAAAATTTTGGCCGAACTTAAAACGGGAGAACAGAACAGGTCCGCAATTACTCGAAAAGTCGTTTTTATAGTATATTGACGAATTGCCGGCGTTTAAATCAGATTAAATTTTTTGCATAATTTCGATAAAATGACACTAACTGATACACTCAGAACAGGTTCCGGAATTACATGAAAAGTAGTTTTTCGAGAATAACAAAGCTAGAAATGACAATCTAAGCGCGTTTTGGGCGATTTAAAAGTTTTGGGAAATCTCGAAAAAAAAACGTGTTATTATAGTTCAGGATTTTGGTAAAATTTTGGCCGAACCTGAAACGTTTAGAACAGGTCCGGAATTACCTGAAAAGTCGCTTTTCGAAAATGACAATCTAAGCGCGTTTCCAGCGATTTAAAATTTTCAGAAAATCTCGAAAAGAAAACGTTCATGATTTTAGCCGAACCAAGATAGCTTCAAAAGATAAGCGGTAATATGTTACTTTGGATATTAGATATTAACAAAGGGTGACTTTGCACAAATACAAATCAACTAATTTAAGGTGATACATTTTCATGAACGCATTGCAGCGTACACAAAAATATTAAAAATAATTGGGGGTTGGGGGTAGGGACGAAACCTCTTAGGCGTTTTATCCTTAATTTTTGTATTATAATGTAGGTCTTGAACAGTTATTTACAAAAATATATAATTTGTTGGTGATATTTCTTATTTCGGATATTATTACCAAAGAGTGCAATTGCACAAATGCAAATAAATTAATGTAAGGTGATACACTTTAATGAATAACTCTTTTAATAAGATATCAATTCATTGCAGCGTACAAAAAAAAATTGTAATTAATTGAGGATTGGGGGCAGAGATGGCAGCCCTTAGAATTTTTACTCCTAATTTTTACATCATAATATAGGTCTTAAATAGTCATTAACAAAAATATATAGTTTGTTGGCGATGACTCTTGTTGTTCCCGAGATAATAAGCAAAATCGAAAACAGTTTCAATTTTAAGGGTAGATTTTGCCCTCTCAAACTGCATAAGGGCACGTTCGGAATACGGCTCTTGATTAGGGTTGACTAGTACTACAATCCTGCAAAGTTTCAAATATTTCTGAAATTTCCACCTGCCTAACCTTTGTAAGTACTATTTGTATCACGTGATCTATGCACGCCACTGGATTTTTAATACGTTTTATAAAAATTCAGGTGCACTGCTGCAACTTTTATTTGAAACTATTTTTTTTGTACCGGTAATAATAAAATAAATAATGCGGGAGGGGTCAAAATATAACCTATAAACGTTCGTTTTTTTTTGTTTTTTTTTAGATCGAGGTCCTCAACAAATACTTATTTCTCACGTCTAAACCGGCTATTTATCTAGTTAATTTAGCAGAAAAGGATTACATTAAGAAAAAAAATAAATGGTAAGTTGAATATTTTTGATAATTGCATATAATTTAAATTTAATTTTTTTTTATTATTTCTTATTTCTTTTATTTTTTTATTTAGGAGTATTCAAAATTGTTTCTATCAAACGTATATTGTCTTTCTTACTGTTTTTTTTTAAATACTATGACTTTTTTTGTCTTGAGCTCAAGTTAATCTTCAAGCTCCTAATTATTGTCATATAGGTTTTAATAATGATTTTTCAATTCTTTCACATCTTAAATAATCCATACTGTCAATTAATAATTTATTGTTTGTCCGCTCGTTTTCTTATTATATATAATGTAATTGTCTCTCAATTTTTGGCCTTTTCATTGCACACACTTTCCCTACCCACGCTCCTTCGTACAGTTGCCTCTCCGCCTAATTGAAATTTATTTAATTTCGATTCAAACTAAATTAACTTCGCCGCAATAAACTCAAATCACATATCACTGTTAATTGCTACTCACAATCAGCTGCATTATTCCGTTCGTTAATCGAGTCAATACAGTCTCCCCTTTTATGATTTAAAAATTAACGTAATCATTCAATACCGATGAATAAAATTCTCGAACTTTCTTATTTGACGGGGTTTTTTGTATGTCAAAAAAAAAATACGAATCACTTCTGCCGTTTAAAAATTGTAATTGCTACATCTAATCACACTGAAATAACAACTTATTCAATTATTATTCGTATTAATAAACGAAGAAGCGTGTTAAAAGATAATTAAGTGCTCCGAAACGTCACGCTCCAATAAAGGGCACTGATTGCTTTGATCCTTGCCGCGAACATTATCATCAATCGCGCTAATTTCTCATTCACCTCCATCGATATCTGAATAATATTTAATCTAAAGAGCACTGCCGTAAATTAATAAGTATTCACCGCGTCCTAAATTTATCGATGCCGAAGTGCCGCGAATTTATTGTTGTTTGATCGAGATCGTTTGCGACTAATGAAAATAAATTGCGATTCGAAATTGCAGGTTAATAAAGATCAAGGAGTGGGTTGATAAGAACGATCCCGGCGCGACTATCATCCCCTTCTCCGGAAAATTCGAACACACCCTGACAGAATTCGAGGATCCGATACTTATGCAAAAATATTTAGAAGACAACAACACGCATAGGTAAGTTATCATTATTATTATTGTTTTGATTTGATTTGATCGTGAGAATCCGTAGCGGTTTTTTTTTGAGTTAGATTCGAAAACAACTGTGATAAACGCTATAAAAAGCGGTTCAATTACGCTAAGGCAGCGCTTTTCCGGCTGAATGCGCCCAACGTTTGCAGTTAATTTTTGAACGCCCTGTATAATAATCAACGATTATTAAGTGCTCATTTTTTCCTAAGTAATACGTCGTATTGCTGGCGCTATCCGTTTGTGAGATACTACAAAAACTATATTAAGTCCCATTGCAAATATTAGTCAATCTAAATCTTCAAATGGATGAAGTTTTTCGACAATGCACTTACGATAAAGTACTCGAACCGGGGAAATCCCGTATTAAATAATAATGAGTTAACAGAATTTTAATGTAAAAACATCTAATTGTAAGCGTATTTTACATTTTATGATTGCGAATTTTAGGCCACTTAAGTAACAAAAAAAAAATCACGCTCGAAGATAATTTTAAGTACCGGTTGGAAATTCGTACTTCAACTTTTTCGGATCAAATCATGCCTGGTATACATAACTAATTATCACCTAGGGAGTGACAGACAAAGTCTGACAACGAGTTTGAGCCCCTTTTGACAAAATTATATTTTTTTCAGTTTTCAATATTACGCTTCACTTTAAAAAATTTTTGTGTGCGCCGTTACGCGACGAACACGTCGCGCTCGCATAAATTTATTAACGCACGAACAAATTTTTACTAATGTAAAACAAACGAAATAATAGATATATCCAATTCATTAAAACAGTCATCTGGACGAAAATATACGAGCTGAAATAAAATCTGGGTATCCAACCCTTGTGTCCAAAATTGATTTGATTTTTGTCGCTTAAGATATTTCATCTATATCATTATTTCATAATAATTATTATAAAATGTCATTATAATTGGATAAACGATTCACAAGATTTACTTTTCAAGTTTTTTTTTAGTTTAAAATTAGTATAGGTGCGCCCTCTGTTTGTTTAACAGAAAAGTTGTAGCTTATCACCTCTACGTTTAAGTATGCGATTTTTATTTGCATATTCTATTTGAGGTCAAATCGTTACTTATCCAAACCAGGAACCCTTCTTTACAATATACATGCCTACTTTTGTTATTATTTAGATATTGAGTTATTCTGTTGCCGAATAGAGGCCACCGCGGACTTCAAAAGAAAGTGTATCGTACGTCTACAAATCAAATAATAAAAATTCTCGCACACAAACCGCGATAACGAATTTCCATAGATGTTATTGGTACGCATAAATCGTTTTCTTTCTCGATTTTCTCGAAAACTGTGCATTTTATCGAAAATTGTACAGAAACTGGTAATTATGTTACTACGCACGCCGCCACCGTATACTAAAGAGGGGATTTTTATAATTATATTTTCCACTAAAAAAAAAATTAAGATCATATTGAATTTCGGAAAGACTAAAAATTTATATTTGAAATAATTGTAAAATTTTAGACATAATTGCCCTTTAAAGTATTTTATATAGGCAACTAATCGTACACAATAGTTAAAATTTTTATTCTTTTTAAGTAACGGAATTTTGTAAGTACTTTTCCTCTCTTGCCTATAACTGTGTTACCCACATCAAATCCTCGAAGCCCTTGTTTAAAACCCTCGCCAGTTTTGAAAAAGAACATTTTACAAATTGTCGTATTGTGAAATAACGGGCGTCCAAAGAGTCTTTCGATTTCAGTTGGCCGTGGAAAGGTTGAGACATACCTTGGCTTAAGTAATTTTATCACTACGGCACGATTTAAGCTAACAATAAGACATACTTTTATCTTCTTACGGCCAACCTGAAGACTGCAAGACTTTTTAAACGCCCGTTATTAGAGCAAGCGATTTTATTTATTATACAATATTTAAATATTCAATTTCAAATATAACCGCGTAGCTCATCTTGGTTTATAAGTTATTGTACTTCAATCCTCAATACATGGATACTCGTAATTTTACCGCTTTGACATTATTTTAGATTATTTATAGATAATTGAAATTTCAAAAAATTCACTACAAAACAAGATTATTTGTAGAAATAATAAACAGATATAAATATAATATATTTTTCTAGAATTGAATTTTAATTTCAACTTGCAAGTTTTGGATCGTGTGAGATTGGTTGCCTGTATAAAACAATTTAAGGGCCAACTAACAGTGTTTATAACTAAAATAAAAATAATGGTCGAAAGCGCACCCTTTCGGAACAAAAAATGTTAAAGGACGTGCAATTCATCGGAATCATCTTTCGTATTTTTAGTTGAAGAATACTGTCAACGACGGCGGTACCCACTATGCAGGCCTGGGGACACCGAGTAAGGTCTTGGGAGCAGATTGTCTCAGATTGTCGTCGTTTAATACTATACATAAATTGTTTAACGTGAACAACCGATTTAAAAACATGTGTAGAAGACTAAGGGCGGAATTCATAGTCGTTTCTTACCTCGAGAATCTCCTTAAGGTAAGCAATGACTATGAATTTACCCTAAGTTAACTAAGCCCTACGTAATTTGAATTATATGCAACATTTCGCTTATTCCTATATTAATCGATAAACAATTTTGCCTAGGATACTACATCGATAACCTCAATTTCATAACAAAGCTCACAAATAGATGTCTTTAAGATTTTAAATCTGTTATAACTATGGCAACACATTATTGGCAACTCAACTCATTTTCAGTGCAGTCGGTATTTGAGCATAACCTTTACGTATCTCATTCTTATCGAAATTTCGTAAACAAATACCTCGTTAAAAGACATTTAAAGTTTGCGATAGGTAAAAGCTATACTTAAGTATCGTTTACGAATTCGATGCTAAACTATAAAGAGGTGCTTCTCCTGCTACATAGGTACTATGTAGTAGCAGTACTAGGCAACGAAATGTGACAAAGGACACACGACAAAATTTATCAACATCGTTAAAACATATTTCGCTTTGTTTCCCCAAAGATATTGCTGTACCGGTCGAGTTAACTTATTTGCATTTAACGTATGAACCCGCACTAATATGAAAATTGGAAAAGTCAGTTTGCGAATAATAATTTGTTCGAATTTAAGTTACAATTATTTAAAATAAATTTCAAAGAAAACAATTGAAAATCGCTGTTCAGTTCGTCAGTTCTATTCAAATGCCAGGAAGATGGCCTGTTTTGGTTAAAGCAAGTTCGTAATCAATTTCGGTTAAGTAGATACGACAGTTATATTACCTAGATATTGTTAAACAACATGTCTTGATAACATCCTTGCATTTTAACAACAAGAGAACCTAGAAACTATTCAAGTGCATTGTAAAATCGTATACGCTATGAAAATCTGTAAGTGTCTACAAAGTATGTCGTCCATCTTTCTCGCTCTTGAGCGATTCAATCGGACATCTCGGTTTAACGCGCTAATATGTGTAACGTAATACATTTAACAATAAATGATATAGTAAATTATTAAAATGAACGTTATATATGCAATACCTATATGTATAGTATTAATAAGTATAACGTTATATATTCGATAAATGTTCAAAAAATTCCGTTAAGTACATACCACCAAAATGGACTGAGCCGAACGGCCGGCTATAAGTTTGGCTCAGCTTTCGATCGGATCATCTTGGAATTTCCAACCACTTAACGGTAGTCCACTCATGCACTAAACAATAACGGACTCGATTTCACACCTCTACACGCGAAATTACAAAGAAAATCCCGAAAAATTCACCCTGAAAATGCAACCAACGTTATAACCGATTCGAGTTGCATTTGGACTGAAGTTGGCCACTTACATAGTTGCATTTTTTGCCTCTAGATGTCATCGATTATGCATACATCGATATCAATCGATTTATTGCATTTTTCCAACTAAAGAATAAATTCTATACAGAACTTTAAATTGGTATATTTTGAAAACATAATTTTTGATAATTGAATCTTTTAATAATTATTTATAGAGCCTCAGGTGTCATTTTAATAAGGAATTACTATGTCTACATATGTAGGTACTTTTGAAAATCGATTTATTTTAATTTTCGAATTAAAATACAAATATAGAACTTGTAAAAAAAAGTCTAACCCGAACTTTTAATATTTAATAACATGATTATTATTCTTGATGTTCGAATCTCCGCAATAATTATATATATGGGAGGTAATAAAAAGCGAGCCATAAAACGACTTTCTACCGCAATTATGATCATTTCATTTTTTTGTTTCGATTCTCGATTCGGAACGGATCGACAATAAAAATCTAGTTTCGTAGAACAATGGCATTAATTTACCAATTCATCGGTTCGCCTATAAAATCCTTCTATAATTAGAATGGACACAAGTAAATTTCACCAAATTCCCATTATATTTTTTTCCATATAAAGCGACGCGCCGTCACCCTTCACGCCAATTAATCCCTGTCGATAAAGGAGAACCGTCCCCTCGAAAATGTCGCAAGAAAATTGCACGCGCCCCCCGCGAAAATTCCGCGACGTCGCGCCGGCCCGGCCAACTCGGCGCCACGGAAAATTTACCAGCGTCCAAATTATTTCGGGCACGTTCAAAGCAAATAATCCTCCACTTTTAATTCGTTTTCGGACATAATCACGTTATTTCTCTTAGACGACCCTACCATTTCGCCTTTAATCATAATGTTTTTCTTTTCGTCCAGCCGACGACCGGTGGCTTTTAAATTGTTTCTACGATTATACAGTTCAAGTTCCACCTGAGGACACGTTTAATTTGATTTTTGTTTCGAAACCTACCTTCTCTCCCCTACCTGTAGTTTGATGTTTAACAATTAGAAACTTTGCATTTTTCTTTCGAAACCTACACTTTAACCATTTTTCCACTCGAAATGCCAGTACCACCAGTATGCCTATAATTATTGAGATTTTATTGATGACATAGACTGGAACCTATCGTGAAAATAGTTCTCGAGTGTAAAGAGTTACCAATGCCTAGTTAGATATTTTAATATACAAACAATTTTACAGCGCTTTAGACAAAATTATCCTACAAGGCTACAAGGCCCTACAGCTGGAATATTTCTTCACGGCAGGCGCCGACGAAGTAAAAGCGTGGACAATTCAGGTTTGTGGGTTGTTTTAAAATCGCGACGGCGCGCCCCCTGACCGACCTATCGTTTCTGTTTGTAGAAAGGCACCAAGGCTCCGCAAGCTGCAGGAAAGATCCACACGGACTTCGAGAAAGGGTTCATCATGGCCGAAGTGATGAAGTACGCCGATTTCAAAGAAGAGGGCTCCGAGACCGCAGTTAAAGCTGCAGGGAAGTACAGGCAGCAAGGGCGCAATTACGTGGTGGAAGACGGCGACATCATCTTTTTCAAATTCAATGCGGGTGCCGGTTTGAAGGATGCGAAAAAGAAATGATTAATGCTTTTGATTGTTGTCTGGATTTATTTGTACATGAACATGATTTTTTTTTCCGAAAGCATAAACTGTTAATTTAATTATTTTTTTTTACATAATATATGCGCATGTATTTAATTTTATTGTTTTTCTGCATATTACGCGTTGCGTTCGGTCTGGGTTTTTTTGCCGATATGATTGGTTGTTAGAACTCGGACCGTTGTTTGAGTAGGCGACTCTTGATCCATTCGTAAAATTCATGTTCAGTTGTCAGTTTGTTCTTAAGGTATTTTTGTACTGCGGCACCAATTCGAGGTTTCTTTGTGTCTTTATGTCGACGTGATTCTGGAAATAAAATAATTGTCATGAATTTTTTGTGCTTCTAATTAGTATTGTATGTACTATTACGCGCTTATATGAGTGTTACACTTAATTAAAAATTGTTTTGCACCATTTTAAGTAATCCAGCAACAGATAATTTTTTATAATAACTTTTCAAGTTGAATTTATCGTTTTATTAGAATGCAAAAGTAAGAATGTTATGTTATGGGACATATTCAAATGAACTTTTTGGGCTTAAAAAATTGAAAGAGTATTTAGGCAGATGTCAAGATCAACATGGATTACATTCCGACTGCTATATTTAATAGATACAGAACTTGCACCCTTGTGTTTATTAATTTTCAGATTTAAATCTTATCGATTTAACTTAAAAGAATAATAATTGTAACAATCGAGGCATATCAATTAAATATCACCCTATATAAAAAACAATGTATTTTGATATTTTAAAAAAATTATGTTTTAATTAAGCTAATATTTATTTTATATGTCAATAATTTTACATCTCTTCTTTATGCAATTATATTTAATTTGTTTATGAAATATAGATTATTGCAGATATACAATGGGGTGCATAAAAGTGCATGAATTGGAGGTTGATTTTTAACGATCTTGGGCTGTTTATAGTTTTATAAAGAACAATTTAATAAAGTAAGAGTAACATTACAACCTACAAAAAATACCTATTAATTTGTTTGTAGAATAATAATTAATTGTATATGTGTCAATTTGTAACACTAAATAAAATATTTAATTTATTTAAATATATTCTAATCGCTTATGTTATAAATGGTCTATCGTTCAATATTAAAATCGGACTGCGGATCGTATCTTTCTATGAACTCCTCGAAAAACTGCCGCCTTTTTGAAACGGGTCGCTCGATTTTTATAAGCAACAATTCGGTCTTGATATTCGTGAGAATACCTTCCTACAATCAAAATTTTTGACTGGAATCGTGCAAGTTCATAAGGGTGTTTAATTACAATTTTCACATTTTAGTGGTTTGTAGACACAAACGATGTCGATAATCGAGAACCATTTCGATTACTAATATTCATATTTGTTAATTTTTGTAACCACACATATTTTCATTCCAGTAAAAAGCAACCTTTAGTTTAATCTAAAAATGCCTAAGGCCTTTAAAAAGAAATTTATAAATGCATAGATACCTGTAGTTGGTAATGTTGCTAAGTATTAATAAGATTCATTGAAATTCAACTCTGAAAATAACATGAATATTGCGAAAAAAGCACTCGTTTTTGGTAAGTAGTATATTATTATGTAACTTCAAGGGTTCATTAAATTTTACGCATTGCGTTTACTGATGGTGCTAAATAAAAACTAATGGCATTCTCAACACTTATTTAAACAAAACTCTTTAATAACATGTAGATAAACAAAAACGTAGTTTTAAACAACATTAAATTAAAGTTGATGTGTTTAGTACTTCGAAGTGATAAATTGTTAGATGTGTTAATAATTATGTATCATACTGTAAGGGAGAAAACTGATATTTACAAAAACTTTTATTGTGAGTGCTTAAAGCACGTAAAGAAGAAACGTTTTTCCGGAGCTTCACATCAAATACATTCAAAACGTATTGGTAGTACCTCGAGGAAGCGTAACTGAAAGAAAATTTTTCAAAGAAATTGGAAATTATTTTGTTGTCATTTATTTTCTACAAAATAGATGTTTTCGTTATATTTTTCAAATCAGTTTCGATGGTCTACCAACCTGTCGAGAAATTGTCGAATGTATTTTATGTAAAATTTCGGCCCGTCTAAATACGCTCACAAATAATCAAAAAAATTTACTGATGCTTATGAGACGTTGTTGCTCATATAGAACTACCTATCTATTTTCAACAGACTCGTATCATAGGCAATGTAATTTAAAGCCACGAAAGTCTCTGAGTATAGACCTTTCGTCGATCTCGAAAGAAGAGGCGGAAACGCCGTTTGATACGAACCGTTTGAAGACGTGCAAAAATCCGAAAATAAGTCCCAAAAAAAAGGTGATTAATAACAATAACGGTTTCTATACCAGTACTCCCATTTATCAGCCTTTTCTAAGGGTAAGAACGTTAGATAAATTGATTTTTCAATCACTTGATCGTTAACGTTTCAGAAGGCGAAGAGGCGATCTATATCCGCACCGCCACTGGAATCGAAAGAAAATAAACTAGGCGCGCCAACTGTAGGTAAAATACCCCTTTTCTTTAAACACATAATCATGTAAAATTTAATTTCAGGTACCTAAAACTAACGAATTACACACGGAGCGTCGCGCAAGAGAACGTCAATTATTTCACAAGATGATTGAAAAAAAAAGGGAAAAACTAGAGCAAGTTAAAGGAAAGGTGGGTAAATTGATTTTGGATTAATGATTTTAATCGTTATATCAATCTACTTATTTTATTCCAGTTCGAAGAGATTAAACGAATGCGGGAGCTGGAAGAAACTTTACGATTTCGAAAACAAACCGAATTTAAGGCCAAACCCATAATTCGATACAAGGCAGTTAAACAGATTGAATCGAAACCACTTACTGTGCCGATTTCCCCAAAGTTTCATTATGTGTTGCGTAAGCTGAAACGTATCGGGAATGTACCTACCTAAGGATTTTATCATTAATTTTGTTTTTAAATAATCTAATGTTTTTTTACTAATTTATAAATAATTAATAATGTATTTTACGTAGTCGAAGTAAAATTATTAAAGAATCATGAATGCAGATAGAGCACTAAAAAATATATGAGGTCGGGGATGGTTGTGGCTCTCTTAAAAGATTATTGAGTATTAAAAAAAAAATACTTCTAGGAATGTAGATCCCAATTCCACCACGTTTGGTAAGATCGAAACTACCTCGGATTAGATAAATTTTCAATATAGGGTAGTGACGAATACATTTATGAGGAACGTTTTATTCAAAAATGGTCACGTCCGGAATTAAGTTCGGTTTTTGAATCTTGGTCAAGTTTTAAACACATCCATCTTGCTGATGGTTACATCAACATCAGTTAGATGGGTGCTCTATATAATAGATATATGTGTTTAAAAGTTGATAAAGATACAAAATTCGCTTCTCATAATTTTTGGACATGATCGTTTTTGAAAAAACGCTCCTCGTATAGAGATGCATGGGAGTGCCACCTAAGAAACAAAGCTATCGTAGCTTGCCTGATAATGAAACCTAGAGAAATCGCTTTCTATTTCCTCCGATGTGATTTAGGAGTAGATATAAAATGGCTCGTTTGACTGCTATCATCAGACAACCTTAGTTTCTTATAGCTTAGGATACTTGGGTATCGAGAATTAACAAACTGATTTAATAAAAGTACAAACGAAAACGTCTTCAAAATTGACTAAATTTTAGATGGGTACAAAAGGTGTTCGTTAAGATTTTCATGTTACGTTCGTTTTATTTTAAATGAAAAATTGATGCTAAATCCACGAAAGATTAACGTCAAAGCAACTTACCGAAAATATTCTTAAAATACAAAGTTTGAGCTCCTTTAAAAAAATATGGCAGCCTCTTCTCGAACACGGCAAGAGTCGCATTTAATTCCTCCAGCACCCCGACAACGGGATAGTACCTATCCACATTGGACTGCGCAATCTGCAACGCCCACCTGTTATTCAATTGCGTGCAGCGCTTGTCTTGACCACAAAAGTACGGAATCGAGAAATCGTTTAGCACTTCTTTGGTAAAAACGCATTCGGACTTCTCCTTTTTAATGCATTGTTCAAGAAGAATCGCGGGCGACGAACTTTTCATTCTGAAATAAGAATGTTGACAATTTTCGGTTTATCACATTTTATAATATAACAATATGAAGATGCTCCACAACAAGTAGAGAAGATCGAGAACCTCCCCGACCATCAGTTGATTTTGTGGAAATCCATTTAGTTCTTTAATATTTTAGTGTAGTCGTTTAGTACCGATAGGTACCTACAGGTTGAGATATTTTGCTTTAATTTCAATTTCATACTGATCTTCAGCAGTCGTTGTACTCTCTCTTAGCTGAATTTCTCCACGCGACAAAGGTTTTCGTTATTTTTGATTACGTTTAATCAAAACCAAAATAATACAAGAAGAAAATTAGCTCAGAAACACTTTTCCAAACTACCACGACGATTAAATTAAAAGTTTACTTATATAAAGCTTTTGTTTCAGAAAAAAAAATTGAAGTTCAGCTTAAATAAATGGTACCTACTCATGTAAATGAGTGAACTTTTACAAATAAACGAATTCTTTATTAGGTATGTATGTTCATAAAAACCTTGTAAGTTTGAATAGATAAGGGCCGTGACCTTTATCAAATATATTTTTTTTTTAAGCGGTAAAAAGAACCTCTGGTGCCTCCGTCGTCGTTGATTGTAAACGTTCTCTTTTGTTCTTTAACATAATGGAAAGTGGGCAAATGCGTTAACAATAGAAAGTAAACGCACACATTTAGTTGAATATCAATAATGAAATGCCAAAAAATTTAAATTCAGTAGATATAAATACAATAAGGTCAATGTTTCTATTTCAAAAATGCGATGCATTTCAAGCGAGGCCGCAAAACGTCTACACGACCGACCTTGAAAACGAAAATTTACCTTTTAACGACAAATATCAAAGTATCATTGCATAACATTTAATCTTTGTACAAATAAGTAACACATTATTCTCGTACCTGGAAAGGATCTTTTCTATTGGATCTCGAACGAGATTGATAAATGTAGGCGACTGTCTATCGAAAGACGTAAAATTGATGAAGTACAGGTATTGATCGAAAGTTAGCGGTACCGCATAGTTTCTTATTACATCCGTAATTTTGTAAACAAGTTCTTCCTAGAAAGTAGAAAAAGAAATTGCGAATCTAGGACAGTTATTTAACAAACGCATACCTGCTCGACGCGCTTTAATATTTGAATTTCGTCCCCCTTTAAGCGAACGTGCTTGAAATTATTCCATCCCTGTAACCACTGCAGCAACAGGACCAAAATTTCGGACCCGCATTTCGGCACCCGGTTGAAAAACAGCACGTACGCGTTTAATTCGTCCATTGCGCCCAGTTCGGCCAACGATTTGGTGACTGGTTTTGGCGGCAACAAAGAAAAATAACTTTCGGTAACCGTTATTTTTGAACCGGGTTGGTTTCTGTTTAGTAAAAACGTACAGACGATCGTGATCAGAAGGAATGCCGATAGCGGGATACACGAAATTTTGATTTTGCGGCGCATTTTCGAAACTACCGCTTGTTGGTACGGTTATTTACGTTACTCTAACTATGGGTTTATTGACTAGTGGCGTGGAATTCATTACAAAGAGGTGAAAGGTAACGCAAGGCACCCAATGAAGTGGGTAGTGTTTCGCCTTCTCCTTCCTTAGTACTATTATTAATGATTAGGTATACAGTAGAGAGAAACGTTAAGACCAAAAGTTCAAGCAAATGATTCATCCGTTAATTATTTCCTAAAATACAGGATGGTCGGTGTTCGATCAGCATACCTAACGACACTAATTAGTTTACTAAAAATATAGATTTTGCTCGATGTTTAATTGATATAAGAATGTGTAACTAGTGTAATTGCTCGAAAAGACTATTTTTCTGAAGAGCGATTTTCGATTTGTGACTTGATCGAAAAAAAGTCGAATTGAAATTTTATCAAAATTAAGTTAGTCTATAATATTAGGTACTATGTAATTTAAACCTGATCTCTTTAATGAAAACGATCCGATTTCATGATTTTCATTGATATTGCCAAAATAAAAATGTAATGGCTTAATCGATGCAATATATTTTCGACCAAGTCACAGATTCTTTTAGTAGTTATCAGAAACCTGCCAAATATTTTTTTAAATATAGAGCATCTCATTAATCGTTGTAAAATACTTGATGCCATACAGGATGAACTGACACCGACATTCGAATAAATAATTGCCAATTGCTTAAAATACGATAGTTTTTTAGGACAGCTAAAATTTGAAAGGCAATGGTGAAATGGATGCCATCGAAATTGTTGCAATCACCAAATTGTATTCATAGTCGCAGCATCACTAAATCCTTTGTCAAAGTACAGAATACCCACACGATTATATGTAGATTACCTCTGAAATCGACGAGCGGCGTTTTGTTTTGTTTTTCTATGCAGCGTTGTCTATTACGAAACTGAAATTGTCACGTGCAAAACAGTCTTGTAGTTTTGCTCGAGTGTTCAAAAATCTTTCGGCCCATGATCGCTGTTCATTGGAGCACATGAATAAGTCGTAGCCTGGAAGCTATAACAAAAATCACAAGGGTTGAAAAAAACTGAGCAAACAAAGTGACCGGTTTTTGTATCTCAGACAACTAAGCAGATCATCAGACCTGACCAGACCATCACTAAGATGGATGTATTATGTTTGAAAGTTAACCAAGATACAAAAACCGGTCTTAATTCGCTTTCCATAATTTTTAGACCTAACCATTTTTGACGAAAAGCTCCTTAAATGATTTAGAACCTACTTGGTTGTTTCTAAAAGAACTGACGATTTTTACAGATGTCCTTAAAATCTTGAATTTTAATCCATCATCGTCGAACACTAAAGGTCTTGTCACTGTAACTAATCATTCATCTGTTCATAACTTCCAAATCTCATTTCGTCATTGACCCAATCAGATGACCAGTTCATGTTCTTCCTCTACTTTTAACCCAGGTGAATTATGGAAAATACATTTTGAGGTCTACTCGTCGGTCATAAAACCTAGAGGCCCTCCATATTTTATTCCAATGCACATCAATAAAAGTTTACTAGATGACGTTTCACACAGTGGTGTTACCCGTATCTCGCATTTTTTACAATATTAATAAATTATAGTTTTTCTTTGCCACGTAATATGTGTATAGGTAAATCGTCTGTAGAATATGTCATTCTCTAAACTCGAAACTGAATTACAAATACACAATCTAGTAACATTTTATTGACATGCATCAGAATAAAATTTTAACGATTTTATTTAACTGTGCAAGACATGGTATGCCTAATTTGTATAAAGGTATTTAATTAAAAAGATGCAGCAATTATAACTAATTAGAGAAAAAAAATTCATTTAGGAAATATAAAGTGGAAGATTAAAATTGTTCATTAAACTAAAATTACTATTTATTTGACATATAAAAGTGACATGATTATTTTCTACGAAATCTAGTTTGGGCGACGGCGCCAGTAAATAATCAAAAAAGAATCTTCTTATTCCATATATATAATTAGGTGATAAGATTTCATTTTGGACCTTTCGTTCGTTTATCGAATTATTGACTACATATGGTTGATAACTGACGCTCGTTAATTATCGATAAACTTTGTTTAATCTATTTTAGGACCATATTCATTCGCTATTCAAGTAAAATGTAGTCGTTTACTAAAATAGTCTTTGAACATGAGACTTATAATTTATAAAAATGGATTCCTGCATTCCTACAGATGTTTAAGTAAAGTATTTACTGGTGCTTTTACCCAAATGACGTGGATATAGTTCTAACAGTACATGCAGTTATTTGATCATAGATGGTGCCAATAGGCGGTACATCAAACAACATTACAACAAAATTAACAGCCCCAAAAGGCATATTATTTACCAACAACATTGTATACGAATTAAAAAATATAAAGTACATGAAAAATAGTAAAAATAAAGCAAACATCACTGGCATATAATTAACGTGGTTCTGGACATAAGAGTGATTTTTTTTTAATGATCAAACTCCTATCTAATTAACCAGCTAGCAAGATTAAAAACCTTAAAAGGCGAAAATAATTGCAACACTAACTTTTAAAACATACACGCATTTAAAAATGCGTAAATGAAATTACGAACTCAAATCAAGTTCGAATATATTGATATCTACTTCGTCGCCACTTTTTCCACTACTTTCAACTTCTTCGTTATCGTCATCAGTCTTAACTTCTCTCCCTTTTTCATTTCTCACATCCACGACTTCACCTTCGCTGTGACGTCTTTGCTGTGCCCGTTTCTTGGCTAGTGCTTTGCGTTGGTTCTTTTTCCTTTGGCCTAGAATGCTTGCGTTGGACCTAAGGGAGGAAAATAATTTAAAAATACTTCGATGAAATTTTATAAAAACAATTACCTAAATAATTGTCGAGAAACGACGGTGTTAAAACGAACCGTTTTCTTTAAACTAGTCGATATCTCTCCCTCTTCCGGAATGATTGGATCTATGCTCGTACAGTTTTCAAACGACGAGCCCAAAGTGACCTCGTCCAAACCCGATTCCGATATACTTCTGCCGAATCGACGTGAATTCGATAAACTCTTCAGGATACCGCGGCTCTTTGTAGGGCTAAAACTGCAGCTAATCTCGTCACTGCTCGACTCGCACTGAACTTTACTTATTGTTATTGCCGTGCTCTCTCCTTTCAGCACCTTCTTACCCTTTTTCTTCTGTTTTTTCCCTTTAAATTCTTTTTTCGGAACCGAGTTATCTTGCGGCACAACAGCATCTTCATTTATCGCCTTCAGATGTACGTCGTTAACAATCGACGGCTCCTCTAAATACTTTTTGGACAAGCTATTTTTATCTAGACCAAACAAATAAGAAGTCATGACACGATCGGATGGTTTAAAGCTAATTTGTACTATCACATTATTATCCCACGTTTCTACCGTTATCTTATCTTTGTCGATATAATGATGCGGAAATTGCACGTAGAAAGCATAATGAATTGGAAAAAATCCCGAACTGATGCTACAAAATTGGATGTGAAATTCACTTCTGGTGTTACCGATAAACTTTAAAATCGACATTTCATTCACGTTCTTGATATTAAATGTAAATGCGATTGTGCTTTTCAAAATGTTTGCGCTAAAATCTGGCAGTAAATAACATAAATCGGGGTTTAAAAATTGCAAACCTTCCTCCTCCTCGTTAGCATCGATTATTGTATTTGCTTTGGTTGGTGTTTCGTCGGACTGTAAAACTGTAACTAAAGAGTTGGGGTCTACTTCGTCGATCGGACTGGTGGAGGTGATCGATCCGTGGTCGCTCTCGACGCCGCTGTCGTCTTTCTTTAAATCTGAAAGTGAAAATTCCGTGTTCGATTTCACCGGCAACGTAACAATTAGCTTCTTTAAGTCCTTATCGAACTTTGCATTGCCAACATCTCGGTGTATTCGATACGGCAGAGTTATAGATAATTTGTACTTGGCAGGTTTCTCGCTGATTAACTGTAGGGTCTTTTCGGTGACATCTAAATCTATATCGTTTGAAGATTTTAATAGGGGCAAATCTATTTCTACTACTAACTCTTTAGGGGTGGCGGTGTTGATTTTAGCTGTTTTATGTTCGGTAAATTCTTCCAGTTCTATGTGACGACGGTGTTTGATTAAATATTTCGGTGTGGTGTAATTTGTATTGTTTTCGTGCTTTGTTGTGGATTTTCGTGGCGATTTTTTTGTCACTTTCGGCGAATGTTCGTATCTATTTGAGCATAAAGTTTGTCCATTAGAGCTTTGTCTTCCGAATTTAATTCGGGCACCGGTTCTTTCGAAGGCTGTCGGATTACGGTAGCTCTGGCCATACCTTTGTACTGTAACTTGGGGAATCGTAAGTTCTTTTGATCTAAAGTAACCTCGAAACTGCTTTCGACCGCATCGCAGGCGGTTTTATTTATCATGTCGCGAAAGGTTTTGTTTTTCTGGGCCAAGTGAAGGGTGTCGGGGTGGAACACGACGTCGTACACTTGACATCGCATCCCTTTCTTATCCATGTCTTCCCTGGGGGGTGCCAAAGAATGGGGGAGACACCACTGCAAGCCGCGCGTGCCATCCTTAAAGGCAACGTTCGACGATGGTTTCTTAATAGTTTCGTTCGTGCAAATATTAATGAAAGCCTTCACGTTTCCGTTTACGCTAGTTTTTATGACGTAACCGGCTGCCGGGTTAATAAATGTTACGTCAACTCCTCGTTGCTTCTCGAGCTCGGTTATTTCCTGCTGATATAATTTCTGATTTTCGGGATCTTTTATTTCCTCGATGTATTCGGTTAACAACTTACGGAAATTTTTGTCTTTCAGGGCATTGGTAATTCGTTCGACTTCGTCTTTGTTCCAATCTAATTCCTTGAAAGTTTCAAACGAACTGGCCATTACAGTTTACGTGGGTTATCTAGAAACTGCGACGTAGTGATTCGAGCACTATTATCAAAACAAACGCAAATCAGCAATTTTTGAGAACCAAAATAAACAAATGACATAAAACTTCCAGAGGTCATGTTGCTATGCCGGATTGCCGGCTCGTCTCGTAAGCCTCGCGCCGGTTCGGACGGACGTGTTGATATTCCACCACAATATCGGGTCAGCTACGCGAATTTCGACCGCGGTTCGATTTTATGTTTCGTTGCAGGTTTAATCACTTCTTTCTCTACAATTGTAGGTTTATAGATTAATTTTCGTGATATGCTAGCGTGTTATTTTCGTTCAAATTACAGGACGTCCAAAATATTTTGGCATTTTTGCTAATTTCGTTACCGTGCCCACGAAATCTACAATATTATACTTAATTACGTGGGTAATCAAAAACAGTTTGAACAACAAAATTTAAATAGAGTATCATTCGAAAACTACATTGTAGGTAAATAAATAAATTACAGGTGTTGGGGTTACTTACTTATTTATTAGAACTTCGCGGCGTGTCCTAAAATTTTCTTCGACGTTTTAATCTATAATAACGTGTTAAAATTTAATTAAAGTTAAAATGCGAAACGCTTTTACAAGACAAAGTTATCTAATTACATCTGACAATGAATAAAATTTAAATTTGCATAATTTAATTGGACAGTGAAGACGCACCTTTACATTATTTTCAAATTTGCCCAAATGACGCGCAATAAATTTGACATTAGTTTCTACCATTTCTTTAGCATAGCCGCGGATCGCGTAGTGCTCGCGTTTAATTAATCGCTTCTGTTAAAATAAAATCGTTAAACTGGCAAATATTATCGAACTATGTATAGCGATTTAAATAATAATATAAGTGTGTGGTGCGACAGACAAACAAATGAAAACCGCTAAATCAAGATTTAAGGGTTAATGTTTCGTGGTACTGTGCGGAAGTTGATCGATCGCCATCAATGATTTTCCATTAATATCGTCGAAAGATTCGTCGTAAAATATATCAAAAATCAACTGATTGATTATATCCGCATACGTATAACGAATCATAGAATTGGCTTACTCTAAAATTTTCGGAAAATCGGACCTAAACCACTCCGTATTTTATAGGTAGGTGTAATTTTGCCAAATCATTACTTCACATTATTAATATTGTTAGACCACAAGCGCCAGTTAACTTGGAATCTGTACGCAGTCCCGAGTTTCCTCGTAATGGCTCAAATTTGATTCAATTATCTGTAAAAAACTGATTTTGATCCTTATGATCTCCCCACGTAGTGTATAGCGAAGGCAAATTTTAGATTAAATCAAGTAATGAGAGATATCATTGTTTCAGTTTCAAACTGTTGACGGGGTACGTAAATCATGGCGATTTTAAAAATAATTGGACAACGCCATTTATGTTGGCCCGCCTGCCCACCAAATTTACTTAAGCTTAGCTGCGGTGGACTAGAAGATTCAAGGTCCGAAGTGATCTGGCCCTTGATCGGGTGGTCCAAGTCGGGCTTGGTCTTCAAAGACAATCATATTGTGCAGACTTGGATTATACAAAGGTAAAAGCAAATTAACCTGTTGTCCCTTATCGCTTATCCCTGTAAAATCACACAACTTGTTTCAAAATTTTTTGGGAATTTTACCTAGATGTATATGTTTTATAAATGTTTATTTATAAGCAATTGACTTATATACATAATACAGTTGCATAATTGGGTTGTAAATTTGTTTGCTGTATTCTTTTAATTTGTATCGACTGATGAAAAGCGATCAATTATTTGCAATAGGTTATTTGTAATGGTCGTGTCTTTAAAACTAGAAGTACTTTCATCAAAATGTATCTTTGTACTGTTAACGTGTAAATGTTTATGTAGGTATGGCCTATCCAAACCTATATGCAATTTACGTCATCAAAAAAAAGTTACTAGATTGTTTATTTGTAATTCGATTTAAAGTTTGGAAAATGACATATTCTATAGATGATTTACCTACGCACAAATTAGATGGCATAAAGAAAGACTACAATTTATTAGAACTGTCAAAATACGAGGTATGAGGTGACAGCACTGTGTGAAGCGTCATAATCCAGTAACCCTTTACTGATGACGTGTTGCATATAGCTTTGGACGAAGTGTATCATAATACAGGGTTTTCATTAATATTTTCCACTCACGTGACCTAAGTGCATAGGCAACCAATGATACGTTACTGATAGGAATGACGAATAAGACATTTCATCTCTCGACAGCTCATTAGATCTGGTGGGGAGATCAACGTTATAAATCACACGGCTCATAAACGTTTCTATAAACTGCATCTTTTTCCTTTCTTTCCAATATTTGGTCTCACCTCTCCAATCTCTTACCTTCCTTTTTTTCCCTTAAATCTTTCTTCACTGCCATTAACCAACCATCTGTTTCTTCTGTTATTATTTTCCGTATTTGTTTCGTCATATTTTCCGATAGGCACTGCTTTTCTTTTTCCATCTGCCCTTTCCTGTGGCACGGTCGATGGCGTTTTTTTTTAAGACTGTTTAATAATCTTCTCTGGTAAATGGGCGCACCCGCGTAGTTTGGAGTTGTCACACTTTCGCGCGTTTCCGTCTTCCAATTTTTTCAGCAGGAGTTCTTCGAAAGACTTGCTTGTCTGCGGCGATGATAAACTAGTGCTGGGCTGCACTACTGAAAGATGGAAGTAATTCTGCAGAAGGCACTCGCCTATATATATTACTTATATTACTATATATTACTTTCAATTGTTTTCTTATACGCTTAGCTAATTCATCTGGTTGAAATATATCTTTCTTGTTCTATCAACAGAATTGTCAGGATGATTTTCATTGTTCTGGTCAGTAGGTTGAAATGATTTTCTTAATAAATGTACTGGAATCTGCAATCAGACCTTGCCCATTAATATGGAGAATTTGGCTTAGTTTTCTCGTTGCCACCACGTTGCTAACTGTTCATTCCACGTTTTCTTGAATAAATATTAATGTGAGTTTAAATGTGGTTTAAATTCGGTGTGGGTGTCACTCTTACATAAACCACATATCGTCGCGACAGAGTAGAATTATAGTCTATCTTCAAAAAGTACTAGAGGACTGTGGTGGCCTAAACTATCCAAAAAGTGATCAAACACGAAAAATTTGACTTTTTGCGTTTTACCACTTTTTGGATAGTTCAAGTCATCACGTGCGGGTCTCTTTTAAAAACGGTACTTTTTGAAGATAGGCTAGTTCGGCTCTGAAGCGACGATACATGGCTACCCAGATAGCACTAGATATCTAGTAGTCGTCCGTTTTAAGTCCATTATGTATCCCTATGTCCACGGACATGAAATTAATGTCCAGTGGATATTAATAAAAGATGCACATAAGATATTTTTTAATGATGTTCAATGGACTCTCATTTTATGTCCAGCGATGGATGTTAATAAATTCTGCATTTTTTGTTGCTAGTTAGCGATCATCGTTATTGCTACTTGTAATCATTGAGTCATTTTTTTTTTCAAATATAAGTCGTGTTGACATATTTATTAACATTAAACTTCAGTGATCGACAATGTTTTTCACAGAAAGAGGATAAGTTGCTGTTGTTATGCTGATGCAACTGGTGATTTATCCTGACATCCATGGTTATGTTTATAGTTTAGAAGCCATTATTATTATAGTTTACAGACTACGTGAAGTCTTTTGCAATGCTTATGTATCATTCAGATGGATAATGACGATTTTTAAATCATTTTTTAACGTTAGTTGGTTGCTTTGAACAACCATTCTTTGTACATAAAATGGATATCCACTGATGGACATCGTCAATGTTTTTGTTGTTGATGATATCCTTGTGCTATCTGGAAATTATTTAGAGTGTAATAGTTCAGAGTACGGGAGAGCCAAAAGGGGTGAAGCACCTGAAGATGGTACACCTACTTATCCATGGAATAAAATAATTCCTTATAAATTTGTTGCTTCACGTTTTATTATAATCTAGATTTTGTTGTTCCACCCTCAGTACGAAAACAACTACCCCTTTTTTATATATTTTTTTGTGGGTGGCTGTGTTAGCTTAACTGTTAAGCTAACCCGCCCTATGGTTTTTGCAGGAAACTTGCAACTCATTAAATTTTTCATTAATTTTTTAATTTATTGTTGCAGTTGCAAAGTGCCTAATCTATAACGATTAGATACTTAATGTTTAGAGGTTGGAGGGCATCGAGGGAAACGTCGTTGGAAAACGTCGAGGGAGACATCGTTAGAGGACATCGAGGGAGACATCGTTGGGGGACGTCGGAGTAAAGGTATGTTTTTAAACAGATAATTATAACGTGGAATACGTAAATTAATTTGTTCTATTTGTTACAGGTAGGATTTATATATTTTTATGCGGGGCTACAAACGGTGAGTTTTCCATTATTTTACAAAATATCGATGCCTTTTTGCTAAAGCATCGTAAGCTGCAATTTTATCAAAAATGAATTGTTCCGACTATTTTATGTATCCAATGCAAAGACGCAATTTGTTAAAATCTGGTGAAAAATTCAATTTTCTCCATTAAAAAAATTAATTTTTGTCAGCGACAGCACGAAATGCGCGCCCTTATAAATTTTTTTGCCTATTGCGACTTAAAAGACATTTTGGCAAAACGGCATCGATATTATTATTAATAAAAATTATTTGATTAAAGCGTAACGTCTAGGTAATTATTAATAAATTTAGACTTTACTCAAAATCATTAAAGTTTACATTTTCTACATATTTAAATGAATTTAAAAGAATAATTATTTAGCTTTCAATTTTATCAATAATAGGTAATTATTTAATAATTTTTCAATTAAACTATGCATCGAAATTTACTTAATTGAATTAAAATTAAATGTAGATAGGTAATTTACGTTTTTTTGCGGTCGAATGCGCATTACCCAGTAACAAAACATTCGGTTATTTTTTTTATACGAAACTGCATTAATTTTGTATGCGGAACTGAAACATACCTAGTATGTATATCAAAGTAATTCAATATTATAATATACAGTGCGACCAAGTTTACAAAACTTCCGAAAAATTAGATGACAACAGCCTATCAATAACGTAAACTAACTGAAAGTGCATTCGTAACAAAATTTAAAATAAAATTAATTAATGTGATTTAATAGATTTTAAACAGAACTTCTAATTAATACTCGAATAAAATGTGTATACGTTGTTGTATTTGATTTCACAATCAGATACGCCTCCTTGCGGTTTTTGTATGCTTGGCAGTACTGTATAAACACCGTAAAAAGCCCCGCCCACTGACATTTCCCTCAAAACCATTAATTGTTGATTACGTATTTAAACCTTTATTTAGGTAAATATGAACTGTTTAGTTTATTTAAAAATATATAAGTAAAATAGTCATATGCTGGTGATCAGTGGAATGTCAGTGGTTATTAGTTATTAAATTGCGAACATTTTTGAAACGGTAACAACGTCATAGCTCCCCCATGTCCACCGTGTTTATAGGAAATTTTAGCATACGACGAGGGATGTGTGACTGTGAGCTCTCAGCCTACGATCAAAGGTGGGAATTGATTCTATTTTACTAAACTATAACGTGCATTTGCATACTGTTGCAAATCACAGCCTTGACACTAACAACAATTCTCTAGATCTGATAAATTGTTTTTCTCTGAATTTTCAAGTTGATGCCATGTATGCGGTATTTTAGAAACTTTGAGAAAGTTAGAGCTTTTAGAAGCACGTCTGCGCATTTTTCGCGTTTAAGGACAGTGTCCTTGCGTTCAAAGTGTAGTGTGTAGGTAATGGTAATGGTAATGGTAATGGTAATGGTAATGGAAATGGTAATGGTAATGGAAATAGTAATGGTAATGGGAAAGGTGTCTGCAATGTTGTTAGCTCACAGTCAACAGAAGATGGACGTTTCGAGGTAGGAGCGCTTATTAAATTTCCACTCGCCTCCCTTGAGCTCGTAAAAATCGTTGTTACCGCTAACTCGCATAATTCGTTTTTGACGAGACACAGTGGAACGAAACGGTGATATTTTGGACATTGACTTAACTAACTCAGTTATTTTTTAACAGATCTTTTCAAATATTTCAACGCAATATTTTATTTTTTGATCGTTGTACTCTTAGATCCATTTTTTCGCTGTTAATTATATATAAGAGGAAACAGAATCGTCATACGAATCATTTCAAAATGCTTTGTTTATATTGCGTTTGATTAGATGTAGCATCGCATCGCTATCTTAATATTATAATTAACTATTTTGAACTTTCAAGTTCGCTATTCAATACTTTTAAAAATTTAGATGAAGTATTTAATTTTGAGTTTTGCAGTGGTATATTCACTTAACCCTTTTGAATTTAAATTTAACCGTGTAGCAGGCCTTATAAGTTCTTCACAAAATTTAATTTCTGTATAAATTCAAAAATGAAATATGTACCTATAAACGTAATCTAATTTAAAAATTTTTTTGCTGTCAATTCAAACATTTCTTGTGCATGTATGTATTTCTAAATTCTTTTTTTGGCGATCGAATAGATCTTTTAAACGATTTAGTATTAGTATCCAGATGTAGCAATCGCTTATAGCAACGAGTGACAATTATTTCATATAAAATTAATTTGGGAAATGGAAATTTTTCGCTAATCAGCTTGCATTAGCTCTAAAAAAATCTATAAGTATTGTTGACATTTTGCTTTGGACCATTTTGAAAACAAAAATAGCTGCAAAATTTCCCGACTTTATCTTGCAGACGACTAAATTTCATTCTAAAGATAATGAAAAAACATAGCATTCCTTTAAAATTTCATTCAACCGTCATAACAAATTAATTTCTAAATATTTTGAAAAAATGCGAATTAAAGCAGAAAACAAAAGCGTATAAGACATTATAAAACTGTTTTCATGTTTTAGCATTTTACGTAATCAAGGTTTAATTTTTGGAAATAAAAACAATTGACTGCGTTGGAAATAAATAGTTATAGCTTATATATGAATAAAAACTGTATAATCTATTTGTTATAATACCGGGGAATATAGAAAAGTAATTTAAACTTGAATCTCTCCAAATTAAAAAATAATAATAAGCTTAAAAAATCTACAACATAAAATGTGTAAATCCAAAAGTGTCCAAAATTTGAGTGGTTGCGTTGGTTGTAATGTCCAACGTTACTATAGAAGTCGTTCCACTGTGCGGGAGTGTGTGTTAAAAAAAGTTAAGGTTTGTAAGTCAAATTATAAAGAAAAATTTAGAACTATCTAATTTTTTCTTGTATTATTTTAATGCTTCAGTTACTACATAATTATTTTTTTTAGGTCAAACTTTAGGTCGACGTATAACCGTATCCTTTTTAAAATTAATTTCAAATATTAAGGAAGAATTTTCTATTTCGTTAGATATTTTTAACCAGTTCAATGAATTTTTAAAATCAGTCCAGAAGCACGATAAGGTTTAAGTTTTTTGTTTTAATTTTTGGAAAGTAATTTAGAAATTAATATTTCATAAAACTATGCATAGGCGTTTGATTAAATTTAGTCACTATTAATGTAGATCGTGTTTGTTTTCTTAGAAACAATTGTTGCAACAATGATTTCTATGGAGATAAACATAATTTAGTAGCGATTAAATTTAATCAAATGTCCACACATACGACTGAATTTCTTTAACAATTTTTAAAAATTCGTTTAATAAAATATATTGAACCGTCGCATTGTATAAATAACGTATTGTATAAAGTCGATTTTAATCTATAAACTGTCGAAAAAAGCGATTTCAATCTTTTTTTAAAACAAAATAATACAAAGCTCGTGTATGAAAAAAATAAATGAACATCGTAAAGACTTTAAATTCTCTATACTTTTTAAAGTGAAACTAATATTTTTGTTAATTTACACTTTTGATCTTTATTTTCATTTTTCTCGTAAAGCAACACATTGGCCATTATTTCGGAAACTTCATTGCATCGTATCGTACCTCATAAAATATATCCTTTACGTGGTCTGGCTGTCAATAAAATGAAAAAAAAACGACGTCCTGAAATAATCTAGGATTATCGACGTTCAAATCGCTACGTTTGACTAATTGATTCGTGTAAATGATTTTTTCTAATAAATTAAAACGACGAGCTCGAGAATCCTGATCAAAAGGAATTTACAAGATCAATTTTCATTTTTTCTTGTGGGTAAATGTTACTAACGAGTTGCACGCGAATTAATTAAGAAGGGATTAAAACATTGTAAAACTTATCGATCGTTTTCTAAATTACAAATTGTAGACTTTTAAGAACTTTATTCCCTTCATGTAACGGAAACGTATAAAATGAATAGCAATAAAATTGTGTAATATTGACAATATTCGAGTTTATAGTGGAGTTAATTCTAATATCTACAGGGGGTTTCGAAATTTGCGCACAAGGAAAGTAGGACGATATTATACCTACAACAAAAATTGAATAAAAAGTTCCTTTGCGATCCTTCGATCAGATCAATAATTTTTCTAGTTATAATGATTTAAAAAAACTCAAAAACGGGCGAAGACGGTCTTTATTTTCAGTTTTAAATGTACGAATCAAGTAATTAAAATCAACCGAAAACAAATTTTTAAAAACAAAAGAACAAGCAAGTTAAATTTATTATAAATAAAACGTTACATTTGTTGCTCCAACGTGCTCTTCAAGAGCACATTGTTGCATTGCTCGAACCGTGTTACGTATCATCTTCGGCGTTATTTCCTGCGCAACCTACTAGAGTTATATATTTAAAATACAAAATAAACACCATGTGTCACATTCGTAATGGCCCTATATTACCTACCTATTATCCAAATTTTTAAAGTCACGACATCTAGAAAAGTATTGTTCTAATCGAAAAATCGTAAAAGAACTTTTTCGAAACATCCTGTATACCCTATAGACGTTCGCGTTCTGTAAAGTCAGGGAAATTTCTCCAATTGTGAAGGCTAATTTTCTTACTTTCTTTTTTTTTAGTGTGTACAACTTGTTATTCTACACTGTCAAATGTCAGGGAAATTTTAAAATTTAGTCAGGGAATTTTTTCAAAAATTTTGCGAACACCCTGTATAGAATACAAGTGATCGATACAGGTTCTATAAGGCATAATTGTGTTAAAACAATGCCGATCGAGCGTTAAGGGAATTACGTTTACATTATAATCAACTTCGACAATGTTGTGTATATTGACGAAGGCGTCAGGTTCAATTCCCTCGATCGTTCAATAAAAAATAAAAGTGCAACTCGACGTCGGACGTTGTGGTTCTTATACTTTTGTTGCAGAAGGCTTTCCGAAGTAATCAATCTCCATCAAATGGCAAACTCTCCGCGAAAAAAGGTCGAACGTTGTAGAAACTGAAGTCTGATCTCATATAATTCTGAATACGAAAGGAAATGTAGGAGAGGAATATTCTCAATCAATACATTTGTATATTGGAATACGTTTAATTCTACGGGATGCCTTCGTGTAACGGCGATGAGCATTGAACCGTTTGCAGCACATTATTGTTCCTTCCGATGAAAATCGATATAACAGAAAATCCAGTTCGTCTCATTTTTCTTGGCAGGTAAAATTTTCCAAATTTAATCCTGATACAAGGATAAAACGTTGTCCTGACATATATATTTTTTTAAACTCATCGGTATACCTGCACGTATTTGTGTATGAAGTGACAAGTTTTAAAGTGAATTCTATTTGTGATGATGTCGCAGCAACTACATCCCCAGACGATCCATAATATTTGGCGACTCGACAACTTTAGTTATTTTTATTTGTAGTTTTCGTTAATGTGTTTTTAGGTGGTCCATTGGTACCTACGTATAAGAATTTTTTTGTAACAGAAAGCACTCGGAAATATGTGGATAAACTTCCGAATTTATTCCTTGGCGTTAAAGTAACGTAAATAGTTAAGCCGATTGAAATTAAAATAACGCAACGTTTTTAGTTAACAACGAATGATCGAGAGATCGAGTATAAGCAAGTGGAGATTCCTGAAGCCAACAATGTAGTAGAAAACCGTATTGGAAATGAGGTAGAGGTACCTAGAGGTCCTTGACATAACTATAACGTCTCGAATGTTCTCTCTATGGATTTTAAGACGTGAGGCATCAGAGAGGCAAATTGAGATGTTTTCTGGTTTTCATTCTTCGCTTGATGTACTTACGTTATGTTTCAAAGTAAGTTATTATAGAAATTGTTTGTTAAAAAAAATAACAGACGTTAAAGTTTACCTATATGATTACCTATATAAACGGCTTTACTTTTGAAAGCAATATCTAGTGATAAAAATAGTTCGCCAGAAGAACTGTCGTTCTCACCTCTATTTACTCAAACCAGAACGAAACTTCTTTTTAAATACATTTAGAAAATTGTATGGCCACACTGTATAGAACATTTTATACATCTATTCACTTTTTAATCCGGAATCAGTCGCATATCGGTCTTAAGTTTGCACCTTTCTTCGTAATTCCTTAACACAGCCAGATGCTGTGTGTTGGGGAATAGCCGGATAACAAGTACGGGTACAGTCAAGTATATTATGTCCCGTCGTCTGTGTTAGTTTTTATCGTAAAAGGTTTAAAAAAAAGATTACTGTCCGTTACTATTTGTTATCCAACGTGTCCCTTCTTTACAATGCAAAAACAAATGCCACCCTGCGTCCCTCTCGATCTTCTCTCGTCACTCGTCGACCTGCGATCGCAGCTCGCGGGACAAAACATACGAACTCGATTGTACGTATGTACCTACTGCATAATGATATTTTTTTCGATTTTTCTTCGAAACATCATTAAACCACAACCGCTTTCTAAATAGTGCCATAATAGGAGCTTTGCGTCTATAACTGTTCCCGATGCTCTTATTGTCATTTGGTTTCCCCATTACATACTAACGAACTCGTTTATTTTCGTTGGCATGGTATATTTTTTAAAAAGTAACAAATGGCCCAAATAATTTGTTGGGATCGTTAAAATACCCCTAAGCAGATTTCTTTTTGATCCTAAAATGCAAATTTTTATAAATAAATAGATAGAAAATCTGAATGTGATTTAGTCTTTAAGAATTTCTAAATTTTTTAATAATAAAATATGCAAAAGAATGCGCATTTTTATCGCAACAGTTCACATTTGTTGCGAGCGCGATAAAAGCATTATTAAACGAGTATTTTATAGTATTTTATCTATTTTAATGAGTTCATTATAGACGAAAAAGAGAAAAACGAATTTTATTTTCGTTTAGTTACAAGCACGGTGCAGTCTAATAAAGTGACGTTTGCGATAGACACTGATCGCAAGGTCAAATATAAATAATAAACATCGATACTTTGCATAACTACCGATTGACGTAGTCGTTCCGTACGTTTTTAAGTAAACTTTCGCTATATTATGAATGTCATTATATTCGTTGCTTAATACCTGTATGCATCCATAAACCCCCCTTGTGCGGTTAATACTTACATAACCAACTAACGAAACATTGTCGACGACCACTCATTCGTTCCACTCGATATTTTACGTCGATACAGTTGCAACAAAATGCAAAAGAAATACCTATAAGTAATTTATAAACAATTTAATTGTTTTGATTAAGGGAAAAATAGCGAAAAATGCCTGCGTGCAATGGCCGAAGTTTTTCTCAAATTAGTTTTCAAATGTTTTTTGTTTTACAATTAGGTTTTGTTTTACCCATCGTTATTGTTTAAAAACTGATAGTTTTGTATTCGCCAAAAACTATAGACGTTCGCAAAAAGGTCTGATTAATTAGAGAACCAAAATCTGTTGTTTTGGTTGGTGAAAGCATCGATGAAATTGGAGCAGTTAAAAAATCAGAATCGAAGGTGCCAACACGTATCGTTTTTCATTTATTTCTTTCAAGGCTATCGTCGATCTGAATCTTGTAAATCTTCGAGATGTTCGTAATACCCGTTGAACTTTTTTCTGAATCGTTTCATTTGTTTTTGATTCGGGAAATCGCGAAATTTTTGTACTTGTCTATATTAAAATCGCAAAAAATATAAATAAAAATAAATAGGTAGGTACTTTTTTTATATACATGTAGGTACCTACCTATAAATTTGTTGTGATTGTTTAAACTGTATAAATATTTGAGTCCCACAACCGGAATGTATCAAATGAAGAGCGTTTTTTCAAAAATGGACATGTTGAACATTTATGTCAAGTGAATTACGACCTGAATTAAGGTCTTAATTCGCTTGTCCTAAGTATTGGACATGAGTATTGGACCATTTTTGAAAAAAACGCGACTGTTAATGAGCAGTTGCGTCGCTTGGTTTAATGATTAAAATTTAGTTTATTTGCTATTTTTATTATAACACGCAATATTTGACATTTTTATATTTTTGAACGAAAAAGGACGTCGCTCATTTTTTTATCGCGTTTAGCTCGATTCCTAATTGGCGCGTATCTACTCCAACTTTCTAATTTTATTCTAATTTTCACAATTTGGATATAAATATAAAGCTGGTTTAACGTAGTTTCTTTTTGGAAAGAGCAACTTTTTTTATAAAATGCACGGTTAAGGTGCCGGGCCGCGGCGGGTCGCATCGCAGCGCAAAAGTCCGCAACCAATTGCTGGGGTACATTTTAAATGAGTCAGTGCCGGAATCTCTGCTGTGTGACAACGACTGGTCGCGGAGTTCCGTATAATTATCCGTATTTCGGACTTTTGTTAACTGATATTATAAAAAGTCGGATACCTCGTTTGAATCTATAATTCGTGGGCAAAAAAAACGAATTTCAAAATAGTCCAAACAATTCAAATGTTATTAGAAATGTCTTTAAACGTCCGTCACGTTTATTAGCTACCCTTCTTAGATGTCCATCGTCGTATTTTCTGATCCAGAGGCATGCGGAACATGTCCCGAAAGTGGCGTTTAGTCCGCACGACCTATATCGAAATCGCGACTTTAGGCTCTTGGCGCACGGACTAATTTTTACGAATACGCATTTCATCTTGAAATTTTAATGTGGCCGAAAAACGACAGTATCGATAAAACGTTTTCGAAAAGCCTTCTTTTCTTGGAGCTGAAACGTCGTTTTCTATATATTATTTATTTAAAAGTGTTCCGCATCACCGTGTTAGAAAACTATGAAATAAAGGATGCGGAATGGAATTGAGCCTTGAATCGAGTACGAAGACGCATTGTATTTTTCCGAAAATTGAAGACGACATCCCATCTACGCATAATATTTTTAAAGAGCTTTTAAGTTCTGCTGTTGTTTTTTTTTGAAAAGGCGACTGTAAAATAAATGCTTGTTGGGGTACTTTCCACTTTTTAACTTTTTAGATAAGTATTATTGATAGCTACATCGCTTATTGTACAAACCGAGAAAATGATCAATTTCGATTTTTTTTATCCACTTACATCGAGACCGTGCTGTATTATCGAACACACGGCTCCCTCGAAAAGCAACAGATGCTTGAAGTTGTCGTAAAGTTCTCCATTTTTTATAGCAACGGTTTAATCTAAAGGCACTTTATTTTATTACGTTAAGGAACAATATAGTGAAGAATAGGGGAAAACAATACGAATTTTCAACTACAGGACCGTGGCAAAGCCGGGAATGAGGGCATGACTAGTCCTGGCGCAAGCGCATCCCTCGGGACGCATTCCCGGGTACATCCAGCCTCATTTGTCGGGAAACTTTAACGGCGAACAATTTTCGCCACGACGCCGGTATCATCAATTATTTATTGTTTTAATGGCGATCGTTTTGAAATCGCTTTTCGCATTTTTTTTTCGTATGTTAATTTAACAGGTGACGTTCTTGGTGCGGTCGATACTTTATATAAAACTTTCGAAAATCATTTTTTCAGTGGAAACATTTGAAAAACCAATTAAATAGTGGTCGTCAATTATTAAAGATTATAATGAACTGCCGTAGTTTAATGAAGTATTCGCTAACGATTCTTTTAGGATTTCTGTAAGTAAAATTAGTTTTTCCTCTGCATTTTCTCTCTTGTTACCTGTTGCGCTTGTAGTTCCGCGATTTAAGTTTTCAATTCGAAAATTAGGATCGTTTAAATTTTTATCTCGATCGAACTTTAAAGGGTTTTAAAAACAACATTGCAAACGACCCGTCGCACGGGTTGGTTTTCGATGTCTAATTGTCGATTAAGTTTTTGCAAAAAAAATCCAGTTCGGTTTTTATTGCACCGTATCGATTATAGCTGCGAAAATAACGACGAAATAAAAACTTGAATTTTCTCCGGACTCCGTTCGTTTTTAAAACGCGGAAGTTATCGTACCGGCTTGAAATTATTTTCGTACGAAACGTTTAATGAAAACACCGCCGGATCTTCCTGCTTGCATGGAAATACAGACCTTTTATAGCGCTGATTAAACGCAAACAAAGGAGATTTTCTATTCTATTGTGCATTTGTATTTTTAGAATCAACGCAACAAGTTGATAAAGGTCAAAGTATATAATATCATATAAGGGAATCGGTAAACCAACTGTCGTCCCAAAATGGACGGAAAACTTAATTATATTATGCACCTATACGTAGTTATTTTCAATATTACAATCATTAAAATGAACGTCGTATGTTGTTTTGTCGACAAATTTTTCTAGGTACCTAACTGCGTAAATAACCGCGCGGCAGAAGTAATTCGTCTCCTTAGTGTATTGTACAAACGTAATTTAAGGAACATAAAGGCGCCATTATTTGCGTAAATAACACTAGTTAATAAACGTCAAATGAAATTCAAAGTAGTTTAAATGCGACAGGCATTCGGCGTCGGCATCTCTTTGTGTTCCGTATAGGTGACGATGAACGTTACGAAGCTCGTTTTACTAACTTTTATTTCTGTTGTTCGTCTTTACGGAGGGCATTGTCGTTTCAGAAAGGGGCATTTTTCAACTTCTTTTTGCACGACGAATCTCGATACAACTTCGCGCTGCTTTCTCAGCAAACATAAGTACCTAAATTACTCTTATTGGAGCTTTTTTGCTTGGGCGTTTAATTATATCGATTATGCAGCACCCTCATTATGAACTAGCTCAATTTATATGTAGGCATATGTTATAGGGTTAGTATATTCTTCTCCAACCATTTTAATCGAAGATTCTTTTCTATATTGAAGGCTTCGGATTCGCGTCTGTGGCATTTTAAAATTTGACGAGATACCTGGTTATGAATTTCAAAAAAATGCCATAAAATCTTCCGCATCTTCGCCCTCTTTCCTTCTTTTCCCGCTTTTATTTGTAATATCTATCTTTATTATTCATTTTTAAAGTTTTCCCTTCTTTATGTTCTCTGCATGAAAGTACAGTCAAACTTCCATTGAACAAACTTCCGGAAAACGAATTTTTTTACATGAATCTTCAAAATTTTGTAGGTATAGCGACTGCCACAAAAACTGGAACATGTCTATAAATTTTAACGAAATGGTGCGAAACTGACTTAATTGATAGGGTAATCAATAATTTGCATAATCCGGACGTAGTTTTACGACCCTATTGTTTACCACCTACACCTACAATATATTTTTAAAACTTTCAGTCAAGCAAATCCTATTTCTAATAATTTTTATTTATAATTTACGTTAAATTCGCATAAAATCATATAAATAAATAAATATAAAAATGAAACTGTGTAACTATGAATAAATGTAATTCATTAATGAACCTAGGTAATGAACCTAGGTACTTGGTATGTTTAAAAACTTAAACGAAATTGGAAGTCTTTTAATTATAAAATTTTTATTTTTTATATACGTATAGATAGTTGATTTAGCGAAATTTTTGATGTCAAAATTGCCGTTTTGCCATATAGCGAATTTTGTTTTCAAATCCCCGTGACACTTCGTTATATGGAAGTTCCACTGTATTTGTAAGTGTCGAGCTAATATACGAAAAATTATTTGTCCGAAAATACGTAACATTACAATTATTACAGTTACATTACAATTTGGCGGTTATGAAAATCTGCAATCTGAATCGTGACCAAGGAAATTTTTTTATCGAAATTTTAAAGTTTAAGAAAAATCGGCAGTTTATGTGGTTTAAATTGTCAAAAAAAGAGAGCGCCCTCGACATTTGTGCACGACAACAACCTCACAACGCCTAAAACCGTCGCGTCGCGTCCAATAACGAAAAAGAAATCGTCAAAGGTTATTAGAAAAAAAAAACTTCCGATAAAGCAACATTTACAAAACAACCCCGTTACAATTTTCAACTCCGTAGAAATCGAAGAATATCTCGTTTGCGATTCCGCTTCGTGCACTTTATCGGCGAAATTCGTATCGCGAAAAGTTTTCTCCTCGCTTTTCTTTTGTTTTAAAATAAAAATTGAGACTCTAATAAAAGGTACTTAAAATAACGTCGGCCATAAAAACAAAGCTCGCAACATTTTAATCCAATCACGCAGGATCTCGTAGGAATTTTAAATTGAGCTTTTTTCGCTATATTCCCGAGCGTCGTAAGTTCGAGTATCGCTGGGGGATTTATGTACGTATAGGCATGTTCCATTGAAATCAAACAACAATTAATAAAACGTAGACGTCTCGCAGTCGTAAACATTTCTGACCTTCCGTTAGAAACAAAAAGTTCTCGCGCACGTTCCTAAAAATAACAGTATGGGCGTTATAAATAAAACCGTTTATTTTATCGTTAACATAAGCGAAAATTTTGGACACATCGCCATATTTTCTTTTCATCTGTATTTAGAACACCAAGTCTTATACTTTTAGGCACATAATATGTGTCGGTGCGCGTAAAATAGCTTTAACAACTCAAATATTTATGTGTTTAACTCGATTTTATAATCTCAAACTTTTTTACGCTAACATCGTTCGCGAAGAATTCGGAGTGTGTTGTTATTAACGGACCGGAAAAGTATGCGTTATTCGCTTGAGCTTTATGGAGACCTGTTGAAGCGCCTCAGCTTTCCCCGGAAGCGGTGTACGCGTCGCGTCGCTTCGATAATTCCAATTTACATTTTTGTCAACTCCCTTTTCTTTGTCCTTTTCTGATAATTTTCGGGACCGTCGATGCGACTTTGAAACGGACAAAATTAAATTGAGCGACTAAAAGGGGGCTAAAAAATTTACGTGGGCACGTGTAAAATTGGAAACGTCTCCGGACAACCAAAACGTGTAATATTAAAAGCAAAACGGACAGAAATCCCGATTTAAAGGTACGCGAACGCTACCACCTAATATTTTTAAATGCTATAAAAAGATGTTATTAACCGATACGTGTAAAAATAAAAGGGGGGTGGGCGTTAGGATTTTCGAACGGAACCCGTCACTTTATTTAGTTCATAAAATTGGAAGCAAATAAACTTAAAATATTTACTAAACTTCTGTCGGCCTGTCTTTAAAAAAAAAAAAATTAAAACATCGTATATTTAACTTTCGTGTTTAAAAAATAATGATCGCTTAATTAATCTTGTGCAAAAAATAGATTTGAATATTAACGTGGATTGGATCGATTTTTATTAATTAATAGTTGGAAAAAGGGCCGAAGTGGTAGAATATCAGCTTTGCGATCGAACGATAGCGGATTCGAATCTAAATGTGCACGTGCTCATAAACGTATTGATAAAAATCTTCGGTAAATAAAATTGATGATATTGATACCTGACCATTTGACATTTAAATTTTAATTTGAAACGAAAACCAAATTATTATTATTAGACCAGCCGGCGCAGGGCGGTAGAAGACCTCAATACGCATCGGTTCGACCTCCCCCATATATGTTAGGCGAAATTTTATGGTTTTTGTATTTTTAGCTAATCTCCGGTTTTGTCCGCAAATTTCGTCATTCTGGATAAACGAGCCAGCCTAATGACATCCACAACAACTTATCGCACTTTGCACACAATTTTCGATGCGAAGCCATGGGGCTGGCCCAACGAAATTTATAGGGTTGATCGTCGGTAAAGTAGAGAAGTTTTTAAGATAAATGTCTACTAATTTTTTTCTATAGCTTTATTTTTCGCCAGAGTGTTGTAAAGTTAAAGAATCATTTTGCCTTAAAAAGGCCTTAATAAAAATTTTATTTGCGCAAAAATTTTTAAATTAAACAAAAGTAAAAGTATCTCATCTGTTTAACGGATACCTACGTGAAAATGAAAGTTTCAACCACCTGTAGTTTATTCAATTGGAGGGTGTCGTAAGACAACGCTGTTTGGGGACATCGTTAACGTAGGAAATCGCTTAAAAAGAGACTTTTAAAAATTTAGCAATTTAACACAACCAAACTTCGAAAAGATTCGCTGCGCCATCTCATGCTTAAAATGGGCACGAAGCATGTGCGTGTGTGGTTATATTTTTGATGAAATAAAAGCCACGACCTAAAACGTTTTCGCCGGAAAATAATTAATTTTAGGCCTTTAGCTTGTATAGGCACGCCGTTTTACCACTTTTCCAAAATAACGCATAAAAACAAACATATTCAAAATATATCGGGAAATTTTAAAAAAGATTTTATAATCGAAGGGACACTTGCTTTTATTGGGGCATTTGTAAAGGCAGTAAACGTATTCAAAGTGTGTCAGGAACGTTCATTACTTTCCTAGGAGAATAATTAATTTTTATCATTTAAATTCTTGACGGATAAACGTTTCACTAATTTATTTTCAAAATAGTAATAAAAATGTCTCGCGAAAAACATTTTTTCTGTAGGCGCATCGATGACACAATTTTCTTTTTCTTTTTAATGGAAACCGAGCAAGCAGTTATAATTTTATTACAGAAATTGATTTAATTGATTCGTCGATAATAATTTGTAGATCCACCTCTACACAACGGACCATTTATTTTATTATGATTTTTTTTGCCGTTTACTTCTCGAATACGTAATAATCCTCACAATACTTGCGCCGAAGAATGCATTTTTAATCGAAATATTGAAAATATACGTCAACTCGAACGTGTGTTTGCAGATTATACGCCGTCATCCCGTCAATTTCGCAAGCCTTTCAATCAATATTTGTTTCCGCGGAAGCTTTTTCTCGCACACAAACATGTATCGCTATTTAAATTTGTGTGCGAAACTCTTCCGTTGCTGAACTCCAAGAGATTTACTTTAGTCCGCGCCATAATTTAATAATTTAATGTTGTTAAAACAACAACAGGAAATTTTTAAGATTTATCGAAATTAATTTAGAGAGGTCGACATTTTATTGAGCTCGAAACGTTTTATCCAGCGTTAGTCCATTTAATTTTTTAATCAATTTGAAAGTTCTTTTTTTGGTTGGTCGTCCCACAGAGATTTCGCTGTAGTTGAAAAGTCGATATGGAACATTGTTTCGACAGTTCTCAACTTATGGCCGCCTTTCTTCGGCTGTCTTCCAATGTCGACGACCTATTTTGTTACAAATGAAAATCTAATCAATCAGAAACGGTTTCGGTTTAATCGACGAGTTGGAAACTATATCGTCCACGCTTCCACTAAAATGTACCTACATAGGATTCGCCAGTTTTCCGGAAGTGTCGCCTACTTTTTAATAGTGCACTCTATCGAAACCCATATAAATTAAACAATTTAATTAACCGGATCGTTCCGAAAATCAAACGTTCGCGTTTGCTCGATTTCACGAAGATCGTTCACATGTTCACGTTCGCGCGTCGAGCAAAAATCGAAAAAAAAAGGCATCCATTAAACCTAACTCCCAACGATTTAACGTAATTCAACTCGAATCGAAGTCGTTCATCCCGTTCGAATAACAGTTCGATCGCAAAATAAAATTCGAAAGTTTCCCGAAACTTCTTTTACGAAACCTGCGACGTCTAACTATTCGGCCACGACACTCTCGAAGTCCCTAACCGACGCTGACGGCGACGTGCCGCGACGCTGGAAGTTTTCAAAGGCCATCCCGAGCGTCCATATGGCGAAATAAGATTCTCGACAAAGTTTTCTTTATCTCCAAAACTAAATTCGAATTAACGCTCGCGAACTTATCGATCCGTACGTAGATAGCGTGCAAACAAATTGTAAATGGGGAAACAACGGTGGCGGGGGGGGGGGAATAGGAATTTTTCCCCATCACGGCGTACGCTAATTAACGAGCGTAAACGGGAGATTAAAGGAGAGCGAAACGTACAATTCGTTATCAGATTACATAAATGAAGTAGATACGGTCGCTATGTTAAATTCGTGGGAAATCGATAGGACGAGCCGAAAAACGACGATAGCCTCCTCCTGTTTATCTTCGCGACTTAATCTAAAAAATTTATTTATCGCGGACGTTCGCTATTTATCGCAACGGATAAATTATGCGCACGAACTCGCAAAAAAATAATAAACTCTCGTTTATTTTGTGGGAAATTGTCCTTTAATTACAATTTAAACGGACTTTTCTCGGCAATCTCGTTACGAAAAACGAATTCGTTCGTAACGTAACTTTCAACAGGTCAGTATCACATGCATAAATTAACGAACGCGCAGATTTAACCCTTTCGCTACCGCAAATCTGGAACTTCGAGTGCACATTTAACCGGGCGGTTAAGTGTTAATAAAGTTGTTCAATTGATTTTGGGCGATTTCGATGGTTATTAGGTATATGTATGCTATCGACAAAGCACTCGCTTTATTCGCTGATTCAGATTAAAATATTTGTTTGTCCGACATGTTTTTTCTTCGAATTCGAGTAGTGGCACTTCGAGAAATTCTAGTAGGTATTTGGAGAGGATCGTGGGTGTCCTAAACTAACATTTATCTTTAATCTTGCATCAACTGACTGCAAATGAACGTCAGTTCTATCATAACTTTCGATTAGAAAACTATAGGGTTACAACGATCAAATTATAAAAAAAAATACAAAGGTTATCTTATCGTTAGAAATTATATGTATTTACATGCCTGCATCGTCGAAATGGAAATGCTTTCGATGGCACAAATCAATTAAATAGAAACTGACGTTATTGAGCTCGAAAAAAGGGGTATTGCAATACAATCGTGTTACACAAGAAATGCTTAGATTAAATACGCGTTTTTTTCAGCCTCTAAAACCCACGTTTTACACGTAATTTAGTTAATTATACGCAATGGCTGTAAAAGCGTTTTTGGGCTAGCAATTTCTTAGGGTTGTTTTGCGGTTTTCTTTGTGTTCGTTCGCATCGAGCGTACCTACACGTGCTCCATTTCAATGTACATAAAAATTGTTCGTCGGCATTTTGTGGGGCCACTATTAGTAAAAAAGCGTGGGTGGGGGTGAATTTTACAAATAAAATTCAAGAATCTGTTTAAGGATCAGATTGAGAAAAACAAAAAACAAAAACAACTCTCTACTAAACTTGAGTTTAGTACCTCCGTAGTACTTTAGCTGCCTCCGGAAAAACGTAAAGGTCGCTTCTATATATCTACGTTTACGATCAGCCATATACCTAATTAGTAATTTAATCAGAACGTTTCCAACCTTAAGGGGGTTCGTAGACTAATTTCGGAGCTACACACTTTATTCTGTAGAAAACAGACCACCAATACTAGACTGCTGGATATTAACGTTTAAGTAGGCAAAAATAAAATATTTACTATTCGAGTCACATCACGTTAACAATTAAACTGAAATTTAAGACTAAATCTTCAAACCGCAACGCGATACGATGCAATTGTAATTGTCGAAATTTAAGTTAGGCAATCGATTGGAACATCGTGGTGTGGAGGTAATGAAATGAGCAAGAAATGTCAACATAAGGAACTCGTCGTACAGCAATAATGAGTGGGGAATGAATTGGAACCCTTACGTTGACAGCATGATGAAAACGACGACGTTAACGTTAGAACGCATAAGTATATATAAATGTAAAGCGACAGAAAAAGGCGGAAGACGCTTTTTCATAGATAAATAAAAACAAACTGTGAGCTTAGAAAAATATTAATGTCATCAAAAAAATAATAAAATAACTGAATTGCTCGAATTGCGTTTAAATTCAAAATAAAAACAAACTGTTTTTAAAAAAAAAACATAAAAAACAGAAGGCTCTGATCTAAATTTTGCTTAATTGTCGCTTGTATTTTGTAGATAAATGAATTAAATCAGTTGAGAGATCAATTTCAATTAGATTTCGATAAAGTTTTCGAACTCAAGAATATCGAAAATCTTCGAGTAGGGGAGACCGGGGCACAGTGGTCATATTTGAAAACAATTTGTTCTATTTTGAAACAAACAACATATAATAAGATGACATATGTTGCTCAATACTTATTTAAAAAATATATGCATAAGTGACCACTGTGCCCCATATACGGGGTACACTGATCACGATAAAGGGGCACAGTGGTCACTATTTCTTATAAAAGAGCAGTTTGATTACATAAACTAAACTGAAACAGCAAACTTGAAATTAAAATATAAAGTCTAAATTAATTAATAATACCTACTTAATATAGTTATATATGTACTTATACCAATAAAAATGAACTTAACATACATTATAAGATTCAAAATTATAAGAGAATTTCAAAGAACTATTTATTCTTGCGGTTCCTCCAGTATTTAGTGGGTAAGCAAAATTAACTCAACATCTTTTTTGTCAATACTTCCACAGGTTAGAAAAACAAACTTATCCATGTGTTTTCTTAAAAATGAAACTATAAGTTAATCTTGAAGTATTTCTTTTCTAATTTTTTTTTGTCGTAAAACGCATTAATACAAAACCGTCAATCTTGATTTCTTCACAAGTACCTACTTCGTCATTTTCAAACGACATATCACTGTCTGTTGAATTCGAAAGTTTCAAAATTGACTCGCAGACAAAATTGACCGTTGACTAATTGACCGTTCAAATAAAAACATGTAAAATACACTTACATTTATAAGAATAATTTATATCCTACTGTAATATTGCATATAAAATCATGTTTACTGATGGAGGCCACAATAAAAATATTGGGGCACAGTGGTCGACCCTTTTGAAGCATAGAACCCCGTAAACCTTGTGACCACTGTGCCCCATAACTAACCTTAAAAATGTTTTGTAAAAATCAGTTAAATATAATAAGAATTTTCTAACTTTTTTATCAACATTCTATTCATCATGGGTTAATAATTCATATAAAAACTTTGATTTGCATATTTAGATCAAAATATTAGTTGAAATAAAAAATTGAAACTTACCAATATTTTACATGTGCACTCTAATAACAAACAAGAATTAAACCAAAAAGTATAAAGTTTTCAGTTTTCAAACTTTACAAATCTGTTGATAATAAGTTTGTTCATTTACTCACAGATGGAGAAACCTATTTATGAAGTTGTTTAAAAGTTATTGGAAAGTGACTACTGCACCCCTATGACCAGTGTGCCCCGGTCCCAACCCTATTATAAATTGTTGTTTTAGAAACAAAACAAAAAATGAACGAAACGATCGTTTTCTTCTCATTCTTTTTCCTCATCGACAACCATTGTCACTAGTTTGGCAGTTCAAGATGAGAACAAGTTTCTTCTGGTTGAAAACAATGCTCTCTAAAAACGTCGATGGTGCACCACATAAACCTAATGGAATTCGTTTCGAGCATAAATACTTTTTATCACAGCCATCTAGAGCAAAGACTAATGATGTACGTATACGTTCTGCAAAATAAGACAAATTGCACACTCGTCACAATTAGTTACTTATGTATAAAACACAACAGTAGCGTCTATAGTGTTGGTTCTTTGTCTTCCTCGAAGATGTCGGGAATTCCACCTTCTCTGCATTGTTCAATGTCAGACCTTCATCTTCCCGTAATACGTGTATTATAACTTTCTAGTTAATTTCTTGTTTAAAGCTCGGGTACGAATGGTAATGGTTATATAACCATTATACGACTGCGTTTTATCGCGAATGTTCGTTTCCAGCGACATATCCGACTATTATTTAAATCGAGACTAAGTCGAACTATTTTTTAAATGTTCTAAAAATTTTATTATACCTAAATAATAAACTCGCGTATACAATTTATTTTCTTGTCCACAAAACACATTCGATCGTACATAATTCCCGGATTTTAAAGCGCGGGATTTCTTATTGTTAGTTTTTTTTTTATAGTGAGCAGTAGTTTTATGATTAACTTTCCGCGCGACGTTAATTAAAATGTCGCAGTATTAAAGCCCACAACGTTATAATTTAAGTTCGCCGAGATTTAATTATCCAGATATTGCGCTATGAAAGTTTGTTCGGTTGCGATTAGCGGTCGTATAAACAAGTCGGCAGTTTATTCTAACGGGATTCCTGCCTTGCAGTTAAACCGCGAGTTCTTCATCTTCTTTTACGTGAAAACGCGCGCTTATATTTGTTTTCTCTTACTTTACATAATTACGTGGCCCGATGTTTGTGCCTTGTACATGTTTTATGATAACGTGTTAGAAAAATGTGTTGCTAAAAAACTATTGTAGACGATATAGCTTAATTAGTTCCATCTAGAGCGTAATTTTTGACATAATGTGTCTAACGAAGCCGGTTTTTCAAAATTACGACTCAAAGAAGTTCTGAACCGATGTTTGAAATCTATCCGATCGGTGAAATTTTTATCTTGAAACACGAACAACTAAAAATGAAAATTCGAAATTTAAAAGTGAAATATGTTATACGGCGTTTTTTGAGATTTCTAATATTTTTGTCGCAATTTAGGATGAATCCGAAATTAAACTTTCTCTACGGCGTAATCCAAAAGTCTGCCTGAATGGGATGTGTAAAGAATATTTTTCGTATTTGGTTCAAATTAAAATTATTCATTATCGATTCGTATCGATATTTTATATGCGGTTAAGAACGACGGCGACGTATACTATACAGGGTCTTGTGAAATATTGAAGGCCATTTAGGAATGAGCAACATAAATTGCGAATTGTAGTCCATGGCGCATACGGACAGGGCTAATCGGGGGCAAACGAACTTCTTTCTTATTTATTAACTTATTCCGCATACTTTAACTGTCAGAAATGGCACGACAACGACCAAGAACCACACAGAGTTGCGCTTGGGACGATAATGCTATGTCGAAAGCAGTAAAAGCTATAAAAATTAATAAAAGGACCTCAGAAACAGCAGCGAAAACGTATAATGTTCCGAGAAACACGTTACGTAGAAGAATTATTTTCGCTACAACTATTCTGAAGAAAATGAAGATTAGTTGGTGAAGCACTTCGGCACACTGTGCCGTCAACCAACATATCTAAAACGCCTACAAGTTTCCTTCTTAGATATTAATTCATCCCCAAGTGCTTTTCGAAGTTCACACCTCTAAAAAAAAAAACAAGACAACACCTTCACAAATTTTAACTTCGTCGGACTTTATTACAAAAGTTCGAAATAGAAAGCGGATGAGAGAAAATAAGGAGAACAAGACAAGAAGTAAAATGCACAAAAACTTGCGGATCCTGCGGTTAAGTTAACATTTAGTGTAATCAGTGGGTCTAATACACCGAATGTGCGGATTGATATCATAGCCAATGTGATGTCAAATCTAATGGCCCATATTTTTGTTGCTTTCAGTAGTGCGAAAATACCTATTAAACGTTACTGCCCGCTTGCCCCTGCTACGGGGCAAACGAACATTTTTCACTTTTGATTGTTTAGTTTCACATTTCACTTTATGTACGTTTCAGTTGTCAAATAAATATTGAATACTAATCTACGATTGTTATATTATCATCCTGGTATAATGAATTACTTAGGTAGGATCTCCGAGTGTTCTAAACACGTTCGTTTCCGCGCAGTGACGTCACTGTAGAGTTGTAGACGCGGTAATACGTAAAAATTTAAAAATAGTAAAAATTATAACCTATTTAAAAAATAAATTATAATAATAAAATTATAATGTAGGATAGATGGAAATTATATGGAATAGAAATTAAATAATCGATATTTCATGGTTTTATTTAACGGTCGTAAAATATTATTTATAATATTAACAAACACTTGAAATATTTAGCTAATTCTTTAGTTTTTAGTGCGATTTGGAAGTCTTAACAATTAATTATATTTTTCATCCACAGATATGATATTAGTAAAACGATAATAGTCTGATGTTTGTATTTATTTTGTAATTGTCAACTTATTACCATAATTTTTAAAGAAGATTAGTAATTCGGCCAAATAATTGTATCTTTATTATTAGTAAAACTAGTTAGGGTTTAGTTTTGTGTAATTACAAGGATTCCATAAATGGTTGTAGGTTCATCTAAAGCAGCATCCGATAGAGATACGTAACATTCATGTATATTATAGTTCTTAGTTATTATTTGTAATGAATTTATTTATAAAAAAAACACATTTTACAATCGATGATATGAATTGTACATAATGTATATAGGTGGTAAGTAAGTAAAACATTTCCTAATTATAATTAAATATCTGTTTACCATTTGCATTTGCCAAAGCAACGTGAGTCTACTTTAGAACATAATTTGACGCAGTTTTTCCAGAAAGACGTAACCCACAAAAAGTAAATTTTACAGGAGAGCACATTTTGTATCGTCCGTAACTATAAGAAGATACGTTTCGTGGAAATACAAATTGATTTTTCCAGTGGAAAAAATCGGAATATTATTACTAGATTTTAACAGATGATGCCTTTGCTTTAGGTGCATAAGATAGTCGGAATAATTCATTTTCACAAAGTGTGGGTTACGCTCTTTTGGCAAAACGCCATCGCTATGTTTGATATTTGTCTCGAATACTGTTGGCGTTATTTGAATATTGTTTAATAACATCCTGTATAAGTATTATTGTTTTCAACAGTTTTCTTTTTTTAGTACTTTTTTAACCAACGTCATAATTAAAGATTTAAGCCTAAAATACAATCTTGACCGGAAAAAATATTGTTTTTGTTTGTTCACAGCACTTGATGTGATCAGCTTTAATCAATAAAGTTCTTAAATAACTATCACAACAGGCCAAACCATCACTGTTAAACGTTTTGAAGATTAGTTCTAATCGTTGAATGTAGTCCATAAAAGCTTCAGATGGTTTGACGAGATCTCCTTCACTCGCGTGATCGACCCATGTGAAGGAACGTGTACTTGGGCATTCATAGGCGTTCTGTTGAAAGAGTTGAAGCCTGATACTCTGTTGAGTCGTTTACAAATGTATCCACCCAAATATTCTAAACCGACGTAAACTAAATCGTTGAATTCTTCAAAATCTTGGTTATCAGCAATTGCAGAGGTACTTGGTGTAACAACATTGAGTTTAGACAACAGGTGATTTAAAATAGGAAAAATAGAGTTCAAAATGCTAGGGGATATGGAGATTTTTTTAACCCAACGTTTTGTAGAATACATTGTGATAGCCTTGGAAATGTCGCCAACGGTCCACTTAAGGAAACGAACACCAGACAATTTCCGCTGTTGTGCAGGACTCAACAATTTATTCAACAAAGCCTCTTTAATCTTCAAACTTCTATTTCGTTTTCCAAAGTAGCAATTTTGACCTTAACGCTGTGACTACATCTTCTTGAGTGTTGTTGTCAGTATTCGCACTGTAAAATGTAAAAATAAATCACCAATTCTTGAACTATTGACGTCTAATTCGATTAAGAATTAGATGTTAAACTCACCCAACGTCACACGTCATACACTTACTACTATTATTCTGATTATTATTATTATCAGCTACTATTAAATTAATATCGCCACCACCAATTTTGCTATCGGCACATCTACAATAATTTAAGCAGTTACAATTCAGAGACAATTAATGAATTAGATGTAGATTACAACTTTACCTTTGACATTCTTTATCCAACACAATTTGCTGTTCCTGTAATTGCTCCCATTTTTCACTATGTTCATTGTCAGTTGCAGACATTGAATTTGATATTTGTCCTGGTAGATTTTGAGTGGACACCGACCCAGGTTTTAATTTCAAACCGAGACTACTTTCGGGCAAGTTTAACAGTTCGCGTTTCAAATCTCTCTCAATATTGTCTTCTTTAAAATGTTTCGAACAAATTCTCGAATTGTTAACATTGAGTTTGGCCGATCGGTAACACAAATGAATCCACTTTAACCTCAATTCGTTGCGAGGAAATCGAAAAAATTCAATTATCTTCTTACAAACTATCGTTTGATTGTCACTGATGCAACCGAACACCGCACACCTCATGTTTACGATGAAACCTAAAAACAATATTAACGTCGAAACTAAGTTTTATTACAATTGTAAACAACGTACCCGTATCAGCAAGCAATCGTAAAATATCTACCGATGTTTGTCCATTGTTTGTCGGCCTTATTCTAGATCCAGTGACGTCACACAATATGCACAGAACTGACCAGAGATCTTACCTTAATATTCATTGCATCATGATTATCATCTATATAAGTAAATTCTCTTGATTTCGTTTTTGATGAAAATATTATTTAAAAATACCGTAAGCGTGTCCGTTTGCCCCAGATTTACCCTATAACGCAGCACTACTACAGTAAATTCGAGTTTATTACAAATTAGATTTCACACGTATCTTAGTATGCAGGTATTTATGTGTAGGAAACCCCATCGAAAAATTACCTTTAGACTTGTATTTACTAAAAGTACTGTACTTATATATATATGTACTTGTACTATGTACTAATATATATGTACTATATGTATATATGTAATACTTGAACAGGAATAAAACCTTTAATTCTATTTTAAATTGCCAGATTGGCACAAGGACGGCAACTGTATAAAAGTTGCTGCAACGTTCGCTTTTTCCCTCGCGCCCCACAAAAAGCATTACTACATTTTTTATTCGGTCGTTTCGAAACCAACAATTTCCATAAAACCGAAATCCATTCGGTGTACCGTAAAATACAATTTGTCGTAATAATTAAAGGCGCGCAATTATACAATAAAAACGAGAGCTAATTAAATCGCAAGAAGAATGGGGTTCTTATAATTGATTAACGCCGGTAAAAGCAAATTATATTATTAGAAAAGGAACCAATTAGTTTACCTTATAGGGTTACGGAAAACAATTTCCTTTATTAATGAAAATACGTTAGAAACCGATAATTAAGACTTACGTCGGCCTTTTCGACATCAGAATTAGTTCGCTTACGGTTCCGGACGCTTTGTGTTTGATGCCGGCGCGCGTGGGATTAAGCGATAAAATTTTGGCAACAAAACGAAAACTTTGAAAAATGCGGAAAAAATCGAAAAACACGCCGTCGTACATATAGGAAATCGAATTGTAGGTCTCGTGCCAAAATATGGTCATTAGGCCAGTAAAAATACGAAGGTTCAGTATTAGATATATTTTTTTAACTCGAACTAGGATGTTAAAAATGGATGTTCGTTCTAATTTTAGGATTTGGCACAGAATTTTAGGATATTTACGTGGATCGATGACGATTTTTGTAATTTTTGGCCGTATTTTGGCGAGGGTTAGAACGGCCATTTGTTATAATGCAATTTTAAATGAATACTCGAAGGTCGTTGTTATTTATTTGGCCGAGAAAACGTTTCGTCGTCCAAATGTTGTACGAAAATAATTTTTAATCGGTCTTATCAATTTGTTTTTAATGGTCCTTCGAGTATGAATTACTGTAAACTTTGTTTTGTTCGAGCCGAAAACGATCGATCCGACGGACCACCACCACCTATATGTATTATATGTATTAACCGATTCTAGATTCCGCGCATTTTAGAAATTCGTTGTTTATGCAAGCCGTTCTAATCCCTTGTTCGAACGAACTATTTCATTAACCCTAACTCGTTAAGAAACGGCCGTCGGCGTCGGCGTCGCATCGCGACGCTACAAACTATAGTCTGTCTAACCAAACTTTTTGGGGAAAGCATTTTTAAACCTTCAACGTTTTTGTTACCGAATTTGGTCGTGTTCGTCGTTCAGTACTCGAAGATAATTTTATTGACTTAAACGGACGAGGGCGTGTATAGTAATAGAAACGTGGAAGAGGATAGCTGGAATAAAGGGATTTCGGTGGAATAAATAACTAACAGAAATTGCAACTGATCCGTTGAAGCGCTTATTTAACACTTTAAACGCGTTTCTCGAAAAATACAGTTATCCAAAACATAGGCATAGAAAAATATTAGGTATGTTCAATTGTACAGCCAGTCGATTTGATAATGTCGCGTCTGTATTTTCTAGAGAAAGTAGTTTTCTTTAATTTACGTTAGTAATTTATTTTGTGAACTTAAGCCTAAGGTACTATACCTAACTAAAAACTATTTATCTTTGAGCGCGATGTCATTTTTAATCTACTTACAATATAGATAAGTAACGAGTGGATTGACTGAAGTTATTTACACAAACCGCGAGTTATTGGTCGCATTCAGGGAATGGTAGCGCTGTAGCGCTTTATCGAAGCGATGCTCTGAATGGCGTCTGCTTTACTCGCAGTGCTGCAGCGCTTTAGTAAAGCATTAAAGCATATAAATATTCCGCTTTAATGCTTTATAACTAAATAAAGCAATGACGCATCCATGCGTTCTAACCTAATAAATTATGTTGCTTGTGTATGTTTTGGTTTATGCAAAAATAAAGATGGCTTATAATGTTACAATTCGGAGACGAAGTCATTTCCCTTACAGTAACGTAAGAAGAAAGGTTGAAGATATTACAAGGTAAGTTTTACATAAAAATTTGAGTGTTTTACAAACAAAATTGCCAACCTAAGAATTAAAAGCTGAAAAATAACTAGTACCAAAAATGTTTATTCAGGCAAGATAAAGCGTTACAGCGCTGCAGCGTTTCGACGCTACAATTCCCTGAATGCGACCATTATCATTTCTACTTTTCGCCTTCAATAAATAATAAAAATAATCTGGTCTGTTCCTTCTTCGATTGTTTCCTCATCCTGGGTCTAGATTGTCGCACCATATTTTTCTTGGGCGCCTCGCGCTTTATCTTCCATTAGAAGATTTAACTCGGCCTATTGTCTGTCATGCGACTTATATGTTCATTCCATTGTTTCTTTCGTTGCAGTGCCCTCTCAATACCGTTTAAATCGAGTACACGATCAACTTTTAAATTAATTTGTAAGTTTCGATATTTGATATTGAATCGCCATTAGTAAACCAAAAAAAGCGGCGTTAAAATTAATAACCTCGGCGTATCAATTTTTACATATTTGTTCGCAAAAGAAATTTTTCCAAGTTCAGACGGTCGCGTAGTGAGCGAAATAACTTGTTTTCGTTGTGAAAATGATGGATTGTTCAAAATCGATTTAAATTTGGCGACACCGCTGTGGGTGGTAACTGGTGATTATCGTCGAGGATCGTTCACACGTTACGGTTCGTGTTTTTCTAAATTGCTTCGGAACTGGAATGCCCGCAAAGTTTTGAAACGAAACGAGGCTTTTAACTTTTAAAACCGATTGTATGTTTTCTAATGTTATCTTAGCATGATCGAATTTAAATTCGATGGCGGTCTATGTTTTTATTTTTAAAAAGCAACTCGAAAGAAATACACGATAAGGTTCTAGCGTCAGTTAATATGTAGGGATTTCGTTCTCCGCTTCGCAACTTTAGAAAGGATAAGAATCGATTATGGGGCCCGTCGTCATCCCGAACGAAGCGAAAAGGTTCCTCGAATTGCGAAATGATGCGAACTTGTAATACACCGCATAAAAACAATAAAGGCTATCAGTTAAACGATATGGATACAAAATACGAGGATTATGTCAGCAAAAAGTAGGTATTCTATGGCCAACAATTATCAGACCTATACCGAGACGAACCATACCACTTTTTTGGACGTGTTTTGTTAGGCATCGTAACGAGTATGCATGCGTGCGATTGATTCTTTTTTTTTTGACTCACGGTTACTTAGGACAATAATAATAAAAAGTTACGGCGCATTTCACTTTGAACAAGCGAAAGATGTATTTCGAATGCTCGTTTTGCTGGGTGTTTTTTTTTGACGAAACGCGCGTTTCGTTTTTAGTAGTAAAGGGTGTCCCAACAAGAGCGCCGGATTTAATTTTAAAGAAAAACACATTTATTTTTTTAATTAAGCAAACATTTTTATTTCAACATAAAGAAAAATAGTTCCGATCAAACGTGAAATACAACATCAGGCAAATGGCCACCACGAAACCTGTGGCACAGGTTTATTCTTTTGTTGAAATTTTGAATAACGTTTTCGCATAAATGTGGCTGTATTTCACCAATAACGCGCCGTATTTCCTCTTTAAGATGTTCAACTGTTTCACCTTTTCCTTCACATAGCCCCAAAGAAAAAACGCCCCCATCGGCGTTAGATCGCACGACCTTGGTGGCCAATGTTGATCGCCAAATCGAGAAATGACTCGGCCTGGAAACTTGGTCTGCAGTAACACCATTGTTTCACGTGCAGTGCGGCAGGTCGCACCGTCTTGTTGGAAAAACATGTCCTCCACATCAATTACGTCCAATTCGGGCCACAAAAACTCCGTTAACATTTCGCGATACCGCACACCATTAACAGTTAGCGCATTTTCAGCCGCATTGTCAAAGAAATACGGCCCAATCACTCCGCCAGACCAAAATGCGCACCAAACAGTTACTCGCGGTGGATGCATTGGTTTTTCGAGTATCACACGAGGATTTTCAGCACCCCAAATCCGACAGTTTTGCTTATTTACGTATCCGTCGAGTTGAAAATGTGCCTCATCTGAAAAAATGATTTTCTTCGAAAAATCCGCATTAATTTGATGATGTTCCAACACCCAATCAGCAAATCCACGGCGCTGCTCATGGTCCCTTGGCTTGATTTCTTGCACCAATTGAACCTTGTACACGTGCAAATGCAGATCTTTTACCAAAATTCGTTGCATAGTGCTTCTAGAAATGTTTAATTCTTGACCACGATGACGAATGGAAGTTCCTGAATTCTCGGCCACAGATTCCCTTACTGTGGCTATATTTTCGAGTGACCGACAAGGACGACGACAAACAATGGTCTTCTGATCCATCAGCGTAAATTTGGTCTCAAATTTTTTAATTAAACGCCTCACTGTCGATTCATTTGGCGCATTATTGCGACCGAAAACTTGACTTAATTGGCGACTGTTTTCGCAAAACTTTCACCATTTTTGTAATGTGTTTTTACAATAATTAAACGTTGTTCGTTTGAATAGTTCTCCATATTCTTAAATCGCGTGGTCTGTACGTGACAACTGTCGAAAAAAAATCACCGTACAACTCGTATTAACAAAATGGCGGCAAATTTAAATCCGGCACTCTTGTTGGGACACCCTTTATAAGAGACTCGCTTTTCGACGGCGTTTTTTCCCAATGAATTATTAGAAGTCGAAACAATATTTATCAAAATTTCAAAACGTATGGTGTAAATTACTGTTTGCAGAATGGCCGAAAGGTATTTTTAAGTAAAAAAAAAAATCGATTTTGACGAGCAAAATTTGCTTGATCTTTACCATTGTAAATTTCTATTTACAATATTTATAATTTTTATTGTTAGCCAAAACTACATTGTTTAACAACATAAATTTTCTTTTAAATTACAACAAAATTAAGTGGTTTAGTAATGATTCGTTGAGCAAGTGTTTATAATATTTAACGCGCAAACAATGATTCCGTGCATTCTCGATCGCAAAAGACTATCGCATATCGATTAAAGTGCTGAATTTAATTAGTCTGTGCTCGCTAAATATTTTTCCACACGCCCTATTGCGAACTTTTACTAAAGTTTCATCTGCGGCTTTTATAATTTTGCGCCTAATACATTTTTAAAACGTTACGTTGTAAAACTGTAGAGCGTACGTAAACGATCATGAAATATAGATTTATTTTGATTTCGTTCACTCGCACAGTAGGGGTCTCGGGATTTCTCAAAAAAAGTCCAAGCATTATTAGTTGTCCCTTAAATTATTTTTCGTATGCGGCCAATCGAACTTCTTGCATTTTAATCAAAATAAGTTTAAGTCGTTATTTTTAGCTCACGTTTATTTTGCATTTTTAAAATGTTTACCTGCTTCGAATTTCCAAAGACGGAAAACCGTGCTTTCTGCGACGTATCGATATATTAGGTATTTCATATACGATAAGCAAGATCGACGTGGGCAAGTTGATTGTTGTGAAAGCCGCTTGATAAATCGATGGTGATTTTACGCAACCTTTTAGTTTGAACTTGGTTCAAAAGGGTATAGCTGGATAAGCATGGCAAAATGGCCCCCAAAGAAATCTACGAAACAACCTATATTATTACATTGGCAAGTCATAAGGAAACGATATATACACGTTTTACTCCTTGACCTTCAGTAGTCCTTGAGAAAATCAAAAAAGTATGTACCGGGGGAACTATTTTTAAAATTCGTTTATCTACGAAACTATTAAAGCTACGAACATAAATCAAAAACAGATTGTTAGAGAATACTTCATAGTATAACATATGTTTTTTCTATTAGTTTCGACTAATAATAACTATTAAAAAATTAATGGAGAAATTTTGAAAATTGCAAATTTTACAGTTCGGCCAGAGTGACAATCATCAAAAAAATGTTAAATATTGCTACTAATATCTGCTATTACTCCTAAAAGTTTTGTGAAAAAAAAATTGGTACAACACTTTGAAAAAAAATAATGTACACTCTATAGTCACTACTACTATATAATCTACTGCACAAAATAAACAAAAATATAAACTATAACAAAACAAAAGAACAATTATGACAATATAAAATTTAAACAAAACAAAAAATGTAAATAAGTGTCTAATATACAGGGATTTCGGTTAATAGAAAAGTTACAAATGTCTTATGTACATAAATATAATCGAATGCGATAGAAAACGTTTCTATTGTTATTAATTAATTCTGGTTATATAGTTGCCCGAATGAGTACAGATGTTTACCTATAGTCAATATTATTAATCATCATCACTATCTTCATTAATGACAACAGAAACAGAATTTGTTGCAAATATTTTCGACAATATCTCTGCTGGACATATATTACGCGGCATTTATCGGGTGAGTGATAAATAATATCAACATGCATGTTGCTGCATGTGAATAACACCCAACTGTTCTATTACCGTTGGGACAGTCACAACAATAGGAATATAATCGATATAAATACGATATACTTTATTATTTTTATGTCTCGATCGTACGTTCAGTTTTATAATATGTGGTGTTTGCTTGACATACTGCACGAGAAGATTATTCTTATTGTCCAGTATTTCTGATAATTACGACACAACTTGGGAAAGTTGATAACTGCGTGTAAATAAAACTTTCAAGTCTTGCTCAGTTAAACGTGGAAAATCTAGGTCAGATACCATTAGATGTTGAAAAAACGATTTCCGACGATTCCAATGATGATTATCAACATCTTCCCGCAAAGTATTTGTCGAATTCATTCTGCTTTCCATATATTCAATAATTTCGTCTTGTAATGCACCATCTGAACTCAACCTTTGTCCGTATCACAACAATCGTACCTTTGGAAGCAGTTTATTATCTAAGTAGTGATGTAAGAAACGATATTTTTGGCTTATAGCACCATGTACAGCTTCGACTACACAACGTATTTTTGTTACTTTTCGCGATATGTTTGCTTTTTCCGTAGTTAATTGGAGATTTTTGTCTTTACAGGCAGGCATAAATACGGTAAAGCTTTCATTAGTTATGTAGTTTATTACATCACGAAAACCACGATCAACAATGAACACATCATGTGGTTGTAACGTAGTTCTTATGCCTACTGAGTACGATTTTCGAATTTCTAGAACTACGTATTTTAATCGTCGAACATAAATATTAACAACACTGCAAGAATGTTAGAACTTGAACTGCATGTCCGACTAAAGCGCCGCGCCGGCGCTGTTCCTGTATGGTGTTGGGTACTGACAATGAGATCGCTTTACACAACTACAGCAAGTAGTGAAACATTCTTATATTTTTTACTTGACCACTACTTCTATTCGCGGTTTAAACAACGTAAAAAACTTAACTTGTCGTTTTTGTTTTGACGCTATCAATATTTGCTTTTATTTTTTTTCAGAGTGTTGTACCAATTTTTTTTTCACGAAACTTTTAGGAGTAGTAGTAGACATTAGTAGCAATATTTGACATTTTTTTGATGATTGTCACTCTGGCCGAACTGTAAAATTTTCAATTTTCAAAATTTCTCCATTAATTTTTTAATAGTTATTATTAGTCGAAACTAATAGAAAAAACATATGTTATACTATGAAGTATTCTCTAACAATCTGTTTTTGATTTATGTTCGTAGCTATAATAGTTTCGTAGATAAACGAATTTAAAAAATAGTTCCCCCGGTACATACTTTTTTAATTTTCTCAAGGACTACTGAAGGTCATGGAGTAAAACGTGTATATATCGTTTCCTTATGACTTGCCAATGTAATAATATAGGTTGTTTCGTAAATTTCTTTGGGGGCCATTTTGCCATGCTTATACCCTTTGTAAATCTATATCGAGTGCATGTCGTTTTTCTCCGAACTGTACCGAATGTGAAGCTCCAAGGGTTCGATTTAAAACACAATGTGGTTTTTTAGTAATTTTTCATACTTTGACTACTGCTACCTATATTTTTCAATTTAGTCTGCACGCAAATAGTTTTCCTAGAATTAGTTGGACGATTGATAATATCAGCAAAATCGCCCATGAATTTCTAAGACTATAGTGGTCGTGGAAATTGTTGTCGATCTCAGTCAGATTTAAATTCGTGACTTTTGAGCGTAAAACATTTTCCTTCTATTCGTACGAAACCTACGCAACTAAATCTGCTTTCAATTCAAAATTTTCACCGAAACATCCTCTAACTTGTTTGTAAATGCGTATAAAGTTTTAAAGTATACACATACTTACGAAGTTTTTGCATACGCATAAATTAACCCTTACGTCGTACTAAAACTGACTTTCGTTTCAATAACACGCTAGCAAGTCGATATTCTCTCCCGGCCGAGCCATTCCAAAACCGTGAGCTCGAGTTGTAGTGAAAAGCGACCCCTCAAAATGATGCAGTTTATGAAACGGGATCGATACAAGACGGACGCGTTTCAGGATCCGAAGTGCAGTTGACCATATTTGTTGGCATCAGATAATTTAATTTGTAATCGATCCGACGACGCGTAACGTACTCAACCTACCGTAAAACAAACTTACTTTGCGAAGTTTAAACTTGCCGACGATGAGCCACCAGAAAGTTGTTAACTTAAATCAACAAACGTGTCACCGTAAATCAGAGTTAGCAAACTTATTAATCGTCAAAAAGAAAAATGTATTCTCCGTCTATTAGGGATTGTTTCGATTTAGGTATACTCGATACTTTCCTAAAATAAATTTACCCAGATGGTTCGCGTCTTTTCCGAACGCCAAACGTCGATTTCAAGGCGCCCTTGTCCAAATATTTAGTTTTCTAATTGGCCGACGATTTATAATACCCACCGACTTAGGTCGATCGAGCGTATTTTTGCCGTTGGAGGAATTTGAAAATGATAATAGCGCGTGGCGAAATTGTCGTTTTGCAATCGTATTGCAACAGATGGTCGTCGAGTGCCGGCCAATAAATTTTATCTTTCGAAAGTCGCGATATATTGCGAGAAAATCAACGCAAACGCCGACTACCCTACTCTCTTGAACCCGAAATTATTTCCCGGACGTTCAATTTAAGGGTTAATATGCCATTTATATGTTAATTGCGTTTCGGGAGAATAAAACTTTTGAGATTTTAAATTACGGGCCCCGCCAGATGCATTTTGTTTGCGTGTTTATTGTACACTTCGTTCCGGATCATTCGCGTAATTACGTCGCGTTTTCGCGTTGTTTTACTCTAGTTTCTTTTCCGTCCAAGAAGATTGTCGAGTCGTTCCGTAAATAGAATCCGGAGTAAATATTAGTTAATTTCGCGAGCAATTTCTATAGTTATAAACGTGCTAGCGTTATTGCGAAACTTTTCAAATAATAACTTGTGGAATTATTTCGACAATTTCCTGTCGGGCTCTTATTGTAAGTTAACGGATTAAAGGATTTTTTTTAATAAAAAAGAACTTTTTAGATAATTGCTCGTGACGCCTTATGCCTAGTACTCACTGGGATATATCTGTAGGCATACAGGGAAACATTTGTGACCGAACGGTATTTTTTCTTGTATCCCGCCTGTAGGCCGACTGAATGCAAACAAATTTTACCCTTCTCGGGAAACATTTCGGCTTCAACTTTATTGTTCCCTAGGTGTAAGTTGATTAGTAATAACGTTTTCGATGTCGATTACATGGTAGCTTGAAGACCGCCTGCCATGCGACAATAGCCAGAGGCTATCGGCGGGGTGCCAAAACCCAAATGTAATCGAGATGCAAGCTCGGTCGAAAACAGATACAAATAGAAATAAGTTAAGTACTTAATAGTTCAGTAATTACGGTTCTTGATGTAATAACTATACAAGATAGGACCTCCGAGTGTGCCAAACACGTTCACCTCGGCGCAGTGACGTCATCCGTGAGTAGTAGCACGTATCATACGTGAATTCAAGTGGAGACTTGAATTCACTTTAACCGAGGGGTCGGTAACTATAGTAAATTTTATACACAGTAATACTAATTCAAAGTAATTCAAAAGTAATTCAAAAGTAATTCAAAGTAATTCATAAGTAATTCATAAGTAATTCAAAGTAATACAAAGTCGTTCAACGTAATTCAAAAGTAATTCAAAGTAATACAAAGTAATTCAAGGTCATTCAAAGTAATTCAACGTAATTCTGTATTACATTCTAGAAATAAATACACACTAATACATAAGTTACCGACCCCTCGACTTTAACCTCAATTCAGGTTCATTGCGAGGAAAGCAAAAGCAGTAGTTTTTCTGTCAAAATTTTTACATCGGTTGTTAGCGTTGCAACTAAACACCGCGCACCTCATGTTTATGATGAGACATAACAATTTTAACGCCGAAACTACGTGAGAACAACGTACCCGTACCATCGGTATTTGGAAAATGTCTGACGGTCTTATTTACTCACGAGTATCGTCAAACAATACGCGCAGATCCGCCTCCATATCCTACCTTGTGCCCATACTATGGGTACATACGGTTGGGTAATAAAAAATAATTAATTATTGCTTAATTTTAATTAATTAATTACTTAGTTTGAATATTATACCGAACCAACGAACTGGAGGTGGGTATGAACATAATAATATATAAATAATATCTATAAATTACTTGCTTCTACTTCTTGCTTCTTTGAAAAATTTTCTGCTTTCGTTGTGTTCCTATAAATTTATAGGAACGTATATTGGGTCATAACCCTAAACTATAGATATGTGGCTTAAGAGTTTGAAGTAAGTAAAAAATGACATCATTAAATAATACTCCTAGTATTTTTAGCTTTACACCTATTAATTATTTTTAAATAACTAAAATGTAGATTAGACGCGGTAGATTAAAAAAAAATAGCGACAATAAGATCCTCATAAACTCGATTTCTGATCAATTATCGTAATAGCTTTTAATAGCCCCTAATAACTTTTTTCAAATCACGTTGCACAAAACTAACAATAAATTTAACAAATCATTAGTTAAATCATTCACTAGTGAAATCATTTACAACGATTCGGAGAAAATTTTCTTTGACGCGATAGAAAAGGACTCAGTAGTACCGTGAGAAAAAATCTTAGAGAGAGCACATTTTTTTTCTAAATAAGACGAAAATATTAGGCTACCTAAGTAGGGATTGTAATCAAAAAGGGTACGACGACTTCGAAGTGACCGTAAACTTGAAATTCGTACCATTTTTGCTGAGTCGTCGAATAACGGAACGACGCACGTGGTGCAATTTTGCCATCCCCTTCAATACTATTATTTAGTCATGCAACTTTAAAATGATTTATTGGTACATACCTTTGGGAATGAAAAATTTAGTAATTTGTAATTAATGTTTAAGTAGTAATGTTACTCGTACAATTAAATGAAAGGGTATAGCCGGATAAGCATGGCAAAATGGCCCCCAAAGAAATCTACGAAACAACCTATATTATTACATTGGCAAGTCATAAGGAAAGGATATATACACGTTTTACTCCCTGACCTTCAGTAGTCCTTGAGAAAATCAAAAAAGTATGTACCGGGGGAACTATTTTTTAAATTCGTTTATCTACGAAACTATTATAGCTACGAACATAAATCAAAAACAGATTGTTAGAGAATACTTCACAATATAACATATGTTTTTTCTATTAGTTTGGACTAATGATAACTATTAAAAAATTAATGGAGAAATTTTGAAAATTGCAAATTTTACAGTTCGGCCAGAGTGACAATCATCAAAAAAATGTCAAATATTGCTACTAATGTCTACTACTACTCCTGAAAGTTTCGTGAAAAAAAAATTGGTACAACACTCTGAAAAAAAATAAAAGCAAATATTGGTAGCGTCAAAACAAAAACGACAAGTTAAGTTTTTTACGTTATTTAAACCGCGAATAGAAGTAGTGGTCAAATAAAAAATATAAGAATGTTTCACTACTTACTGTAGTTGTGTAAAACGATCTCATTGTCAGTACCCATCACCATACAGGAACAGCGCCGGCGCGGCGCTTTAGTCGAACATGCAGTTCTAGAAATTCGAAAATCGTACTCACGACCAAAAAAAGTGCCTTTGTGTAAGCCGTTTACAATCTGTACAACCAATGGCTACATTGTTGATATTGTTGGGCCTTTTTATGGTACTCAAAATGATGCCACGATTATGAAACTCGTATTACAAAACTCCGTAGGCATAAGAACTACGTTACAACCACATAATGTGTTCATTGTTGATCGTGGTTTTCGTGATGTAATAAACTACATAACTAATGAAGGCTTTACCGTATTTATACCTGTCTGTAAAGGCAAAAAATCTCAATTAACTACGGAAAAAGCAAACATATCGCGAAAAGTAACAAAAATACGTTGTGTAATCGAAGCTGTACATGGTGCTATAAGCCAAAAATATCGTCTAAAAATATCGTGTGATACGGACAAAGGTTGAGTTCAGATGTTGCATTACAAGACGAAATTATTGAATATATGGAAAGCAGAATGAATTCGACAAATACTTTGCGGGAAGATGTTGATAATCATCATTGGAATCGTCGGAAATCGTCTTTTCAACATTTAATGGTATCTGACCTCCTAAATTTTCCACGTTTTACTGAGCAAGACTTGAAAGTTTTATTTACAGGCAGTTATCAACTTTCCCAAGCTGTGTCGTAATTATCAGAAATAATGGACAATAAGAATAATCTTCTCGTGCAGTATGTCAAGCAAACACCACATATTATAAAACTGAACGTACGATCGAGACATACAAATAATAAAGTATATCGTATTTATATCGATTATATTCCTATTGTTGTGACTGTCCCAACGGTAATAGAACAGTTGGGTGTTATTCACATGCAGCAACATGCATGTTGATATTATTTATCACTCACCCGATAAATGCCGCGTAATATATGTCCAGCAGAGATATTGTCGAAAATATTTGCAACAAATTCTGTTTCTGTTGTCATTAATGAAGATAGTGATGATGATTAATAATATTGACTATAGGTAAACATCTGTACTCACTCGGGCAACTATATAACCAGAATTAATTAATAACAATAGAAATGTTTTCTATCGCATTCGATTATATTTATGTACATAAGACATTTGTAACTTTTCTATTAACTGAAATCCCTGTATATTAGACACTTATTTGCATTTTTTGTTTTGTTTATATTTTATATTGTCATAATTGTTCTTTTATTTTGTTATAGTTTATATTTTTGTTTATTTTGTGCAGTAGATTATATAGTAGTAGTGACTATAGAGTGTACATTATTTTTTTTCAAAGTGTTGTACCAATTTTTTTTTCACAAAACTTTTAGGAGTAGTAGTAGACATTAGTAGCAATATTTGACATTTTTTTGATGATTATCACTCTGGCCGAACTGTAAAATTTTCAATTTTCAAAATTTCTCCATTAATTTTTTAATAGTTATTATTAGTCGAAACTAATAGAAAAAACATATGTTATATTGTGAAGTATTCTCTAACAATCTGTTTTTGATTTATGTTCGTAGCTTTAATAGTTTCGTAGATAAACGAATTTAAAAAATAGTTCCCCCGGTACATTTTTTGATTTTCTCAAGGACTACTGAAGGTCAAGGAGTAAAACGTGTATATATCGTTTCCTTATGACTTGCCAATGAATAATGAATTACTAGTGAATATGATTAATCGATAATTAAGATTCTTTTGGGAAAGCTTTCATAATTTGCATGCTTATCCGTATAACCTTTCTGTATAATATTGAAATTAAAGCGAAACATAATTTGAGTAATCGTATTCTGAAGCTGCAAAGAAATAAAAGTTTATAATTTGAATAATATCTCATACTTATAAACAGTTGTGATAGTAGATATTGATATACATTTACAGAAATCATACCATTAGACACACTATCATGAAAAAATGCACAATGCAACTTAAAACGATACAATTACCTTAACAATATGTAAGAGCGTTTGGAGTAGTAGATTCTGTTCTATGTAATACTTACAAAAATATGACCCATGAAACATTTTTCAGGACATACTTCAATGTTATAAAACTTATTCATAACTGCAAATTAAAAAACAATACAACTTAACAATTGTATCAGGGGCGTTTTACATGTAAATTTGATATCTGTTACTATCGTAACTCAGTGGAACAATAAAATTGCACACCATGTAATCATAAGTTTCAGGAAGTTACAAATGTTTATTAAAGTAATCTAATTTATTTTCATTTTGATTCGAAAAATAACATAATACTAATTACACACAAATCATTTTTATTCAATGGTTACATTCATTTGCATTTATATTTGAGGTCCATGAACATTTGTTCTAACTAAAGTAAAATTTATTTTCATTTTTCCAAAAATCGTCGTTTTCATAATTTTTTTTTTTATTTACTCGTCCAACATGAAAACATTTCGTTTTCTGAGTCACACGTAATTGCCCTGTATTTGAAAATATCAATCATGAAGTTGGTTAATCGTATAACTACCATCCTTTTGGTATTTCCAAAATGTATTTTTTTTTAACGGACGGCTTCCTCCGGTGTAAGATTTAGCTTAAAAGTAACAAAGGAGCATTTAATTTCTACGATACTTTCAGTTTCTTGCTGAATACCATTCTGTGATGCTCCAAGATAAAATTTATCTGAGTTAATAAATAATCCACATGGTTTTCTTTTCAAATTAATGCTTTTTTCTAGTTGTTTCTTCGCAACATCTTCGTAGGTATTTACATGTTTTAATGACGGAAAATGTGTTGACAGCGTATTATACAACAAATGTTTTACTGTATTTGCAGTATTTGTGGTTTTTTTAATTTGCAAATTTTTGCAAAATTGAAAACTTAAAATGTATGAACACTAATCTGGTTTTGAATAAACATAATAATTATTATTATTGTAATTATCAGATTGGTTTTAGAATTTTATACCGAACCAACGAACTGGAGGTGGGTATGAACATAATAATATATAAATAATATCTATAAATTACTTGCTTCTACTTCTTGCTTCTTTGAAAAATTTTCTGCTTTCATTGTGTTCCTATAAATTTATAGGAACGTATATTGGGTCATAACCCTAAACTATAGATATGTGGCTGAAGAGTTTGAAGTAAGTAAAAAATGACGCGGTAGATTAAAAAAAAAATAGCGACAATAAGATCCTCATAAACTCGATTTCTGATCAATTATCGTAGTAGCTTTTAATAGCCCCTAATAACTTTTTTCAAATCACGTTGCACAAAACTAACAATAAATTTAACAAATCATTAGTTAAATCATTCACTGGCGAAATCATTTACAACGATTCGGAGAAAATTTTCTTTGACGCGATAGAAAAGGACTCAGAAGTACCGTGAGAAAAAATCTTAGAAAGAGCACATTTTTTTCTAAGTAAGACGAAAATATTAGGCTACCTAAGTAGGGACTGTAATCAAAAAGGGTACGACGACTTCGAAGTGACCGTAACCTTGAAATTCGTACCATTTTTGCCGAGTTGTCGAATAACGGAACGACGCACGTGGTGCAATTTTGCCATCCCCTTCAATACTATTATTTAGTCATGCAACTTTAAAATGATTTATTGGTACATACCTTTGGGAATGAAAAATATTTTAATTTGTAGTTAATGTTTAAGTAGTAATGTTACTCGTACAATTAAATGAAATTTCTGTAATAATATGAAATTATAATGCTGATAATAATTTAAGTAATTCGTTTTCTGCTGGAAATGTGGTTTCATAATTTGAATAGATATCTCATAAAAATAGTTGTGATATAGATATTGAAACAACAGAAACATAGATTTGAGTAACATATTATGAAGACACGCAAAGAACAAAAGGAATAAATTACTTATATCTATACTTATGAGCGTGTGGTAGTAGATTTGATAATAATTTACAAAATCACTACCTACAAGGACACTACTACTCATTGAATAAAAGCACAACTGCAACTTAAAAACGACAATACCTTACCAATATGGTACAGGCGGCGTTTTGGCAGAAACGTAGATATCTGTTCTATCGTAACGTCACTGCGTGAACAATAAAATATGACCCATGAAATATTTTTCAGAAATTTTCAAATGTTTTTAAAAACTTATTTCATAAATTCCAAAAATAAAAAATACAAACAATTTTTATTCAATGGGTTACAATAAATTTGCATTTTTATATCTCTGAGTGGCATATTCCTGCACACTCTGTGATCTATAAGTTCTGGAAGTTGACAATGTTTATAAAAGTAATCTAATTTAGTTTTCATTTTTGTGTTCCAAAAATCGTCGTCCTTTTCCACATAATCTATTTTTATTTTATTTACTCCAGTCCAGACAGTCAAAATACACTTTGTTTTCTGAATCACACGTAATTGCCCCTGTATTTGAAAATACCAATCATGAAGTTGGTTAATCGTATAACTTCCCTCCTTTTGGTATTTCCAAAATGTATTTTTTTTAACGGATGGCTTCCTCCGGTGTAAGATTTAGCTTAAAAGTAACAAAGGGGCATTTAATTTCTACGATACTTTCAGTTTCTTGCTGAATACCATTCGGTGATGCTCCACGATAAAATTTATCTGGGTCAATAAATAATCCACATGGTTTTCTTTTCAAATTAATGCTTTTATCTAATTCTTTCTTCGCAACATCTTCGTATGTATTTACATGTTTTAGTGACGGAAAATGTGTTGACAACGTATTATACAACAAATGTTTTACTGTATTTGCAGTATTTGTGTTTTTTTTTAATTTGCAAATTTTTGCAAAATTTAAAACTTAAAATATATGAACACTAATAATAATAATAATAAAATACTGTACACTTATAAAATACTGTATGGATAACTCTCCAAAAGCGCTATAACAACTCAATAAATATCAAACAAGACCGGTACATGGCTACGAGATAACTAAGACGTCGACAATAATTTTGAAATTCCTTCCAGAACCTACCATTTTCTACTATTTTTTTTATATAAGCGATTAGAGAGTTGTACCTGTGGGATCAAAGCTTTTGTTATCAAGTTTTTATTATGGTTAATTATGGTTCTAGGAAAATGTTATTTTACCAAAGCGAAATCTGCTTTTGAATAAACATAATAATAATTATTATGTAGTAAATTATCAGATTATCGGTTTTTGAGTAATTCAGTGTAAAGTTGGATAGTGAATAAATATGTATCAGTAATGAGCTCTTGAAAACATGCGATACATATACAACAAAAAAAATAATTTTTTCAAGTCAGTCAAGTTAAATCGACCATATATCTATTCCACAACAGGGTAAAATGCGAGCCGGTTAGCTTAGGGTCTCTTTTACGATCTTGTGAATACTGACTTAATTCCTGTCATAAATTACCAAACTCGGAGAGAACATTTAAAATCGAACCGAATCAAAAAGTTCCGCATCGATAACGACGTTGTTTATTAAAATTTTAACATTTGGTTTGCACCAATCGATTTTACAAAAATATATCTACAGATTGGCTTAAGCAAACAGTAACTTTTTGGCTCCATTTATACTTGCGTATTTACCTGATGATTTTACATACTTCAAAGTTAAAAATCGACAAAATACAAAAACCAATTTGTAGGCAATTGTCTAAGGATAAAATAGATACTAGAATCATTATGATATCTTTTCTATAACCGAAGATATGGTTGCGGAACTTAACATTGGAACTCCCATAAGAGAAATAGGTACGGATGGCTCTTAACGCCGAAACGAGTAATCCGAAAAAATTATAGAATATTTTCCTACGCTATGCGGAGAGAAGTCACCGCTGTTATATAATTTGTAAAATTAGTTTTTATATTATCGGCGTTGATCGTATTAAAATAGAATAATAATAATCAATAAACTTACAAAAACGTGTTTTTTATGGAAATAAAATGGCTTATTTTCGCTATAATGTTCGCTACTTTGAGATACGTATTACTAACAAAAGTAAACATTACACCCAACTCTTTCTTTACATGGTCTTACATTTTATAAAGTAACTGAATTTATAATCTACTTATGACATGAAGATAATTAGGTACTTCACGTTGGCGTTGCAAGTAAATAATTCGTAAATACAGTGGTTATAAGAATTTGTTTGCCGTCTCTGTATGCCGAATGTTTCCCGTCCGGGTAACAATTGTAAACCGACAGATGTATCCTAGTGAACATTAGGCATTAAGTGACGAAGAAATTGTGTTTAGTACGAAGATTAGTTCCTAATATAAGTTAAATGCCTGCACACTTTCGCTCCCCTTTTTCCGTCCAACAAAAACGACACAATTCAAATGTTTATTAACGAAACGTGGAGGAAAAAGTTTTTCGATTTTTTTTTTAAATCGGGTTTGATGTCAAAAAATTTACAATTTACACCTATCTTAAAAATGATTTTTAATATTACCGTATAAAGGTTTAAACATCGTTAAAACATTTCGCCTGGTTAAAAACAAATAAGCAGCGCAAATTAATCTACTACTACCTACTACTACTACAATGACTGTGAAATACGAAACAATTCCCCAGTTACGCATTTTGCTTTTCTTTGAACCATAAACTTCGTTAGATAAAAGGTCGAAGTCTGTTTAGCGACGTTTCCGACTTTCCAAAGGGCCCGTGGAAATTCAATTTTTTCTCGAAACGCGTATATCTACGCTGTTAACTCTCAAGTGCGTCGTTATTGTTATTTTTTAAACAAATTATGCCATCCAAAGTGCGCCTAACACAACCTGATAGGTAATAATAATAATAAGAAATAACACCGTAAATCGTCGAAAATTCGATAGACTTTACCAGCGGATAGCAAACGAACGGCTGTTCGGGAAAATTCAATTTTCATCGCTAAGTAGGCACTAAATTAATTTCGCGTGCGTTTTTTTTTTAACGATCACATTCTTGTGTGTATATTTTCGGTAACTAAACGAACGAGAATAGCATCTAAAAATAATTCGCGAATTAAAAAAGTGTTACGAACGATATTAAAAATATTTTAAGGAAGTCGCGACGACTTGCCAAAAATATTGTTTGATTTATGGTGGTTGTGGCGCTGCTAAATTGTTAGGACGCGACGCCGGAAATCAAAAATAAAGATGTTGCGCGTTATATAATTTTTAGCGTTCGTCCGCGGAAAAATTCCCACCTGGCCGTTGAATTTTTGTGCACGTTTAAACATTGACATTTTAAACAATCTAGCAAAAGTCTCCAGCGATATCGCGCGTGCGAATTTTTTTTTCGGGGTGCTATAGAAGGGGACGATCTAAAGTTTTTCGCAAATATCTCGCAAAATATTGATTTTTCTGCAAAAATGGTTCGGGCGTAATTTCTGGCTTATAAAATTTGATACAGAATAGGTGAAATAAGAATTTGAAAGATGTCGGCCGTTCGTTTGTTTGTGTAGGTGTGCGTGTGTGATTCTTTGTAGAGCAACAATATTCGTTTTGAAATACGAGGCGCGTTTTTTAAGTAAGTACCGTTTTGGAATTAAAAAAAGACGTGCAAAGATATCGCAATAATTTTATTTTTACATGAAAGCCTGTACCTTAATCTACTTTTCTACATAATTTCCGTGAATATTGAGGCACTTGTCATAACGTGGCACCAGTTTTTGAATACCCTCCTCATAAAATTCTGCCGCCTGACTTGTTAACCACTGTATCACAAATGTTTTGACTTCGTTATCGTCTTGAAGATGCTGACCACCCAGGTGTTTCTTCAAGTGCAGGAACAAATGGTAGTCGCTGGGCGCCAGATCAGGGCTGTATGGAGGATGATCTAGAGTTTCCCATTTAAAAGATTTGATGAGATCTTTGGTCCGATTAGCCACATGTGGACGGGCATTGTCATGCAGCAAAACGATACCCTTACTCAACTTGCCACGTCTTTTGTTCTGGATTGCACGACGCAGATTGTTCAATGTCTCACAATAAGACGCTGCATTGATTGTCTCATTACGAGGCAGAAACTCCACTAGCAATACTCCTTTTCTGCCCCAAAAAACTGTGCACATGATCGGACCAAAGATCTCATCAAATCTTTTAAATGGGAAACTCTAGATCATCCTCCATACAGCCCTGATCTGGCGCCCAGCGACTACCATTTGTTCCTGCACTTGAAGAAACACCTGGGTGGTCAGCATCTTCAAGACGATAACGAAGTCAAAACATTTGTGATACAGTGGTTAACAAGTCAGGCGGCAGAATTTTATAAGGAGGGTATTCAAAAACTGGTGCCACGTTATGACAAGTGCCTCAATATTCACGGAAATTATGTAGAAAAGTAGATTAAGGTACAGGCTTTCATGTAAAAATAAAATTATTGCGATATCTTTGCACGTCTTTTTTTAATTCCAAAACGGTACTTACTTAAAAAACGCGCCTCGTAATTCGAGTTAGGGACAAATCCGAGTCGATGACCCCGACTTAGGGAGAGTTGACTGTATTATATTTATAACTACATGTATAGTTTTATTAATATTTTAGAGTATAGGACGCGTTTTATTTTTTGTACTGTGATATTCCCCATTTTTCTTGAAATTATTAAATTAATTTTCTGTAATTTTTGTTAAGAATGACTGACATGTGTCAAAGACTTATTTTACCTATTCTGTGGCAAATTTTATAAGCTACAAATTACGCCTGGGCCGTTCTTGTAGAAAAATCAATGTTTTGTGAGATATTTGCAAAAAGCGATTAATCACTTCCTTTTAGATCCTGTAAAAAATTTTCTCCACTTTGTATATCGACGGGGACTTTTGATAGATTGTTTAAAATGCTAATATTCAGACGTATACAAAAAATCCAGCTAGATCTGGCTCTTTATTTTGTCTAATTCGATTGGGCTATTTGTGCTTATAACGTTTTTAATGGAATTCTTTGCATTAAATGTAGATAATATTTCCACAGTCTTACGGTAGTTATTGGCCGCTAAAAAGGTTTGCTTTAAAAATATCTGACGACGAAGGCAAATTCAATTTTATTTAATTTAAGGAAGAGACGTTTCTTTCAGCTCTCCTTTTAACGTCTACTTTACGGAACGAAAACAATACAAATATTACATTACGACTTCCTCGATTGCCTAATAAAACAACACGAGCCGAGAACCGCGAAAGCCTAAACCTTTATTTTTTAAGCACAAAAATCCCCCCAGCTTCGTAATCTTATTGTATGTAATTCTCGAAACGCGAATTATTTTTAACAGTCGCAGACGTTGATGAAATAATTTTTTTTAGAAAACAACGACAATTTAATATATTTTTTTAAGTTTGTAACCTATCTACTTTTAATTCAAAATTCGATGTTCGGCATAATATTGTGCAGATGCACAAAATAAGTTTTGTATGTGCTAATTACTGTGAAATCGAGTAATAGAATATTTACAAAAATTTCACCAAAATATTTCATCATTTTTTCGAGGAAAAAGTCGTCTTCTTCGTGGTTCGTGATTACCCATTGCATTTTCGTGGTCTATTAATTTGAAATTAAACATCAAATTCCGTTTATTAGACACGTGAAGAAGGTTTTAGTAAGGTACTAATTTGAATTTACTTGCACAGTGCGAGTTAATGTGACATCCGCATGATTGAGGAAGTGAAATTTCCTAATTTGACTCCCTTTAAGGAATAATGAAGAGAAATGTGCCCGCTTACGTCATGAAGTGTTTATTATGGGTATCACTAAACTTATGTAGGTATATCTACGAGACGTGATTAATTTTTGTTATTGTCGTTTTATGGTTTTATTTAAATAATTTAATAAATAAAATTACAATTGCTTTCGATAGCTTACAATGTTGCTGATTGTGAGTCGGTTCATCTCGATAGGCCGCCAAGCTGGTTACTCGACCATTTAAAAAAAATTCGTTTTTTGCTGAAGTGACGGTCCCCGTATGTTTCCATCTTAATTCGTTTAGAAATGGCGGTCATTTTTGTCGTGCGCCGTGCGTCAATTTTTGCTTTATTCCAAGAGGTACGCGGAAAGCGCCGTATTTCAGTTTTGATTTATCGTACAGGTATAGAACGAAAACTATTATTTTTGGCACATTTCGTAACACTTCATTCTTGTCGCGTACTTACATATGTAATTTTTCGTATCCCGTTTCTTTATGCCGGAAACTTTATTTCAAACTTGGCATTTGCTATTGAAAAAAATATGCAAACTTCAGCCGGGCGATTTTGATGGGGAAATAATCGAAACATTAAAACCTTAAAATATTTAAAAATCAGGTATAACTTGACGTTATTATAGGTAAAATATAAAGGTTGTCCAGGAAATGGCGGGGAATCTCTTGGGAGCGTACATATCTCGTCAAAATAATACAGTCTAACAATAAGCGGCGACTGCGCCAAACCCTCTCCAATATAACGAGTTGATTTTCTTCGAATCGACAGCGGTTTTAGCCGTTTAAAATGGCACAGGGTTTCGTACGTGCTGAATCTCTTGTTCGAAGTATTGAAAAAAGAATTTTTGGGCATTCTTTGTTTAAAATGATGGTCACAAAAGGTTGAAATTTATGGTAATCTGCGACGGGCGTTATGCACTTTTAAAAAATGTACTGCCACCCCTACCTTGACAGGAACCACGGCAGCAGCCCGAAAGAGGTGCGTGAAGTTGGCACGTCATTAAAAGCAAAAACGAAAAAAATTGTGCCAATCGTTTGTGCTTTGTTTATGGACGTTTGTGCACGATATAAAAATTTTGCACGACACGCCGTTTTCGAGTTATACAAGAATTAAAACCTGACGCTTAGCACGTCGTCGTCGAAAGTATGTACAATCAAAATCAATATTGCAGTATTTTGTAATATTTGTAATCATTGAAGAATTTTAGCATGGTAAGCCGTTTATTTAGGCGGTACGGTGTAGTATGGCCGTACCGACTATTACCATTTTTTTAAAATTTTAGAAATTAAAAATTAACAAATCTACTTAAGCAGTGTACATTCAACTTTCTTAGATATAGATTACAATTGTATAAATCTTTAAAAATTCTATTTGATATTTCTGATACTGATAAGCAAGTTTATGAAAGATACATCTACCTATCAAAATCGTATATTTTTATTTCGTCTGTATGTGTTCCTTTGCGGTAATGGAAAGTTCCTTGATATAGAAATATGGTGAATTATTATTTCATTTTTGCCATAGATATTTGTGGTATTTTATGTAATTTATGTACAGTGTGATATAATACGGGAATAAAATCAAAGTAACTATTCTATTCATTGCTTAATAAGGGGAAATATACAAAGCTGCAAAACTATTTTAAATTTTGCGCCTTTATTAATGAACTAATTTGTATGAAATTTTTAGGATATATATTTTAAGTTTTGCTCTACATGATGGTAGATAAATTTTAAGAAAAATCGTACTGATACAGCAATTTTCAAAATTTAAAAGCAGAAAATCAACGTTTTGGACCTACCAGCGTGTTATAACTTGCACATATCTATCGCACCATTTACGACAAATCTTACTAACCTTCAATGATACCTACCTACTATTTATTTACACACATACCTATATTATATAGAGGTATAGGTACTTAAAATTAGAACGAAAAAAATATAGACGAAATACAGACGACGAAGAACCAAATGATTAGGTATATTAATAAATGTTAGATTTTATATGCGGCCCGTGATAACTTATCATGAGCTCAATGTGGTCCAGATATAGATAGAAATAGATGTAAATTCTACATGCTTAAACAACCTACTTATCTGGTTTAAACACCTAAGATAGGTTACAAAACAGTTTAAAATCAAACAGTTTTATGTAATAATTAAAATGTGACTTAGGCCGATCTTTCTATTTTCAGCTAAAATCTAACAGATATTTACCATGAAAACAATTGTCTGAACAAACGTTTCTATGGTAAATATCTGTCAGATAAATTTATCAGGAGATGGAAAGATCGGCCGTTAGTACACTTTTATTCTTAGGTACAGATACAGGTTTTTTCCGATACACCACCAAACCAGTTTGCGAACTGTCTGGTACATGCTAATCAGAATTTTAGAATTTACTCAACTGCCAAATTCTAATTGGTTGAAAGCACGTGTCGGACGGTTCGCAAATTGGCGATGTGTTGGAACAAACTTCAAGTTCTATTGATAATAAATAAACAAAATTATATTATAACGTCGATTTAAATTTAATTTTTTTTTTAATTTTATTAGTTTGTAAGTAAATATTAAGTTATTTACTTGTGCATATAATAAATGCATGGCTTTTACGTTAAATATATTTTTTTATTTGTTAGATATTTGATTATGTTGTAGGTAGTTATTTCATTGTTTTTGTATTTTATTATTAAAAGTAAATTTGAACATAGTAAATATAATAATCAGTATGATGTCGAGACTATAGGTATGTGTACTACCTTTGATTATAGGTACTACCTAATTAGAAATCTTCTCAGACTAGGATGAAGTAGAACAGTGCATCTTATCGTTAGTAACTTATATTTAGATTTAATCTTATCATTAATATTAATAAGTTTTTGTACCTAAGTTATATGGTAAATATAAGTGTTTTTAAATTATTAGAAATTATTAATCGTTGTACGTTATTTTTAACTTAATCCAGATAGTCCTGAACTATCTTACTTTATATTGTTTTTAAAATTTCCAGTTTCTCTCCTGATTATTTAAAATTTAAAGATAATGTTACTATTCAAAATAGGATCTCCTTTCAAAAAGACAGTAGGTATACCTACATACAAGTTTTAAGAATATAGATATGATATGATCTGCATTCTTGTACTTGTACGAAAATCAACTACTTTCAGTAGAAGAGTACGTTTACATAACTTGAACGACCTTGTATAAATAGTTAATATTTTTTGACGTGCTGATTATAAAATTCCCGATAGTTACAAATATTCCAAGAAGTATTTAGATACCTACTAATGAATGCTGTAATATTGTTTTTGATTGTATGTATCTTCAACGACAACGTGTTAAGCATCAGGTTTTAATTTTTGAAAACTTGAATAAAATTTTACAATGTTCAGAAACGTTCATAAACAAACCACTAACGATTTCACAATTGTTTTCGTTTGTGTTTTCAAATGATTTTTCATTTTGATTTTTGAATAACTCGAAAACGGTGTCGTGCAAAAATTTTATATTATGCACAAACGAAGCACTAACGATTCCTACAATTGTTTTCGTTTGTGCTTCCAAATGATTTTTTATTTTGATTTTTGAATAACTCGAAAACGGCGTGTCGTGCAAAATTTTTATATCGTGCACAAACAAAGCACAAACGATTGGCACAATTTTTTTCGTTTGTGCTTTTAATGACGTGCCAACTTCACGCACCTGCCCGAAAGTGCGAATCACTTCCATTCTGTCAATTGACGTTGTTGGACTTAACATCGTCGTCATTTAGAGGTTTCTAAATTTGTTCCTAACCTTCTTGCAATACTTTTTGCATTGTCAGTGCTGGTGCAGATTTTTGACCCATGGGTTTTGGACTTTACGCGATTTACTTCTCCCGTTCTAGGTTTCAATTTTGTTCTGCGTGAGGTTGTGGAACTTAAAACGCAACAACAACTCATATCGTCATTGACGAGGAGTTTCTGAATTTGTTCGTTGTCGTTTACGTGAAAAATGTACAAAATAACGCGCCTCCGTTGAATTTGAAGGCCGACCGCGTCCGCATACGCCATTTCCCAAACAACGTAAATTGAATACATAATTAATCGCTTTTAAAAACATTAATATTATGCATTTGACGCTCCGTTAAACCTTTAACGAGGTTGGTTATTAAGCAGGCCGACAATATCGCAAGATTTATTAACTCGAATGATAAATGACGTCGCGTCGCCAATCGGGGGCAATCAATTATGTTGTACTTACTGTTGATATTATAATGTTAAAATTAGGCATTTAGTCGGCGATAGAAAAATAAATGTGTCGTTTAGTGAAAATATCTCTTTGAAAGCTAGACTGCTCGAACGGTTGAGACGGCTTCGCGTTATTTATGGCACTTTTCGCCCACGTTAGTTAACCAAAGAGTTCTTTACAACTATTTACACCTTTACGACGATTTGTTGACTGACCTAAATTCCGTATAAAAAAAACACCCGAAACTTTATAAAAGTTTTTCTAAGAAATTTGGCACGCGCCACTATCATTCTGCCGTTAAGAATACGCGCAGATATAATTAATTAATAGCCGAAGCGTGCGGCACACGTTTTAATAGGCGATTGTGTAGGAGTGGGGTGGGCAGTAAAAAGGTGACTTTAAAACAAATTTTTTTTTCCAGCAACAGATAACGTCGAAGTGCTACCCCGATGCCGGCCCGTAAGGGGCTGTTAGCGCCCCAAAATACATTTTTGGATACGATAGCGACACGCTTCGATGGAACGCGTAAGTGAAAACTTTCTTATTAATTAGGTACTAAATTTTGCGAGCGATAAATTTACCTAAATTCGCGTATAATACCTAATACCATTGAAATTGACTCTTTTGAATATTGATAGATGATCCGTCTTGTACTTATAATGGAAACTTCGTTTGGCTTTAATTGCACGATTATGTAAGGGAAATATTAAAGTCGATTTTATTGGAAAAAATGCATAAGCGAATTCAATAGCCGTACGCCTAAAGGCCTGGAGTTTCATAAATCCGCCTTTATTTTTGTTATAAACAGGATATAGTCGAGATATAACTCTCAAGATTTATTTAAGCTTCCTTTCAAAAAAAAAATAATGTAAGGGATGAGATTTTTCAACTTTATTTCACGCAATATTGATTTGGCCGATACGGGGTGCTCTTAAAATTTATCCGACATAAATTTCTACCGAAAGTCGAGGCGTATAGTTTTCTTCAAATATTTGAATAAATAATAATCTAACGGAATTTGTAGAAACGTTGCCGAGAACATTGTTCGAATTTGTGTTTCGATTTAAATAAAATGATTTAATGGCGCAGAAACAAAAAGTACTTATACTTACTAATTAAAATCGTAGTCCATAATAAGAAACCAATCAAATATAGCGAGGGACGAGAAAAAGTTTAGAAGTAAACATGACGTCGATGATACTAATCAATCTTCTAACATATAAGTAGGTGTAGGAGAGAAAACTTTTTATGAGGCGCATGGGGGGAATTCGTCGAAGCCGTATTTTACAAAGACAAAAATTCTGGCTGCTTAATTTTAATTTCCCGTAATTGCGACATTATCTTTTCCTTGCCACCGACACCATTACAAGAAAAAAAAATGTACCTCGACTTCAGTGCAGGCGGAGGACTATTATATCAATACGAAAAAAAGGAAGTAACAGACGTCTAAAAACTAGGATCAAAAGAACACGAAAATCCCATTAAACTATACGTCGAACGCGGCAATTTGAAATAAATTGGTATCGCCGTTTATAACGGAAAATTTTCGACAAAAATTAATCGGTAAACTCAAATACACACTTACTTACTTACTTCGCCGGTTTGATTCCTTTTAAACAAAACAACGGGGGCGTTCTTAATTATTGCTCGTTAGTTTACCCTCGGCCCGTTCTAAATTAACTTCGTATATAAAATTAAAAATGCAAACGACTAATTTTGTCCCGCGAATCGAATTAGGGGGCGAGTGGGAGGTGTAGAGAGGGACGTCGAAAATTTAATTCGCGAATTGGTTAAAATAAATTACTTATTAATTTTGTAGGTATGCATAAATGTTTTTTATTTAATGTATGTCTTTACACCGAGCGTAACTGAGCAACGGGTCATTTTACACATTTTAAAATAATGAGCTTATTCGAAATTAAGTTTATATTGAACATAAGTTCAATAAATTCAATGATTTCTATCGATTATAGAATACCATTCGATTATGTGACGGTGGAATCAAGTTACGACTTGTGAGATTATTCCCTCATTATAGCAATTTTAAGCATTTGAGCGTGATCAAAAAATGAAATAGCCTCACATTAAAGCTTCTCTAAACAGGCGATAGGAAACCAAACATATTTTAAATATTTTATCCGCCCCGTAACTCGAAGAAAAGTGAAGTCTACAAAATTTTGAAAATTGCTACGTACTACGATTTAGAATCGATTTTTCGATTTCCACTTCTTTTTTTGAAATTTAAAATGTAACTTAATTAATACGTCAGTTATAGGGAGCTAAAATTTGACTTTTTTCGAGTAAAATCAAGCAACTCAAATGTCGCCATTTGCTTCGGGCTAAACGCGTAAAAGTGTCTACTAACACAATCGACAACGATCTTTTATAAAGTATTACCTTTGCATTATTCAAGGATTATTATACAGAGGACTAGTAATCTACAGCTTGGTCGAATGAATAGTTTACTTGCAAATCAACTTCCCGAACTGCTTTTAGAAAATAACTTTTAGTTTTTATACATGACAAACCGTGGGCATTTATTTTTAAAAGTCAGCTGTATAGTATGTGACTTTTCTAATGTCGTGTTGGAGAATACGTAAATATTTTTGTTTTAATTCCCGAACTAGCAGTTAGATTCCGTGAAAATTCACTATGTTTGAGAAAAATCCATTGATATACAGTAATCCCTCGCTAACCGCGGATTAGCCAATCGCGGTTTCACTTATCCGCGGTCCACTTTTTTTGAACTTATTTTTTAATTTTTTAAGACAAAATATAAAAGTGCAAAATATTCGGTAAAAGGGTAAACTCGTAGTGCAATAACCTTGCACACTCGCGTCATGCAGTCGGGAAGGAAGGGTAGGTAGTGATTTGTTTTTATATTAGCCTAATCGTCAATATCCGGAAAAACGGGTTTACGCGCCAGTCTACACCGTCAGTTGTTCAGTGTTATTCCTACACGCTGCGCGTTTCGTTTCGGAATTTTCGAAAATGTCTTCTAAAAATGGCGATAAAGACTTAGTAAAAAGAAAGCGAATCGTCGTGGCTCTAAATAAAAAAAAATCAGTTGCTGGATTGTTCAGCTGCAGGTGAAACTTTTGCGAATGTCTCGAAAAAGTTTAAGGTCGACAAATCGACTGTAAGAACAATTAAAAAGTGTGAACAATCAATTCGGTCCAGTGTTGTTAAGTGCGGCACTAGTGTTAGCAACAAAGTAACATTTTTTCCACGATCTCAAACTATGGAAAAGATGGAAAAAGCTCTTAGCATTTGGATTGAAGATCAAACACAAAAGGGGGCGCCTATTAGTGGCCGCATCGTTCAAGAAAAGACGATACGACTTTTTGATCAGTTAAAGTCTGAATGTGAAACATTAAGTTTCCAAGCAAGTAAGGGATGGTTCGAGAAATTCAAAAAACGGTTCTCTCTGCATAATGTTAAAATCGTAGGATCGAGTGGATCAAGAGGCGGCCAATCGATATTCGACCAAGATGAAAAAATTCATCGAACGTGAATGGTATAAACCAGAACAAGTATTTAACGCCGACGAGATAGGTTTATTTTGGAAGAGTATGCCTACTCGAACTTTCATATCACAAAATGAGAAATCTGCACCGGGCTTTAAAGCTGCTAAAAATAGGCTAACCCTTCTATTTTGTTGTAACGCTTCGAGTGATCATATGGTGAAACCCATACAAAAGTCTTAACCCACGTGCTTTTAAAAATAAAGAGGAAGGAAATAGAGGAATAAGAGGAGGTTTTGGAGAGAAAATCCAAAAACGTGGGTTACGGCATCATTATTTACAGGCTGATTCGTGAACTGCTTTGTTCCTAGTGTTAGCAATATTTGGCCTCAAAGTTTCAAAACGCTTCTTATCATCGACAACGCTCCCGGACAATCCCGAATCCCTGAAATTAGTCGATCCAAATGTAGAAGTTCGATTTCTGCCTCCCAACACCACCTCACTCCTACAACCATTAGATCAGGCGATAATTGCTGCATTTAAACGATATTACCCGAGACGAACTTTCAGTCGTATCATGGACAGAATGGAAATAGATCCTTCATTGACTGTTACGCAGAGTTGGAAACAATTTAACATTACTCAGTGTGTAGCAATCGTCGAGGATGCAACTGATGAGTTACTTCCATCTACATTAAATGCATGCTGGAAAAAACTATGGCCAGAAATAGTGATGGTTAATTCAGATGCGCCCGACAAAGCACCTGAAATCGAAGAAGTTCTGCGGGTGTTGCACGAAATTCGTGGAGAGGGATTTAACAGCTTGCAGTTCTCAGATGTTGAAGAAATTCTAAACTCTCGTAATAATGAACTGACAGAAACTGAACTTCATGAAATACTGGTAGCTGAATCAAGTGACGATGACGACCCCCAGGAAGCAACGACCACTATACCAACAATTACATCCCTGAATTTAAGTAACATAAATAAAATATTTTCATCTGCACAACAACTCCAAGGCCTAGTTTTTGACATAGATCCATCATTAGAAAGGAGTCTGAAATTTAAAAATGGTTTGGAGGGTCTGCTACAGCCGTATAAAGAGGTCCAAAAGGAAATCAAGAAAAAAACGAGACAGCCAACTATTCTTTCGTATTTTCGTAAGTAATTCTTTTTTTATATATGTATTACAATGTACGTATGTAATTTGTGTATGTTGTAGATACTCTATGTATACGTACATATGTACTCAATAGTACTATACATTTCTTTGTTCATTAAAGCTTATGATGTAACTTCTTCTATTTATTGTTTCCTATGTTCCTATGTAATACAATGTATTGTATGTACACAGTGAAAAATCACGTATCCCTCGCCAACTACGGTTTCACCAACCGCTGTCTCTCTGTGGAACCGAACCCCCGCGGTTGGCGAGGGATTACTGTATACAAAGAACAGTTTATTCTTTTAACGAACATGTTTTTTATGTATGAAAGAAGTTATTTGGATCAAAAAATATAAAAATAAAAAAATATATATAGTGCGGACATTACACACGGGGCTCGGGTTTTCCTTAGATTCCTCGTTGAAAATCAAGGTGCGGACATTTCTTGAGCGTCTATATACGCTTTCGTAAATACCGCATACGGTAAGCTCTCGTTCAGTTGTAATACGACTTCTAAATTTGATCAAACCCAAAGTAACACGGATAAACAAGATCGCGCGAATTCTAAACCAACGGAAATTGCAAAATATTTCCTTCGCGTGAGCGCGAAAAGGGGCACGCAAGGGAGAAAGGCGGCGAGTTTAATTTACGAAGGCTCGTCAAAAAAGGGAAAACGTCCGTGTCGACGGCCCTGACATTCAATCGTTCAGTATAGCTTCTTCGTTCAACGTTCAATTGTAATTTTTCCGCGCTATCGTCAATTTTTTTCCGTTATCGAGGCCGGTTAATTAACCAAATTCCGCTCGAGCGCTTTTTTTTCACTTTAACGAAATTATTATAAAAAAATAAACATTTTTACAAACACGCGGCGCGGCGCTCTAACTGTTTAACGGAAATTAAATTCATTATCTCGTACCGAACATTTTGTATTACACGAGACGCAAATGCAATAATAATAATACAACGGCGAACAAATTAATTTGATAGGTACTCGGAATTTATCTTCACTGGATATCAATTATTTACTAATACCTAGTTGAATGTACGCTATCGTATTCTTTTTTACGCATGCTTAGGTAGGTACTACAACATTTTTGTGCTTCACAATGAAATTTCCAGCAACGTCACATTCGGCTGACACGTTTCCACATCTTTTATCGAAAGACGATAAAAATTGCGAAACCCGAAAATTGATGCGAATTAATTCCGCGTTTTTTTTAATTTCAATTTTAAATCGACCCAGAGAAAACAACTCGCGTAAAAGAGAAATTAATCGAAAAGCGCCTAAAAATGCGATCAGCTTAAATTTAAATCGATTTCGATGAATTGAAAAACCGCGCTCGTTCGGGAATAAGGTGTTCCTTTAAACGTTACCTAATTTAATCGTGGACCTTTAGGTTCGTTTAATTTAAAAACGATTGCCGATTTTGATAAATTGCTGGTAATAATCTCAAACGAGGAAAAACGAAATTTTCCGGTTTTGTTGATCGTTTAGTTTCCTTTTAAATTTGGAAAAATTGACGACGACGCGGCGAGCGGCGCCCACCGTCGCGTCGGAACGATAAACGGGGAATTTTACATCGAAATTTCGTTATCAAAGAAAGTCTAAAAATCTGATTTTTTTTTATTTATAAGAAAAATGCGCGGCACGCGAAGCTTATTGTAAAACGATTCGTCGATCTTTACGGATATCATCTTCTAAATCGTTTCAGACAATGGCGCAGTAGATTTAAAGCAAGCAAATACGTAATATAAAGGTCACATTGAAGGTATTATGTACCTCATACGTAACCTTAGTGGGTGAACATCTACTTTCAATTTATTCTATTGTTTTGTTATTCACTTTTGTGGAAATATAATATTTTATTTCGTACCTACAGCCTATTCGGGAAGCGTAAAATATTTAAGCTTGTTAGAAAAAGTAATTGAATATCTTTTGATTAGGTTTCGATGTTAATAAATAATGACATTGCACACTAAAACAAACGACGAACTTGAAACAAATAAATGACGACGAGTTGTCAGTTCGAGTTTATTTCGCAATTTTACTTGCCGTAATTTACTTTCGTCGCTTAATTAAACGTTTAAACATGTTTTGATCGTTATCAAATTTTCCAAATTAAAAATATCGGGAGCAACGCGTGCAGTTTTTGTTTAAAAACAAAAATAGGCACGTTTATAGTTTATTTGAAAACGCCCCGTATGCGTTTTCGCACAAGTAATCCTAAAAACGCTCACGTAAAAGAATTAATCCTGTCGAGGAGTCGCCATTATGAAGAAACTTTCTCTTAAAATGTTATTTCGAAAGTCGTCGTCACTTCGCACGCATCTAATAGAATTCTTATGTTTATGTCACCGTGTTATAAAAAAAAATGAGTTTGCTGTAATTCATTTCGAAACGAAAGTGAGTAAATAATCAATCAAGATCTGACAGATTTCAAAGACGTGTCATTTCGTTTTTCTGTAAATGGTACAAAATATAACGAAAATAAAGTTTATATATGTACTCACTTATGGGTACATAAGTGATGTAAAAAATTATAATTTTAACAATAACTTAATCATTTAATGGGAAGATGGAAAAAGGGGACAGGATAAGTGTTTTTATAAGTTTAAAGTAGGTACATCGACTGTTTGAAAAAATAACACGTTGTTTGTGTTGTCGTTGGCAATTAAATTTTCACTGGGTACTACACTTCTGGACGAACGGACAATACATTTTAAATAAAACAATTAAAAACGAACTTTCTTTATATTTATGCAGTACCTATATGTTACGTTGTACAGTCATTCTCAAAACTCGTGTTCACTGCTTAAACCGTCCCGCGAACAATGTCACGACAATGTCAATTTACGACATGATGTAAGCTAATTGTAAGGCTTTCCACAGCCAACCAAGACCGAAAGACTTTTTGGACGCCAGTTAGTTATTAAAAATAACGTATGACACGCAATCAATACATATTCGTATAATACGATCGTAAATTATGAGACGACCGACTGGAGCGAATTAAACAGCGAGTACGAGTTTTGTAAATGACTGTACAGAGTCTGCGTCGGCGTCGCGTCGTTTCGACTAAACAAATTCTCTTTGTTATTCCAAGCTTTGAAATGTATTGTTGTATCACTTTTTTTTTAGTACAAAACTGTTACTTTTGCATGTTTAAAACCCCGCTGCAAATAACGGGTAAAAATTGCTATCTCGTATTCTCTGGAAACAGATTTTCATACGTAATATATCGCTTTTGTTTTTATATGGTCACTATATCCCTAACACGAAAATGATAATTTACAGATGGTTTGTTCTTTGTTTTCGTTTGTTCTCCTGTGTTTAGATTTTAAATACGAACTTGGAAGCAATTCTCGTCTACGTACTGTTGGTTTCATTTTTATTTTTCATTGGGAAACCGATAAACATCGGCAACTTTTACGAATACGATGTGTTATGTTAAAAAATGCAGTTGAGTTTTTCAGTTAATTCTTAAATGAAACTCGACGATGTTTTTATGAAATTTTAAAAATGCTTTAACATAAGCTTTTCTCGAAGTAAAACATAAAAAATAAAACATAAAACAAAAATAAACTCGACGAAGTAAACATGATCCCCGAAAAATATGCGAACTAATTTTAAATTTTTTTTAACGGTGAAACATTCAATCGATCATAGCTCTAACAACCAGTAAAAAGTATGTCGACCGTCTTTATTGTTTACGTTTATCGAGTTTCGCATTAGTTTTGATTTTTCTGTATTTATCGAGTCTTTGTCAAGACGTAATTCGAATAAAACGGGACATAGAATAATTAAATATTATTCTTGATTAATAAATACTTTTTACGTGGACTTACGCAGTGCTTCTAGTGATTTACTTTATTTACTTTTTTTACGGATTTACTTTTATTTACTTTTTAGTCTAGATATTTACTGTATTTACTCTTTTTATTTACTCACGAATCTGCGAAAAGAATAGACTATGTACGGGAGGTCCTTTTCTCGGTGATTTCGTTCTTGAAGAAGTTGTAATGGGTGTTTGATTTGTTAGTGATACACGGGTATTATCAGATGTATGAATGTGTTTAACTGCTGTTGTATCTTGTTATGATCACTTAGTATTTCATATATTAAATTATAAAAACGTGTAGTTTATCATTCCTTTGTTTGTTATATTTGAAAAACTACTTTTCAAGTAATTCCGGACCTGTTTTATGCGTATCAGGTAGTATCATTTTATCAAGATTATTCAAAAATGATTATTTATTTAAACAGTTGTCATTTCTCACTTTGTTATACTAGAAAAGCGAATTTTTTAGTCGTTCCAAACTTGTTCTGAACGTTCTATCTCTAAACATTCGAGTCAAAATTTTGACAAAAAAAAACGTGAACTATACCAAGGGATTTTTTCGAGATTTCGCAAAAATTTTAAATCGCCGGAAACGCGCTTAGTTCGTCATTTATTGATTTGTTATTCTAGAAAAACTACTTTTCTAGTAATTCCGGACCTGTTCTATGCGTATTAGGTAGTATCATTTTATCGAGATTATGCAAAACTTGTAATCTATTTAAACGCCCGAAGTTAATCATTTTTTGCTTTGTTATACCAGAAATACGTTGCGTCGCAAAACGTTCTAATAAAAATTTTGCCAAAAAAAAACCTGAATAATACCAAGGGATTTTTTCGAGATTTCGCAAAAATTTTAAATCGATTTAAAAACATCTAGTTTGGTATATTCAGTGCTTCCAGTGATTTACTTTCATTTACTTTTTTTTGGCTTTTATTTGCTTTTATTCACTTTAAGTTTGAGAAATATTTACTTTTTTTAATGGGGTGTTTCGCTGGAAGCCCTCACTTACGTGTTTTAGTATCCGAATATTATAGAGAAAAACTGCCCGTACATAAATTAATATTAGTATTTTTTCAAAGAAGCAATGGTAAAAAATTAAAACTATAAAATATTCCTATATTATTTTCAAAATAAAAATTTCATTGTCGAATAAAATTGCCTGAAAATTAGCCTGGAAAGAAATACTCAATTGGAATTAGATGTGACGATCGTGTAGGCCGCGCAATAGAACTTCCGCGACCTGTTTATTGCTCTTTTATTTCATTGATTTATACGTAACGATATAATAATGTGGCGGAACACCGTTTCGCTGAAATATTCATACCCGTCTAAGCGTGCATAAAAAAGTGGCGATTTTAAAAATCGGCTTCAATTTAGTTGCTATATTCTGGCGCTTAGGGGAATTTTGTGTTTAATACAACGTGGAGATATTTTGCTGTTTTCTTTGAGTTTTCATCGATATCGATACTTATGTTCTTACTTTGTTTGTTAGAAAAAAAAAACATTAAATTACGTAATAATTTATATTGGCGCAGTTTTTTCTGATAGTTTCTAATAAAATCTGATATTTTTAAAAGTTATGGTTAAAAGCTTTTTAAATATATACGACCTATGTCACAAGGCGCAGGGTTGTTAATTAAAAAGTTATAGTTTGAGATTTAGTTGCAATTTTCTAGCTTGCCTACGAGTTTTCAATATCAAAATAACATATCTAAAAATCACAGCTTACGCCAAACTGGTTAACTCGGTATTAAATCAAGACAATCGATCATCGTGATCTTGTGTATTTTGATTGCGTCGTATATATTATATCAAAAGCATTTAGATTCATTGTATTTGTGGAACGCGCTGTTTATAAAATAGTTACTTTTAAAAACCGAAACTAGAAAATTAATGATGAAGCGCAAATTCCGCGTCATCTGTGGAAATCTGCTAGTTTGTTTTTTTAGAAAAATGAAACATAATTAGACAGATCATACTAGGTAAAACATCAAAAGTTAAAATAGTAACTCGACAACCCGGAAATGCATATATGTACATAATATACTGGGACGTTTAGTTACGATAAAATATGGTAGCCATACATCGTTTGTTTTTTGTTTAGGAAACGTTTGCAACTTGCATACGTTGCACGGCGTTTAACTTTCACATTTAACGTGTTAAAGAGATTTATGCGCTTTATACGTCGTCGAGCCAAAGGATTAAACGACCGTAAAAAGCCGCTCGGAATTCAAATAAAATGGAACGCGCGATAATTTAAAAAGTTCGCCTTCCGACAAGTCGGAGATGATTCCCGAAATCAAACCCGGGGAATTAGTCATCGCGTCATAAATACTAAAATAGGGAACATGCAAATATTCGCCAACTATAATAACTCCTTACGGAGCTTTGAACCGCACGAAAATTAAACTGGTTGCGATATCCACGGAACTAGTTGAATAATAATTTGGACTGGCGCTATTAATTGGTTACATCGCTACCTGTTTATCGGATGAGATATTCATTGTCGCGCATGAGCAACAAACTGAAGTAGATCCGTAATAATGCGCGCGATAAGTTATGCGCGCAACGGACCACAAAAATCGGGGAAATTGATTTAAAATTAATGTAATCGTAAACTTTTTGCCTAAAAGTAACACATATACAGTGGGTGCCTTTCTATTTTGTTGAACAGCCTGCTTTTTTGTCGTTTTATCCATCTAATACAATTTCAAGATTGTAACGAACGGAAAAGGCGACGAATTTTCGGAGCACAAAAAGCGGAATTATACGTCTACAGGAAGGAAGTCGTAATATACCTACCTATACGTACGTATAGAATGCATGTCACTTCCACGCTGGTACGTCGGTTTCTATCTATGAAAAAATTTAAAAAATATTAAATATCGATTCCGTGTGCTGACTATTAACGTGAAATAAAAATTGTGAGGTTAATATAAAAAAAAAACCGCCAAGGAGCTTTTATCGAATTTCCCATATGGTAGCATGGTTCCATGTGGCGCGTCTATATGTACGTGCCTACCTACCCACCCGTATCAATCTCGACTTTATTAACTTACGTGGTAAAATTGATTTTCGAAAATTTCAAGTTCCGTAAACTTTATGATTAAACTTTCACTTCCGTAAATTTATGACCTGGCGAACCGTTAAACGTTTCTAAATTAATAGTAAATTAAATACTTAATCGACCCTTAAATGATTCCAATTTCAAACAATAAAGGGCGTTTAATGATATGTATATGTAAACGAGCTTATGTTCTTAATTTAACAAATTTTAGTCGTAAATTTAAGTAAAAAAAATGTAACATTTAATTTAACGGTTAATTATGTTACACCTACAGTAGGTACGACCGGCGCATTATGAAATGGACATAGCTCGATATATAAATTGTGGAGTTGCGTTGTTGGCACACAGCTAAATCCCGACACCTATCTAAATATAGAATTTCTTGGTATCAGCGAATAATTTCGAGTCGCCGATTTGTACAATACGTAATTGTATAAAAGAATATTAGCAGTAATAAAATTATAAGAACAGTTTCGTGTTAATGGCAAACATACTTTTTAGAATGTCCAGAAAAACTCATATGAACAATATGAATTTACTAATATCAATAAGCTGATAGTAATATAAAAATTTCAAATTCAACTCTTAAATACATAAACACCATTCATATCGACCATTAACAATTATAACATTCTTTCCAAAGTAATTAAATTATTGTCAGCGTTGCACAGAGCGAGTAAGTGACAACTACATCCACTGACTTATAAACATAATCAAAAAGCGATACCTATTTGTGAATTGTAACCACTACATGTTTGCGAAATTTTTGGCGTTCTTTAATATAATAATTTGTTTTTTGTAACACTTGAGTCAATCACACAAATTCATAATTAATATTTTAATATTTAACGTTCAATCTGTCTTATTGTAAGATTGTCGTCAGTATACACATATCAGTTTTGCAATTATGACATTAACAAAACACAATAAATTGGCATAAACCCTAATAAATGAAAGTTTTAAATACTCCTATAATGTAGTTTAGTTAAATAAAGGTTATAGTTTTAGGGAAAATAGCCTTTTTCGGGTATTTTTTAAATACTAGGAATCCCGACCAGTTTTCAGTTAATCCGTTACACATAACATACAATTGTTATTATTATTGGCACTCAATCAAATGAGATGCAAATAATAAGTAATCAAAATTATAAAAAAATATAAAATACGGATGTCAAAAGTAACCATTTTGGTTACATTATTTTTATTTTTAATAACGGCTCTAATTCTTCTAGGCATACATAGTGCTAGAAATATAAAACGTAAAACGGTAAAACGTGTTCGTGAAGTTAGCAGCCACTTTCTTGAATTTTTCAAAATCCGAACGCTAATCGTTAGTAAGTATTTGTAAGTCAAAAAAATTCGTTTGTAAGTCGCAAGTGAAAGAATGAAGTCAACAGAAATTGTTTCAAAAATAAATGACAGTTGTCTGTAACATTAGTAAGAATTTATAATACGATGTAATATATGTAAAGAAATCGTTTAAGTTTCGGTATAATGAGAAACGAAGGTGGTCTTAGTCATTAACGAATATTTATTTGTCCTTACTTATAAGTAAAAAAAAAATTGTTTGTAAGTCAAATGTGGTAAAGATTACAATCAATGTGGTCATATTCTATACGAATTTCAGAAGAAAAAAATTAATTACCACTTTTTTTACAAAACTTCTTTTCTAGGATTATGTTTGTGTTAAATAATTATAATTTAGTGCTAACACTACAATTATTGAGCTTTCTTAATAATTTTAATTGTTTCTTCCGTGTGTAAGATTAACTTGTATAATTAATAAAAGTTCTAAAATTAAGAAATTATAAAACTCCAGTTGACATGGGTAAAGCCACAGTACAGTTCGGTTTACTCATTTAAAATCGGTAGGATATATTTCGATAAATACAAAAGTCCAAACTTTGAGACACGTATGTCCTAATTCGTACAAAGTATACCGAAAGTACACTGTGATTATAAAACTATAAAATTGGCCCTTACTTCTCTCGCAAAATATTTTTCGAACGGCATATTTTTAAATTACTTTATGGTTGGGTCTTTAGATCTGCTTTTACAGATGACAACTATAAAACGTAAAATCATTTTTTTGACTTACAAATACTTACTAATGATAGAGACCATTTTCGTTCATTTTTGACAAAAAGTGGCTGCTGGCTTTTTTTTAAGTGCGAATATCTCCGTCACCTTCGACTTACAAACGAATTTTTTTGACTTACAAATACTTACTAACGATCGAGACCATTTTCGTTGATTTTTGAAAAAAAGTGGCTGCTGCCTGGAAGTTAGCAGCCGATTTTTAAAACATGAATATCTCGTTGGGATGAAATATACGAACGAATTTTTTTGGCTTACAAATACTTACTAACGATTAGCGTTCGGATTTTGAAAAATTCAAGAAAGTGGCTGCTAACTTCACGAACACCGGTAAAACGACTTAATCCAGCAAAAGTAAAAGGAAACGTTCCTTGGTGACGAATCACTAGATACTGATTAGGCATCTGAAGACTCGCGGACGCTTGTTATGCCTATTTTGCGTATTTTGTAGTTATTTGTATTGACTTGTGACATAAATATATGTCATAATAGTGACATTGTAATATATAGAAAATTAATAGGTAAATAAATATATTTACTTATTAATTTTCTAGAATAACTCCGAAGATAAACAATTACACATACAGTAGAGTCCCGTTAATCCGAACGAATTAGGACCGAAACCTGTTTGAATTACCAGATTTTCAGATTAACCAAAATTATTCTTGTAATGCAGTAGCGAGTAGCAAATACAAAGTTTTTAGATTGCTGTAAGCTATAAGTTAACCAGTGTCTGTCTGACACGTTTAACATTTTCAACATTACGACAAAAGAAACAATTACTGACTTTATGAATAAGCCAAACAATTCATTTATTAAGTACAGTATCTACGTATTTTATTTTTATCATTTTTATAACCGTAATAAATGCAATGTTTTCTATACATTGTTCTATTTTCACTTGGCCTGTGTAGTATTTGTCTAACTTACTTTTGTTTAGATTAACCGCATTTTCACAGTGGCGTGGTTCAGATTAACTGGACTCTACTGTATATTACAAATAGCACAGCCGATTTTTAAATTTAATGTTAATACACCTACTTAGATCCAACGGCATAAATGTAAACATAGACTTTAGAGAAGAGAAGTGTCGGTAACGTATTTAACGATTTATGTTTTGTTTATGTCAGTAAATGTAAACGTCTCCACTTACATAGTTAAATATGCCTCGAAGAAAATGAAATACAGAGCTGTGTGTTAAATCTCGCTGTTTTAGACTACGCCCCCGTCCATTTGATAATGAGTCGGTTGTACCTTACCTAATAAATACGTTTTTCGATAACTGCATGTAAAAAGTTGACATTGTTATTACTGTTTTTACGCCAAATAATGTATTTTATCAACGGAAAGCGAAATGACAGTATTCGAGACGCGAAATACTATGCACTGTTATTACCTATCATTAAACGTCAAATTAATTAATAATTGATGAAAATGCTTTTGCATTTCGCAATCTAGCATCGAAAATAACTATTGTAGCTCATCACATACCTACATACGCGCGTTTTAAATAATTACTACGGTAAATCTAAAACTTTATCGTTAAAAAATAATCAAACTATTAGCTAAACCGCATCTCGAGCACAGATCAAACGCGTCCCACGAGAATTATTTTTAAATTTTAATTTCATAATAAACTCTAATCGTTTTCGAGCGTCTCATTTTAAAAATCACAAGCGCGCCTATTAAAAATTACTACCGTACCAACAATAAAACGAGTTATTTTAAAATTTTATTTTTTAACCGAAACGAATTATAATAAAAAGTTATGAAGTTTTTTTTTGGAACTCCCGACAGCGCGATTTTTACGAAACGCCGGCGCCGGCGCCGCGCCGCTCCGTCGCTTTCCACTTCTACATTTCCTACACCCAATAAGCGTATTAATTTAACGGTATCGAATTTAATTACATTTTTAAAATTTCGAGAGATTAATTTATTCCGACTTTTTAATAACGCAACGTAACTTTTCTTTTTCATCGACATTATATTCGTAATAATTTTATAATCCGAAAAATTCGCTTTTTATCGATATATACGCGCCGAAGTCGCGTTGTCGCGGTTATGTTGAGCCCGATTAAGAAATGTTAAAAGTTGAATTTTGTCGTATAGATACTTACAAGCTATTAAAATTTAGTTTGATAATTTATGGAGAAAAATCACACTTTTGTTATGACCCGATTTTAATTTTCTCGATGTGTTTCTATTATTTTTCCTAAGTTCGTCTAAACAATTATTAACGTTCACTAAAATTCTTTCAGTAGTATTATTGAGTAAGTAATAAATAGAGGTTTCACTTCCATAAGCGAAAGCGTAACATCTAAACTACATCGTCTCAAAACCTCACCTTACGACACACTCACAAGGAAGGTTAGGCAGGTGGAAATCTCGGAAAAATTTGAAACTTTTTTCAGGATTGTAATACTAGTCAACCATAATCAAGGGCCGTGTTACGTTCGTGCTCTTACGCGGTTTTAGAGGGTGAAATCCACCCTTGAAAATTGAAACTTTTTTAGATTTTGCTTATTATCTGTGAAACATCAAGAGCTATCGCCAACAAACTATATATTTTTGTAAATGGCTGTTGGTATTGTTGACTGATGGTACTGTGCGTCTGATGTGGACTAGTGGACGCTTAGCTTAACAATGCTACTGCTGTGACTACCACTTGTCTGTAACAGTCTATAAGAAAAAAATTAGAAACTTCCAAATTTTTCTTTGTATTTCCTACCTTTTTCTCGTTATCGTTTTCCCTCTATAGTCAAGTTCCAGCTAAGATTTTTCCGTTGACTGCGTACTTGCATTATTATATACTTATACCTACGTAAGGTAAAATTTCGTTTGCGAAATTGGACCGTCGAATATTTGAGGAGGGCCCTAAGCAAGACCCTAATCGAGTCCCTATCCAAGAGCCTAACCAAGCTCGATTTTTAGAGAATTTGTGTTAGAGTTTAAAGTCCATGTATTTACACTTTATAAATACATGGAGAGTTAGTCGACAAAGAAAGATCCCACCTCTCCTCGTCGTATTAATCCTTTCTGTTTGTAATCATTTTAGAGTACACAACACACAACACTCGCGCCCTCACACGCAAAAAGGCCTTATTAACTCCTCGCACACGCGATAAAATCCGACGCCGTAATTTAAAATTCGAACTACTGAAACAAGTGCTACCGTTTTGTACCACTAACGCGAAAGATCTGAACCGGTTTTACCAGAATTCTATATGTAAATGCATTGGATACTAAAAAAATCCCACTTTTATTTTAAAAATATTGAGTTGTTTGTTCGCACACCGATAAGCTATGAAAGCAGGCAGTGCACATGTTCTATTAGTTACTTTGTATTTTATCGGCCACATAAAAATGCGATTAAACTTTTATCTGGTTTATGGTTTGTAATAGGGAAATTTTCAATGCTTAAGGGCACACGAATAGTTTTTAAATTAAAAATAGAGTAAATCTATAATTCTGCGGTATAAAGGCAGTAGATAGTGATTATTCAAATAATTTTACTGCATAAAAAATACATAATTTTAGAATAAATTTCTTAAAAGTACATATTTTAAAAATTTTCGGTCAATATTTACCAATTTTTTTTTATCAAGCTCCACTACGACCTATAATAATGTAATAGCCTATCGCACAAAAACCTACATCACAACACTACTAAAATTTTCTTAGTGTGTTTAAAAGTTAATATGGTGGGAAATATCCAACCGGTGGCAGACAATTGAATTTTTGTTTTAATCATTTTTGATAAATTTGATACTTGATAAAATTTATTATAGACTTTAGAGAAATATCAATTATTTAGAATTATTTTGGTCTGCCTCATAAACCTGGCAGACTTCCCTCAAAATGAATAAATTTTCAGTATGTCACCTACTGTAACAAACTACATCCCGTTGTTTTTTTTTCAAATCATAGTTTTAATTGTCCTTCACATGAATATATATGTCTGTCGATGTAAAAATGTACCAAAGTACGGCAAAATTAGGGGTGAAAATTCGAAGGGATGACACCCCTTAGGATTTTCATCCCTAATTTTTGTATCATAATGTCGGTCTTGAACAGCCATTTACAAAAATATATAGTTTGTTGGCGATAGCTTTTGTTTCACAGATAATAAGCAAAATCGAGAAAAGTTCCAATTTTCAAGGGTGGATTTCACTCTTAGCTACAAGTAACTATGTAATGAAAAAGTACATGAAAAACATTACAATTAGTTAGCAAACCATATTAGTGCACTTTCCGATTGCTAAAAATATCAAGTAAACATCTTTAGCCTCAAACTTATTCTTTAACAATAGGTAGTTATTTGTAAATTCACTAATAGGTGGTACAGCGGCATTTTTATTTGTACGATTTAAACTAGGATATAACACCCCTATTTGCTACTTATTCAATGGTAGTATTAAATTTCGTAATACGAGGCATATATTCTCGTTTTTATTTGTTTTGTCGGTAACTATTGCCTTCATGATAATAATATCAAAAGAAAGCTTTAACATTTTCAAGAAACTAAATCCAGATACTCTTATTGTTAGCTTTTTTAGTAACTTCCTTTGTGCAACCCTAAACGGTATTAATTTAAAACTAGAGCTTCGCTGTCGTTTCGCGACTTTAACAAATAAAAATATAAAAAGTTGCTTTCGGGGATATAAACGTAAAATCTCTTTTCGCTAAACTGCGGTAGATAAAATCTTGCGCGCGAATATAAAAAAAACCGTAAGGTCGGAATATTAAAATTTGACCAACCGTCCGTCAATAAAAGTTTCGCCTCTTTCCGGAGTGCCCATTTTCGTTTCGCCCTCTTTAACGAGCCCGCTTGTAGATAAAGCTCAATTTCACAAAATAATCTCTCTCCTTGGGATTCGCTCACAGCAAACAGTAAAACTTTTACTGAATACATTTGCGAAAATACCGCACTATAAACAAGTATGTATTCAGTTCTAAGCATTTATTTTTGTAATCATCCTCGATAAACGGACAATTATATAAACTAAGTAATCGGTTCCGTAATATGATAACAACAAATAATTGAAACAAGAAACGGTCAGCCCGCTTCAAGCAACTAAAACGAAGTAAATCTGACTCTCAAGACTCGTTCCGTTTTTTAATTCGTCGACTGTACACGCGATGTATTTTAAGGTGAATAATTTCCGGACAATTTACGAAAAGTTCCACTTTTAACAGACATTGAAGTCTATTTCCGTTTATACGGCGCGAGGGCGGTGTTCGATGTTACAGATGCCGAAGTAATCGAATCAAAAGCTCATTTATAATTTATTTTCTAACTTATCGAAAATCATTTAAGTAAATGTTGGCGTTTGTTGCCTTTTTAATTAAATCCGTAACATGCGGAGAGTAATTGCCACACTTAATTACATTACACAAACTGTTCAAATCGGGGAAAATTAATTTTCTTCATCCCTATGTAGGTATTAAATTTCCTATGTGTTTGAACTGCAAGCGATACCTTTAGGCACTTAACGGTTAAATCATTGCTAACGCTGCCGTATAAATATTTACTTGCAGTGTATTTTCCATGAGTGTTCGAGAAGATAGTAAGTAATACATATCCTAATTATCTGTTTCTTGTCTTTTATTGGTTCGACAAAACTCTTCAGTTCGCGATCGATAAACAATTAAGGAAGAAGGCCTGAGGTAAATAGCGTCTTTCAGTACCGTCCAATAAGTTTTTATCAATGAGTCTCCCATAACTTTTTTTTTATCGTTGAAATTAATATGTTCCGAAGGCACGTTTCCGTTGCTTCAACAACCTTTCGATTGTTACATCCCTGACCTTTCGAGGTATTTTTCGGGGTGGTTATAATTCCTGGCGAGATTCTTTCCCGAAGCGCCGAATCGCTCCTTTTTGTTTTGCGGTGCTCTCTGGAATTATTGAAATTATTCGGAATACATTTTGACCGTCCATTAGTCAAATACCGAAGTTGTTATTAAAACCTCAGCAGAGAAAGTTGAGCGAAAAACGTTTTAATATTATATCGAAAATTCCGCGTTGCATATAAACAAGTTTAATGGCAAGATAAGTGATAAGATCTCGATTACGCGTTAGTTTGTTTTATTGCCGCGCTAGTTTATCGGTTACCATAGAAACGCTTACGTTCGTTTTTGTAATCTTCACAAATTTCCGGTTAAAGCGTAATTTACCTATTTTAGATAAAATTTAATTAAATGCCTATCTTTGTTAGATTCGCATAATTACTTAAAGCGGTAATTGCAATGGGGGCGGATCGTAAAATTACAACGGCCACTTCAGACGGAACACCCTTTGTTAATTTGAAAACATCCATCAGCGTCGTCGACGATTTTACGTTATGTATTGCTGTAAAAGAAATTGCGCGAAAAGCACCAATTTCTCAATTCCAAATAAAATATGATGGTTTCGCTTCATTTAACAATGTCTTCGCTTTTGTAAATTATAAATTGCAGATTAGTAGATAGTGAATAGTATAATAAAAAATGTTAAAACGTAAATGTAATTAAAAAATACGATGTACCATACGTATAGTTACAGATTATTTTTGCTAAAACGTCGTAAGCGACAAAAACAAGTTTTACAGTAGTGGAGATTTAATGTTGTAGCTTAAATATAAGCAAATGCCTACTGGAAACCGCGTGTGTAGGTAATTCGGGGTACGTTTGCAACAAATAACCTACTTATTCTACGATTCAGTCACTGATTTGAGTGATAAACGGAATTTTACGGAGGTTAGATATTATCCTTGAACGAGATACGACGTCAGGTATCCGTAAGTACTACGCGTTTGTTGTTTTGGGCATAAATAAGCGGAATACAGGTAGAACTAAAAAAGCTATATCATTTTGACATCTCCAGAACGCTCGGAGGGTTGCAAAACTCAACCCTACGCAAAAGCAGAAAGGATCATCGACACGCAGTAAGGATGATTGTAGGTGTAACTATTGTGATGGTCTCTTCGTCGAAGATCACGACGGCGACGGAGTGTGCTGTCACTGTGACAATGTGTAGGACAAAGTGACTAAGTGTCTGAAAAGTGCTCATAAAAAATAATAAACAATATTTTGAATAGGTGGCCATATTAAAAGACTGTCCTCTTTTTTTAAAATTTTTTTTCTTTCTGTATGGTTTTGGACTCTCCAATTAACCAGTCTATTTTTGGAATTGATTTGTAAATGTTGTTAGTAAATCTGGTTAGTATTAACAATCACAAACGTCCATGGTTGCAGCGGGTTTCGAACCCGCAGCCGCGAGTGTGCTAGGAGGTCGATCGACAGACTGACCCTCTAAATCACACGGCTCCTGATTGTAATCTAAAACGGTATCAACACGAAACACCATTATATCGACACGAAATACCTATCATTAATTTTCAGTGGGGGTTGGTTTTTGTAATCCTATTCGTCTTACAACTAGAGTAAAATGGATAAATAAACTTAACTTGACCTCGCCATTTTTTTTCATTTACGGTCGACCAATAAAAGAACTGCTCTCAAAACTAATTGGCAATTGACCGTCAACGGAAAAATTCACCATAATTAGTCGGCCGGCCGCGTACAGATTTTAAATTTTATTTGCAAAACCGAACAGTCGTCGAAATTAAATCTCGAAACTTTAATAATTACAAACTCTCGTAGCTTTCCGCTCGCACAGTCAACATAAAAATATAAATTACGTTTTATTTTTGTAATTTCCAGATAGCAATTTCGTGCTGGGTAATGCCCAGGTGCCGACTTTGTACCCGATCGTCTACTGTTCGGATGGCTTCTGCGAACTCACGGGATTTACGAGGGCGCAAATTATGCAAAAAGGATGCGCCTGCAAATTTCTTCACGGGCCCGAAACTAAAGACGAACACAAAACGCAAATAGACAAGGCGCTGGAATCGAAGAACGAACTGAAGCTCGAGGTGATCTTTTATAAGAAAAATGGTAAGTGGAAAATTCGAATGTAATTAACGAAATTGCGAAATTCATTTAATTTACCTAAACTTATTTAAGTTAATAACGATATAAGAAAATCGAGTTAGCGTTGTGATTTCTCGGTTATGCGCTTCGGGAGCAAACGGCGGCGACTTTCCCGGTTTTAAATGGGGTTAGCAGCGATTTTACTGCCCCCTGGCGATATTAGTTGATGGATTATTAAGAACTCGAGGGATAACCCAAGTATATGTAAATTTTTAATGATGGCAACCCCAAAACAATTATTTTCCATTAGCTCCTGATTAATTTACGATAAGTCTCTCGTCGTCTCCTACGAATTTACGTGCTAAACGAATTTTTCATTTTTTATGATTTGAAATAATTCTTAACGCACAGGTATACCACGCGAAACTGTCGAAGGTTTCGACGATTTTTCGTTGTCGATTAAATAGCGAAATTTTGCATTTGCGATTGACGAAAAGAAAAGCGAGAACTATGAATTTAGAACAATTTTTTTTTAGAAAATACACAATTGCTGCCACAGTTGCACTCGGCGGAATTCCGAAATGAAAATGAAAATCGGATTTAAACATATTAGCTTAGGTATTTTGGCTTCCATAACACATCTTTAAAATATTTCCCTTTTATTTCGAATCGCCCTGTACACAGTGTGTCCCCAGATGGAATTGACGAGAGGAAAAAAAATTATTATACATCTTACGACAAAACGTTATTCTTCGTCAAAAAATTCTGCTTGTCGAAAAAATGAGAAAAAAAGGGTATAACGGGATAAGCATGGCAAAATGGCCCCCAAAGAAATCTACGAAACAACCTATATTATTACATTGGCAAGTCATAAGGAAACGATATATACACGTTTTACTCCCTGACCTTCAGTAGTCCTTGAGAAAATCAAAAAAGTATGTATCGGGGGAACTATTTTTTAAATTCGTTTATCTACGAAACTATTATAGCTACGAACATAAATCAAAAACAGATTGTTAGAGAATACTTAACAATATAACATATGTTTTTTCTATTAGTTTCGACTAATAATAACTATTAAAAATTTAATGGAGAAATTTTGAAAATTGAAAATTTTACAGTTCGGCCAAAGTGACAATCATAAAAAAAAAGTCAAATATTGCTACTAATGTCTACTACTACTCCTAAAAGTTTCGTGAAAAAAAAATAGTACAACACTCTGAAAAAAAATAAAAGCAGATATTGGTAGCGTCAAAACAAAAACGACAAGTTAAGTTTTTTACGTTGTTTAAACCGCGAATAGAAGTAGTGGTCAAGTAAAAAATATAAGAATGTTTCACTACTTGCTGTAGTTGTGTAAAGCGATCTCATTGTCAGTACCCATCACCATACAGGAAGAGCGCCGGCGCGGCGCTTTAGTCGCACATGCAGTTCAAGTTCTAACATTCTTGCAGTGTTGTTAATATTTATGTTCGACGATTAAAATACGTAGTTCTAGAAATTCGAAAATCGTACTCAGTAGGCATAAGAACTACGTGACAACCACATGATGTGTTCATTGTTGATCGTGGTTTTCGTGATGTAATAAACTACATAACTAATGAAAGCTTTACCGTATTTATGCCTGCCTGTAAAGGCAAAAATCTCCAATTAACTACGGAAAAAGCAAACATATCGCGAAAAGTAACAAAAATACATCGTGTAGTCGAAGCTGTACATGGTGCTATAAGCCAAAAATATCGTCTCTTACATCACAACTTAGATAATAAACTGCTTCCAAAGGTACGATTGTTGTAATACGGATAAAGGTTAAGTTCAGATGGTGCATTACATGACGAAATTATTGAATATATGGAAAGCAGAATGAATTCGACAAATACTTTGCGGGAAGATGTTGATAACCATCATTGGAATCATCGGAAATCGTTTTTTCAACATCTAATGGTATCTGACCTCCTAGATTTTCCACGTTTAACTGAGCAAGACTTGAAAGTTTTATTTACACGCAGTTATCAACTTTCCCAAGCTGTGTCGTAATTATCAGAAATACTGGACAATAAGAATAATCTTCTCGTGCAGTATGTCAAGCAAACACCACATATTATAAAACTGAACGTACGATCGAGACAAAAATAATAAAGTATATCGTATTTATATCGATTATATTCCTATTGTTGTGACTGTCCCAACGGTAATAGAACAGTTGGGTGTTGTTCACATGCAGCAACTATAATATATTATTTATCACTCACCCGATAAATGCCGCGTAATATATGTCCAGCAGAGATATTGTCGAAAATATTTGCAACAAATTCTGTTTCTGTTGTCATTAATGAAGATAGTGATGATGATTAATAATATTGACTGTAGGTAAACATCTGTACTCACTAAGGCAACTGTATAACCAGAATTAATTAATAACAATAGAAACGTTTTCTATCGCATTCGATTACATTTATGTACATAAGACATTTGTAACTTTTCTATTAACTGAAATCCCTGTATATTAGACACTTATTTGCATTTTTGTTTTGTTTATATTTTATATTGTCATAATTGTTCTTTTATTTTGTTATAGTTTATATTTTTGTTTATTTTGTGCAGTAGATTATATAGTAGTAGTGACTATAGAGTGTACATTATTTTTTTCAAAGTGTTGTACCAATTTTTTTTTCACAAAACTTTTAGTAGTAATAGCAAACATTAGTAGCAATATTTGACATTTTTTTGATGATTGTCACTCTGGCCGAATCTGTAAAATTTGCAATTTTCAAAATTTCTCCATTAATTGTTTAATAGTTATTATTAGTCGAAACTAATAGAAAAAACATATGTTATATTGTGAAGTATATTCTAACAATCTGTTTTTGATTTATGTTCGTAGCTATAATAGTTTCGTAGATAAACGAATTTAAAAAATAGTTCCCCCGATACATTTTTTTTTAATTTTCTCAAGGACTACTGAAAATCAGGGAGTAAAACGTGTATATATCGTTTCCTTATAACTTGCCAATGTAATAATATAGGTTGTTTCGTAGATTTCTTTGGGGGCCATTTTGACATGCTTATCCGGCTATACCCTTTGAATTCAAGTTAACAACTTTTTTTTTAATAAGTATCGATCTCCACATTTTTAATATTTATTTTCAGAAATAACCGTCACCGATTGATATCCGAGCCTCGTAATTTTAAGGATTAATTTTTATACTATGGAAACATTTTGGAAGCTACTGTTGTATTTATATACTACTGGCCGAAATTGTTAGACAAATACGAACAGTAATCAATTGTCTAGTTAAAATAACTTTGTTTGGCGTGAAATTAATAAAGCGGTTACGTCGGTGAACTATGTCTCTCGTAAGTCAATTTACCTCGAACGACATCCAAAGTTCCACCAAAACTTCGGCGAGTCCTTAAAACAGATAATAGGCTTCGATTCGTTTAAACAATGGAAATAATTACACCGAAGGGGACGGAAATCCCCGGGTACATACAAAACAACCCTAATAACGGCGAACTAGGTTATTTTCGACATTTTGCAACGATCGAGCGTTGCATTATAAATCGGTTTTTGTCCGGGCTCGAAAAATAAATATCTTATTGGAATAAATTTAGCTGATTGTGAAACTCAATTGATGTGACATTTGCAGCTAGTTTCTATGCGGCAATTGAAAATCAACGAGCCCATTCAGATACACCTATGTATATAACTTTTTCGAGATGGATTTTCAAAGGATCCTCGTCGCCATACCTATCGCAAAAAAATGTAGGTAATAATGGCACGGCGAACAAATTGCTAGTTCGTTAAAATTAGGTTCACTTCAACAATTAGTCGAAGCAGTCGAAGCAGATAGTTGCCACACTTTGCGCAAGTAAGGAAAATCTCCCATTCGAGTGACGTTAGGTTTTAACGTACATAATTTAATTTTGTTTACAAACCGTATTTATTTGCATAATTCGCCTTCGTTGTCGACGCGACGCGGCGCACTTTTCGATTTTTTTTTGCCCTCCGCGTTTTAAATTGTTAGCTGGCGAAAAGCGAAAATGGACGAAAAATCGACGGACCTCGACAAAGTTTTTATCAAAAAGTTCGACTTCGACGACGTCAATATTTGACTTGTGCGGTTAAACGACCTATACAGTTCTCAAGCAGCGATAAAATGGCAATATTGACGGGAAATCTTTTCTGGATTTTCTCGAGTATACGTATTGTACACAATATCTATTTGTTGAGGCAACAAGGCGAAAATGATGAAATACATTTTGAGGTCGTCAGTGACGACCGAACAATAAAACGCATCGTATTAAAACCTGAAAAGATTTGGAACAGGATACTTTGAAAATGCAATTTGATACCTTTTTTTTTTAAATATGCAGTTTTATTAAACTCGATTGTTTCGCGTCTCTTTTAACGCCGACATTCGGTCGACGAAATTTTACCTTTCAAATTTTTAATGTGTTAAAATCAAATTTATTTAAGTACTTACATAAATTATTGTTTCTCATTTTTTTTTAATCGCCATTTAACTAATTATAAATACCCAGGCGGCACACTGACGTTATAATGTCGTCAAATATTGGCCATTTGGGGCCCAATGGGGACGTCGTAAATGACGTCAATCTGACGGGTTAATGTCACAGCCCAGTGACGTCAAATTATGACTAATCTAGTACGTTACTTGAGACGTCTAATTTCTTTAAATGGGACGTCAATTTGACATCATTGACGTAAATCCAAGGCATTAATGACGCGTCTAAAGGTGAAAAAATACAAATACATTCAATATAATTATTATTTTATTACTAACATGAAGGTACAAACAAAGAACCTAAATCTAAGAAATTAAATATATATCATATCAAATCAAACATACAATTAAATATATATCAAAGAATGAACACAAAATTATTTTGATTTATTTACTTAATAACCAAATAACTATATTATTATTATGTACGAGTAATACAATAATATATTTAAGATAAGATGTAAGCGGTAAATATAAGATATACAGTGTGTCCACGAGTTCTAGGATCCTTCGATAGAACCTTAACTAAGCACAATAGAAAAAATTATTTTAGATAAAAGCTTGCTGGTTTTAAGAGTTGCACAATGTAAAATTTCACACCAACAAAAGACATCTAAATAAATTAATAATGAAATGGGGGGTCACTTACACCACAAAGATAACCTAGTCACTTAAAGGTTAAAACCTATAGAAATAAGTACAATTTGTCTGTTTCTTGTTAAGCCACGATTTATAAAATTATTGTAAAAAATATTTCTTCCAGTTGTTTAAATATTTAAAATTATTCGTTTTAACTTTAGGTGGCGATAGGTTGATTAATTCTTCACTTACCGTTGAGAAATTATATCAAAATTTACAATTTACAAATTTACAACGTAGAACTCACTGCAAAGTAAAACCACTAACCTAACAAAACCGCTGGCGGTAAACCAAAGCGTGATCAGTATACACAGTGGCGTGACACTTTAAAGGAACTAGTTCTAATCATTGACGTACACAATTGGAATAAATAACTGGATGCGATTTTACTTACTTGTTTAGTTATATATTATTATATTTATAACGTATAGAACTATTACTATTAATCGGATAGTCGGGACAGTGCACATTTCCAAAATAGATTGATATATTTTTTCGTTAAAATTTTGTATTAAAGCATAAACATGTTAGAAAAAAATTACGAATATTTTACGCTTTAAATTAACACTTCAAAACGTCTTTGTCTTTATTTTTTCAGTAAGGATTCAGGAATGTCCAAACAAAGACGACGACGTTCTTTAATGACGTCAAATGTTCGTTGTGAAAGTGTCGTCGTTCGTATGTCACTTATTGGGTCCACGACGTCGCCGACGAATAATTACCAATAATTGACGACATTATGACGGCAGTGTGCCGTCTCGGTAGTTAACTGGCAATCGACTTTTGAGGCTTAAGTTATCTACCTACCTGTATTTTAACTAGCGCAATATTAAAGCCGTTTTTTTCAAACGTGGTGTTAAATATTTTTAAAAATTCTATTGCTCGCTTGTCGATGGACCTAAATTTAGAGAAGCGAACCTTTTCTCACACAGTTTCTACGATTTCGCTCCCATAATTGTGAAAAGCATTCAATTTTCCGTGAAATCCGCGACATCGGGCACAAGAAAAAAATAGGCACGTTAACCAGCTACAAAACTACAGATTCTCAAAAAAAATAACATCGCATAAATATTAATTTGAACACGATAAAATGAAAAAGTTATTGGTGAAGATGAGCTAATAACAGTGTCGGTAGCTTTACACGTTCTTAAAAATATAATTTAACACGTTCGCTGCGGGGCTGGCGCTCAAAGTACCTGCCCCATGCGGAAGATTGTTTTTTTATTAAAAACTTTTACTTTTGCCCTGAAGCATCTAGAATATTGTTTTTATTGCTTAATTTTGATGGTATATTTTGGTATAATAAACGCATTGACGCGTGTTCCACACATTCATGAGAAGTAGAGGAAACGAACCACGCGCCGGCGCGTGTTTCGCAATGAATGTGTTAAGTTATTTCGGCTGAACAGTTTCAACGAACCTTACGAAGGGAAAACGCCCTCGAGGCTGCCAGATGAGCAAAATTATTTACATAGAATTGGCCTGTTTTTGAAAATGTTTTTAAATAATCGCCGAAACAATGTCATCCTGTTGGAACCAAGCAAGTTCGAAATGATGGCCATTTAGCGTTTGAATAAATTGAAATAAAACAATGTTAATTACATTAAACTCGGATTTGCATAATAAATAGCCGCGTTTTAATCCATTTAGAAGGACCACATATTATACGAGCTTTGAACCAACATAAATAAGGTGGGTAATGAAACGTATCTAATGTAATGGACGCACGCGTATGCATATACAAAAAGTACTTATGTGTAATATTATAAATAATTTATAGAAACAAGGGATTTTCGGGAGTAAGTAGATATCTACTGATTTATTAGGTATGTAGGCATTCCACTAAAACAAAGAATAATTTTAATTTGTTTAATTCGGCCGTATTTTGAATGTCATACGCAACTCTGTCGTCCTGTGAACACACCTTTATAATTTTTCCCACTCGTGCGAACACCACGAATCGAACTCGCTTTTACATTTCTGTTACACAACATATAGGTCAATACATAAAATAATAATTATAATTTAATAGTTAGGTATTTACCAGCATATTTGTTAACTTGTTATCTCTGTGCTTGTGATAAACATGTGCTCTAAACTGTTGTTACATCGTTCCAAGCGCAATCAATAGCGGATTATAATACAGTTGATAGATGACATGTATTTTAAGCGAAGCGGGATACTGATAATACCTCGCGAACATTAAACTACCTGCATAGATAAGTCGTTAACCTCTTCGATTATAGTAAAACTCGCATAAACACTGTAACGATTATTAAAATTAAATCGAATAATATGCTTAAATAATTAAATAAACAAATATGAAGTTGGGTTTTGTACTAATTTCCGAATAGGAGCTACGAACATATTTGACTACGGAGTAATTATAAGAAAAACTAAGTATTTCGAGTGGTTATAGTACCTACAAACTATTAAAATAAACAGTTTACACGTATGATATTTATATTACCTTTGACGTATTCTTTACCGTTCATACAATTCATCATCAAATCAAATCATAATGGAGCGAGTTTCGAAGATTTTGGTGGCCAATCAGTGAAAGTTTCATTTCTATATTTTCTTATCAGATTTAAAATCTGGAGGGGCGTCGTCGTGTTAAGTCCATTGTCACATGACCAAACAATTTGATAAAAGGTCATAGCCGAATAAGCATTGGAAATGTGCATTTGCTCGAATTTGGCTAACTTCTTTCTCAAAGGTCCATTTTGATGCAAGTTTAACATTAACAAAAATGCATGCTTTCAAACAAACCAAACAAAAACAACCAACAAGGCTATCAAACAAATTTGATCGTGCGATGTGGGCTTTAAACCAATTTCAATGCGACTCTGTAATATCTAACAATAAGTAGCTAACGCTACAAAGCGTCGAAGATTTATTTCAAGGAATATTTATTTAAATATTTTTCCCAATAAACGGTAAGTTAGAGAATAAAATTAGTGAGTGTGCCTAAGAAACGTTTGTGTTCGAAATATTTCTGAACTGAAAACGTTTGACAACTTAACAAGTCTATTGATCGAATATTTTACCGAATAATATTAAATTCCTATAAAATAATAGGTAATTATCGTAATACGAAAAATGACTGACGTTTAATGGAGTTGATACGACCAATAACACTTAAAAGAAAGGCAGAGAGGATATGACTTAATTGACGTGCAGACGTAGCCGAATTACGATTATGAATTTGGAATAAACCGTCAATAATCGGCTTTTAAAATAGTTTCAGCTTCTACTGTGATTCAAAGCGCCGACGGGAGGTGGTTTTCCACATTTGTTGCCAACTTACAGACACAGAGATATCTTACTCATTTCGAATTATTCACTTGTCTTTTTGTATATCTATTTTTTGAATGTCTTACGAACGTCGCGACGAATCCGACTAAAAAATCTTGGAGCAGATAAAAGGCACTAGTCCGCATTAAAAATGCATCTAAATTTTATCGCGTTATCTTTCAACATATCGATGGCGTTTTGGCAAAACGTCGTAAGCGACAAAAATGTAATTTTACAAGAACGCACATTTTATGTTGTAGCTTAACTATAAACAAATACATTCTAGTAACTCGCGACACGTTTGTATCAAATTACGTAGGCATTCTACGATGCAGTCGCAGTCGCACAAGTACTTATGATGGCGGGCACGGTTTCCGCGTACTTACGAAAATACAAATAGATTTTTCTGTTGAAAAAAAATCGAAATGTTACCAAATTTAACCAAAGTGCGACCTTAGTAGTACCTAGATGCGTAAGTTATAATCAGAACAACTCATTTTCGAAAAACGCCATCGATATGTACATAGTAGCAGGAAAAAATATGAAGCAAAGTCTTTGGTTTGTATCTACCAGTATAAAATCGTAATTATGATGAATAATTATTTTTTAAAGAAACAAATGTGTGCAAACATGCACACGTAGCTAACAATGGGCGAGTTCAGCGGACCTCAGCGGCTGAATACTGCTACACGACGATTGCACGTGATTGGAAGGTTTAAATATATAATTTCTGCTTCTCTCGTTCCCCTATCTATAAAGACGAAAATGTTGAAAACAATAAACGATCGAATTAGGTAACAATATATTTTTTTTGAGGGGGGAGGGACACCGTATTGTTTTGTAATCGAATGTCGCGAAAAAACAATAACGCCCACGACCCTTGTTAGCCGTTTCTTTAAGCGCGAGTCCACAAATTGCGTCGAAATCTCGGTGTCTGGGATGCTACATTTTAGGGGCCGTATAACATTTTTCTTTTAATTAAAAGGAGCTGAAACGCGATGCGCCATTTTATAAGCAATTCGCGCGAATATGGAAACTTCCCCGACATTTAGCGAGAGCGCCGTAAAATGCTTCTTTTTTACAGGCACGCCGTTTTGGTGTCTGCTGGACATCGTGCCCATCAAAAACGAGAAGAGGGAAGTGGTGCTGTTTTTGGCCTCCCATAAGGACATCACGCACACAAAAATGGCCGAACTATCCGAGAGCGAGCTCTACGACAGCGGTAAGGCGATTATTCGTCACCTGTAAATTATTCTCAAAGCAAAAACAACGAGAAAGTGAATTATTACGGTACCGATGGTATAAAATGCTCGATAAAGTCGTAGTAGGTGTGCTAATAAATAAATTTTATGACCCTTAAGAACTGACGTTATAATTGGAAATGTAATATTTACTAGATATTAAACATTTCGAATGTTTACGTAAACTTCTAGGCTCCAGGGAGAAAATTTTGAATGCAACTAGTTGAAATTTAATATTGAAAATACATACTCGAATCGAAAGTAAACTTTAGGACTTCTCCCGCTTTAATTATTGCTTTTATCAGCACAAAGTAAAGGTAGTTACGTGTTTTACGTCTAATTTTCCTTGTTTGTCGGTTCGGCGTAAAAGGGCCGCCTTAATTTATTAAATTCAGCGGTTTATAGGCGAGGGAGCGATATTATAATGTTAAGGTAAAAATGTGCAGTAATGATGTAATGAACGGTTTTACGGTCTCGTTTATTAAATTTTGACAACCGTTAGATTACAACCCAGGCCGACGTCGACCTCGTTGAACTTTCATAAACTGCCCCAATATTTATTCGGAATTTGCAAGCAACGTTTGCAACATTTTTGTTCGCGTAAAACTATGAACGTCGCGAAATTACCGATTATCAATTACTTTATTTTGTAAGTATTCGAAACGTTTTCCGGCATTTCAAATTATTCGTCAATTTACTTCATCAAAATCGTTTCGTCGTAATTTTACGTTATATTATACTAATTGAAGATGCGATTCGTCTTCAAAGAGCGCTCTGTGTTTCTGGAAAATCGCTAAAAAACATATTCATTCTCGAGTATCTCATTTTAAATTGTAATTAGCTGCTATACCTTTTCTGACTTTTTTTCTTTTAGTATTTCGCTTCTTCCTATCGAGTTTCGGCTTGTATTGCGCCGAAGTCGATTCAATTTGTAAAATTGATCGTCCTTCATCAATCTTTTGAGGGAAATCTGACGAGAAATTGAGAGAATATAATAACGCAATTATCCGAGGGTTTACCACCGTCCGCCGCCATCTCAATTTGGATTCGAATTTTTTCACAATCGTTCCGTCATTAATCACGTAATAACAAAATTTTAATTGGGTCATCGTATTTTATTCAACTGTTCATTTGATAAACCCTGCCCGCGCGTGGCACTTGATTTTTCCTACTCACTACCATTGAAAGCAATGTCCCATCATTAGTTTTATTCTATGTTGCTCACGCATCCGTATACACCTTGCCAATCATCTTTCGACCCGTTTAACCGGCAGACACGGCATATTTTAAAACGAGCGAAAAAATATCCCTTCAAAAGAAGTCAACCTCAAGAATTCTGGGGGCGGCAAGTTGAAATGGGAAAGAATCGTTGTTCTGAAAAAAAAATTCAAAATTATCAATAATTAGCGAGCACCACAAACTGCAAGTCTTGCGGGCTTTCATGTCTTACCAACACTTCTGACTTGGTTTTAAGTTAGAAACATAAAGCAAAATCGTTGACACAAACGACGAAGAACGTTACAAATTCTGACCAGACGATTTTCGGCCATTTTAATTTAATTGGCTTAGGAAAATTAACGAATTAGTTTTCCGTTGCTTTCTCGTTACGGTGCCTCTCCGATATGTGATCCAAGACTTCCACTCGATAACGATGCCGAATGCACTTCTTCTTGCAATCAAAAACGTTTCGCGCAAGTTCGCATAATACCGTCTTTTTCCGAAAATAAAACATCCCCCGAAAATAAGCCCTGGCGTGATTTTCGGGACTTTTTGGAATATAAGCCCTTCCCCGAAAATAAGCCCTAGTTAAAATAATATGAAAAATAGAATTCGTTAAAAAATGCTGTTGTAAACTGTTGAATTTAGTAGGTATCTCTAGCTGCCCTAATATTTCAGAGAATTGTTTGGAACAAAATATTCCGAGAAATTCCTTGTTTACCTCTACAGTTCGTTTCAAGCAATGCACAGGCACGTGTCAAAATTAATTCCTGGAATTTATAAAGTAGCATTTCTTAAAAATACAATAAAGGCAGCAGTCTACATAGAGTGACGGTGCAGGTACAACGTTTGTGCATTTCAGTCTTGTAAGTCTGATTATTTTTTATTAAGTGAATAATTTTTAACCCCAGTTAAAATGAGTACAAAAAGGGAATCGTGGAGGACTCCAGGGATGTAAATCTTGTAGCCTTCTGTAAAGAGAAGATGTTGGATCTCCGTATGGTTCGCAAATGGCGTGCAGACTACGATAACCTGTGTCAACTGGTGGACCAAGGAAATGAGAAAAAACGCAGGGTTGGATCAGGTCGGCAGCCGTTATTTTCTGAGTTGGAAGAATGCATCTGGGAATGGATTGCTGACAGGAGAGCAATCGCTTTGGTTGTGCGCAGGGCTGATATTCAAATCTTTGCCCTTGAAATGACAATTAAATTTGATATATCCACAGAAGAATTTAAAGCATCGTCACACTGGCTGGATAACTTCCTTCGACGACACGAACTGTCTCTAAGGAGATCAACAACAATGTTTAAGCTGGAAGACAATGAAGTTGTTAAACGTGCACTTGCATTTAAGCTTTTTGTTGATGGCATCGACTTTTCGAAATACCAACTCTCCAACATGATTGCTATGGATGAGACCGCGGTATTTCTAGGTCAAGGAGCTCAAACGACGGTTCACCACAAGGCTTCCTCGTCAATTTACGTTCCTTCTACCGGTTACGGTAGTGCACGTGTTACCTGTATTTTGGCGATTCGTCTAGATGGCAAGAAAATATCACCATTTATCATCATTAAAGGTAAAAAAGGCAAGATTGAACGCGTTTCAGGAATTTATGTTCTTGAAAGTGAAAAAGCCTGGTGCACCCAAGCAGTTATAAGAAAGTGGGTCAATTTTATGCTGCCACCACTGTTGAGGGGTCGAAATAGAGGTTTACTAGTTTGGGATTCAGCCAGTACTCACCGCGCTAAAGACACGAAAAACTTTCTTGCTGAGAGGAAGATTGATCAAATAATGATTCCGGCAGGAATTGCTGACTACCTCCAGACACTTGATATTGCAATAAACAAGCCATTCAAGGATCATTTGCGGATGGAAATCAATGAATATATTGAAAACAGAATGGTGAGAAATCAACGAGGTAATTTTGTAAAGCCAGGCTTACAAGAAGTTGTGAATTGGGTAAAAAATTCATGGGACAAAATAACTGACAGTTGTGTTTCCAATGCACTACGAACAGGCTACTTAGACAAGAAGTATACGATAGCTAACGATTGCAAGACATGAGAGATTCGGACCAATGATTCTACAGGAAATGGATTTGGAGGAAAATCAGAACGGAATTCAAAATTTGATAATTTATGACGATGTTCCAGAAGAAGATGGCATGACTGTAATTGAATAAATTTAAATTTCTGTATATAAATAAATATTAAACAAAAATATAAATCTACTTATTACCCTAGCACGTATTTTGGACCTAAAAAGAAAGTAAGACAGTGTCTTATTTTCGGAAAAAGACGGTACCCACAATAAGATTTCGAAAGGAATACATATTTTATCTATCTACGAAATGAAAAAGTTTTTCTACGTAATTAATTACTAAACCTCTTCGTCTCTCTTTGCCGAAATTAATCCAACGCTAACCCAAACGGTAAATTTGTTTTCTCAATGGGAGCCGGGGATCCGATCGCACGGATCAATAAACCCCCCCAAGAAAATAATAATATACACGTACGAGACGTGGATTCGAAATGAGGAAGAGAGCCGGAAAGGCTTTTACAACGCGAAACTTTCGGCGGCACGTTAAAATGCAACAACAAAACAACGAATTTCACTGGAAATTTACTTGCAAACTTTTCGTCGAAGGCGCGCCATTTTCGCGAGATAATAATCGAAAGTTTTTTAAGTGCCCATCGGCGTGTCGCAAAGTTGCAAGAAGACGCGCCGTAATGCAAATTAGTTAATTTAATTACTGTTTAGAGGACCCGGAACAATATACCGGTACAAGCAGTTTATGAATAATTAAGTCAACAACATCTAACAATTCACGTTGTAATTACCCCTTATCTTAATTTATGTAACGTTTTGTTTTCTGTATTATTTAAACTTGAACTTCGCATACTATCAACTTCTAAATTTAAATTTGTTCTCAAAGTGTAAGTATTTCGGTGTCGAGTAAACAAGTTTAGGTAGGTATATATTACTTACGCACAGTTTGCGATCAATTTTTAATTTTCGCGTTCAAAAGCGAACCGACGACGACGACGTTTCGCCCCTAAACGAAGAAGATATCACGTTAAAGTTTCAAGGAATTAATTAATTAAGATGGAGATTGACGAATTTCTGGCCCGAATTTTGGCGGTGTACGCGCTAATGTTTTACGAGCGATTCGGATTTAGATCGGTGTTATTTAATTTTAGTGCCTCAAAAATATTTTTAGTAGGTAGGTAAGTTTGAAATTGAACTCGAAAATTTATTTAGCGAAGAAACTAATTAAATTCACGCCCGAAATGTTTTTGAATAAATATTAGGTAATACCTAGTTAATTGAAAAGAACTTTTAACTTCAAAGTTTCCGAACTCGCCAAGTCGATCGAAGTTGTATGTGTCTACATTAGCTTCCAATGAAAATTATTCCGTGTTCTTTTTTTTTAAGTTACTGCACACTTAAATACGAGGTATGACCAATAAGTGATGAGACTAAGTCCATAAAATACGTATATTTAAAAATTAAGGTACATTGATGTGATCCCCTTCAAAGTACTCCCCTCCCACAACTACACACTGGTTCCAACGTTTCTTCCAGCTTTCGAAACATTTCTGGAAGGCTTCGACTGGAATGTCCTGGAGTACCCTCGTCACGGCGGTCTGGATGTCAGTTATGGACTCAAAATGCGTTCCTTTCACGGCCAATTTTGTTTGGGGGAACAAGAAGAAGTCACAGGCTGACATATCCGGCGAATAGGACGCTTGCGGCAACACTGCGATGTTTTTAGAGGTCAAAAACTGCGACACACTGAAGGCACGATGATATGGAACATTGTCATGATGAAGGATCCACGTTTTGGCAATCTCTGGACGGACTCTAATGACTCATTTTCGTAGCCGATCGAGTACTTTCAGGTAGAAATGTTGGTTGACGGTCTGCCCAGGTGGTACAAACTCTTTGTGCACGATTCCTTTGCCGTCAAAGAAGCAAATCATCATCGTTTTCACTTTTGATTTGCTCATTCTCGCCTTCTTCGGTCTGGCTGCACCAGGAGACAGCCACTGTTGACTTTGCCGTTTTGTTACGGGATCGTACTGAAAATACCAACTTTCATCACCAGTAATTACACGATCGAGAAGAATTGGATCGGCTTCAACCTGTTGCAGACACTCCTGTGAAATGGACATTCGCTCGTGTTTTTGCTCCGCCGAAAGGTTCTTCGGTACCATCTTTGCACACGGCTTTTTCATGGACAAATCATCAGTTAAAATTTTTCTGACGGTTTCTCGTTTCAAAATAAGTTCATCGGCCAACATTCGAATGGTTAGCCGCCGATCTTGATGCACGAGAGTGCGCACACGCTGAACATTGTTGTCAGTTCGAGCTTCGACCGGCCTCCCACTTCGCGGTTCATCCCCGACACTCTCACGACCATTTTTAAAATCTTTATGCAATCGAAACACCTGAACACGACTCGGGGCTTCGTCACCGAACACTTTGACCAATTTACCGTACGTTTCCGTAACAGAATCGCCGAGTTTAACGCAAAATTTAATCGCGTACCGCTGTTCAATATTACGTCGTTCCATATTCGTGACACGCCTTACAAACACGTTGTCGAAAACACAACGCAGCTGGAGAACTAACGAACGTACGAAAGTCGCGAGCACATGTATCGATAGAGGAGGGATGGGAGATTAACCGATCGAAGTTTCAGGTTCGCAGTGTTACCACAAGCGCGGCTAAAAATCAGTCTCATTACTTATTGGCCAGACCTCGTATATACCTACGTAGAAATTATTAAACAAAAAAAGAACAAACAAAAAGCGAACAATTAAATTAATAGCGATTTAAAAATAAATGACGATTTAGTTAACTATAAAAATATACAGGGTGTTCTGTTTAACATTTAAAATAATACAAAATAGAACAGTTTTGAGCCGTTTAAAAACATATCATCTAATACAGATGTTCTAAAAAAGGTTCCAAATTATTTATTTCGTTAACTATTAACAATAGAATACAATAGTTAATACGGAAGATATATAGGTATCGAGAAGAAAAATAAGACATCGCGTCGTATTAAGGTTATTATTTTCATGTCTTTTATCATAGAAACTGACGTCGACTTGATTATATTTTAGCAATTCTAATAGAAACCCTTATTCTTGTTTTAATAATGTATTTCAATATGTGCATAAATTTTGTCGGAAGAAGTAATCTTAAATTATACGATATAAAAAACGAACGCCGGGCACCGCCAAAGAAACGGCATTCGATTACGCAGGTATACATTCAACAAAGAGATCCAAATTTAAAAAAGCAAATGATAATTATTAGGTAGAGTAATCCCTTAACGTTCGCGCGGGTTACGTTCTAGGAAACCTTCGCGAATGTTGAGACTATCTTTCTCTGTAAAAAAGGGGGTTAGGTTCTATTAAATTTTAATTATAATCTATAAAGCAACTGAAACGACAAAAACAAATGTACGAAAAGTATTTACGACAGGTAAGACAAATTGGAAATACAAAGTTGAATTTTAAAATATATTCTGATGGCAATGTGTTTATTGTGTCGTGCGTACCCGCGTAATACTCACAATTGGCGACATTATTTTTGCACCCAACTGTACGTATTCGCGCAGATATTATTTTATAATTACATACAGTGCCTACAGTTGAAATTTATTTGCTAATCGACGACTGAAGATATTCGGTGATTTGTGATTATTCAGCACTGAACAAATATGTACTTTATAAATTTCATTATGAGAAAGGGTCGCGGCCTCGATTCCTCTTTTGAATTTAAGGCTTTTTTTGAAATTCGAAGGGTCGGTTTCTATTGCTTTCTCAACAACTTATTGTTGAAGTTTTAAAATTTCAATGTTCGTGTTGTTGCGATCTGTATTAATATTTTAATGCGAATAAACCAATTCAATGCATTATAAATTAATTAAAAATTCGCGAATACCCAAATTGCGTCTTCGCGAATTTTCCGAATTTTTCCTTTTTTTTGTACTTAGGTTCGCGAATAGTTAAAACTCGTGAATTTTAAGGGATTACTGTACCTATATATATAAAGTTATTTTAAAATACCAAATTTTAGATTTTTAGTCTGACGCATTCCCAAAAAATTCGTATTTTTAATTTCGCATATTTCAAAAAATATATATTTCTCCGTTTATATTGGACCTAGAGAATTATTTTTTAAATTTTATTCAAAAAACTTCGGAGGATGCAAATAATAATGACTTTCGAACGGCGATACGAAATAGAGCTTTAATGTATCGAATAACCTATTTTTAGTTATTTTATTCGAAATTGGCTCTTTCAAGGTGAGATCTCATCCAGATCTTGAATCTGGAGTTTAAATTCTGAAGAATCATAAAAAATTTATAGCTACAAGATTGCCCAAATGCGAATTTTCCTAATTCGTCCTGTACCATATAAAACGTAGCATTAGGAAATACTCGATACCTAATAATTGAAGAGTTAGGTCTGTGAAGAAGACAATCCGAAAAAACGATTGACATCATTTTTGTTGGTCAAGTTTCTATTATTGCAGACTAACGATTTAAAATATTAGGGGGACCGGAAAGTCAATGTCGTTTCTGCGCATGTCGATATTTGATTGTCATTTGTTAGCTCATTGTGTATCTCGAAGGCGTGCCAAAGTCATTTTAAGGTTATTGTGACTTGTTCACTTCGAAATAGTTCAATATTAAACTTTTTTTTTGCAATTTGGGGTGAAATGGCCAGCCAAATACCAAAAGAGCATATCCGGCATTGTATGCTTTTTGAGTTTCGTAAGGGTAGTAACGCAACAGTTGCGACCAAAAACATTTGCGATGTTTGTCCAGATGCATTAGACGTTCGTAAATGCCAAAGATGGTTTTCCAAGTTCAGATCCGGTAATTTTGATCTCTCTGACTCCTATCGATCAGGAAGACCAACAACGTTAGACAACGACATGGTAGGGGCAGAAGTGGAAGCAAATCCATGTCAAACAATCGAGGAACTGTCAAACACTCTTAACCAACCTTGGTCGACCATCCAGGAACATTTACAGTAGATTGAAAAAATAAGCAGAGCAGGTGTTTGGGTCCCCCATAATCTGTCCGAAGAGAACAAAGCCAACCGATCCATCACATGCAACGTATCGCTTCAACGGCACCACACAGAACCGTTTTTTGATCGTTTGATCGCTGGAGACGAAAAATGGGTCCTATATGATAATCCAAAACGCAAAAGACAGTGGCTCTCCCCAAATGAATCACCACGAAGTACTGCGAAGCCGGGTTTACATCCCAAAAAGGCGCTTCTGTGTGTTTGGTGGAGTATTCGCGGAATTGTTCACTTTGAAGTGTTGAAACCTGGACAAACTGTTACTGCAGACCTTTATTGTGAACAATTGGATCGAGTGAACCAATCTTTAATCGAAAAGTATCCGGCGATTGTCAATAGAAAGGGCGTCATTCTGCAACACGACAATGCAAGACCGCACCGTGCAAGGCGAACACTGAAAAAAATTAATGAATTGGGGTGGGAGGTAGTGCCTCACCCACCGTACTCGCCCGATATCGCACCCTCGGATTTCCATTTATTCCGATCCCTACAACATTTTCTTAGTGGCAAAAAATTTGAAAATTTGGTTGATGTCCAAAATGCCATCTCGAGATATTTTACTCAAAAACCAATTGATTTTTATCGGTCCGGGATTGAAAATTTGCACACTAGATGGCAAAAGGTTGTTGATAACGAGGGTGATTATATTATTGATTAAAAATAAAAACTTATTAAAAATTTATTCATTTGAATTTAATGTAAGAAAGCGACATTACTTTCCGGTCCCCCTAATAGGTACTAAAAAGAATTGCTTGTGTCATTGGTCGCATTCAGGGAATGGTAGCGCTGTAGCGCTTTATCGAAGCCACGCTCTGATTGGCGTCTGCTTTACTCGCAGTGCTGCAGCGCTTTAGTAAAGCATTAAAGCATATAAATATTTCGCTTTAACGCTTTATAACTAAATAAAGCAATGACGCATCCATGCGATCTAACCTAACAAATTATGTTGCTTGTTGTTTTGGTTTATGCAAAAAATAAAGATGGCTTATAACGTTACAATTCGGAGACGAAGTCATTTCCCTTGCAGTAACGTAAGAAGAAAGATTGAAGATATTACAAGGTAAGTTTTACATAAAAATTTGAGTGTTTTACAAACAAAATTGCCAACCTAAGAATTAAAAACTGAAAAATCACTAGTACCAAAAATGTTTATTCAGGTCAAGATAAAGCGTTACAGCGCTGCAGTGTTTCGACGCTACAATTCCCTGAATGCGACCATTATAACGAACAAAATCAAATCGGCCCTTCTCGAGCATTTTATTCATCGGGGTAACGCATTTTGACGACATAACCGTCCAGACGCATTATCGAAATTCAAAGAATGCATAAACAATAAGTATCCGAGTGTGAAGTAAAAATAGAAACAATCAGCATATACTACATAACTTTCTTCTTTCTATCTACATTATAATCTTTCACTTTATTTTCAACTACACTTTATTACAGCAGGGGTGTGAAATCCATTTGCCTCTCACGCCCCCGTTCTATTGCGGCTTATTCTAATGTTGTCGTTCTCTTTCCATTTTTTCCATTTCATGCAACACTTGTCGTGTTTCTTCTACGCGTACGTGCGCAAATTATGACGTTGTGTGCAGCTGCCGTTCTTGGGGCACGATTCCGAGGTGCTGACTCTTGCCTCCTTGCAGACGCTAATGGGAATCTGGACCCGGAGGCGCCGCCGGCCAACTATGGGAGAAGACGCTCGCGGGCGGTACTGTATCAGCTATCCGGCCATTACAAGCAGGACAAAATTAAAACGAAACTTAAACTGAATAACGTAAGTTCTTTATTATTTTCCCAAATTGAAGACGAATATTTCGGTCGAATTTCGAAATCTTGCCTTTGCACTACATTGCGCGTCAAAATGATAGGTTCACCTGTATTTTTGCCAGTTCCGGGAAAACGTAACCTTATCACAACGGGCCACAATTTATTCTGAAAGAACGCACAAAATAACCTATTTTCCCAACTTTTTAGCGAAATTCGAAAATACGGTTGCGCAGGATGTTAACTTCACCCAACAGGACCCATTTGCGGTCGCGTCAAAATGATAGGTTCACCTAAAAATACCACGAATTAATGTCTGCATTAGGCCACAACAAACACTTACGATGATTGACTAGTAACTTGTCACACCTCCCTTCTTCACAATGACTTCATGGACCCGGTTTGGCGTACTGTCAATGAGCTTCAACAAGATGTCTGGAGTAATGTCATCCCAGGCCTTCTGGATGGCATGCTTCAGCTCTTGAACTGTCTGATACTGGCGCCCTTTACCATAAACTGCTCGTACAATGATTCCCCAAAGATTCTCAATCGGATTCAGATCAGGACTACAGGCGGGCCATGGCAAAACAGGAATTTTCTTTGCTCGAAGCCAGTTTTGAGTACTTCTGGAAGCATGGATGGCGGCATTATCATGCTGCAGGATAAGCCGAGCTCGGCGAAAACGTGACATGGTACGGGACGATATGTTCTTGAAGAATCTTCTGATAATCTTCACTGTTCATGCGAGTGCTGCAGAATGCCAGTGTTGTCTTACCGAAAGAGCTAAAGCCGCCAAAAATCATAACAGATCCGCCGCCAAAGTTTCGCTTAGAAAACAGCAATGGTTCCTTGCGCAAATCTCTCCAATAACCGTTAAAACCGTCAGGGCCATCAAGGTTAAACTTCTTTTCATCAGTAAATACGATCTAAAACCGAATATTCAAAAGACAATTTACCTAAGCATGGAAATCGCAAACCTGCTTCCACTTGTCACCAAAACTCATCCACTGGCGGGCAGTTTCCCTACGAGCTTCAATATGGCGCGGCAGCAATCGCGGGCAAGGCATCATCTTTGCTCGGATAATGTGTTCTGAGCGATGGAGAGTACGCAAAATTGTGGATTTGCTCGCCGCAACGTTCGTAGTTTCTTTAATCTGGCTAGCTGAGTTAAAAGAATTGGAGGCAGCCCGCAGCACAGCACGTTCATCGCGAGGGGTCAGCACTTTTGGACGTCCAGAAGACTTCTTAGACCCGTAATTTTCTTTGTTCTTCAAAAAATTCTTCACTACATTTTGTGAACGGTTGAGTCTAGCAGCAATGGAACGTTGCGGTAAGCCCTGACTATCGTAAGCCAAAATTTGACCTTTCTCGCGTTCAGTGAGCTTCTGTTCACGGCCCATTGTAACGGAAAAGATCCTGGAATAACAGAAAAACAGATAAAAACAGACAAAAACTTAACGCTAAAACTCAAAAACGCAAAAAATGCGGCTGAACCTATCATTTTGACGCGACCGCAAATGGGTCCTGTTGGGTGAAGTTAGCATCTTGCGCAACCGTATTTTCGAATTTCGCTAAAAAGTTGGGAAAACAGGTTATTTTGTGCGTTCTTTCAGAATAAAATAGTGGCCCGTTCTGATAAGGTTACGTTTTCCCGGAACTCGCAAAAATACAGGTGAACCTATCATTTTGACGCTTACTGTATACCACACGTCGTAGCTTAACCGATTGACTTTGATTGCTTCTAGAATTTGCTCAGTTCCACGGCGCCCCCCCTACCGGAATACAAAACGTCGTCTGCCAAAAAAAGTAGATTCATTTTATCGCATTACGGAATGTTCAAAAGCTGTTGGGATTGGTTGATTTTAATGGCGACGTTTTACGTGGCCGTCGTCGTACCTTACAACGCCAGCTTCGTCAACGCAGAAAGGCCTTCCGTTATCATGGACGCCTTCGTGGAGGCCCTGTTCGTCATAGGTGATTAGAAAAATTACGAACGTGCCTCGTATACTAATTACTCGCAAATTAACACCACATTTTTCAGACATTATCTTGAATTTCCGGACTACGTTCGTCAGCAGTAAAGGGGAAGTCGTATTGAATTGGAAAGCCATATCTCTCAATTATTTACGAACCTGGTTCATCGTTGATTTACTCGCAGCTCTTCCGTTCGATATGCTCTACGCTTTATACGGAGGAGAGGTAATAAAGATTTCATATTTTTTTTCCTATGTTTAAATGAAATAACGGTTTGTAATATCTAAAACCCAGAAACGATCGATTGTCGTGCGTTACGCGATCGGATTTTTCAATTTGAAATCCGGTAATTACCTACCTAAGTATGTGCACCACTTTAAATCAATCGTGCTTTACTCGACAGTTTCTATTTTTGTGCCGCTATAAAATTTCAATTGTTTTGTCTTAAGCCTTAACCGTTATCTTTCGACGTTTCTATCCCCGGTCAGGATACGTCCAATTTAATTTCGTTCGAACAACTGGAAAGATAAAGGTTGCCAATTTCCATCAATCGAATTAACCGCCACCCGTTTCGCCAATAAAAGCTAAGGCTTCAATTATTTCTTTAATAAACGCAAATTTTAACGTCGGCGTCGCGTCGCGTCGATCACGAAAGCGTTTTTTTATCAAATTCGAATTAAGTAAGTACTTAGGTACAAAATTTTATCAACTTATAATCAGTTCAATTTAATTTTAAAACGTTGTTTTTATCGCTTAAGAAGTTTCAAATCAAAACGCAACACGAAAAAAATCGATATGTTATAAATAAGCGTTATCAAACAAAACAGGCACATCTCGATAGGCCACGATCCTGTCTAATCATAATATTTAATCACCATCGATAGCCGTCAAACGATCGGTTTGTCTTAATCGTGATTTATTTGCTTATAAAACCATCTTCGACGCCATAAAATCGAATCCTTGGTTAAATTGCCGTAACTTACAACTGAATTTTGCCACTAAAAACCCCCCATTTAATTTTCTTTTCCGCGTATTTCCTCATAATGAACATTTTCAACATTGTTCGACAACATTTACTTTCCTCGAACAAATTAATATCGCAAATCCGACTCTCGACCGCGCGGAAAAGCGCCTACGGCTTTTCGAACGACACGTGCGAGATACGTACTATCCAGAATGTTCCCGAATCCAATTAAATTTTCGATAATCGGAGTTGTGTTTAACGTTTCGTAAAAGTTGCCGCGGCAAATTTCGCGCGCGCGTACCTACCGCATATTCGGTTTTCGAATTTTTAAATGTCGCCCCTCCTGCTCGAAATTTATTAGCTTCCGTTCCCGCTCGGCCACCTTTCGGCTCGTAAAAATAAAACGATCCAAGCGATATTAGCGGGCGACCTACATTAGATTGGCCGTGCAGGAAGAGACATTCCGACGCACTCCGGAAACGACGGTACACGAGAAACGTATGCCAAAATATCTTTATCTAGCATTTCAATAATGGGATTTTTATTTCGTTTATGCGCGCGCGAAGAAAAGAAATCGAACGGGTTCAAATCGCGACTTCTAAATGGCCACGCGTTGTGGCAAAGTGGCAAACTTGACGTTGGATAGAACGAATCCCGATGGCTTAATCGTGTCTTGTAACGCGTAGGTGAGGGGCTGGTTGTGCCCGACAACTTTCCCGAAGTTCCATAACGTCAACCTACGCAAGTTTAAACCTCCGACGTTCGGCTGTTAATATACGGGACCGGCAAAAGGTATCATATTTTAAATCAGTTTCTATGGGTCGCAAGTATTTGTGCTGTCGTAACGGACTTCAAAGAGAAGGTGTCTACCGATCCTTGAATCCCTGAAATTCCGTTCGGAGACGCCTCGAATTTCGCAGTAGTCCCGGAATTTTTAATTCGATCTTAAAATCAAATTAATGTTTACGCGGGAAATTTTTACGCGCTCGCGTACGTTACTGGAAAAGTTACCATTATTTGGTAGCACCGCGTCCGTTCGTTTCTGACCTAATGAAATAATTTTTTGGTTACTTCACATCTGGGATCCTCGCGTTGACCACTCCGTAAACGTAAAAATTTTAAAAAGATAGAAAACTCGAAACGTGAAGATTTCGTGTGACATAAAAAAAAGTTAATAATGATCCTCTATAAACATTGATAGGTATTTCATTTCTAAACTAATAACGAACGGACGACGAGTTTTAAATAAAATTTACCCTCCTAATTTTTGACTTTAATATAAGTAATTAAATATTTAAAGTTCGTATAAATTACAAAGAATGATGTGACGGGTGTGCGACATTTTGTCCTTTGGTAAATATGAAATTATCTTCTAAAGGAAAATCTGAAACTCTCGAAAAATTCTGGAATTTTTACATTATATTTTCGTAAGCACTGTGGAGACGTTTTTTCTAAGTTTAAAAGTGAGATTCGTACGGCGAGGACAACCAACAATGTCGAACGCAGAAGTATACACTCAAGAATTATATTAATTATTATAAAGTACAATTTGAAAACGAAAGAAATAAGTGATGATAAAACTTTCTTAAAAAAATCTGACTTTCCCTAGGCAATTTTTGTACGTTTTAAATGGCAACGAAATTGGGTTAAATCTAAATCTTTTATCTAAACAAATCTATAAATGAACAGAGGTGATAATACTGGGCAAAGGAAAACCCACAACAGCTGCACGAAAAATCTTTTATGACGCAAAAGTTACCGTTTATTGCGATGGCACGCATTCACTTGCGAAGTCGCAGAAACGTTCTCGCAATCAACAGAATTATAAAGATATTAGTTAAAAAATATTGCTTTCCATCAAAATGGCGCAACTCTACATATAAAGTAAGAAAATTTGGAAGTCCCACGACAATAATCATTCCTAACATTGAAAACGCAACGTGGCCCTCGAAATCGTCCGACCTAACTGCACTTGACTTTTTTCTGTTTGTTTCAAACTTCAAAAATTGTATTGCAAATTAAACCGACGGCGACGCGACGTCATAGGTAATAAATAAAATGGATATCATTAAAAAAAATTATTTGCAGGCGTTCGACTTATTTTTACAGAGCCTTTGCAGTTGAAAATAAGATTTTGCGTAACTTACCCGCGCATTTCATTTAATTTCTTTGGGGATGGAAACGACGTGTTTTTTGTCTTTTGCTTCCAGCAACGAAAGCACCACAATTTTTCATAATATTATTTTGTTTGTATTGTTTGCTAATTTACCTTTTATAGTACCTAATCGTTTGTATTTGTAGGAAGTAGATTATTTAGTAGGTATAAGTATATCAAAGAAACGGGATACATAAAGAGAGATGACTAACATTACCACAGCAACTGTTTATTTCGCAGATTAAAGCCTCAAAATCGAGAAAATTTGGAAGGAAATTTGTAGTGAAAAAGTGTGAAAATATGTACATAACTAGTTACTATTTAATTTATAGTTATCACGAGTCTATTTTATCCTTCTCGGTGTTCGTGAATTTTCGAGTCGTAAATTTTTAATTGCGCCGTTAGGGTTACGAACTTATGGCAACAATCGCATTAACGTCGGGGGCGATTTAATTATTAAGGAAAATAAATACCACTCGAACAATAATGATTAATTAACGAAGATGGGGAAACAAACTTTGTCTTGATGTTAATTTCGAAAGTTATACTGACTTATTGTTAGATTAAAATTTTCAGATTTTGCCGATATCGACGGTGTACTTACATACTAAATTAAATGCTGGCGTCTAAAAGCTTTCGTGGGTTTTTTTTTTGGAAACCTGTGTCAAATTTTCACGATTGATTTTGTCGTTATAATACAAAGGGCATTCAAGTATGGTTTTAGTCGCGTTATGTCGGAAAGTAGGTATTTTTCATCAATTTTCCGGCGATCACGTTTTTACAGAAAAATTGCGGGCTTTTGAACTATTTTTTGCTTCTACGTAGCACTACGCCGATGGAAGTGTTTGTTGTCGGCCTCTAAAAAGCAATTTATTTGAATTTGTCGCGCGTGGAAGCACGAAGATGTTTGGAGTTTGCTTTAAACGAACTGATCCCTAGCAGCACACTTAGCTAAAAGTAACATAATTTCCTGATATATTATTATAAGCCAATGTGACGGTCTGTCTTATTAATCACAATATAGAATTTTGATGTAAAACCTATGCAGTTAAGCTATATTGTCAAGATATATAGATTCTATATCTTAAATAAACACATAACTGATCTAAAAATAACATATTTTACTGATATAATATGATATAAAATTTGTATCTAAACGATAGCTAGAATTCTTAGCTAAATTTAATATTGTTTTAAAACATCAGGAACGTGTACTTTTTTGAGGTTGTATTGATATTTTTTTATATTGTTCTGATCTTAAATGTATATAAATAAGATACATTTCAATGACATTTTCAATGTTTCGGCACAATTTTTGTAATTTTCCAACGAAATTTCTTTTTGTTAACAATACTTACAATACAAAAATTGACAAAAAAGAAATTTTCGTGTTTAACAAAAATAGTGTAAAATTGAAAATAAATAATTAATCAATAAACAAATTTGGACTTTATTAAGTAGGTGCATATAATCAAATAAAATTTAATAGATATCTATAAATAACACTTATATTTATAAAAATACCGAAAATATGAAAAAGTTGAAGTGAAGTATCATTGTTTAATTTTTGTATTTGCCAAATAGATGCCGACGGATTTTCTTATAGTTATCATCATGGATGGTGTACAACACTCGTCGTATTATTTCTGAAAATTAAATTACACATTAATACACGATCGACTATACAAAAATTACTTATATTTAACTTACCAATAATACATTCATTACTTTCAGGTCACAGAATGTCGGTTTGTTGATTCTTTTTTCTAACGCCGTGTCCGCGTCCTGTACTTATTGGCTACAATGTGAGTTAGTAATTTGACCATTTAGCAGTAAACTGTCTTATGGGCATTTTTTCTCAATTGGATAATATGATACGTTTATCTGAAAATTAATATAATTAATCATTCAAAGAAAATAGTAAAAAATAATATCTAATAACAAAGATTACGTGCTTAAGTACATTCTACTTAATTTGTTCGTGGTTTTAAATACTGAAGCAAGTAGGTATAGTCAAAATGGAGTATGACTCACCTATGAAAGTAATAAGTAATGCAAAGTTCGGCTATCGTTTTCTCTTTCCCCGGAAGTTGGCATTGTAAAAAAGATCGAAAATATCGAGGTACGTTTGAAGTTGCTTAATTCGTATGTTTTTTAAATTGCTCCCAGAATATTACATTTTCATAAAGCATTAAATGTATTAATAAAATGTAATATATAAGATCATAAAAATTGACTTACGTATTATAATACTTACTATTGAACATTGAAAATAGAAGTACACTATCCACTTCATTGCAATGAACTGATACCCCTCTGTTTACACCACTTTGGTCAAGCAACAAGATATGATGTCCCGTTAGGTACCTATTGAACGAGGGTTAACAATAGCAAGTATATACGCTTAGGTACCTATACTTGGTATAACAACTTACGAAGGTAGGATATCCGAATGTTCTAAACACGTCCAACCCGCGCAGAACGTCATCCGTGCAAATACGTACCTGTCAGATTTCTGATTCTTTCACGAGTGACGTCACATCTCGATGTGCAGAACCGCCCCGATATCTTACCTTAATAGTTATTGTACCATAGTACCTATATATACCAAGTTGATAAACTAATATTTTCCAAAAAACAAGCATTTATTTAAAATCAATTTTAGAATTAAATTCACATTAACCCGCAACTTTAAAAAAAAATGATCATAAGTTAATGAAAAACGAAAAGGTTTCGTCGGTTTTAATACATTGGCGGAGTGGAAACCATAACACCCTCTTATTTAGATTTTTAGTAGGTATCTTTCGGAACAAAATTAACAGATTCACAGCCATATTGGAAAAAACACTTTCCTATGTTTCATAAATGATTTTTTCTATTATTGTTTCAAAAAGAGTAATATAAACAGTAGGTATCTAGGTATAGATAAGTTTGAAAAAAAAATAAATTACAAAATACATAACTTAAGTAGGTTTCGTCGTTTTTTTCGCGGACTCTAGCTCTCGGTCGCTTACACATATGTAGGTACTTTTTGATTACGCACTAGCTTACATGTCTGAGACAAAGAATGATTCCCTATTGTCAAACTTTCGAAGAAATGGCAAAAGCGCAACCTAGTTTATCAGTAGAAATGTAGAAAATTTAATTTCAACATTGCCTGGTAAAGCGGCATAGTCATAAAACTGCGTGATTTTAAAATAGCCAGTGCGGATAACAAAGGAGATGGGTCGTAAAGAATTTGGGAAAAGGTTTCCTGCTTCGTAGAAATGACAATGACGAAGGTCGCAAAGTTCTACCTATTTGCATTTTTGATTATTACCCACTTAAAGAGTTTGAAAAATATCTACCTTATGCTTACTCAAGCTTATGTTTTACTCGAAACTGCTAACTTTTTTCAACGTTTAGTATTTATGCTGTTTTAGAGTGAGGTCATCCCAAGCATTTGAGGTTACTCTAGGGTTAAATAAAATTATAAATGAAACCGGCAAACGAGCCATTTTAATTCCCAAAAACTTTTTATGGAAACAAATTCTATGAAGACAGCTTTCTTCAAGTTTGGGTTTGGATTTTTGTCATTAATTCTCTGGTAACGAAAAGTGATAACAATTTAATAGTCGTTACTTATCTAATAATTAAACTAGGTATTGATAATATTCCGTTTATCGGTGTATGCGCTTCTCCCTAAATGCTTTTTGAATTAGGTAAGAAAGGTGAATAACCCCATCGACCAATATATTTTGAGAAGGTTTTGCAAGTTTTATATTTCCTATTTTTTAGATAGCAGATTTTGTTAAATTTGATATCTATTTAAACTAATTCAGAAGACATTGAATAGATATAGAAAATCCATATCAAGTATACCTAAATTTAAACATGTTTATTAGTATAAAATTTAAAAGATTTTAATATATGATTTTTAGATAAATTTAAACCCATTTTAAGATATTTATTTAAGCTGGCTATTTTATGTCGCAGATATATCACGTTAAAACATTATTTACAAATATGGTTTACTAAGATCACATCGATCTTAATATTATCTAATTTTGTAATATTTAAACAAACCATCTAAAGAATATCTGCAAAACCTTATACTAAAGTCACATATATAAATGTGGCTTATTATATCACATTTAGATAATGCTGAGTTTAATAAACTCAGATGTGCTGCTAGGGATAACGTCGAGAAATGCAATTTAAAGACGCATAATGCTATTTGAGTAGGGCCGCCGATTATTCAAAATTAAAGCTTTCTTTACCTATAATACAAGTTATTTTAAGATCATCGATATCTATGTATTACATACGTAGTACTAAATATGAATTAAATATGGCATAGATACTAGCATATTCTTAGGTTCTCATGTTTGCTTTAAATACCATGAAAACCGTTTATAAATACATTAATTATTATCAAAAATACATAAAGGCACCATAAATGTTTCTCAAATTAAGGTTTTATAGAAAACACTCATCAAACTATCGTTTCGAAGCCGCCTTCGATCTTCATCCGTCACACGATAACGTGACCAAAGAAAATAAAACACTTGCTTTTCTTTAACCATCAACGATTTTTCATTTACGTCGCATGCAATTTCATTAAAAGTTTAAAAATATCTTTTTTCTCGGCGAAATTCCATCAAAATCCTTCCTTTCGTGAACGTCCAGGATGAAGTATCAAAACGAAACCTCCGCCTGTTCGACGTAAATACGTCCAAATAGACGCTCCACGTCTGGAGCGCCGGAGGAAAATCTAAAAATTTATTTTCGCCGTTGTTACAGAAGAGCGGCCCGTCGCATACCCATTTGATAAAATTAATGAGACTGCTACGATTGGCACGTCTGCTGCAGAAAATGGATAGATATTCGCAGTACAGCGCTATGATTTTAACACTCCTCATGTTATCCTTCACGTTAGTGGCTCACTGGCTCGCGTGCTTGTGGTACGTAATAGCTGATAAGGAAAAGGAGAAAAACGACAGCAACTGGGATTTAGGTAAGTTCCCATAACATTTAAGGGGTCGATGAAAGTTTATAGCAAATAGCGGCCCTCGTGTTTTATTCATCTATTAAATAAATACACCTTTAGACGTCTAAGGGCCGATTTTTTCATCTCCCAACAAATTCATTTGACAAATTTTTACCGCGGCAATGTTTGTTATAACAATTATTTCTATGGTAAATATCTATCAGATAAATTAAACGGAAGATGAAAAGATCGGCCCTTAATGATATTCTAATTTGAACAAGTTCGAGCATTTGTCGCGCCGAGGACGTTAACGGGACAACGAAGTCGACGACATCTCCGTCTTTTCCGTACTTTAATGATGTTTGATTTTCGCGAAATGCACGGCACGGCGTTTTCTTTCGCTTTCTTAAACGCCATAATTGTGTAATTAATTCTGCGCCGAATTTCTCACTAATTTGTTTTTTGTTGTAGTGCGCGCCATTCGCAAGCGTATATAATTTTGGTTGTCTGCATAATTATAAAAAGTCTTGACATAAAACATTTTTAACAGTGCACTAAATAATGCTTTAAAACTACGTAAAATGCTTCCCTGAATATTAAAATGTAAAAACAGGTCGACAACCGCTCCGCGTGTTCGAAATATCAAGTATTGTACGGCGAGAATTGGGGCGCATGTATGTAATATACCTATAAATAAATAGTAATAAATAATTCTATAAAAAAAATAAGAAATATATGATCAAGATGTTCAAGCCCAATTTCTTGAGAAAGGAAGTTTAGCATTTACATGCATATCACTTTGTCACCATAAAAACGATTGTTAAAATAATTGTTTCGAAAGCCGATTGATGGTTGGCGTTAACTGACTACTGAAAAAATTGAAAAACTAGTTTCGATCGCGTAAATAACACTGGTAAACAAAATTGTAACTTTGTCGTGCCACATGGACTTTTATGATATTTTTTACTTTAATAGGTGGTTGGCAGTAAACACAAACATTAAAAAAAATCTGTTAGCCAAGAATTTTATTCTCTTAAGTAATTTAAAATATTTCAAAAAAAAACAATGACCTCCTAAACCAAAAATGTAAAAAAGTCTTATTATGAAGTTACGATCTAAGATTTTCTAGCAAATTTAGCTCCTGGTTGGTCCCTTTTGATTTTCTAGCAGTAATCTGCCAACGTATTTGGGTTCCATTTGCCCTGGTAACGTTTTTCCATCTTAGAAATGTCCCGATGGAACCTTTCTCCGTGCTCATCGCTCACGGCCCCCAAATTCTCAGGAAAAAATCCAGGTGTGAGTCTGAAAAATGAATCTCGAACGACATGTTGCAACCCAATGCTTGATAAGCCAACAATAGCTCGCTAACCGACTCTATGTTGCTCTCACACTTATGATTAGTCAAAAAATTTGCAACAACATTCTTAAAAGATTTCCATGCTGGTTTTTCTAAATCGCTCAATTTTTCTTCGAATACCGGATCTTTTATTAACTCCCCGATTTGAGGTCCTACGAAAATACCCTCTTTTATCTTTGCATCACTTATTTCGGGGAATTTTTCTTTTAGATACAAAAATCCACTCCCATTTACGATCAATTGCCTTTACAAAATTTTTGATCGGGCCTAATTTGATATGCAATGGTGGAAAAAGTACTTCGGATGGCTCTACAAGGGTAAATACTTCACATTTTTTTTGTCCAGGAATTAAGGATGCACGCGTAGGCCATATTTTTTTATGATAGTGGTTTGTTCTGTCTCGACTGTCCCATTCGCATAAAAAACAGCAGAATTTAGTATAACCCGGCTGAAGTCCGAGTAATAGGACAACAACTTTTAAATCGCCACAGATTTTGAAAGAATATGTACTGTACTTGATTTTTTCAAGTAATAACTTCATGTTTTCATAAGTTTCTTTCATATTAGCAGCATGAGCCAGAGGTACAGAAGGAAGTATATTTCCGTTATGCAGTAACACTGCTTTTCGACTTGTTTTAGAAGAGTCAATGAATAAATGCCACTTGGAGGATCAAAATCGATTTCCAAAATCTTCATAATCCCATTTATATCATTACAATACACCAAGAGAAAAGTATGATCTGAAGTGTTGATCACGATTTCAAAAATAGCTGATTTTAGTTTCACGATGTAGCAAATTTCATCCTTTTAATCGAGATCCTAATAGTTCTGACTGCTTTTTTTGACAAGTTTAAATCGCGAACCAAATCGTTTAGGTCTCCTTGAGTTATCAAGTGTGGCTTGGTTAGAATTTCTTCAAACTCAGAGTCATCGTCCTCATCAATACATTGGCTTGAAGTGGAGGATTGTGTATCGTCAATCTCAGCGGACGCAGATGCAACTGGTATAGGCAAATTTTCACTATGGGGGACTGGTGTCATGGCTGAAGGTAAATTAATAAATAACTGTGTTTTTTCTTGAAATTTATACCATTTACGTCAGTAAGACAAAAATAGCAGTCCGAAATGTGATCTCTCGGTCCAAATCATGGGTACAGCAAACGGCATATGACGGGACTCTTTCTTCCAATCGGTTAAATTCTTCACACGCGTTGTGCAACAAATACGAGGGGCCCAGGATTTGTCTTGATGGGGCCCAGCGAAACCAAAATACTGGTGATAACTCTCCAAGTCTAGTTTTGTGAAACTTCGTCTTTTTTTTGAAAGTCAGTTCGCCATAATCAATAATAAAAAGAGTTAGGATCGTTATTACACTTTCTCGACATGTTAACTCAGTTAATGAATCACGATATTTTGATGAAATCACAGACAAACAGTTTTATGACTATTTCTTCGCGAACGTTCCTTTGCTTTGATTGCCGTAGTACTAGTTATAAGTATTACCGAATCACAAGAAAACTGAGGCTAATTGAAACAAACCAACTGCAGTTTAATAATGAGAGTAGTTAGCTAAAACAGTATTAGCTATCAAAGTTCGTGCGGCATGACTAGTGTTGACCAATGTAATTATTTAGTGTTGGACAGTCGGTCCTCGGGCGCTTCAATTGTTTCTTATAAACGTCACATTCGGTATATCGATGGAATTTTGGCAGAACAGCGTAAACGACAAAAAGTATAGTTGACGTCTTGGAAAAACCCAACATAAGAATTATAGATCGGCAGGTACTTAGGTAATTATCGAACAATAGGTGAAACCTTCGCTGTCTGTAAATTTCAGAGACGGACTTTAAACGCACCTCAGAAACGCAATGGTTTCAGTTAATTCTTAACCGCAGTCTTGTGACATCTCTTGTCATGTGTGTAATATGACGTCTTGTAAATAAGTAAGTGTTTATTTAAAAAATCGCATGTACATTTGTAATAAACCTGTTTTCCTGACGTTCATGTTTTTACAATTAACTCTGTCTTATATTTAAATGGACCCGAGTGCGGTCCATCATGTTTTTTGTGCTTACGAGGCTTAAATATTATTAGTAAACTGCTCAAGTGCGACAAAGTTAATTAATAATTTGCATACGCCTATTGTTCAATAATCGTCTGCCTGTATATCCTCCAACCGAATGTTGGGTTTTTCCAGGACGTCAACTATAAATGTTGTAGCGTACAGAGAATATAAGGTTTCGTACTAATCGCACTAATACAGGTGTTTTGCACGGTACTTTCAATTATTTGGGCTTTACGATGATACCAGAACGGTTTCTCAGTACGTACGGAAACACAAATCGATTTTTCTGATGTAAAAAATCGAAATTTTACCAGATTTTACCTTTGTCTTAGATGCATAAGACAACCAGAACAATTTAATTTCGAAAAAAGTGACGCTTACGCTGTTCTGCCAAAATGCCAAGAAAATCTGTTTAAAAGTCACTGTATCACGATTGGGAACCGAACAGTAAAAAAGAAACATTCAAATACATACACTTCGTCCAAACCTATATGCAACACGTCATCAATAAAAGGTTACTAGATGATGACGTTTCACAAAGTGCTGTCACCTTGTACCTCGTATTTTGACAGTTCTAATAAATTGTAGTCTTTCTTTATGCCATCTAATATGTGCGCAAGTAAATCATCTATAGAATTTGTCACTTTCTAAACGTTAAACCGAATTACAAATAAACAATCTAGTAACTTTTTTTTGATGACGTGAATTACATATAGGTTTGGATAAGCCATACATGTATCAACAACGTTATATGGCCATAAAGCATCCATTGTTTTATTCAATTAAATGTAAGTAAATCGAAATACACTCACCGGCACCAAATTCGATCCATCTACAATTTTTAGTAAAAAATTGCGATAAACGTTTGTTTTATCTAATAATGGGAAAAATTCATATTCCAATGACATGTTTAGTGCGATAAAATTTTATTCGTTTGGGGAATTTAGTTAGTTTGTTTATTTGGATGGTATCAAATTATAATAGTCAAATTCTGAGCGTAGTTTATTATTAAGTTTATTACGCGTATTAGTCTTAATTGTTGGAAATACAATTGAATTTACTGTCTGTAAAAATTAAATATGGTGTTGAATCCAACCGATACTGCCAGAGCAATTGCTTTGATTCAAGATGGGCGCTCGCAGTACTACGCCGCTCGAGTGTGGTGCCTTGGTGTTTCAAGGTGTAGTATTCAGATAGCCGTAGAAAGGTTTCGAGAAACTGGAGGCTACACCAGGAGAGTGGGATCAAACAGGAAAAGGCACGGATGACCACTTCCTTACATTAAAAGTTCTGAGAAACAGAGATACTACTGCAGTTAATGCACGTAATGAGTTGCAAGAAGTACGGGGTGTAAGTGTCAGTGAAAGAACTGTAAGAAGAAGGTTGCAGGAACACGGATTGCTAGCAAGAAGACCCGCAAACGGCCCACAATTGACCAGAGAACATCGAGTGGAGCGGCTTCACTTTGCTCGTCAACACCAAAATTGGGATAATGTCGACTGAGGTCATATTCTTTTTACCGACGAGTCGAGATTTCGTTTAAGATCTGCGGATGGCCGTCAAAGAGTAATGGCGCAGGACTGGAGAAAGATTCGCCCAATGTAATATTGTGCCAAAGCTTAGTTTTGGTGGTGGTTCGATCATGGTATGGGGAGGTATTAGCATGGAAGCTCGCACCGAATTAGTAGTAGTAAATGGAGGGGCAAGGATACTGCTGACAGATACACTAGGGACATTATAGAACCACATGTCGTACCTTTCGCCCCATTTATTGGCGACAACTTTATGCTAATGCACGATAATGCCCGTCCGCATGTTGCCCGAATTGTTTGTGAGTACTTGAGAGAAGTAACAATCCACCGTATGATGTGGCCTGCAAGAAGTCCCGATCTAAATCCGATCGAACATGTTTGGGACATGGTGGGGAGACGAGTTCGTTGCCGAGTTCCTGCTCCTTCTAACTTGCGAGAGTTAAGTGTAGCAGTAGTTCAAGAATGGGACGAAATTAGCCAAGATTGTTGAGGGTATGCCAAAGCGAATAGAAGCTGTAATTCGAGCACGGGGAGCTACTACACGCTACTGATTTTTTGCTTTTTCGTTTTTTTTTTACTTGTCATGTACAATAAATGTTGTTTACTGTTTTATCTAGTTGTGAGATGTTGCCGTATTTTTGTTGTTGGAGCAATAAAAATGTTCCCGTCGGTTTCAATTACCTTTCAACATCTGTTTTACACACCCTTTAAACTATGTGTAAATATAACCAATTTATAAACTAAAATAATTACATCGATTAACCGCATGGATCGAATTTTGTGCCGGTGAGTGTGTATATAATTTTAAATCAAAATCGAACACGATTCCATTCTTTTATTTCCACGAAACTCTCTAAATATGTATTTCGAAACAAAAGAAGATGTAATTTTTCGTTATAAGGCCCCACATTTTTTGTATTCCTGTAACGTTTGATGCGGTCGTCATCATTATTTGTTTCGATGAACCATGAAACGAAAAGTTCGTTCCCCCTTTTCCAACTACAAACAAAACGACAAAATTCGCGCCGAAAAACGATTTTCCCATTCGCGACATTCGTTAATGATTTATCTGCGCCTGCATTAAAGCTGCTTTATCAAAGGAAATTTAAGTAAAATAAAACAAAAAATTGTATTTTCCAGGTTGGATTCACAGCTTAGCCGAGAAATTGAAGATATCAATCGAGAACGTTTCGCACGCCGACTCCTACGTAACCGCCCTTTATTTTACTTGCTCAAGTTTAACAAGTGTTGGTTTTGGAAATGTTAGCGCTAACACAACAAACGAGAAGATTTTCAGTATTTGTATAATGTTAATTGGAGGTAAGGCTTATTTCAGGTTTGATCCGCTTTTTGTGCCGCGCAAAGTTAATTAAACCCCCGTTTAATTATCGATCAGTTAGTTCGTTACCGAACTCCATAAATGCGGCGCTTTTCTTGCCGCATCGTGTCGCTTAAAACCGCCCAAACGGTTATCAATCGGAAACGTTCAAAAGCAAATTGTTTGTTCGATTTAATCGGAATTGTCGTTTTCGATTATCTGTCTCGTCAAATTGAAATTTTAAAACGAGTGGAAAATTATCGTCGCGATGATTCGTCAAATTGCACTAACGATTTTCGCCGAGGAACGCGATGCTCCAAATTCATTTTAATAAGCGCTTCGCTCTCCAACGCCGATCGCTGTTTCGAATAAGATTTCTAAAATTTCTAGCTTCGTATGCCTTCGAATGTGTTTTTGTTTCTTACAAGAATCCTTGCACGTATGGTCTTTTTCTCGGTACAGGAAAAAAACGTCTTTTATGGTACCGCGGTTTTTTTTGTCTTTCTGCGTTTTATTTGTCGGCAAACTATGTCCGATTTTGAGGTGGGGCGATTTCGAGAAGGGACATTGTGTAACGGTAGAACCAGATTGGGACGTGGGTGTTTTCCCTCGCACATATACAGGTTGTGAATTGTGAACATCGGACTTGTGCGATAATTGTCGGGTACCAGGTGACCGGTACCGATTTTTCTTAAGCTGTAATGCACTTTGAGAGGGAAGGCGACGAGTTTTGAAATAGATTAGTTGTGCAGAACGTCTTGCCTTACTGCACCCGTTGTTCTGCTTGAACGACGTTACAGTGAATGGGTTTTTGTTCGAATGGCTGGCAAAAAAACTGCGTCCAATTTACCAAACTGATGTGCGTCACCATTGGGTGTCGTTTATGATGCACAAGAAGCGATTGACATTGAATATTGACATCCCAAAATTCTTAAAACGTGAATCAGATTTGAGAATATACAGAATTGTTTAATTCGTGTCCTATTTGTACAACAAAAAGTATTTTCTGCATTATTAATGATAAACGACTTCCATAGAAATTAAGCTAGACGATGTTTGGCCGCGACTTTCGCATGATCAGCAATACAACGGCTTAAACGTCATACCCTCGGCGCTAAACTAAAATTTGATCGCGCACGATCTCTCCCAAACAGGATATTTCGAGTAACCATTAATTAAGCGATTCTGCTAACAATGCATTAAAACAAGCTGCCCGTGCCCGCCCGCCATAAACAAAATCCGATAATTTTATATCCATATCGCCCGCTTATTTGATTCGCAAAGGGTTTTTAGTCGAGCTGCGCAAATTTTCCGGTTTACGTATAAATAATACGAGTGTTTTATCAAACATGGAATTTCGAATGAATTAAATCGGCTTGCCGCGATCGACTCTAACAATGGAATTATCCAACTAACGAACGATATTCGGATAAACCAAATTTTTTTCTAAATTAAACGGTTTATGTAACGGTAATGATTTTAAATGTATTAATTTCTTTATACGCAAGTTACGCTTCTATTCGAACCACCGATTTTGATCACGTCTAGAAATTAAACGAAACAAAGAGGCCTTACTCAATTTAATATTGCCGCGCGCAGATAAACGCAATTGATAATAACTGGCGCCCAACGTGGGGCGACGTCTTGATAGAACAACAATTTCGACGACAAATCTTTCGATTCCACCCCTCACGTAACTTATTATCGCCTTGCAGCTCTCATGCACGCGGTGGTTTTCGGAAACGTGACCGCCATAATTCAACGCATGTACTCGAGACGTTCGTTGTATCAAATAAAGTGCAGGGACCTAAAGGACTTTCTGACGCTGCACCAAATTCCGAAGGAACTGAAGCAGCGAATACAAGACTACTTCCAGACGATGTGGTCGCTGAATCACGGCATCGACATACAAGAGGCAACTTTCCTCCAAGATCCATCCGAAGCACAAGTTAAGCTAATTTACTTTGCAGACGCTGCGAGAATTTCCGGAGGAACTGAGGGGCGACGTGTCGATGCATCTACACCGAGAAATATTGCAACTACCGATTTTCGAGGGCGCCTCGCAGGGTTGCCTTAAATTACTTTCGCTTCACATCAGGACGAACTTTTGCGCCCCGGGAGAGTATCTAATACACAAGGGAGATGCCTTAAGTTACATCTACTACATTTGCAACGGGTCGATGGAAGTCGTGCAAAATAACATGGTCGTCGCCATTCTCGGTAAGAAATTTAAACGATTTTCAATTGTTTTATTGTGCTGTTGCGCCCGAAGGCATCGTTTGCGATGCCGTCAACTTAACACCAAATCTCCCCGAATCTCGAGAATACTCACAAAGAACATTGTTAGGAAAAGGTGATTTGGTTGGTAGCGACATCAGTTCGTACCTTCAGAGTTACACGAATAATCCGGGAGGTATGGCAGCGGCATCGGATACTATAATCAAGTCGAGCAGCGACGTGCGGGCCTTAACTTACTGCGACCTTAAGTGTGTTCACACGCAGGGTCTCGTCGACGTACTCAGACTGTATCCGGAATATCAACAAGAGTTCGCTAACGACATCCAGCACGACCTCACCTTCAACGTGCGCGAGGGATACGAGGCGGAGGTTTGTTGGTTTGAGGTTTGTTCGCGAACGATCTTGGAGTGGTAAATTATTAATTTCCAGCAAGAGTCGGACGTCAACGGCGTCCCGTCGCTAACGCTGCCCTCGATTAGCGAGGACGACGAAAACGCTCACGAGGACGGCGAAACTTCGCCGTTATCTCCGAATAAGTCACCCATTCACGCGATCACCAATAGTCCCAGGCATGCCAAGTTTAATTTAAGGTGAGTTGTCGATGTGCGCATCGCGGCTGAGAAAATCGGCACGACTTTGAAGAACAACTTCGTATATCTTTTCCATTCTTCTCTCGATTTTGACACCATTTGATTTCTGCGCCATCCATATGTCAAACTAATTTCAAGTAGGTTTAATAAGCGTTGCCAATTTCTTTAACAGATTACAAGAATACCACGAAAACAGTACAAAAATCCGTCCGAGAATGGGAGGTGTGTCCACGAGCCACTTGGCATTTCTGAGAGAGAGGGTCGAAAGGCAACGAAGTGTCGTGGTGCCCGTCACCAATGGTAACAAAACGGGCTCCTTGGAAGGCCTAAACTACGAGTTGAGGAACGACGTGGAGAACACCAGGAACAGCGTCGACCGGTTGGACAGTCAAGTTATATCGCTCCACCAAGACGTTGCCGCTTTAAGTGCCGAAGTAAGTTCGATCTCCGGACAAGCTAAACGTCGCCGACGTACGTCACTATCTGGTTTTAGGTACGAAACGCTATCCAAGCACTACAGGAAATGACCACGCCGACATCAGAAACGCCCAGACATTACCCGGCACATTCCAATCCCAACATCGCGAGACTCATTCACGGCACCAGCCACAACAACGTGCTGGCACGCAGCACCTCGCATCCGCCGGAAATGTTTTGCTGGGAGGAACCTTTGCCCGTCGCAAACCCGACACCGTGCCTCGCTTCGATCATCGATAGAACAACTCAAACCGAAACCGAAGATTTGTTTTACCAATACATCATCGAAAACCCCAAGAAGGTTTTAATAATGTTAGGTTTAGATCCCGACAAAATTAATTCCGCCTTTTACAAAGTGAGCATCAAGAGAAGCTCCACTTTTCCCGAAGAAAACCACAAAAGGACTATAGATGATAGTAACGGTGATAAAAGTAAGGCTGAAAATGTTAACCAAGAGGTTGCTGTAGATATAAATATGGTAGAGAGAAACGACGGCGTATTTTTCGGGAAATCTCCGAACCTTCGCTACGACGGCGAGACGACGAACGTTAGCTTTCTTAAGGTACAAGATTCTTAAGTTTAAATAATTCAAACGTAACAAGTCAATACCGAACGCCGCGTTTTAAGATGCACGGTTAAAACCTAAACGAATAAAACGTTTAGATTAGAAATTGTGATCGAACTTTTTTCGGTAGGTACGTATCCGTTTATTTTCCAAAGTAGCTGCAAACTTAGTCTGCAACTCGAACGCAATCACTTATCGTGTTTCAATAGATGTTTATTATGCGTTTAGAGAAAAAAATCATTTAAACGCGAGTTCATCGACTGCTTCCATGGTTGGTTGATTAGTCCGTATTTGTGATTTCCAATGAGTAGCAGACAATACGAAATTAGAGGAATCGTGCCAGTTAGGTAATTGCTCTTCGTAGTAGACGTATTGCCTTTTATAAAACTATCGCAATATTTATATTAATATTAAAAATTAATGGCCTACTTATTATAAATCGAACTCCGCGAGTCAAAACATCTAAATCTAGCAACGCCGTAACGAGGATATAAAGCGCCCGTGGCAAGCGTCTAACTTGCGTCCTCTAATTTAAAAATTGCCCCCAAACCTAGTTGCGCCCGTGGTGGGCGCCTCTTTTGCCACGTCCTCGATACGGCGTCGAAACCTACCACTATAACTATGCACAAATAAAAATAAATTTCATATTAACTGTAGAAATTTGAATGAAAATGTATGCGAACTTTTGTTCGCGAACACGTCTCTACGTTTTCATTTGCAAACTATCAGTCCGTAGCTTCTATAGCGAATTTAAATATTTAGCACCCTGATTTCTGCGTAAATTAATAATTTCAAAATTGATGGTGCAACAACTTCTTCGAGTAACACATATCATTGTGATCTATATCGGTAGTGCCTCCGTAATTTATTTTCTATAGGATATATCTATTTAAAACAATCATGTATAATATGTTTAATATTTGTGTGATATACATCAATCTACAGGATGTCCTGAAAACGTGCTGCTCGCTTGTAATTCGAGGCACAAAAATTCGCGTCTTTCGAACAAGACCTTTTTCTTTTCGAATCGGGAACATTTTCATTAAAAAAATTTAAATCGGACGAATATTACGTTCGTGAACGTTCGAATGTCACTTTTACGCCAGACTGTCGTTTCACCTAAGGGTTCTAATAATACGATACTTACTAAAAACTCACTTATTTTCGTTACGTTTCTCGTGCTTTAAAATACGGGCATTAAATTGCTGTTTCGACAACTTTACTTACGAAATCGATTAAAACACAATTACAAAGTTATCGAGGAAGCGGTTTTAAATTTACGATATGTCTGTTCCAACACACCATCAAATCGGTTTGCGAATACACAGTACAGTGCTCTCCCTCTATAGTTCCTTCCTCAACAGTTCCGCTTCCCCAGTTTTCGACTCGACTAGTACCCCCACTCTTAAGACATCAGCGCGTACCTCGAGATTCAAATGGCTCTCTCCATACAGTTCCGCGCGCTGTGAGGCTTGAAAAATCGAGTGTATCCAATATATATAGCACAAATTAAGTAATTTATATTGTATTTATTATTTTATTATTATTATTTATTTATATTTATTAAAAGAAGTATAAAAACAAAATATATTACGTTGATTTGTGACATTTTATATTATAAAGATATAGATTAGCACGAGCGTACGAACAACAACTAACTGTCGAACAGAGGAAAACCATCAGTAGGAAATCAAAACAAAAGAAAAACATTTTATTAGGACGAGTGTAAGATGGAACTATTAAGAAAGACGCAAGTGAATTCGTTCGAGCGCTACGAAAGGCGCTTGGTAGGGGAACTCTGTTCGACTTAATTTCTAAGAAAAGTTATTCCCCTCATGCCCAACTGCGGAACTGTAGAGGAAGAGCACTGTAATAAAGTATGTATTGTACCGTTCACAAACCGGTTTGATGCTGTATTGGAACAGACCTAAAATATTAATTTGCATGTACGCTCTACAATAATTGTTTGTTGTAATTGTTTGTCAGTACAGTGCATAAGCGTAAATCGTGCTATTAGAATATTCTATTTTAGAAACTGGTTACTTATCTCAATCAAATCTTATATTAATTTTTATAATATACCGATAATACAATTTGAAAAACAATTATTTGCACATGTAAAAGCGCGACGGTGACAGAATCATTAATCACGCAGAATATCCTATTAAACGCGATCGAATTACAAGTCCTCTTCCCGCAAACTCTGGAGCACCCTGTACACTGTTAATTAAATCACTTGTAAATCTTGTATATAACTGTATAATTGCATTCCATAGTTATTTTGTAAGCCGTAGTTTAACGTAACTGCTAAGGCTAAGGAATATATATATTTGTATATTTCCATAAGATTTTTTAATTTATTCGATATGTTTCCTTGTTGAAATAAATAAATAAATTTTTGGGACTAGCTGTTTATTCGACGTATCCGAATCGCTTCGATATAGCCCGACTGGAAAATTCGATTACAGTAGCCGATGGAGCTTGTCATTGTCGGTTTGTCAAATTTCTAAGTATTTGGTTATTTTTACTTGTAAATAGTTAGAATATTAATTAGATAATGGATAGTTTAAGATTAATAGTTAGTGCAAAACATGTTTTATTAACTTACATATTGGTGAGTATGGAATTTTTAGAAAATTGTAAATTTGTCTGCCACGACATTATTTTCTATAATGTTTTTTAATTATATCATTACGTTTAAGTAGCTGATAAAAATAGATTTTCGTTGTAATTTTTTATTTGGAAACAATTACCCGTTTTGTCGCAATTAATTTAACAACATAAAATACATAACCTTAAAACTATTTCGAATTTTAGACCGTATACGTTTTTCATAACCCAACCGATAGCGGAGCAGTACAGTTAACGCAACAAAATTTAGATAGTACCTTAGGTAAGTCGTTTGTGCGATTAATTTTAAATCGATTAATATCGTAGAAACATTTCAGCTTCAAATGAATTAGTGTTTATCGACTTTTATGCCGATTGGTGTAGATTTAGTAATATTTTGATGCCGATTTTCGACGAGGCCGCCGATAAAGTTCACGAGGAGTTTACGGAAAGCGGAAAAGTCGTCATGGGAAAAGTTGACTGCGATAAGGAGGGCTCGATAGCCACACGGTTTCACATCACAAAGTATCCTACATTGAAGATAATTAGAAACGGACAGCCGGCTAAACGAGAATACAGGGGGCAACGTTCCACGGAGGCATTTGTCAGCTTCATCAAGCAACAATTAGAGAATCCCGTCAAAGAATTTGGCAGTCTTGCAGAACTATTAAACTTGGAGTCGAACAAGAGAATTATAATTGGCTATTTTGATAGAAGAGATCAACCACAATATGACTTGTTTAGGAGAGTTGCGATGAATCTTAAGGAAGACTGTCAATTTCATGCAGGGTTTGGAGATGTGTCACAGCAGATGCATCCGCCTGGAGAGCCCGTTGTTGTCTTTAGGCCGGACAAGGATCGGTCTAACGACTTAGACGAAACGTATATGGGAAGTTTGACTAATTTTGACGAATTGCGAATATGGATTTCGGAGAAGTGTGTGCCGCTGGTTAGAGAAATTACTTTCGAAAATGCGGAAGAGCTGACTGAAGAAGGATTACCATTTCTGATATTATTCCACAATCCTGACGATAAGGAGAGCATAAAAAAATATAACGAGATTGTTGGAAACGAATTATTAAGCGAGAAACGTAAGATGTGTTTGATTGTGATAATTTTAATTATTGACCGATCATTTTTATTACAGAAAATATGAACTTTCTTACCGCAGATGGAAAGAAATTTGCTCATCCTCTACATCATTTGGGAAAAAGTGAAAGCGATCTTCCATTAATAGCTATCGATAGTTTTAGGCATATGTATCTTTTCCCTAATTTCAAAGATATGGAGGAATCGGGAAAATTAAAGCAATTCATTAACGATTTGTATTCTGGGAAACTACACAGGGAATTCCATTACGGTCCGGATCCGGATGCGACCGAAGATATGAAGGACGCCAACCAAATCAATAACAAACCCACCACGCCACCGGAGAGCACGTTCAGAAAATTGGCACCTTCCAAAAACCGGTATACTCTACTTAAAGATGAATTATAAAAGTTCTTACTATGAGTTGTGCTGTTTTAAAATTTTTTTCCACCATCTATTAGTAAAATTGTTTATAAAATTTAGAAGGTTTTATTAATATTTTTTTCAGTTATATTTATTTTGAGTATTTTTTTGTTTGAGAATAAAACAAATAAAAGTGAATTATCGATTTCTTGTAAATTAATCTATTTAAATTTTAAAACCTGTACGATTTACATCTTAATTTGAAATTGCGGAACATGGATAAAATTTACAATTAGTATTAAACCCACATAATTATAAGTAGAAATTACAGTTAGTTTAACATTATATGATTAACATCGTCTTTAGGCGAAATTTTTAATTATGATATAGGTACATGTTCACTATAATTGGCGTACTATACAAAAAGATTACAATAAAAATATGTAATTTTATTAATATGGAGGAAGCAGCATTTCTTATTCACCTCATTTTCAAATCCGCTTCACCTACTTGTTTTTAATCAATGCTAAATGAAAATCTACAAATAATTTATGTGCAGTTTTAAAAATACGCATACTAAAACGTGTCTTTTTCGTTTTCTAATGTGTACGGCGGTTGAAAACGTTCGAAAATTTGAAAAAGGACGATTATCACTAACATGATGGTAACGAAGGGTTTCTGGAAGAGCACTGCAGCATGATTGCAGCCGTTCTCTTTACAACAGAACACGCAGAAGAATTCGTCGCTGCTTTGGTCGCAGCTGTCGAAACCTAGACCTTTATTCATCATCAGATCGTTAAAACCGCATGGACCCAAGCCGCATTCCCTTTTTATCAAGAAACCTTTATCAGCTGAAACAATTTTATATAGAATTAATTTAAAAAAAAAAACGGATTGATATTAATATCATTTTGCAACACTAAACAACTTTTTCTAGTACTTACCCAACATTTTTTTGTGTATTGAGAAACGAAGGTTGACTTTCAAGTCAATTTCCTATATTTTTCTATTATCTACATTGTACAGGACAAAAAAATGTTCGAATTTTGCAAGTGTATATTGAATTTCAAAAGATGCTGGAACTTGTATCAAGAATAAATTTTTTTGACATTAAGAAATGTAGAACTTTCCATTGGACGCTGTACATTATATGTACGTACATACAATGGACAAACATTTTTTTTTTTAATTTAATGTAGACAACTGGTAAGGTAACTGGTTAAAACTTCCCAGTAACAAATCGATCATTATATCAATTTTTCCAAATTATGCCAATTATTACGAGTTACGGAAATAATTTTTATAAAATAAAAATGCTTATTAACAATAATGACTGATCGATACCAGAAAACTTTAACTAGTTATATCTAAATGTTACTTTACATAATAAAATATGAAATATATATTAGTAAATATTGCGAATAAGTTTAATTAATTTCCCCCGTAGAATCAAATGAAAGAAATGAATATAAGAAGTTCCAGTGCTTAATAAGTTGCCTATCTTCGGGACGCTGGACATAAAATAAATTAATTTATAATTCCTTATACAGTAAAACCTTGTTAATAGTGAACTAGTGTAGGGAATTTCGTTGTGATTTTCACGATGATTTTACGAGACAAATTTTATTGTCAGTTTCTACCTCTAGATGAATAATTTTGATGATGTGCGACGGGTGGTTTTCGTAACGTACCTAATCAACATGACTATCGCTCAAAATCATAAAAAATTAGCAGTATCTTTGTTATTTATGGCCGGATTTTGATTTTTAAAAGCTAGTTGTACAACTTATTCTTGGCCCTACAAAAACGGTTATATACATTTTTATGATTAAAAGGGTCCTTTTTGAGCTATTGTGCTAAAATGTAAAAATTAACGTAAATTTTTCGATTTTTAGTTTTCAGTCTGCATTTTTTTTTATTAATTTTGTTCCATTTTGTTACAGGTAAGAAAAGTTACCTAAAATAATGAAAGCTTTATAAAGATTGATTATTCATCAGTATTAAAACATAAACACTTACGTAATAAACTTTAAGGGCCAGTTTCACAACAACCGATTTTCGGTCAATCGCCATAGAAATGATTATCTAAACAATTGTTTACATGGCGATTGATTGAGGAGATCGAGTTTTATTTTTCAACTTTGGGGGTGAATATCTCAATTTATGGGAACTTGTGGCGTTATTTTAACGTGGTTTATACGCTTCCGAGAGATTTTCCACCATTTCCTGGTCACCGTTACAGGCCGGCATTTTGTCGGGAAAAGAGTTTCGTTTTACATTATTTTAACGACGAACCGATTGTAAATCGTTTAACAGTGGTACGAACTATTTTGAAGATGCACTTTTTCAAAATTCAAAATTAAAGATTTCACTTTAAAATTTGCAAAAAATCTTCCACACAACCCCTATTGTGTTGCATGTCATAAGAAAGGCCAGAAAAAATTCTATAAAACGGCACTTGTCCTACCTCTCCAGCTTAATTAGGGGAGCTGCTAGGGGCAATTTAAAAATTATGTCTGTGATGCAGTGTTTTAAGGGCAGGGTACCCATGATTTCAGCGTATTTTACGCTCATCCTTAAACTAATTTTTGAGACCTTTTGGATCATTAAAACCAAAATGTTTTTATGATTAGTTGTTTATCATTATTTTGTTTATGTATACTCGTAATTTGAGTACATGATTTTTATTCGTTAATTTGTTATTATAAATTATAATTTTGTTAGTTATGGTGGAATTTTATAAAAACTAAATAAGTTAAAGTGAAGTGGATTTTTTTGTTTTACAGAGAATAATGTACTCGAGGACTTAACAAGTTCTCAAAAAATTTTATTATTGTTTACATAAAAAAATTGATTTTAAAATATTAATTTAATTTTTTTATTAGTTTAAAATAATTCATTCGTTATGAATCTTTTATATATCCTCGAGTACATTATTCTCTGTAAAACAAAAAAATCCACTTCACTTTAACTTATTTAGTTTTTATAAAATTCCACCATAACTAACAAAATTATAATTTATAATAACAAATTAACGAATAAAAATCATGTACTCAAATTACGAGTATACATAAACAAAATAATGATAAACAACTAATCATAAAAACATTTTGGTTTTAATGATCCAAAAGGTCTCAAAAATTAGTTTAAGGATGAGCGTAAAATACGCTGAAATCATGGGTACCCTGCCCTTAAGTTTTTTTAGAAACTTTACATAGACGTATTTTCAAAACGGGTTATTATATTTCTCTTCACTTGATCGCATTCGTGCATTCATTTCGACTTCTTTTGTCTTTTGCGAAAGCCGAAATGATCGATCAAATATATTTCGCCGCCCACAATGGTTTCGTCAATCTGCTTCGTTCGTCGGATCGTTTTTATTTGAACGACTCTTTTGAAATTCAATTTCCTAGTTGTACCTAACTCGCGTTTGAAGAATGATGAGGTCTTACCACTTTTTGAGATGTGAGTGACACATCGATCCGATATTGACGCACAAGGCTGAAGATCCTGTGGTTCGCACTCAACGTTAATATTCCTTGTGCACTGATAGCAAGTTATGTTGGCTCCATCAACTGTAACTGAAACGAAAACGTACAAAAATCACAACTTTTGCCACGTATCCCATACAATTTCGATCAATAATGTCTTAAATGAAGCGACGACAAGGCCCATTTCCGATTTTCGTATTATTTTCGGCGACGTTCGATTAAATCGTTCTTTGAAAAAAAAAAACTCGCAGAGCCATTTTAATTTCGAGTAATTTTAAACCGAACTCTATAAGGAACAACTGGGATTCGTTAAATCGGAAATTGACGTCTAAAATGTGTTTGCCGAAATGACCCCCTTCACTGAAATGGGATTAATAACGCAATTAAACGATTTTCCTTCCCGTTAATTTGTTTACCTTATCATCCAGGGCTCATTATGTGTGGGTGTGTGTGGTACGGCGGCTGCGACCCGCATATTGATTTACCTCCCACCTAATAATAGTGGGTACTTAGTGCCCTTATGTCCTTTAGAGGTATGGGCTGAAACGTTCATTATTACGCGAACCTGCTCAACCTGAATGGAAAAGCAAACTGATGCGAACGAGAATTAAGAGAATGCGAGAAAGCTTTTAAGGAGCGACGATACGCAATTCCGGGATACGTCGTCTTTGAGCGTTGATTCAATAACAATGGATAACATCGTCAAAGTATAGAAAACAGAAGGATAAGACAAAGCTGATGATCGAACAATTTGACATTTAGGAGTTTCTTGCTTCCACTTATTTGGGGTCTCGACGAAAACTTTATTTATCAATTTCCGCGACAAAAAACACAGAAAATACATAGTACATAAACGAAAGAAAAACAAATCATCGAATCGCAACAAGCATCAAAAGCGCGGTCAGTGCAGATTATTTTACATGAAAAATTTGATGTAAACTCTCAGGGAATAAGAGTAATTTTCAAAGAGTAGTTGAAAGCTCGCTGCTGTCAAACCAATAAAGTATTTTCCTTCATCTATTGAAGCAAATGCTCGCGATGATGATGCATGCTGATAACTTCATTTGGGTAAGAATAATTATTAATGACGAGGGACTACGAAAGAGAAAGAAATGGAATTCGTTTGTCATGTAAAGGGAATTTGAACAACTTATAATATATAATAAAATCGAGAATTCTGATAATTTTGGTTTTGCGTCCTTTCAACAGATCGTTTACGTGTGTTTTGAGTTTCGAGTCCGTTATGAGTTCATTTATTTAATAATTCAGAGTCCATTTAAATAGAAATGACGCTTGTTTAAGAATAAAAACGTCAACCTTATCGGTTTTTTTTGGAAATATTACAGCTTAATTCATAAACGAAACAAAGCTCGCGCACTTCTATCGATAATTTCCGATAATAAACAATAGGTATTTTAGTTTGTTACAATCTCATCAAACTTCCGTAAAAAAAGTACCACAAGCGAGTGCGTAATTAGATTGTCTTCAAAAGTGTGCAAACTTTTTGTACTAATAACGAAATATATATTTTTTACGTATTAATAATTAAAGTAGAAAATTAACGCAAAACGCATAAAAATCGACAAAATCGAACGTTTAAAAATAAATTTGAACATTCCGTATATCAAAACAATAAGTCAAACGGTCGAGTCTTTTGCAGCTTAACAATCTCAAACGTTTCTTACGGTTACAAAAATTACAAATTGTTTTTTAACACGATCAAAAAAAAAACATCCCTTAATTTAAGAAGTAACAATAAATCGTAATAAAATTAGAGGAGAAGGGATGCATACTCACCGATAACAATAAACAACACAGACAGTGATAATAGAAACAATCCCTGGTCCATGCTCACATCACAGACGTTGTGGAGCTTTTCTTGCTCCGTCGAAAATTTGGCAATGAAATAAGGGATGCGAGGAAAAGCTAAAACCCGCGCGTTTACATGCACCTATGCGCATGACAAAAATGGATTTTCCACCAAGGGCTATGCGGTCTAAACTGTTTGAAAAACTAATTTTCTTCAGTTTCTGCTTGATTAAGTGGACATCGAAGTTCGCACATGGCGTTCCTCGAGTATGTACGAGATGAATATGAAAATTGCACTTTTTATAGTTTCGCAGATTAATTAATTACATTAGATATAGCAGATTAAATACATAATTCTGTTTTGGTATGAAAATTATTAATGAGGCTCCGTATTTTTGAAAAATTTGAAGTAGTTTTATATACCTAATACCAGACAGATTTATAAAATTATCATTTTAAACGTTTTAAACATAATTACATGTCTACTTTTGTATTATAAATTAATAATTATAATTCCCCCTTAAATATTTTATTCAATGTACAATGAGGGAGTTATTTTATGTCGCAGGTAACATGAGCGGATATGCAATCAATACTGCAACGAGGGAGAAGTAACGACACACGTTCTCAGCTAGTTATCTGGTTTCTCTAAACGATCTTTATGGTCTCGATTCGAATCTGAGCACGTTTTCGCCTTGACGTTGGTTTCGGAGCGGTATTTCCAGTAATAAAATAAGCCAACGCACCATTTCAACAACGATGCTGATCCGACTTAACGAACCTAAATTATGACTCGTGAACGAAAAGACCAGATAACTAGTCAAGTACATGTGTCGTTGCTTCTCCCTCGTTGCAGTATTGGTTGCATACGCGCTCGCGTTGCCTGCGACATAAAATAAGTCCCTCACTGTACGGACGTTGCAAGAATAAAAGAATAAAAACTATAAATATATATAGGCAACTAACCATATAACATTACTAATTCCTGTATCACACATTTTTTTTGAAAACTGTAACATTCAATTTTTTAATTAAATGGTCAGATCAGCGATAAAATATTCGAAAAGTCGAAAACGTTTTTGCTTTAAAAAATAGTTTGAAGCCAGTAGAATAAGAAACGAAAGGTCCCAAGTATAAATTCGGGGTAGTTTCCGAGTTGTAGAACTTACAACGGATCCTATAGCAGACGTTCGCTTCGAATTAACCTTGCAAAACTAAGTGCTTTTTTTCTAGAAATGTTTCTCGGAATGTACTTACTCATGAGATTGATTTGAATTTTGATTTTTATTATCATAATAAGTTTCTTTAGGCATTTTAGTTTGCAAAATATTAACAAATTAATTCACGATTTTTGTGCCAAAAGGCCCTAATTAATAAAAGTTTCTCTGAAGTTGCTGCAAAATTAGAGATGTTGCTGAACCTTGATACAGAACATAATTAATTGAATATATGATTTTCAAAAATTAAATACGACTTACACAAAGAAAGCGAATTATAAACATATATATATATATTAAAAATTGTATAAAATTACAGAATATGTAATGCGACTTAATTGAGATTCACTTGATATATGAAATTTTAACCAGTTAAGGCACAAAACATTCATAACAAATACGTCAATTACTTCCGACCTAGTTATTTAATATATGAAACCTATGCCAATATTTTTGGTACATATGTTCTACACCGTTCTACTTGTAAAAAAAAATGGAAAGTGAGCTCAAAAAAATACTGATCGATGAAACAAATTTTCTAATTAAAATGGACGGCTTATAAATATCATACTTTGTACTTAAATTAATAATAATAATTCCCTAAGGTCGATACAATGGCGCATCCGAATAACATTACTAATGTAAATGTGGATCGTCCACCTTGTGACTGAAACAAAAACCGTAAGTAAGTTATGTTAACTGTCTAGTAAACGAACTTACAATTATGAAATAATTGCATTTGTCCCCCTTACAGCAGTCTGCGCATTTCCAATCCTCATACCAAATGTAGGTGCACAGAGGCATAATGCTATTCCTGTACCGAGCACATTTTTCCTTGGTCGAACATCGTTTCGACACGAAATATTGTTTCGCCGCTCCAAATTCCCAGTAGGGTTTGCTGCCCCAAGTTATCTCCGACAGGCACACGTCTTCTTCTTGTTCGCAGGTTTTAATCGTGTTTAGACATTTTTCGGCGTTGTTTTCTTGTTCGTCGCATACATAGCATTCGAGGCAGTTAGCTGTAACGTTAATTCGTATTAATTCGAACCGAAGATAAATTTAGGACCTACTGAATGATTTTTAAGTTCTTGGTGATCGAGCAAAGGTTACATCGAAACAAAAAATTCGCAACGGTGGATCTACTTACACGTTTTTATACTGATAATCATAACGAACACAAAAAAACTAATGTTTATCATTTTTTCTAATATTATTATTTCGTTATCATGTTATGATTTATACCACGCCCATGAATGTGTAATTGACAGTTACGCTAACCTATAGACAATTAAACAATAATATCCCTAAATAGAAGGAATTATTTTAATATATAAGATGCGGCAGAACGATCAAATTTTACAGAACCTTTTATATTCTAAACAATATTTAGCGGTTTTTAAGGCTATAAACGACTTGTAGATGCTTAAACATTAATTTTTTAAATGTGCATTACTATTTATTTACAACATTTAAAAAGTACATTGTAAAACGGCGATACGTACGCAAAACCTACAAAAGGTGTCGCTAAAGTTAATTAAAAAAAAAAAGTAAATGCATGACAACTTTCAGCTGTTTAAAAAAAAGGTGATTTTTAATTTCATAACATATTTGCAACAATAAAACAAACACGTACGAATTTAACCATATTCTAAATGAAATGTAATCAACTAACAGTGGAAAGGAATGTATGACGATGGAAGGTGTACTTTGGAAATGGACAAACTACTGGAATGGTGAATATTTTTTATTTTACTGACGTTTATATTAGTTAAAAATAAAATATAACCCACGGCAGGTTGGCAGACGCGATGGTTTGTGTTGGAAAACGGCGTCCTTACATATTACAAATCTCAGGAAGAGGTCAATAAGGGCAGCAAGGGTTCCATTAAAGTGCAAGCTTGCGAAATTATAGGTAAAAGTGTTGTCGAACGTTTGAGCGCCAACGAGTAACTAAACATTTGCTGCAGTACACACAATCGACACGACCCGTTTAGATCTGGACATTCCTGGCGAACAACACTTATACTTGAAAGCAGCGACTCCTCAAGAACGACAGGGATGGTTGGTAGCCCTCGGCAGCGCCAAAGCCTGCGTATCGAACAGAAACAGAAAGGACATTAGTGAGTCCATTTCCAGTAACGGTACCTTAACATAAATTACATTTTTTCTCGTTCGCTTATCCTGTTTTGCAGGTGAATATAACGTCGACAGTTTGAAAACTAAGAAGTCCGAGTTACGGTTATACTGTGACCTACTTATGCAGCAAGTGCACGTGGTGAAGACCGCGGCCAATAGCGAAGACGGTCCAGAGATCCAGGTAAATTACTGGGAGTGCCGGTATTTTGCTGTGATTTAACAATTATTTTATAGAAAATTGACGAGGCCACAAGTTTACTAACGGCAACTTGCGATACGTTCATAAAAACATTAGAGGAATGTATGAAATTATCCAGCGCCAATTTACTGTACGAGCTGCCGCAACAGAGTGATGTTATCCTTCCACCTAATAATTTAGTTCCTTCCACTAGAAAGGTGGGCTCTGTAAATTTTTCTGTTGTAATTTAATAAAATCGCTTTTTTTTTCTTGTAGATATCCAAAACAATAATTCAATTGAATTAATTCGAGTAATTTTGCAAGAAATACAACACGAAGCGTATGTTTTATACCTATACAAATATATATGAACGAAAGTATTAGTCTGTTCCGTATTTTAAACAACGTACTTAATAGGTATTGCTCATAATTATAATATAATATTGCTTTTATTCAATTCCAATATGCATTTATAGTCGAATTTTATTTTATGTATAACTGTAAATTAAACTGTGGTATAATTTGTTATAAGTGTAATTTAGTGATTATTTTTTAATTAAAATAGAAAGTATGAAAGCATATTTGTCTGTTTGTGACGTCATTTTTTTCTCTTAAATTATGATAATCGACAACTATTATTTTCAAATTTTTTATAAATAGATTGTCAATCTTTTGTATGAGCCTCAATAATTTATAAGCGCGACGTATTTGTATAATATATTTGTGTACATACAAATATTGATCATTTCTCTGTTTACATTGTTTGACGAAAATCAATTAAATTCCTAACCATATATTGAATCATTTTCAAAACTGTTATATGTCTGTGCGTTCGATTAGCAAAAATGTCTCTGTTTAAAGTACGTGAATTTTGGTCAACCGTGTGCGACGTTGATGAAAAATTTGATCAAAATTGCCTAACGGTCACTAAAATAAACGGAGATTCCGATCGTGTAATTCTTGGAAGTCACAGCGGAATATTAAGGATTTACCAACCGTCTACGGAACTTGACGAAAATGGTGCCATCAGAGAATATAGGCCTACCGATATGCTCATAGAAAAGCTCTTCCCCGAACCGATCTTGCAACTGACCACCGGGAAATTGGTTTCGTACGTATAAATCAGACCATGGAGCTCTCTTTATAACTTGGTTTTTAATTTAGGGGCTCCCCAAACACGCACGTTGCCGTTTTGTATCCGAAAAGCGTGGGCGTGTTCAGTTTAGTCAGTAAAGACGGTGCCATCGAGCACGGTAAGTTTATGTGGGTGCACCGATGCGTTCAGGAAAAAATCGCTTCTTCTAGGTATTCAAAACATGTTGAAACTTATGTACGAACATAAATTTAAAAGAGCCGCCGCCAATTTGGTTGTGGGGCCCTTCGGGAAATCCCAGAATCGAGATTTTATGTGCGTCCAATCTTTGGACGGACTATTGACTGTTTTCGAGCAAGAAAGTTTCGCCTTCTGCTGCTTTTACCCAACTTTTTACTGCCGGGGCCATTGGTGTACATAGAAAAGACTGACAGTTTCGTTACCGTCAACTCTGCCTATCTTGTCGAAAATTATAGGTACAAATTCTTGTCGGAAGTAGGACAAGATACGGCCGAAGATAGTGCCGTAGGAACAAAAATCGAAAGCAGCTGGACATTTAATTTGGGAGAAGGCGTTCTCGACGTGCAATATTTAAAGGATCCGATCGACCAAGGTTACATAGCCGTTTTGGGCGAAAGAAACTTTTACTGTTTGAGCGAAAATGGAACCTTAAAATTTATGAAAAAACTTGATTTTACTCCAAGTCTGTTTCTTCGTATACGTTTTGGGTTAGCAAATTTTTTTTGGGTTAAAACGTGGACGTCTTAAATTATTCGATTTTCTTTTTAGAAGAAAACAAATTAATGAGCCTAATAGTATCTGAAACGAACACGCTGCTGATTTACGAAAACACCACCGTAAAATGGTCGGCTCGATTGTCTTTCCTACCGATTGCAAGTCAGAAGGGCGTCCTTCAAAAACATCAAAGGGGTCGTCGTTTTGCTGTCCAAAGACGGGAAAGTCGATTGCTCCTATTTAGGAACGGAACCGCAATTATTTACGACTCCGCCGCTGACGGGTCAGGATTTCGATTTCGAAAAGGCCGAAAGCGAACTGGCCACTTTAACAAGAATAATTAGAAATTACTATTCTAGCGGTAAAAAATTGACTACCCCACGTACTCGTTTTTTTTATCGATTTATTTGATTTTAGATGTAAAATTAACAAACATCGAAAGCGAAAAGGAACTACAACTACTAGTGAACGTCAGTCCTCACTTGGAGCAGTATACATCGGTAGAAGATGTACAACTATATATGTGCACCATATCCATTGATTTAACGCCCCGATCGGTTTTAGAAGAAGTTCAAGTGTCCGTAAATGTTACGAAACCATTAAAATGCACCGAAGAGATCCAATACCGTGATAAATTGGCCGAAAGAACCACATTTGAAACTAAAGCACATATCGAAGATTCGACGGAAGTATCGAGCTTGGACGTAAATGTGGTTGTATCGTACATTTCAAATATGGGCGTGCCCAGAGTTATGGTCCAGAAAGTCACTTTACCTCTAAACCTGATCATGATTACTTGTTCTCCACTGAAGGAGAGTCAACATAAAATCACACTCAATACAAATCAAGACCCCGTACCGTTATCCACCTTATTTCCAGGTAGGTACGCGGATCATTTCTTTTCCAAATAGAGTAACTATCGAAACTCCTTTCAGAGTTCAGTGGAGACAGTTTATTGTCGTTAACGACAAACGCGGTTGGTTTTAAATACAAGCACGAATCTGCAGTACCGGTTACAATAATGGCGGCAAAGAACTCGCAACGATACCGTTTACAATCCGATTCGTTGTTGGCACTAAATGTCTTGCTCGATCAAACAATTTTTAGGCTGAACGCTCATTTCGTCGGGAAAGCAGATTTCAAGTTGAACTACAATGCAACGTTGCCGACCGCACAGTTGTTAGACTGCATCAAGGACCATTTCGAGACCAGATGCAAAGTGAATCGCCTGCAGGTGAGTTTCGGAACTGATAATCGTGGCGGTGTGCAGCTTGATAATTTCAGGCCGATCTCAGTCAACTGGCGGTACAGTTCAGGGTCATTCAAAAGAGACTGATATCGAAATTCAAAGATAAACATCCAACGTCGCTACTAAATTTAGAAAAACTGCAACTGAACACATACTCGGAAATCATAAACGTTCACGCGGAACTAAAACTGGAATTGGACGCACTGGTGGACGTGCAGAGAAAGTTGTTTTCAATTTTGCAAACAATTGTGGGTTTGATTAAAATAATGGACGTGAACAGAGACGTGTTGCCGATAATTGAAACTGCGTTTCTGCCGACCGTTTACGATTTGGATGGACAGGCAAGTACTTTTTGTTTTGTCGCACTTGCTTTGATTTATTTCAATAATTTGGTAATTCAATGATCGTCCTGACAACAACCGATGTCCTAATAAAAAATTCTCTTTTTCAGAATTGGGAGGACGTTTTAGACGCATCTTTATGTTACTTATTGAAAACTGTACTATCAAAAACCGACAAGGACAAAATGCAAGAGCCGAACTTACAACAGGAAGTGGACCTGAAAAAACTGGAGAAACACGTGTTGCAGGTTTTGAGCCGCATAACCCAAGGAGATGTTCATTTCAACGATGAAAGTAATTCTTTTGACGTGTCGTTTGCAAAACAATTTTTAATAATGCACAATTTTAGGCGCAAAAGAACAAAACCAAGAAATGCCTATTGATGGAGAACCGCTACCCGTCGGAAGTCGCATTGGCGAGTCAAGTCTGAGAGCGATGTCTGCCAAAAAAGGCACATCGCACAATCCTTAACCCATCGGTCGGTATAATCATAACAGTGTTAAACAAAATTAAACTGTTCATAACTTTAATATTAAATCACGGCCGGCTAATAAAAGCGACTAAAACAAAATACGGTTTTAAATATAGTTTATCGAACGGTGAAATATCAACTCCAGATAAATGCGCCATTAAAATAATTTTAATAACTAATGTCTGTAAGCGCACACAAGACTATCATTAAAACATCCATCGGGATGACATTTATAAAACCAACAGGGTTTGATCTTGTATTTCTCCCCGATTTCGGCTAATGTCGACGGCCGACGAAAACTAACAGACCCGTCGATCATTTTAAATATGTATCGGTGATTTTTGATCAACGTTTGTAAGCCGCCAAATTCCTTCTTCAACTCCTTCAGATCGTCTTTCGCAGAACGTGCGAGCTCCGACAACGTAAACGTGCCTCCTTCGTTCCACAATTCGCCATTCAGTTTGGTTAGAGAATTTTGCTCGCCCAGCAACGCGGCACTTATCCTACCGACAATTTTCGCGATCACATCTCTATTGATTTGCGTACAATTTCTGACCTGCTCGGTTTGGGAACGTAGACAAATATTTATGCTGTCTTCTTTAGTTCGTGCGTCGATTAAAGTAGCAATGCTATTGGCGACTTCTTCTGTAGAAGATGGTTTATGATTCCTTCCAAAACTAACTATGCACGTACGTTTAGTCGACGGTATCCTTAATTTATCTATCGCAATATTGAAACCGCAAGTGTTGCCGACACGTTTTATAAAGTCCATATAATCCGAGTAAGTGCTCACTGAAGTATTTTTACGACTATACTTTCGTCCATTAAAATCGTAACAACAACAAGGTAGTAGAAAGAAATTGGCATTATAAGAACTATGGGCGGTTACTACAGGAATCCAGGGAGTTAATTCATCTGAATGATTTCCGATAATCCAATCGACCTCGGGAAACAAAGAATTAGCCGATGGAACGATGGTTTCCACCTAAAATGAACCAATTTAAATGATTGGATATGGGTTTCGATGTAAAATAGAACCTTTAAAATTGTTGTGCTCGGATACCAGTCCCAGATTTTCCTTTTTCGAACATCGACGCCAAAACCGGGGTAGCCTTCTTCTGTTAAAATATACACCAAGAGACCGTTGCCACATCCTAAATCCACAAAACTCGGTTTTCTATTCGGATCCGTTCTCTGCCACAAAGATATAAGGTAAGCTGCTATCGCTATGTCTTCATATACATACTTGAGGGGGTCGGTTTTCTCTTTCCAACTCTAAAAAGAAAATGATTCGCTTATAAATTGCGTCGAGATTTAAATTTTTTACGTCACACCAACCTCTACAATTTTCTTTCCATATCTAATCTTCATATCCTGATACAGCTGCACGTATGTTTCCGTCGAAACCAAAAACAAAGACTGTGTAGTGCTTTTCTCACGGTCCCCCTCCATTTTATCTGTCCATTTTATCAGCTTCTCAAATAACCGATTGCACAACCAATCCGAACTACTGCTCTCGGCATCTTCGAAGTCTTTAACGCACACCCTCAAATTTCCACACACAAGTTGCACTTCATATGGAAAAGGGGGTGCCAAAATCTTTCTGTTGAACTCGGCTACGGCAAAAAATGTCGATACCTTGCATTTCTTATCGAGAACTACCACCTCGACGCACTTCTCGGCACCATTCTGTCTGGGCAATAAAATTCGCACCGACACAAAAGTAGATTCCTCCGAGTTCGAGAAATCGTCAATCGAAACCTCCCACAAAGTCACATTTTTATCGTAGGTAATCAAAATGTTCCGTATCAATTCTTTCGTGACAAACTCCTTAGCGAGTTTTTTTAATTTTCGCACCTCGTACAGTACAGCCGATCGAGTGATGATCTCGATCAAGCTCTTTACGCTGTCATTGTTGAAGTTGACTTTCACAAAAACTGCCTGCACAATTCCTGCCAATTTACGATTCACCAGATGAGGCCTATTATGGTACAACGAAATGGCGTTCCAAAACTGCACCACTGACATCTCCTCGCAACTAGTTGCTAGTGGTATATTAAACATTTTTCGGTTGCTTCTCGAGATACTACAAAACAAAATAAGTTTCTAATCGCTTTACAACGACCCAACAACTTAAAAGTACCTTATTCAAAATCCATTCGGCGTTCTCATAAGCACGGCTTACTATTTGTTCTATGCGTTCCTGGTCTGTCTCGTTAACATGCTGTTTGAAACTCTAAAAGTGACATAACCTCACTAGTTAATTTTTTTAAATATTAATTAGAAATTTCACCTGTTTTACGGAATTGATATAGAATTTTCTAGGACCATCGTTCGGTAATTTCTGGCACTGCCTTAGTAAATATTTATACAACACTTTAGGCGATTTATTTGCAATTTTTGTACTGTAGTTAGGAGAGCTAAGAGGTAATAAATTAATAATGCTCACAAGTTTAATTTTTAACATTATTTGTAGCCTTCATCGGCATTTAATTAATATTGCATAATGTTTATAATCCGATTTTATATAAAACAATATTTTTATCAGAGATATTCAAAAGTTTATACATTATGTTTATAAAATTGCACCAGTTCCTAACACATTCATATGTTACTTTTAAGGTAATAACCGATAAAATTGAGATAAATATACTTTGAATATATTTTTAACGTAGTTACGATGCCATTACTTGAATTTCTAGAATTGTCTATTAATTTGAAATCGCCTTGTATATTTTTCTACTAACAAAATAGTTATACAACGGGTTATTAAATATCCATATAAATACAATTTGATTCGCGTTCCCTAAATTCGTTTCGTTTCAACAGTCTTTGAAAATAATTATTTTAAGCTGCGCCTTAACTTTTTTTCGGGTTTCTATCGGCCGCACCATAACCTTAATTGTGAATGTTTTTATTTAAGGCTGTCAATAAAATTCATCAAACAATGGTTTTTAAACGTGTAATTAATATTAGTCAAATTTACTTTGTAAGAAATTATTCTAAAAGGTGAGTTAGATAGATGATCAACTAACACCTGCAACTCTGAAATTTCGATTATTTTTAGTGGTCAAGAAACGCCAACCGAAATATTCAGCAGGGACGGCGATAATGGTTCTTCCAAAATATTAACCGGAGAAGTTTTATTTAAAGATAATAAAATTTTTAACGCTATAGGGGCAACAGAAGAATTGTTATCTTATCTTGGGTGAGCGATTTCTATAATTTCGGTGGTTGTCTTATCGTTTGTTTTTAGAATGGCCCGAGAACATGCACACGAAGTCGAGCACGAGTACACAGATAAAATAAAAAGAATACAAACTGTGATCATAGATATAAGTACGGCCATATCGAGATATGCGGATAAGAATAAAAATAAGATTTCTAATAATCATACCAAAGAGTTAGAGGATTGGATTCACGATTATTCCAAACAGCTACCCCCGCCGGAGCAATACATTATTCCAGTACGTTATCGTTATAACATAATTACGGCCGTTACGATCGGTTTATTTTAGGGCGGAGGAATACCGGCTGCTTCTTTACATATAGCCAGGGCTATTTGTCGTAAAACCGAACGTGTTGTTGTTCCCCTAGTCCGCGATCGGACATTTGGATAAAGAAATTCAGATTTACTTAAACCGTCTTTCTGATTTTTTGTTCACCATATCTCGAATAGCAGCAAAATTAGATCAAAGAACGGAGAGCATTTATATTCAGAAGCCGGCTGAAAAAATTCAGGCTCAGTAATTGTTTATAATTATTTCTTAAACTCGGGATGTTGACTGTTCAATATATCCCAATAACCGACTTAAAACAGAGGAGCTCATATAATTATAAAGACTGTTACTTGCCAAATTTGACGAGTCCCCGTCTGTTATATACTAATCATTACATATTAACTCGTTTACATCTTTTTTTTAGGGTTTTGTATGCTAGAAGAATCTAAATTTATATATGGTTATGGATATTTCGTTTTTTCGTTTGTTTGTAAGATACAATTGTCGACTAATTAGAAATTTAGACGATGTATAAATTATTGTAATTATTAAAAAGAAAATAGAGTTTTACAATAAATTAACAATGTTCCATGTTAGAAAAAGTGTTCGTCGTCCATTCTAACTTCCTTATACGATAAGATCTCTATAATCGAGTTTCCTTTCGTTTCCGTTCTGACCATATCATCTATCTCTTTGTATTGTCCGGGCTCCACCAGAAAGGTAATACTGAGTATGTTGCCATCACGAACCTCTTCCTCGATTTCTACTCCGTTTATTTGTGCTAGCTTATCTCTTAATCTTTTGCTGTCCTTTCCGCAAAATGCTGTTTTCATTTTCATTTGGGCCCTCTGGATCGGGAACCTTTCTCCGAGTATTCGAATGACTTGCAGGGCTTGTTGTTTGACGCTTTGATTAGGTTTTATGGAGTAATGCGCGTCCTTCATTGCTTTCTCTATCATCATCAACGGATAGGGTCGATTAATTTCCGGGTTTACGCACTTATCGGCTACCATTGTTGCGATTTCTTTAAACTGCGATTCCAGTTTGCTCTGTCTTTCTTTGTCGGAGACCTGCAGCTCACCTTTCGCCAAGATCTCCTTGCAGATCGTCGTGTCGTCCATGTTGCCGAAAGCCTTAACTAAATCTTCTTTTTTCGCAACCTGCCCTTTAGAGACGTTTGTGAAGATCGTGTGGGTTTGCAGCACCTCATCGATATCTTTTTCCCTGTAAAATGACGCGCAATAGATGCGAACAAAGTTTGATCGATCACTTACACGTTATTGCGCCATGACACGACTTTGTTACGATAGCAGGCGATTTCGAAACGTTTACCTGCCTTTTTAATTCGCACCACGGCTACATTCGTAAGACGTATTTGATTTGTCGGGGTAAATATTTTGGACATTTTTCTTTTCGAGTTTTCGACGAGGACGCTGTCGTTACCGTTCGAGATTCGGGTCGAGAACCGAACCGAACGTTTGAGTGTCGTGCGTTTGCATAGGTGGCAGTGGCGATTGTGAACTAGGGTAGAACGAGCGAGTATTGAACATTATCTATTCTTTGACGTTTGTATTTGTAAAAAAAAATATGTAGGTTTCCGATTGTGTGTTTAGTTCGTGCCCAACGAAATTCCGCCGTGTTCGAGTGTCGTTTTAAAATTCGTTTTAGTAATAGTGATGCCACTAGTGACTGTACAAAGAAGTCCGAGTACCAGTAATTCACCACCAAATTTTGTAAGTAATACCATCTTTATTGTTTACCCCTAGGCTTCTGGTTTTGCCGAAAATTTAATTTAAGCGTTTATCGTGGTGTTGTTTTTAAAAATTTAACGCGAAACTTGTCTTTTTTTTTGTTTGTTAATTAGTGAGGTTAAGCTTGTAATTAGGCGCGACGTTCTTTTGTCTATTTACTTTGTCGTTTGTGTTGAATGTGTTTCGCGTAATTGTAGTTTAGGAGGACAAATATTCAAGGTAATTTTTCTATTGAAACCTAAAAAAAGTTTATTTCCAATCAAGTATTAACGGTATCGGTCGTTTTTGGCGTCCGCCAGTTGCGGCGCTGCCCTCCTGATTTCCACCAAATGTGGTGGTAGCGTAACGCTCAACAGTGCCATGCACTTCGTTGTTAGTTTGCATTCGGTCTCGAATAAGTTCTGTACACACGCGCGGCCAACCGATTATAATTATGAAGTTTCTGGTGTTTTTGGTGTTGTAACGTAAATAAGTGTCAAGTTTTACTTTGTGGCAATGTTATACATATTGCCTCCGCCGAGGGCCCCGGATCCTCCGTCCCCTTGGGACAGTATTTTATGTTCGCCCGGCACCAATGCAGAGTCTCATAATCCGGAAAGGCCTCCGTGGGCTTCGGCCAAAAATAACAATAAATGCCATCCCCCTCGAATCCGGCTTCGCACGTTGAGGTTCGACAAAGCCAACGTAAGTAGGTCTATTGTGCCCGTTTAATTTTTTTGGTAATTTTAAAAATGCCATAGTGGCGTAACGAAGATTTTAACTTGTGTTTACTTTTACCTGGGAAAAATTCGCCTCTAATTGTTTGTTACATAACGATTATTCGAACGCGTAAAACAAAGAACAATGGGGAAGTGCATAACTGAATGTTTTTCTAAATAGTAGGCATACGTGTATACCCGGTATGGGGAAGCAACCGGACTGATGCATGATGTGTTGAATCAATAGATGTTTAACCGGTTTTCTTCTTGATCACACTCGATATGGTTCAATTCGAACTCATTGATTGTTTAACTTTACAAATCCCTCGGTTCTATTATCTATCAATGAGTTCATATGTAGATTAATGGAATAATGTGTTGTGTAGGTAACGGGACTGACTATTCAGGGTCAGATTTTTCGTTATCGTCCATGTTGACAAAGATAAACGTAGGAGTGATCGTTTTTAATAAGTATTATAATATTTACCGTAATCCATTTCGCACGCCTCTTTAAATTGTATCGTCGTTTGTCGGGAGGAAGTTCACCTTCCTCTTTGTTCATGCATGCATATGTCTGTATGTATGTGTATGCGAAAACGTTTTTGATGAGAACGCTTTTTCAGTTTGCGGATACGGAACATAATGCCGCCCACAGACCAATTTTAACGTAACAAGCCAATCCCGTCTCGGTCAATACACCGACACCGTCAAATCGACGACGATTATTGTCGTTTGTCAAACAATTTTCCATTTAGCTTATTGTCGCCAAAAGTGTTTCACAAAAGAATCACTACCAGGGTGTCGCGTCGCGGTTAGAAAAGTCTCGAAGAAGCGTCCTGGCTACGATATGTTTGTTGAGTCGCCTCGTTTTGCCGACACGTACCACGCACGCATTATCATTTAGACAGGTTCGAATAAATTCACTTTGCTTCCCTCGTAAAACGTCCTCGGGCAAAATGATCGGTCGAAGGTTCTGCGTACCAACGTTCTATTGGGTTGATGCATAATTATCCGGCGTTTTTCAACAAATTTTATTTAACAAAATCAATAACAATATTTGATAAAACATGTTTAAACGATTATTCGGGAGCGTAGTCACCGTCTACTTCAATTACTGCTTCCCATTTGCTTGGCAGACGGTCGATTCCACGAGCGAAGAAGACACGATTCTTAGAGGCGATCCACGCTTTGACATCGGCCACCAAGTCATCCAAATCGTCGTAAATCTTATTCATTTGCCAGTTTTTCAAAGAGCGGTTGACGTGATAGTCCGTAGGTGCTTCGGTCGGTGAATATGGCGGATGTGGAAGCAGATCCCAGCCTTTATTGGCGATAAATTCGACGACGCGACGTTCAACATGAGAACGTGCGTTATCGTGGTGGAAGACGATATGGTTCTTTTTGCGCGGTCTTTTTGCCTCCATTGCAGCGTGAAGGCGATCAAGCTGAGCCAGGTAGACGTCGCTGTTGATGTTGAACTGCCGCTTGCCGTTTTTGTCTGGGATTCGCCATTGTTGTTGTTCATCCGCGTCGTTAAACCAATAACAAATGCCATTTGAAATGACCTCCCAATGGATGATTCCGCTTCTGTCCCACCACACACACCACATAGCCTTCTTACAGTGGACATGTTTCGGTATTCCTTTGGGGGAAACACCTGGCGAAACGCAAGCCTTCTTTCTTTTGACGTTTTTGAAGAGAAGCCATGACTCATCCCCAGTGACAAGATTCTTCAAAAATGGTGTTTGTTCGTTTCGCTGCAGTAACTCGGTGAAAATTCGAACGCGATCGGCTCTGTTGTTGTCGGAGAGCTCGTGGGGGACCCATCCAGCGATTTTCCACACTTTCCAAGCTTTTTGAGGCGACGAACGACCGTGGATTGATTGACATTGAAGTCTTCAGCCAGCGTTCGTGTTGTCAGGCTCTCGTCCTCTTCCACGGCTGCCAGAAGAGCCTGATCGTCGAAATCCGATGGCCGACCTCTTCCTGGCTTATCCTCGAAGCTGGTATCACCTGATTTAAAACGGGCAAACCACTCCCTACACTGACTTTTGCTGATTGTTCCTTTGCCAAAAAGTTCGTTCAGATCGCGAAATGATTGTGCTGCTTTCCATCCTTTCTCGAAGTGGTAGAGGCGAATATGACTATGGTTTTCGACACGCATTTTTCTAAAATAATAGAGAAGGTTATTTTAATACAAAAATAATAAACAAAACGCTACTTTACACTGATGAAAAACGCGCTGATATAAACGCCGGATAATTATGCATCAACCCAATATTAATTTCTGTGGAAGCCAGATCTTGGATCGGTCTCAGTTTGATACCCAGCTAAACTTTGATCGTAAGTAATTCACGCAACAAAATTTTTACACGATCAGCTCAAGAAGATGGCGATGGAGTCCTTTGTCGAGGCGCTACCGTGTAGTGCTTGTTCCGTTTGCTGCGGCTCGTCAATTTCGAACCAATCGAAAATTTAATAACGCATCGCCGAACTAATCGGTTTCAAAAGAATTTCGGTACGACTTGGAGGAGCAAGTCGTCCTCCGACACGCGGAACCGCCTCAATTAATTGACGATAATTAAGGACGAAACTTTTGGGCTTCAATTTTGATTCTTCAACTTCTCCACTAAAAATCCGCAATGTCATAAGTGAGCTTGATTTTGAGTAGGTAAATCTAAACATTTCAAGTTCACCAACGATATCGCGACTTTTTAGTGGTGGATTTGAAAAGAAAAACGATTCAGCTCGACAAATTCAAAATTGAAGTCCAAAAGTTTTAAAATTGAAATTTTTATTATGTATTGAAGTTTTTTAAAAACGCGTTTTAAACGCAACGCAGTAGCGTGCGTACCTATTTCGACGCTCGGCAGGTCGTTTTGCGCATTTATCGAAAACGTAAATTTCGGAAAACAACGCTATTCGGGCGTTGGCATTAATCGGGACGAGCCTTTCACATTCTAATACGGCATATTCGAACGTTTTACGTGCAGTGATATTGAAAAATAACCTAATTACGCCTAACGAAACTCTTTTAATTTGGGGGTGCGTGAAGTTGGCGAAACAACTAAACGAGCTATTGACAGGAAATCGATGTTTTCGTCTATTTTTCGTTGGATTGGCAAAACAGTTCAATTCTTTTTTAAATAAATACTAAATTCACGTATGGCGCAACGAAAATTTCCGTAAAAAGTCAAATTATAGAAATTGAAATTAGCGCCAAGTTCAACTATCGCAGCAATAGTAGCCAAGAGGGGGTAGCGAATAGATTCCGGAACGTTCATCGTTAATCCCCACAATAACTCTTTATTTGTCAGTTTTTCTTCATAACTTGCATAACTTAAGGTAACTGAAAATCTTAGATTCTATTACGTGGCGGAAAAGGCGTAGACATTTAAATTAAACATCATTCAATTTTTGCTAATGAACGAATAAAATGTTTTGCTAATGTGGATTGGTCGAGTTTTGTGCTTACGTACCTTCGTCAAAATACGCTCCTATCACCAGTCACAATCGTCCTATCAATCGGTTTGATCAAACTGAGTAATCAAACGTCACGTGACGTCATTACAATAGTTTGGTCAAACTCTTTAAGTTTTAAAAAAACCTCTCTTTCCATCAGTCAAATGGCGCGAAAGAGACGTTAAAGTTTTCTATCTTTTGTCGATATCCCACTATTTTCGTTTCCGTTTACGTTTGTATAATTAACAAAACAAAAAATATTGAGTGGATATGTTGTGGAGATTGGTTAAAAGAAGTTTTATTGGAACATTGGCGGCTAATTTAATTTACGCGAATCACGAACAGTATCGCATCCAAATATGTTGGCGGTGTGATGGTGTGACAAGCAATTTCGTCAAACTTTCATAAAATGATAACGTCACGAACTGAAAAATCGATAGATGACTGGGAACATTTTTTGGACAAAGTCAAACGTCACTTACCTATGTATAAGTTTGTTTTTTCTTTTTCTTTTATTACACAACGAAACTTCTCTACAATAATTAAAACTTCGTCTATTGTAAATCCGGTCCCATAACGCCGCAATAGGTCGTGGCATTGTAAAACAGACCCCGGGCGAGTTTTTCACATGGTCCCCTGATACCGGTTTCTTGGGCCGATTGGATTGTCTCTTATTGACGATCGTACATTGATACGCACAAAAGATGCGCCGTGTGTCTGTCTTTCTTGCTACCTGAAACGCGTCTTTCGTCAGAACGCCCGAGGAGAATTTTAATGGGGTCCCCCCCTATATCCTTTGTCGATTGAACATCTGCTTCTCGCGAGTTCGCCAAGGAACTTCTTTCAATACGTTTCCTGTTATGTCTCGTAGGATGCGATTTATAAACTCTTGCGGTTCGTTGTTTATTTGTAAATTAGACGTACCTAATGGTCAAAATGGGGACCGATTACGCGGACTATTCAATTTTTTGCTTTTAATGCGAGGGAACTTGAGGTGCCCCGAAAGGGTTAGGATGTTTGCACGAACGCCACACGTCTATTTAATTAAAATTCTCGGATTTAGTCCCCTTAATACTAAATTAACCTTATCTGTTTGAACGGAAAAGGGTTTTCGAACATAAGTTTCTTATACGGCCCATTAATCTATGGCGTGGTTTTTTTTACCGAAGTCGACGTTCATGGGAACTAAGTTTATTGCCTCGATTAATCGACGCTTCTGACTGATGCGACTAAACAAAAAGAGACAATTTCTTTAGTTGCACACCCCGCACGTTTAGCGTGTGCACTTTCTTCGTACTTAATAAAATACGTACGTAACTATAATTTATTGGTCGTTAATTGGGATTTGTTGAAAATTGAAATGATTCCTACTGGCCGGCGCAACATGAATTTGTGCTCCCACTAATTATTTGTTGTTTGTAATGATCTCATCATTATGAAAATTACTAATCGCAGCCAATTAAGATGGTTACTCACGATAATATATTTGTATTCATTCTCGAGACCGGCTCGATTTCCTGATTACTGTATCTGTCGAATTTATCGTGTCTATTATATAAAAATTATAATTTATAAAACCGGACGTAAATAACTGATACCTTTTAGATTCGAGTTCGGGACGCAAGTGTCCATAGAGCACTTTTTGTATAATTTACTTGACCAATTTTCCTATTGTTCGCGTTAATTTAACATTTTAAAAATCGATTGTCGAGACTTTCAAATTTAAAATATAGGATTAATTAAAATTAAATGATTTAATAAAAACTTCCGTTCGCGCAAACAATTTTGTATTCGTTTAGGGCGTAATTAGAGGCGAAATTATTTACCTAGTCTACCTATAGTTTTTTTTCCCAAGGAAACCGTCCGGACTTGTCTTGAAATTTAGGTGATGGGAAGGCGAGGGCCGAGAATGACTTGCCATGAGGAGTTTCCGATCAAAGTTCTTTGTTCTTTCTATTTTTTGTTCCATTTTCGTATATGCCCATCACATCGGAGAGGAAGTAAGCGCTTCTATTTTTATTTTTTATAATAAATCTAAAGTCAACGGACATTACAACGAACGAAGCTGAACGAGCACCAACGAATCGGGGGCGTACAAAAGTTGTACCTGAACATGTCAAACGGGCAAAAATACCTTTGGTTTTTTGACCGTTTGTTGACATGTTTACAAACCTTTGCGCATCCGCGATTCGTTCGTGCTCGTTCAAGTTCGTTCGTTACCTATATGTGTTCGCGGTTCTTTTTATCTCGAGAACCTCTTGGGCTTCGGGGTTAAAATTTTATTTAATGAGTCAAGTTCGGATGGTTCCCTGTTAATTAGGCATTTATGCCAGTTTTTCTCACAGTGCCCATTTTTTCTAAAATTTCCCTCGCATTTTGTAAAACAGACTAGATGAAATGACGATTTTTAGTAGGACAGTACATTCCGTTGGAGTGTTTATATTTTCCTTTAAGGGCCTTTATTTGTGTACAGTACACGGGGTGTTTCAGGAGGAATATAGCAATGATATTTTACGAGATTATGGACTTATTACTAAAATCCGTATAAACATATGTCTGAATCTTCAATTGATTTGGAGACGCAGCTATTTGAACGTTACCGTTATAAAATGTATAAAGGACAGACAAATAATGACTTATTGATTTTTTAAATGATCGATTCAAACTAATTGTCCAAAAAATCCATACTATTCAACTATTTGACAATGTAGTAGATACGCGTGGCTATTCCGACGTCGTTTTGGTATTTTTTTTTAAATAAAAACACTTTATAATGGAAAATTCAACTATTGTCCTGGAAACGCATTGAAGTAACAAATAACAACTTGTTAAAGTTGTCATTTTATTTTATAAAATTTGTATTCGTAAGATGTAAAGCTTTCAGGATGCGTCACTGTTAACTAATCTTTGTATATCGGACGAGTTTAGATAGTAACACCCCCCCCCCGCGTTAGTTCGTTGAATATTCATATTAGAAAAATATTTTCTCAACAGAAGATGTTCAGAATGATATATTGTATATTATTCGACGTTTATTTTATTTCAGGGCTTAACGAGATTAGAGCAGTAATACGTAAATATTTATTTTACGTGACACACCCTGTATATATTTTGTATTTTTTTAGAAGAACTATTTTTTCTCCATACGATGTTATAAAAATATCGTGGGGGGGGGGTTAAATGACAAAATTGCAGTGTTAAACACGATTCAAGTTGGAAAAATGTCCTATTTAGCGACATAATCTAGTAGCCATGAAATAAAACGTGGAAACTGAATTAATAGTTTATTTACAAATGACTAATAACGTACGCTTATCGAGGAATGACTTGGTAGACATGATTATAGTAATTGGTGAATCAAATTATTGTGTTACAGTAGACCACCTGCAGCAACTCCTGATAACATGAAAATAATAATTAGAAATACGATTATCATGATTACTACTGAAATGTTAAACAGTTTACAAGCCGGTCAAAATGGAAGTATTTTTTTTGAACATTTAGCAAATTAGATTAGATTTTTGTGTTTTCATTTGTTTTTGTTTCGATAATCCCGTTTGTTTTTATAAAATTAATTATTTTATCATTTGATTTGCGTTTAACATTGTAATTTAATCGTGTAACACCCCACACAATATTTTTATACAACACCGTATAGAGAAAACATAAAAACTTCAAAAAAATATAGTGTCATTTAAAAATAAAAAGTTGCATATTACTGCTCAAATCTCATTAGGCCCTGACGCAAATTAAATATATACAATAATATAGAACATATCATTCTGAACGTCTTTTGTTAGGGAAATATTTTTCTAATATGACTATTAGGTGCTACTATTTTAACTCATCCTGTATATTGGTGAACATTTAATCCGTTACAGTAGGTATAGTTCGGCTTTTCATTTAAAAGCGTTTAATTCGTTTTCGAATCGTTGTATGTATATTTAAAAGTTGTGCGTACACATGTTAATGCTAACAACAAAAATCGTCGAAAGGGCACACGTAGTTATCGCAGCATTACAAGATAACACGTGCATTGTGTCCGACAAGCCGTACACCTGGATCGCGAACTTATCAGTCTTGTGACTGGCAAGTATTTATCGGCAAGGAATTTGTATAAATCAGTACTGGTGGTGCAGAATAAATAAATAATAATTCTTTAGTTTATTAGGAGCCGTTTTCAATATTATTTTTGTGTTTTAATGCGGTCGGTTCTTAAGTTTCGGTTTTTCGCGATTTTTCCCGTTTCATTTTTGGAAAACTGAACATTTTCTAAGAGTTCGGCGAATGTATTTTTAGATTCTTTTTAGGAGGAGAGCTTCACTTGTGCGCTCACGCAGATACAGGCGTTATAGTACAAGGCCAGTGTAGTACAAACCCATAAGGGTTTCGGGTTCCGGCCAGTAGAACCGGAAATACGAGAATACGAGAAATACGATCGGTGTCGAGTCGGAAAACCTTTTTTTATTTGAAATTTCTCAGAAAATTTTATTCTTCGTAAAAATCTTTGCGTAGTTCCAAATTCAAAATGCACATGTCAAAATTTGAATATAACCTTTCGTATACGAGGGCCGTTCAAAAATGTGAAATCGGCTCAAGAGTGAAGTGCACGCTTTGCTTTGAAAATGCACGAAAAAGTTATTTGGAAACGTTTTTTTAGAATTGCACGTAAATGCCAAATACGAAATTATAGTCGATTTTTTTTTCAAAAATATATATTTTTTTACTTTTGATTTACTTTTTTCCTCCTTTGTATGCGAAAGGTTACAACCTTTTTTTTTGGTCCCGCCGGCGTTCAGTATTGATTAGTTTTACTGTAAGTATGTATTATAGATAGACATTCTAATCTGAAATAATTCCAACATATTCCATATTAATTTACTTATTTCTTCGTTTGTTGACGGCGACACGTTGCCAGGAAATACGATACGAAAACCGCCTCCGACGTATTAAAATATCGATACACTCCACACACACACACGATGTTATTAAATATAAGCTATTAAGGGCGCCTTGTACCGCACATTGATTTTCAGCGAGTCCTTGCCTCGCTCTAAGGAATATGTAAATGTGAGGTATAATTTGAGATAACCGCCGTTTATTTTTATAGACACGCGAACGTCGTTGACACGCAACCTTATATTTCTCGACGTCTTTGAGTTATCGTACAGTTACAGATCACTTGGATTTGTGTCGGAAAACCTTCGGACCGTTTACCCGTTTTTAATTTTTCCTTCTGTCATCTCGAGTTTAAATTTAATTTGCATAAGTATACTCTTGGTCGCGCTCAATTTTGATCGAATAAAACAAAATGTAATCGACATCGATAGCATCATCTTCGTCGAGTACTTCCATAAATAACCTAGCCTTACTATTGCAGTGCAATGTTGTAACTAGATTTATTGAAGTAATTGCACCGACAGGCGTAGAATGTAACTATTGCACATTATGGTAGTACAAAGAACGCGATTGTATGTTGAAATAATATAGAGATTTATTCGTTTTTACAGTTGTGAAAGTTGACTCAAAAACGTAACTTATCAATCCCGTAAAATAAATTAATCGTCTCAAATGATTGATTAACGGTTTCACTCGGTTTTTGGTAAACTTTTCGATTTCTTTTGCGTCGGTTACGGTCGTGAGCATTGTCTAAAATAAGGACATGGATATATGAAAGTCATATTTACGCTTCCTCGTGTAATGAAATATTGTTTTACGAATGTCCTTCTTTAATAGCTTGGAATATGTGGAGTTGTTGAGCATTCATTACCTAACAAATTGGCCCGCGCTCGTTAATTAAACGAAACGCGCAGCTTGTGCGTGATCGATCGTATAATTTTTCGTGAACGAAAACATTTCGTAACAGATCCCTACCTAATTTTTATTCTCGTGTTATCGTAAGCTGGAGTTTACAATTATTTAGATCGCGGTTACGTAATCGTTATGAATACATACGTCCGTCGTGCATATAAGGTTTTTAATAGCTTCCTGAAAAACGTTCGCTGCCAAGACCGCGAACGGTCGTCTATTAATTTAGGACGTTACGACTTAATTTACTGCGATTCTGTCGATAAGCGCTTTAGATTTTCAAGCGAACGTGCATTGGACACGCCGAGTTTTGATTTTGGTTAATGCAGATTGTTCTCGATTCGATCGATTGGGCACCAAAACGTTTAATTTTTTGTTTGTTCGACGAAAATAAAGATGATTTGAAAAGTTTAGTTTTGCCTTTCAAAATCTCGTTTTACCAAGGAACGTGATGGAGTTGTTCTGCACCGATCACGATGACATTTGGTATACGGTTAGGTGTCGGTGAGTGATGAATGCGTGTCGTGGCTTTCTGCTGCGTGACCCAAGACGTATATGAGATATGAAATGTCAAAAGTCGTAATGGCGCTTCGTCGCCCATTCATTACGTTGTGCGTGATTGTATTTCTTCTCTACTCGTTGACGTTGCATCAATTTCAAACAAAATGTTTTAGGCAGGATACATTCTAGAGAGACCTATACGATACGAAACTTTTGCCGCTGTTCATTTCCCAAGCACTTTTCAAAATTGTCAAAAGGACATCGAAGGCGAGCAGCGCAGCGCAATGCATTGTTTTTCACCAGATGTGCTCGTTTTCAAATGTATCTCCGTTTAGGACACCTTCTTGCAGTTAATACCTAGGTCTTGCGTCTTTCGTGTTTTTCTAAAATTACTACGAAACTCTGTGTAAGCCGGTCATCTTTGGTTCCAAACATACGTCTATTAAGCTTACACAGCCACTACGGCACAATCGAATGAAACCTATTTAGAAATTTAGTGTTAATTTGTTGCTCCAACCATTTCGCCAAAAACCGTGGCTGTGCTAACTTGACCACTCTTGACACGAATAAACCACCCCCACACTCACTGCAGTAACACAACTATAGCTTATCCAAACCTATATGATGTTCACGTCATCAACAAAAAGTTACTAGATTGTTTATTTCTAATTCGGTTTAAAGTTTAGAAAGAGACATATTCTATTATTTACTTGCGCACATATTAAATGGTATAAAGAAATACTACAATTTATTAGAACTGTCAAAATACGAGGTACGAGGTGACAGCACTGTGTGAAACGTCATCATCTAGTAACCTTGTATTGATGACGTGAACATCATATAGGTTTGGATGAGCTATACTTAAAAATTTAGATTTTCTTGATAAATTTAGTTGCTTTACATTATATTATATCCCGATTTTGTTGCTCCACCCCCAATACGAAAACAACTACCCCTAGTACTCAAAAGCCAGCGCAATACCTTAAAATTTCAAAAATATCGATTTTTACGATAGTTTAGAGCTTTATGATTTAGTTGCTCCACGTTCTGGCATATCCTGATTTTGTTGCTCCACCCGTAGTACGAAAACAACTACCCCTAGTACTTAAAAGTCAGCACAACACTTTAAGACTTTTAAAATATCGATTTTTTTTTAAATAGTTTAGGGCTTTATGACTTATAATCTTAAAATTGTTCATTTCTATATTAACAACTATGGTAATTAAAGAAAATTTCTGGTTTCAGCTACCATCAAAATAAAACCTATATTGAGAAATTGGTCCTAAGAGTTGATAGACTTACTCTAAATTTTCATTAAGTATGTTTATATGTACGTATAAACTATATTATTACAACCCAATTTCATAAAAATCTAATCGGCTGTTAAATTAAACAATATTGTTCGGTTTATAATTTTTAAATTCAACTTGATAGTGATTGGCTAGTTAAATCTTAAACTAACGGTTAAAATAAGCTTTTCTCTATGAAATCGGGCGTAAATATCATTAATAATATCAATAATACATTTTTAATAAAGATAAAATTATTTGGACGAATTTTTTAAGTTTTCTCAAGTCCTTTTTATTCTTTCGAAGCGAAACTTCTTTATAATTTTAATTTAATTAAATTTATCAAGAAAATCGAAATTTTTAAGTAGTTGTGTTACTGCAGTGAGTGTGGGGGTGGTTTTCTCGTGTCAAGGGTGGGCAAGGCCAATTGTTAAGTTAGCACAGCCGTGGTTTTTGGCGAAATGGCTGGAGCAACAAAATCGGGAATAGAGCAACAAATTAGCACTAAATTTCTAAATAGGTTTCGTTCGATTGTGCCGTAATGGCCGTGTCAGCTTAATAGACCGTTCCAAACATGTTTGTTCTTTTGTAAAGTGCTGGTCGCATAGATAAATATGACGAAATAATTTTAGTCAAATCTAATATTTATTAGGTACTGCATTTAGTATAACTGGTTACATTTACTGGTTATCTATCTAAATCTTTTTGGCATGTGTTTTTGAAATGACCGCGATTTAAAATCAACAAAAAATAATAGTAAATATTTAAAAAGAGTAACTGTAACTCGAAGATTTTTCTAACAATTGCCTCTTCACGGGTCGGGAGTCACGTAAAATCATGGTCGGTTCCGCCGAGTTGGTGCTTACCACGCCAACTACCCTAGTAAAAGAGATTGTTGATAAGATTATTTACTTATTTTCGTTTAAATCGTAACGTAGCTTGTAATTCAGATATAACATTGAACGACGACGTAACGAGGGCGAAAATAGGCGCCCGCCACGGGCGCGCAACTACACTCAAAAAATTATTGTACATAATATCAATGAACACCAGTTATTGACTTTTTGATCATTGATACAATGAAAAGTTCATTAATAAATATTCATTTTTTTAATTTCCATGTTCGTAGTCCCAATGTTATTATGTTCATTAGAAACTGATGAACATATTTCATAATTTAATGAATATCTTGATTGCTTCGACGACTCTTTTTCATTAATCCAATCATTACTTGATTGCATCTACGAATTTCTACATTAACATCACAACTTAAAATTTATGAATTTAAAACATCATTTCGAACATCAAGTAATCTTGGACATACGTTGTAATGATGAAATCGTACTTCGGACGAAAATTAATGAACGCCAGTTCTTAATATAATGATTCTTTTATTGTATTTACGTACTTTTTTGGTTGATTGTAGATTTGGGGCGCAAATACTAAAAACTAAAAATAAATAGATATATATATATATATATATATATATATATATATATATATATTCGTTATTTTATATTATATTTTTAAATTTTTGTAATTTTTAGGTTAGGGGTGGGGGGGCGCAAGTTGGACACTTGCTACGGGCGTTTCGTACCAGTTTCGTTTAAAGCCAATCGATAGGATTTGAATTCCATGTTCAACAATCGGAAACGCTTTGTTTTGCTCGTTATTGTGTTTGTTTGTTGCACTTCATAATTTATTATCCTTGGTTACTGTGAAAATGCATTTTTGTTTAGTTGATCGAACTCTCCTCTCTTTTTAATTAATAATTAGATGCGTGAATCATGTCGTTGTCGCTGTTATTTATGAAACTTTCATGTTTATGTAGGTAGAAGAACGTTGTCAGGTAATCGTGTCGGATTTTAAATTAATTTATGCGACGATTTTTATTAATGCGGACAGGGGAAATGTGGGGATCGTGCGGGCGCCGAAAATTCTTCCCCGGAGACGTTACGTACGGGGAAAGCCGCGGGTTTCCATTAGCGCTTCCATTATTTATTGGAAGTCTAATTGGAAACCCCGTTTCCTTTTAATATAATGTAAATTTAGTGCGGATTTAATTGACGGCTAGTACTTAAAACGTTGTAAGTATTTAGTTCTTGCTAGTAGTGTTTACTTTTCGGATGAACGTCGGTGTCGGTGTCGCCGTCGCGTCGCTTAGGGATTTCCAGCGTCATTTGTCATACGGCTTTTGTTCGTGGATCTTCTCGTCTTTTGTTTCTGAATATGGACATCTGCCGAATAATTCATTCTTGTGGCCCTAAAAAGTTTGAAATTCAACTAATAGGTGGTACGACGGACGTACAAGACGCTTTTGGAAATTATTTTTTTAATCTATTGTCGATTTTATCTGATGTTAAAGCGATTAAGGGTCGGTTTTTTCAATCGCCGCCAATTAACTCTGACCATCAGTCAATTACCGTAGAAACAATTGTTTCTAATAATAATCATTTCTGTATGGTTATCGAGTGATGGTCAGAGTTAACGGTCGATTGAAAAACCGACCTTAAAACGTAATTAATCGTATCGGCTGCATTTATTTAATACTCGCAATTAATCTAAATGAAAATATGCAAGCCATAAATTATCCAGTGCGGTTTCCAACTTTTTTTTCCTAAACCGAGCAATGGCGGAATGGTTTAATTTGATTAATTGCGTAAGTGGTAGCTACTTATGATCGCAAATCATATTTGTAGAAAGTTTTTTAAAATTTAACTCCGTTTTTTTGTACGTGATCTTTTGGCTTCTGCGTGACTAAAAAGCAAGTTTCACTTATTATTTTCGAGACAGCGCAGTATTTATGTATCTACGTTTATTGTAATTATGAACTATTGTAACACATAGGCAATTAACGTGCTACGAAGAATAATAATGTTTATCGACAAATATTGTTATTATTTAAAATGGAATGTAAATGTTTGTCTTTAAATAAGCAAATAACTATAATAGCACAATCGTTATTATTGCCGATCAAGGTAAATCGCTACACTTATATATAATTAAAATGTAAATTAAACTTATTTAAATTCCTAGGAAATTGAATATGTATTTATTTAGCGACGCTAATGACATACAGAAATATGCAGATTTCGGAGAGTCTCCGAAAATGCCGCGTTTGCATCGTTTCCAACCCTGACCTCTTAAAAACGATGACTTTCGATTAGAGTGCAATCGATCAATTAACGATAAAAAAAAATCTGCGCCAGACTTGTCGTGCACGTGCCGCTAAAATTAAAACGCGCCCACATAATATATCGATGCACCGGCGGCCAAATATTTACGTTAACTTTACGACCTAAACCTCAAAGCTGGTTCCGCCTGTTCGGCACAAAATGCCAAATTTACAAGTGCACCATACTAACACACTTAAAAACACGACGAAGCGTTTTTGTTATACACGCACGAAACAACGGTTTTCGGATGGCCCGGAATGTTTTTTTCTTATAATGTTTCGGCCTTCCTTCTTTCGATAATTAATATTTATTAAATTTGGTTGCGAATTCGTTTCGTTAATCGAACGGAAATTGCCTCGTTCCACTTCGTATCCGAAAAGTGTACCGAAATGGTCGTTTAAAAGCGGTTTGCTCTCTTTAGGCCGTTGTAAATTACTGTATTTGTGGATTTGTTGGATATCGTTCTTGCGAAATCGTTGTAATTTCATTTTGCTTCCTCTTCGGTATGCGCTAAATGTGTCTTTTTTTCAAAATGGAAAAGGAAACGTCGAAAAAATTTTTAGCCATGGAACCAGTAATTATACTGCAAATTTAGACGAACATTGCCATTTTCAACTTGTTAGTGTTCTTCGAAAATTTTCATCTTGTTGGATATCGTTATGAATATGTATACGTTGAATTTTTACGTTCGTACAATACTAGTTCTGATAAAATAACCGTGGGATTACTTTGTATAGGTACAGTTTTTAAGATTTTTTTTTCTGTTACTTCGGTCGCTTTATTTATTTATTTTTTTATATACGAGATTTCCACATTTTTTTATATAATGCACTAACGAAGAAATTGAAATTTTGACGAAAAATCTGTATTTTTAATTTTTGAATTTTCTTCTATTTTCGCTATTGATATTACTTTGTCACCATATCAAAATTATGTGGTTTTAAAGTTTTACAGTACCTACTAATAAATTGTAGTGTTTCTTTGCCACGTCATAATATGTTTGCAAGTAAATCATTGGTAGAATATGCCACGTTCAAAACTTTAAACTGAATATTACGAATACAGGAAGTCGTCGATTTATGACTGCGAATAATTGTTTAGGTTTTATACACTATTTGATATCTTTTAATAATATATTTCATTTTTGTAAATAGGTAGTAAACAAATTGTCTGATACACGGTGTCTGATTTACCTAAACTGGTTCGACTTACGTTCAGATCGCTTTACGACCGGTCGGTCGGAACTTATCTCGAATAACGTATAGGTTACTTGCTCGATGATCACGAAATTTTTTTTTTTTTATAATTGCGAATTTACAATCTACTTCAAACATTACAAAGTAATAAGTAAATGGGATAAAAGAATTTGATTTGAGTCAGGTACCATCCACTAATGGTTCTCTGGAATTCATTCAGGAAGATCCTCTGGCCACAGTTTCTTCAATCTTCTCTCTGCTGGTTGGTGTGTGAATAGTTCGCCTACGAGCGGATTACTATGTCCTACGCATCTATTTTTATATTTGGTAGCAATGGGTTTGATAATGTCGTTGGTGAATGGTATTCTTAGGTCAGTATGTAGAGTTTGGTTAGATATGTACCAAGGCGCGTTAGCTAACATGCGAAGAGTTTTTAATTGAAATGTTTGAAGGATCTTAGTGTTCGATGGCTTACTCATCCCCACAGTTCAATTCCGTATGTCCATATCGGTTTTATTATGGTTTTGTAGATAAGTAGCTTGTTTTCAATTGATAGGTGGGATTTTCTATTAATTAACCAATACATATTTTTAATCTTTAAATCTAATTGTTTTCTTTTGGCTTTTATGTGTGCTCGCCAGCTTAGTTTTTGATCTAGATGCATTCCTAGGTATTTAACTTCTGTTTTGATTGGGATAGGCACGTTGCTTAAATGAAGTTGTGGACAGTTGATTCTTCGATTAGTAAAATTTACTTGTGTAGATTTAGTTGGATTAACTGCAATTTTCCATTTCTTCAGCCAATTTTGCAATGTGGTTAGGTGATTCGTACCTTTTCTGAAGCTCGTAGAGGATCTGAGTCCATAGACATGATGGCTGTGTCATCCGCAAATGTGGCTGTGGTTGTGTCGTTCGTTAGTGGGACATCGTTGGTGAACATTAGATAGAGAAATGGACCGAGCACACTACCCTGCGGCACTCCCGATTTAACACAGTGATAGTTAGATAGTTCGTCATCAATTTTCACTTGGAAATAACGCTCACTCAGATAGGATTTCAGGATAAGGTATATTCGGTCAGGGAAGTAATTTTTTAGCTTGTATAATAGTCCCATATGCCAAACCTTATCAAAGGCTTGCTGGCTGTCTAGAAATACTGAAACACATACCTTCTTACTCTCCAGGCTATCTTTAATTTTATTGACTATCCTGTGGCACTGTTGAATGGTTGCATGGTTATGGCGGAAACCAAATTGATGATTAGGGAGGAGTTCACTTAAGGAATTGTGTTCTAGGATTTTGTTGAGAAATAGCCTTTTAAAAAGTTTAGCCAATATAGGTAGCAGACTTATAGGTCTGTATGAGTTTGCCTCCGTTGGGTTTTTACCAGGTTTCGGAACCATTAGAATCTGAACATATTTCCATTGTATTGGAAAGTAGCATAGGCGCAGTACACTGTTATAGATGTTCCTTATTAGGATAACTGCTTTTCTTGGGAGTTTCTTTAATATATCTGCCACTATTAAGTCGTGCCCAGGGGCTTTGCGTGGATTTACTAGGTGGGGTGAAAAGTAACCTCCTTGGGAATGATTTTTTTTTTTAATGTTTTTTTATTTTATTCAATATAGTCCCCTTTTAGCTCGATACACTTATTCCAGCGATTTTCCAACTTCTTGATCCCGTCCGAAAAGTAATTTTCCGGAAGGTCTGCAAAATACTCCTCCGTGGCGTCGATGATTTCCTCGCGTGAACTGAATTTTTTATTGATGAGCCATCTTTTGAGGTTTGGGAAGAGATAATAGTCCGAGGGAGCCAAATCGGGCGAATACGGTGGATGCGACAGCAATTGGAGCCGTAAGTCATTGATTTTAGCCGTGGTTGCGATGCTCTTGTGTGTCGGCGCATTGTCTTGCAAAAACAAAATTTTTTTTCGCTTCATGTGAGGCCGTTTTGCAGCGATTTCGGCCTTCAATCGCTCCAATAATGCACAGTAATACTCGCTGTTGATGGTTTTTCCTTTTTCGAGGTAGTCCACGAAGAGTATGCCATGACAATCCCAGAAAACCGCCGCCATAACCTTTCCGACCCATTGAGCCTCCCTCGGCCGCTTCGGAGCACTCGTGCCGGCTTCAGTCCATTGCCGGGCACTCATTCTGTTCTCTGGTGTGTAATAGTGGATCCAGGTTTCATCAACAGTTACCAATCGACGCCAAAAGTCCGCCCGATTCCGCATCAGCAAGTCCAAACACTCTTTCGAAGTGCTCTCGCGTTCGTGTTTTTGGTCAGGAGTGAGCATACGCGGCACCCAACGGCAAGATAACTTTTTCATATGCAGAATATTGCTCAAAATATGGCGTGTGCGCTCAGTACTAATCTTTGTGGTATCTGCTAGCTCGCGCACCTTCACTTTTTGGTCAGCCAACACCATTTCATGTATTTTTTTGACATTGTCCTCTGTAACCGCATCGGAGGGCCTGCCGCTGCGGACTTGATCGGTAGTGGAGTTGCGGCCACCACGAAGCTCTTGAAACCAATATTTGACGGTGTAATCTGACGGAGCATTAGCCCCATAATATTTATCCAACTTTTCTTTTGTTTCCTTCGCCATTTTGCCTCTCAAAAAATAATGTTTTACGAGAGAACGAAACTCGTTTTTGTCCATACTCAACATGATGCCAAACACGTCAACAACAATCAGCTGTCAAAACAAAACTAAATACAGTATCGCACTGAAATTTCGCATGTCTGCCTAAATATGAACGGACTTCAAGGCACCATAACCTTTTTTGCAGTAGCAGCGCATTCTGGCGGTCAAGGAGGTTACTTTTCACTCCACCTAGTAGAAGTTTTATTTCTCTAAGAATTTCCTTTATAGTAAGTGCTTGCATCGGTGGTGATAGTTGGCATGGAGAATTTAGGAATGTTTCTATCTCTAAGTCATCGTTAGTTATTGCAGGCAAGGAGAAAACACTTGACAAATATTCCGCAAATGTATTGGCTTTATCAATATTTGATCGTGCCCAGGTTCTATTAGGTTTTCTAATTGGCGGTATAGTTACAGTAAGTCTTTTTGATCACGAAAAATGGGCACATCCACTAATTTATTATATACAGTATGGTTTTGAAATCGTTGGTCAAAATCAAGGCTTCGATTAAGCTCATCATATAAGGACGGAAACGAATATAAGTAAATCAAATTGAATATCGAAATTCGATTGAAGAGAAAAAAACTCGGATTTCGTGCCAAGGCAAGTCGATCTTTAAAAACTGTCAATAATAAACAATAATAATTTATTACAAGAGAATGGCAATCCGTTCCTCCAATTTTTGCTTTTCAACAAAACCATGCCGTCAGGTTAAATTTCGCATACAAAATTCCTAAAAAATGTTGTTGATAAATGTGTGCAATTTGTCAAAGTAAATTAACGTGCGTCCAAGGTTAACCGGTCATTCGGACATTCCTCGAACGTTTTTACGAATTATTCCGCAATAGCGATGATGTTTTGTCGAGTACACGTGAGAAAGCCAAAAAAACCTCAAAAGGTCACTCCGCCGCTTGTCTATGGCTCGTTTTTCTTTTTGATACAACTTTCTTGCACGACATTGACATTCTGTTTTTTAACCACGTATCACGAATTACTTAAAGTGCACGCTTCTAAAAACATTTGTTAGGTAAATATCGTCGTATTAAATGAAATGCCCTTGAACCGTTCACTCTTGCTCAATTTTAAAAATCCAATAAGTAAAAATTGTTCGAAATACGGGTTTTTTGCCGATAACTGGGTCGATGTTTTTTTTCTTCTTCTCTGCCCATTAGCCACTTATATAATGTTCGAATCGTGCTTATCCAACTTCTTCATTGGGTGTCCAATTTGAGGAAATCGTTGCTCGACAAAAGAAAAGGTGTGTCGATTACATTTTTAAACCGTTAAGAAACGTGCTACATTTACTAAACTCATGTTTAATTCAATTCGGACATTTAGAATGCCGCTTGTCGTAAATGTCATAATTGTTTTTATGCAAGTGCGTGAACGGCTTCGTTCGCAGAGCCCGCGTTCTCGATATGGAATGTTGTTTCAACGCACGAAAAAGTGTTCGTTCGTTTTGCGTTTTAACTGTTAATACTCGTGCGCGCGTATTAATCCGAAAAGTTCTCGGTTCTCGAAACGAAGGCCCTTTTTATTTCCCATCTCGTTATCTGCCGTTCAATAGGTTAGTCGTAATCGTAGCCGTAATTTTTATGATGAACCGGTTATTGAACTTGTGCAATCGTTTTTAAATAAAGGCTAAAAACGTGCAGATGTGATCTGAGGTTATAGTCTTTCGGTCTATCCATTCTCTTTTCTTTCTATCAAAATAAACACGAATGTCGAACGTATATACGTAGGTAAGGTACATTATTTTAAGCGGCACACGTGCCGTTCGTTGCATGCCCATGTATTATACTAACGTGTGTTTGTGACTAAACGGTCGTGATATGACAATTTCACTTTCAAATTGCCGTGGTTGTTTTCGGTCTTTGATCTTTCCTAACGTTTAATTGACCGAATCTAGAAGATAACACGTTTTGCACACAAAGGAATCTAATGACGATCGTTTTCCAAGTTTTTACATGCTCGTTACTATGTATGTTTCGTAAACTTGTATGTCAGTTTTTGATACGATAAACGAGTCGTGGCTTAACTAACCGCGAATTAAAGTAACAATTTTTATTAAAAAAAAAAAATATATGTCTCGGAGAATGCGTAAGGTTTCACCATTCGATCGGCGGCCAGTTCACCTTGCGTACAGTTTCTAGCGGTCAATTATCGCAGTGGACAGTTAAACGCTTTAAAAATGAGCTAATCTCCCGTCAAAGATCGACAACTACGCGTAAACGTTCTTTGCCTCGTTGTAATGGGTATCGGTGGAACAAAGACCTCGAAAAACTAAGGTAAACGCACCCGGTTAAAATTAAGTTCTTTGTGCTTAAGATGAATCATTGCACGTTTATGTACATATTCAATATAATTCAATAGTGGTTTATCGCGGACTATCGCGATGCCTGTAAGCAATACGTCTGGGAAGTAATTAATATAGCGGCGGGGTGTGCGCGTCTCTGCAAATTATTATCAGCTCGAGCAGACGAGTCGACGGCCATCAATCACGTTAGTTTACGTAATAACGTTGATTTAAATGCGAGGTTAACGACTTCTATTACCTGATAATGAGCGATCCTTCTGATTTTATTAAGTCGGCACTAGATCACATGATAAACAAAGAACAGAGCGTTTCGTAATAAAGGCGGTATTCGTGGTTTTCTCGTGTTTTGCAACGCGTTCGTCTGTAATTGGAACTCGTAAGATACCTTTATATTTTACCACACCTGACTCACCTTGCCGTTTACCGCACTTCACCTTGCTCAGGGTGTATTATTATCTAAATTACAGTTGTTGCATTTTCGTCGGCAATGCAAAACTCTCCCTCCACCGTTTTCCTCGTCCGTCCAATCCATTGATTTATCGAACAGTTTCACACCATGAAACGTACCTACGTGGTATTGACGCTTTACAAATTTGTTTTCGTATCTACTTCGCTTATGGTACGATGTTTTTAGGTGCAACGTGTGCAGTTGTTTATGTTTTCGAATACCCGTTTAGCCGAAATCGGGTGCCTCTAGATGGGAAACGCCGACCGATTGATTCATTGAAATTTGGTCCTACAAATCGGTTTCGTATCGTCATATTTTCAGTTTAGGACTCGAGTCTCGTTCGAACAATAATTCTTCACAAACTGGTTTTACTGACCTGTTTGCTATCAGCTCATTGCGATTATCATTGCGACACTCGCGAATTGCAGTTTGTTTAGTTTGCACTTTCAGCTCGACGAATCGAGGTTGATTTTAGGGGCTAGATTGTGGTTTACAGTTGGATTAAATTGAAAATCGTACAATTTTTTAGATGTTTTTCGATTTGCACTCAAAAATGTTGCATTTATTTAATTTGAAATAATTTGAATTGAATTATTATATATGATACGCTGGTAGAGTGGCGACACTTTCGACGCCATCTTGGATTTTATTCGCGCCTTAATTGGGTCGAATAATTTAATCCGCGACTTGGAGGATTTGATCCGCGATTCGCGGCTCGATAATTTTCCAAGATCAGATTCTCGACGGTTTTGGGTGCACGTAATGGGCGCCCCGTTTGTATCTACAAATAAAAAAAGCGTTAAGTCGACCACACACGGCCAAACCAACAAATCGGGTCGTGTGCGAGATCCTTAACGAATACTATTCGGTTCGCGTTTAGATTTTCGTCCAGAACGATCAATTCTTCGTTAGATAATAATTGCTATCATCAAAATAATTGTTTCCACTTTCCACGTTTCGTGCGTCTTTTTATATTTACAAAGACGTATCCAGTAATTACTGTGCGCGGTAGATTTTAGTGAAAGTCGACAATGGTAAAAACTAAAATGATACAAGAGTGGTTTACGAAAAAATATCGTGTAGCTAGCTAGCTGTACGAATTTAGTCTCGTTATTCAAGTAAAATAACCGAATCACGGACGTCCATGGACCTTTCACATTCGATGGCGTCCGTTCGCCTCGACTTCTGATAGCGTTTATCTCGGATAATAAGACGTCTTTGTTTTATCGAGAAGATTCTCTTGTCATTATTCTTGGTTACATAATTTCTGGGTTAATTATTTGACGTTATGGGTTGGTCTTATTGTTTCGAAACAATCGCGGTACTCACTCCTAAGTTCGTGTTACCCAAGTTGTAAAAATCGTGCGGTTACGTTATTGGTTCGTTGTTTACAAAGAAGTTGTTATTGTTGATAATAACACGTAGGTGGTATACGTTTAACTATAATGAAGTGTTGTATTTTTAATTTTAAAGGAAGACGCCGAGTTTTACTCACGTTTGTTTTCAAACGAAATTACGTGAATATGTAAAATACACGTAAAAGTATGCGTTAAAGAAAATGTATCGCTTTCGTTTGTTTTTTAAATGAATAAAATGTATGCTTGAAAATTTCACGGACGATAAGTTTTATCGATTGTTTATGCAATTAAAAAACTGTCTGGAATTAATTATTTATTGATGTGGATAATAAGTACAATTAATTTTTATTATCAGTTGTTTTGAATAACATTTGTTAGTGTTATGGAAAGTGAAGATGAACTCTAATTCATTTGGAAATAACGGAAAAATGATCGATTTCTGTACCGAAACCGGCAATATACGAATGCTCGCGTTTCTATTTTTCTTTCATATTCACACATACACATGTGCATCTATCTTTGTGAACCTTTAATGGAAATCTTAAAAGACGTTCTAGCGATTATTCAATATAGAAGACGATTTCGTGCCATATATCTCTCGCGCTGCTCTTCTTATCGGTTTCGGTTCTGTAGCAGTTTATGACCATATAAGGCAATCGAGGAATCGGTCGGTTAACTTCTCGCACCTGTTGGTTACTGGATCGTGAAGGTACATTGTTGAGAAATTACAGCATGCAACGCGCATCGACGAGACTAAATTAACGAAAACAAATTTGTCGTTTTGTCGCACGCATACTAATCGAAGTATAGACGCGTATTCTAAAATAGGCACTTGTAGGTTTCCAAGTTAACAAACTTCGCCTTATAAAAGAATGACAATTTATTTATAAATATTAATCGACATTTGTCGAGAAAGTAGTAAATTTTCTTTAATTTCTTTACAGGCGAGGCTTTTTTTTTAAGTAGCAGGGCTTAACTGGAATCTTGTTAATCGTAGTTTTTTTCTTACGCACCACAATCGAGAAAAGCCTGTTCTATGACCACTTTACGATAATTTTTTTATCGTCAACTTGTTTCCGATTAGAAATTCGTTGACTTGTTTTCAGATGTTTTGTAACATTACGAACGACAAATTCGTTTTTTTTTGCCATATGTATAATTAAGTAACGATGATTATAATTGGCTGTCACTTGTACTCGCGCGTTTTCCGTACGTTAGCTTCGATTACAACCAGGTTAAAATCTTCCGTCGTTATTAAAGTTTTTGTCATCGATTTTAGTCAAAATCGTAATATCTTTGGAAAAAATGTACATTACACTTCCTCCAAACCTCCTATATGTAATCCCACGTCATCAATAAAAGGTTACTAGATGATGACGTCGCAGTGCTGTCGCCTCGCACCTCGTATTTTTACAATTCTAATAAATTATAGTTTTTCTTTATACCATCTAATATGTGCGCAGATAAATCATCAATAGAATATGTCATTTTCCAATCTTTAAACCTAGTTACAAATAAACAATCTAGTAACATTTTTTTGATGACGTAAATTACATATAGGTTTGGATAGGCTATACACCTACATATTTGCCTGTTTGGGTCGGGAAAAGAACGGTTCAAGTTGAGTTGTTTAATCAACCAACCAAGTTGTGTGCAATTGAGAACACGGTTTTGAAATGGCTTTAAATACGAGCGGCTGCTGGAAAACTTGGAAAAGTTAGGAAATTTTAAGAAGAGTCGGGGAATAATTTTTATTTCTTTAAGTATTTTACATGGCCCAATGAAGAAAAACTGAGGGCTAACATTTGATATTTGTTTGTGCTCATCTTACGATTTGCAGCACTTACATATAAATATCAATATAGATAAAACATATCTATCGACTTTAATATTAATAATAATTTATTTTTCCGGTGCAAGGAAATTCCAGCGTAACGACAATTACATCGGATAATTATGATTTGTTGTGTAGATTCAGGAAAATGAAACTGATAAATATCGTACGTTTTGTAAAACTTGTAAAAAGAAAATCGATCTCAGCAACATGGGAATAACAGCTATTAAAAGTCACGGAAAAAGGGCAAAAGCACTATAGGAACATGCGCTTGAGTTCGCAACACCGCCCCCGTTACAATTTTTTTTAAACAATTGCCCAATTCTGGGACCTGTCGGGACAAATCAGCAAATGAGAGAAATCCACAACTTTGTACTAAAAGTACGCATTAAAAGTGGAAAAATAAAATAATAAATCCCGTATTCGTGTACTATGGTATACTCAGGTACTGTAAAGTCGTTTCCTTTCATAGTCCGGGAAAAAGATCCTCTTATTTTCGATTTTTTCTCCCATCTTCATTTATTAGGTTGTTCGGAAAGTAATTTCGTTTTTTTTCCAACAGAGGACTTAATTGTATTTTTTCACAGCCAATTTCACACTTAAGCCGCATAATCATTACATATTTTGACAGCTGATATAGCAACGCTTGCTTGTGAAAAAGTTAGATTGATTCTACGCGGTAGTTTTTGGTTGGTGCCCTTTCAAATATGGAAAGTGAAAAGCAGAATTTTCGGCATATATTACTTTTTTACTATCGAAAAGGTAAAAATGCTGTTCAAGCAAGAAAAAAATTATCCGATGTGTATGGAGAAGATGTATTGACAGAACGCCAGTGCCAAAACTGGTTTGCAAAATTTCGATCCGGCAATTTTTACGTTGAAGATGCACCACGTTCTGGAAGGTCAGTTGAAGCCGATGAAGACGCAATAAAGGCATTAATTGATGCAAACCAGCGAATAACAACTCGTGAGATTAAATTGATCGAATTCGACCGTTCGTGACCATTTGAATCGCCCAGGTTTAATCTCAAAACTCGACATATGGGTCCCTCATGTTCTTACGGGAAGAAATTTGTGCCGTCGCGTTGACGTTTGTGATTTGCTTCTCAAACGTCAAGAAAACTATCCATTTTTGAAGCGCATCACATCATTGGGTTGTCTACGACAATGTTAAACGCAAGAGATCATGGAGTAAAAAAGATTAACCGGCTCAAAGCACTTCGGAAGCCGATATTCATCAAAAAAAGGTGATGCTATCTGTTTGGTGGGATTTCAAAAGAATCGTTTTTTTTTTGAGCTTCTACCAGACAACACAACGATTAATTCTGAAGTGTACCGTCATCAAGTGGACAAATGGACAAATTGAATGATTCACTTAAACAGAAAAGGTCAGAATTGATCAATAGAAAAGGTGTAGTGTTCCACCAAGATAATGCGAGACTTCATGCAAGTTTGGTATCTCGCCAAAAGCTTTTACAGCTTGGATGGGATATACTGCCACACCAGATCCGTCCAGATCTGGCACCTTCTGATTATTATTTGTTCCGGTCTTTACGACATTTTTTAGACGGTAAAACCTTTTCTTCAAATGAGGAGGTCAAAAATCATCTGGAACAGTTTTTTGCACGTCTATTAAGCTGACACAGCCACTACGGCACAATCGAATGAAACCTATTTAGAAATTTAGTGCTAATTTGTTGCTCTATTCCCAATTTTGTTGCTCCAGCCGTTTCGCCAAAAACCATGGCTGTGCTAACTTAACACTTAAGCTAGTACAACCACTCGCAGAAAATTAAAAAAAAGTAAAAACGAGGAGGTATTTCTAAACTACTATTGTGTTGCTAATTTGTTGCTCTATTGCCGATATTATTGTTACACCCTTAACACGAAAAAACCACTATTATATAAAAAAACAACTTTAAAATTTTCGATTTTCTTGATAAATTTACTGTAATGAATTAGTTGCTTTACATTATATTATATCCCAATTTTGTTGCTCCACCCTTAATACGAAAATAACTACCCCTAGTACTTAAAAGCCAGCACAACACTTTAAAACTTAAAAACTATCGATTTTGTCGATAGTTTAGGCCTTTATGATTTAGTTGCTCCACGTTATGCTATATCCTGATTTTGTTATCTCCACCTCTAATACGAAAACAATTTCTGGTAATAGGGATCCACGTTAGGTAGATGTTTGCAAAAATATGTATTACTTAAGGTATTTTATGAACAATGTATTTTATTTAGTGGAGCACAAAAATTGGGATATGCTATAACGTGGAGCAATAAAATCATAAAGGCCTAAACTATCGAAAAAATTGATATTTTAAAAGTTTTAAGGTGTTGTGCTGGCTTTTAAGTACTAGGGGTGGCTGTTTTCGTACTAGGGGTGGAGCACAAAAATCGGGATATACTAGAACGTGGAGCAACTAAATCATAAAGGCCTAAACTATCGAAAAAATCGATAGTTTTTAAGCTTTAAGGTGTTGTGTTGACTTTTAAGTACTAGGGGTAGTTATTTTCGTATTAGGGGTGGAGCAACAAAATTGGGATGTAATATAATGTAAAGCAACTAATTCATTACAGTAAATTTATCAAGAAAATCGAAAATTTTAAATAGTGGTTTTATTGCAATTGGTGTGGGGATAGTTTTTTCGTGTTAAGGGTGTAGCAATAATATCGGCAATAGAGCAACAAATTAGCAACAAAATAGTAGTTTAGAAATACCTCCTCGTTTTTACTTTTTTTTTATTTTCTGCGAGTGGCTGTGCTAGCTTAAGTGTTAAGTTAGCACAGCCATGGTTTTTGACGAAACGGCTGGAGCAACAAAATCGGGAATAGAGCAACAAATTAGCACTAAATTTCTAAATAGGTTTCATTCGATTGTGTCGTAGTGGCTGTGTCAGCTTAATAGACGTGTTTTTTGCCAACAAAGAACAAAAATTTTATGAGCATGGAATCATGCTACTGTCAGAAAGATGGCGAAAAGTGTTGGACCAGAATGGACAATATATACTATATTCACTATAAGAAAATCGTCTTTCATTTTCATAAAAAAAAACGAAATTACTTTCCGAACAACCTAATAGTATCTTACATTTTGAATCTATTGTCCTAGCGAAAAATTGCAATTTCGCTTGATTGTTACAAAACGACTCCCGTGCGATTTTGATGAAGTGATTTTGAAATAAAAAATCGTTGCATTGCAAAACATTCATTTTCTTCAAATTAACTTGATGCGAAGGAACGCATCCGGAAAAAAGTAAAAACTGAAACAGTATTACAAACGAGCTTTCAGCAACAGACACTAACTACTAGATACACCTGTTTGCAAGTACGCATTAAAATAACGAGAGTACGATGACATTAGCCTCATCGGGGCAGGTGCACGTTTTGCTTTTTGCCTCTATTTTCCGTTTGGGCATGAAACGTTCGCTTTGTTAGGTTTGCGATGGAAAAAGCAATAGCTCACGAAATACGAAAGACAAATTCAATCGACCGATGGCCAAAGAAAGGAAGGAAGGCTACCCGCCGAGAAGGCTTCCGCATAGTTATACAACTTGCTCCAATTTAATACGAAAAAAAAAGAGAAAGAAAACCATTAAGTTAATTTTAAACACGATGCAGACTTTTTAATGCTCCCCCTCCCCCCTCGCGCCGATTTAATCGCTAAAGGGTTATTTAGGAGATAGAACCGTTCGTTCGATTATTATCTGTGTATTAAAATTGCTAGCCCGTGCAATCGGCGTATAATTTCTTTAAAGTCCTCCTAATCTCCATTGCGCTATTAAGACGTATCTTAATTACCGACACACTATAACGACCTTCTTTTTCTAGGACGGAAGTTCTGGGGTCAATGGAGATGAGGTCGATACCGCAAGAAACTCGAAAAGGTGAGTGTTTTTATGAATTTCGCGTATTTTCCACAGATCATTATCAAATTAACAATTTAACTGTAGATGATTACAAAATTATTTAAAAAAAAAGTAAACCGTTCGGAATTAATTAAATTTTGAGTCCGTTTCTCGAATTATTTTAATTTTCGTTTCGTAAACGTCGATCGTCTAATGGTGTTAGGTCGTAAAGTCGAGATGATCAAAAAATACAATTGCGCGAGTGGGGGTTTTTTTAATTTCTAAATAATTTTTAATAATTTAAATCTTATTTTAGAATGCAAAATTCGCCCTAAATGGACGCCCGAGCGTCTTTGAAAACTTAATAAATTTCCGCAGTGGGCGCGTTTTTAAAATTTCAACTCGAATTATTACGTACCTAAATCGAGCTTGAAAACGGATGTTAAATTCCCATGGAACGATTATCTAATCAAGTTTACTCTATGGTTTTCCGTTGGTGCGGAAATTCCATTACCTCTGAGATTGTTTGTATACATACAGTCGTCTGCTCGCGTCGATTCCATACGTATCGAATTTAAGGGACTGCGCGCTTTGCTCAATTCAAAAGGAGAATTTATTCTTTACATTTTGTCACAAACTCCGTTAGCAGACGCGGAAGTTTTATTCGCCTTTCATTTGCACAACTTACAGTAATTAATCGGCTTCCTAATAATCGGTTGCGGCGCTACATGCTGGGGGTCCCCTATGCGGAACTCATCATACGTGTTGTACCCGTTCGATTCAAAACAGAGGACCAAATAAACGAAATTCAATTTCGTAGCCGGAAAAACGCAATCAAATCTACGTAAGTCTGTCTGACAAAAAAACAATGTAATTAAAAAGCGTTCGAGGAAGTGCCCGATGATGACGTTTCGAGAGTCGCCTTTTTCAAATGCACGCGGGGAAATCATTTTAAATTATCAATTGCAATCTACGTAATAAAGGCAACGCACTCGAACGGGCCTGCGAATGAACGTTATTATAGAAGTTTATTTTGAGTGGCCATTAAAATCTTTTGTAAGTCGCGGTCTTTTGTGAATTAAGTTCGATACGTCCAAACCGTTAATGATCGTAATCACGTCTCTTATTATTTAACAATAAAAAGAAGTTGCGTTGATTAATTGGTTTCACGCGATTAGAAATAATTTGAACGAAATTGTCTTTGAATAGTTTTTGGCGTTCGCAAAATTTGACGAGTATACGTTGTAAAGGTTTTTCCTCTTAATAATTAGCAACTAGCGAACTAATGTACTGCTCGGGACATTCTAAAATATTTTACTGCTTCGAAAAATCATTTAAAATACGTAGACCATAAAAACGTGTACCTAACAGAACTTTTTTATCTGCCAGCTCTTTCCAAATGTCTAAATAAAAAGAAATCGAACGGTTATTCGATAATTTTGATATATAAGTAATCCAAAAACGTCGAATCAAGTAAGTATTTGATAAACATTTTTGGAGGTTTTTTTATATAAATATATATAAATAACATGTTTGACAGCTATGCGAATTGCCCAATGTGGTGCTCGTGTTTCTTTCAAAGCATCAACATGGGTACAGCGAGGGACTTATTTTATGTCGCGGGCAACGTGAGCGCGTATGCAACCAATAATGCAACGACACGCGTTCTCTGCTAGTTATATCTAGTCTGTCCGTTTATGAAACCTGATTTATTACCGTTAGGTCGGTCAAATGCGATGTCAAATAAAAAACATTTCTGATCTGGATTCGAATCTGGGCACGTTGTCGCCTTTACGAATGGTTTCGGAGCGGTATTTCCAGTAATAAAATAATCCGTCGCGCTATCTAAACAATAGCGCTGACCTACCTAACGGTAGTAAGTCGAGATTTAGAAACGAAAATACGCTCTCACGTCGCCCGCGACATAAAATAAGTCCCTCGCTGTACCCGGAACGGCTCGGACGCCGGTCCCGCCTTTTGTGGCTCTCATTGCGGAATATTCGACACGCTATAAGGGACGTGTCGTGAAAATAAGCGACCGATTGCTTTGCACGTATCGCGACCAAACGAAACAGTGCGGCGAAATAACAATTTAATTAAACGAATTAAATTTATCTTAATTAATTTCGGTTACGTCGGCAATTTAATTAATTTTTTTTCTAAGTTTATGAATAATTCATTGGACCGTGTTAAATTTTCCCCATCACTTCCAAGGCAACGTCGGCACGCGTCTATTTTCGCTCGACGTTCGACTGAAGAAATATTTATCAGTTGAAGGACTGCCACAGATGTTCCGTTTTATCTTACGGCTAATCCGATAACATTAACAAACTGAACGACATTAATTTTCGATTCTTCGATCAAATCAGGTTATTATTTTACAGTCATTCGTTTTAATTAGATATAACGAAAACAATCTCGAAATTGGTTCGCTTTTTAATTTGATGCATTTGAAATTGAAATATTTCAACTAGTTTACAACCTTCGCTTCGATCCGATTTGTTGTTTTTTTTTTTTATTTATTTGAGGAGAAAGGACGGCGAAAACTTGGAATCCTCCAAAAAAACCGCTTACCCGTAGCAATTCGATAATGGACAATTATTGCCCGTTCGCTAAATGATAAGTAAAACGTTTTGTGCGACCAATAAATCACGCCCAGCACGATCTGCGAAATCTGCAGAACGACACAAATTACATATTCATGTTGTGTGGAGAATTTACAAAGCCCACCCCCGAATTGCCTCTCTTATGAAATATTCAAAGATTCGCCTATATAAATATATATATATTTTTTTTAGTAAGGCCAGTACGCATATATTAATTATTTGTAGGATTTGGTTTTTATTATTATTTTTTTGCAAACGTGACCGTTAAATTAAATTTATAAATTAAAGTCTATATAAGATGTAGCCCAAGTACGGATTGCAGTGGTAAAATATTCAGATTAAAGTCTAGTCACGATTAAAGTAAAACTCTATGTGAACACGAATTGGAAATCGATTGGAAAACACTAGCAAACATATTTGTATTCCAGGAGATAAACCTATTCATTATTTGATTTTGGAAGCTGTATTGACTACTTTGAAAAACGTTATAGCCATAAAAGATGACATTCAAATGAATGGAATAAAAAGTCCTTTACCCAAAGATAAACTTGTAACAGATAGGTAGACGAATAAAACGGCACATTCATCGATGAAATTAGGAATTTCCAACAATTTCAACAATCATAACAATTGTTTAATTTAACGAAAAGGGTGAAGGTCTTCTTTCGCAGAACTAATCTCCATATAGATCAAGGATAATCCAACGTTTTATTAAAATATATAAACCCGTTTTGAAAATACAATTTATATGTAAAATTTCTAAAAAAAATCGTAAAAATCGCATCGCCGACATATTATTAAATTACCGTAGCAGCTCTCGTAATTAAGCTGGAGAGGTGGAACAAGAGCCATTCTGTAGCAGTTTTTCCGACATGCAACACAACGGGGGGGGGGGAGTTTTCTTGTTAATTTGAAAGCTTGATTGTGTGATGATAATGGGTTCATCGTTAAAATAATGTAAAACAAAATTCGGGGCTTATGAGGGTCTCCTGGAAACAATGGAAAGTCTCTTGAGAGATGAATACAAAACAATTTCACAAGTTCAATATAATTTTTTTTCCTACGAGCGCTCCCCTGTTGCAATATTTATCCCCAAAAGTCGAAGAATAAAAATCAATTTTTTTAAATAATGTTTTTATTTTTCATTGGATTTTAATAATTTTTGATATAAGTACGTGTGTCGTCTGATATCACATTAGGGTATGCTACCTCTAATTTTTATAACCGCAACAGTTCTCAGAGGTGTAAGTTTTTCAATTAAGGCGATTTTCGGTTTTCCCAGACATTTTACAATAAAAAAAGGTACCGTTTAATTTCGATAAAATAAACCATATTCGAGAAAATAATATTAGGGGGACCGGAAAGTAATGTCGTTTCTGCGCACATCAATATTTGTTTACCGTTTATCAGCTCGTTGTGTACTTCAAAGTCGCACCAAAGATATTTTAAGGTTAATGTGACTTGTTTACTTACAAATAATTAAATCTTCAATTTTTTTTACAATTTTGGGTGAAATGGCCAGCCAAATACTATAAGAGGAACATATCTGGAATTGTTTTCTAAGTCCAGATCCAGTAAAAAAAATGAAAATTTGAATGATATCCAAAATGCCATCTCCAGATATTTTGCTCAAAAACGAATTGATTTTTATCGATCCGGCATTGAAAATTTGCACACTAGATGGGCAAAAGATTGTTGATAACGAGGGTGATTACGTCATCGATTAAAAATAAAAACTTGTTTGAATTTAATGTAAAAAAACGACATTATTTTCCGGTCCCCCTAACACATAGGTTGAGAATAAGAGATTGGTTTTTATTCTTCACAATTGGGGGCTGATTATCTTAACAGGGGAGCGCCGTAGGAAAAAATGTATAGGAATTTACGGCATTATTTTGACGTGGTTTATACGCTCCCGAGAGATTTTTCATCTTTTCCGCGACACCCTTATCGTAGGCCCGAATTTTGTTTTACATTATTTTAACGACGAACCCATGATCAAAATCCCACTTTTAAACTTCGCAAATCAATTAACATTGGTACTATTTGCTAGAATTTTTTGAATAGTTCTGAAGACGCACTCCTTCAAAATTCGAAATTAAAGTTTTCACTTTTAAATTGACAAAAAACCAATTTCTCCGCAACCCCTATTGTGTTGCATATCGTGAGAAAGGCCACAAAAAATGCTACAAAATGGCACCTGCCCCACATTTCTAGCTTAATTCGGCAATTTAAAAACATGTCGTAAAGCAATTTTTAGATTATTTTTTTTTTGAATTTTTACGTAGTCGTATTTTCAAAACGGGTAGATATATTTTTTTAACATTTTGTATTTTTCTTAGTCTATACGGAAGCTACCACCGTGCCAAATTTGATCAAAATCTGGATGGTGAGGTTAAATCGGCGTGTTAAACGGTAAATTATTTTTTACGTTAACAGTAAATAAAACTGTAACGAAAACCAAAAACCTAAGACCCTTTTCTTTCGTCATTATTTTGATCGAATATTGCGCTTATAAAATTTTCTTTGAAAACTCCGGTTTAATATTTTATTGAACGTATTTAACGATATAATACGTGATAAACGTATCTTTACGAAACGCGGCGTAGAAAAAAATAATCCAAAAAAAATGGACAAAGATGCCCACGAACGGTTTGTAGACGCACTTAAACATCAACAACGATATTATATTGGAAAACTAATGTGCACTTTTTATTTCGACTCCATCATCGAACACCAACAAATCGGTGGTACGAACAGTATTTTTTTCGTCGAACGCCTCTACAATTTATCGAATATTTTGAACACCACACGTCCCGCGCCCACACTTAATACGCGAAGTTTGCCCAACCTTTCACCTATGCACATCTATTGTGCACACTTCAAACTTCCATTTACAAATGTTAATTGCTCATATTTCCCGTAAATAATCGATTCCTAGATGTCCTTCTAACGTTTATTAAGTATCGTTGCATATTCTATTAATGTTAATGTCGGATGTACTTATAATTATCCTTCCGACTTACTCTTGCGTGCTGCAACATTTTCTATTTTGGGGAACGCTCAAGGTAACGATTCGGACAAAGGGATTTTGACCAAAATAATTGCGGTTAATTTATTATAATATGCGTTCGTGGAGAATAACTTATTAAGTAATTCAAATAAAATTAACAAAGGTTACGCGCTGCGATCCGTTCCAAAAGGAAACGAAACGTTTCTTCGATTTGCGCCAGTGCAGCAGAGGTTCACATGTTTTGCGTGTAACTCGTATTATTATTATGTCGACGATATTTCCGTATCATATTCGCAAAATTAAATATCGTTGTTACATCTATCTTCGGTGAAAGTTTACCATTATTTGCGGGTGATGCATTAAAAAAAAAAGAATTACCATCTGAAGCGCTTCGAATAAATTTTGTTTCGAAGCTCAATTATGTTAGCCGAATTATTTTAAAATGCTTGTACTTTTACTGAAAAAGGTTCGCTATTAAAGTAATTTTCAACGGGCCGGTCGATTTAATTTGAAAGCTAATTAACTATGCAGTTCGTTTGAGGGATTTATTATTAATTTCTCTGACGTGCGCTGTTTGCTGTATAAGTATGTGCATGTGTATTATGTGCACTTTCAATTTTTGTCCGTCGTCAAATATTTCGATAATGCGCTTAATCGCTTCGAATCGCTTTCTTTCGATTTTGAAACAAATTTTGTGTGTTAATTGGACGTTAGGACAAACGAAAGTGGTTTCTCGTGATTGTTTTTGTTTTTTAATTTGTTAGATGTTTTTGTTTAATGTAACTGTCCTTTGTTGTGTTTAGGAGCGACTTTCACGAGAGATTTGTTTCGTTTACGACAGTTTATATAATCTGGTTTAATGATTTTCACATTTCTGTTATAAGTTTTTTAAATGTCAGTTGCAATGATGAAGTGGTTAGGAAAAATTGTTGTCAAAATGTCGTTTTCTATTTAAAAAATTAGTCTGATGATAAGTGGGCGGTTAGACTTCCAACGATTCTGAGCACAAAACCGCAACTGATATGTATGGTCCTCGTTAAAAAAAAAATGATAGAAAATCGAAGACAAGTTTTACTAAAAATATGTAACATTTTGACGTCCGCGAAGAGAATAGGAAGAAGAATTGCCGGAAGAGCACAATTGTATAGGTTTTCTTATCACGTTTTGAGCGCCATTTGCCCATTGGCGGGCGGAAATTCGATTAGTGCCTTTAGTGCCACGTGTCCACCCGGTGGGCATTTTTTTAACAACAAATAAATTTGATGCTGCGACGCGCAAAAATTCGTTTTATTATGCGACGCTCGACGTGTCATAAAACACGCGTCGACTGATTGTACGTTTTGTCGCTGCAAATTCAACGTTTAAAGTTAATGGATATTGTTGGATCAAATTAACCCGGGCGGTATTTAATTAGCCCGTTTTTTCGCGATGTTGATAAGAAAAATTGTTAGATCGTCAGTGGAATAAATCAACGTCAACGAATCTATATCTACATTTTAAATTGTTTTAACGCATCTACGATCAATGACGAGAAACGTCAAATTGTTTACGACGCCGGCGTCGGGCCTAATTTGACCCACGACGGCCGTTAAGGGTTAAAGAGAATGAGCATTATATTCAGGTGTTAATTAGTGGTACCTAATGATTTTGGTGCAGACGCTCTGAAGTAACATTTTGAGATTAAGTTTGTTTGCGTTGAAATGTTTGAAAACGGTTTTTTCGAGGCCAAACGACTTTCGGCTTTTCAAAATTGAGCATTTACGTTTCGGCATCACTCTCTTCCTCGTTTTTATAGTTTTTCCGTTTACAAATCGGCCATTCGATCGAATCGGGTAATTCGTTTGTTATTAGAAAGAACATCTTTAATTACTTAGGTACTTATTTGACAACGAAAAACGAACAATTTTGCGAACGTTCGCGGTTTACGTTAAACAATTATTGCGCGTCACAGAAAGTATATTGTGTGAAAACTCGGTTGCATTATCTCTTATTTAATAAGCGGGAGCATTGTTCGACAAAATTGCATCTCACATATTATACAAAAAAATAATAATAGATTTGAGCGCTTTCACTTTGGTGTAATTTTAAATGTTAAGCCGCAAAAAAATTATAAAGATAGGTACGTAATAGAAAACATACAACGGTTTTATTAGGAGTCTTCTATTATTAATTGTTTTATATAGAAAAAGTAATTGGATTTTACATTGGCGGTGGAGTAGATACGTGATTGGGTTTTGTTTCTATTAAAACGTGTACGGTAGAACTCCAATTATCCGGACTAATGAATGCCGGACGTGATCCGGATATATAGAAATATGGATAATTGAGATAATCATAAAAACAGGCTTTGTTCTTTCTTTTTGAAGGAATTTCCTCTGCCACTTCTTCTTGTTGCTGATTGTGCTAAGGTGCCGAAGTTCTTCTATGGTTAGTTCGGTCTTGCGACCATCCACCGACTGCTTCGCATTCTCATCGCTCACTCTCTGGCCAAAATGTGTTTCAAACAGAATTCATTGTCATAAGAGAAACTTCTCATCCGATTTTTACCAGCTTCGGGAGCGAGCGCATTGCTTTCTTCGCCGCCGCACATACGCGGATTATATCACTGCGCGCGCGGTTCGAAGTCAGAAACATAGTACACTTTCCGCAGAAAAAATCGGGACAGTAGAAGGATAGAATTTTAAAAATGTTTGATTGTGAATTGGGTTTTAGGTAAAATGCTTATATTTTTAAAAGGGATTATTGTAAGCTATAAATCATCATTGTTACCTACAAAGTGGACAACTCTTTGTCAACAAAATACTTTAGAAGCAAGTGGTAGGCAGGTTTAGTTTATGCTTTCCGTAAATTTAAAAATTTATTGATCGACGTAATATATCGATCGCGTTTTGCCAAAAGGACGTAACACTTTTTGTGAAAATGAGTTATTCTGACTATCTTACGCATTTAAAGCAAAGACAACGTCTGATAAAATCTAGTAACAATATTTCGATTTTTTTCACCGGAAAAATCGATTTATATTTGCGCGAAACGTATCTTGTTATAGCTACGCGGCGACATAACATGTGCTCTACTGTAAAATTTACTTTTTGTGGGTTACGCCCTTTTAGAAAATCTGCGTCTTGTTAATAGTGCTTCCTCAATTAAACTTAATAAATCGCATTTTTGATTTTTTGCCTTGACTTCTTTAACAAGCCATAACTTTTCCAAATCGGACCTATACATTGCTACAGCTTCTTTGCTTAAAATTACTTAAGAAACGCGCCCCTAACGTTTGACAGATTCCTCCCGGGACACCCTGTATGTATCCTTAATTACTATATGTGTTATTTAACCTACGAACCTTATATCCAAGAACAAGAAACGATAAATAAAATAATTATGTAAGTAGGTATGTAATCATTCTTTGTGTGTATAGTAAAGTAATAAAGATACAATTCTTTGGCAGCATTAATATATTATATATTAATTAATTGTTTCCATCGTTTATATATTTGTAGCACTAAAGATAGCCCCAACCAGAGCCGAAATATATGGTGTTAGTTGTTCCAAGTTTTTATTTTTGCTTATTACCACAATTTTTAAAAGAAGTATAGTAAAGTAAGCATTCAGTCTCTAGTTTTAATTTTAAGGCGATCCCCCCCTACCTTTCAGTAAGTTCATAAACTTCAATGAAAATCAAGATTTCGCACTTTTTATGTTTTAGAATTTTTTTTTAAAATGGTATTTGGTATCGAAATCATCAGTACAAAAAAAGAAATTATCCCACAGCGACGAAATTATCGTAAGACGTCAAAATTATATCGAAAATATTACATTTAATAATCAAAACAGGGTTACAAACAGAACAATGGATTAAATATCTACAGGTTCTAGACGAGAGCGGTGTAACGAAGTATCGACAGATATACTGGACACATCTTTCACTGGAAACAAATATTTTCAAATGTATTTTCAGACTTCATCAATAATTATAATTGTAGAAAAGGAAATCAGTATATAATTCAATACATTGACATTATTGTAGAAAAATATTTAAAAAAGCATCAAAATATCGAAGATATGATAAATAGTAATATTATCGAAATCATAGTTGTTTTCATAACGATCACATTCTAAATTAACTTTAGAGAAATAAGTAAAGAAATGCCAAAAATCATAATTCGCAACTTTGTTGGGTGAAGTTTGCCTGTTACGTTCTCGTCTAACAATAAGTAGAACCCGTAAATTCAGTACATTGTTCTCTTTGTAATCTTTTTCTATTCTTTTACTACGGATTAGTAAATGTCATATATTTGATATAATTTTGACGTCTTACGATAATTTCGTCGATTTGGGATAATTTCTTTTTTTGTGCTGATGATTTTGGTACCAAACATAATATAAAAAAATTATTCTAAAACATAAAAAAGAGCGAAATGTGGATTTTCATTTGATTTACATTGAAGTTTGTTAGCTCACTGGAAGGTAGGGCTCGTCTTAAAATGCAAAAGGCTATTTCAACCTTTCCGATACCTAATATCTTTAGAACCTCATCTATGTAGGTAACAATAACGCTTTTATGGCTTACAGTAATCCTTATGTAACTTGCAAACAGTTTATTTAAAACCCTATTCACAACCAAAAATTTTTAAAATTCTGTCCTGCTCCGATTTTTTCTGGGGCGATCGTACGAACTTCGAATCAAATTTTTGAGTACGAGGCACCATTGTATACCTATTGTATTAGGTATTATTTCGCGGTGACGTCATACATTTTGATGACGTACAACGCTTATCATAGCGTTCAGATCGTAATACTTATTAAAATTGGTTAATTATGCAACAAGCATATGGAATGCATTGACGTTGTCGTACAAAAAAAGTCGAAAACTTAATTAACAAATTGCGAAAGCACGGCAGCCTTAATAGTAATTAATGAAAAGTGCAACTTAAATTCCAATTTACAACGCATAATCGAGGTATATACATACATAATTTCTGAACGGTAAACAACACTTAACGAACCTGAGGTATTTAAGAAATCTTTAGAACAATGAATTAGTCAGCGATTAATATAACATATGCCGTTTACGAGTTTCCTATTGTCAGATACCTTGAACTGGCGTTATTATAATAAACAAATTATGTTTATTTTGTAAAAATGCGACCGACGGTAACGTTTGGAAACAGGAAATCAATTAAGAATAACACATGTTTCACAACAATATGTGCGGCAAAGGCATTTTCGGGTCGGGGATAATATGGATCGTTCGTCGATTACCGAATTAGGAAGCATTGCGCAATTTACACATGAATATTAATCTACGGCAAAATATATGAAACTAAAAGAACGGGAAGTAAAATTATTCGAAAAAAAAAATAATTGCGACGTATACATATAACGATTATGCAATCGACGTGAAAACGGTTAACCTACATTCACAACATCTTCCTCGTTATCGATATGGATATAAAATGCCTGCAATTTCTTGCTTCGATACATCTATTATGATTATTATGAGTCAAAGGTGTTACATAAATTTAATAAATCATAAAATACATTAATTGCATAACGCTTTTCTTGATCGATAACGTAACGATCACGTCCTTCGTCTACTTTTTCGACACAACCCTTTCGTTCGGATCGATTTCGGTCCTATTCTTTTAAAAATCTAACTAAACGAACACGATCAGTTTTTTCTTCGATAGATTCGTCAAATTAAGTTTTGGACGCCTAAATTATTTGGCCGCAAGTTTATCGCGCTAGTTGCACACGTAAAGTTTTAAAAAATCGAAATCATTTTACTGAACGGTTTCTGTTTTACCTAATTATATGAAATTTATTTCTCTTCCCTTGGACGTCTTGGTCGCAAATTGGGCGGTCGAAAAAAATCGATTGCGATCCATTAGTGCAATGGTTCAAGCGTTTAATGCACGTTAGTGTTTTTTGCTTTGTGCAAGAACTAACCATGTAACTTAACGAATCGATCCGCTACAATCTACGAAATCCGGTCACGTATCGAAATCCGTTTTATATCGCAAGACAAACAAAAACTCGCATGATTTATAATTCCTGTCCGATTTTAGATGTCGTTATACAATGTCTGTTCATTCATGTACTTATTTCTTTATCGAATGCATTTTTGTCAGCTCTAATAAATTAGTATATATTTTTGCAAAAATGGGGATTACGAATTTAATTAATTCAAATGTACCTAATAGACAGGCAGCGGGAAATTTTTGAGGGGCCATTCTAAATAAAGGGTGTTACTTATAAGACGGATCGATGTTAAATGTTAATTAAAAATCAGTGGTATACAAAATTGAAGATTTTTTTTAATGAAACATGGTATTTGATCCATTACAATTAAGTGTGAAAGATAATGTCCGCCAAATGTTCGCCACGGCTCCGGCGTCACACGTTGATCCGCTTACCGACATTTTTTATAACATCTCGGCATAATTGCTCCTCAATCTCATCAATGTGCCGAGAAATCTCGTCTTTGAGTTGCTGGATGGTGGTTAGCTTGTTGGCATAGACTTTACTCTTCAGATGGCCCCAAAGAAAGAAGCCTAACGGTGTCAAATCGCAAGATCTCGGTGGCCAATTGACTTCGCCGTGTCGGGAGATTATGCGCCCGGGAAACTTTTCATGCAGTAGAGCCATTGTGGCGTGGGCTGTGTGGCATGTGGCTCCATCTTGTTGAAACCACACGTCATCGACGTCACAATCATCCAATATTGGTCACACAACGTTGTTTAACATTGCGCGGTAGCGCTCGCCGTTCACTGTGACCGAATTCCCAGCATCATTTTCAAAGAAAAATGGTCCAATGATTCCTCCAGCACAAAAAGCACACCACACAGTGACTTTTTGTGGATGCATTGGTGTTTCGACAATTGCCCTTGGATTGTCATCGGCCCATATTCTGCAATTCTGCTTGTTGACGTAGCCATTGAGATGGTAATGGGCTTCGTCGCTGAAGAAGATTTTGGTGGAAAATTCGTTATTCACTTGTCTTTGTTCGTGTATCCAATCGGCAAATGTACGGCGCTCGAAACGGTCCGTCGTTTTAAGTTCTTGCGTTAATTGAATTTTGTATGCGTGCAACGACAGATCTTTCGTCAATATCCGATGCAAAGTGGCCGTGGACAAGTGCAATTCCTGTGCTCGATGTCGAATAGAGGTGTTTGGGATCTCGGCCACGTTCTCCCTCGCGGCAGCAATGTTTTCGGGTGAGCGTCCTGCACTTACTGGCTTCTTAATATCTGCCACAGACCCAGTTTCTTGGAATTTCTTCACAATTTTGCCAATAGCACTCTCGGTTGGCCGATTATGCGGGCCGAAAATATCACGAAGAGCGCGAAATTCATTTTTGTTTGAACATCCATTTTTGTAATAGGCTTCAATAACTTTAACACGTTCTTCAACGCTCAACTTTTCCATGATTCAATTTGTAAACTACCGAAGATGTCAAAACAAAAAACTAACCTCAAAAAACAATTGACGTTTAAGCTCCATTCACATTTAACATCTGTCCAAACTATTGTAACACCCTTTAGATGTTGGTAGTTGTAAAAATCAAGAAGTGAGAACTGGGAATACGCAGTCTGATTAACTCACAACTAAGGAACTAAGATCACGCTGAAGAACTCTATTTTCGACCCGATACCGAAGCGAAAGCTGGGTATTACCCTTGGTATTACCAAAAACACATGGAATGGCGATAAACGGGGTTGCGAGAAAAGATCGAATCGGAAATGAAGTAGCGAGAGAAAAATTAGAAGTGAAATCGACCCTGTTGGGTCGCAAAGAAGGCGGTGGGAAAAAGCGGTGAAAAGCATGGTGTGTTGTTATGATTGAATAAATTTGTAGAACCACGAAATAAACGCACAATGTTAAAATATTTGCTTAATTAATTGAAAAAATAGAAAAGTTCAAAATTAAATAAATTTGAGGTGTGAGCGGCAAGAACAAAGAAAACCTCGTACCACACAGACCCTGAAAACTATCAAAACGTCAACAGCCAAGATGGTTTGGACACATAATTCGGATGGGGATAAAAAGAACAGCCAAAAGAATATGGGAGCCAAGATTATAGCAGAAAACAGAAAGAGGAAGACCAAGAAAATCTTGGCGCAAAGGGCACGGAGTGAAGGAAAAAGAGTGGACCAAGAGAATCTGTAGCGAAGATTAATTTAGAATGACGTGTACTATGGCCTATCCAAATCTGTATGCTGTTTACGTCATCAATAAAAAGTTACTAGATTGTTTATTTGTAATTCGGTTTAAAGTTTAGAAAGTGACATATTCTATATACTTGCGCACATATTAGATGGTATAAAGAAAGATTACAATTTATTAGAACTGTCAAAATACGAGGTACGAGGTGACAACACTGTGTGAAACGTCATCATCTAGTAACCTTTTATTGATGACGTGGATTGCATATAGGTTTGGACGAAGTGTAGTACGAAAATTTCTACATATATGTGAATTGTAACCCATTTGAATTTGTAAATTGCATTAAGTAAGTACCTTAACACCTAATCGGTAATTAAGGTTTTTGATTATATACATATATATCTGTTTTCGAAATTATTGAGCTTAATTAAAATTGTTTTGTTTTGAAATTAAACCAATTTCGACGGCACTTTCTGGTCGCGCGAAACTCGGGGTACATACCTATTGTGAACTTAAATAAGCGAGATAGAAATCTTAAAATAATTTCATTGAGTAATTTGTAAAAGCTTTTTCGAGCTACCTCTATTTCCAGTTTTTATTTCGCGTCTAATAATAAATCCAATAGAAAATCTAAGTGCTTTGTAAAGTAAAGGACTCTGAATCGACCGATTAAAGCTTGGCATTTCGCTATTTAGAGCAGAACTGGTTCTAATTAATCGTTCTTGTTTTGCTGTCGTACCTATATTATTCTGTCCATCAGTCGCGTTCGATATTCGCTTATGGAAGTGTCAAAAAAAAATGATCGAAATTTGATGGGAGCAGAAATTTTTCCTGAACGAAATTGGGTAGCGCTAACCTTTGAACCCGAACGGGAGTATCGAAACGTCGTTGTGCCTGTTTTGTGCAACATTTAAATTAATGTGCATGCCGCATGGTAATTCTTTGTTCGAAACATTTTCATTATTCGCTCTAATAAATTTATTCACGCATGCGTTGCCACTCGATTGACATGGATGTGTCGTGTTGTCGGTGTAGGTGTATAGTGCAATTTATTTAGGTAATTAAAAATTTGCAGAATAGCACCATTAAAAAGCTTCGATCGTCTTTAGAACAGCTGATAATAAATCTAATGTATAACAAGCGGCATTTTAAGATTAATTCATATAACAATTTTCACATAATTATTTATAAATTATTATATATAAATTATTTATTGATTGTTAAGTACAGTGGCCACCATGAAAACTGGGACACGGCTTGAAGTAGATTTTAACTAATCGGTGGTGCGAAACGAAGTTACCATGTGAGTAAGGGCGGTTTTTCGATCGCCAGTTGACTCTGTCCATTAGTCAACCACACTACAGAAACAATTGTTTCATGATTTGCGCCCAGCAATCAATTCATCAAAGGCCATTTACGCGTTTGAACGAGACTGATGAACCGAGAACTTAACATTTTTGACCTCTTTATTGTACTCAAACGTGGGCATGTCTAGTTCCTAAAAAATCCCGAAGCATTTATTTTATGTTAAATATTTTTAAAAACACATATACAGGGCGTTTCTGAATTCGCGCATACGGAATACAGGATGATATTATACAATAAAAAGTTTCTTTACGATTTTTCGATTAGACCGATACTCTTTTCTAGTTATCGTGACTTTAAAAGTTTGGTATTAGATAAAATAAGTCCATTACGAATGTAGTGTTTATTTTCAATTTTAAAAGTATAAATCAAGCAGGTTGCGCGGGAAATAACGCCGGAGATGTTAAGTAATTCGGTTCGAGCAATGTAACAACGTGTTAAACGTGTCAAACGAACGTCATAATTTTTTATTTTTCATTTAAAATTGAAAACAAAGACTTTTTTTTCTGATCGAAAACTAGTAAAGTTTCTAGCTTTTTATTCAGTTTTTATTGTGTAACATCATCCTGCTTTCTGTATGCGCGAGTTTCGAAACGACCTGAATTGGTGTTCCATAACGAAACGTGTCATCAAAATTCGATTAATAAAAATAACATCGAATGACCCTCGTAATTACACCTACATTTAACATTAGACGCTTAAAAGTTGCGTTCTTAATTCTCTTTGACTTTTAACTTTTTTTCGCGTTCGAATTTCTACACACTCCATTTTACAATAAGTACGAGAAAGGTTAGTTTAATTAATCAATTAGCTTAAGACGCAAAAAGGCGAGCGCTTTCGCGTTTTTCTTGATAAAAACGTCGAAAGCTGGCCGAGTCGGATTCATTTTATATTGGCAATAATTTTTGTTGCGTTATTAATTATGTAGGTAAATTTGAAAGCGACTAAAAAATTTAATTAGGTACTTTTTTTTTTCTTTCTTTCTGCGAAGTTCTCGGACGAGCGTCGTCGGCCTTCTTTCTAATTGAATTTGTTTCGGGCGCGTTATCGAAAAAATCTGAAACTTCATCGGCGAATAATTACGTTTGTCGGGTTCGGAGTGTTTTTAATTTGATTATTTGTGCCGCGCGCGCGCGCGCGCGATATAAGTTTTTGAATTTATTAATGTTAATTATTTAACGGTGTCCCGCGAATATAATATCTGCTATATAATGAAGAATTTCAATTTGAAGTTTTCGAGATCGGCTTCGGATGAGTTTTGTTGTTGTGATTAAAAAAAAATATTTTTTAGCGCAATTTTATTATCTAATGTGTTAAACTTTAGTTTAGATTTTTCGCCTAGCAAACTATAGCAGTTTATGGTTCTAATTCTCTCAATCTATTACGCTAAACGAGTACTTCTTATTCAATAAGAGACTTTGTCTAGACGTTAACGACAAAAGTCTGCATCAAATACTTGCACTTAAGGGTGTCGCTATCTGTACATAGGTACAGTCATGGTCATAATTAATGTCGCCGGCAACGTTCAATATGAGTAATAAATAATAAGAAATTAAGCAAATTAATACCTAAACGTAGCATAAATATCATAATGCATATGAGATATATATATATATATATATATATATATATATATATATATATATATATATATATATATATATAGACCCAAATAAAATACGCGTATAAAGCACGTTGCCGACGACATTAATCATGTCCATGACTGTACATCCCAACTTTAAACTGCTGTACTTTGAATTATACAATCAATCTTCATTTCCACATTAACGAGACGTTAATCGTGGAATTTAAAAGAATCAGTTTTCACTTTTCGGTATATAAGTATTCGTCCAACAATATTTGCACAACCATTTTAGGTAACGTTGCCGCATTATGGCCCCGCACAAATATGGCAACTATATTAATTAAGAGCGAAAGGGTGTCGATTTTTTCCTATTTATTTCAATTGCTTAACGCTTCATATTGTGTTCGTTGTTGCTACACGTTGTTCATACCGTAAAATAATATACATACATTTTTTTAACACGGGCGTAGTGTACGGTCATTACTTTGCCAGTTGATTACGTAAAGTCGGAAATGTTTGCACAATGCGTACGTATCTATATATACGAAGCGCATTCGATAAATTTTGAATTTTTATAGTCGATAACCATTTCTACGTATTTCTACGTTCAATCTTCTACCGCATACTTTGTATGCTGTTTAGCGTTCATCCTGTTTGTGCACACATAATTTGTATGCACTTTCACTTATATTGTCGTCGCAATGCAATTAAAATATTAATGTTAGTTTCATACATCGGTATTTGTTGAAACGTAACGTCGGGAATTTTATAGGTAGAGATGATTATTATCGCTGCTCGTAAGGTTTTTAATTGCTCGTGCCGTACAAGGAATTTGCTTTTACACTTAAATAAGCTCGTTCTTCTAGTTATTTTGTTAATTTTGTATGCTTCGTGGATATTAATTTATTTTCTCAGAGCCGTAACACCGCCTTCTCTAATATCGGAATATTACTGCGTGACATTTGAAACTTTGATTCTTTGTAACGCTGATTTTAAGAGCACGGGGACGCTTAAATCGCTACAAGTAAAGACTGTGACAGGGACGACTCCAGCATTACGTGGAGTCACAAAAATCTTATCTCTTCAAAAATCTTTTTCTCTTAGATTACGTGTTAGATTGTTCTTATCATTATAAAAAAATATTACGTTTGTTTAAGTTTTCGTTACGTGCGTGACTCGGTCCTTATTCGCAACGAACATAAGCGTAAGAAATACCTACATAAGAAATTATAAAATAAAAACTGAATTATAGAAAATTCCTAAAAGTATTTGTAATGAATGTATGATTTTCTCATGTTGCTATCGTTGACAAAAATATTACATACTTAACTGCTTTTAACCCTAAATCAATGAAAACGGTTTTATTAGCAATTCATATTTTTTCTCGGCGTAGAGAAGATTTAGGAATATTAAAAAAAAATGGTCACAATGAAGTTTCTTTTTAGAATATATATCTACTTTATAGATTTTTGAAATCGGATCACATTAATTTGTCTGAAATTTATCGTAAATACAAAATAGATATGACAGTTTCCCTATTAATTTAGATAACATTCAATGCAAACACAGTTGAACCCTCGCACATCTGAAAATTGCATTATTACCGAAAAAAAAAATACAGTAAATTGCAATTATTTGTTGGAAATTTTATTCTTCATCGTTATTGTTGATCGTCTTATTGTCGTTGGTCATCGGGACCGCTTTCTGTGAAATCGCCCGAAGGTCGCCCGCAAAATTAAATCGAATCCTAGTTTAGCTGCAACATAAATGAATAGTTTAGAAACACTTATGGGACACAAGCGACGAGAGCAATCAAATTTCTAACAGAAAGAGAACATCTGGCGGCCAATAGAACGGAAAGCGCGTCTCAAATTATCGTTCGGTTCGTTTATCAAAAATTAGTGTTCGCATTGATCGACAACAAAAGCGTAGAAAATGAAATTTATACTTCCGCCGACGTTTCTCCTGTAAGTTTCTAATGAGGTAACTTTGAGTTAAGGTACCGATTGTGAGTATCTAACCACCCCAACTATTTTCCGATGTTAAAGCGATCGTCTTTACGCGCGTTTGCGTCAAACGTTAATTTCGATTCTCGGCTTGCCTCGTATTTTATCTGGAACTGAGGAGACGACTCGTTAAAGATGCAAAGAAGCTCAAGAACTAACTTGATCCAGCTTGTCGATTTTCTAGAAAACCTGGAAAAGTCGGGAATTTACAACAATAAATATTGACTATTATTATCGCGAATTTCGCTTGTGTAATACTGTAGAGTTTTAACCCCTTGACATATCATTAAACACAAAAGTAATGTGTCTAGAAATATTATTTATTTATTGGTTGTTATGGCATTCAAATGTAGCTTTGTATCTTGTTCAAAATACTTTATTTGAATAACAAAACGTCAAACTTAGTGTTACAACAAAAAATAAATATATTTTATAACTATTATATTCCAAATAGACGCAAATTATTAATTAAAATTTTCTAATGTATGAAATTTTTCAAAACCGTTCGGAATGTGCAATGGTACTTGGCACTTTTTGCATTGCCAAGTTGTTTCGCTTCTTATATTCCGTTTTGTGCAAACAATGCACCTTTTCGCAGGGTGTTTTTTCTTATCAGTAGCAGGTACATATTCCGGGAAATGTGCCCAATATTTTGCTTGCAGACGAGTCGAACAATTTCCTCGTGATTGACGCCCACGTTTGGGATAATTTGGTAACGATATAGTGAATAACATATCTTCGGCGATACTAAGTCGAAAATTCACTATTCTTAGTTTTTCTGCATTAGGAGTATTTGAATATAGAACGTGCGCGTTATAAACAGCAATATCAATCATGTAAAAAAATATTTTCTCATATCCTTTTACACATTTTCGCATAATTGGAAAACAAGCCAGTAGTTGATCTTGCTTATCCACGCCCCCCATTCTGCTGTTATACTCGATGATACATTTCGGTTTTATAATCTGTTCTTCTTCCCCATTTTTCAGTTTTCTTTTCTTCCCAGTATTTGTCATTTCGGCAGAAACATGTTTTGTACTGATCACGTAGACATCCTTTTTATCATGCCAATGTAAGGACAATACACCATTAGAAGACAAAGTTCGAACGTCTCCTCTTTTTATTTTCGTAAAAAGTTGCTTAGGCATATTTTTACGTTGCTTCCTTACAGTTCCAACTGCGTTCACGTTATTTTTTCTCAAAAGATCAAACAGTGCTGGTGATGAATACCAGTTATCCAAATATAGCGTATATCCTTTTTCCTAAAATCGATTCCGCTAATTTCATCACCACACGTTGAGAAACTGACGTTTTCTTATCATTTACCATTTCTCTGCCCACATAAATTTTGAACAGTTAACAATAGCCAGATTTTGATTCGCAAAGTTTATAAAATTTTATACCAAATCGGGCTCTTTTTGAAGCAATAAACTGTACATAGCTCAGCCTTCCTCGAAATTTCATCAGTGATTCATCAATTGCGACAGATTCATTAGGGGTGTATAACTGAAGAAATTTTTCATTCAAGTAATCAACCACATTGCGAATCTTTTTTAGCTTATCGTCTTTATCCATCATTTCGTTGTCCGTAAAATGTAGAAAGTGAGATATAGCTAGAAACCGTTTTCGGGGCATAGTTTTTGAGAATATTGGTGTTTCTACAATTGCTCGGTTTGACCAATACATATCTATAGAAGACTTTTTTACTTGCGACATTATAATACGTAGTGCAAAATATGCTTGCAATTCGTCACTTGTAACAGGAAACCATTCTTCACCTTTAGTTGTTTTCTCATTTGCGACGCATATCTATTTGTTTCTGTTGCTATCATAGCAAAAAAAATCATCATTCAGTACTTGCTTGAAAGCACAAAGAGGAGTAGGATTGGACTCTAATCGTCGCAAAACTAAAGCGTTGATACCAGGTTGTACAGTAAATGGTATTATATATGGAATATTTTCTTTATCTTCCCATTTCCATTCTTCTATACTTTCTGATGAATCTGATTCATCACTGCTGGATAAAGGTCTTATTCGTTTACGAACATTTCGGAATAAAATACTCTCTTCAGAAATTTCGCTCGAACTATTGGCCGCATCTTCATCCTCACTTTCAAAAAATAAATTCGTTTCGGACATACCGTTCGATTATTTTTAACGTTAAAAACTCTAAACTGTGCGGAATTATTAATTTCTTGATATAAAAATGATCTTTGATTGCACTGTAAACAACAACTCGCAACGGAATGTTGAAGACGTCTGAGACACGTCAATTATTGTTTTGACATAAGAAACAATTGACGTCTCCCAGACGTCTTCGTATGTCAAGGGGTTAAAGGCTGATCAGTGGTATTTTTTTTTGGACTTTCCATGTACGGCGAATGAAAAAAATAGGGAATATTAAATTGAAATAATTTAAAAATATATCTTATACTCGGGGGGGCGGTCCCCAATTTTACGTCAAATATTCCTGATACCGACCCCTACTATATATGTAAGTATCAAAATTTTTCAAAGGGCATAAACAGGTACAGTTTCTTATATGCAGGATGTCCAGAAAATGGTGGAGGATCTCGCAGAGCGTGTAAACCACGTCAAAATAATGCCATAATATCCTATAAATGTTTTCCTACGGCGCCCCTGTTGAGATATTCGCCGTCAAAGTTGAAAAATATAAAATAATATTTTTATTTTTTGTTAAAATTTGATAATTTTTGGTATACCTGCGTAATAAATGAAGGCCTTTAAACTTGTGTAATAGGTTTTTTTTCGATATCTCTTCAGACGATCATCATATCATATCACACATATATAATCTGCCTACCGTATAAAAAATTAATTATGTGTCTAATGAAAACTCGCTGACCTTTTGGATTTTTAAGTGTTTTGTCGCTTAAAATAATCCGGGTTGCGAGGGTGGCTGAAAGCACCGAACCTCTTGTAGAATACGGATTGCGTGTTAAAGTGGCAACTAAAGCTACCTTATATCTAATGAATTATTTATGAGTGCAGGGGCATTCAATTGGGTCACGCTCACGTTTTGAATCTATATCCGCCGTAACTGTTTTGATTTCGTCGATTTATTGCCGTTTTAAAAAAGCGCGAGTTTCGAGTTTCGAAGGTGGCCCAATGAATGATTCGATTGTTCCGCGGGGAGTTTAGTGGCACGTTAAAAATTCGATTCGCCCCTCCCCGAATTCTCGGTGCTTTTTACGTTTTATTCGAAAAACAGCTGAAACTCTAAGGGTTTGGGGAGGAGGGGGGAGGGACGTTGTTGCCGCGTTAGGTATTGTCTCGATAAATTGCCGAGCTTTCGCGGTCGCGCGAGCCTTTTGTAGTGGCACGGGTGGTGTATCCGCTTTTTCTTATTTTTAAGTTGGCAAACTTGTATTTCCATAACGGCGGATGCAAATTGTCTTTTAATAACGAGGTGGCGAATGAAAATGGTGTTGCTGTCGATGTATTAGGAATGGCATGTCTGATGTGAGTGGAATAAGTCGATGTTTTTTGGGTAAATTTGTAAAATACCTATCTTTCACCCCCTATACGTTTACTGGCGAAGGGGAAATGGATAGTTTTGCAAATATGTACGTGTATTTTTGTCAAATTGATATTTATTTCACCTTTTTTTGTTGTTTTAGGTATGTGGACGCTTCATGAAATTGAGCTTTTGTTAATGGGGTAAGTTGCCTGATAAAATTGTTATTTTAGAGTCTGATTGAGGAGTAGGTGGTATTTTTTTTTTGCGAAATATCGATTAATAATTTCAAGGATGCTTTAACCAGTCGCTAATTTACAAGTCGTTCAAATTTACCAATAGATAAGTTTATTTATTATCCTTGGTATTTCTATATATTTTGTTTGGCCTGCAACTTTCAAAAATTGATAGGTGCACGCTTTTTAATATCTTTAAATGTTGATACGTGTGTTTGAATAAAATCGTTAAATCAGCAGTGCAATATATATATTTTTTTGAGTTTCTCAATATCGTGCGCTTAAAAATTTCTAAAGTGGATTTTAACCAATCTGTTCGTTGCGCGTTCTTCATTTTCGTTCTTCTTTCGCTTTCATTCCCTATTCTTGAAGTCTCGAAGACCGATTGATTATTTAACGTGCAGTCGCATGTGTTCGTGCTAATTCACTTTCGTTGCTCGACTTATAAGAAAGGAAGAAACCGCGAAGAAAATTATATATAGTTACCAAGTAAAACGTGGCGAATTCGCTCGAATTATTTTACCGAGGGATTTTTGTAGACTATATATCGGTTAAGTATTTTTTTTCTTTTTGAATTCCTGCTCCTATTCCTATCCTAATAAGGAAAATCGATCGACTTCTACCTGCATTTATTCAAGTTTTAATGAACGCTTAAGGAAGGAAATGTTTTCTCATTTATCCGATCAATTAAATATGTAGGTCAAATAATTACGGAAGTTATAAGCAGGTTGGTCAGTTCATAAAAACTGTACGTGGTTAATTTTTGGAGACAGTTATTCAATACCATGTATAGGTAATTTGCGATAAAACACAATTGTGAGAAAAAGACGCCAAAAATGGTATTTTCACCAGAATCCCCTATGCGGTTCATTTTACGACAAAAATACCTATATGATAAAATAAATTAGCGACAATTTCGTACAATTTATGTTCTTATAATTTTTCGAGTTACTCGGAATAGTAAATTTTGTGAAGTTGCCACGCTGAAACTATTGAATTTACAGAAAAATGACAATAACCTAAATTGTAAGGAATTTTGCCTAGTTTATTTTATCATATAGATATTTTCGTCGTAAAATGAATCGCAAAGGAGATTTTGGTGAAAACTAATTTTTGGCGTCTTTTCGTCGCGATGGTGGCTAAATTCGGGGTCGTCAGGCCGTTCAAAATTAGTATGTCTTTTTAGAGGCTCAAATAAAGATAATAAATGCTATATTAGCTTGTCACTATTTATTTCCACCAAAAACCCCTTGTCGATCGACTGTCACGATTAAGTTTAAGTACAATCGATTAAGTGTAGGTATGAATAATGTAATAATTTCTTATATATTACTAATTATTTTAATTTATTTATATTGTTATTAACAATTCGTTATTTACAGTAGAAACGTTCTCTCCCACCTACGTATATATCATGACATAAATTCACTTTCTCGATATAAACTGCATTTTATCTATACAAATACGTAATTTTTTTTGTCGACGGTTTCTATTCCGAGTTTGCTTTTACAATAACATCATCATAAATATTATGTTATAAATTACATTATTGCATAAATATGACGTTTAATTACAAATCAATAAAAAACCGTCCAGTCGCTCTTTTCCGTAATTTGAATTCACCTTTCGTTTTGTTGCCTTTATTTCTTTGTTATACGTTTCCCATATGGAATTTTAATAGTTAATTTATGCGCAGTCGTATTTCTTTTGTTTGTTTGTTTGTTTTTTTTTAAGAAAATATAGTTATTACGCGAGTCGATAGGTGCTCAACAATTTATGTAATAACAAAATCATTAATGCAGGGCGTCGCGGTCAATGATTTTTCACAACGTATAGAAAATCTGAAAGGCGTCCGCTTTTGGGGCTAATTCCGTCGATAAGGAAGACTTTATAAAAGCACCAACTAAAAAGAAACAAATATATAAGTATTTCAATTTAAATTTAAACCGTATAAGGTTTCCTCATAATCTTAAATTTAGGCTAATTAAAACACGTATTACTTAATTTAAGTCGTTTTTTATGTTTAAATAAATTTAAAGTGCAGCTTGTAAACGCTATAATTCGTGAAGATTCCGTGCATGAGTCCTGGACGTGACGTCCAGGATTTATTTTCCGTCGCCCCCCGGGTCAACGAGCGGTCACAGAAGCCGATTATAGTGCGTGTAAATGTACTTTTAACGGCAGTCGCGTCTTCCTGCTGACTGTGACATCTAGGCAACTAAAACCAGATTAAGTTGGAGCCGCTTGCATTATCGTGGATCGCAGTACGGAAAACTTTTGACAATTTTTCCCGAGCTCGCATGATATTTTTTTAACGAGCGCTTAGACTTCCATCGTTTCCGAATCAATTCGTTTTTAGGGATGTTTGTGGCGACGTATTGTTGTATGCGAGCGAATTCGCCAGCGGTCGGCGAACATCCTTTTCTAGTTTGTACCTTCGCAGTTTTTACGACTTATTTTTAGTTTGGGAGGTTTACTTAAAACTAGATACCGATTCACTTCGGGTCGGTCGTAGGATCGGTAGGTAGGTTGCAGAGGGAATTGACACGCACACAATAGTACCTTACGGATCGTCTTCTTTACGATTTAAGATCGTTTCGCCTGTTTATGGCCCCTTACTACTTACATGCGGTCCTCGACAGATATTTGATGGAGTAACTTATTGTTAGTGAAACGATACAAAAAACATCTCAAAGTCATCTTTATCATTTTTTATTGTTTTACTATCCTATATTGCATAAATTATTTGTTTAGCAATCGCGAACAAGGCAAGGGGCCGTAAACAGGCGAATCGATCATACACAGCATTCATTTTATCGCAAGTTTTCAAAATAAAATCTTTCGTAAGGGCACGAAAGTGTCCAAAACTAATCGTTTAAATACCTACATTGGGTGTCTGTTTATTTATGAACGTTCCGCTTTGTTCAAAATCTAAATTAGTTGAAATAATTAATTTGTTGCGATCTAAATCGTTCGTTTCAAATTGAAATTATTTATTTTTTTTGCTTTTCGAGTTCATCTTCGGAAGCGATTGCGTTGCGTTGGCGCAATTACTGTTTTAGATTTTAATTATATCCGATCTATCTTCGGCCTTTCTGAAAATATTATGTAGGTACTACGTTGTGTGTACGGTCATGTTCGTATGTTATGACCCGTCGCCCGTGTTAGTTTTCATCGTAAATGGCTCAAAAAATAAAAGATTACCGTCCCTTTTTACAATTCAAAAACAACTGCTACCCTTCGTCCGTCTTGATCCTCTCTCGTCGCTCGTCGGCCTACGATCACATTACGCGAGACAAAACTTGCGAACTTGACTCTACCTACAATATAAAGGATGCAGAGCAAATTAGTGGCTGTCTATATACGTTCTGCGATGTTTATTTTCAACACGAGTTCTATTAGTAGAGCCAATTTCAGAGATTTGATTTCGCATTAAAGGCACTTAGGTGTACATTAAGGCGTCACGTTTTTGTTGTTTTTTTCTTTTTTACTTTACGAGCGCGATAGGAAAGTTGCCAGTTACCACTTGGATATTTTTTACGCAGCGCGCCGCAATCGTATAATAACCTTCAAGTTGCGAAACCGGACTCAAAATATTTATTAGATTGTACGATGAAAAGAAAAGAACGTTCTTAAAATTTACTTTTGATTTTCGATTTAATTTGCAAGGACACGATTCGAGTTGGTTTCCGCATATTTGCGTTTTTTGTGCTTCAAGTACGAACGGACCCGCCACTATGGCTTTTGTTTAACAAAAAAATTTCCTCGTTTGAATACGAATCGTGCAAAAATAGAATTACGTTTGACCATATTCGAACGTTAAAATATTTTTAATTTGATTTTTAGATAGGTATGTAAGTACCTAACTATCTTCTATGTGTATCAGGAAATAATTAATTTTGATGGATTGATGAGACCTTCTCCACGCTTTATATCTCGATTTGGACATCTCTCGTCACATCCCAAATGTTCAATTATTGTTCGCTCAGGACTGTCATCTCATTCATTGTATCATTAAAACGTGTCTCTAAATTAAGTTTTCACACGTCATATCATTCTCGTCGTCGTTTTCTTAATAGATCGCCGATAACATCGATCGTATTAGTGTCCCTGAAACTAATTTCTGTAAGTTTAAATCTAAATTGCAATTAATGTCGGCTCGTGTTTTGTAATTTTTTTTCCCCCCATTTTGTTCCGATAGAAATTCAAATACATAATACACTGAATTAACTAACACAAGGTGATAATAAATGAATTAACAATTTAAAAACTACACTCGACAAAGACGCAAGGATAAATATTTATAAACTGTAAAGCCATTGTTCGAAATATACTTATTAAAATATAATATCCAGCGTTAACTTTAATTTTTAACGAGGTCGCTTAAAATTAGCGTAACCTTTTGGTTCATTGTTTTCTGTTATAAGCGAGTTCAAACGTTCGCTCAGAGTATTCCTGCGGGATCTATTTTCTGCCATTCTAGTCGCTTAAAATAGTTCTTATCGGTCTATAGAATTGTCTTCGGTGCCGGAATAATGCGTTGGAGCTCGTCTTCCTTGAATACGATTTCGTCCTGTCGCCCTATCGTTGGCGGAATGTGTATACGAAGCCGGAATAAAAGATAAATGTATATTCGTGCGGCTTTTGTTTTATTTACGAAACTGTGGTGGAAATAACTCTTTAGAATGGTTTTTCTTTTGTTTATAATTATTATCTATGCGTTAGAATGAGAAATTAAACGAAATCTTTTTGAACTGTTCTTCGGCGATATTTTGATACGTTTTTTCCAACTTTCGTCCCAATGCTGCACGATCAATTAAAACGAGCGACGTGCGCGAATTTTATTTAATTTCAATAATTGAACGTGGTCAAGCTTAAACGTCCATTCATTATTTGTCTTTCCGTGACTAGATCGCTCGTTTATCTTTCCGTTGCGTTGGTCCGACCTTCTCCCATGACCTACTAACAAAACGTCGATTTCGTGGAAAATCCGAAAAATTCGCTTAAATCGCTGCTAACGCCGCAGTCTTAATTTATTTGCGCAAAAAAATTATTATTAGACGCGCTAAAATGGACCACGAAGACGTTTGTTTTTAAATACATAAGTTGTTATTATGTATCGTTTCAAATGCTTTATATCACTCTGATCAGTCATAAACTAGTAGAGTCTACGAGCTAGCAACATCAAAACCTACAGAATTTTAGGAGAAATGGAAGCCTCTGTGTCATAAAACTGGTCCAAGTTCCTTACGTCACAGTCTGGCTGGCGAGCTCTGCTGCATATTAAAAGGGCAGGTACCCGAATTTTCTGTAACGACATAATTAACTTGTCATATGGTGCAAAAGTCAAGCCGACTGTGATAAGCTCCAGTCAGTCAGAACGTTTATTTTTTACGTAACCTAATTTAAGTTCAATTAAAATTATTCTTTAATAATTTCACGTGCTCTTTACGACACTATTTGTTTTTCTTAAAATTTAGAAATTTAACGATGATATAATTTTGCACTATTAGAAAATGTAGGCGGCGTAAAAAAGAAACAAAAGAAAGGGGAGAAGAACATTATTCTCGAAAAACTATAAAACGTCATATTTTGTAATTAATAATAAAAACATATTTTTAATAATAATATATCTAAGTTAGTGTCTACAGAAAACTTGATGGAAAATTTTTATTCGAGCCAAATCGTTTTTAAATGCAACCTTAAGGGTTTTTTTTTTTGTAATTAAAATTCTAATATTTTATTACGAATTAGCGTAGAATCAAGTAATTTTAAGGAAAACAAGTCGTGTCATATTATAGAGCACGCGAAATTATTTAAACGCAATAGCTTAAATTAAATTAAAAATACATGTCGAGTAAAAAATATACGATAATTCGTAATACGATTAAATTAATTTAAATAATACTAAGCGTTCTGATTGAAACTTTCGCGGGCGGCTCGACCGTTACACCAATGAAATATATGATAAGTTGTTATGTCATTAACTAAAGTTGATGTGTTTGCCCTTTTAATACGCAACAGGGCTCGCCGGCCGGATCGATGTAAGCGACTTAGGCCGCGTTTCACAACACAAAAAAAGAATCTTCAAATTTTCCAAGCTTTCACGTTAGGAGTTGCTCGTCAAATTATTTAGAAAAATTATCGAGGTTACGGTATTGCCGATGTGCCATCTTCTCCCGAGCGCGGTTGCTCGAATTGTTCCACTCTACCCGTCCGTCTCGCGGCGAAGCTCCTAAAAACGTTTTCGAAGTAAAAGGTAACGAATTTTGTTTTCGCATTGCCGTTCGAACGAAAGGAATTCGATAAGGAACCGTTACGTAACAGCAACCACGACAAAAATGAAGTAGACGCGGTGTTCCGCATTTCGTCCGTCGTGCGCGACGTCAATTTTAATTAATTAAAATCCGGGCCCTGAAACCGAACGGGCGTCCTATACAACGGTATTTACTCAGAGTTGTTTAGGTTTTTTGCTATAGGCACATATTTTAGTCACGGTCGTCCGGCCGCAATAATTAGAAATGCATATTTTAATAATTTTGCGCTTGACGAAGCCGGATGAGTATTCGTTCGGTTAATGGTGCTTTTCGGTAAAGCTTGTGATATTGATGGTGACGTTCGCGATACGGGGGACGACGTGATGTAAATACTCGAACAATAGTTGTTGTCAGTACGAATATTAATTGCAGTAATTAACGGTGATTAATAGACCACATCGCGATACCTACGCATTAACAACGTATTAAAACAGTTTGCGACAACTTTGATTAAAACCTATACACGGCCAGAATTTTTAGAATTACGCCGTTCTGCTATAGGAAATGGGGTTAGAGTGTATGCAGGTCACCGCAATTTACATGTAACCTCAAAATGAAATTACATAAAACGAGTTTTAATGAAACATAGCCCATTTTAATGTAACAAGCGTAGTATATGCGCGATTAAAGCACGTGTTCGCGTTTTTCTTTCGCCAAATCGATTTGTTCGCAATGGTAATTTCGTTGTTTTTACGTGCACGCGTCGATTCTTCTTTGGCTTCGAGTTTATTTTCAATTTGCCTCGACCTTGACGTTTTTGGTTTTTTCGGATCGACGTTGAAATCCACGGAATTTTTCACATAACGCTAGTAAAATTCAATTTCATCAACAGAATATCGTATGAAAATTAATTTTTCACTGCGAGGACGGACGCGAATTGTTTTCATCAATTGTTTTCGTTCTCCAATGATTAACAGCCCTAGGTAATTGATTGAAATTTGTTCAGAACTAAAGCGAGTTTTGCGCGAGCAGCGTTTTTGTTGCCTTCACATTTTTTTTTCAAGTTGGTTTAGGATATGACGAACAAGGGTTGCAGATAATATTAGATAATGTGGTATTAGTCGATCTACGTGCATTAATCCGACACGGCCACTATGGCAAATGCAACCTATTTAGGAATTTAGTGCTATTTTGTTGTTTTATTCCTGATTTTTTCGTTCGAGCTATTTCGACAAAAACTGCGACTGTGCTGACTTAACTATTAAGCTAACCACAGCCACACGCAAAAAAATAAAAACGTAAAAACGCAGGTATGTATTTATACGTTGAACACTTTGGTAAGTACCTGATCGACATCGAGTTGTATCTGGGGATACTTTGATTAACCAAACTTTACTTTTATTTACTTTTTAGTCAAGATGTTTACTTTATTTACTTTTATTTTTATTTATTAATGAATCTGAGAAAAGAGTAGACTGAGTACAGGAGGTCCAGGTACAGGTGTTTCTGGTGAAGTTGTAATGGGCATTTGATTTTTTTTAGTGATACGCGGGCATTATCAGATGTATAAATGTGTTTAACTGCTGTTGTATCTTGTTATAATCACTTAGTATTTCACATATTAAATTATAAAAAGTGTAGTTTGTCATTTCTTTGTTTGTTATATTTGAAAAACTACTTTTCAAGTAATTCCGGACCTGTTTTATGCGTATCAGGTAGTGTCATTTTTATCGAAATTATCCAAAATAGATTATCTATTTAAACGCCCGCAATTGTCAGTTCTCGCTTTATATTATACTAGAAAAGCGAACTTTTTAGTCGTTCCGGACTTGTTCTGAACGTTCTGTCTGTAAACCTTCGAGTCAGAATTTTGCCAAAAAAAAAAAACGTGAATTATACTAAGGAATTTTTTCGAAATTTAGCAAACATTTTAAATTGCTGGAAACGCGCTTGGTTCGTCATTTATTGGTTTGTTATTATAAAAAAACTGCTTATCAATTAATTCCGAACTTGTTCTATGCGAATCAGGTAGTGTCATTTTATCGAGATTATGCAAAACTTGTAATCTATTTAAACGCCCGCAGTTCGTCATTTTTTGCTTTGTTATACCAGAAATACGAGTTTTCTAGTCGTTTACGACTTGTTCTGAACGTTGCATCGCAAAACGTTCTGATAAAAATTTTGCAAAAAAAAAAACGTGAACTAAGGGATTTTTTCGAGATTTCGCAAAAATTTTAAATCGATTTAAAATCGTGTAGTTTGTCATTTTTTTGTTTGGTATATCCAGTGCTTCTAGTGATTTACTTTTATTTACTTTACGTTTGAGAAATATTTACTTTATTTACTTTTTTTAATGGGGTGCGTCGTTGGAAGCCCTGCAAAATGTCTATTCCCAAAATGGTAATAATTCGTCTGGTCTTCTGCGAACCTCTGTTCCACTTTCAAAATTTGAAGCGTATACCGTACCTAGATTAAGTAGGTATTTTTTTTAAATAATACACGCAACCGTTTACTAGCACGTTAATTATTCAAGAAACAGCCCATTTGCCTCGAAGTGATTTTCTGCGAGTGTTTCAGATATAGGCACAGCACGCCGTCAACTTATTATAATTATGTTGGTGCCGACTTAGTTTGACGCAAAAATAAACGAAGCAAAACATAACGACAGATGTATGACGTTAAGAATCGTGTTAGAAATATTTGAAAGTTTAAATACGTGTAAAATTACAAAAATGATATTTAAGTTGGGCCTGCAAATTCCGATTTGTTTTATTCGATTAATTTGCACCGAACAAAGCGTATCGAGGTAAATTCAAATTCAAAAAGATCCGTTATATTTGTACAAACTTGACGAAGCGCATGAGTGACGCATCTGAAGTGCATTCGAAATTGTTGCTATCGATGATTTTTTTTACCACGACACGTAAACTTCTACCATTTAGTTTTTACGCTCTTTTTTATAGCAAGTGCAATCGTTTACGATTCGAAGGAGTTCATGCTACCAACCTTATGATCATCAAAACTGTTAAATTTTTCAGGTTGTCGTTTTTTTTTCGTATCGTCTCTGAAAGTACCTTTCAATCGTACGGCTGTTTGTTCTTAACGGTTTTCGAGCGTAGATTGTCGCGCGTTATTTGGGCAGATGTTTTGAAAGCACGATGGAAAGTATCAGGTGCTCGTGTAATTTTGTTTAATTGGTGTTATCCCGTAAATGACGATTTTGCGTGTTCGATTTTCAAGTTTTTGTTGATTTATTCGCATAGATGCCTTCTTTGATACATTTTAAAGCATGCCAAAATGGCGCTGAAGTGCACGGTAAAACCTAATTTCGATTTATTCGAAAAATTTGTCGACGCATTATGCTCGAGTACATTATTTCTCACAAATAATGTCGAATACGGGAATCGTGAATTTATAGAAAAAAATAATAAAACAATTAAAACAATTGGATTTCGGTTAAGAGAACATTGCAAAATGGGGGCACCATTAGAAAGGAATTCGAAGGCAGGCCGAAAAGGATGGAAAAATGGACTGATAAGCTCCAAAGAATGGTCGGCGCAATCGCGTTTAGTTTACTACTCGAATTTGATAGCTGACCGAACTGTGCTATCGATCTTGCTTGATCGGTGCGTGGACGGCTTAAATTTGAACGTAAACAACGTATCTTATTTATAGGCGTTTTTCGCAGTATTGTTCTGTTATTACATAAACGTGTTGGGAAACAAACAATTACATTTTAAAGTACCGTGGAAATTATGGATTAAAAGAATAATTTAAAAATTTTCAGTTTGACAATGCGATTCATTACTTAGATAGATACGTTTCATAACCGTGGATAAAATAAACGGAAGAATTACAGTATTAAAAAAAAACCTTTCCTTTTTAACCTTTTAAAAAAAATATTGTCATAATTGAATAGTCGTTTGATTAGATGATCTTATAGAAAATCTGACGTGAAGTTCCCGAGAAAAATTACAGTTTAATGGAGCGAAATATTGTGGTCTAATTCTGAATTTATTGAATACCTACATGTATATTTTTTGTCTGCGACTTAAAGCCCGTTTTACACGAGACAACTTAAGTCGTTCAATCTTGGACGAACATTGAGGTTTGAATTGAAATGGTGTTTACATATCGATTGCGTTTTTGCAGAACAGCGTAAGCGACGCTTTTTTTCGAAAATTAGTTTTTCTGATTATCTTATGCATTTAAGGCAACAGACAGACAATCAGACATACGCGGTTTCCAAGACGTATTTGTTGATAGTTAAGCTACAACACAAAATTTGCTTTTCGTTGCTTGCGCTGTTCTACCAAAACGCCATTTGATGTTATTTTAATTTGCGCTCGTGTCAGCTTACAAAACGAACGACTAAAATTGCCCCGTGCAATCGAGCCCTTATTGCTTATAACTAATAATTAATTTCCTTTCTATTGTCATTAGAAATGTTAAAAGCCCGATCTGTGTACAATTACATTTGAATCGACTCATCTATTCTACGATTAGTTTTGAAAGACCACCACTTTGATAAAACAACGTAACCGATCAGTTTCCAGTCGCGCACTATATTGCTAAAAGTATCCCTCCCTAAACACTTCGGGTTTTTAAGAGCAGCGCAAAATTGCCGATTGGACGAGCGCCTCGTATTTTTCGACAGTATTACTATTATTAGCAGCAACAGGAAGGTTCGTCGTTTTTGTTTTTGTTCCTGGTTCCCGCCCGTGTCGTTCATAATTTTGTCTTGGCGCGTTATTCTAAACGAAATTAACCGGAACGTTTATTTTAACGTTAAAGGCCAATTGCCATTAAAGGCAGTGCGCGCCGATTTTTTTTGAACGCGCAAGATCGCCTAGTTTAAAATTAAATATTGCCGTACGTTACTCTCTATAACCTTATAAGCGCATTGCATTAAAAAAAATTACGATAATAAGTTGTGACAGCTCGCATCGGAATTTGAAGAAATGTATTAAAAATAAAGCCGACAATTGGAAAGTTTTCGGTCTGATATTCGTGAAAAATCTGCAAGCTGTGCGCGAATTTAAGCACGTTTAACGTCTAAATTTATATCGACGAGAATGGCCTCTACATATGCCTGTTTATATTTAGATGAACTTTACCTAAATTTTCGTCTTATTGCGTCTGATAAAATTTGGCAGCTCAAAGTTTTAGTGGTTGTGTTCGTTTACGGTCGAACTAGTCCTAATATAATTTCCCAACGCTTTACGCCTAATTTGGAATCGCCCGGGGACTTATATGCAAAGTGCGACATTAAGTTTTTTATTATTCAAAAATAAAAATAAAATAGTCACCGAACTGTCCTCCTATACATGGCGACTATTTTTACTTTCTCCGAGAATTAATATTTTCGATCAAACAGGCGACAGCCGTTGTTCGATCGCATTATCAAAAATAAAACTGTCGCGACTTTCTATGTCGGTTAATTTGAAGCCGTAAATAAATTGCGAGCGCCCAGATTTCTAAGGATACAGAACCCTCCTGGTGAAATTTTCGGACGACCGCGCGACCAATTGCAGAGAGTAAAAAACTGAAAACCACCTTCAGTATTTCTATGAAGAACTTCCTATGTAATTATAATAATGGCTCGCAAAATTCCGTTTCCAAACAGAATGTTTCTGTGGCCGTTTTAGGGTCGCTATATATCGCGCTAACCTCGATATTTAATTACGCCATTATGTTCGATTTATGGTGGGTTTGCTTTTGATCGTTTTAATAGTTATGAGACGTTTTTTTATCGGGACAACGGGACAAGCACTAATATGCTTATTTTTTTTTTAGACAAAAATATCGACCTTTCAAATTAATTTGTGCCCGAACGATGTCATAAAAGCATCCTCGCTGGCTCAGCTGGCATAACTATCGTTCCTTATAAGGTTCTCTCGGTCCTGTATCCTGCTAATAATGAGGCATTGAAAATTTTAACGTTGCTAATTTATTCAAAATAAATTTGTTGCTTGTTAACCGTTTCAACGATCTTGTATAATCGTTACAGTACATCTCGTGAATTAGGAATATATACCCCAGTACACGAACGGTATAATACACTCACCGGCACAAAATTCGATCCATGCGGTTAATCGATGTAATTATTTTAGTTTATAAATTGGTTATATTTACACATGTTTAAAGGGTGCGTAAAACAGATGTTGAAATGTAATTAAACCGACGGGAACATTTTTATTGCTCTAACAACAAAAATACGGCAACATTTCATAACTAGATAAAACAGTAAACCACATTTATTGTACATGACAAGTAAAAAAAACGAAAAAGCAAAAAATCAGTAGCGTGTAGTAGCTCCCCGTGCTCGAATTACAGCTTCTATTCGCCTTGGCATACCCTCAATAATCTTGGCTAATTTCGTCCCATTCTTGGACTACTGCTACACTTAATTCTCGCAAGTTAGAAGGAGCAGGAACTCGGCAACGAACTCGTCTCCCCACCATATCCCAAACATGTTCGATCGGATTTAGATCGGGACTTCTTGCAGGCCACATCATACGGTGGATTGTTACTTCTCTCAAGTACTCACAAACAATTCGGGCAACATGCGGACGGGCATTATCGTGCATTAGCATAAAATTGTCACCAATAAATTGGGCGAAAGGTACGACATGTGGTTTTATAATGTCCCTAATGTACCTGTCAGCAGTCATCGCCCCTCCATTTACTACTACTAATTCGGTGCGAGCTTCCATGCTAATACCTCCCCATACCAAGATTGAACCACCACCAAAACTAAGCTTTGGCACAATATTACATTGGTCGAATCTTTCTCCAGTCTTGCGCCATTACTCTTTGACGGCCATCCGCAGATCTTAAACAAAATCTCGACTCGTCGGTAAAAAGAATATGACCCCAGTCATCATTATCCCAATTTTGGTGTTGACGTGCAAAGTGAAGCCGCTCCACTCGATGTTCTCTGGTCAATTGTGGGTCGTTTGCGGGTCTTCTTGCTAGCAATCCGTGTTCCTGCAACATTCTTCTTACAGTTCTTTCACTAACACTTACACCCCGTACTTCTTGCAACTCATTACGTGCATTAACTGCAGTAGTATCTGTTTCTCAGAACTTTTAATGTAAGGAAGTGGTCATCTCTAGCAGTTGTACACCTTTTCCTGTCTGATCCCACTCTCCTGCTGTAGCTTCCAATTTCTCGAAACCTTTCTACAGCTCTCTGAATACTACATCTTGAAACACCAAGGCACCACACTCGAGCAGCGTAGTACTGCGAGCGCCCATCTTGAATCAAAACAATTGCTCTGGTAGTATCGGTTGGATTCAACGCCATATTTAATTTTTACAGACAGTAAATTCAATTGTATTTCCAACAATTAAGACTAATACGCGTAATAAACTTAATAATAAAGTACGCTCAGAATTTGACTATTACAATTTGATACCATCCAAATAAACAAACTAACTAAATTCCCCAAACGAATAAAATTTTATCGCACTAAACATGTCATTGGAATATGAATTTTCCCCATTATTAGATAAAACAAACGTTTATCGCAATTTTTTACTAAAAATTGTAGATGGATCGAATTTTGTGCCGTTGGGTGTATATACTTTATCGGTCAAAAAAGTGTGGTGGCTTTCGAACTAATTTGAACCATTCTTCCCAGAGGCGGATTGCCTAACAATCGGTTCAAATTATAAATTGTCTTCGGCCACTTGCACAATATCGTCCGACTTCGGATGGAGTTTGATTATTCTTCCTATTGCCGTGGGGGCGCCCTATTGCCCTATTGGGGGCGTGTTGTTTTCTTTTCAGATTGTCAAAGCCGTCATAATTTCATATCGTTTTTTTCTAGAGTTGCATCAGATATATTATTGTATGTAACTGATTAATTAATTAATTTAATTACAATTTTATTAGTACGAACTCCATGAACCGTACTTACATGCAACGTTAGGATAATAACAAGATGTAAACGATGTTCTACACGGTTATCAGTAAATACTGTCACGCGAAAAAACACTTATAACTTTTCACAGAATTAACAAAACAACCCGTTTTATATACCATTCGAAAGAGCAGGAAATTCTGTACAGGATACAATTAAGAACACCCAAAATGGCTTCCTTCGGCGGCGATACAGACGTCCAATCGCTTCCGGAAATTCTTCAAAATTGCCGCGATCATTTCTGGCGTTATTTCATCCATCCCAGGCCTTCTTCGTCGCGCGCTTTAGGGATTCGATGGACTTGTGTTTGATTGCGCAGGCCTTCTCCTCCATGATGCCCCAAATTGCAAAGTCGAGCGGGTTCAAATCCGGCGAATTTGAGGGCCAATCGTTCTTCGTCCAGAATCCCGGGAGATTGGCTTCGCGCCACTCCACGGTTTTCTTTTCACCGTGGGCCGGGGCCCAGTCCTGCTGGAGCCTCCAATCGACGCTTTCCGCGTTCTCTTCGGCCCAGGGGAGAACGGCGGCTTCCAGAATCAGCTCTCGATACGTTTCCACGTTGATCTTGGCGCCTTTTGGGACAAAAACAAGCTTCGTTTTCCCCAATCCGGAAATGCCACTCCACACCACGACGGACTTCGGGAAATGGGCGTTTTCGACCTTCACGACGCGTGGAGAGCCTTGTGGAAGCAATTCGCGCTGGTTCTGGGAGTTTCGGTAGGGTTCCACCGTGAAAATCTTTTCGTCAAGGCTTCGCCGCGGCTCAGGGTCTTCATTCGTCGGCATTTTTCGAGTCGAGAGGCCTTGTGTCTTCCGTCAGGGCTTGTCCTTTGGCGAGCTTGTACGACTTGAGTCCCAAATCGTCCGTGACAAGCGTGAGCATGGTCTCGTAGCTGACGTCGTGTTCCTTGGCGAGCTTTGCGATGCTTCTCTTGGAATTGCGCTGGATCTTCTTCTTCACCTTGTTTTTCAGCTCCGGGGTCCTTGCGCTTCGTGGTCTTCCGCTTCGCCGACGGTCCTTTATCCCACCCGTTTCTTGGAAACGCTGGACTTGTTTCCGATGGAGTTTGAGCGTCCGAAATCGGCATTTCTCGCTTGTGCAGGGAGACGATGGCGTCACGGTCTTCTTCTGATACCATTTTTCCTGGAATATAGCAAAGAAATAGCAGAGAATATAGTGATTCTAGATCAAAATAACGCGCGGAACACGAATAAATTAATTGTAAAAGTCAAAAAGTGCCGAAAACCAAGAAAATTCGCCCGTTCGGTCGCATGCCAGTATTTACTGATAACCCTGTATATACTTCAATTACGTTCGATTTAATACAATAAATGGTTGTTTAAATAACCGTTATCTAGAAGTTTGAGGTTTTCACGTATTTTCGCAGCACGGACAGCCTGATTTTCCTATACGTAATCAGACCGAGACCGATTACCTAACCATACATTATCGATTTCTGCTCTGGCCGTCTTAGATAATATAAAAGAAAAAAAAAATTCGCGATTCGGAAATAATAATATAGTTCATGAAAGTTCCGCAAAAAATCAATTGTTGTGTACTATGTCGTCGCATAACAATAATTAACTTGTCCCAAAAAGGCACGGGCGTCACGCACTATTACTCTCGTTTACGTTTGATTTATTATCGGGAGTCGCTTTTGTGCACCAACGATTTCGGCGGCAGCCCTCGCAGTTTAAAAAAAAAAAGTTTACATTGTCTTCTCGAACTAAAATTTGACTATTAATAAACAACTAATGCAAATACGGTGAAAGTTTATAGTGAAAGTGTTTTCAAATTGTCGCCGTGCAAGGTTACATTAAAATAGCACAAGTTCAAACGGGTTAATTTCGTTCTTTAAACTTATGTAGAATAAGTTACGAAGGGAGAAACTAAATCTACGCCGGAGAGCTTTGTGAAGCTTAATTAGTTCCAACTCGGTCTAAATCTTCCCGAGCTCCCATCTGCAGTCATAAGCTTGCGCCTTTATAGCTGGAAGTTTTTATACGAAACATCTTGGACGCACTCGGTATTGTCAGCTGTTATTCTCGGGCCCTGGCCTGAAATTGTCTCGAAAAAAAAAACGATTAACATCTTTCGATTGCTCGCGTTTCCGCGGAGCGCGTATACGGAAAATTAGGATTCTTTCAGGATTCTGCGGCTCAGTCGGCAGGAGTACGTGCCAAGGTGATGTTTGTTCGTATTCAAGGCTTATTTGTTATTTTCGTTGTGGAAAAATCGATTGCGAAGTTTTAATGTTACTTCTAACGAGTCAGAAAAAGGGCATTCGGCCATAATTTTATGTTACGGCGGAAGGGGGGGAGGGGTTGTTAATTCCATTACCCCTTTGCACGTTGGATTTTAGCGCATCGATGCGCTGATTTGTGTAAATTTAACTGCGAAATTTTATTTTCAACGCGTTCAGGTTAATTAGAGGTGAACGAGTGGGCTTGGAGATCGTTTCTTGTTGAAGTGGTTATACATTACACTTGGTTATTGAAAGCTAAGTGGACCTTGATGTTGCATTGCGCGGTCATCCAAGTTGTTTTACGTTTGTTATACGGGCAGAGTTGAGATTGCCCGTATTAGTTTGGATTAGGGTAGGTTAACGTAGATTAAAGTAGTTTAGGACTAATTGCAACAACGAAAAATAATTAGTTATGCGAACATTATCCGGGCAGCGTTGATTTTGTCCGTCACATATGCAGTGAAACTTCTCGATACTGAATATTCGCGGGATCAAGAAAAATGTCCGGTATTTCGAGGTGTCCGTTAAGAGAAGTTTCACGGTACCTACATAAAACCGTTCCGTTTCGTTTTGAGGACGTCGAGGGCGTTATTGGCAGTGCTTCCAGTGATTTACTTTTTTATTTATTCAATAGTCTGAGAAAAGAGTAGACTGTGTACCGGAGGTCCTTTTCTCGGTGATTTGGTTCCTGGTGAAGTTGTAATGGGTGTTTGATTTATTAGTGATACGCGGGCATTATCAGATGTATGAATGTGTTTAACTGCTGCTGTATCTTGTTATAATCACTTAGTATTTCATATATTAAATTATAAAAACGTGTAGTTTGTCATTTCTTCATTACTTTGCAAGTAATTCCGGACCTGTTCTATGCGTATCAGGTAGTGTCATTTTATCGAGATTATGCAAAAACAATAATTTATTTAAACGCCCGCAGTTCGTCATTTTTTGCTTTGTTATGCCAGAATTACGAGTTTTCTGGTCGTTTGCGACTTGTACTGAACGATGCGTCGCAAAGCGTTCGGGTAAAAATTTTTCCAAAAAAAAAACCTGAATAATTAACTAAGGGATTTTTTCGAGATTTCGAAAAAATTTTAAATCGATTTAAAAACGTGTAGTTTGTCATTTCTTTGTTTGGTATATTCAGTGCTTCCAGTGATTTCCTTTTTTTTTGGCTTTTATTTACTTTAAGTTTGAGAAATATTTATTTTTTTTAATGGGGGGTGTGTCGCTGGAAGCCCTGTATTGGGCGCTGCAGTGGCTTTTTCAAAGTATAAAATATTTATAATTTTAAAGGGATAAGTAAATGGTAGAAAATGTAATTTTTAAATCACTCGCGATTATATTTTCTACATCAAAGAGCTTGGGAAGTAATCTAAAGTCCTAATTTTGACATTAGACTACTTCCTAAGCTCTTTGATGTAGAAGTACTAATTTTGACATTAATTAAAAGCTTATAAAGCGTTAAAGTGGCTCTTCTTAAGGGTTCTACATCGAGCAATGTATACAGAAGATGAGGACGGTGACTTTCGCAATGGTAGTATGGATATTTTCATCTCAATAAAAAAAAACCGGGATAACCATTATCGTTTTAATAACTTCAGCGAAAACCTATTGTGCGAGGTCAAATTAGTTTATAGGTTATCTTAAAAGTAATCCAAACGTTTTATATGCGCTGCGTTGTCTGTAAATTCAACGCTACTAAAACTTGTAGTACAAACGACCATCGTTAAAAATGTAATTGATTAAGCGCTTAAATTTTATGCATACGGTTTGTTCGTCATATTGTATAGATAATCGTTTTCGATCCTTTATTTGTTCAACGAAATTACCACCAAAGTATTCATCTTTAGACCATTTCTTAAGCAACTTGCATTAGTTTCGCTCTTCGCAATGATCTCAGTTTACTCGTAAATTTCTCGTACACTAAAACCAGTCTTTAATCGTCCAGGAATCACGTCATTTTGTTCCTCGACGCTTATCTAATAGAGTCCGTTAATTGTGGCAGTTATCTGCTTAAATGAGTGTTTACTACTACCCATCAATTTGTACACGCGCACGTATTGCCATTTTTGAAATTTTGTTTTCCAGAATTTGCGAACACCGCGCGAAAACGAAATTTCCGGCAAAATCTCGGAAGGGACAGTTGGAAATTGAAGTTGTGCAAGTGGACGTGCCTAAATTCGAATCGATAATTTCCGTAATATTATTTATTAAACGGTAGGGGGTGCGCAATCTTGCCCGTAACACTTGCGAATTCGACGAATTCAAAAATTGCGTTTTAATTAAGATGGCCCAAATTGACGGGGAGGAATGTTGCCAAATTGAAATTATATCGAGATTATTATTAATGTAAATTTATCAACACACGTGTGCCCCAATTTATCGAGTAGAAGGCTAATAAAATTCAAGTGGCGTTTGTCGAATTTAGAGCAAAGAGTTGCGTAATCTCGGATAGTTGCGTCAGCACCGAAACAACCCCCTTAATGCTCGACTTTTAATTTCCCACTAACATTCCGACGGTGTCCGCGATAATCAACGGTGCCGCCCATTTGGAATAAATTAATTAAAGTAAAGTGGTGCGTGTTTGATCTTAGACCTCTTGACCGGTCGGCCACCCAGAAGCCTAAATGTCGTCTACTATATGATTTGCTTTAAATATTAATTTTATTCTGAACTATTTCATTTTTAAAGTTAGCCAACGATTCGCGTGGATTTAAGTCGGTACAGTGCCACGGCCATAATTAATTTTCATCACTTTTGGAACAAGTACACAAAACGAATTAACAAATGGCACGATTTAGATGGAAGACTTGACAGGTTAAGGTTGTTATTTAAAAATATAAATAAACTACGCATTTGTCATTACATTTTGCGTTTAAAATTGCCATTTTCTGACAACTGTTATTAAACAAATTACAATGGATCGATCTGACAAACGCAGCTTTCTCGACAATACATTTTAGTTATATAATTACCCACGTGTCTACACTGTTTTAAATTTACCTATAGTTAAATTGCACGTTTTATTTCTGATGCTTCTAATAAAATAAAATTAAAAAAAAAGCTCGACGTATCTGACATGAAATGGGATTCGGGCACTTCGCGTTGCACGAAAAATTGTTTACACAACTATATCGCGTTTCTAAAATGTAGGACAAGATGTCCGTGGAACTTTTAACATATTTCACCTATACGGGATGGTTTTTTAAGAATGCGAATTTTTACATGTCGAATTTTCGCAGTTCGCACGTGCATAATCCGTGCGTGATGTTATTGCGTAGCGCAACCCCGATTAATTGCCAAAACAAAATACGCGACGAAAGCGCAATTAAAGGCAAATTATCAAGGAAACGATTTAGTCGGTTGCGTTTCAGAGACATTTAAAATTCGGTTATTTCGCAATTTCTTTTTTCGCCAGAACGCGGAAATCCCATAATTTTATGGGCATCGCTTCGTTTTATTACGGACTGCGCCCCGTTCGTAATAACGGCTTATGTAAGTAAAAAGTTCAAGTAATGTCGCGAATTAAAGTATGTACAGGGAGGTCGTTTATTTTAGACCACCCTATAATATTTTATGTGAAGTCGTTAAAACGGCGAAGTAGAAACATACATCAACCGAATACAAAACAAACGAGGCCGAGAATATAAAGGGGTTGAAATGCGGAAGAAACCGAAAATTATTAATATTACACAAAGATAGTAGAACTAGTAATTGTAAGATTGCGGTCGGTGTTTACTAATCTTAGGAAGTCCAACGAACTACGATTAAAATATTTGCGGTTTAACATATCAATTATCGTCGCTGTAGTGCCCTAAATGGGAATAACGTGTAATTGACCTGTCTAATGGACGGATCGAGTTTTTAAATCGACGCGGATGAATATCTTTGGCCGGTCAATCAGTTCGCGACATGTGATCCGATCGATTTTATTGGGAGTCGCTCCGAAAATTTGGGTCACGTTTAATTTGTAATTTGCTAAACAAACAAATGATGTTTGAAAGTTGTTGCTGCGTTGGTCGTTTTGTAGTACTTACCTACTAAAGTGCACGAAGCGCGTCGAAAGTAGGTGAAAACTTCGAGGTTTTTTCGAAATGAAACGGAAACGCTCTACTCGCTTATTTCGATAAAATTGGAAAAATGTCTAGCGGGGCGTTGCGAGCGTTGATATCGATGCGCAGTGATCGATAAGAGTACCTATTGTCATTTTAAATTGTTTTTTTATTCTTCAGGGACTAATGAGATTTGAGCAGTAATATATATATGTAACTTTTTATTTTTAAATTATATTTTTTTGTTAAATCTATTTTCTCTCTATATGGTGTTATCAAAATGTTGTGGGGTTAGATGATAAAATTACATTGTTAAACACAAATCAAGTTGAAAAATGTCTTATTTATCGATATTTATTAATAAAGTAACTTATTTTATAAAAAAAACAAGAGGAATTATCGAAACACAAACAAATGAAAACACAAAATCTAATTTAGTCTAATTTGCTAAATGTTCAAAACTACCTCAATTCTTCTAAGCTTGTAATCGCATAACATGATTGTTTCTAAAAGTGTTTAACATTTCAACAGTAATTTTGTCGGGAGTTGTAAAGGGTGTCCCAACAAGAGCGCCGGATTTAAATTTGCCGCCATTTTGTTAATACGAGTTGTACGGTGATTTTTTTTTGACAGTTGTCACGTACATACCACGCGATTTAAGAATATGGAGAAGTATTCAAACGAACAACGTTTAATTATTGTAAAAACACATTACAAAAATGGTGAAAGTTTTGCGAAAACAGTTCGCCAATTACGTCAAGTTTTCGGTCGCAATAATGCGCCAAATGAATCGACAGTGAGGCGTTTAATTAAAAATAATAAACGTAATACGTAAATAAGCAAAACTGTCGGATTTGGGGTGCTGAAAATCCTCGTGTGATACTCGAAAAACCGATGCATCCACCGCGAGTAACTGTTTGGTGCGCATTTTGGGCTGGCGGAGTGATTGGGCCGTATTTCTTTGACAATGCTGCTGAAAATGCGCTAACTGTTAATGGTGTGCGGTATCGCGAAATGTTAACGGAGTTTTTGTGGCCCGAATTGGATGTAATTGATGTGGAGGACATGTTTTTCCAACAAGACGGTGCGACCTGCCGCACTGCACGTGAAACAATGGTGTTACTGCAGACCAAGTTTCCAGGCCGAGTCATTTCTCGATTTGGCGATCAACATTGGCCACCAAGATCGTGCGATCTAACGCCGATGGACTTTTTTCTTTGGGGCTATGTGAAGGAAAAGGTGTATGCGAATAAGCCTGAAACAGTTGAACATCTTAAAGAGGAAATACGGCGCGTTATTGGTGAAATACAGCCACATTTATGCGAAAACGTTATTCAAAATTTCAACAAAAGAATAACCCTGTGCCCTGAGATTTCGTGGTGGCCATTTGCCTGATGTTGTATTTCACGTTTGATCGGAACTATTTTTCTTTATGTTGAAATAAAAATGTTTGCTTAATTAAAAAAATAAATGTGTGTTTCTTTAAAATTAAATCCGGCGCTCTTGTTGGGATACCCTTTATAAATAAAAATATTATAATTGTATAAAAATATATAAAAAATATACAGGGTGTATTTTAAAAATAAAAATCTCATTAGGCCCTGAAATAAAATGAATCCCCAGCAACATATAATTCTTTTGAACAACTTTTGTTAAAAAAATATGTTTCTAATATGAATATTCAACGAACTAATAGGGGGGGGGGTGCTACTAATTAAATTCACCCTGAATGTATATTAATATTATTTTATCGACGTCGATTTATTGATTTATTAAACTACAGCGTAAATTACAAACGTACCTAATAAACCGATAAATCGCCCTTTGTTATTTGAAACAAAACAAAAACATGCTGATAAAGTAGTTAAATTTAAATATTTTTACAATTTTTGTTAAACCATGAATTTATACCATTTGGGTGCAATGAACTGTCGTGGTTGATGATCTCCACATAATACCTACGTAAAACATTCTGTATTTTGTATCGAAAAACGCTACCTAAATTAAGGAATAAATGGAACGAACGGAGACAACATGGCGGTAATTCTCCAACATAAGCACGCAACGAAGAGCGACTCGTCGACGACCACATTATCATTTCACTAAAATAACGACATCGCGCCGAGAGATATCTAACATCAGAAATAAATAAGCATCGATATAATCGGAACTTTTCAAATGTGCGATTTTGAAAAACTCTCTCAATTGAAAAAAGTTAATATTATCTGTAATTAATATCAAATGTGATCGATATTTTCCTATTCATTTGACGATATGCCGTATGTACCAGATTTTTCGATATTTTACTTTAAACCCGACTAATCGTAAATAAAATCGTCGGCGATGGGATCTTAATAAGGGAAATTTCGATTCCAGACGTGATACTTATTCAAATTTTAGTCGGCGTCGTTAGAAAAGGGCATTGTCCTACAATTGCCCTTGCGTGACTACCCCACATTGTGCAGCTTATAGGGAAACCCTTGCAGCGGCATAGCTCGCTTTGTTTCACCGCTTTGATGTACCCAGTAGTAGTGCATTTGCAAAACGTTCCGGGAGTCGACGGTATAGCATTTTGTCAAATTCCTCGCGGCGTTCGGTAATTAGCGTTGGATTTTCTGTGCGGTTTGTTAATATTGAGTTTTTGCGCCGTTACGTGCCCATTTTTTTTTGTTGTTGCTGCTGCCGTAATTATAGTTTTGAATAATATACCAGGTACCAGTCACGCTATGTCGTACATGAGCCCATTTATTTTTGTGGTTTTCTAGGAACGCGACCCCCCGATACTGCCGCTTCTTGTTGTTGCCAAGTAAAATTTATTGTGCGTAACAAAAATCTGTAGGGCGCGCAGGGTTGCTTTCGAACGCGGTTACATGTCGGTATTAGTAAACGAGCAATACGACTTCCTGCGTTGTTGATTACAACGAGTAATCACCAATCATATTATGCATGCAAGTGGTATTACACCGTAAACACGATAATGGTCGTTAACCTGACAACTAACAGTAAAACGTTAATTTTTCTTCTTGACGTCGTTCGTTTGCAACTAAATGAAAATTAACTCGTCTTCAACGAACAGCTTGTTGGAAGTGACTGTTTATTTTGCAAGGCAATAAAGACGTTCGCAGAAGTGCATCCTCGCCTCGAGAGTTTTTAAACTAATTATAAGGTAAGTCAAGGTCCGTCAACTTTTCACTTAGTTAATAAAACTTTAGGCAGATTAAATTGCCAAGTCTTTAATCGACAAAGAGGTAATAATAGTGTTCGAATAAATGTTGTTTTTTTAAAAATTTATTCATCAGTCAATTGGAGTTAGGCCAGGCGATTTCGCGAACCGTCGATTTCGTTTTTTCGTAAAATTTTAGAATTGTAAAATTAAAAGAGCCTCCGACCGGCCGCGATGCTAATTCGACTCTGCCGCTTGCACGTGCACGAGTTGTAATTCTACCCTCCCCATGTAAAAATATCGCTCTACCTCATACGTAGGTATTGTGTAGTGTTACGTATCGAAATCGAAACTGCCTAATTGTTATAACAATTAATTTCAAGAGTTGCGGAGGAATCGATTTCGATCGATCGATTTCAGGAACTTGCGCGTAAAATATAGGGGTAGTAACATTTATGTAGAACGAAGCAGCAAACTTTGTACAATTTTATCTCGGCCCTAAGTATATTTTGTTTAAGTTTTTCAAATTCGACCGTTTTTTTTTTTTTTTTGATATACCTACGAGGATAAAAATTATTTGATCGTTTTTAAAAAATACTTAATAGGTACCTAATCATTAATGGCATTGATCAAAATGTGATAAACGAGATTGAAATTTATTGGAAAGATTTAGTTTATTTTCTCTCTCAAATTGTTTTAAAATAATATTTGAACTTAATAATCCCGTGCGAACGAACCATTAACTTGAAATGTTTTCGAAAATACGTACAAATTTTTGATCGATTAAATTTTCAGAGCAAGAGAGACGATAGATAATAGACTATTTTAAAAGTTTGAAAGAAATTTAACCCACGGCAGTCGGATTATTTTGATTATTAAATATCGACCGGCTGTATTTTTTTTTGTTTTATTTATTAGTCCATTAAATTGGGACTTTATTATTTTAATTTTTATGAATTTATTAATTATAGGTAAGGGTCATTCCATGTGAAATCGACGAATAAAAACACAATTTTGGACCTTAATGTACAGATTAATTTAAATTTTATAATTTTTTAGTTTTATTGTATCTATGAAACTGATGAAAAATGCAAAATTTCTGATTTTTTGGGCGTTTGGCTTACGAGTTATTAATTTTCAAAAATACGAAAATTGCACAAAATTTACAGCGTTTTTAAACTTTTGAACGGCTCTATCTCGAAACCATTTAACTTGGAGAAACTATAGAAAATTACTCAAAATGTGATTCTCTGTAACTGGAGTAGTTCAAAGGTTTATTAAATACGCGATATTTCGTAGTTTCGAAAATTATGATTTCAAAAACTCCTAAACTGGCCCAACTCCAATTGACTAACTAAATTTTCAACGGCAATTTTGAAATTTTTTGAAAGACAACGAAAATGATTTAAAACAACCGTCGGTTGAGGCTCGATGTTTGATTTAAATCGGCCGGTTGTTCGTTTTGCTTAATTTATTTTGTCGATTAATTTATATTTTGATCGATGGAAAACATTTCGGCGATTATCTTACTTTGAACGGCTGCGAAAAACGAATCTCGTTAGAATTTTAGGGGACGCGATGTATTTTAAAAGACGGATTTTTGATGCCCGCATCACGGAACAAATTGTTTTCGGTCTTGTTTTGACGTTTAAGCTTTTTATTTCAGACAGTTACCAAGATTTCGGATTAAACGGAATTTATTTCTGAGACTTTTGCCGGCGCAATGTTTCATTTTCTTTTTATAAAAAGTAAACCGAAAGGCGCGTTCTAGTTATATAGTTGATATTAATAAATTAAAAGAATTACCGTATTCCGAGTTGAGAACTTGTGTTGCGAACGTCGTAATAACAGAACTTTTTTTCTTAATTTTATGCACATGCCTGCAATTTAACTAATAATTGCTAGGACTGTTATTACTGGGTCGCATAATTTTATGTTTAAGATGCTGTTAGCGTAGGTAATTATCTTGTTGTTCCGTCAGCTATCGTTCTTTTATGGCCTCTTACAACTTGTTTTATTTCTGTGACATTTTAATATGCCCGCCATTTACGTTCGGTGGCGTTTAGGATCAAATATGTAATTCACTTTATAAATCACCTCTAGATGATAGGTTTGTTTGGGAAAATTTAGACTTCCACCAACAGATTTATACTTTTAACGTCGACACAGTAGTGTATTAGCGGGTCTGCTTACAAACTAAATACATGGAATTAGTGGCGATTGTGCTGAACGTGTAACTGGATTATCCGGCATTTGTGCTTTATCCAATGTAATTTCTAATATTGTACAAACAGCTTTAAGGTTTGATCAAAGATAATAATATTTTATAAATCTTCCGCTCGTGGACAAATTGAAAATGATTTTTTAAAACTCGAAATAATTTGTACAAACGAGACAACGTAGGTGGTACTCGATTTTTGGGATGTCCAAACCTTTTCTGCTTATTTTTGATTATCTCGTAATATTTTACGTTTGTAAGGTAGGTTTTGTGGGCCTATTCTTCTTCATCCAACTTCTTCACCTTTCATTTGTAAGACGCGAGTTCACTAGGTCTTCTAGTGCTCCGCCAACCCCTTCTATGTCTATTTCTTCATGAATGCCTCATTTACACCAACTTACTTGCACCGCAACATCCCGGTCGTTGAAGATTACTTTCCAAAAGAAATTCATCTTATATCCGATTTAACTTGAATTAAGCTTAGCTTAACAATAAATCGTAAGACTAAATATCAACTAAACCCCATAAAAACTAATATTGAAAGCGCACACTGCAGATTTGGCGGTAAGTTTCAAAATTTTCCTTATTTTTGAGTATTAGGTAGGTAACCAGGAAACTAACCGCACCCCCACACAGTTGCCTTATTTTCACTTTGTCAATAAAATAACTACAACAATTGCGTGAAAGTATTAAATTTAGTACAAACGGGAAATTTAGAACAAGGAGTATTAAAACAATGTCACGAATAAACTGGAATTATTAGAATATATTTCTTTTTTCAAATAAAGAGTAGGCAAAATAAAAAGTTAATCGAGAAATATGGGCATTAAATATTTTTCGACGCACAATTCACACACATACGATGCCCCAAATAAATTAAATTTGTTTTTAATTCAACATTAATAAGGTATTAAGTGCATAGTTTTAACAAAAAATTAATATATTATTGTATCTATAATACTTATTTAAAATAAAATAAACCACTCCTGTTAATATAAACTAGAAGTAAACTAACCACAATAAATTTTAATAATTGATTCGATTGTTCTTTAAAAAAAAAACGTTAAGAATTAATTTTTGCAAATTTTAGTATTCAAATTTTGTCTCGTTGTCAGTCTAAATTGTTGTAAAAATTTGAATTCCGTTTTTTATCCGTAAACGAATGTATCGAAAAGGTAAAATCTCTCAAAATAAGAGAAATAAAAAAAATCTTAAAACATAAAATCTTGAAATAAATGTTGTTATTAATACAAACTTACGTAAAATACAGACTAACACTGCTGCCGCCGAGACTGCCACTTGTCTGTAACAGACTATAAGAAATAATTAGAAACTTCTAAATTTTTCTTCGTATTTCCTACCTTTTTCTTGTCGTCGTTTTGTCTCTATTGCCAATTTCCAGCGTAGATTCTTCCGTTGATTGCGAATTTGCATTATTATGTACCTACGCTTCGTATTTCCCAACCACTGCGATCGCGAGAACGCGCGCAAGCTAAAATTTCGTTCGCGAAATTAGATCGTCGAATGTTTGAGGGGAGACCTAACCAAGTCCCTAATCGAGTCCCTATCCAAAAGCCTAACCAAACTCGATTTTCAGAGAATTTGTGTTAGAGCTTAAAGGTTCATGTATTTACACTTTATAAATACATGGAGAGTTATTCTACAAAGAAAGATCCTACATTTCCTCGTCGTATTAATCCTTTTAAAGTACACAACACAACACACAGCACTCGCGTGCTCACGCGTAAAAGGCCTTATTAACCGAACGAGCACTCCTCGCACACACGAACAATACGACACCGTAATTTAAAATTCGATTTGCATCACTAACGCGAAAGATGTAAAGCGGTTTTGCCAGATTCTATATATAAATGCATTCGAGTTTATATGTGGATACTAGGAAATCCCACTTTTATTTTAAAACATTCAGTTCGCATTCCGATAAGCTATGAAAGCACGTTTTATTAGTTGCTTTGTATTTTATCGGTCGCATAAAAATGCGATTAAACTCTTATCTGGTTTATGGTTTGTAATACGAAAATTTTCAATGCTTAAGTTGAATAGTTGTTAAATTAAAAATAGAGTAAATTTATAATTCTGCGGTAGAAAGGCAGGATAGATAGTGATTATTCAAATAATTTTACTGCATAAAAAATACATAATTTTAGAATAAATTTCGTAAAAAGTACGTGTTTTAAAAATTGTCTGTCACTACTTGCACTTTTTTTTTTAATCAAACCCATTACGACATCTGTAACTTTTATTTTGAGGTTCTAGAACGAATTTGGTTTTATATTTCGAGTAATATCCCTATAGATGTTTTTCAAAAACTGGGTACAAGTAACTCTCACGTTTAGGTTATTTGAACCCTAGTCATATTTTCCTATTTAAAACCACTGATAAATGCTACGGGACCAGTATTGCAAACTAGATTTGTCAATTCGTAGAGTTTAGATACACTTATCAGTCCATTGGATTTAATTTTGTGGGGTGACCTTCTCAGTCTTTGCTTGTTTTGAAAATAAGCGTCCGCGTGCTCACGAAAACAATCAAAACGAGTTTAAAACGACATGTAGTTTACATTTTAATTTACATGTAGTAAGTAACTCGTGTTTATGGTACCTTTTTCAATCAGTTGTAAATATTCGAATTTTATCAAAATGCAATCAAAGTTTACCAAACTGCAGTATGACATTTCTTTAAATACATCGTTACAGTGCACTTGGGCGATTTTCCCATTTTTTCATCGAGCACCGTGCGTTCTTCTTGCGATAGGGTTTTTCACGGTGCGATGTTTAGAGAGCTCGACAACGTCCGAACGCACTCATATTTTATTGTGCAAACAGAAGGTCAGGGAAATAACATCATTATTTCGGTTACGGTAACGGTTCTTGTAACAAACGTATAGAGGCCTCAAATGTTACATAAAGAAAATTTAATTTAGATAGGTATAGCTTATCCAAACCTATATGCAATCACGTCATCAATAAAAGGTTACTAGATGATGACGTTTCACAAAGTGCTGTCACCTCGTACCTCGTATTTTTACAATTCTAATAAATTGTAGTCTTTCTTTATGCCATCTAATATGTGCGCAGGTAAATCATCTATAGAATATGTCACTTTCCGAACTTTAAACCGAATTACAAATAAACAATCTATTGATTGACGTTTTCTATTGATCTATCTTTTTGATGACGTGAATTGCATATAGGTTTGGATAAGCCATATCTACCCAATCGGAAATTTTTTGAGCCAAAAAAATCACGCTCGAGCGTCTTCGATTTTTTTTTAAACGTGTTATTTAAAACGGTTTTATGATTTTCTCTTTATCGTCTATAATAGCACGTCTAACTGCTACAAGAAACTATACTTGCTTATTATAATTTGTAAGTACTCGATCGAGCATCTTTTCTAATATGGTATACGTAGACATACATAATCATTATTTAAGGCCTGATGCACGCGTACTCGTTTTCCGTCTCCTACATTTCATGCCCATTCTCGAAGAGAAATCTGTCTGGTGTAGGACGTAAATTATTATTCTACCCTTATATTGTTCTTGATGGACGGTCGTTCTGCCCGTTTGTTTGATAAATACGAATTTGACGAGGACGCGTCGCCTTTTAATGCACTTTTAAATGCAGGAAGAGGCGTAACTTTTCGAAACAATAACTTTCTTTCGACGAACGACGAAAAAATAGTCGCGTTTTAGGTTCTTTTTCTGTAATAACCTACTGATCCAAATATTTAAATTATTCGTCGCCGATGAGAAAAATAAGTAATTAAATTGCGTTTTATACATTAGTAAATTTTGTTATTTAGTTGGTCACGCCAAAACTATTGCCAAAAACGTGTTTATCGTCTGTTTTATTAATGTATGCCAATTGTTGTTTTTAGTTTTATTATTGAAATTGTGTCTTTGGATATTTTCCAGTGGCAATAAAACAATATGCTGTATACGCATCAATGAGAATTTGTGTCGAAATGGTTTGATGGGTCGTCTCGAAAGAGAGAAAGAGAGAGAGAGGTAGGTTGTTAAATGAAGGAAACTAATCTATTAAGATTACGAGGTCTGACCAATAAGTAATGTGACTGTCCTAGTGCGTTCCTATATAGGTATGTTAACTGTTGTATTTAAAAAAAAATCCGGCTTTGATGGGTTAATAAAACGCGACAATTACTTTTTCAATCCTAAAGCTATACGTACAGGGTGTCCAAAAAGTCTTTTAGACTTGGTTGACGTTTGAAAGAAACGAAGCTTGTATGGCAGCGTACGCGCAAGAAACAATTGCTTACTGGAGAGCACATTACACCCCGATTAAACGTGGAAATCCGATTGAAAATGCGTGGGAGTCTTATATGAAAAGAAACTTCAAAGAAAACGACCGTTTGCTGCTAAACAATCTTCGAACTGGCGGTCGCTACATACGAGGTCTGACCAATAAGTAATGAGACTGATTTTTTAGCCGCGCTTGTGGTAACACTGCGAACCTGAAACTTCGGTCGGTCAATCTCCCGTCCTTCCTCTATCGATACATGTGCTCGCGACATTCGTACGTTCGTTAGTTCTCCAGCTGTGTTGTGTTTTCGACAACGTGTTTGTAAGGCGCGTCACGAATATGGAACGACGTAATATTGAACAGCGGTACGCGATTAAATTTTGCGTTAAACTCGGCGATTCTGTTACGGAAACGTACGGTAAATTGGTCAAAGTGTTCGGTGACGAAGCCCCGAGTCGTGCTCGGGTGTTTCGATGGCATAAAGATTTTAAAAATGGTCGTGAGAGCGTCGGGGATGAACCGCGAAGTGGGAGGTCGGTCGAAGCTCGAACTGACAACAACCGTGTGTTCGGCGTGTGCGCACTCTCGTGCATCAAGATCGGCGGCTAACCATTCGAATGTTGGCCGATGAACTTATTTTGAAACGAGAAACCGTCAGAAAAATTTTAACTGATGATTTGTCCATGAAAAAGCCGTGTGCAAAGATGGTACCGAAGAACCTTTCGGCGGAGCAAAAACACGAGCCAATGTCCATTTCACAGGAGTGTCTGCAACAGGTTGAAGCCGATCTAACTCTTCTCGATCGTGTAATTACTGGTGATGAAAGTTGGTATTTTCAGTACGATCCCGTAACAAAACGGCAAAGTCAACAGTGGCTGTCTCCTGGTGCAGCCAGACCGAAGAAGGCGAGAATGAGCAAATCAAAAGTGAAAACGATGATGATTTGCTTCTTTGACAGCAAAGGAATCGTGCACAAAGAGTTTGTACCACCTGGGCAGACCGTCAACCAACATTTCTACCTGAAAGTACTCGATCGAATGCGAAAACGAGTCATTCATTAGAGTCCGTCCAGAGATTGCCAAAACGTGGATCATCATGACAATGCTCCATGCCATCGTGCCTTCAGTGTGTCGCAGTTTTTGACCTCTAAAAACATCGCAGTGTTGCCGCAAGCGCCCTATTCGCCGGATATGTCACCCTGCGACTTCTTCTTGTTCCCCCAAACAAAATTGGCCGTGAAAGGAACGCATTTTGAGTCCATAACTGACATCCAGACCGTCGTGACGAGGGTACTCCAAGACATTCCAGTCGAAGCCTTCCAAAAATGTTACGAAAGCTGGAAGAAACGTTGGAACCAGTGTGTAGTTGTGGGAGGGGAGTTCTTTGAAGAGGATCACATCAATGTACCTTAATTTTTAAATATACGTATTTTATGGACTTAGTCTCATTACTTATCGGTCAGACCTCGTAGTTGTTACAATATACATCTACTATGAAACTGACAGATAACAATTTTACATTTAAACCTTTTGTTATTGGAAATCTACTCGTGACAGTAGATGTTATCTAGAACTGCAGATGAACCAAGAGCGTTGTCGTCGGATCGTGCTTCGTCCTATTAACACAAAAATTTTATCAAGTCGCGAAAGCAAGATCCCTTTCATTATTCTCACCCTTTCGGACGATTATCGATGCTTTTAACGTTATTAAAGTACTTCGGAAATTTATATGCGTTATCCAAGGGATGTTTTTACCTAAACATTGGAGAGCGACTATGCAGCGCCAGTTTTATCGAATTTTCATAAAAATTAAGCTGTTGCGACCCCCTTCTGATGACGCGACCCAGAGGTGCCGTTTTGGATTTTATACGATCTCGACCCCTAGACCACGACAATATAGGTCAAATCTTGTGGTCACGATTCCGGTTCATCTCCGTTTCAAAATGACGGCCGATCAAAGATTTTAAACTTATTGCGAATTATCTCCGTTATTAATTATCGGATCGGTAACGCGAAATGTGTTTTAGAATCACCATACAATACTCTATCAAACATCTATCTTTATAATTTTCGATAGGATGCACCGTTTTCCAGATAATTTGGGAAAAGTGATTAATTTTTTTTTTAATTTTTAAAAGACGCATTTCTTACGGGAAAAATGGAAATTCGATAACGAGGCTTGTGCGCGGCCGGATCTTTAAATTAAATTGAACGTAATTGAGAATTAAAATTGGATGTTGATAATAAAATATTTTAAAACGGTCGAGTTTCTGATAAGTACACGTGTTTCCTATAAATGACCAAGTAATTTCTGAATCAAAAATGTGTTTAGAACGACTTGTATTAATTATATACAATAATTGGGGATGAAGAAATCTTCGTTAGTCTAATTAATTTTGATTCGTTTTGAAACGATTCTCAAAGATGCGATCGTTTTATTCGTAAAAAGAATGTGACAGTGAATGGGACAGTGAAATGTATTTAAAAAATTTTTTTCATGGTAGGTAATGTAATAATGTCGATCGTTCAAGTCGTACCAGGAAAACGTGCGGCTTATTGTTAGCTTAATTCATTGTAGATGTACATATTTGGTAAATACGTTGAAATTCATGTCACTTTGACAGCGACTGATGATGACGTAAAAAAAGTAAATGTTGGTTAATTTAAGAAATCGACGATTTATTTGATTAATGAAAACCTATCGTGTTGACTGATTAATGATCGATTTTTCAATCGCCAGTTAATTCCGATCATCGTTTCTGTGGTAATTGGCCGACGGTTAGAGTTAACTGAGCATCGAAAAACCGGCCCTAATCCGTGAAATGGTCGTTTCTTCGCACTAACTGTAACATTTTGTTGTATTGTTCGGTTAAAACAACTCGCTTGGATTTCTTTTTGCGATCAAATTTGATGAAGGTCAAGTTTCACGATCGAATTATGAATTATTGCTAATTTTGTAGATGCTTTTAAGATTAAAATTACCTTACATTAACCATTAAAGCTGGTTTTTAAATTAAACGAACTGTAAAATTGCCAACGTTTCCAATTTTAGTTCAAATTTATCCTTAACCTTAGAACAATCAACAGGCCAGTGACGTTTAGTGACGAGCATAATTATTAAAATCACGTGCAACTGCCGACAAAGTAGACAACACCAAAACAATATCATCGTATGATGAATATGTCTATTACTTTTGTAATATTGCATGTATCTACTACAATGTTAAATATACTTGCACGTGTCTTGTTTTGATCGATTCATTTTTTTTTTCAAGTTGGATCGTTCCAAGTTTGATCGACTTTGCAATATTTACAGTTAAATTACTATGAGAGAAGGGCCTGGTTTACAGTACTTCCGAGTACAAGAATTGATGGAACTGATCGATGACTCGATGACTCGATAAATTCATCAAAAAACAGTGGACACGCCGAATTTGCACGAGCGCTCCTCAAATATTTCCCCTTACCTTAAGAACACCCAATAAATAATTAATATACCGCACGTCATTAAAATTAAAATTTTATTATTATCGCTCTAATAATTTTATAGCGTCGCACGTAACAAGAAAATATTTTTGTCGAACATTTGCGTTTCATAATTTTATGATAAGAAACGTGGAAATGACTGTTCGAGGAATATTGTTTACATCTGTACTTTTCAATCGTAATTCATCTACGATTACGTGCACGCCCGTTTATGCGAACAAACGATCGACGTCGGCGTCGCGCACGTAACTTTTGATAGCGTCCGATTTTCCGTGCGCGTGCAGTCCTCGTAACAGTTTTCAATTTTCGCACATTCATGGGAAGGCGGTCGCCGCCGCACACACTCCCCTTACGGAATACCCTGTATGTTAATAATAGCTCGCAACCTTGTATTGTTATTTAAATACTGTGAGAACTTATTTTTATAATATTTATATTGTGCCGCTACGCGACTAAGGTCAATTGTGCCCCACCACGTTCTAACTTCTTCTTCGTAAACGCTTAATATCTATAAGTGGATAGATGACGTGATGATTATCTCTACACCTTTTGCTTAAGCTGGTCGACGGTTTTAGTCGAGTCACCCACGCGCTCGCGGGCTCTGTTGGACGGACGTGGTGATCCTTGGCGATCTACAAGTTTGTCGCGGTTATTGTTTAGTGTTATGTCCAACATCGTTAATGCTCTTTAACGCGAGTTCTCTCCATTATTCATCATTTTGGATAAATACATTGTTTGGGATGACATCGCTGTCAACATCGACAGGTGTGTGCGAGCGTTTGTGCGTGTGCAACCCATGTCTGTGCGCTAGATTACCGTTTACCCTAAATAACACACTTTAATACCGCATTGTTTTTCAGCCTTAGCGAATGCTACTTCGCGGGAAAGGGCACTGCCTTGGTACTGCCGGCCGAGGCTCAAAAATCCAGCAGACAAATGGAAGGCACCAACATCCAGAAACATTTGCAATCGATGTTTTACCTTTTACGACCGGAGGAAACCTTAAAAATGGTAAGTCCGGTTGAAATTTCCGGTCAAATAATTTAATCGTACCTGTGCGAATGTGCGATTTCTTTTACGCCATGCTCGGACCACGAGTTGTTAATTGAAGAAGTTTCGGATCGTGATTCGAAAATCGAAATTTGAAATTCAGATGCGCGTGCGAGGGTGGACGATTGTCTATCCGAATGTCAATTAAATTTGCATCGTTGCATCGTTACACGTTCGGTTTAACAGAGAGCAAAACGTACTTCACTTTCTCCCCATTGTGCGTAGGGCTTCGTGCGCGACTGGTCGTTGTTAATTGTTTCTATTTTAGATTTAGTTAGATATTGTGTGGGCGCACGGTTCTGCATTTAATGTATAATACGTGGCGTCGATGCCAAAACTTTGACTAAAACTTTGACGATTAACTTTTTTTTTTCTCTCTTGGCGGTAGAAATAGCGAGAGCATTGCGCAAAAATTCGAGTTACGTTTAAATTAGCTAAATATTCACCTATCGCCGTCAAATACGTAAGTTCCATTTGTCAAAATGTATGCGCGACTTGGAAATTTGATTTTTACGTAATCGTCAACACGGGCCGATTAAAACGACCAAAACGGCGCGTCCGAACGAAAACGTATTGTCGTTCATTATGCGTTAGTTTACGCCACGCGGCCCATAAAATGTTGCAGCTCAAATATAAACCATCTATTTCTACATCGTCCTCATTCAAAATCTTAAGTTATTCTAATTTGCCATTGCCAAAATTAACTCGAGTACTTTTTAATTTACTCCGCTTCGTCGGTAGCTTAATATAACGTTAAACCGTTGAAAGATTGAAGTTCTGGTCCTTCGAACTGGCCCGTTTCTTGTAACGTGGGGGGGTAGCACGAAAAATCAGAAATGCATGTTGCAATTGTGTGTCCAATACTTAAACGCCCAAAACCTGACCATAAAAAGCAACTGTTATCAACGGCGCAAAATTCCAACGAACGAGGTCGCGCATCGTGTCTTTGAACATCCGTGTGAATCGAATGACGCTCGCGAATGGAACCCGCACCCGATATTTTAAGAAGTTAAATTGCAATTTTGACTTGTGAAACGCAGATTAGCATATAGATAGGAATAACTTATATTTTTGATTACGCCCGAGCCTTTATTTGGTCCGAGATTAGAATGATAAAAGGTACGATAACTCAAAACTACCGTTGGCGGAATATCTAAGTATGTGTGTTTACATAATAATGTGTATGTTTCCTTATTTGCGGGTCGCGCGTTGTTCACGAAACGAATTTTGTTCGATTTATCAGTTGTTGTACGGCGGACTGTATTTTCGATACGTTTTTTTTTAATCAAGATGTTTAATTCAATTTCGATTACTTATCTTATTCTAAGGAGAACGTGACGTGGTATAATTTAGAATAATCAATTTGATTTATTGTTCTCTTTGTCGTAACGCAATCGAGTCGAGTTTTTTTTTGTTAGTGTACAGTCATTTGCAAAACTCGTGTTCGTTTCGTAAACCATTCAGCCAATAGTCTCGCAATATGTCAATACCGTCCGCGCGATTCGTCGGTAGTCCGTTTTTTTTTTGTACCGTACAAAGGGTATAGCCGGATAAGCATGGCAAAATGGCCCCCAAAGAAATCTACGAAACAACCTATATTATTACATTGGCAAGTCATAAGGAAACGATATATACACGTTTTACTCCCTGACCTTCAGTAGTCCTTGAGAAAATTAAAAAAGTATGTACCGGGGGAACTATTTTTTAAATTCGTTTATCTACGAAACCATTATAGCTACGAACATAAATCAAAAACAGATTGTTAGAGAATACTTCACAATATAACATATGTTTTTTCTATTAGTTTCGACTAATAATAACTATTAAAAAATTAATGGAGAAATTTTGAAAATTGAAAATTTTACAGTTCGGCCAGAGCGACAATCATCAAAAAAATGTCAAATATTGCTACTAATGTCTACTACTACTCCTAAAAGTTTCGTAAAAAAAAAATTGGTACAACACTCTGAAAAAAAATAAAAGCCAATATTGGTAGCGTCAAAACAAAAACGACAAGTTAAGTTTTTTACGTTGTTTAAACCGCGAATAGAAGTAGTGGTCAAGTAAAAAATATAAAAATGTTTCACTATTTGCTGTAGTTGTGTAAAGCGATCTCATTGTCAGTACCCATCACCATACGGGAACAGCGCCGGCGCGGCGCTTTAGTCGGACATGCAGTTCAAGTTCTAACATTCTTGCAGTGTTGTTAATGTTTATGTTCGACGATTAAAATACGTAGTTCTAGAAATTCGAAAATCGTACTCAGTAGGCATAAGATCTACGTTACAACCACATGATGTGTTCATTGTTGATCGTGGTTTTCGTGATGTAATAAACTACATAACTAATGAAGGCTTTACCGTATTTATGCCTGCCTGTAAAGGCAAAAAATCTCAATTAACTACGGAAAAAGCAAACATATCGCGAAAAGTAACAAAAATACGTCGTGTAGTCGAAGCTGTACATGGTGCTATAAGCCAAAAATATCGTCTCTTACATCACAACTTAGATAATAAACTGCTTCCAAAGGTACGATTGTTGTGATACGGACAAAGGTTGAGTTCAGATGGTGCATTACAAGATGAAATTATTGAATATATGGAAAGCAGAATGAATTCGACAAATACTTTGCGGGAAGATGTTGTTAATCATCATTGGAATCGTCGGAAATCGTCTTTTCAACATCTAATGGTATCTGACCTCCTAGATTTTCCACGTTTAACTGAGCAAGACTTGAAAGTTTTATTTACAGGCAGTTATCAAAGCTGTGTCGTAATTATCAGAAATACTGGACAATAAGAATAATCTTCTCGTGCAGTATGTCAAGCAAACACCACATATTATAAAACTGAACGTACGATCGAGACATAAAAATAATAAAGTATATCGTATTTATATCGATTATATTCCTATTGTTGTGACTGTCCCAACGGTAATAGAACAGTTGGGTGTTGTTCACATGCAGCAACTATAATATATTATTTATCACTCACCCGATAAATGCCGCGTAATATATGTCCAGCAGAGATATTGTCGAAAATATTTGCAACAAATTCTATTTCTGTTGTCATTAATGAAGATAGTGATGATGATTAATAATATTGACTGTAGGTAAACATCTGAACTCACTCAGGCAACTGTATAACCAGAATTAATTAATAACAATAGAAACGTTTTCTATCGCATTCGATAATATTTATGTACATAAGACATTTGTAACTTTTCTATTAACCGAAATCCCTGTATATTAGACACTTATTTGTATTTTTTGTTTTGTTTATATTTTATATTGTCATAATTGTTGTTTTATTTTGTTATAGTTTATATTTTTCTTTATTTTGTGCGGTACATTATATAGTAATAGTGACTATAGAGTGTACATTATTTTTTTTCAAAGTGTTGTACCAATTTTTTTTTCACGAAACTTTTAGGAGTAGTAGCAGACATTAGTAGCAATATTTGACATTTTTTTTATGATTGTCACTCTGGCCGAACTGTAAAATTTTCAATTTTCAAAATTTCTCCATTAATTTTTTAATAGTTATTATTAGTCGAAACTAATAGAAAAAACATATGTTATATTGTGAAGTATTCTCTAACAATCTGTTTTTGATTTATGTTCGTAGCTATAATGGTTTCGTAGATAAACGAATTTAAAAAATAGTTCCCCCGGTACATACTTTTTTAATTTTCTCAAGGACTACTGAAGGTCAGGGAGTAAAACGTGTATATATCGTTTCCTTATGACTTGCCAATATAATAATATAGGTTGTATCGTAGATTTCTTTGGGGGCCATTTTGCCATGCTTATCCGGCTATACCCTTTATGTCGGATATAACGCACGACGTAAATGTTCGCTTATGCGGACGCGGCTTAATACGCCAATATCCCGTTCGAAAGGTCGTTTTCTCTGCGAAATCGAACCCGTTTTCCTTTTATACACAAATAACTCGTTTTCAAACGTGCGCGTAATCATTTTTACATCGCGAAGTTATCAAATCTTGCTCGCAGAAGCGCGATCTCGATGTAAATCGCGAATTTTGTTATCTTCGCCATTTTAAAAAACCGCACCCGCTTCCCGTTTTTCCTTCTCGGATCCTACAGCCGTAAACTTTTCCAACGGAAATCTGTCATCGCTCAAAACAATCGCGCTTGTTATCTGGGCCGTTACGAAAGCTTCGCACTACTCATCTGTTGTCGGATTTATCGCATTTTTTTTTGTTCAAGGCTGCTCTGGTGAAAAAAAAACGCGTAATCTCGCTTCCTCCATTTATTTGAAAATCAATTTCGAGGAAAATAAATTTTTGGCGCCGCGAAAATAAATACGTATTATGTTAATAATGTACCGCTCATTTTTTATGGATTCACCGAACGCTCGTAAAGCAATGACGCAACGTAAACTAACAATGTATGTCACATACGTTATTGAAGCGCTAATCTGCATTGACCGTGACCTTATCAAAATGTTCCCGATAATGTAAGTAGCTACACATGCCAAAGTAATTTGGATTTTTCTCATAATATACGGGGGGGTCAATTGAAAAGTATACGTGTGTAGGTGTGTAACAGAATACCTATCGGGTTGTTTTTATTTTCTACAATAAAAAGGCAGTTTTAATAATATTCGCTTAATTTAGCATAAGTGGAATTATCTCGGTGTAGGATTTCCTTCGCATGCATCTCTTAAGCTGCAACGGAACACCTCGGCCGGCACTTGGAAGGTATCTCGTTGATGGGGCATTTTCTTTTTACGCCCCCGATTTTTCTGCTTTCCGATGGCGATCGTTGCGGATAAAATAACGAGTTAAAAATACATTTCGCGACGTCCTTCTACTCGATGCAAGAAACAAAATCGGCACGCTTCAGTAACTCCCGATTGTCCTTCGAGAAAGGACTCTCCGATTCCCACGTCTTATGTTTCAGTGGGCTGCCAGCTGCAGAAATCGATGTTGGATTTTTTTTACGGGGCGGCCCCGCGACTTTTTGCCTTGCATGTTGGTCGCGGCTTTTTAATCGGCGAGCGAAGGTGGCGTTTCTCGCTTTTTCCATTCACGAGTGGCCATTTCCTTCCAGTTTGCGAAGTCGTTGCTTTTAACGTCGCGTCCTACACGTAAAGCGATGCAGCTTTTCTCGAGATTTGCAGTTTTCAGGGAGATTTCCGGGAAATTTCATATGCGCCTATCTCCCGATTTATGCGGTAGATCGGTTCTTGAGAATATCGTGTAAATCGAAATAATGTTTTTTTGTTTGTATGAAAAACCGTGTAAATCGAAAAAACCCAAAATGCGCATAATTTAGTCAGTTATTAAATTCCAATTCCATTTATTCCAACGTAAAATAAAAGTAACAAATATAATAAACAAATAAAACTGTAGATATATATCTACAGGGTCGCCGATAAATACGAAAACGGTCAATTGTTTCCTAAAGTAAGAAAGCTAGCGAAAAATGTTAAACGTAAGTTTTGGGGTTGTTTAAAATCTATTAAAATAACGAAAAATTAATGATACAAGTGTGGTCACGAAGTCGCGGCAAAACAAAGTTGCGTTTTTTTTTTTAATTGAACACCCCCGTATATTACTCGATATTTCAATTCTTCTGAAATTTTACAAATAATTCATATAGCACACCATATGCCTAAATTTAACCGTTTTCGAGATGCCAGGATTTCTCGATTAGTGTACAGAAAATGTCTTGTTTATTAAAGCTTGTTCTTGTACAGTTTTATTTTTCCAATGGCATAGTGTATTTATAAAATACCTAGTGTTAATACAGGACCTTTTATTAAAAAAATACTTATTTTTTTGCTTTATGGATTTTGATCAACCCGGTATAATTATTATGTTTTTTTTTATTTTCTACTAAACAAACGAATATGAAATTCAACAATACCCCACATCCTCCGCCTTGTATAGTTTTCATAATAACTATCCATCGTTCGGGTCTTTTGGTTTTAATTTTGACAGTAACTATCAAGTAAAAATAATTTTCAAAACGCCACATCTCGATAACGTTTAAATTTATTTTCGTTTCGAATTTCGAGAAGAATTTAAATATCGAATAATATAATGGACGATTTCTAACGTTCGAAGGAAACTGATAAAGCAATCACATGGGACCAAAATAAAGTTGTTTTCGTAACAAACTTTTGACGAAAATCGAATAACAAGAAAAGTTACGGCGGTTTAAAGTTCTTATAAACTATTGAGCATTTATTATAAAATACAACGTTTTGAGTTCGAATTTGGAATATTTGAGAGTTAATTAAACAAAATTTAATCAAAAGTTTAATAAAAATTTATTTAAAATGTTCATTAAAACACTCAATTATCGGTGTTCGTTGATTGAAAACCGCCGATTTATTTAATCTAATCGTAGGTAGGTATTAGGAAAATAAATGCACGTCAAAATTATTTAAAAGTGGATAACATTTAATTGTAAGCTCAGCGGTATTCAATAAGTAAGCGTTAATTTATACGTAAGAACTTTTCTTGGTATACGATTTTCGTTAAAAGTTTGTTAAGAAAAAAACTTTATTTTGGCCCTCTCTGGCTGCCTTTTCAGTTTACTTCGTACATTAGAAATCGCCCTGTATCGAAAAAAAGCAACTTCGTTTTGTCGCGACTTCGGTACCACTCCCGTATAATTAATTTTTCTTTATTTGTAATTGATTTTAAACAACCCTAAAACGTTTGCGTTTTTAACGTTTTTCGTCAGTTATCTTACTTTTAGGAAATAATCGACCGTTCCCGTACTTATCGGCGACCCTGTAAGTAATTCGTTTTATAAAAACTAGAAATACAAAATTCATAAAAAATTAATGTAAACGTTTAATTACTATCATCATTATCATAGATTATTAATCTTTTTTTCCTTGTCGGTGGTACGTATTTCACTTTCATCGCTCGATAGTGTTCGAGGCGATTTTGTTCGATCGACATTCTGGTCATTTTGTTGAAAATGATTACCCAATTTTCGTCGAAACAGTTTTTATTTTTGCAAATCGGTTATTTCGAAAACCGCATAAAAACGAAACAATTTAGATTTATTTTAATAAACGAACGTGCTGCCGCAGTTTATGCGATCGATTTTCCTCCGAACGATGTATTAAAATACGTTAAAGAATCACTGTCGTATTTTTACACCGCGGTTTTTTGATTGGCCGACTCCTCGAAGGAAGTGTTTCATTACTTTTTTATAATGTATTTTACGAAGCGATTTTTAAGAAGTCAAGGTGAATTGTCTGGTAAATCCGACAACTCTCGCATCTTAAACGGTTTAAATTAAACAAATGGAGGTTATGTTCGTCGTATAGCTTTTGAGAAGTTTATCCGTTTTGGGCATTAATATTTTTCTTTTACGTACACCTACGTATTTATCTAATATAACTTTATTGCGTATTTATTTAAAATTTCCAAATTCATAGCGGTACCTAAATCGGCACGACTTTTTCGTGCATAATCAATTTTTAATCTTCACTTAATATGGGGGTCGTAAAGGAACCTGTCAAGTTGAACATTATAATTTCGTCGGCGTCGAAGCTCTTTGTGTTTGGACGACAATCCGCGAAAGATTTATTAAATCGTAGATTCTATAAAGGAATTCGGCTGAGTCATCGTAGGAGAATGGAGATGTGACTGACCTATGTGTAATGAGCTGCATTATGACAACGTGTTTTTGACAATTCAAAATTGACATACATTTTGCAAATGCAAACCGCATCAGTGGGTCGAGCTCGCCAATTTGCACACAAAAGAACAACCGTTCCTTATTGAGCAACAATGAACTTTTAGGCATGAAATATTAATATGTATAAATTTCGTGTTGCGATAAAGCCCATAACCTTTTACAATGGCAGGGGTTAAGTGTACGATTCTTTTTCTGATCGAGCACGCCGAGATGAATACGCGACTGACACACGAGTGCTTGGCGTGTAAAAAGGGAAAAGTCAAGTTGGCCGGTGAACCGTGTCGGTTCTGCCATGTTGTTAAAGGTACTGGTGCATTAATAACCGCGACAAATTAACCTACTTTTTAACGTATCCAAGACTTTATACTGACAAATTGTCGGAAAACGAGCTTTTGAATTTCCTTAGTAAAGTCCAAGGACTAAGAGAAACGACGCGTAGAAAATTAAGTTTCCATTTTGTTTGATTAACCTTTTTTTGCCAATTTCAGCTATCGCCATTAGCTAATTAATGATTGTCGGTGGAACGGTCATTACGTTATTATTTTTCTCGCAAAGCCGCGAGACAAAATGAAAGGTATACATGCGAGAGCTTTTGAAATACCGTAAATGCCACTTTAAGTTCTCAAGTTACGATTTTAAATCGCAAGCCTTTCGAGTCCCTTTCATTTCACCCCTGTGTGCGTGGAGTGCAAATAAAATCCGTTTCGAGCTTTTAAGGTGCCCTACACACGCCCACGTTTTCATTTTCAACCTCCGGACTTTCGAGTTTCGAAAATTCATTACGAAACGTCCCGTCCGCGAAAAAAAAAACGCAAAATACGCGCGTCTCGAATAATTTTATTAAAAAAAACAAGCTAAACGAAACTTTCTCTGTAAGGTAAAATTTTAAAAGTTGTCGCGGCGATTCAAAAACGTACTCTCGCAACGTGACAGTCGGCGACTACAAAAATTCTATACACCTGCCTCTAATGCAAGTACGTGTACCCATAACAAACCGGTTCAGAACTGGGCGATTTTTTCTTTGTCAAGTTGTATCTTATTATTAAGGCAGGATGTGTGTAGTAATTGTTAATTATAGAACTGCGCCTTTCTCCGGCCGACAATGTTCGCGCAAAAACCGAGGACCTTTACAAATGTCGGCGTATCGCGCGATCGTATAGGTATTTGCGACATCGATTCAAGCAGCTTAAGAAGACCGATTCGATCCCACAAGTGGCGCTCGCAGGAGGACGAGGAACGTAGAGTTCAAGTTAATAGGTCGAAGAGTCGCGTGCAACGCGAAAGGAAAAGGAAACGAGGATTAAAAACAATAAATCCGGGACGTCTGCGTGTTATTATTACAAAATGTTTATGAGTTTATTAAAAGCTGGCTCGACAAATAAATTGGCAGGACTATAAAAGGGGAAAGGAAATCGGGAAATCGTTTAGGTCACGGGTATAAAGAGATCGTGGAACGAACCCTTAAAATCTCTTGAGAAGCGAGTGCGAGTGGTTCGTGAACATCGTTTTCTAGTTTCTTTCGCCACGACTTTTGCGACTTATTTGTAGTTTGAGGGTTTTACTTAAAGCTAAATAGCGATCCGCTTCGGGTCGGTCATAGTGTCGGTAGGCAGAGGGATGTACAAAATGTTCTCGCAACTATAGGAAATGAAAAAGGAGATTTAACAGAACAAGGGACGAATGTTTGTTAGATTAATAATTAACAACATCCGAAAGTCTTCAAAGTATTAGTATTTCGGTCGTCAATTCGTTGCTGTTGCTTTAGTTTCCTTTGTTATACGTCGCGCGTCTTTTGTCCAAAATTAGAGAACCTTTGTATAAGTATTTATTGTTTTGCTTACAATTAGACGAAAACTCCTTACAATTCAGATTTAAATCGAATCTGCATAATCCAAATAAAAGTTAGAAATACAGGTATGTTGAAAATAAAAACTCGGAAATACATTATCATGAGATTAGATTAATCGACGAATGAAAGATTATAAAAGATATAAAGATTAATAGATATATTGATGTACTTAATTGTTTTTAGTAAAGCCGGACTCTGATGTTTTGAATTACGTACTTATAATTGATAGTAAATTATCACGCGTTGTCATTCCTTTAATTTTTTTTGTAGGTTTTATTCCTATTGTTTGTTTAGTTATTATAATATCAACGACACAAGACATTTATGTTTCGACGCCGCCAATTTCACACTACCATTTTGATACCACGCCACTTTTCGTATTAAAGACGTTTTGATATCAAAAATGTTACCTACAAATGAAAATAGTGGAATAATTGATCGCGGTTATAATTTACAAATTAACTAAGGTTCGGCTTTATTCATTTAAATGTTAAGTAGATACATTTAGGTACAGTTGGCTCCTTTGATATTGACACGTCCCTTCGATACGTGTCATTAATTTAGGAGCCCGCTGTACATACTTAAACCAGAATATTTATAACAATAAATTATTATTCTGTATTATGATAATGAACTTAACGTAATTTGAAGTTTGTGGAATCGGTTATCGCGTTATTTCGATTTAATGTCGATTATTTTATTGTGAAAACGAAAACTACTCGTATTGAAATTACTGCACGTCACGAAACGTTCTGCTATATTAAACTGGCGACGTCAAAATGATCGCATTTCCAAGGTCCTGTTCGGATTTATTTGGATACTGTTATCAAAAAAAAAATTGTTTAGAACTATAAATAGCGGATAAATAGAAAAAATGCTGGAATCGTTCGATTTGAAAAAAGAAATAGGGAAGAAAAGAAAAATAAATCACTCCGTGAGGTGGAAGTTGTCGAGCGTGTTATAAAAAGTGTAAAAAGAAGGCAATTCATATGTCCTAATTTTAGTATAAAAAGAAAATGTAGTTTTCGTATTCTTTATTAAATTTGACGCCGACTTCTCTCGACGACTTCCTGTAGTTTTTCTATTTATCGAAATCGAGGAGGAGTCGAGTTTAGATAATCGTAATAAAATCGGTCGAAATCGTAAACGATTTAACTTATAAGAATTCTCAAATCGGCAGCGTGTAGGGTTTTAACCCACAACTTAGCCGACTTATCGAAATTTAAATCAAACTGGCCAACGCGGATGACGTTTGTTCGGGCGTTTAAGTTGGAAAATGTCAGTGTTGATCCGAGACGTGTTTCTTAATCCATGTAATTTAAAATTTAAGACGTTGCCGTTGGCCACGGCCGTTTTGCCAATAATTCGTGTGCGCGCACGACGCGGTAAGAGGTTTAGTTCAAGGCGGTAGCCCTGACTTTCACTTTTTAAAATAGATTTTCTGATATAATGCACTTTCGAAAAAATTACATCTTTTCGGGGTTAGAGATGATTTAATTTGTCCTCGCGGATTTTCAACTTTTTAATCTTAGTTAAACCGAACCCATACATAGAGATGCAAGCGGATCTCGTCCGCTTTTTCACTCGTTCCAGATTCCCAGGCCGACGTATCCGGCTTAACTTTTTTATTATTATTAATATTTCGTTGACCGGCAATTAAAATTTATTGTTAGACGTTTTGAAAATGGGAGGCGATTGTGCAATTGAGGACAAACTAATTTACGTCGATCTAATATTTGGGCAGTTAATGTGCAGTTTGCGTGTTCTCAAAATCGGAAAAAAAAGCGTTTGTAGTAACGATGAATTCGGGCGATATTTTTTTGCTTTTTTGTTTCGACGCTCGGCTCGGCGTGTTTTTAACGAAATTAGTGTCAAGGTACGGCTAAAAACGAAATCGGTTGTAGGCACTAAAACAAATCGCGTATTACGAAACTAGATTTACTATTAGTTTTTGCGAGAAACGTGACTGCACTAATAAAGAGCGTTTTTACTTAAGTTGCCGTCGACGAAGCTCGCGTAATAACGGGACCCCCCACATTTTCCCTTTGCGGTTTCTTGTTTTTTGACAAACCGTCAGAGGACGAACGGAAATTTCACAAATATTTGTCGCTCAACTGAAGTAGTTATGTTGTTTTAATCTTTTCCATGATATAGACGCGCGCGTTTTTCAAATCGATCGCTTTTAACGTACACGGATATAACGAGATATCGTACGAAATGGCCGATTAGCGTAAATGGTTTTATTTCGCGTTCGTTACCCCCGTTACCTTCTGCATTTTTATGGCACACGCGAGGCAATTGATACTGTCGGTGGTTTTCCGGCCACCCCTCGACATTTTGCTCGTCCCCTTTTAATAATAGTCTGCCGAGAAAATGTCGGTTAGCGGGATTTTTGTGCGCTCCTTTATTTCGACGTTTTAAAGACCGCGTCCCAATCCGATATAATGTCGGCGTCACGAGATATTCGAGGGCAAAGATCACGAAAAATGGTTTTTCTTAATTATCTCGCTTCCTATGGCTCGGAGGTCGTCGATTGATGTTATTTATATATTTGTTATTTTTTTCTTTTATTATAGCTGGCTCTGCAATATACAATGCAATACACGGCTTGGTTATTATTATAGTACAATTAATTAAGTGCAAAACTACACACATGGTGTTTAATCCAATGGGGATTAACTGATAAATTTCACCTCTATCTTAAACATTGAGTTGGGTTTATATACCATATTTAAATTAGGTCCTGTGGTAGTTTACGCTTGAGACGCTTGTGAATATTTTTTTGGCCTAGATTTAATTTAGTAGCACTTGAACACAAAGTTAGGTTTTGGAAAAACTTCACTGTAGTTTTATTAATGAATTCTGTAATTAGGGGAACATTTAATTCACTGTGAACTTGTTTATTACGCACAAACCAAGGGCAGTTGATGGCGATTCTGGGCACTTTATTTTGGATTGTTTGAAGTTTCTTCATGTTAGCTTTTGATGTGTTGCACCAAATTGGACATGCATACGTAAGAATTGGTCTGAGGATTCCTTTGTAGATAAGTACAGCACACTCAGGTCTGAGGTGGGATTTTCGGTTTATAAGTGGATACAAGGCACCCAGTCTGTTGTGGCACTCGTTGAGTTGTTTATCGATATGAAACCCCCAGTTCAATTTCGCGTCTAAGTGCACGCCTAAATATTTAACAGCTGAGTCCTTTGGATTCCAATCTATTTCGTTATTATTTATTATTATTTTTGTAATTTTCTCATATCTCTTGAGTGTAAACATTTTTGTTTGACATTTATCAGTATTTATTTTAATTTTCCATTTCTGAAACCATGCACATAACGTATCTATAGAGTTTTGGAGGAGTTCGATTGCTATATCAAGACTGGAGTTCTGTGTAATAATTGCAGTATCGTCGGCATACATAGCCACCGATGAGTTGAGATCTGTGGGTACGTCGTGAAGGAACAGGTTGAATAGGGTGAGAATACTACCCTGGGGTACTCCGGCCCGAATAGGTTTTGAACTAGATAAGGTTGAGCTGATCCGGACTCTAAAAGTTCTGTTAGTGAGAAAAAAGTGAATGATTTTGATTAGGTAATTTGGAGTATTTAATAATCTCATTTTATATAGAAGTCCACCATGCCAGACCTTGTCGAAGGCTTTTTCCAAGTCAATAAATACAATCGCAGTGTAGTCTTTCTTTTCGAATCCTCTTTCAATTGTTTCACTTATCCTGAGAAGCTGGTGAGAAGTCGAGTGATGGGTTCGGAAGCCAAATTGATGAGGAGGAATAGTGTCGTTTTGCTGGAGGTCATCTTGTAGTCTGGATAGTATCACTTTTTCTAAGAGCTTGGCCAGAGTTGATAGGAGACTAATAGGTCGGTAACTGTCAGGATTATCCTTCGGTTTTCCTACTTTATAAATGGGGAGCACATTTGCAGATTTCCATGCTGTCGGAAAGTATCCTAGTCTGAGACAGGCGTTATATATTGAGGTTAAGTAAGCCAGAGCCTTTTTTGATAGGTGCTTTAGGTGCATTGATAGGTGATAGGTGCATTTGTTATGAGGTCAGACCCAGGAGTCTTTCGCTTAGGTAGCACTGTTATATAAGATTTAATTTCTTGGACAGATGTAGGAGCTATTTCGTGGTTATCTTGTAACTGCATATTTGCGATTGCGCTTTCTACCTGCCTATCAAAGTGTTCGTCTTGTTTTACAATATTGGGCGTAAATGCCTGTTCAAGATGGATTGCTAATAAGTTGGCTTTTTCATCATCGGAGGAGTATCTGGCGTTTTTTGATATCATAGGATAGATTATACTCGGCTGTCTTAATAAGCGTTTGGTAGTCAACCACATAGATGGGTCACCGGGTTTAGTATCTTCAAGGTAAGAATTGTATCTTTGGATTCTTAGACTGTCAAGTTCATTCTTTACTAAGTGACACAGTTGATTGTAGATTGTTTTAAGGTATGGTATAAAATTGTCTACAGAGAAGGTTCCGTTTATATATTTTATTCGTACAACCAACTGTTTTCGTGACGTTAAGCAGGGAAGGTATACAATGTATTAACGAATAAAATGTATAAAACCTTTTTTTTTGTAGACAATTATAAGATCGACCAATTTCAATAGGAAGCGAGACGATTAAGAAAAACCACTTTTCGTTACCCTTTGCCCTCGAATATTTTGTTGTTGTTTTTTTTCGGAAGATCGATCATTTTCATGTCTAAAATTACTGGACTAAAAGTAACATTTTTTTAGCTCCACGTGTGCCAACGTTAGTAGTTTCGCACGAAATTACAATTTCGAATCGAGACCCTAATCGGCCTAACGGCCGATCGCGAAAGCAATTTAAAAATCGACCGAAATCGCAATTTAATAGAAAACAAACAAACGCTGCGAATTCTCGTTTGGTGATCGCTCTCGCATTTCGTAACGTGAACTTGAAAAGTTTCCCGAGCCCCATCAATTCTCCAAACGATTTTTTTTTAAACTTGCGTTCGCTCGCATTTTGTTTACTAATATTCAAGTCGACGCAACAATTTGTATATATATACATGTAGAACGTATGTATCTTAGTGAAAGTGTCCGCGTATTCATTCGTGAAGAGTAGAAGTTTTATGGCGACTTGTAAAACATCCGTTAAGCAGTTAATGCTCCGTTTATTAAGTGAGTTTGTGCCGTTTTCGCTTGGCATTTTCACTTATTGTCGCGACGTTTGTTTCGGCGATCGGCCTACCTAACAAATTTGTCTCTTGTTCTAGGCCGTTAAATTGGAAAGCGTACATCTTAACCGTACTAGATATTTGGTGGTCGTTTCGAGAATGGGCAGACGTGCCGAGGAGTCGTGTCTTTTGGGAATCGATTGCAACGAGAAGACGACGGTGGGACTTGTGCTTCGTGTACTCGCCGATACCGCCATCACCCTGGACGGAGATGGGTAAGCCCGTTTGAAATTGTTAAAACGCGACGCTTTTCTCGAGATCTAACTAATGTTAAAACGACCGACGCAATCCCTCGGGCTCGAGCGAAAATCTCATTTTCGTATAGATTCGCTTTTCGTTATGGTTACCAGACGTTTCGCAGTTTTCCCCGGGAGGCTTTCTCTTGTGTTTGATAATTAAATGGACGGGGTTTCGAGAATAGTAAACGATTTGGAAAATTGAAACGTTATCTTGTTTTGTCGTTTGCTTATTTCGTTAAAACTCGCGCCAGTGCAGTGGGGCACAGGTTGCTGCGTTTTCAAAATTTCAATTTTTTTTACAATTTTCAGACGCACCTCGTCCATCGTTCGGTGTAAATTTTTCAGTCGGTTCCAGTAATTGTAAGCTATCGGGCGTGAAACGTTTTCGGGAGTCTTCGTACTTAAATTTTAATCGGCCGACGTATGTTTTTTTTTGGATTCGATCCACTTGTAAAGGAAAACTTTTTTCGTCAACAAAAGATAAAAACTCCAATTTAACTCCCAAAATTAACCAATCGGGTCACGGGTCGCATCAAACTGATTGATGGAAATAGAGGTTTTTCCCAAAACTTACAGTTTATTAGAGGGTTTGATTTGATCAAACCGATTGATAGCGTGACGCATTTTTTTTTTGATCTTCCGAATTGTTTCCCACTAATTTTGATCAATCCGGCAGTTTGAATTTCGAAAATTATTTAACTGTTTTAACACTTTTGCAAAAGAAACGCACATTTGATCCGTCTTTAGATTGTTAAACAGATTGCACAGTATAAAAATAGATTTGGTTTTTGTTTCGTTTTGTCGAAACGTCCGTTTAATCGCACGTAGAACACTCTCATCCCTGTTTCTAATCTTAAGAAAGACGTTTTATTTGACATAACCGATTGTTCAATAAAATTGACTTACAATTAGCACACTTTTATTCTGGGGGAGGCACGTAATTGTTCGTCTGCGTAATATCTTACTTCGCGCCAGTGTACGTTTAAAAAACGAGCATTTTAAAAATCGCGCGCTGCGATAAATTTAACAATCTTTGTTAGAATATTTCGTAACGTTTTCTGATGCAACGTAATAATCCAATAAATAATTATTTCAATTGCCATTTAACGAATAGGTTAGTAATACTATTCGTCATGATATTTTTACGGTCGCGCCTCCATCGTACCTATAATTAGTGCAACATTTTAACAATAAGTATTGTTGTCGAATTTTTTTATTTGAAAGCTTGTCGTACACTCGGGTATAATTCTAATTTCGACATGCGTTTTTACAGACAATTATCCGACGAAAACGGTATTGTCTAAATGTCTTGCTTGCATGACTAACTACTATGTGTTGAACCACTTCTTTGAGTTTTTTTTGTGGGGTAGACGGTAATTATTACAAAGTATTGTCCTCGAATTACGCGTTTTATTCGAAAAAAGTCATTTTTAAGACACCAGTAACATCGTTGCCCTAATTAGTGTTCATTGACTTTTACTGTTTGTCGGCGATTCGCCTCAGTGTTGTGTCGTGCAGGGCTTGTAGTAAACGATCGTCTTTGTATAGGAGCGTAAGGTCGTCAATTTGGCAATGAGGTTATTTAGCGTCATACTGTCTGGCGTTCGTTGTCGACTGACTTAGGTATTTTTCTTTTTTCAGCGGATTCAGCGTCAGCGTGTGTGGACGGCATCACATCTTCAAACCTGTTTCGGTACAGGCCATGTGGTAAGTCGGATTAATTGTTTATTTTTAATATTATGGTAATTTAATGGTAGACGAGTTTCGATATAGTGCGCGTAATTAATACATATTTCCACGGAACAATAACTAATACGTCCCAAAAGTTCGATGTCAAACAAAAGATTAGTTTCTCCCGTTTTCGAGTGTACGACTTATCTTAAAATGTGACTTACGAAGCTATCGAGCTATTGATTTGGTCGTTTTTTTGGCTGTTGGTCACGCCTTGCACCACTTTTTAGTCTTTATTGTAAGGTATTTGGAAAATTGATTCGAAAAAAATTTGAAACTCTGTAGAAAATTGAAAGAATTCTGGCAAAACGACATATAGATATGATCACGAAACATCAACAAAAATCCATGTTTGAAAAATCACATTTTTAAACGTATTTAGGTACATCGTTTATTGTTATTTATTTTTGATACTTGCCGTAAGTAAATTTTCTACCTATTTGACTTAGGAAATTATGAAGCATTTGAATTAATAACGGGTTATTTTGCGCGATCCTTTATCGGCGAAACTTTCCCCTTAAATGACGTGGAAATCTATGGCCAATTGATTAAATTAACTTTTAATTTTGGTATTCGGTTCGTGTACAACATTTACTTACATTTCTTACAATCGTCGATATAATAACGAATATGATTTCATCGCCGCATTTTTGTTTGTTTTTTTTGAAGCCACGCTTTTAATATTAATGAAAATTACCGAGGCTCGATTTATATTACGTACACCGCCGCCACATTAAAAAGTAATTTTCTCGTGAAAGACCGCGTCTTGAGAAGTTTTGTGTGGTCGTAGCTGGTAACGCTCTGGCGCCCGAAGCGTTTCTTGCATGATTCATCGGAACTTAATGGACCTTTTGCTTTTTTCCGGGCAACAATAGTTTGAGCTAAATTGTTTTTTCTAACAACTATTCGTTGTAAATAAAGAACCGGTCGTATTCCAGGAAATACCGGTTTTAAGACGTTCTCGTTGTTCTGATGTAATTTACATTTCGTTTTCCTCGCAACACAACCAATTAACCTTAAGTTTTTGTTGTTTTTTTAATTCTAGTTTTAGATGGGGAAAATGACAAAGAAAAATCAAAATATCGATTTGCGCGATTCTGTTCATTTTGAGAAAGAGAGAGAGAGTACGAGTTCTCTTGAACGAGGAAATCGGAGAATAATTCTTCTCTTTATTTTTTGCTGCACCGGCAAATACGCCCGTGGTCTCGCGTTATTGCGATGAAAAATTACTCCTTCTCTGCTGGTTAACTTTCAACCGCAATTAGGAACAGTTTCCCAGGCTTAACGACTTGTTTGAGCTGGTAGAAACGCACAATTTAGAAGATTCCTTTACGACCGCATCGTCTCGGGTTGTAGTAATTCGTTTTTTGTCGCAATCGCAAGTCGAAATTCGATCTACTGGGGTTTTTCTCGAATCACGCGGACCCGAAACGTATCCGAAAACTAATTCAAACGGCGAAGCACCGGATTAATTGGTCGTCCGATCTGCCGTCTTCGGAAAATCTTCATCGGCGATATCTTCGGTTGAACAATTACCACATGCGGCACTAGACGTTGGACGAAGTGTTGATAATAATTTCACATCTTTATTGAATCGTGTTAGATTTTATAAAGGAGAATTATCTTAAATTATCAATTCGATGACCGTGCAACGAATAAGACTATCGTAGCTCAAAAAATGGGGGTTTTCGTAACTAGAAAATTCACGATTTTTCCGCTTTCCGTGCGCGCTTTGTAGTTTTAAGATCTTTTTGACGCCCACCAATTTTTGGGCATCGCCGTGAAAGTTTAAATGCACTTTGTTCTTAAGAGGACTCAGTAGTACCGTGAGAAAAAATCTTAGAGAGAGCACATTTTTTTCTAAGCAAGAGGGAAATATTAGGCTACCTAAGTAGGGACTGTAATCAAAAAGGGTACGACGACTTCGAAGTGACCGTAACCTTGAAATTCGTACCATTTTTGCCGAGTTGTCGAATAACGGAACGACGCACGTGGTGTAATTTTGCCATCCCCTTCAATACTATTATTTAGTCATGCAATTTAAAAATGATTTATAGGTACATACCTTTAGGAATGAAAAATTTAGTAATTTGTAGTTAATATTTACTCGTACAATTAAATGAAATTTTTGTAATAATATGAAATTATAATGCTGATAATAATTTAAGTAATTCGCTTTCTTCTGGAAATGTGGTTTCATAATTTGAATAGATATCTCATAAAAACAGTTGCGATATAGATATTGAAACAACATAGATTTGAGTAACATATTATGAAGACACGCAAAGAAACAAAAGGAATAAATTACTTATATCTATACTTATGAGCGTGTGGTAGTAGATTTGATAATAATTTACAAAATCACTACCTACAAGGACACTACTACTCATTGAATAAAATTACAACTGCAACTTAAAAACGACAATACCTTACCAATATGGTACAGGCGGCGTTTTGGCAGAAACGTAGATATCTGTTCTATCGTAATGTCACTGCGTGTACAATAAAATATGACCCATGAAACATTTTTCAGAAATTTTCAAATGTTTTTGAAAACTTATTTCATAAATTCCAAAAATAAAAAATACAAACAATTTTTATTCAATGGGTTACATTAAATTTGCATTTTTATATCTCTGAGTGGCATATTCCTGCACACTCTATGATCTATAAGTTCTGGAAGTTGACAACGTTTATAAAAGTAATCTAATTTAGTTTTCATTTTTGTGTTCCAAAAATCGTCGTCTTTTTCCACATAATCTATTTTTATTTTATTTACTCCAGTCCAGACAGTCGAAATACATTTCGTTTTCTGAGTCACACGTAATTGCCTCTGTATTTGAAAATATCAATCATGAAGTTGGTTAATCGTATAACTACCATGCTTTTGGTATTTCCAAAATGTATTTTTTTTTAACGGACGGCTTCCTCCGGTGTAAGATTTAGCTTAAAAGTAACAAAGGGGCATTTAATTTCTACGATACTTTCAGTTTCTTGCTGAACACCATTCGGTGATGCTCCAAGATAAAATTTATCTGGGTCAATAAATAATCCACATGGTTTTCTTTTCAAATTAACGCTTTTTTCTAGTCCTTTCTTCGCAACATTTTCGTATGTATTTACATGTTTTAGTGACGGAAAATGTGTTGACAGTGTATTATACAACAAATGTTTTACTGTATTTGCAGTATTTGTGGTTTATTAATTTGCAAATTTTGCAAATAATAATGAACATTTATAAAATACTGTATGGATAACTCTCCAAAAGCGCTATAACAACTCAATAAATATCAAACAAGACCGGTACGTGGCTACGAGATAACTAAGACATCGACAATAATTTTGAAATTCCTTCCAGAAACTACCTTTTTCTACTATTTTTTTTTATAAGCGATTAGAGAGTTGTACCTGTGGTATCAAAGCTTTTGTTGTGAAGCTTTTATTATGGTTAATTATGGTTCTAGGAAAATGTTATTTTACCAAAGCGAAATCTGCTTTTGAATAAACATAATAATAATTATTATGTAGTAAATTATCAGATTATCGGTTTTTGAGTAATTCAGTGTAAAGTTGGATAGTGAATAAATATGTATCAGTAATGAGCTCTTGAAAACATGCGATACATATACAACAAAAAAAATATTTTTTTCAAGTCAGTCAAGTTAAATCGACCATCTATTCAACAACAGGGTAAAATGCGAGCCGGTTAGCTTAGGGTCTCTTTTACGATCTTGTGAATACTGACTTAATTCCTGTCGTAAATTACCAAACTCGGAGAGAACATTTAAAATCGAACCGAATCAAAAAGTTCCGCATCGATAACGACATTGTTTATTAAAATTTTAACATTTGGTTTGCACCGATCGATTTTACAAAAATATATCTACAGATTGGCTTAAGCAAACAGTAACTTTTTGGCTCCATACTTGTGTATTTACCTGATGATTTTACATACTTCAAAGTTAAAAATCGACAAAATACAAAAACCAATTTGTAGGCAATTGTCTAAGGATAAAATAGATACTAGAATCATTATGATATCTTTTCTATAACCGAAGATATGGGTGCGGAACTTAACATTGGAACTCCCATAAGAGAAATAGGTACGGATGGCTCTTAACGTATTTCAAAATTTTTTAATCATCAAGAAGAAATGATTTTCGAATGTGATTTGCTATTGATTAATCGAACCGCGTCGGCTGTAAAGATTATTTGCAATTTTATTGTTTATCCCACGTCCAGTTAAATTTACGATTAGCAGCCAATTGCATAATAATTTTCGACTGCGACCATTTTTAGAGTGCCCCTCGTTTTCGCCCACCTCTCCCTCTTTTAATTAACTGCCTCGTGAATGAATTTGTATAGAAAGTGCGAATCGATCGATCTAGTTTTTGTTTAGGGCGACGAACAGTTTTAAAAAAATAATAATAAACCCGCGCCAGACCATCGCGTGTACGGCGATTGACCCCCCTCCTCGTAAGCGCCTTAAATGGTGACGCGTAAAGCTAGTGGCGGAGGGCGTCGCGGCGCTTCTTAATATAGATCGTGCCTGGTCGAAAGGCCTCGTATGTGGCGGTTGTCTAATCATCGCTATACACGTTCTATAGATTTTACATATATATACACGTTCCCCGGATATTTAAATTGAAAAGAATCGACACTGTCGAAATGATTGATTACACATTTCCCCATATAGTAGTTTAACTGACGTGAATAATTCGCGTTGGCTACTTGAAGATAATGGATATATTTACAATCTTCGGGGGAATTTTATTTTGTCGATTAATTCCCGAAATACATCTTGACGCGGTCTAATTAATCGCCAACAATTCAGTCTCGCTTTTTGCTTTCGAATATCAATTAGGAGGCGACCGGTTGCCGACCCTATCGCGTGCATGATCATATTATGTACTTCCATTTTCATCTAAACAATTCGTTCAGGTTAACTGCAGTTTTATTCGTTGCCGTTAACGTGCGAGTTTACGAAGAAGAAGACGCTGCTGGCTCGTTCTAATCGAGTTTACGACACGCCAACTTCATTAGCCCTAATCGAAATTAGCACTTAATTTGCTGGAAATTCGCGTTTCGCGCAGATTCGTTCTATTAGCCCCGACGTAAACATCATCATAATATTATCTTTATTGGCTAGTCGACTCCTGACATATCTTCGACCCGCGTCGTGTAATCTATTTGTAAAGCATTAAAAAATGAAGGAATTTTCTTGTAAGTTTACAAATCGATCAACGACTCGAAATGGCAATTAATCGAGCGAATTCAATTTTGGCCGCTACCGCGTGAGAGGGCGCGTCACAAATTTTTCGACGACGAGAACGCGCATAGCGTTTTGGATCGTATTGAATGCGAAAGTTCTTTAGCGTAGGTATTACGTAACTCGCGATGTATGGCAAAACGCCTAGTTGAGATACGCCAAAAAAGTATGTGGGTACTACAACACGATGATGGCATTTTTTTTCCAAGTTCGAGCATTTGATACGAAAAAATTGTGATTTGTGGGCAGAAAAAATTTTTCGGTCGTACGGCCTACGTGGGGATGTAATGGGGCGCGAGCCCCCACGGTTAAACGCACAGTACCGACATCTCTCGGATAGTCTATGACGAGCATTTTCACGTTCGGTTTTAATTAATCAACCCCGCCCCTCGAGAAACGGCAGCTTTTTTCCCCCCGAACAATTTTTTAATCGCGCGACGATGGAAACTAAATGGAATTCTTCTAAAAGGAAACATGAATTCGCGGCGTTCCCAGTCGAACAGAGCCAAATAGGGCGACGAGACGACCCATATTGGGAAACTCCGCAGTTAGTTCTCACGAGTATGTCTTCGCCGTCGCCATCGGCAACTGTAATCCGCTTACAGTTATAGAAACCCATAACATAACCAGTTCCCTTCGGTCCTGCTTTTTTTCCTATCGAAGGACTTGAATGGGCGACTCGCGGATTGATATCCGTTTTAATATGTGCATCGTATTAAAGTGTACCGTTAACTATCGGATTGTTAGCGACGTTAAGTACGATTTAGTTCTTCGACCATTGTTTCGTTTCCTTTTAAGGATATCGACTGAACCTTGTAGTTGTTGAATTTACAATGTCCATTCCGTCCATTCATTCTTCAAGACGACTTCTTTTTGCTTTGAAATGTCGCTTTGTCGTTCTTCGATCGCTTTTAGTGTCGAAATGGAAATTTTCCTCGAAACTCCTGTTTGATTGGCCGGGCGACCGCCGCTGAAATTCATGTACATACCTACCGAACCCATACTTAAATGGCTCTACTTTATTTAGAAATGCTGACGACAAACGGTGTAAGTCGCTGGACGCTTTGTTAACCGAAAGTGTGAACATTGCAGTGGAACTTACATTTCATAAATCAATGGCAGGACCATGGGCTTTTAGGCCCTCCAAATAACGCTCACGATTATAAACCGTACAGGTAGTTCAGTTCAACTACGAGACGAGGACGAACGTCATGTATGAAATTGGACCGAAAGCTCAACGAGCGAAGAATTATAAGTTTCGCGAGAGTCCGTTTCCAAAATTTCGTATTTTAATTGGACGTTACTTTTCGAAATAATGGGAAATCGTCTAATGTTGTGACAGTATGCGACAAGAAAATGACAGCTCCATCGCGGAGCGATGAATTTTTCGAATGTCGCCCTTTCCGTCGCCAACAACGCTCTAAATTATTCGCCGTCGTCGCCTTGAATTATTTACAAAAACAAAAGTGTACGGTCGACGTCTGTTTCCTGTGTCCCACGCGTCCATTCAATAAGTTGGCCTCAACGAAGCCCATTTCGACGGCTTCTCGCTAGGGAATTAGCGACGTTGACGTCCACCATTGTATGATCGATACCTTCAAGCGGTTAACAATCTACCCATATTTGGTACCGTTCCGCGGTTACTGCTAAACGAACGCCATTTAATGTGCACTCGTTCGATATGTAGGCCACTAATGAGGACGACGGAGTACAACCAAACCGAACCGAACCATAAAGACGACGCGTTTGTGCACTTTCAAAATTTCAATTTGCGTTTCAATTAAAATGTTTAAATGAGCAACCGTTGTGCTATACCATAATCGAATCGTGACTAAATAAGGACGTCGATCAGCATGTTGTCTCTCGCGGCCACTCCTCTTTCCTCTTCTACTTTGCGTGTTTCTAAGGATTTTCGTTAGTCGTTTAGTTGATAGTGTCGACGATAGTTGTATAGGTTTTTATCGAACGAAATCGAATTTTACGTTTTTCTTTCCGAATTCGACCAAGTGCGCGTCCACGTTTCGAGTGTTGGTGTATTTGAGGAGAACGGGTCTCGCACGAAATGTCCTTGTTCGGAATCTTCAATGTCTGAACGATTCTAACGCTGCGAAAACGTTTAGTGTACGCTCTCAAAATACGTTCGTAGAGCACGAATAATTATCGAGGGCCCAAAAGTGTGCGCATTTTTGTCTTTTTTCAAATTCACTTTCTTCCTTTCACTACGAACCCACGTGAATCGATTCAAGTGGTTATAATGGTCGTTAATCGCAAGCGCGGATTATCAAAATTTTCCACGTGGAACTCGAAAAGGTGAGTGGTCGATTTTCATTTTCGACAAGACCCCCCCCCCCGCATGCTTACGTAAGAATTACATAGTTTTGCCATTTCGGAAAGGAAAAACGCGACTTTATACTGCTTTTAAATTTGTTTTCACGTCGACCTTCGGATCGGCTTGGCCATTTTTAGTATGCGCTTCAATTTCAAGCTTTTTTCTCGTTATTAATGCAACTAATATTTGGGGTTGCTGTAGTTCGATTCGGCGATCGTTTTGTTCGTCATTTTATCGTTGATTTTGTGTTTTCATTTTTGTAAATGGCAAGATTTTGTTAAATTCGAGTAGATGACGTAGGCGTTATCGGTCAGACATATTAATAATAATGTCCGGCAGTTCCTTATATTTGTTAATTTAATTAAATTTTGGAAAAATTGATAATAATAAAATTGGAGTTTTGAAAAGCTTTAAATTGCCAATGCTTGTTTAAGTTTTGTTGAATTTCTATAGGCGAATTTCGCGACAACCATTAAAATTGTTGATCGATTGGCACATATTTTTTTCGTCCATTTTTTGATCTTCGAGTGACTTTTATCCAAAAAAAAACCGTCGAATTTGGTCGTGAGGTTAATTCGAAAACGGACTAATTGCAAAAACTTTTTTTTAAGCGTCTAGGATCTTAGGCAAAATTGTGACTTCTTCGAAATTTTCAATCTCGTCTCCGCTCTATCAAAAGGTTTATTGGTAAGCCTACTCCTTGCTATTATTTAAATTGAACGTCGGCGTCGATCCATATCTTTTTTTTCAAACCTTCAACTTTCACTTTTATTTCGTGCGTCAGCCTCGGCGTATTTTAATCCTTTCAAACGTCGGCGTAACCGTCGAAAATATACACGTTATCTTACGGCCGACAAGAGCTGTCACTTATTATTATTTACGGCAGTCAAAAGATAACACGAATCGAATTGCAGACTGGCGCTTATCTTGATACGACGGGAACGGGTTGCAGTAGACTTCGATTGGAGATCGATGGTCTCGAACGCAATATCCGGTCCTCCTTTTTCTATTTCTTCTAAATGTGCTTCATCGAAATTTCGCACGTTTTGCCTACTCGCGAGTGCCGCTAACTTAAATTGTGGGCGATTTGAAAGGATCGATATGAGTGACTGATTAATTTTCAAGAGAGGGCGTACGTGGGCGAACCTAAACAAACGAGATACTGACATGATATATGAAATTGTTACTTGCGGACGAAGGATAGTTCTTCGACGGAATCGTTTTTCGTTGTCCTACTTACCTAAACGCGGAAATTTCACCGAACATCCTGCCGTTTATTACACACGCCGTAATTCTTATCGAAACCATAACATGCCGGACGTCTCTTTTTTTAATCTGGATAACCGCAATTCAAATATTGCCCGCAAGTGTGACACATTTTGATAATTTCAGGTCGGCGTTACAGACTTTACACAAGGCGAGTTCGAAGGCGCGCGAAGAGAACTACTTCCAAGGAGGCCTATCCCACGATTGGGTCGACTATTATGAAGAACGGATCGAGTCCGATAGGTCGTGTCTCAATGAGTGGCACGCCATGGACAACCTGGTGTCGCGACGTCCCCCATCTCCCGACTCGATACGCTCGAAACCAAGCGAACGCGTAGAAACGGATAAAATCATCAGGGCCACGCTGAAGGAGATCATGATGAGCGTCGATCTCGACGAGGTCACCAGCAAATATATAAGGAACAGATTGGAGGAAGAGCTCGATATGGACTTGGCCGAGTACAAGTCGTTCATCGACCAAGAAATACTAATTATATTGGGACAAATGGATGCGCCTACAGAGATTTTTGATCACGTATATTTGGGTTCCGAATGGAACGCTTCCAATTACGAGGAGCTCAAGAAGAATGGGTGAGTAATCTCTTTTGTTCTTGTAAACACTTTGTGGATTATCAATTCTAAGATGCTTATCTCTAGAAATTGTAGATATAATAACGTTTAAATATTAACGTGAAGTCCGTTATCTTATCAATTAAAATTTTTCTCACTTGCGGCCCCCGGTAGAATCTTTCTGGATTTCCGTGTGTCCTTGGGGAAAATGTTTGATTAAATTGATAAATCTGAAACTTTAGGGTCCTCTTTTGTTGGGCGTTTCTGATTGCAATAGTGCTCCCGTTACAGTTCAAGCTTTAGGGACCCAAAAACGTCGTCGCGATTTATTTATCTTGTTGTTTTTTTATTAAGGGGCACACCTAGTGTGACAGCCTAAAAAAAAGGCGATTTTTGGGAATTAAAAAAAAAAACTACTGTATCAATTGTTTTAAAATTTTAAGGGTATATTTATACATATTTTAAGAATACACAGTAAAATTTTTGAAGAAAAAAATTAAATATTTTTTGAGTTTCACGCGATCTCTGACGGCGCTAAAAAAAGGTCCTTCATTGCTGCAGTGATTCCGGCCTTCTCCGTGGATGAAACCTAAAAAAAAAATTCTCGTTAAACTAGAAGATATTGTCCGTACAATGACCCACGGTCGAAAAAAAAAATCAAAAATTGACAAAATGGCGGCGTTTTTTTTAAAAAAAGTTGAGTTTTACCCAAAATTTTGGTCGTTTTTGGCCTGCCAAAATTCGATTTTTGATCAGATCAAAAATCTGGTGAGTCATTGTATGGAGAACTATATACAGAACATGCAGAAAACATTTGATAGTGATCGGATCATTTGTCTCCGAGTAATCACTGCAGCAAATTCGAAAAGTGCTGTTTCGAGAAAAACGCGTTTAAAGATAAAATGATCGTTTTCACTGTTATAAATGGATTAAAATCATACTTACAGCTAATCTGCTATTCCAGGCCCATATAATTCACCTTCCTCTTCTTTAAAAAGTGCTTGTTGAGCTGAAGAAGCTCTTCTTCGAGATGATCGACCCTCTTTTGAAGAAGCCCGTTGGCAATGATCAACGATTCGTAGTCTCGTCTCGTCCTTAAGAGCCGCATAATCTCTTGCTGCAGGTCCAACTATCACTCCCATTACATTAAATATCTTCAAAATTGATGAAGTTACAAAATTATTTGATAATTCGATAGTTTTAAGGCCATTGTGAAGGTGCTTTGGTGAAAAGTGCCAAAGTAAACCGTTGTAACTTTCATTATTGTTTTGAGTATTACTACCTTTACATCTATCAAGCAATTCATATCGAGATGTCTTCATAAATAGGTTTAAGAGCTTCTTCAACTTCTGGATGCAGTGGGAGGTAATCGTGCTTAAACTTACACATCGTTCCTTCAGCTTCCGCGCGGCGATAAGCGCACCAACTCTCTGCGCCTTCTGGACAATTATCATGGTTTGGTTTCTTATCAGTTGAAAACAAATGATAAAACGTAGCCCAGATTGCTTTATACATTTCGTCTACATTATCTTGATTTCTCATAATTGCTAAACCGTAATATTTTTGTATATATAATACCTGAAAGCCTACAATAGAAACCGGAATCGTATTACAATGGTTGGAAGAGACGGTAGACTCCGAATAATACCTCAGGTATACGTCCCGTAGCTAATGCAACTATCTAACTGCCGAGCGGCTACTCTTTAAATGACTGTAACTCAAAAACTATTTGAGATATCGATTTAAAATTTTAGTATGTTATTTTTAAAGGTATAACCTATCGAAATATGAAAGAAAAAAAATCGATTTTTTAAAAATTTCACACTAGGTGTGCCCCTTAAATAAAAAAAACCGAGTAATATCTATATTTATTCACCGTGCAGCTTGTTGTATAAACCACGAATGTATCGTCGTAACTTACACATCAAATAACGTTTTTTTTTTTTTTAAACGACTTCTTTTTTGCAGCGTGCGGCACATCTTGAACGTAACCAGAGAAATAGATAACTTCTTTCCAGGAACATTCGACTATTTGAACGTCCGCGTGTACGACGACGAAAAGACCGACCTCCTCAAATACTGGGACAACACGTACAAATACATTACGAAAGCGAAGAAGGAGGGCTCTAAGGTGCTGGTACACTGCAAAATGGGCATCAGTCGGTCGGCGTCCGTCGTCATAGCGTACGCAATGAAAGCCTACAATTGGGACTTCAAGACCGCCATGCAACACGTCAAAGAGAAACGGAACTGCATCAAACCGAACACCAGTTTCGTCGCGCAACTCGAAACGTACCAGGGCATTCTCGACGCCATGAAGAACAAAGAGAAGCTACAAAGATCAAAATCGGAAACCAACCTGAAATCGCCCGGCGACAAGGGCGAACGAACTTTACCGGGCAGTCAGCCTACGCCTTTGCTCCAAGCGTTGTCGCGAAGCGCGGTGCTACAAACGACGTTGTCCGGTCAGGATCTAAGGCAATTGGGGACTAGGCCTAAATCTTGGTCGCCCGACACAACTCAAAGTTCCGATATTCTATCCGGTTCTCTCACCCCCTTTCGTTCGTTAGAAGGTCTTAATAAACAATCGTCGTCGAAAGAGTCGTTGGGTTCGCTGAGACGCCATAAAAGTGTTACGAAACTTTTTCAAAAAGACTCTGTAGTTAGGAACGTTTTACTCCCCTGTGATAATGGAGAATCGTACAGCGTTTCTCCCAATCAAATTAGACATTTACCTGGTCAAATTCAAATACTCGACGAGAAACTGACAGCTACCGTTAAACGAATGGTGAACGAATTCGAGTCGCAAAAGGACACGTCAACTTCGAAAGAGTCCAACAAGAAAAAACTAGTTTTAAACGATCTCGCTAGTACGACTGAGGACGAATCGTTGACAGCACAAACCAAAGGAACACCTCCCATGTTACGGGCTGTACTTATAAAAAAGGAAATTTGGGACCCCGGGGAAAAAGAAGCGAATGACTTATCTTATAGTTGTGGTCCAACAAATAATACCTGTGATTTTAAATGTAGTGTTAATAGTGATAATAATTGTGAAACTCGACAGACGATGTGGACGGCCTCGACTACGGTTCAAACTGCAGAGGTGCATGACAGTACTAGAATGTTTGTTGATAGTGCTAACAAATGTAAGGACAGTGACCCTTTTTCCAATCAGCTGGATAAAGTGTTTGACAGGGAAGAAAGGAAACAGCAGCGAATTTCTCCTAGTTTTGCGGATTCGGCGAAAGAGGAAGTGACGAGAGACTGTCCATCTCGGCAAAGTTCCTGGGGTTCGTATGACAGTGCCGTAGTGTTGGGCGACGCTCCTTCTAGACATAGTTCCTTAGGGTCCGGAGATACACGTACCCTACCGTCGAGAAATAGTTCGTGGGGTTCTTATGACCTGCATCCGGGCGGACCTGTTTATTATATGAACGAAAAGGGGGAAAAGATTCTGCATCCCAATAGTCCTCGTGATGAAGGTACCGTAAAGAGGACGAGGCGGAAACTTGAAGAAAAGGACGTTTTCTACGACGATTTGAACGCTCAATGTAAATCTTCTTCGACCGAAACGCTCCATTCCGAGTATCCCACGGTGGTGGTGGTCGAATCTGAAAAGGAAGAAATCGAAACTTCCAGTGCCATATCTGCAGAAATCGACATTGTAAAATCTAGAAACGGTAACTTCTCTCCATTTCATAATTCCCGTCTATCTGTAAGCGCACCCGAGAGATCTTCTCTAGATCTTGCTCTACAAGACTGTTCCCATTCGCGATCCACATCGAACGTTTCTTCCGTCGATAAGATCAGCAGAGATTCTACCGTCTCGAATTTGATAAACGCCGCTCAGCCTTTTTCCGTAAAACAGCACAAAATGTTTCTAGAAAGTTTATACAAAAACTCCAACAACGTACTTAAAAGGACTACGGCAGAGGAAGATGCGCCCGAACAGGATCATTACGTAGCAGGTATCGTGAGAAACTTAAAGAAGGAGTTCGAGGCGAAAACTGTCGATCGTAACAATCACATCAATCAAAGCAACTCGGACATTGCTCAGAACGACAGCTCAAAACATGACGATCTAGGCGAAGACTTAAGTTTAAAAAAATTAATAGGAAAATTCGAATTAGGTGCTAAAGAAAATCAGGACTCCAAAGTTAATTTAAGGCCGAAAATATTTAATCCGAAAAATCAGAGCCGAAACGCGCGGTTCTCGTGCATCGAAGTTTCGACGGACAAAAATCCCGTGCGCGTGACGCAGACGCCGTTAATTTCTAGTTTTAACAACAAAAGCGATACGAGCGCAAACATGAAGAACGAGAACCAAACCAAACGACCGCCCGCGGTTCCCGTCGTTAAAAATCCATCGCCTAATGTGGTGGTCGCCACCGTAATCGCCAAGGCGACCATGAAACAACAACAGTTCGGAAAAAGTCATCCCCTAGCCAGAATCAACATCAATCCACGTCACAATAACCCCGTATACAACACTATGTAATGCTCAACTTTATAATACTGCTCAAAAATTTTTGATTTAAAATAAATTACCACGACATCTGCCAGTGGTGGGAAGATTTTGTGCACATTATCAATTCATTGCCAAATATCGAAGGACCAACAATTTTGTCAAACATCACACAATTTTCCTATTACGAGTCATCTCAACTTGGGTGGCTGTCCAAAAATCTAGTCCTGTGTGTGCGATTGTGTCGAAGAACAATTTTATTCAAGTGCTCATATGTCAGTGTTATATCTATTAAATAAAGTACCTCGATTTCTCTCGTTCTTTTCTGCGTACATGCTGCCTTATGACCTGTTCAAATTTAATCGAGAAGTTGAGAGAGTTATAAAAAAAAAATCACTTAGAGTAATGTTTCTCCTTTGCTTTGTGTGTATATTTGTGATAGGATTTAAAAGTTTTTTTGTACTATAGCTTTGTAAAGTATCTAAAATAAGGTTGTATCGCTTAAAATTGTTTTAAGTGCAGACGTGAAGAAATAAAAGATGATTATATTGTGTGATCTATTTGGAACACCTTCTTGCCACTACAGAACGCCATTTTCGGTAAGTTGGCCGTTATTTCTGCTTTGGTCTTGGGCAAATCCAGGAACTTCTTGCTTTTCTTCTTCGGCCCGATGTCCACGCAGTAAACGCCATTGGTCAGTCCCGTTATGCTACTTTCGGTCTGTAAAATCGAAGACGGTAATGTTGTGCGTCGAGGTTTTCGATTACTTACAGAGTAAGTTTGGATATCGATGACGCGCAAGATGTTTGTGTCTGTGCCTCCGACTATTATGTAATCTTTGTTGATGAAATGTCCACAGTAGAGCTGAAATGAAGATTTCAAGTTTTTACTGTAATCTGCAAAATATGAATTTGGACATAGAATACGCTGGCTATCTAGAATTAGAATTAGAATATTTTTTAATTTGGTTGTTTTTCATACAATTTCTCGGTGTGATAGGTCGGCCAAAAAAATACCTACATGGTACCTATACGCACCACTATCTACACTTTCTGTACAGAATATACAAATTTAATCTATCTTTTGTTTTACTCGTAACTGACTAAGAAAAATTAGAAATTTTTGGAATTGATTCTGCCGGTGGATTGGCGGAACATACCAAGCTTTCGTGAACATCCGGTTCCATGCTCACAATCAGATCTCCAGATGCATAGTCCCATAATCGCAACGGATTTTCTCGTTGCCAACTGCAAGTTAGCACCTAAAAATACTGTGTGATTGAACTGTGCATTGGGGAAAACAATCGATCCTCATCCGACACCTCCGTTCCTTTTGCGCTAATATCGAGCCCTTCCCCGCAAATATGTACTCCCGACAGATGTCGAAAAGCGTGCGGTTGCCGTAGATCCCAAAATTGCACGACGTCGTCCCATCCGCCGGTGATGAATTCGTGGTTTGATTTGGGATTGAAGCAGGCCGCGAATATTCTGGATACGTGACCGTCGATGGCGCTCGGAAGTTCACTTTTGGAAATCACATTTTTTAAACGACATTCGCATTACACGTTTCGCTGTATACCTCGAGCCCAAAATACGTTCTTGAGTTTTTGTTTCTTCGTCGTACAAATAGATTTTCAGGTCGTCGCCGTAAGTCACAAATTTGGGAAGTCGCGGATGATACGTTATCCCGAACGTCTGTCGTTTCTCCCGAATTGTATAAACACACTGGCCGTAGTTGTAATTCCAACATTTCACGAATCCATTGGCATCTGCAAATAATATATTTCGGCATGAAAATGATCGAGGGGACGATAATGCGAAGTACAGGTGCAGGTCAAGCAGTTGGTGATTGGATAGTTTCTTGAAAGTGGTCGATGTTGTATGCAGGTAACGGGAGCGTTTTGTTGTTGCGTGTCCATGTCGAACATCGTCTGGAGACACTCGTTGCCGGTGCTTTTGAACAACCTCACCATGCCATCGGTGAAGCCCACGGCTAAGCCATCGAACTCCTCTGTATATTTGCAACACAAAACATCTTTTGTCGTCTCACTTAAAATACGTATAGGGTAAGTGGTGTAAGGATGTAAAAATAATGAAGATTAGACGTTTACATGGATGATACGATCGCCACGTTTCCGGTAAACCTTAGATCTTCCACCGCTTGGGCCGTCTTCCGTAGCCCTTCGGCTCCCTTTTCTTGTCCTCGCACGTAAGAGTTGGTCACTGCAAACTTTCGATCGGGAAGATGAAAACCGGCAAGCGACGGTCCCGCTATTGACTTTCGTTTCGGCCACTCGACTGGTTTTTTGGTCTCCATTACGAAATTAAAAAAGAAATACCAAATGTTTTACAAGAATTTTTCACGTTAGGGCATTTTGAACGAAATTTCGATTGTCAAAACTTATAGGACTTTGACGTCGACAAAATTAAATAAAGTGTCCATTTTTAAATTTTGTTTTATTGTATTGTACACTGCTTCAAATCATGACAGTTACCTACTCGAATATACGGCATTTTTCCAAGTTCAAATTCGCGTTAAAAATATCGAAAAAACGGTCCTTATCATTTCGAAAAATTTCCAATTGTGCTGTTATACGTTTTGTGTCTGGGGGTTTTCAAATTTTTGGATATAGATATTTAATAACTAGGTAATTTGAACCGCACCACTTCCTTTTATTTCATTTTATTATGCTCAATTACCGCATTTTAATTTCCTTTTCTTACAAGAAAATTAGCGATTGGATGCGAACTAGCGATATACATAAGAACCACACCGTATGTAAAGCGATACTGCGCCAGTAATCAAAATATGAACAAAAAATACTAAACTGATCCGCAATAATTACGATTAAAAGGTGGAAAAATAATTTTCTATGTTTAAACGAACGTGGGCGTAAAATATACGAATATGTTTTTGAATATCGCGTTATTTTAAAAATGACTTTTCCGTTGTGTGTATTTTATAAATCGACGTTGTCGTTAATCCAGTATTTTTGTTTATATTTCGTTTAGTAAATATACTGCCTATTTACGTAAATTTTAAGTACAAGGTTCGGCTCGTACATTAACGCGTAGTACAATAAATTTAACATTTGTATTATTAATTTAAATGTAAATTAACAATTTTTTACGTTATTATAGATTAATAATTGGCAACACTGACCACGACCAGAGTAATTGAACATAAGAAAGACGTTTGTATAGGTGTCAAACCTTATGACATAACTTTAGTTATTCTTATATTGTTTTTATTACTTCTTTACAGTTGGTGAGTAATTTTTACGTTTAAAACAAAGTAAATGTGGCGAACGCCTAAAAATATTTTGCATTTATTTAACCTCATAGTTAAACATAACCTAAAAAAACAGCTTTTGTAGGAATTAAACTAGAAACATGAACATGAAACGTGGGAAACCCCATCAACAAATATACAGGCCCGGCAGCGGTCCATTGCGTAGGAGTACACATAACGTTGATGAAACGGAGTCGGATACCGGCACTTTAAATTCTCGACATAATTTTATTAAACCGATGCAAGATAAACAAAAGAGTGAAATGGCTCCCCAAGGTGACTATAATTTAGATATGGATGCTGTAGATACAAAATTTGAAGATTTATCCATAAAAGATGATATTAGACGTAAACCTAAGAAACCGGACCAAACATTTTATATACCAAAACCGTTAGCTCAAGCTCGAGAATCTTCTAGTATTAATAGATCCGACGACAATTTATCTCAAACTAGTGTAGACAATAAAAACGTAGGTAATAGTGGAGAATTAGTTAATGGCAATCCCAGTGGTAGTACTGAACAATTGAATGTGATTAATACTAGATCAAAACGCTATTCAAATAGGAGAAGGCCTTGTGATAATGTTGATACACACGAAAGAAGTTGGAGGACAAATTCGCCACAAAGAGATACAAGACACGGCTCGGAACCTCGTGCGTTACCGTATCAATCTGTTAACGTAATTCAGAATCGTGGGATGCGCGATACGAGGAGCGTGGAACCTTCTATGGGACCCCCGCCACACTATGGTGGAGACAAATATCATCCGAAGCCCCCAACCGGTCGTCGCCATAGCACAATTTGTGTTGAACCTGAAAAACGACAAAAAAACTTGGAATCGTTGCCGCCCAGACTGAGGAAGAAGTACCTGGAAGATAACAAGATGCACATCAATTACATCGGAACACATTCTGAGGGAACGTGGGATGGAAACAGTTTAGTTTTTCAGGTAAAAATTTGCCGTTGTTTTTTTCTCGTTGCGACGACATTATCATTTAAATTTTAGGGAACAAGCCAGCATCCGAACCCGCAATATAAATATCCACAAAAGCAACTCTATCAGGCGTTCGTGTCCTGCGAACCGCAGCATCAAAATATAAACGTTCACAACCAACATCACATGCCAAACAATTATAATAACGTATACTACACGTTGCCGCGTAGAGGTAGGGGGCGTGCTCGGGTGCCGCAAGACTACGATAACCACTCAGTGGGCGCCTTCTATCGTTGCGTAACGCCCGACAGGATGCAGCGGAGCAGTCCTTGCAATTCGCGGCCGTCGACGCCGCCATCGTTTCGAAATAAAACCAGGAGCAGCGAAAATTTGAGCAGAAATTGGCAGACCAGAAGGGACAGGTACGATAGGCAATATGAGGATGCCCGCATGGATAAGGGGGACAGTCGGAAAGACGGCGAGGCGAGTAAAAGTTTCACGACCGTCAGACGAAACAGCGTGGAGCCGAAGGCCACGCCCGCGCGCGGTTTTCGTGAAAGTTTAGAGGTTCAGCTGTCGCCGGTGTCGCCGACCGATTTGGAAGAGAGCCCGCCAAAGCCTGCCAGTTCGATATCTGTCGATAATCAAGTGTTGGTGAGTGTCTTTTCAAAATTGTCATTTTGCAGCATATCGAATATGCTCGCTTAATATTTGGCAGGTTAAAAAGTAAGAGACCGACCTGTTTTATTATCAATTAATTTATTAAAACAATCTTTTATTACAAAAATTTTTTTGATACGTTCCAAAAATTAAATACAGAAGCCGCTAAGATTAAGGTCGGTGGGGAAATTTAAAAATATTCGAAACTAAAAGTCTCTGTGTATTTATAATTGTATAGGTAGTCGGTTTTGTTTGGACTTTGAAATATGATTATCTGGGGAATAGATATTACCAATCTTTCTTAAGGAGCGCGCTCTGTATAACTTGCTAGAAATAAGAGTTTTACGGTCGTGTACGCCAACGAAGTTTAAATTTCATGTTAAACGTGATTAATTTTTAATCACGTTTAAATTTCGCCAGCGCATACGGCCGTTACTCGTTTTGTTACAACAAATACACCAGACGATGTAAATGATGCAATTGTTGGTATTAAGAAATGGCCGCAATTTTAAATGTTTAGAGTGAAAATACAGATTCGATGTAATTTACAACGTAAACCATAAACTAACATAAAATATTAATTTAAGCTTGCAATTTTAAGCACATTTTCGTAGCAACTATCATATTATTTAATTGTACAAACGAATTGGCAGTTTAACAAGAAGGAGTATTTGCTGTAAATAGTTTTTAAATTTGAAAAATTTTAAATAGTTTAGATCAAAATCGGAATAATTGTTTTATACCAACTTGACACTTTTTAAAATCGACAGTTTAGTTGGAAATGTTGTAGATGGTGTTACAACACAATGCTTAAGGTGATATTTGGGAATTGTTTTTGAAAGGATAATTTTGAAACGTTTAGGTATTTTATTAAAGCTATTTTACTTAATAACTTCAAGTGTGATTTCTTTTATAAGTATTGGTTTGTCCGATTTTCACATTATACGATTTTATAAGGTTATACTATTATACGATTATACTATTTGACGATTAAATTGATTTAATTTTTTGTGACACGTGCAGGATTGGAGCGAAGAAGTAGAATTGCAAGTTCGTCTTGAAGCCGAGGAAGCTCTCAGCGACACAATCACCCGTAGCTCGTCGATGGCCAGTTTAATAGAAACCAGTACGGCCTCTCAACCCACAAATGCAGGAAAGAAAAGTAAAAGGTAATATTTAATATTGCATTTTAGAATGTTTTATGGCGTCGCTTGCGCAGGTTTTGTGCTTTATTAAGTGTTTGTCGTTTGTTTTGTTTGTTTGAAAAGTAACAATTGCTCGAAGGTTTATATTAACACTAGAAATCTATTTGTCGCAGGTTTGTCACCATGTTTGTATTTCGAAATATTTTATTTATGAGGTTATGTTAGATTGGGGACACAAGTTTCTTGAATTGGTTAGATTAGTTACTTATGGGAGATTTTTGGACTGTCTGTAGTATACGACAATATTTAATTGGTTTACTGTAAGGAGCATTCTCGTTGCAATCGATTTTTTTTGTGAGCTAGAAGTAAAATTTTTAAAAACAATAATTTGACTAGTTGAAATTTCAGCTACGTCCTCTGAATGCGTGAGAATTGATACGACACCCAACAAATAAATAAAAGATGCGAAGGAGATGTAAGCACACGCATTTCTATTTATTCTGTATCATCTACACATACAAACCGACAATGAGACAGGTCTGCGAAGTTGGCACCTCCACATGTGAATTTTTTGAAAAAAAATACGGCATTCGTTTGCCCAGGGAAAAGTTTTTTTTGCCCACCCTCCAAAAATTTTTTATTTGAAAAAAACATTTTTTGGCAAAAAACAAAAATCGAAAAATCAACTTTTTCACGCTATATCGTTTGCCCAGGCAAAATTTTCGTTTGCCCACCCACCAAAAATTTTTTATGTGGAAAAAAATGTTTTAGTGAAAAATTCAAAAATTTTTGCAGCTAAATCGTTTGCCCATCGTTAGTCCAGGATTGCCCAGCAAAAATTTTCGCTTGCCCACCCACCAAAAATTTTTTATTTGGGAAAAAAATTTTTTGGCGAAAAAACCAAAAATCAAAAAATTAACTTTTCTCGCGCTATATCGTTTGCCCATCTCTCAAATTTGATTGCACACCCTTTACTTTCATTGTAAGAATAATTAAAAAATAATAAAATGGGAAGAACTCCATTCACGATGAGAAGGTGAATACATGGGACTATATGTTTATAATAAATGATGATTTTTAATGTTATAATCGCTATTTCGTTTGTCCATCTCTTGAATTCGATTGTCCACCCTTTACTTTCATTGTAAGAATATTTACAGAATAATAAAATGGAAAAAACCCTATTTACGATGTATACGTGAATACATGGGACTATAAGTTCATAACAGATAATAATTTTTAATGTTATAATGGCTATTTCGTTTGTCCATCTCTCGAATTCGATTGTCCAACCTTCACTTTTATTGTTCAAATATTTAGACAATAATAATATGGAAAAAACCCCATTCGCGATGTTTAGGTAAATATATGAGAGACCATATGTTTATAACAAATGATAATTTTTGATATTATAATGGTCATTTCGTTTGTCCATCTCTTTAATTCGATTGTCCATCCTTCACTTTCAATGTTAAAATATTTGAACAATAATAAAATGGAAAAACCCTTGTTGGCGATTTATAGGTAAATACATGGAACTATATACTTAATTTCCCTCAACAATATTTGAAAAATAATTAATCAGAAAAATCTTAACATCAGCTAGGAAATCAATTTCATTGTGAATGGATAGAATAAAAATACAAATTATCATTAAATTATCCATAAATGAGAATCTCAATAGGAAAATTAGAATCCTAATTATTCATAAATGGAATTAAAAATATTATTCTTCATAACGTATAGTATAAGAAGTTGTATAATTATATAAGTAGATGTAGGATATTGAAGGTTTGAATTTTTTTGCTCCCGCGCCTTTTCAAATCTCTGGAGCTCGCACATCCAGAGGGCACCACTTTCCAGTTTTTTTTTACCCTTCCGTGGCCAGTTGTTTTACCCAACCTAATCTTTCAAGCTCTGTCTAAACTACACGTTGAGCTTCATATCCCATTCAGTTGCTCTTTTGCATTACGATTGCGAGTACCTACGAACGTTAAGAAATTACCGCCATTTATTGTCTCAGCTTTGTTGTATCGAGCAACGGTGCAGAGATTTTATCACAAAGAAATATCGCATCGTAATACCCGAGGTAATAAGGTAATGTATTTGTGTGTAAGAAACGTTGAATGAATTGTTAGATAGCGATTGATTTAGCATTTGAGTGTTATTTGATTTTTGGTTTTTTCGCCAAAAAATTTTTTCCCAAATAAAAAATTTTTGATGGGTGGGCAAGCGAAAATTTTTGCTGGGCAATCCTGGACATGGACAAACGATTTAGCTGCAAAATTTTTTGAATTTTTCACTAAAACATTTTTTTCCACATAAAAAATTTTGCCTGGGCAAACATGGGCAAACGATATAGCGTGAAAAAAGTTGATTTTTCGATTTTTGTTTTTTTTTGCCAAAAATTTTTTTTCAAATAAAAAATTTTTGGAGGGTGGGCAAAAAAAACTTTTCCCTGGGCAAACATGGGCAAACGAATGGCGTATTTTTTTTTCAAAAAATTCACATGTGGAGGTGCCAACTTCACAGACCTCAATGAGACACCAAAGGACTATATAGTTTTTATAACTTTTGCTTGTTCCACTTTATAATGTGATGCACATGAAATTTCCCATCAAATTATGAAACGCCCTTACTTTTGTTGATGTTATGAATCAAATTAGATTAGGTTATTATGAATAAATAGTTGACATTTTAAGAAGTTTAAGTTTCCTTAAAGTTTTTGTTGCATTTCGAGCTTGCCCTTGATATACAACATTTGGTTTTTCCTAATTTAATAACAAATCCTTGTTAAACATGTCTGTAGTTTAGTTAGTACCTACACTATTAATTTATGATCGGTCGCTGTATCGATTTGGCTTTACACTTCTTAAAATATAATGAAACGAAAATGTTTTGAATATTGGAAAAAAGTTTTAAGACAGAGTTGGTAGCTCGTTTCCGAGAGAAAGCGGATTAAGTTCTAAATTTTTCATTTTTCACTCTCACTATACGGACATTAGATTGTTATAATATATATCCTATAGGTAAGGTAATTTAAGAATTAGTTGATTAATTGGATATCAAATTTTAATATCTTAAAGTAATTTTCCATTATGTAGTATTAGGTAATGCATTTTCTTGCGTAGGTGATTCGATAAAAACTAATATAAATGACATTCGCCTACCACTCGATAAGTTCTTTTTCTATTAAGTTTGTCAGTTGCACTTCCAGCTCGCCCAAAAATATTGTTTATTTTCGTATGTACATTCTACAAATTTTTAATAATGCATGGATAATGTTTTTATTTTGTTAAGAAATTATATCATTTATATTTTTCTAAACAACCTTAAATAAAATTCGCCTTTCTTTACGTTGTAGGAAAAACAAAAGGAATAAGAAGAGGTAAGTTTGTTGAATAGCGGATAATTAACTGCTTGTTGTTGCCTGAAATGTTTACGCAACGGTGGCTGTGCACAATGCCTTTAAAAAACTACACGAAAGTGCAAATTTACATTAAAATTAACAATGCTAAGTGCTAAATTTAACTACAATAACCCTTAACCCATAGGAGCAGTAGCAGATATAGAGAAGACAGAAAAAACAATCGACAAAACTCCCATAACAATACAGATTCAAATGTAGATAATTTTAAAGTACCTGATAGCTATAGTAGAAGGCGTAGGAATTCTAAGGATCGAAACTACGAAGAAAACTCCAATCGATCTAGAGAACCCAGTTACGACGGGAGCCGGAAAATTGGAGAAACGAATGCGTGAGAAGTAGACATAATTCGGAACGAGAAATTAATAAAGAGGGCGAAATAAAAAAGGGGGGCATTCTTATATTGCCTCAAAAAGAAAGCGATAAAGTTACAACTGCGACGACGCACATGGATTGGCCGAAATTTCCGGATATGCGAAAATCGACCAGTCCCACTCAGCTCCAGAAAAGTTTATACGATCCGGATAATCCTCGGAAGCCCATAATCGTCAAGTCCAATAGTGCTCGAATAAATGTACCCGGGTTTTCTCAAAATACGAAGAACTTGCCCCCCCAGTTACATCAGTACACAAACGACCAGTTGCCCGGTTGGTACGACGAAACTTCGGATCGATGGAAGAATTGTCAATATGCGACGGTTCTTAAAAATATTAAAAGGGCCGATTACGAGTTGCAGTTCATAAATCATTCGGGTATGATTTTAATTAATCGGGCCAGAGTCGAGAAACTGAGATATGATTTATTGGAGAGTTTAATACATTTGTTGGGCAAGGACTTGAAGTTTTGTCAGTCCGAAAATGTGGAACAACATTTCTGGAGAATTTTGTATCATAATATCATAGAAATAATGAGAAAGGCGATTGCTGCCGATCCGGAAAAAAAGGGCCAGTACAAAGATTATGTGTTGTGTCTTATCGACGAAGGTACAAAATACTTCGAGAATTTGTTGCATTTCTTGGAGCAGACCTATTCGTTTAAAGTGAACGATTATGTGGGATCCAGCAATCTAGTTCCGCAGAAAGGACTGGGAAATATCAGGTTGGCTCTTAATTCGGCGCAGAAGATATTTTTGTTTTTGGGAGATTTGGGGAGGTACAAGGAGCAAATTAACGAGACGTCTAACTACGGGAAGTGCAGACAGTAAGTTGACTTTTATCGAGGGCGATTATTTCGAATTTACCGCGATCGTTTTTCAGGTGGTACATCAAGGCGCACGAGATAAACCCGAAAAATGGAAAACCCTACAATAAATTGGCAGTTTTGGCGTTTTATGCGGTTAGATAAAAATTTCAATTTCCGGAGCGCATTAGATTATTGAAATTGATTTGTTTCAGAGGCGGAAGTTGGACGCCGTTTATTATTACATGAGGAGTCTTATGTCTTCTAATCCTGTTACGTCGGCCAGAGAGAATTTAAATGCACTATTCGATGAAAATAGGAAAAAAGTATGTATAATTTAAATGTTATGCGTATGTGTACCTAATACGTTTGTCGAGAATTGTTTTTGTTTTTATTTAAATCGGTGCTTCTCAAACTGGAAATTTAATATTGTTTGTGGAGGGGTACTAAAGTGATTTATAAAAAACGTTACTTTTAGTAATACATATTATACTGTATAAATCTTACAAAGTTTTAAGTAATTTAAAACTTGTAGATTTCTAATTTTTAGAAGTTGAAATTTTAAAATTAAGTGAATTTATTTTTTATTGTTTCACCATTAATTAGGGCCAGTTGTGCAATGCAGATAATTATAATTCACGCAGTTTAAACCATGCATTTTTCTTAGTTACTTACCATTGTAACTATTAAAATAGGTGCTTCTCAAACTGGAAATTTAATATTGTTTGTGGAGGGGTACTAAAGTGATTTATAAAAAACGTTACTTTTAGTATACATATTATACTGTATAAATCCTACAAAGTTTTAAATAATTTAAAACTTGTAGATTTCTAATTTTTAGAAGTTGAAATTTTAAAATTAAGTGAATTTATTTTTTATTGTTTCACCATTAATTAGGGCCAATTGTGCAATGCAGATAATTATAATCCACGCAGTTTAAACCATGCATTTTTCTTAGTTACTCACCATTGTAACTATTAAAATGAACAGTTTAAAATTTAGTTTGAGTTTTATAAGTTTAAACTGACATTGGCCCTAAGCCAAAGATTAGCTATTATAGTTTGAGAACTGCCATCTTAACTAATGTAAATTTATAACGAGCGTATTTTGTTCTTTGTATGCTGCAGTACCTCCATCAGATATGTGTATGTATGATTTTCTATTTAATCTGCACACACAACCTGAATTGATGTAATAATTGTTAATGTTGTTTCACATAGTACGAGCAGGGCGAACGTAAACGACGAGAGGAACGCCTAGAGAAAGCGAGGCAACATATGAAAGAAAAAGAATCGGAATCGATAGGACCGCCGGGTTCCTTAAGGCGCGAGATTTGGATACGTCCCGGCGGAGGAAGACGGGTGCGCAGGACAACTTCGGCAGTGCAAGAATCGAAACACGTCGATTCCGAGGAAGAAGATCTGGCGGCTTTGAGTTGTTTAGATGTAAGTAAAAAAATAATTGGACCAATTACATATTCGAAACGTCGTAACACGATGTAAATTGTAAAACTGAACCGTCTTGTGTGTCGAATGCCTAATGGAATTATAAGACAGTACTTAATGTTAATATTTAAAGGGCAGGTTATCCCACTCGAAAATTAATACTTATAAATCATTTTTTTATCATTGGTAATGACATTGAAAAGTCTCTTGACGTTGTAAATGATGTATTTTTTATAATTAATTAAAATTTATTGGTCTTGTATATGATAACAAAGATAAGTTTTCACCTATTGTCTCAAAATCTATGAGGAATCTCTAACATATTTTTACATTTATAGAACCTGTATTGGTTTATCTAGCAACTAATATAAATAAAAATTGCAACTTCCCTTTAGTAATCTCAAAATTTTAATTTTTATAGACGTTTTATGACGTGTGATCATTTTTGTGTGAACGAATTTTATATTTTATTTTAGCGGACCCTCCGAATATAACGTTTTAGTGTTACAAAGTACATGTTAAATTTGACGTTTTGGATACATAACATACAAAACAAAAAAAATGTAAAATCTACTTATTATTTGCGATTTTATTATTTGTGGTTTTACTGTCGACTTTTAATTTTTTCGCCCCAATTGAAACGGTATAAATAAGTAACTGCGATAAGTAACTGCCTTACCGACTTGGGTGGGGTACCATTAATTTATGAGCCTGCTGTACATGATCATTCAAAAGCCTAGAAGAGTATTCCAGGTGTTTTAACAGATATGTTAGTGTCTTGTTCACAGTGGGCGTGAGACATAAGAAATTATAAAATAAAAACTGGATTATAAAGAATTTGTAAAAATATCCACCCCCAGATAAGTAGCCTAGATAATGTTTTGAAGTTGTATTTGTGAAAAATTTGATTTGTAATTGGGGAGCTTGTCCATCCATCACTATTATTATCATCTATACATTAGAATCTAGGACAATTCACTGCCGCCAGTTCATCGTCGGCCGTTTCGTCACCAGAAATTTTATCCTTGATTATTTTCTCGCCGATAAATAATTAAAATTTCTGTCACCTTTAGTAAATGACGTTTATTTAATAATAATTGGTTTTAAGTATGAAAACCGTTTTTTTTTTGTTTACAGTGTTTCACTTTCAATGAAGACACCCGAATAACTTTTTTATTTTTGAAGCAATCAATATAAAATTCTTACAGATTATTTAGTCCATTAAGACGCATCTTTCTGTGACAATATAATTTTCTTAAGATCAAAACCTAGCCAATTGTGATCAAAATAAAAACTAGCGATTCAAGTAAGGTCACATTAGCGATTAAGATAGAACAGAAGAGTATTTAAAGAAATTGTTGCGAATCATAAAAAATGCCCAAATACGAAGTTTCGTTGAAAATTTTCATTTTTATAATTTTCAACATTTATTTCACTTTCAATGAAGACGCCTTTAAAATGAAAAATCTGTTTGTCCATAGGGCAACTTAGTTGAAGAAGACTTTGTTTAAAATTTTCTTCGTTAAGCCGTTGTCTAATTAGCTTATTATTGAATTAACTGCATATAAAAAGGTTGAAAAATTACAAAAATGAAAATTTTTCAACCAATTTTCAAATTTTTCATTTTTTTCGTGATTGCAACAATTTTTTTTAATAATTTTTTGTTCTGTCTTAATCGCTAATATGATTTTACTTGAAACGCTAGTTTTTATTTTGATCACAGTTGACTAGGTTTTGATCTTAAGAACATTCTATTGCTACAGAAAGATGCGTCTTAATGGACTAAATAACCTGTAAAAATGTTATATTGATTGCTTCAAAAATAAAAACGTTATTCAGGTGTTTTCGTTGAGAGTGAAACACATTGTATAAACATTGGGGTACAGAACGTACCAACTAACCTAAGCTCACTTCATCTGCAGTAACATTTTCATTGCGCTTATAATAATAATAATAATAAAATAGACGGCGGTGAAATGGGCGAGGATGAATTGTCCCGACAAAGAGTCGGCGGCGACGAATTTTTGGACATGACAATTTAAAAAAAAAACGCCCCTCAATTGTGTGTTGTTAAATATTGTTTTCATGGATTATATGATTTGATAAACACGTTAAATTAAGAGGCGGAGGTGAACATTACTTATTAAATATGGACATAGGTATTATTATTTTTTTTTAGCAAATTCGAAATACTGCAGTTGATTAAACACGCAAGGATAAAACGTCGTCGTTATTGTTTCTTACGAAAATTTTCGTTGGAATAATAAGCAATCCAAAAGCATTTTTTGTTCACAAAATTTAAACAGTTTTTGTTTGTTTTTTTATTTTATTTTTTTGCGATTAGATTTTTAGACGACATATTTTTAAACCTGCATTATTTTTGTGATTGTCAGTTTTCTCAGTCAGTTAGCAGATTGGGTTGGCAGATTTTTCTACTTCTTCTTGAAGAATTTACTCTTAAAATTTATCGTTAGCGATGACAATAAAATTAGCGAAGAATATAATAATAATTTTAAGTGCAATGTATTTATTGTTAGATACATAAAGAATCGTAAACGTAAAAACAATTTCGAGTTTATCGAGGATGGTTTTAATTTCGACGCGAACGATACGTCTTGTCATGTAAACAATTCAATTTGAATTTCGAAATTAATAGGCTTTTTTACGATACATAGTAACTTTGTTTTGTTTTTTTTTTTTGGTCAAGTAACTGTAGAACGTACTATTGCCCTGTTCAATGTCTCAACTTTTTTTTTTGTTTACAGGTCAACAAGAGATTCGTGACAAGTTATCTTCACGTGCATGGCAAACTAATCACCAAAATAGGGTAAGCGTTTCAAAATTTTTCTGGTTTAATAGAGTTGCGGAAGGCGTAACTGCATGATAAATGGTTAGCTCTAATGAGACAAGCGGGCCTTTATCTCTTATATAAATGGTTTATTAATTGTTTAAAATTATCGGTTAACGAAATACCTTACAACTTACATGCCCGGTCTCGGCTACCGTTATAAATTTCTTCGAATTTGTAACTCGGAAGTAGGGCGTTATTAAAAGCCGAACTGTTATCGGCGAACAGGTTATTTGATTATAATTAATGGTTATCCATTGTGCGCGAATTTTTAAGTAGCCGCGTTACGGTTTTTTATGGCTTTATTTTGTCATGCGCTGAATTTTGATAAGGCGAAATTAAGATAACATCTTGATTCGCCTTCCCAAAAACTTACGGTATATTTATTCTAATTCCGTCCAAAAAAATGAACACGTATTTCGTAAATAAGATTTGAAATATTCAACGTTTATTGGAAGGAGGTTAAAGTGCAAATAGACACGCCCCCCCCCCCTACGTTTTTATTTATGGAAGAAGCGATCCGCATTAACGAATGTGGGAAAAAACGTTTGGTTCGTTTTGGCTCATGAAATTCGTTGGAAACGATCACGTTAAATAATAAATATTTGCCGTTAATTTCTGGAAAAAAAAATTGTGTCGGATCTCTCGTACGGGGGGAGCTTGTTGTTTAGTGTTTGTTGGTGTTGTTTTTATTCTTCTCGGAATTGATTTTTTTGTCCGGGGTCGATTTTGATTTTTTTTTGTAAATTTTAGTTTAACTGAAAAGGAGTTGTTTTTTTTTGATTAAGCATGTTTATTTATTGTTTTTTGTAAATTTTATCAAACGAGTTTTTATCGAAATCCTCGACGACGGTAACAACAGTATTTCGGTGATGCTTTAGGTTTATTTATTGCAAGATTCGCAATACTTACCAATTAATAATTCGTAGAAAACGTGAGGGGAAAAATAGGCGAATTTGGGCGATTAATTATGACCAATGACCAGATAGCGGTTAGTGGACCAGTCCAACGTTGTTCCAGGGTCCTTTTAACACGATCAGTTCAATTCTCAATTCAGTCTCGGTTTCATTTCAACTGATACCTGAAATTGAAACTGAACTGTTCGTGTAAAAGGCCTCTTATCCGGCCTCGAAGGACCACAGTCAATTCGACTGCGCTATTTTTATAACTTTTTTAACCTATTTTGAAATGAGTTTTTACGTCTTTCTGTACGTTACTCGATGCCGCTCGAATGCATTTTACGTCGGTTTCGTTAACTTTACGTCTGTTTTAAATGGATGTTTTGAAGAAAATTGAAAGCGAACGTTCATCATCCATATTCATCGAACAACTACGGCAAAGAGAAATGTGGGAAATGATCAATCGTCGACCGTTCTCGCATTTTTATAGCGTCAAATGAGTTGTAGTTACTTGCTAAAACGTACACCATAAAAGAATTGAATTATGATTGCATGGTTATTGCGGTTTAAATGCATATAACGTTCTATGTGTAGGTACGCAATTAGCTTGCGAGTTATAAAAGAAAATTATTATTAACGTAACGTGCAATTTACATAGAATATTATAAGCGTACGCCGTGTTTATTGTTGTATGTGTGTAACACATAAAACGATTCTTGCAATTCACAAAAGTATCTTGCGACGTTTCTTGTTTCTCGGTTAATTAGGTGCCGTTCGACCGTAATTGAAATCTAATTTTTTTCAATTTTCGTTTTAATAATATTGCCGGGAGACGAGCGCTTATTATTATTTTTTTGTTCTTGTCGTTAATTACGCCGAGTGAGTCTTTATGGGCTTCTTCATCATCTTATCTGAAGATAGGCAAATTACCTCGAACCTGCAGACTGCATGTTTGCAAATCCGACACGATCAAACTGCATTCAAATGGCGCTCTCATTTTGTATTCTGCCAGAGTTCGTGGGTATCACGCGCAATCTGGGAAATCGTTGACCTCGTTCAATTACTATTCTACCTTTTGTATGTTCTTAGTTCAACAGTATTGGTGGACTGTTAACGTAACTGTACTTGACGAGTGGCCAGATTGCATCCTAGGCACTCTCTCAATCCTTCGATATTACTTCCTGAGATCGTTGCTTCATTTAAATGATTAGCGACCGTACGAGACGACTTATCGCCTTGCATAATTTGAATTTCCAACGAGCAATTAGTACGCGTCCAGCATTTTTCAGCCATTTGGCCGAGCGGATGGTCTCGGTGGACGCTTTTTCGCGTCGTGGGCAATCGAAGGAAATGCGATGACCCGTGTTTACTGATTTCACGGAGCCCTAAGCTATTGCTTATGAAAGAATGCCGAATTCGTTTTCTTTTTTTTCTGTTTTTCCTTCCTAAGTACCTAACAGTACCGACAAATCAAAGTGTTATTAGGTTTTCTTATTATCTTTCTTGCGGCTTCGCGCTTTGTAATGAGAATTATTTCATTCCACGGAACATTAGCAATACGACTTTACGTAAGTAGTAATGAGAGGGTTTTGCGTTGTGTACGGTTTTTTTGCATCCGAGTTCGTCGTTAAAGTTTTATCTTTGGGCGTCCGTGTGTTGTAAATATTCAAAAAATTCTTAGTACAGGCATATGTATTGGCGGATCGTTCGAGATTTTCTATGCTATTTGTAGGCACTTGTCGCCTAATTGATGCGGTCGTGCGTCCTGCCGTTTTGGCCCATTTTTATGGGGGGATTTAAGTGCGAGATTCATATTTTAATGTCCTATCGCATATAATGCGTCGCCAACCAACGCCGTAACGAGGGCACACACTGCAGTGCTTCCAGTGATTTACTTTTTTTTTCGCTTTCATTAACTTTTATTTACTTTAAGTTTGGGAAATATTTCCTTTATTTACTGTTTTTAACGGCATGTGTCGCCGGAAGCCCTGTATATTTGAAAAACTACTTTTCCAGTAATTCCGGACCTGTTTTATGCATATCAGGTAGTGTCATTTTATCGAGATTATGCAAAAATTATAATTTATATAAACGCCCGCAGTTCGTCATTTCTTGTGTTGTTATATTAGAAATATGAATTTTCTAATCGTTTCTGACTTATTTTGAACGTTGCGTCTCAAAACGTTCAGCTCGAAATTTAACCAAAAAAAAAAAATCCTTAACTACAATAAGGAATTTTTTCACGATTTCGCAAAAATTTTAAATCGACGGAAACGCGCTTAGATTGCCATTTCTTGCATTATTATACTTGAAAAACTACTTTTCAGGTAATTCTGGACCTGTTCTATGCGTATCAGGTAGTGTCATTTTATCGAGATTATACATAATTTTAATCTATTTAAACGTCGGCGGTTCGTAATTTATTGCTTCGTTATACCAGAAATACGAGTTTTCTAATCGTTTTCAATTTGTTCTGAACGTTGCGGTCAAAATTTTGCCAAAAAAAACCCTGAACTATAATGAGGATTTTTTTCGAGATTTCGCAAAAAAATTAAATCGACAGAAACGCGCTTAGATTGCTATTTCTTGCATTGTTATTATTAAAAAGTACTTTTGAAGTAATTACGGACCTGTTCTATGCGTATCAAGTAGTGTCATTTTATCGAGATTATGCAAAATTTTAATCTACTTAAACGCCGGCGGTTCGTCAATTATTGCTTCGTTATACCAGAAATACGAGTTTTCTAAACGTTTTCGACTTGTTCTGAACGTTACGTCTCAAAGCGTTGCGGTCAAAATTTTGCCAAAAAAAAACCCTGAACTATAGGAATATAATATAGGATTTTTTTCGAGATTTCGCAAAAATTTTGAATCGACGGAAACGCGCTTAGTTTGACATTTCTTACATTGTTATACTTGAAAAACTAGTTTTCAGGTAATTCCGGACCTGTTCTATGCGTATCAGGTAGTGTCATTTTATCGAGATTATTCAAAATTATAATCTATTTAAACGCCGGCAGTTCGTCAATTATTGCTTCGTTATACCAGAAATACGAGTTTTCTAATCCTTTTCGACTTGTTCTGAACGTTACGTCTCAAAACGTTGCGGTCAAAATTTTGCCAAAAAAAAAGCTGAATTTATTATACTAAGGGATTTTGTCAAGATTTCGCAAAAAATTTAAATCAATTTAAAAACGTGTAACGTTCCAGTAATTTACTTTTATTTAATTTAAGTTTGAGAAATATTTACTTTTTTAATGGGGTGTGTCACTGGAAGCCCTGTACGCTGTTAAATACAACTGTCCTGGACGTTTATGAAACGCCACGACTGCCAGTGAAATATAATATATTTTCGGGTTCGTCGCTTATGCGATCGTTGAAATCTCCAGTGATTATAGTTGTTTTGAATTGCCTATTTTGGCAACGGGAAAGTTTAACGAACTAATTTAATCATTATAGTATTATAATGTGTTATAGATCTATATGTTAGGGTGTAAAGCGCTTATGGCAAGTGTCTAACTTGCGCCCCCCTAACCCAATAATAACAAAAATTTAAAAATATGACTTTTATATCAATTTATGTATTTTTATTCTTAATTTTTACATTTTTCACGTTTTTGCGCCCGTGGCGAGCGACCGCCTCTTTCGCCAATGCGAATGATTTGTTTTTATATTCATATTGAGTTGTGCACGATTGATTGGTGCGTTTAGAACATTAACGAAAGCTCTATATTTTTAAATAATGTAAAAATGTGTGCTTTTTGTATATCAGGCCAGTCGACAAGGGGTTTTTGATGGAAATAAATAGGGACGAGCTAAAATAACATTTATTTGGGTCTCTAAAAAACATATTAATTTTGCACGTTCTACCAAACCCGGATTTGACCGTCATCATGTGGAAAAGACCCCAATCTTCTCTGCGGTTAATTTTATCTATATGACAAAATAAACTAGGGAAAATGTCTTACAATTTTTGTTCAGATAATTTTTCTATAAAGTCAATAGTTTCGGCGTGCCAGCTTCACAAAATTTACTTTTATCAGGTAAATCGACGTTAATTAATTAGCATAGAGAAATTACTCTTTATCTTTCGATACAAACATTTATTGCAGCTTGTCGCAATTTATTTCTATAATGGCCTATTAAAAACGACTTACCGACTGGCCTGGCCTGTATCTATTCATTTTTATAAAAAAAATTTATTGAACATCTACTTAAAATCAAACGGAGAAAGTGACTCCCGGCACATCGGTCGTTTCGAAAAAAGTTTTTCATCAATTATTTATTATCGATCGTCGCGATGGTTTCTTCAATCATCATGGACGCTTTAAATCGTCAATTTGATGTATCCTTACAGAAAATTGCGACGGATGTTCGGTCGGTGGCCATAATCTTTTTTTAAAAGAAAAAACTCGTTCGGAAATTCCATCGTTGATGCTGCAGTGCGGTGTGTTGCTCCGTCTTGTTGAAACCAAACTTCGCGATTTTCTTTTGTCGAAACGTATCCATTCCTTTCGTGTTTTAAAAATTAACGGCGCGTCATTTATCCCCGTTTAAATTACATTACACTTCGAACGTTTAACACTTCGCAAGGGCGACTTTAGTTTGAATCGAAATCGCTTCGGACAACGTACGGAGCGAGCGAAACAAAAATGACTGAAAATTTGCAAGTTAAATGGGAACGCGTCCGCATAAAACAAGACGATTCCTTAGTCTGATGAGATCGTACATCATTGCGTTCCTCCGCATTTTTTTGAAAATCCATAAACGTCGGCGTATTTGCTACAACTGATTTTCAACGAACGCGGTTGATCGATTGCGCCAATACGTCGACGTAAACTTGTTTAGGACTTCCACGTATTGTCTAGCTAACTTTAATTTATTAACAACGTGCTCGATTCGGAGTTGGAACTAATGAGGCATTACTTTTGCTTTTCAATGCGGTACACCTGCCCGCTACTGACTCACCGTTTTTGTCCACATGCCGACTTGCCATTGTCTGAAAGATTATGCAAGAAAGCTATTGTTGTTTGACAGGGAGCGATCTTGAAATTTGTTAACATTTCTTCCTCGATCGTAGAAGTTGTGCTTGTTTTTTCTTTAAACAGCGATTGGAAGATGAAAACGCGCCCATTTATTGTTTGGTGTAAACGAACGTTGTTACGAAAGTGTTATCTCTGATAACTTTTATTCTCAGATATTCATTTTGGTTTTGAGAAAAAAAATAGTTCATCAATTGAGAATGCTAAAAAAAACATCGACGATCAACTGATCAAAAATTCCGCGAAACTGGACGAAACTTCCCCATTGTTATAGTCAAAAGCTTATTCGAGTTGTTGAAAATCAAGCCGCGAAATTAATCGAGGAGATGCCGACGATTTCGTTCAATTACGAACTTCCAACTTGATTTGGATTTGAAGCGACTGAAAATCGATGGGATCAAGACGAAGCTTCGTTTTTCGCGGATATAAGGAATTTCAGTTTTGGTTTATTTTTGTGGCTCCCATAATCGGGCGTTGTCTTATTTTGTTGGTTGTCGGCTCCAGAGGCTCCACCATGTACAGTCGGCTGCATAATTAACGTCGCGAATCACGAATATTGTGCGGACAATGCACGGTACGATGAACGAAAAGTATTTACGACGAGAAAGTTGAATTTTAAGGTGTCCCGAATAAAATCTGTTCGTTTTGTCGCGTGTGCACGCGCAACGCTCGCGATCGGCGACGTTAATTTTGCACCCGACTGAACGTAGGTGCCCTATCGTTTTCGTTTCGTCTATTTATTTTCAATTTATGCATTTCGTTTATCGATGACAATTTTTCAACGAATCGATATTTTTTAATTAGGCTTGAAAAAACTAAACAGTTTGCTTTCAAACTATCGAACTATAATATTGTTTGTAAGTTTCAGTAACTTCTCGTTCCTATTAATTTGTTCCCTTAGGGCAAACTGTAATGGCATTGGAAATTTAAAAAGAATGCAAATGCGGCACATAGTAAATAACTGTTTAACTAATTAAATCCGTTCGGAATTGACATTAACGATTATTATGGTTTTATGATACCATCACTTCTTAGTATTCATCAAACTAGTTATTTTGCTAAAAATTTGCAACTACCTTATCCAGATTTGGTAACAGTTTAATTTGCTTATAAATAAGGTTTTCTAGCTGTTTATTTGCGCGCGCGCTGGTATAAATCTCTAGATAACCAAGATTAATTGGCAAATTATTTGTTACTGTACTTCAAAATGAGTCTTTGCTGGTTTAATAGCCCCAACCGTGGAGCGTACGATAACCAAGCTTAAACGCTATCTAAATGTCATCTTCATAATATGTAAGCTGTCAACTGATAGTTAACCTCTGTCGTTGTTTTATGATTTAGAAAACGCTTCTCCTCCGTCTCGACCGTCAAAAGAAATTCGCGTTCGCGTAATTCACGTTCGCGTAATTCACGTCCCTTCTATTTTTCGGGGCCACCCGTTCGCGAGCGCGTCCGCGCACAAACAAATAAAAATTGATGCACGCGGAGAAACGTTCGCATGGCATCTTTTGGTATTCGGTCGTAAATTTAAACCTCGGGAGATGACTTCGCTAAAAAAAAATACGGCTACTAAATTCGAGATTGCTTCGTTGTTAGTGTTTTTGCTAAACGATAGTCGAGTAGTTTTATTATTATGTAAGTCGTTTCGTTATGTTGTCGGTCCCGTAAACGCGCCCAATTAATTTTTTCCCCCGGCCTTGTAAATGAAATTTTGTCAAATTCTTGGAACGAGAAAAGGCCAACAGATTGAGCGGTTTCTGTAAAAAGATACAGTTTTAAGGTGATTTTGAGATGGCGTTTTTTTTTCATCACAGTCAAGTTAATCTGTCTCCGTCTTTGATGTTTTAATTGTTCTGTTGTTTTTTTTCGATGAAATTTTGAATTTGAGTCGGAGTTTCGGATCTTATTTTGAATGAAAAGGCGCCACTTTTTTCGAAAATGAGTTGTTCCCGTTATCTAAAGCCAAAGGCGTAATTTGGTAAAATCTGGTCACATTTAGATTTTTTCCACCAGAAAAATCGATTTGCATTTCCGTACGTACTGAGAAACCGTTTTGGTATAGTTCAAATCATTGTAAACGTACCGTGTAAAATACCTGAGATATGACGGTACCGTGTAAACTACCTTTTAGTACCGAACAGTGACACGTTGCCATACGTCCAATCTACATCACCACAAATCACAAAGGACGAAAATCATGGAATGTAATTACGAAACGTCCCGCAAAACAGCAAATGTGCGATACTTACGATGTCCTGTCATAATATCTCGTTCAAGAATAGCATCAACTTCGTTTTGTCACACAAATCTGTGACTGCGTTCCAGATTACGTACGTTATTTGGTACGTACGCGGTTTCCAGGAGGTATTTGCTTATAGTTATGCTGCAACACAAAATGTGCGCTCCTGTAAAATTTGCTTTTTCTCACTTACGCTTTTCTGCCGAAACGCAATCGATATCCGGGTTAGAACATATCGTTAGTTAATTTTGATCACCTCGTGTTTTGCGATGATTCGCCGAATGGTTTAACGATAAGCAACAAACGTGAGTTTTGCAAATGACCGCATTCCTCTTGTACCTGCGAGTTGTCGTAGAAAAGAATTTGTGCTTGTAATTGGTCAGGTTGCGTGTCGAAATTTAAATGTAATTATAATCGAATGTCTCGAAGTCTAATTTTAATTGTTATCGAGAAATTAATCTAACAAAAAGAAAAGATACTACATTAATACTATCGCGTGGGCGAACTAACACTATTGTTACGTTATTTTAACATCTACAACACTTGTAGTTTTTGGTGATTTTGAAAGCGAGATTAAATTTTAATCCCACAATATATAACGCAATTAAAAATTTTATTTATAACCTTCTTAAGTACTAAAAAGTAGTCGTAAATAATGGCTCCGAGGCGTCGCCATTGTGTTTCGTAAAGAAGTCCATAAAATCTAGAAATATCATTTTTATTCGAATTTTTACACCTGAATAGGAATAACGTCGTTCAAAAACTGCGCGTGTTTATGGCCCGCGATGGCGGTGCATTTAAATTTTTTTCTAAAGTTTCAATACGTAATAAACCAGTAAAATGTTTTCAACGGATGGATGAATAAGCAATAATACATCTATTTTGCGCGCATGATAAGGTTTCCATTACTATCGGTGGAACGCTGATTGCCTTCGATTGTACTTTTATGCGTATTTGTACGTTACAAAGTTGCTGATTGATGTTTGTTTACAACCACCGTGGTTAACAAACTGTGTACGATTTAATAAGCCGCGTCAATTTAATAACTTTGTCGCGAAGTAAATTGCGAGCTCGAAATGTCGAGGGCGGGTGCGTTTTAGCTAATGAGGTGTACTTTACGTTAGTAGTAACGATGTTTATTTATTTATTTTTTTTAGAATGGAGAGCTTTCAAGAGGCTGCCCTACAAATGCTCAAGGAATTTAGGGCGCTGCTGCAACACTCCCCCATTCCATTGAACTGTAACAGATTCCTGCAACTTTTGGCCCTCAACATGTTCGCCATCGAAAGTACGCAGCTGAAGGGTGAGTGTTTTTATTATTATTATTATTATTTTTTAAATTTATTCGCAAGCGACGTGCGCAACTGTTTTCCCCCCCCAAAATTATAAGGGGGATCTTATCGCGAGGCTTAACAGAAAAAAAAACGCGTTCTCGAATTTGTACGGCGGATAACGCAAACGCTTTTTTTTTGTTTTGTTTTTTTCTTTTTAATTAACTGGCATGTATGGTTACGCTTGGAGCTATAATTTTATTGCAATGGGTGTGTTTGTTTAACAAACTCTTCATATCTTCCCGTCAATCCTCTTCTTAATTTTACAGTTACCATTTAACGTCGATGTGTACAATAATTGATGAATCTATTTAACATCTAAACGTATTTGTTTGTGGGCTGTTAAATTTTTTTTGTCAGGAAGTAGATTCGTTTTTAAATTAATACATCAAAAGGCGACTTTAATAACTCCGCTTGCACAATTGGCATGTAACTGATGGGGCATTTCTCGTGTCTTACGGTGATATTTATGAATTTAAGCTATATTCTAAGGCGATTGTCGATGTAAATTTTTGCCATTAAACTCGCTGTTAGTACATGACAACGTTTAATAACCAAATTCATTAATTTTTATGAGATCTTCTTTATAATTCTGAAGAGATGCAGTAGACATTCCATCCAGCATCCAAGCATGGTGGGTGGGATTCGCCTCGATATATGGTAACTAGAAATATTCTTTGTAATTTATTATTTGCGCATGTCGTAAATTTAAGTTGTGTCATTCTTTTTATTTGTCTGAGAATAGATGGATGTACCGTTTAATTATATTGTAATAGTCTTTGTGTGCCGATTCACGTATACGAGGCGTGCACAAATAATTTGTTGCGCAGTTATTCGTCGTTGGTCCGAATTTGCTTAATTTCCATTTTTCGATCGGGCAAAACGTCACCACATTTTATAATATTTAGTTTAAACCGCCAATTATTTTATTAGTTTACGTAAACGTGAGAGATTTATAACAATAATATAATAAGTAAAATTCAATATGGTCGGCTATAGATCGGCACATCCAAAATACTCTTGCAGGTGGTCGTTGCAAAAATCATTCCTTGGACTTGTTTTGGGCAGACGCGTCGAAAATTATTCGCCTTTTAACCGAAAAGTTCGGATCGTTTTAAAGTGCGTATCGTCGAAGCGCAAATATTTTAATTTAATTTTAAGGCTAATTTGCGCGTGGCGCGTGGGCGTTTGGAGGTGCTCGAGAAAAACTACAGCGAATTTTGACCTTTAGATCGAACTGTCACGCATCGCGCGCAATCGAACTCGTCGCACGGCTAAATGAGCGTTACATTTTACGGAGACCATTTCGTAATAGGAATGGGAAAAGGTATTTATTACGATCACAACGATATGATTAACTGGGATTATACGCGTTCGTGATTAATTCACGTGTTTGCGTTTAATATGTATGGTAGGTACTTATGTAAAACAGGAAATTTCTTAATCCTACCGAAGAATGTAAAAGATTTATTTAACCATTTATCCTTTTACGGCCTGCAATTTTTAATACAAATCGCACCGCTTTGTGCGCGGAACGTCTTGCATTTCCTCTTGGTCACTAATCGTAAGTGGCACAATTAATCTGGTCGAGGATAAATGAAACCCGGGGTCGTTCTTGGTCATTAGGCGTGTCGTTTGTTAAATTGTCGGTTTATGGATTTTTGGGCGTTTGACGTTTCAAACAATGTTCAAAGATCGAGAGTGCAAATTATTTTCCAATGAACTTCCAGTTCGTCATTAAGGGGGTATTAGCACGCTACAGTTAAAGTCGGCGGCAATTTTGGAACTAACACTTACAAGTTTGCTGATAGATGGCATATGTATATCCCTGCTAAAGAATTTAAAATTTAAATTTTTTTAATGCTAATTCGCGATATTTAAGTTAGCAGTGTTGCCGCTATCTTTATGCTTTTCTCCTTATGCATCTTTATTTCTCAAAGCCTAGTTCGACTTTAAATTTGTTCATTACTAAATGTTGCACGGAATTTCACGAGTGGGTTCGGATTACCAATATGCATTTTTAGATTTCCGAAATACAGTTTGTCGATACGGATTCAATAATGTGCGTTAGAAAATTTTAATTATGAAACTATAACTATACTTATGTCATATAAAATATTAATTATTATATTTTACATATTGTGTACCCAAGTTTTCTCGGTGTTTGTCATTTTGAATGCCTTTTTATAAAATAGTAAATGAAATAAAATGTGAAAGTTAACCATAAAATAAAGCACGCGTTTTGTATACATATTATTATTTATATCTCATTATAAATTAACAAACACCTACAAAGTATTTATAACCAAAGTTGAATTTATACGTGATTACAAATAAGAAATAAACATAACCTCAACATATGTCATATTGAATATTTCTTATAGGTAAACATCTCACAATCATATTAATTTTCAACATAATATTAATAACATTCAACTTCACTATGGGAGTTTAATGCCAAAATGCAGTTACCGATTTTTCTCGGATAAATTTTTGTAAATTTTTGACCGATGCAGTTATTCTATATAACCATTTTCTTCTAAAGGTTAGAGGTATTAGATATCTTGCAGATAATAATTATATATTCTGTAAATCATTTTTATCTACAAAATTTGAAGATGAATTAGAAATAACCAATACCAATCTTCCAAAGCAGTGGGTAGATGTATACTTAAGAATATTACAGTTAAGTTCAAAAAGTGTCACCGTTATTCAGTATAGAAAAGATATGTATGGTTGAATTTAGCAGAATACATCGATTTATAATTTTCTATTGAATGGTATAATTTATATTAATCAATTCCCTTCTTCCCTTTGGTGTTGGAATAGGCATAATTGATAATGGATAAATAATCAGACACCATTTGAAGCATCGGTTTGTATTTGATTACTGCTCGTCGATTATTGAATATGTTTCGAGTGATATTTTTTACGAGTTGTATAAGAATACGTATCATATAATATCAGCATAACGAACCTATTTGAAAGTCCATTTAACAATTAAGGGACTTTGAGGAAAAGTGGTATAAGTGACATTTGAGTTTATGTGAGATATTTCATATTAAACTTAGCACAATTGCTAAAATTATTCTCAACTTTGAGTGCCATATAGTTGTCATTATGGACCAGATACTGCTGTTTTTTTTTCTATAAACTGTATTAATTTAAGCAACTTCTACTTCACAATTCTTGTTGTACTGTATATGTCATAATTTGAACAAATGCCACTTGTACCATTTTTCCTCTAAGCTCCTCAATTGAAGAGTCCGGCGCAAAAAGGGGGCAGCTCCATTGTTTTAAATAGTTCAGGAAAAGGAAAAAAACTGTTTAACGTTTAAAAAAATATTTTCCAGTTGTACGCTATGTTGTAGTTTAGTAAAGGATACATACCGTGACCAAATTTTCAGCCCACCGAAATTCAAAATGATGTTTTGGGTAATCGAAACTACTACAAACTTGCGACAAGTATTTTTCACCCGTACAACATATTCGTCTGGTAATAATCTTTTTTCGCATTCCCCTATAATCAGTATACAGTTGCAGCTGCCCTCTTTTTGCACCAGACCCTTCAATTGTCTTATGGATGTCCACACGTTATCTGGATTTTATTATATACTTATATATTGTTTATTTAATTTTCAGAAGTTAACTTGAAATAAAATGTAGGAGTATTAGTTAGCACGACTATATTTTGCAAAAACAAATACAATTTCACTGCATAACGCATAACGTTAAGTGAAGTAGAACTGAAGCTGACTATTGTGCAAAACACAAACAATACAAACAAAATATTATTCTGTTTTTCTATTTACTTTGGATGAAGTTTCGTAAATTATACGTTTGACAACAACGCAAAAATTTGCACGTGCTGCCATCCTTCTAAAAACAGCTGTACTACAAATTGACTCAACTTAACAGACACAGCACGAAAATGTTCCTAGATTATAGTAATTTAGGTTAATTTTTATGCCCTTTGTTCTTAAAAATGGTTAATTTTTAACTGTTAAAGTTGTGTTTGTAGTACTAAATACTATTTTATGTTTGATTGCAAATTTAATAATTTCTTAACCTTATTAAGAAAACTTATTAAGTTATACCTTATATACCTTATATACCTTATTAAGTTTGTTGAAAACTAGAAGATTGGATGTATCTATACGAATCATGAATCTTTCGTAAAGATGCCTCGTTTTCGTAAACAATGTATATTTATATTGGTTTCATTTGACCTACTGTTTCAATATGGCGGATCCTGATAATACCCCCTTAATGTAATGTAATTGACGTACCGGTAGCTCGGGTTGCTCACGATTCGCTTTTGCCCGCAATTAAAACATTTATGTGTGCACTTTATACGTTTTGTGCATCGACAAAACGTTGTCCCGAGATGTTCGCGTAAGCCGTGCGATGATAGATTACGGACGCCTCCGCTCAGTTAAACTGCAGTCACGCCACTGGCGCCGCCATCTTGATTTATCGAGAACCGCTTCGGCTGCCAGATGAACGTTTTTGAAGTTCGCGTCGAAATCGAGTTTCTTCTATTTCGAAACCTTTCTTGGGTTCGTTCAATTAACGATTAAAACAAACTATTGACGTTTACGGTCAAAATCGGTCATCTCGAACTTCCTTAAATCTTCGTCGATTTCGCGCCGCAAATGAAAACGCGCAACCAGATGCAGTTGTTGGTCGTAAAAATTAATATGGGCCCGTAGATCATTGGACATTAACGTGCATATTCGTGTAATTGCCTTCGCATACAATCTTGGTTTTTGTTATTAACGTTGCATAAACTTCAGGTGTTATTACTGTATTGTGCGTACGTACGTTCATTGCGAATCTTGCATCGGAAATGGTCGACGATTTATGAATCGAGTGGGAAAAAGTTTCGCGGAATGCACGTTATACGTACATACATTGTTTTACTGCGGCGGATAATAAATTTACGTGCCGTCTCATCTACCGCGTGCGTTTTCCCTTATAAACTTAGACGGAGTTGTCGAATCAACACCTGGTCTTTGGCCTTTTTGGAGGAAACTTTCGGTTCGAAAGTCGCAGTTGGCTCGTGTGGTACTTTTGGTCTTTTTTCTTCGTCCTAGAGACGTCCATTGGCGTTGAACGTTGTTACGTGCAAAAAAAATTCAACGATAAAAATAAAATAAATTTTGATCGAGAAAAAAAAATTATTTAATAATAAGAAAACTTAAAATAGCACTTAACAAAATTTAGAGGCCTGTCGGCTAGCTTTTGAACAGTGGAGTTCGGTCGGGTTCTAATAATAAACAAACAAAGGGGCGCCGAGTAATTTTTCCTTACAGTAATAACTATTATTAAAAAAAATGGAAAATTACTAAAAGTATACTATGTTAAATAGTTACAATAGGTAAATTCCGGTAAATTATCAAGAAACGAACAATACAAGAGTTAATTTAAATAAATAAAGTCATATTTTTAATTTTCCAATATATATACTCCGTTAATCTGAATTCATTTTTCCTAGTTTGTGTTTTATTTATCGCTTTAGAGCGAAACGAATAAGAATAACGGCCAGGGTGTTGAGGACCCACCGACCTGTCGGATTAAATAAAATATATATATATTGCAACATCTTTGAAATATTAGGACCTCCGTACCCTCCGTAGGAGGTCCTAGATTTGGCTCATATTTTTCTACTTTGGATTACCTTTTTTCTTTTTGGATTTCGTTTTTCTGGTTTTGTTCAAAATTATATCTGCTGTTTTTGGATTGGACTTGTTATTGGGTTGGACTTGGATTTTTGTTACCGGAGGTTGACTTTGAAGATCGATTTTGGTTACTACGTGTAGAAAGCTAAGTCAATTGTTCGGAATAATTTATATTTTTGTTATTGTTTGTATTAATTATTGTTAACGAAGTGTTTCTCGAGAAGCATTAACGTATTTACGTATTTATTTAACGTATTTAAATTGTTCATATTAAATTTAGGACTTCATTTAGGCCAGATACCAAAATCGATCTTCCAAGTCAACCTCCGGTAACAGACGAACCTGTCGATAAGTCGTCACAATTTAGAAAAATGAATTCAGATTAACGGAGTATATATATATATATATATTGGAAAATTAAAAATATGTTGATATTTTTCTACTAACTCGTTTCTAAACGACCGCTCTCAATAATTGAAAATCTACGCCAGCCAACTCCTCTTATGTCGAAATTGAATTTGAATTTAAAAAAAAAAACGTATCAATACCCCCCTTACAAAAAAAATTTCCCAAGAAATTTTCAATCAGAACTCGGACCTCAGTGTCGTCAGAACTCGGGTGCGGCTTTAAATCTTTAATGTGCCACACGCCCTTGGCATTACCCTCGATATCCTCCAGTTCGTATGTTAATGGGGATATTTTCTGACGAATCACCAAAGGTCCTAGAAATTTAGGAGCTAGTTTGGCATTAATTGCGGCTTTAAATGTCAAATTTTCCAATGTAACGACTTATGACAGGTTCGTAATTGATTTCAGCAACCGTGCGATAACTCGAATTACAGTTCTCGTCCAAAATTACCAAAAGTTGGTTGCGCTCTTCGCACAGCCAAATATGAGGTTACTGCGCTAACCCCATTTTTGTTAATTTTGGACGAGAACATGTAATTTCCGGGTAGGGTTATTTTCCACTTAGTTTTGCTGAAAGTCAATCTACCGAACCTGTCGATAAGTCGTCACAATTTAGGAAAATGTTTGAAGATTTGAGAGGTAGATTGGATAAAGCATATGAACGCACGCGGGTTCGCTACAACTTTCGGAGACGACCTCTCCAATATGAAGTTGGCGATACCGTGTGGCGACGAAATTATACTCTTTCAAACGCCGCAAATTGAATTTGAATTAAAAAAAAAATGTATCAACGTCGTCTCCTTTGGCGTTCTGCGGTATAGTGGTTGAGAAAAATAATTCAAAATTGCACCGTTCGCGAAAATTTAATTCGCCCATAAACTTTAACAGTTCAGTACAGTTATCGTCGAACCAACAACCACCAGCAGCTTTTTGGTAGTAAGGTACCCGTTCTCCGTCACTCTCGGCAACTGGCAAATGTTAAAAAAAAACAAACAAACTAATTTTCGTCGTAACGTTTTTACAAAATGCATTAAAGTTTTTAAAGATCTTTATTTGGCCATTAAAAGTCCATAACGTACCTAATCTCCACGTGTCTCGTCCTAAGGTCATCGTACCAAAATTCAATTACTATAACGTATATTTATATACTATCATGCATGGCATAAGAGTGGTTATTTTCTAGTTGCATGCCCCGGGAAAGGCATCATTCACTCCTGTTATCGATAGACTTGTAAATGTTATCCGTTCGATTGAAGAATTATGGGCTTTTGGCTGATTGTTCGTTTGTTGTTCTTCTTCTTTTTTTTTCGGAGGCGAGGCGCCGCAGTCGTTCACGATGCACGCGAATTGTTTTAGATTTCTATTTTAGTAGATCTTTGTCGAAAAACTGGCATTGCAGGTTCAGGCAGTTTTTTGATGAGTTTCTAGTCGTGTTTGTATATGTAGATCATTTCGTGGCAGAGTTGCGAGGCTAATGTCGGGTCGCCAGTTTCACTGACAATTATATAAATTAAGAGTGAGATTGCGATAATCCCTGCCCGTCAGACCTGCTAGATAGGGTGTGATACCTGTCCATGTGGACATTAATTTCATTAATTCGTTCGGGGCACCGAATTCTAGAAGAATGTAGGTTTTACTAACGGCTGTTGCGTAATAAAAACAAGTCGGTAATCTGCGAAAACCTTGTTAAGATTGTCGATATCACGGTCTTTGCAATGTCATTGACATTATTTCATAATAATATCGATTTGAGTTCTATAACGTACTCGACTTTTCTATGCCACCGAATTATTACAGCACTTTAAATTGTTGCTCGGCCAGTTTCTATTTTTAAATTAAATTGTTTGAAACGATTATACGCTATTATAGAACAGTTATTTAAATAGTTGTACAACTTTTCTCGTTCGACGTCCGGCGTTCATTCACTTTTCCCGAATTCGACTTATTCGACCGTATCGTTTTCTGTCGATCGAATCCCGTTTTTTTTTTCCTTTTCCTACGCTGGTTATTTTATTTTTGTTAAAAATTAACGAAAATCGGGGTTATCGAGGCTGACGTGACGCGAGCTTTAAAGCTCATAATGCCGTTTTAATAGCGGACGGCGCTCGTTGCGTTCTTCATTCTTATTTCGACCGTCGTAACGTTGACGTTAAGTTACGTTACTATAGATAAATATTTTGATAAATATAATTTGATTTTTGTGTAAAAATGGATATGGAATAAATCTTACTTCTAAAAAGTATTTTTGAGTATGAAATTTTTGGCAACGATAAGGCCGACGACGAACTGGCGACGCCGAATTGTCCTAGATCCTTCGGTAAATAATTGTAGATCGATTGTTCGAAATTTTAAACTGAATATTAAAAATATGCAATTTAGTAATTTTATGTGCGACACGCATTCGAATCTATCGTGAATAACGCGTACCCAATATTTTCCTATGAAATTGAAATATAATTTTTTGACCTTTGAGCGAACCCATCTAAAACATCTTGCCGGACGTTTTGCTCAAGTTAAAAATCGAAAAAGTACAATTTTTACATAAAGTGCAAAATGCCATTGTCGCGCGAATGTTTCTTTTCGATCCGTTTTTACGTTTCAAAATGATTTTCGATTAGTTTTCAGTATATTTATTTACTGAACGTCCATAATCGATTTTGTTCGCCAATTTTTAAATACTTATTTAGGTGTAACTCGAACAGGTGGCACCTATGTACTTAATTCAGAACGTAGAAAACAATTATTTACCGATTAGGATGTTTTACTGTCAATTTTTATGTAATCAAAACGTAATTAATCTTAGAATGTGTGTTAGTATTTAAATCGCGATAATTTCGCGCAGGTACTGTTAGCGATAGTATCTCGGGCTTTAAAATTGTTAAATAGCTAGACAGGTAGTAGCTATTGATGCTTAGTTACCGTATGTTTACTATTTTTGTTTGAAAAATGGGCGCAACGAGCGAGTTCTCGACTGCATCTATTTACAGCCAACAGCTAAACATGAACAAGTTTTTGTTCTTCGGTAGTATAATTTTAGATCTTGCATATATCCGACCGGTTTATGCTAATGCAAGAGCGTGTATTTCATTTACAGCATCCTGTGACGACATCGAGCTCGTAACTCTTTCGAAGAATTAAATGAAATTAAAATTTCTCGCTCGAATCGCACCACGTTGGGCGCCACGGATTCTCTCGCGTTTCAAGACAAAATCATAAATCGAGCCGTTTACGATGCTCGGGTGTCCCGCATTAATTTTTCCGCGCCACTTGTCGCGAATATGTTGTTATTTGGGCGAAACGGTGCCGAAATTAAATTATCTTGTCGTGCGGCGAAATAATCGGTTCTGAAAATTCGACGCGAACGAGGGACCTTATCGGAATTTACAGTCTGGTAGGCAAAATGTATATGGAAATTGCAGAAGATTGCGCCTGCACGTTTCAATGTGCGGTTCGACGTTGATGCACGAAGTTTGCGACGATAAAATTCGAGATGCGTTTTGTTCATTTTTTTGGTAATGGTCTTTCGGCTTGCGCAGATACCAAAATTGGTACATTACAGTTCGAACGTACAGTTTCGCGTCGCCACAATGATTTACGAAAATCGACGCGAAATATCACGTAATTTTGTTGATTAAGTCACCAATACCTGGGCATTGTGTTGACGCGAAAGTATTCGAACTCGCGATAAGAAAGCTCGCTTTATTTATTGTTACGTTAAGTTTTTTCCTTCTTGTTTGTTGATGTCGGCATTCAATTTTTGTCCGAACATATCTTTTCTCCATATGTAATCGCCAATGCCAAAATTGTCGATTGTAGATTTTTTCTAACCAAAAAACTGGTGTTTGGCATCAATTTCATTCGTTAAAAATGTCTTTGACAAGTGAAAAATTACAAACGCGACTGGTTGGCCGACGTTAGTCATTGTGCCGAAGCTCATCAACTGACCATTAAATTGGCCACCGTGCAATTACATTAACATTCAAGGTCGTATCTGGGCATTCTGTAGCTTCTCCAATGACAAATACGGTATTTATGCAGTCGATTGCCTAAAGTAGCGATTACGAACAACAATCGTATAATTAATGTTAAAAATATTCAGTTGCAACACTAAACGGAATTATTTGCTGTCAAACAACTTACTTTTTTTTATTGTAACATTACATAAATTAGACATCTAATATTTATTAGGTACGTATATGAGGCAATCTCGGCGATGTTCGACACTAATAATCATAATCTAAAGGAAATTAATTTTTCTTATCGGAGCAGCGATTGCCGACACGGAATTAACGTTTTATTCGACATCGCGAGTTTTAATATTTTTCGACAATAAATCCTCGAGGTGATTTTTTGCGTTCTTCGAGTACGTTGTACTTCCAAAGATATTTGGCTTCTCTGCCGTGTAGTCTTCGCTGCTTCGGCGGTTCCTATCCGATCGGCAGCTCATTTGTGCCTGCCTATCAACCTAACCGAAAAGTCGGTAGTAATTATTGTTATTTGCCTATCAAATTAGCAAATACATTTTGGTAGTACAGTTAGTCGCCGATTTAGATTACAAAGTGTCGTTTTTTAATTTTTTTCTTTTTGGACGTTGGTTTGTTTATAAACTCGCGCGCCGTTTTGTTGGAAATTTACGATAGCCGCTCAAACGATTTTTGATCGTTATCTTTTATTTTTCAATTCGTGTAATGTAAGTTTGTTATTTACGATCTCGGAGGCGATTTCGCGAAAATCACATTTGACCCATCGAAACATCATCGCTCATCAAACGACGTTTTTCTCTCGAGGCGAGATTTTTCTTACGAAAATTTTGCTCAAAATACTGCGTAGGTACTGATTGACCAAAAAAGAAAAAACAAAAACTTCCACAACAACAAATTTGATTTTATTCTCCTATTTATAGTCTTTAGAGGAAAAGAAAGTCTGCCCCACAATATTCCTAGATGTTGCCCAGGCTTTCGACAAAGTCTGGCGCGAAGGCTTATTCCATAAACTGAACAAAACTTTGCCGCGACAACACTCAATTGTTTTAATCATACCTTTTAGAATAAAGCAGGAATAGGCCTACTCTAAATTAAGAGAAATTCAGGCTGGAGTGCCGCAAGGTAGTGTACTAGGTCCAGTACTCTACCTGCTGTACACTAGTGACGTTCCTGATCTCGAACAGAACATCATTGCAACGTTTGCAGACGATACGGCCATTATGGCAATAGGAAAAAAACCACGAAGAGGCTGCTGAAAAACTACAATCCTCCATCCACCTGGACGATCTCCTGGCGTATCAAGCTCAACAAAAGCAAGTCCGTACACGTAGACTTCACTAATAAATTAAAGCAGCACATACCCATCAGAATCAACGATGCCCAGATTCCACATGCCGATTCGGCGAAATACTCGGACATGACCCTAGATGCAAGGCTACGCTGGAAGCCCACGTGAAAAAGAAACAAGAAGAGTTTAACTTAAAATATAGAAAAATGTATTGGTTCTAAAACCAGTATGGGCATATGGTTTACAACTTTGGGGCTGTGCTAGTAAAAGTAATATCCAAATCATTCAACGACCACAAAACAAAGTACCGAGAGACATGGTCGATGCACCTTGGTACCTCCGTAACCGTGACCTCCATAAGGACCTCGAAATAGAGACAGTTAATCAAATCATTCCCAAAATCGCAAGACGCCGCGAAGAACGACTTCTCCAACACGTGAATGCTGAGGCACTCCAGCTCCTCGACAACACCAACTTAACAAGAAGACTGAAGAGAATTAAACCCTTCGAACTAGTATAGTTTTTTTTTTTTATTTATTTATTTGCTGGCTCTGTAAAAAGATGCAATACACGGCTTTTTTACAATAAGGTACTTGTAACTGAGATAATGTCACTTAGAAAGAGGGTTAAGTGAAAATATTCACGCCTCTAGCTTATACATTTAGGTTCAATTATTACACAGGTTAAGTGAATATTTTAGAGTAAGTCTTGTGGTAACCTGCGTTTGAGTCTTATATGAATGTTTCTCTGGCCGAGATTAAGTTTCGTAGCACTTGTGCACTTCACTAAATTTTCAAAGAAGTTATTGGTTAGCTTGCTTATGTAGTCTGTGATTAGTGGAACCTTTAATTCACGATGTATTTGGTTGTTTCGAATGAACCAAGGGCAGTTTAGCGCGATACGAAGAACTTTGTTCTGCATAGTTTGAAGTTTCTTCAGCGTAGTTTTAGGTGCATTACTCCAAACTGGGCACGCATAGGTCATTATGGGTCTAAGAATCATCATATAAATTAGGAGCGAACATTCGGATCTGAGATGTGATTTTCGGTTGATCAAAGGATAGAGTATGCCGAGTCTGGCATAGCACTCATTTAGCTTTTTATGAAGGTGGTATCCCCAATTAAGTTTTGCATCTAGGTGGACTCCTAAGTACTTTACCGCTGAGTCCTTAGGATTCCTCGATAGTTCTTTATTATGTAATCGCAGTGGTGAGAGAAGCTTGAGAGTGAACATTTTTACTTGGGACTTTGTATGGTTGATTTTGATTTTCCATTTTTTGTACCAACGACATGTTACATTTAGCGCATTTTGAAGGTGTTCAACTGTTGTTTGAATTGTATCACTCTGAGTTAGTATCGTTGTGTCGTCTGCAAACATGGCTAGGATCGAGTTATTTACTGTGGGCACGTCATATACGTAAAGGTTAAACAAGGTTGGTCCCAGTAGGCTTCCTTGGGGGACTCCAGCTTTTGTAATCTTGTCACTAGATAGAGTTGCATTGATCCTTACTCTGAAATTTCTGTTGGCTAGAAAGGATTCTATGATTTTTATTATGTATCCCGGAATGTTTAATTTGATCAATTTGTACAAGAGTCCTTCTAGCCAAACCTTGTTAAAGGCTCTTTCCAGATCTAAAAAGACAGCTACGGTGTATTTATTCTCTTCGAATCCTTTCTCAATCAGTTCAGTTACCCCTAATAAGTTGATGAGCTGTAGAGTGTGATTGTCTGAACCCAAACTGATGAGCGGGTATGACTTCATTTTCTTTATTATTTCTTTTCTTCATTACTTTTTTTGTTAACTTTTTTAATATTTCGTTAGTAATCAAGTCTGGTCCAGGGGTCTTGCGTTTTGGTAGTCGCTGTATGTATGTCGTGAGTTCTTGGGGAGACGCAGGGCGAACTAGTATAGTGAAATGAGTGAAAAGCAGAGTAAGTGTGCGGTAGTTACACGTTAAAATTAGTGTAGTTTAATTATCAGAACCCGAGGTGAACTAGTGAGCAGATCCTTAGTTAAGTTTCAACCTGTAGCAACTTAAGTTGGAATCGAATTATTCATTGATCAATGATAGGATCAGATTATAATGCCAAAAATGCCCGAGAAATGGCATTTATTTATTTATTTAAAAAAAAAATCTCCTTTTTATGGAAAAGTTCATCGGTAGGTTTTAACCTACGCTGCGTTAATTTTAATGGGCCGTCGTTGCTCTCCCGGAAATTGGGCAGTCGATTGACGAAATTGTCGTCGAGTTCGTTTTTGTGACGATACATCGAAATAACGCCATGGTTCGTTTCCAAATGCGTTTTCGAAGACCAAAATGTTTCCGCCTAGTTCGAAATTGCCCCTAGGCGAGGAAATTTATGGCGACTCCGTCGCTTCGTCGGAAAGTTGCCGTGCAAAAGAGACAAATTTCGTAACGACCGCGGCGGCGACGGTAATTGGTGATCTTCTCCTGCGGGACGTGTCCACATTTATGGTACGTCCGCGGATGTTCACCTCGGACGAGCGACCTTCGCAAGGTTACTGCCGCTCACGTAATATTTATATTTCCTTTTAACGTTTGCGCCAAAATAAATATACGATTATGGTTTCGCTCGGAGAACAGCAGCATCTGGTCGTTTTCTGGCGATGGCTCCCACGTGTCGGATTTATCGTTCGCGTACGGGATGAAACCACCCGCGGTTTCTAGTATTCGCGAGGTGCGTGGGAGCTGTGCGGCCCTGATCGTTGCATTCGTAATCGGGACCATCGTCCGGCAAGCGTTATTTCCAAATAGATTTCTCTCGGTTACGACATCCAGGTTCTTAATGCTATCACCTGTTCGCCACTGATTATAGTCATGAAAAGTGATTTGTGGCCGCACTTGCTCTAAGGCGCTCGTATTTCAGCCTATTTTATGTACGGGCGTTGTATTTTTAAACTTTGGAGTATCGCGGCTATAAATAGCAATTTTCTGTGGCGAAGAAGTGATTGTATGTGAGCCAGCGCCCCGTTAGAGTTGTAGTGTAATTATCAGGCATTCCTGTGCTGGCGCCGACTGACCTCTGCTGCGGGCCTCATTAGCCAACCGGCAATTTGCCATCAGCAACACACGCACTGACGTTACTACAAGAATATCGAAGATCTCTAGTTCTTCGTAGCTCCTGGCTATAGATCAACTTATTGCGTACGTTTCTAATTACCACGCGTACGAGTTAAAATTCGTGGGAATAAACGGCCAAGGTGATGTTAGTCATAAAAGTTGTCCGAGCGATAACATCTACAGCAGTTTTTGCAGCTTCATAGATATACATGCATCCCCCGGCCTCACCAGCCCCCGTCCGTCATTGACCCCAGCAAGGCTGTTTCAAGGCCGAACGTTAGCCGATCTCGTTGTTTTTATGAGGACGTTTCTTCACTTTGCTCTCATTATAGCTCGGTAATTCTGCTTCGTCCATCTCCTCACGCAACAACATAGTCCGTTCCACGCTGTTGCTCTTAGGTCATTGTCATTGTCATTGTCATCAGTTTCTCTTCTTTTTTTTTTAAAAAAATGTTTTAAAAGTGCCTGACCTATGATTGTTATGGCGAAACTTTCTAAGCGGATTTTTCCGCGCGATACGACCAAGAACGCCGACCGTTCCATGCACGTCCGAAGACCGTAGAATTTTTTTTTCTGTAGATGCCGAAACCGTTATCTCATTCGACCGAGAAAAATTAGGAATGCCAGTTTCTCGCCGTGGCAAAAAGAAAACGAAATACTAACGTCGTAAAACTAATACTTTTGTGATGTGACAGCTGGTTATGATGTATGGAGTTATTGCGTTTCGTTTTTGTTGTTGATACATTGACAGGAATACAACCTACATATTAATTTAGAAGACGAGAGATGTAATCGCACCGACGAGGTTGAACGCCGGACACCAGGCCCAAGAGTTCAATTCCTTTTCTTCCACTAATTGAGTCGTCTATGGAAATTAGTCGAGCTCGAGATTTTCGGATCGCGTTTAGATAACGGTAATCGTCGAAATGTCCGATGGGATGTTGCGAGCTTACTGTTCAAAAACTGATGATATACGATGAGCGAGATGCTTTGAACAAAATTTTAATTATTGCGGATTAATATGCAGTCGAACTACGTGCGAAGTTTATTTGTTAATCGATGACCGAAGATATTTGGTGATTTGTGATTGTATAGCAGAACAAATCTGTCTTTTATAAATTTCATTATAAGGAAGGGCCGCGACCTCGATTCTTCTTTTGAGTTTAAAACTCCTCACTAGCGAGGAGGACTTGCTTTCTCGACAAGTTGTCGTTGAAGTTTTAAATTTCAATGTTATTAATATTTTAATCGATTCGATGCACTATTAAATTAATAGAAAAAATCGCGATTGTTAAGGGATTGCCGTTTTTATGGTTTAACTTTAGTACCATGGGGTGTCAGAATTAGAATGAGAAAAATGCTTGTTTCAGATCCGCAATTCCAAAATATCAGCGGCTATAGATCTGAAGTGCAAGAACGCGCGCTCGTCATTTCTCTGCAAATGTTCAATCTTATCCTGGAGCGTAGCGTCTCCATTCTTCACGACCATCTCAGATTGAACCCCGACATCTTAAGCAAACTAACGATGGATTGTCTGCCTCAGGACTTCCATATGCTATTGCCTGCCATCAAAACCTGGTGCGATTGGATGATGTGTCATACTAAAATTTGGAACCCGCCGCCGTCGACCTTGGATTACAGAGTGGGGTAAGTATTTTAAAATTGATTTTGAACTCGTGATCGACCAGGCAATAATAGACGACGCCATTCGAGACCGTTATTAATAATTTAAAATAACAGTATTCGTTGATGTTTTCATGAGAAATTTGAGTGGGCTGGCGATGTGAAATTTATCTTCCTTGTGTACTTCATTAGACGCTCTCGGAAGAACTTGTATTGTCTGGCGTCTGCGAAATACATACACAGATAAAATCGGTCGATGATTATCTTTTGAATTTAAAATGCGTTTACGCTCCACTTACAATTAGTCGTTTTAAGTTAATTTTAGTGTATTCGATGGTTTTGTTTTTTATGTACTAACTACAAAGATCGTCGCGGCGTCGAAAATCGAATTAAGTTTTACTGTATTGATGCTATAATTTTAAAGCTTCGCCGCTCACTGTTATTGATTAATTATAAATTGCCGTGGTATGCAACTATTAATTATGATTGCCTAGTCGACCATACGATAATAATTTTCCTGCTATGATTTACATTCATTAGTATTATTTATGTTTGTCCACGTGTAGACCCGCTGGGGACGCCTGGAGTCGCCTAGCATCGTTAATGAATCAATTGCAGAAGCTGGACCAAAGCATCGTGGCGACTTTTATACATGAACCACGGGAAGGTAAGCCTTTTAATTAATAATAATAATAATAATAATGAACGTAACAGGGAGACGATGTTCGGTGAATTTTGTAAGAACGTAAAGAATATCGACAGTAGGCGCGTTCGGAGCCCCGTCGTGTTGAATATCTGCGTGTTCCTGTCGAAATCGAACGAAATACAGGGTTATCAGTAAATACTGTCGCGCGTAAAAACACTTATAACTTTTCATAGAATTAACAAAACAACCCGTTTTATATACCATTCGAAAGAGCAGGAAATTCTGTACAAGATACAATTAAGAACACTGAAAATGGCTTCCTTCGGCGACGAAACAGGCGTCCAATAGCTTCCGGAAATTCTTCAAAATTGCCGCGATCATTTCTGGCGTTATTTCATCCCAGGCCTTCTTCAGCGCGCGCTTCAGGGATTCGATGGACTTGTGGTTGATTGCGCAAGCCGTCTCCTCTGCGATGCCCCAAATTGCGAAGTCGAGCGGGTTCAAATCCGGCGAATTTGAGGGCCAAACGTTCTTCGTCCAGAATCCCGGGAGATTGGTTTCGCACCACTCCACGGTCTTCTCCGCACCGTGGACCGGAGTCCAGTCCTGCTGGAGCCTCCAATCGACGTTTCCCGAGTTCTCTTCAGCCCAGGGGAGAACGGCGGCTTCTAGAATCAGCTACCGATACATTTCCGCGTTGATCTTGACGCCTTTCGGGACAAAACAAGCTTCGTTTTCCCCAATCTGGAAATGCCGCCCCACACCATGACGGACTTCGGGAAATGAGCGTTTTCGATCTTCACAACGCGTGGAGAGCCTTGTGGAAGCAATTCGCGCTGGTTCTGAGAGTTTCGGTAGGGTTCCACCGTGAAGATCTTTTGGTCCGTGAAGAGAATTCGCTGCAGGGCTTCGCCGCGGCTCAGGGTCTTCATTCGCCGGCATTTTTCGAGTCGAGAGGCCTTGTGTTCTTCCGTCAGGGCTTGTCCTTTGACGAGCTTGTACGATTTGAGTCCGGATCATCTCAGAGCATCATGGTCCCGTAGCTGACGTCGTATTCCTTGGCGAGTTTTGCGATGATTCTCTTGGGATTGCGCTGGATCTTCTTCTTCACCTTTTTTTTTCAACTCCGGGGTCCTTGCGCTTCGTGGTCTTCCGCTTCGCTGACGGTCCTTTATCCCTTCTGTCTCTTGGAAACGCTGGACGACGCGGTGGACCTGTTTCCGATGGAGTTTGAGCGTCTTTGAGATGTCCGAAATCGGCATTTCCCGCTTGTGCAGGGAAGATGGCGTCCCGGTCTTCTTCTGATACCATTTTTCCTGGAATATAGCAGAGAAATAGCAGAGATACAGTGATTCTATATCAAAATAACGCGCAGAACGCGAATAAATTAATTGCAAAAGTCGAAAAGTGCTGAAAACCGAGAAAATTCGTTCCGTTCGGTCATGTGACAGTATTTACTGAAAACCCTGTAATCGTTGTTTGCATTTAATTTTTCGAAACGCGCAAAATAGACGCGCGCCGTTAATTCCATCAGTTTCGCGAGAACTGTTAATCCTAGTTTTGTTCGTAAATAAAATTTACTTGCATGTCTTATTGGTTAGCCGCAAGCGCGCGTCAAATATTCAACCGCAGAGTACGATATATACGTATTTCTATATAACGTATTGCGCGCATACGTCCGGTTATAACTTTATGGTAACATAGAGGGAAGTAAAATTTTCATAGGTTGGTAATTGTTTTGTGAAGTCGATAAATTCTGTACATATTTAACGACCAGATGATTGATACATAGGTACAGTCATTCACTAAACTTCTGTTCGCTGCTTAACATTTTCGTATCCTATGTGGAGGATATTTTGCACAACCCAGGATAATATTTTTTTTACAGTTTAATATTTTACGTAGTCCTTCGAATAGAAACACATTTTTATTTGCACCATAGGTACGACCGGCGCATTATGAAATGGACATAGCTCGATGAATAAATTGTGGAGTTGCGTTGTTAGCACACAGCTAAATCCCGACACCTATCTAAATATAGAATTTCTTGATATCAGCGAATAATTTCGAGTCGCCGATTTGTACAACTACGTGATTGTATAAAAGAATATTAGCAGTAATAAAATTATAAGAACATTTTCGTGTTAATGGCAAACATACTTTTTAGAATGTCCAGAAAAACTCGTATGAACAATATGAACAATAAGCTGATAGTAATATAAAAATTTCAAATTCAACTCTTAAATACATAAACACCATTCATATCGACGATTAACAAACATTCTAGAACAACTAGAACATTCTTTCCAAAGTAATTAAATTATTGTCAGCGTTACATAGAGCGAATGAGTGACAACTATATCCACTGACTTATAAGCATAATCAAAAAGCGATACCTATTTGTGAATTGTAACTACTACATGTTTGCGAGATTTTTGGCGTTCTTTAATATAATAATTTGTTTTTTGTAACACTTGAGTCAATCACACAAATTCATAATTAAAATTTTAATATTTAACGTTCAATCTGTCTTACTGTAAGATTGTCGTCAGTATACGCATGTCGGTTTTGCAATTATGACATTAACAAAACACAATAAATTGGCATAAACCCTAATAAATGAAAGTTTTAAATACTTCTATAATGTAGTTTAGTTAAATAAAGGTTATAGTTTTACGGAAAATAGCCGTTTTCGGGTACTTTTTAAATACTAGGAATCCCGACCAGTTTTCAGTTAATCCGTTACACATAACATATAATTGTTATTATTATTGGCACTCAATCAAATGAGATGCAAATAATAAGTAATCAAAATTATAAAAAAATATAAAATACGGATGTCAAAAGTAACCATTTTGGTTACATTATTTTTATTTTTAATAACGGCTCTAATTCTTCTAGGCATACATAGTGCTAGAAATATAAAACGTAAAACGGTAAAACGTGTTCGTGAAGTTAGCAGCCACTTTCTTGAATTTTTCAAAATCCGAACAATAATCGTTAGTAAGTATTTGTAAGTCAAAAAAAAATCGTTCGTAAGTTTCATCCGAACGAGATATTCATGTTTTAAAAATCGGCTGCTAACTTCCAGGTAGCAGCCACTTTTTTTCAAAAATCTACGAAAATGGTCTCGATCGTTAGTAAGTCGTTAGTAAGTATTTGTAAGTCAAAAAAATTCGTTTGTAAGTCGCAAGTGACAGAAATATTCATGTTTCAAGAGAAAGAATGAAGTCAACAGAAATTGTTTCAAAAATAAATGACAGTTGTCTGTAACATTAGTAAGAATTTATAATACGATGTAATATATGTAAAGAAATCGTTTAAGTTTCGGTATAATGAGAAACGAAGGTGGTCTTAGTCATTAACGAATATTTATTTGTCCTTACTTATAAGTAAAAAAAAAATTGTTTGTAAGTCAAATGTGGTAAAGATCACAATCAATGTGGTCATATTCTATACGAATTTCAGAAGAAAAAAATTAATTACCACTTTTTTTTACAAAATTTCTTTTCTAGGATTATGTTTGTGTTAAATAATTATAATTTAGTGCTAACACTACAATTATTGAGCTTTCTTAATAATTTTAATTGTTTCTTCCGTGTGTAAGATTAACTTGTAAAATTGATAAAAGTTCTAAAATTAAGAAATTATAAAACTCCAGTTGACATGGGTAAAGCCACAGAACAGTTCGGTTTACTCATTTAAAATCGGTAGGATATATTTCGATAAATACAAAAGTCCAAACTTCGAGACACGTATGTCCTAATTCGTACAAAGTATACCCAAAGTACACTGCGGTTATAAAACTATAAAATTGGCCCTTACTTCCCTTGCAAAATATTTTTCGAACGGCATATTTTTTAAATTACTTTATGGTCGGGTCTTTAGATCTGCTTTTACAGATGACAACTATAAAACGTAAAATCATTTTTTTGACTTACAAATACTTACTAACGATAGAGACCATTTTCGTTCATTTTTGACAGAAAGTGGCTGCTGGCTTTTTTTTAAGTGCGAATATCTCCGTCACCTTCGACTTACAAACGAATTTTTTTGACTTACAAATACTTACTAACGACTTACTAACGGTCGAGACCATTTTCGTTGATTTTTGAAAAAAGTGGCTGCTGCCTGGAAGTTAGCAGCCGATTTTTAAAACATGAATATCTCGTTCGGATGAAATATACGAACGAATTTTTTTGGCTTACAAATACTTACTAACGATTAGCGTTCGGATTTTGAAAAATTTAAGAAAGTGGCTGCTAACTTCACGAACACCGGTAAAACGACTTAATCCAGCAAAAGTAAAAGGAAACGTTCCTTGGTGACGAATCACTAGATACTGATTAGGCCTCTGAAGACTCACTGATGCTTGTTATGCCTATTTTGCGTATTTTGTAGTTATTTGTATTGACTTGTGAAATAAATATATGTCATAATAGTGACATTGTAATATATAGAAAATTAATAGGTAAATAAATATATTTACTTATTAATTTTCTAGAATAACTCCGAAGATAAACAATTACACGTACAGTACAGTCCTGTTAATCCGAACGAATTAGGACTGAAACCTGTTTCAATTACCAGATTTTCAGATTAACCAAAATTATTCTTGTAATGCAGTAGCGAGTAGCAAATACAAAGTTTTTAGATTGCTGTAACCTATAAGTTAACCAGCGTCTGTCTGACACTTTTAACATTACGACAAAAGAAACAATTACTGACTTTACGAATAAGCCAAACAATTCATTTATTAAGTACAGTATCTGCGTATTTTATTTTTATCATTTTTATAACCGTAATAAATGCAATGTTTTCTATACATTGTTCTATTTTCACTTTTCACTCTGTAGTATTTTTCTAACTTACTTTTGTTCAGATTAACCGCATTTTCACAGTGGCGTGGTTCAGATTAACTGGACTCTACTGTATATTACAAACAGCACAACCAATTTTTAAATTTAATGTTAATACACCTACTTAGATCCAACGGCATAAATGTAAACATAGACTTTAGACCTGTAGAAGTGTCGGTAACGTATTTAACGATTTATGTTTTGTTTATGTCAGTAAATGCAAACGTCTCCACTTACATAGTTAAATATGCTTCGAAGAAAATGAAATACAGGGCTGTGTGTTAAATCTCGCTGTTTTAGACCACGCCCCCCGTCCATTTGATAATGAGTCGGTTGTACATAGCTTTAAAATACAGGGTCGTTAAAATTGAAATTCCTCTTTCTGGGGCGCTCAGATCGAAAGAATACTGGAACAATAACGTGCATTTCAAATGTTTTTTACTATTCATTGGCAATTTTTTGTGTTATTTTTTTTCGAATAAACTACGAGCGCGTCTCATCGTTTGAAGTAAGTACCTACTTGTTATCCAAATTTATTTTCATTTGGAACTTTAGAACGTGCCCCACAGCCCCCCCAAACAGAGAAAAGTCGAGTAAGTATCGGTAATGTGCCGTTTCTCGGAATTGGTTAATTTTTTCTCAAACATTTTGATGTAACTTTAACTTTAGCAAAATATTGGATTCCAAAAATTCACGCTTTCTAGAAAAAATCTTCAAAATTAAAAAAATAATAATAAATCCTCAGTAGTAGAATTCAAGTGACGAATTTGTTCAAAAATGTACCTGTTACTCTTTGGAAAATTTGGATACTTACACATATAGTGGGAACACACATACGGGGAATATTCGACGAAAAATTGGCGAGTGCCCCTCCGAGTATAAGATTAAATGATTTTAATTTAATATAATCTATTTTCCTCACTTACCGTACATGGCGAGTTCCAAAAAAAAAACACAATTGATGAGCCATTAGTACCTCCACAATATCGTACAAGTACCGCAGATTCGCGATAATAGTTTCTGAGAAAACAATCTTTTTTTTAAATTTTTGAAAATAATCTTGTATTCGGATAGTATGAATCTTTTAAACGACCACTTGAGCTGTATCTCGTTAAATTTGATTTAACTTTATCTGCGAGGACGTGCGCGTCTATCGATTCCTGAAGTTTCTGTGTTTTAAGTCGAAAATAATCACCCTGTATATACGGCAACCTCAACAGTATTCTAACATCAAATAAATACGCTAACGATACGTTGTTTATTTTAATAATATTTTATCGCAACTCGTAATTTAAATGAATGCCGTATAAAATTTAAGGTACGATTTTCTACACGTGTTAGTGGTAGCGATAAGAGAACAAAAGGGTCGACCTTTTATATACACGCTGATATGCCAGACCGCATGTTTTATTATCGCGAGTGGAAGAATATTATTCCTGATAAAATTAACTTTCTAAAATTTAAACAAGGTATTTTTGGTATTTATGTAACAAACGGAGTAATAATAATAATATAGTATTTTAAAAATTCCCTTTAGTCGCGCGTTGTATTTTGTATAGTTCGGATAGTAAGTTCGTGTAAGTGATTTTTATTTAGGCTTTGGGAATTGATTTTGTGTGTGTGTGTGTGTGTATTTTCTTGGTGTTCGGAATGCTTTCCGAAACTGAGAATCAAATGCAGTTTTATACGAAAAATAGGTTAGAATTTTGTTAATTTATTCGTTAATTAATTTGATGACGTTTTTCCACCGTGTATTCGCGATTATATATTTTTTTAACTGACATAAAGTCGAATTTAAACTCTCGTTGGTGGTGTTTCTGTAAAATTACATTTTGTCAATTTCAACTAGATGATGTTTTTAAAAATTAAGAAATTCGAATTGCGTCGTAAACATCTAGTTTTTAACCAAATTAATCTCTCTTCCTTTATACAGGGCGTTAGAGAAGTAACGCCCGTCCTTTCGAGGATCGAATCGGCAAGTTAAATAGTCGAGGGTGACAAAATTCTCCGATCGCGTGTAGGGGCTGTTTTAACAGGGAAATATCGGCGATTTCTAATTGTAAGATTTTTTAGGTACAATCGCATGCAATGAAAATGTCCCTGTCTTCTGTTGGTAACATATCAAAACCTTAAAATGGCAGAATGATAGCAGACGTCAACTTTTGTAGCTTTTTTCAAACGGCAGTTGGAAAGCTCGTAGCAAAAGTGCTTTTCCGGGTGGGGGCGGGGGGAGGGTGTTCTTTTTCTATTATGCAAACGATTGCGTTGCGTTATTTCGAAAGCGAACCGTAATCATCGAAACCTGTTTCGTTTCGTAATTTTTGTTATTATTATTTGTAATTCGACGCAATCAAAAAATACGATTTTTTCAGGATTCGAGCTGGTGCTTTTGCCGGAGGACGTGGTGTTAAGCGGCTTCACTCCCCTCATGTATAACGAACACGTGCCAACTTTTGCACCTAAAGATTTAGACACGGAATTGGCCCAATTCGCCGTGAGACTGGAAAAAGTGATCTTCTTCGGTACATTGTTCCTGTGCGGTTTGAATCCGCCCGTCCTCAAACTCGAGATGGATAACGATTTTAGCGAGTACATATCTATCGTGGCGACCTCGTCGAATAGGGACTCGCCGCTTTCCCCTTCGGAATTTGTAAGTCCTTCGAATGTCGACGTTTAACCGACTGACGAATGAATGAATACACGTCGTTTTTTCAATTTTTTTCGACAGATCGACGGCGACGATTTGCTAGTGGAAAGCTTCAGCGAGGACGAGGAGGCGGACGCCGAAAACGTTAACGTCGTGAACGAGAGCGCGCCGTCCGAAATTCAACAGCTGCTAAATAGAAAAGTCGAGCTGGAAAAGCGTCAACGCACGCAGGAATTGCATCGTCAACGAGTTCAGGTTAGTGCATTTCCCACACTAGAACCATGTGAGATACACGCCCAAATGAATTCTGATATGTGGGTGGTATTTTTGTTTGTCTTTGTTCCCATGGTTTTTCTACCGAGAGCGTCGCGTTTGTGACTAGTATTTCTTTGTTCCTGACGTTAATGTAGCGTTTCTTTGAAGAAAAAACAACAACATTAATTAGTTATTAGGAATAAACGCTTAAGTGACGACACGGCTTATCGTCTTCGATAACAAGCGAACACGTATAATTTATTGCGCCTTTCGTTGTCGAATTGTTCTTTAGCGAATCCATGCCTAGTTTTGGTTAGATGTTACATATTGGCAAATACAACGGGAACGTTCAAAATTACTGGTGGTCACAACTTGACTTGTTTATTACCAATAGATTAATGCACGTGTCGTTATAACTTTGAGTTTTGATGTGTCTGCGGTCGTCGCTAATAATTACCGTGCGAAATTGCAATAATTGTAGGTCAGTCGGTCTGGTGTGTGTGTGTGGTGGTCAAGGCCATTGTGTGCTTTCGTTTTCAGAAATTTCACGGCCGCCAGTGTAAAATGAAATTAATTCAATATGGAAATTTTGCCGCGAACTATTGTCGCGCACAGACAATGGGAATGGCCGATCTAAACTCCCAAACGAATCTCTAGTAATAGATCTAAATATGGAGTCTCGAATCCCACGCGGAGAAATTACAAAAGCGCTATGTAATTGCAGGCGATTCCTACCGTAACCGTCTATTAAAATATATTATAACGTGTATCTGGGGAACACTGGAGTTTTTATTACCTTCTTGCTTTAATGGACGTGCCGTCAAGAAACTGGAATTAAGATGTTATGCGTGTTGTTGTATTTTTTTCTTTCCCTGATGCGCGCTGTCGCTCGGCGAAAGGATGGGTTACTGGAAACCATATGCACGTGGTAGAGTTTTTCGAGACGAACGTCGTTCGATAAACGCTTAAGAAAATGAAGTTAAAATAACCGATTCGAATTAAAGCCGCTTTCGGGGTTTAAATTGATAGGCAATGATAGGTTTGGACTATTGCCGCCCCCATCCCTCCCAGAAAATTCTGATTTCCGAAATTGAACAAGAAAGTTCAACACGTTCGGCGCTGTTCTCATAGCGTTTTTGTGATAACGCGGTAATTTATTCGTTATCTCGATTTATGCGCCGATAAACGCCATAAAAATCCGCGGAATTTTAAAGTTAAGTAAAACGTGCACAAGACCTTGCAAAATCAATGAAGACGAACAATCGTGGTGATGGATAGCGTCGCACGATATCCCAAGTGTACATGTTTTAATAGACGAATGTAAACCGACAACAATTTGCAGCATATTAACTAACAAACATTTTCTAAGAATTCCAAAAACAAACACCTACTCGTTGTTATGTATATATTATATTAACAAACGAACATTTTTAACTGAACGATTTTGGACATCGACAACTTTTTTTTTATCTGTAGGTAACCTATTACACGATTTGTCGAAAACTTATATTTGAAAAGTAAAACGGCAAATAAAGAAAGGTAGAAAACGTCGTTGTTCGGATTTGAGCGTGTGTTTGCATTACTTCGCTTTTAATAAAAACATACCTTCGAGATTCCAAAAATAGTTTACACTAGGTTTTTGCAAAACGAACGTTATAGGCGGACAAAAATTAGATATCAAGGATTTACAGTGTATGGTGTAGGTATAGTTTTGTATATCACTCCTTCTATCGTTTAATAAATACGAGGGCAGATCGAACAGTTCTACTATAGTTGAAATTATGAGAGAATTCTGATATCGGATTAGCGCTTTTATTCAAGCACGACGGTCGAACATGCAACTTTGTCGTTTTCACACATGTTATACGACGAAGACGGAAAGAAATTTGTCGTGTTTAACCCCGCGGGTGGTGAAGTAAAACCTACACTGTACGTTAAAACGTAGGTTCAATTTAAGTACATGCGTTAGAAGAAGACGCAAAAGTGCATCGGCATGTCTTGACATAAATGGCAAATATCGACTTAAAATCATTTACACGGCGGTACTTCAAATTTTGTTTTACTTATATCATTTTTAAAATGTTACGAACTTAACTAAATTAAATTAAATAATTCTCACTTATTTAAAATTGCATAAATAAATTCATTATGACGATATAAACAAATAAGTTCCTAAAAGTATCTAAACAATTAAAAAACAATTAAATTTCTAGGGCAATTAAAATTTTTGGAATATATAGGTATACGATTTGCAATACAATTTTCTCTTTCTTTAAATTCAGGCATATAGTATAATAATAGTATAAATTAAACGAGGAAAATAAATTTTCTTTAGTTGTGTGTAAGTTATAATTCGTGTGGGTCATTTTTGTGCTTGAATAAAATTTAAAATGTCCGGAAAGTTTTTAAATGATCGTTGTCAGGAGTTAATTTTTAATGTTTACGAATACTTCTGCCGAGAAAGAGACAACTTTGGCATTTTGGGCAATGTTGAGGCAGTATTCCAAAGAACATCCAGTGCTTTAAAAGTTTGTGATAAAACAATTAGAAAGATTGTTTCGAGCAAACGGACGGGCAATCCATTACCAACAACAATTAAAAGATCCCGTAAAAAAATCAAAACTGAAGATATGCCCGAAGGATTAAAACATACAATAAGAGATATTGTATATGACATGTATGCCAGAAAGGAACATGTCACAATGCAAGCGGTTAAAAATATATTGCATAATAAAGGATTATTGGAAGCATCTTGTACAACTATAAGAAATATTGTACGTAGCATGGGATTTAAATATAAAAAGGACTGCAACCACAGAGCACTTTGCGAAAAGAGAGATGTGGTATTTACACGAGTACAAGTTTTAAAAAAATATGTCCAAAATATGCAAAAAGAATCACCTCTTCCCATCGTGTTTCTAGATGAAACTTGGATATTTAATAAAGGGTCAGTTAAACGGTCTTGGCAAGATCATACTCCAAAGTCTGTGAAAAATACACAATGTTCTTCCACTGGGAAAATATATATCATCCTACATGCCAGTAATTCAAACGGTTTCATTGAGGATACAAGTTTAATATTCGCTGCAAAATCAAAGTCGGCCGATTATCATGACAGTATGGATGCAACAGTCTTCGAGAAGTGGTTAAAGGGGCAGCTGTTACCAAAGTTAAACGAACCATCTATAATTGTGATGGATAATGCATCATATCATTCCCGTCTCGTGGAAAGGATGCCATCTTCTAGTTGGAAAAAAGTTGATTTACAAAACTGGCTAAGAAATAAAAATATACCTTTTTGTGAAAGTGATCTAAAGGGAGATCTGTTGAATCTTGCCAAGCAACATAAAGGTGAAAAATGCCACGTAGTTGATAACATTATTCTAGAACATGTCCATTCTATTCTCAGATTACCTCCATATCATTGTCAATTCAATGCCATTGAATACATTTGGGGAATTGCAAATCATTTTATGATAAAAACATTGGTAGAGATGGACATTCTGATGATAATGTACTGCAAATGTGGGAGGAGTCTTTGAAACAATGTGATGCTGATATTTGGAAAAAAACAATTTTGCATACTGAAAAACTTATTTTGGATGGGTGATCACGTGAAAAACTGTTAGATGTAATGGTGGAACCGTTGATAATTTCTATCGGTGGGAGTGATACAGAAGACAGTGATTAGGGAATCTGCTAATTGTTTTGTGTAAAATTATAGTTAAAAAGTTTTTTTGAAAGACAAAAAATTGTAAAATTTTAGTTTTTGAATTTTGTGAAGTAAAGTTCGTCTTTTTTGTGTAAAATTGAAATTTAAAACATTTTTCGAAATCAAAAAAAACCTTTGAATTTCAATTTTCTTAACTGGAATTCTTTTTTTCTGTGTACAATTATGGATAAATATTACAAAAATAACTTAATACGTGGGAATTATTCAATTTAATTTAGTTAAGTTTGTAACATTTTAAAAACGATATAAGTAAAAAAAAATTAAAGTACTGCTGTGTAAATGATTTTAAGTCGATATTTGCGATTTATGTCAAGACATGCCGATGCACTTTTGCGTCTTCATCTAACGCATGTACTTAAATTGAACCTACGTTTTAACGTACAGTGTAGGTTTTAGTTCATCACCTGCGGGGTTAAACACGACAAATTTCTTTCCGTCTTCGTCGTATAACATGTGTAAAAACGACAAAGTTGCATGTTCGACCGTCGTGCTTGAATAAAAGCGCTAATCCGATATCGGAATTCTCTCATAATTTCAACTATATTTGCATAATTAATGTTTGGTGAAAAAATTAGCTGCCGTAAAGACTTCGTTTACGTTTTATTCAATAAAGTTGGTAAAATGATGATTTTCAAATTCATAGGGCTGTTATCAGAGCGGTTTTAGATATAAGTTTGAAATTCGTAATATATTAATTTGTAGTGTAGTTCACGATTTTTTTTTTGGCAAAATTTTAACTCGAACGTTTCGAGTCTGCACGTTCAGAACAAGTCGGAAACTACTAGAAAACTCTTAATTCTAACATAACAACGCAAGAAATGACTAACTGCGGGCGTTTAAATAGATTATAATTTTTGCATAATGTCGATAAAATAACACTACCGGATACGCACAGAACAGATCCGGAATTACTCGAAAAGTAGTTTTTCGAGAATAACAGTGCAAGAAATGACAATATTTAATATGACAATAATATTGACATTTAAATGGCAATATATATATATGAAAAACGTTTTTCCATTTTATCTCAATTTTTCCTAATGTAACCCCAAACAATTTTTGATGGTTAAACAGAGAAAAAAATAAGCTTTCTAATGATATATAAATAACCTCATGTTTCCATTTAAAAAATCAAAATGGCGGCCGTGCTCAAAAACTAGGCGTGAAAAAATTTTTTTATTCAAAAACGTACAAAACCTCAAATTGAAATGTTACGAATTTCAAACTTATATCTAAAACCGCTCCGATAACAGCCCTACGAATTTGAAAATCACCATTTTACCAACTTTATTGAATAAAACGTAAACGAAGTCTTTATGGCAGCTAATTTTTTCCACCAAACATCATCTATTGGATGATAAAATTTTCATCAAAATCGGTGTGCACCTTTTGGGCAACCTTGTAAGTTTCGATAAATCGATTTTAAGCTGAAAGCGGAGAATTTTTAGATTAGACTGCGCTAGACGATGACACACGACTCTTTCAAATTATACTCGCCTACGGTCCTAATAAAATGTTCTGGCGGCCAAAAAACGATGGGTCCAAATTGTATAAAATTTTCACCGTCACCATTCGAGATTGCACAGTGAAAATTTCAAGTTTTGTACGTAAAGCCGTATTCGCGGCGGTCTTCGTTTGTTTCCCAAACTAAAGACAACATCGCGTCGCAACAACGAAATCAACTTTCGTCAAATATTGAAGTAAGAGGTTTATTGGAGCGAACAAAATCGAAATTTTGTTCGAATCGAATTTTGTTGTTGTTGAAACGATTTCGTCGACGACGTGAACGACTTATTTTAAACAATATTAGTGGCAAAACGTTTCGATTCGAACACCCCCGCAATCTTCATTTTACTTCGGTCCCGTTTTGTTTTCGAATTGTTTCGACGGCGGTTCGTTTTCGGCCCGCTCTTCGCATTTTCGTCCCGGTCCCCTTTGGTTTGGTTATTGAAAATAGGATTGTACTTTTACAGAAAATTCTTCAACAAGCCACCGTGAGCGTCCATATCGAAATACGACCAAAAGTGCTGGTCCCCGACACAAACTGCTTCATCGACTACCTCTCGATGATCAAAATAATCGTCAATTCTCACAACTACACCCTCATGGTTCCCCTAGTTGGTAAGCGATCGTTATCTCTTAAATTAAGTTGTGTAGCGTTTGATTTCGTTCGTAATATGCAGTTTTAAATGAGCTGGAGGGTTTGGGACGTGGAGGTAAGTGCCCGGCGCCGTCGCCGAGGGCCGCCGCCGATCCTCAGCACGTATTGAAGGTGGCCGACTCCGCCAAAAAGGCTCTGGAATACTTGGGCGATCGACACAACAACATAAAATGCGTGACCACCAAGGGCACGACGTTGCCGACGTTCACGTTCACCGTAGAAGAGGACTCCCTCAACGAGTCCGCTCTGCGTAACGACGACAAAATTTTGGCGACGTGCCTGATGCTCTGCAAGAGCGGCAAGGAAAAAGTACTAGACGAAACGAAAACGAACGAGGAATGCGAATCAAAACCGAGAAAATTGTATCGCGAAGTAGTTTTGCTAACCGAAGATCGAAACCTTAGGGTGAAAGCTTTGGCTAGGGACCTGCCCGTTCGGGAGCTCCCCGATTTCATGCAATGGGCAGGATTAGGATGAACCGTTTAACTAATGCGATTCTTAGCAAACAAGTTGCGGATGTAATAAATGCCCCTAAGACCTCGAATAAAGGCGAGTTTTAATCAGTTTTTTGCCAACTTATCGTTGACACAATTTGCGACGTGAACGTTTCAGATTACAAATTATCGAAACGTCCTTTTCTATCTCACCGATTTCCGTCAGTATAACCTGTATTTATAGACTTTTGACCGTTATTTGCATAAATTTTAACGTTTTGTATAATACATGCATTCGTGCTATGTCAAGACTTCGATGCTCGAATTTTGTTAAGCCGGTTGTGATTTGCATTCCTGGGATAATAAATAGACCACGAAGTAGCCAGCAGCAGCAGCTATCGACGACCCCCCCCCCTCCCCCTCCCTACAATTGTACAATTGTCCTTTATATAAATATTTTCACAAACTAACTATTGATATCTATATATTTTATTAGCACATTATAAATTAAATATACATATTTTATATAATTGCTACGATTTATGTTTTAATAGTGTATAAAAATAACTTTTAGCGCGTACTTACTTTTATCATCTTATAACGATTTTCTTTATTTATATGTACTTAAATTTGTTATAGATAACATATTTGCAATTGTTTTTCTCAGGATTCGTATTAATAAAAAGCGATCATAGATTAAATCGTTTTGTACGTATAACGAAATTATTATAAATAGAAATGGAAGAAGAAGAAGTAAATGATCGAAACGGACAATTCGACCGTGAACTGTCTGGGGGTCTCTGCGAACTTTTTAAGATTGTGCGCGACGACGGTAAGTGCATTATTGTTGTTGTTTCTTATATAGGTTGCGAATTCGGGGACGTTTTTAAATAATCAACACGTTAGGTTCTTGCAATGTTTCGTGGACGATGAGAACCGGGAGGCCATGTAAAATAATTGGCGCGTTTTATTAAAATTTTAATCTTGCCGCCATTATGTATGGTAATGCGTGTTTCAATTAATATTCCATGCGTGTCACGTTTTTCGGGTGAGCTGCGTAAAGTATGGGCGTGGAGACGGTGAAGGAGAAAGAGATGAGCTTTTAAAACGCGTTTAAGAAGGCATATCTGCATTAAAGGAGCAAATAAAATCAAATTAGGTGGTTACGTTGCAAACGTGGCCGAATAGATTGCCTGACCCTATTCCGGTAGCGCTGTTGGACTTCAGAAGTTTATTTGACAAGATTCGCTGGTCGCAATTTAATAAAACGTGTTAATAACGATACATTTTATTGTTCAGACTGCATCCGTGAGATATAAAGATTGACGACGACGCAAGCGTATAATTTTATCGCAGAATGCAGCCTGAGAATAAGTATAACTGTTCGTTGTATATTCACAACAGGTGAGAAGTTGTAGGTAATATAAAGTAAACAATGGTGGGCAATAAACAAGTTGGTGGAATATTGACCTGATATATGCACTCTCCCGTCCGATTTGCACTGTTCGTCTGTTCGGCCGTAAGGTGCTGGTTACTATAATTTGTACGACAACAAAGCAGCCCATTAAATCAACGTGTTTATTATGAATGACTTGTGTGGGGCACATCTTACGCTATGAATATTAATCGGAGCGAGGTAATTGATTGAAGCTTCGACGACGTGTTTATGGTGATGATTTCGAACGCGATACCCTGTATATTAATTTAAAATTCAAGGTACTCGATCTAAATTTTACGATTGCAGTTCGACTGGATTTAAAAGTCGTCTAGATGTGGTTGGACGACGTTTAGGGGTCATTCCACATCAAATCGATCGATGCTCTGAACCTCGACATGTCGGAAATTCATCATGTTTGACACAACGGCACTACCGATAATGTTGACAGAAATTATAAAATTTCAGATTTTTTCGACTCATAATTTTTGAGCTGTCGACTTTTAAAGAAACGAAAATCGCACAAAAATGACAACATCTTTAACTCTTCGAAAAGCTGCAATTCAAAAACTATTTGACGTAGAGATCTCAATTTGGTGTCGACCTCTTCTGTTTTGAATGGGCTTTAATTTGATATTTAACATAACTGCGATATTCATAAAACTATGAATCCGAAAAATCTGAAATTTTGGGTTTCTTGTCTTCTTGATAAAGACGATGAATAAATTAAAAATCGTAATTTGTCGGTCGATTCGACATGGAATGTGTCTTAGGAAAGAGATGACCCGTGCCCTCCCCACCACGCCCGTTAATTGCAACAAAACTTAAAAAAAATATACATTATTAATCGATACAAATAAATGAAGGCTTTTAGTATAAGAAAATTTTAATTTTTATCGAGTTTAAAATGCTCTCTCGTCTGGTGGCTCCTGTATTTTGTTTTGTTTAATTAATTATTGTCGTTTTTCAAATCTAATACGTCCAAACTAAAAATTTTTATTTGCTTCCTTCATAATTTTTAGATTTTTGGAACCGAACTGAAAATCCGACTCGACACGAGTCGAACGAAATTGCCCACGCTCGCATTTTGTTTTGATTTTCATTTAATTTGAATATCGAGCATCCTCGAAATTATAACTTGCGACTCGTCGGCAAAATTCCATTGCGTTTTATGAAGCGGACATTCTCCAAAAATGTTTCGATTTTCAAAAACGTTTAAGCTGCCGAAGCCGTTACTTAAAAAAAAAATGTAAGTACCTACACAAATTTTGCGCCAATTACATCTAATTATTATAAAAACAATGGGTTTTAAGAAAAACTCGGTAATTATAATTACATCAGTTTATGATGACTAAAATGTTGCTCTCCGCGAAAGGGGGGGCAAACAAGCGCTTCCGAACAAGTTTAATTGAGAATTTGCTGTTAATTAAAATAGTTGCAATTATCTCCGTAATATCGAATTAGCGCCCGTTGGTTATTTTCAATCGACCCCTTTTTTTCCGACGCAAGCATTTATCGCTGTCGCATTCGTTTTACTGTTATGTAAATCTGCACCACTTTATAGGCAAAAACCGTATCTTGTTTATAACAAGTGCGTAAGCGTGCAGGTTCCGGCATTCTCACGCAAACCTTGTTGCATAAGTGGCGCTTAAATATGCTGCGGGAGCAGTTCTCTCCGCGAATTTATTAAATTGGTCCGCTATTCGAAATTTATTTTACGTTCGGACGCGGAAATTGCGACGGCCGGTTTGCACGCGCGAACCAACTGGTCCTTCGAGTGTTTGCGTGCGTACATCGCATATTTGACGACCCCTAGTACGGTGGCGTCGGAAATTACGAGCGATGGTTTACGATTCGAAATTTTAAATTGATATTAATGTTTGTATTGTGTCTTCGGCACTTACTACTTGCAACTGTTTTATAAAATAATTACATATCATTACCGATAAAAGCTTTATGGGGTTTTCAGGAATGAATGTGTAGATAGTTATTTTATTTACGACCTACAACGGGAATTCTATGATTACTTATGAGAAGTATTGTGCAAGCGATTTCCGCTTTGGAGATCAGGCAACTTAAAAGAAACATTGTGTCATTTTTGCTTTGTAGATTTTATTGGACAGATTTCGTGCATTTTGAGCGGGACAATATTGAAACGTCAAAAGTGTGAGATTCGCCGCGCGATTTCCCGTTTTCTGCGGTCCCCAAACGTTTACGATATGCGAGTAATTTATTTTTGTTTAGCGTTAAGGGTCTCTCTTTGCGAACGCGCGAAGAGCAGCCTGGATTGAAAAGCTGTTTGTTGTATCATTTGAGTCGTACTCGCAGTCGGTACGTATTTGATTCCCATTGTTACTTTTTATGAAGACTTGTGATTTGACATTATCAACGGACCTTCGCATGGACACTTTTGCGGCACGGAGTAGATTTAGCTCTCCGACATTCTTCTACGTTTTGGATTGTATCAATGATCGATTTTATGCGTGTCCAGTGCGAAATGTGGAGCTATCGAAGGTCGGCTTTTTCCATTTCGTTCGGCTCCAATCGAAACGAACGCCGTTTCTCTTCGAATATGGAAAAATTTAAGAACGCCATCAAACCATGTAGAAATGCCAGGCAAATAACTTTCGTTTACAACGAAAGTTGTCGCAGAAGAATTTATTATTGTTTACTTCGGCGCGATGTACTGTTACGGAATGCAGATGCCAACAGGTGCCCAATTTGAAATAATCCCAATTCGCGTTGGAGCCGGATGCGAATCGTAAAAGGCAAACTGACCTTCCGTTCTCGAACCGCGAGCGAAAAGAACGAGAACTTTTCTCCAGACCACTTGAACGATATGTTCATCGTCGATCTCTAGCTGACAGTAGCAAGAAAGGGAAATGTTTCGTAACGGTTAATCCTTATTGTCTAACATGTGATCCCTTTGTGAAACCCAAATTACTATGAAACCATTAACGGTAATAGAACATTTTAAATTGTATAATGGTTGTTTGGTTTTTCGTGTGATAGAATGCGTAACTAACTGTACTTTATTATAAATAGCACTTAGCGAGATTTTAATTTAATTTACGTTATCTGTTTTTGTTTTTTTTTTAGTTATAACAATGGACGGGTTTCGCTCTGTACTTACCTATACGTGATAGAGCGCGAGGTAGATTTCGGCCCCTATCAGTCACAATATTTTGACATCGAAACAAGACGTTGCAATTGCAATAGAACGATTCAGACCGACCGACGACCGGTTGTTGCACTTGTCACTCTTTTGTTTCATATCACGAGGCCTTTAGGTAAACATAGAGTGCAAACATTTACTAGCGTGTAATAATTACCTTGGGAATGGAAACAAGCTCGGTTAACTCGAGTGTATTTCGATTTATTACCCATTTGAATTTGCGAACCGCAAAGTTGCGCAACATAAAGTTTCGAATGCGCGGACGGACGTCCAGGCTCAACAATAAGTCATTAACTATTTTAGACAAATATCTGGGAACATTAAATTTTCAACCGATTACTTGCAGTTGCCGGCCGTGTTTTTTTTTCGAGATGCAGATTCCATCGCTTCCATATATGTTACGGTCAATAAGCTCGTGGCATGTCGTATTATACGAGGCGCGTTCAAAGAAATATAAATAAGCACGGACTTTGCTGCGTGTCGATTTCTTTTCGACACCATCGATTTCCTTACTTCATTATTTTTCCTTATCGCTTAACTGTTTCGACGTGTCTTTTTTTTCGTTGCCCGTTTCGCGCTACCTACCATCCCACTTCAAAATTCTGAGGATTTGCGGACGAGGAAGTTTACAATGAAAAAAAAGCAATTGAATGAACCAATCTGCAGGGTGCGCCAAAAGTTCTGCAACTTTTAAAATTGCCATATTTTCTCGAAAACTCAACGGATTTATGCGAAATTTGGTGTAAACAATGGAAACAACATGTAGTTTACACAATTACAACAAGTGTTCGAAATGGCCGCCTTCAGCTTCGATGCAGGCCTCCAAACGGGTCTTGAAATTTTTCGCGATTTTCGCAAGAGTCTTCTGGTCCAAATCGTCCCATGCTTTCTGTAGAGCGCATTTCAGGGACTGCACATTGGCGTGTTTTGTAGCGCACGCCTTGCTCTCCAAGATACTCCAAACCGAGAAATCGAGCGGATTCAAATCGGGAGAGTTTGAAGGTCAAAACGATTTGTTCCAAAACGCAGGACAAATCTCCGCACAGAGCCATCGTCGATTTCGATCCGTGGGACGGGGCCTAATCTTGTTGGAAGATCCAGTTGCCGTCCGGGAAGTGCTTCTGGGCGAAAGAAACCACTTCAACCTTCAAAACAGCGTTCTGGTACACTTCGGAGTTGATCTTGACGCCTTTTTCCAGAAGATCAGTTTCGTTTTGGCTTTCGCGGTGATTCCGGCCCAAACCATCACGGAATCCTTGCTGAAGTGGCTTCTTTCGATGTTCACAGCTCGAGGAGTTCCTTTTGGTAGCAGTATGCGATGGTTCTGGCGATTATGGACGGGTTCCAGGTTGAAAAGCTTCTCATCTGAAAAGAGAATTTTCTGGCAACCTCGACTTGTGACCACGGCCAACATCCTCTTGCAGTTTTCAAGCCGTTTCTCCTTCATTTTGTCGGTCAAAACGTGAGCAGCGATCTTCTTGTGAGAGACCAGCTTCAGATCTTCCTTCACAATCCGCCGCACGCTCCCATCGCCAATTTTCAGCTCTTTTGCCATCTTCCTAAGAGATCGTTCCAGATTTCGCTTCACTCGGCATCGAATTCGATTCTTCATAGCTTTTGTACGCACTTCGACGGGTCTTCCGTTTCGAGGACGATCTGCAACACTTCCAGTTTCCTTGTAACGCTTCAGGACCCACGACACATCATATTTCTTCAACTTCAGCATTCTGGAAATCCGGCAATTCTTCCATCCCTGCTTGTGTAATGAAACGACGGCGTGGCGAGCTTCTTCGGAGACCATGGCAAACTTCAAAAATGGAAGCGGATCGACTGGAATAACAGATAAACAGCATGAATACGACTGAAATAACATAATCAAACGAAGAAAGCGCGAAAATTGACACAACGAAGAAAAATCGACGAATTGAAAAAAGTTGCAGAACTTTTGGCGCACCCTGTAAAGGAAGCTCGACGAATGATGGGGCGAATGCTTGCTTCAGGTGCGATGGAGAATTGGAAGGTTGGAAAATTGCAGGAGTTGGACAGTTTGACCAAACCAAAGAAAGTCGTCGGTGGTTTGATGTTCGTATAATGACGGGGGCGTCAACGGCGTGCCGACACAGTGTAAAAGCGCCAAAAATCGCTGGTGAGGCGATTTGCCGTGTTTGTTGAGGAGAGGGGGGGGGGGGGGGAAATCATATGGACACCAACTAAAGCTTTGCACAGTGACGCGCGTTGGCCCGCACATTAGACTTTTTGAGTATCCGACTTTGATGAAGAGACGAAGGATAAAGGTAAATCAAACGTTTTTCTTTTTTTTTTTGATTTTATGGGATGTTGCACCAAACACCAGTACCCACGATTAGTGTAGGTACGGGATTTTACGTTATCTATGCGTGTGATGTTGGATAAAGAAACTACGAGGAGTGGTGGTCCACGTTGTGCATTTGGCCTTGTTAGATTTGAATTTTTTTTGTGAAAAACGCACCAAAGATTTAATTGCAGTTGTAGCTCGTTTTAATGATTACCTGTGAAACGCACGAGGGGGGAGGGGAGACAGGAGGATTTTTGGTCGGGATCGAAATGGGCGGTAGTGTCGCGACATGTTTTTGTCCCTTTTTAGGGGGTGAACGAAAATGATATCCACGTTCATTAGATCGCAACGAAACGGAATCGAACTCTTCGAAATCCGTCAAAATGATATCGATTTTAATTATTTTATTACGTGGATAAGTAGATGAACTGCATCCTCCAGGTGCTTCACCCCTTTTGACTCTTCAGAGACCAGGTCCAAGAGATGTAGTAAAATAATTAATAATTATGGTGGATAGAGAGAGGCAAGACGAAACCTTCCGTAGATTTTATTTTGATGAATTTCGAAACGTTCGATTCCGTTTCCGATCTATAATCGCGTGGCGACCTGTAGCCAGTTCGGCTCTTTTTCCTCCCGAAGGGGGTTTGATTTGAAAATATGGGCGGTTTTAATCGTAGGCGACTTCCTAGTTTCATTTTGGAACTTTTAATTGCACAACTGTTTGCGAGGATCCTTGAGAGGTTTTCTAGATACCTGTAGATAGCGTTCCAAGATCAACAACGAGTGCGATCCCGACCCTGCCGGTTAAACGTTATCGTTGATTTTTAACCGTTATTAAAAAAATACATAATAGACATTTGAACTAAATAATGTTTTGTTTTACACCTTAAAATTCTTCGAACAGTTACAAGTTTTATTGCGGACGCGGCAAGCCTTATTCGGCCATAAACTGTAGTGGTAAATTATACTAATGTCCGTGTGTGGGTTTTCACAAATTCGCTTTATTATCGGAGTTTTGTTATATGTTTATTTATATAATTTACTGTTATTTTGTGTCTTTTCAGTATTATTTCCAATTTAAGAACAAATGCATCAAGATATATTCCGTTATGTGGGCGGTTTTGCAACTACAAGAAGCGACTTTGAAATGGAAATTAAGTCGATTTACATTTTGTACGGTGGTGCCAGGCTTTCTCTCTCGTACGTTTTTGCGTAAATTAATCTAACAGGTAAGTGTTAACTTAAAGGCTTAAGAGCGTCAGGCTTATTATGGACATGAGGATGTGTGAATTTATTAATGGACGGACGGGCGTACTTCCTCGATTTTAACGATATTTTCCTATTAAAACCTAATGCTTTGTCAATTAGTTTTGCAAATACTAGTTCTGTTTAAATATTTAATAAGATGACAAGCTGTCTGCATATTATTGTCGAAAGTTCAATAGTTACGTTATTAAACGTAATTTTATAATGAGGATTAATATGCGGAGGTGATTCATATTATTTTTTATTCGAAGGTTAACTAACTGGATTTTATGTTAATTTTTTTATTATATTTACGTTTATGTAACAGAAAACGAGCAATAATACGCGAGATTTATACGTGCAGAAACGTAAATTAATTTAAACCAAGAAATAGTACGTACGAGGCGCGTCCGATATGTTTCCTTCTGTTGGAAAACGGACAAGCGTTTTTCGTGCAAGTCATGTCCCACTTCGTCAAGTGGCCGATAACTGCGGCCGATCACGACCCTCGTAATTATTAACGTGGACAAACCGACACGATCAATTTATTTGTCATCGTTAACTGAATAGTTAGGTTGTCATCGTTACTTGTTTGTTTCGTGCATCTTAACGTAACGGCTTTTTTGCTCGTTTCCGCGAATTTAATTTGTAAATTTACGCAAACGACTCCATAAAATAAAACTTAATGATTCGTTAAGTTATTAAATATTTTGCAGGTGCTTTCGTAATTCTGAAAAAAATTCATTTCAATTAATTAAAGGCATTATGCGACGTTTAGTGTGCGACTACGGCGTATGATTAATATATTGTTGTGTAAAATCTATTGCGTGTACGACGTTTTATGGGCAACGTCAACTATTTAACACGCCGTTAATCTGCCAAAATAATTATGACGGTCGTAAAATTAATGAGCCTTCAATTTAATCAGTGATTAATGAGTTTAATTGCCAAATTAATTTGGTAAACTTTGGTCGACGCTATTTAACAAGCATCTAATCGATATAGGAGGTACTCGTCACGTATTTATCGAATCTGCGATCGGTACCAAAAAAAAAATTGTAAGCGGTCATCGTTTTGTGAGCAATTTCATCAGATAATTACCGAATCGTTAATGAATCACTTCGTTAAAGTTCTGCCCGAATAAAACATGTTATCAACTAATTTATCCATGTGTCTTTATTTTGAGCTACCCGCATCCAGTTTGCGGGCGCCCCACATTCCTTTTCACCCATTCCATGGTTTTCATTGCTGTACTTCTTTATTCCATTCGTCCCATCTCCATTTTAGAGATGCTACATGTCTTTTAACATCTATTAATTTTGTTTTCTCTCTAATTCGTTCGTTCTTTATTCTGTCTTTTAATTGTACATTCAACATTTGTCTATTCATGGTTTGCTTGACTTTAGCAAGTTTTTCCGTTAATGATCTTGTCGAGGTCCATATCTGTGCAGCTCTGGTAGCTCTAAGCAAATTGCGTTTGTGGCGATGTGCAATAACAAAGGCACGGTATCTAGTTCAAAGATAATATGTGATCTCCGTACAACTCCGTTTTTCGCACAAACCCGTGAACGCATCCCAGAATAAGTACCTTATTTGGTACAAACGTGTCCCGAATTGCCTGTACACCTATTGCCTATTTCCAGGAAGCGTTTGCTTGATAGTTAAGCTGCAACATAAAATGTGCGCTCCTGTAAAAGTTGCTTTTTGTCGATAACGCCATTCTGCCAAAACGCTATCGATATAATTGTAATTGATTAACATTTTTAAGATGATTCAGATCACGTGGCGACTTTCCACATCGCCATGTTCAGGTCGTTTAAAGCCGATCCACGCCGATCTCCGGCTTTCCACAGTTATGTACACGAACACGTTCGTCGATCCGCTGAAAAATTCGACATCCACCTCTGAAAATACAACATCCGACGACGTAAGTACTTTCTCAGTTTTCCCTCTCTTTGTTGCTGCACACGTCATCTTTTTGTTGGAACTGCCGAAACGTTTTTGTCGTCTGTTTTCAGATTCACTAAAGACGTTTGACATCGACGGGCTTTTTTGGAACGTTTCGCCGATTGGTTTTGCCGCATTAAAGAAACCGACAATTCGAGCGCAATTTCGACCGAATCGTGAATTTGCTTCAATTCGGCAACGAATTATATCGGGGGTGCTAGTTTAATGGAAGTCGCCGACTGGCAGCTTCTAGATGGATATAAGGTTTGTCGATTTTTTTTTTATTTCGAATTTTTCGTGTTGTTTCACTTGTACAATTTGCGAACAAATGCTTTGCGAACTTTGTGCTACTCTGTCAGTATTTTGTATTATAATATTGTCACGTATCGGGTAAAATAATGCGATTGAATGTCGTTAAAGCTGCCACTTGCCAATTAATTTGCTCAATTGTTTTATGCAAAACAATTCGAATCGTGTAAATTCGACATTAAAACTCCGTTCGTCTCCAATATATTTACGTGTCGTGTAGATAAATAGGCTTTAATTTTTCGAGCACTAAATGGGAAAATTATCAACATTGCAAATTAGTAGGTAATCAAAAATCGCGCAGTTCTTCTAATCGAATTCGATAACTGCTGCGGACGGGGCATTTTCGAAAAAAATGTTAATTTTTACCTCTTAATTAGCAAATTCGGTCAATTTGCAAGAAATAACGTTATTCGGCCGGTTCACGCTGGGTTTTATCTATATATTTAAAATTAAAAAAAAAATCGCAATAACTCAAATTCCTAACAGGAATTTTTGGTTGGCCGCCGCGCCGTTCGTTAATTTTGAATGTTTAGTTGTTAAGTTTAGTTTATGTTTTCTAACAGGATTGGGCTTAACATCAAAGTTAAAAATATGTATAATATAATGATAATAAATAGTAAAGCGTTTCGTGCTCGACGCGAACTGTTGACGATCGCCGTATTATACAGGGTGCTCGAACGAAATTCAAGTCGATCCTGAATTTTCGCTTCCCCATAAAAATATTCCGCATACGTGCATGTTTACAGTCGAGTTCTTTAGGTTATTGAATTCAGTTTTAACATATAAAATGTGAGCATTGGTTACATAGACAATGCAAATGAGATCTTATCGTAAACCCCAAGTACCACAACCTTGTCCGAAAGCTTTCAATTTGTTTTATTCATCGATATATTTTGTTATGCTGCTTGCATTATTCTTATTTTTTATTATTTTTTCATGCGCGACGACATGTTTACTTATATTGAAATACGCAAGGTTTTTGCAGAATACAATGGACATTTTTTTCATAAAACGTGAATTTCACTTTTATAAATCACGAAAAATGGTAACATTTAAAAATCCTCCCACCTCCCAACCAAATACGTCTTTATTTATTCGAATCGAACTAAAAAACAATCTATTGCTTATTGAATTCGCTTATAATTTTAATTGCGTGGTTTATTTGACTTAAAAGCGATAAATTTGTTATAAACGCCGCTGGAATCCTCGGGAGGCATGTTTATAGGCGCTTGAAATTAAGAAAAGAACCTATATGGTCCTCCAATAGGATTATCTTTATTTATCATCGATGATTGTAATGCACTCGAATATAAATCGTCGGCGCGTTTATTTTTAAAATTGTTGCCACGGATTACCGAAACGTTTGGAGATTTGTTTAAAACGGCGTCGCTCAAAATTTTTTTCCGATTGGAAAACGCGAACGGTTTGAAATTTTCGCTAAGATATCGACAATTTCTAATTTATTTTGTATCAATTGCCGGAGAGGATGCCATCGAGTCGAGACTTTTAATTTCTAATTTACAATTTTAAATCGCAAGCACGACGGGAATGATTTATGACGGACCTGTATCAAATTTAACGCCACATTACGTAGAAATTAATTGAAAGTCGTTTTCATTTCGGAGCGGTATGTTCGAATTCTGCTCCATCTCGCGCATCGTGTGCGTGTATTTATTCGTTTTAAACGAAAACTCGTTCTGCAAAACAAGTATTAATAAGCTTCCGATATTAAGCGCCTTTATAAATAGATTTTCGATAAAATTATTAGATGCAGTAGTAACTTAAGACGGATTACAAAGTAGGTGTAGATGTTATTTATAATTATTCGAAATCGATGAACTTTCGTTTAATGGGTGTAGATCATGCATCATCGGCAGATGAATAATTTTACGTGGGTCGATAGAATCTCGCCGCCACCTTCCTGTTTTGGATTAAAGCTTTAAAATTTAAATAGGCGGAACATTTCATCCCTTTCTAAGGAACGATTTGTTGAGCGATGCTTTTACTAACAACCAACCACCGATATGTAATAACAAACGGGTGGTGTAAATAAAGGTCAGTTTAAACTAGTGCAGATGAGGTAGTTTTAGATTAATGTAGATCTATAACATCATGGATGACCGATCACGATCTTGAAATTGCACCGGAGAAAACGGTTCTCCTACTGCCGAACGGGCGCAGGAGAATCCTCCCCATCTCTATTGAGATTGGGGGGACGATTGTGTGCCCGAGCGGCAGTGCTCGCTATCTTGGCATTACTATTGATCGACATCTAAAGTTTAGACCTCATATCATTAATACAGTAAACAAAGCAAAAAAATTAGCTACTGCTTTGAGGAGAATAATGCCTAGGGTGAGTGGCCCATCGACAAGAAAAAGAAGATTACTGGCTAGTGTGGCGTACTCTATTATTCTATATGCTGCTCCTATTTGGTTTAAATCTTGCGAGGTTGGTGTTAATGTCAGGTCGTTTGATTCTCTTCAGCGCTGGTTGGGAATCAGTGTCTGCTGCGCGTACAAGACTGTTTCTACCGAAGCAGTTTGTGTGCTGGCAGGCCTGATTCCCCTTCGCCTGCTTGCGCTGGAGAGACCCGGGCATGGCGCTCTCCTGGTGATCTTAGTAGGACAGCAAGAAGGAGGGTAACTTTAAGCAGATGGCAGGAGGAGTGGCAGCGATCGGGGAAAGGGAAGTGGACGAGGAGTCTTATCCCTAACCTCGTGAACTGGTACTCCAGACGTCATGGTAATCTGGACTTATCTGACACAGGCATTCACCGGACATGGTTCGTTCGGTGACTACCTGTGTCGGATAGGAAAGAGAGCTTCTCATGCTTGCAGAGATTGCCATGAGGAGGAGGACTCGGCAGAGCATGCATTGTTCTTTTGCGAGAGATGGGCTGTCCTAAGAGGAGATCTGGAGAGAGCGCTATGTTTGACACTGACAGTTGGCAGCGTAGTTGATGCAATGATTAATGATAGTGCCGTATGGGATAAGATTACTTCCTTGTGGGAGCTGATCTTAAGAACGAGGTGTGAGGAAGAGCGACTCCCACAAGAGATTGATCTTGTGCCCCTTCCTACTGTTTTTTAGGACTCCGTCATCGATGGGATCCATAATGCTGTTATTACCACTGTTATTGTTAATGTTACTGTTGTTGTTTTGTTCTTTATTTTTCTTACTGTTGTATTTTACATGTATTACCAGAGCCTTGACCGAAGTTATGTCTTACGACGGTTCCGGTCGGGGTAGTGTATCTATCACTGGGAAATAAATGATTTAAAAAAAGGTTAATGTAGATGAGGCAAATTTAGGCTGGCGCTCAGACATTGTTATCATTAACAAAATGGAAAAATCAATAATAATTAGTAGGTACCGAGAAAGATGAAACCCTTCTCATTAATAGGTTTGTTACCCATTCGGCCAGTCAACGTATTTGTTACACGATGTCTATTTTAAAAGTTTTTGACGCCGAAACGACCTCGCGTTAAAGTGGATTCACGTCGAAACATCTTTCGTTCAGACGGACTCGCGTTGAACCGATCGCGTCGAAACAGCCGCGTCGAAACGTCCTAAGCAAGATAGAATAGACTTCGTGGCGTTGGCGCGCCGAAACTATTGGTTTTATAGAAAAATTATAAGAACGTAAATTATAGGAAATTTTCTCTAGTTTATTTTATCATGTAGGCATTTTTATCGTAAAATGAACCGGAAACGAAGTTACGTCGAAAAACTCGTTTTTGCCGTTAAGGTCGAAAACTTAAATTTTTATTGGGATATCCGACTTCTTGTAACGTACATCTACACTCTTCGCTATTGTACAATACAATAAAATTAACATTATTTCTCGGGAAAACGCAAGAACACATCAATTTTATTTTGAACTTACGCGCGCGAGGTATGGTACGTATGTACATATATTTTTTTCCAGGTTTTTAAAAATGTATTTAACCTTATTCGAGAATTTTTTCAATGATTTCAATTTCAATTCCCATCAATTTTTTTTTATCAAATTCATTTATTATAAGAAAACTTTTCCGGGTAGTTTCGTTAAAAAAGATTGCGTTGTTCCATATGAAATAATGAAGTCGACGCTTGACATCCCCATTTTTATGCGGCAGTTTCACCCCTTAAAAGTCCACGTCGCCAGATTAAAAAAAAACGGCCGCTTAGTCTTTAGTCTACTGTAATAAAGTTATTTTTTTGTGCAAAAAATTTTAAATCGGCTTTGAGCACTTACTATCATCGATTTTTCTGCAGGACATGAAATTTCGACATTTCGGTTTCTATATTTTATAACCCGAAACGCTCGTGCAATTTCTCCGAAAAACTTTTTACTTTCGTCAAATTTTTAGAGGTTACAGGATATTGTTTGCGACGCGTTTACTTTTTTTTGTAAGTAATTGGAAACGTTGAAAATTAAATAAGTCGTAAACGGGGAGCAAAGATGTTTAGAAACGCGACGTCGAGTACTACGTAAAAAAGAAACAAAAGAAGACAAAAGAAACGTACCTACGCGAACCCTTTATACATCAAAATTAACGTGTTAACGTCTTAAGCTTTCTTTATATAGGGTACGTTTCTTTTTCAATTTAATTATCGACGATAATTATGAAGGCGGTTATACGTACTAATGGAATTTTACGCGAAAGGTCACGTGCATTGATTTTCTTTAAAAAAATAATTAATCGTCGAGTTTGTTTGCGAATATTTAATAGAATTTCCAGGGTCGATCTTGGAAGATGCGGCCCTATGCGTATCAAAACATTGCGTTTTGTTTAGGTAATTGCACTTAGAAAACCGCGACCTTCGTAACGTAAATGTTGATTCTTTTATTATTGTAGCGTTAAGTCGTGAATGCGTAATTTCGTTGTGCTTAATTACCGACAACGGTCGACGACGTGATGGGAAAATGTAAAAAAAAAAAGAAGATAATTGGAGGTCTCGAATTGTACCTGATTATTAAAAATTCGGTACCTACGCTCAAGATTAAACTCGGTAGGTATATGAAAGGGACGAGGTGGCGATCTGACAATTAAATTGGTATTTATAAAATAACATCTACATTTCAATCAAAACGCGCACCGCATTCTTGTCGTTCTATCTATGGTGATAGATCTTTAAGATAGTATATGCGTGTAAAAAAAACATAACGTACGTAATACGATTACAAGCAAAAAGCGGAATATTTATTTGAAATATGCTTTCGATGTTAATTGAATGTTATTCAATGGGAATAATTAATTGTCTGTTGATTAGCCGGTTTTATAAATTGACTTGTGGAAATTAATTTGCTCGATTGAATATGAAAAACTCGATCGAAATATTTGTCATTTGAAATTATCGTTCGTATCGGACGAAAATTCGCTCATTTTAGTTGTGTTAATAGGAAAGTAGCGTTGTGCGCGTGTGGGGGAGGCGGGGTGGGGGGTAGTTACTTGAATACCAACACACTTCCTGCCAATCGTTTATGAACCGTGATTGCGATGATTGTTTTCGCTGTCCAACATTTTGGAGGTGGATTTTTCATCGAGCCATCGCGTTTTGGGTAATTTTGAAGGACTTGCGGTTTATTTGATTTTAGACAACTAATAGTGGGATTTTTTTCGTTTTCGGTTGTTTTGGTGTAGATGGTGACGACGTTTCTTTTTATCCTCTTCGGTGTTTCATATAGTTAGGGAGCCAATGGCGATGTCCAAAACAGTAAACGATTTGCTCGTCACCCACGACGATATGTAATATAGTTTGAGGAGTGCACGTGACGCTTGCGTGGTGTTGTTTTTTCGAAAAAAAAGAATTTCAATATTGTTCTTCATGTTATGCGCTCACATTTGTCATTTGTTTCATCGCGTTAAAAAGATGGCGTAGATGCTAAAAATGCATTAAGGCAGACGTATAGACCTCTGCATTTGAAGAACATGTTTGAAGAACAGAACTCTATTTAAGTCACGTGCTCGTCGTTCAATTTTAGGTAATGTTGTTTAACATAATAATTGTTTTTGAAAACGTTTAGCAGGCTTTGTGAATGATCGAAAAAACTATTTTGCGATGCGGCGATTTGAACGATGAGGAAAAATGTCATTCATTACATACGGAGGACGTCTGTTTTAAGTATTTTCTATAGTTTTATGCATAGATAATTGAACCAACTGACCCAAAGGCAGATAACAAGTTGGAAACTGCCGGTACTTTACATTATCGTAGCAATAGCGGGCCGGAAGACGTTTTCTATACTTTTTTTGGGGCCCGACAAATACAAACATTGCGATCTGCCGTTTGAGCGCGTTATTAATTTTTTTTATATACAGGGTGGGGCAAAATTAATGTCATAATGTGAATGCGCCATAATTTTTGCAAATGGCGTCAAATGTCATTGTGCTGTGACATTTGTGTTGTAGACAGATAGAGAATTAGTTGACAACAAGCAATGGAGCGATACACACCTGAAGAACGCGGATTTATTGTTACTGCTTACTTGACCAATTTCCGGTCTGTTGTTTTAACGCAGCGTGAATTTCGTCGTCGTTTTCCTCATCGTCCTGCACCATGTGCGCGAACAATGAAGCGTATGGCTGAGCGTCTCATGCAAAGTGGGTCCACTAGAGATGTCGCAAGAAGTGGCCGGCCTCGTATTGCTCGTTCGATCGAGAATATCGCTGCTGTGGCCGAGGACGTCCGAGAGAGTCCACAAACATCGACGAGACAACGATGCACACAATTTGGCATCAGCAGACGTTCGTTGCATCGAATTTTGGTGAAAGACCTGAGGATGTTCCCTTACAAAGTGCAAACCATTCACCAATTGCTGCCTGCTGACCGTCAAGTGAGGTTAACTTACTCACATGCTCTGTTAAACCTGGTGCAAGAAGAGGATGATTTCGTATCCAAAATCATAATGAGCGACGAAGCCCATTTCCACTTAAGTGGTTATGTGAATAAACAAAATTCGCGTTTCTGGGCACGGAGAATCTACATGAAATGCACGAAGAGCCATTGCATCCCCTCAAAGTGACTGTTTAGTGCGGCATTTACAGTGAAAAAGTGATTGGCCCTTATTTTTTGAGGACGCCGATGGCACCACCGTAACCGTAACTGGTGAGCGCTACAGACAGATGTTAAACCAGTTTTTTTTCCCCCAAGTTGCTGAATTGGGTCTCCAGCATTGTTGGTTCCAGCAGGACGGAGCAACCGCTCACACAGCTCGGGCAACGATACAGATTTTGAACCACCAATTTCCGGGCCGCGTGATCTCCCGTTTTGGCGATTTGAACTGGCCGGCCAGATCGCCAGACTTCTTCCTTTGGGGCTTTTTGAAATCTCGCGTTTATCACAACAAACCACAAACCTTGCAAGTCTTGAAAGTCAACATTGAAGAAGAAATCACCAATTTGGAGCCAGATGTTTTGCGAACAACAATTCAAAATGCCGTAAAACGAGCACAAATGTGCATCAACTCAGGAGGTGGTCATTTGACCGATATCATTTTTTCAACTTAACGTCATCAATTTTACACCTTCAAATAAACTTTCCGTGAAAACAGAGCCCAATTTTTTTCATTTCTAACAAAATGGCAGCCAATTCACATTATGACATTACTTTTGCCCCACCCTGTATTATAAGATTATCGAAAAACATCAATTAAAAATCAATGCAGAACTCGACACGTCTGCCTCGTATGCTTTTGAAATTTTTGTTTAAATAAATAAATTGAACGCGAAGACAGAAGCGAAGCAGATAATATAGGGAAACCGTTGTTTTTCACAAGGGCAGACACAAGGTATAACGATTCTTTACGAGCGGATCTTTATTTATAATGATATTTAGATAATGAGCAGATGATTTAAAAATTTCGGGCCCGAACTCTACCTAACCACTATTCGCGTCTGTAAATAAATTGATTATTGTACTCTTTCGAGCGCGATATGTAACTAGAAATCGACGAAAAACGACCTCGTTTATGGTGGGCATAATGATCGTATTTTATACGAAAGATGAACCTTGAATTTGATCGTCCAATTTTGTTAGACGCTGCCAACTTGACCTAGTTTTTCAATCGTCAAATAAACAATCGAAGACGCGAGCGGACGAAGTTGTTATGGCGTCACGTGCAAGATGGGCACACGCGACATTTTTGTTTTGAAAAAATTGTGACGTGAAACCTTCGTTCGCTCGCGTCTTCAATTGTTTATTTGACGATTGAAAAAACGCGGTTTTTCTCGAAAGCCGGGTTCGAATTCGGGCGCATCTCGCGTCCAAAGCGCGCCCGTAACTTATCCACGCGCGGAGGAGCCGTCTTTAATTCGGTTTTTTGCTTCATTTCCGAACCGTTTCTGTCTTCGAAAAGTTATTCGTCGTCGTACGGGTACCGTTAGAACGAGAAAAATAATTTTAGTTTTTATCCCACGCCCTCGGACGTTTGTCGGCGATAAAACTAATATTTTCCGCAGTTTTATTTTGCCTTCGCGTTTGCGATTTCGTCGCCGCTCAATCACGTATTTAACGAGCAAACGACAGAAGCTTTTCCTTTAACGAATTAGTCCTCCGTCTAATTAAATTCGTGTTTTTTTTTTAAACGGGCAGCATTCCTCGCATTACCTCTCGGTTAAATCTTAAAAGGATTGGACAGTTCGATAATAAACAGGGGTCCTTGACCATAAGTGCAATGTAACAAAAATCGTGGTGAGGTCGTTTTTTGTTTTGACGTTTAATAAATTCGGGCGTCGGAATCTTCGATATGTTTGTTGTCGTCGTTGTTTACTGGCAACTGGCAACGATTTTAATTATATCGCCAATAAATTTTTATAACATACGATTAAATAAATTAGTTATGCATTTCTGAATAAATTGGTTGCACCGCCGATTCGGTCTTTTTTTTTTACTCGAACTTTAAATTAAAAAAATTAATTGCTAGTTGATTAAATGTCGTGTTTATCCGAAGTAGCCGGAAGATATAAACTAACATTTCTTAATAAAATAGACCGAACCGGTTCCGTTGCATATTTTAAATTTATTGTTGTTTTCGATTGTATTCGCTATGAATGAAAATCGGTTTCTAACGGATGACTAATTTCTTGCGAGAGCCGATTCCGGGATTCATGAAAAATGCAAAAGAGAACGCCATAATTACTGGCACTTATTGTAAAGTGGCCCTTTCCGTGGCCGTTTGCTAACAAATACACGCGGGAATAAGGAATTGTACGCGGAAAATATGCTCATTAAGTCAGGTTCCTGCGTAATTGTTTCTGTAATAACAAAAGCCTAGAGGTTCGTAACGAAAGGTCGTTGGTCTTGCCTGGTTTTTTTCTTCGGTCACTATTAGCGACAGCTCCCACTTTTATAATCGAATTAAATTTGTTTATTCTCGCATTAGTTCTTGATGATTTTTGTAAATCCCGGTCCGTTATTTAAACCAAACGGCCATCGTTCGTTTAGGTAATTAGTCGATGCATTAATTCGACTTTTCCTTTTACATTGTTAAACGTGGATACGTCCGCGTGAGAACTTTTTGCACCTTGCGCGATTTATTGCTTAATTTTCCGCGTTATAAAAATGTTTAAAATACTTGAACCTATAAATTACCTATACCAACTTGAACTTTTATTTTGCAATATTATGCAAATTACGATTGTGGAAGGTTTTATCGCGACTTGTTTTCGTACAATTTTCGGTGCTCGCTTTTTGAACGTTTCAGTTCTTTTTTTTTTTAATAATATTCGTCCCTTATCTAAGCTTCCGAAACACGATTATATCTAAACTAGAGATGTTTCGTTTTAAATTCGAGAAAAGCAATTTAGAAAACTGAGGCCCTAATTTTCAGCAAAATCGAAAATTAACTATTTAAGCGTTCGGCCCGATTCCCGAAAATCTTGCCGATGTTTAACAAGGGTTAAAGGGTTTATTAAAAAATCACACGACAACCCTCCGTGACTGTAGCGCATAAATAGTTCTTTGCCGAACATAATCTCGTATAAAGCAAATCTACCGCATTTACTCTGTTCATCCTCTAAATTATAGTTTAAGGGCCCTACCTTTTCATCTCCCGATAAGTTTACCTGACGGATATTCGCTTGGGCGACCGCAGCTAGGGAAAACTTGGAAAAGTCTGGGAATTTAATTTCCACGAGTCTGCAGTCCATAGAAGCGTTTGTTCGAACAATCGTTTCCACGTCCGTCAGAGAAATTTATCAGGCGATGGAATTATCGGCCCTAAGTCGTTTGCGCCATTTAAATCGTCGACTGTAATCGTAATTTAATCGGCGGTAGGGGCCTAGGCGTGCACTACCAAAAAGTATTTGGCGCTTTAGTTTTCCAATTTATTTGAAAAATTTTTTTTTTAATTCTATAGTGCGAAATTTTGGCGGGACCGCAATTTTTGGCCAACAACGAATAGAACCGCTTGCACGTTTTGGGCGTTATTATTATTATTTTTTTGATATGGTTGGGGACGTTTTGGGCCGCATTATCCCCCCCCCCTCCTCATTCTCGATCAATTTTTTTCGACGTTTTTCAAATAAATCGTTAAGGACGCGTCTCTTCATCGATCGCGGTTCGTAACCTTCGCGCGAGCAAAGGTACATTTTACTTCCTCTAATAAGTAATTATAAAAACGTTGGCGATGAACTCACTGTACTATTGGAACAACACGTTTTTGTTTCCCCTTCGAAATTATGAAACCGCCAACACCATCAAGGTGAAATTTACACGTTCGTATGATGTTACATAAATTAAAAATGAAAGATTTATGCTTCGCGTTCTTTTTTTTCTTTCGCGTAAGGAAGGCGTTAATAACATCGAGAGTAGTTTTAACACATAAAACGCGCAATCTTCCCCGCAGATGTGTGGCGCCCGATGACTACAAAATGCTAAAACCATTTCGAATGAAGAATTTCTAGCGTTGAAAGAGGAAAGACGGACGCCCTCGAGATTGGCGAAAAAGAGCAAGAACCAGATGACTGGTAAACTAATTGGAACGTAAACCAACTCGCCAATTACTGTTGGTGCCGCGTATCTTCGCTTATGCGCGATTTCTCTTTCTTTTGGGATGATCTCAGAAGGACGTTCGAGATGGTGGGGTCAAGGACATTCAACTCGCACTGCCTCCCGCGGGGTGGTCACTTTTTGATACTATTTTGATCAAAATAAAATACGAGTGCAAAAAAACTCTAATTGGCATTCCATTCCACCTGGACTATGTCGACCTTGGTCCAAGGCCATGAAGATTGCATGCGATTGGTGAAGTTCAGGTATATTGTGACATCATTACTGTCTTTCTTTGTGGATGCTTCTCTGCACGGTATTTACATCGAAGGTACGATGTGTCAGCTTACACTTCGGCCTAAGGTTATTAACGTAAAAACCGCAATGATTTCATGGAAAGGAACGTCGTTTACATTTTTTCTTCTTTTTGATAACCACACATGCAAGTTCCAAGAATGCCGCGATGCTTTATATTCGATATTTTATTAATATTTTCAGTGAACTGTAAAGCGAACGGGTTTTTTTGAATGCGTAAAATCAATATGCAGTAAATATAAGAAATCTTGTAAATGAGTTAACTTCTTCGTGCGGGGGGAAAGGTTCTCGATCGTTGACGTCGAGCTAATTCAACCAAATCGATGGTCTTTACGTACGAAACGTCATTATTTCATCATTCCAACAGTTTTGAGTTCGACTATTTTTACTATTGCATTACAAAGGTATTTTGTCCTCAGTTTGCACGTTCCAGTTTCGAAGGGTCAAAAACCTCCCAGTTGGTACGGTACTTTTGTGATTTTATTATCGACCGTATTATCAGAAGCTTTTCAAAACCGGATGCCCGAAATCGTTAACTTAATTAAAAACATTACTAATTTTTTATGCATCGCTCATTTACGTCTTTGTTTATGTTTCGCACGTCGTGTCCGAAGTTAGTGGAGTTTTTGAGGTCGCGCGTTACAATAATATTTTGTTTATTCGTCTATTTATAGGTAACCTATAATTTCGTTGTTTTTAACATTATCAATTTGCGACGGACGCTCTCCCGCCCCCCTCTAAATACCCGGAACCGTCCCTGTTGGTCGTGGAGCCGTTCGCGAATGTGACGTCGCGCGTCTACAATATAAATTTTACCACGTTAATTAAACAATCGAATAAACCAGTAAAGTTACATCGAGCATAAATAATACGTAATTAATAATTATTATTTACAATTATTGCGCTATAAATAATTTCGTTTTTCTATCGATGATTTAATGTAAAAAAATACAAATTATGTAATTTCCGATTGGAAAAAAATTAATTCAGTCGTTGTTTTTTCGGCACTTAATTCTATACAGGTAACAATTTTAAATTTAAATGGCATTCGACGATGTTGCTTACCGATCCAGGTCCGTATTAAAAGTGATCGTATATAGTTGAGCCGTTTTAAAATTTGTTTGCTTGCACAATTTTCATGTGGCACATCAAAAAATTCCCTTTTTTTAAGTATTTCTCGAAAGATACATTTAAAAAAAATAATATTTACGAGAGAAATTTATAAAAATTCAAAAATATATATCACTTTTTGCATGCTACTGAAAATTATAAAGAGAATGATCGGTAAAGAATTTTATGCCGATTCCAAAACATATTTCACATTACCGATCCGCTGAGTAAAACGGAGATTAGAATTTTTTAATTTTTTTTTGAACGGCCGCTATTTCGAAACGGGTTTTTGGATTTGGCTGGTTAACGAACTCGTTCTTCGTTTTCGTAAAGACAATGCGCTGTCCAAATTTTAGCCTCCTACAATTAAAATTGCGACCGGAATCGTGCCCACAAAAAATTGATTATATATGTATATGGCGAATATGAAAAAATGAATGACCTATATTTTCGTGATCTAGGGGCCGAGATCTGAAAAAAGCCGAAAGTACACGTCTGGGTCCCGTCATCATTACAGGCTGCAATAGCTTTATTTTCTATTGTTCAATCCAAAATTATCATGGTTAATCATTGTCTACTGCCTTTATACCGCAGAATTATAAATTTACTCTATTTTTAATTTAAAAGCTATTCGTCTGACCTTAAGCATTGAAAATTTCCTTATTACAAACCATAAACCAGATAAAAGTTTAATCGCATTTTTGTGCGACCGATAAAGCAGCTAATAAAACATGTGCGCCACCTACTTTCACGTGATAACTTATCAGAGTGAATGTTTTTAAATTAAAAGTGGGATTTCCTAGTATCCACGTATAAACTAGAATGCATTTATATATAGAATTCCGGCAAAACCGTTTCAGTTCACTCGCGTTAGTGGTATAAAGCGGTAGTGCTTGTTACGGTAGTTCGAATTTTAAATTACGGCGTCGTATTATTCGCCGTGTGTGCGAGGAGTGCTCGTTCGGTTTATAAGGCCTTTTTGGGTGTGAGTGCGCGAGTGTTCTCTAAAAGGATTACAAGCAAAAATGATTAATTCGACTAACTCTCCATGTATTTATAAAGTGTAAAATTCTCAGTGTACAAATTCTCTGAAAATCGAGGTTTGGTTAGGGTCTTGGTTAGGGCTCCCCTCGAACATTCGAAGGTCCAATTTCGCGAACGAAATTTTATCTTCCGCGCGTTTTCGCAATTACAATGGTTGGTGAAATACAGTGAAATATGAATTGTATGTATAAGTATGTAATAATGCAAGTACGCAGTCGATGGAAAAATCTACGCTCGAATTTGGCGATAGGGGGAAAACGATGACGTGAAAAAGGCGAGAAATACAAAGAAAAATTTAGGAGTTTATAATTTTTTCTTATAAAATGTTACAGGCAAGTGGCTGTCCCAACGGCAGCAGTATTAGTTTGCATTTTACGTAAGCGTTAAAAAAATATATTTCAGGATTTTAATTTTTTAATGTTTTTTTTTGATTTTTTTTAATTTCTTGTTTTTAGAGATTTTACCTTTTCGATGCATTAAACGGATAAAAACGGAATTCAAAGCAACAATTTAGGTTGACAAGGAGACAAAATTTGATCGATTAACTTTATATTTTGCCACCTCTTTACTTAAAAAAAAATATTCTAATAATTTCAATTTTTTCGTGGAATTCTTTTAATTCTCATTTTGAATTTGACGAAACTTGCCATACGTGTAGTGTAAAGAACGCAACTGTTCGTATTGCGTTAACTCGATCGGGATCATAAATCGACTGTTTGTTCGTCAAGTTTGGTGCGGAAAAACTTGAAGCTTTTCGGGATTTCACCAATATGCCAAAAAGCGGATATAAAATAATGTTTATTTTTATGATTAAATTATCGTAGTTTTGAGTTGAACAACAAAATCGCGCCACTTGGCATCCAATTTCTTCGTTTAACCTGTTACTTTTTTATCATCAAAGGATGGAGGAAGCACAGGAAGAAGGCAAAAGAAGAAGAGAACTTGTTTTCTATTCAATCCAAATTAGAAACGCGTTGTTGAAGTTATAACTGAAAATTTAAAGAAATAGTAGGTTGGGTTAATATTTTCTTCTTCTTCTACTACTTCTTCAGTTTACCTACATAAAGCTCTCGCTCCATCCTTTTTTTGTAGGTCATCTGGTGCTTCTTTTAACGTCGCTACACCATTCTGATCTTTATAGCCGTGCGAAAACCGTAGGAGAAATCGTTCTTCATGTTCTTATCTTAGGGTAAGGTAGTTTTTACTGCCTTAGTTATTTGGTCAATTGGTCCGATCCGACATTTCTACGTTTTCTAGTATTGGAACTTGAAAATATTTTAACGGTTCGCAAAAAATTAAATTCGACAACTCTTGGTCGTGCTCGTAGAACCAGATGGTGCCGAAGCGTTTCTTCCCAATTCACTTAATTACGTCGATAAATGTCACATTTTCTAAGAACAAGGTGGATTTAAAAATGCATAAATCGACGCGCGTTACCGCAAGTCCGTACGTTTCCGTGTCCGTAACGTGTCGCGGGTGCGGCATACGAGCGGAAAAAAAAATGTTCGCCGATTAACTTATTAAGATGAGAGCACTAAATTACCGAGAGGAATGTTGCTGCAACGGTGTAGTTTTAAGTATCGATTGTGTTTGCTTGGTTTTATCGGTTTCTTGTGCAACGCGCGGTTGTAAATTTGCGAATGTCGCACACGGCTTTTGTTTTGTTGCACGCGAGTGAGGCAGGTCAACAATTTGAGGCATCACTAGCCCAAATGTTTCCTTGTCCGAGGTTAGTTTTTTTATGCGATGAGAAAATTCGAGCCGCCGCGCGGCTCGTTTTCTTCGGCCGCGATAGGTAACGACGCGCTATCGACGGAAATTTTGCAGGAATTTCGACCTCGTCACGACCAATTTTTAAATTATAACGAACTCTTAACTCTATAAGTCGTTTCGATCGCGGTATGTTATTTCGCAAAATTAACCGATCAGAATTTCTGTGAAAATCGTGCTTTCGAGTGGCCACGCGAAGAAATTCCATTGACACGTTAATAATGCCATCGTCAGCTGGCCTATTATTATGGCACTCAAAAGTAAATTTACTAAAACAAAATTGCCACCGAATAATAGCAATAATAGCGGTGGCAAAAATTATACATCTGCCATTATTACTAAAAGCAATTACGTCGGGGCATTTGTGAAATATTGACCTGGAAGAAATCTCGCCGGTTCAACGAACGATTGATAAAGTAAAATTCGGAAAAGTTGCTCTTCGCGCGCGCACGTTATTACTGTTATTAAGATTTTGTTAACAAAGGCCAATCTCGTTATTTTCGATTTATGCAAAAACTAGATTTTACAATCTGCGATCGTTTTACGTTGCTACATATTGCAATTTTGACAGGTTCACGACGTGAATGCTATCGTAAAGTTTTAGATATTGCATCGATAAAAACGTCACTTTTGTTATGTGTCGAAATGCTGTCCCGACTGCAAGGGAATCCCGCTGCGCCAGTCTTGCCGGCCGGACTACGCGTCTGCTCGTGGAAGTTATGGGGCTGGCCGTCCCATCCTGCCGGCGTTTTTAATTTTCTGCATTTCGCATTTCGGATAATGCGATTTTTAGGCTTTTTTTCCCCCGCACAAAAAATTTAATCGTGGCCCGCGGCGAGTCCTTATTTGGGATATCCCCGGTGTAATCGGAACCTCGCTTTGGCCGGGCGGCGTTTTGGAATTTTAACTGCAACCAACGTTAAATTGTCTTCGGAGAAAGAGCCGCGCAACAAGTGCTAATGATAATGGTTGCCGAATGTCTTTCGGGAATTAATCATTCTCGGAATCTTCGAGCCGTAATTTTGCTTTTGAAAGGACGTTTTTCGGCCGATGCGAAAACGTCGCGTCGGTCGGAGTTGGGCTGTATTTATTTATTTTTATTTTTTGGGTCGATGTCGTTTTCCCATTAACGATCACCTACTATGTGGCACGTCGCGTTTTTGGCGTTTTCGCAACGGCACTTTTATTCTTTTTCGATGGGATTTAGGTAGGTGCCAGAAATGGAAAACTGCCGGGGATGATTTGAGGGAACGTCGTTTCTCGGAAAATTGATCGGAAAAAGTAGACGTATTTCGCATCGGTTTGTTCGATTTTTCTCTGGTTACAGAGTACCTACAGTCGGTTCAGCACACGAAAAATCATTAGAATTAAAAAAAGTGCGCATGGTCGAAAAGTATATTTCGTGCACTATCTCACATATGCCAATTGTCGTTGTTATCGATTATTTAGGCATTGTTATCAACCAAGTTTTCAGCATATTGTACGAGGTCTGACCAATAAGTAATGAGACTAAGTCCAGAAAATACGTATATTTAAAAATTAAGGTACATCGATGTGATCCCCTTCAAAATACTCCCCTCCCACAACTACACACTGGTTCCAACGTTTCTTCCAGCTTTCGTAACATTTCTGTAAGGCTTCGACTGGAATGTCCTGGAGTACCCTCGTCACGGCGGTCTGGATGTCAGTTATGGACTCAAAATGCGTTCCTTTCACGGCCAATTTTGTTTGGGGGAACAAGAAGAAGTCACAGGGTGACATATCCGGCGAATAGGGCGCTTGCGGCAACACTGCGATGTTTTTAGAGGTCAAAAACTGCGACACGCTGAAGGCACGATGGCATGGAGCATTGTCATGATGAAGGATCCACGTTTTGGCAATCTCTGGACGGACTCTAATGACTTGTTTTGGCAGCCCATCGAGTACTTTCAGGTAGAAATGTTGGTTGACGGTCTGCCCAGGCGGTGCAAACTCTTTGTGCACGATACCTTGGTGTCAAAGAAGCAAATCATCATCGTTTTCACTTTTGATTTGCTCATTCTCGCCTTCTTCGGTCTGGCTGCACCAGGAGACAGCCACTGTTGACTTTGCCGTTTTGTTTCGGGATCGTATTGAAAATACCAACTTTCATCATCAGTAATTGCACGATCGAGAAGAGTTGGATCAGCAGACACCTGTTGCAGACACTCCTTTGAAATGGACATTCGCTCGTGTTTTTGCTCCGCCGAAAGGTTCTTCGGTATCATCTTTGCACACAACTTTTTCATGGACAAATCATCAGTTAAAATTTTTCTGACGGTTTCTCGTTTCAAATTAAGTTCATCGGCCAACATTCGAATGGTTAGCCGCCGATCTTGATGCACGAGAGTGCGCACACGTTGAACATTGTTGTCAGTTCGAGCTTCGACCGGCCTCCCACTTCGCGGTTCATCCCCGACGCTCTCACGACCATTTTTAAAATCTTTATGCCATCGAAACACCCGAGCACGACTCGGGGCTTCATCACCGAACACTTTGACCAATTTACCGTACGTTTCCGTAACAGAATCGCCGAGTTTAACGCAAAATTTAATCGCGTACCGCTGTTCAATATTACGTCGTTCCATATTCGTGACGCGCCTTACAAACACGTTGTCAAAAACACAACACAGCTGGAGAACCAACGAACGTACGAAAGTCGTGAGCACATGTATCGATAGAGGAGGGATGGGAGATTAACCAACCGAAGTTTCAGGTTCGCAGTGTTACCACAAGCGCGGCTAAAAAATCGGTCTCATTACTTATTGGTCAGACCTCGTATGTAGCGACCGCCAGTTCGAAGATTGTTTAGCAGCAAACACTCGTTTTCTTTGAAGTTTCTTTTCATATAAGACTCCCATGCATTTTCAATCGGATTTCTACATTTAATCGGGATGTAATGTGCTCTCCAGTAAGCAATTGTTTCTTGCGCGTACGCTGCCATACAAGCTTCGTTTCTTTCAAACGTCAACCAAAACTGAAAGACTTTTTGGACACCCTGTACGTATAACTTTAGGATTGAAAAAGTAATTGTCGCGTTTTATTAACCCATCAAAGCCGGATTTTTTTTTTTTTTAAATACAACAGTTAATATACCTATATAAGAACGCACTAGGACAACAAAAGTGACTATAAAAGCAAATTTTAAGAAACTTATATTTGGTAAACGTGGTTATAACGTGTGACCATATGGTCACACTAGGTTATTAAGGGGTATCTGCTTTGTATAGAAACTGTCAAAACACTCGATGCATAATTTGTATGAACCTATCTCGACGCATTGCTTTTTTTGATCATTTCGTTTCCCATGTTTGTCCCACAATCCCAATAACATCTTTTGCCAGGAAAAATATTGTACCCAGAAACTACCATAATTCCCAAAAAAACATTTCAGTTCATCCAATGTGACGTTTGAATCAGGACAGTTGATAAACGTGGCACACTTTCTAGTTTCTTCCAGAATGTGCAACAAAGTTTTACTATCAAAAAAGAGCTCAAATAACTCGGTTGGGGATAAATCTTGAAATTGAGAACAATCTGGTTTTGGAAAATTTGAGAATTTTGTAAGATCGTCGTCTATCCAAGTTCTATGGTCATATCTCTTCCCATTGGGATTACTCAAAAAAGCGGCATCTGGAATATTTTCACAAGTCGAATGCAGCTCTGGCACTTCTTCATCATCATCAACAGTTGTGGAATGATCTACATTTACAAAACGAATTTCTGTAGCTGCTGATAATTGACGTCCACACAAATTATCTAGTAGCCCACCATCGTCTTCATCGGCGGAATCCTCATCTGTTAGAATATTTGGATCCGGTGGGCAAATAAATATATCACTTACTTCATTATTATAAATCTTGTCTAAGGCTTGTTGAAGCGAAAGTCCACGCCTACAAAAAAGTATATTTCAGCTCTCGAATAGCCCTAGTGTGACCGAATGGTAACACAAATGTATGCACATGCAGAACAAGAATTCTTTACTTATTTGGGTTAAATTCTATCATTTTTTACATTAGACATTTAGTTAAACACTAGTGTGCGTGAAATAACAATAATTGTTACAATAAAGGAAATACAACTACTTGCTCAAATGTCGGTTCCATTATTTTTCTCGAAAAAATAATACGCAAATTCATAACACGTGCTTTTCACGCTGGCGCACTATTGTTGGGGAAAACTACTGCAGATGTGTTACTGGAGATCTCTAGTAGTGGGTAGTTTGAAAGAATACCGATTTTTATTGATTAGAATAGATACAGAAATATTTAAAAGAGAACGTGTTACTGTGACAATATGGTCACACCAGGCTTTGGTGGGTTAAGTTACCCAAGCGAAATAAGTGGGGTAATCGAGTTTCAATTTTTAATCCAAATGGATTTCTCTACCATTTGAACGCGGTAACAAACATTGGACGAAACTTGACGTTAAGGGGCGCGATTTTTCGGCACCTCAAGCTACAGCACAGATCACTTTTGTTCGGGTATCTAAAATTTTTTAAATTACGATTAAATGGACTTTCGTATAATTTGTTTTACTATGTTTTATCAGATATTCGATAATGAACAACTTTTTATAAATAATTTATCGCTTTGGATGCTCGCGAGCGGTTCGAATCGTGCGTTATCGCCATTTCGGTTTGTGTTGACGCAACATCACTACGTAAAATTAACTTTTGTCAACGAAAACGTTTCAATAACTTAGATTCTTATCGTTTTCGAGTATGAAATCTTTGAACGTCGAGCTGTCCTTTGCGTCCTAACGAGTTTGAATAAGTTCCGATCGGTCCGGGATAATTTTTAGTTGCGTTGCTGCAACCGGCTCGAGTATTTTGAGGCGCCAGTGCCCTGAACGCGCGGATTTTCGCGAGTAAAAAAAAATAAGATTTATTATTTCCATCTCCCATAAAAGGACGTGGTCGGGAACGATTTCTATTTGGTATAGCGCATAATTAATCGAAGTTGTCATAAACGGTTAGAAATCTAACTGGGCGCCATTCAAACACATCTTCCATTTCTGCGTTGTTAAATGTAATAAATATTTTGGATGAGACGAAACATTATTCAAATAGAATTGCAGATCGCGCGGGGTAATATATCATAAAATTAAAAAAAGGTCTGAATGGGTTTTTTTTCTCTCGGGAACGATCGAAAAGTCATGATACTCCGCATCGATGCAGATTCTTCTTGTCTTTCCTTAAGCGATCTTGAATATCGCTTAATTATAAAACACGTTTAGTTTCGTAGGAGAAATATTTTTATCGCAAACAAGCCAAACGGTAGTAGTTTTAAAACAAATGAAGTGCACCCACTGTCGACTGTTTTAGTTTCATCACACACACACACACACACACTCTTAATTATGTATATTATTTGCTCTCGATAAATTCAATAGTCGCCTATTTTAATGGACGAGTGCTTTGAAATTTACGCGTGGGTCCTTAACAATTTATATTTGATTTGCAAAAAAAAGAACACTCACTCCCCCCAGAGATCGATTCGTTAATTACGGTGCTCTTTTGGACAGAACCGTATGTAGTCGTAATTAAAAAATATCGAGTGCTTTCATTCGGCACCCCCTAGTATGCATAACTCCAATTTAAAAGCGAATGCTAAATCAAGAGCCGACGTCCTCCGCTTCATTGTTTATTAATAACCGCGCGTTTTCTGAAGGGTTCCGTGCATTCGGAATGGCACTTGAAAGCATCATCCATCTACCGAAGAGAAACGAGTTCTATAAATTTATTATACGCTTTTTGCGCGTAAATAAAACTGTCCGAAAACTAAAGGATCGACTTGGAAGTTCGCGGAAGCCTATCGGGTTTCGTTGCGAAATTCGGACGAGATTTATCAAAGGAGAGAGGGTGGTCGGGTTTCGCGCATTAATTTTTCCGGACGCGGACCGCTACCGCACGATGATGGATCGGTTCTCGTCCGGAGACATTTGTGTAGTACTATGTGCCGAGGGTTGGTTGTTGATTGACATTTGGAAAGGTTGTAGGGATAATGGAGAGAATTATACATCAAAATTGTATTTTATTGATTTCTCAATGTACTTCTTAAAAATGGTCTTACTATTTAGAAATAATCGTAATATGAATTTTCGAAATTTTTTACTCCAAGGATTTTCGTGATTGTCAGCTGTTTTAAATGAAAACTCGTTTATGTTGATCATCGAAATTGGTTTAGTAGAGCTATTACGAACAAATGACGGGTGAAAACAATATATATATTTTTTTAACTCCTATATTTATACAATCAGTCTTTTGAGACTGTAAGTACAACTTGTGTATGCTTAACCTAAAACTTAAATTATTAACAACATAACATGTAGAGTAATGTCCCAGTGGACATTCTCCATAGAGATTATTTTTTACATAATTATGACTTGTTTATTAACTAAAATCTAGTGAGTAGATCAGATGGTTTGAATCGCTTTAATCTTCTTGGTTCTTCTTCGTCCAGTAGCAGTGAGGTAGCCAGTTCGTTTGGATGTGTTCGTTTTGTGTGGATCTTATCTTTGTATTTTGTGCTGTATTTTGTAATTTCTTCGCGGATGGTAGGTATCTTTAGATCAGCGTGTAATGTTGCGTTGGTTATGTACCATGGGGCATTTACTATTGCTCGTAAAACCTTATTCTGAAATCTTTGCAAAATCTCTATGTTTGAATTGCACGCAGGACCCCATAGGGGCACGCCGTATGTTCAGATGGGTTTCAAAATAGTTTTATATAGTAGCAATTTGCTTTCCATTGGTCTTCTGTCCAAGGGTAGACCTAGATATTTCACTACATCCGCTTGAGGTATTTGGTTTCCATTTAAGATGACCGAAGGACAGGTTTCTCTTTTCAGGGTGAAGGTAACTTGTGTCGATTTTGTTTCATTCGTTTTCATTCTCCATTGTTTCAGCCAATGTTCTAGGTAGTTTACGTGATCTTGAAGATGTCTGGTTGCGCATATAGGGTCATTGTGTGAAGCTAATATCACTGTATCGTCAGCATATGTTGCTATCATCGTTGTATTAGTTTCAGGTAGATCTGCCGTATAAAGTGAGTATAATGTGGGGCCCAAAATGCTCCCTTGTGGGACACCAGATTCGATAGGATAGAGTTCGGAATGTGCTTCTTGGTATTTTACATTTTTCTGTTAGAGAGGTAGGATTTAAGAAGAGAGTAGCAAGGATGTGGGATTGTGTGTTTGAGTTTATACAGTAGTCCTAAATGCCATATTTTGTCGAAGGCTTGACTTATGTCGATGAAGACGGCTGAACAGTATCTTTTCTCTTCCATAGTGTTGTTGATTTTATTTACGATTCTGTGAATTTGTTCTGTGGTTCCGTTTTGTTTCCTGAACCCAAACTGGTGAGTGGGTATTAGTTTTTCGTCCTCTATGATTACAGTCAATCGTTTCAGTATTATTTTTTCTAGGACTTTTGATATAATTGGAAGTAGACTTATGGGCCGGTATGATGTCAAAAACAATAATTTGAACGAAATATACAGGTTGTCCTGGATGTAGGTATGCGTCAAGTTATTCATTTTTAATGCCCCAATAAGCAACGAAATTTCTTTGAAAAATGATTGCCCGGATTTTTCGTGCAGAAAATACGGATCCAATATTCGTAATATTGATGGCATTTTGTAAAAATTATTCGATTTTGACGAAATTTCGTGTGCGTATTTGAGACGTGTCGACCTAACGATTCTGAAAGTTTCTGAAAGCAGTTTATTCCATGGATTTTCCGCGCGTCGGCGGCAAATTCGTCGCAAAGATCGACATAAGAGGAGTTGGCTGGCGTAGATTTTCAATTATTGAGGGCGGTCGTTTAGAAACGAGTTAGGAGAAAAATATCAACATAAATAAAAAAGTCACATTTGTAATTTTTCCAATATATATACTCCGTTAATCTTCGTTCATTTTTCCTAGTTTGTGTTTTATTTATCGCTTTAGAGCGGAAACGAATAAGAATAACGGCCAGGGTGTTGAGGACCCACCGACGTAGTCGGATTAAATAAAATATATATATTGTAACATCTTTGAAATAATAGGACCTCCGTACCCTCCGTAGGAGGTCCTAGATTTGGCTCATATTTTTCTACTTTGGATTTTCTTCTTTTTGGATTTATTTTTGTTACTGTTTTTGGATTTACTTGTTATTGGTTGGACTTGGATTTTGTTGCCGGAGGTTGACTGGAAAGATCGATTTTAGTTACTACGCGGAGACAGCTAAGTTTAATCAATTGTCGTTCGGAATAATTTATATTTTTATTGTTTATATTAATTATTGTTAACGAAGTGTCTCGAGAAGCATTAGCGTATTTACCCATTTATATAAAACTGTTCATATTAAATTTAGGACTTCATTTAGGCCAGATACCAAAATTAACTCTTGTATTGTACGTTTCTGGATAATTTAACTATTGTAACTATTTAACATCATATAATTTTAGTAATTTTCCCCTTCTTAATAGTTATTGGTCTAAGGAAAATTACTTGGCGCCCTTTATTTAATTTTGTTTGTTAGTATTAGAACCCGACCGAACTCCACTGTCCCAAAAGCTCTAGCCGACAGGCCTATAAATTTTGTTAAGTGCTCTAAGTTTTGTTATTATTAAATAATTATTTTTCGATCAAATTTTATTTTATTTTTATCATTTTTTTGCACGTAACAGGTCTCTGGTTTTCTTTAAAAATTTCCTTACAAATTAATGTAGAGCAGGATTTTCTTGTCAAATCCGACTAGTAAAATAAAATCAATTTTTTTTTAGATTTTTATTTTAATTATTAATTAAATTTTAATGGACGGGACCATCCATCTCTCCTCTAATTTGGCTATTGCGAAACCTTTTTCAGCTTCCGTTAAAACGTGATTAGGCAGTTTTAAGGAAAGTAACTGTAATAAATCTTTGACGGTGTCTTTGAAATGAAATGTCAAACTTAAATATATTATTTTGTTGTAATTAGTCACTTGCTAAAATCGCATTTACAATAGGAAAATGCAGCGTTGGAATTTTTTTTTTGTGCGCAGTTACTACACAAGATAAGCTTAGGTGCTGCGAAAGTTTCAAGGCCGGGAAAATCCGGGATATCGTTTTTCGAGGAGATTTTTTTGTTGTTTATTTAGGTATAGACGGTATTCCACATATTATTTCTTATATTAAATTGTCGAAAAAAATGTAATTGTTTATAGGGCAAGCGAAAATAACACTTATTCTCTTTATCCGGACCTCTAAAGAGTCAAAATAATTTTGCACGGTCTGTCGAGTTTTTTTTTCAAAATCTCATTTGCAGTTCCATTTTTCGACAAAAATACGACAAAATAAACTAGGGAAAATTTCTTACAGTTTATGTTCTTATCATTTTTCGTTGTCAGTTTCGTCGTGTCGGCTTCACAAAGTTTACTCTACCGGGTAATTCGCCGTTAATTAATTAGCGCCTACCTTTCTATACAAACATTAATTCGATCGTTCGTAACGAAAATAGTCGAGGAAGGTTTTTTTTTGTTTTCTAACGAGAAACCTTTGGTGTTGTTTCGGAAAGTGCGCGCGAAAAACTCCAACAACATGCCACGTGGTCGTTATGCGTTTTCTTTGAAGAAAAAAACATTAATTCGTCATACAGGGTGTTCGAAAAAATGGGGCACTTTGTCGAAAAATGTAATTTTCGATTCCGGGGGCCCGTTGTTTTCGTTTAAACAATTTTAAAATTGAATCGTTCGATTTAATTGTCCAATTTAATCGTGTAAACAAACTCTTTGCGTGTAGGTGCTAAATCTGTCGGAATCGTTGTGTATCGCTAACTAAAGTGCAAATTAACGTTAAGTGCCAAATAATAACAACGGCGGAACAATAATCGACAAAGGCGAACGCCAATAAACGCGCGTTAATTTCAAAATCGTTCGGTAGGAACTAACTGTATTAATCTCGCTCGTGAAAATCGAACGTTTCGTTTCACTTTGAAAATGGAATCCGCTATGTATAGTGGTCGTCGTAAACGCGTAAGTTGTCTTCTATGTATATGTGCAGTAGTCCGGCGCCAGCGTAATGTAATGTCTCTAAAATACCTGCAATCATGTTTTATAACGATGATATTAAATTACTCTTCTTCTGAAAGGGCAATGACAGTCCTTTTGCGGCCTTGACTGTCTTCAGGTTTTATTGTTTACCGCCGCATCACTTGCTCGTCTGATTCACGCCAGGCATCGCCTATTTGCGACGCCCGAGATTAGAATTATCGCATCTGTCCCCTGTTCGATCTTCTATCTCGCATCTTCGACTTGTTTTGCCTCGACGCGCACTGGGAGATATCGATATCTCGACAAGTACTTCGTGCTGTAGGAAATTTTTACGAACGAGCCGCGTTACGAATTTTTCCCCCCCGACACCTACGTTTTGGATGTAAAATTAATATTCTCGACCTTTAAGAAGTACGTCGTTGTTAATTCGAAGCCGAGAATAAAGCCGTACGGTTAGCCAACGTCATTTGCTTAAACATATTAATGTAGTAATCGAGCTTTAAATGTCATTCGAATGCATTCGTGATCGTTTAATTTTTTTTTTAAACAACCGAAGATATGAATTGGTCATTAAAAGTTTTATAATAATAATATGTATATGTACGTAAGTAGTACGACGTCCATAAAGTTATTTGACGTTTAATTTTACTAAAGTTGGTCAATAATAATAAACTTCCTAATTGCGATGTAAATGTCATCTAGGCATTCTTATGTACTTACGTTATTTTTTCGTCGGCGCTGTTTTCTAAAATAACAGTTTTCCTTCAACTTTCGAACAACCCCGCGTTTTAACGAAATCGGTCTTGGTGAAAAAAAAGTTCGAGAAGATACTGGAATATCAGTCGATAAATACGTGGCGAACGCCGCGTTGATAATTTTAACGCGTTGTCGGTCACCATAGATTCGACGTCGCAGTCAACGTGTTATAAGTTAGAACTTTTTGTTTCCGCGCCGTTTTCCCTTTAAGAATGTTTTGAAAAACAACGCTTACAATGAAGGTTCACCCGAAGGGTACACACCGATTTTGATGAAAATTTTATCACAGCAACTACTACCCAATAGATGATGTTTGGTGAAAAAATTAGCTGCCTTAAAGACTTCGTTTACGTTTTATTCGATAAAGTTGGTAAAATGGTGATTTTCAAATTCATAGGGCAGGGGGTCTATTCTAATTCATTTCGACTGATTTTGGTCGAAATTTGATGACGTCAAAGCGACTCGACAGCAGGCGAGAGATTCTAAAGATTTCGACTAATAGCGGAAACAGCAACATGTCGGAACGTTAGGTTGGTATTATAAAAGAACTGACGTTGGCGATAATGTTTTATATGGTTTTCATAACTAAACGGGAGCGGCAAGTTTAATATAAGTCCTTAAAATGTTTGCGGATAATTTAGATAGATAAAATCGGAATATGAACGACATTTAATGACGGCACTCATTCTACCATTTGTAAAGTATCGCATACGTGTAAGTTATAAAACCTATGTTATTCCCGTAGGTGTTACCGTGCTTCGCTACATCTTGTTTTGTGTTGTAGTTTAGTTCTTGATTTTTCCACTTTGGTTTCAGTTTATTATTACTTTATATTGTTAGTACTTCATTGTATTATTTATTACTCTTTATTCGTTTATTGTTAGTAAGTTCTTCCTCGTGTAAATATGTCTGTGTTTATTATTGATACTTACTATATACCTACAATTAGTAACTAAAACGACTAAAATACACTAACGGAAACTTAAACTTACTGTCTCAAGACGACAATACTTAAAATCAAGAAGACTAAATAAAATGAAGAAGATAATATACTAAAGAAGACTAATAAGGCTATAATAATAATTACGTTAGACACAGAGGTTAACGTATCTCTCAAATAATCTGATGTAACATAACCTCTATTTTACCAACAAACTGTCACAATTTCGAGTCAAAATTAAGATTTCAACACGATTTCAAAATCGAAATTAATTTCAACAAGTCCCAATTTAATGACGTCGAACACTGATTTTGTCACTACCAATAGATGGCTACGTAGTTAATTTTAACAAGTCGCAATGTAATGACGTCAGATCACTGTTTCCGCCACTACCGATAAATGGCTACGTGAATAATTTCAACAAGTCGAAATTATTTCGAGTCGAAATCTGAATTAGAATAGACCCCCTGTTATCAGAACGGTTTTAGATATAGGTTTGAAATTCGTAACATTTCAATTTGAGGTTATTTTGTACATTTTAGAATTAAAAAAACATTTTCATACATAGTTTTTGAGCACGGTCGCCACCTTGAATTTTTTTAAATGGAAACAGGGTATCTTATATATCATTGGAAAGCTTATTTTGATCTAAAAATTGTATGGGGTTACATTAGGCAAAATTGAGATAAAATGGAATAACGTTTTTCATATACCTATTCGCTCGGCTATTATAATATTGTCATTTATTTATTTAAACTGAAATCCTTTTACCGTTAGGTGTCGGATTATAACCCAATTTACAATACTTATAATACATGATCTGATAAAACTTATTAAACTTAATTAACGTTTTTTGATTAATTTATTCCAAGCCTTTCTATCTCTTGTCAGGTTCCTTACTTCTCTCCATTGTATGTTTCTATTTTTTGCTGCTATTTTTACCTGTTCCTCCCATTTCCTTCTTGATCTACCTACTACGTTCTTCCCCTCTGTTCTTGCTTCGTATACTCTTTTCGCTATCCTGTTGTCATCCATTCGGAGCAAGTGTCCCATCCAACCTAGTTGTCTCTCTTCTACCAGTGTCTCTGTAGGTTTCACTTTCAATTGTTCCGTTATACTTTCATTTTTCGCTCTGTCCAATCTTGTTATTCTTTTAATTTTTCTTAGATAACTCATCTCCATTGCTATAATTTTACTCTCGTTTCTTCTGTTGATCGTCCAGGATTCGCTGCCATAGATTAACGAAGGTCTTACTACTTTTTTGTATACTTCTGATTTTATTTGTTCCTTTTTTTCCGAGGAACGTGTTTTTAAGTGTGTTACATATTTTTCCTGCTTTACATATTCTTTTCAATATTTCATTGTCTATTTCCCCCTTGTTATCTATTGTTGTGTCCAAATATTTGAAATTTGTTACTTGTTCTAGTATTCGTTCTTCTATATTGATATTGTGGTGTGGGTTTGTCTTAGCAATAATAGTTTTAGTTTTTTCTAATTTATTTCCATGTTTATTGATATTGATATTTTTCTGAAGTTTTTCCGCTGATTCTGCTAGTAGCACCATATCATCGGCAAATAGTTGTTCCTGTATGTTGTTTTTTGTTTCGAATTGGTCTAACTCGTTGTTGTGTGTCCTTACTTTATTTCTATTGTCTTTGTATAGTGCTTTAATGACGTCTATCATATCTTTACTTACTCCTCTTCTTTCCAGACTTTCCCAGACATCCTTTCTCCTTACCCTGTCAAAGGCATTTTTTAAGTCAATAAAGCAAATATGAGTTTCCTTCTTTTTCCTTGTCATTTTTTCTCCTAACTGTCTGATTGTGAAAATTAGGTCCTGTGTACTTCTGCATCTACGGAACCATATTGTGACTCCTATGGCGAGTTTTCAATTTTCTCTCTCAGTCGCTTCTCTATAATTCTGCTTAATACTTTGCAGGGTATACTCGTTAGTGTAATTCCCCTATAATTTGTGCATTCTTTTGCGTCTCCTTTTTTATATAAAGGTAGTATTATTCCTATACTCCAGTCTGTAGGTATTACTTTTTGTGATATTATTGTCCAAAGTAAAATTGAGAATAAAGATATAGAAAGTAAATGGAGACATTTTAAAGAAAACATTCTAGAAGCAGCAAGAACTAGCTGTGGAGTAAAGAAAATTGTGAACACATACAGGAAGGGAAGTAGATGGTGGTCAACCGAGATACAACAAAAAATCAAAGAAAAGAAGGTAAAATGGAAAAAGTATATAAGAACTGGATCGGAGGAAGACTATAACACATTCAAAAAAGCAAGATCAAAAACAAAGGAAAAGGCATGGGAAGAGTTCGGAACCAGGATGAAAGTAAATTATTCAGAGAATCAAAAACTATTCTATAATACATTGAAGCAATTGAAACAAAAGAAACCGCCCAAACTAAGAAATATAAAAGACAAAAACGGGAAGATGATATCCGAAGATAAGGAAATAATGCAAAGATGGAAGGAATACTTCGAAGAATTAACAGAAGCAGGAAATAATGTAGAATAAGAGATGGAGGAAACAAGGACAGAGCAAGGGGAAGTACAAAAGGTACAAAGAATCTCAAAAGAGGAAATCACGGAAGCAATCAAGAAACTCAAACTAGGAAAAGCACCAGGGGAAGATGAAATCACAGGTGAGACGTTGAGATACATGGGAAATAAAGCTACAGAGGAATTCCACGGGTTAATAAATGAAATATTGTCATTTAAATGTCAATATTATTGTCATATTAAATATTGCCATTTCTTGCATTGTTATTCTCGAAAAACTACTTTTCGAGTAATTTCGGATCTCTTCTATGCGTTAAAGGTAGTGTCATTTTATCGAGTTTATGCAAAAATTATATTCTATTTAAACGCCCGCAGTTCGTCATTTCTTGCTTTGTTCTACTAGAAATACGAGTTTTCTCGATTTGTTCTGAACGTTTCCGTCTCAAAACGTTCGGGTCAAAATTTTACCAAAAAAAACAACCGTGAATTTTATCGAGATTTCGCAAAAATTTTAAATCGATTTAAAAACGTGTAGTTTGTCATTTCTTTGTTTGTTATATTTGAAAAACTACTTTTCAAGTAATTCCGGACCTGTTCTATGCCTATCAGGTAGTATCATTTAATCGAGATTATACCAACATTTTATATCTATTTAAACGCCCGCAGTTCGTCATTTCTTGCTTTGTTCTTCTGAAAATACGAGTTTTCTAGTCGTTTCCGACTTGTTCTGAACGTTCCATCTCAAAACGTTCGGGTCAAAATTTTGCCAAAAAAAATGTGTGTGTGGTTTCCTTTAATAATATTTTATAAATGTAATGATTTCTATGTTTTAAAGTAAGTTTAAAATAAAAGAATGAAAGTAAGTAAGTACAATATACCTATTATAATAGCCGAACGAATAGATATATGAAAAACGTTTTTCTATTTTATCTCAATTTTCCCTAATGTAACCCCAAACAATTTTAGATGATTAAACAGAGAAAAAAATAGGCTTTCTAATGATATATAACATACCTCATGTTTCCATTTAAAAAAATTCAAGATGGCGACCGTGCTCAAAAACTATTAGTGAAAAAAATTATAATTCAAAAATGTGCAAAATAACCTCAAATTGAAATATTACGAATTTCAAACCTATATCTAAAACCGTTCTGATAACAGTCCTATGAATTTGAAAATCACCATTTCAATCACAACTTTATTGAATAAAATGTAAACGAAGTCTTTATGGCAGTTAATTTTTTTACCAAACATCATCTATTGAGTAGTAATTACTATGATAAAATTTTCATCGAAATCAGTGTGTACCCTTTGAGTAATCTTCCTTGTTAGGAGTAATTTGAAAATCTTTTTATTTTCCAAGGGGACACTACATCCAGTACATCGAAATTTGGGATGCCGATTTTTTTGATGATTCTAGAGTTGAGATGATTCTAGTTTGTGAGATATAAATTAAAAAACAAATCAAAAAGTGAATTGCTGTTTAATAACGGTCCCCGTTAGTACTTTTTTTAACAATATCGTTGTGGCGCTTTGAGTAATGTTCTCGCTTCGTAATTAGTAGGTCACTAGTTCGATCCCCGTGTTTCCAAACTTTTTTGTTTTTCAATTTTTTTTAAATTTCATAGGGACTTCTTTATTAATACCGACCGAACTGGTAGCGAGTATCGCGCTGATGTGCGACGAATTCTCTCCATTAAAGGCGAAAAAACTACAGAAGTTTTTTTTGGGAGATTTTATTGTTAATAAAATTACATATTCTTATACAACTCACATTATATGTGGAAATTAATAAATTTATAGTTGTCTTCGGTCAAAACTAGCAAGTTGGAACAAAAAAAAAGTTTGAAGACACTGGGTTCGAACTAGTGACATACTAATTACGAAGCGAGAACATTACTCAAAGGGCCACAACGACATTGTCAAAAAACGTACTAACGGGGACCGTTATTAAACAGCAACTTCACTTTTTGATTTCTTTTTTAATTTTTATTTATAAATCGAGATTACAACTAGCCCTAAGGCTAACGAGCAAATTTGATGTATGTACCTCTAAATATAAAAACGGCATCCCAAAATTAGTTTACATTGGAGGTAGTGTCCCTTATTAGTATAAAACGATGTTATCATTTCTTAATTAAACAAGTTGGCTGAATTTTTATGTTTGTTACGTCTACAAGTGTTTCCATGGTAACATTGTCTAAGTAAATTTATTGACAATGAACAACATTCGCGTGGAAAACTGAAACTTGAAATACAGAATAAGTTGCGGTTAGAACAAAATTGTATACTGTACGTCACAACACTCGGCTTATGAATTACCTAATAAAACTTGTTTAACGAACTTTGAAGGGTTTGTTTCTAATGAAACCATTACATCGTTGGCACATGTACATCGAAGAGATTCCTTGGTCGTCATTAATTATTAATTGGTTTATGAAGCTTAAATCATGCCTACCAAAAATTTATGCCGATCGCTTCGAAAACACATTGGATTATTACGAACGACGTTATTTTAATAAAATAAATCCAAACTGGACTTTAAGAATTAATGTTTCGCCAGGTGGACAACCATTAATTACAGAATTTGCTTAATTAGAATGCAAAATGAACATCTCCTTATTCAATTTAACCACTCGGACATGGCCAGTTTGTTTAATCTGTTACTTATACGAAATAATTAAATGGGTTTTCCATGTTAACGCCTTCGAGGGTCTCACTTACTTTCAAGATATTTCCCATAGCGTAATACCTGTATTAAGATTGAGAAGGAAGATATAAATGTTAGGGTTATCGAGAGGAGGCGGAGATCTGTAGTAACTTCGTCGGAAACCGCAATATGTGTTTGTTTCATAATTTTCAAGCACTTCAAACCTTATATTATAGCGAACTTTTGCGTTATCGAACTTGTATGGTCTTGGTGAATTTAACGTGTTATCGGCGAAATGCCACATTTGTTCCGTTATGGAGGTCCTTAAAATCTATATAGGTTGGTCCCAGAACAGTGCCCTGAGGAACTCCGCCTTTATTGGGTATAGTCGACGATTTCACCGTATTTATTGGTAGCCCTCGTTTAAGTATGATTGAAGAAGAAAATATTGGTGTGGAAGACGTTTGATTTTGTAGAGTAGGCCGAGATTCCAGCCTCGTCGAACGCTGGTGACGTCAAGGAAATCCGAACTAATATCTTTGTTCTTCAAATCTTTTATTACTTACGTTTGATTTGTTAGGCAGAGTGTTTTTGCCGAAATCCAAATTGAGTTGTGGAATAATTTCTTCATCTTAATTATGGGTGCCATTCTTTAGTATTAATCTTTCAAGTACTTTTGACATATTGGTAAAGCGTTATCGGCAACGAGGTAACCTGTCAGTTTCTGGCTTAAAATTAATATTATTTGGCCGAATTTCCATAATATTAAGTACTGTACCTTAGACTGCATGAAGATGTATATACATTATTGTTAGTTGGGTAATTCCTTCTGTAATTAGAGTAATTAGATCTCCCGGCGTTTCTTGTTCAGATTGATTTAAATTTGATTTCTAGGTAAAACTAGTACGGAGCTTAATTTAAAGATGAAATAATCTTAAATATTTTACTAGTGGATTTTAATTATATCTCAATTAAAATTCACTTCGACAAAAGCCAAGACACGAATTTTTTGAACTCTAGAATCATCAAAAAATTGATGCCCAATTTCGATGTCTGGAATAGTGTCCTTATTAGTATAAAACGATGTTATCATTTCTTAATAGTAAACAGTTGGCTAGGAATTTTTATGTATTGTTCCAACAAATGTTTCCATGGTAAATACCTGTCAAGTAAAATTTATTGGAAAATGGAAAGCCGCGAGAACGAGGAAAAATCTTCGACCAAAGATGGAAAACTGAAACTGTGAAATAAACACGAACTGAAGTTGCGGATTAAAAAAAAAATTTATGTAACAATCGCACTCGCGCGTTCATCGAATTACCTAATAAAACTATGATTTAACGAACTTTGTAAGGGCTTTATCGATTTCATTAAACGTCTTTAATCGTGGCAGCGATCGTGCACGACTCGAACGAGAATTCCATTCGCCGCTCGTCAATTAATTAATTAATTCGCGTTTAATAATAATAATATTATTTGCTACGAATAAATTTATGCGCAGATCGCTTCGAAAACGACGATTCCGATTCATTACGAAACGAACGTTGAAATTTTAATAAAAATAAAAATCCGCAAAAACTGGATCGCGTATACAATAAAGCGAATTAATCGATTTCGCCTATAGGTGGAAACGCGATTAATTACAGTCAATTTGCTTAATTAAATCAAAATGAAAAAGTCGTCCTTAATTCAATTTGAACCAACCGGACTGGCAGGTTTGTTTAATTGTTACTTAACGAAATAATTAAATTGTTTTCTTTTACGTTCGCGCGGTCAGTACACTTCCTTTCAATTATAATTTCCCAAACGCGTCGTAATACTATACTTAAATTACGAACAGAAGGAAATATCAAATAGTTCGGATACGAGAAGAAAAAGAGGCGGCGGCATCTTAAATAACTTCACGGAAACCCACATGTGTGTGCGTGTGACTGACTGTGTGTGCATCAAAGTGCAGTTCCTAAAACTATAATTTAAAACATTCGAACCCCCCTAATTATTTCGTATCAAGTGAAAACGTTGTTGGTCGCCGTTTCGGAATTAGATTTGTAAAAATAAACGAGAGACCCGCCACGATATTTTTATTAATTAGCGGCGAACGTTTTTGCGGCGCTATTCTATTATTTTTATAATAGAAATTAGTGGTTCGGTTTCGAAGAACGACACAATGGCTTCGGAGGTTCTTTTCTCTTTTTTTTTGTGGGGATGGGCAGATTTACATTTACCTACCTACGAAAACAATTCAAGTCGTTCGTGGATTATTTAGGTTTTTTTTTTAATGTCGCTCCGATGCGAACCGGGCTTTAGATTTTTGTTTTGTTTTGGTGTGTGTGCGTGTGGAAGCGATATGTAAATTTCGGTTTGCAATTTTCTGCATATGTACGCGGGTTAATTGAACTGTCCATCATCGATTTTGATTTTTTTGGAATAAAAGCGTTTCTATCGTTTTATTTTAATAGTAAATTACGTAGGTACCGTATACCGATAATGGCCGATATAAAGACTTTTGATTGCATAATATTTTCATCAACAACTGATGACTTGCTAAAAGATAGTTAATCATTAAAATTGTAGTTGAAAAATAATTAACTTCGCGGCTACGACTTTTTAACTAACAACGTTTTCTTTACGGCTTTTGATCGTCTATTGCTAATTATGGCACTTATGAGGTTCGGCAATATCTCTATTTAGTGAAAAGGAAACCACTATTTTGTTCGGTGTCGGTTTTTGTCGGTGGACGTACGAACCTTACAGTAGCGAAACTTTTAATGAGTATTTTAACTAATAAAAAAGTTTTAATAGGAATTTTTTGATGTTTTATTTTTAAGACGATCTTCTAAGGAAAACCGCATTACTAAAGCAAAAGTTTGAAATTATATTAAATAGAGGAGACACGGGCCAATTGTTTCAGAGTAACAGAGTACTTAATGTAAAGAACATTTTGAGCACACATGCTGATGTTATTCAATATTCATCAAATTATGAGTTAGCAACGAATCAAAGTGTGAAGCATTCGTCAATTTACTCGATCGCCGACAAAGAGATTGGGCGTTCGGTTTTTTTCAAAAATATTAATAATATGTAATGCCAAATAAGGGCTGATTTTTCAATGCTCAGTTAACTCTAACCATCGTCACCCAATCACCATTAGTAACAATTGTTTCTAATAATCGTTCCTTTAATGATTGACCAATGAAAAACCGACCCTTCGTGATCTCTTTCATCTCTTATTCATCCATGTTCCAGGTGTTTCCACGGTTGCATCAAGCTTCAAGAAATGATTGTTTTCATGATGATTGACGTTCAACAATGATCGGCCATCGAAAGTGCTCGTTTTTACTCAGGTAAATAACAAATGGCGATTTCAGGGGAGGGACTCGAGCAAAGCTGAACGTTTTCGCTTTCCATTTTCGCCTCGCAGCGAAGAGTGAAAATCGAGAGGGCGAAATTTGCTTTTTCTCAATTTCCTTTTCCGAAGAGGAGGCGGCGCTTATTGCATTTTTTGAAATGGCGTTTTTCGTACGGCGGTCTCGGATAAAAGCGAACTTATTACCATTAATCAATTGTCCCTGCATCAAGATAGCGGAACATTAATTCGCAGAACTTTTGCACTGCGCCAACGATATTTGATAATTATGGTTCACGAAAAAGTGCCAATCATGCAGCTGCCACGCGAGAATTTGGCGCAACGAAAGCGAACGATGTTCGAATTAACAAGCCGAACTGAATTCCCTATAGTAATAAATAAAACGGCGAATACCAAGGACGTTTGCGCTTTGTTTTAGTCATTCGATAAAAAAAAAATCGGCAAACCAGCTACGGATGGATACCGGGCACCGGAGAGTGTCCTGTGACGAACCTCGAAGGAATGTTTGTTGCCCGAGTTCGCGGGGTTTACCGTAAATCGAACAAAGCTGGCGTTTGTTTAACCATTATTTTTAACCGGCAGATAATTATATTCGAATGCGGCGATTGTCATTTCGAGTAGCGGCTTACATGTCCCGTAATTATCTGAGCGCATTTGCATTGGCAAACTCCCCTGTTGCTCCGTGTGATTTATTAGCATCGCGTTGTCTGCGTTTCTTTCTCCCGCGGTTGTTGCAACGGTTTGTAAACGATACGATGAACTTGCCTGGCCTGGGGAAATTTGATTGACCAATAAAGTTCAGAATTCGCTTTATCGCGTGTCCTCGGGCCGCTCGGACACGATTCTTTACGTTTAATTTTTCGCGGAAAATCGCAAATCGTTTCGGAGACATATATAAAACCAATTACCGTTCGAATTGGCGACGTTTAGGATGTTTTCGTCGAATCGCCAACATTTCGATGGATTTTTTAAATCGTCACTTCATCACTTTAACATTTACAGTCGTCGGGACTCCGATGAGATTTTTGACGTCGCACAAAATCTTGGGAAAATTGTTCTCGGAAGCGACGTTTTCGTATTCAGATTAAACAACTGTCGCATTGTTTTGAGTTGTTCCAAGAGATTTGTGGGAATAGTATCAGGTTGGGGAAAAAGTTTCTTCGTATTTTCGCGGTAGATGGCTTTAAGATCGCATAATTCTGGTACTATTAATCGAATTTAGTAATTTTTACATGCAAATGAAAGCTGACATTTCACAGAACAAATTAACCTAAAAAATTGTGATATTTATTCACTCAGTCAAAAGTTATTGCGTTTTGAAAATGAGTGAAAATAAAGAGGAAATTAGATACATTTTGAAATTTTATTATAAAAAAGGGAAGATGCGACTCAGGCTGCTAAAAAAAATTGTGATATTTATGGACATGATGCGGTATCAGTACGCGTTGCACAAAGTTGGTTCAAGCGTTTTCAAGCTGGAAATTTTGATATCAAAGATGCACCTCGCTGTGGTCGGCCAATCACTGAAAAAGTCGACGAAATCATGAGAAAAGTTGAGCAAGACCGGCATATTAGTAGTTATGATGTTAGCAAGTAACTAAAAATCGACCACAAAACAGTTTTAAACCATTTGCAAAAGGTCGGATATAAAAAAAACTCGATGTTTGGGTGCCACATGATTTGACAGTGAAAAATTTAATGGATCGAGTTTCCATCTGCGATTCATTGCTCAAACGGAACGAAATCGAACCATTTCTGAGACGGCTCATTACGGGCGATGAAAAATGGATCACGTACGATAATAATGTACGAAAAAGATCGTGGTCGAAGCAAAATGAAGCTCCGCAAACGGTGGCAAAACCAGGATTGACGCCAAGAAAAGTGATGTTGTGTGTGTGGTGGGATTACAAAGTAATACTTTATTACGAGCTGCTCCCACCCGGTCAAACAATTGATTCTAATCTCTATCGTCAACAACTGGAAAGATTACGTCAAGCAATCGAGAGAAAGCGACCAGAATTGATCAATAGGAAAGGCGTTGTCTTCCATCACGACAACGCCAGACCCCACACATCTTTTGCGACCCGTCAAAAATTGAGAGAGTTTGGCTGGGAAATTTTGATGCATCCGCCATATAGTCCTGATGTTGCACCATCAGATTTTCATTTATTTCGATCTCTACAGAACTCTCTTAATGGTATAAAGTTGATTTCAAAAGAGGTCTGTGAAAATCACTTGTGGCAATTTTTCGCTAAAAAATCACCGAAATTTTATAGTGATGGGATTATGATTTTACCTCAAAAGTGGCAAAAGGTGATCGAACAAAATGGCACATATTTAGTTTAATAAACTTCATTTATAATATAAAAAAAACTTGTTTCATTTTCGTACTAAAATACGAAGAAACTTTTTCCCCAACCTAATATTTTCGAGTATTTCCAAAAATGTTACCATACGAAGGGATTTATTTCCAGGAAAAATGCAAGTAATTCTTCAATCGTGGGCCGTTTCAAGTTTGCGAGAAAAATTACGCGTAGAAGTCGATGATTGCGGCATGGAAAAAGTATTTTGTTATAACGGAGTCCGAACGGAAATGGAAAAATTGTGTTAGAAAAGAAGCGAACTTGTCGTCTTGGTCGCGCCTTGGTCGTCGCTTTCATTTTGCTGATGATGTTGCGGCGAAGCCAAACGTTAAAACAACTTCTCATTTTGCCAATCCCGAATTGATCCGATGTCAATGACTTTTCGACGACCTTGCGTCGTAAATTACGAATGCGAATATTTAAATTTTGCCGTTTAACCCAAATAGTGTAGGTTAAGCCGAATGGATGTTGTAGAAGTTTCGCCCACGTGCATTTTCGAGCTTCAATTTAACGATCCCGGATAAATTCGGTACGATCTTCGAACCACGTTTAACGTACCAACGCGCGGACATAATTTAAATGATCGAGCACACATTATCCGACTCCTCCGTCCCGTAATTTGCAAAATAAACGATAGATAGATGTCCAACGGAAGCTGTCCCCTCGCCGAGTGGCGCGGCTTCACAAGACACACGAAAAGTCCCAATCGCAATTTGTCGATCTTCTTCCCGCGTCTGCTAATTAACAGGTTAACGAACTGGGCACCTGTGAAAAGCTTAAGCATTGATATTTCGCAGATAATCATCTGCATAGTTTTATTGATTTAAACGAGGCAACGACATCAAAAATACGCGTCCGCTAAACACCGCAATCGTATATTATCATTAGCGCGACCAACTAACTATACACTTTCCTCGTTCGCTAAAATTAATTTGCCCTCTTTTATTATTATTATTATTTATTGGATGGGACGTTTTAACGATCGAAAAAAAGTTTTACCATATAAACTCGAACGAACCGGGTGTACGTGCGAAAGAATTTTTTAAGTATATTAGCTTCCGATGTAGGCTGGAGAACGGTTTCGCAAGATATTCTTGTTTTAATTAGTGCTGGTAAAGTTCGATACGATTTTAATTAGGTTTGTGGCGGTTAAGTAATCATGAGATTCACCTTGACACTGGAGAGCTAACGTAAAAGTGCACGATCATTTTTAATTAAACGTTGCATTTTATTTTAAAGCTGATGCTGCGCAACGGAAAGGTCGATGTTGTTTCCTTGCCGAACGGGTTATAATTTGGGAAACTACAAGGGCGCGATCTTAATTTTATGAACGATAACGTCGACCGAAATTTGTACGGATCGTAGTTGAGGTGCAAAAGTGCGCGCATCGGCGGGCTAAGCGGTTTCGTTTTCTACGTCGATAAGTTTAAATCCAAGATAAGATCTATGGTAAACAATATAAAAATGCATTACATTACAATGCATACATTCATTTACAATGAAACTTCTCAATAGCCGACACTAGCGGGACCAAAAAAAAAAGTACGTTATTAAGAAACGTCCGTAAAACAATGCCGGGACTTTTCAAGTGTCCGGTATTTGGAGGTGTTCGTCAAGGGAAGTTTCATTGCCATTATCCAGAATGGGACATGCGTCTGTCCCGTTTGTATCCCTGTTCCAAACGAATATGGCGGTTATACGATTCATCGCGGTTCAAAAGTTAACCGTTTTCGTGATTTTTCGGTAAACCAAGTGACAGTTACCGGTAAAATATTTAGTACATTTAGGGCCGATCTTTTCATCTTCCATTTAATTTAATTGACACATATTTACCATAGAAACGTTTGTTCAAACAATTGTTTCCACGGATAAGTAAACTTATCGGGGAGATTAAAAGATCGGCCCTTAATCGTGAAAGTCGTGGAAAAAATAACGAAATTGAGTGGGCGGGTGGTCACGAAATTGTTTTTTTTTTGTATCAGCACCCGACGAACGAAGACAAGTTAAACTAGATTAACAAGTACACAAGTTAAAAGTAAGTGTAGAATATTACGGATCATCCTGTATTTGCACGTCCTTTCCCCCGCACTTATCAGTTTGTTTTTAAATTGATAAACCCCCGGTTTCGTTGGCGAGGACGACACGCAAAGCAAGCGCGGTTCGTGAATAATCAGTTATACTTTAAGTCGTAACTAGACACGTGCACGTTCGTTGTGCGTAATAATAAATATTAATTAATTTGTAGGATTCACGGTATGTTACAGTTTTATTTAAATCATTGCTTCGACGCAGAGGTTTTGATATTTTGCGGTTAGAATCGTTTTGCAGGTCCGTAATTGTCGGACAAACAGAATTGTCTACATCCAAATTTCAATAGGAAGAAAATTGAGATGCAAAAACCATGGCGGAACGAGCCGTTCCACACAATTAAAACGTTTGTTGGTTTTATGGGGCCCATATAAGATTTGATATCGGTAAGTAGCACGCGTTAAGTAAGAGAATTACTGATAAATTCGATCGTATCAGCATAATATTGTCGGGCACAACAAAAAGAAAGATAGAATTAATTAGTGAGCGATAGATACGTGTAAACGACTTGCTCTACAATAATTTGATTTTCAAATAAAGCTAGATTAAATGTAATCTACCTATAAAGGGTATAGCCGGATAAGCATGGCAAAATGACCCCCAAAGAAATCTACGAAACAACCTATATTATTACATTGGCAAGTCATAAGGAAACTATATATACGCGTTTTACTCCCTGACCTTCAGTAGTCCTTGAGAAAATCAAAAAAGTATGTACCGGGGGAACTATTTTTTAAATTCGTTTATCTACGAAACTATTATAGCTACGAACATAAATCAAAAACAGATTGTTAGAGAATACTTCATAGTATAACATATGTTTTTTCTATTAGTTTCGACTAATAATAACTATTAAAAAATTAATGGAGAAATTTTGAAAATCGATAATTTTATAGTTCGGCCAGAGTGACAATCATCAAAAAAATTGTCAAATATTGCTACTAATGTCTACTACTACTACTAAAAGTTTCGTGAAAAAAAAATTGGTACAACACTCCGAAAAAAAATAAAAGCAAATATTGGTAGCGTCAAAACAAAAACGACAAGATAAGTTTTTACGTTGTTTAAACCGCGAATAGAAGTAGTGGTCAAGTAACAAATATAAGAATGTTTCACTACTTGCTGTAGTTGTGTAAAGCGATCTCATTGTCAGTACCCATCACCATACAGGAACAGCGCCGGTGCGGCGCTTTAGTCGGACATGCAGTTCAAGTTCTAACATTCTTGCAGTGTTGTTAATATTTATGTTCGACGATTAAAATACGTAGTTCTAGAAATTCGAAAATCGTGCTCAGTAGTCATAAGAACTACGTTACAACCACATGATGTGTTCATTGTTGATCGTGGTTTTCGTGATGTAATAAACTACATAACTAATGAAGGCTTTACCGTATTTATGCCTGCCTGTAAAGGCAAAAAATCTCAATTAACTACGGAAAAAGCAAACATATCGCGAAAAGTAACAGAAATACGTCGTGTAGTCGAAGCTGTACATGGTGCTATAAGCCAAAAATATCGTCTCTTACATCACAACTTAGATAATAAACTGCTTCCAAAGGTACGATTGTTGTGATACGGACAAAGGTTGAGTTCAGATGGTGCATTACAAGACGAAATTATTGAATATATGGAAAGCAGAATGAATTCGACAAATACTTTGCGGGAAGATGTTGATAATCATCATTGGAATCGTCGGAAATCGTCTTTTCAACATCTAATGGTATCTGACCTCCTAGATTTTCCACATTTAACTGAGCAAGACTTGAAAGTTTTATTTACAGGCAGTTATCAACTTTCCCAAGCTGTGTTGTAATTATCAGAAATACTGGACAATAAGAATAATCTTCTCGTGCAGTATGTCAAGCAAACACCACATATTATAAAACTGAACGTACGATCGAGACATAAAAATAATAAAGTATATCGTATTTATATCGATTATATTCCTATTGTTGTGACTGTCCCAACGGTAATAGAACAGTTGGGTGTTGTTCACATGCAGCAACTATAGTATATTATTTATCACTCACCCGATAAATGCCGCGTAATATATGTCCAGCAGAGATATTGTCGAAAATATTTGCAACAAATTCTGTTTCTGTTGTCATTAATGAAGATAATGATTAATAATATTGACTGTAGGTAAACATCTGTACTCACTCAGGCAACTATATAACCAGAATTAATTTATAACAATAGAAACGTTTTCTATCGCATTCGATTATATTTATGTACATAAGACATTTGTAACTTTTCTATTAACTGAAATCCCTGTATATTAGACACTTATTTGCATTTTTTGTTTTGTTTATATTTTATATTGTCATAATTGTTGTTTTATTTTGTTATAGTTTATATTTTTGTTTATGTAGGTGCGGTACATTATATAGTAGTAGTGACTATAGAGTGTACATTATTTTTTTTCAAAGTGTTGTACCAATTTTTTTTTCACGAAACTTTTAGGAGTAGTAGTAGACATTAGTAGCAATATTTGACATTTTTTTGATGATTGTCACTCTGGCCGAACTGTAAAATTTTCAATTTTCAAAATTTCTCCATTAATTTTTTAATAGTTATTATTAGTCGAAACTAATAGAAAAAACATATGTTATATTGTGAAGTATTCTCTAACAATCTGTTTTTGATTTATGTTCGTAGCTATAATAGTTTCGTAGATAAACGAATTTAAAAAATAGTTCCCCCGGTACATACTTTTTTGATTTTCTCAAGGACGACTGAAGGTCAGGGAGTAAAACGTGTATATATCGTTTCCTTATGACTTTCCAATGTAATAATATAGGTTGTTTCGTAGATTTCTTTGGGAGTCATTTTGCCATGCTTATCCGGCTATATCCTTGAATGCGAAATAGGTTAGCTTTCAGAATTTTCTAAATTTACGCATTGTTTTACGTGGAAATCGATATTTCTCGACGCACGGAGGCGGAACAAAAAGTTTTAGTCTAGTGAAAATTTTTCAAAAACCACGGATTATTACGTCTTTTTTTTCCGAGATTCCGAGAAAATTGTAAATCGACAAAAATGCGCGTAATTCGTCAATTGGAGGGCTCGGAAGTATATCAGTGTAAGTCGTTAATGTCCTGCCAGTGTAAGTCCCATTGCAATGTTCATACTTTCGCTTGACAAAGCGGCCATGTCACTGGATATTTATCAACGGCAGGACAATAATGATTTACACCGATTGACTTTCGAGCCCTCCAATTATTGCTTTATTATACGTGAAAAACGATTTTTCTAGGCTTTTCGGACTTGTTTTAAACATTTTAAGTACGATCAAAATTTTGCCAAAAGCACGAGCATAAGGATTTTTTTTTCGAGATTTCTCCAAAATTTTAAATCGCTTTAAACACTTCATTTGTCATTTCTTGTTATAAACAACTTGAAAAACGACTTTAGAAGTAATTCCGGACCTGTTCTAAATGTTTCGTGTTGGGTCAAAATTTTGCCAAGACCATGAACTATAATAAGGGTTTTATTTCGAGATTTCGCCAAAATTTTAAATCGCTTTAAACGCGTGCAGTTTGTCATTTCATAAGGCTTTTTTCGAGATTTCGTCAAAATTTTAAATCGACGTAAACGCGCGTAGAAAAACATTATTTGTTTTGTTATACTTGAAAAACGAATTTTTTAGCCGTTCCGGACCTGTTCTAAAAAATTCAGGTTGGCTCAAAATTTTGTCAAAACCATGAAGTAAGAAACATAAGGTTTTTTATCGAGATTTCGTCAAAATTTTAAATCGACGGAAACGCGCGAAGTTCGTCATTATTTGTTCTGTTATACTTGAAAAACGACTTTTCTAGCCGATCCGGACCTGTTTTAAAAAATTTAGGTTGGGTTAAAATTTTGTCAAAACCATGAACTTTTACATAAGGCTTTTTATCGAGATTTCCTCAAAATTTTAAATCGACGGAAACGTGCGAAGTTCGTCATTATTTGTTCTGTTATACTTGAAAAACGACTTTTCTAGCCGTTCCGGACCTGTTCTAAAAAATTTAGGTTGGGTCAAAATTTTGCCAAAACTATGAACTATAACGAGGCTTTTTTCCGATATTTCGTCAAAATTTTAAATCGACGGAAACGCGCGAAGTTTGTCATTTTTTGTTTTGTTATACTTGAAAAACGACTTTTCTAGCCGTTCCGGACCTGTTCTAAAAAATTTAGGTTGGGTCAAAATTTTACCAAAACCATGAACTGTAACCAGGCTTTTTTTCGATATTTCGTCAAAATTTTAAATCGACGGAAACGCGCGTAGTTCGTCATTACTTGCTTTGTTTTATGCAAAAAACTGGTCCCGAACCTGTACTGAACGTTTCAGGTAAGGTCAAAATTTTATCAAAACACAAGACGTTTTATCGAAAATTTTCAAAAATTCGATGTCGACGAAAACGCGTTTAATTCATCATTTAATGGGCGTTTTAACTGGAAATCAATATTTCTGGACGTACAGAGACGGAACAGAAAGTTTTAGTTTTAGGTCAGGTCAAAATTTTGCAAGGTATAGAATTCGACAACAAAAGTCTACTGTTTTAGTTTCCAGCTTCCAGTTGAAATGTGACGGTCGATTAAGAGCTACGTATACAAATGTGACAAGAATAGATGAAAAAATAGATAACGTCATATGAATCAACAACTCGTGCATACGTCGCGTCGCTACAATCGCAATTTTTGAAAAAAAATGAATAAAAAAAAATAGACGAAATGTAACTTGTGTAAGAAGAATACGGGAAGAGAAGAAACGCAAGCGAATTCAACGAGTCTTCTCCTTTGACACAACGTCAAAAAATAAATAAAAATACAATTTAATTATCATTCGATGTTATTTAATTTCATCGGATCGTGTAACATGTGGAGTAGCACTCGAGTTTTTTACTTTTGTAACGGATTTTATTCGAAAGGGCGTCCCCGTCGTTTCATTTTCGTTCGACTAAAGGCTCACGCGTAACTACCGTTTTAAAATTTTTTTCTCAACCCGAAATCGTTAAACAGAAAGTTGAACTGCAATAATCGCCGTCGGTCTGTTTAAGAAAACGGCAGGTATAGGTTACATTACGTGCCTACAAAGACGAATCTAAAAACAGAACTTAGAAAAATCGAAAAAATAACGGCGCCTAAAAAGGAATTGCCAAAAAAGTGGGTCGCCGAAGATAAGATCAAATAATCGTGTATGTGTGTGAATCGGAAAATCCGAATTTTCAATATTTATTGCCATCGCTCGTCTATTATTTGTCCGGTAGTCAGTCCGTTGGGTATTCGTCGTTCGTTCCTCTCCCTAATACGACAGTAATGCTATAATTACGAAAATCTTTCTAGTCGGCTCCAATTAGTTTTACACAGGGAATACATTTACCGTTTGCATATTTACGTTTATGGTGTGCGTGGTATTAAAGTTGAGTAAAAATCCTTCGAGCCGACCAAGAGTTAAAGTTCTGTTAGCCGCGTCTTAACTAGACGTTATAAATACACAAAGCACTTGCGTGTAACCCACTTGGCCCTATACGGCTTTAAGTTATAACAAGAGGTACCATAGTTAACCGGAAGAAAATTGCAGGACAAATTGATTTTGCGGTCCTGTGTGCTAGAGATGAGGTCATTAGCTTCATGACCGCCGGTTCGAGAGGTCAGGGGCAGCTGAATGCGGAGCCACGTTGCAGCAGGTCCAGCGTCCTCTCGTCGGCATTAAGAATTTGCCTTTTGTACTTTTGAGATCGCGACAACTCAAAAAGAAGATTTGTGCAAGCCTCCGACTTTTTGCTGAATCACGAATAGAACCGGATTTCGAACTAGCTTAAATAACTCTTAAATTTTTTCGTTTAGGTAGGCTTTACGTTTGTCTACGAATTGCAGTTAAAGTAACTTTAACGGATACCGATAATTAAATTCCTTATTCTGACGTTTTCGTTAATTATATATATACGCTTCAGGAAACGAACCGTAATTCTTTGTGGGCACATCCTCGAGAGAGCACTCTTGAAAACTGAAAGCTTCCGTAGATTTATTTGCATGCACGCTCTTTATGGGAGACGATCCTTGCTAACCATTTTCGGCAGCTCGTTTTATCTGCATTAGTTAAAAAAAAAGTATAAATTTTACTTTAGAAAGTAATTTCAGCTGAAAACCGTACATTAGGGTACCGTGTCTAACGCGAAAACGGACAAATGCAAATCTGGGAAAATTCTCGAAGATCGTTACGATTAAATGTAAAAACAAGCTCCGCGTCGTCCCATTGCCATTAGTAAATTAAATGTAATCTTTTTACGACTACGTATTATATGGAAATGAATTTAGTTTTTGACCCAGTACACCCGTGGCCCGCATTATTTGACCTGCTTTTTTTCTTCCCCACAATTTTGACTATAATTCGCTAGTAGGAACCTGTTCATCAACCACAGAATTGGATCCTTACGAGGCAGTTGTACGTATGTACGTATGTATTATGCATAAATCGCTTCGTTAATTTTTTTTTAATTTAGAACCTTTTAAATTTCATCCACAGCTTTACCGACAACGAGACCTTTCAACAAGAAAATCGGATTTGCAAATATTTTATATAATGAAATAAAAAATTTATTTTGTCTGCTGTAACCCTTGTAGTAGTACATGTGTAAAATAAAACGTCAAGACTATCTTCGAATCCCTTTGTATGTATATAGACATCTCTTTCTATAAAACATTTTTTTCATAGACGCAATATTAGATTACTAACCGGATATGCCAGTAGTTGTGCTCGCGCCCTTCGGGCGCTTCGCACTCGGAAAGACGGGTCAACCTCGCACCTAACTCGTGTGCAACTCGTAGCACCAAAACGTTTTTGATTTGTTAAGACAGGCCAGTGATTGTGCTCGCGCCCTTTGGGCGCTACGCACTCTGAAAGCCGTTTGAACCTCGCACTTAACTCGTGTGCAACTCGTAGCACCAAAACATTTATGATTTGTTAAGACAGGCCGATCGTTGTGCTCGCGCCCTTTGGGCGCTTCGCACTCTCAAAGACGGTTCAACGTCGCACCTAATCGTGTACAACTCGTAGCACCAAAACATTTTTAATTTGTTAATCTCATATAACGCATGCGACTCGAAGGCCAAAACTACGTATTTTTAAGTGGACATTGTGTTTTATCAACATAGGTCTTATTTAAAATAATAAAATTAAAAAATTCTAAAATTAGACACAAAAATTATTTTCTAAATTGAGAAGGTTGCTTTATTATGTTATGCCATATTGTTAAAAAATTCCTTAATTGAATACTACATAATATATAGGTACTTCTATCAAGAAACTAATAGACATCGAATCAAAATTAAATTTTTTGCATACCACGAGCCTGAAAGATTCGCTGCTACTTTTGTGATTTTGAAATAGTTTACTTTTAAGGAGTATAATTTCTAAAATATAATTTAGAACTAACCACTCAACTGCATATCACGGGTCTCGTGGACTCTTTGTTATATTTTCATAAAAGTTGGTGCTTCTCCCAAAACTAAAAATGCACCAATAAAACATTAAATATATCTATCTATTAAGTCACAACCAACTTAGTCTAATCTTATATTTTTCGGTAATTTTTTCAATAGTGCCTTGAAAAATAATGTTGATCATAATAATTCATGAAAGTTATTCTTTTACCTTAGGGTACACTCAACAATATGAAAATAACTTAAGTTATTTAACATTAATATCTATTTCATATACACATAAACTGAAAAATTTCTTCGATTTTATTATGAAAATATTAAAATTTTGGACATACAAGAATAATTATGAAAAATGATTTCTATCTGAAATACTCCATGTCAAAATTAATAAATGTGTCTGTAACGAATATAAAGAATAAGAATATAACCAAATTTTTAGTCGTTATATTCCATATAAATCCAAACAGGTTTGAAATATATGGATAAACTGTTCGAGTTTTAATAATTTTCATTTAGAAACTATTCGAATTTATGGTAGGTATAATTACAAAAAAACGTTTATATATAATTTGAATTAAAAAAAAATGTGTAATTCACATTACAGGTTCATATTTAGTAAAATTTGCTAAAGAAATAAAACATTTCCTTTGGAGTCATTAACATAACGACCAAAACAAATTTTCTTAGTCGTTCTGCAATTATACGAATATTTTAGAAACAACTAATCACTTATTAATAAGAAACATGGTTATTAACGTTTAACGTGATGCACGGACGATTATAATTAATCCTTTCGATGGTTACGATCGATCACTTATACTCAAATTTAAAGTTTATAGTTAACCCCTGCTCTTATAGAAATAATAAAGATACAATTTTTTGGCCGATATTAATAATCTTCTTTAAAATTATGGCGATAAGCCAATATACGCAAAACTTCGAACAATTAACAAACGCCATATATTTCAACTCTGCAACAGGACGATGTAAAATACCTGGGTCTGTACCTAGATAGAAGACTCACCTGGCGGAAACACATTTTTACTAAGCGTAAACAACTAGATTTAACTCTCACTAAAATGTACTGGCTAATTGGGCGATATTCTAAACTTAACATCTTAAATAAGCTCCTCATCTACAAAGCTATCATAAAACCAATCTGGTCGTATGGTATACAACTCTGGGGAACTGCTGCAACATCAAACATAGAGATCCTAGAACGTTTCCAATCCAAAGTGCTCCGCATGATGGTTGACGCACCGTGGTACGTAACAAACGCAACAATAACGCACGATTTGCAGATACTAACGGTCAAAGAAGAAATTCGGAATTTTAGCACCAAATACAAAACTCGACTCAGTGTACACCCCAATGATTTGGTAACAAATCTTATGAATCAACCAATAAATCACAGTAGACTAAGAAGGCTTACGCCCAATGAACTACCAGATAGATTTTAATTACATTTAAGTAAGTTTAGTTTTAGTTTTAGAGTAAGTTTAGTTTCTAAGTTATTTTTCCTATTAGTCACACTAGGCCTGAAAACCTTTTTTTTATGGTAGAGTGCTAAGGAGCACTCTCCGGCAAGACATTGATGTAATAGTCATTTAATTTGTTGAATGTATTGGTACAGATGGCAAATTTAGTGGGAATTCAAAAAAAAAATATATATATATATATATATATATATATATATTCCAACTCTGATCAGAGTCATCTTCGAGAATTTCACGAAAGATGGAAACAGTCAACAGTTTTCGTATTCTTTCCGGGTTACGCCGGAAATGGACACCAACTTCCTTATTTTAAATGGAACGCCCTAATTTTTATTATCGATTTGTATCCCGAGACAATCGTACGACTTTTTGTTCCAATAAACATTGCCTCTAAAATTGGCCCAATTCGAATTACTTCTCGTTTACGTAACGTCGAAATATCGTCACACGAATTCTTCGCTAAAATCGAAATGTTACGAGTCAAAATTGTAGCAAACAATAATTACATTTAAATACCACTTTTATTACCTCGGATGGATGGCGCCGAAACATCTTAAATTAAGTCGACTTATTGTTACCGAAGAAAGCTGTTCCAATGTTATAACCTGTCCGTGTGCTTATACAGAAATACGTGCGTTTCGGTTCGTCATTAATTACCATCCAAAATAGACACCTATTGACGAAACTACATTTGTTGTCTTCGAGGATACATTAACCTAGACATAACCCCCATTACATAACAGGCTGTGCGATGTAAGAACTGTCACAGCCGGTGAAACTAATGTTACCAACGTGAAACAAAATTTATTTATCTCGAACAAAAACAGTCGTGTATGTTGCGAGAAATGCATATTTACGCCAAAAGAACATCCAACTTCATCTGCGTGAAATCGATAGATCTACTTAATTTTTTTAGCTCGTTAACTCGTTGGAGGTTCCTCGTTGCCAAAACGGTTTAGATTGAATACGTATTCGCGTTCGGTCATTAAGTTAACCTCCGTACCGATTCGATCTTAAATCGACCGAAAACGTCGATATTTTCGCCACGATAGTAGTATTATTATAGTAGTAATTAAAAACTAAGAATTGATGCGGAACGTCCTTCGTACAGGTAAAAATCTAAGCGTAGGGCGTCCCTCGGATTCCTTCGCACTACCTACATCGCCATCTCGTCGCACTAATAAACAACGTGTATGCCATCGATGCCGTGAGGCAGGGGATTTTTCGAACAACCCTCGTAGAGTTAAGAATTCGATGTGCGAAGACGTTCCTCGACCTTCATCGTATACCGTTGTTTTTCTGAAAATACTTTTAGGATTTTTAACATTTTTCTAACAAATTTATCAAACGCTTCGTATTATTTAAAAATTAACGCCAAAAACTTGAACTGAACGAAATTTTCTCCATGTTTTAGGTGGAAATCGATACTTCTCGCAACGGCGAGTCGAAACACAAGTCGGACCAAGATTTTGCCAAGAAAACTACATGGATAAACAAACACAAAACGTGCACTTGAACATGGGCATACGTAGATCAGGAATAATTTTCGAGTCTCGACCTGGGTGTTTTTCGTCATTCACAACTCTGTAATTGCTCCTGGCAGTAAAATGATCAAAAATAAATATTTTAGGTCGAGCCAAAATTTTGTAAAAAAAACGCCACACTATAATCAGGCGATTTTTTCGAGTCTTTGCTTAATCTAAAAAGTGGCAAGTTTATTGATAATCGGTATAACCTGTGTAATGATAATAATTAAATTTTTACGTTTGTATAAAATATTGAGGTTATCTTATTAATTATTATGTATTAATACTAGAATAGGAGTATTTTATTATTAATATTATAAGGCGAAATGTCACCAGTTAGTTGTTAATAAATATTATATTAATCAGTATTGTACATTGAATTTATTCAGTTCGTCAATAAAGTATGTTGTTAATAATACTTTTATTTTTGACATTTAACTGTCATTAAAATAATCTACGAGGGTTGCTCAGGAAAATTCTTAAAAAACTATATCAAACTTTTCGGACGTTCCCCTTGAATATACGAAGGTAGTTTGACAGGTTTTATAAATTAAAATTGCAATAAGAATTATACGAGGGATTTCGAAAAAATTTTTACGCACAAATTTTGAAGTATACGGGGGTTGTTCGAACAGTTTTTCGAAGTATCCGTTTTTTCGAACGGCCCCTGTATACATTAATAAATGAGCGTCCAAAAACTTTTCGAATTCCCCCGTATATTCGTTATCAGATCTTTAAACTAAATTTAAATTAACTTAAATTCAATCAAATTGAAAATTAAATCAGGATCCTCTAATTTAAGTCAATTTAATTGGGCACATTTATTAAAATATACGGGGGTCGTTCGGAAAGTTTCCTGGCAGAAAATTGTCTGGAAACTTTTAGAACGACCCCCCGTATGGTTTAATAAATGAACCGTACAAAACTTTTCGAATTCCCCGTATATTCGTTATCAGATCTTTAAACTAAATTAAATTAACTTAAATTCAATCAAATTGAAAATTAAATCAGAACCTCTAATTTAAGTCAATTTAATTGGGCGCATTTATTAAAATATACGGGAGTCGTTCAGAAAGTCTATTAACAAAATGTCGGAAACTTTTCGAACGACCCCCGTATGTTTCAATAAATGGCCCCAATTAAATTGCCTTAAATTAGAGGTTCTGATTTAATTTAAGTTTAAAGATCTGATAACGAATATACGGGGGAATTCGAAAAGTTTTGTACGCTCATTTATTAAAGTATACGGGGATCATGCGAAAATTTTTCCGACGTTTTGGGAAATTTCGATTAGCCCCCATACTTTCATAAAAATGCGTCCAAAAACTTTTCGAATTCCCCCGTATATTTGTTATCAGATCTCTAAACTAAATTAAATTAACTTAAATTCAATTAAATTGAAAATTAAATCAGAACCTCTAATTTCAGTCAATTTAATTGGGATCATTTATTAAAATATACGGGGGTTGTTTGTAAAATTTTTCTGGTATAACACAGCAGGAGTAGACATACCAAGTGCGTTTCCATTGATTTAAAATTTTCGAGAAATTCCGAAAAAACACGTATTAATCCATCATTTTCACAAAAATTTGACCCTACATGAAACGTTCAGAACAGGTCCGGAATTATTAGAAAACTCTTATTTCAGGTATAACGAAGAAATAATTGAAGAACTGCCGGCGTTTAGATTATAATTTTGAATTATCTCGATAAAATGATACTACCCGATACGCATAGAACAGGTCCGGAATTACTTGAAAAGTAGTTTTTCAAGATTAACAATGCAAGAAATGACCATCTAAGCGCGTTTGCTGCAATTTAAAATTTTTACCGAATCTTGAAAAAATCCCTTATTTATTTCAGCGATTTTTTTCTGACAAAATTTTGACCGCAAGCTTTTGAGCCCTAACGTTCAGAACAAGTCGAAAATGATTAGAAAACTCGTATTTCAGGTAATACGAAACAATACGTAACGAACTGTCGGCGATTAAAATTTTTTATAATCTCGATAAAATGACACTTCCCGATACGCATAGAACAGGTCCGGAATTACTCGAAAAGTAGTTTTTCTAAAATAACGATGCAAGAAATGACAATCCAACTACTTATAAGCAATTATATTATTTTCTTTATTTATATAGCAATATATCACACAACCTTGATCTATTATTATTAAAATGTTTATATTTAACATAAAACGATAGCAACGAACAGACCCCAGAAAACAAACGCCAAATTGTAAATGTGTGTGTAATTAAACTACTCCACGCCCGAGTTTAAGGAACTCGGTCTAAACTTAGTCTTAGGTTAACAAAAACTCGCTTTGAAACAACTCTGAATATGAAAAATAACAAAACTACAGTTTAACTGTCGGCTATCAAGTTAGTCTTGGGTTAATTTGTCTCTGAATACGGCCGTAAGGGTGCTTTCGATGATAAACAAACAATAACAATCACAACACTTAACGGTTGCGCTGTCGGTTGCTGGTTGGAGCTGGGCCTGGCAATGGGCAGACTTTGGACGCGGAATGCTGGATGAAACCATTCGAAGTACAAACCAAACCAAACTATTCGGTCCATATTGCAGCTGCACGACACGACCAACGCGCCATCATAGGTAGACCATCATCTTTGATTATGACTAATGTATTTAGTTGGAGATTTCGACTGGAAAACTTCCATTTAAATCACTGTTGCAGTTCTGAAACGTATTCCTTTGACCAACGCTTCCAGAAATTCTGAACGAATTACTGTAGGCGTTGATACAATGATAACTTGAAGTGCAATCCTGTTGGTTCGCGGTGAGATTTTACCCCACTGGCCAAGCGGACCGCGCGGCCAACTGACCGCTTGGACCGCCAGACCTTCCCCTATCCACCACCCGGGGACGCGCCCGGTAGGGGTTTCAGGTCCCCCTCGGGAGTCGCACCAAGTATGACGGAAAACCCGCGTCTGGCATCTTCCGCGGCAATCCCTCGTGTCAGACCTTATCGAACGCCTTGGCGACGTCCAGAAAGTTCGACCCGGTACATTGCTTGCGGTCGAAGCCGTCTGTGATGTACTCGACTACCCTTAGTGCATGTTGAACGGTCGAGTGTCCCTTGCGGAATCCGAACTGTTCATCTTGCACTAGGTGCCTGACGTCCGTGTACTTCTTCAGTCTCTCCAGTATGATCGACCTCTTCCTGCCATAAATTAGGCGAACAGAGCTACAATCTCCGGAAGACAGCACAAGAGCCTTGCCCTACTTCAGCGCTCGACTTGACGACCAAGATGGTCACGCAAAGCTTCTGAAGAATGGACAGCACCCTCTCGAGGTTCGGCTTCTCCAATAGCGTCGTAATGAAGAAGCGGACGTCGCTCTTGGCGTACGCTTGGCTGGCCGTCGCCGACCTTGCCTGGGAGCGTGTCGGCGGACCGATTCCCTCGTGATTCGCCGACGCGCGAATCGTCGGGATCCCGCTCGTCGCATCTCGTCGCGGTTGGCCGCGCCGTTGCCGGCGCTGCACTTGCCGCGTTTCGGGTCAAGCCCTGCAGCTTACGAAAAGCCGGGCAACCCTTGTAGCTGGCAGGGTGTTCGCCCCGATAGTACGCGCAGGTGGCCTTCTTCGTACGGACGCGCGTGCACTCGTGGATAAAAGGTTTACCCGCGCACTTCACACAGCGAGGATCGGCCCGGCAGCACCGCCGAGAGTTATTAAAACTCTGACAGCGGTGGCACTGGCCTACGATCGCATTCCTCCCGAGCGACTCCACCTTCACTTTGAAACCGACGCAGTTGGGCAGGTCGAAGACCTTTCCTCCCGCGTCGGTTTGCTCAAGTTGAACGAGTATCAATGGAATCGCCCTTCGCTCGGGATCGCGCTTCATGCGGTCCACAGATTTGACGGGCAGGCCGTGTTCAAGGAGCTCTTCTTGATGGCCATCGCCTCGATCTCTGCCGGGATTCCGCGTAGAACCACCTTCAGCATCTTCTCGTTCTTCGGTAAGAAGGAGTGATACTGGATACCCGCTTCATTTAAGAAGCAGCGGGCGTTGCCCTGTGGTCGTTTGAAGTTGCCGGGTAAAGACGAATTCCCTCGGCGAGGATCAACGCCTTCGGGACCGTTAGGTTTTTGGCCTGGAACGCACTAGACTGTTCGACCCACTTATCCTTCTCACGAAGAACGATCGGGGGAACACGCTCCCTACGTTCGGCTGGTTCCTGGCTGTCTTCAGCGCTGGCAGCCTCCGAGCGCGCGGCTTCCGCTATTTCGGTTTCCTCCACGGGGGGGACGCTAAAGGCGTTGCCTAGAGTATGGTCCGCAGCAGCGTCGGCGGTCGGAGGCGGGGAAGCCCTAACTTTTCGGCACCTCTTCGCGCGTTTCACCATTTTGGAAACCGTCGTCTTTTCGATCGGCCAACGGTACGACTACCGGTACTGCGGACCCTTCCGAAGAAGGGCCGGACCCAGAGTCGTCCGCCGGTCGACGATTGTGGGCACGGGGTGTCTGACGTCTCGGTCACGGTGGGGTCGCCTAGTTGACCCACGGTCTGCTGGGCGCGTTGGACGAGCTCCTAGCAGATCTCGTGCTTGAGATCCTTCAGTGCCCCATCGTAGTACGCCTAGAAAGACAGTACGTAGCTAGAAACTAAATGGCCTCGAAATCCAAACGCGCAGGTGAAAATCTTGAAGTCTGTCCAATGAATGGAAATCATATTATTATTAATATTATTATTAGATACACCAGCCCTGGATCTGCACCTAGCAACAATTTGTAATTAATAATCGTATTATTATTTTTAACATTTAGTGATTTTGGGGGTGAAGATTGTCAACTATCTTTGATATTTGTTGATGAAAATGAAAGAGCTATTATTCGTTTCACTTGCTCGATCGACCATTCTGGGGATCTTAAGCTTTATCATCACCTACGACACAACTGCGAGTTTGCAAACTCGTCTTAACGATGCGTCTATATGATTTAGCAAGCCTTCGTAAAGGTGTTCCCTACTCAAGATCTGTCGAGGCCCGTCTAGCTTTCGTTAGCATCATCAATTACCAAATTACGTTGAAAATTTAAGAACACTGCCACTTACCCAATAACGTCTTCTTCACGACACACGTCGAAGGAATAGACGACGCGGAACGAACTGTTGGACGGTTCTTCCCCAAGGCTTCCTGTTGTCGAACTTACCTTAACTTTCCACCTGTAACCTACCTTAAGGAAATTCTAATAAAATATAACCTTTACATATTTCTAATTGTCAATTGGTTTCGAACAATTGTTGGTGTGGTAAACGTTCTTTTCTAATGTTCGACAATTAATAATTATAATATATATGTATATGTATGTATTATCAGTATCATATTTATGCTAAAAATACGAATGAAATTATTAAATTACGATCCTATAACGTCTTCGCGACAGACATCGAAGGAATATGCGACGAGGAATTGGATGTTGTTGGATACTGTTTAAATTTCTAAGACTAGCCGATCAACGAGGCCAAGGCGTCGTGTCAAATCATCATCGATGACACAACTGCGAGGTTTGCAAGTCCGTCTTAATGATGCGTCTAGATGAAACACCTAGAACCACCTTCGTAAAGGGCATCCGAAGCCTCAAGTCGGTCACGGCCCGTCTCTGTCGTTTAAACAGGTAGTAGAAGATACGTAGGATAAATAGGATAGGCAGGACAAAAGGATAGGTAGGATAAATATGAATCTGCGAGTGAGAACTTTCGTCTACCATTAAAATCATCAAAATTACATACAAATTTAAAATAAAATTATTTTCGCATCAAATTCGTCATCTATTCCCTGTAATTCACCCTCAGGTTAACTGTAAGGAATAGAAATTTTGTCAAAAACCGATTCTTTATCCGACAAGTGTAATGAACTAAAAAAGTAACTTATGCAATCGATAGAACAACATGAATGTCACTAAATTGCAATTTAAACTATTTGTATTTTTTCTATACTTACAAAATCTGACCCGTTCACAGGTAATTATCTAATACCCTAATTGAATTTATAACGAAAACCGACAAATTATCGGAAACATTTAAACTTTGCAGTCTGCTCTTAACAATCAGTTTCATAATTGAAATATTTAACCCGCAAGTACACTATTTTAGCTAATTTTAATTATCTTTAAATTGCGTCAAAAACTTTGGCAACGTTGCGCTATTAACACGTTTTATACTATGTAACACGTGTTTAGGAAAGTCGATGAAATAATAAACAATTTAAATAAAATAAAATTCTAACCTTTTCGTTGTGGACATCAAATTCTGTCGTAGATAGATTATCGACGGTTTCATTCCAAAAAGTCCTCCGTTAAACGCAAAAGATCCGAATGTCACACATCGCGCGCACGTCCAAAACACTGTTGAAACAAAGAGAGTACTACTAAAGAATAATTTCGAAAACCTTTACTCGTACAACATGTGTTAATTGCATAAATAACAAATGTCTGTTTTGTAAATTTTAGAAAGGCCACTTTATCGATAATTATAAATGCTCGTAGGTGTACGACGATCGGTACATTGTTATGAAAACGAATATCCCATCTATGCCAGACGACGAGGTGTGCATTGTAGATATTCTTATCGGCCAAATGTATTGATAAATACGTGTGTGGTCGCATAGCTGAAGTCTTTTGTCGCGTTTATTTAAATTAAAAGATGAAAATGGAATAATAACGTGCAATCAAATTTGAAATTACGCCATTTAATAAAGCGTTTTTTACCAATATTTCACGAATTGTCGAACTTACAAAAACGCGTGTATTTTGTGATCTTATGCGTTGATATAGATAGAAATTAAAGTTTCTCGTAGTGCAGGCCCGAAGCAAGGTGTTTTTAGTCTATTGACTTTGCTTATACCTATGTATAAATATTTTCTACTATTATTTTAAGTAGGTAACAACTATTGAGCTTGCTTGAAATAGTCGGTTATGTTGATTTACAACTTATTACGAGTGTTATTCCTAATGATCTATATTGCGTTACAATCATCTAATATAGGTTTCGCAAATTGCTGCTTCTTACGTTACGAGTGACTTAACTAATCGAACTGGAATATACTTAATATTTATTACCTATAATAAAAGATGAGCGCAGGAAATAATTACGAGATAAATTCTTTGCCCTATTAATTACGTATAAAATCATATAATACACCCTCCACGTATCCAAAGCTTCTGATAGAACTCGAAGTCCAATTAGGGATTTCCTTAAGCTATTAGCGTGAGCTGCCCTAATTTATCATAGAGCGGCAAATAAATAAAGTGGAAGTCAATTTCGAATAATTCTACAGCAATATTAATCGCGGTGTTTTTAAATAAATCGATTCGGCGTTTTTCGAAATTGCTAAGCTATTGATTGCCGGAGCTTTTTCAAATAAGTAACATGTTTACTTGTTGAATACGAAGACGTCTTTGTATTGGTTTGTATACGATAATTGTGCTACAAATTGTTGTTAAAGTATGATACGGGACCTGAGTGGTCTAGTAGGCCTGTCTCTCGAATGGCCTTCTAGCGCACTCACGGCTGCGTGTTCGAATCCCACTACTGGCAAAGGATATTTTGTGAATGTAAAACGGCAACGGCTAGGTATGCTACACTACCAGCACCGGTGTGTACACACTTAGTAAACAAGTGCTGAATACGATTTAGTGCTCAGGAGGATACCTCTTGTCGTTGTTATAAAACACATAACTTCTGGGCGCGTATGGACATAGATCCCGAGTCCATTAAATAATTTAAAAAAAAGACGTTTTGGAAAAACCTGGAATTGGCGTTGCTTATTCGTTGCTGTTTGTTGGAAACGTATACACGTAATAATATTTTGGACTAAGTGTTTGAAAACATCGAATTTTCGTGCACGTGGGTGTACTTGAGCATCTCCCCCCCCCCACAAATCTAAGAAATGATTTTGACTTTCTTACTGGTGGACATCCTTCGCATTTCCGCTTGAAATATTAAATGTTTATTAATTTAACAAAATATGGTTGGAATTATAGTAGCTGAAGCGTTCTTCGTCTTTTGTCAGATAAGCGCATCTGCCAAAATAGTTGTTAAAAGAATCGACGAAATGATAGTACAAAAATTTACAGTTACATATGTTGTTATTTAACTCGTTCGTTCGACTAAAGCTTCCATTAACAATTAAAATTGTAAAACCGAGCGACGTCGAACGTTAATTCAAAATGTATCGCTCATTCCACTAACTCGTCGTTGTGCGCCAAAATAAGATCCATTCAGTTCATGCAAATAATAATTTATGGTAGTAACGTTTATGGAAACGCCCCATCGCTAATAGATCGATTCGAAACCTCTCATTTAATGCTAAGTAAACATCTTAATTTTCGTGCTAACGTCAGGGGGGTTTTAATTAAATTATTATCGGTCGTAATTTACGAGCCTACGTTAAATGAAAGTAAAAACTGCAACGCCATATAATTACTATAGATGTACAGTTGCTGGTCAAAATTACGAAAAAAATGTCGATTATTTATCGCTATTCGCGTGCGATTTATGTCGAATTTTTTGGACGTAAATGCCTACGTTTTATACCGGGTTGTTGGTTATATTTTAACCTCTCCCCCCCCCACACACATTATTAATTTTATTATTGTCGATACAAAAACAAGTTTTGAATAGAAGTTGTAGGCGTGCACCTAAATTTGTATGAAACGTATTAAAAAGTTCGGTGGCGTGCATAGGTCACGTGATGCAAACAGTAATTCGTTTTTTTTTTAATGGGACTCCCTGTGTATTATAAAATTTTCGGGTAGGTCCCTTTTCTCTGATTACGACCATATAATGTTATAATATGGTCGATATTTATGTGCTTTCAACGTTTTTTTTTTTAATTTTATAGTAACTTACGAAACTATTTCATGAGAAATGAATGTCGGAAACGGATGGAAAATGGATGGAAACTTGTCGATTTGGATGCAAAGCCACGTATTCTCTTTTCTTGCAGCACGCTTGTTTTTCTTATTCTTTATATATATATACAGGGTGTTTCATTGAGGACGGACCAGCCGGCGCAGGACGATAAAGGACCTCGACACGCATCGATTGGACCCTCATATGTGCTACCCGAAATTTGTTAATTTAGAAGTTATTTAGGTTTTATTTATTTTTAGCTAAACTCCTGTTTTGTCCATAAATTTCGTCATTCTGGCTAAACTATAGGTACTAGCACCATGATTTTTTTTATAATCGTAGCCCAACAATGGGCCTATCATCCTAAATAATAATTTTTGTTTTCGAACTGAAGGTATTTCGACAAAAAAAGAATCTTTTAAACATTTTAAAAGCAAAAATTTAAAGCAACAATTTAAAAAAAAAGCTTTACAATCCTCTAGCTAAAAATAAATAGATAGAAAAACAATTAGTACCCATCTTAAAAACTTCTCTACATTACTGGCAATTTCATCTGACTACCCCCGTGACGTCACATCGAAAATTTTGTGCAAATTCCACGAAAATTTCACTTTTTAATTTTAATCGAGAGCATTATTCGAAAAGTGAGATAAGTTGTTGTTGAAATCATTAGTACCTGCAATACATTATAGTAAGGTCGGTTAACGTTGATAAGAGACAAAATATCGAAATGACAGCGCGGTGATTTCCATTGCCTTTGTTCTACCAGCTTGTTTGTTAGTTGAAATATGGCCTGTTTTAATTGTTTTTTTTGTATTTTTGTGAATTTGGATTATGTTTTGGACTTTTCTTTTAATTTGTTAGTTGTAATAGCCGATAGCTTGGCCTCCAAGGTCACCGGACTTAAATCCGGTCGCATTTTTTGTTTGGGGCCACTGAAGTAAATATTCTCGATTAAAATTAAAAAGTGGAACTTTCGTCTTATTCACTTTGCACAAAATTTTCAAAGTGAATTCACGGGCCTAGCCAGATTAAATTTCTAGGGACGATTGCCAGTAATGTAGAGAAGTTTTTAAGATGGGTACTAATTTTTTTCTCTATCTATTTATTTTTAGCTAGAGGGTTGTAAAGCTAAGCAATAATTTTTGCTTTAATAAAATGTTTAAAAGATTATTTTTTTTGGTCGAAATACCTTCAGTTTGAATTCAAAAATTATTATTTAGGATGATAGGCTCATTGTTGAGTTACGATTATAAAAAAAATCATGCCGCTAGTACCTATAGTTTAGCCAGAATAACGAAATTTGTGGACAAAACCGGAGTTTAACTAAAAATAAATAAAACTTAAATAACTTCTAAATTGACAAATTTCGGATGACGCATATGGGGGTCCAATCGATGCGTGTTGAGGTCCTTTATCGTCCTGCGCCGGCTGGTCCGTCCTCAATGAAACACCCCGTATAGAGAAAAATATTTCTTGTTTTTCAGCTGAAGTATACTTAAGGCATTTTTATCAAATAAATGTCATTAAACACGCAACTAATTGTTTCATGCATCTGTAATTTTGACTGACACGCTTTCCTCGTCACCATCAGACGCTCAAATCCCCTCTCGTACTTTATAATTTTTGTAATAAGCGATTTTTACCCAAGTCTGTTTTCCAAAAAAAAAAACGCGTGGCATTTTTTAAACGACTCGCTCTGTATATTGTTTTAAAGGCCATTAAATGGGCAGCCTTCTACATACATGTAAATATTGGTGTTCAAACCAATTGTCCTATGACACATTGCAATCTATTAAATTTGGGAAATTAAGAAAAAAAAATAGATAGTAAAATATTGAATGAATATATTGCGAATATAGTTAAAAATGTGTTGGTGACATTTATTCCACCAATATTCTGTGCTATAGGGCACGGTGGACGAAACGTCCATTTTTATCAAGCGACGTGTTTATCCGTAGAAAAGCTCGTTACTTTTTACACATTTTTATAAATGTTCGATTTAACTTTTACGGTATTTTCAGTTTTTCTTTTAAAACGAAAATTTAAGGTCGCGAATCCGGCGTTCGCGTATTAAACGATCCTTCCTGCATCCGACCAAGATTCATCTCTCGACACACTTGACCTTCCTAGGAATGAGGAAACAATTCTCTATTGGACGTTTCCGTACAGAAGTTAGTTTGCTGTATAGGTGTCGTACGTAGCTATTTTAGTCGTCGTGTCGCAACGAATAATGTTATCTATTTATTACATTTATCACGAGTATTAGGTACCAGACGTTGAATAACTGTTATTAAACGTGCCCGTAAATCATTCTTCGCGAATTTGTTTGAGTCGTCTGTTCGCGATTACTTCATCCGTATACCTACGTTAGTAAATATTCCGGGACAACAAACAGGTGCTGATGAACACCGATAAAAATGTGGATGATCTCACGGCATCGGACGGGTACCACTTGTCCTTACCCCGGCCGTCTTCGACGACGACCTCTGGTTCGTGAGTAATTATTAGGTCACCCTCGACACTTGTTCGTCCTTACCATGGACAACTAATCACCATTAAACGTCTATCGATCGCGTACAAACGGTGGGAAAATACGTTTTTCCGCAGAATTCACCTGCCGACGCCGAATTCTTACCTCGTTCGTCTTAAGGTCAGAAAACAACGTGTAAAAATACTGCAAATTAATTATTATGGGCATGTAACGATTTCAGTTAATTAACAAATAAGGTCGACGATGTTTTTCTCGTTACGACGTTATATTATGATGTACCGCGGGAGAGACCGCTTCCCCGTTAAAATTTTCCCTTGTCTACTTGGGGTGGTAATCTTTATTTACAAAGTCGAATGTGGGGCGCTATTGTTGAACTTTATCAGCGCAGATTGTTTACGCTTCGAAACGCTGCGCCCCATAATACGACGAAGTGCAACGTCATCAGTTGAAGTAGAAAGAAAATTGTTTGCTTGAGTAATCATCGTCTTCCGTTTGTTCGTTTTGCTTTATACGTAACGTGAGCTTTTTTATATACTACCCTCGATTTGTGTGATTGCACGTAACACTTATCGAAGATTGTGTTCAAACATTTTCGACGAGCGCTACCTATTTGTATCATAAAGCAGAAATAGTTCCGAACAGATTATGTTGATTACGTTGCGTGTGGTGATGGACGACGTAACACTACCCTCTCCCGTTTGTGCACGTGATGGCACCATAAATTCACCGTTTCTTCCTAACCCTCACTTTTATTATTTACGTAAGAAATTTTGAACAGCTTCAATTTTTGGTATTATTAAGGACCAAAAATCATCTGAAAGACACGTTCTAAAGGCCTCGTTGAAAAGACAAACAAACGAAGATCGAACTAGCGGTTCCTGCGATATATCGGTCCTTCTGTCCGTGAAGGAATTTTTCTGCGTTCCTCGCCTAAAAATGTACGTTCTAGATGTACAAATGTTCATGTTTATATCGAAAGCTACAGTGTAATTTCTTTATGCTAATAACTTAAAATCGAGTTATCTGTTAGATTAAACTTCGCGAAGCTGGCACGCACGAAACTATCGACCTTACAAAAAAATGATAAGAACATAAATTGTAAGAAAGTTTCCCTAGTTTATTTTATCATATAGATATTTTTATCGTCCGACCAATAGTAAACGAGATATTCGCGAACAAACGATTTCAGTGGCCTCTGACCACACGTGACTGTTGCTTGGGGCTTTCCGTATGTTGTTTAGAACACCAAAACTTAATTTCAGAAACTCATTTTACCAGCAGAAGCCATCTAAAAATACCATATTACAACATATACAGCACAAAACACCCAGACGAAACAGCGCACGGAGGCACGGCAATAATAATTAAACAGAACATTAAACACTACGAAAAAGCCGAGTACAGACACACCAATATACAAGCTACTAATGTTGCTATTATAGTTAATACAGGGGAAATAATAATAATACTACTCACCGAAACACAGTAACAAATATGATGATTACAACAGATTTTTCAAGACATTAGGAAACCGATTTATGGTTGGAGGAGATTATAATGCGAAACATACCGTATGGGGATCAAGGACCATAACCACAAAAGGAAAAGAATTATTAAAGGTCATGAGAAATAACAACTTAAATTATCTATCAACATTTCAGCCTACATATTGGCCCTCTGATCCCAAAAAAATTCCAGATCTCCTAGATTTTTGCATAATTAAAGGCCTTAATACCAAAAAATTCCTAGTAGAATCATGTGTAGATCTAACATCTGACCACACACCAGTTCTGGTAACCATTTACACACAAATATTGGGTAGGTCGAAGAAACCATCACTTTATAGCAAAAGGACTGACTGGGATTATTTCAGAGAAACACTAGATGAGCAGATAACTCTAAAGATACCTCTAAAGACTGAAATTGATATAGAAGAAGCTGTAGTTGACATAACAAAAGCTATACAAAACGCGGCGTGGAAAGCAACTCCAGACAGAAATGAAGAAAGATTTAGGGAAAAGTGTTCAATAATAGTAAAGCAGAAAATATCAGAAAAACGAAAAGCTCGAAAAAGGTGGTAAATAACAAGAGATCCGATGGACAGGCAAAGGTATAATAAACTAGCGAAAGAACTCAAAAAGCTACTATTCAAGATAAACAACGACTCTATTCAAGAGTACCTTAGAGGTTTAACACCCACTGATGCAACAGATTACTCCTTATGGAAAGTCACTCGAAAACTCAAACAATCCCAGCAGCAAGCATCACCAATACGACTTAACCAAACAACTTGGGCAAGAACAGACAATCAAAAAGCCACCACATTCGCCGAACATCTTGCCACAGTTTTCCAACCTTTAACATCACAAATAACACCTGCTGAAGAACAAGAAATTTATGGCACTACCAATAAAAAAAATTTCTAAAAGTGAGATCGAAACAGTAATACACAAAGAAATTAATGTGAAAAAGGCACCGGGGTACGATCTAAACACCGGCAAAATACTCCAAGAAATATCCCAAAAATGTCTTGCAGCAATTCACCAGATATTTAATGCGATTTTAAGAATAGAACACTTCCCATATCAATGAAAATGGGTCAGATCATAATGATTGCCAAACCAGGGAAAATGCCAAACCATGTCACCGAGGTGACATCATACCGGCCTATAAGTCTACTTCCAATTTTATCAAAAGTCCTAGAAAAAATAATACTGAAACAATTGACTGTAATCATAGAGGACGAAAAACTAATACCAACTCACCAGTTTGGGTTCAGGAAACAACACGGAACCACAGAACAAATTCACAGAATCGTAAATAAAATCAACAACACTATGGAAGAGAAAAGATACTGTTCAGCCGTCTTCATCGACATAAGTCAAGCCTTCGACAAATATGGCATTTAGGACTACTGTATAAACTCAAACACACAATCCCACATCCTTTCTACTCTCTTCTCAAATCCTACCTCTCTAACAGAACATTCCATGTAAAATACCAAGAAGCACATTCCGAACTCTATCCTATCGAATTTGGTGTCCCACAAGGGAGCATTTTGGGCCCCACATTATACTCACTTTATACGGCAGATCTACCTGAAACTAATACAACGATGATAGCAACATATGCTGACGATACAGTGATATTAGCTTCACACAATGACCTCATATGCGCAACCAGACATCATCAAGACCACGTAAACTACCTAGAACATTGGCTGAAACAATGGAGAATGAAAACGAATGAAACAAAATCGACACAAGTTACCTTCACCCTGAAAAGAGAAACCAGTCCTCCGGTCATCTTAAATGGAAACCAAATACCTCAAGCGGATGAAGTGAAATATCTAGGTCTACACTTGGACAGAAGACTAACTTGGCGTACTCATATCTTCACTAAGAGAAAACAGCTGGGAGCTAAATTCAAACAAATTTACTGGATAATCGGAAGAAAATCGGAACTGTCAATGGAAAGCAAATTGCTACTATATAAAACTATTCTGAAACCCATCTGGACATATGGGGTTCTGCGTGCAATTCAAACATAGAGATTTTGCAAAGATTTCAGAATAAGGTTTTACGAGCAATAGTAAATGCCCCATGGTACATAACCAACGCGACATTACACGCTGATCTAAAGATACCTACCATCCGCGAAGAAATTACAAAATACAGCACAAAATACAAAGATAAGATAACAGCACATCCAAACGAACTGGCTACCTCACTGCTACTGGACGAAGAAGAACCAAGAAGATTAAAGCGATTCAAACCATCTGATCTACTCACTAGATTTTAGTTAATAAACAAGTCATAATTATGTAAAAAATATTCTCTATGGAGAATGTCCACTGGGACATTACTCTACATGTTATGTTGTTAATAATTTAAGTTTTAGGTTAAGCATACACAAGTTGTACTTATAGTCTCAAAAAGACTGATTGCATAAATATAGGAGTTAAAAAAAGAAGGTATGCGCAAAGATCCAGCGATTAAAAAAAACGCCGTAAGTTTAAAATATTTGGAGAAAATCGAATTTAAGGGAGAGATTGGAATAATGAAAGCATTTGCAACTCGAATTTCGAAAATTTTCTTGTTCATTATTATTAGAACGAAAGGTTCGTGTCTCCAGTCTTAATTTACACGCGCAAAAATGTATCTAACTTGTTTGAGATGAAGAGATTTTAATAGAATTTAAAAATATCTTTGAAAATGTCTCGTCGTTCTCAAACTAGTCAATATCAAATTGAAGATTTGCCGTTTTGTAGCTCCACGAAGTCTCGTTGTTCCCAAATTATCATTTACAACGTACGGGTTAAAATTTGAATTGAATGTTCAATAAATGATTTCGGAACACTTGATATTTCTTTGCTTCGATAAAAATGTTACTGCACGAACACGATAGTTAAAATTCAATTCGAAAACGTTACTTTTTTAAACACTCTTCGCTTAAAGAACGAAAATAATTCAAAAATCTCTTATTTCTTCAATTTTTCTAGATCAACGTAAATTATTTCAATAAAAAAAATAAATTGCGATACCCCAACAAACATTCCATTATCGTGCTCTCGGTATGTTTTGAAACTGTGCGTGACCGCGAGTCGAGATGGAATGTTCCAAATTCGCGACCTTGGTGGTGTTCGCGAATGTGACCAACTTCAAGGCCGCGTAAGTTTCAAGGTTAATTAGCGTACGTTGACTTCTCTAAATTAACGACAAAATGTGTGCAGGTACTTTATTTACTGCACATCGTCCCCGTATATTAGATGTTAATCTTTTAAAATTTTCAAATAATTTTTAAATAAAGGTTTCAAGTGAAAGTTGCAAGAGTGTAAACCTGAATTGTTATAAAACGTATTTTTTAAAAAATCCAGTGGCGTGCATAGGTCACGTGACACAAATAGTACCTATTTCGTTTTTGTTTTTTTTTTAATGGGACATCCTGTATGTTATGACATCTTCAAGTTACCCTTTTTTCGTATTACGACCATATATTGTTATACACATTGTCTGTTTTTGTGAGACTGAACTTTAAATGTGTAAAAGTGTCTCTTCAATAGAAAAAACAGTTCGGGTACACGTTCTCCCGTGTTTATCCGCAACCCAGAAATTCCTCGTTTTCGCTTAAACTACTGTTTAATATTACTTGCATGGGGCTCTGGACGAGTTCAAGAAAAATATATGTTTTGCAGATTGCCGTGATTTGTCATTCACTTAAACTTGTTTATTCACGTATTATACGATTTACACAGCTGTTTGTATTTATTTATTTTTTTCGCGTTGAAGGTAAAAATCGAGTACCATCACTAATACGTGCATTAGTGCGACCGACGTCATTAATTTATAATTAGGATTAACGTGCCAGAACCGGAACCCGTTATTTTGTGTAACAAATTAAAAATTTATTTTTTTTAAGTCCGACACCTTGAAAATAAAAGTAGGTATTTACTCATCAATTTCTATTTATAAGCGATTATTTATCGGCAACGAAAAGGAAGAGGTTTCCGATACTCAATGAAAGCAACAATAAATTATTTGTTGTGGGAATAAAACGTCGCCCCTCGTATAACCGCAGCATCCTGAAATCGACACTTCATAACAATAATTATTAATTAACGTAATCGATAGTGATGTAATGCGTTAAACAGAATTTTTCGTGAAGATGATACAAACACGGGTTACGCTCGAGGATGTTGGCCGAGGTTTTTTTTCGCCATCACCGACGGCCACGAAATCCTACGAATTAGAGCTTTTCTACAAAAGAACGTAGGTACGCTCGTTGTTAAATTACAGGTTACGGCCGCGCGAAGCATAACAGATAAATCAATAGCGTAATTCGAAAATTTACAACCTTTATTTAATAACATCCTCAAATCTTCACTTTCTAATGCCTTAACGATATTAAGGTGAAGGTTACGAGGCCTGCAATTGAAAATTCTCAGGGCGAATTTAAAAACCACCATAATTTCGAGAAAAACGTCTCACAAAAACAAGCGTTTCACTCTGTGCCATTTAAAAACCAACTGTGGGTTCGAAATGAAAATGTTGAAAAAATTATTGTTAACCCCCATATTACTGTGGGGTCGCTGGAAACCCCACGTGTTCTTTGGAATAGCTTTTCTTAAAATTCCAAAAAAAATCCCATGTACCGTTTTCGAAAAAAATTGGGGGTGCGTTTAAAAATATCGACGACGCCATCCTTGATTTGAACGTCAATAAATTAATTTGGTCCTTCGAGCGGCCAAACGAGCCGTGAGAAACGAAACCGAGATCCTAGACGTTACTCTTTACATTTAAAAATAATCGACGTCCCATTATTTTCCTTTCCCTTAATTATTTGATAGTTCGATGCAAGACGCGTCGGACGTATAATTAATATGTTGTAGATTTCTTATCAAATCGTGGATTAATACGAAATCTCTACATATAATACATATTTGTAATATTTTAGCACTATGATTACATTTACACGAGTTTCAGGTTTCGTTAATTTTAAATTAGCCGTGATCGTGCAGAGGATGACGCCACCTCGTATTTTTTTGCGGCTTTTATTATATTAAATCTGTGTATCTATCCTGCTGACGATAAAACGGCGTTTAAAAATATCCATTTGGTCATCGGCTTATTGATAAGCCCTCGCTCGTTTCGCGTAAACGAAAATCGTAAAAGTACGTACGCGTTCAAAAACCGTACAGAGTTCGATAAGTAGAATTTTCTCGGTAACATACCGACGAAGCGACCAAACTTATCGTAAAACCGCAAACGATAATAAAGTATTTACGCGGCTCCCTTCGACGTATATCACGCCGAAGATACGTGAAACCTTGTAACGGGCATTTTTGCACTCGAGAGAAATCCACCACCCAGTATGAAACTGGATTTTACGGACGATAAACGGAAATTAGTCAGGGAAAAATTCTAGGCGGTCATTAGTTTATCGACTTACGAAAACGTGCAGCAGATTATGTTACTTACCAGAAACGTTACGAATTGCTCGAGTGACGTCCCAAGGGAGAGGAGCGGAAATCTAAAGCAATTAGAAAAATTTTTATAATTGATTTGTGTATTTTTCGAACGCAAAATTGTTATTTTTGCTACGATTTTATTATAATTTTAAATACTTACACGGGGTGTCCCAGTGAAGGTTGGATAAACCTCTTAGGATCTTATAACCCAGACAAAAATAAGCGGATTTGTCAAAATTTACGTAGTAAAATATTCGTTCCTGAAGTTGATTTTTTGAATTCGATTTTTCAAAATAATTTACGAACGGTTATATGGAATTCGATGATTTGGGGGGGGGGGGGGTCGGTTACATCTCGATCGGAGGCAGTTGTTTTGGTCTAAAAATTGTTTGCAATGCAGTGTACTATTTAAATTTTCGACCTCGTTTTTAAATTCCGCAGGTCTTTTTCCAAAAAAAATTAATGGCCCTATTACTAGATTTCTGATTTATTACCGAATTCTGTAATGAAAATTGTTTTCAAAGGATCGGCAATTCGTTTTGGAAAAATTGGAGATAAAGAATCTTAGGTAGTCTTGCCGAGTCATCGAGCCGCCGTTGCAGCGCTTTCGCGGCTGAACGCGCCCGTTGTTGAGGCGTTGAAAAACGAAGTTTGTTAGGTTACGAAAGGGCAATTCTTAATCTTCTTCTTAATTTCTAACTTCGTTAATTACTAGTGAAAAAGTCGTTCGATCACTTCTGAAGATTGTCCACAACAACAGGCAGAACAATTTTGAATCGTAATAACAAAAGAACCTCCTCATTTAGGTAATGTAATGGAGATGAGAATGAATTTTCAAACCTAATCGTTTTGTTTGAATCCTATTTCGAATTCCTTTAAACGACGCGACGATTGTCTAAAATCGAAAACCAAAATGATTGGAATTTGGGCCTCGGCCTTAACCTCGCGCGCCTTTCCGTGGACGATTGGAGGTCAAACGGTCAAAATCAACACCCGCGACTGTACGCACTCATAATTGAAGAGAAATGCGTAACAACGAAAAACTGAAAATAGCTCCTCGAACGATTCCTTGAAAAAATTCGAAAGTCCAATTCATTCAAAATGCTAGATGTGAAATTTTGAAAAATCTGTAATTTTCATACGTTCATGCGTTCTATTAATAACATGTTTAAATTAATAGCATGCACGTCACTATAGAGTTTTTAGACTTAATTTAAAAAAGCTCTAAAAGTAGGCAATTTTTAATTTAGGAGATAATCTTCGAGCCGGTCCTGCACGATTAAATTGCATTATAGATCGTCAATGCGTTTATTCAACTTTGAACATGAGCAGCATGTATAAGGAATTCAAAGAAAACCTCTTTTCGTCGTCTCCACTTTTGCTATTTTAATGCATAAAACTGTCTTTTAAAATTTTCACGGTTGATTAAGAATTTAGAGCTTTTTCCTATTTTAATAACCTTTAATACCTTCAATATTGATTATAAATATAAGTTATACGCGGAGAGTTTAAATAATTAAACCGAAGAAGATTGCTTAATAGTAATAAATATGCGCTTTTTTATTTATTTCACACAAATTAAAAAAATATCTATTAAAGGATTACGAATAATTAGGTTAGCTTAAGAAATTAACTAATTTCGATGCAACATTCTTGGAGTTATTAAGCGTTTTACGAGGCTTCACTTTCGGTTTTTTCGATATAAAGTTTTACGATTTGACGCCACCTCGAGTCTTAAGGTAAATTCTCACATAATTCTTAAAAGAAAAAAGGCGCACCCATTCATTTTTACCGGATGTAGAGGTGTTATTGTACGGAGAATGATTTGCGATTCTGGATATATTTATGCTTCCGATCGTACGAATAATTTAAGTACACGTCGCACTTTATGCTTTAATGATTTATTAATCAAGGTGACCACGACGGGTGTGGTTTAATACCTGCGTAGATAAAAATGATACGTTTACGCCTTTTAGTCCGGTCAAATTCGAGATAAAAAAATTCCCACCTGACTGGATTTTTGTATACGGCTAGATATTAACATTTTAAATAATCTCGCAAAAGTCCCCGATCTATACCACGTGTGCAACATTTTTTACAGGGTGTGAAATGGAGTGACCAACGGTTTTTTTGCAAATATATCGCAAAAATCAGTCGGTTGCTCGCCTTTCCAGTCTCTGAGACGAAGACGTTGAGTGGTAAGGATGGTTAAGCGAAACTGGGGGCGTTGTTATGTATACGAGTAGTAGACTTGGATAATGACAGATATAACCAGTTATATTTCATAACAAATTACGAGACACTTGAATTGTACTTCGTGCATAATAAAAAATATATTATGTAGTAGGCACAGATAGTAGACGGTAGTACACATACCAACGGATGGCTGACATCTGTCATAGTCTTAGTTTACCCATTCTATAGCAAATTTTATAAGCTACAAATTTCGTCCGAGTCATTTTTGGAGAAAAATCAATATTTTGGGAGATATTCGCGGAAAACTGTTTGCACACGTGGTATCGATGGGGGACTTTTGGGCGATTCATCCAGCCAAATGGGAATTTTGTCCGCAGACGAATGCCGAGGCCTATTTATTTTTGTGTATTTTTTTTAAGCTTCGGCGAATGTTTCGAATAAAATAATTTTCCAAAGTAAATCCTTTCTGCTGAAATATTTTCGTTTCACGAACCGAACAAATTAAAAAATATATATGTATGAAAACGTCTCGGAAATAAACCGCATCTATTTTTACACATTTTCAACCGAACAATCATTAATTTTACACCCTTTGAAATGAGTTCAGGTTGTTCCGCCTCTTCGCGATAAAAATAATTCTAAAAGAAAGCTTACGCCGAAGCTCCCCATCAGTCTTAAAATTAGATTTCGGATCGAAAATATGATCGCTAATAAATTGATTTTTCACAACCTCCCTCCCCCCAATCCTCCCACACCAAACACAATATTATCAAAACGAAAACCTAATTTAATTGTCATTTATAGCAGCTGTTAATTATTACGTTCTACACATAACAGAATACATGCAAAATACATGCGTTCGTTTATTTTTTTTTTATTCGAACGCGGCTTCGTGCTTACGAAATTAACTGCTTTTAATGGGCTTCGTTATTATTCGAAATACGCGCCGTTCTCTACGATTTAGCGGGCGTACGCGTAATAGCGCAAATGCCAACACGTCTTTTGTTATTTTGTTAATAAAGTGTAATGAATGGTAAAAGGCTGGCGGCTCATTGAAAAATGAAACGTCGCAATTAAATTTAAAATTACCAGTTGAATTGGTTAAATAATTACCTTAACTCGTTAAATCGTTAGCTTCTTTGTTTCGTTCGTAAATTGTTATTTGGAAAGCACGTCCTTAAATATGGATATTTCGTTTACCCACCAGGTTTTTTGGGTGCATAAATGGCGGGCGCGCCTTTAATAATAATTTTATACGGGAGTTGCTCGTTATGGTTGCTCGTCAAAATCGAAAATTCTCGATTTAAAATATTATTAAGGATATTTTGATTATTTTTAGTCCACTTTTATAAACAAATTGTATGCCTCGAACTGACCGACAATTTGCTCATTAAATTCTCAGGTAGCTAGAAATATTTTGTAGGCGAATATCGAGTAAATTCAAAATCTACTCGATTCACGTGAAAAATGGTACTGCTTAAAAAATCACCAAAACTAATTGCAAACTAAAGCAGATCAACTTTCCGAGGCAAATATTCATCGATCGTCTAATAAGTAGGTAAACGGGGCGAACACATATCCGAAACACCCTGTATTTACGTCATTTAATAATACACCATCAACCATCCAATCACTCGTTAAATTGATCATCGAATTAAATCGTCTTAGTGCGCAAACACAAAATAGTCGAAAAACGGACGGACGGTTCTCGAAAAAAATACGCGACCTCACGTGACCCCCGCTTATTTGCCGTGAGACGTTTCAATTGCACGCATTAAGAAAAATGCGGGTATTATTCCGTTTTGTAAATTGGTTTTTTATGTGACCCGACGCGACGCACCGAAATTCGTGCGGGTCGACTAAAAGTGAATTATCTCTTTTGCTTTATTAACGCGCCTGCATCGGGCCGCGCGCACGCCCATTTTTTAAATTTTTTAAACATTAAATAACAGCTCGCCGCGCCGCATTCATAAATTGATCGTGTCCGAGACGGAGACGGACTCGCGACAGGAACGCTAAAAGGACTTTTTAAACGTTTAGCGAATAGAAAAACAGCATTAATATCTATGTACAGGATGATCCGGAAATTGACTATCTATTACTATGAAATTAGACGAATCGTGATTTCGAGAGACGAAAATGAACGACCATGATCGCAAAAAGCGACTGAAAACATTTTGATGATTAAATTGTACATATTGCTAACACGAGAAATAAAATAAAATAGGAAAAAAAGAACAGAGAGACAGTGAAAACAGATTATAAAGGGTGTGAAAATTGAGAAACGTCAAAAATAATTAAAAATTCAGGGAAATAAATAAAATTTGTAAGGGAGAAATTAAGAGGAAAAAATAAATTGTGAAATACTGTAAATAAAAGTGGCAGAGGAGCGAAAGAAGTTGGAGGGAGCGTGGATGGAAATGAAGATTGTAAGCGTCGAAAAAAAATAATAATAAAAAGGGCGAGAACTATTGAATAATTATAAACAAAGCAAGACTATTATGTGTAGGAGGAACTGAAATAGAAATAGTATAAAATTAAGAGTAGATAAGTTAGTTTAATAAAAATAATTTATAACTTAGAATTAAAAAGTGCAACGTGGAACCGTAGCAAATAAAAAAATGGCGCCCAACCTGGGACTGTAGCACTATGTGTAATCAGGTCGTATATAAAAGGACCAGCCCGTATATAAATGGAGATAGTCCGTTAGTATAAAAAGCATATTCCTTTATAAACGGACTGGTCACAGAGTGACCTAATCGCATCTAGACCGTATGTGAATTGATATTTGGCATTTGGGATCCAAATAATGAATTTTATGTCTGCTTTTTCTATTTATTTATTTGTATGCACAGTTTATGCTCTGTATTTATTTGTATGACATTTGGAGTTACATAAAACATCATTTTTTCGACATGCACATTAATTCTTTGATTGACATTTAATTTTACGTTATAGTAGACTCCCTTTTATCCGTTCTAAGAGGGAGTCTACTGTAACACTTTTTAAAATCTTTCTCGTGTCCAGCTGTAGCGCCACAGATGGTTTTTTTTTTGGGGGGATTTCGGCAATTGCTACAGTGTTAACGGGACATGTACTAAATTCTGAGCGACTATGATTATTCGAAATGACTCCCGTGTTTCGTTCCCAAGCGTTAAAATTCATCTTCTGTTTTGTCATCTTAAGGGCTTATAGTTACTTATGACGTGTGATCATAAAACGTCTATAAAAATTAGAATTGTGAGATTACTAAAGGAAGTTTCAATTTTTATCGACATTATCACCTAGATAAAACAATACAGATTCCATGAATGTAAAAATATGTTACAAATTCCTCATATATTTGAGAAAATATCTAAAAACTTATCTTTGTTATCGTACGAGATCAATAAATTTTTATTACGGAATATCAAACAATTATAAAAAATACATCATCTACAACGTCAAGAAACTTTTCGAAGTCGTCACCAACGATAAAAAAACGATATGTATTCATTTTCGAGAGACTACTACTAGTAGAGTGCTCAGCGCCCCGAAAAATGACTTTTGTGGGGAGGTCGGCGTTACAAGATGAAACCTCGACAGATCGAAAGAGCGTATTTTTTATTTAAAAAGCCAAAGGCCGTCAAAAATCATCCAGTGCAAAAGGGCGCTATCTTCACCGAAAGAGTTAGCGTTCAGCGTACGTATAGAAGGAAACGTGAACTTTCTTTTGCCGTAAAATTCGTAATTGGTTTTGTGGAATTAATCGTTTAAAAAATTTTGGAAAACGCAAAATACACGGGCACTTATGGAGAAAAATAACTTTCGGGGCCGATATCTCGGTTCGAACAGCTAAAAAGTTCACTTCAATTTCGCGTTTTTTACCGTTTATACTGTCATAATTACAAAACAGTAAGACGTATCGAAAAATTTTATTCTTTAAAAAAGTTTGGTTCGTCCTTATAGCATCCGACGATAGAAGAATTATATTTTTGTAGGGCTTCATAATTGAGATAAATAATTAAAAGTGAAAACATGCGAAAATTGCATTTTCGAGAGTCGCGCTCTCAACTGGGTGCATTGCATTTCCCATCTCACTTTTTCCCGTAGCTCCCCTTATTCTATACGTAATTCTAAAACAACCCAACTTACTATTATTTTTATTATAAATACACCTTATCCGTTATTTTAATAATTAAATACACAATATAAGAAGCGATTTGTATTAAACAAATTTACGAAAAGCTCCTATTTCATAATAAAACTACAGAGACTTTAAAAATTAATGTCTGTTATTATTATTCTTCTTTTTATAAAATTGTGGTAATAAGCTAATAACAACAATTAATTAACACCATATATTTCAACTCTGTTTAGAGTTATCTTCAAGTGGTAAAATTTTATAATTTCCGCAGTAAAAATCAAAAATTTGGTGCAAGAAGGAAACTCCTGGTAGGTATTAATTGGATCCTTATTATGTTATTATTGTGGCAATTTATTAGGGCTATTGGCCCTAATTGTAAGTGTATTAAATAACTACAAGTCAATCACAATTTTTCTACTACAGTATGCTAAAAGTGCTTTACAAATTAAGTTCCTTAACAAATTCGGTATCACCTATGTTAAAAACCAAATTTAAGTAACCATTACATTATTTTGTACATTAATTTTAACGATATTCGAAAAATAGTGGTACCCTCACCTTAAGATCATATTATCAAACTAAAGTTTTGCTAAATTCTTTACAACCACAACCACAGTTACCCGACGTAGCCGATTCTGAGTGGAAAATAGATTTGGAAGGAAATCTGGTACCTATACTAAGTACTCTTCCATCCTTCCCAAATAACCTAAGAGTGTGGTTGTAAGAAAGGTATTCTTCTAACATGCATTATTTACTGATTCATAAATTTCGTTTCATTATGTTTTCTAGATTGCAGTAGCAAAGTGTGCAGATGCAGGAAAATCGAATGAGTTGCATTGGTTTCTGTAGATTTATGGGACAAAAATGTACCAATGCAGTGACAATTCTAAATGTGTCAATGTATGATGAATAAGGTGAATGTTAAATTATTAAGGGTGTGTAATATCAAGGCTGTTAATTTAAACTGCGAAAAGTACAATTTTGAACGTAGTAATACCGAATTTGTTAACAAACTTAATCCTGTAAGGCACATTTAGCATACTATAGTAGAAAAATTGTGATTAACTTGTGGTTATTTAATACACTTACAATCAGGACCAATAGCCCTAATAAATTGCCATATTAATAACATAATAAGGATACAATTAATACAATTAATTAGAGTTGAAATATATGGTGTTAATTAATTAATTGTTGTTATTAGCTTATTACCACAATTTTATAAAAAGAATAATAATAATAACAGATATTAATTTTTTAAGTCGCTGTAGTTTTATTATGAAATAGGAGCTGTTCGTAAATTTGTTTAATACAAAACGCTTCTTATATTGTGTATTTAATTATTAAAATAACGGATAAGGTGTATTTATAATAAAAATAATAGTATGTTGGCTTGTTTCAGAATTACGTATAGAATGAGAGGGAGCTACGGGAAAAAGTGCGATGGGAGATGCAATGCACCCGGTTAAGAGTGCGACTCCCGAAAATGCAATTTTCGCATGTTTTCACTTTTAATTATTTATCTCAATTATGAAGCCCTACAAAAATATAATTCTTCTATCGTCGGATGCTATAAGGACGAACCAAACTTTTTTAAAGAATAAAATTTACGTTATCTTACTGTTTTGTAGTTATGACAGTATAAACGGTAAAAAACGCGAAATTGAAGTGAACTTTTTAGCTGTTCGAACCGAGATATCGGCCCCGAAAGTTATTTTTCTCCATAAGAGCTCGTGTATTTTGTATTTTTCCAAAATTTTTTAAACGATTAATTCCACAAAACCAATTACGAATTTTACAGCAAAAGAAAGTTCACGTTTTCTTCTATACGTACTCTGAACGCTAACTCTTTCGGTGAAGATAGCACCCTTTTGCACTGGACGATTTTTGACGGCTTTTTAAATAAAACAATACGCTCTTTCGATCTGTCGAGTTTTCATCTTGTAACCCCGACCTCTCCACAAAAGTCATTTTTAAGCGTTTTTCGGGGCGCCGAGCACTCTACTATATCCCTTAAAAATTGCGCACGAATGCGAAGCGACGAAAATGGATCGGAGCCACCTAAAATAAATGCCCGAAATTGATTTATAAACTCCGAGGAAGTCCGCGTGGGTTCCAAATACGACGGACTTTGGATCGAATGTACCGTACGCGAACATCCTGTAAAACATTTAACCGCCACGCAACGTCAATAATTGTCATCGTTTTTGATATAAAACTCTAATTACGATCGCATACGTAATTTGCCGGTCCGAGGATGTTACGCGCCGGGGAGTATCGGTAACTTGTAGGATTTATAACGCGTGTGGCCGCATACATAATAAAGTGTGGATATGTTCCGATACTTTATACAAACTTGACTGTCTCAAGATCACATAAAGTTCAACTGATTTGATACCGTGTAACAAGAGATCTTGTTAATGGGACCAGTTTAATTTATAGTTAGATACAAATACACAGATAAATGCGACTTCGCGTTTTCTTATTCGATCGCGGCCACAATTAATTGTAATACCTACGGGGTGGGTACGATGGATCATCATTCAAATCAATTAAGTAACGCGTTCAAAGGTCCTTTTAAATTAATGGTTTATCTGTCAAATAATGTAATCGACTTTTTATTGTTAAAAGGTTGGACGTTACGTAAACACGTACGGGCGTAACATCTTCAAGTTGACGTACAACGTTAATTTTTGTTAGATCAAATTCGATGGGAAACAAGAGTGCCCCCAAAATTCGGAAAGATTAAAACAAAGGAACGCGGACGCTTTCGACGATTTCTCTTTGCGGAAGACGAAACATTTTTCAACAGGACGGAGTGCCGACGTTGGTCGTTTGGCGTCCTGATACGCCAACAAGGTGGTACATTAGCATCACACGATAGATTTACGAACAACAATTATTCGCCATCAAACTTGATCAGATTGAAGGGTATCATTAGCTACCAAATCGGAATTCAAAATCAAGCTGCGAAACCAATACATCACACCGCGAGTAGGCATTGTAAAACATCTAGAGAGAAGCGAAGTATTGCCATTTCATTCGGACCACCAACGGCGATAACATAGAGGTAATAAAGGGTATTACAAAAAAAAAATCAAAACAATACAAAATATTTAGTAGGTAAATATGAGATACGAGAACGCCAAAAATAAAACGATTGCATATTGCTGATAACTTATATTGGACGTACGTTCGGCGGATAATAAAAAAACGTTCGCCAATTAATCATCGACAACCACCAAGATCGCTTGGTTTCGCAATGAAATGACAGTTTTTCCAAAACATTACCAAACTCGTCCCAAAAAAACAAACGTTACGTTGTTTAATTCGGGACATCCGGAGGAACTGTTGAACGCTTACTGAAACGCCATCGACGCCGTCGCGACGCCTCAAACGCTACGCGAAACGATGATGGGAAATGGTTAAAAATTTTATTCGATTACATATCTCGCGCGCGCGCATTGCCGTAGTAATGAGCCGTTAAAGTGTTTTCTTGGAATCCTAGACGATATCGGCGTTATCAAAAATTTTATGGCATCATCTTGGCCGTAAATTTAGTTGATGTAAGAGCTAAAAAATCCGCTAATCTCCACCGAACTCGTAACCATGTGTCACTTATTTGCAAGTAAGTAAAACGTGTTTTCTTCGGATTTTAATAGCCTCCAACTTTTATTTGCTAGGCCACAGGTACACACGTGGCGATTTTTTATTTTAATAATTTAAGTGACGCCATCTAGCCGGACGCTAATCTATCTAACTACTACCGATATAATTTAAAACGAGCGATTTTGACTAATGACTAATTTTTTCGGTACTAGGTACGTTAAACGCATAACTTTAAATTTTCGGATTTAATCCGCTGTCGTTTTTGAATCGTTTAAGGCGGCGTCAGTCGAAAATTAAGTTGGATGTGAAGGGGGGGGGGGGAGACGATCAGTTGCGTACGTGGAAATTGTTGTAATTTTCTCTTTTAAGTCGAATAAATTTAGAAAAAAAAAACTAGTCGAACCTCTTCGACTAATAAACGTGTTCAGTGTTTAAGATGCCATCAACCTTAATTTTGAATACGTTAAAACCACAACAATAACAGCTAACGTACCTAAGATCCATATGTCATCAAACTCGCATGGCATTGACATTTTTTTTTTCTGGAAATTGAATTTCTGTAGCGGCAACGGTACCTTACGTCGATTTCTATAAAATAACGTCAAGGTTTTAACGGATAAATTATCACAAAACTATGTATTTTTGCGATCGGTTCGCCATCATCGTTCGTGACGGATCTGATGACCGGAAGAATTTTTAATTTCAAGGCATGGAGCCCGAAAACAAAACAAGACGCCGAAGGCCGACGCCTATCTGCGACATTTTCGAAGATTGTCATCGCGCACTTGAAGTTTTACCTACGTTTATTATTTTTTTTTTTAAACAATGAATTCGACGGAAAAAGTTGGAAGTTTTACTGACGATTTTTAATAATTAGATTCGGTCATCGATATACCTATGTACAAATTAATTGCTCGCCGTTACTTCACTTTTAACGATCCTATAATAATATGCGGAACTTTCAAATTTCAAAATTACATACATTACTCATAACGTTATCGAAAAAAGTGACGGTTCGCGACGTCAGTTTATTTCTCGAACGAATTTTTTAAGCCGTCTCGAAATTGAAAATAATCGCTTCGTTGAATGTGTAATTGTCGATGGGACGATAATTATTTTTACAAGCTCGAATACACATTTTTATTGCAGCGCAGCGTGTTGATTTTGTTCGCGTACGTTGTCCAAAAAAAAATAAATAAAAATAATAATCGATTACAATTTTACAAGTTGAGACTACCTGACGATGCCGAGTTTAATCGAGTGTTGTTTATACGTATTTATTATTTAAATAATAAGAAATTTCAAGCCTTCGAATTATGGATAAATCGACGTGCGTTAAGGATATCATGGACAGAGAGAAAAACGAACGAAGAAGTCTTACATCTGGTACGTAAAGAACGTGAAATAGTCAATACGATAAAAAAGTGAAAATTGGAATATTTGGGACATATTATGCGTGGAGAAAAATATCATATCCTGCAAAATAGCAGGAAAAAGGAACGTAGGAAGACGAAGAACATCCTGGTTGAAAAACTTATTGGGATTGGTTCCTCTGTCGAACTGTTTAGGGCAGCAGTGTCGAAAATGCCAACCTCCGATAGGAGAAGGCACTCAAAAAAGAAGATAAAGAAATTTAATAAATTAATCGTCAATATTGTCCGTTATTTCCAACTTTTTGGTGACCAATAATTTTCTTTTTATAATAAAAAACGAACAAACCGAAGCGAATCAAACACTGAATTTATAAGTACAACGTTACAAGTACCGGACCCCGTCCGGATCACCGAAAATCCGGATTAACCGGAAATGTTATAAGAATGCGTAGTACTGTTAAAAAATCGTTTAGGCCGATTTAATTTTTCTGAAAAGCGTTAGTCGCGCAGTTCCGATTCGGTCGGGAATATGCGTCATTCTAACTCGGTAAAATATATATATTTTTTTTCTTTTTTATAATAATAGTTTATTTAGCAATCAGAATAATACATAATTCTATAAGCTAATGTGCTGACGGTTACTAGATGTACTAGTGTTAAGGACTTGATCAGGTCGATATCCAATGACATTACCTGTATAAACTTAAGTACATACAAAATAATAACTTAAATTAGTTCACTTGGCCACAATTTTTTAAGTCTTTTGTTGATAACTGGTTCCAGAAGTTGTTCTATTAGCGGATTAGGATGGTTGTCTAGCACAGCATAATGGGCCTTGACTTTTTTACGGATGTCTTCTTGCACTTTTTGAACATGTAAGTCTGTATGTAGAGTATGATTTGTAACATACCAACGCGCGTTTGCAATTTGGCGGAGCAGTTTGGATTGGTAGCTTTGAATTATTTCAATGTTTGATTTAGAAGCACATCCCCACAATTCTAGTCCATATGCCCAAATTGACTTGATGATTGCCTTGTAGATCAGGATTTTGTTTTCCATAGATACCCCTGATTTTCCTCCTATCAGCCATTGAAGTTCTCTTGTTTTGATTTCTAGTTGTTTTCTCTTTTTTGTGATGTGTTGTTACCATGTTAGTTTAGCATCTAAGTGTATTACTAAATACTTTACTGTTTTGGTTTATGGTATTTGTACATTGTTTATTGTGACTACAGGGCATATTTCTTTGCGGAGGGTGAATGTAATATGCGCAGATTTGTTTTCGTTAACTTTTATCTTCCATTTTTCCAGCCACTGTTGAAGGTTGTTTAGGTAGTTTTGTGTTATATTTGAGGCTATTTGAGGATCTTTGTGGCAGGAAATAATAGCCGTATCGTCGGCAAATGTCCCTGTTATCACATTTTGCACAATCGGTAGGTCGGACGTGTACAAGACATACAGTAGCGGTCCAAGGACGCTACCTTGTGGCACTCCTGAATTGATTGGATAACAGTCAGATTTTTCTTCATTTACCTTGGTTTGAAATGTCCTATCATTCAGATATGATTTTAGAAGCTTGAAGTAAGCTGATGGAAAAATGCACTTGATTTTGTGAATTAATCCAGGGTGCCAGACTTTATCAAAAGCCTGGCTAATGTCAAGAAATACTCCACTACAATATTGTTTATTTTCAAATGCCTTGTTTATGGTTTGCGTAATTCGATGAACTTGTTGCACTGTCTAGTGTTTCTGACGAAACCCGAACTGATGATCTGGTATCCAATCTTCAGTAGGCATGCCTTCATTTAATCTACGAAGCACCAGTCTTTCAAGAAGTTTAGAGATTGTTGACAGCAAACTTATGGGTCTATAAGAGGAGACTTCTGTGGGTTCTTTTCCTGGTTTACCTATCATTATTATTTGTGCCGTTTTTAGACATTTTGGCCAATATCCTAGTCGTAGAATAGCGTTGTAGATGTAGGTTAACATTACTAAACCTTTTCTAGGTAATTCCTTGATCATTTTAACTGTTACCAGATCAATTCCAGGTGCCTTTTTTGAATTTAGAAATTTAATTTTTTTGGCAATTTCTTTTGGAGTAAATGCTTTGATAGGCGTATATATTGCAGGCGGAATAGAGAGACTTTGTTCTATTTCTTAGTCTACTACATTGTCTATAGGTTGGAATACGGAAACCAAATGTTCTGCAAAAAGGTCAGCTTCGGTAAAATATGGGCCGTTCAAGTTTTATTCCGATGCACGTTATCACTACAAAGTTAGAAGATGCGGTGGCACTTTGTGCGTTTGCAGTACGAATAAACTGCAGTCTATCGTTGCCATATACTGCGTGTGCATCGATGACATGTCAATTTCGAATATTTTATTATTGACGAAGCGCTCGGAATAAACGTCGAATGACATTTAGACGTTTAGAAAATTTCCGTGGGGGGTTCCGTTTAAAAAATTAACTTTTAACATACTATTTTGTATCGATCGGAAATGAACACCTAGTCATTTTCGGTTCGTAGCTCACATTTATCATTTGTACATTAAGAATGCGTAATTTTTTTAAGAAACCTCGCGCCTTTTTGTGGTGTTATTCGCAAAATTCGCAGTAGGACTGACGCATCTAATCAAAATTTAACGAGGAATAAATTTAAATATCCAACAAAAATGCCACGTTTTATTTAAAATAACAAAAATCGATGTTAGTTAGGTTTATTTCTGTAATAAACGGGCAATGGGCGATTTCCGCGGAACACCCTGTATACGCACGGTTGCTTTAGTCCCTCTAGCCTCCGCGATGGCATAAAATAGTACGAATTACGATCACGATTGCATTTGAAATTTGCTTTTGAGCTCGAGTTGATCACGTGACCGCAACAAATTTTATGTAAACGTAAATGAGACAACAGATTAGCGAGCTCGTTAAGAACGTTCAGCAAAGATTGTATTTATTTTGAAAAAGGAAATCGCAAATAAATATCTTATAGATTAAATAAAATAAGCTGTAACGAGTCAGGTTTGAACTCCGGTTGATAACCGTATAATTATTCGGATTAAGAATTTTCCGTTTCGATGCTCAATTCACACCAAGACATCTGCATTTATGTGCAAGAAAATCAGCGAAACACGTTATCGCCATGGAAACGTATAAAATCTCGATTGTGATTGGTTGTTGGTAAATGTTATTTGTTACAGATCTGCTAATTGCACCTAACATTACGAAAGGGATGTCGTTTAAACGCTTGCCAAAACCGTAGTAATTGATGATGGTCTCCTTATCAATTATGAATCAAAGTCGTGCATCGGGTGGATAGACGAGCCGAAACGTGCTGACTCATCAGACGAATGAAGTCATAAATAATGGATAAGTTTAAAATTAGCTTATGTTAGTCGGATCAGCGTGCGGGGGAAAAAACTAACCTGTCCGGGCGTGTACGTACATAAGTACATACAATCCGAATCCAACGGACTCATTGCGAAATTAAAATACGAAGACGAGAGTAATTTGATTCGAACCATGGCTCTGGGGACGAACATTGAATAATGAACAATTATACAAGCGAACGTCGAAACGGATGTTGCAGTGTCCCGAGTATGTTGTTGCATGCTTCGGTAGTCCCAGTTTAACATATCTATCAGAAATCTCGAATCTGCGCGATCGTAAAAAACTGTCGGCCCATCAAAAATACGAACGCTGACAAGAGTTCAGACAATAACGTTTGTTTGTTTGTTTGTTTGTTTGTTCGGTATACCATCTCTGGCGTTAAAAACGGATGTGTAAACAAAAAAAAAACAAAACGATGGCGCAAATGGCCGACGTTCGCATTAACCTGGGATTTTTCAAGTTCAAGTGCAAGTTCTCATCTCTGGTGCTGCACGGCATTGCCAAGGACGGCGTAAATTAATGTATTCCGACTCTCGCGAACTGTTGTAGTTATTTTCAGAAAACAGGTTTATATAGATTTATAATACGGTTCATATAAATTGCGAGTGTGATGAGCTTAAGAGGCGGCTATATTTAGCCCGTCATTGCACCTGTAATGATTAGCATAACATTAGCAATAGTCCGGGAAATTACAGTTCACGTATACAATACACGACTACCATAAGCACCGCACCAAGTGACGCTTCTGCAACTTCTTCTTCTTCTTCTCGAAGGCCATCGCCAACATGATTTCGCGATTTTATTTTATTATAGTACACGATCTCCGTAAAAAGTTACCACGAAGCAACGGTTACTTTTTCGATAACGCGAATTCCTGCAAATCTTCTTTTTTTTACAGTCGATTTTTCGGACATTTTTATTAGTTTATTGCCGTTTCCCTAACAATAACCGAGAAACTTAACCGGTTAAATAATTGACGATTATTAAATTTTATAAACAATTATCGTACGCGTTTGTTGGATTTTTCTATTATAAAGGCCAAAAGTGTTTAAAATAATGATTTTCTAATTATCTAATTATAGGATACAAAACGATAAAACTAAAATTAACTCATACTAATAGCGCAACAATCACCATTAAATAATAATTTCAAGTACGTTCTTATTTTATACGAAAAAAAAAACGTTATGTATGTAAGTGCATAAGTAGTAATTTTAAATTAATTAATTAATCTAATTAATTTCTCCAATCGAATAATTACGAGGGTGCCCCCCCACCCTTTAAAGCAATTAATGCAAGCGAGCACCAATTTCGCAACAGGAAAACTACTCGCAAGAACCCCTAATAACTTTTGACTCACAACGCTCATCATCAGGTAGATTAAAATTTGGCTTTGGGCGTTACACGTCTTAGGTCATTATATTTAATAATCCGGATGTTTATTGTTTATTTAGTCAGGTAAGTTTTACTTTCGCGTTCGAGAGATTAAGTCGTATTAAAATTCCTGTACGTCTTAAAATAATGTCTTCCCAAAAAATAAACGCCGTTAATTTGAAATATTCAACATTTTAACATATATTTATTATAAACAAATAGCAATTACGCAAATATTAATGTACCGGAAAAATAAATAGTTAAAAAAAAACAATTTCCATTAAGTTTTATTTGCATCCATAATTCAGCAGTCGGCAGATTACCACTTTAATGCATAATAGCGACAGGAAGAAGCCTTAATTTTACTTTTGGCCGAGCGATTTTTATTTGGTTTTTATACATTTGCGTACGTATAAGAAAATCGTATTCGCGGCCTTTTTTGTTCGCAATAAATTCGTCTCGTTCTATCTCGACAAATTTAAATACATACATAACACCGACTTTATCTTAACGCGCGTTGGACGAAATTAAGAGGGTCTTTTTTTTATTTCGGGAGATAAACCTGTTTTGGAAAACGTTTCCTGCTTGTAAATTATGATATCGAACGTAGTCGCTCGAAGGATTTACAGTTTCGCAAAAAAGGCTTCGGTCAATTTCGATCAGGGGCGGATTAACAGACTAAAATCAACTGGTTGCTTTTTTAGCAAAATTTGAGCAAAAGAAAACGTCGCCTTTCCTCTCGACGGACTCCCATACCGTGAGTGATTGCGACGCCCTTTCAATTTATAAGATGAACACGTTTGTTCCGATAAACACTTTATGCATAATCGAATCGATTTTGAATTAAGTAAGTATTTGAAGTACATATTAGCAAATGAGATCGTTTACTAAACCTTCAAAACATTTAAGCCCAACATATATCACAACCTTCACTATATGGCGATGCAAAAAAAGTTCAAACCTGATGACGATGAGCTGCGATAAACCAGTTGAAAGACATAGAACAGGTCCGGAATTAGTCGAAAAGTAGTTTTTCTAGTATAACAATGCAAGAAATGACAATCTAAGCGACTTTCCGGCGATTTAAAATTTTTGCCAAATCTCGAAAAAGCTCAACGATGTTTTTTGGCAAAATTTTGAGCCGTAACGTTCAGAACAAGTCGAAAACGATTAGAAAACACGTATTTCAGGAATAACGAAGCAAAAAATGACAAACTGCCTGCGTTTATATAGATTATAATTTTTTATAATCTTGATAAAATGACACTACCTGCTACGCATAGAACAGGTCCGGAATTAGTCGAAAAGTAGTTTTTCGAGTATAACAATGCAAGAAATGACAATCTAAGCGCGTTTCCGGCGATTAAAAATTTTTGCCAATCTCGAAAAAATCCCTTATTATCCTATATCCTAGTATTATCACTTTCCCTTTCTTTACCTTTATGGCTAAGATTTATAATATATGGATGAATAAATCATACATTTCAATATTAGCTCACCTTGTACCTTTTTCTAAAGGTACTCCTCCTATTCTTATACCATTCATAGTGTGTATTGAAACAATCAGTAACATTATCCGGCCTTTAACTCTCGCCATTCGTTTATCTGCTAATATAATTGCTGGTCATATTTTGCTAACTATCATAGAAAATTCAGGATTAAATTCTCCTATATTATTAATCAATCTCCTAATTATTTCACAAATATTAATATTAGAATCAATAGTATCAATTATTCAATCTTATGTTTTTTCTATCCTTAGAACTCTTTATTCAAGAGAAGTTAGTTAATGTCAAAAAAAATCACCCATTCCATTTAGTAGAAATTAGACCATGACCAATTCTAGGAGCCTTTAGAGTAATATCCTCAATCATAGGATTAATCAAACGATTTCACTTATATAATAATAATTTATTATTATTAAGATTTTCAATTACTTTATTAATCTCTTATCAATGATGACGTGACATCTCACGAGAAGGAACCTTTCAAGGTTTACACACTTTTAAAGTAACCAATGGTCTACGATGAGGTATAATTCTTTTCATTTTATCAGAAGTTATATTCTTTATCTTATTTTTTTGAAGTTTTTACCATAGAAGATTATCACCTAATATTGAAATTGGAATAACATGACCTAAAAGAATTCAACCTTTTAATCCCATACAAATCCCATTATTAAATACATTAATCCTAATTTCATCAGGCATTTCAGTAACATGATCCCATCATAGGTTAATAGAAAATAATTTCAAACAAAGATTTTTTGGTCTTTTAATAACTATTATTCTAGGATTTTATTTTACTTTACTCCAAGCATATGAATACTTTGAATCACCATTCACAATTGCAGATTCTATTTATGGATCAACATTTTTTATAGCAACAGGATTCCACGGAATTCACGTAATTATTGGAACAACATTTCTTTTGATCTGCTTAATTCGTCACTCATTTAACCATTTTTCGAGAATACATCACTTTGGATTTGAAGCAGCAGCATGATACTGACACTTTGTTGACGTAGTTTGGTTATTCCTTATATGTCCAGCGATTTTTTTCTGGCAAAATTTTGACCGCAAGCTTTTGAGCCGTAACGTTCAGAACAAGTCGAAAACGATTAGAAAACTCATATTTCAAGTATTACGAAGCAAAAAATGACAAACTGCCGGCGTTTAAATAGATTATAATTTTTTATAATCTCGATAAAATGACACTACCTGCTACGCATAGAACAGGTCCGGAATTGGTTGAAAACTAGTTTTTCGAGAATAAAATTTTTGCGAAAACTCGAAAAAAGCGTTGGTATATAGTTCATGAATTTTGCAAAATTTATTCCGAACTAAAACTTCTTGTTTCGCCTCCTTATGTCGAAAAATATCAATTTCCACCTAAAACGAGCACAATTACGCGCGATTTAGCGAGTCAATTCGCGTTTTGATCCGCGGCCCGCGATTCGATTGATCTAATTAATCCGCGGGTTCGTCAAATAATTCGCCTTTTATTTTAATTAAACCGCGAATAAATTTAATCGAATTTTTAATTAAATCGCGAATTAAAGTTAAGTGCCGTTCTTCTATTCACGGTGTCACGGTATATGTATATTAAATTGATAAAACGATCAAACATCAGCATATTACAGGTATTGATAATAAATATAAAAAAAATATTGATAATAAACTTTAAATTTAAATTTAAAAACTATTAAAATACCTACATAATATGTAGGTATTTACATGTGCCTACATAATGAAGTTTTAAATATTATTTGAAAAAATCGTTAGTTTTAGTTTGCTTTTGTTTAAAAGAACGCACATCCAGTATTATTTGTCAATTTCTCGCTATTTGGATTCATAAAAAAGGTTTTAATGCTCGTGTTATTGCTAGAGCTTTCTGTAAATTATCGATTTTGGTGCAACCTGCAGTTTCATCGATATTATGGTCCGAAGAATCGTCCACTTTAGAGAGTGTTCACATAAAAGAGGTTTTATTTACGTTAATTCTTATGGGATTGATCCGGGACATTTAAAAGTGTCCATATTATAGAGGTGTCATTATGAGGCAGCCGTGCACAATAAGAGATTTCACTGTATGTAGTTATTCAATTGTTGATGATTCAAAAGTTATTGCAAAATTTGTATTTTTCGGCAAAATCGCCCAGTGCAAGCGTTGACGCGTGATTTTAAACGAAATGTGAGTTATTTGGTTGATATGAAAGTATGTACTGAACCGTTCGCAAATCGGTTTGATGGTGTGTCGGAACAGACCTATGACCTGAATGAGTATATCGTTACTTCTTGTAATTCCCAGATGGCGATTATGGACTGCAACGATTTGAGGGTTTCGCTGCCTTTTTCCCGAAATTGATGGAAAGGATAATACCGGTCGCGGGCGTGGGACAAATACAAAAACCTTCAATTCCTCGAACAATATCGACGATTTTCTAAATATACGAAACCTGCTCGTGAATCGGCGACGAACTCACCGCAATACGTATACGATCGAGTTCTACTAAGAACAGGCCAATAAGAAACGTGGACAATGACACTATGTATACAAATACATAAGCGAACGGTGAATAAAAAACGATTGCTAAGAATAGAACCAGGAATGCACACTTGACGTCGGGGTAAACCTCGACACCCACCACCTCATATGACAAATATCGCAACTCTTTAGAATGAACAACTACTTACATCTTGTAGGTGCTCGGGAGCTGAAGATATACGGCCGCGAGAGAGCCCGTAAGTAACCGGGTTCGGAACAGTTACCACGTTAATTGGCGTACAATTTGTTGCGTCGAGAAAAATGCGAGAGGTATCCGAGGTGTTTATCAATTTGCTGCGTCGATAATTGGTCTCTGTTTTACAAACGAACGCTAAATTACTCCAGACAAGAATGAGACAAATTACAAAGACTATTACCAGACGGGTCGTCTATGTAAATACAATTGGACGCACTTACAGACATAAAACACAATTTGACGCGTTGTTAGTACCTATATTCAATGTATACACGACCAGTAATTCTTAATAGACTGAAAGATACTTTCTTCTACTTGTTAAACAAACTCTTTAACGAATAAACGACGTTTGGAAAGAAGATAAATTTATATTTTAATTTGCGACACGATTTCAAATATTTTTAACCAATTTACGGATAGTAAAGTCGGAAAGTTGGCGACTTCTGCATTATCATCGGGGGGCCGTATCGGAGGCGTTTTAAATTTATTAACGAGCGACGTAACGGTTCGGCGCAAAATTAATTATCGGGTATTAAACACGCGAGACGTTGATTTTTATTTACCCGGGCAAATTTTTTTCGACGAAAACCCGTTTTCCTTGAAAATTATTCAAGAATTAAGGGCACGTCGATTGCGTCTTTACTGTCCCGAGAGCCCTTAAAGCCCGTTTATTCGTTCGTAAATCTAACGAACGCGTCTGTTTGAATTACTGCCGCGAGAAATAATTACGGTGCACAACAGCATGTGGCAGTTAAATGGTGTATCTGTTATTAAGTTTTTGTTGTCGACTTATGTAAGTGCACCCGGCACACATTAATAACTACGGCTGCTAGAAAATTATCGATTTTAGTAGTTATTTTGAGTATTTGTCCGATTCCCATAAATACACAAAATGATCGCAAAAATATTTACTGAGTGCTTAAGATTAGGCCTTACGAACATTTCTTTTAACGAGATAACGGTTCCTTCTTACAATTAAACACGAAGTTTAAAGAGAAATTGCCCGTTTTATTTTTTAAGCTTATTGCCAGCTACCTGTAGCTTAAATGTTAATTTTATTTAACCAATAATTAAAATGCGAATTCGAAAGAAATCGAATCTGCAGCAAAAAACATTTTATACATCCCTCTGCAATCTACCATCTACCTACCGACCTTATGACCGACCTGAAACGGATCGATGATTAACTTTAAGTATACTCTCGTGGACAGAGTGGGATGGATTCAGAGCAGAAGTAGAAGAGCATATTAAACTAAACGTTCCGCTAAAAACATTTGAGCAACTGGACGAAGAAGCAGAGCGATTTGTAATCGACCTGCAGCAAGCCGCATGGAACAATACCCCCGAACCAAAAAGAAAAACAATTGGTGTGAACTACCCTAGAGAAATCAGAGAGCTAGTCTCAGTGAAACGAAAAGCACGGAAGAAATGGCAACAAACCAGAGCACCGGCAGACAAACAACTACTGAACCGGCTAAGCCAACAACTCAAAGAAGAAATACGTTCTGTCAAAAATGAAACGTTCACTGAATTCCTAAAGGGATTAACAGATGATAAAGATACCGAATATTCGCTCTGGAAAGCCACCAAGAGATTAAAACGGCCTCATAATCACAATCCTCCCATTCGTAAAGATGATGGCGGATGGGCAAGAAAAGACGAGGTAAAAGCAGAAATATTTGCTAAACACCTAGCGAATATTTTTCAACCACATGCAGCTGACGACAATGAGCATCTACCAGAGATCAACGACAGGGAGGACAGAGTCATTTTGTCGGTAACTCCAAAAGAAATTTACAATGAGATACAAAAGAATCTCGGTGCTAAAAAAGCACCCGGCTATGATCTAATAAGTGGACAACTGCTTAAGGAATTACCAAGAAAGGGCATAATGAAGCTTACGCATCTATTCAATGCAGCGTTACGACTACAATACGAGCCGATGCAGTGGAAAGTTGCGGAAGTTATTATGATCCCCAAACCAGGAAAGCCACCCAATGAGAAAGCATCTTATCGCCCGATATCACTGCTACCAACCATATTCAAACTGTTTGAAAAGCTGCTCCTGAAACGCCTCAAGTTAATTATTGAAGAAAAGCAGCTCATTCCAACCCACCAGTTTGGTTTTCGGAACAAGCACTCGACCATTGACCAAGTGCATCGAATCACCGATGTAATTGAAAGAACCCTAGAAAAAAAAGAAATATGCGCAGCGATATTTCTAGATGTGGCCCAAGCTTTTGACAAAGTGTGGCATGAGGGCCTTGAATACAAAATAATTAAAAATCTGCCTAGGCAGATGAGCCATATTCTGAAATCATACATCTCTGGCCGCCAGTTCAGGGTGAGAAATGGCGAAGAATACTCCGAATTAAAACCTATTGCCGCGGGTGTACCGCAAGGAAGTGTCCTTGGGCCAGTTCTATACTTGCTTTACACTAGCGACATCCCCATGAGTGATGGAGTGACGACAGCCACATTTGCCGACGACACTGCATTGCTAGCAACAAGCAAGGAAATAGAAGTAGCTACTAACAAACTACAAATAGCCGTCAACAGCGTCACCAGATGGATCAAGAAGTGGCGGATTAAACTAAACGAGGCGAAGTCGACCAATAAAAGAATTGATTACTTGCCTGTAGTGATCAACCAGCAAACAATTCCTTATGCTAATACAGTTAAATACCTGGGCATGACACTAGATGCCAAGCTCAGGTGGAAAGAACATATAAAGAAAAAACGCGAAGAAATTTGCATTAGATTTAGAAAAATGTGGTGGCTAATTGGAAGACATTCTGAGCTGTCACTGCATAATAAACTATTGTTGTAAAACCAGCCTGGACTTACGGTGTGCAACTGTGGGGATGCACAAAGAAATCTAACGTAAAAATTATTCAAACTTTTCAAAACAAAGTACTGCGCAGCATCGTCAACGCTCCATGGTATATCAGAAACGAAGACATCCACAAGGACCTAAAAGTGCCTATGGTCAGTGAGGAAATAAAACGGTTCGCGAAAAAACACGAAACAAGACCACATGAACATGTGAATGTCGAAGTGTTACAATTACTCGACAACAGTGGACTTATACGTAGACTAAAAAGGCAAAAACTGTTTGAACTACTGTAAGTTAAGTTAAGGGTATTATGGGCAATTAACGAAGGGGAACGAAGTGTTTTTTAAACATATGTGGAGTGCACCAATGGGAGTACATCCATCATTCGCTAAGACTTACCTAGATTTAAGACTTTAGACTTAGATTTAGGTAAGGAATTGTTCAAAATAAATTGCTAGATAGTATTTACTAGTTGCAATGTACACGCCAAGAAGCGTGTTTAAAAAAAAAAAAAAGTATACTCTCAAACTAAAAGTAAGTCGCAAAAATGGCGGTGGGAGAAACTAGAATAGGATGTTCGCCGACCACTCGCACACATCGACTCGCAAACGATAGTACGTGGCAGTTAAATGATTCGTTTATTAGGTATTAAAATTTTGTCGACGATTAGAGATCGTGTAGAAATTACGTAAAGCCTTTTTAACTTTTGTTTAACATCCCGTTTCGTAACATTTTTAAAAGTCGAACACCTTCGTCGGGAAACCTACTGAAAAAATGCGAAGGACGGAGTATTATATTATGTACAGAGTATTATTCGTTATTAAAAAGGTAGAGCAAATTATTTTTACTTTTAAAACCCTTTTGGCGGCGCGGCGAGAATTGCAAAAAACCCGAACGAAGAAAATGATATTATTATAGTTAACGCAACGTGGCAAGCCTTTTATAATAATATTTAGTAAATTCTTAGATGATGATACGAGATTACTTCCATATATCTACTAATAATATTCCGATACAAAAAAAAGGATGATTTGCGAATCCTATGGTACTTCGCATGCAAACCTACAGCGTGCCGAGTCATCTGAATAAATTAATTGCAAAAATTGTAACGAAAAGGCTTTTAAAGAAATTAACCACCCATCATTTCGAGAAAAAAAAATACGTATGGGAAACAAATTCGCGAATGGTAAACAATAGACACGCACACGTGTAAGTACAGGATCTTGGCTGTCGCGTCGACAAATTCTAAAATGGTGCTGGAAATTATAATGAAGCAGCCAGGCGCGATTAACTTATTATTACTGTAATTGCGCAGTTTTTTAATAATAGATAATTCGAGTAAATTGCCGGGTTCGGACTCGTATGCTAACAAACTCGAGCACCGCCGCTTAACCGTGTTTTATATTCCTCGAGAACGTGTTAGACGGAAATGAATTCGTGAAAATCGATTAGGACCGTATCGGGCGGGGAAAAAAGAAAAAGATTCTATTTCGATTTCGTACGGACCGCCGCGCCGTTTCTTAGGAAGTCGAGAGCATCGCCGGGTTACGTAATATCGCAAATCCATTATAATGGGTATGTTGGAAGCGCCGCTCTCACGCTTACACCATGGTTATAATGCAGCATGCGTGATGGGCTACATGCCTAGTCGTACTTAAATCGAGTGATGTCTTACATGGTTGACAAGATGCTTTACACATTGACAGCTGTCCGTTTTCGCACTTCCACCGTTTCTGTTGCCGTCGAAGGCGAACGCCTATAGAATAACAGTACCCCTATTCAACGCAAAATAGACTCGAACAAAAAAAAATTGATATGCACGTGAGGCAATCTTAAAAGTAATTCTATCTCCGGTTGTTTTTTGTTGTCCGTAATCATCAGCTCAACAAACGATTAAGTACTTTTTGGCAGCCGAGAACGTTTTTAGATCAGATATCCCGTTATAGGTATTTGAGAAAACAATATTGCTTCGTACGCGAGGCCCGCGGCTGCGTCGTCGGACATCAGGCAACTGACCTGACTAGGAATCCGAAACTTGATATGCAATTATAGTGCTCTTAATACGTGTGAATAGAACTTCATCGATTTAGCAAAAATTAAATTGCAATTTCAGACATTGTAGACGACGAGGAATTTTCCAGAACCGCGGAGGAGGCATTCTTTGTAGTTCAACTGGAAATCAATTTAGATAAAGTATAACGTGATTTATATCTATATCGCGGCTGCGACTGCAAAAAACTATTGCAAATTAAGCTCCTTTTCTGTACGAAAACGATTTGCGAGAGAAAGTTGTTTAGGAGAAAAAGTTTCGAACGGATCGGTATCTCGAGCGTGTCTTTGAACGTCGACTTTTGGGACGTCCATCGTCCCAAACCAATTTATATTTGCGACATCTTCCGAAGTAACGCTTCACAACTGGGATGCGTGGTAAAATTACGGTATCTAGCTGAAACTGAGATTGGCATTAGTTATTTCTGTCGTACCTGCGACATTTATAAAGTAATCTGGATGAGGGGGCCTGGTGTTCGTGAATTTGGGTTCGCGGTGGCCGAGGTTTTGGTCTTTACTGCTGGAGAGCGTGTTTCGGTCGTTTAAACCTTCGCACGCTTCCGGTGTCGTAGTCCCAGAGGTGAGCTATCTGCTCGTTGGGATGGTCCACGAGGGAAGAATGAAGCTTCTCCGCGGTGGCTCGGAGGAATTCCTCTATCATGGGAATTCGTAGATCGTGGTGGAGTCTGCGGTTGCTGACGTACCGAGGAGCGTAGGCATTTATTCTGGAAAGTCTGGATTTTTTGGAAGTTAGACTGAGCGGCGTAACCCCACACTTGAGAGGCGTAGGTTTGATTTGTAAAGTAACAGCTTGTTATTCAGGCTTAACTTGTTGTTGCGGGCCATCATTGGGTATAGGTTGGCCAGGAGTGCGGTACCTAACTGGATGCGGGCGAGAATGTGATCCTTCCAGTACAGACCACGGTCGAGGGTGATGCCCAGGTAACGGGTGGAACTTGTCCACTCGATGGGTTGACCTTGCATCATGATGCGTCGGCCGAGATGTGGTTTGCGTCGGCAGAACAAGATCGCGGCACTTTGTCCGGGTTGACGGAAATCCGCCAGCGCTCGAACCAGCACTGCAGCTTGTCCATCGCCTTCTGTAATCGGTTGGTGATAGTGTCGTTGCGTCTGGATTGGACGTCGACCGCCGTGTCGTCCGCAAACATTGCGTAATGCACGTCGGGCGCCTTTGGGAAGTCCGAAGTGTAGATGATATACAGCATCGGACTTAGGACGGAAGCTTGACGGAGAAGGTGTGCCTGAGCTTGGCGCGAAAGCCGCGCTGGGTGAGGTATGAGCGTAGAAGTTGAATCAGCGGAACGGAGTAGATGAAGAAGACCTTGATGCCAAACCCTGTCGAAGGCCTTAGCGACGTCCAGGAAGAATGCGCCGGCGTTGCTGGATAGGTTGAAGCCGTGGGTGGTGGTTTCGACGAGACGAAGTGCCTGGAGGGTAGTCGAGTGTTTGGTGCGGAAGCCAAACTGTTCGGGAGGGAGAACTTGGAGGGCCTCGGTTTCGTTCTGGATACGGGATAGGATGACTCGCTCCAGGATCTTGCTGGTGGAGTTGAGCAGGCCGATGGGCCGGTAACTGGCGGGATGTGTTGGAGGCTTCCTTGGTTTGAGGAGAAAGACGACGTCGGCGGTTTTCCAGAGAGACGGAAAGTGTCGGAGTCTGAGGGAGGCATTGATGATAGCCGTTATGATGGCGACGTCTTTTCGTGACAGGAGCTTGAGGGCCTTGTTTGGGATGGTGTCGGGACCTGGGGCGCTTTTGAATTTTAGGGTGCGGATGATTTCCCGAATTTCGTTCGGGGTGGCAAAAGGAATCGTTTCGGTCGTCGGTTCGTTAAGGAGTCGGCGGGTCTCGAAGTTGACGTTGTGGATGCGTGTTGCCTCGGTTGGTGAGTTCGGTGTCGGGAGAAAGCATTGCTCTTCCAGGACTGACGGCTAGGGCTTCGGCTTTCTCGCCTTGAGTCGTTGGATTTTTTTGACCATCTTCCATACACTTTGATCCTCGACGCTGAGCGACTCTAACGTCTCGGACCAACGGTGGTCATGAATAATTGATTGGACCTCCTTTGGAGTTGATTGAGAAGTATTCGGAGTTGTGGGTCTCGCGAGTTTTGCCATCTGCGACGGATGCCGTTTTTCCGTCGGATTAGCTCGACGATGGCGGACGGAAGGTTCTGAGGGTCGCGTACCTCGAGGGTGCGGATGCGGGTTGATCGCTCGATGGCGAGTTTGATGGAGATGGTGAACCGGTCTATGGCGGTTTCAAGTTCTTCAGTGGTGTCGATGATCGGGACTGGGGGCAAGAGGTGTTGAATCTGGAGTGCATAGTGTGGCCAAGAAATGGAATGGTGTCCGTGGGCGACTGGGACGACGGGGTTGCCGAGTTGGAGCAGCACCGGGTCGTGGTCGGACGAGAGCTCGTGTAGGGAGCGAAGTTCGTGACTCATTCGCATACGACTGAGAAGCACAATGTCCAGGACGTACGAGGTGTGGCGGCTAGAATGGAACGTCGGTTCGAGTGGCCCGTCGACCAGGAAGGATCTGCTCTGGGCGAAACGGTACCTAGGTTATGGGTTGTCCCGATGTACTTCCCCACACACACATATTCATGATAATAGAGTAATTCATATCGAGATTATGATAGTCGACCCTTTAGCTCAAAATTAATCTGACGTGAGATCAAGTTCGACAAATAAAAAACAAAATTAAAGAAGAAATTCTTAAGATAATATCAAAATCATAGTGAATAAACGATTCGAAAACGATCACCATCGAAGTGCGTCATAGCTATAATAAACAAGAGCACCTTAATGTAAAAAAAAATACATTAAAGTTTTCAAATTTGACGTCAGAAGTGTCAAAAAATGAAAGATAAAAAAATACGATTCATAATGTCCGTTAGTCAAACGAGACACTTATTTATTATCGCAATAAAAAATTCATATTTACACTAACAGATTGAACATTTGAAAATCAATTAATTTGTAAAGTTTGATTTTTTTTTTATAAACGGAGAGCAACAGATAATGATCGTTTTTCTTTTCCCATCGTGCAGTTTTCAGTTCTCACTTGTCCATCGCCTTAACAAAACTGATACTAACAAGGAAGTTTAGGCAGGTGGAAATCTCAGAAAAATTTGAAACTTTACAGGATTGTGGTACTAGTCAACCCCAATCAAGAGCCGTATTCCGTTCACCCTTGAAAATTTGAACTTTTTTCGATTTTGCTTATTATCTGTGAAACGACAAGAGTTATCGCCAACAAACTATATATTTTTGTAAATGGCCGTTCAAGACCTACATTATAATACAAAAATTAGGAGAGAACATTTTAAGGGATGGTACTGCGCGTCCGATGAACGCTTAGCTTAATACTGCTGCCGCTGCGACTGTCACTTGTCTGTAACAGACCATAAGAAAAAATTAGAAACTTCTGAATTTTTCTTTTGTTTCCTACTTATCTTTCCTACTCTATCGTCAATTTTCAGTGTAAATTCTTCTATTGACTGTGAACTTGTATTATTACATACCTATACTCACGTAAGATAAAATTTCGTTCGCGAAATTGGACCGTTGAATGTTCGAGGGAAGCCCTAATCAAGACCCTAACCGAGTCCCTATCCAAGAGCCTAACCAACCTCGATTTTCAAAGAATTTGTCTTAGAGCTTAAAGGTTCATGTATTTACACTTTATAAATACATAGAGAGTTAATCGACAAAGGAAGATCCTACTTTTCCTCGTCGATTAATCTTTTTAGAGTACACAACACAACGCACAACACTCGCGCACTCACACTCAAAAAGGACGCTTATTAACCGAAGGAGCACTCCTCGCACACACGAACAATACGACGCCGTGATTTAAAATTCGAACTACTGAAACACGCACTACCGCTTTGTACCATTAACGCGAAAGATCTGAAGCGGTTTTGCCAGAATTCTATATATAAATGCATTCGAGTTTATATGTGAATACTAGGAAATTTCGTTTTTATTTTAAAAACATTCAGTTCTCTGTTCGCACACCGATAGCTATGAAAGTAGGCGGTGCACATGTTTTATTAGTTGCTTTGTATTTTATCGTCCGCATAAAAATGCGATTAAACTTTTACCCGGTTTATGGTTTGTAATAGGGAAATTTTCAACGATTAAGGGCACACGAATAGTTATTAAATTAAAAATAGAGTAAATTTATAATTCTGCGGTATAAAGGCAGTAGATAGTGATTATTCAAATAATTTTACTGCATAAAAAGTACATAATTTTAGAATAAATTTCCTAAAAAGTACATATTTTAAAAATTCTCGGTCATTATCCGCATTTTTTCTTTATCAAACTCCAGTACGACCCCTGTATCACTTTTAACAAATCAATCCCTTTCTTAAATAAAAGATCAATAATGGCTCTTCGGGAATTCCAAAATGAGATATCAATTAAAATAATTCGTTAACAATAAGCCTAATCCTATTATCTGTTAATGACCATAATACCTGTTCTAGGTAAAAAATGAAGTGATTTTTGGAAAATTTTGATTTAAGAATAAACCGAATATCTAATTAATTTGAATAATAAGTAGGTAGGTACATAAAAAATCAAAAATCAATCCCGCTGCAACCACGAATGTTCGCAAACGTCACACACTAACCCGAATCCGAGGGGTTGGTAACACACTAATACATAAGTTACCGACCCCCGTCCAAACCGGAAACTATAAAACAAAAACTCGACTGGCTAATTGGGTAGACCAAAGCCATTAATTTAAGATATATAATATATACAGTGGATTTCCCTTAATCGGGCCAGCCGCTTAATTGGGTCAAATCTTAAAGAACAGAAACTAATTTCTATTTTATTTCGAGCTTCGGACAGAAACGTGTTTGTCCCGATGTGATCAGATTAAGCGGAATCCACTGTACCTATATATATTTTATTATTTCATTTACTTTTTTAAATTCTATAGTTATTTAAGAAAGGTATTTTATAAAGGCAACAGTTAATTGCGAATCGTGTCGTTAAAATTAATTAATTATAACTATTTAAAAAAAAATTTTAAGAACCCCATACACCACATTAATACATATTAATCAAACTATTAATTGCGGTGCAGTCAAGCTTTCGTTCTTTTTAAGAGAAAATATGTAACACAGCTGGGTACTTATAAAATAAATTTGAAATAAATTGCTGGTCGGTTAATTTTCAAGTTCCCCACGCCCGCATCATAAAACGACGCGACGTCAGAACGATTAATATTTTCTTCTAATTTATTACTTTGAGCTTTCTGCGGCTTAAAAATAATTTTGATAGTTTCGATCATTTTTTTTTTAAGGGACAATTAAGGGATTTTAATACGTATAGCGCATACTTAATTTAATTCTAATCCCCGATTATGAGCATTTAGTTGTAAGACTTGTTTTTCTGAGATTATTATTAAATAAGGCGTCGTGGGTGTTCAATTTTGAAGGGGGGGGGGGGTTAAAACGAGAGAGTTTCATTTTTTTATTTTCTAGATCGACACAATATTATTTTCAAATTGGAATGTTCGAGACTTAAAAACTTAAAATTAACTAATGTTATTTTGAAGGGGGCAGCACCTACTCGCTTTTTTCGCAACATAATTCGTATAGGTATAAATAACGGTTGCAAAATACCATAATCTTTTTGTTTTTTCGCACTATCTAAACGGTTTTTTACTTTTTAAATATTTTTGGAACACAAATCATTGACAAACTCGTTCTGTTTTGCTAATGAAAGAACAAACGTTTTAAAGGAATAAACGAAGTAACGCGACTACAGTTTTTGTCGATTAAACTAACGTCATCGAGGTATTAAAACTACTGTAATTATACAATTTTTTAAGCTAATTCCGGTTAGGTATTGTTGTACGTCAAACAATTCAACCAAGTGACCTAAAACGGATCCGAACTGACATTTACGGCATTCTAATTGATTAGGTATTCCGTGAATTTATTTTAAAGATTAGGTAAATAGCTGTGTAATTCCATCCGCACAAAAACTTCTAAATTGTTCAAGACGTTCTATGAATTCGGTATTAAACAACAACGACGACAAAAAAAAACAGGTGTAAATGCGAATATAATACGTGGCAATTGTTAGATGTTTACGTCGCAAAACGCTCGATTACTCAAGATGGGTATTTTAAAATTTAAGCCGTCAAAAAAGTTTTGGAAGTGTCGATTAATTTAATCTATTTTATTGTTCGTCTATTTGCATTTAAAGATCAAAAGGAAGATCAAAGATCCCAGTAAACGAACCGATTGTGAGAATAAAAACGATACCAAGTTATGGTAACGACGATGAAAAAATGAAAGCTTCAAACAACATGTACCTAGAATCCGACCTTGAACTAAAATAAAACGAAGGATCATTTTGAAGACGGGGCAAAACGAGATGGGAGACGAGAAGAAATACAACAAGGAAATTCACAAAAGTACTGACTATATCTAAACTTCTTATGAAAAACCGATACTCTGCGCAAAACAAGAAAATCTCATTTTTGCGACAAAAAGAAAATCAATTTAACACACGATTAAGCTGAAAAGCTGCCACAGATAAGATCGTTTCTTCTAATCCGCACTGATAGCTAAAAAACTGGCAATCGGCGACGCGTTGTGAAGAGATCATATTGTAAGAGAGAAGGCTTTAGATAATAGGAGTCAACGGCACTATTCAGCTCGAGTGGAAAGATGGATTAAAATGTCAGTGTATAACGTTAAGGACCGATAAAAAGTCGAGTATCGTTTGCTATTGTGTTGCGAAATCGTTTCGCACAAGAGATACTTTGTTAAATATGCTGTTGTTACAAAGTGCACGGTCAGATTTAAATTTTTAGTGGTAGGTATAATGATCCCAAATACAAACGAATTTAGATGAAGGGGATTTAGAAACATGCTTCAAGTTTCAACATATACCTACCTAAATGCTCTTTTGTTTGTTATTTATTTAATGAAGGTTTAGTCTATTTTTTTTTTGAGAATCGACGCGCATTTTTACAGAAATAGGCCTCGTTCACACAGGTTTATTATTTAACAACGATAAAAAATAATATTAGATCGCACGAGTGTCCGTTATTTAAAAGACAATATGAAAAGTGCATTTTATAAAATCATCCAATTGTTAAGTGTCTAAATCTTAACTGGGAATGTTTAATCTTTTAAAATTTTGCATTAATATTTTGAAAAAATGCGTCGTTATCGTAGTGATTTAGTATAATGGGTCTTAAGAACCCTAAAGATAATTGTGTAGGTAAATTATTTCACATATTTTAATGACGCACGTCATGACGTATCGCTGACATACAAAATCTAAAGCAGATTTAAACAAAATGTATGCGAGTAATTTCAAGTTAAAGATGAATTTTGGGTCGAATCGACTCCAAGATAAAGACGACGAAGAAACACATTAAAGAGAAGCAACTGGTGCCATCAGATTTTGTCGAAGACGCATTTATTTAGATCACAATATTTCCCCATAAAAATTCAACAATTTCGATTTTAAACATTAAATTGGCGAATTGTGTCAATTAATTAATTGAACTACAAAGTTAACTATTACCGTTTCTAAACGACAATCGAACAAACTAAACATTAAGCAAAATTACGAGTCGAGTAATTGCTCAATTTAATGACACCTTTATAAATTGTACTACTTTAAAAATGCCCGGTTCGTGTTGTATACAGGGTGTTCCTAAAATAATCGTCAAGTCCATATCGATTCCCAAAAACGTCGATTTTAACCTGCGATCGCTTCGTTATTTATCAAAGATCGAAACGAAGTTTAAATTTCCGTTATTGTTTGTTAACAATAAACCATCGAGACTCTATAATGGGCACCGACGCGACGGTAAAAGTGCCGAAAACAAGCACGTAAAATAAAAATTTTCGCCGCGCGCTCAAATTAAATCCATACCTATAATCTAATAAGGTATAGCTGTTTGTAATCAAATATTCAGACAGAACGTAAAAAATAACACAAAATCGTAACTAGCGCATGTGAAACTAAAGATGGTGCACATCAATAAAGCGTTAAAAAAATTAGAACGGACAATATTGGTGTTATAATGTTACAGAAAAAAATTAATGAAAGTATGCGCAAGAATGTTGCTAATGTAGGTAATGGGTTTAACACATGTTTTTACATCATTTCTAGCTAAATTATGTTTGTGGATTATTACGAAGAAGACGGTTATTGTCTGTCTGTATAATAATAAATAGTCGACGACACAGTCTTGCCTAACGCGCGAACGCACCCGCGCGCGTTCCGTTGTAAAACGCGGATTGAAAAAACGCGAAAGTCGATCGATCGATCGATTCCTCGATCGGGTCCCAAGCTAAAACTGCACTTTTATAATTATTTGTGCCGTCGCGTCGTTGCCTTGCAAATGACCTCTTAAACTAATTCATGCGGTTGTCGACGAATTGAAACTTGGCTAGTTTTTAATCACAATCTGGGTCGTTCGCTACTTTGCATTGTCGAAAAACATCTCATCAATTACATAACGGTACTTAACGGCATCGGAAGGAAAATCCAATTTACGCCAATAATCATTGCAATATAAGCGTAAGCGAACTTTAATTAAATTATTGCGAAGTTTGCCGTCTCGCGAAGTTATTTAACTTTGGGGTCTCCCCCCCGTTTAATCGAATTTTGATTATGCGACAGTGTTGGAGTTGTACCTAATCAGTTGGACACGAAACGTACTGGAAATCGCAGTTTTAGATCAATTGACGCTCTACTTAAACGGAGGCGTAGGGCGTTATTTTACCACCCTGCGATTCGACACGCATTCTGACATCTGCGCTTTTGCCTCCACAGCTTTTAATATTGCTTGTGTACAGGGTGTCTCGGAAAAAGTGGGCACTCTTTTAACGTGAGATGTGAGATATTATTCGTCTTCAAAATGGCAATTTGTTATTGCAACTTGCTTTTTTTGAACGATTTTCGACAAGTTTAAAAAATCACAAACAAACGCAAGATCTAAATTGATTTATAAAAAGTTATGGGGGCACAAGCCTCGAGGTGCCTCGTCAAAGTCGATATTTTAGTAGTTTAATCGTTTGCCGAATAACGGGTCGAAAGGAGAAACGTTAATTCGAAACGACAGATGCAACAATCTGCCAGTTTAGGGGTGAATATCTCAGTAGGTCGTATGCGGAAATTGTACATTTCTGCACTATGTAAATGATTGGCCCGTTCTGTGCGCTGTTAGAAGGGTTCCAATCTTTTCTGGGACATCCTGTATAGTCTGTTTGACATGATTGCAAAAATGAGAGAAAACCAAACTTACTAAACAAGCCGAGTCGTTTAAAAAATGTCAGGGGTTTTTCTCGAAAACGGATAGAAATAGGTAAAAATCACTTATTACATACGTTGTAGACTACGAACGGGGCCGGTCCAATGGCGATATCGAATGTGGCCTTAAACGAAATAATCAATAGTTTCGACGATAAGTTTAAAAAACAACAAAAAACTTGTGCTCGTCTCGTTAAAAACGAAAATAAGCTTTAACAAAATTAGGTGTTGCAAGTAATTATTAAGGCTGTAAATCAGAACAATTAAACCCGATACTTCCCGACAAATGGATCGGTAGAGTTGGTATCTGGATTTGTATGGGCTGGATCTGTATGGACTTTTACCTTTGTGAAAAAGCGAAAGAGCCGACGCACCTACTTTGCACGGCCTACTCTGCTGGTAAATTGCGTGAAGAATAAAATCAAATTTTCGAAAACATTGGATGGACGCAAAAGGCACAAGGGCACAAAATGTTTGGAGCAAATCGGTGATCATTTATTATGAAAAATAAACTCCAATTTATCAAAAGAAACCTTACTGCCGAAACTGAATGTTTATTTTGACTCGTATCTTCGAAACGAATAATTATTTTGAAAAACGTCTCGAGGTAAAACTTTTCAATTGTTTTACGGACCATCGATTGGGACATCACGAAGATATCCTACACAATTAAAAAAAAAAAGGTGACTTAGACCTTAAACGCCAAAACCAATGGGCTTCGAGGTCATTCGACGTAATCATCAGACGATTGCCTTCATAGGTACTCTACAATTTTTTGTTATAAGTGATTTTCGCCTATCGTGGCGTGGCATTTTTTAAACGACTCGCCCCGTATATTAAAAAATAAACCAAGTGTCAACGCGAAATTAGGAGGCCGTGGTGGACTAGAGAGTAAAGCGGTGTTTACATTAGCGATAGTCGATGAATAAATGATCACTTTGCGACACACTTACGCCTGTAAACCAACGGCCCGGGGTTCGAATCCTCCTGCAACCGTGGACGTTTATGATCGTCTCACTGACACTCCACACTTAATAGTACCATTAAGGTTGTACGTAAGTACAATAAAACATAGTTGCTCGCCTAAGGTCAACGACTAAGGCCGTCAAATAAAAAAGCGCGAAAATAGAACGAAAACGTTTTCGCAAAAACAAAAAAAAAACAGATACGCCGCAAACCAAATACTTTTAATCGCGAATTGCGTACAAAAACACGCTGTAACTTCTTCGATTACATAATGTACTAAAATCACTACGGTCGTTTAAATTTGACGCGCCGCGTAAAAATTTTACTTGATGTATCCATAGGGACATAAGATTCGCAGGTTAGGGTGGCGTAAGATAAAGGGATGACTCAGCGTGCCGTTCCGGTTTGTTAGCGGTGGATTAAGCAGATGGCCGGGGAAGGGCTTTCGGCGTTCATTGCAATTCGTTCGCACTATCGTCCCTTTGTTTCATTTGTTATTATTTATTATCTATACGTTCCGTCCCTTATAATTTTGTTAATTTTATTTTTCTACCTTTGCGAATATGTATAAACAAACAAAAATAAAAGTTCGTGATTAGATCAAGAACAATGATTAAGTTTTGTTCTATTTACCGAGAAAAGCGGATACTTTTATGTACGTTTCTATAAGTCGAAGGTTTAACATTTTTTAAACGTAAACGTCGGCTTGAACTTGTATCAATTTCTGTGGAACAACCTTTAACTTATCGACAAAGATTTAAAAGGGTTATTATGCATTTAAATTGTTAACCCTGCGTGTTAAACGCAAAGATATGTTCCAATATGCGAAAAAAAAAAACGCGAGCGTAATTCTGAAAATTATCGTTTCACCGACGTGTCACAGGGACAAAATTTGGGACCCTCACTTTTTATTACTCGCATTGATAATAAACGATTCATTTAAAAAAAAATTACTCGCGCATCATTTAAGTTCTCTTTATAATTTTAGCCGCAAAAATTACCAAATTTCTATGTGGTATCTTCACAATCGAGCACCATAAAATATCTACTACCTACAACTTTCGGTCGAAAAATCTCCCGTTTAAAATCACTTATCGTCTTCGAAACAAGATACATAAATTTTTGGTAAACAAACTAATAAGAAAACAGGAAGCCCTAAATTTAAATAGGAAAAGTCTAAACGCGCTCTACCGAAGTCCGTCCCTCTTTCTCTATATCAAAGACCAACCGACGCACACAGAGTTTAAAAAGCTAAACTTACACATAATCTACATCTGTTTATGTTAAAATATCGTCGTGTTCGAAATTCACAATGGAACCGCTACAAGTTAAACCGAAGAAGCAAATTCGTGAAGTTATAACCGCTATTTTATTAGTTTTTACTAGTGAAAGGATTAATCGTGACAGAAAGTGATTATTTTTATTTAGTAGGTATAAACTTTTTCTCCTAACTGTTTTATCAATTTAGACGGTTCGGGAAAAAATGTAAACATCGACAGATTATCGAAATAGTCGAATATGATAAATCGGGGGGAACAGCAAATAACTATAAGTAAATTGTAATGTAATCCCCATTGTGTTAGTTGGGCTGACGTAACGTGAAGGATATTTAAAGCCGGAATTTAAAACTGAAGGAAAATATTTCCGAACGTGGTGAAGTCATCGTCGTATTCGAGAAAAAAACTACCTGCCGAATAAAATGGTATTGATTTTTGTTTTCGTTCGCGAAAAGCTATTTAGAATATAAATAAACAGACCCCCCCGATTACAGTCCCATCGGTATCCGCACGAAATAAAATCAAAACGCCGCCCGTTTTAAACGAAAAGTAAAGTCCTACGTAGTACACGCCCTTGTCGAAATCGCAAACGCGGGGAAAAGGCATTGTTGACATCAACAGATATTCGTGCGCCGAGATTTAACAATTGTCCATCGAAAGTGAACTCCAAACCCCTCTTCGTGCGAACGTCAGCTGCATAAATTTGCACCCCTACATAGTGGTCCTGATGTTACGCTTTTGCGAATGTACGGTTTGCGTCGAGATTTATTAGGTAAGCGATTCTTATTATCATTTATTTAGTACCTTTCTAATGAGCACAAAATTCGCTATGTAACCCAAGTTCTTTTACCTCTAAACATATTATGTCACCGCGTACATTTCGCGAACGTTCGTTGGCTTCTTTAAATAGACCCGTGTAATATGTAAATGAACATGGTGGCTAATTAATCAGTGAAAAATTCTCTTGTTAAGATTTGACGATTCGAATTAATTTTGTTTCGTATCGTCGTAACGGACGGACGACGTTTAAAAAAAAAGGATTGTTTCCCAATTTTAATTAATTTGAATGGGCGCGATTTATTTACTTTTGAAACAATGGGACGGACGCTCGCGGTGAAATCCGGTGCGACGACGCGTTCCCATTGAAAATCAAGACGGTTACGTCAGGTAGAGATCATTTTGTGCTCGATTTAAACATTTTGGGAGGACGAAAAGGCTGCGAACGTTCAAGGTTGCGATCGCGACGGTTAAATAGCGCAATAAAAAACAACAACAACAAGCGACCTACCTTAGTTTGCAGGTTTCGCCGTTTCCCGGGAGTTCTCGATAATTCGTCCGCCTATCCATCCATGGTTTTGGAATACCTGAAAGTAAAATTTTATTTAGCGCGCGTTAAATTGTTTTGGAAAACTAACACTTCTAAAAAATTGTTCGATATAAAAATGCGTACGTCGCTTTGTTTGTCCGAATGATATACCTCAAGACTTTAAAACGTGGATCAGATGCAGATCGCATCCAAAAATTTCCCGTCAATCTTGTTTGAATATTTTCTTATTTTAAAACGATAACTAAAACGTCGATGTAGGTACTTATATTTGAATATGTTGTACCTAAAAATAATTTGTTTTATGGTCACAAAGAAACATTAACATTATTATAAGGATCTAGGTAAATTCGTCTACAACAATTCGCCTACACGACAATTCGTCTACCAACAATTGATCTACAATACAATTCGTCTACAGCAATTTTCCGAATTATTATTTTCTTAAATTTCCGTCGTTCATCAGTTAATTGCGATTAATATTATTTATGTAATGGGAATATACCTAATTCCATTATGACGTTATGTAAATTTTTACGTTGCTGTCAAATATGTAGGATAAAACGTAAACTAAAAATGAAATTTTCTGAATGCGGTTCAATCTCTGTAAACTTTCAAGTTGCTGGGCTTTATTTGTTTAATGAATACTAAGGTTCTTTAACTTGTTGCCATATACACAATTGGCTACAGGTACACATTTTTTCTAGTTTAATTCTTTACATTGTGAAGTTTTGACATCTAACAAAAAACCATTGCTTAATTTTTATTGATAATGAAAAAATATCTGTTCTCGGATGATATTCATATATCGGTTAACGACTCGTTTTAAAGTTTATTTTTTCAAAATTTGGTTATTTGATGCAACGCTTATAATATTGATTTTTAATGATATAAAATCTACTTTACTTTTAAAATAATTTTAGTATTGATTATGAAACCGACCTTCGGCCATTTAAATTTTATTAATTGTTACGTTATACACATTTTATTAAATATTTTGATTTCTAGAAGATTTAATTGATATTTGTTTAAAAGGTTTAATCCAGTATCTCATACCTTTATAGACATAAATCAAAATACCTATTATATTAAATGAAATAAATATCAAAAAATCACATATTTAATAAAATGTGTATGACGTAACCATCAATATTTGAATGAATATTCGTGAACATGATGATTGATATATGAACATATTTGAATGGGCATGTAGGTACGCTCGCCACAGAAAAAATCGGGACAGTAGAAGGACAGAATTTTAAAAATGTTTTGTTGTGAATCGGGTTTTAAATAAACTGTTTGCAAGTACATAAGGATTAAGCCATAAAAGCATTGTTACCTACATAGATGAGGTTCTAAAGATGTTAGGTATCGGAAAGGTTGAAATAGCCTTTTGCATTTTAAGACGAGCCCTACCTTTCAGTGAGCTAACAAACTTCAATGTAAATCAAATGAAAATCCACATTTCGCTCTTTTTTATGTTTTAGAATAATTTTTTTATATGATGTTTGGTATCAAAATCATCAGCACAAAAAAAGAAATCATCCCAAATCGACGAAATTATCGTAAGACGTCAAAATTATATCAAATATATGACATTTACTAATCCGTAGTAAAAGAATAAAAAAAAGGTGGAAAAGAGAACAATGTATTGAATTTACGAGTTCTACTTATTGTTAGACGAGAACGTAACAGGCAAACTTCACCTAACAAAGTTGCGAATTATGATTTTTGGTATTTCTTTACTTATTTCTCTAAAGTTAATTTAGAATGTGATCGTTGTGAAAACAACTATGATTTCGATAATATTACTATTTATTATATCCTTGATATTTTGATATTCCTATTTCCTTCCTCTACAATTATAACTACTGATTAAATCTAAAAATACATTTCAAAATATTTGTTTCCAGTGAAAAATGTGTCTAGCATATCTGTCGATACTCCATTATACCGCTCTCGTCTACAACCTATAGATTTAATCCATTGTTCTGTTTGTAACCCTGTTTTATTATTAAATGTAATATTTTCGATATAATTTTGACGTCTTACGATAATTTCGTCGCTGTGGGATAATTTCTTTTTTTGTACTGATTTCGATACCAAATATCATTAAAAAAAATTTTTTCTAAAACATAAAAAGTGCGAAATCTTGATTTCTATTGAAGTTTATGAAATAACAGAAAAGTAGGGGATCGCCTTAAAATTAAAACTAGTGACCGAATGCTTACTTTACTATACTTCTTTTAAAAATTATGGTAATAAGTCAATATAAAAACTTGGAACAACTAACATCATATATTTCGGCTCTGATTGGAGCTATCTTTAGTGCTACAAATATATAAATGATGTAAACAATTAATTAATATATAATATATTAATTCGGCCAAAGAATTGTATCTTTATTACTTTTCTATACACACAAAGAATGATTACATACCTACTTACATAATTATTTTATTTATCGTTTCTTGTTCTTGGATATAAGGTTCATAAGTTAAATAACACATATAGTAATTAAGGATACATACAGGGTGTCCCGGGAGGAATCTGTCAAACGTCAGGGGCGCGTTTCTTAAGTAACTTTAAGCAAAAAAGTTGTAGCAATGTTGTCCGATTTGGAAAAGTTATGGCTTGTTAAAGAAAATTCAAGGCAAAAAATCAAAAATGTGATTTATTAAGTTTAATTGAGGAAGCACTATTAACAAGACGAAATATTTTTTAAGCTATATCAATTTTGTGTGTTTAAGTAACAATTTTTTTAATATAAATCTACATGTTATCGGTCATATCGACGCAGATTTTTCAAAAGGGCGTAACCCACAAAAAGTAAATTTTACAGTAGAGCACATGTTATGTCGCCGCGTAACTATAACAAGATACGTTTCGCGGAAATATAAATCGATTTTTCCGGTGAAAAAAATCGAAATATTGTTACTAGATTTTATCAGACATTGTCTTTATTTTAAATGCTTAAGATAGTCAGAATAACTCATTTTCACAAAAAGTGTGAGTTACGTCCTTTTGGTAAAACGCGATCGATATATTACGTCGATCAATAAATTTTTAAATTTACAGAAAGCATAAACTAAACCTGCCTACCACTTGCTTCTAAAGTAATTTGTTGACTATGAGTTGTCCACTTTGTAGGTAACAATGATGATTTATGGCTTACAATAATCCCTTTTAAAAATACAAGCATTTTACCTAAAACCCAATTCACAACTAAACATTTTTAAAATTCTATCCTTCAACTGTCCCAATTTTTTCTGCGGGAAGTGTACTACCTAATGGCAATAAATAAATTTCTTGTTTATTTTGATTTAAATGTTTTAATATTAAAAACACTCTTGCTTCCAAACATTTGAACGGTCGGTGTACTGTACTCAGACCTTTTTCATGTACCTACCTATTTAAGTTCAAAACGTTTAAAACAACAATAGGTAATATCGGTTGAAGATCATTAAATCTCTTTATTGCTAAATATTTATGAAAGAATTTTAAGAATATGCAATACCACCTACTGCTTTTAAAGATTTATGATCGAACCATCAAATATTTGAAGTAGGTAGCATTTTCTTTACCTATAAACAATCCCTAAACCCCCCCTAAAACAATCTGCCGTGATCTTCAAAATAGGTAGGTATTATAATTAGAAACAGATGTTTTAAAAATGCAGATCTGTATGTTGGAAGACATTTTGATACCTAGTTATCTAAAACTTTAAAAATTTGAAAATCGCAGAGATATAATAATCATTATCGACAGAAAGACTAATAAAATACTATAAATACTATAGGTAGGTACTTGCAGCATAAGCGAAATTTAACGACCACTTAATCTGTATATTTAAATTATGTATAGAAACTAAAACAAACTTGAAAGAAATTCATTAATAAATTAAATGCGCACGCCATAAAAGTTCATACTAAAACGTGATTTTAATTTGTGCGATTTTTAAAAGAAAACAATCCGAAATTGACAATACATTTCATAACGCCCTAAACATTCATCAAATCTAAAACCAATTCAATTAAATCAAATTTAATGTTTCTAAGACAAAAATTTAAGAAAATAACAATTCGGAAAATTGTTGTAGACGAATTGCTGTAATTGAATTTACCTGCTACGTTATTATAACGACCGCCTGACGTGCCCGCATTTAAACGCGCATTAACATTTATATCACTTACGTCTACATAGATATGAGCCATCCTTCAAAGTTAATAATACTTATTTTCGATTACCTACATTAATAAATATGCAAATGTGAACTTTACATTAATAGACAGCCAGTTAAGATAATCAGTGACAAATCTATGTGAACTGGCAACTTTGTAGGTAGGTAACCTTAGCGTGGACACGGATTTAATTTTATAAAATATATAACTAAATGAACAAACATTAAAATGTGATAAATGCAACACGATATTTCTCACCCGAATTTATTGGTAGGTTTGTAGGTAATCCGTCCGCAACGCGAAAACCGAAACTAACAATGTGCGTTCGTCAAAAATTAAATTCAAACTAAAAGAAATCAAATAAAAGTCTGTTGATTAACCAATACATACCTACCTACGAAATTCGAAAGTTATCAGAAATTCCACTATTTCAGGTCAATGGCTTATCAACTTGAACAAATGTATAAAGTTACGTAAATATAGTTGATATTAAATTAAATAAAAATAAAGTCCATAAAATAAAAATACGACGAACGTCGGTGATGATAAGTGACCGATATCGAATAAATTTAATTGTTTAGAAATGTGACGCACACCACCCCCGTTGCCCGCTGATTCGTCCAAATCTGTCTGTTAATAACAACAAAATTCGTAGAATCGTTCACATATTTAAACTGTATTATTGGTCATCTCGTAACCTTGAAGCTTATTGACCTGTAAACTTATTTCCGCGATCACGTGACCTTATTTTAAATTCATAAAACAATAATCTAACGGGCGCTTGAGCGAAACGTTCAAGATTCGACGTCGAATCGAAAGCTCCCGTCGCAGTTTCGCTGATGCACGATTTTTGCGGTTGTTTTTGAGAAAAATCTCGAAGTTAAAATTGCGTAATTTCTTTACCGCGACTTATATATTACTATTTTCGACACGGATAAAGTAAAAACCTGATTGAGAAGTATAGAGAGAGAAGATGGACTACAAAAAAAATATAGAAAAATATAAGTACTATATGTATTTTTTGTTTTTGGAACAAAGGGAAAACGTAATTATAATTAATAATCGCTTAAAAGGGCACTGGTACCCAAGGTCTTAGTTTGATACACATAATTTGACCTTAAAAATGTCACGCGTTTTTCTCGAAAACGGTTAGAGATAGGTAAAAATCACTTATTATAGAAATTGTAGAGTATAAAGGAGACCGTCCGATGGTGACCTTGATGAAGCTCATTGGTTTTGGAATTATATGAATATGTAGAAAAAGTAAAAATATGTTATTTCTATCTCTTTGTGGTTTATCGATTGACATAATTTGTTTCTGTGAAATCCGAACCTTTTTTTTGCCTATAAATCTCAACCAGGTCCTTTCGATTTTCGGTTTTTGGAATTGCCTCGGAGTGATGTAATCTGCAACGGTCTGAGATCAATTTATTCAACGTTAAATGTTAGGGTTCGATAAGTAACGCTCATGAAATGATAACTCAAAATTTATTGTAAGATACCTAAACGATTTACTAGAATCTCGAACGTCAGCTTATGGTCTTATCTATAATAGTTTGGATAACGGCCCCACTATTACTTTAAAATAGTTTTCACGCGATTTAATGATGCTTCACTGTTCGTCGAATGTCCAATGTCAAGTAATGACAAACACCTCAATCAGAAAGTTTAATTTAAGTTCAGAAGTTCAGTATATCAGAAAAAAATGAACAACCGTCATTTATCGCGAAAATTGCTCTAAAATCACTTCTATTTCTTTGTATTACAAGAATAAATTATATTTAAATCGCATATTGTAGGTATGTATTTTTTACTACAAATTGTACCGACATACAATAAATTATAGATTTTCAATTGAACGTGTTCAACAAAGTTAGTGTTTTCAATAAGTTCGGATAAATGGAATTGCACTGTACCTACATTAAAAATGCCCGTCAATAATTCAAATACCTTGCTGAGTATTTGCTTCTATAATTGTTAAAATGACCACTTTTCAAAAACTGCGTCAAAAAAAAAACAATCGACCGATTTAGTTTTTAAAAATCGTTTTCGACAATTTCAATTCGAATTTCGAATTTTAACTTATTTTCAGTTATGTCACATTAGTGCAGTCAATTGTTTATTTTATATATATATATATATATTATATTTCAAACACTAAATTTAAAAGTCTTTCAAAGGCGTGCATTAGTTTGTGCGACTGAACAATAAACATCTTTAAAACAAATCGCTACAAAATTAACATTTTTCCGTGGAAAAATGCCGCGCCTTTAGTTGGGGAGAGTTTAAAAATGACAATCGCACAAATTTCGAAATAACGCGTCTTACAATTAGCCCGACGTTCAAGGTCAAATCACGTAACGTAATCGAAAATTTCCGTTTCCTATTGCAACATATCGCAAGTACATCAACGAGGTTCTTCGGGTTATTCAGTCAAAGAAAACAGTTTGTCGTATCGAAAAAAATTCTGCAATCAACTTTGATTCAAGACCGAGTCATGTTAATCTCGAATTTTATACTAATCTAGGTACGAGGTTGTATGGACATCCCTCTATAAAAATGGCACCGGTACGGCTCGTAAATAACTCAGTGGGAACGTTCGCTGACAATAATTCAAGATCGAATTTATATTCGCGGCCGAAAAAAAAACGTATAGGTAGTTTGGTAGTCGATAAAATATTAAATTGATAATTTAACCTCGAACCGCTCAACTTTTAGGGTGTCCGGAAATTCGAATAGTATTGCTTTTCAGTTGAATGCCTTATTGTTAGTCGTTTTGTTGTGTTTTCCCAAAATTTGGTTAGTAATGACATTCACAGAGGTCTGTAGCTGTAGGCGGGGGGATTCGAACCTCCGATCGCGAATGTAGATTGCGGTCCCAATTTTTGATCATAGAACGTCGAAATTTTTAAAAGTGCGTTGTCCTGCAGTACGGCAAGGCCGAGTTCGTCACCCACGAAAATCAACTTAACGGATGAAATCGAAAAAGAAAGCGTTTTGGTTCGCGTGATGACTTGGAAAATTCGTTGTTGTGCGGCTTGCGGGCTTTTACTTACGTACGTTACGAGCAGCTGCTAATGACGGTGTAATTTTCTAATCGATTTCTCTCGACGATTTGTTTTACGTGCAACGTGAACAATTTTCGCTATTTCAGTTCGACGTTTGACGATTATTGCGGATCGGTGACTACGAGAACGTGGGGGAGATGTTTGCCGAAAACCCGTTTCGGGTATTTGTGCTTTCGCACGTTATGAGGGTGGTAACATCCCACCGATTGCGAGCGCTATCGACGAAATGAGTTTTGCCGCGCGCCGACTTTTGGAATCGGCGAACGATTGGCAGGCAATCAAAGGCATCTTTTAACAATGAGGCGAAAGTCCATGGGACGAGACAAATGCCTTGTATAATTCGAGTAATCGGTTCCACCGATACCCCGGATCGTTTGAAACCGGATTAATGGAAGAACCAAATAGATACGTAGTTCAGTGATTTCTGTGATTTTTATTCCGTAGTTTATTTTAAGTTTCTTGATCAAGGCCATCGGTGCCTTAGAATAGAAAATTTTGATCAAGTTTGCATTAAAACCATAACAATTTAAGAAACAATGAAACAAGTACCTAATGAACATTCATTATGTTGAGAAACCTCCCGCGTTTGTATAAGAGAAGAACGGAAGAAGAAAAAGAAAATTTGAAAATACAACATAACTTTTCACCAATTTAAACCGAAAATATGACGATAGATCGACGAACTGGGACACAATAAAGCCATTCAATAAATCGTACACGTAAAAATGTTCTTTGTCAACTTTTCCGCTTTATTTCACTTTCTACGTCCGTTAAAATGACGGTTTCATTTACAGTTTAATCCTGATCGATTCGCAACTTTTGAAAATTATATCTAGCGATACCTAAATCAATTTGTAATTTTAAAGATATGCCTTATCTATAACGAAGGGTTTGGATCTGGCGTCAAAAATTACAAGATACAGTCGAACTTCGATAACGCGAATTTGAAGGGAAGAGAAGAAAAGTTCGAGTAATCGAGATATTCGACTTATCGAGGTTCCGCGGTAATTCAAATTCGTTGCGAAATCCAAATAATTCAACGTAAAAGTTCAAATTCTGAAATTTAAAGGTACAAATTGAAGTTAAGCGGATTGTCGCTTAATAAATCTTAGAATTTATGACTTTTTTGTAATGCCTAGGAGAAGGAGACACGGTGTCTGTGCCACGGGCAGAGCTTTTCACAATCGCATTTTTAAAAGCGCCAAGACGGCGTCAGTCGGATTTAGTTTAAGAACTAACGGCACCTTATTTCCTAATTAGGTAGGTACCTGACGAAAACGTATTTTGTATCATAAATCGAAACAATCGCAACCGCGTTGTTTGTTAAGCTCGACATAAGTGCAACAACACGACAAACGTGTATTTTAACCGTGAAAAATCCGCATGACGCCGACCGCACTCATTATTTTATCGGTATATGACATTTTCGCTTTAGTCAGAATCCCAGATGCATCGAAGCGTATCACTAAAGACGTATTCCCCATTTAAAATTAAGCGAATTCCTCGTAATTTTCCGTATCAATCGTGACTTGCAAACGTAAAACGATTTACTTAACAGAAACAAATCTGAGAAATCGTTAAACTAACATAAATAAAAATCACGATCCCGCATTTAATTAATAAACAAAATTCCCGGACGCAGACAACATTGTCCTCTTATTGTTATTAATACGACGACAGTCATCGACACGAAAAATATATAATAACGACGTGGGGAGAAAGATTGGGGTTCCTAAAATAATTTCCTCCTCTCTCGGTCTCGTATTCTCAAGCCGCTTCGGGCTCGCTATGTGATCTCGGTCACGTGCTCATATTCCCTAAATAAAATTCGACTTATTTCGAAATATGTCTTCAAGTGTTTTTTTTTTTCGATAGTTGTTAAATTATTTTTCGAACCGGCATTTTCCCCATTATAATTTACAGTTGATCGGGGAGAAAAAAAAATCCCACAAAAACCGTCTTTTAAGACAATTTAAAAATACGGCGGTCGCGATGGTCTGTAAAATAGCCGTGTGGATTTAATAACCATAAAATTGAATTTTATCTTTTTACGGTATTTTGCGAAATTTATGTCTTCATAAAAATGTATATCAGTATACCTACGTATATATATATATATATATAATACGTGACTTTTATATCAACAATTAACCTCGCCTATTTTTAAACCTGCCGCGCTATTAATAAACGGGAAAAAATTAATCTAATTCGGAGGCTAAATTTGCATTTTTTGTATCGGAAGCTTGTAGACGTTCCCCACTAACAGAATTTCTAAAAATACGGCCCGCTTCGGGCATTACCCTAAATTTAATAGTGTATAGGTATAACAAAAAGCGCGAGTGGATGACGATATGATTATCGAAACGTGAAATGTTCAAGTAGTGGTCCCAATTAAATTGGGTTAGCGAAAACGAAACTACCTGTGGCACATATATTATGTGCCATACAACCTACAAGCTAAAATAAAAAATACAAACGTTACAGGGATTAGTCAAAAACATCCTTAATCTGAAATAACTCGATAACCGATCACTTGATTCGCAAAAATTCCAAATCACCGAAACTCGAAGCCGACACTCGATAGCCATTAAACGGCTTTTATTAAAATTGAATATCTTTCGGTTTCAGAAATGTTCGCCCCGAGAGTTTCACGTGGCACGCCCCGTACATTAATTGCAAATAAATATATTTTGAGCCCTTATTAGACACGTAATCGACCGTTGAAATCCAGAAAATATTATTTATTTAAAAGTCACGGAGAAACACTCCAAAACATTTTTCAATTGGCATATTTCAAGGTGACTACATTACGATTAACGATTAAGCTTCGAATTTTTTCCATCTATTTTGTTAGCACGATCGATTTGCATGTAATACAACGTCGAAGTGCGGCGCAGTTTCGTTCGGTTGCGTTTACTTATCATCAACTTTAGGTAAATTAATTTTGTAATCAAATTATTTTGCCAAAAGTCGACGAAATCAATTTGGCCTAATAGGTTTGAAGATGTTTGGGCTTTTGCGTGCGGCACATGTTTTTTTTATCTTAAGTTTGCAAACGAAGAACTCATCTGGCGGCCGAAACGTCGACCTTTATGATACAAATCTGAAAATCGTTTGCAGTACAAAGTGTTCAAAACAATTACTAAGATCTAGATAAAAAGCGATCGCAAAAGTTAAATACGAGGTCCGTTGCAAAAGTAACGGGACAAAGATTTGGCCGATTTTTACTTTTGCGATGCCTTTGTGAAATTTGTGTTGTGTTGCGTGACCGGTTTGTGCTTCAAAAATAAATTTGGTGACCGTTTGGCAACGGTGTCGTTTAAAAACCGATTTGATGTTCTAAACGAATCGTCATAAACTTAATTTTTCGACTCGATAGCTTTAAGTCTTTCGCGAATAGGTCTAAAGACGCCCATTTATTATCGCCGAACGTTCAGAAAGCGCAGGGAAGTTTAAGACCGGTTACATTATTAAAATGGATTGACCTTTTCCGGCGCGGGCTTCTATCAATATCGAGACGACGAGGGTGGAATCCATAGATAATTCATAAAATGCCGAGCTCGAGTCGATCCCGGGGGCCTTAAAATCCCTTATCATCTTCCTTTCCACGTGTAGCGGGATTTCGGGCATTTAAGAGACGCGTTTTTTTCTTGTCATTGGCTTTGTAACAGTATTGCCGCGGCGGCAGAGCCTCTTTTCCAGTTTCTCGTAAATGGCCGATAAGCTCCGCAGCTTCCGCATGTGAACTATCGGCGTGCCACGCACGCAACTCCTCGCCTTTAAACACGTGAAATTATCATAATTAACAAGGAGGAACGAAAAATCTGCTCTCGGATTCATTATTACCTTGTTCCATACATGGCACGTAAGTAAACGTAATAACACGTTGAGTTATCTACTTATCTCTTATTTTATAAATACACACATACGTCAGGTGAACTTCTGTAGAAGCGCGTACTTTTTTTTGTTTTCACTTAACCACAAATAAAAATTGCGTAATAATAAACGATAGAAATTTTATTAATTTCGTTTCCGAGATCGACACGAAGGAAGTTATTATTAGTTTTTTTAAAGTAGGTAAGAGGCGCGACAACCTAATATATATATATTCTATACAGGGTGTTCCACCTTGATTGCATAATAGTTCACCAGTCGACAAAAACGCCGTGCCTTGAAACTCGGTGGCTAAAACGCCGTCGAGGCGCCAAGTCACCTGGACGGAGGTAAAAATTTAGCTTTATGCACTACCATAGATATAAATAGATACATCGAAATGTTAGTGTGCTTGTTTTCGAGCCCAAGAATAATCCGATGAAGTTTTGTGCAATCAAGATGGGACACCCTGTATAACTAATAGATTTGTCGACATCGAAAACTGCAGCGAAAGCTTCTGTCCCGTGACTTTTATCGCAAATTCGCGTCGCACCGAAAACTCAACTTGAACTCCCCCTGAACCCGACCATAAAAATAAATTGAAAACAAAACATTTCTAGCTTCTTATTGCCCTTTATTATAACTCAATCTTCGCGGAAATTAATTTACCCGCGAGAAGATCGTTCTAATCTATTCCAAACTAGTCATTACGTAATTAGGCGGTAATTGCGTGACTGCTTACTGTTGTGTTGTTCTGTCCGTCAAAATATGGCATTTCCTTTCTGCGCGACTTGATTAAAGAATCTCCTTTTCGCATCTAGCTCGCAATTTCGCTTTCGATTGCCGCCGACGACATTTCCCACTTGTCGAATTTTAGGTAATTTTCGCGTTTTGTTTGCGTCCCATATTTTCCGCGCAGAAGTGTCGAACAAAGAAAGTGTTATGATGATCCGAAATCGATTTCCAAAGATGGATCGTGCAGTAACCCACATGTTTCGGTAACGGAACCAAGGTTGCTGCACACAAGAAATGCGAAAAATAATCCGATGTGCAGATATAAAACTGCTAGGTTATTAAACTAAACTATACGAACAACTAATTGTTTACAGTGAGAACGTGAATACGATTTTGTGTATCTATTCTTCATTCAGTAAAATAAATTGCACGTAAATATCCTCGGGACATAAGAAATACCTAACATCAAAAAAAATATATCGAAACTAGTGGTTATCAAATGTTGTGTTCGTTGTATTGTGTCTTTTTCAACAATTACGTTTATTATTGGAAAGTCAACAATTTACGGATCAAAAATGACACTTCTATTAATTCGCTTGAAAATTAATGAAGTTACACGAATAAAATTTTTGAAAAAATCAAATTTTTCGATAGTTTTCGATCACCATTGTTACCGCAAGTGATTTTTTCATTGCCGATCGTCGATGTTTTTTTTTGACGAAATTGCCGAATAGTTGGCAATACAAAACTTAACGTTAACGATAACGTTTATATCAGGTTGGGGAAAAATTTCTTCGTATTTTCGCGGTAGATAGCTTTAAGATCGCATAACTCTGGTACTATTAATCGAATTTAGTAATATTTACATGCAAATGAAAGCTGACATTTCACAGAACAAATTAACCTAAAAAATTGTGATATTTATTCACTCAGTCAAAAGTTATTGCGTTTTGAAAATGAGTGAAAATAAAGAGGAAATTAGATACATTTTGAAATTTTATTATAAAAAAGGGAAGAATGCGACTCAGGCTGCTAAAAAAATTGTGATATTTATGGACATGATGCAGTAACAGTACGCGTTGCACAAAGTTGGTTCAAGCGTTTTCAAGCTGGAAATTTTGATATCAAAGATGCATCTCGCTGTGGTCGACCAATCACTGAAAAAGTCGATGAAATCATGAGAAAAGTTGAGCAAGACCGGCATATTAGTAGTTATGATGTTAGCAAGGAACTAAAAATCGACCACAAAACAGTTTTAAACCATTTGCAAAAGGCCGGATATAAAAAAAACTCGATGTTTGGGTGCCACATGATTTGACAGTGAAAAATTTAATGGATCGAGTTTCCATCTGCGATTCATTGCTCAAACGGAACGAAATCGAACCATTTCTGAGACGGCTCATTACGGGCGATGAAAAATGGATCACGTACGATGATAATGTACGAAAAAGATCGTGGTCGAAGCAAAATGAAGCTCCGCAAACGGTGGCAAAACCAGGATTGACGCCAAGAAAAGTGATGTTGTGTGTGTGGTGGGATTACAAAGGAATACTTTATTACGACCTGCTCCCACCCGGTCAAACAATTGATTCTAATCTCTATTGTCAACAACTGGAAAGATTACGTCAAGCAATCGAGAGAAAGCGACCAGAATTGATCAATAGGAAAGGCGTTGTCTTCCATCGCGACAACGCCAGACCCCACACATCTTTTGCGACCCGTCAAAAATTGAGAGAGTTCGGCTGGGAAATTTTGATGCATCCGCCATATAGTCCTGATCTTGCACCATCAGATTTTCATTTATTTCGATCTCTACAGAACGTAAAGTTGATTTCAAAAGAGGTCTGTGAAAATCACTTGTCGCAATTTTTCGCTAAAAAATCACAGAAATTTTATAGTGATGGGATTATGATTTTACCTCAAAAGTGGCAAAAGGTGGTCGAACAAAATGGCACATATTTAGTTTAATAAACTTCATTTATAATATAAAAAAAACTTGTTTCATTTTCATACTAAAATGCGAAGAAACTTTTTCCCCAACCTAATATAATCCGGAACAGCATTTTCTGGAAAATGCATCTTACTATGTTGTTCCAATGGGAAAAATTAAATTCGTCCTAGACGAAATAAATCGGGGGTCGCATCGCGAAGTCGATCAATATCGAAAAATTATATTTGATTCAATAATTGCACGGTATAATTTTCAAGTTGCTTAATCAAAACGACGACGTTAAGGCGACGGTATAACCGCGCTACCACCATTTTTGACAAAATTAAATTCTTAACGATGCGCCCAAGTAATTAATATACCTATCTATTGTTGCTTACGTTAATTATCGCTATTATTATTATCTATAATTTGGACATTTAAGAGTGGGAACGAATGTAAGTACTGATACGTGCGGTGTATCGACGTTGCGTCCGTCAGTCGTATGATCGATGTTTTGATCTAACACGCCTCTGTTTTGCCATCAGGACGATCCACGATCGCTATCACTTTTAATCGTAGGTACTATTTGCTTTATTACATAATCGCGATAATCGTTACGAAACGAGCCAAGAAAATTGTTACCTCCCCAACCTGCGGGCAAGCGAAATTTGTCAGATCGTTCGGATAAGATAGCGAGATCTTGGCCGACCTCTATAGTCTAACAACCCGTTGGCGTCGTTTGTATAACGTGGGATCTTGAAAATATCGCGGCAACGCGACGCGACGCGACGCTCACCTCGATCGAGTTTCAATTATTATTCTTCGATTCGTACATCGATTAATGCAAGGAATACAATAGCCGCGTACGGTTACCCGGTTACCCCGATTTGTGCTAACGGCAACTAATCGGATCACTCCATGCCGGTAATTACCATAAAAAGGCGACAATTGTGACGTTGACGTCTCGACCTAACGAATTCTAGCGGCGTCCGAAAGCGGAATTTCCAAACTTCCAATTGCATTAAAACGTGACGACCGACCCGATAATACGAGCGTAAATGGAAGCGAGTAATTATAGTCGTAGTCGCAACATTGCCGCCGAGAGTATCGAATTTCTAAGGGTGCATTTTCGAAGAACGGATCTCCGAGAAGGGCACTCCCTCGTTTCTGTCGGCGGCGCGGCGTTCAAGTTTCGTCTCACGCGCGTTAATTATAATTTTTAATGCAAAACGACGAAAGAAAAAAAACAGTATGATTTACGAGGAACCGAGGGGTCAGAATTGCGAATAAGTTCGACCCCTATAAACGTCCGTCATTTTTGTCCTCTCCCCCCCTAAACGTCGCCGCGATAATTTAAATCGCAAACAAATAAATATTACACAACGTACACGATTTCGTTTAGATATTATTGCAGAAACTGCGGCGGAAAGAGAAAGAAACGAAACGCTTCTCACTTTCTTCTTTCTTTAAGCTGGTTAAAGAGGCCAAGTTCATCAGCCACCGTTTAATCGAGTTCAAAGTCGGCGAAAGGCTATGCGGAACGCGTCAATAATTATGAAATGGTATTCGATAATAGTGACGGATCGATTCGATCGTCCAAGAAAACGAAATGAAATTGCGGACATCGGGGTTGAGAGCGGTTCGATAGCACCAGACACGGGCGTAGGGGTAGGTCTGGCGCGCGCGCTGCTGTGGGGCGATGATTCCATTAAGTGCCGGTCCAGCGTCGAGACGCTGCGTCGTCCGCGATCTATTTATAGTTGCTCGCGTTTTCTTAAGCTAATTCGTCGAATTTTTTTTATCAGGTTTCGGCGCTAATCCTCTATTGAAATCACCTTTTTTTTTCAAAAAAAAAAAGTTCGCGATCGAAACGAAATCGGGCCGGGTATCGATTTTGAACGTGCGTTTAGTGGGGTTGTCACCCCCGTATGTGAAACTGCTCGAAGCGGTACTGATGATTTCTTCTCTACCCTCGGGCGAACCAATCAGATTCGACGCTGGTAGTAGCATCGGAGACGCGTTTTCTAAGAGGTCTGCGTGGATGTTCCCCCGCTCCCAGGAGTATTTAAACTTAAGGCGCAGAGCTCCGCATGAGTTCACTTCTGGTCGGTACCTTGTCCATCTTGTTCCCACTTTACCTAATACCTCTTTGGTGGTACTTATTATTCGCGAACCACCCATAAGACTTGCTAGTAGTGCTAACCCGGAGTCAGTGTTAACCGTCAAGGACTAAAGTGCTTCGAAGGGTTTCCTTTCCTCGATTTTTCAGACGAGGTAAGTGCTTCAGTAGTAGTGATAAGTGGATTGTGACCGCCGCCGCGATTATTTCGATTTTTTATATTAAATAGAACCGCGAGCGAGCTGAGGAGGCTAAAGTAAACGAACCTTTCTTTGCGCACCACCGCTGTTTGCTCATCCACTTCGCATCCCCGTGTTAGTCTCAAATAAATTCGGTTCTCACGGAAATTTTCAGCGGGCCTTCGGTGGGATGCGCCTCGTTAATGGGACGGTTATTAGGTAATTTAGCCAAGGTTGGGTCTTCGCGATTTGCAGAACAAGTTCCCGATTACTTTCCTCGCGTCGTTCCGTCCGTTTTCTTGGATGATTCATTTTCGAATTCTTTCCGCGATGTCATTGACATCGGACGAGATTTGCGTGCGGGAAAAAAAAAAGGAGCAAAGTTGCATCGCCGTCGGTTTTATCTTCTCGCGAAACACCGTTGCTCTGATTATTGTACGATAACTACGGTGAAAGGTGATAAATATTGCCTTAAAAGCAACGGTAAGACCGGATTCTGGTAGAGTCCGTTTATAAAATGTATATATGTATACGTAAGTCGTTCTGTTCGCGGCGAACTATCTCAGGACGGGACGTTCCTGAATCGCACGCGAAATCTCTTAATTAGCGACGATAAATTGCCAAATTATGTAGTTTCGGTTTTATAATTGTTGCGTGCGAGTTTTTAATGCGGAATTAATTATGACGGCGGGTTGCATTTTAATTGATGTTCGGAGAGGCGTCTTCCTGGAAGACGCTCGATACGCGAAGATCCCATAATATAGCCGATTGAGATTCCGAGCTCAGGTGGTTGGATATTTACGGCCGGTTGTTGGCATGACGCCATATCGAAGCTCCTCACAATAGCCGTTGGTGGCAACAAACGGCATACGAAAGCTCTATAAGGGGATAACAACATCTAGTTCTCGAACGACCGTCGTGTCTTCGTTTTTTTGCGATTTTTATTCGGTCACGAATAAGACGACGTTCCATTGTCTCATATTGCCATTCGTCGATTACCAATCGAACAACCGAAATTCGGTCGTTCTCCCCACACGTAGGCGATTCTCACCAGCGGAGGGTCATCCACTTTTGCATTTCTTCGACTTCCGACGTCCTCGTAACTGTTCATCAATCTCTCGGTTCTCATACATTGTACAAAAAAAAATGATTACGTGTTTCGCTATTTGTTAACCACACACCGTGAAAGATTACACGATCGAAAACGAAATTATAACGGTTGACGGTTTTCGACCGGCTCGTCCGATAATCAACAGGAAATCTGGAAACTTGCCGCCGGCATGTGTTTGCAGTAGTGAAACTCGATCGCTCCGCGTTCGAAAAAACTATTAATATCGACTCTTGACGGATAAGGGTTGGTTCGCATCTGGGGAGCGTCGGGTCGGTCGGCCGGCTTCTGGTTTATGACTAATTTCGAACGAATTCGGGGCGACAATTGTAAAACTAAAACGATTTTCTTACGTAAGAACGGCACTTTTCGGAATTTCGACGTCGCGAGCCGTCCGAAATCCGAGAAATCGATTTTTAAATTCTTCAGACGGGGCAAAACGATTTTCCTGAATAATCAACGAGACTTTTTAAATTTCAAATCGATTACGTGCTCGAAAACAAATAAGCGAACGCCTCGTAGTTTCCTGGTAGACGTAAACGAGTTCTTTGCAAACAATACATCTACTTGTTGCGCAGGTAAAGAGTTCAACTGTTGAACGTGAATGCGAAACTAATACCGAGAAATTTAATTTGTTCAACGTGCGCGGCTCCGACATGGCGTTCGAAAAATGCGAACTGTCGGTGGCGTTCTCTTATTAGTTACAATTAAAACGAACAAAAGGGCAGTTCGCGAAACGAACAATCGCCACCGAACCACCGCAAGTTCACGATCTTAAGACGTTGTATTTAGTTATCGGTTCGATAACGGAAAATTTATTTTTTCCACGACGAATTGACGGAGGTACGTTTTTGTTTCAGGACGCGCCAAGATGGCGTGGAGTTCGGGGGTGCCGCGATCAACCCTGATCGTGTTTTTCGTCGCCTTTCTGCCTGCGTTGTTCCTACATGCTGGTAAGTATCGTCGCCGACGAAATTACACACGAACCGCCGCTCGAAGTGAAACGCACTTCGATCCGAGCACGTAGGTATTACTCGCAAGTGTACCAGGCCATGTATATAATAGTAGTTGTGCAATTAGAACAAGTAATACGGAAAGGACTCGCTAACTCGTTGTGGTGTTTTCGCACCTGTTTCTGTTCGTCGGCCGGGTCACTTACCTAATCGCCGAAACTTCTTGGTCGTCGAAATTGGACGCCGCCCTCGCGCGCGGAACCTTTCGAAAATTTTGGACGCGAAAATATCGATTTGCATAACCAGTAATCTAGCCCACATTCGTGCTGTCTCGTAAACAAGACGTTTCGAAAATGTTAGATTTCGAATAAATTTCATCCTATAATCCATAAAATTATTATTCGGTATTACCAAAAACGCGCAATCGCTTCGACGGTTTTATGCGCGAAACGCGAAATTAATGTTGTCGTTTAAACTTTCGATAACTAAAAAATAGGTTCGCGTTCGAAGAAAAAACGTGGTATTATTCTTGGGTACTTTGTAAGTTACATAGTTTTAAGTTGAAATGTCAAACAGATTCAATCGCATTCCGGCATTAAATTAAAATTACTCATGATCGGGTTAACTAATTTTCATTAACATTATGGGATTTTCCGACGACGCTCGATCGAAAATCGAAATAAATTCCACGGAAAACCGCAAAGTCCATGGTCGAGAGGAGATAAAATTTAATTTTCGAAATTAAGATTGTAGTTTTTAAACTATTTTGGGGATTAGGTAAATGATGATTTCGAGCCCCGATAGTCGCGAATTAAGTTTCGCGAAACGATCGGGCAACATTATTTTCGGGATCAATGACCACCTCTCGCCACCTTCGTTTCCTAATTAAATTTTCGACGCGATTGCTTAATTTTTTTTTAAATAATCCCCGCCCATTCCGAAAATTGACCAGAAGCCACTAAATTTAAAATAAATAACAGCCTTTTAGGGGGAATCGATACAATAGAAAAAGCCGAACAACGTGTCTAAACACCGAAAATTACCCACTGTTTGTTTAAAGTTACTTCCAGGATCAACGACTCGATAAATATTAAACTTTTAACAATTACACCTTTAAAAATGTACTTCGCGCCGTCGTTACCCAAAAATAACGTTTTAATACGAAATTACATCAATTTAGTTTCCAACGAAACATTAAATAATCGCACAAAACAAAAAACCGATCATTACTTACAAAAAAAAATCGTACTCCTCGAATGATTTGTCGTCAAAATAAATTATCCTTCGTAAATTTCCAAAGATTTGTCGGAATTTATTTGATTTAGTTATCGAAGGTACTCGACTTTTTGAAATAACGAAATTTTCGGTCGAATTATTCGTGTCTGAAAAGCCCCTTAAATCGATACTTATGCGGAATTGAAAAAGTTAAAAAGCTTCACAGTTAAAATTAGAATTTAATATTCCTTTCGACTCGCTCGCACGGAAAGCTCGTGGATGAGCTTTCGTTTTAAAAGCTTTCGACTTATTGTGTCTCATTTAAATTAGGACGCTTTTAAAATTTTAATTGGAATTAGTGCAGGAAGCGTACAGTTTTTCAAAATTTCGTTGTCTTTAAACTTGTGGTTATTTATAAATACGTTGACAGAATCGAAGATGAAAGTCGGTCGAAAAATAAAAGACGAACGACAACTTCGTTAAGGACTGGATTATTTCGAACGATAAAAGTTAAAAATGGCCCATTGTCTCGCACTTTCTAAAAATCGTCGATTTATTTTATTTTAAAATCGAAACGTAGCGGCAAAAAATAACTTTCGACTTATTGTTGAATTTAAAAAGTAAAAAAAAAAGTGACACATCTCGAGTATCTTTGAAAAGTTAAAGAAACAACTATTTTGGTATGAAAACAATTATTATACCGGGTGGTCACCCGATCCGGGCCAAGCTTATAACCCCTGTGTTTATGAGCCGATCGTTTTAAAATTTGAAACATACACATAAGACACAATTTCCAATTTATTGACGTTTAGAATTAAAATGGCCGACTTCCGGCTTTCGACGGAAGCGACGACAAATTCGATTTTAGAAACGGAACGCCCGCGCGTGTTTTACTATTTTTGGAATCTACAGATCAAATTCTATCCGATTACGCTATCGAATTTTCGTTTTTCTCGAAATTAATTTCGAAACTTTTAACTTTATTTTTCAACACAAAATTTGAACGAAAATTTGACAACGTAATCAGATAGAAGTTGAAATTATGTCTTATATGTGCACGTTCGAAATTTTATATGAATTTATAAACTTGGCCCGAGTCTCGTGGCCACCCGATATACAGGGTATTCTGTTACGGCGCCTTCGACGTTCGAGTGGCTACTCAATAAAGATCCGTTTTTGTTTCTATTTAAACAGATAATAGTGGGGTAACTATTGCTTTAGTCGCTTCAATTTTTAGGGCGTTAAATTTATCCTTCGTCCTAATAAATTCTTAATCGTTCTTAATTCGTAGATTCTCGTTTGTTTTTTGTTTTTTTAATTAAATTTCAGTAGGTAGATGATAGTTGTTTGTTTTTAATCGCGACAATTTGGAAATATTCAATTCATTTCGTCATCTCCCATAAATATTTTGAGCCGTCGCGTCGCCACGGTTTCTCCTACGCGCGCGATTACCTCTCGCGTTTTCTGTCTTCTGTGTAGTCGCCGTTAATTTTAACATTTTCCTTGGACCCTCGCGTAGGTCAAAATAATGAGCCATTTATGCCGCGATATTGTGACGGAGACGAATTTACGACGGCAATTAAAACGGCGCGGGTTAAGTTTTACGGCGCGGCGCGATCCTAAACTTCTAAAATCGAAAGTAATCCCTTTGATTCTTCCGATTTTACCCTGCGAAAATGCAAAACGAATCGGGGCCGCGCACAAAAAGCCAAGTTCATTGACGATTTCAACGACGGTCAGTATTTCACCGATAATCATAACTGTCGGAAAGCACAATAACATTGTCCTCGATTGCGGGTTCGCGGCTTGACCTCCTGTGGAAGTCTCGGCCACGACTCCCACGCTAGTCGGACCGCAGTTTTGTCTGGCTAATGTATGCGAAAGCCATTTCTGATGCATTAACAAATTACGAGATGGTTTGATTGCCGAGGTTATATAACCGTTTTACAGTTATACGATAACATGTGAGAGAATCAAGTTCACGAGCATTAATAGATGCTATTTTACGACAATAGGTGTGAGCCTCCACATCGATAAATCAAATAATATCACGATATGACCGGGAGCGATGCAAATATTATGTCACATGCGTGAGCGGACACTTGGGAAGTTCATTAACATTGGAATTCTCCTGCACAGGTGACCGATAATTGCGTGCGTATAAAATACGTCGCCGCCATCGACGTGTTTTCGACACCGGTTCAATTATGTGTAACATCGAAATTACTGGTAATTATGAGGTCGGGACTTTTCCTCGTTTTTTTCCCCGGGTCGCCCGAGGCGCGTTGCTCTCCTTATACGAAATTGCCACGGTTAGTTGTCGAAAATTATTTAAATTTTTCAACACGTTGGCATTTACCTAACCAAGCGAAAATGTCGCCGATTCATCTTGGACGACCCCCACGCGTAACGGGACTTTTGTGCGAAATGTTAAATGCCCGCAAACATTTCTCGCGTACTACCGCGACAGTCAATTTTAACGTGAAACGTGACTAAATTGCAGTTCTATAATTAGCCCGTTTTAATTGTGGAAAATCGCGACGTTTACAAACGATAACACATTTGGCTCCAAGAAGTCTCGGAGAAACCCTGACCTAAACCGAATGAATTCACAGCGCTTCCTGCGCGTCACGAACGACGAATTTATTTATACGCAATCGAAAGTGATAATAATGAGATTAACCGAGCGTTAGAGATAAATAAACCAAACGAGCGAGTTACTTACCCGCAGTTTAGGGCAACGGACTTGCAACGGTTTTTGTTTTGACGGCGACCTCACGTTCCTCCCTGAAAAATAAAAATGACAGATATAAATCACCGTTTCGGCTCGACAAGCGATTTAAAACAAATTGAAATGTCCTCGTTAAAGTTTAAGCTCCCAAAGTGTTGTGATATCGAATAACGGAAAGACGAAATTACAATTCCGATTTAAGAAATAGTACCGTAAAATGGGGCGACATTGATCAAAAAATTATTCTTTTTGAATATATTGTGAAAAATAAAAATAATATTTTATAATAAATTAATTATTTATCCAGAAATATACAACATGAAGCATTTCTAGAAGTTTGCATTTGTTAAGTACATAAAATATAGGTGTGGCAAAGCCAAAACCGCGTGAACAATCTCATACCTATTGTGGGGTGAGATTGTTCACAGAAATTATAATACACGGAAAGCAAAGGTATGAAGTAAGATAGGATCAATCTCGACCTATACTGTTCTATTTATAACAGTTTTCGAGATACAGTATTTTTAATGAAATGGGGTGAGATTGTTCAGTGTGGGTGAGATTGATCACCTGCTGGTAATTGTATCTATTCTCATAAAAAAACAAAAACATTGCTATAAACACTTTATTTAGCGATTAACACAAAAATAGAAAAATAAGATAAGATATAACAATTTAAAAAGAACATTGCGCAAACTTAAAAATCATTCTAGTAAAAAAAAATATGAATCAACAGTTCCTTCTCTAAACTTCAAATATATCGACCACTTTTTCAAAAGAATAGACGACAGAATCATCATCTTTACTTGTTGTTTGAGGATCTGGCAATATGGCCAGTACATCGGAAAAATCTGCCATAAATTCGTCACCTTCTTGAACTATAAAAACCTTTCTGGTTTTATCTATGGATTTCAGTCCTAGCAATTGAATCTCTTTTTGTACTTCTTCATCTTCTGACACATTTTGCACAATTGCTATGTAACGATACACTGTTTTTTTTCTTAAGCCACCATGAAGTTTCACCAAAACAAACTGTCCAGGTAAAATGTCCTCCTGTTTTGGTTCATAATATTCCGTCTCTGCCCTCACGTCATCATTCTCGTCTTCAAAAGGATCTTCATCGGAATTGTCGTTGGTCACTTGATCGATTACATCTGAGCCACTAGAATCTTCGCCGTTACATAGAGCAACGCTTTTACCAGGTTCCACAGATAACTTTTGGCGTTTAATGTTTTTTCTAGTTGGTGCAGCAGTGAACCGTTGCTGCTGCAAGTAGCTAACAAGAACATTGCTTACAGAAGTATTAGGGTCTTCAGAGTCTTCGTGTGGAATTTTTCGCAAGTCTTGATGAGGGTCAAGAGGAACAATCCCGGTTGCTCTAAATGAACTTACTAGATCGTTTCTTATGGCATTGTCAGACTTGCTATCCATTTCAATTAGAGTAGAAGTCAATAAATATGGAAAATCCTTCTTATCTAGTGAAGATTGTTGGGGATGACCCTTTTTCCAGTTTATTAAGATAGATCTCCAGGCCACTTTAAAAGGCCGGAAAAATCCAACATCTAATGGCTGAGTGAGATTTGTTGAACATGCCGGAAGAAAAACAAAGGCAATGTTATTCAGTTTGTTTTGTTTTATTTGTTAAAACACTTTCTGTAAAATGGGAAGAAAGGTTATCGCCCAACAATACTTTGCGACCAGGAAGCTTCTTCGCGTGTGGCAAGAAAACTGACTCAAACCAATCGGCAAATGTTTGGGCGTCCATCCATCCGTGTTGTGTGCGATTGAATCGGGATCCTACACTACAGCACCTATCGTACAGCAAGGCTTACCTTTGGGTCCCATTTCGATCCATTGCTGCCACATTTTTTCCGCTTTGTATATCACATATGGAGGTAGCAGTATACCTGACCCGGAACCACACATCATTACTGTTATCGCAGACTTGGTAAAGTTGCAAACGCGTTCGGGATATTTTGTCCCACACCGAAAGAGCATTTTTTGCTTACCGGGATCGTCCTGCAAATTGGTTTTATCGTAATTAAATATGTTACAAGCCGGTACATTTTCAAGTGTCTTCCTTAAATTATCAAAATATTCTATAATCGTTTGCCGTGACACGTTAGCTCGGGCTCTCTTAATGTTTGATGCAACTTTTTGACTTATTTCTTTCTTTTATCTTTCTAACAAAGAACGCGCCCAATCCATACCCGGCATATTTGACTCAAGTTTGGCAACAGTGCGGCCTTTGCTATCTAAGTATGTTTTAGCGATGTACCGTAGGTCAGTCAGGGTTAAGGGAAAACCCCATTCTCCTCAAATATTTGCAGCCCTTACGAAGGCTTGCTCCTCTTCAGCTGTAAATATTGTTTGACCTCCGCTTTTTTTGACGCGAGTTCCATTAAATTTATTACGAAGCGTGCCAAAAGGAATCTTGTACTCTGCGGATGCCCTACGAATAGACCATCCCTCCTCGGCTATTTTTTTGAGTGCAAGTCTGTTCGGAATAATCCATGTAGGAGCGTGAGCCGAGTTTTCTTTTGTATTTTCTTGGCATGGCTCTAAAACAACAAAAATTGCTTTATTTTTAAAAAATTAAGTTCCAAATATATTTTCAAGATAACATTATTACTCAAAGCTCATTAACATACGAAATCGTAAGTAATAAATAGATACCTACTAATTTTTATATATTTATGGGGCGAAATTATTCAATATGATTGATCAATCTCGCCCCACATGCACGATCAATCTCACCCCGCCTTATAAATTTTACAGAACTTAAACACTGCTGAAGCAATGGCTCACAACTAAATATATAACGCCTAGAATACCTCAATAGTCATGCAGATTACGAAATAATACCAAGAAAATGTTTTAGTTGTTACTTAACAGGATAATTTTCGGGAGTTATTTTGCGAAAATCACTACCTTCCAAACAAAGCCAAATTATTCGAAAAACACGAGGACGTTTACATTCACGTGCAACAACAACCTGCGTTCATGTTGCTCCTAGCGGATACTGTCGAATACACTGCAATTGCAGGTATAAGTTCGGCGCTAAATTCAAATTTATAAACGTATGATTTGGTGATCAATCTCACACCCGGCGATCAATTTCACCCCATTTTACGGTACGCGTAATTTTGTCTTGAAAATAATTAAAATTACACTAAGAGTCTCCTTGTATAATAAGAATAATATAAAGAAACCAGTTAAGTAGAGAAAAAAACATTCCTATTTTATATGTAGTTTAGTGTCTTACAGACGAGATTATTCGATTCCGGATTAAATTTCATGGTGAAGTTTAGTTATCAACATCGGAAGAAGGGTGGGAAGCGCCCGTGGCAAGTGTCTAACGTGCGCCCCTGCCCCCCAACCCAAAAATGACAACAATTAAAAAATATAATATAAAATGGCGGACTTTTATATCTACCGCCGATTCGTTTGTTTTTCACGTTTTTGCGCCCCAAACCTAGTTGCGCCCGTGGCGGGCGCCTCTTTCATCGCACCCTCGCCACGGCGTTGTTTATTACACCGAACTTCAACGTTTCAGCGCTTCATCAAGGCTACAAAATTACAAAACGAGCACAATAAATAGAAAAGTAATGTCAAGGTTACTTTCGATGAACGCAATAAACTATTGCCTATTAAAAATAAATCCGATTTTATGCAAGATGTTCTCTCTGAACTTTTCTCCGTTAGTTGTGGGTGGTTAATGTAATAATTAAATCCCACAAGAACATTTCTGTTCGTATAAACCGAATAATTTTTATCTCGCCTGTGTAATAATTAATTTGCACATATCGAATAAAATATTTTTCCCAAGACCACAAGTATTTTTATTATAACAGTTTGATTTTTGACGTTTACGTAGGTACTTTTCAGATACTTTTTTTTTGAAATTTGATTAGTAAATAAAACTGTTTGTGCGTAAAGACATTACATGACAGGCCAGAGAGGTCTTTGATTGGACGAGTAGCGTGTGCAACGATTGCACACGGTCACGACGTTTTCGATTGGCTAACGAGTTTCTTTACGTGCGCGTGCACGTACTTATTTCAAACTGGCGTGTTAAAATTCTAGAAATTTCCATATTTAAAGTTGAATCAGTTACCTTTTTCACACGAACGTTTTTAGTGGTCGAAGTCGATTGCAATAATCTATATCTAAATAATTCGTTTGTCATCACCTTAAACCGCATACGAATGAATCGTCGTGTTTTTGAAAAACTTTATAGGCACTTATAACGGAGACATCCATACCACAAACTATCTACAGAAGACAATTTATATTTATTTAACAAAAACTTATCGTGTCCGCAATAAACTACGCAAGTTTGTTTCGCCCATTAAAAACCCATTTTTGTTTTCAAATTTTAAACAAACGTCGAATCGGAAAGCCGTTCAACTCGTGGTCGACGATTCCATTTCGAATAACACCAATAAATGCCAACGCGAATTAGCGCGGCGTTTTCGAAAAACTAAATTGGCTTCTAACATAATCTCGATGTTAACTACGGCATCGGCGTCCTTAATGGCGCAATTTAGAGCCGCGTTTTCGATAGAGGTCGAAAAAAAAAACGTTCTATCGATTAAGGCAAAAATTCGTTATCGCGGTGTTTGGACGGCTAATCATTTCTAGCCGCTGGCCAAACAGGTATCGCCGGTTTGCGAATTTTCATCCGGTCGTCGAACCGCGGAAAAGTGCCAAAAGCTATGTGCATTTATTAATAACTGCATCTCGTAGAAAATAATAAGTAATAATTAAACCGTACGTTGCAATTTGTTAGTCATTCACTTGCGATTAGTAACATAAATAACGTGGGATCCGCAATTTATTATTCAGGTAGTGCGAGCCGCTCCTACTGGCCTTATTCGTGTAGCGACCCGCGATTGTCCCACTGTCATAGATTCGTCTTCACCTAAACGCACCAGTTAAATAATTATAATATTGTTTCAGCTCCTCTGATCGAACAGAGTACAGAAATTGATTCCTATTATGCAGGTAAGCCAGATTCCCATAAATCGACAAGCACGAAAGCTCATCCGTACAAATTTATTGTAGGAAAAGATAAGATGGGATGTTATTATAATTTTCAACATTACGATGAAGGCGATCGAATCCTTACCAACGAACCTTGTCTAAACTGCACCTGCCACAACAAAATGCTCATGTGTTATCTCCGTGTTTGTCCTTTTACCAAAGCGATAGGGCAGGATTGCAAGGTGGAAAAAAGATCGGACCAATGTTGCCCAGTTATTACTTGTCCAGAAGGTGAGACACATATAAATATACCATAAAAACTCCAAACAATAACATTCAATATGTTCAGTACCCGTCCAACTATTACCGTCGACGACACCTTCGACAGCTTTAGGACACCTTAACGAGTACGGTTGTTTTATCGACAATCTATTTTACTCCGACGGAGCTAGAGTACCTTCGAATCCCAACAAACCCTGCGAATTGTGCTATTGCATTCGAAATCGAACAGCTTGCGTTATGCAAGAGTGTACCCTACACATTCAAGGTTGTAAACCAGTTTACCAGGAAGGCGTTTGCTGTCCGGCTAAATACGATTGCGGTGAGGAGTCTCTAATTAAAATCGAAATAAATTTTATATTGTTTTTTCTCCAGATCATCCTGATGAAAATCTCCTGGAAACTACCACAACCATGAAATCGACTACCGGACTTATATTCACGACCACTATGGCGCCAGGAATCACAGAATGCGTATACGACAATGAAATATATTTCGACGGTGCTCTAATTAAGAAAGACGTACCGTGCGAGCACTGTTACTGCATGAAGGGCGATATCGTATGTGCCGTTCAAGAATGCAGCCCGACACCTTTGGACAAAGTTAATTGCACCGCCATTCCCGCAAGAGACGGCCAATGTTGTCCAGATACTTACGACTGTGACAATATCATCGATCAAGATTTAACTACCCTATCCTACTACGATTACACTACCGTCTACCCCGATATTCAACACGAGACAATAAATGAAGAAGATAACGCCATAATTCCTACTTTAATTCCATCATATCCAGGCAAACCCTTCGACTTTGAAGAAACGCAAACGTTAGAACCGCAACATACGTATACTCACGATCAAGGATTGGAACAGCATCCTGAGATTGATATTTCAGAAACTACACCAGAATCCGCCGGTTCTAAACAACCAGAATTTGAATTAGTTCATCCAACCGAAAAATCAACAACGCAACCTTCAGTAGACGTTACCTATCCTATCGTAGAAGGGCACGTACCGAAAGTCGATAATGAAACGGAAATGCATATTCCAGATGAGCATTTAGTTACAACAGAAAAATCTGACGTCACGATGACGACAGAAAACGAAGAAGATAAGCACACCGAAACGCCTACTCACGTAACCGAACAACACGTTATTAAAGAACAAACGACAGCAGCCGCCGATAAACTTACCGAAATACCAACATTATCGCAAGTGACAGAAGCATCTGTAGTCGAGACTACGAAAGAGCCTCAAAAATCGACAAAAGAAGACGAAGGAAGTGCCGCGACTACTTCATACAGCCAGGAGAAAGAAACTGAACGTCCTTCCGGTGCCGATAAAACAACCGAACAACCGTATTACATGATAACCGAAAGTGGACTCGATGAATCAAAAAAACACGACCACACCGAAACAAGCGAAGAAGGTTCTAGTGAAACAATGCCAGAACAAACCACAGATTCTGTCCACGAAGAACCTGTGAAGGGAGAAGAAAGCACACAAAAACCAACTGAAAGTGTCACTGAAACTAAACCAGCAGAAGGAATTACTGAATATATACCGTCCGAAGAAGAAAGCACAAAAATCTCAGCAGAAAGTTCCTCAGAAAAACTAGAAAAAGAACATACAGCCGAACCTGTTGATGAAACGATAACGAAGAAACCGCTCGAAGGATTAACAATTTCTCCACATGAGCAACACGAACCGTCTAAACCTACGGAAGAAAAAGAAAAACCGCTAGAAGAAGTCACTACACCGTCCGAACGACTACCAGAAGAAACCACTGTTCATCTCGACGACGAACATACACTCTCCGAACATATACCGATTGAGGGATCTACCGAAAAACTGCCAGAAGTAACTGATCATGTTCACGATGAACACATGCCAATCGAACCTATCGAAGAAGAAAAAATCACAAAGAAACCAGTCGAGGGCGTCACCGAACAATCGCCAGCAATAACCAGTCATCCGCATGAAGAATATAAGCCAACCGAAACTGTAGAGGAAATAGAAACGAAGGGACCAGTCGAAAGTATCACTAAAGAACCGACACAAATACCCAGCCAGCCTCACGAAGAACACACACCGTCAGAACCTGTAGAAGAAGAAATAACAAAAGCACCGGCGGAAGTTGGTGTCGAGAAACTACCAGAAGAAACTGGTCAGTCCCATGAAGAAGACAAACCTACAGAAACCGCCGAAGGAGTCACAAAGGAACCGGTCGAAGGTGACCACGAAGAACAAAAACCAACCGAAACTGTCGAAGGAGAAATTACAAAAGGACCTATCGAAAGTGATGTTGAGAAACTGCCAGGTGTAACTGACCAACCTCACGAAGAACACAAGCCAACAGAGGCTATCGAAGAAGGAGCTACAAAAAAACCGATCGAAAGCGATGTTGAGAAACTGCCCGGAGCAACTGGTCAACCTCACGAAGAACACAAGCCAACAGAGGCCGTCGAAGAAGAAGCCACAAAAAAACCGATCGAAAGCGATGTTGAGAAATTGCCGGGAGTAACAGGTCAACCTCACGAAGAACATAAGCCAACAGAGACCGTCGCAGAAGAAGCCACAAAAAAACCGATCGAAAGCGATGTTGAGAAATTGCCGGGAGTAACAGGTCAACCTCACGAAGAACATAAGCCAACAGAGACCGTCGCAGAAGAAGCCACAAAAAAACCGATCGAAAGCGATGTTGAGAAACTGCCCGGAGCAACTGGTCAACCTCACGAAGAACACAAGCCAACAGAGGCCGTCGAAGAAGAAGCCACAAAAAAACCGATCGAAAGCGATGTTGAGAAATTGCCGGGAGTAACAGGTCAACCTCACGAAGAACACAAGCCAACAGAGGCCGTCGCAGAAGAAGCCACAAAAAAGCCGATCGAAAGCGATGTTGAGAAATTGCCCGAAGCAACTGGTCAACCTCACGAAGAACACAAGCCAACAGAGGCTGTCGAAGAGGAAACTACAAAAGAACCGATCGAAGATGGCGTTGAAAAACTGCCGGAAGTAACTGGTCAACCTGATGAAGAGCATAAACCGACAGAAGCTGTCGAAGAAGAAGCCACAAAAAAACCGATCGAAAGCGATGTTGAGAAATTGCCCGAAGCAACTGGTCAACCTCACGAAGAACACAAGCCAACAGAGGCCGTCGCAGAAGAAGCCACAAAAAAGCCGATCGAAAGCGATGTTGAGAAATTGCCCGAAGCAACTGGTCAACCTCACGAAGAACACAAGCCAACAGAGGCCGTCGCAGAAGAAGCCACAAAAAAGCCGATCGAAAGCGATGTTGAGAAATTGCCCGAAGCAACTGGTCAACCACACGAAGAACACAAGCCAACAGAGGCTGTCGAAGAGGAAACTACAAAAGAACCGATCGAAGGTGGCGTTGAAAAACTGCCGGAAGTAACTGGTCAACCTGGTGAAGAGCATAAACCGACAGAAGCTGTTGAAGAAGAAGAAGCCACAAAAAAACCAATCGAAAGCGATGTTGAGAAATTGTCGGGAGTAACTGGTCAACCTCACGATGAACACAAACCAACAGAGGCTGTCGAAGAGGAAACTACAAAAGAACCGATTGAAGGTGGCGTTGAAAAATTGCCGGAAGTAACTGGTCAACCTGGTGAAGAGCATAAACCGACAGAAGCTGTCGAAGAAGAAGTAACTAGTCAACCTGATAAAGAACACAAACCGACAGAAGCTATCGAAGAAGTCACGAAAGGACCAGTCGATGTTGTCACTGAAAAACTGCCAGAAGTAACAGATCAACCTCAAGAAACACAAAAACCGACAGAAGCTGTGCAAGAAGAAGTCACAAAGAGTACGATCGAAGGTGGCGTTGAAAAATTACCAGAAGTAACTGGCCAACCTCACGAAGAACATAAACCAACTGAAGCTGTCGAACAAGAAATAACAAAAGGACCGGTCGAAGTCGTCACCGAAAAATTACCAGAAACAACCGCTCAGCCGCACGAAGAACACAAACCGACCGAAATTGTCGAAGGAGAAGCCACGAAGGTGCCAGTTGAAGTTGCGACCGAGAAACTACCAGAAGCAACAAGTCAAACTCACGAAGAACACAAGCCAACCGAAGCTGTCGAACAAGAAGTAACTAAAGGACCAGTCGAAAGTGTCACCGAAAAATTACCAGAAGCGACAAGTCAACCGCACGAAGGACACAAACCAACTGAAGCTGTAGAACAGGAAGCCACCAAAGAACCAGCTGAAGTTACAACTGAAAAACTACCAGAAGTAACAAGTCAAACTCACGAAGAACACAAGCCGACCGAAGCTGTCGAAGGTGTCACCGAAAAATTACCAGAAACAACCGCTCAGCCGCACGAAGAACACAAACCGACCGAAATTGTCGAAGGAGAAGCCACGAAGGTGCCAGTTGAAGTTGCGACCGAGAAACTACCAGAAGCAACAAGTCAAACTCACGAAGAACACAAGCCGACCGAAGCTGTCGAACAAGAAGTAACTAAAGGACCAGTCGAAAGTGTCACCGAAAAATTACCAGAAGCGACAAGTCAACCGCACGAAGGACACAAACCAACTGAAGCTGTAGAACAGGAAGCCACCAAAGAACCAGCTGAAGTTACAACTGAAAAACTACCAGAAGTAACAAGTCAAACTCACGAAGAACACAAGCCGACCGAAGCTGTCGAAGGTGTCACCGAAAAATTACCAGAAACAACTGCTCAGCCGCACGAAGAACACAAACCGACCGAAATTGTCGAAGGAGAAGCCACGAAGGTGCCAGTTGAAGTTGCGACCGAGAAACTACCAGAAGTAACAAGTCAAACTCACGAAGAACACAAGCCGACCGAAGCTGTCGAACAAGAAGTAACTAAAGAACCGGTCGAAGTCGTCACCGAAAAATTACCAGAAACAATCGCTAAACCGCACGAAGGATATAAACCAACCGAAACTGTTGAACAAGAAGTCACCAAAATGCCATCTGAAGTTACAACGGAAACACTACCAGAAGTAACAAGTCAAACTCACGAAGAACATAAACCAACTGATGCTGTCGAACAAGAAATAACAAAAGAACCGGTCGAAGTCGTCACCGAAAAATTACCAGAAACAACCGCTCAGCCGCACGAAGAACACAAACCGACCGAAATTATCGAAGGAGAAGCCACGAAGGCACCGGTTGAAGTTGCGACCGAGAAATTACCAGAAGTAACCGTTTTACCGCACGAAGAACATATCCCATCCGAACCTACCGATACGGTTACTTCGACCGAAGGCAAACATGAATTGGACGAAGGTGGCGAAGAAAAAGTACCTTCTGTAACGGAAACCGAGTATATTTCTGTAGAACCGACTACGGCAAAAGTAGAAACTGCCGAATATACCACAAGAGCGCCCGGCAAAGATAGCGAAGGTATAACTGCAGCTACGCCGTCTTCTATTAAACCCGAACACGATCAAGTCCTCGAACATACAACGCCCGCGGGCGAAGCACATATAACCGAACATCCTAAGCCTGCAGAAGAAGAGGCCACCACCACCACCGAGAAATCTACCGATAAAGAACAAGAGCACGAATTTGTTCCCGTAGAAGTTCTGCAAGAAGCCGAAGGCACAACTGCGAAATCAATAGATGAGGCTACTGAAAAAGAAGCCGAACAAACTACGGACCACGGAGTGCCCGGGGAAGGCAGCTGTCTCGTCGACGGCCAAACCTACGCAAATAATTCGAACGTGCCTCCTATAAATCATTGTCAAATTGCGTGCAAATGCTTAAGTTCCATTTTACAATGCGAATCGGTTACCTGCTTACCCGCACCTTCTAACCTTCAAAATTGCATGCCAGTGTATCAGGGACCAAACAGCTGCTGCCCAACTTATAGTTGCAGTAAGTATACAATTTGTGAAATAAATAACGGGGGATATCCCCGTCGATATTTCGATAAATTATTGAATTTGTAAATTTTCATTTTATTTATTTTTAGCAATATCGGAACCGTCAGAAATCGAATCTGACAGTCACAAGATCGAACCTATATCGCAATTGCCAACCGAACAGGCCGTCACCGTCGCCGTCAACGTTCTGCCTGCGGTAACAGAAGAAACGTCCAAACCGGAAACCGAAGAGTACGCTACTAAACGTCCGTTGGATCAAACGACTGCAGAATTAGAAGGCAAACCTGACGAACAACAAGTAACGCATCGTCCGCAGGAACAAGTTATCGAAGAACAAACTACGAAAGGCCACGTAACTGAATCGGTAGAAACAGAAAAGCCGGGAATCGAAGGAACTATTGAGCATATCACGCAACCGCCAGAACACGGCACAACGTTACAACAGGAAGGTATAACCGCCGGAATCGTTCTTACGTCAACAGAAAAAGCACACGAATATCCAGAAGAAACTCCAGAACTTGTAACTATGCAAGGTAGGTAACAATTTACGTGTCGATAAAACGATATTGGTTTACTCGTATTGATGCGAAGCTTCCGTATTTTTATACGTACAGGGTGGGCCGTATGTATAACTTTGTGTTTTTGTATATTTTTAACACGGCAAACGAAAATATCGAAGCTTAAACTTTCAGAATCGTCGAATCGATCAATCTCAAATAAGCGCACAAAATTTCGTCGAAATTGAATAATTATTTGTAAAACGGCATACGTTTATTAAGCTTATGCGCGACGCGAGCGTATAGGAAAATTTGAAGGAAAACTAGTTGTAAATGAAAAATAATGCAAACAACTGGCTCTAAATTTTTGTACTGTTAAATAAGTGTATTTCGAACAATTTTCCAAAACGTCATTACTATTCAATAAATATTTTTAACGCGGCAAACGATCTTTGCGACGCTGACGCGCGGAAAACCCGAGAAATCATTTTTCCATTGTACTTTTTAAATTATTTGATATTCTGTAATATTTATTGGTCTAGTACGATAAGAAAAGTTTTTATCTATTTTCCCAAAACCTATCAGGAATTTCTAACATACGTTAGGCTTATTTAAAAACTGATATGAATAAAAATTGCAACTTTCCTTTAGTAATCTAACGATTTAAATTTTTCTAGACGTTTTATACGACGTCACAGATAAACACAAGGTACTTCGCACTTACAACTATTTTACAGGTTATTTTTATAATCTCCGACCTTGCTACACTTTAGTAATTAAATTGACAATTCGAAATAGAAATGTATATATATAGGATGGGCCTGAGAATAATGCCGCATTACAATATCTATATTTGTTCTAGAACCTGTAATACACGAAGAAGACGAATCTTATAAGCACGAACATGTTACCGAAGAATTAGTAACAGAACCTGTAGTCGAAGAGGAACACGTGCCACAAATAGTTGATCATGGAACTAAAAAACCAGAACACGAAGAACCTAAACCAACTACCGAACCAAGTCGAGATACAGATAAACCATCGCATGAAATAGTAACAGAACATATTACAGACGTGCCCACAGATCACGAAACAACAGAAGCCGATTACGAAATTTTACACGAAGATCATACGTCGGATCACATCGATCATCTTACCGAAGGCGCCCCACACATGATCGAAACATCCAAACCTTTAGATTTAACAACGAAAAGGCCAGTCGAACAAGAACAAGTAACGGAAGATATTCACATGTACACCGATGACGGTCTGCCTCAAGCAACTGCACATCCTGAAATAGTAACTGTTACGATCCCCGAGTACATAGAACACGTCACACGCATTTCGACGAAACCGTCAGAATACGTAACTGTCCACGAAGTAGATACTGAACATATTTCAGGAGTTTCGAATGAGCCACACGTCTCAGAAGGCGAAGAGCACGAAACAAAACAAACCACAACAGAAATAGAACAAATAACAGCTGCTACTCCGAAATATGAAGAGGCAACAACATCTAAAGATGAACATGTAACAAAATCGCCAGAAAAACCTGGACACGAAACTGAACAAACTACCGTGGAAGTGCAACATGAAACAGGTGCCACGTCAAAACCGACTAAAGACGAAGGTAAGGTTACTGACGAACAAGTTACTGAGAAATCTAAAGAAGACGAATCTGTAACCACCGTAGAAACAGAGCAAAAACCATTCGATGATAAAGAAGAAGTGTCCGAAAAACCCAAGCTACCTGAACATACTTCCGGAGAAATGGAACACGGTTCGGGCACTACACTAAAACCAGCCGAAGATAAGGAACAAGTTACCGAAGGCCATCAAACTGAAACAGAATATACCGCAGCACCGATCGAGCACGATACGGGATCTACGCCGAAACCATCTGAAAAGCCCGAATATACTGAAGGTACCACATTAAAACCATTCCAAGATAAGGAGCAAGTCACTGAAAGTCAGGCTACGGAGAAAACTAAAGAACCCGAATACACAACAGCGAAGAGCGAAGATAAAGAACGAATAACTGAACCTGGATATACTACAGCGGAAGCAGAACATGCTACATCTAAACCCTCCAAAGATAAAGAACATGTCGAAAGCGAGGTGACCGAGAAACCTAAAGAATCTGAATATACCACGGTGGGAGTAGAACTCGCAACTACGGTAAAACCTTCAGAAGACAAAGAACACGCTGCCGAGGGCGAAGTTACTGAAAAGTCTAAAGATTCTGAATATGCGACGACCGAAGAACACCCAGAAGGCACTACATCGAAACCTGCGAAAGATAAAGAACACGCTGCTGAAGGCGAAGTGACCGAGAAACCTAAAGAATCTGAGCATACTACAGCGGAAGTAGAACTTCCAACTACGTCAAAACCATTAGAAGATAAAGAACATGTTACTGAAGGTGAGATGACCGAGAAACCTAAAGAATCTGAACATACCACGGTGGAAGCAGAATTCGCAATTACAGCGAAACCTTCGAAAGATAAGGAAAACGTGCCTGAAGGCGAAGTAACTGAGAAACCTAAAGAAGAAGAAGATACCACGGTGGAAGTAGAACTCGCAACTACGGCAAAACCTTCAGAAGACAAGGAACACGTTGCCGAGGGCGAAGTTACTGAAAAGTCTAAAGATTCTGAATATGCGACGACAGAAGAACACCCAGAAGGCACTACATCGAAACCTGCGAAAGATAAAGAACACGTTACTGAAGGCGAAGTGACCGAGAAACCTAAAGAATCTGAGCATACTACAGCGGAAGTAGAACTTCCAACTACGTCAAAACCGTTAGAAGATAAAGAACATCTTGCCGAAGGTGAGACGACCGAGATACCTAAAGAATCTGAACGTACCACGGTGGAAGCAGAATTCGCAATTACAGCGAAACCTTCGAAAGATAAGGAAAGCGTTCCCGAAGGCGAAGTAACCGAGATACCTAAAGAAGCAGAACATACCACAGTGGAAGTAGAACTCGCAACTACATCAAAACCAGTAGAAGATACGGAACACGTAGCTGAAGGCGAAGTAACCGAGAAATCTAAAGAAACTGAAATAGAACACGTTCACTGAAGCTGAAATAACCGAAAAACCCAAAGAATCTGAATACACCACCGCTGCGATAGACAAAGAATTTGTCACGGAAGGCCAGGCAACCGATAAAGTCGAAGAGCCATTATATACCACCGCAAAAGTAGAATATGCAACAGTACACCAAAACCGTCTGAAGTTCAAGTAACTGGAGAGCAGGAGCCCGAGAAACCAGATCAAACGCCATCATCGGAGGATAAAGAATACGTAACTGAAGCTCAAATAACAGAAGAGGAAACACCTGAAAAACCTGATTATGAAACAACAGCAACCACTACACGAAAACCCACTGCAGATGATGATCATGTAACTGACGATCAAATTACTCAAGATGAAGTGTACGTGCCCGATATACCTGAAGAACACGAAGAGCCTTCTGTCACCACCTCTGAAATAGAACATGTAACAGGCACTACTTCAAAAACGACGGAATATGAAGAACACGTCACTAAACAGACCACACAAGAAATCGAACATGCAACGGGAACCACTTTCAAACCGTTCGAAGGCGAAGTGACAAAGACGAACATCGTTCTGAACAACCAACCACCGCCGAAATCGAACATATCACCGATAAATTAACCGAAAAACCCGAACAAGTTTCGCTAACAACGTCAAAACCGTTTGACGAAAAAGAACATGGCACCGAAACTCCGATTGTTCAAGAAAAACCTTCCGAAGAAAAGGAAGATGATAAACAACCTGAACACGCGACGGAGTCTGTCGGTGAAGAAGTCGAACACGTAACAAGCACAACTCCCAAAATGGACACGTACCAAACTATTGGAGAAGTGGAACACGTAACCGGTTCATCATCGAAACCATTTGAAAGTAAAGACCAAGTTACCGAATCACAAGTGTCCGAGAAAGCAGAAGAACCGAAAGAAACAACTCACGAATACGAAATAGGCACGACATCAAAATCATCCGTTTCTGACGAATCGGCAACTACGCCGAAACCAGTTATCGATCAAAATCAAGTCATCGAAGTTCCCGATGAACACGTTCCTGAGAAACCGCAACACGTAACGGACCATACCGTAGGGGAAATCGAACATGTTACAGCTACCATGCCTAAAAAGCCTGATCAAACAACGGAAGAAATTGAACAAGTAACGATTGTTACGTCGAAACCATCAGATCACGAACAAGTCACCGAAGTCCATGTCATAGTGAACGTTCAAGTTCCGGACGAACACATTCCAGAAAGACCCGAGCACGCGACGGCTCAGACTCCTGGAGAAATCGAATACGCAACAGGAACCACGCCGAAACCGTTCTCCGAAGATCAAGTCACGGAAAAAGATCACGGCGTGATTATTGGTGAAATCGAACATATAACGACTACCACAGAAAAACACTTGGAAGACGAACACGATCAGGTAACGCAAGTACAGGTTACTGAGGACGGCGGACGTATTCCTTCAGAAGAAGGTACCGAGAAACCCGAACATGTGACGGATCACGTTATCGAAGAAATCGAACACGTAACAGACACGACACCGAAACCGTTTGACGGGGAACACGTTGGCGAACCCGAGCATGCAACCGAAGTCGAACACGCAGAAACAACACCCAAATCGGACGAAGGCGAGGAACAAGGACCGGAGAACACGTAACTGGTACGACGTCGGCGCCAATTAAAGACGATAAAGAACATGCAACAAACGACACAACTTCTAAGCCATTTATAGATCAAGAAAAAGATCACGCAGTCGACACGACTTCAAAACCACTCGAAGATAAGGATCGCGTTCACCGAATCCGAGAAAGAAGGTCACGTGACCGAGCCAATCTTAGAAACCACTCCAAAATCGCCCGACGCACAAGAACAAGTCACCGAAGCTCATGTTCCCGAGATATCTCAAGAGCACGAAGAGCGCATTACGGAAAAGCCTGCAGAAACTACGCACGTAACCGGCACCACGTCAAAACCATTCGACGTTACTGAATTCGAGAAGGTGACCGAAAAAGTCGCAACAGAACATCCTGCGCACGAAGACGCCGACGAAGGTGGTCCCGATAAAGAATACGAACCTAGCGTAACCGAAACCGATAGCGAAACGACGATGGTCACCGAGCCGGCAATGGTAGAATTCGAACCGGGTCAAGTAACCGAAAAAGAAACTTTACCGGGAGTGCCAGAATATGTTCCCGACGAGCAACCTTCGACGTCTAGTCAAACTCCGGAAAGTGACAAACCCGTAACAGTTGAAGATGTAACCGCGCGCCTGCCGGAAATTTACGAACACGAAAAGAACGTCACAGAGGCGGACGAAGGGGAACGCGAACCGTCCAGTGCCGCTCTTCCCGTTTCTTCCGAATCGTACGATCACTTATTTAATTTAAGTAGCGGCCCGTTCACGCCCACCGTTCAGTATCCCACGGTCACGGAGTCGATTTCGGGCACGTCCGGTTCGACGCCCGATTTCGTCGAGCACACTCCGGAAACTCCGGACTATCACATGCAAACGGAAGACGAATACGAGGAAGAAGATCAAAGCGCGTTCGGCCCGGGCACCTGCAGGTACGGAGGGAAAGTGTTCGTTTCGGCGCAACAGATTCCGCGCGACGACCCTTGCGACTTCTGCTTCTGCTTCCGGAGCGACATCATCTGCTTGCAGCAGAGCTGCCCGCCGCCGATTCCCAGATGCCACGAGGAACCGATTCGTGGATTCTGTTGTCCGCGTTACGAGTGTCCCGTTTCGATGGCAACAGCCGTAAATATTTCGACGACGACGACTACCACGACCACGACGTTGCCTCCGCACTTCTTCTCGCACGCCTACAAGGGACGGGCGACGCGCCAGGGCTGTCAAATACAAGGAAGGGCGTATCGAGTCGGAGAAGAAATTCCGTCGACGTCGGGTCCTTGTTTACATTGCAAGTAAGTTGCAACGTTTTTTAAACGTTTCGAATCGCGTAATTAGGTATTTAAATAAATGAATTATTTAAATAAATTTTTATTTTAGATGCGGCGGAAATGGTCAGATGAAATGCGATCCGAAAGCGTGCAGTCCCGAGCCGATGATTAGAAAGATGATAGCGGAGGTTGCGTCGAGGAGGAGAAGATGAACCGTTTATTAGTGATAGTGCACGAGTTATCAGTATTGTGCGAGTGATAAAAACAATTTTATAATTGAATATAATAGTCGTGAACCCTATAGACGATTGTAGCATTCTCGGGTGCCAAATTGAAAAAAAAAAGAAAAGGAAAGACTAGGTATATCGTGCCTTTAAGAAGACCTTTCGCCGGGGTCTTACCAGTGAACGCATGTGTTTGTCGCACGTGCAGTAAAAGTGATGCATACGTATACTCGATTTAATTAATTTATATTGAACTTGACTGAATTTTTACACATCTTAAAATTAGAATTTTGTACGTGTCGTATTTTGATAGCCATTTAAAGTCCCGAAAGGGTGTTTTTGTATTGTTTATTGTGTCGCACACAGTCTGGATTGTTTGACTGGCAGAACAATACTTACTGTAGTTTTTATCGATAAATTATACTTGATGCTTCGTTCTGCCACTTGAACGTCCAGACGACGTTTGTATATTTATGGATGCTCAATATACTTATAGCATATGTAGTATTTATCAATAATTGATTAATAAAAAAAGTAATTTAAGGAAAATGTTGTTTAAATCCGTCCATTATACAAATGGATAACTTTTCAAAAACGTTATTTATATTTATAATAACTAGAGCTTGACAATAAACTTTAAAATTGGAAATAAACTTTATTAGTTCCATTTTCGACATTCATATTTAAAAATTAGAACATTTATAAATTAACTTAGGCACTCCTATAGAAAAAAATTAAACATCACTCAAAATAAAATCCTATTTTCAAACTTTAATTAACGATAAATTTTTAAAAACAGTTATGATCAACATGAAATTTTTGCGATTCCCTAAATTAATGTATTGCATTTGTAAAAATTCAAGCTAAAATCAAAATTTTAAGAGGACTCAGTAGTGTCGTGAGAAAAAATCTTAGAGAGAGCACATTTTTTTCTAAGTAAGACGGAAATATTAGGCTACCTAAGTAGGGACTGTAATCAAAAAGGGTACGACGACTTCGAAGTGAGCGTAACGTTGAAATTCGTACCATTTTTGCCGAGTTGTCGAATAACGGAACGACGCACGTGGTGCAATTTTGCCATCCCCTTCAATACTATTATTTAGTCATGCAATTTTAAAATGATTTATAGGTACATACCTTTGGGAATGAAAAATTTAGTAATTTGTAGTTAATGTTTACTCGTACAATTAAATGAAAGGACCACGCACACTTTATACGGAAAAATAGGAACCACTCAAATCGATTTTCTTTTATATCAATCGACGCGTCTTTATGTGAGGAATAATTATTATCATTGCGCCAATTTTGTTAATTTATTAATAAAACCGCAATCTTTAATTAACGCTCTTATGAGAATTTCGTGAGAGCAAAAGAGAAGCTACTAAAATCAAATTTGTTTGAGTTCATAAATCAACTTTGTTATTTATTGCGGGGTACTTAACAACGACGGGTCGGTACCTACCTACTTAAACTGACCTGGGATTTAAAACGATTGAAATAATTCTTTAAATGGCTTAAAAATTCTTGGCTTTGTGCACATTAAAAATGTGTACAAAACTAAGAGATTATTTGTACCTATCCATAAAAAGATAATATCGATGGCATTTTGTCAAAAGGGCGTAACCCATACTTTCTATTAAAATGAATTATTGAATTAAATGAACACGTAATCTGTTAAAATCTGGTAACAATATTTCGATTTTTTTCACCGGAAAAATAGATTTGTATTTCCGCCAAACGTATCTTCTTATAAGTTACACGACGACACAACATGTGCTCTCAGGTAAAATTTACTTTTGCGGGTCACGCCCTTCTGGAAAACCTGCGACGAAGGTGGTCCCGATAAAAAGAACTACGTGACCGAAACCGATAGCGAAACGGCGATGGTCACCGAGCCGGCAATGGTAGAATTCGAACCGGGTCAAGTAACCGAAAAAGAAACTTTACCGGGAGTGCCAGAATATGTTCCCGACGAGCAACCTTCGACGTCTAGTCAAACTCCGGAAAGTGACAAACCCGTAACGGTCGAAGATGTAACCGCGCGCCTGCCGGAAATTTACGAACACGAAAAGAACGTCACAGAGGCGGACGAAGGGGAACGCGAACCGTCCAGTGCCGCTCTTCCCGTTTCTTCCGAATCGTACGATCACTTATTTAATTTAAGTAGCGGCCCGTTCACGCCCACCGTTCAGTATCCCACGGTCACGGAATCGATTTCGGGCACGTCCGGTTCGACGCCCGATTTCGTCGAACACACTCCGGAAACTCCGGACTATCACATGCAAACGGAAGACGAATACGAGGAAGAAGATCAAAGCGCGTTCGGCCCGGGCACCTGCAGGTACGGAGGGAAAGTGTTCGTTTCGGCGCAACAGATTCCGCGCGACGACCCCTGCGACTTCTGCTTCTGCTTCCGGAGCGACATCATCTGCTTGCAGCAGAGCTGCCCGCCGCCGATTCCCAGATGCCACGAGGAACCGATTCGTGGATTCTGTTGTCCGCGTTACGAGTGTCCCGTTTCGATGGCGACCGCCGTAAATATTTCGACGACGACGACCACCACGACCACGACGTTGCCTCCGCACTTCTTCTCGCACGCCTACAAGGGACGGGCGACGCGCCAGGGCTGTCAAATACAAGGAAGGGCGTATCGAGTCGGAGAAGAAATTCCGTCGACGTCGGGTCCTTGTTTACATTGCAAGTAAGTTAAACGTTTTTTAAACGTTTCGAATCGCGTAATTAGGTATTTAAATAAATGAATTATTTAAATAAATTTTTATTTTAGATGCGGCGGAAATGGTCAGATGAAATGCGATCCGAAAGCGTGCAGTCCCGAGCCGATGATTAGAAAGATGATAGCGGAGGTTGCGTCGAGGAGGAGAAGATGAACCGTTTATTAGTGATAGTGCACGAGTTATCAGTATTGTGCGAGTGATAAAAACAATTTTATAATTGAATATAATAGTCGTGAACCCTATAGACGATTGTAGCATTCTCGGGTGCCAAATTGAAAAAAAAAAGAAAAGGAAAGACTAGGTATATCGTGCCTTTAAGAAGACCTTTCGCCGGGGGTCTTACCAGTGAACGCATGTGTTTGTCGCACGTGCAGTAAAAGTGATGCATACGTATACTCGATTTAATTAATTTATATTGAACTTGACTGAATTTTTACACATCTTAAAATTAGAATTTTGTACGTGTCGTATTTTGATAGCCATTTAAAGTCCCGAAAGGGTGTTTTTGTATTGTTTATTGTGTCGCACACAGTCTGGATTGTTTGACTGGTAGAACAATACTTACTGTAGTTTTTATCGATAAATTATACTTGATGCTTCGTTCTGCCACTTGAACGTCCAGACGACGTTTGTATATTTATGGATGCTCAATATACTTATAGCATATGTAGTATTTATCAATAATTGATTAATAAAAAAAAGTAATTTAAGGAAAATGTTGTTTAAATCCGTCCATTATACAAATGGATAACTTTTCAAAAACGTTATTTATATTTATAATAACTAGAGCTTGACAATAAACTTTAAAATTGGAAATAAACTTTATTAGTTCCATTTTCGACATTCATATTTAAAAATTAGAACATTTATAAAATAACTTAGGCACTCCTATAGAAAAAAATTAAACATTACTCAAAATAAAATCCTATTTTCAAACTTTAATTAACGATAAATTTTTAAAAACAGTTATGATCAACATGAAATTTTTGCGATTCCCTAAATTAATGTATTGCATTTGTAAAAATTCAAGCTAAAATCAAAATTTTAAGAAGACTCAGTAGTACTGTGAGAAAAAATCTTAGAGAGAGCACATTTTTTTCTAAGTAAGACGGAAATATTAGGCTACCTAAGTAGGGACTGTAATCAAAAAGGGTACGACGACTTCGAAGTGAGCGTAACGTTGAAATTCGTACCATTTTTGCCGAGTTGTCGAATAACGGAACGACGCACGTGGTGCAATTTTGCCATCCCCTTCAATACTATTATTTAGTCATGCAATTTTAAAATGATTTATAGGTACATACCTTTGGGAATGAAAAATTTAGTAATTTGTAGTTAATGTTTACTCGTACAATTAAATGAAAGGACCACGCACACTTTATACGGAAAAATAGGAACCACTCAAATCGATTTTCTTTTATATCAATCGACGCGTCTTTATGTGAGGAATAATTATTATCATTGCGCCAATTTTGTTAATTTATTAATAAAACCGCAATCTTTAATTAACGCTCTTATGAGAATTTCGTGAGAGCAAAAGAGAAGCTACTAAAATCAAATTTGTTTGAGTTCATAAATCAACTTTGTTATTTATTGCGGGGGTACTTAACAACGACGGGTCGGTACCTACCTACTTAAACTGACCTGGGATTTAAAACGATTGAAATAATTCTTTAAATGGCTTAAAAATTCTTGGCTTTGTGCACATTAAAAATGTGTACAAAACTAAGAGATTATTTGTACCTATCCATAAAAAGATAATATCGATGGCATTTTGTCAAAAGGGCGTAACCCATACTTTCTATTAAAATGAATTATTGAATTAAATGAACACGTAATCTGTTAAAATCTGGTAACAATATTTCGATTTTTTTCACCGGAAAAATAGATTTGTATTTCCGCCAAACGTATCTTCTTATAAGTTACACGACGACACAACATGTGCTCTCAGGTAAAATTTACTTTTTGCGGGTCACGCCCTTCTGGAAAACCTGCGTCGATATTTATATCAACTTGCTTTTTACAATTGCTGTTATAATATAGTTGCTGTTGCTGTTAACGCTAATAATTGGAAATAGAGTAATAATATATTAATAACATTAACAAACAATTCAAATAAAAAACAAAACACATTCACGAATAACAAATCAATAAAAAAAATAATTCTTTAATATTCAAAATTGTGACTCAAATAAATAAATAATAAAATAATCGAATATAAGACAAAAATACACATAATGTAGCTGTTTATTTTTCTACCTCTATTAAAAATGTTCACCATAAAATATCTATAGGTAAGTCCAAATTATTAATTTTAATTTAGTGGGGGTAGTAGTGACCAGCCTCATTAGAGATCTCTGTTAAGTAAGGTTAAAATAACTCTGTAACGTAATAAATAATTCAATAAATCATTAATATTGAAAAATCGGCCTATGTAAAGACTACAATTTATTAGAACTGTCAAAATACAAGGTACGAGGTGACAGCACTGTGTGAAACGTCATCATCTAGTAACCTTTTATCGATGACGTATTGTTTATAGGTTTGGATAAAGTGTAACTAACAAAACTATTAGTTTTTAGGTAATTCTTTTATTCCAGGTTTTAAGCTCGCTTACAGTAGGTACCCTCCTAATTCTATTCTAACAACTCTAAAATAGTATGATTGAATTCAGAATTTAAATGTTAACGTCAATTCAATATGAATACGGGTTTAAAATTCTTAATTACAACAAGGAATCGAACGATATAATATTCTATGAGCACTATTTTACTGTTTTCTACCTGCTACTTACATTTGTGTCGTTTCTTAGAAACGTATTTACCATGACCCTCCATAAATAACGAGCGACAGATTTATTAACTTCCGATATAATTTAAAGCCCACATTTTTTCAATGAATTGTTCATTAACGGATTTAATAATGAAGTTACAGATTTGGCGCAATGGTAATAATTATTCCTCATATTAAAACGCGTCGATTGATATAACAAAAAATCGATTTGAGTGGTTCCTATTTTTCCATATAAAGTGTGCGTGGTCCTTTCTGTAATAATATGAAATTATAATGCTGATAATAATTTAAGTAATTCGCTTTCTTCTGGAAATGTGATTTTATAATTTGAATAGATATCTCATAAAAACAGTTGTGATATAGATATTGAAACAACAGAAACATAGATTTGAGTAACATATTATGAAGACACGCAAAGAAACAAAAGGAATAAATTACTTATATCTATACTTATAAGCGTGTGGTAGTAGATTTGATAATAATTTACAACGACACTACTACTCATTGGATAAAATCACAACTGCAACTTAAAAACAACAATATCTTACCAATATGGTACAGGTGGCGTTTTGGCAGAAACGTAGATATCTGTCCTATCGTAACGTCACTGCGTGAACAATAAAATATGACTCATGAAACATTTTTCAGAAATTTTCAAATGTTTTTAAAAACTTATTTCATAAATTCCAAAAATAAAAAATACAAACAACACAAACAATTTTTATTCAATGGGTTACATTAAATTTGCATTTTTATCATCTTTGAGTGGCATATTCCTGCACACTCTGTGATCTATAAGTTCTGGAAGTTGACAACGTTTATAAAAGTAATCTAATTTAGTTTTCATTTTTGTGTTCCAAAAATCGTCGTCTTTTTCCACATAATCTATTTTTATTTTATTTACTCCAGTCCAGACAGTCAAAATACACTTCGTTTTCTGCGTCACACGTAATTGCCCCTGTATTTGAAAATATCAATCATGAAGTTGGTTAATCGTATAACTACCGTCCTTTTGGAATTTCCAAAATGTATTTTTTTTTAACGGATGGCTTCCTCCGGTGTAAGATTTAGCTTAAAAGTAACAAAGGGGCATTTAATTTCTACGATACTTTCAGTTTCTTGCTGAACACCATTCAGTGATGTTCCAAGATAAAATTTATCTGGGTCAATAAATAATCCACATGGTTTTCTTTTCAAATTAATGCTTTTTTCTAGTTCTTTCTTCGCAAAATTTTCGTACGTGTTTACATGTTTTAGTGACGGAAAATGTGTTGACAGTGTATTATACAACAAATGTTTTACTGTATTTGCAGTATTTGTGGTTTTTTAATTTGAAAATTTTGCAAATAATAATAAACACTTATAAAATACTGTATGGATAACTCTCCAAAAGCGCTATAACAACTCAATAAATATCAAACAAGACCGGTATGTGACTACGAGATAACTAAGACGTCGACAATAATTTTGAAATTCCTTCCAGAAGTTACCTTTTTCTACTATTTTTTTTTATAAGCGATTAGAGAGTTGTACCTGTGGTATCAAAGCTTTTGTTATGAAGCTTTTATTATGGTTAATTATGGTTCTAGGAAAATGTTATTTTACCAAAGCGAAATCTGGTTTTGAATAAACATAATAATAATTATTATGTAGTAAATTATCAGATTTTCGGTTTTTGAGTAATTCAGTGTAAAGTTGGATAGTGAATAAATATGTATCAGTAATGAGCTCTTGAAAACGTGCGATACATATACAATAAAAAAAATAATTCTTTCAAGTCGGTCAAGTTAAATCGACCATCTATTCGACAACAGGATAAAATGCGAGCCGGTTAGCTTAGGGCCTCTTTTACGATCTTGCGAATACTGACTTAATTCCTGTCATAAATTACCAAACTCGGAGAGAACATTTAAAATCGAACCGAATCAAAAAGTTCCGCATCGATAACGACGTTGTTTATTAAAATTTTAACATTTGGTTTGCACCGATCGATTTTACAAAAATATATCTACAGATTGGTTTAAGCAAACAGTAACTTTTTGGCTCCATTTATACTTGCGTATTTACCTGATGATTTTACATACTTCAAAGTTAAAAATCGACAAAATACAAAAACCAATTTGTAGGCAATTGTCTAAGGATAAAATAGATACTAGAATCATTATGATATCTTTTCTATAACTGAAGATATGGGTGCGGAACTTAACATTGGAACTCCCATAAGAGAAATAGGTACGGATGGCTCTTAACGTTTTCCAAAAGTTGTCCATTCATAAAATAATGCTTAATTTTTGTAGCTGCTGCCATCTATTGACAACAAACGCAGCGGTCGCCCTCTTAAATTATTTAATTTCAATTACTCCCATACTTACATATAATACATCATAATAATATAAGCGCCATCCCGCGATAATTACGAAAATAAAATATTTAGAAATTTCTGCAGATAATGTAATATAAAGTTGCATAATAAAGTGTGTCGCTAAATATTATTTACGCATTAAAAAAAAACAAACAAACAAATTGAAATTGTCAACGTTCACGTCCAAAATTAGAAAATTCAAACGCACATAACCCCACTTTTCCCCCTTTTAATCGATAAGGCTGGATTTTTCTAAATTAACCGATGAATTGAAATCAAATTTGTACGTCTACCGTTCGTAAAAATAATGGTAAGGTCAATGTTTAGACTTCGACCGGGGGCAGTTTTATCATTTAAAACTTACGTAACCACCTCGGAACAATCTTCGATTAAAACGTCAGGAATTATAGGTCTGAACCTGCGAACGTTCCTTTTTTATTGTAAAATGTGAAAATCTCGAAAGTTTTCAGTTATCGGCGATGAGATATTGAAGGGCGAAGTTGCCGATACGAATTCGAATTTTATGACAACGAGGTTGCACGGTCTGGGCGTCAAAGTCAAGAAGGTTGTAACGCGTCGTACGTGTCACTGGTTCTTTTTTAGAAATTTGTTTGCAGATAGTGACTATAGGCGATTCACTTGGCGAGATATCGAACGAGATAGAGAATTTCTCCAACAAGTACGATTACGTGATAACCACCGGAGGAATAGGTCCAACGCACGACGATGTAACTTTCGAAGGTGATTATAATCATTTATATTCTTCCAACGTAACGACCCCTGTGCCGTAGCCGTCGCCAAAGCTTTCAGAGAACCAATAATATTGCATCCGCGGTTAGTCGAACTTTGCAAGGATTTTTTTCAAACGTCGAACGTGAACGCGCCTTGTATGAAATTGGCTCGGGTAAGTTGTACACGTTTTAATGATTACACATAGACTGCGACATTATGCGATTTTCAGGTGCCGCAATCGTCCAAGTTTGATAATAATTTACAACGACACTACTACTCATTGGATAAAATCACAACTGCAACTTAAAAACAACAATATCTTACCAATATGGTACAGGTGGCGTTTTGGCAGAAACGTAGATATCTGTCCTATCGTAACGTCACTGCGTGAACAATAAAATATGACTCATGAAACATTTTTCAGAAATTTTCAAATGTTTTTAAAAACTTATTTCATAAATTCCAAAAATAAAAAATACAAACAACACAAACAATTTTTATTCAATGGGTTACATTAAATTTGCATTTTTATCATCTTTGAGTGGCATATTCCTGCACACTCTGTGATCTATAAGTTCTGGAAGTTGACAACGTTTATAAAAGTAATCTAATTTAGTTTTCATTTTTGTGTTCCAAAAATCGTCGTCTTTTTCCACATAATCTATTTTTATTTTATTTACTCCAGTCCAGACAGTCAAAATACACTTCGTTTTCTGCGTCACACGTAATTGCCCCTGTATTTGAAAATATCAATCATGAAGTTGGTTAATCGTATAACTACCGTCCTTTTGGAATTTCCAAAATGTATTTTTTTTTAACGGATGGCTTCCTCCGGTGTAAGATTTAGCTTAAAAGTAACAAAGGGGCATTTAATTTTTACGATACTTTCAGTTTCTTGCTGAACACCATTCGGTGATGCTCCAAGATAAAATTTATCTGGGTCAATAAATAATCCACATGGTTTTCTTTTCAAATTAATGCTTTTTTCTAGTTTTTTCTTCGCAACACTTTCGTATGTGTTTACATGTTTTAGTGACGGAAAATGTGTTGACAGCGTATTATACAACAAATGTTTTACTGTATTTGCAGTATTTGTGGTTTTTTAATTTGAAAATTTTGCAAATAATAATAAACACTTATAAAATACTGTATGGATAACTCTCCAAAAGCGCTATAACAACTCAATAAATATCAAACAAGACCGGTACGTGACTACGAGATAACTAAGACGTCGACAATAATTTTGAAATTCCTTCCAGAAGCTACCTTTTTCTACTATTTTTTTTTATAAGCGATTAGAGAGTTGTACCTGTGGTATCAAAGCTTTTCTTATGAAGCTTTTATTATGGTTAATTATGGTTCTAGGAAAATGTTATTTTACCAAAGCGAAATCTGGTTTTAAATAAACATAATAATAATTATTATGTAGTAAATTATCAGATTATCGGTTTTTGAGTAATTCAGTATAAAGTTGGATAGTGAATAAATATGTATCAGTAATGAGCTCTTGAAAACGTGCGATACATATACAATAAAAAAAATAATTCTTTCAAGTCGGTCAAGTTAAATCGACCATCTATTCGACAACAGGGTAAAATGCGAGCCGGTTAGCTTAGGGTCTCTTTTACGATCTTGCGAATACTGACTTAATTCCTGTCATAAATTACCAAACTCGGAGAGAACATTTAAAATCGAACCGAATCAAAAAGTTCCGCATCGATAAGACGTTGTTTATTAAAATTTTAACATTTGGTTTGCACCAATCGATTTTACAAAAATATATCTACAGATTGGCTTAAGCAAACAGTAACTTTTTGGCTCCATTTATACTTGCGTATTTACCTGATGATTTTACATACTTCAAAGTTAAAAATCGACAAAATACAAAAACCAATTTGTAGGCAATTGTCTAAGGATAAAATAGATACTAGATACTATAACTGAAGATATGGGTGCGGAACTTAACATTGGAACTCCCATAAGAGAAATAGGTACGGATGGCTCTTAACGTTTTTCAAAAGTTGTCCATTCATAAAATAATGCTTAATTTTTGTAGCTGCTGCCATCTATTGACAACAAACGCAGCGGTCGCCCTCTTAAATTATTTAATTTCAATTACTCCATACTTACATTAATACATCATAATAATATAAGCGCCATCCCGCGATAATTACGAAAATAAAATATTTATAAATTTCTGTAGATAATGTAATATAAAGTTGCATAATAAAGTGTGTCGCTAAATATTATTTACGCATTAAAAAAAAAACAAACAAACAAATTGAAATTGTCAACGTTCACGTCCAAAATTAGAAAATTCAAACGCACATAACCCCACTTTTCCCCCTTTTAATCGATAAGGCTGGATTTTTTTAAATTAACCGATGAATTGAAATCAAATTTGTACGTCTACCGTTCGTAAAAATAATGGTAAGGTCAATGTTTAGACTTCGACCGGGGGCAGTTTTATCATTTAAAACTTACGTAACCACCTCGGAACAATCTTCGATTAAAACGTCAGGAATTATAGGTCTGAACCTGCGAACGTTCCTTTTTTATTGTAAAATGTGAAAATCTCGAAAGTTTTTAGTTATCGGCGATGAGATATTGAAGGGCGAAGTTGCCGATACGAATTCGAATTTTATGACAACGAGGTTGCACGGTCTGGGCGTCAAAGTCAAGAAGGTTGTAACGCGTCGTACGTGTCACTGGTTCTTTTTTAGAAATTTGTTTGCAGATAGTGACTATAGGCGATTCACTTGGCGAGATATCGAACGAGATAGAGAATTTCTCCAACAAGTACGATTACGTGATAACCACCGGAGGAATAGGTCCAACGCACGACGATGTAACTTTCGAAGGTGATTATAATCATTTATATTCTTCCACCGTAACGACCCCTGTGCCGTAGCCGTCGCCAAAGCTTTCAGAGAACCAATAATATTGCACCCGCGGTTAGTCGAACTTTGCAAGGATTTTTTTCAAACGTCGAACGTGAACGCGCCTTGTATGAAATTGGCTCGGGTAAGTTGTACACGTTTTTAATGATTACACATAGACTGCGACATTATGCGATTTTCAGGTGCCGCAATCGTCCAAGTTGACGTTTATGAAGGGCCCTCATCCGAAATTCTCCTATCCAAACGTTGCAGTTAGGAACGTGTACATGTTCCCTGGAATTCCTCAACTGTGCCAAAGATCGTTCTCCTCGTTATGCTCGCAATTGTTTCATTCGACGCACAAATTTTACACGAAAGTGTTGTACTTCAACACCTCGGAGGATAAAATCGTTCAAGCACTCAATGTCGTCGTGGAGGAATTTACAAATGTCTTGATTGGGTCGTATCCTCAACTTTACAATAGGTAGGTTTTGTACTAACTAACAAGGGTCGATATGTCACCGATTGCGATCTCCCTTCACGTGGTAAATCAAACATAAAAAATGTTGTGCGAATGTGTCTTGGAAACTGTACTTTTTGACGACTTGACTGACGTATCAACGATCAGCCTAAACCGCTGGTCCTAGCAACGTGAGTTTTTGAAGCAGAGGTTCCTTTTACGATCGAAAGGAGTTTTTTCGAATTCCACTCCTAAGAGGGTGTAAACGGGAAAGGTGCGTTTTTAAAAAATTTAAAATATCAACATCCATCCTCGACCGCTGGGCCTAGAAACGCGATGTTTGCCGAATATGTTCCTTTTGCGATGTAGGCGTCCACCGCGAAATTGGGGGTGAAACGGTGAAAGTGTGAGTTTTAAAAATTCGATAAATTAATCGCTGGTCCTATAAACGTGAAATTTGAAGGATACGTTTCTTTCTTATGGTATGGGAATAAGTGTGTTTTTTAAACGTTCGATTACTTTGTCCGTATATTTACTACCCTTTGAATTATAAAGTTTGTGTGATACGTTTCTTCGAATATTTCCAATCCCTTGCGAGTTAAACCTAGCACCATCATAAAAACACGAATATTGTCGATTTTAGTTGTTGAATGGTGATGAATCACCGGACCTCAAGCACTCGTTGATGTCCTTTCATCAACATCAAAAAGTACTATTCCCAAGGCGCACTCGCACAAACTCTCGTATACCCCTCTAATTATTTCTAATGTAGAATTACCATGTGAAAGGAAATCGTAATTGGTGACATGTCGATCGCGATCTCCTCTTGTAAGCGCCTCATCTTAATTGTTTAATTTTGCATTTTGCGAAAACGTTTCATATACAAATAATAATAGGGGTTTTAACAAAGACTGTTTCAGTTATAAATACCTATTTCCTATTTTATATAATTTAGGTTAAAGAATCTGTAATTATTATTAACGTAATTAGATGTTACTAAATGTCTACACCCATATTGATTATATACGCACACACATTTGTACTATCTGGTAAAAAAGTGGTGTCGCGTACCGAGTCGTATGGGATAGGCAACTCAAAAACCACTAAGAATTCAATCCCTTATTTTATGAAGGCGGAGTTAAACGACCTTAACACTGGTACTTACATTACAAATTAATTTCGACTCGTTTTTATAACTAGATATTATTTGCTAAACTAGGGGCAAGATAAGATAAGATAATTATCGGTAAATTTATTGTTTACATCAATTATACAAAATTATGTAATGTTAGAATTTAATTAAATTGGTAAATATAGATATTTATGAGTATAGAAGTTAGTTAAATTAAATGAAATCACGTAGTTTTATTCATTTTATTTTGGTCAAAACTTTCGAGGAAGACAATCGGTAAACTTTTACCCTTCTTGTTTAAGCTTTCCTGTTTGCAGGTATGAAACGAAGGTTATTCACTGTTATTGTTACCTAGTTAAGTGTTGTTAAAAATATGCATATTATCGTTGAAATTTCTTTCTATATTATACCCGCTGCAAAAATACATTTTGAATGAAATCGAACATTTTTTATTTATATATTTACATGTCGGTAGATATTTATACCTAATTCATTATGTATAATTTTTAATATACCTAGCTACCGTTATAATATTTTTCCCATCTTTATATCATTCACGCAATTTCGTAGGAATTTATTTTACTATTATTAAGTAAAAACTAAATATGCTTCTTGTTCTATGCATAACTAACTACTTTATGAATGCCAAACCGGTCACCGCTCGATGCTGTTGCGGGTAAAAAGTCCAAGTATAAAGGGAAATTTCGGGAAATGTAATTGCAACCTTATGTAAAATGGAAGACCACTCAAATGTGAATTTTTTGATATCAAACGATTCGTCTTAAAAAAATAAGCATTTTACATCATTCCGCCAAACTGTTAATGAATAGAAGAAACTTATAAGGGTAAAAAATTCACTTACTTACGATTACAAGCTAACTAGCTTGATGGAATTCTTAAAAATTGATTTTTTCAGAAAACGAGAAATTCTGAATCTAATATAATAAACGTTATAAGGTAGTAGTAAATTATAATAGATTAAAAATAGCTTATAATAAGCATGTAAAAATAAGAAGTTTTAATAAGATAAGTGTACTTATATTCAGTATTTATTTAAAAATGCAATCTAAACTTAAAGTTTATAATTATAAAAATGCCCACACTAAACATTAAAAAAAATTAATATTAAGTAAACACAATACCGACAAATAGTTTCCTGATTAAACGTTAACGCCACGATAAACATAAAACTAAAAATATAGTTGTAAAAAATATGCAAAGTATTTATAGTAATATACAGTATATAGTATAAAAAATTATAACTTATAATATTTTGTAGATAATTAATGTTATCAATGTTAGTTTTACAAATGTTTCACAAATTTGTATGATCGTTTCACTTATTTAGTTTTACACTTATAATCTATTTACTTACCTAACTAAAAATTACCAAAATATATTATATTTAATGGATATGTTTATTTTATTATTAACCGTAAGGTCATTACAAACAACTTACAATATCGATATTGTGAAATCAATTAGGTAGTAAACCTATTAAAAAAGTAAAGTCTTACTTGTAGATTCAGAATTTCTCGTTTTCTGAAAAAATAAATTTTTAAGAATTCCATCAAGCTATTCTATACTCATAAATATCTATATTTACCAATTTAATTAAATTCTAACATTACATAATTATGTATAATTGATGTAAACAATAAATTTACCGATAATTATCTTATACTATCTTCCCCCTAGTTTAGCAAATAATATCTAGTTATAAAAACGAGTCGAAATTAATTTGTAATGTAAGTACCAGTGTTAAGGTCGTTTAACTCCGCCTTCGTAAAATAAGGGATTGAATTCTTAGTGGTTTTTGAGTTCCTATCCCATACGACTCGGTATGCGACACCACTTTTTTACCAGACATACGCGATACATGTTTTTTTCGCGAGATTCAAATGTTTTTCTTAAGGCCGGGGAACTATCTCAAAATAATAGGCTTTCAGAATGTCATGATGTACATCGAAAGTACTTATTATTTTAGATTTTTAATTATATCACTGTATTCACCCCCCTCCCCCCCCCGAGTTTCGTGGTAAACGTTATAATGTTTAATTATTTGTTATTAAGAAAGGTGTACTATATAGTAAATGATTAAATTAAACTACTAACATTTTAATGCGAACGCGTTCAAAAATATCAAGTATTAAAATACGTGAAACCGACGCATTCAAACAATTCTAAATTTTTATGACTTGCATTCGCAGTCTTTGCTGAAAACCCTGTACGTTTCAGGCGTAACATTCGAAGTCGATCTTCCAATTATTGCCAAAAGAAATAAAAATTGGCCCTTGAAATAACGAAATGATAAAATATCGATAATTATCCATATATCGATTAATTAATTCGTCGTCTGCGTTGATTGTTGTCAGAGTTACTTATAAGGTCTAGTGCAATCGATTTTAATTTACGACTACTTACGCTTGCGTTAGGGACTAATAAAATCTATTATGTATGGTTTAGAACTTTATTATTTGCTGAAACTTTTTTAGAATTGAAAAATAAAGTTGTGTTTTCGTTTTACATCTGTTAAAACTGCAATTAATGTATTTTTCGTAAAGTAAACAAGAAATTATTCTGAAAATATTTAATAAAATGGTAGTAAATATACATTACAGTTACCATTAGTACCTGACGCGAGCGACATCTGTTATTTCTTTAAGGTTGACAGGTCAGCTGTTTTATACGATTGCACAGACCTTATACGCAACTTTAAAATCAATCAACGCAGACTACGCGAATTAATTTAACGAGTTAGCACGACAGAATTCTATTTAAATTTATTAAATTCATCCTAGATGTCTACACTTGTTTATTTCCAGCTCGTACAAAGTGAAAGTCACAATCGAGTCGACGAGAGAACGAGAAACGATTGCGGCCTATCGAAAATTACTGCAACTCGTCCCCAACGAAATTATTGTGAAAATGTAACGCAATGCGTACTTTTTAAAATTAAATTGTTTTTAAACGAAAAAATAAACTAATTTTCTCGACAGGTCACTAACTTTCAACAAACAGTAAACTACGATTCAGATTACCGAGTCACGTATTTGCCCACAAGGTGGAGACGTCGTATCAATCGTCGACATTTCCCTATCGTTTCTGTTAAAACAATTTTTCCGCAAATTTCCCGGCCTCGATTTTTCAATTCGTTAGGCCGCGCGACATTGTATTTAACGATATATCGATAAATTTAATTGGCCGAAATATTGAATAATTTTGTCGTTTAAATTTCGGCCATTTTGCTTGTATGGTATGTATCTTTCGCGTTTGTTTCTGTTTTGTGTTCGAACATTTTGTGTTTCGATTTAATAAATACAAGAACAGTCGAATAGTGGCCGGAGAAATCGTCAGAACTACGGCCCGAACAGGTATTTATATTAATTATTCTATATTAATTGTGTTTTTAGATAATGATGTAGCGAACGACCTAACCTTAAATTTCTGTACTTATGTACATACTATATACATAGATTTTATTATTTCGCAACGTTTATGATAAATTTGAATGTGTTTATAAAAGTGCCTATTAATTGAAAATTATGTTTTAGTTGTGATTACATATGATAGCAGATACACATGTTTTGTAAATAATTATTAAATGAAACCCTGAGCGGCCCTATAATTTTATATTATTTTTGTAGATTAAGGCTTATTTTATTGTTTGTACGTCGATAGGCGGAACTTGCGTCGTTTTTTATAAATATTATACCCCTTAATAATTTTAAATTGTCCATTTTCCAGTTTCCTTGCATATTTAGGGATTTTCGTTCTTTTGTTTATCACTATTTTTAGTTTGTTCAACTAATACCGAGAGTTCATTCCACTTGATGATTATCTAAATTAGTTTGGGTGCGCGATAATTATTATGGAATTTTTTGTTGAAGGTTTTCATTCGGTAACGATCGTACATAGTTTTCTGAACGTTTTCTAGATATAGATATTGATTTTATCAGGTGGTAATTGTTGTAAGAAAAGTTTCTTGAACGATAGGTACTTGAATATAATTTGTTTATTTGTATTTTTATATTGCTCGAATCCGTTTCATATCATATTCATTAAGCCTTAATAACATAAATTGAACTTTATTTAAAATAACTTTCATTAACTTTGAACTTAACTTCATTGAACTTTCATTAAAATTAATTCCACGTTGCAATTGAAGCACCGCACGCAGTGTTGGGATGCGTTCTCTTTTTAAAAGAATCTTCATCAAAATTATAATATTCACAATCAGACATACCTACACCTACGGACCATCCCAATTTTATTTAGACGCACGTCATCAATAAAACTTTACTAAATTACAAGGGAAAGGCATAGGGTTTTCAAAAAGCACAACAAAACGTTTTTCACGATGCAATCTGGCAAAAATCACGGAAGAATAATTTGGTGGTGGTCTTTATGTGCGTTTTGTCTTGAAAAAAAAAACGTGGCGAATAATAATAACGCAGGTCTCTCTCGCTCGTTTTTGCAGGTGCCGTTTTCGATGTCCTTGCGCCATGTTTTCGATAATAAATGCGACGGCAAATTTAAATGTTTGCACGCCCAACTATTTGTGCTAACGCAAAAAATTATACGTCAAACAATTCCACTTGTATCTCTGCTTCCATTGTTGCTCGATCACGAATTATTTAACCATTACAAGATGGTGATTTATTCACCTGCGCACATGTTTACTGCACACGGCAAATAAAGATTACAATTTATTTGGTGACGTGCATCCGAATAAAATTTGAATGGACTTTAATATTGATTGTACAGCAAGTCGTTCTATTTGTACAGATAGTCGTTAAACTGACTGCAATATAATATTATATCCGAGTATTGCACAATATTATATAGATATATAGAGACCATGCAGTGCTTAGATATAATATATTATAGCTCCTGGTCCGTAATCAGCTTTAACATGCGTCCGACGATTTCTGTCGCGTTTATAGTGACCGATTTTCACGATACTCGACGAGTTCGCGCGAAATTTTCTATTAAATTGGGAAAATCCTTTACGATGTTGAAACAAAAGCTCAGTCGGTCATCGTCGCAACGGGCGCTAAAAAGCGAGACAAGTGTGGTCAAACGTTAAAGTCGTGCCCTGACAGCTTTTTTCGATTCCGAGAACGTTATTCGCCACGAATTACTTTCATCGCGAGGCAAGACGACCGAGGATTATTATCCCGAAATAACGAGTTGGAAGTTTTAAGAAAAAAACTATTTACCTTAAGATTTTATTACCAAAAGAAACCTCTTAAGTGTCTTCATTAGTTTTAAAAAAGTATTTCGTTAGAATGGTCCGAAAGATGTTGTGAAATATATGAAATAAATGATAGTCGTTAGGCAGGTCCGGACTGGCCCAGACACGATTTTACTAGCGCTTCTTTTAAACCCTACATATTTACGTAAAACGTCAAGCAATAGGTAATAGGAAAATCGATCGATATTTTGTAATAAACATCGACCAATGACCGTGGTTTTCTTGAATATCTGCTAAATAATGGATGGCTAGTTCCCATAGGAATAAATTTCATTTGTTCGGGAATGCTTTCATTTTTCTGGAAGTGGGCCTGAGAGAGTTACTTGATACAGATTAAAAGAGATTGGGTTGCAGTGTTATTTCGAATGGATTCGTTTTAACTTGATTTATTTATAAAGTTTTCTAATATTCTTCCTCTAATTCTTTATTCATTCTACGATGAAAATTGCTTTGTAAGGAAGGCTCTTTACTTTCGTTGCGCATACTTTCGATGAAAAAAATGAGGGACGGGCCTTTTTTTTAATGTAATTAAGCGGCGTAACAATTTGAATTAATCCGGTCCGTCGGTGTCTGCGAAAACTTGGAAATTAACTTGCGCGCGTGCTCATACTAAAATAAATAAAGGCGCGTTTTTGTTTTTTCGATGTCGAACAAAACAATTTAATAACGTAATATTTAATAGCGTGTCGTCGTCGGGGCGTCGACGCATAAAATTTCGACGAGCCGCCAAAAGATACGAGGTGACATCGTTAAACTCTTCGACGACCCGAAACGGTTGTTGTCGCACTTTTTACGTAGATATTATGGAACTCGTTAATAGTTGTTTTGGGCAAGTTTCGAATAAGTTCGCGAGCGGCGTCGTTTTCGTTTTTATTTTGAAACAAATCGATCCGGAAGTGTATTTTATGTGCGACACGTCGAACTGTCGTATATATAAATTAATAATTCTCGTTGTAATATGTTTTAAGGTAATTTTTCACACACTTTATTACAATAACATGAAGAAGGTTTGACAGTTATGGAAGGGTTGTGTTATTGTACACGATTTCGGGCATGCAAATGAGAGGGTAAGGGTAACCGCGACGTCGAAACCGTTCGTTCGTGTACGAGTGATTGACAAATGTTTCCAATCACCTATTAAATAACAAGTGAACCTAACAAGCATGTTATTGATATGTAAATTCCTAACACAAATCAAATTTTCTCGTCGAACCTTAGGACGCCAATTTCAATAAGTAACAGATGAAATCGTGAGGTCGATCGCGATCGGTAAAAGTGCAAGTGGGTAATTACGGGCGCGGCGGAAGTTAATTTTTAAGTATAAAACAGGTTCTTGTCGAGGACACCCTCAAGTTTTAAATGTCCGCCATTTAAGGTTGGTCAGAACGAAACGGGGTCCAGTTCTTCTTTTCGTTCAGGTTGTTGTTGTTGTTTTTTTTTTGGCCGAATTCTTTCGACTAAAGGGTTGATTTATGTCGCCGTTGATAATGTTTTCGATTGCACTCTCACAAATCAAAGAGACATTACGTCCCGAATTAAAATGTTGCCTATAAATCAGAGGGACTATTGTTAGAAACCAGTATGTAGATTGCCAGCGAGAAATGGTAGCAACCTTCGCGGGAACGAGAGACGTTTCCGAGTTCGAACACGGTCTATCGCGGATAACATGTTAATCGAACATTACGGAATAAAGCACAAAAATATGTTCGAGTGTCGAAAAAAGTTTGCTGGACATTCAAAGTTTTCTTGGACCTCGACGATACTTCTTGTTTCGCAATAGTAATAAATAAAGATAGACGGAAACTCTTCGAAAATAGAAATAAATACAACTGAAGAGAAAAAATGAAATACTAACGATAAGGACAGAGAGATTGTGGCGTTTCACTAAGACAACCACTTCTACAAAAGACGAACGACGGCCGGCTTAGGGAGGTTTTACTGTATGCGAATAATTAGAACGTTTGCATTGTGAAATTCACAAAAAGTTGAACATTATATGAAAAACGACGATTAAGTTCGACTTGACTATTATTTAATACGACCCTTAAACAAGTTCTAAACAAAGGCCGTAGCCGAGTAAGTATTGGAAATGTGCCTTTTTTCTCAAATGTCCGTGAAAGTTTAACTTTAGCAAAATATTAACTTCAAAAATTCATATTTTTCGAAAACAAATTTTTTCTGTGAATTCTGCGGTACCTACTCGTATGAGGTACTAAAGGCTCAAAGGTGGTATTTTTTTGAGACTCCATTTACAGCAAATGATGAAAATAGAGAATGTTCAATTAAAATAATTTAAAAATGTGTCTTATACTCTGGGGGCACTAACCAATTTTTTGTCAAATAATTTGTAAGTATCAAAATTTTCAAAGGGTATAACAGGTAAATATTTGAAACAGTTCGTCACTTGAATTATAAAGCAGTCTGCTACATACAGGACGTCCAAAAAATGGCGAATGATCTGTCTGGGACGTATAAACCATGTCAAAATAATTCCACAAATTCCTATACATTTTTTTCCTACCCCTGTTGAGATATTAAATAATATCTAATTAAAAATAATATTTAGGATACTCCAACTTCGGCATTTTTTATTCTTTATGTGTGTTGTTTTCGAATATGGTTCATTTTATCGAAATTAAACAAGAGCACCTTTTTTTATCCTAAAATGTATGGAAAATCCAAAAACGATCTTAAAAATTTAAAAACTAAGACCACTATTTATTACTTATTAGTGTACTAACAAAAATTATTAATTTTCAACGAAAAATAATTAAAAAAATTCAATTTATTTTTAAACTTTTGGAGGTGAATATCTCAAGAGGGGAGCACCGTAGGCAAAACATTTTTAGCAGGGGCAGGTACGAGGAATATTTGACGAAAAATTGGCGACTGTCCCCCCGAGTTATTTTTTTCCCTCCTATTTTCCTCATTTGTTGTACACGGAGAGTCGGAAAAAATACCGCCGACGAGCCTTTAGTACCTGTCGACTTTTTGGAAGCTAATGTTTTGCTGTAGTTAATAAACCCGACCTTACATATCTCACCACGATCGACAATAAAGTTTTTGCATTTTGTAGCGACGCGACGAGTCGACGACGTGCGGTTAAATTCAATTTAAATTTCCGCGGAATAGTTTCGACGTAAAATACACCGCTCGTAAGTTTCGTCGTCCCATTATTAAAAATAAAACTACGTATTTGTATTAAGAAAAAAAAATACGCGTTCTAGACGTACTTGTGTGTCTACTAATAAATTAATCTCCTCGTCTACGTTTTCCATTTAAAAACTCGTAACCGAGCAAGTTTGAAGATAAATCAAAAACTTCCGTTAATAGATGGGGTTTTAACAAAGTCCCTTTTACGAGAACAAAATAAAACTATGTAAGTAAGTAATAATTTAAAATGGAAACGTCTGGAAATGAATATGAGTCGGCGGCGTCGAACAGCAACAGCTCGAAACTATAGAGAAACAGTATCTGAATATGTTTGATAACAACAGCTTTTATCTCGCAAAACAGTATGTGAAAGAAGTAAAGCTTTTATTTTTTTCCAAGTTTCTTTTATTTCATCCTCTCAGAAAAGTCCACTTTCTTCTGAAACGTCTAAAGTAATCTCACAGATGGAAGCCATAAACCTATATTACTCGGAAAAGACTTTTCTATTTCTTTTTTCCCTTCTTATAAAAATTTAATATTACCTCTGCTGTGGCGGGGCGAAAGGAAACTAAATAACGAAGCCGTATTTTATTATTATCCTTGCATATCCGATATTTGATATCCACAAATAAAATCATCTCTATAATAGAAATCCGGTTACGAGAACTAGAATTTAAAAAAAACGCTTTAGCGGGCGCACGTGCCCTTCTTTATTTGATTATTTAATAAGGCGCTCATCGATGGGCGTTATCGAAACGATTGAATGTTTTAAAAACAAACGGCACCTGTCGTCGCGTCGCGCCGTACAAATTTCTGAAGTTTAAATTGGGGGTTTAAAAAAGTCGTTTTGTTTAATTTGTTTTGCCCGAATTATTAATTAAGGAGTTTAAAGATTTTCGAATTATCGCGACGTGGTTTTAAGATTTTTTTTAGTCGTCGCCCTTTTCTTCTCCATCTTTTCCCCTTAAATTTTTAAAAGCTCACGTTGTCGCTTACCACGCGAAAATCGCTCGAAACTCTAATAAATTTTAGGTACAAATCAATAAATACACGTACATAGGTACAAATGAACAGTTCTTTATATACGAATACTTTTTGCGCGTTTTTTTTTCCCCGAAAGAAAGTATTAACGGAACAAAGAACTATAGGAAGCTTAATAGTGCTGTTCTAAAAAAAAAAAGTTCCCATTCGATGCTTTTACATACATCCATCTGAACAGATGCGAGCAAAAACTTTTTGAAATATTTGAATCTCTTTCTAATGACGTTTTATGAAATCCTCTTTCGGTTTATTGAGTACATTTAACTACACTTGCACGTGCTTTTCTGTGCCCGCTTGGAATTTATGCGAGAAGGGTGGATTACAACCGATGCCATTAAAATTGTCTAATTTTAGTTACGTTTCGAAAATTCTGCTTTTTCAATGTGCGACAAATGGATATACTAGAGCTCGTCCAGTTCGAGTTCGGAAGCGTCAATCGTAATAGTAGAATTCCAATTGTTTTAAAACGATTCTTATTTCTTACAGGTCTAGTGGTAATTTTCGTAATCTTGAAGAAAAGGCGCCAAGAATGAGTTTTTCATCGAAATCTCCTATGCGGCGAATTTTACGGCAAACATATTTATATAATAAAATAAACTAGGGGAAATTTCCTGCAATTTATGTTCTTATCATTTTTTCTGTAAAGTTGATAGTTTCGGCGTTCCCGGCTCCACGAAGTTTACGAAACTCACGATAAATCGACGGTAATAATTGATCAGCATGGAAAAATTTACACTTCACCTTACAAACATGAAAATATGTAAATCTTCAGACGCGTCTAGGATGCACCTACAATTTCAGGTGGGGAGCGGGAAAAAAATTCCCCCGCGGACAGGAGTTAAAGTCATAAAGTTGGCCGCCATCGCTTAACCACTTTTACCGGTAGGCACATCGCAAAAATCGTTAGTTGCAGGTACGATATTCGTTTTGTTTGTTTTTTTTTAAATGAAAAACTTTTAAAATATCTTTCAGACGATTATAAGAAATTCCCATCGTACAGGGTGTCTCAAAAACATACCGATAAATTTGGTGCGCTTATAAAGCACGCCAAAACGAGCAATTTTCGTTAACTAACCGCAGATCCGGTGGAAAACTCGTTTTCGCGTCTTTTACTCTCGTTGATGACCGAAGCACAGTCTGGATTTATGGGAAGTTTTGACATTTTCATCGGCAAGGCCCAATTAACAATTGCGCCAAGTCTCCAGTTCCTACTAATTTCCTAAATTACCTCGACTATTATACATAGAAATAAAATATTCTGTCGGTCGAGTTTGAAAGCTCATACATCTCAAAAAGTACCTAATGGATTTCGCTCAAACCAATTGCACACTAAAGATACTTTATTCCTACATAAGTACGCGTAACTACATAATTTTCCAAAAAGACGTTAAGGGGATAGTAGACGCTCGAAAATGAATACTTACATATTGGTTTTTTATCGTTGGTAACGACTTTGAAAAGTTTCTTGACGTTGTAAATGATGAATTTTTTATAATTATTTGATATTCTGTAATAAAAATGTATTGATCTTGTACGATAACAAAGATAAGTTTTTAGATATTTTCTCAAAATCTATGAGGAATTTATAACATATTTTTACATTTATAGAATCTGCATTGGTTTATCTACGTGATAATATCAATAAAAATTGAAACTTCCCTTTACTAATCTCGCAATTTCAATTTTTATAGACGTTTTATAGTTACTTATGACGTGTGATCATAAACCGTCAATAAAAATTAAAATTGTGAAATTACTAAAGGGAAGTTTCAATTTTTATTGTTATTATTACCTAAATAAACCAATGCAGATTCTATAAATGTAAAAATATGTTATAAATTCCTCATAGATTTTGAGAAAATATCTAAAAACTGATCTTTGTTATCGTATAGAATCGTACAGAATATTAAATAATTATAAAAAATACATAATTTACAACGTCAAGAAACTTTAAAGTCGTTACCAATGATAAAAGAACAATATATAAGTATTCATTTTTGAGCGTCTACTATCCCCTTAAGTGACCATACCGATACATGTTTTGAGAAGCGTGATTTTTATTCGTATTTTAAAAACGCTAGAAACTCGATTATTCAAAAAAAAAATGATACACGGAAAGCAACGATATTTATGTATACGAGAGACGGAACCTTATATGATAAATTAGTGCAATTAGTGGGTAACGATTAATTTCAATCGTCTTTTCTGATAAGAATAACGAAGATAATAGGGCGCCAGGTATAAGTTTGTGAGTGCTGTTGTAACTGATACTTGACAAAGTTGGGGGGGACGAGGGTAACAAAACATGTTTATTATATTGAGGAATCAACGGTGTAGGTGGTGCGAGACAAAAAAATACGTATCCATGTACAGTCAAGTTCACATGTTTTGTCTCGTCGCCTGCGTTAATTTTTATCGTAAAAGGCTTAAAAAAATCTGGCGCGTTCCTTTTTACAATTCAAAAACAACTGCTACCCTTCGTCGCGCTTTGGCCTGCGATCGCATCTCGCGGGACAAACATACGAATTAGATTGTACATAACAGGAAACAGGACAGATTCGAAAATTTATGTTGTTTTCTATTAGGGAAAGTAAATGGCGCGTTTAAATTTTTGAATTATATAATATTAAACTCATTTTTCCAAAAGTAGTTTTTTTAGAATTAAGCCAATTACGGCCGATATTTTTCATTAGCGAGCAACTTATCGGGTTGTAGGTACTGCGTAATTAATGAAATTGATCTACATAACAATTATTGATTAGCGTTCAATGGTTGCCGAGTTATAGTTCTTTCAATTTAAAATTTAGTGGGTACGTAATTTTAGGAAGCTTTACTTTTTTTTTGTTTTGGTTTATCTTGGTTTATCTTGATTTTTAGGCAACTTATCGATTCAATTGTTTTTCTGATATCCATTACCTAAGCGAAAAACAGGTTAGGTATTTGCAACGTTATTTTCAGTAGTGAATTCAACTTAATCGCGATTTTCAAAAGGATATTAAAAAGAAATCATCGATCGTTATTCGTTCTACTGGTACTCGGAAAATCCATAACACAAGTTATACAACTACCTCATATATGCGACGTTAAAATCTCTACAATGACGTTGTTACGTCAAAATGGCGAAGTAAATATGCGAGCCCTTGTCGTTTTCTTAGAAGAGGACTAAGAGCTTATTATTTTTTTAAATTAACTTATTAAAAATTTAGAAGTAGTTATGTGCCGAGGGTAAAAAATGAGAAATCTTTTGTAGCTGTTACTCTTTTCATCCCTTACACACCTCTCTAATCCCTTGAAACTTTAAAGTCTTGATATAGTTAAGGGCCAACATGAATAATGTATGGGTGCAATTTTCGTCCTACAAACTTTCGCAATATTTTATCAATTTTAACTTTATTTAGAAACTAAAATTTATAACTTTGTCATAATCCTGTAAAAGCCGAAATAAAAAGCGGCGCATTCTATTTTCTATTTTTGTGCCGTCGAACGAAACTCGCGTAGTAGGTATATATGTGCAAAGGGACGGGACGCAGCGCCACAAACGATATTTCAGATTTAAAGTTTCTTTCTAATTTTACTATATTACCGCGTAGGTTACCTAAATATGTCGCACATGCGGGCAGAACTTCGAAACGTAATCGTAAAAACTTTATCTACCGTTGATTTTTTAATTTGATTTATAAGTTGTTTTTAACAACTAAGTAGTACATACTGGCATAAACGGTGACATAAAACAGCGTCGTTACGAACAAAGTTAGCTTTTAATAACACAAAATAATGGTGATTTAAGAAGCGATAATACACATTATAGAGACATTACTAAAACTATTACAGGGTGAGTGCTGTAAAATGACGCAGTTACGGTTAAGTTTATCTCGCTTGTTGCTCGAGGCTAATCCTCTTTCTTCCCTTTTAATACTTGTCTATTCAGAATTTTCGCAGCCCCTGCCGTACGCCCGGCTCTCCGTCACTATTTAACGTTAAGATCCCGAAAACCGTGCGGAGCGAGAAAGAACGAAGTTAACGGGGGGGGAGTATCTATAAATTTTCGGTAATGTGACGTTCTCGTAAAATATGCTTTCCATTACGAGTTACCATTAAAGATATGTCCCAAAAAAAGTTTTAAGAGACCGTTTTATATGTTATTCGAATGATTCATTTCTGTTTTACAAAGTTTTCGCTTTTTTTTCGGCCCTTCATTAATACACAAATTAAATTCTTTCGTTTCTTTTTTTTCTCTCTCTCCAAGAGAACCAAATGAAATGACGCCGCCCGCCTCCTCTTTGTCAAATTGGCAAATTTAATTGGGGGTGGTGGGTATAGTTTTTATTGTACCCCATCTATTATTAGTGTTCCGATAGCTATAGTCTATTCACCCAACCTACAAATGCATGCGGAGAACGTATGATCGAGATGTCGCCTAACGATAGGTCTACTCTAGATTGTGTATACGTTATTTAAAATCTATTCCAATGCACGTCATCGATAAAAAGTTATTAAATTGTGTATTTGTAATACCTACAGTAATCCCTTAACATTCGCGGGGATTACGTTCTAGGGACAGTTTTCCATTAAAAAATGGATTTAACTTCGAATAATAACTCCTAAAGTACCAGTAAAGCCCCTCTATATTATTTATAAGGTTATTAGTCTCAGCTAGATTCCATTAATAACGCGACCTCGAGTTCTTGTTATTTTCTTTAGGCTACCGAATTGTGGACTCGTCCATCTTCGGACCTATCACCTTATCTCTCTTGGGTTACTTTGCCGTCCGGTCAATTCATTAATTCCTATGTTGATTGCAAACCTATACGATGTTTACGTCGTCAACTAGATTATTTATTTGTAATTCGGTTTCAAGTTTGGATAGTAACATATTCTATAGATGATTTACTTGCGCACATATTAAATGGCATAAAGAAAGACTACAATTTATTACAACTGTCAAAATACGAGGTATAGCTTATCCCGTTGTCAGAGTTGCTTATAAGGTCTGTGCAATCGCATAAAACAGCTGATCGGACAACCTTAAAGAAATAACAGATGTCGCTCGCGTCAGGAACTAATGGTAACTGTAATGTATATTTACAATTAGGATTTTCATTTAAAGAGTGGAATTTACATAGCAATTAAAGATTATGAAGCTAGAACGTTGTTGTGTGTCTAGTTGCACACGAACAAATAGAAATAAAATAAAAATGCACACATTCCCTTTTGATGTTTGCATCTAATCTCATCTGATGTTTACATATTTTCAGAATAATTTCTTATCTATACGAAAAATACATTAATTGTAGTTTTAACAGTTGTAAAGCAAAAATCGATCTTTTTTTTTAATTTTAAAATATTGCAGTAAATAGTAAAGTTCTAAACCATGCATAATAGATTTCATTAGTCCCTGATCCAAGCGCCTCTAGTTGTACTGTTGAATCGATTGCACAGGCCTTATAAGCAACTTCGACAACAATCAACGCAGACTACGGCTTATCCAAACCTACACGATGTTTACGTCATCGATGCAAGGTTACTAGATGATGACGTTTCACGCAGTGCTGTCACCTCGTATCTCGTATTTTGACGGTTCTAATTAATTGTAGTAATTGTAATCGATAGTCATCGATGTCACTTTCCAAACTTTAAATCGAATTACAAATAAACAATCTAGTAACTTTTTGTTGATGACGTGAACATCATATAGGTTTGAATGAGCTATATATGACTTTTCCTTAAATGAACGCTTCTCTTCTAGTAAAAGTTCCCCGTATTGTTTCAAATAGGCACTAGGGGGGGACCGAATTTGGATTATTTTTTTGAAATCTACCGTTTTACATTAACAACGTACTGATATTCCCGTAACAGTAGCCCTTATACGACAAACAACAGAATGTTTTGGCGCAAAGCAATCGATTTTAACTGCAATATTAAGAAAATTGCAGAGCAAAAACGAATTGGGGTCCGATTTTAACGCACTTCTTTACGAATCTTCGTCGCCAATCGACAACAACCCGGATTATTTCTTTAAACTCTACTAAAACAACCAATTTTAATAAGTGACGCGTTCGTTAAAAAAAAAACAAACGAAAACAAACAAACAACCTTGAATTAACAACTAAACGTTAATTAGAGCCGCTTAATGTAGCAGTAAGTGTAACAACACTAACTATAGCTCATCCAAACCTATATGCAATCTACGTCATCAATAGAAGTTATATGTCGTTTCACTCATCTGTCACCTCGATCGTTTTGACAGTTCTAATAAACTGTAATCTGTCTTTATACCATCTAATATGTGCGCAAGTAAATCATCTATAGAATATGTCATTTTCCAAACTTTAAACCGAATTACAAATAAACAATAGTAACTGAATGTAGTTGGATGTATTAATTTGGAACTTCTTGATTTCTGCACGGCGTCGTAATCGTCCGCGTTTGGTTAAATCGTTTAAAAGTCGAGCCGTATATTAATTTTATTATGCGATTATAATTGCAAGGTATGAATTTCCGAAATCCGAATTTCGCGAAGACTCATGCAACGAAATTACGAAAGCATACAGAATTCTGGTTAATGCGAAATAATTTATAAAAGCATACGGTGTAGATAAAACTCTCGAAAAGAAATTAGAATAAAATAAAGTCGTTATTTATATTAAGTCTCTTTATTTGGACTGTATTATTATTAGTCGTTCATTTAATATTATAGTCTGTACGGTTTATTGCGAGCTTGTACCGTATTGCTGGCAACGAATTTGCGTCTGCGACGGGGTTTATCATGTGAAATTTTCGCCGTGCGATTTGCTTTGTGCAACGAATTTACGCCGATTAAAGGTTTTAACAAGCTTATCCGGTTTTTTATTCTGTACGTTATTAATTTGTGCTTTATTTGATAGTGTAAGTATCGCGCGACTCTTTGTAGTTCGCGTTTTCTAATTCGACGAGTTCGACTGAATTTTCCACGCCTTTCAGACAGGTTCTTTGATGTTATATCAAAATAAATTGATAAAAAGGTTGTTTCGACTATGTCTGCGCCGCGCCGCGCCGGACGAAACGGAACGAAAATCTAAAATAATGTAATATAAGTTGCGATGTAGATATTCAAATTGATTTTCTCCTTAAATACTTTTTTTATTAAATAATTTTTTATTTCTATTTTAAGCCGAATACGAATGCTTTATTGCTTGCAAAATAGCTACTACGCTTCGGCGCGAGTTGAGGCGTCCTCGACAACTTATAACTTATACAACTTATACAATCGAAGAATTACACTAGATGTTATTATTTCCGCTTGAAGTCTTCGTAGAGAATTGCATTATTTACGAATTAGGTAGACGTTATGGACTTTATGGAGCCCCAAATTATTGCCGAACAAAAAATTGATTAAAAAACGTCGAAGAGCAGATATTCTACGAGTATTTCCTTTGATAAAACCTTCTCGATTCGGCCATCCGTCGAGTCGAAGTTTGATATACAAACATTTCTTTTTATTGAACGTATTACTAACTAATGAACTTTCTTTTTTAGTACGTTTTCGCTTTACGTTTCATGATAACATATTTTATCGTACGTATAACATGCGTATACCGTTATTTCGTTAATTTTTTACAAGACGACCATTATTTCGCGTTTGGCCTTTTTTCTGTGTTAATCGCACTTTAAAACGATGTAGGTGCAACGTTTCATTTCGAGTTACAAAGTTTACGAGAAACCAAAAATCGAGGTGTGTATGGCCTATCCAAACCTATATGCAATTTACGTCATCGATAAAAAGTCGCTAGATTATTTGTTTGTAATTCGCTTTCAAGTTTGAAAAGTAACATATTTTATAGATGATTTACCTGCGCACATATTAGACGGTATAAAGAAAGACTACAATTTATTAGAACTGTCAAAATACGAGGTGACAACACTGAGTGAAACGTCACCATCTAGTAACCTTTCATTGATGACGTGGATTGCATATAGGTTTGGACGAAGTGTAGATATTCATAAGCGAGAATGTTTAGAAAAAAAAGGCAAACGAGAACCGCCTCGATGTGAAATAGAAAACAAAACCTCAAGTTACGGTTTAAAGAACAACCAAAACGCATCGACACCATTTTTATTTAGTCGAAAAAGCTCGAAAAATGACAAAATGTCACATGCGGCACACGTATGTGCAACAGAATTATGAAAAACGGAATGAAATGCGAGTGCGCAAGGATAGTGTATTTTATATATATATATATATATATATATATATATATATATATATATATATATACAGGGTGTTTGATAAGTCGAGGCGAAAAATGAAACCCCATATGCAATGTTTAATTCTAAATTGAAAACAAAGAATACATTTTTTTGAAATTGGCCTTCATTTCTGTGATATTTCACTTTAAAATTTCGTCGAACAAAAATAAAAAAAACAATTTTGAAGGCTTTGAAATATGTATAGCGTTCAACATTAAATGTTACAAAAAACAAGAATTACAATAACTGTTGAAAAATACCACCATTTACGCGGATACAAGCTTGACATCTCTTTATTAAAGAATGGTATACCGCTGCAAAATCTGTTGTTAGTTGAATACGTTGCACGTTGCATTGTTAATTCGTTTTTGCAATTGTTCGACGGTATTTATTTCTTCAGCATAAACTAATTGTTTTAAGGTACCCAAAGAGGGTCCGTGAAGTTAGCAACACACGAACGGCACAAATCACGGTACCTGGTCCATTCGTTTGTACCGATTTGTGCCGTAATCAGTTTTTCGGCAACACGAACCGTTCCTGAGTTATCACGATTTTTAGATGTGCTGCTAACTTCACATCCGATTTTCGGCACAAATCTCGGGACCTGATCCATTCGTTTGTGCTTCGTTTGTGCCAATTTGTGCCGTAATCAGTTTTTCGGCAACACGAACCGTTCCCGAGTTATCACGATTTTTAGATGTGCTGCAAACTTCGCACCTGATTAATCGCACAAATCTTGGGACCTAATCTAACCGTTAGTGCTCGTTTTTACTAGTTTAAATTTTAAGTAGTTTAATTAGTAGTATTTTAATTCCTAGTTTAGTATTTTAAATGAGGTAGTTTATTGGTTTGACATTACATAAAAAAAAATTATTTTAAAAAAAATTATCTTGCAACTTTAATTTTAATATACGCTTTATCGTCATTTACGAATAAATGACCCTAATACAAGTTCATGTTTGCCCATTTACGGTAAACAACATGTATGGCGGTAAATGGACAAAACAAATTATATAATTAAATAAAAATGTTTAATGTTGAGTTATAACTCAAAAATGGTTAATATTGCTGAAAAACTAATTGGTACTTATGACATAAACTAGCAAAACGAGCACTAACGGTTAGATGATCCCAAGATTTGTGCGTATAATAATCGGTAATTGCCATCACTCTAGTAAAATGGTCTCGATAAGCTCAACCTGTTACCGAAACTGATTGACGTCTCTCGTAATACAAATGCACCGATGGATTTTGATTGTGCCTGTTTCTAACCACGCCCAATGACAAAAATCCTAGATGGCGTTCTAGCATCTTCTGGTTCCAAATTATAAACGCTTTGCAAGTGATAAGGATGAAGAACTTCTTGGTGTAATGTTTTAAAAACAAAATCCCCGGTCAACTGCAAGCGCCTCGAAATCCGCCCAATACGGTGCTTGGTTCATCAATAACAGCTACTTCTTGTGCAACAGAATGAATTACATTGCGGCCGTATTTTGAACGTTTCTCGGAGTCTTTGAAATGAATCCGAAAAAACTCGACGAGAAGGTTGTCGCCCGTTTGGAAAACGTAGCCGATAATCGCGACAAGCAGCAAGGGCGTTTCCATCATAAAAACCGTATACAAAAATAATTTTGCTAAATTCCATACTTTCAGCATCAATAAATTCAAAAATTATGAAAATTTTTGTTACACATATGTCAAAAGGGATATGTCAATTCATTCCATAACGTTGTCTTTTTATTTTTGTTCGACAAAATTTTAAAGTGAAATATCTCAGAAATGAAGGCCAATTTCAAAAAAATGTGTTCTTCGTTTTCGATTTAGAATTAAACATTACATATGGGGTTTCATTTTTCGCCTCGACTTACCAAACACCCTGTATATATTTCGAAATATTACGATTGTTAAATTACTAGATTACTAGATAAGATATAACGCCATGTGTATAGAGACAGGCAGAAGATGTCTCCGTTTTTATTTCGTTCGCTTCGAGCACCTTAAATTTCGAGAACTTGAACGTATTTTCTTCGCGAACGCCTTTAAAAACACCGATCGTCCTTATTTCTGACCAAGACGATCAAATTTGGCGATATCCGCTTGGAACGGGGACGTCCAAGTTCGAATTTCTAAATTGTTAACGGCATCGTAACTAATTGCAGTCATTAAATATTGACCTATAATATTTAATCTTTCGAGGGAAATTTTAACACCTACCAGTCCGCGTTTCGATAGGCGACCGGACATGTTACGCATACGATTTAACGCACAAAAGCTCGACGATAATAAATAATTTAATTGAACCTTATCACAAGCAACGCCGGCTAATTGACGCAACTATTAAGTAGATACGTTTGCTGCAAACGAGCGCGATTTACAGTTGCGTTCATTATTATTTTTAATATTTTGCTTGGCAAAATTTAGATTTACCTATACACTCGCGAAACGTTACGTAAACCGATAGGATGGATATCGAATAAAAGTGAAAAACGCAAACGCACCCGCCTACGTTTATATCGAATAACATGTCTCACGCTGTTTGAAAATAAAATGTTTATACGACTCTGTCGAGGGTAGTTTTGGTTAATATAGCTTATAAAATTCCTGACAATAACTAGCAATATAGTAACTCGACATCAATAAAACAACTTCTTGCTGAAAAAACTGAGAAAAAGAACTTGCAATAAAACGAAGTTATTAGGTATATTTGAGCGAAAATTTTTTACTAAATAGATTCCGTTATGTGCTCACCACTTATAGTAATGGAAAACGAATTTTGTTTCGTAAACGTTAGATAACGCGGAATTACGAATTTAAATCAAAAAGTCGTAATTTCGTCTTATCTATAGCAATTAATTACATCACGTCCGCGCAACAGAATGCGGAACACTGTTTCATGAATTAAATCGACGTATTATTCGAATTTATTTTAAGAAGTAAGTGTATAAGGTAGGCGCAGTTTATTTTTCCGAAATAAAAATAATGGCGACGATGCTTTTACCGGTTAAGAGTGCGGTGGGTGAATAAAATTGTCGATCTGACGGTCATCGTTCCAACGAAGTTTTTTAAGTTACTTATAATAATTACGGGGCGGTTGTTTCGATACGTTACGCGAATAATTTCGAGTCTACGACAAAAGAAAAAGTTTATTTTCGTTTATCGGTATACGGGACGAATTTCCTATCGCGGATAACGAAAATATTCCAAGTGTTATTGGAATTAATCATTTTTTTTTCGGGAGGCTCAATAGATAGACTCGCTATCCTACTCACTGATACGTTATACATCAGGGTCAAAAACTGAAAGACGTATATTTTTTTATTGGCGGAGATGCAGCTAGGGGTCGAAATCGCCCTCCAATTTAATGCACGTAATCACATATTGTTTAAATGAATTCTGAAAAATGAACGAATTAAATTGTAGTAATGAAAAATATATATTTCCCGCGGTTCCAAATCAAAATTTCGTTCGCGAAATTGGACCGTCGAATGTTTGAGGATAGGCCTAACCGACTTCCCATCCAAGAGCCTAACCAAGCTCGATTTTCAGAGAATTTGTGTTTCAGCTTAAAGGTCCATGTATTTACACATAATAAATGCATGGAGAGTTAGTCGACAAATAAAGATCGTATTAATCCTTTTAGAGAACACAACACTCGCGCACTCACACGCATAAGGGCCTTATTAACCGAACGAGTACTCCTCGCACACACGAACAATACGACGCCGTAATTTAAAATACGAACTACTAAAACAAACACTACCGCTCTGTACCACTGACGCGAAAGAACTGAAAAGGTTCTGCCGGAATTCTATACATAAATGCATTCGAGTACATTGCATGGATATTAGGAAAACCCGGATTTTATTTTCAGTTCTTTATTCGTCCTTCGATAAGTTTAGAACGTAGGTGGTGCACACGCTTTATTAGTTGCTTTGTATTTTATCGGTCGCATAAAAATGCGATTAAACTTTTATCTGGTTTATAGTTTGTAATGGGGGAATTTTCAATGCTTAAGGACACACGAATAGTTTCTAAATTAAAAATATAGTAAATTTATGATTCTGCGGTATAAACGCAGCAGATAGCGATTATTCAAATAATTTTACTGCATACAAAATACATAATTTTAGAATTTTCGGTCACTATTTGCATTTTGTTTTTTTTCTGTTTTTTATCAAATCCACTACGACCTGTGCAAAGTATTTTTTCATTAAGTACTTTTTGAGTTATGAAACCTCAAATAATCTAAATATCATTTTGTGTTATTGTAACAGCACAAAAGGTAGCTAACAACGATAATTTGGACATTGGTGGAGAGTGTGGTTAAGGTACGATGTTAGAACGATAAAACATTTGTTTCAGAGGATCAGAAGAAAACCCCACAAAAAAACTTTACATACCGTTTCGCTGTTAGTGAACAGGAACTGAACCGAAGAATGTGGCTATATCTTCATACAGTACCGTACAGTGCAGTACAGTTTACAGAAAAAATATTTATAAAATTCACGTAATTGTCGCAAATGTTTTGAAAAAAAAATGTTTTACAGCAGGTAAAAAATATTTTCTCAGGAAACAGTTTTGACGAAACGATGACTTATATAATAACAGTTGGTACCACAGTAAGTTCATCGTTTAGATGAATCATGTAAGTGACGAAATCGTTTCAGTATATTCTAGATAATATAGTGAAGATATAAAGGAACTAAAATGATTACAGAACGATTTACGAACAGTTTGACGAGCGACAATCACGGCAGAACCCGGAAGATGCCTCTTCGTTGGACGATGGCCCTCGGAACCTGCACTACTTAATCGAGGGGGAATTTAATGCAACTTTAATCGTGCCATTCGAAGCAAACATTTAGAAACGAGCCTTTAGTTGCATGTTTTATTATTGCATTCGGATGACCTGCTTTAAATACCGGCATCGAACTGGAAATCGATCGACTTTTAAAAGTGCTGGCGAAACGTCTAACGTCTCGACGTACACGTGTGGAGTCAGAAAAATTTTACGACCGCCGGTAAAAAAATACGCGATAGAAGATATACATCGGGTATCGAAAATGGGCGAGAGCTCCCTTAATATTCTTATTCTAATATATTCTTGAAACTAGCCGGATGCAATTTGAATGTCATTGTTTTGAGACGTAAATTGAAGATATCCTCAATTGAAAATAATACAAGTCGAGCGCGTTCTTTACTTATAACTTATTATGTAATAATCTACATATACAAATAACGTAATAATCTTATTGATTGTGATTAAAATAAGTCTAAACCTTTTAATGGAGGGTAGCTGTAATGATTCGAAAACATGTTGTAGTTTATTGCTGGTTTTCGAGAAAATTGCATTTCAAATTTTAAGTACGACCCTGTCCTTGCTCGATTAAAATTAAATTCATTAAAGAAGCGGTTCAAGTGCACAAACACGACTCATTTTCGAGGTAAACATGTGTACACGCGGTATGGAAATTTGATATCAATTGTTAAGATTATTGACGACAACATGTTATCGGCACGTTTAATTCGGCTCAAGAATAAAGTACCCTTATTTTTAAAAAAATACAGAAGAATGTTATTTTGAAAAGCTTTTTAGAATTGCGAGAAGACGTTAAATATGAAGTTATAGTCGCTTTTTAAAAAAATTATCGTTTTCCTTTGTATGTATTGCATAAAACGAATTTATTTAAAATTGATTTATTGGGTACGTATTGGGTACTTACGACGTATTTAACAAAATCTATTGAATAATAAAAACAAAAACAAAGTAAATAGCTATATTTTCTATGAAAATTCGCTAAAATCGGTCAAAAAGTAAAAAAAAAGTGACTAGGATTTCGTATTTAATATCTTCTTGTAATTTAAAATCCTTTGCAAATTACATTTTTGTGTATTTTCAAAAATAAGGGCACTTTTGAGTCGATTTCAAATTTTTAAACGTCCCTCGTATACGAAAGGTTATATTTAAATTTTAACGTGCGTATTTCGAATTTGGAATTACGCAGAGAATTTTACAAAGAATGAAACTTTCTGACGAATTTCAAATTAAAAAGTTTTCCATACGTGTCCAACTGTATACGTTATTCAAGATAAGTTTCAATGCACATCACAACATTCATTAAATTGTAGTCTTTCTTTGCGATGCACGTGTGCAGGTAAATCATCGGTAGAATATGTCGTGTTCGAAACTTCAAACTGAATATTATAAAATAAATATATTTACAGTTTAGCAACATTTTATCGATGACGTGCGTCGGAACCTATCGTGAATAACGTGTAGGTAATTCCATTTAAACAAGCACTAAAGTTAATCGTCTCTGACGTGAACGTAAAACAGTCGACATTTTAAAGTTCAACATCCCGTCAAATAAAATACCGAAACGAAGTTCGGATTTTAGCACTTTAGCAGTTCCCTTAAAAAAAACCGTATATTTTTCGATTGCGCCTTTTCCAACCAACGACCCCAATGGAAGTCGTTATTTTTCCTATTAACGCCTTGTCGGCTAGAACGCAAGAAACGTGACCCCCCGAAGAATTTTTAGGGAGACTTACCGTATCGACAGAATACGCCTAAAAAAGGACCGGGAACGTCGCGACGGACGTCGAGGTTAAAGCGCCTCTAGAAACATCAAATCAACCGGAAAAGGGGTCGAAAGGCGAAATAAACAGATGCACAAGGAAAAGTCCGTTCTGCCAAATCGCTGGTGAAATTATATATACATAGTTAGGTGGGCGCCCGCACAGGGGACGCGCCGTCCTACAAATTTCCAACGCGAAACAAACTATTTTGTATGTTAATTCGAAATAAACTACCGATATGTTTTATTCATATTTTATTGCCGATATCATTTTCGCGTCGTTTTTACGTTTAAGTTCGAGAGAAACGGACGGGGCCGCCCTTACGTTTGCCGTAACGGCATTTCGACTTTGACGCGATTAAATATTTTTTTACCGCCGCATTCGTTCCCGTTTGATTTACGGTTATGCCGCGTAACCAACCCCGGGACGCGGGCGGCGGGCGGCGCGCGGCGCGGCGGTTGCGAGCAACTATTTGTCTCAATTAGATCAAATGTAAACTGTATTAAAGTTGATGGAGGGCCTATAATATTATGATATCATTCTATTTGCATGGAAATTCGTCAACATTCTATAAATTTATTCCCCGAGGCAATAAAATGAAACGGCCGTTCCAAATTTGCCCCATTCACGCATAGCCTACTATATAGTATATCGTTATAGGATATTTTATTTCTTTCGTTATGATTCTTTACGTTATCGATTTTGAATAATTTATAAAGTTAATTTTGCTAAGTTGTTTCGATATGAAATTGTTTAATTGAGGATTAAGAAAATGTTTGCTCTCCCGGACGTTTTCGGATATAAATTTGATTTATGTTTCGAGAATATATTCAAATTTAATCCTGTAATGGCAATTTTAAACTTTGCCTTGTTTCTAAGTGCTACTTATTCTGACCTTTTTATGACATCGTTCCTCTATTTATTGTAAAAACTTTGCAGCTTTCCAGAAATATTTCTTTTAGGTAGGCAATATCAACCCCCTCTCCGTTATTTAAAAAGTTTGTTCACCTTAGATGGGAGTTTTGCGAAATTGGAAAAAAAAACAAGACAAAATATAATTTAAGTAGATATATAACCTAGTTTGTTGTTTCTAAAAATTACGCCGAACCAGAGTTTATCTTGCGTGATAAATTATTTTGTCTCGTTTCGGGGGACGTTCTTTTCTAATTAGCGAAGATACACTTCCCTAATAAATACATTTCGTAAATTTTAAATTACGAATAGGTACTGGAAATGAATATTGAGATTAAACTTTCTGGCGATGTACAAATTTCAGACGATCCGTCAGTAAAATTCTGTATTATATCGTTACATTTTCTCCGCGTAGAAATGACAGCATATTTATAACGTCGTATTTTATTTTTTGAAAGAAATACGAGCTCGGCAAAATTGTTTTGTGATTTCGGATTTATATTAATACGTTTTGCTAAAAACTTTGACACTAGATATTTTTTAATACGTCGCAAACGTTCAGTAATAATATTATTAAATATCTTCCTTCTGTTGTGGATATTTTTAACGACGTCGGCGTCGGTCGCGTCGATGGCCGTTCAAGTTCAAGGAGGACGTACCCGTCGCAATAAAGATCTCGAGGTGTGCGAAAGAAAAACGGAGGAAGTGGGCTAAGAAATTAAGACGGAGGCGGCGGATGATAGACAGTTATTAAGGATTTGTTACGAGGGTACATTACCCGATTAAAACACGGGGCTAATTTTAATTTCTTGTTTACGTAGTTTCAGCATTTTATAATCGTCGATTGTTGTTCAAATAACGGCGTTTATGGCGCATTTAATTTAACGTGTACCTATAGCTTATCCAAACCTGTATGATGTTCACGTCATCAATATAAGGTTACTAGATGATGACGTTTCACACAGTGCTGTCACCTCGTACACTCGCCACAGAAAAAATCGGGACAGTAGGACAGAATTTTAAAAATGTTTTGTTGTGAATCGGGTTTTAAATAAACTGTTTGCAAGTACATAAGGATTAAGCCATAAAAGCATTGTTACCTACATAGATGAGGTTCTAAATATGTTAGGTATCGGAAAGGTTGAAATGGCCTTTTGCATTTTAAGACGAGCCCTACCTTCCAGTAAGCTAACAAACTTCAATGTAAATCAAACGAAAATCCACATTTCGCTCTTTTTTATGTTTTAGAATAATTTTTTATATGATGTTTGGTATCAAAATCATCAGCACAAAAAAAGAAATCATCCCAAATCGACGAAATTATCGTAAGACGTCAAAATTATATCAAATATATGACATTTACTGATCCGTAGTAAAAGAATAGAAAAAGATTACAAAGAGAACAATGTATTGAATTTATGGGTTCTACTTGTTGTTAGACGAGAACGTAACGGGCAAACTTCACCCAACAAAGTTGCGAATTATGATTTTTAGCATTTTTTACTTATTTCTCTAAAGTTAATTTAAAATGTGATCGTTATGAAAACAACTATGATTTCGATAATATTACTATTTATTATATCCTTGATATTTTGATGCTTTTCCTATTTCCTTCCTCTACAATTATAATTACTGATGAAGTCTAAAAATACATTTCAAAATATTTGTTTCCAGTGAAAGATGTGTCCAGTATATCTGTCGATACTCCATTATACCGCTCTCGTCTAGTACCTGCAGATTTAATCCATTGTTCTGTTTGCAACCTGTTTGTAACCCTGTTTTATTATTAAATGTAATATTTTCGATATAATTTTGACGTCTTACGATAATTTCGTCGCTATGGAATAATTTCTTTTTTTGCACTGACGATTTGATACCAAATATCATTAAAAAAAAATTCTAAAACATAAAAAGTGCGAAATCTTGATTTCTATTGAAGTTTATGAATTTACTGAAAGGTAGGGGATCGCCTTAAAATTAAAACTAGCGACTGAATGCTTACTTTACTATACTACCTCTTAAAAATTGTGGTAATAAGCCAATATAAAAACTTGGAACAACTAACACCATATATTTCGGCTCTGGTTGGAGCTATCTTTAGTGCTACAAATATATAAACGATGGAAACAATTAATGAATATATAATATATTAATTCGGCCAAAGAATTGTATCTTTATTACTTTATTATACACACAAAGAACGATTACATACCTACTTACATAATTATTTTATTTATCGTTTCTTGTTCTTGGATATAATGTTCGTAGGTTAAATAACACATACAGTAATTAAGGATACATACAGGGTGTCCCGGGAGGAATCTGCCTAACGTTAGAGGCGCGTTTCTTAAGTAATTTTAAGCAAAGAAGCTGTAGCAATGTACAGGTCCGATTTGGAAAAGTTATGGCTCGTTAAAGAAAAGTCAAGGCAAAAAATAAAAAATGTGATTTCTTAAGTTTAATCGAGGAAGCACTATTAACAAGACGAAATATTTTTCAAGCTATATCAATTTTGTGTGTGTAAGTAACCATTTTTTTTATATAAATCTACATGTTATCGGTCATATCGATGCAGATTTTCCAAAAGGGCGTAACCCACAAAAAGTAAATTTTACAGTAGAGCACATGTTATGTCGCCGCGTAGCTATAACAAGATACGTTTCGCGGAAATATAAATCGATTTTTCCGGTGAAAAAAATAGAAATATTGTTACTAGATTTTATCAGACATTGTCTTTGTATTAAATGCGTAAGATAGTCAGAATAACTCAATTTCACAAAAAGTGTGAGTTACGTCCTTTTGGCAAAACGCGATTGATATATTACGTCGATCAATAAATTTTTAAATTTACAGAAAGCATAAACTAAACCTGCCTACCACTTGCTTCTAAAATATTTTGTTGACAAAGAGTTGTCCACTTTGTAGGTAACAATGATGATTTACGGCTTACAATAATCCCTTTTAAAAATACAAGCATTTTACTTAAAACCCAATTCACAACCAAATATTTTTAAAATTCTATCCTTCAACTGTCCCGATTTTTTCTGTGGCAAGTGTACCTCGTATTTGACAGTTCTAGTAAATTGTAGTCTTTCTTTATACTATCTAATATGTGCGCAAATAAATCATCTATAGAATATGTCACTTTCCAAACTTTAAACCGAATTACAAATAAACAATCTAGTAACTTTTTGTTGATGACGTGATATCATATAGATTTGGATAAGCTATACGTGGTTTTATAGTTCGTGCCGTATAGAAAAGGGGATCTGTCAATCATCCAAATCTACCAGTAATTCTGAAGCGAAACAAATTAAAATACTATATTTTTCGATAATTACTAAATATTTATGTGTCGTTCGATATATCTAGTTAAATTTTGTTTTCGCTTTGAGTTTTCTTGAACTTGAGATCGATCGACAAATCATTTCTATATGGCACGAACTATAGATATACATCTTATAAGCGACTACAAAAAAAATTTAAGGGGTTATTCCTTGAATTATTTTAGGCACTTACGTCGAAAAGATCTTACGCATGTATTAAATTATGACTTAAACCGTTTCGGTTTTGAAATATAGGGTAAAAACTTAATTGTCTTGCGTTTTACTTGGTAAAACATTATATATAATAAGCTATGTAAATATTAAATTTTTTTAAGTTTCACTTTTTAAATATTCACGCGACGCGTTTCGCAACTTCGCAGTTGCATTTTCGAAGGATCAAAAAATCCACCATAAAAAAAACAAAATTGGTCGCTGCTGTAATTTGAACGAATGCCATCCGGGCAATCGGATTATTTTCAAATAAGAAAGCAAAGAATGCAAATATTTTACAAAACTCAATAATGCGACGCGGTAATGAAATAGAATTTCCAAATATTCCAAGTTGAAAGGGACAAATCTCTTTGTTTACATAATACTGGAAGTATGTTCGGTTTTATATTCATAATAAAGGTTCCTTTTAAAACTATTTGGTGGGGGGCGGGAAAGGACATACTACACTACCCCCCTAACGTTTTTGCTCGCTTTTGTTTTCGATGGATTAATTAAAAAAAAATAATTTGTATTGTCGGATTCCCAAATATTTTATGATAAAAATGGTACCCTTGCCCACATTCGCGCTTACAGACTAAGGTCCGGTATTTTCACCTTCAGTATAAACTACAGTATCCGTAGCTATAGGATATAGATATTCCTCTTGTTAAACTTCGAGTTATCGTTTACCGGTATCTCAATAATACGTTATATAAAAATATCCCGTTCTTAGCGATAACTAACCAGTATCAACGTTGCCAAGTGATTGCAATTTAAAAAAAAAGGATAGCATATTGAACTTGTAGTAGATAGACAGGGATTATCGATAACCTATATTATTGCGTGTTTTCGTAAGAAACGTGCGTGTTTACTGTTGAAAGTATAGTTTCGAATTTGAATCTTGTTCTTGTACACAAATAATTAATACAAATCACATGTATAATTATAGGTTTGTATTGAAAAAAATAGTATGAATTCTACTCCATCCGGAAAGAAGTGATCGGCAAATTTTACCACTGCAGAAAATCGTGCACTGGTAGATTTTTTAGTAGAATACCAGCATATTTTAGAAAATAAAAGAACCGATTCGGTTACTTGGACTGCCAAAATCAACGCTTGGGCAGAAATTTCGAGGATTTTAATTTCGTGTAAAATTACCTATTGCTATTATGTTATTTTAGCACTACGTACCAAGTACGACACGTATGTAATATAGTACATAGTACTATAAGTAGTACTAGTATGTTAATATAGAGAAATAAAAGTTGGAATCCAGATTCTTTAAAAAAAAAAAACTGTCATACTTCATGTGAAAAAGAGTCCAACGCCAACAGTACATGATACATTTTCTAAGTTAGCCGAAGCCAAAAATGAGTCGAAAGTACTTCAGCAAAATATGCACGAAGTTGATGCTGAATTTAAAACGCAAGAAAATAATAAAAAATCGAATCTGTTGCAAGAGGAAGTCAACTACCTTCTGCAAAAAAAGTTGCACGAACAAGTAATTCATGCGAAACAATTAGAATTACTAAATGCACAGATATACAAGAACAAAATTTAAAAAATAGGATTTTAGGATTAGAAATAAAAAAAGCTCGATAACTAAATTAATCTTTATTTTATTATTATTTTAGTTATTTATTTTGATTTTTAAATTTTACGTTTTATAATTCTTAAAAAAACACAATAATTATTTATGACTTATTAATATTACAAAGTTTTCATACGTATGGATACATACTTATTATATATTATTAAAATTAAGTTGGTGTTTTGTTTCAAACGTGTGCTTGATCAGTGGTATGCGAAGGTGTCTTAATTTTGTCAGATTTATTCTTGTGTAAAGATTTGTGATTTTCAAAATATGCTTCGATTATGAATCATTCAATAGTATTGACAGGCATAACGCCATAATTACATTGATTTAGTAATGCTAACAAATTATAATTATTATTATAACAAAGTACTAAAATAATCAATTAGCTGTCTGCGTGTATGGTTGCCCTGTCTACCAACGTCATTCGCATTATTATCAACATTTTCAATAGCACTATTATTGTCATCTTTAGAAAACTCTATTTCATTATGTAATATAGCTATATTGTGCAATACTGCTGTTGCAACAATGATCTTTTGTACTAACTGAAGTTTGCAACGCATTCAAACAGTTAAAATAGGGAAGCGTCGCTTCCATACCTCAAAGGTTCGTTCAATTACATTTCGGGTTCGTATTTGGGATTCGTTAAATAGTGCTTCAGCTTCACTTTCTGGTTCTGCCAATGGTGTAATTAAATAATTCAGTAGAGGGTAATCACTGTCGCCTACAATAGGCCCATTGCCGAATTCATTATTTTCGAATCTAATTTGTGCCATTGAATTGTTAAATATGGTGCTATCGTGTGTAGTCCCTGACCAACGTGCATCAATATCTGTAACTCGTTGTGAAGCATCACACATTTGCTTGTACATTTAAAGAAAAGTAACCTTTTCGACATCGAAAATTTTCGGCATTGTTTCCTCCAGGAGGACTGTATTTTAATGTGAGTGCACTCAATGGCTGCGATAACTTTGGGAAACCGTGCAATTTCATAAAAATTTTGTTAACTTTGATGGATTTCAACTGCATTCCTAGGTAAATAGATACAATCTCGTTTTATATTAATGAGAGCATCACAAACACGTTTTATAATTTTACCCGTTGTTGTTTTATGGATTCCAGTACAATCTCCTACTGCGATACAGAATGAAGCAGTTGCAAAAAATCTTAGGGTAATCAATAATTTTTCAAGAGGATTAGTTGCATTATTTCTAAAAAAAATTAACAATTGTATTACGTAACAGTAAATTATAATTAACAACTACCAAGCAATTAAACATAGGTAAGATAGTATTTACCTACTTACCTATTTGTTTTTTTGACGCAATCGATGTTCAATAACGGCTAATAAATTTAATACTGTTGGTTTGCTTAGTTTAAATTTTTGCACAAATTCATTATCATTTCATTTTTGGTAATTATCTATACGCGGTCTAATAATATTGGGTCTACGGTAAACCATATTATGTATTTCTTCGTCATCTGACTCAAATAGGTCCTGAAAATCTTGATCCATTTTTAGGTAAGTATAACAAAAAAATAAGGTTAAGTAAATTCGGATAATGAAGTTGCGGTACACACGGTTATTCGTTAAGGGCAGGGTACCCATGATTTCAGCGTATTTTACGCTCATCCTTAAACTAATTTTTGAGACATTTTGGATCATTAAAATCAAAATGTTTTTATGATTAGTTGTTTATCACTATTTTGTTTATGTATACTCGTAATTTGAGTACATGATTTTTATTCGTTAATTTGTTGTTATAAATTATAATTTTGTTAGTTATGGTGGAATTTTATAAAAACTAAATAAGTTAAAGTGAAGTGGATTTTTTTGTTTTACAGAGAATAATGTACTCGAGGACTTAACAAGTTCTCACAAAATTTTATTATTGTTTACATAAAAAAAATTGATTTTAAAATATTAATTTAATTTTTTTATTAGTTTAAAATAATTCATTCGTTATGAATCTTTTTTATGTCCTCGAGTACATTATTCTATGTAAAACAAAAAAATCCACTTCACTTTAACTTATTTAGATTTTATAAAAATCCACCATAACTAACAAAATTATAATTTATAATAACAAATTAACGAATAAAAATCATGTACTCAAATTACGAGTATACATAAACAAAATAGTGATAAACAACTAATCATAAAAACATTTTGATTTTAATGATCCAAAATGTCTCAAAAATTAGTTTAAGGATGAGCGTAAAATACGCTGAAATCATGGGTACCCTGCCCTTAAGTACTAAATGCGTGCTAATACTCACACATTTGCGCATTATAACCTAATGTTAAGCATTTATCCGCCCAACATGTAATGTATAACTTTATCTAATAGATATCCACGGATAAGTATTACCCGATGATGGAAATATTCAAGTCAACGTTAACTTTAAGTTTAACTAGAGGATAACATTATACTTGACGTTATTCAGAGATGGAAATACCGGGCCTAAAACTGCTACGCACGGCGATGCGGCGCTGTGTACTAAAAAGGGGATTATTTTACAGTAGGGGATGATTTCGAAATGATACGTCAGAAGCTAAAATGCTTTCTATGCTAATATGATTTCTGCTAATATGCAGAATAATATGAAGCTTCAGAAATATGTAACATGATAAACGTTTTAATAAAACAACGTAATCTATAGTTGACAGTAATTCCCGAAAATGATGTAAATTCAATGCGATAGATGCCGACCTACTTAATTTTACAAAACACTACACATAATATAATCCATATTTTGTTTTGACGTTATCTGCATATTAAATATAAACAGTATATTATCAGCATTTGTTTTATACATAATAGTATACTTTCAGTACTTTTCCTACTTTTTTGCGTTTTAAAATTTTACCTGCCTAGATATCTGCGAAACTATAAATAGTTTACAATGTTGCTGTTCAAATAATGACATTGTTATGTTATCAATCGCAGGATAATATTGTGGTTACCTATCTATGTAAGTACATAAACATGTGATTTTTTTTTAATTCCCGTTAGATTTATTTGTTCGCGTTTTTGTTTTTATTATGTTATTACTGTAAGTTAACCTATTGTTATTGGTCAGGACATTGCGCAAAGCGGTGGTAATTTGTTGTTTTTTTAATTATTGGTTATTTTTATCCATTCCCGACTATGCTCCTAACAAAATTAATCGACGTCGGCAGTAAAACGTATAACAACTAACAATATGATAAGTTCTGATAATCTGAAAATTGTAGTGGGGGAAATTAGAGAGAGCTACTGAAAACCCACTTGGGATTTAACGCGATCATGATAGTACAATAAGTGATTCGAACAAAGTTGAAGATGTGATTTTGTGTTGATGCGAAAAGAGTACAATTTGAACATTTTTAATTATGTACATACCTAGTTATGTATTTAAAAAAATAAACAAAATATTAAAAGTTTTTTAAGCTATCAATATTGAAAATCGTTTTTATCTTAAAAACACTCGATTTGCGGACTCGCCATTTATTAAGACTTTTTAACTTGGTTGCGATTGTGTTCCGTATGCCCTTAAAATCTTCAACCCATTTTTCGACGCTCCGCTGAAAAGCAACGACGACGTATCATTTTTTCATTTAAAAAAAAACTTGGCACGGTTACCCATAAACACGCCCCCGGTGCATTTAAAACTTGCTAATCGGAACTTTCGACACTCTGCACGGTCGTCCCTCGACATTCGCGGGGTTACGAATAACTCGTGCGTTCTGCACGAGTATCTAGGTTTATTGTCGAATGTATGGTACCAAATCTTGCGTGTCGATCATTCTGTTCGAACCTCTAATAGCAGTTGCATGATGTTGTATAAGCAGAAAAAACACGACACGGTGCTGTGCCGCTCGATTTTGTGACTGAGGCACATCTTGCAGTTTGTAAGTGTCTATAACTCCTCAGTGTACCAGTATTTGTTGCTCGCAATTGTACATCTCGCGAAATCTCGTATAGAGCAACGGAAATGTCGCTTAAAAATCGGAAAGAAAACCGCGAACGTCGAGGGTCGACCATATTTTGAAAGTTAAGCGGTTTAAGACATGAAGATTTTTTCGATGCAAAGGACCACGCACACTATATGGAAAAATAGGAACCACTCAAATCGATTTTTCTTTATATCAATCGACTCATCTTAATGTGACGAATAAGTATTATCATTGCGCCAATTTTGATAATTTATAAATAAAGCCGCAATCTTTAATTAACGCTCTTATGAGAATTTCGTGAGAGCAAAAGAGAACCTACTAAAATCAAATTTGTTTGAGTTCATAAATCAACTTTGTTATTTATTGCGGGGTACTTAACAACGACGGGTCGGTACCTATCTACTTAAACTGGTCTGAGATTTAAAACGATTGAAATAATTCTTTAAATGGCTTAAAAATTCTTGGCTTTGTGCACATTAAAAATGAATACAAAACTAAGAGATTATTTGTACCTATCTATGAAAAGATAGCGTAGATGGTAAAAGATGGCGTAAGTCATACTTTCTATTAAAATGAATTATTGAATTAAATGAAGACATAATCTGTTAAAATCTGGTAACAATATTTCGATTTTTTTCACCGGAAAAATCAATTTGTATTTCCGCCAAACGTATCTTCTTATAGCTAGCTATACGACGATACAACATGTGTTCTCCGGTAAAAGTTACTTTTTGTGGGTTGCGCCCTTCTGGAAAACCTACGTCGATATTTACATCAGCTTGCTTTTTACAATTGCTGTTATAATACAGTTGCTGTTGCTGTTAGAGCTAATAATTAGAAATAAAGTCTATTAATATATTAATAACATTAACAAACAATTCAAATAAAAAACAAAACATATTCACGAATAACAAATCAATAAAAAAAATAATTCTTCATATATTCAAAATTGTGACTCAAATAAATAAATAATAAAATTATCCAATACAAGACAAAAATACACATAATGTAGCTGTTTATTTTTCTACCTCTATTAAAAATGTTCACCATAAAATATCTATAGGTAACTCCAAATTATTAATTTTAATTTAGTGGGGGTAGTAGTGACCAGCCTCATTAGAGATCTCTGTCAAGTAACTTTAAAATAACTTTATAATGTAATAAATAATTCAATAAATCATTAATATTGAAAAATCGGCCTATGTATATCGGCCAAAAAAGAAATCTTCCGCATAAAATTGTGGCTATTATAACAATTACGGCCTATCCAAACCTATAGGCAATTCATGTCATCAATAAAAAGACACTAGATTGTTTATTTGTAATTCGGTTTAAAGTTTGGAAAGTGACATGATGGGTGATTTACTTGCGCATATATTAGATGGTATAAAGAAAGACTACAATTTATTGGAACTGTCTAAATACGAGGTACGAGGTGACAGCACTATGTGAAACGTCATCAACCAGTAACCTTTTATTGATGACGTAAATTGCCTAAAGGTTTGGATAAAATGTAACTAACAAAACTATTAGTTTTTAGGCAATTCTTTTATTCCAGGCTTTAAGCTCGCTTACAGTAGGTACCCTCCTAATTCTATTCTAACGACTCTAAAATAGTAGGATTGAATTCAGAATTGAAATGCTACCGTCAATTCAATATGAATACGGGTTTAAAATTTTTAATTACCACAAGGAACCGAACAATATAATACTCTATCCCAGCTAACAATTTTTAAATTTTGCGGCAGATTTCTGTTGGTACTACTCGTATATAAACGTCAATGTCAGATAAAATAACAAAGGCAGTGATGTACTGTAGTAAATGATTTAATTAAACAAATAATATTTTAATGTAAACATGTTCAAAAATAACATACACTTCGTCCAAACCTATATGCAATCCACGTCATCAATGAAAGGTTTCTAGATGATGACGTTTCACACAGTGTTGTCACCTCGTACCTCGTATTTTTACAATTATTTTTTAATAATTTATTAATAATTTATTTTTACAACTACAAATAAACAATCTAGTAACTTTTTATTTATGACGTAAATTGCATATAGGTTTGGATAGGCCATAAGTGGTAAAATACGTGAAACTGTACGTAATTATTTATATACTTAACAGCAGGTGTAATATTTCGTTACTCAAACAATTCAAAATTCCTCTCGCCTAATTTATCGCCGCTACTGACTAAAAATGTTTTCAAGTGATACCAATAGAAATCCACCGCGAAATTTAAAAATTGTTAGCTGGGATATGAGCACTATTTTACTGTTTTCTACCTGCTACTTACATTTGTGTCGTTTCTTAGAAACGTATTTACCATGACCCCTCCATAAATAACGAGCGACAGATTTATTAACTTCCGACATAATTTAAAGTCCAAATTTTTACAATAAATTGTTCATTAACGGGTTTAATAATGAAGTTACAGATTTGGCGCAATGGTAATAATTATTTGTCACATTAAGACGCGTCGATTGATATAAAAAAAATCGATTTGAGTGGTTCCTATTTTTCCATATAAAGTGTGCGTGGTCCTTAAGCCAAGGAATATCCTGTTAAATTTTGTTACTTAGGGGAATTATTCTGCACCTGTGTAAAGCTATAATCTGAAAAAATTATTATTAATCCTACTCTGTTAAATGTTTGTTTTGTTTTTAATCCTAGATTTTTCTGTTTAATGTTTTTTCATCTAATTGTAAGCTTTAGATAATATTAATGTAGCTGCCAGTTTCGATTTAAATGTTGACGTTAAGCAGTGACGAGTTGATTCGTGCTTAAAATCGCGGATTCGAATCCGTTCGATGGTACTTTCTATTTTGCGTCTTCAGTAAATAAAATTTGGGTAATATTACCATAACTTCCGATAATCCCGTGAGCAACGAGGCGCGTATTAAAAAGACGAAATCGAGCGGCGCTCGCGTTGCGAAAGTGCTAAAAAAAACTATGTGTGTGTAACAAAAATTAAGTAAGTAAGGTACGCTAGCAAGTTTATAATGAAACCCGACGGATTGCAGTTACTAATAAAGGTTTTAGAATTGACGAAGAATGGGGTGTATATAGAATCAATAGACTGCCGGCAATATTCATTTCAATACGAAATTTGTCATTCATCCTCGAAATTGGATGAGAATTTATGATTGAAATGAAAATTGGGAATCCAACGAAGCAGAAAAGAATACGGCTCTAATAATACATGAAAAGATATATGAAACGATGTTGTTCAAATGAAACCGAAGCTCTGTTTATTTCAATTCAATACCGTCGTAAAACGGTCATAGAATCCCTTAAAATACCTTATACAAATTTACGATAATTGGCAACCAGTAATAAAATAAAACAAGGGATTATGTTGCCTTTTGGTTTATCTCGGCTGGGAATCGTATTTATGTGGATTTTAATTGGAAAAGCTGCTAAGCTATCTCGCCGAAGTTTGCAAACAAGCAAAAATTCTTCTCGTGTTTGTATCCGGTTTATAAAGTTTTTTCTCGGGATTTATTTTATTTTATTTTATTCTATTTTGTTATGTTAATAGCTTTTCTTCATCCGATTCGTATAGGGTATATTAAACGTTCTTATGAAACTTGTTTGCGGGGCGCGTTCTTAATTTAAAGGCTTAAAATTAATTTCGCCGCAGTTCGATAATAACATATTCTAGATGGGGGGCGATAAGTTGCGTAAAATAAGTATTAAACGTCTCTTTGCGTTCGTTTATAGATAGCTTTATTATTTAACCAACTTTGAAATCGCGCAAGCACTGCACGTTTCTCTTTTTATTCTGTTTTGTAGACAGTTTATCTGATAAAAGGTCCATTTATGAGTTTTCGTCGCCCATTTTAGCTACTAAAGTAGCGACCCTCCCGACACATAATCGTTTATCATAAAAAAATCCGAATTGAAGAAACACTCCTCCTATATAACGCGTATCAATTCTTACGTCGTTCTCGATAAACGTCGGCACCTAATGGTGTTTATTTTACCTATTCACGTAAATATTCGGGAATTATTAATTAACATTTTGTAAGGACCAACGCCGACGTACCGATTTTCGTCCTAAACACTTATTAAAATTTCAATTATTAACCGAAAAGATTTTTATTTAAAGTAAAATAGCCGAATTGTTTCTAATTGTCTCTTTCAAACGTAATAACGGGGTTCGCGCACACCAACTTCAAGACAGGTATCAATTAACGGCCGCGTTGTCGAGGGAAGAAATGTCCGCTTATGAATTTTTAGTATTCGCGTCGCATTCACGTTGTATTTTTAAGACCGTTCTCGTTTAATGATCGGTTGTAAAATTAAAAACAATAATATACCGCCGACAATCTGTGAATTGACAAAAATTACCGTTCGACCCTCCTCCTCATAGTTAGTTTATATAGTTATGTTTCGTTTAATTTCAAAACGTCACTCCTACCACCGACCAATATTCTGATGCCAAGTTTCAACATTTACGGATCATTGCGCTTAAGTGCGTTTTTCTTTTAAAGGATTCCTCCTTTAATTTAGAAGTTTAATATGAAATCTTTGAAGTGAAAACGGGCGAAAACAAGTTTCCCTCTCTCTGTTTATTCAGTTATTCTTACTTCTTATATAACCAGTTATCTTTAAGGATAATTTATATATCGAGCAAAACAAGCAAGCCCCCATTGTTTGGCTTTCATTTTGTCTGTTAACAGAGGAGCATGTGTATTTAAATAATGCCCTACATCGTAAAAGATGTGTAATGCTACAGATATTATTTAACGTGCGCCCAGAACAAATAAACGAGTAATAAATGTTTTCGAGCTGTTTTTCTTTCATAAATGTAATTATATACTGGGAACAGAGTTGTTTGGATAATCAAGACGATTTTAATCAAACATAAATCCCTAGACAACATTGCCGAAATTAAATTTCGAAAATTATATTTACAAGAAACGTTCCTGCCGCGCAGCTTTTAAATGTACACACTAATTTAAATTTATTTAATTATAAAATATAACTAACTTTTTGTTAAAAACTGAAAACAATTTTATTTTCCGTTTTCGTTTCTCTCGCTTCGATCGAATCCCTTGTTTTCAGTGCAAACATTTCGAAATGCGAATTTTGTCCGTGTCTTATCGTCGTCGAAAAACAATATATCGGACAGGGCCGTATCTGCACGTCGAGAAAATTATGCGAATACACTCGTCGATTTAAAAACTTAAAAGAGTTTACGTTTTGTTCGTTTTAAGTTTATTATACGTCACGTGTGATGCCCAAAATTTTGAACAGTGGTCCCCAGACGCTCAATATTATTGTGCAATGTTTGAGATCGTGCAATAACAATATTCAACGACGCGTCTGTAGGTGAGATTGATTGTACAATAAATGGCCAAGGTTGCGTTGCATTTAAATACTTTCAAAGTACCTACGCATCATATGGGACACTTTTTTATTATGGATTTTTCGAAAAACAATTGTTCTTTATAAAAGTTGTTGCTTCTCGCAAAACTAATAGACGAGGGAAATAAAAAAAATAGTGCATTATTTATGAATCACACTGTATACGAAACCAATACAAAATTACTTGTTAAGAAAGTTTGTTAAAAAATAAAGTTTAATTAATTAGAATAATTTTTAAAGGTGAAATGCGTGATAATTCATTCGAAATCATAATTGTCGTGTAATATTGAGTGTACGGGGGCCCCTTAAGAAACTACCGACAGATCCGTATTAACCCGTCAATGGCCAAAGTATCGAAAACAAAACGTTTCATAATTCGTTTTTTTTAATATTTTTCTGTCCGGATTTTGGTAAATCCCGTGTTTGACCTTTATTTGGAAGGGGGTCATATGATGAATACCATCGAATAAAAGATCTTATTTGACGAAAACTAACCGCTTGTTATTTATTTATAAAGTATCTATACCAATTTATCGCCTTTCCGCGACACCCCTTTAAGTAAACATAAACAAATCATGAGGTAACTACGAATTGGAAATTCGAAACTCGTTTTTCAAAAAAAAAAAAGAAAAATTGTTTTTGTGATATACATTAGCATCATCTTTTAGAGCTCTTAATTTAGTTCAAATCGTGTCTTAACTTTTTTTTTTAAATTTTTTAACGAATGGCGGAAGGGTAGCTTTTCGTTTAAAACGGATCGTTTAAACATTAACGGGCGAATCGAATAAGGGCGACGTTAAAAAATCAATTTCGAACCGAAATGATTGCGATACGATTTTCGGAAAAACCGGAATTAACGAAATGACAAGTCGTCGCGTCGTCCCCGAAGTGTCCTTTGTGCCGCGGAAAAATTCGAAATTCCTATAGATTTCAGTACGAATTAATTTCAAACGATTATTATTTAACAACGTATTTATGTGGGCATGAATTTTGAAATGCCTAGTTAACAATTTATCGTTTGAAACTTATGAAACATTCCAATTTGCAATCCTCGGGCAAAATATTTTATTCATATTTGATTATTAATATTTAACGTGTCATTTAAGTAGTTACGAACTATTACGTAACAAGATTAGTTTTTGCGTAAAGGGCGTACGTGGCCTATAGACATATCTACCTAACGACAAGTGATGTTTTTTTCGACGCAACAACAAACAATTTATATGCGTTTTGATTTAATTTTTAATTTAGGAATTATTTATTGTACGTCTGGGAAATCTCCTAGTCGTCTATTTTCATCGACCAATTGTTTTTTTGTTTTTGTTTAATATAGACAACTTGGCGACACCGCAAACAGTAATAAAACTCCCAAATAATCTCAAAACTGTCTATATATGAAATTTATAGGTTTTTAACAATTTTATTATTGAAAGTAAAGTTGTAACAATGATGCCGTATCGTCTGTTGCCGCGCATTTTACACGAAAATGTTCCGAATCGTCTGTGCTCGGTCTGTAGTCGATATATCGGATTTGCTACCGTTTGCCAACGATACTCGACAGCTCTTATATCGAGTAAACAGAATCGCAGTTTAGATTTAAAGAGCAATCTCTTCGTAATTTGTTTAAAAAAAGAACGAAAGAATGGATCTCTCGTAAAAATAACATCGTTGCTTTAGTTTTAGAAGTTCTTCATCGGAATCGGTCACAATTCCACAAACGTATATAATTATGATAACGATAACATCTTATATGCAGCCACTTCCGGTTCCGGTCAACGTACCGGATCCATCTTGGATTCATTGAAAAGAAAATTCTAAGACGAATCGAATCGATGATGAACATTAAAAACAAATATTGTAACCGAGAGAAGTTATTAGCGTATTTGTGAAAAACAACATAAGAGCGTGATAGAAATTTCCGGATTTGGTGCATTTCCGCTTATCGCGTCATAACGATCTTATATATCGTTTGAAAGGCAATCTCAAATAGAATAACTTTTTTAATCGGCGATAAGTCGATGTAAGTCTTCATGGAAAACAGGCAACATTTTAGACGCAATCTCGAAAAAACAAACGCGAAGCGGAGGCTCGAAGACGTTTAGTATGTTAATCGGTACGTCCGATAAGTACATTTCTACCAATTTTTCGATTTACTTTAAAGTTAGAAAATAAGTTTCGAACGAAGAAATCGTTTGTTCCTTACAACATCAAATGAACATCCGTCACAAAAAAGTGCTTATACGAATTATCGCGAACGATCTTAAATAAAAAAAGGGACATAAATTGGGTTCGATCTAAAAAATAAATCTCGGTCATTTTCTTTTTAAAGCTTCTTTGCGTAAACTTCGAAAGCACTTGAATGTCATTGAAGGACTAACTTCTTTTTTATTTTAGTGTAGGTACTCTACCTACCGGTTTTCTCTCTCTCTCTCTCTCTACGATTTTATTTGTATTTCGATATAAACGTTAGAAATTAAAGTTCAATTTATCGTTAAATACTAGGATAAGTTTAAATAAGATTAAATCAACGGGACATAAATTGATATTTTTAATTTGAACGTAGAAAATTTTGAATAGGCAAATAAAATTCAAATTTATTTCCGAATGATGTTGTATACGGGGTGAGTTAAGATAGTAGTACCCCCATATTAGTTCGCTGAATATTCATATATGTTGTGTATTATTAAATATTTATTTTATTTCAAGACCTAATGAGACTCGAGCAATAATACGCAACTTTTCATTTTTAAATGACGCTCTGTATATATTTTATATTTTTTTGGAAAAAACCATCTTATCCGAATACGGCGCTACAAAAATATCGCGGGGTTAAATAACAAAATTACGGCGTTAAACACGATTAAAGTTGAAAAATGTTCTATTTTAGCAATCTTGTCTCGAATCGGCAAGTATTTATTAATTAATATAATTTATTTTATGAAAACAAGAGGGATCATCGAAACACAAACAAATGAAAACTCAAAATCCAATCTAATTTGTTAAATATTCAAGATTATCTCCTTTGTAATCGCACAACATGTTGTTTCTAACGCTGTTTAACATTTCAGAGGTACCAATAGCGGTAGTACACGCTTTTCTAATTCGTATTTTCGTGTCGTCAGGAGGAGTTGTAGGTGGTGTGCTGTACACAAAATTTTTACGTGATTCCACAGAAAAAAATCTAATCATTTTAAATGTACTATTATTTCGGTTCCCGCACATAAACAAAAGATAACAACTACGTACAAAAATCTGCCCCCCCCCCACACACACACAATATTTTCGTAACACCGCATAGAGAAAAAATAGTACTTCCAAAAAAAAAACGTGAAAAATATGCATGTGAAATAAAATAAGTATACAGCGTTAAATTGGAGTTAATAAGGAGGTTAGTATTAACAATCACAAACGTCCATGGTTGCAACGGGATTCGAACCCGCAACCGCGAGTGTTCTAGAAAAGGCCAGTCGAGCGGCCGACTCCCTAAGCCACACGCTCTTCCCCCATATTTTTTGTTGAGAACATATTTTTTAACGTGAATATTCAACAAATTAATATCATCTTAACTCACCCTGTCCGATTTAAAATTTTCTAATATGTGCAGTTGAAAAAAGTCAAAATTGTATGTATGTCATCGAACTAAAATTAATACTTCGTTTATATTTACCGGCTCGCGAGAGGCTGTTTTATTAGTGATTGATGATAAATTTTTGATTTACTTAATGGATTCTAAAAATATATGGAATTGAAATACGTATTCGTAAACACAAAGAGCGGGTGGGAGGTGCATATTTTTTTTTCGGTTTGTATGTATAATTCCTAGGCTTGTTTGCACGATAAATACGCTCTTATAAATCAGTTTTTGTTGGTTATTGCTGTTTATAGATACGCCTAAGTGACGGATTTGAACGTGGACGTGCGAAATTAAAAAAAATTGCAGAACATTTATCGAATCCATCGAGAATGTGAGTGAATTCCAGACGTATAAATAATGAGCCGTTATCGGTGTTTTAATGCAACTGTACGGTCACGACTTTTGCCGTGCGACGCGATAAATAAACCGACATGAATGAAAATGTTAATCCTTTTCCTTAACGATGTCCAATAACGTCATTTTTACCGAACGAGTTTCTTTTGTGAATCGTTAATTATACGAGGGGCGCGTTATTATTAGCGGTGCACGTACACAATTGAGTGGTTGGTTCTTTATTAGAGCGACGGGGACGTATGCAATACCGAAAAGCTCTTGTTATTGTTGCAGAGTTGTGTTTTCGTTCTAAATTCAGAGGGGGCACGTCAAGCATGCGTTTTTAAATTGGCGAGTAAAACGTATCAATATTGACTTTCCTTTAGTGCTGCAGTTAAGTCTAACTAAAATATTTACAGAGGAAAATGTATTTAATGAAATTCGGAGAAGTAATATCGCTGCACGTAGAGCGGGATATATATTATTAACTTTCTTTTGAATTCGTTTTAATTTTCAATTGGCCTCTATGAAAGGGTTGGCCTCGTTTCGTTTTCCGAGCTTTTCGAGAGCAAGTATATTTTTTTGTAATTACGAGGGGATTTCTTTTTTGCCGTAAAGCTTGTTTAAATTAAATTAAATTACTCACATTAAAAGTCCATCTTGGGGCTTTCACTTAGCAAAAATTAAATACGAGCGTCGGTCTAGACGAACTTGTATCGTAAAGATAATACGTGTGGGGTGTCTATTTTTGAAAGCAACATATTTGATAAATAAGCTGCCTTTTAATTGCACCGCATATGCATAAAGCGCGAGTTATTAAAGTACGACCGTTCGAAAAACTTTGCGAATAAGGAAGTTTTGACAGTTTTTAGGGAGTTCGCGGCCCCGTCGAGCCCTCGACAGCCCCTTAAACTCTTTAATTGAATTGCAACCACTGCACGACATTTCTTTGAGAAGTGGATAAAGTTTTTAATTATTTTGAAACTGGAAAATGAATTTACGACAAATGGAATTCATTATTTTAAACAGCGATATAAAATGTTTGCTCTGTTATTGTTCCAAGTTCCTTTGCAGACTTTGTGTAATTATTAAAGTTTCGAATACGGGAAAGGATAATAAGGAAGTTTGCTGCAAGGAATTCCATAAAAACAGAAACTTTGTTTCAATATATAGCTAAATTACTTCTGGAATTTTCCAATTATAATAAAGATTTTAATTTAACATTTTGTAATGAACATTATCTAACTTGGGAAGGTTTTCGTCGTTAATTTATTAGCTAACGATTGCCCGAGGAAATGTATTAGTTTTGCGTTACTCATGTTATATTCCGGATGTTTTGTCGTATTTATAAACTCGTCCATTGAAAATTTAAAAAGTAGGTACACAATAAAAATCCGGAAAATCGTGCTATAAATCAGAAACTACAAGAAAATACAGACTTTCTTGTATATTTGCATAGAAATTTCATAAAGACATGGAAATGACACGAAAAACATGTCGCTTTGCTTATGGAAATAAAAATAAAAGACGCGACCGCCTCGAGTCACAAATCGAATTTTATGAGGCCCCAATAGTTATCAACGAAAATGCTTATATATGGTTGAATACGAGAAAATTCATCGTACCTACTACATATATGTGGGTAGGTACAAACGAGATTAGTACGTTAAAGTGTAGTAACAAAAAATAAAAATATATAATAAAAATTGAAAATGGATTCATGGGCTTGAGTAAAAAAACGAAAAATAAAATACCGATACCCTTGAACGAACGAAAGACACTTTTGGCTATTAACAACATACAATTTAAGAATTTATTATACGAAAATCATAGTATCGCAAGTAATGTACTTGGAATTTTGTCAAAATTTAATCGTATTACTTTTAATGGACGGACACTTATACTGTAATACCTACTTAAAAAGTAGAAAAGAGCATTTTTGACAAACACAATACCTACGTATGTTTTACATTGTGATGATGGTCGCGGGTTCGAATCCTGTTGGTATTTATTTTTAATTTCCGGGCGTAAACTCGTCATATACATAATCATGCGTGCGGGCGTATTATTAAAGGATCCACGTAACAATTTTTTTAGAAAATGAGATTTTTGGTGGCTGAAGATTTTAAGTGCTTATAGATTTCTGCAAGATAATAGACTTTAATCTTTGATTTGTTACATAGATCCTTTATCCACTTGCGCCTTCAATTGCTCCCAAAATTTTCCTTGCGTTTTAGATAAATAAAGTTATTTTCCAGATTTTTCTTGGTTTATAAAATCTTATTTTTTTCATCAAAACGTATTTTACCTAAAAATAAGACGAACATGTTTCTGTAAACGTCTATATATATATATATGTATGAAACGCCTCGGGCAGTAATATTCCTAAGAAACTTTTCCTTTTAATTTTAGAACGTTAGACGAGCTTTTTTGAGTGGTCGGTCGTATAAAGGTCGTTCGATTTTTTTAAGATTTTTAAAATTAATTTCGTAAAATTTGTAGTGTACCTACATTTTTCGATTTTTTATAGATATACTTGAATGCGTTTTTATTCAACGCCCCTCTCCTTTGATTATTTCATTTTTATTAGATCTTGTCCGTTTCGACGATAATTTTCTTGAGCTGTAAGAAAGTCGATCGAGACCCACAGTTTTTCCACTTAAAAAAGAAACCGGTCGAGTGTGTTTTCGCACTCGCGGTCGAAAAATGTGAAAACATCCTAAAATACGTACAGAAACGCGCCAGGATTATTAATATAAAGCAACATTTTTAAAATAAAAAAAAAAGAAAATTCCATCCTCCCAAATAATACGTAAATAACCGTTTTCCGCGAGTAATATATTTCTAGTTTAAATTGAATGAAAATAATGAAACTATAAGTAATAATTTACTCGAGCTACCTTTTTATTTTGTTATTACACGTTATCTACTCGTCAGTTTTATTAAATCTTAAAAAAAAATGGGCCTAAAGTTTAAAAAAGTGGAGAAAAAACGCAGATAATGAAAATATACAACGTAAGCGGGAACTTGTATTATAAAAGAGAAAAAATCCAATATCCTTTCTTTTTATTATTCTCATATATTGTCTATTTTTCGATGTTCACTTTCCATAAACGAAATTCGATCGACGAAAAATGATTATTTTTTTTTTACGGGGGCACGGTCTTATTTAAAGAAAGCACCTTAGGCCGAGAACGTTCGTTTCGATTATTGTGCGTTTTTCAAAATGAGCGCGTAAAAACTTTTCGATAAACAGCGTTTTCCGACTGTTCGTTCTTCCCGTCCGTCGGCGTTCGGCAAAGGCAGCACTTCTGTTCTCTCCACCTTTCTCGCCACCTTCGCATCTAAATGGGAATTCGTATCCGGTTTAAGTTCTTCTGAGCGTGTTCGGCGTCTCTAATGCGCAAACTTTTAAACGATATGTGACATACGAACGTCAATTAATTTTCGCGAAAAGAAAGAAAATTAAAAACTCCCCGACGCGCGGCGCCAAATTTAAAGAACGAGCCCCCGCCGAACAAGTCCCGAATTTAGTAAACCAGACGCGAAGTTCGTTTTAAGCTTAAATAGTAATAAATGCATATTTTGAATGTGCCTCAGCTTATGCAAAGCGGGCTAATGCTAATGTACGAGACACGCTTGTTTATCCTTTTTATCGCGCACATACACAAGTTGAGTTCTTTCGGAATGTTTGCATATCAAACACGCTTTTCTTTGCACACCGTCCATGTTTATTTCATATTGAAATTCAATTTCGAAAAAAGTTGAACATGGTTCTGTAACGCAAAATAAGATTTCATGTCCTCCTCTCCTTCTTTGTAATCTTCGTTTTCCTTTGAACCGACTAGTAGATGGGAAACGGAATATTAAAACAGACCAAAGTAAACTTTATTCTTGAGAATGGGCGCCCTTAAGAATCATTTTGAATAGCAACAAGACCCGAAATAGTGCAAAGAAAAACAAGGGGATGTAAAAAGTAATACGTTGAATATGTGATGTAGATGGCGGTGAGAGAGCGATGGAAGTTGCCGTTCGCGGCCGGAGTGACGAAGACAAAGCGGATCAATACGTCATTTGGGCTGTTTCCATGGCAGCACGTGCCTTTTCCCCCTGCCACGTACCCCAACCCCTGCCACCCCCTGTTATATTAGTGCTATAGCGAGGGAAATGAATATTTTCTATTTAAGTTTGTATGTGCCCACCCTCAGAATCCTAATACTATCGCCGAGCCGGCGTTGTCCCCGAGTTCGGGGGGGGTCAAGATCCACTTAGGACGCGTCGCCTATTAACCGAAAATCGCTCCTCGTAATTAGCGCACTCTTTTAATAAACTCTTAAGCCGATCGCGCGCGTCGCGAAAAAAATTGTCCCACGAACGCCCGGCAATTAGATAACCTTATCGGTTAAATACCTGTACCGATTAGAGATCGATACACGCGCGCCCCGTTCGGAACATCCTCTTCGATGTAGTAGGCTAGGTATTTTAGGTTACTCCGAATTAATTAAACGAGTTATAAAACAATTATTGCTCAAGAAATTGCTTTAAGGAAACTATGTAATTTCAGTCTGTTATTGTAGAAAGGCGCCTAATTTAATTAAAATATTATTAAACATAATAAGGCCGTAGTCGTTGAAACGTATTCAATTATTTTTCTCGAATAAGTTACGCAATCGAAAATTACAACACAAAATTCCAAACTACCTCTGCCGCAGCACACTCCGGTTTTCGGTTATTATTAGGAAACGAATCGATATCTATCCACCATTATTATGGATAACGTTTCCATCCTAAGGTTTAATAATTATAACGGTTATAAATTGAAATGACTGTGTGCATAAATTACAGTTTTAGTCTTTGGTTTACATAAATTTAAGTTTTCAAGAGATTTATTAGGGTATTACGGGAGCATAATAAAACGATTTCAAATGCAAAGCAAACTGAAACTCGATCAATGGTCGAAGTTGTGGCGCGGAAGAGAGGAAGTAATTAAATAGAAAATCTAAAAACAAGAATTTAAACTCCCCAAGTCGAGTTTCGCCTATTTGTATCTGCCAATTAAATTCATTACATAAATTATTAATTTTCAAAGACGAGAAAAACTAAATACAGTTATAACGATTTAATCTTCGCGCAGTAAATCCAATTTGAAGCTTTGTTGATTTTATTAAAGCACAATAAGTTCCGGGGAAAACGACAACAACGACGACGAAATCTACTTACTTTTAAATTGTGATTTTATTTATTATATATCTTTTTTCGCGTTATCTAACGCTTAGTTCATCTTTTGCATAACATCATTGTTATATTTACTTAGGTGCACGACAATCGCTGCGCCGACCGTTTCGCGTGGCCTTTCCCCGTCCCGGGACATTTTCGGTCCCTAATAATTCGTCGTGATGATTTAATCGTTATCTAAACTGCACAGAACTTATTCGAAACGTCTGCCAATATACAATGCTTTTGTTTTTATCTAAAATTCTACGGTAACAATTGACGGTAGTTCGATGGCTCTTTAAAAATTCGACAATATAGCGTCCCACGAGCAACGAAATAAATCTGCGAGGCAGATGTTGAACGTATACATGAAACGCAAACGAAGCTTCTCGAATTGGGTGGTTTAATTTGTGTTTTAGTTAAATGAAGCTTTTAATGAACTGAAACTGTTTTACCCTCCTTAACTTTCTGAAAGTTTTCCTTGTACAAAAATTTCCGGAAGCTTCGACAACTAATAACGAAGGTACCTAATATATATTAGTCAACATTTTCAAACAAATCGATCATTACCTACGCTAAAGTTGCATTTTACGTTACTTCCCCGATGAAACGGCATTAGAAATACTAAATGATATTTGTGTAACGGATTTATTGAAAGACGTTGCCATTTACGTTTAGAAAATACAATGGAATGATTTAATAGACAGCCTCAAGGTCATGGGTCGAGTGCAACGTTAACTTTCACGTCAATCATCCAAGAAAGTTAATTTACGCCATACACACTCTAAAATATTTATCCGTTTCGCAGTAGTTTCGTTCTACCTACTTTACAAAGAATGCATGGTATTTGGTTATATACAGGGTGATTTCATAACGGCACATCAATTCGCAAATAACTAGGTGTATTAAGGCCCGGTTTTACAAATATGTTTATACTGCAGAATAAGCTATTCCTGGACCAACTGCTATGGAAACCATTGTACGTCTATTAAGCTGACACAGTCACTACGGCACAATCGAATGAAACCTATTTAGAAATTTAGTGCTAATTTGTTGCTCTATTCCCGATTTTGTTGCTCCACCCGTTTCGCCAAAAACCATGGCTGTGCTAACTTAACACTTAAGCTAGCACAGCCACTCGCAGAAAATAAAAAAAAAGTAAAAACGAGGAGGTATTTCTAAACTACTATTTTGTTGCTCTATTGCCGATATTATTGCTACACCCTTAACACGTAAAAACCACCTCCACACCAACTGCAATAAAACAACTACTTAAAAATTTCGATTTTCTTGATAAATTTACTGTAATGAATTAGTTGCTTTACATTATATTATATCCCAATTTTGTTGCTCCACCTCTAATACGAAAATAACTACCCCTAGTAATTAAAAGCCAGCACAACACCTTAAAACTTAAAAAATATCGATTTTTTCGATAGATTAGGCCTTTATGATTTAGTTGCTTCACGTTATAGTATATCCCGATTTTTGTGCTCCATCCCTAGTACGAAAACAGCCACCCCTAGTACTTAAAAGCCAGCACAACACCTTAAAACTTAAAAAACATCGATTTTTTCGATAGATTAGGCCTTTATGATTTAGTTGCTCCACGTTCTAGTATATCCCGATTTTTGTGCTCCACCTCTAATACGGAAACAGCCACCCCTAGTACTTAAAAGCCAGCACAACACATTAAAACTTAAAAAATATCGATTTTTCGATAGATTAGGCCTTTACGATTTAGTTGCTCCACGTTCTAGTATATCCCGATTGTTGTGCTCCACCCCTAGTACGAAAACAGCCACCCCTAGTACTTAAAAACCAGCACAACACATTAAAACTTAAAAAATATCGATTTTTTCGATAGATTAGGCCTTTACGATTTAGTTGCTCCACGTTCTAGTATATCCCGATTTTTGTGCTTTTGTGCAAGTTTTAATGTGTTGTGCTGGCTTTTAAGTACTAGGGGTGGTGTTTCCGTATTAGGGATGGAGCACAAAAATCGGGATATACTAAAACGTGGAGCAACTAAATCATAAAGGCCTAAACTATCGAAAAAATTGATATTTTAAAAGTTTTAAGGTGTTGTGCTGGCTTGTAAGTACTAGGGGTGGCTGTTTTCGTACTAGGGATGGAGCACAAAAATCGGGATATGCTAGAACATGGAGCAACTAAATCATAAAGGCCTAATCTAACGAAAAAATCGATATTTTCAAGTTTTAATGTGTTGTGCTGGCTTTTAAGTACTAGGGGTGGCTGTTTCCGTATTAGGGGTGGAGCACAAAAATCGGGATATGCTATAACGTGGACAAACTAAATCATAAAGGCCTAATCTAATGAAAAATCGAAATTTTTTAAGTTTTAATGTGTTATGTTGGCTTTTAAGTACTAGGGGTGGCTGTTTTCGTACTAGGGGTGGAGCACAAAAATCGGGATATACTAGAACGTGTAGCAACTAAATCATAAAAGCCTAATCTATCGAAAAAATCGATATTTTTTAAGTTTTAAGTTGTTGCGCTGGCTTTTAAGTACTAGGGGTGGCTGTTTCCGTTCTAGGGGTGGAGCACAAAAATCGGGATATGCTATACGTGGAGCAACTAAATCATAAAGGCCTAAACTATCCAAAAAATTGATATTTTTAAAGTTTTAAGGTGTTATGCTGGCTTTTAAGTACTAGGGGTGGCTGTTTTCGTACTAGAGGTTTAGCACAAAAATCGGGATATACTAGAACGTGGAGCAACTAAATCATAAAGGCCTAAACTATCGAAAAAATCGATATTTTTTAAGTTTTAAGGTGTTGTGCTGGCTTTTAAGTACTAGGGGTAGTTATTTTCGTATTAGGGGTGGAGCAACAAAATTGGGATATAATATAATGTAAAGCAACTAATTCATTACAGTAAATTTATCAAGAAAATCGAAATTTTTAAGTAGTTGTTTTGTTACAGTTGGTGTGGGGGTGGTTTTTTCGTGTTAAGGGTGTAGCAATAATATCGGCAATAGAGCAACAAATTAGCAAGAAAATAGTAGTTTAGAAATACCTCCTCGTTTTTACTTTTTTTTTTAATTTTCTGCGAGTGGCTGTGTTAGCTTAAGTGTTAAGTTAGCACAGCCATGGTTTTTAGCGAAACGGCTGGAGCAACAAAATCGGGAATAGAGCAACAAATTAGCACTAAATTTCTAAATAAGTTTCATTCGATTGTGCCGTAGTGGCTGTGTCAGCTTAATAGACGTAACCATTGTCTCAACAAACATTTTCATAGCAATTATTCTACAGTATAGACATGTTTATAAAACCGGGCCTAAGCCCATTATAGGTATTCTGAAATAAGCGATACGCCCTCTGACGTTAATTTGAAGAATCATTTCACATTCCAAGTTTAATAAATTAAATTTATTTTACAATAAACGTGACCACGTGCAGTTCGTTAGTTTGTTCAAATCATCAAATTTTAATTGGGTTAGTTCGACAAACTTTCCGATAGTGCGACATGGGCTTTATGATGTATATTTACACAGTTATAAAATGGAAATGGAAACGTTCGAAACTCCAACGAAATTGGGCTTGATCGGCACATCAATTTAGAAGAATTCGTGAATTTCATTCAAGAAAATTCCGTGTACCGCCGTTATCGCGTGAGATTTAACAAAGTGGGTTGTCGAAATTAAATAGAAAATAAAACGAATAACGCCATCAAATTTTGACATGAGCTTTTTTCTTTAAATGCACGTTTCGTTTAATTTTCAATAATTTAACGATCCTACGTTTTTAAAAATATTGTTTTGCGTTATCTTATCTATGTATGTACGTGCTTATTGTTGTTCGAGAGCATTTATTTGATAGATACGACTTTAATAGAACAACAAATATCAATTGTACGCATAGTACGACGAGTTAATAACGAACGAACATGGGTGACGTCGTATTTGAAAGAGCTTAACGTTAATATTAACATGGAGGAGTATTACAGGGGCCCAATTCTCAAACCATTCGCCAGCATAACGTATGCGAAAATGACGTCACGACAAATAAATTTCTATAGAAACCCATTGTTGTGACATCATTTTCGCATACGTTATGATAGCGAATGGTTTGAGAATAGGGTCCCTGATCCAGTTCGTAATCAATCGAACAAACTGACCTATCGTGGACGTGGTAAGATAAAGGCACGTCTCAGTTTAAATCATGCCACAGCAATAAAATTACTTAAACCAAGACATGCCTTTATTTTTTCACGGCCAACCAAGATTGAAAGACTTTTGGGACACCCGTTGGGAAAGTCTGGAACGTTCACCACAGTCATAAACCTGACGTAATCTGTTGCATCGTAGAAAATGTTGGAAGGTTATTCTTTTGTCGTCTGTCTGTTGTCAAATGTCTGTCGTAATTAACGTGTAAGATTTCAAGATTTTTTTCTAGAATTCATCGATGACGTTGCAAACATCACAACATTGATCGACAAAAAAATGAAGATTTGTTTCACATCGACATCAAAACAAATATGCGACTGCACCTTTCGATGGAGTAATGAAATTTTCAATCGCAGACTTGAGTTAATAAACTATAATTAAACGCGAGCGAGATGTAACTAGTCATTTTTTTGTCAACGATGTGCACTAGCAAAATTTGATCATAATATATACGTAATTGGCAATTTAATTATAAAGGTCCTAACTGTATTTGCTAATGATGTTAGTTAATAATTAACGATCACGACAGTTTGTTTTCTGTGATAATCAAATTGCGATCTAACGATCTATGTAAAAAGATACAAGGGCGCTTAATGTTAATAATCAAGTAATTAAACGACTGAAAACAGTAAACAAACGTACTGACTGCGCAGTGCACAGAAAAGGCAAGCCACCACTATTTTTGGCTCAAATAATAAATTAACAGACAAGGCTCGGTGATACCGGCTATAAAATCGCGATGTTTATCTTTCAACTATTAAAACGAATCCTTTCCCAAGGTCACGATAGACGATAAAAAACACAAAAACGACTCACCCATTTTTTCATTCGCGGCCAGTTCCAATGGGATCGATCTTCTTGGGAGTCTGCAAAAAATAATAATAGGTTAGTTTCGTGGTGGCGATTTTTAATGTTTATTGAAATTATTCGTAAAATTTTCTTAAAACAGTTTGCAAGGGCGGTTTTTAAGTTTATCACCATTGGGTGGTGGTCCTGGGATTGTTTTCGAAGCTCAATAACAACACGAAATGTGCAAATTGAAAGGTGCAGAGACGGTATAAAGTGGCGAATCTGATACAGTAGAACCTCGATAATTCGTACTAACTGTTGGAGGAGGTTATTTTTATAAATAAGTGGACGTTCGCGTCGTTTCGTGTTTGTTTTTTTTACTTTAACGTCTGTATGTTGGTTTATTATCTTACTTAGCACTTTCGCCGCGACATTTTCAATGCGCATGCTCCCCATGTGCGAAGGCGCGCTTTCCTTTATACGTATACGTTATTCAAGATAGGTTCCAGTCACGTCATCAATAAAACCTCGTGTTTTTCCAGTTCTAATAAATATAGTATTCGTTTTTTTTTATACTATCAGCAGGTCAATCATCGATAGAATATGGCGATTTTCGAACACACAACTGAATTACAAATATACAATTTAGATACCTAATTGACGACGTGCATTTTGGCTACCGTATATCTACTTACATGAAATTAATTGAACGCAATGCGTTCCGGTTATATTTTACGGATAGACGCCGAGTACATACGTACAAAAATAATTACATAAATTGCCGATTTTATTTTGAACATTAAAAGCAACTTAACTAAATTGCGTAAGAAGTACCTACATTTACGAAATTTCAATTTATTTAGGAATAACGATAATGTATGTTTACCTGCACTATTTATGTATGTATACGGTGCTTAAGTAGTGGGTACATTAAATTCCCTCACATCAAAGCTTTAAGCAAGAATTCGCTGAAAGCTCTGAAAAGCGTCTCCGGCTTGAATTATGAGCTTAAACCGAGTGCTTAATAATTACATCTAAATTCTTTTGATGGCTATAAAGGGAAATTGAGATTTGTATAAATTCTATATTCACCACCGTCGCGTCGTTCGCCTCTAATGGCGGTTTTTAAAACAAAACCCGTAACCGACCGTTCTCGATTGAAACGACCGTTATCTTCTGTTTTTCTAAAAGAAAATTTAATATTGCCGTTACAATAAACCATTAATGTAAAGATATAACTACTTTTAAAAGCTTTAATTTAATGCAAGTAAAATTATCTGGAATCGAAAAAATAAACGGCACGCAAGCTGCAGGTCTAAAAGGTCATGGAATTACTTACACGAGGAATCGTTAATTATATATATATATATATACATTCAAATACGGGATTTTAATAAAACTTATTAAAAATAAGTATACCTGCAATTATTAATTTTCTTTTTTTTCTTTTGACGGGAGACGTGTTGTTTAGACTTGTTTCGAACAACCCATGATTGATAATTAATTAACGTCCGCACGTTCGCGTTCTTGGGTAACGATTGTGGATTATTTTACGCGAATTTGTTCGTTCTTTTGTTTAGACGTATTAAAACTAACTAAACGACCAATTTTGATGCGGCGTTTGCGCAGTTTTAATTAAAATTGCATAATTTGATCGGTGCGGCACTAAAACCGATATAGAAATCGTTCGCTAGTCGTCAATAACGGCATATTAAAATAAACATTAGCTTTTAGTATTTAAATTGATCATGTTGGTCAAAGTTAATTGTATTATCGATTATACGGGGCGATTTTATTTTCGTGTCGCGGTGCTGGTCATTGGTTCTGTAATAGTTTAACGGGGTGGGGGGGCTTTTACGGATTACGTGGAATTTTTATACTGACCTCTGGACGTGAATGCGAAACGAAAGGTCGAAAACTTTATTCCTTTAAATAAACAAGTTTTTACGTTGCCTACTACGTCGTTGTTTCCGTTTATTGCCGTTGTAATGGACGCGAGTTCAAGTTCAAAATCGCTTGATCTCGCAGAATAATAAGATCGGGAGCTAGATCGTGCTATAGACGTGGATAAATCCAGGACACGTCCCCAATTTGTGTTTATACTTTTCACGTTGAGGGGAGCGTTTAATCGTCCAAAAACAACTGAAATGATTTTCGACGTGTAAAGACATACTCAACGAATATGAGTTTCGTTGTCTAGATAGAGCAGTTGAAATCACTAGCGATAATCAGTGAAGTCCATTAATCTATAGAGGCAACGAAAATATATTGTTTTGCTCCTCGCTCGTAGACACGTGCAGTGCATATTCTCTCCTCCACGCCCGCAAGGAGCTCATCTAAAAATGCCCGATTAGCGAGAGTCCATTGTATTTAAAAAACAAAGTGTTGTCCAACAACGACGATTATTTTCGTAATTTTCCGGGCATTAAAAACGCAATCTAACTTTTAAAGTGAAAACGCGCTCAACCGCGCATCTGATGTTTATTGCTACTTAAGCTAAAATATTTAATAATTGTGAAACGTACGCATTCCGGAATCGCCTAAATCTCTCGAAACTACGTTCTGCGGCCCAACTAACGAGTATCATTATAACTAGTTAGGGTTTGGCGAAGACACTGACCTACGTCGACGAAACGATGATTAATTCGAAACCCCCCGATGCACAGATGCCATTCAAATTCATTTTTCTCCTGCCTAACCTAGAAAACGAGGGGTGTCTACCTTCGTCTATTTTTTTCCTTTCCGGAAACAAAGAAACCAAACCAACAGTTCGACTTATTTAATTAAAAATTACGGGGCGCCATTCACTTCACCACTTGTTTATAACGGAAGCTGCGAATGATCGATGGAATTTCAATCTTTCTCCGTCGCTCATTTCGATTTAGGAAATAGAGTCGAACATTTCTAAATGTCTGACGGGGAGGAGGGTTTATATTAATTTCGTTCCGTAAATTCGCAGTGCAGTTTGGCGCCTAATACAATAAGGAACTTGAATAATTTCGTTAATGAACACGTTATCATCAACAAATAATAACGTTCCACAATTTAACCAAACATTCTCTGTTAACCAAACACAAATAAATACAAGACAATACAATTTGCAACTCTGCGCGATATCAACCGCAATTTGTTGTTCACGTCGCGAGACCCCGACGTTTCCTCTCGTTTTCGACGACGCGGCCCCGCGTTTGCGAAAAGGACGGATTTCGGCGACGTAACTTATTAGCAGGATGCGTCTCGGGAAGACGCTCGTTTCTTGAGATGATATCTCCGAAGAACAGTCCACGATTGGCTGCATTAATTGGCTAACCCCGATTAGTAATTAAACAGACTACAAGTTACCCCGCCTGATTTATACCCATAGTGCAGTAATGAGATGGTGCGGTTTTTATTTGGGGGGGAGTTGCCGTACGTTATCGTTTTAATTAAATAAATAAGTTTTTTCGTTGCCGGTAATTTTGTATCGTATTCGTTTTTTTCTCCCTATTATTAGAACATCTTCGATTAAAGACGGCAATAAAAAATTAATATATCAACGTAGTCGGGGATCAGGTATTAAGTTTCGAAAGGCCATTATTTATGTTTAGTAATAAATTGTCGGGACTACAAAAATGAATTATACATATACTTTTTTTTTAAAGTTATTAGTTATGTCGTGCGGTAGATGAAATAAATTTTAACGCAATCAGAATATAAAATATAATAATTTGAGATTCAATTTATAATAATACATAAATCCGTTGTGATCCCAATATCCTTTGGATTTAAATTCTTATTCGAGTAGTAATTAATATTCTCGTAACGAGTTTATACGCATTAAATATTATCGGATATGAGGGGCTCTTATTAATTTTGTATTTAATCGCAAAATTATTTAGTAGGTATTAGAATTTATTTACGAAACGAAGTTGAATCGGAACAGTTTCGCCAGTTTCGGAATCACCGTAGCTATTATATGTTTCTATCGATGACGATGAACACGTGTAAATTCGTCTGGGGATGACGCGAGCTCTGCCCACTGTTATTGATTTCTAGATTACGTTGAATAATCATTCGTCTAATAATAGTACAGAGTGAACAGACAACCAAGGGCAGTTCGCAGTGTGGCCCAATTTAAGTAAAATAGAACATAACCTCGATGCTTCGCCGTCGTAACTCCGACTTGAGCGTTTCCAAGGCGTTTGCGATGGAACTATGGATGAAATATCCAGATAGTTATCGACAAATTAATTATGATGTGCAGCAAGCCTTAAGAAGTCTCGTGAAGCCAAAATGAAGATATTTACCAACTTAATTGAGAAAAGAAAAAATACAAACAAAAAGATAATACAATATAAAAAGATTCAAAAAGAAACGCGAAGAATAGTAGGGGAAGAAAGAGAAAAAATGTGGGAACAGAAATGCTCTGAGATAGACACGTATATAGGAGGCAAGCGAAGTACAGAGATTTGGAAATTTATTAAGAATATAAAAGCACCAGTAAGAGAAAAAGTAAAAATGAACACAATTAGCTTAGAGTCTTGGAATCAATACTTCGTAAATCTTTTTAAAGAAGAACGTCAAGCCTTTATCTCAGATATAAAAACTAATATTATGCCTATCAATATAGAAGGGGAACATATAACAATAACACCAAAACAAATATCAACCACGGTAAAACTACTAAAAAATAGAAAGTCACCAGGTCCAGGAGGAACTCCAGCAGAACTGATCAAACAGGGAACAGATAAATTATATCACATGATAGCCAAGTTATTCACAATGTGCATTAATGGTCAGAAAGTCCCGGATGAATGGAGATTAGCATATATAACACCACTGTTTAAAAAGGGCGACCGAACGAAATGTAACAACTATCGAGGTTTATCAGTCACTAGTACTTTCAGTCGATTTTTTGGAAGAGTTGTTAGAGACCTAATAGAAAAGGAATATAGCGATAAAGAATCAGAACATCAAAGCGGATTCGGAGCCGGAAGATTGACAATACATTCTGCATGAAACAAATAATAGAGAAAGAACTAGCCTATGGAAGAGAAGTACATCTATTATTCGTCGATTTATCAAAAGCATACGACACAGTACCGATTACAAAATTATGGGAAGCATTAACAAACACACAAATCAACCATACACTCATAATGGCAGTTCAAGATCTATACAACAACTGCATATCGAAAGTAAAAATGGACAATAAACTATCACAAGGGCTTGCAATAGATAAGGGACTAAGACAAGGTTGTTGTATATCGCCTACACTCTTTAAAATATATATAGAACACGCATTGAAACCCTGGAAAAGAAAATGCGGAATGATGGGTTATGAAATCAAGAACGATACAACATTATTTACATTACAATTTGCAGACGACCAGGTAGTAATCGGACAATCTAAGGATGACTTAGAATATATGGCCAGGAAACTAATGGAAGAATATCAACAATGGGGACTGGAGATGAATGTTACCAAGACAAAGTATATGTGTATAGGAGCAAAATTAGGAGATTTAACACTTGAGAATAATATAACGATTGAAGAAGTACAACAGTACAAATACCTAGGGGCAACATTTACAAATGAAGGTAAAGATACGACAGAAATTCAAAACCGAATCACACAAAGTCGGAAAGTCATAGGGGCTCTCAATGGTGTATTATGGTCAAAAAACGTTAAAAAAAGGAGCAAATTTAGAATATACAACTCTATAATAAAAAGCGTATTATCCTATGGCAGTGAAATATGGACAATGACCGAAAACGATAAAAGGAAAATATTAGCTACGGAAATGGACGCCATAAGAATTTCGGCGAGGATTTCAAGACTAGAACATAAAACAAATGAATATGTCAGACAAATAATGGAAGTAGAAAAGACCATTATAGAGGAGATAGAAGAAAAACAATTAAGATGATACGGACATATCCAGAGGATGGACGAAAGTAGGCTGCCGAAACAAATACTCGAGTGGACACCACAAGGAAGAAGAAAAAGAGGAAGGCCAAGGAAAAACTGGAGTCAAGGGATCCAAAAATCCATGAGTGAAAGACACCTGAATGACGGAGAATGGAATGAGAGAGGACAATGGAAATTGGGAATCGCAAGGCGTAAAACGCTATAACGTGAAAATATATATAAAAATACAAACAATGGAGATGAAGTATCTAAGATGAGTAGCTGGATTCACAACAATAGACAAGAAACTATATGTATTTATTAGGGAAAAACTTGAAATTGATAGCGCAGACGAGCCCGATAAGGTTATGGATATGGAGAGAGCCGAATTAAGGTGGTGGAAACATTTAAGTAGTACCAGAAAGAAAACAAGAAAAGTATGGGAAGCTAACGCTTTGGGAAAAAGAAGATAAGGCAGACCGAGAATGGAATGGAGTGGCGGGCGAAACGGTTACTGAAAATAAATCGATCGATCCGAGTTCGACCCATAACTCGAATCAAAGAAAATAAGTCGCGAAGAGAATTCGTTGTTATGCCAGAAGATAATGTGATTGTAAAATTGCATCCACGTAGACAAAAGAATTGTCTACACACGATACAAATTGTGAGTCACTTTAATTTACGTAGAAAACAAAAATTGCCGATGCGAATTTTGAAGTTGGTTATAAAAAGACGATCTGGACGAAAACGTGATTTTGCAACAGTTACCAAAATCCGTGTTCGGTTAGTTTACGCGGATAAGCTCGCAGATAAATGGCGATTATGTGGCAAAATCGTACAAGATCAACTGTAGTTCGTGTCGTTAAAAACGAACAATCCTAATGAACTTCGGTACAATTTAAATTGTAAAGGTCTTATTTCGCAGTAACTTTTAGCATTTTCTCCTGTTCGAATTAATCGTCGGCAACGACTTACGTTAGCTTACATGTCCTTCTGTCTACGCGTTAACAAAGTTGTCACCAAACAGCGTTTGTATTCGATTTTCAGCAATTAGTGGAGATGGATTTGAATTTAAATAAATTTTGAGATGTCGCTCGAAAAATTCTCTTCGAAACAAGGAATTTGACGTCGCGTCGCGCATTCTTAATTTGCAGATTTTATCGAAAGAAACACAAGAATCTCTTTAAAATCTACACCTTAACGTTTCAAAGATGACACGGCCACAATAATTTAGAACGCGATTATCGCTTTAAAACGACCTCGCATTAATGATGTTTTTTTTTTTATATTAAAGACCTATCGATTATTATTTTTTTTGTTTTATTGAAGCAATGTCGACTTTTATATTTTATTTACTACACGAGGCCACCAAAAATACATTTATAATCGATAAGCATTTTATTTATATATACAAAAATGTTGAAAACGAATTACATTATTCGGCTGTCAATGCCGAGCACATGTAAAGGCGGTCATAAAATTAATATTAATGCATTGTAAGTCTCGAAACCGAATGATAATCCATAAATTTCGAATAACACAGATAAATCGAGAGAAATATTTCTGCTTTGCAATTTAATCTTTCTTTCTATCAAATTGAGTAAATTCCATTCCAGAGTTTTATTAGAATTTTTTCATAATCTAGATGCCGCAGTTGTTCAAAAAATAACTGAAATTCCATTTATTATTTGAACGTTCTATACCTATATATAAATATATATATATATATATATATATATATATATATATATATATATACACACATATCTCTGTTTCGTCTGATTGCGATTTCGTCGAATAAATAATTATTGAGATGCGAATTGTGTTGTCGAGGCGTTGTCTAAATATTGTACTATTATAATATGAGCGAACCTGGACGCTATTGCGCCGATTTTGTGGATTGGACGAGTGCGAGTAATTTACGAAGTGTTTTGTCGAAAAATGTTGACTATTATTTTGAAGACGTAGACAACTTTTTCAGAAACTATTGAATTAACATAAATGAATCGGTCTCGTCGATTTTTAACAGGAGTAAGATGTTGTTAAGCGCCATCTACGTTGGTTAAGTTACTTTTGCAAGTTACCATCACTGCCTCAGCTAGTGAACTTCGCCAGAATCAGTTCTTAAAGTATTTACATTGTGTAGATTGAAAGGTTTAGTAGTGGGGAGGGAAGACCAGTAAGTAAGTAAATAGGTATTTTGTCCTGTTGGATTTACATTGGATTAGTAGCTGTTCTGCAAGTTACTGGTACAAGCAACTAGCTTATTTACTATACCAATGTAGACGCCGCTTTACACCCCGAAACCTAAGCATAAACATCTACAACGCAATACGATCTACAGTCGGTTATCACCTTTCTCGCTGTTTATTTATCAAAGCGGCGTTTATTGTCACTTTTTTCTTCGAAATAAAAGGACGAAACGTTGCCCCACGACGAAACTACCTTATAGAGAGAGTATGGAATTTAAAAGTCATTTCGAACAATATCGAATTTGTCGTCTAAAATGCTCAAGCAAAAAAAAATTCATAAAAAGAACTTAAATTGAAAAATTCGACGATAATTAAATTGATAAACGCGAAATATACCTATGTGCCTACACTTAGAATGATGAAAAAAGTTATTATTAAACAAGAATTTAACCTAAACGAGAAAAACTGAAATTCTTTCCGGAACAACTTCGAAAGAATTCAAATTTAATTAGCGTTTGATAACAAAAACCCGACGTAACTTCACATATTTCGCAACTAATTCGACAAATGGAATATATTTAAAGTTGCTGCCGTTTAAGGTGCATTTTCGATAATCATCTACTTTTACGGGCATAGCCTTTTTCAGAGTGTAGTAATAATTTGGTTTAGATATCGTTTATAAGTGACTACTATTTCACTTTCTAAGCTAACTACTGTTACCGGTAAAAGGATTTAGTGTATTTTTAATAGTAAATGTAAAGAGAAAGAAAAGATTTATATCGCAACGTTACATAATATAATATGTATCTGTTTTATTTATCAATTCGTTAATAACTCAACGTTTACAAGAAACAAATGCATTAAGAAAAGTGAAATTCGTGTTACGCAACACGCAACATACATTTAACTTAAAATAATTGCCTCTCCGCTACGTGTATCGGCAATTGGATGTTGTATTAAAAATTTATGCATAAAGCACGAAGACGATTATCGAGCTTAATGTTAATTAAAGATGAATTAAAATGGCATATATATTAAAACCTAAACAAATATTTAATAAATTTCCATCAAAACATTCCATTAAATTGAAAAGTTGTTAGTGCGCGCGGAAACGAAGAGCTTTAAGGACAAGGAAAATTATTTTGATTAAAGTTCGGAGAACTCGGAGTCTGAGCAATTTCAGTTCACGCTCGAACGTCCTTAAAACAAAAACTAGAAATAAATTACATTAGTTAGAAGTATGATAACCCATAAATAACCATAATCGTAAAAAACAAACGATTCTATAATAACATGCAATCAAATTGTAATCAAGATAATGAAATGAAACGAAACAAAAAAAAAACGGACAGACCATCATCGACTCAGCTTTTTTCTATCGCTCCGATTATTTAAAAAATATTCAAATTTTTGGATAATATTAACGTAAAGGCAGTATCGTTAACAATTTCAGGTGGAACGTCGATTTTTCCCATTGTCTATCAACATCTTTTTCCGCAACCCTACCAGTTTGAATTAATGACTTCATATTAAAATTCCTGTGACTAACCTGACGTTTAATAATTAGATTTTACTGAAATGAAATCCAATTTCGCTGTACTGTAATTTACATGCAAAGCACTACAAAAAACTATGGCGGGCGGTGCCTAATTTTTAATTAAAAATATACAAATTAAAAGTTCGCCTCTCTCTTTCTCTTTCAATACGTAGTTATGAATATTATTTAAAAAAAAATGTGTATCGAGTAGGTCCAAATAAAACAATTGTAAATAAGGGCGCGTATTGGAATTGGAAAAAAGTATGGATTAGTTTCGGCGCAAAATCACATTTTACAGGGTGGTTCCTGGTTGCGAAAGGTTTTAAGGAGCAATTCCTTAGGCTTATATGGTCAAAAAGTTCCCACGAGCACATCTTGTAAAATGCTTCTTTAAAAAAACGGAGTTTGACAGTGAGTAATAAGAAATGAATTATGCATAGGGCCGATCACTTCCAATACTTATTTTAATTTTTAAAGTTATTTAAACAACTATTGTCTTTATTTGTATCGCCTCTTCACATTTCAACAATGAAATTTAAATTCGCGACATCCCCTAATTTAAATCGTAAATTGATCCTTCGTACACGTATGCACAGGACGCCGAACCCGTTAATTGTCGAAAAATTGCCGAAAACCGACGTAAAATAAAAACGAAGCATTGTACCGACACAAGTTCAAAATTATTATCAACATGTAAAACGAGTCCGATTAACCAGATGATCATAACTGACAAACCGCAAACGACAATTACAATATCTCAATAGAGGTACGGCTGCAAGTGCGGTCGTATACGAGGGGTCCCCGAATTTCATACAAAGCCCAAATAACTCTAATCAGATGGACTTTAACGGGGCCGATTATTGTTGCCGTGCAACAACGTAACGACGTAAATTGTTGTTTAAACACAGGGACGTTGGAGAAAAATACGCGCGCGCGCGCGCGCGCGTCCGCTTGAATCGTTTTCAAAAGCTATTGACACTGTTTCCGGCGAGATTCGGAAGTGCAAATTTATGTCATCGCGCCTCATAAAGCGCGATTCTATGAAAACATTAGCCTTATAAAGGAACTAATCAGATTTCAATAACATAAAAACAACTTTTTGGAGCGACCAGATTCATCGACGCAGCTATACATGATCGCAATTGTGATTTTATGGAGGTTTTCTCTTTTTATTGCTTGATTTCGTATTTTTTTAGAGTTTAGGTTGTTTAAAAAAAAATCGATAAAGTCCGGTGCACGAGAGTTGATCCTTGCGTCGCACAGTTGGGCAGAATATCGTAAAACGTGGCAGAAAGTCAAAAATTGAAATATCATATTTACTCGTTTAAACTCATATTTTATAATAGCTTAATCCATCTATGGATGTTATACGATCAAGCAATTACTGCTATCATCACATATTTCCGTGTAGTACAGACAGAACTGGTAATTAGGATAAACTCCTATAAATTGTTTATTACACGTCAAAATAGTTGTACCGTTCTTCCTTTAGTTTTATATACATAATTAATAAAAAGTGAGTCGAAATCGAGATGGAATGTAAATCTACAGGTACATAAACTTATTTAATAAGTTATTGTTCATTAACGTGCCTAATTTATTTTATTATAATTAATCTATTTTTGTAAATAAATTTCATTTCCTTCGAGTCACTAAATCAACTGTGTTGACTTTTAGTTTACTATCAAGCTGTACAGTTACTTTTTACATAGAAGTATACTAATACATACATATAACGTACCAAACTTTTAGATTTAGTATGCATAAAAAGTTACTAGATTGTTTTTGATAAATTCATTTAACTTTGTAAAATGACATATCTATCGATTGATTTTACTTTACATATCTAGCTGTATCATGTTACAATTTATTGCAAGAACTGTCAAAATACAGGTACAGCTAAAATCGTATATTAGTAAACTGTATTTACGAAACAAGTTTGAAGCTAATGCTATAAGAAAAGTTACTAGCGACTTGTTTTATTGCAAAATAATCTTAAGAAAGCTTACAGCCGATATGTGAATATTTTCAAGAGACTTTAATATCTTTCTATTCGATACTTCAATTTATTAATTAGATTGAATAGTCTCTAATTACAACTGTCAAAAATTTACTGAATAGTCAGCCTGTGAAAACGTAGAAACATTTTAACTGTTTTGTTTACTTAAATATATAGGCTTTGAATTAATATAATGTTTTATTTCTAAAAAAATGATTTTGTAAGAGTTTTTTTGTGAAAGATGAATCGTTTCAATGAGAGAAATAGTTTGAAGAAAGATAGTTTCTGTGTTTCATCAGACGACTAAACTACACTTTTTCTATTGTAACTGTAATTTTAATTTTAATTTTACGATTAGAATAGTTTAATTACAATAGAAAAGATACCTGAATAGTCTACCTGATGAAGAAAAAGAAACATTTTCTGTTCTCTGTTATAACTTTTATTAGGCCATTTTATTCAATTATTAATTTATTTTTTAAATTATTTACGAAGATTTTGTAAGAGTTTGTTTCTGTGAAAGTTTTGAACAGTTTAATAGCAGAATATTTTTATTTTTTAGAAAGATAGTTTTTTGAGTACGTACGTTATGTGATAAATGTAATTTTTTTGCTTGATAAATTTTGTTTTCAAAATAAATCGAATATTCTACAAGCAATACATTTTTTCCTACTGCGATGAAATTTTTAGTTCAGTAAACCCAATTTCAGAGGCACCCTATACATGAATTTATATGTATAAAAAATATTTATGGAATTTCTCTTGTGATCTCACGATTTACTATGAAATGTTCGAAAAACATCGTTTAAGAACAATATCTACTCGTGCATCACAGCTCATGTTTGACTGCCTGAACTTTTTACCTATTAAATTTTTTGTTCAGCAGGTCCTAAATTACAACATATGTGATAACCAACCAATGTCACGAGATTATTGTGGCGTATTTTTATTTTAACTTTTTTAAATCCTTTATCTACATTTATTTTTAAAATAAAACTTGTAAAATATTATAAATGATATATATTTATTCAATTTAAATGATATATCAAATAGCTAAAGCAGTTACATAAATCGAAATAGTTTCTGCCACGTTTTACAGTATCCCGTCCCACTGTGCGTCGTCGGTGTATCAACTTACAGTAACGACGGAGCGTATCGAAGTTGGAGACATGATCGAAACATCAAGGATCAAGACAAACACAATTGTGAAAGATACATCGAACTAACAATAAGTCGTTTTTCAACTGCCCGTTTGACTAAACAAGTAAATCACAAAACATTAGAAGTAGTTGTAAGAATATCAAAGTGTGTACTTTACGTTGTTAGACTGTAAGAGGAATTTTGGCAAATAAAAGTTTCTAAAAGAATCGAAAAATATTTGACATTTTGACATGGAGAAGATATTCTTAATTAATTTTTATACCTATACCTCATCCAAGATAGGTTCCAATCTAAGTCATCGAGAAAAATTTACTCAAATTGTGTATTTGCGTGAAAGGCGTCATATTTATCGATGATTTACTTACGATATAAAAAAAGACTAAAATTTATTAGAACTGTAAAAATACAAGGTTTTATTGATGACGTGTACTGGAATCTATTTTGGATAACGTATCGTATCTAATCAACGTTTAGTTAATAGTAATATAGGATAGTGTAAAAATTTACATTTGCCTTAAATATACGGGGTGGTTTCAAAATGTCGCAACAATTTTACAGTGCGTTGTTAGTAGGAGACTGTTAATGGGGTCCTAGGAAAAATAGTTAAATACCTTTATCTGCAATGTATCTCTAAAAACATTGTTATTCCATAGACAAGAAACATTTATAATTAAGGAAAAACGCACATGCAAGTAATAATAAATAAAACACACACATATAGTCTACTAAAAATGATATTAGAGAGCGTTCGAGTATTACGTAAGCCGACTTAGGGGATAGGGTGTTAACATTTTTAAAATTTTTACCGTCAAAAAGGCGAGGGTTAGACAAAAATCTTACGTAAGGTAGAAAATAAAGTAACAATCAAATGTTTGAAATTTATTACTTTTTTACACGAGTATTGTATACGACCAAACGTACACCAAAAATAGGAGTTGAAATCACAGAAAATACGCGCACTACGCGTTAATGAATTAATGCGCATAATAAAATTAAAGACGCAGATGGAGACGAAGATATCGAATGGCTAAGCGAGGTCAACGTCTCTGATCCAAGCGAAAAAGTTTAAGCTAGACATCTCAAGACAGCCCACCTTTTTTTTGTACAAAACATTGAATCCTGGAATACAGGAAATTTGAAATAAGTAGTTTTAATAATGGTATAAAACAATTTAATTTTTGTCTTTTCTTTTTTGTAATTAATTTTTATCTACCTATCTAATAGCAAGTGTCTACAACACTTACGTCGTAATTACAATTTTCAACCGCCGATTGTGGGATTTAGGTGAGGTAGCAAAACTTTTTAAAAGTTGCGCAAAGCTTGCGCAACACGATGGCATTATTAAAAGTTCAATTTTCAGTTTTTTAACTACAACTAAATGGAGCTGAAGATAAAGATCAGTTAAGCCATAACGGCTCGAGTATTGAGGAAAATTAAAGGATCCGGATTAAAATTAAATTTAAAAAAAGGCGTTTTAATGTAACTATACTACTGTTAAATTTTTAGGACACTGATGATGCGAAACGATATATTTTTTTTAATTATTAAAAACGTAAAATTATTTAAAATCGTAATCGATTAAATTGCTTCCGACGAACGAACGGCCGCGACGTTTTCGAAAATTCATTTTAACACCTATATGTTACGTCACTTATTTACTTAATGCAAGTACGGTAAAACTCCAATTATTCGGACTAACGAGTGCCGAACGTGATCGGAATATGCGGAATTTCATTCAATGTTAGTTTGTTTTGACGTGGAAAATGTAATTTTTTATTTTCGGAGCAGAGTTCGGATAAATGGAGTTCGACTGTCAATAGGATTTGCTTAGAAAGAAAAAAACTAATGCCTTTTGAATAGAGTATAATTGTCTATAAAAGTCTCGTTCACTTTCCGTTGTCGGCAACAACTGACCCTTAGGGGGATGCAATGATATATCAATACGTTTACATCCTTATAAAACGAGATTCCCGGCGTTATCGCGGCTCGACAGTGATGTTATTTAAGTGGAGACAATTTAACCGTAAAATTGCACGTTGCATTCGACGCATCTACAAAGGTAAAACGCGTAACCTCGTCTTTAAAATCGGTTTAAAATTAAAATTTAAAAATAGAGCCTCAGATCGGTCGAACGAAAGTGGTACCTAAGTACATTGTAAATAATTTCTTAGTCAAAAGCTCCATATTTTTCGATTTCCAACTATAATCGTACGTATGTAAATAATAAAACGCCGAAGTGTTCTTGCGTAATATTTAATATTTTAAAACTTTCCGATGACAACCTATTCTAATCGACAATCTTCTCGATATTAGCTAAAGAACCCCATTAAATTTTGCGGGGGAAATATGGCGTAACTGTTGTCAACAGACGTTTAACAATACAACTAACGTTCAACAAACGACATTAATATGTTGAGAAACGTTGAAATACGATGTAGTTTTGCAACCCGGTTATAAACATGTGAGCCCCGGAGCTAGGTTTTATCGTGTTGCATTTCATACACGCAACTCAAGTACCTATCCTACCTATTTATGCATTAATATTTCTAGAATTCCGAAAGATTTGTGGCACAAAACGAATAGAATCGTCAAACGTTTATATTACACGTACTTATAACATGTAGTATGTAAGTTCTTACAATGCGGTCGGTTTAACCGAGTTGTTTACAAGCTTTGATATCTTACATTATAAATAATCGCGTTTCCTTATAGTTAAGTAAATATAAATTACTGTTTGAGGATGATTCGAATCTACACAACGCTGTTTGCATGTTTACTTTACTTCCTCCCAAGTCGAGTTTTCCTCTTAAGGGAAGAAATTATTAAATGCAACGACATAAATTTGTGCATAGGCGCGCGCCGTCGCGTCGTTTAAAAATTCAAAATTTAAAAGCGCAATATGCGACCGGCGCATGCAGAATATTTCTATTAGTTTTTTTTTCCGTATCCCAATATTCGATCGAATCCCCCCCGAGAACGAAAACTTTGATCGGTTCGAGGTTCAAATATAAAAATAAACTTATCCGACGACGTCCTTTCGCAATAACATACGCGATCAACGGGAAAACACAAAGATATTAAATGAATCCTTACTTAAGACATCGGACGAATATCCCCAATAAAAATACTCCGGATGCTTGAGAAAAATGAGGGATTTGGTCGAAATATCCCTCGCTTATGCTAGATTTTCGAATTGTCCATTTTGGAACAACAAAAACAAATGAGATTTAAAGAGAACGAGTTTATTATTACCTAATTATAATTTTAATTAAAATTACGTACCTACGTAGTACGTCTCTAAATTAAAATTTCAAAGGAGAACGACGTGCAACGCCAAAAAATCAAACAAAAAAAGAAAAATTCGCGCATGTTATTTTAATTTTCGAAGAAAATACAAAAGAAAATAGTTCGCTTCGACGTTTTAATTAAAATTTTAATATTAAAAGTATATTTGAAAAGGATTTCATCTCTTGATTATAATACGGTATATAGGAAAGTGCAGGTCAGCAAGGGGTTAAATTGCGCAACTTTCCCTATATTGTTTACGTGCAACGAACTAACTTTTCCAGAATTAAGTCAATTTAATTTTATTTTCCGCTCTCTGTTTGTTCTACCTTTTCCCCCTATTATATTTACACACGTAATTCGTTTATAATAAACAAGATATTGCACTCAGCTTCCAAATTAATATTTGCATTTTTATTTAATTGTTAAACTAACGCGAAATTGTTAATTTTCCGTGTCGCGTCGTTTTAAACGGTAACTTCTCTAATTTTACTGTTAAATTGAAACGCGCAAATTAAACCGGGCATTTTCTAAAATTTCGATTAATAGAAAATTATTTTTTAATTAAGTTTACCGTTAATTTTAATAAAGGAATGCGACTTGCAATATTAGTTCTTCTGGTCAGTGTTACGCAATACTAGGAATTTTGTTTTTTATCATTTAATTACTCGCCTAAGTATTAATTTGATTACTTCGCCATAAAAATTTGCACCTGGTTTAATTTAAAATTCGGGCCCCGTGCACTTTGGAACGTTCGTTTTGAAAAATTCGGAAGACACGCGATTTTATATAAGTATAACTTCAATTGTAAATTAAGAACTACAGTTTAATAGAAAACATCTGCAACTGCAGTGTTATTTTTGTACGTCGAAGAGCGCCGAAAACAAAAACAAAACCGTGTAATAAATAGAACGCGGTATAAATTACGTTAAGGACGATTTAAAATACCCGACGACAGTAATAGGTTAATATTTTGAAATGATAAACGTTATTTCAAAATTTTTAAAAGTTAATCAACACGTACATTCAACAATCAACAATTAACCCAAAATTGAAAAAAAACTCGGTATGCGATTTTTCTATTTGATTAGTATTCTTCCATTTGTTAAAATTTCACATTAATCGTTTAATGATCAAAATCTTCAAAAGGTACGCAAATAAAATTAATCGAGGAAAAATTAATTAATTGTACTTTTTACGAAATTTTGCAAAACAAATTCATGCGAATCGAGTCATTTTGTCAGTCAATATTGTCCTTATTTTACAACAAACCCCCTATAAATATGATGTATCGTTGAATGTTTTAGCTCGAACTTTCCAAAAATGTACCTAACAATACATAGCGTGTCCCATTCGAAATTGTTGTCACGTGACAAAAAATGAAGACTCGCAAAAGAATTTAATTAATTTTAAAAAGGTACCATTTTCGGTTAGGTGCCTACATGAAACCAAGAAATTTCATATTCGTCGTTTTCTAAACATCGACAGGCTGAAACGTCGAGGGTCGCCCTCTATAGTAAGTACTCTACCTTTACCTTTATTTTGAATATGCGAGTTCCTTAAATTAAATAATTATACAAAAACAATTTAAATTTAAATTTTAGGCAAAAAGATTACACATCCGCAGTTTAGTTTCAAAAATACTTGTTTCACTAATTTCATAGTGAAGAAATTCAATTTAAGGTTAGGTTAGGTGCTCGCCGCCCTATCGGTATTTTAGAGCTCTAGGGTATAAAAAGTTTGGGCAACTCCCGATATACCACATATCTAACACCGAAATTAGACGGGCGCACCTACATTGAATTTTTTGTTTTGAATTCATCATTTGTTAGGCCCACGTGGGGTTTAAATGCAACTTTTTAATTTAAACTCGAAATGAAGTCGTGCGGAAATTTTCGTCGAGGCCGATGCGATATCGAATAGCGACAATTTTAATCGGTAACGCATCCGAGTATTTTGTTTTCGTGTTCGATCTACATTTCCAACAATAAATCGACGCGTTGGTTGATTATTATCGAAAGTGCGATGCCAAAATTGGTCAATCGGTCGTTAATCGAGGTGTTAACTAAATGGACGCGGACATTTATTTCAAGAAGTCCCCCGAAAAGTCACCAAAACGACTTGCAGAAATTCCGTAGACGCCCTACGACGTCCTTTGCACATTACTTTTTATTCGTGCCTCGTATATTCCTGGAATACGTGTGAATCGTACAAACATTTCCGAATTATGCGTATCGATTTTTTTTATGAAACCGTCTAATTTTTTAGTGGAAACACATCCATATTCATAAATAGGTAGGTACACGTGGATAATAACGAAATTATTTTTAATACGTCACATACATATTCCCCCGTAACTGACAAAATAGCTCGCTCGACAACAAAATGAAAGCTTAATTGCTTTTTCTGTTTAATTCGTTCGTGAATGTATCAAATAGTAAAAAAAAATAATAATAATAAAATAGGCGGGGGTTTCCATTCGTTTTTAGTCGCGAAATTAAATTATTCGATAGGGGAATAAATTTGCGTAGAGTAATACCGAATTATACACAAAATATGGATTCCCAAATAGTGTAATAAAGATAAAATCAAGCTCGTTGTAAAGGACAGTACCTCTAAAAGTGTAATTTCGCCAGAACAGAGTTTACATAAGGGTAGGGGTTTGGAAAGGGAGAACGAGGGACACGGTGGTTTTGCTTATTCATGAGAAATGCTTTTAAAATGAAAATACAGCTCAAAATGGAATAAAAAACAAGCTCAACTTAAATGAAGTTTACTTATTACTTGTTCAGAATAATTCGAGAATAAAAAAAAGTTATAATATCTCGTTTAAAAATAAAAGATAACTCGACTAAAATTGTACGATTTCGAAACTTGGAAATTTCAATTCGTGACGTTCGTTAGAAATTATAAGGGTGTATCGCGTAATTACGAATTAAACAGTTAATAATTCACCGGCGATATATTGACAATCGATTAAATTCTAATCTAGTTGTCATAAAAAATGAATTAACTTCGACATTAAATTACGGCTTTTTGTCCTTTTGTTTTGTGTTGTAGCGTTAAAGTGGCATATTTAATGTATAATATGCAATTAAGAACGGCTTCCATTGTGTTTTCAGACAAGACGGAAGGATATAAACTTTAAGACAATGCCCTTTTGTCAGTAAAATGTGTAAGTAACGCAGACAATTCTCATAAATTTTAGTATAAAAAGATTACTTAACTTCATTTTATTCTTATAACATTAAAACTTTCCATAAACATCTATTGTTCCCACAAGAACCCCTAAATTACGCCGAAACCCTTTGATATTAATTTTTGAAAAAAAAAGACGATTTCATTATACGGCCCGAACTGGATCGTTACCTAATTGAAAAGACGAATAACGCCGATGTTATTCTGCATTAATTTATACGTTAATTTATAAGCGGGTTCTTTTAAAACAATGGGACGTTCCGCCGTATAAAGCGCGCGCAGGAGATGTTTTCGTTTTTTTTTTAAGACACTTTTATCTTTCCTAATTATTTACGTTGTAAAAAAAAGGGGGCGATAAAAATAAAGATTCGCTTTTAAAACGTCATTACTGCGGGCAAAATATCGAATAATAAGACGAAGAGATGCACGTTTCCAACACGTAAAGTCGACGTATAGAAGCACGTTTTTATATCGAGAACATACAGTATGTTCAGTAACGACGAGGAAAGCGCGATATTTCGAAAAGTATGAAGAATATTGTCCCCTCTATTGTCCCGGCCCTCTCTTTCTTTAACGGTGGGCTACGTCGCCAATATTATAATTCATTGCGTTCCACGAGCTCAAAACCTCTACACTCCGAAGTCCATGTGGAAAAACCTATGAGCAGATCTATCGAAAAAAATCAATCGCGATTGGTGTCTGATTAAGCGACTTTTTGGACTTACACATTTCGTCTAGTGCACTGTCAAACACTCGGTAAAAATCAATGTTTTGGGGATGCTTTTCGGAGCGCGATTATGAACAAGAATTTGAACGCAGAAAAGATGATCAACATTTTACAAGCGTGGTCTTTTAAAATCAGTTGACAATGAGAAGATGTTTGGACCCGACAACGAAAATTGGCGTTTTACAATGAAAACGCGTGCGTCGTTATGAAGAGACAACTCACGGGAAAGCCTGTCTACAATCTCGAGCAGCTGTCGTGGGTTATTCGGTCGATATGGCGTTCCCTTGAGACCGAATACGCGAAAAAACTGGTCCAAAAGGTGTCGCGCATTCTCCACAGCGCAGCGGTGGAAATTTCACTAAGGTTTATTACTCGACTGTGACGTTGCATTTTTTAATGTACCTTTACGTCAAACGAATCACAAATATCTTTTGTGCTTTTCAAAAAATCGCGCCTCTTTTTTCGTCGAACAGACTACTTTGTATTTAATTGGTATCAAAAATGTTTGTTTTTTTTTTAAACCTGTAGCATTAAGTCGTAACTGAAGAAAGGTCAATTTAAAGGTGGGTTTACACGCTACGGCTTTATTGATATGTCTGATCTATGTGCGCAATGTCAGAGCACTAGTCTAAACTTGCCTCATCTACGCTAACCTAAACTAATCTCGTCCGCATTAGAGTTTAACCTGTACTAATATTTACTATGATAAAGTTACAGCAATTAGTTCGCATATTTTCCATTTTTCTAATATCCTTAGCGTCGAAACGGGGGTCGCGTCGAAAAGATTCGCGCTGAATCGGTCGTATTTTTAATATTTTCCACAATTTGCAAATTGACACGCTAACCACGAGGATTTATAGTTGCCAATTTAAAAAAAAAAAAGATTACGAATCTCGAAGACCGAAGGTTTGCCCGGAGAATTTCCCAATTTGAATTTCTAAAGGCTAGTGGGGAAATATTAAATTTCGGTCCTGACAGTTCATTCAGATGGATCATTATTGCTGCAACATTACGTCCATTATGTATCATTATTGACTGCCGTATACTAGTGGATTTTATTAAAATTTCAAGCCGACAGCCGCTTCCTCCATATATCTTGAACAAATAACCACCACCCACTAGAAAAATTTTAAAGCTCGCCGGATAAAATTTTAACGAGGATTTAGATGGTTGCCGTAAATTTGTCACTTTCGTAAGGTCAAAAACTGTGAAAATAGGAATCCGTAAAATATTTGGAATTTAGAGCTCCTACTAATAAACGTATTAAATGTAAATCCTCTTAGTTAAGTCGTAAATTCGATTTGACGCATAGGTAGATACGTTTATAAATATTATTACGGGGGGGGGAGGGGGAGGCGGCGGCGTTCCCGAAACAACATCGGTGTTGTAAATTAAGAACAGAAAAATACCAACATTCAAGTTGTTTTAGTAGTTCCCGTTTTATCGAGATCGGTATATTACTGCGCGTCGTAAGACCTCTGCTAAACAGAAAGTTATTTTAAATCTATTTATTATTACGTTTTCGACGAAGCGTTCGCAAATTATACTTGTGTTTGCAGTTAATTTGATTTATAATTGAATTAATTAAATCAAGGCAACTTTCAAATAAATGAGACGTCCAACTTTTTGCAGGGGAATCTTAGAAGTTGGAAAATAAGTCCCCGGAATAAAAACGATTAATTACAAAATTTATTTCGAATTCATTTCAGTCATACTTAGTTAATAGATTTTCCTAATCAAATTACTCGAGCTTAATGAAATCCAACGAACAATACGACGTTAATTATAAACAAACAAACACTGCCAACTTAAATTAATTAAAGGGAACTTCCATGATGCGAAGACCGGCCAAACTCCACGTAGAATAACATTTCTACATACGGGGAAACACACAGTTCCAGACGAACAATTAGATAATTAGATTTCTTGAAAAACGTAGTTGTGCAAAAACTCCGCGCTGCCCCCCCCCCCCTTCCCCCACCTAGTTCCGTGCGTTTTTCCCTCGAAAATTATTACGGAACGCAATCTAAAATCGTTACGAAAAGCCTCACTTTTTTTCCTCTATTATTCCTTCTTTTAAATATGTTTAAAAGCGTAACGTGGTCGCTCGCGAATGACGAAAGGGAAAAAGCTACTTATGCAACGAAAAACCGTTCGGAAACGAACTACGAGGGGGTGGTTGCGCGCTCGGTGCCTATAATAAATAGGTGTCTCGATTTGTCGCATATTTGTACGTCCAGTATTTTAATAAAGTTTCGAACAAAAATTAATTCGACATTATCCGTCCGAATTAATTATTTCACCACCTATATGTAATTCGCGTCGGGTTAGAACTATTGTATGCAGAAACGTATACTTTAGGAATGTTAATAACGTTCTTACGGTAAATACACTTTACTTAAGAGGCGTATTCTAAGCTTCCGATTGTGATGTTTTGTTCTTAGGAATGCAGATCGACTTTCCCACAGTGTTTGTTTGTAATGCCATTATTATTACGACATGTCGGTGTATTGCAGTCCTTTAAAACTACACCAACCATCAACTACACGAAGTTAATTTGACAAGTTAATTAACTAATTATTAATTAAAGTTATCGATCCGTTTAAATGCGTCGTTTGTTTTACAAACTAACTAAACTTAAAATAACGAACTAACTGTTTAGTCGCGTTGAAATTATTTTAGTGATTAACGGTTCCGTTAACTAGTCGACTAGTTTGTTGACGTTATTTTATGCGTTTAACAATAAATTAATAAATTCTTTCCGTTAAAATTTAAACAGACTGTCGTGTATATTAAGGAAATTTATGCAGATACGCCTCCGGTTCATATCAATAGTTATGTATGTATGTACGAAAGTTAACCTGTTTAGTAGGTATACATACACCTAGACAAACACATAATCAATACATGCTATGCTGGCGTGATTACAGTTGGTATATAAACGTTAATTATTATTCCATAACGAATGAGCAAATTTATTGATAACCCATTTATCCATTTACATATCAACAGTATCGGTCATTAAAATTCGTAGGTAACATTTACGCTTCTGCCTTAAATACATAATTAAAAGTTTACTTACAACGTGGTCCAAAACGAATGTTTTTTAATTGTGCAATTTTTAACAATTTTTTTTAAATAATTTCAATTAGGTATAAGTAACAAAAAAATCCGTTTAAATCTAGAAACTGCATCTGTGCGAAATTGCAAAATTACACGGTTACTTTGGAGGGCGATTTCTCCCCCCACTCCCCCCCCCTAAATACGTATTTCCGTCGACAAAGCACATCCAAAATTCATCAAAATCGGAGTGGGACATCTCGGGCACCTTTCCTTGTTAAGTTGCAAAAAGTGTTCGAGTTATCGTCGGTGTAACTAACACAATTTACGTGAATGACGAGACAGAGATGTCGAAAATAATTTTAAAAAAAAATAACACAAACAAATCAATGGTTTTTGACATAATTGATTTAGTGCTCGTGCACGATAGTGCCCGTTGAACATTTAATTTAATTTAAAACAGTTTTAATAAAGCCTTGGGCGCTTCATCAAATCCTGTTTTTTCAATTATTAATTTCAAAAAACGAATAAGTCGCTCTAACGTAAATTAAAACTTCCTCCTAAAGTAACTGATATACATTTAAAGCCGCGACTAAATACTTTGGAATTTCGAGAAAATGAAGGATCTAAAGATGGAAAAGCGTGAAAATTATTGTTAAGTTTTATTATGGTTCGCTGGTTGCGTAGTTATTTCTTCGCCATTAGTTAATTTTTTCTTTGTAAAATCACGAGAAAATTTAATTGACGTTTTAAGAAAGTTTTTTATTTTATCATTCGTTTCTAGGTATTTTTTTCTCCCAGCCGACTACACTTTTCATAACAATTCCTATTAATGAATTAGATGCAGTAGAATTAGAAAACGAAGTGTAGCGCCTGTATTGTAAACGTGCGTATGTACAGTCGGGCGCAAACTTAATGTCGCGAATCGCGAGCATTGGACGGGCGATACAAGGCGCAATCAACAAATCTACGAAAATTATTTTACGAAAAGTGATCATAATTTCTTCGTTGTGTCGTGTGTGCCAGCGTAATGTTCGCGATTAGCGACATTAATTCTGCACCCGACTATATATTTATATAAAATCATTTTTAACATTTGTTTATTCTTGAAATGTTACAACGTCTTACATTAACTGACTCTGAAATTGTTTAATTATGTTATTAATCACTATAATAGTAAATATTTTATTAATTTTTTTGGTCAAAAAATGAGGGCCTTGACAAAATGGCATAGCTCAACTCCTTATAGATTTGATTTTATTACGCATATAGCAGTTGACGTAGGTACCTTACATTTTTCACATGGCACATACAATTTTACGAAATCGCGTTTTTTCTTTTTTTTATCACTACAGTATTGTCTTTTTTTTAGCCAATTTTTAAACACCTATAAAACTTTAAAACGTTTAACTGTAAAATTATTAAAACTGAGGTACGTCGCTTCGTGATATTACCGATAAAACCGGATTAAAATAAAAACAAAACAAAAAATAGGTACGTAGTAAAACTGCACTAGGAGTGGGACCGCTAGATAGTTAAAATTGACCAAAAATGTCCGAAAACGTTTTTTTCTCTCTTTCTTGTAATTTAGTACAAAAATCACGTATCGTTTTACGATATTTGATACGGACCACGTTATACAGTCCATTTAAGCCGGTTTACATCAATTTCGTTTTAAACGTGGCTTTCTTGTCGTTAATTTGGAACAAATTTTAAATATAGAGCCACCGGGGAACATTTTTACGTTCGTTAATTTCGAAAATATTTTTAACTATGTAACAGGAAAAATCACCACCGGCATCGTAGTTGTTAAAAGAATGGGATGTTACTAAAAAAAAAGAAACGAGCAGGTACAAGATGCCATTAAAAAAAATAGTGAGTTATTGATTGCTACCTACTTATAATAACGAAACAGAAAAAGTACGTAATATATTAGGGGGACCGGAAAGTAATGTCGTTTCGTTTTGTAAGTCATTTTAAGGTTATTGTGACTTGTTCACTTCTAAATAATTCAATATTATTTGTTTTGCAATTTGGGGTGAAATGACCAGCCAAATACCAGAAGAGCATATCCGGCATCGTATGCTTTTTTAGTTTCGCAAGGGCAGTAACGCAACAGTTGCGACCAAAAACATTTGCGATGTTTATCCAAGTGCATTAGACGTTCGTAAATGCCAAAGATGGTTTTCCAAGTTCAGATCCGGAAATTTTGATTTCTCTGACTCCTATCGATCAGGAAGACCAACAACATTAGACAACGACATGCTAGGGGCAGAAGTGGAAGCAAATCCATGTCAAACAATCGAGGAACTGTCAAACACCCTTAATCAACCTTGGTCGACCATCCAGGAAGATTTACAGCAGATTGGAAAAATAAGCAGAGCAGGTGTTTGGGTCCCCCATAATCTGTCCAAAGAGAACAAAGCCAACCGAACCATCACATGCAACGTATTGCTTCAACGGCACCACACAGAACCGTTTTTTAATCGTTTGATCACTGGAGACAAAAAGTGGGTCCTATATGATAATCCAAAATGCAAAAGGCAGTAACTCTCTCCAAATGAATCACCACGAAGTACTGCGAGGCCGGGTTTACATCCCAAAAAGGCGCTTCTGTGTGTTTGGTGGAGTATTCGCGGAATTGTTCACTTTGAAGTGCTGAAACCTGAGAACAAACTGTTAATGCAGACCTTTATTGTGAACAATTGGATCGAGTGAACCAATCTTTAATCGAAAAGTATCCGGCGATTGTCAACAGAAAGGGCGTCATTCTGCAACACGACAATTCAAGACCGCACCGTTCAAGGCGAACACTGGAAAAAATTAATGAATTGGGGTGGGAGGTCACCCACCCTCACCCACCATACTCGCCCGATATCGCACCCTCGGATTTCTATTTATTCCGATCCCTACAACATTTTCTTAGTGGCAAAAAATTTGAAAATTTGGATGATGTCCAAAATGCCATCTCGAGATATTTTACTCAAAAACCAATTGATTTTTATCGGTCCGGGATTGAAAATTTGCACACTAGATGGCAAAAGGTTGTTGATAACGAGGGTGATTATATTATTGATTAAAAATAAAGACTTATTAAAAATTTATTCGTTTGAATTTAATGTAAGAAAGCGACATTACTTTCCGGTCCCCCTAATAGATAGGTATTTTTTGTATTAAAACGTAGAAAAACTGGCGTTGTAATAGGGTATTTTTCACCAAATAGGTCTGCCTACAAAGCCCAAACCCTACAGAGGGCGTTTCACAATGAGATGACAATATTACTAGAGGTGATAGATAAATAAGTGGGATTTGCTCAATACATATTTGCCCGAAGGTCGTTCGTTATCAAGATAGAGGACTACAAAAATTATTTTTTGTTGTGAATTTTGCTATAATTTGCTAAGTGGACGTACGACAATTGGAAAAACTGCAAGATCTGCAAAAAGTTACCCTTAGTAAAAGTCGCCTGTACGCACCGTTTTCGAGATATTTGATGTGATATCTAGTGATATCACAACATCATCGCTAATTATGAAATATATCGAAAACGGTGCAGCGTCTGGGCGACTTTTACCAAGAATAACTTTTTCGTGTAAAATTGAACAACCTTTCCGTTTGTTTTTTTTAATTTCAAAAAAGGTGGCCGTGAACGTTGTGTAACTAGCGCCCTCTACGACGTACGATAACGTGAGTACCTACGAACGCTTCAGCTACTTCGAAGATCAATTTTCCCAAAAATTGACGACCTTCGGCCAAACGTGCATTAAACAAACCCCCGCTTATTTTGTCGCTGTTCTATCGTCCCTACAGCAATATTGCCATATTTTTCTGAAACACCCTGTATTATCGTCACGCGACCTTTTTTAGATGCGGAGGTTTCCAAAAGTACCATAAGAACAAAAGAAACGATTTTCCGGATAACCGAAGAGCTAATAAAAAATTTTGATGCAAAATCGTTGCAACTCGACGTTTATTATATACGTATAAATCTATAGATATTAAATTAGGAAGTTTTCGCAACTAATTTTTATTATTTTATTGACGCCAGTGCATATCTCAGATCTTTTTTTTTTCAATTAGCACGTTAACGACATAATCTATTGCAAGATACGGAGGTCGCTCGTGTTTTAGATGATGGCCATTCTTCTCGTCCGTAATTAAAGAAGTATGGCTTCAGTCCTTAATTACTGATTACCGAAACAAGTGGATTTCGTTACAAAGGGTCATTATGTAGGATTTATTTTTAAATTGATTTCGAACGAGCTGTACTTCGTTTTGTTCATTTATTGAGTGCAGTAAAATGAACGATTACCTAATTTTAAGTATGGGATTTGCCTGCTGGATATTAAATAGAAGCGTGTTTTAACGTATGGCTACCACTATTTTCCCGACCCAAACCCTTCTGCTTCTCTTTGTGCAGATATCTGAAAAAAATATAAACGATGAACTGAATGCATTCAAATGTTTAGGGTCGCTCGTAAATTCCGCCCAAAACACGATAACAAAATCAAACGAAATATAATAATAAAATACCTTCCACGGCAATAATTTACAAACGTTAACGTTGAATAAATGGTAATTTCTATTCGTGCGCGCTTATCAAAATTCTATCAAGTTAATAGGATAATGTTTATGGGAGTAGGTAATATATTTTATTAAAATAAAACGGCGAAACAAAATGCAAAAAAAAATATCGAACGACTTTAAAACGCGAAACTAAACCGTAAAACAAAAGTTGGGTAGGTATCCTGGCGTTATTGTTGTTTCTTGATTTTGCTACACAAAAAGCTTTAATGAAAAAACGAAAAGAGCGATGTGTTAAATTTGTAAATTTCCGTTCTGGAAAATTCAGCGCATTCTGTAATGATTCATGATGCAGTGATATTAAAAAGTAATTTATATGTGCGAGCTTTTTATTCGGACTTTTCCCGTTTTGTTTTTCGGATTTGCGCTCGGATTATGAAATAGTTTCTAATTTTAGTTATTTATAAATTGAAAAATGCGGCGAGACTTCGTCTCTACCGCCCGATGAAATATTTCGTAAAAATTTTGCCGCTCTAAAAATCGATAAGATCTTGTACGTTTTATAGATTAAAATTGCTTTTCGGCGGAAAGAAATGTGGTTTGTTCCTATTTTAAATTTTAAATAAAGACCGGCGCGCGGAAGGGAATTTATTATTTTATCTTGTTTTCTCACTATTGTACGATTTTAAAATGGTTCGGTAACAGTAATTAAATTTACTGCTGTTGTAAGTATAAATTAATAGTGCATTGCCATAAATTTTAACACGAACAGGTTATTACACCTTTAATCAACGCCATTATCACCAACGAGAAGTGAACTATATATAAAAACGATAAGGAAGTTGTTTGCCGGTTCTAATATTAGGTTATCTTGTATTTTTTCAACATTCTTTGTTATATTTACTTTGTTAGATAATTGCGTTGATAGAGGCGTTGTACACTATTTATACAGTTTTTTTTTTAACAATACAACAATTTCGATAATAATTATTTTTAACGTTGATAAACAAAGTAGTTGTGCCAGTTTATGAATATTCATGTCGCGTTTTATGGAGCTTATTTAAAAAAAAAACGGCGAATAATCTCTTAATTACCTGGCTTGTAACGAAAATTGTTTTATACATTAGAACTTTCTCCCGTTAATAATGTAGGTATGTAAGCAGTACCTACTTGATTTCTAGAGTATTATAAAATACGTTATGTCATTAAAAGTGACCCATTTTATTGTAAACACGTGTTAATTTGGAATTTTATACTATGTGGCGTTACCGATTAATTAACATTATTATTAACAGCGTTTTTTCGCTTTTGGGTCAGTTTCTGTGTAATTTTAACGATCTATTAATTTTAATTTAGAGAAAAATCATTTCGTTTCACAATAACTATTTGGTGATGGTTAAAAATGAGGTGTTGCGCGCAAGAGAAATTAAGACTATAAAAAGTCAAAATATTTGACTTTTTTTCTAAATTTTTTGGCATATTTTGCTTGTTGTTATGGTAACGGTTATTTATTAAAGAAAACAATGCGGTAATTAGTCTGTTATCTAACAACACTCAAATTAGTTTGATAAATAGCCTTTAATAGCACCGACGAATATAACATTTTTAATGTTCAGGATAAGTAATTTAATCATGTACCGTATACCGTATCTATCAGTTTCCAAAATAATTAGGACGCCAGGCTAATTAACTTAAATATTTATTAAATACGAATATTGTCGACGTAGAAAGTTACCCTACACAGCAATCGCGTTTCTACGACGCGACGCGACGTCTGCGACTGACAGACGACTTATTTTAAATAAAAAAAACAACCCCTTATTATGTATTTATTTTACTATTAACCAGAAGGAGTTAATTATAGGTCGAGCTCTAATCGTTCCATATTTTTTATGTTGCAGAAAAGAAAAGGCCGAAATTAACCTGTAATTTTTTTTTAAGGTAAGCTTACGTTAAGCTTTGGTTACTAGGCAAGTCATTTAAGAACGACGCGTCCAAACACACACAAAGCCGAATAAAATGTGCAGACTGTTACGCGAAACGTACATAAATCTAATAGCGGGGAATATTACGTTTAACTACCGGTAATGTTTCTCTTTTCAATTAAATTTACTTTGCGTATAAATGATGTTAATGCGGCAAATCCCTCATTATACATAATTGATTAAACCGTGTCGGCTCTGTGCCCTATGTATTATTTTCGATCCGGGGGGGATTTTAACGTGCGTTTTCGATTTGCGTTTATTGCCGCGTTTTCATGCGATATTTATTTCCGGGAGCTTCGTTTCTATGTACCATCTAGGTACATTAAACGGTCATTTATACTCACGATAGCGGTAAGGAATTTATTTTTTAATCGTTTATTTATAATTCAAGAGCATCGACTTAATTATCCCATCCAATATAATTAATATAACTATTAAAAAGTATGATTAATATAGTTATGCATATACAGGACGTTGCGCATTTAAATGACCCAACTTCAAAATCGAATTTAGGGCTTTAAAATAAGAAACAACACGCTTATTGGCATTCGCTCTTAAATATAGACTTTGAAGTTACAAATAGGTAAAAATTCGAAGCTTCGAATTATTTCGAAGCCCTAAATTCAACATTTACGTTTGGCCATTTAAAAGTGCGAGACACCCGGTATATTTTTCGCTTGAAACGTCCTCGAATTTACGGTTTTCCGGAATACTTTTCTAAATCAAATACCTATAATAACAGCAATTAAAGCTCAACATTTTTTTTTTAAATACAGGGCGTCCCGAAAGTGAACGATCAAACGAAGTGAGGTCATTCTCAACGAAACTAACCATATACGGTTATCCAATTGTTGTTTATTTTAGATTACAAGTTTTAGGAACACACTTGCAACAAAATATCGACCAAATAATTAAATATTTTGTTTACAATCATGTGCTAGCGTTAGCACTAAGCGAATACGCGGAAAATACAAATTTCGCAACAACTGAATAACCACATGTATGGTTAGTTTTGTTGCAAATGACCTCCTCTACCACCTCACTTCATTTGATCGTCAATCACTTTTGGGACACCCTGTATCTAAGTAGGTATATAAGTAAGTAATCCGAATATTCGAACAAGGAATATAAAGAAGTGCAGTTTAACATTTAAGTAATAATAAAATTGTTACCCACATATTTGTTTTATTCCGGGATTGTAGGTACTTTACTAACATAAGCAAGTCAAAGCTCTTAACCAACCGGTTCTTAAATACCTACTCGATTCGAAATAACACTGCCACGATAACTTGTAAAAAGTGGCTGCTTCTGTTATACGATGAAATAGAAAATATTATCCTCAGTCATTTTTAAACAAAATAATTTTGATGCGCTGTGCCAACATTTAAATGTGTTACAATAACAGCTGTTCGTTTAACTGTGTATCCACATTAAATAAAATCGCTTACCTACTTATTAGGTTAATATTACTCATAAACAAATTGCATTTCATCCTTAACTATATTATAGAAAAAGGTCTACTTACTGAAAATATGGGCTGACCTTCATCTTTTCACTCCATCTCTGTAAACAACAGAAAATACTATTTAAAATATCGATAACAAAATTCAGTCAAAAAAGTATAACAAAAGTCGATGGGGGCGCGTTCGGCCGGGCTCATCGCTGAAACAGCGGATAGCAAGCGCTACATTATATCATTGGTCGCATTCAGGTCGAATGGTACCTTTATCGAAGTCGATGCTCGATTGTCTGCTTTATCGCAGTGCTGCAGCGCTTTAGTAAATATTCCGCTTTAACGCAATAAAATAACGCAAATGACGCATCCATGCGGTTCAATTGGAACCGCTGTTTCGACGCCAAGGCAGCGCTTTCCTGGCCGAATGCATCCATTGCAACAAAGACTTTTTAAAGAACGTCCGAACTTTTCAGAGTAAAATATATCTGTTAACTAACTGTGAGGTAATAAATAAATAATTTTCCGTATAATAAATATTTTACGGTAATAATTCGTATTCGTCGACAGTAAATTAAATTTGTATTTGAATGATTTTTGTCTTATTTCGAACTGCGCGAAACCTCTAAAATGCGTTAAGATATTAAACGAATGAAAAGACTACTAATTAAACTAAAAAAAAAAAGATAAATTGATTATATTTTATACGAATATTTAATTTTCTTAATAGTACATCGAGTGTCGGCCTGAAACTAGTCTTGTGAGTTCCCCCCGGGGGACGTAATCGTATTTTTTTTAAACTGAACTATATCAACTTCTGCGTTCCTTACAATCAAAAACGCTTTTTTCTTAATTTCGTCGAGGTCGTCCGGGGAAAGTCAGGTCGAGATCGTCGAACTTGCCCGAAATTTCATGCCGAACGTGAGAAATGCGATTTGAAAAAAAAATCAAACTTCGGAAGAGCGATTTTTAGGGAAGGATTAAACTACCGGCTTTCAATTTTTTTTTACAAATACTTACGTTATCGTAATATGGATATGATTAAGCGTGAACGAGAATTTTTTCGCATTTTTTGTAAATTTTGCCTTAAGCGAAGTTATGTCGGGTTAAAATTTTTAAAAAAATTATTTTGTCATTTAACATTATTATGCAGGATGTGCAGGAAATGATGTGGAATTTTACGGGGGCGTGTGCATCACGTCAAAATGATACTATAAGTTTTTATAAATAGTTTTCTACGATTCACCCCTACCGGTATGTCACTTCCAAAATTGAGAAATAATGTTCTAATTTTTTTTATAACAATTGCGTGTTTATAATTTTTTTCGAAAATTTTTTTGTAACTATTTTCCTTACTAAAGAAATTTAATGCTGTTCCATTTTGGTATTCTGTAATTTTAAAATTTACTTTTTATTCGAATTATACACATTTTGCGACGTTACATTCGCCGACGTTTCGTGACGTTATCCAACATTTTTAATTTTGACTTTTGAACCATAAATTCATATTCGGCAATCCCGGAAACCGCAAGAATCCTATTTTCTCGACTGTAACACTTCAATCCTATAGAAATTATTACATTTCAACGTATAATTTTAAATATTTTCACTCTTTTTCGAAAAACGTTGTGGAATTTTCGAAATAGCGGCAATTTTAAAGGGCAAACTTTTAGTTCTCACTATTACGAACACGAGTTTTAAGAAAATCCATCGATTTATAATAACTGGGTTTCGAGGTTTTTGCGTTTTTCCTGTCCAACAACACCGAACTAGTTTTGAATAATAGAGGAAAACACCGGAAAAACGGGCAGACACATACGTGAATGGAATACGAAGGAAACCAACGCTCGCGGAGTTAGTCGCAAATCGTTTGCCCTTAAAAACTGATTTTTTTACTATACTAATCAAACGAATTTATTTAACAAAGTAACTTTTCTCGAAGCCACACATAATCCCATTAAAAGAATACACTTTAACAACTATAAACAGTTTAATTGTTTTGTTGCGTGACTACGTAAGTAGCTGTCAGGTTGATTTATGGTCGAAGTTGTAATTCTCGTTATGTTTTATGCTTTAAGTGTTAACTAAGTTTTTGGTATTTTGTACGTCAGGCTTCATTTAGTAAATAATGGAGTCGGAATAATTTTCTCCGCCTTATTAACATCCAAAAGTTTGCCTTTTTGTGTCGGCGGGAGTTTCATCAGGTTAGATTTTTATCTTGTTTAAGATAACGTACACCTATACAGAAAAGCGTTCGTAAGGCACTGCAATAATTATCGGCGAACGAAGGAGAATGGATCTTATTTCAGCACTCGTTTAGAATGTCAATAATGAGATTTCATAATAGAGAAAGTGAACTTGCATAACGTCTAATAACAACTATTAAAACGATATCAATATTCTCTCCCCCCCCCATTCGGCTCGTATTTTACGCGTTGTTGTTTATTATAGTTTAGGGCTGTGTTGTAAATTTTCCGCGGTTATTGTTGTTCCACCAAATGAATAGAATAACGAAATCGTTATCGAATAACTTTGTATTACATTCCGTAAGCTTTCGAGGTTAATGGTTGTGTAGAATAGAATTATGCAGCACGGTTTTCGAATCGTCCTACTTAAATTTCTATTAGCAGATATTCTCCCGTTAAATTGTTTCCGTGAAGCAATTTTAAATCATCAAGACCCAAGACACGAGGAAACCGTGAAAATACAGTAAAACTGCGCAGGAAATTAAGTGCTAAGCGAAGCAAGTCATGGATTAGTAAATAAGCAACGAACCATCGACCATCTCAACAACGGAGACTGTCCCCCCGCCGCCAATTTAAGGGACGTTAATGTGCAAAGTTGGCACTATTTAAACTTACACTGGTTCAGTCTCATAACTCCATGCGCTCTGCTGCTTTTACCAGAAGTTGAATTTGTATTAAACTTGTTCCGATACGAATTTTCTAAGAATTTAACACTTACGATATTGCCGAAGTTTGTTCTCCATCTATTTTGGAATTCTCCCTTTTGTAATATAATATCTACGTATCTGTCCGCGCGTCTTTTTTCGACCGACGCGACGCATCCGCCAAACCGAATAGTTTCGGTTCGAAAGTTTTCGATGGTACTACTACAAGAATTTCTAGTTCTTATGTGACGACGACGAAATGTTAGATATTCGCTGAGAAATGTGCGCCTAAGGAGACTTTTGCCCATGTTCGCGTAGTTTTCCTTTGGAACATTTGGAAATAGTTTGGTCCGCGTTTTTCGCAGTTTTTTCAATGCGCGATTAAACGTCTAGCGACGGATGGCGTTCATTTTTTCAGGCGAAACTGCGAAAAATATGCGAGTTCGGATTTTTGAGCGTTCTGCGTTCGAAGTTTTGCGACTTTAAGGGTCGGTTTTTTCACCTCCCAATAAATTTATTCGACAAATTTTTACCACGGAAACGATTGTCCGAACAAACGTTTCTATGGTAAATATGTGTCAATTAAATTTTTTTTTTAATTGACTCCACTGCGATTATACAATCAGTCCAGGGGGGACTATAAGTACAACGTATGTAGGCCTTAATCTAGAGACTTAAATCTAGTATAAAAACATGACATGCAGAGTAGCACTCCGATGAGTGCCCCCTTATTTTCTATTGAATCATAGTGTTCATTGTTTAGATAAAACGAGTAGGGAGGTCGCTGGGTTTAAATCTTTTCAGTTCGCCTGTCGTCTTCATCTCCATTTACGAGTGAGACAGCAAGATCGTTTGGGTGGACGGAAATTCTATTTCTGTAGTTGATGCTGTGTCTTGTTATTTCTTCCTTGATGGTTGGTATCTTCAGGTCAGAATGCAGGAATTTATTCGAAACGTACCATGGTGCATCTACTATAGCTCGGAGAGCTTTGTTTTGAAAGCGTTGCAATATTTCAAGGTTTGAATTGCTCGCTGTTCCCCAGAGAGATATGCCGTATATCCATATTGGTTTTAGAATAGCCTTGTATAATAGGAGTTTATTTTCTGTTGATAATTTGGATTTTCGACCGAGGATCCAGTACATTTGCTGGAATTTGAGTCCAAGCTGTTTTCTTTTTGAGAATATGTGGGTGCGCCAGGTTAGTCGTCTGTCAATATGAATGCCCAGGTATTTAGCTTCTACTTCTTGTGGTATGAGGTTTCCATTTAATGTGACTGGAGGACAGATGTCTTTCCTTAGTGTGTATGTAACGTGGGCTGATTTTTTTTCCATTCACTTTTATGCGTCATCGTTTTAACCATTCTTCTAGTTGATGCAAGTTATTTTGTAAGTTCCTAGAGGCTGTCACAGGGCTTAGATGTGAGGATAGAATTGCTGTGTCATCGGCGTATGTAGCTGACATAGTCTCTCTTGATTCAGGCAGGTCTGCGACGTATAATAAGTATAAGATAGGACCGAGAATGCTACCCTGGGGTACCCCAGATTGAATGGAGTATAGTTGGGTATATTCCTCGCGATATTTCACTTGAAACGTTCTATTTGTGAGATATGATTCAAGAAGGGTGTAGTATGGGTGCGGGAAAGCTTTTTTAAGTTTGTAGAGAAGCCCCGGATGCCATAACTTGTCAAAGTCTTGGCCGATATCGATAAAGAGTGCAGAGCAGTAACGTTTGCCTTCTAGGTCGCTGGAAATTTTTCTAATGAGTCTGTGTGTTTGTTCAATAGTTCCATGTCCCTTGCGGAATCCAAATTGATGAGGGGTATTAGGTTTTTTTCTTCAATAATGGGCATTAGACGTTTGAGCAGTAGTTTTTCAAGAACTTTGGAGAAAAGAGGAAGGAGACTGATTGGACGATAGAAGGTTACCTCATTTGGGGCTTTTCCAGGTTTAGGAATCATTATTATTTGTCCTACTTTCCAGTGACAAGGAAAGTAGTTGATTCTGAGAATAGAATTATAAATTTGTGTTATTGCTGTAATGCATTTTTGAGAGAGTTCTTTCAGTAGCTTTCCGATGATCAAGTCAAATCCGGGAGCCTTTTTTGGATTAATTTCTGTGTTTATAACTGTTTTGACCTCATGAGTTTTAATTATTTTTATTGGGAGGTCCATCTGGTGCGGGATCTGCAGCTCTTTAATGATGTTTTCTTCTTCATCTGCTGTGGTTGAAGAAGGAAAGGGTTGAAACACCGATGCGAGGTGTTCTGCAAAAGCTGTGGCCTTCTGTTGGTCAGTTTTTGTCCAGGTGCCGTCGTTTTGTCGTATTGGTGGGATTTGGTGTTGGGGTTGTTTCATTTTCCGCGTGGCCTTCCACAATGAGTAGTCCGACATTGCCGTTGGGCTGAGTTCTGTTAAGTACTTTTGAATGGCTTGATCTTTCAGATTTTGTAACATCTTCTTAAGGTTTTTAGCTATTTTGTTGTATCTTTGTTTGTCTAGAAGATCTCGTGTTAACTGCTACTTTTTGCGAGCTTTTTTTTTCTGCTACCTTCTGTTTAACAGTTATTGGGTATTCTTGCATTATATTTGTTTCAATTATGTCTGGTGTTGCTCGCCATGCTGCATTTTGGATGGCTTTCGTTATGTGCTCTACGACTTTCTCTGTATCAAGTTCCGTTTTTAATGGTGAATCTAGGTGTAGTTGTTCATCAAGTCATGCTCGAATCCGTTCTTTTGCTGAACTTTGAAGTACTTGGGTTTTCCAAGTACTTGGGTATACATATTGACTAAGATTGGTGTGTGGCCTGATGATAGTTCTTGACAAGATTCAACTGCAACTTTCTTGGTGTCAATTCCTTTGGTTACACAAAAGTCTATTAGATCCGGTATTTTATTCCGGTCGGTTGGCCAATAAGTGGGCTCCCTTGTTGATAAATAGCTTAGGTTGTTATTTGTCATCGTGTGTAGTAGCTGTCGCCCTTTTGTGGTTGTAATTCGAGAACCCCAGTAGGTGTTTTTGGCATTATAATCTCCGCCTGCTACGAAGCGGTTGCCTAGTGTTTTGAAGAATTTGTCATATTCGTCATGTGTATTATTATGTCTTGGAGGACAGTAAATTGCGGAGAAAGTGATTTCCCCTGTGCTAACTTGGATAGCGATGCTAGTGGCTTGTATGTTAATTAAATTAAACGGAAGATGAAAAGATCGGCCCTAAATAACATTTATCAAGTTGACCAGAGGACAAATAAATCGCGTTGTTACCTTGCTTTTGAATTTTTAAATTGATTACTTAAAGTAATAGTTACTAGGGGATCCTTGCAATTTATATGTAGGGCAAAACAATATTCAAAAATTAACGTACCCTACTTAATACTATAGAACATAAAACATAAAACTAATTGCCACGTACAAATTCAATTTTTTGTGGAATTTCAGGAAAAACTATTCCAAAAATGTACACCTCCAAAGAGCACGTGGGGTCACCGGAGACCCCACGACGTTGGGAGGCCACTCTTGGACTTTAGTTAGCAGATAGATTAAAATGTTTTAGAAGTTTAAGGTGGGATTCGTCGGCTTGCTTTAAACCGAATCGAACGTTTTTTCTCCTTTTCGAAGTTTAGAAAAAAAGTGCCAGGGATGTAAAAAAATTAATTACTGTGGACGACGTACAAAAAACACGCTACTGTTCGTAGAAATTGGAACACCTCGAAATTCACATTCGATCGCGCGTTACGTCTCACTTAAATAATTATAACATGTCGCACAATAGTTTCAAAATTGCAGTTTACGAATTCGAATGGTGCCGAATTGTTGGGCTTCGTAACGCAGGCTGGTCGTACCGACAAATTGGGTTAATAGTAGGTCGAAGTGCACAGGAATTTGTGCGTGTAGGTAATGGAAGGAAAATGGATTACGATCATTCCACGTCAAATCAACCAATGATATGAACCTCGACATCCCAGAAATTCATCATATTACGTTAACAAAACCTGCAAAATTTCAGATTTTTTGGGCTCGTAGTTTTTGAGTCCATTGACTTTAAAAGAAGCAAAAATTGCGCAAATCTGATGTCTTTGACTCTTTAAAAATCGGCAACTCAAAAACTATTTGACCCAGAGAGCTCAATTTGGTATCTTTCTCTTCCGTTTTTAATGAGCTTTAATTTGATATGCAGCACGACTACGATATTTCTATTTTGTAATTTTTAAAGACCTTAAAGGAATGTTTCTTTGAAAATTTTACGAAACGTTCCTTTTAATTTCTTTGGAAAACGTACGTTTTAAATAATCTGTGTGCCAAAGGCTCCTATTTGAGTTTATATACGTTTTGGCTACTGCGATATCTTTTGATTGCTCTATGCGATTTAACTCAAAATGCACTAATCGATATACTGAAATCTGCACTACAACATATCCAAAAATGATCTGAGCGAAAAGTCTAGTAATGGAGATATCATAATTTAAAGTTTCCCTTAATTATCATAGAAACAAATGAGGAAAAATTGAAACTTGAGATTTATTTTTTTGGATTGCACTAGTCGACTTTGTTAATTTTTGATTGAGTGACGTAGGAAACTATCCTTTACAACATATATAAAAATGAAACGAACGAATTACTCAATATCAGAGATATGACTGAATTAGTGGTAGCTATTCACAATGTTACTTCGTTCTGTATCAAAATATGATACAAAAAACGCAATAAACCTGATCGGTCATTCATCGGTTTTTTCCGTGACGTCAAAGAAGTGCAAACATTACGCTACCGCGTAATGTTTGGACAGGCCGTGCGCGGTTCTCCGACAAGCTATGGGAATTTTCCTCATTGGGTTTATCTCAACAAGTTATTTGCTATTTGACCGGTATAAAACATCAATCAGTAATAAGTTCAACTATACATGCCGTGGCAAGGCGTTTGAATCGTACATTTGTTTCAAAATATCTTCGTTATGATCATCTATCAAGAGCAGAAATGTCGCGTCGAACAGGTGCTTCAACGAAAGCTCTTTTTGCAATGAATCCAGAAGTAATTTGTGTATTTCTGGATGGTACATATCTGTACGTTAAGAAACCCTCTGACTTTACTTTACAAAAGACGTTATGGTCGTCCCAGAAAAATCGGCACCTTGTTAAGTTTATGGTTGTAATTTTACAATGGAGAAATCCTCGAAGAAGAAGGTTCATATTTTGGAGATGGAGGAAATAATGATACACAAATTCTTCTTAGCATGCAAAAAAGCACAATGGGTTTTATTCCAAACTGCGCCCGGAAGATTTAATTACTGTAGATCGTGGCTTTCGTGATGGCTGCTCTTAAAGCTGCAGGAAATACGGATACATTGTAATCTTTCTTGATGGAAAAACTCAATTTACAAACTACCGAGGCCAACTATTCAAGACGTTGCACAATGAAAATATTTGTAGTTGAACTTGTCTTTGGTCGTCTGAAGAATGTATTGTTATTCTTCAAAAATGTTATATCTGTTGCATATATCAGGTTGGGGAAAAAGTTTCTTCGTATTTTCGCGGTAGATGGCTTTAAGATCGCATAACTCTGGTACTATTAATCGAATTTAGTAATATTTACATGCAAATGAAAGCTGACATTTCACAGAACAAATTAATCTAAAAAATTTTGATATTTATTCACTCAGTCAAAAGTTATTGCGTTTTGAAAATGAGTGAAAATAAAGAGGAAATTAGATACATTTTGAAATTTTATTATAAAAAAGGGAAGAATGCGACTCAGGCTGCTTAAAAAATTTGTAATATTTATGGACATGATGCAGTATCAGTACGCGTTGCACAAAGTTGGTTCAAGCGATTTTAAGCTGGAAATTTGATATCAAAGATGCACCTCGCTGTGGTCGGCCAATCACTGAAAAAGTCGATGAAATCATGAGAAAAGTTGAGCAAGACCGGCATATTAGTAGTTATGATGTTAGCAAGGAACTAAAAATCGACCACAAAACAGTTTTAAACTATTTGCAAAAGGCCGCATATAAAAAAAAACTCGATGTTTGGGTGCCACATGATTTGACAGTGAAAAATTTAATGGATCGAGTTTCCATCTGCGATTCATTGCTCAAACGGAACGAAATCGAACCATTTCTGAGACGGCTCATTACGGGCGATGAAAAATGGATCACGTACGATAATAATGTACGAAAAAGATCGTGGTCGAAGCAAAATGAAGCTCCGCAAACGGTGGCAAAACCAGGATTGACGCCAAGAAAAGTGAGGTTGTGTGTGTGGTGGGATTACAAAGGAATACTTTATTATGAACTGCTCCCACCCGGTCAAACAATTGATTGTAATCTCTATTGTCAATAACTGGAAAGATTACGTCAAGCAATCGAGAGAAAGCGACCAGAATTGATCAATAGGAAAGGCGTTGTCTTCCATCACGACAACGCCAGACCCCACACATCTTTTGCGACCCGTCAAAAATTGAGAGAGTTTGGTTGGGAAATTTTGATGCATCCGCCATATAGTCCTGATCTTGCACCATCAGATTTTCATTTATTTCGATCTCTACAGAACTCTCTTAATGGTGTAAAGTTGATTTCAAAAGAGGTCTGTGAAAATCACTTGTCGCAATTTTTCGCTAAAAAATCACAGAAATTTTATAGTGATGGGATTATGATTTTACCTCAAAAATGGCAAAAGGTGGTCGAACAAAATGGCACATATTTAATTTAATAAACTTCATTTATAATATAAAAAAAAACTTGTTTCATTTTCGTACTAAAATACGAAGAAACTTTTTCCCCAACCTAATATATTTCAGAATCGCATGCGCAATTCCAAATGCTTTCTTTGGTTCGATTATTCACCGAATCTGATTTCCGTCAAGGAATTGCCGAAATTTCTGTTTACAATTACAGCAAAGATTGGAAGAGACTGGATTGTTAAAATCTCGAAGAGGAGCAGATTGGAGGAAATAGGAACTCCTCGAGAAATAGTCAATTTCCCGACACTTTCAATCGAAGACTTGAAAAAGATCACTCTTGGTGTGTACCAAACATACTTGGTTCCGTTTTATGTTCCGTTGCTCAAGCTTCTTTGCGTCTCGTCATGTTTCTGGGGTTAGTTATAGTGTTCATTGAGTTTGACTCTATGGAAGAAGGTTATGCTTCAATAACTGGGTGGACTTGCGAATGCAAAAATGAACAAAGAACCGTTGGTTGTTGCGAACATATTGCGTCTGTGATTTGGTTTTTTGCAAAGCAAAACATCCGAAATGTCAGATGAGAATAAATAAAAAATGTTACAAATCTAAAGTCCAAAAATATTTTTTTAATGGTTGTTATAGTAGTTTGACAATAAAATAATGAAATTTATGTTTTGCAATTCATTTTACTCGACTTTGTCTTGGGTGTTGTAATTTTTATGAGCGGCAATGTAAATTGTTTGTAACGTAGCAGAACGTATTTATTTATTTAGCAACGTCAAGTAGTTCTTGTCTCCTAATCGATAAAATTTAATCTGGATATAGTTATCCGGTAGGCGTAAGATAAGTTACGGTAAACGGGGTCCACAGTTGTTTATGTTGCAATCTAAATTTCATCGTCTCGCACGCACATACCTACTACAACAATAAATGTAAAATTTAGTTCCTGTTAGTACGGGACGACGTTATAATAATATTATCGAAATAATCGAGATTGGTTACGATCGTTAAAATAAATACGAATTAAATCATCGAGGAAGCGATGCGCCCGTTAAGTGTTTTGAGAGAAGGCAAAGCAAACAGCCGGACTCCGCCGCCACTGGTCGTTTCCTAAGACGCCCGCCGTAAGTTTTCCCCGTCAATGAAATTTATCGCGGTCTTTTGTTAAATAAAATCTACGCCAAGTTTTATTACGTTATTGCGGAATATCCTGTGTTTTTATTAAATTACGATGCCCGAGGGCGCAATTAAAGAAAGAAAAACGGTAATTTGATAGCCGAGGAAATTAGGAAAATGTTTTTGTCCTTAAAAATTAACGACAAAATTATTATGTATTTTAATGAATGTATACGAGCATTATCCGGGGAGACATAAATGTTTACAACTTTACATTTTGCTCTGAATTTTACACTGTTGCCGTCATAAAATTTCAATATTCGATGACCATATACCAGTTTTATTAATATGGACTTTTCAGACACAGAATTGCTCTACGGGGAAATGTAAATTCAGATACAAGGAATTTGAAAATATATATATATATACCTATACATGGAGAGCTCGTGCAGCAAATGCTCGCGATGCGTGCCTAATGTAAAGAGGAAAGATATATAAATTAAATTGAAATTTTAAATATTAAAAGGGCCTTCCCATTGATGCGAAATAAGGTTTCGGCTAATAATTTTTCGACGTTTGCGTTAAGCTCGTACAGTTTGTAACTGAATTTCTTTAAAATACGTTTTCGCGAATTTTTTCTCATTTATGATTAATAGTATGGGCCCCGGGAATAAATTGATATTTATACGTGAAGATCCTCTTTTCTACTTACCGTCCTATTTACATTTATTTAGATCATTAATCTGACTTTACCAAAGTCTCATTTACGCAGCTTTAATTTATAAAGTTGCGGATTTATAGTGGAAGTTTGGTAAAGTTGTTTTATCTTTATGGCTGCTTTATTTTGAGCTTAGTAAGCTTTATTGCGCCTTACTCCTAAGGCGAATGTAACGATACGTAATCAAAAGGTCCTTATATAATATAGGGATTCGTTCGCAAATCTTTAGCTAAGAAGATTTTGTTTCGAGAATTACAATTATCTATACGGTTGGAGCAGGTAGTAGGTACTAGTTTGTTTGCCCCGTTTTCTCTCCATTTAAATCCGGCTTTTTAACTTATTTTTTTGGTATTCTTCTTTTAACCAGACAAAGATTTATACCCGCCGTCACGGAAAAGCTTTTATATTAAGGCATTTTTCAGTTTCGGAGTTAATATGAAGTGAAAGATTTAGATGCTTTTATATAATGCGCTTAATTAAACCCGACAATACCCTATCGAAATTTATCGTAATTACGCGAGATCAAAGTCGTTAGATCGTTTGATTTCCTCTTTACGTACGGCGACTAAATACAAAGTAGATCAGTTCAACGGGATAAAGTAATTACCTGAGTTATTCTTCGTTTTTCTGCTCGGCCGCGTCGGAATAAATATTCTTTTAGATCGTGTACAATAACTTACTAAACTTGTACCTATAAATCGGTCATCTTGAATACTGGTTGAACCGAGGTCGATTTACAGAATGGCGCCGTTTTTGTTTTTATTTCTTTCAGATTTTAGTTCAATATGTATTTTATTTCCGACCCTTTTCGTACGTTCGTTCGTTCGTCTAACGTAAGAAATTCCTTTGCGAAAGTTATAGCTGACGAGCTTAATCTTAAAAAAAAAAAACGCGAATCGAGTCGAAAAAAATTGTACCTCGAACGTTTCGATTGAAAACCGATCTTAAATCTACACGTTCATATTTCAAATTAATGTCCTCTCTTAAGTGTAACCGATTAAACGTAAGAAAAACGTTCATTAATTTCGCCGCGCGTCGCAACGAATTTTTTTTACTTCGATCTGTTCGGATGACGATAAAATAAAACGATTCCCAAGTTAATCGAGTAAATAATTACTATAAATAACGACCGTTCGCCTTAAAAAACTACGCGACAAATTTTTATTAGATCCGAAAGTCGTAGTACATACACGAGTACTTCGCCTTTTATTATCTCGGCCGTTTAAGGTGAAATAAACTTTACGTTACAATTTGGCGTCGACTAACGTGGGGCGCGCGTTTTAAGCGCGGCGATATTCGCGCGAAATTTTACACGCAACCAACATTCCCATCTCGGGCGATTTTGTTTTGGTACCTGCCGAAGCGATAAAGAATTTTACTGCGAAGAAACAGAAGCGATAATGAACGCGATTAAACTGTTGCTCTCCCGGTTTGTTTGTTGTCTTTTTTTTCCAATGGGAAAATATGGCTTTAGTTTTAGTTCGAAATTGTGATGTCGAACGACATCCACTTTAGTTTTATCGTCGATGTCGTGGAAGATCGGAACAAAGATACGTTCCCCGCAAGTATTGCTTTGAACGTTCCTTTTTAGTGAGTTATGTTGCAATATTGTTTTAGTGTAGTAAATAATAACAACTCGGAAACAAGAATGCCATTATGAGAGAGTAAGACATAAATGCAGCTTATGGAATCTTTTTGTTCTCGATAGACAATCGCAACAATTCAGATGTTATTGATCTAAGAGAGAATCTCTGGGGCACAATTCAGCGAGCTTAGAATGAAGAAAATATTACAGCAATGCGAGTTTTTCATGCACATATACGTTGTAATAACCATAAAATACACATTGCTATAAAAGTTGCCCTTTGTTACGGTCCTCCTTCGTCCCGCGTGTTGAACAAACATTTTGTTTTATCTCGTCCTCGTTTTATATTAAACCAACAATTAGATTTTGTAAAGTTTGTTTGAATTCCCGTATTTAAATATTCATTTTTCGACGAATTTACATACATATGGGACACGACGATATTCTGCATTTGCTTTACATTTTAAATTTCGCCGTAATCATATTCAGAATTAAATCAGTTCATTTTAAAACTGCTAGAAAAGTAGATTCAATACCAACTTTGATAATAAGATTGAAAAGTTCTCTCTCTCTCTCTCTTTCTCACTCACCCTCAACTTTGTGTATAACAAGTTTAGTTATTTACATTTTCTTTTGTGGAACTTCTGATAGTTTCTATCGATTTGAATATTTCTCCTAATAAGATTTGGAGTTTGAATCATTATAGGTGTAATTGAAAAGTTTCCGGGACGTTCTTTTTTCTTTTCGTATGCGACGAAGCGATTTTCACTCGGACATTACGGACGAAAACTAAACTAATTGTTGCGATGGAAGAAAAGTATTTTAAATACGATTGCGTTTTATCGAGGGGCGTCACAAATATGTTAGCTGATAAATGTTGTACTTTTTTTTATAACACGCCTTACTATTATGACACCATTATAGGAAATAAAAGTTTCGACGGCCGAATTTGAAAGTTTACATCTCAAAAAGTATACCTAACGAGTTGCACTCAAACGAACATTCCTAACAAAAATTTAAAAAAATTAAACGTGATTTTACTCGTATTTTAAAAACATCAGGTGGAGGGGGGCTACTTTTGTGACGTCACAACAAATAGATTTCTATAGAAACTCATTGTTATGACGTCATAGTCGCATGTACGTTTTGTAAGCGAATGTCCAAAAGTAGCCCCCCCCCCTCCGGATTTATAACTCGATTATTCAAAAATTATTAAACGGAAAACAACGATATTTATGTAAATGTATATGGGAGCCGGAACCTTATATAATATGATAGTTATAGTAAAAAGTCTTCTGAGCTCGTTTAAATTAAAATATACTGAAAATTAAAACTTTTCAATTAACCGGACTACGTTACAATTCGGTGCCAACTAACGTGGGGGGCGTGCATGCGTGGTGCATTGTATATGATACATTTTTTTTTCTAATTTAAATTAAATTCAAATTCAATTTCGGCATAAGAGGAGTTGGCTGGCGTAGATTTTCAATTATTAAGGGCGGTCGTTTAGAAACGGGTTAGTAGAAAAATATCGACATAAATAAAGTCACATTTTTAATTTTTCCAATATATACTCCGTTAATCTTAGTTAAATTTTTCCTAGTTTGTGTTTCGGTTATCGCTTTAGAGCGGAAAACAATAAGAATAACGGCCAGGATGTCGAGGACCCACCGACATAGTCGGATTAAATAAAATATATATTGTAACATCTTTGAAATAATAGGACCTCCATAGGAGGTCCTAGATTTGGCTCATATTTTTCTATTTTGGATTTTCTCTTTTTGGATTTATTTTAGTTACTTTTTGTTATTTTTGTTATTTTTTTTGGATTGGATTTACTTGTTATTGGTTGGACTTGGATTTTGTTGCCGGAGGTTGACTGGAAAGATCGATTTTAGTTACCACGCGGAGACAGCTAAGTTTAATCAATTGCCGTTCGGAATAATTTATATTTTTCTTATTGTTTATATTAATTTTTGTTAACGAAGTGTTTCTCGAGAAGCATTAGCGTATTTACCCATTTATAGAAAATTGTTCATATTAAATTTAGGACTTCATTTAGGCCAGATACCAAAATTAACTCTTGTATTGTACGCTTCCAGATAATTTAACTATTGTAACTATTTAACATCATATAATTTTAATAATTTTCCCCTTCTTAATAGTTATTGGTCTAAAGAAAATTACTTGGCGCCCTTTATTTAATTTTGTTTGTTATTATTAGAACCCGACCGAAGTCCACTGTCCCAAAAGCTAGCCGACAGTCCTATAAATTTTGTTAAGTGCTCTAAGTTTTGTTATTATTAAATAATTATTTTTCGATCAAATTTTATTTTATTTTTGTCATTTATTTTTTTTTGCACGTAACATATATTGGTGGACAAAGCAGGTAAATTATCAAGTAAAACAGTTAATAAAAATATTAATGTTTAGAAATTTCCAGAAATTATAACATAAATAGACTGAATAATTGAATTTGATTTTTCTAAAAACTATTTTGGACGTGATGACTATAGCAGATATTGCCCCTATACAGATATGTGAATTATTAACGAGATTTTTAACATGACCTCGATAAGCTGCGACTCGAAGCAAATTTTTCTTAATAAAAAAAAAACCATCGACGCAGTATTTATACTTACTTGTCTGGTCATTTAAAGCGCGCCCCCCCGTCTCTCCTGTTCCGAAGTTTCTAAGAGGTTTATCGTGAATTTCCACCCTTTGTCGGTAAGCATTTCGGAAAGTTAAAGGTTATTTTCTTGTCTGGTGGACGTTTTTGTTGCCATCACCGGGGACACCCGCGATACTTCTTGGCATCACATTACTTTCCGATTCTTTTAGGTTTTTCCGAACGCGCTCGGCTCTAATCGACGTTCATTTTCGCGAAACAAAAACCACGTTAAGAGAGGCCTTTCGTCGAAAAAACTTAATTCGTCGCTTAGGTGGGTAGTTAAAAAATTTAATTTCGCGTCGTTTTATTAAATTTCGACGTTTTCGCGTAATTATCTAATTCCGTGGGAACATATTATAAGTATAGGCAGGGAAAAGTAAATAAAAAGTGAACGAGTTGTGTTTTGTTGTCATCGCGCTAATAAAGATGTCGTGTCTGGGGATTTGTAGCTTTGTTTTCATGAACTGCTAATCGCATTTCTAGTCACGCTCTATCCCTATTGGATGCTCACGATTTATCACATAGCGGTTTACAGAGGGTTACGGTGAAAAAAAAAATGGCAAATTATCTATAAATCGGGAAGGAGCTAGGTTATATTTGATTGTCAATTTTCTAAAGGAAACATTTAATGGGTCGGAAGGTCTAAGTGTCCACAAAAGCGAATAAGATAAAGGAAAGTTCGTTGTTAGAATTGAAACTAGTTTAGGTTTAACATAATTTCGCAATAGAAGTGTCGAAACGCTTAATTTATGCTCCCTTTTTAAAGGGAAAATTTTAAGCTCTTTTTGAAGATATAAAATCGCATCGAAATATTTCATTTTAAGAATCAATTTTATATCACGCTTTTTTTTATAGTATAAAGGGCCGACGCTGATATTGTCAAAGTTGTAAAGAAACGCGAACGTTATAGGTGCTGTACAGGTTTTCTTAAATTTTCTTTTGTAAATTGCAAGCTGCGTTCGAAATCTTTTCATCGTACTGGAAAAATTATAGGAGTATAATATAAATGGTAACAATCGATCATTTTTTTGGCATTTTTTTTAAGGATTTCTTACATAATTATTTCATTTCTTTGATTCCTTTCGAAATGTCGGTAAATGAGAGTTAGCAACTAACAATCAAGGTAAATAATTGGAAAAAGAAGAAAGAGCGATTAAAATTAATTTTTAGAAAATATATAGACAGCGCTAATTACTCTAAAGTCCACGTACCTTACACGCGGACCAATAAATTTTCCTATAAAAACAAAATTAAAAACGGTCGGGGAAGGAAAGAGCTTTTGATTTAATGCACTCCTTGCCGAACAATGGCATTACACATTTTACCAACTTTGTTCACATATCCGATATTAATAAAAGCTCGGTCTAATAAAAACAGGTTTTTATAACAGGTTGAGCAAACGCATTAGTGTCGTATTACAACGGCGTAGTTTAAGACTTCTACTTTCCGCAAAGTATATGGCACGATCGTTATACGGTTTGGGAATAAACTTCGGCCAACTTTACTTATTATATATAGATGAAAGAGGCCGAAAATATGTAACTATCTGAAAAGAAGCTACTTCGGTGCTTTCCTTATAAAAAAAAAATGTATGCATATGAATTAGATGGAAAATATATACATAGATACTCAACTTTTATTCTCGTATTATTTGCTGTTTGTGTGTAAATAGCCTAGTCCAATTAGACGTAAAATGTAAAACGTAAAATTTCAGGAAATGTCTCAAGAACGTTCTAGATTTTTCGGGTTGTGCGCGCGTCGCTCGCGGAGTGGGGCGAGTGCAAAGGTGCTTCAAACCCATGTTTTGACTCTATACCTCGAAAACGTTCGAGATATCAAATAAGAGTTCATTACAAAAAATGTAGCCCTTTAAATTTTCTACGAGAAAGGTCCTATACAGTTTTTCGGTGGAACTCGTAGTTTTTCCGTAAATGAGCTTAGAATATGAGCATATTGTATAAGAAAAACACGAGCAATCAATAGTGTTTACACGGGAAAACATCTCAAACATCTTTGCTTTATAATAGCCGCTTACTGTTCCCGCAATCAATCAAACAAAATACTTATATAAGCAATCTAAAGGACATTCCAATTTTATTCCGATGCACGTCATCTAGACGATGACGCTTCCGCGCATTTCGTCAGCGGTATCACCTGGCGTATCTCGTATTTTTACAGTTATCCCTGTGTAGTTTTTTTTCAATTACAATCGGCTAATTTTGAACTGAATTACAAATGTACAATCTATTCATCATTTGGTAGCTTTTGATTGACCACGTGCGTCGCAATAAAATTCGAACAACTCAAATAAATAATAACGAAGACGCGACGCGGACGCTCAATTGAAACACGGGACGTTTGAACACTTTGACAATTAGACGCCTGCAAAAAAAATAACACGCCGCCCCCGCCCCTCCGTATAATTTCGCCCAGAGGAACATTCGTCGGATAAATTAAATGAGTATCTGGTAAGAAATTTGAGGTTTAATTACTAAAAGCACTCCCGGAGATCGCAGTAAATCAAAATACCTAAGTTTCGGGGAACGAATTTAATTTGGCCATGCAAACGTCTTCTCGGGTTAAGGACTTAAAGTTTTTCAAGATAGATAGTGTCAGAAATATTTACTCTTCCCTTTGAAAATTCGTTAACATTCATTATTACGCTGTCAGGCTCTGACGGCAAAACTAATTTGAGACGTGGGCCGCTCCCTTCTTCCGTTTTCTTAAATGCCTTTTTTTCTACACCCCGTATGCGCTGTATACAAACCCGATACGACGACGTTCGTCTCGGGGCAATTTAAAATTTCGGTAATTCGGAAAAATGATCTTTTTGTCCAATTCAATTTCTCGTTTGAAAAGCTCTCGATGAAAACCTATAAACTAATCTTGACTGAAGTAGATCAAGGGCTATATATTGTCAATTTGTTATCCTTCAAAAGCGGTTAAGGGTTGATTTAAAAATAAACGCGCAATATATTCGAAAAAAAAAAGAAAAACGTCATCTTCGATTCGTTTTGTAGAAACGAAATTAAATAAACTGTCGTCGCAGATACGCAAATTGACCTGTTCGAAGTTGCCTTAACGTGGAGACGTGTACATGAAACGATCTTAAAGAGAATGAGGATTATACCGCAATCAAGTCAACATATACTAATGGTGGCATCGTACCCGAGGGATTGTTTAACATGATGTGGCGGCGCGTGTTGTGCGCTAATATCAGCAGTTTTGGGTTTCAAAGGGTGTGAGGCGTGCGCGTCTCTGGACCGGCTGACCCACACGACACTACACTAATTCAACCACCTGTAGATTCTACAGCTGATGATGCACTTACGTTAAACCGTCCTCACTATGTCCTATCAAACCCACATTGCCTTCGCCTTTATGCCTATCTGCGATTGTGTGCTAAAATACAACCCAAAGGGAACGAGGTCGGCTTTCTTTTATTAAAAGTGATTTCCTGTCGACGTTATATATTATTTTTTTTTATAAATTGAAGAAGCTACGTTGTTCCTTTCAAAGAGAAGTGTAACACATTGTGTAGTGTGCGTTTTATACAATATACTTTATTTTCATAAATATCATCAGATGGTGTCACCGTCGCGTCGTAAATTTTCGAAAACGCGAGTTGGATTTAATAAAACCTCCGACGTTCTAGGTGTGAGGAGCTCGACGTCCGTTGCCATTTAAAATGTTGCGATTTGGATTATTTAAAAAAATTAGGGCGTTTCACTCTCGAGCCGATTTCATATTTTCGAACGTCCCTCGTATACGAAAGGTTATACTGAAATTTTGATATGCATATTTAGATTTTGGAACTATTCGGAGATTTTTACGAAGAACAACATTTCCTTAGTAATTTCAAATAAAAAAGTTTTCCGTTTGTGTTCAAACTTTTACGCCGGTCACTGTACAAATACGAGGTCTGACCAATAAGTAACGAGACTGATTTTTTAGCCGCGCTTGTGGTAACACTGCGAACCTGAAACTTCGGTCGGTTAATCTCCCGTCCCTCCTCTATCGATACATGTGCTCGCGACTTTCGTACGTTCGTTAGTTCTCCAGCTGTGTTGTGTTTTCGACAACGTGTTTGTAAGGCGCGTCACGAATATGGAACGACGTAATATTTAACAACGGTACGCGATTAAATTTTGCGTTAAACTCGGCGATTCTGTTACGGAAACGTACGGTAAATTGGTCAAAGTGTTCGGTGATGAAGCCCCGAGTCGTGCTCGGGTGTTTCGATGGCATAAAGATTTTAAAAATGGTCGTGAGAGCGTCGGGGATGAACCGCGAAGTGGGAGGCCGGTTGAAGCTCGAACTGACAACAATGTTCAGCGTGTGCGCACGCACTCTCGTGCATCAAAATCGGCGGCTAACCATTCGAATGTTGGCCGATGAATTTAATTTGAAACGAGAAACCGTCAGAAAAATTTTAACTGATGATTTGTCCATGAAAAAGCTGCGTGCAAAGATGGTACCGAAGAACCTTTCGGCAGAGCAAAAGCACGAGCGAATGTCCATTTCACAGGAGTGTCTGCAACAGGTCGAAGCTGATCCAACTCTTCTCGATCGCGTAATTACTGGTGATGAAAGTTGGTATTTTCAGTACGATCCCGAAACAAAACGGCAAAGTCAGTCAAACAGTGGCTGTCTCCTGGTGCAGCCACACCGAAGAAGGCGAGAATGAGCAAATCAAAAGTGAAAACGATGATGATTTGCTTCTTTGACAGCAAAGGAATCGTGCACAAAGAGTTTGTACCAACCAGCTGGGCAGACCGTCAACCAACATTTCCACCTGAAAGTACTCGATCGGCTTCGAAAACGAGTCATTAGAGTCCGTCCAGAGATTGCCAAAACGTGGATCCTTCATCATGACAATGCTCCATGCCATCGTGCCTTCAGCGTGTCGCAGTTTTTGACCTCTAAAAACATCGCAGTTTCCGCAAGTGCCCTATTCGCCGGATATGTCATTCTGTGACTTCTTCTTGTTCCCCCAAACAAAATTGGCCGTGAAAGGAACGCATTTTGACATCCAGACCGCCGTGACGAGGGTACTCCAGGACATTCCAGTCGAAGCCTTCCAGAAATGTTACGAAAGCTGGAAGAAACGTTGGAACCAGTGTGTAGTTGTGGGAGGGGAATACTTTGAAGAGGGTCACATCAATGTACCTTAATTTTTAAATATACGTATTTTATGGACTTAGTCTCGTTACTTATTGGTCGGACCTCGTATCTTGGTTAGATATGCAAATAAATGACAATGAAGAATCTGTGTCCAAAAATTATTAAATATTTTTAATTTTTGTAGGTATAAATAAATATTAGTTAATAATCTTTTAATTTTCCTTATTTGTTAAAATATTCACTATGGGTAACTAACGATAATTAACAATAAGAAGAATTAAAGTTAATCAAATAATTAGACTTCGTACTGTTTCGTATCGCCGTTGTATCATAATGTTCCTTAAAACTTGTAATAAATAGAAATCTGTTTTTAAATAACTACGTTTCTGAAACTCGACCGAAATAAATTTTTACTCGCTAATTTAATTCTGAAGATATTCGAGAAGAAATTATGAATAATTCGTTAAAACGAATTCGAAAAATATAAGAAATGCCAGATTTTCATAATCCAGTCGACGAAAGTTTGTTGTGTAAGTGCAACAGTTTTTATTGAATTTTAGTTAAAATAAACCAAAAAAGTACCAGAAGGGCGATTAGGCTTAAAGCCAATCTTTAATCGCTATAGTTTCCAGAATTTAACGTCCACGTTTTTGCGTTACCGCACTTCGGATTGTTTTACACATACAAATTCGATCGGTGTATTTCCACAAATAAAATTAAAACGTGTTAAAAAGTTAATTGAAATGAAAATGTACGGGTTGCACCTAAACGGACGAGCCCTTAAAACAAAAATTCTCAAATTTTAATTGATAATTTTGCCATTTCCAGTCTGAATTTGTTAAATTTTAGTAATTGCACCCCAATAACCGGGTTGTGTTTTGTAATTCTATTGTATTGCTGAAATCGGAATTTTCAGCATCTACCTAGTTATGTATGTTTTTTTTTTAATTTCGAATTTTTACTACACATCAACTACGGTGAAGTCTCTCGTTGCGAACATCTCTCTAATAAGGATACTTTTGAATGTCACGGCTTAATCCCATAAGAATTAACGTAAACGAAACCTCTTTTATGCGGACACTCTCTGAAGTGGACATGAACCAGCATTTTGTGTCTCATAACTACAAATTACCTCTCCGTTAAAAACTGATATAAATACGTCATGTGATATAAATACAAGATATTGTAAATAGCACTACCGAAGAATTGGGTGATCTTTTGAGTGATTGGGTGAGAAATTGACAAGTGTTGTGATTGTGTTGCTATGTAACATACTTCTAATCAATAACAAACTAAAACTAGCGATTCTTTCAAATACCATTTAAAACTTCATCGTGTATATTACGTATTTTAATTGTTTTCAAATTAAAGTTTATTATTACTACCTACATGTGTTTTTATTTTTTTTTATATTTACGTATTATCAATACTACCTGCAATACGCTGTTAACTAATTTAATACGCGTACGTAGGTATTTTGTTAAAACAATAAAACGCCTCTACACCGTCGACACCTCCCTAAAGCGGACACTTTCCGTGGTCCAGATGACGTCCACACAATAGAGGTTTCGTTGTACTTACAATAAATACCGTGAAGTGTCCCCGAAATCGTTTTATCTCTACAAAATTTTTGAACATATTCGACGGTGTGTCGCCTTTAAAATTAGCATGCAAGCGACCTGTTTTATATCTATCTATAAATTTCGAAAATGTATTGACCTTTTAAAAATTTATGTCGAGTTTGCAATAATTATTATTTATCGTTTTGATTATATGAACAAACTTTAATTCGTTGACATTTATTTTTATCGGGGAAATGTGACAGTTCCGACGATAAATTTTCATTTAACGTGCACTTTAAAAAACACGGCCCGTACAGCATGTTCAATAATTAACACGAAACATCGAACCAGACAAATCATAATAAAACTCGGGACGCGTTATTATGCGGAACGAATGTACAGTTTCCGAACAACATGTCGATTAACAATTTTCGGGGTTCGTGTCGTTAGCGTATTTTTTTCGTACCTGTTATATTTTGCACATTTTAATTAATAGCCGTCGGTTTTATGCGAACGATAATACGCAACTACAACATTTCGTGCAACGGGAATTCGTTTTTCTTGTAAATACCCACAGACAGCGGGAAATTCGACGACGTTCCCAACTTGTTGCTGGATGTTGAACCGAAGGAGTTAATGTTTCGTACGTTCGTTTATGCGAACGAATTTACCTAAAACTTTTCGCGCTCATTTTAAGTTTGTTTTTTTTTACGACAACGCGTCTTAACGCAGCCCGCAAACGATCGAGAAAAACATCCATCTTTGAAGTTCCAGTTTTGTATTTGCTAAATTGAAAAGTATTCTCGAAAGTATGTTATTAGCGACATGCATACATTGATACGCTGTTCTATTGCACGAAATCCCTTTTAGATGTAGTAGACAAATCCCACTCAGAATCCGTCCTTTGATGTTTCTAAAAGAATTTTTAATGCTTCTAAGTAACCTTCCCTTTCAGATTTTTTTTTGCAAAAGTCCTCAGATTATCTTCGACGTCGTTTATGGAATTCTGACTTAAGCGAAACTGGAAATTTGAAAAATTGATGCTCGATTTTAATTAATTTGATGTGTTAGAATCGTTCGAAACGACGTCAAGTCGAGTATAGGCAGTTGCAGTTCTAGTAAAATATTGTGGCGGCCGAGTTTGAAGAGCTTAGATACATCTCAAAAAGTACCTAACGGATTTCGCTCAAACAAACTGCACGCTAAAGTAACTAATTTCGTAATTTTCCAAAAAAAAGGCGTTGAGCGACTACGGCAATGTATGTTTTAAAAAACGCGATTTTTACTTGAATTTTAAAAACGCCCGGATTCATAGTTCGATTTATGAATTATGAATTTTTGGCGGAGTTTTGATAATTAATAAAAAGATATTAAAAAAATTCTCGCGTACAACACGTGGGTGAATAGAAAAGATAAGTTACCGAGTAAAACGCGGTTAATAAAAATATTAATGTTTAAAGGCTCCAGAAATTGCAACATGTTTATAAACAATGGGCGATGCTCGCGTATTCGGGTCGGGATGGAGTGAGACGAGTGCTATATCGCGCCTACCAAGAGGTATTTGCACTATATACGTAAAAAAATATTTGCAAAACGTTTGAAAGACACACACGACTTAAGTTTCGGTGTAATACTGTTTATTCATTGGAAATATGTTTATAGTTGTATTTAGAAATACACATATTAGCCGTTTACTATGTAGAATGACGAAGATCGCCTGGCCGATCTAATATTGCGTCTAATACTAATTGTTGTTCGATAACTTAACTTTATCATATATAAAGGGTGATTCATTTAGAGGTACTTTTTGTGATGGGGATTTAATTGCAGATTGCGCATGCGTCGTGTCAACTGAAGTGGCATTCCTGTTCAGTAATGTTTGACAATTCATAATGGAAAGACTTAGCCCGGCACAGCGTCTACAAATTGTTCAACTTTATTACGAAAATGGGCGTTCTACGAGGAATGTATATCGGGCGCTTAGAGCAACTTATGGTCCACATAATCGGCCTACCGAACGCACAATTCGCTCTACCATCAATAAGTCTGAGACCCAATTTTCATTATTGGATAATGCTCGACCGAATAAACCACATCCAGCACGTAGTGAAGAAAATATAGGGGCGGTAGCGGAGAGTGTACGCGAAGACCGTGAAGTGTCGATTCGTCGCCGTTCTCAACAGCTTGGCCTGTCATATTCAACAACTTGGCGTATTTTACGTAAGGATCTTTCTTTAAAAGCATACAAAATTCAACTAGTGCAACAACTGAAGCCGACCGACCTTCCGAATCGTTTCCGTTTTAGTCGTTGGGCTCTTGACACGCTTGCAGAAGATCCACTGTTTTCGAGAAAAAATTTGTTCACCGATGAGGCCCATTTTTGGCTTAATGGGTTCGTGAATAAACAAAATGCCCGTATTTGGGGTGATGAACAACCCGAAGAGGTTCAAGAGCTGCCATTAAATCCAGAAAAAACAACTGTTTGGTGTGGTTTATGGGCTGGAGGAATAATCGGTCCATATTTCTTCAAAACAGAGGCCGGCCGGAATGTTACTGTGAATGGTGACCGTTATTGCGCCATGATAACAGACTATTTGATGCCAGAAATTGAAGCCTGTGGTCTCGACGAAATTTGTTTCCAACAAGATGGCGCCACTTGCCATACAGCCCGTGAAACCATGGCTTTACTGCGAGAGCAATTCGGTGAACAGATCATTTCACGCTTTGGACCAGTGAATTGGCCGGCTAGATCATGTGACATCACACCTCTCGACTTTTTCCTTTGGGGCTATGTAAAGTCCAAAGTCTACATGGATAAGCCAGCTACAATTGAGGCATTGAGGCCAAATTTTTGAACATATTCGACGGTGTGTCGCCTTTAAAATTAGCATGCAAGCGACCTGTTTTATATCTATCTATAAATTTCGAAAATGTATTGACCTTTTAAAAATTTATGTCGAGTTTGCAATAATTATTATTTATCGTTTTGATTATATGAACAAACTTTAATTCGTTGACATTTATTTTTATCGGGGAAATGTGACAGTTCCGACAATAAATTTTCATTTAACGTGCACTTTAAAAAACACGACCCGTACAGCATGTTCAATAATTAACACGAAACATCGAACCAGACAAATCATAATAAAACTCGGGACGCGTTATTATGCGGAACGAATGTACAGTTTCCGAACAACATGTCGATTAACAATTTTCGGGGTTCGTGTCGTTAGCGTATTTTTTTCGTACCTGTTATATTTTGCACATTTTAATTAATAGCCGTCGGTTTTATGTGAACGATAATACGCAACTACAACATTTCGTGCAACGGGAATTCGTTTTTCTTGTAAATACCCACAGACAGCGGGAAATTCGACGACGTTCCCAACTTGTTGCTGGATGTTGAACCGAAGGAGTTAATGTTTCGTACGTTCGTTTATGCGAACGAATTTACCTAAAACTTTTCGCGCTCATTTTAAGTTTGTTTTTTTTTACGACAACGCGTCTTAACGCAGCCCGCAAACGATCGAGAAAAACATCCATCTTTGAAGTTCCAGTTTTGTATTTGCAAATTGAAAAGTATTCTCGAAAGTATGTTATTAGCGACATGCATACATTGATACGCTGTTCTATTGCACGAAATCCCTTTTTAGATGTAGTAGACAAATCCCACTCAGAATCCGTCCTTTGATGTTTCTAAAAGAATTTTTAATGCTTCTAAGTAACCTTCCCTTTCAGATTTTTTTTTGCAAAAGTCCTCAGATTATCTTCGACGTCGTTTATGGAATTCTGACTTAAGCGAAACTGGAAATTTGAAAAATTGATGCTCGGATTTTAATTAATTTGATGTGTTAGAATCGTTCGAAACGACGTCAAGTCGAGTATAAGTAGTTGCAGTTCTAGTAAAATATTGTGGCGGCCGAGTTTGAAGAGCTTTAGGTACATCTCAAAAAGTACCCAACGGATTTCGTTCAAACAAACTGCACGCTAAAGTAACTAATTTCGTAATTTTCCAAAAAAAAGGCGTTGAGCGACTACGGCAATGTATGTTTTAAAAAACGCGATTTTTACTTGAATTTTAAAAACGCCCGGATTCATAATTCGATTTATGAATTATGAATTTTTGGCGGAGTTTTGATAAATAATAAAAAGATATTAAAAAAATTCTCGCGTACAACACGTGGGTGAATAGAAAAGATAAGTTACCGAGTGAAACGCGGTTAATAAAAATATTAATGTTTAAAGGCTCCAGAAATTGCAACATGTTTATAAACAATGGGCGATGCTCGCGTATTCGGGTCGGGATGAAGTGAGACGAGTGCTATATCGCGCCTACCAAGAGGTATTTGCACTATATACGTAAAAAAATATTTGCAAAACGTTTGAAAGACACACACGACTTAAGTTTCGGTGTAATACTGTTTATTCATTGGAAATATGCATATAGTTGTATTTAGAAATACACATATTAGCCGTTTACTATGTAGAATGACGAAGATCGCCTGGCCGATCTAATATTGCGTCTAATACTAATTGTTGTTCGATAACTTAACTTTATCATATATAAAGGGTGATTCATTTAGAGGTACTTTTTGTGATGGGGATTTAATTGCAGATTGCGCATGCGTCGTGTCAACTGAAGTGGCATTCCTGTTCGGTAATGTTTGACAATTCATAATGGAAAGACTTAGCCCGGCACAGCGTCTACAAATTGTTCAACTTTATTACGAAAATGGACGTTCTACGAGGAATGTATATCGGGCGCTTAGAGCAACTTATGGTCCACATAATCGGCCTACCGAACGCACAATTCGCTCTACCATCAATAAGTCTGAGACCCAATTTTCATTATTGGATAATGCTCGACCGAATAAACCACATCCAGCACGTAGTGAAGAAAATATAGGGGCGGTAGCGGAGAGTGTACGCGAAGACCGTGAAGTGTCGATTCGTCGCCGTTCTCAACAGCTTGGCCTGTCATATTCAACAACTTGGCGTATTTTACGTAAGGATCTTTCTTTAAAAGCATACAAAATTCAACTAGTGCAACAACTGAAGCTGACCGACCTTCCGAATCGTTTCCGTTTTAGTCGTTGGGCTCTTGACACGCTTGCAGAAGATCCACTGTTTTCGAGAAAAAATTTGTTCACCGATGAGGCCCATTTTTGGCTTAATGGGTTCGTGAATAAACAAAATGCCCGTATTTGGGGTGATGAACAACCCGAAGAGGTTCAAGAGCTGCCATTAAATCCAGAAAAAACAACTGTTTGGTGTGGTTTATGGGCCGGAGGAATAATCGGTCCATATTTCTTCAAAACAGAGGCCGGCCGGAATGTTACTGTGAATGGTGACCGTTACTGCGCCATGATAACAGACTATTTGATGCCAGAAATTGAAGCCTGTGGTCTCGACGAAATTTGGTTCCAACAAGATGGCGCCACTTGCCATACAGCCAGTGAAACCATGGCTTTACTGCGAGAGCAATTCGGTGAACAGATCATTTCACGCTTTGGACCAGTGAATTGGCCGGCTAGATCGTGTTACATCACACCTCTTGACTTTTTCCTTTGGGGCTATGTAAAGTCCAAAGTCTACATGGATAAGCCAGCTACAATTGAGGCATTGGAGGCCAATATTACTCGAGTGATTGGCCAAATACCACTCGAAATACTCACACGCGTCATTGAAAATTGGAACTTCAGAATGGACGTTGTTAACCGTAGTCGCGGACAACATTTGAAAGAAATTATCTTTAAGAAATAATTGTAAAGAATGGTTCTTTTATATGATAATAAAGATTATAAAATAAAATTGTTTTTATTCATTTTTTTTTAATTTAGAAAAAAGTACCTCTAAATGAATCACCCTTTACAAAGAATGTTTTCATTTGGTGGCGTACATCGGTTTGACCGGTTTGATCGGTTTATCGTCCCCCAAAGGCACATTAATTAAAAAAATTAAAATTCAATATATAGGTACATTTCCTTACAATATATTTGAGGTACATTATGTCCAGATTTCGTATAATTTGGTGCAGAAATATTTTAATTATGACGACTTAAAGTGGCCAACATACAAAAACAAACGAAATTCGACAGTGTTCGTGAAATATCTTACAAAATCTCCAAAACGGCTTTACGTGTAAAGCGGAAATTTTCACGGTGCAATCTCAAATGGTGGATGAATACCCAATAAAATTTTTATACCATTTGAACCCGTCGTTTTTAAGTTGTAAATTTTCAATCTCGGCCGTCAGAACTTTTTATTTCAATAATAGTACACGAAACCCCGAAGGGAAATTCGACGATTATCCGAACGGCCGGTTAATAAATTAATACAAAAGAAACGTTAGTTGTTACAGGGGGTTGTCGTTTAAGGGTGACACCTATTGGGAAAAATCGGGTATACCTACAGTGAAAATAAATTAAAAAAATAAACATTTCTAATGTCGAAAATGGAAGAGGTCTTTTGACGTGGAACCGCGTTTAACAATACCTACAGGCAACACCATTTATTTATCGGTTTGAACGGTTTAATCACTTTTATTCGCGTCTAACGAAACTTGCGCGACGGTAATTGCACTTAAAAGATTTAAACCAGAAAGAAACTACAAATAGGCTTAATACGCGGTTGTAAAGCACAGCTTGTACAACATGACATTTAATTGCAAGATCCGATCTGATCCAGACCTACAAATCACGATATCGGACACATCTGGGAGGTCATGAACAGCCATTGTATTCCGCGCAGACCTACGTTACGTGCGTTGGTCACGTTCTGTACACCCGACGACACCCACTTTACGTCGTTTTCGGTTAATTATTTCTGATATCTTTACTTCGGCCCCGGGCGCGTTCAAAATTACGTTTTCAAAAACAAAAAAGAAAAAAGCGAAACGGCAGCCTTCCGTCAAGACACCTACCTAGTTGGGAATTTTGCCCGTTGTTGTTCTTATGAATGACGTGGCCACCGGAGCTGCCCGTTCTCAAGATCATGTTTCAGATATTTTTATTTATATCGTGATTTTCGATGTCGTCGTAACAGTTGCCATTATCTGCATACCTACTGTTATTTATTAACGCAATTACGTGTAAGTGGTTGTTTACGTTAGACACCTTTTTAATTTCGGATTATTCTAGCGACAGATGGCACTTTCCGAGGCCTTATAAATTTTTTAACTTAATTCGGGCGTGTCGAGCTGCCCGAAAAAATGCTTTCGGCGGAGCGGAGCGTCGGCGTCGCACAGACAAACTGGTAAATTGCACACCTGCCCAAATAATTATAACTAAATAGTTTTAATTTTTCTCGATTCTCTACTTGATCGAGATGCGTCGAGGACTTATTTTGCGCGGATTACGAGACTTTCCGCTGCAAAAAATACGGCAGAGAGGCCTCCTTTATTTGAACGCGGAATCGACGAAAATTAATCTTTCGCATAAGGCGTTTCAATTAAGATGAGTGGAGTTTTCGAAATTTACATAAGCCACCCCAATTTTAACGTTGCAGTTTTATGGTAAGTGCGCCGTTATTGTTGTGTTATCGATTTTGGTATGACAGTGTAAACATTTTAAGGGTCGATTTTATACATTAAATTGCAAAATTGTTTAAGTAGACGAGTAAAATAGGTATCAAATTATTCGACGCGCACTCGCAACTTTAGACGAAATCGAAACTTGGAACTGGCGAGAGAGTGACCTAAAATGACATACCCCCATTTCCAATTATCGTTGATGTTCGTAAAAGTGATGAAATATGGCACCATACTTTAAAACGTAGCTGTATATTAGATTGGCAAGAAAAGAACGACCGGTTTTTGAACGCATGCACGAAAAACCTAACCTTGCACAGCTGTTTTTTTTTTGTGTATGCACACCCGGTCGGTCGCGTTTGGAAGCTAAAAGCCCGCTGCATCTGACTGTGTTATTCTAGAATTGTTAAAAAATCATCTTCATCCTCAACTGTCATTCCAAAAATGGAATTAACTCGATGTGATTTTCGAGTGATTATGATTATTGCAACAAGATGGCAGCTGCAGAATGCCATCGTCGCATACGTGCCACTTACGGCGATGGCATTGTTGCAATAAAAACAGTGGAAACTTGGTTTCGCAAGTTTAAGAATGGAGATATGAGCATCGAAAACGAGCCCATCCCTGGGCGGCCTCTTGAGATTTCCGACAGTGATCTCTTGACGGTGATCGCCGTGGATCGATTTCTAACAACACGTGAACTTGGCGCAATGTTTGATTGTAGCCGTACAACCATTCAAAACAGCTTAAAGCGTCTTCATCTGACTTTTAAGTACAATAGATGGGTGCCACGGGGCACCCGTAGGGTGTCAAGATCTCCTTCGCGACACGAAATTTGTTCGTTTTTTGATCGAACGATAACGTGTGACGAAAAGTGGTGTTACTACGATAATACAGAGCGAAAAGAAGGTTATTCTGAACTCGGTGTGTCAGTTTTCGATGTGTCAAAGAGGGGTCTCACCAACAAGAAGACTCTTCTTTATATCTGGTGTATCTGGTATCTTAAGAGTGGAGAGACGATCGATGGTGAGCTGTATTCCCAAATGCTAATCGAAGTGCAAAAAATCTGATGGAAACAGTCACTTACGCGAGGACTCGTCAGCAGCTGCGTGATCTTGGCTGGGATTTGATGACCCAATCCACCATATAGCCCGGACATTGCCCCTTCAGATTACTATCTATTCAAACACCTGCAAGGTTATCTGAAGGACGCAATCATCAATTCCGCAGAGGCAGCCCAAAAAGAGGTGGATAACTTTTTTGAGTCGCGATCACCAGAGTTTTGGGCCAAGGGGATCGACCAGCTGCCAAAACTCAGGCAGAAGATCATAGAATTGAATGGCGAATACTATTCCTAAATATTATTCCATTTTGTACACTTTTTTATACTCAAACAATAAAGAACAAAACCGGTCATTCTTTTCTTGCCAACCTAATATACAGGGTGCGTCCAAGAAGTTTCCGGAATGAGGCTATAAAACACGATTTATTGCAAATAAAGCGTACAACTGTTCAAAATTCTTCAAAGTAGTCCCCATCGGCATCGTAGCACCTCTGCCACCGAATTTTCCAATCTTCATACGTTTTCTGACATGCTGTTGAGTTGATTCGTCACAGCCTTTTGAACCGCATCGGTGGTCCCAAAATGAGTTCCCTTGAGTGTTCTTTTCTGCTTGGGGAACAGGTAGAAATCGCTTGGAGCCACATCCGGACTATAGGGGGGTTGGGGAAGCATCGTCACACCGTACTTGATCAAAAGCTCAGTCACGAGAAGGCATCTGTGGCTGGGCGCGTTGTCATGATGGAGAACCCAGGTGGCGATCTCTGGGCGACCCTTTTTCTTAGACGCTCGATGACTCCTTTGTAAAAAACTCCGTTTACCGTCTGCTCGGGAATCGTCTTGGACGTCTTTAAACTTTTTAAACCACTCGTACACACTTGATTGCTTCATTGCTTCGTCCCCGTAAGCTGTCCGAAGCATTTGTAAAGTTTCACCAGCAGTCTTTCCAAGTTTAACGCAAAACTTGATGTTCACACGCTGTTCAACATTTCGCTGCATCGTGAGTCGTGACGCGTCACCCAAACAGGGTCTCACTGTACAAGCAATCCACACTCTCCGGCGGTTCGGAGGCAACTGAATATTTTTTCCCTGTTGCCTGAGAACCCCCACCACCAATCCCGACAGGAGCGGCCGCCCGCTCGCGCTTCGCTTGGGCGGTAAAAAATAATTCCGGAAATTTCTTGGACGCACCCTGTATATATGTCATCTTTAATATATCGGGTGTCCCAGATCACTCGGACCACCCAATTATTTCATAAACGCGAAATTTTCGAGAAAAATGTTTTAGACAAAAGTTATAACGTTTTAAATGATGCATCGGATAGTGGTATTAGTATGAGCTTGAACAGCGTTGTCAAGGTCGCGCGAAGGTCACCTTCAATAATTTAAATGAAACCACACTGACTAGGTTAAGAATTAAAAAAAAACACAAAAATTATGCACGTATACACAAACTAAAACAAGAAACCACCCCACAGGGTAGATGTCAAGTGATCATAACAACTGAACGCACAAGTACACCCCACGTCGAAAAAAGGAAAACGTATAACGTTCATAAAAAATATTTCTAAGTGGTCGCTTTACCATTTTATTCGTTTATAAGTTTATATCATTGTCCCTTGATGTTTGGCAATCCGCCAGATTCGCGTGGAACAATGTTATCCACATATACCTAGAAATAATAAGACACTGCGACATTGCGACCGCAAAAATTATACAATGTAGGGTACGTGAAATAATTAGATGGCGCGCATCGGCCCATGCGCCCCATTTAAATTCGAGCAAGCACACGAATACCTACCGACGAATTTTTTGATGCTATAGAAAGTCGTGCCCCGGAAGAAATAGTTCATTACAACCAAAACCGGCCCGAGACCGCAAATGAATGAAATAAAAGTAGTTCGTCGTAGTAGCAAGGCAACGAATTCAACAAGTAAGCTCCCGAGCGGCACCGTTTAATGTAGCAAAAGGAATTCGTAATACCCCGTCATTTTCGAAAGGGTTCGGCCCCGTCTTTAGCGGCACGAGTTCGAGCGTGTAATACACGAAACGGACAGACACTGCGAGCCGGCTATTTAAACAGGAAATGTCCTGTTTATTTTGTTACCAGTTATATTTTTGGAAGCAACCGACTAATTAATTACTTTAACGACCGAAATTGTTGCGGGACGCCGTTTCAATTAAAAAAAAAAAACGAAAAAAAATGCAACTGCGAGAAGTTGCATTAAATTTTAATTTGCAATTAGGAATCGATTGGAATTTTTGCGGTTTCTGCGTAGATCGCTCGTTTTACTACCCGCTTTGCATTACCTGCCCACTATAAAGTTCGATAAGGAAGCCGTAAACGTTCAATAAAACGTGTAATTACGGTTTAACAAATCAGTACACACACAATAATAAATAATGCCGATTTTAATGATGGTTGCGCAATAAACGTAAGAATGCTTTACGTTTGAACAATAAAAGAGAACGACGCCGACGTTTAATTAATTAAAATACTCCTTGACCTATAGCGTTTATGAAAGATATTTAAATAATTAATTTCCGTCGAATAAATTGCGTTAGTAGCTAATTTAACTGACGTTTCGTAAAATTAATGTGACACTTAATTGGAATTTTTAATCGAGTTCCTCGGTATAATCTCAAAAAAATTGATGAAAATCGCCGATCGTCGGTCAATGATTTTTCTGGATAATTGTCTACATGACTACAATGAACTTGGGGGAGGGGCTGTCATTTTAACTCACCCTGTACGTAGTAGATAGTACGGCGTTAAATAAACCGCACTTATTACGACCCTCTTGATTACAAATGTTGCTGCATTGTTGTTTAGTGTGTTGACTTGTTCTCTTTGCCCAATATTCACCTATTTCATCTTTATTATTTACTTATGCGAGGCAAATGTTTTAATAAATTTTAATTTAAAGTGGCCAATTAATTTTTAACCAAAATTAAACCTATTTTATTTAATATAAAAGTTATAATATTGCTTGGAAGAACATTCAAAAACTAACAAGGAAAGTTACCCAAAGGGTACCCACCGATTTTGATGAAAATTTTATCATAGTAACTACTACCCGATAGATGATGTTTGGTGAAAAAATTAGCTGCCATAAAGACTTCGTTTACGTTTTATTCAATAAAGTTGGTAAAACGGTGATTTTCAAATTCATAGGGCTGTTATCGGAACGGTTTTAGATGTAGGTTTGAAATCCGTAACATTTCAATTTGAAGTTATTTTGTACATTTTAGAATAAAAGAAAAATTTTTTTCGCGCATAGTTTTTGAGCACGTCCGCCATTTTGAATTTTTTTTAATGGAAACGTGAGATATTTCATATATCATTGGAAAGTTTATTTTATTCTCTGTTTAACCATCTAAAAATTGTATGGGGTTACATTAGGAAAAATTGAGATCAAATAGACAAGCGTTTTTCATATACCTATTCGTTTGGCTATTATAATATTGTCATTTAAATGTCAACATTATTGTCATATTAAATATTGTTATTTCTTGCATTGTTATTCTCGAAAAACTATTTTTCGTTTAATTTTGGACCTGTTATATGCGTATCTGGTAGTGTCATTTTATCGAGACTATGCAAAAATTATAATCTATTTAAACGCCCGCAATTCGTCATTTTTCGGTTTGTTATGCCAGAAATACGAGTTTTCTAGTCGTTTGCGACTTGTCCTGAACGTTGCGTCACAAAATGGGTCAAAATTTTGGCAAAAAAAATGTTAACTATCCTAAGGGATTTTTTCGAGATTTCGCAAAAATTTTAAATCGCCGGAAACGCGCTTAGTTCGTCATTTGTTGGTTTGTTATTCTAAAAAAAACTACTTTTCAAGTAATTCCGGATATGTTCTATGCATGTCAGGTAGTGTCATTTTATCAAGATTATGCTAAAATTATATGATATTATGATTAAAAGTTATGATGATAAAATGTAAAAAAATTAGTGTGTATGGTTTAGCTATGGTTTCTTTTAATAATATGTTGTAAATGTAATAATTTTTATATTTTAAAGTAAGTTTAAAAGAGAAGAATTAAAGTAAGAACAATATACCTATTATAATAGCCGAAGAAATAGTTATATGAAAAACGTTTTTCTATTTTATCTCAATTTTTCCTAATGTAACCCCATACAATTTTTAGATGGTTAAATAGAGAAAAAATAAGCTTTCTAATGATATATAACATACCTCATGTTTCCATTTAAAAAATTCACGATGGCGACCGTGCTCAAAGACTATGCGTGGAAAAATGTTTTTTTTTAATTCTAAAATGTATAAAATAATTTCAAATTGAAATATTACGAATTTCAAACCTATATCTAAAACCGTTTTGATAACAGCCCTACGAATGTGAAAATCGCCATTTTACCAACTTTAAATAAAATTTGAATAAAACGTAAACGAAGTCTTTATGGCAGTTAATTTTTTCATCAAACATCATCTATCGGTAATAATTACTATGATAAAATTTTCATCAAAATCGGTGGGTACCCTTTGGGTAACCTTCCTTGTAAGACGAAAAAATCTCATTTTTCCAGATGACGATCGTTTAGAACTTCGTAAAGCAATTTAATGGGCAATTAAAAATTTGTATTGTTGAATTCTTTGGATGGGTCGTTGTTGTTGTTTTTTTTTTCAATTTACCGTCATTTCTTTAAGTCGACATGACAAAGAAAAATACAAACGAATATCGTCTATAGAACGTGGTGCGAAGTTCGAGATACGGACATCAAGTGTATTTTGCAAGTTACGAGTAGGTAAATACCTACGGCGATTTGACTTAAAACATAATCTCGACGTAGCAACTAATGAATTTTCCTTGGATATTTAATTTTCCGCTCAAAAGTAAATCCCGATGTAATATTTATTACAAGCGAGATTATTAACGCAAATATTTCGATGGAATTTATTCGATAAATCGGTATAAAGGGGTAAAAAGAATAAGCCGTAAAGCCCTTATGTTGATGATAGCGTGTCCTTTATTCGATTTATATGAATGTTAGAAGGGTCCGATTTGTTCGCCCCTACTTTACATGTCCCTTCGAATGTTTCTGTAGTTTCGAAAGGAATGCCAAGGTCACGCCCTTAACCGCCCGCCGTATCAACGCCGGTTTTGACGTTTAAACGCGACCGGCACGGTTAACACACTAACAGCGCCTATACCTACAAGAAGGTTAATTTCGAATTTTAATCGGACCACCACTTTTTATTCGGAATAGTGCCCCACACTTTGTCGATACTGCTCCTACAAATGTAAAAAATTCGCGGAATTTAATAATTAATTTATCAAACAAGTAAAACGCATAACGCTTTTGCGCCGTTAACCGCTTTCTTTTTAATTAAAAGTTGTCTCGAACGCGCGCTCGTCGGTCGCTAAACAAAATAAGCCCCTAAATCTCGAAAAAGAATCGTAAAACTACTTCCTTTTTAAGGTATTCCTTAAACGTGTCTGTCCCGGAAAACTAACTTTAGTTTCGACTGCAAACAAAATTGAACAAATCGCATTTACAAAGTTTTCTATACCCTTATTTTTCTCGAAGATCTGTGGGCCTCCTTTTTCATCCCCCCGGCATTCGTGCATCGTGTAGTCAGTCCTCCGTAATTCTTTGTTGGTTCTTTTTACGACGTCATTCCAGGGAAATGAAATTTGTTCGTAGCTGTCAGGTAAATCAAAAGAATGCCCTTAGATGTAAACCGACTTTACGGTTTATGGTGATCTGATTTGTGGGTATATTTCTAATTTTCGGTTTTAAAGCTTTCGCCAAGATTGGCTTTGCGGATTGGCTTTTTGTTATGTGTTTTGTTGCGATAACGTCGGATTTAAGTTGGTAAACGCATCCACGCGAACGTAACAGGTGGCGATCATTCTCGTGATTCGTGAGCAGGGGATCGAAGGCGCGCGGGGGGGGGGGGGTTACGCACCTGACGCCTGATATCCCCCGCGGGGACAGCACGTCACGCACCTGACGGATTCTATACCTGGACTCTGTCCTAATAACGATCTTAATCCCAAAAGCTACGTTTGATTCTACTTCAGTTTGCGATTTCGCATTGCCAGTATCGTTTTGTGTTCGGTTTTTTTCTCTGCTATTTTAACGTGCTTTTTGATCGCGAGCTATTTAAATTAGCGCGCTCGTTATTAATTGCCACTAGAAAAGCTGAACTTGATCGAACTTCTAATTGAAACTCTTACGTTTAATTAGGTATGTTTGTCGAACTTTCGTTAATTATCATTGAAGACGCCCGTTTTTTTGTTTGTTTTCTCCACTAAATTCAAAATGTCGGAGGTACGGTAAGATTTAGATTGTATTATTTATAAAGAGGCACGCAATAAATAGCGACGAAACAATCTGGAACAATAGAAACGTGAGTTAGGGGTGTTTTTCCATAAAATCCCGAGCGAATTGGATTATTACCTAATCTCATAGAGTGCCTCGCATTAATATTGTCTTTACGTCCCCCCAAGCTCGCTAGTATGAGGGACCGGAGATAACGGGGAAAAAATCTGATAACTACGTTTAAAACTAAGTACCTCACTCGTCTATCCCTTTTAGCCGCGGGGTCTCCAAAACACGAGCATTAGTGTCAGTTAAGTCATGGTAATTTTTTAATTTAAAATCAACATACATACATACTTTGCCGTCCGTTCGTTTTATATAAGTTTTGATTGTTTTGTTTGGACTAGCATAAAATCAACGAAAATTAATGGGGACGATCGTATAAAACATTGTTTTTTTTAAAAGAACTTTTAGAAAATCCGTCGCCGTCGAATCGTTGCGCTTTAAACATATTTTGGTGGGTGTTAGATGAAAATATCGGGTAGAAAAATTTACGTAAGAGATGAACTTTAAAAGGTCTCCGAAGCTATTGGAATTAAAGTTATCTAATATGGGAAATGCGCGATTGAAACAAATTCGAGTACCCACGCTCTTTGAAAGCGATAAAATATCCGATTACCTCGGGGAAGCCACATTAAAAAATAGCAGACACTGTCCGTGTTAACATGTGCATTCGAAAATGATAACGAAGTCGACACACATTTGTGAACGGCCGAAACATCAACGGCTTTAATAATATTATCGGATCGGTAATAGGAAATATGTTTTAGAATTTCCGTAAAATTCCACATGAAATGTTTCTCTTTGCAATATTCGATAAAATGCACCGTTTTCGAGATAATCGGGGAAAACTATTCCGATGTTGTTTTGTTTTTTAATTCTCACAAAATAGGTAGCGTCGAAAATTTTTTTTTTAGAGTTCGTCCGGTGTAAAATTAGTCCTGCCAATCATTCTTTCGAACCCCTCCCCATTAACAGCAGCCGCGTGATATTTAGATATTTATGTTATTTCACGGATTTTTTGTAATGTTTACTTACATTAAAAATAGGTTTGTTATCATTTTGAATTTTGATTTCCTAGAAATGGCATTTTATACACTGTGCGGCGCACGCAAAATACGCGAAACGACAAGTTTGTTTTGTAAAGCGATCTCGGACCGGTTTCCAATTATTTTAACCGGTCAGAATTTTAGATTTTTGATTGTTAATTATTCTCAAATTCTGACCGGTTAAAATAATTGGAAACCAATTAACTGATTTTTCAATCGCAAGTTAACACTGTGACCGTCAGTCAATCACCACAGAAATGATTATTTAGAAACAATTATTTCTTAGGCGATCGACTAATGGTCAGAATTAATTGGCGATTGAAAAATCGCCCCGAATAGGACGAATAAACGCACTCTCTCAAAATGGAAAACTAGACTTGGGACCACCTAAAGGCAATCGCGATTTTTAATGTAGTTTTACGTTAACAAGACTTAATTAAACATATATTTTTTAAACAAAATCGCAGAACTGGTGGTAAAAATTATGCGGTTATTATTCAATATAACTAATTATTTAACGTTACATGCTTTTATAAATTAAAAAAATATTGCGGAAAGTCGTTCGTTTTCGAACAATTAACCACCCTGTATTAACACAACTTACGGCCTTTATTGTGGTCCTTCGGGAATGGATGATGTTCGTGGAAAAATTGTGAATATTGATTGATAATGCGATTTTTTCAGATTCTTTCAACGTGCACCACATTATTCGTGACGATACGAGAGAATTAATCGACGTCAAATTTAAGGTACGTCTTTAATTTAAGAACCGTTTATTTATCAAAGCGTGCGTTGCGCGGAACATATCTGCGTGCACTTGCGACGAAATCGAAATTTCCTTTTGTTAATTAATTTTTCAGAAACGGGCCGTTTTAGTATCCACTTTAAATTAATTTTAAATCGTAAATTAAACGCGAATATTTTAATGGCCCCGTTAATTACGAGCGTAATTTCTTTATCGTTCGGCGATCGCGCAAATACGGCGAACTAGGAAAATTAGCCGGGAATAAAGCCTCTGTCTAATTTGAAATTCTAAAAAATTTGTATTACAACTACAGGCATCGTTAGTGACAGGTTGCGCCGATTGGTTCATTAAGAGTTATCTCGGCAAGTACATGTGTTTTTACCATTTCTGGTATTCGTGTCCATCGGGCCAGTAATAAATTGGTTTCTATCGTGATTGTCTCGGAAACCAGTTCGGAAGGGAGATTACGATTACGGCACGGTGTTCACGTGTGTATCGATGTTGTCCGGCTCCACGGCGCCGTTTTGTTAGGTGCTTCCAGTTCGTTGCAACTAAATGCCTCTCGACTACGACTTCTCCACTTGCATGCCGAATAAAAAGGCCATCGATGCGATTGCCTTTCGAGAATGGCAAATAAAGTGTAAAAACATGTTTTTTGGGGAGCGATTGTGCGTGTTCGTCTCCGCAGATAATTGTTCTTTAAACGATTATTTAGTTTTTGTCGAGTTTCTCGAAAATCGAGTTACCTACTTGTGGAGCGTAATCAGGAAAATTGTTTGAACGGACAATTATCTTTAAATATTTATAACTCTAAACTCGAAATTTTCCGATTTAATGCAGAGCGCCAGCGCCAAAAGTACAGGGCAACCACAAAATCAACATTTTGGACATTGGGAAAAACTTATAAAATTGCCCACTAGACCTACTACTGCATTTCAAAAGTTGAAATGACTTCGTTTTCGTTGAAGATCGATAGTTTTAGTTTAACGTGAACGATCTAATAGAAGAAACTGTGCGTCATCTTGCAAAGACTTGTTGTAAATCAAGTTCAGTCTCAATTTCAGTTCGGTTGAACTGAAAAGGAGATTGAACTGATCGTGTAAAGGGCCTCCGATAAAACGTAGCCGCACACTGTTTAGTAGTAACGATACTAATCGATATCCAATGGCATACACTTCGTCCGAACCTATATGTAATCCACGTCATCAATAAAAGGTTACTAGATTATGACGTTTCACGCGGTGCTGTCACCTCGTACCTCGTATTTTTATAGTTCTAATAAATTGTAGTCTTTCATTATACCATCTAATATGTGCGCAGGTAAATCATCTATAGAATATGTAATTTTCCAAACATTAAGGGCGTACGGTCCCTATTGCCGCCAAACGATAATCCGTAGATGGCACTGTTAGTGAATTTTAGAGAAATTTTAAACAGACCATCCTTCTTGGTTGAAATAGCCTGCCTCTGTAAAGTCGTAAAATCTACCTGCTTTGAAGCTAAGGGTATAAATGTTTAGATACTGTGTTTTTACATTAAAACGTATTCGAAGACGATTTTAAAATTCGCAATACAAAAGTTAAGATTTAATGTTAAGTACAGGAAAAATCTGAGATTACTGATCTGAAAAACTGATTTACTTAAAGTTTGCTAATAAATAATCTACTTTAATTTTAATTGAAATTAGAAAATTAATTAATAATTAATATTATTATTATAACAATATAAATAGGGCGTTCTCGAGGATATTGAATGCGAACGGATCTCGGTAATTGTATTGTTATTAAAAAATGTCGTTTTTAAAAAAATAATAGATTTCACATGTGAAAAGTATTACATTAGGAAAATTGTAATTTAAGTAGATGTATATTAAAAGTATATGTCTCGTATAAATTGTAATAATGTTTATTTAACTTTATTAAATTTTCTTTTTCGATAACTGCACATAAAAAGTTTATTCTTATTGTTTCTGTTACACGAAATAAGGTATTCTGCGAACGGAATGCGAAATGACAGTTCGGGACGCGAAATATTATGGATTGTTATTATCATTAACCGCAAATTAATTAATCGTAAATGTCAAACTTTCTAATCACATTTTTACTAATTTTGGGACAGTTATCAAAAAAATATTTGATACACGATTGCGAAATGTTTTCGCATTCTCGAATGATTTATTTGCTCGCTAGCGCTCGCAGAAAAACTTTTATTCTCGAATGCAAATAGTATAGTAATATTGTATAACTAGTGCTAAAATATCCACCATTCCGCACGTGTTATATACTATGCTTTTCCGACGATCACAAGTATTTTTATTAAAAAAAATTGATTTTTGACGTTTACGAAAGTTCGTTTGATATTTTAATAAAATGTCATTTTACATTTAAATGACATTTTAATAAAATGTCAAATTTGATAATAAAACAGTTTGTGCGTAAAGTAATTGCATGACAGTGTAGAAGACTTTAATTAACCGTGTGCAATGATCGCACACGGGCTGCAACGTTTTCGATTGGCTAACGAGTTTCTTTACGTACGGTCACCCTATTGGTTTGTAATGGTCAACTTTCCATAACATTTATTGGTGTGAAATTATGCACTTTTCATAATGGTCGTCGGAAAATGTAACTTTCCGTACTAATAATGTAGGTAATATACCTATTTCTAATATTTTTATTTTATTACACCACCAAAGTTTTATAAATATGTGCATGTAAATAAACACCATTTATTAAATAATGACGTCAAAGTAGAAGGTGCCATATACAAAAAAAGGCAATATCGTAAGAACTTCAATTGCAAAATAGTCGTCAAAAAACTTCGTTACAAAATAGCAAGAAAAAAGAACAAAATTGATGTATTCCAGCGATCTTGCGAATTCCTCATTGTTACTTTTCTCAAATTTAACACATTTTATTGGTGCAATATACGATGTAATGAGATAGCTAATCGTGATTAATATTTTGTTAATCAGGATTCCGTTTCTAAAATGTATGTAAAATGTCATATACTAACCGTTTATTGATGTTACAATAAATTATGTCTAAATTCACAATATTGACTTAAAGGACTTAAAAGGAGAACGTTTCGCTTGATTTATACTGTTAAGTGACCAATGCTAGCGTTAGATTTTTAGATTGTAAAATGTATGACCTTTTACAATAAAAATAGGGAGGTCTAGTCATATTAGCCAGTATTTAACAATAGTTGTGGGACGACCCACAACCATTGTCCGATATTGGGCGTCAACATTTAAACCAAAAATTAAAACTTCCAACAACCCGCTTTTGATTATTTATAAAAAATTGATGTAAAAACGAAAATGATCATCAGAAGTGATTCTTAACGACAACACGTGCTAAAATTTCTCCAATTGATTCAAATGATCGTTAAAAACACACATTGAAATTTTAAAAAATTGCGAAGCAATTATTTAATTAAAATAAGTATTTATTAAGCAAAAGAGCACGTTGTGCCGTAGAGGGAATGTTACGTTACCCACTAGTTATTAATTTGCAAACTTTGGTTACCACACTTTTGAGTTATGATTGCAGTAAAATTGTACTTTTTACACAATCATTAAGGTTTTTAAAGGTGTTATGGAAATGATAGATTTTTTAAGTATTTTTCTGCGAATCATAACATTGTAATCTATGGAAAACGTAATTTATTTCATAAAAACGTCAATCTTTTTATTTGGACCGTACCACCTTAAACCGAATTACAAATAAACAATCTAGTAACTTTTTTTGATGACGTAAATTGCATATAGGTTTGGATAGGCCATATTTTGATTAATTGCGAAATAATGAAACATTGAAGTCAATTAACAAACGTTCATAGTCTTCATCGATAATTCCAGGATATCAAATGACACGACGCCCTTGCTTAACGTGTAGGTAGACAATAATACCTAATCCCCGATTGTTTGATTATGCCGCAACAAAAAACTTTCGATACCATCGCACAAATGCAACTTATCAAAAACTCTGTACAAAAGCTTATCGAACATTTAAAATTTTTAACTGTTGCGACGTGTAAACATCATAATTAATTAATTAACGTCATAATTTTTAGTTCGTGACATCAAATGTGACACCGAAACAAATGTGAATTTATGCCGAAAAAATACTTGTGAAACTTTGTATTTTTAAACGAAACGCCCTATACAGGGTGTTAGGTTCTTATAAGTTGAAAGTTAGATCATCTTATGCGAAGAAAGAAACTAACTCGAATAGCCGAAAGTTAAAAAATTTATGGAGATATAGTTGTTTTTTGTTTGGTGAATTACTTAATTTTAGTCGACCAATCAATTCTCTTCAACGTGTATCTCGAGACCTACCGGGCCGATCTTAATGAAACAACTGCCACAATTTACAGTAGAATAAATACTTTTTCATAAGAAACTTTTACAAAATCGCACGTTTCATTTTTTTTTCACCATTTTTTACTCTGTTTTTAGTATTTTTGTAATTTTTCCCCTTTTTTTTTTAAATTTAATCATCTTCCTCATATAAATTACCGTGAATTTTACTTTTGGACCGCCTAAAAAGAGTGAATAATAAAAAAGTTACAGCTGTCTGAATTTGACGATTAAAAAGATGTAAATGTAAAAAGTGTACAAACGTTTTCGGATTACTTTAGCATTTGTTCAAAATACCCCTCCATTGGCTCGAACACAATAATAGAAACGTGTCCAAAATACGAATGAATTACAAATAAAAACAAGTGTAAAAATTATTCATATTTTACAGTAGTCTCGCAGACGACGCGTCAATACGTATGTTCCATATGAGTGTACGTTAGTACTTAAAGTTTAATTCTTAAACTTTTAACTTTCAGCTTAGGACACTCGGCTCAATACGTACACTCAGGAACCCAACGTTAAAGCTTTTCAGTACAATTCCGGCGATTCAATGATACGAGCATTTATTTTAAAGAATTACCGAGTTATTCAAAAAAACCTGCTGAAATATTAGTTTATTTTTAATAGCCCGACCTCGCCCCATTAGATTACTTTTCATGGGACCACTTGAAAAAGTAAAGTCTAAGTACGGTTGACCGGTCGATGGTAGTAACGGAACGTTAATAAATAGAATAAGGAGGAAATGGCATTAATAACGATAGAAACTCTTAAAAACGTTTTAGATGAATTTTCTTTCCGAATGAAATGCTATTTACAAGTTGACAGGCATCAATTTGAGCGTTCAATTTAGTTTGACATTGCCCGGTTCGATAAAGTTTATTCTCAATAACTCGGTTATTTTTGAGAAAATAAACGTTGTAACAATGAAAACTGAAAACAGAAACGTACAGATTATAAAGTATTCGATTCGAAAATTCAAAGTAGACGCACATGTAATCAGTTCTCGGAAATTGGAAATGTGACAACATTCAATTAATTTAAAAATACGCGATTGCCGGACGTAATTTACTTATGGCGCTCAAACTAAAACGAATTACGTTTTATTATAGTTTTCGAATAATAACTTAGGGGCACGTAAACGCATAAAAAAGCTATCGGTGCGCTCGGCGTTTCCATTAGAACGAGATCTACTCTATTAACAGATAAAATCTCAATTAAAAGAGTTAATCGAGGGCGAACTGACAAAATTAAAACATTTTAAACGGCAAGAATAATGCCGAAATTATTAAAAATAGGCGCCCAATAAAACGGCCATAAACTAAAGCCTCGGCCGCGGAATGGTAGATGTCGCTCCTCAAATTTATCTTGCTCTCCTCATTTTTACATATCGTTTGCTTTGCATATTAATAAATTTTTTTTTGTCATTTCCACACGCGTATTTTCGCCAATTCGAAGTTATTACCGAAAATTTCGCCTCGCGTTTGTCTCGATTTAAATGGCGAACGCGTCCGCCATATCGGCAAATTTTATAATTCTATCGTAGCATTCGTATAAAAGACGTTCGCTTAATTTGCGACCGGGTTAAACAGGGCGTCAAAAGACAGACTAATTTGTTAAATATAAAGGGAAAGAGTCAAGATGTAATTAAGGAGAGAAAGAGTGAAAACGACAATTCATTTTCTTCTTCCATTTTGTGTCACTGAAAGTTATTTCAAGATTTTATGGAAGTCGAGGGTGAAAAGAGGCAAAAATTTAAACTCTCCCTGTTTCTTAAAAGCCCCAGGCAGGTCGATATAGAAGTTTGTTCACCCTAGCACCACACCCCTCAATTGTAAAATATAATATAGTTCTCAAACCTCATTACGATTTCTTTTTAAATAAATTACGTTTTATTTTTTTGCGAACGGACGAACCGATAGTTTCGACTTATAACGGCCGTCCCAGTAAAATTAGAAACGAAACGAAACGAAACGAAACGTAATTAAAGGAAAATATATTCTTATTTCGAAATTTAATATAAGCTGAAGTATCTACTTTTGTAGTTCTGGGCAAACTCAAAACTCTCGGCAAAATTTAATAACGTGTTATTCCAATTCCGACTAATGTTATTCTTTATTTATCTCTTTGTGAAGTTGGCAGACTATTGCTAATGAAAGCAACTTCAGAGAAATGATTAAATTTGGTTTTCTGTCCAAATTAGTTTTGTAACTGAATCGGCATTATATTTGTGCTTCTGTCGGGAGGGTTGAAACGGAGGGAATCCGCTCTAAATTGACGTTGGATAGAGCGAGACGGATTATAAGAAGAAGGTAGATCGAATAAAATAAACTAAGGGACTGGATTACACTTGACACAGGCTCAATAATCATTGGAAATAGGGATTGAATCGATTCTAGAAAGAAAGAACTCAAATATCATTTCGTTTCAATCTTATGTCTCTCTTAAACCAAACGATTGTTATTTGCATTTCTTAAATATAGCTTCTTTTAAGGGAAATTCGAAATAAATTTCGAGAGGATTTGAATAATCGAATTTGCGTATATAATTTGTTTTATGGCAGCATTTCCTTTTTGAAAGGTTCATTTCAGTTCAATTCACTCTACGGCGAAATTTTTTGTTCGGAAAAATCCAATTCCTTTGTAGGTATTATCGTCCGATCGACTTTTTTTTGTTTCATAACTTTTATTTAGTTTGATTAAGCTGGATTTATTAAATTCAACTTTGTCGTCCGAACGAAACTAGTCTTTTTACTTCGGCGAGCAGTAGACATTCGATTTTCGAACGACTTTTCTCGTTCTCCTTTAAAATATGAATGCAAGTTAAAAATTCGATTGGATGCCATAGACAAACGTCTAAAGCTCGTGCGGGAAGTTCCTGTTTCTGTATGTTTAGAAATTGCTTTTACGAAATAGGTTGTTGGTTAATTGAAAACGAAACTCCTCTTCTATAGGTACTTAACAAAATATAGTTGCTTTCTAATCGATATATCTAATGCGTTATTATTAAAATCGCGTTCCCTATTCGATTGTTGCGATTGTTCCCGTGTTTTCGGTTAAAATAAAATAGCGGTTATGAATTTTTCATGACGTTTATAAAGTTGGCTTAATTATCGTTGTTTAAAATGGGGAAATGAGGTATAAAGGCGGCCCCAAAAATTCATTACGCACGGTTTAAATACTTCTTTCGATCCAATTGTTGTCAATTTAGCTTATAATTTAACGAATGTCAACAAGGGCAATAAAATTAATTAAATGTGAAACGGTTACAGCATTTCTTGATCAATTATGCACCCAATGAAACAGTTCCATTAGTTAATTAGCAAAATGTAAAATGCGAAGGCACAGTATTGCTCATCGTTAATTAATATGATAAAATTCTCTGTTTGTCTACGATTACTGTAAATTATACAAAGAAGTTCCGGAGTATGCAAAGTAAATTATTAACATTCATAAACGAAAGCCCCCAAGTTTTAATACCTAACTTTATTTCGAATAAAATTTCCATTCGTTTCCTCTTCTTTTTACATAAAATTGCTTCTTTTCATCCCCCTGGCGCATGTACAGTTCAATATTGACTAGCTCTGAGTTTTTCGACGTACATCATTCTAACAAACTTTTTAGTGCTACTTAAAGAGGAAGCCATAACGGCGAAGTGCATACACTAAATTATATAAATTTTTCAAATTACACGTCGTAGAATTTCCGAGAAACGACCGAATTATTATTATTTTATTGTGTTCGAAACGCGGGAATGGGAATTTCTTTCTTTTAGCCCGCAAATAGTGTTGTAATTGGAAGAACTTACGTCGCAACGGCAGGGGTTGCAAACCGTTAAAATCGGTTAAGGACTTAGTACATGAATTTATAAAATTCCCTTTTATGTTTGCGCCTGGATTTTTTTTTTTTTAATAGAAATGCGCATACTAAGTGTGCATTAGTCAATTTTAAGGGTTAACAATCTAAAAACGACGAGAAAACTTTCACAGTCTGACTTACGATATTCGCGTAGATTCTGAATTAAAATGATTACCTATCGTGTTACAAGACTTGTATTTTTCTTCGATTCATATTTGCAGACGTTCAACGTGTCAGACGCGTAACGCGACAGGTACACATAAGACATTTTCGATATTATTCGCGTTAACCAGATATTTAACGTCGGAAACGTGACATTTCCGATTGTTATCGTAAGAAAAGGGATCCAATTTTCATGCAACGACCGTTTCCTATTTAAAAATGTATACTCACGAAAGCAAAAAATCGTAATTCCTTGCAAACATGGTTGCTATTTTCGATGCTTATTTTGTTTACCGTTACCTTAACAACGAAGAGGACAATAAAAACATTAACTTAACATCTCGTGCACTATTTGTTTTTAAAAATGTGCAATACGCTTGAAAAGCTTAACCACCTACATTATTACACAATTAAATGAATAGTTTAAAAAAAATGTTAAAATTTTGACCGGCAAAGAGACCCGATTTAAACCCCCCCTAAAAAATATAACTCAAAAATATATCAAGAAAATTTTAAACAAACGAACGAATGCTGGCGAATTGTGGGAAAAAATCGAGGAAGCACGGAAGGGATTAGCGGCCGAATATATTCCACAAATTTAACTAATTAATTTCCGAAAGAGATTGTATTCGCTTAATTAATATCTCGGGAACGTGTGTAAACCACATCAAAATAACGCCACAAGTTCCTAAAAATTGTTTTCCTACGGCGCGCTACCCTGTCGAGACGTTCGCCCTCAAAGTTGAAAAAAAAATTATTTTTTCGTTGAAATTTAACAATTTTTGGTATACCTACATAACTTTGAAGGTGAATATCTCATCGGGGCACTTTTGTGGCATTGTTTTCACGTGGTTTCGAAAAATTCACCGTTTCCTGGACACCCTGATAACCGACAGATAACTCCTTGACGCTAAAATTGCGAAACCGGTTGGAAATTAGTTTATAGCGATTTTTGCTACTTTTAGGACCGGTCGCGCCGGACAAAATTAAACAAAAGATTAACAACTAATCGAAGATTATTTTCCGTTGGTCAAAAGCTTTGATTACCACATCCACAACAATGTAACCCTAGATTGAATAATTCATTTATATGGTGCAAACGGCCATCGAAGTCGATAACTTAAAACCTGCGGGCCCAAAAAAATATCTGAAATTTTACAGTTTTCGTCAACTTGCTGGTTCGTACAAACATGATGAATTTCTGCGATGTCGAGGTTGAGATCGTTGCATCGGTTGATTTGACGTGGAACGACCGACGCCGTGAAATTTACAACGAGGTTGCGAGGTCCAGCAAACAAACTAAAATTACAGATATCTCAAAAAGGGGTAGATGTTTCACACGAAATCCGAATGCAGAAAAAAATTCAGATACCCAGCGGATGAAGATGATATTGTTCAACCGAAAAAACAAAAACGTTCGCCTGTAGTTTACGTTTTGCGTTATAAGTACGTAATACAGTGAAACCCCCTATTAACGGACACCTCCCAACAACGACCAATATTTTCTACCCCACAGCTGTCCATTATTGGGAGGTTTCACTCTATATTAATGTTTTTTTAAATAAAAACAAAATTACTTAAATATATGGAATTAAAAAACAATATTTGTTTTTAATAAACTTTTGGAAGGCAACCCCCCTATTTTGTACTGGTTCCTATTATAATCTCACATAATATGGATCGAAGTTCGAAAACAAATACAAATTACCAATGCTCGCAAAGCCCCTGGCTATGACTTAATAGTAGGAGAAGTACTACAAAACCTAACAAAGAAAGCTTTAGTTTTCCTTACGACCATCTACAACAGTATCCTGAGACTGTGCCATTTTCCGATTCAATGGAAGCATGCGCAAGTTATCATGATTGCCAAGCCTGGGAAACAACCAACTCAACCTTCATCCTATCGACCCATAAGTCTTCTTCCTATTATTTCGAAAATATTTGAAAAACTACTCTTGAAAAGAATTAAAGAATCCTTAGATCTAGACCTGCTAATCCCATCTCACCAATTCGGATTTCGAGAACACCACTCGACAGTGCACCAAGGACATAGAATTGTAAACAAGATCATGGAAAGCCTTGAAACTAGAAAAGTTTGTGCAAGCGTATTCTTAGATATCCAGCAAACCTTCGACAAAGTCTGGCATAAGGGCTTGCTCTATAAAATTAAGACACACTTTCCGAGTCAGTTATATCTTGTAATAAAATCTTATCTGAGTGAGAGGACCTTCCAAGTTAAAATTAATGATGCAGTCCCATGTCTCCAACACATCACGGCAGGTGTACCTCAGGGCAGTGTACTGGGGCCACTTCTCTATTTAATTTATACCTCAGACATACCAACTACCCAACACACTGTTATAGCAACGTTTGCGGACGATACAGCGATTCTATCCACAAGTGACACAGCAGGAACTGCAGCAGCAAATTTACAAAGCCACCTGCACTTATTAGAAGATTGGTTCGAGCGTTGGAAAGTTACAGTTAATAGTGATAAATCTGCCCAAATAACATTCACCAATAAACGTACTCAGTGTCCACATTTAACAATTAATAATACCCCAATACCAATTAAAACAGAAGTGAAATACCTCGGTTTGCACCTGGACCAAAAATTAACTTGGAGGAAACGTATAAAGACCAAAAGGGACCACTTAAATCTAAAACTTCGACAAATGGATTGGTTTCTTGGACGACGCTCCCAGCTTACCTTATCCAACAAGATTCTGCTATACAAGGTCATCCTGAAACCCGTATGGTCTTACGGGATCCAACTATGGGGATGTGCAAAAGCGTCACATACAAAAATACTCCAACGATTTCGGTCAAAGACTCTCCGTATCATAACTAACGCCCCTTGGTATGTCAGAAACGATACACTGCACACGGATCTAAAAGTCCCTTATGAGAAGAACTCACCACTAGGCCAACAACCAGAAGATTAAAACGACAGTGGCCGCATGAAATTAAGGCCGTTCGAAATTAAGTTTATTTTAGCGGATTCGGCACTGGCTGAACCCTTACATGTTATGAATTCAACAACCATTTACTTATTACTTTAAATATAAATTAGATTGTAAATTAGCAATTATTAAATAAAAAAAAAAACATAATATGGCGTTTTGTAGGGACCTATATCTACCGTTGCCTGTATATATATATTAAATTTTGATTACCTATATTAAAAGAACCCCCGAGTATCATATACCTTGAAAGTGTATATACAGGGTGCTTCGTAAAAATCATATCGTAATTGATTAGATTAGTGTTCACCCCCACATGTTGTAGGTATAATAAATTACATTACTCCACTATACTTGAACCTGATTTCGATTTCCTCCGCAACGAACAAGCTTCGAGGTTTTTGATTAATTCTCCCCGTTTAATAATATAAACGTATTTAGGCGGAACGCGGTTGCATCGGTTGTTTTTAAACAGTCGCGAATACCAATCCCGGGCGATTAAATTAATTTCGCGTGTTCGCAATTAAAACTGTTAGAATAAAACGAGTGCATTCCCGTCGCATTGATAAATGGGACGAAGCGGCAAATTAACGAAAATTTTAAAACCGAAGGCGTTCAACGTTTCGGCCGTATTATACCTACATTTATATACATGTCGGGTTACACGCAACGTTCCTTCTTATTGCATAATTGACCTGTGTCGCCTAATTGAATTAATTGGGCTAATTGGGGCCTTTGCGCGCCGTACAAAAATTTAAATTGGAACAGGTTAAATAACCCTCTAATGTCAAAGTTTGCGATGACGCGCGCGTGAACTTTAAATAAATACGTCGGCGACCCGGCGACTTTTGGAAAATAGGTGTTCGGCGTTTCGATTTTACGACTTATAGACAAACAGTTACGCACGTCCGCCTCGTCCGCGTTTCTGATGAGGGTTGTTGCCGAGGTGCACGTGGAAAATTGGAAATCTACACGCTAGAAAAACAACGTCGGAACTTTAGATTTTGGTCGTTCGAAGAATGCGATTAAATAAAAATAGCAGGAAAAAACGTAGTTGTAGGGTACGTACGTACGTACGCGATCGAATTTTCTCGTCGGGTAATTCGTGTTAATTAGATTTCCGCGCGTTTGACGTTTTCTTTAATGATTTTATAACGGACATTTTATTATCTCTTTAAATGCCCCGTAAACGAAGTGCGGCTCTTTTATTTTCGTGACAGGGAAGCTGTGCCAAAAAACAGATAATTGGTTAAAAGCACCTCGGAGGCGCCACGGTGACAGATATCGCGTCCCGACGGCCGCATCCTGAGGTCAGGCGTCCCGCTCGGTTCTACACGAACAGGTGGTGCCCCCGACATGGTACAGCTGTTCGGCTGTCAGCACGATAAACTCCAAAATCCCACAACTTGAATCTGTTGATTCTGCCCGCGATCGTCGTAAAGCCCTTTGCCGGCGGCGTCAAAAATTGGGATGCGACAAAAAAAATTAATTAAAACCCACGTTATACGTAACTTGTAGGAAATGAAAATCATTTAGCAGCGTCGTTATAAAAGTTATAAAATGAAATTTCCGGGCCACAAAGCATGTCTGGGGGAGATGATATATAGGAACGCATTTTTTGCGTACTATTTATAATGGAAAGAATCAATGTTTGCGGACGACGTTGCCGCATTTCCGCCAGTCGTGGAATGCGGCATCGTCGGCAACCGTGGACCCGTAGGAATCGATTTGTTCTTTCGGCTCTTGGCTGGAAGCAATGGTTCCTTCTCGGAGATATTCGTACGGACTTCGGGAGGACCTAGGGGTGCTTTACCCCCGTCTTCCGTGGGGGAGCCGGGTTGAGTCCACGTTGCCAGCCCGTCCGTTTACGGGACAATTACACAAAATGAGAATTTGTGATTCTAATCGTAAATGGAGATCCCTACTTAATTATTGCAGTCTTCGTCATTTTTGACGTTTTTACGCGAAAACTTCATTAAAATAGATAACTAGATTAATATATATTTTCGTAATTATAAATTCGGAGAGATTAATGTTTGTTTTCAAACTTTGATAAACGCTTCTCACTCACCCTCTCTCTCTCTCTATCTATCTCTCTGATTACTTAAAATAATAATCCCGGCGTAATCCCAGTTCTCCGGATTGATTGCTAGTAAATATATTTGAGTACACTGTTATTAAGTGGTTACGGCAATCTCGCTTTTTTAAACCGTATAATTTTAAGCAATTATTTTGCGTAAAACGCTTGATTAATTATCCGAACTTGCGCTCACTCTTTTATATTAAGCCGTTAAAAATTTAATAAGATAATTGCGACTAATTAAGATTTGCTCGTTTCTCGGCGTGGACAACGAGCCCACGAATAAAACGCCTCGCCGCGCCGAAAGAAATTCGCCCAAGTCCGAATGCAATTTTCTTTGGAATAAGAAAATCGCGGCGGCGCCCATATAAAATGCAATTGTTCAGTCGTCGACAATAATGCCGTAAAATTTAGGGGCGAATCTGGGGCAATTTCAAATTTGTAAAAGTCATTTCCCAGTATCGACCGAAATCAATTGTTCGTTTATGATGGAAACGATTTTTCCGGCGAAAAACATTGATTGGGCGATCTCGAAACGTTCAAAAACTACCTAATATACAAAATCTAAAACACGAAGAGAAGAGTTCATTTGGTAATTTCGGCAAGAGTTCGTTAACAGTAATCTAAAGAACGTCGCCTGGTTTTTATTTACAATCGGCCTCGATCGTGGTGCAGTTAATTTTGTATTTTCAACATATAACCCGAAAATTGTAAATAAAAAATGCTCCTAATCAATGGTCGCATTCAGGGAATGGTAGCGCTGTAGCGCTTTATCGAAGCGATGCTCTGAATGGTGTCTGCTTTACTCGCAGTGCTGCAGCGCTTTAGTAAAGCATTAAAGCATATAAATATTCCGCTTTAAAGCTTTATAACTAAATAAAGCAATGACGTATCCGTGCGTTCTAACCTAACAAATTATGTTGCTTGTGTATGTTTTGGTTTATGCAAAAATAAAGATGGCTTATAACGTTACAATTCGGAGACGAAGTCATTTCCCTTGCAGTAACGTAAGAAGAAAGGTTGAAGATATTACAAGGTAAGTTTTACATAAAAATTTGAGTGTTTCACAAACAAAATTGCCAACCTAAGAATTAAAAGCTGAAAAATAACTAGTACCAAAAATGTTTATTCAGGTAAGATAAAGCGTTACAGCGCTGCAGCGTTTCGACGCTACAATTCCCTGAATGCGACCATTATACGGCGTAGCACAAAAATACAAAATTTTATACAAAAATATTGAAACTTACCGATTTTTCGATGACTCGTTCGGCAGCAAAAAAGGCACCACGTCCTGGAAATTCCATGGTCAGTTCAGGCACCACACACTGGAAGTTCCACGTTAGTCCGAAAATCGCAGCACTCGCGTTTAGGGTTTTTTCGAAAAAAAAAACGAACGCTTTTCATTGCACTCGCGCCGCGCCGCACAGTCACATTTATTTACCCGCGTATTTTTTTAATCGTCATTTTAACGTCCGTGTTTACGAAAATAACCGACATAAACGAGCTCGGAAAATATTTCCTATTCGACATTTGGTGTGTTGTTGATAAGCTCGGTTGCATAAAGTTATTTCCAAATGTAGGTACGGGTGTCTATGGCATGATATTGAATCACAACTCGAGGCCACAATAAACGTCACGTTCGTGTCCAGGTATCCGCTTATCGGGAACTTGGTTCACGTGCGATGATTGTTCGTTTTATCGCATTTTCGCCAGTTTAAAAATATTTAAAAATTATTACGCTCGTTATGGTTTTACTCACAATTATCAGAGTCGGAATCCTCGTGGTGTTTCCCTTCTTTTCCTACCTCAAACGAATCTGAAATATAAATTGTACGTTGTCAGAAAAATTGTTTATTAATAAAAAATTAATAAAACAGAGTTTAAATATTTTTGTGGAGAAAACGCGTTAAGACTCTTATGTCTTAAGCACGAAATTTCAGGTAGGCATATTCTTATACACCATATTGACCAACATAAACGTCAGAGCCATTTCGGAGCCGTAACTCAAAATAATCTCCTTTTAATACTCGGGGCGCGTTATAAAACGGGACGCGCCTAGGAAATGATAAGAAATCTCCCGGAGCCGTATGAAGCAATTCAAAATAAAATATCCCCCCCCCCCCCCAAAGTTGAATAATACTTTTATTTTTTATTAAAATTTAATCATGTTCGAATTACATCCCTAGTAAATGAAGTACCTACTTCAAAAGAATTTCAAAGATTTGTTGATACCACCTCAGGGGGAGCAAGGATGGTACTCTACCACCGAGCTTGTTTCTTCAGGAGATTAATTTAAAACAAAATTAACTTCGTTGTCGGATTCCTCCGACGTTTTAGAATAAAAAAGGCACTCTTGCCCATTTTCGAGACTTAAAATCGCACTTAAAGGACAACAGGTGCAGCGTTGGTCAGTGCAAATATCCTGTAGTAACCACCCTCTAATTTAAAATACGCCCTCGTTTAGATTTTTTCGAATATGGCTCATTTCATAGAAAGTGCACAAGAGCTTGCTTTTTGTCCTAAAATGCTTGGGGAATCCGACAATGAAGTTAATTTTTTTTTAAATTAATCTCCCGAAAGAAAATGTGATTAGAAAGGTTAGGGGTAATAGTGGTATCAAGTGGTATCAAATCTATAAAATTGTTTTGAAATATTTTATTTATTAGAAATCTAAACCAAACATGATTAAATTTTAGTAAGAAATAAAAGTATCATTTAAACAAATTGATTTTTCCCCTTTAAACTTTGGGGATGAATGTCTCGTGAAGCTGGCACGCCGAAACTATCGACTTTACTCGTCCTATTGACCACGCTCGTGAAAAACGCGTTTTTGGCGTCTTTTTCTCATGATGGCGGCCGAAGCGTAGCCTCAATTTATGGGAACTTTTGGTGTGTTAACAACTGGCAATTAACAACTGTGTCGAGTCTCCACTTCCCACTACTAGTTGCTCGGGCCGAATTTTCAAAAAAATGCCTCGACTGATATACAGCGTGTCCACGGATGGACCTAACTATACTTGAAAATTTATATAACTTTTGAGACAAAGTTCTGAAACTTCATATTTGAAATTCTATTGACATTAGAAGTAATTCTTTCTCTTTACTCTTGAACAATTTAATGTTTCATTATTTTTAAACAACCCCGTATGTTATATCGACATTCTTAATATGGCCAAGGACTTTTTAAACTAAGCAAAATTCTTTACAAGGAATGCCTTTTTCTCTAATTGTAATAACGAGAAATAAAAAAGTTTACAAGTATAGTTAGGACACACTGTATATACGTAGCGGAAATAAACGATCCTGCCAACACTAAAAGTACGAATTTCTTTTGATCCGGCATAATAAAATTAATTTGACGATCGACGTGTATTTTTCGCAAACGATTTTCTAGGCCAGAAAATTTTGATGCCGCACATTTCAATTTAATTGTTTCAAGAACAAAGCCAACCTGTTACTCGCATATTAGTGATAGATCACGTGCATATCCGGATGGGAAGCCATGTTCTAGCGACCTTTCGAAAAGGCCGCCATATTTATATTAGGTACCTACACTTCGTATGGGTTTTATGGGTCTTCGAAGACGATTTTCAATTAAAGTTAAAATGTATTTCCGTCGAACGTTGTAGAAGACCGAAAAAATTCGTATAATTTTTATTTTTACATTTTATTCTTTTGCGTTCGTCGCGAATTTTCTTTTTAACTTCGCATTCAATTTCATATGTGTAAATAAATGTCTCGTCGGCTGTCGGCTTTTTCCAATTCGGTTCGAAATCAATTAACCACCTACACATTCATTTGTAATGTAAATGGTTTTACCGGCGTGAAACTTTGATTACGCTATCGAAACGTTCTCGTTGTATAGGTCCTAAGTGCGCAGGTATAATATGTAATACACGTCATATAAAGTAAAACGGGAAGGAACGAATTAAATCAAAAATCTGCATTTAAATGTTTACAATTAGTTGCTTATTTTCATTTGAACGCGTACTTTTTGAGAATTTGCAGAAGAAAATGTCGCGTCGGCTGGTTTTCGTTTAACTTTGACCATCGAATAGGGTTGTTAAAATATACATCGAAAATTATGAATATAAAAATTAGCAAAAAATAAATAGACGCAATTAGAAACTTACCAATGTTTCGATTACGCGAGGGCGACGAAGAAGGCACCACGCCCTGGAAGTTCCACGTATAAAGTTCGAAAATCGCACCACTCGCATTTTTAGGGTGTTTTTCGAAACCGAAGAGTTCGACGCACTCACGTCGCGTTTTAGTTCGATTTTTTTCGCGTTTTTAATGTATTTAAATCGCTGGAATTCGACGTCCATAAAACCATAACCGACACTAAACTGCATCAAATTGAACGCGAACGCACACGAATCGAACGAACGATTAATACTAAATGGGCTCGATAATATTTTCTATTCAACATTTGGCGCTGATAATTTCACATACACAAAGGTATTTCCGAATGTTAGACGTTGTCTGGCATTGTATTAACTAATCACAATTCGAGGCCAACTAAACGTCAGTTTCGAGTCTGGGCCTGCAGCGCTTATCAGGAATTTAATTCACGTGTGGCGATTGTTCGCTTTATCTCTTCGTGAGTTTAAAAATTATTACATTTTGTTGTAGTTGTAATAATTTATGATCCACAATTTTTGAAAACAATCACTCCCCCCCACAGTCTGCGTTCGTATTCGTCTTCTCGCATTTTCACCCAGAGGAACCTGAAATACAAACATTGTACGTTGTTAGAAAATTTGTTCAATAATATAATTTTTTTTATAAATAACTAATTTTAAGACAGTTCATTTGTATTACTAAATATTTTTATAAACGATGAAAGACGCATTAAATAATGTTTATTAAGTGGGTGCGTAACAATTATATTTCCGCATTTGTTCTGGATCAGAGGTTCTCAACTTTTTTAACGACGCACGCCACAAAATTAAAATTCAAAAATTTCGATACCGCCCATTATATGTTCGATTTGTAACCTCTCGTTTAAATTCAGGGTGCTTTTTCCCGGGACACCCACGATTTCGGTGCATTTTTCGCCCTAATCTCAAATCAATTTTGAATCATTAAAACCAAAATATTTTTGTTTTCATATAGCGATAATTTGAATAAATAATTTTGATTCGCTAATGGTAGGAGAGTCGTGCTCGAAACCCACATAACCCTCCCCTAACGAAAAGCTTATTTTGTATTTAAAATGGCACAAAGTTTCATATGTGCTTACTTGACCGAAGCATTTAAAAAAAAGGCCACTTTTGGTATTTTTTTTAAACGATGGTCTTTTAAATAAGAAAAGGCCGAAATTATGTTACGTCACTTAAAAAAACAATATGTGTTGCCACCAATACGTGACGGAATCATGTTGCGAAAGTAATTCGCATTTTTGGTTCTGTCAAGCTGGGGGGGGGTGGCAGCACATTTTTTTAATGTACATAACACCCTTTACAGATCGACGTAACCTTTTCAACTTGTTGTTATTTAAAAAAAAATAGATCGGAAGTACCTTTTTTTAATACTTCGGTCAAGTTTCAGTACATGCAAAACCTTGTGCCCATTATAAGCATTAAATAAGCTGTCGACTCGGAAAAATCATCCCTTTTTTATATCAGGGAGGGTTTGGCGCAGTCGCCGCTTATTGTTTAGAGACTATATAAGTTATTATTATAAATTACGAATGATTTCGATTAAAACTAAATAAGTTCGAGCAACGCGGATTTCATTGCTTTGCAAAGAATAATTTGCTTGTGAATTAACATTAAGTCCTCACATTTTATTACTGTTGTCCCCTACCGTTAAGTGTTTGCAATTAGAGTCCTACGGCTATCATAACAACTCGAATTTTTCAGAAATTCAGAAATATTCTGCGCTCGCGAAAATTGATTTAACGTCACACGTACAGTTCTATGATTATTAGACTATCGTCGTTCTGTAAGAAAGTATTCTGTAGGTTATTGTTTGACTTTTGTATACGCACACGTACGTGCGTACACACATTTTATTTTAAAATTTGTCATAAGAACGATAGTCTTTCGGAATCCATAACGGATTTTTTCAATGTACATTATTTGTTATGAGAAAAATGTCTTTAATATTCGGCTAATCCTCGGAAACGAATTATGTAATAATATAGAGGCTATAGATATACATATACAGAGTATAACTAAAATAACTCGAATTCTATTTATAGAATTTTAACAATTTTGGTTGAAATTTGTATCAGATAATAGGAACAAATGCGGATCAGCTTTGTGTTCAAAAAAATTTAATTGTTCTGCAGTGGAAAATATCGCGAACACGTTCGCTAGTAGCACAAAATCAAACGCAGTTACGATAGAACTTCACGCTACTGTGAGCTGATGGTCCAATAATTAATTAGCTACTTTTTCTAAAAACTTCCTTGAAATGTTATTAAATACTGCGTTCATTTAGTATGACAACAAGCGGAAAAGTGCTTTAACGCAATTTTCCGTTTCGTTATTTATCCGAAGCGACTCCTGCGAAATTATTATATCAAGAATGGATCGAGGTAAACCGCGAAGAAAGGATTTTGTGAAGTAATTTTTCTATTTCCGTCTAGAATCAGCATTTTATTAATTTTTGGCACAGATTTATGATTGGATATGAACGATTAAATGTCGTTGCCGAACGACCACTACGAAAAATGCATAAATTCACACCATTAAGGCCCTTTTTACAAACATGATTTATACTGCAGAACAAGCTATTCCTGGAATAACTGCTATGGAAACGTTTCTTAAGACAATGGTGTAACCGATGAAACCGAAGTACTTTAAAAGTATTTGTTGGAACGGATTAAGTTCAAATAATTTAACTAAGCAACATCACAAATTTAAATATATTACAATTTATTAATTAATAATTTAACAATGTATTATTTACAATAGTTTACTTACCCCTATGCTTTAGCACTCTTTAACTCAAAATGGAGAACAAGACTGTCGTGTCGACTTACACCCCCTTTTTTTATATCATTCCAAAATTGTCGACACCGACCTACACCCACCTGGTTTCCATAGCAGTTATTCCAAGAATAGCTTATTCTGCAGTATAAATCACGTTTGTAAAACTGGGCCTAAGAATATTACGGAAAGTTGACCGTTACAAACAAATAGGGCGAGCGTGGGCAAAAAACAACTCGTTAGCCAATCGAAAACGTTATAGTCCGTGTGCAATCGTTGCGCACGCTACTCGGCCAATCAAAAGCCTTCTAGACTGTCGTGCAATGACTGCTCGCAAACAGTTTTATTACTAATTGTTAGTAGAGGTAGCTTTTAAAGTGTCAAAGTGCCTACGACAAACGTCAAAAATCTTTTTTTTTTAAATAAACATACTTGTGGACGTTTCACGCTCGTGTGAAATATTCGTCTTTCGGCACCAGTTATGCAATATACCATTTAATGGGACAATAATTGCAAAACAAGATTTGAACGACTTATACCGCAAAATAAATGCTAACGCCATCGCGTTTATTGTCGCGGCAAGTGGCGGTGAAAGGGTCCAGCTGCAGACATCGTACACGATCAAAATGTGCAGAAGCAATGGTGTATACATAATCAGTTTAACTTAGTGGAAGCGTATAGGATGTATTCCTTTTACCACACGCATTGTCCTTTGAAACGCTAAAAGGGGCAATCGAGGCGGAAATAGCTTTCCAACATCTATAAAATGAACTATAAAGTAGGTTCTTTGCCAAGCAAATATGATTACAAGCAACCAATGGCTCAAACATTGTTTATTTCCACTTTGCATCGTGGCATTACACACATGATGTGTATTTTAGAGCTTTTAAGGTCTCCGTTTATCTCCCCGTCTCTCTTACGAAACAAGCTCGAGTTTCCGCCTATTTTAAACTTTTGTGGCGGCCCCCCGCTGCTAATTAATTTACGTCCTAATAGATGTCGTACGTCCGATCCTGCGCGCGTGTATAGATATATATCTAAATTTGAATCTGTGGCCTCTGTGCGTTTCCCAAATTAATTAGTTTATATTTCCCCGCGTTTCCCAAATATGACGATTAATATAATAAACTACGCGGAGATGCTTATTACAGTTATTACCGAAAATGATTTTCCTTCCAGCGAAAATTGGGCGTTGTCGATTAATTGTGTATCGTTTAATTACATATTCTTCCTCGGTTAACGTCCTTGACATTCGGTTGTCGTTAGGAAATAAGGTCAGTGAGAAGTCTGGCCAGGTCGGGACCCTGATCGTTGACCTAGGGGATTCTCCGGTTATCCTGCCATTTTCACCCGTTCCACGCCTTCTCAGTCACCGACGTTCGCTATCTGCGGTACAAGCGTCGTCACCAGGGTCGGATTCCGGCGAAGACGAAAGTAGTTTTCTCGAGCGCCTTACGTCACGTGACTTTTTTAACGGTAGATAATCTCAATGTGGGGCTGTACTCGATTAAAACCGTTCGAGCGTAAAATTTAATTAACCAAAGAATTTGTTGCATTTTTAATAACAACTCGGTTACGATTTGTACATAATTATACGTTCTCTACGCGAGGAAAAGAAATTTCGCCATTTCTAATTTATTATTGGCACGTTTCTTTTGAAATTTCGAATTGAGGAAGTCCTCGCGCCAAACGGTTTCGTTAACTTGAGAAAGAAAGAAAAAAGAGGACGAAAGAATCGCGTAATAGATACGTGCAGTTTGTGCGATCAACAAGTTCGTATTGCCCTACGAGTCCGTCTCTGGAGCCCTAAGCGGCACGCGGCGCCTGAATAGCGAGACGCGGCCACCGAGACACGCTCGTAATGATTTATCCGGTAAACCGCCACTTGACCGCGGCCCCACTGCCCCACTGACGACACGGAAGATGTCATGTTACTACTACGGGTTTATTGGCCCCTCTTGGCTCGTCCTCGTCCTTTTTACGCAAACTATTAAGTCCCATCAAATTGATGATTTATTTTTTAGAAGTCATTTTTATGGTGATTGAAATGGAACTATAATATGATCGTTGATCCGCACGATTCGATCCTTTTGTTTTCTTTAGTTACGTTGTCCCTTGGCAAAACTGTCGTTTAAACGACCATCACGTTTAACTCTTTTTTCGGCATCTTACTTACAGAAAAACGGGGAAGTTTCGATCAAATTTTTCATTACCTTTCGACTTTTAGCACTTACAAAGGGTTGAGTTTCAATGGTATAAGATCGAGATACGCCCGAATTTCATTATCTATAGACGCCGCGATTCCTTTATCACCACCGATCAGGTAGTGTCGTTCGAACGTGTTTCTTAAGAAATTTTTCTCTTTCGATGGACTTCAATCGTAAGTTACGACCGTGCAAATAGTTCTCGATCACCTTTCTGGAACCTCTCATTTAACAATATCTTTCCTGTAGTTACGCAGCGTAGATCACCTAGTGTCGTTTAAACAGCCATCTGCGCCGATATAAATTAAAGTTTAAATCTTGTTTAAGTCATAAATTTTCCTTAGATATCGTTAAATTTTCACAGAAACGTTCTAATTAAACGAGACTTAAATTTTAGATTACGGTCGAAGTAATATGTTTAGGTTATTTTTTTTGTAGAGGTATAAGATGCTTAAATTTTAATTACGCAGGTCGACATATAAAATTTAGTAATAGGTATAATTCCCTTCGGTACTTAATCAGGTTTTCTTAATTGGTTGCGTTTGTATTAAACGAAAAATTGTAATCTTCGACATTTCGCGAAAAAAGAAATCAATTAAGTAGCTATCGATTTTTTTATCAGCGAAAGGTATTTAACGAGGTGTGGGGCTGTTGCTCGTACTTAAAAAAAATCTATTTTTGTTTTGTCGATACCCGACATTTATGTTGCAGGCAAATTGAAAGTCATTTACATAAAGCCACTTATTTAAAAATCATCCCGAAGGTGTTCGGTCGGGTTGAGGTCGGGGCCGTGGGCCGGCCAACCGACGTTGACCACTTCAATTTTCTTATTTGATCGAAAAAGTACCTGAACGAGAGAAAAATTGGCCCGTTCATGAAATTTTCGTTATAAGTTTCTTTTTGGCATAACATCGAGATTTCTATTGTTTCCACTTATTTGTATTTTTGCACGTACTTACTAAAAAACCGTTCTGGTATAGAACAATTAGTGTTTGTAGGTAAACTAGCCGAGTCAGACATAAGTACTTATTTTTTTTTTAAATTTATTTATCGCATCGACCACAAGCGTAAGATGTTACGTAAGGTTAATTGTACATAAGCATACATTGAATATAAGTACTTATTGTTAGATATAATTATGCAATTTGTATGTAAACTACGTTCAGAGGAATTTTAAATCTGCAGCAATTGTCTTTGATGTGTACGATGATCCTGTCAGCATTTGGACAATTTGGACAGGAACGTCGCACGTTCGGCATCAGCGTCAGATGACGATGATTTCACCGAACGATAAATACAATTTTCTGTTACTATAAATTAACAATATTACGCTTCTTTTGTTAATTTTGATGGATTCCTTATATTTTTTTGAAGTAAATTCTGTTTTTCGTTAATAAAGGTCGACTCTATCGACTTGTCTATAGTTTCTTACAAAAACAAATTTTGCAAAATTTTTCCCATCCTAAAACACCTTCGATTTTTTTCGAATTCTTTAGATTTTTAAATTTTATGCCAAAAACCAACGTTTCTACGAACGGACCATTTTATTTCATTTTACTGCGACCCTTATATTACTAACTGCACTAATGTAAGTATACAGGGTGTCCGAAATTGAGTACGTAGTATACCGTGATGGGTATCTTTTTTATTATTAAAGATAGAGATTTGGTTGTATAGGAAATGTTGTGCAGTTTTGGGTGTCGATTCAGATTTAGTTTAGAAAAATTTAAAATTCCGTACAGTTTAGAAGTTATTCCAAAAACAAAAAAAAACTGTAATTATCCGTAAATTTCCGTAATTGTAAAAGACGTGAAAAAATTTTTAATATAACAGTTACTCGATTTGACGAGGTGAACATAAAAATGAGGTCGAAATAAAATTAAAGATGGCGATTTTCGAGATATCGATAGCGACATGTATACACGTCGTTGCATATTCAATATTTACGAAATTAAGTAACTCGTTTTAGTTGATGATTCGATTTGAATATCTGTAGGTACCATTTATTTAATGACAGTTTGAGCTTCTTTAAAAAATTCCCTCAGTTAGTGTAATGGTTTAATGCTCCATTAACCCCCCTTGCGCGATCAATAATCAGGTCTTTCATTATTCTCGGCGTAAATCTCTAAAATGTAATTGTTTTATTTGAAGGCCTGCTGAGATAACAGTTTCGTACTCTGGCACTGCATTGATACGAATAGATACCTACCTATTAATTTATTTTGTTCATTTATGTAAACCGTTCTTGTTCTCTACGTAACGCTAATGCAATTTAACCGCGTCGAACGTATAATTTCCAAGTTGATCCCGTTTAAAATTCAGCAAATAATTAATTTTCTTCGAAATAGTCGATGGAAAGACGAATTCCGCAACCGGTTATTTATGAAAATGCAAATAAATATTACCGCAGCATATTAAAATAATCTATAAATATAATTATACCTATACATTCATATTCATAATATATTTAAGCGGAATTTATGTTTAATTTAATTACACTAGAACAATAGACGGCGTTTTACAAAATTTGACCATAAATTATAACGAAACGTCGTAGGCGTATAATTATAAAGACCGGGAGATTAGTATCAAAACGATCATAGTTCATAATCCTTTTAATGGCCGTTCCTGCGTAGGTACCTATGTACGTAGTTACAATAAAAATTTCCGAATACGTGCGCGCAAACGGCACCGTAGGAAAAATCGGACGGTTGGGCAGAGCTCGTGTAATTAAAAATTTGCAATTATCCTGTCGTTATCGCTTCATTTATTATCCGTATTCGAAATGTAGATCGTGTGGGAGTACGACGGAGAAAGTGAAAGAGAAATTACTATAAAGTGGATACTTATAAAAAACGAAACGGTCACGAACGAAACAAATTGTTTCGTTATTACCACATACATATAATATTGTAATCTAGGCATGCATTTTATTCCTGTTAGGGAAAAGGAAAGAAATCCCATTTGTTTAGTCGAATAAACTGCATAACGTAGTTCGACTGTATCTGGCGAATCCGCTTTATGCAAGAGGATTTCGTATGATTGCTTATTACTCCGAAATCATCTAATTAATTTTCAAATATGCTATATTGCGCTTCATTTCATTTTACGGTCGGAATTTATTTATTAATATACACCCACGCGATTAGTTTACGCAAAAATAACGTGACGCGATACAGAACACATTCTTTTGTTCGTCGGAGTGAAAAAGGTTTTAAAAAAAAAAACGAAATTTTACATTTATTACATGCCTTTATGTATAGAACTTCTGCAATATGGTTAAGTTCAACTGTTATATTAAAATGCGGAAGAATAAGCATCTTATGGAAATTTAAAAACTTTCTTAATAAATTTTCCTTTAGTATATACAAAACTTTTGAGTGTTTCTCGTTGGTAATTTCACAAATATTTATGTATTAAGGTTTGTTTGCCGAAAAGTAATATTCCTAGAATGTTCTGGAGGACTTGTGTTTTTTTTTTTTTTAAAAAAGGCACCCAGGAAAGCCGAACAGAACTAATTTTTCCGAAAATTAATTTTTAACGTCTCGTCCGAAATCGGCAACAATCTCCGATTAAAACAAACATAATTTCACAATGCCATTCCGGCTCTGCGGAAACGCGAAGCCGCCGCCTACGGTTGCGGGGCAGACAGAAAATTGAGTGCTCGCGGCTTGACGCTACTCACTAATTGTTGATGATTATCTCCGTATGATAAATATTTGTTGGTTGTGTTTTAAGCTTAAACTACTGATTAGGGTGGATGTTTAAATTGGGAGGATCATTTTTAAATGCGGATAAGGTTTTATTTGTTGTACCGTCGTCGACGTGGAAATTACTTATTTTTTGGGCTCGCGTTCGGCGCGAAAATTGTTTAAATGGATCCTCGCGCCGGATCGCAATTTTGTGGCGAGGTAAATGTTCCAAAATAACTATAAACATTTTTATAAATACCTGTCAGTAAACGATTAAAATACCTTTTTTTTTTAGTAGGTAATACAAAGATAAAGTTATTTTTACATAATAATTCGGTAAATCATCTTATTAGTCCCGCGTATTATATAATTTAAAAAATTATAAGGTACATTAAAAATTTTGAAAGCGCCAAATTACTACTATTAGCCGTGCATGGTAAAATAGAGATATTGTCTTCGCATAAAATTTTTATGTACTACGGCTGTAACGACCGGTAAACGACCTATAATCGTTATTCACGTACCTAGGAAAAAATTATCGACACCAATTGATATCGCCAATCATATTCTTTTGTTTATGTGACGGCGCGGCGCACGGGTCTACATTTTTCTTCACGTATAATTTTAATTAATGCTCGTTTTTAATTGTTCATTACATTTTAAAGAAACTTAACGATCTGCAGTAAAACTGTGGATCGAATTATATTTCGGCGATACGACTAGAGCCGAGCCAACATTTTTTATGTAATTAAAAAATGATGAATGCGAAAAATTACGTAAGTTCTTAAAAATGACCCACCTATAAATATATAAACTTTTTTATTTGGAATTTCTCGGAAAATTTTATTCTTTCAAAAATAGACTTGGGCGTTCAAAAATATGAAATCGACCGAAGGTAAAGTAAATCTCGAGATTTCCACGAATCAGCTGATGAACTACTATAGCTCGATATTTTTCTCGGGTATATTACCTATTGAAATTATTCGCCTTGGCGGTCTCCGGTCATCGAAAACGTTCGTCTCATTTTCTCTGGTAAAAAGAAAAACCAAGCGAATTTGGAAATAAATCGTGTTAACGTCCAGAAGATTAAGTACTAACTGATTCGAAACTTATTATTTAAAAAATTGTAACTTTTCATAAACTTCTTGGTCAATTCAAGTTTAAAATTCTAGAAAAATCGCGTTTGAACAAACCAAGTTCAAGAATTTACAAACAAACCGAGATTTCCACATCGTATTTTGGAAAAAAAAATAAAACACTACATTAAATTCAATAAATTGAATTGGTCAACAAAGCGTCGATTTTTACACAACTATAATCGTAAGAATCAATCAATTTTAAAAGCAGAAAATTCAGAATTTTGTTTGAAATAATCTGTTAGAATCTGGTACCAATATTCCGATTTTTATTTCCGTGAAAAGTATCTGCTTATAGCTACGCGACAGTGCGCTCCTGTAAAATTGACTTTTTGTGGGTTCCAGCCTTCTGCCAAAATGCCATCGATGTGTATATACGTGGTCCTATGTACAGGGTGTCCCGTGACGTGAGAAATCAATGGCCTTAAGAGCAACCACGACATTAAATCAACCAATAAAAAAAGATTGTTGGGCCTTAAAATTTCAAATTTGCAAGATTTTTTTATTTATTCATTGTACACGTCAAGAGGACGAAAAACTAAAAATTTCAGATTTTTTACGCTCGTAGTTTTTGAGCTGTCGATTTTAAAAGAAGCAAAAAACTTCATCAAAACAAAAATCGACATTTTTAACTCTTTAAAAAGTTGCAACTCAAAAACTATTTGACCCGGAGAGCTCAATTTGGTGCCGTTCTCTTTCGTTTTTAATGGGCTTCGATTTGATGTGCAGCATGAGCACGATATTTAAATTTTGAAATTTTTGAAGGCCTTAAAATAATGTTTTTTTTCTTTGTTGAAAATCTCGATAGCGCCCTTTTTAAATCTCATGTTTTAAAGACATTTGTTGACTATTATGGGAATTATTCCATAATTCTTTTTCCCAAGAAATTGAAAGGGACGTTTTCGAGATTTTCAAAAGAACGTTCCTTTAAGGTCTTTGGAAATTACAAAATTTAAATATCATAATCATTTTGCAGACCACATTAAAAACAGAAGAGAATCGACACCAAATTGAGTTGTCTGGGTCAAATAAGTTTTTGTTTCTTTTAAAGTCAATAGCTCAAAAACTACGACTGCCAAAAATCTGAAATTTTACAGTTTTGTCAAGTTTATTGGTAGGTATTTATTCCGAATTAATTCTGTTGTCTCAAAAATGTGTCGTCTAGCTTAAGTATTTAACTAAAACAGGCCCATAACTTCTTTAATAGTCGATTTAGACAAAATGACCACTCTTTAGTTTCCACTTGTTTTCGCCTCCGCTACACGTAGGTGAGATACCCTGTATATAGGTAGGTACGGGACAAGTTTACGACGAAATGTTTTATTAATTATTATTATGTAGGTGTAGACGTATTGCCTAATTTTATTGCACGATTTCGTTCTAGAAAGGGACACCTAAGTCTTAAATTATTCTAAAAGATTTTTTCCTAATAAACCATCAAATAATATTATCAATAAGCAAAATATAGGTTTATAGGTTTAATATAGGCTTATTTCAAACACAACTTTTATTCGATAATTATCTACGACTAACTACAATCAAATCGAAAAATAATTGAGAAAAAGTGTTCTAGTTAGATATATTCAACAAGAACGTGTATTGAATCGAAATAGTGAGATAGAGACGAATTCTTGAAATTGCTTATTTCTTCAAGAAGGTCGTACGTTTCGAGTCGTATAATCTTTAGGTAGAGTTAGTTGCACTTGAAAAACAAATTATGATTAAATGTTTGAAGTCGAAGTAGCGAGTACTTCAATTTTAATCTTCGAGTCTTAAGAATATTCTAGAACAACTTGCGATTATCGAATAAAATCCTGAAATTTATGATTCGATACGGGGAACTTAATTCAATTTGTATAACGTTGACAACGCCGTCCTTTATTCGCTTTCGCGAATTCGATTCTAGTTTAGTATCTAATTGCAATTTTACAATAACTGATCGACCGAATACAAAGGAAAGTATCGATTTCTGTTTTTCTCGGTTGAAAGGAAAATAGAAATAAATTAAAATTTATTTTAATAAATCGCGTAATTTCATAATTTTCCAAAAAAAGATGTCAAGTTACTGCAGTACTGTGTTTTAAAAAACGTAATTTTTACTAGTATTAGGGGGATCGGAAAGTAATGTCGCTTTCTTACATTAAATTCAAACGAATAAATTTTTAATAAATCTTTGTTTTTAATCAATAATATAATCACCCTCGTTATCGACAACCTTTTGCCATCTAGTGAGCAAATTTTCAATCCCGGATCGATAAAAATCAATTGGTTTTTGAGTAATATATTTCGAGATGGCATTTTGGACATCAACTAAATTTTCAAATTTTTTGCCACTAAGAAAATGTTGTAGGGATCGGAATAAATGGAAATTCGAGGGTGCGATATCGGACGAGTATGGTGGGTGAGGCAGTACCTCCCACCCCAATTCATTAATTTTTTCCAGTGTACGCCTTGCACGGTGCGGTCTTGCATTGTCGTGTTGCAGAATGACGCTCTTTCTATTGACAATCGCCGGATACTTTTCGATTAAAGATTGGTTCACTCGATCCAATTGTTCACAATAAAGGTCTGCATTAACAGTTTGTTCTCAGGTTTCAGCACTTCAAAGTGAACAATTCCACGAATACTTCACTAAACACACAGAAGCGTCTTTTTGGGATGTAAACCCGGCTTCGCAGTACTTCGTGGTGATTCATTTGGAGAGAGTTACTGCCTTTTGCGTTTTGGATTATCATATAGGACCCATTTTTCGTCTCCAGTGATCAAACGATCAAAAAACGGTTTTGTGTGGTGCCGTTGAAGCAATACGTTGCATGTGATAGATCGGTTGGCTTTGTTCTCTTCGGACAGATTATTGGGGGCCCAAACACCTGCTCTGCTTATTTTTCCAATCTGCTGTAAATGTTCCTGGATGGTCGACCAAGGTTGGTTAAGGGTGTTTGACAGTTCCTCGATTGTTTGACATGGATTTGCTTCCACTTCTGCCCTTAGCATGTCGTTGTCTAATGTTGTTGGTCTTCCTGATCGATAGGAGTCAGAGAGATCAAAATTACCGGATCTGAACTTGGAAAACCATATTTGGCATTTACGAACGTCTAATGCACTTGGATAAACATCGCAAATGTTTTTGGTCGCAACTGTTGCGTTACTACCCTTGCGAAACTCAAAAAGCATACAATGCCGGATATGCTCTTCTGGTATTTGGCTGGCCATTTCACCCCAAATTGCAAAAAAAAAGTTTAATATTGAATTATTTAGAAGTGAACAAGTCACAATAACCTTAAAATGACTTTCGAGATACACAATGAGCTGACAAATGACAATCAAATATCGACATGCGCAGAAACGACATTACTTTCCGGTCCCTCTAATATTTTAAAAACTCCGGGATTTGTAACTCGATTATTCAAAAACTGCTGAACGGAAAGCAACGATATATTTATGTATATGAGAGGCAGAACCTTATAGTTTAGTGCATTTGTTGTGGAATTTTGTTAATTAATAAAAAAAGTTACCTATAATAAACAGTCTTCTACCACCCCCGGATTCGCTCATTTGACGAGATATTTAAAAAATTCTCGCGTACATGTGGGTGGACAAAGAAGAATAAAAATATTCATGTTTAAAGGCTCTAGAAATTATAACATATTGATAAACAATGTGCAATGTTTGCGTATTCGGGCCGTGGTGGAGTGAGGTAGGTACTGCATCGCGCCTACCATCACTAAAAAGCGGCATTTGCACCATCTGCTTAAAAGACGTATTCGCAAAACTTTGCCTTACAACAGATTTGAGGTACATTATATCCAAATTTCATACAATTCGGTACAAAAATACTTTAGTTCTGACGTTTTAAAGTTGTCGATACAGAAACGAGCAACGAAATTCGGCAGTTTTCGTGAAATACCTTACAAAATCTCTAAAACGGCTTTACGTACAAAACTAAAATTTTCACTGTGCAATACCAACAACCTGTTTCGCTTTTGCTTATTGTTTTTAAGCGACTCCATCGATCCAATGGATTCGGAACCGACACTTGCACGGGCCACTTTCTCGATGCCGCACGCGCGTTTCCCAATTTTTCAATAGTTTTAGGTCGCTGAAATTTTTCGCGACGACAATTCGCTTGAAAAATAAATGTGGGCAAAAAATCGATCAGGGGGGATTTTTCATTTACTATTAGCGCGAGCAACTTCTTTAAACCATTAAAAAAAACGTTATGGGTGGATCGAAATTAAGCGTTTTTCGGTTGGAAAATGCGCGCGAACGTCGTTTTAATTGACCGGCGCGGCGCTTCCCCTTGATCTGCAGTTTAAAATTATGTAGGAGAATCAATTCGATCTAACGAAAGTGCTCGTTATTCCGTTCACGATTTCAAACTTGATTAAATTTGAAGTTATTGCGGCAATACCGGGGGCGGATAATTTATGAGTGTATGTGCGTATACTCACAAAAAGAAAGGCCCCATTAAATTTATTAGCGGAGTAAGAGGAATACACTCGTGTAAAAGAATCGGTTCGCGTAGGTAACTCGCTCGCGCGCCGATTTTTCCGACAATAGAAGTTTAAGAAAAAAATTAGGCAAATTATTTTTTATTATGGCGGCGGCGTCGGCGTCGGTCGCCCTGTCAAGTCTTAAAATTTATTTATCAGCGTAATAAGCCACATTCAATATTGGAAACGTTCCGGGTCGTATTTAATTTTCGGAGTTTGAAGTATTAATTAATTTTTAAAGTATCATAACTTGGGATGTTAATTTATATCTTATTTAGCGGACCGAATGTAATTTAAGGGTTTTTTTTTACGGAGATTTATGTGTCTTATTTTTACAGGCATTAATTAAAGTTAAGAAAAGTTTTCGTGCTTGTTTTTCGAGTTTTTATTTAGTTTTTATCGCCGCAGATAAAACGTAGTTTTGTTGTGTAACTTTAAATCTATTTTGAAATAAGTTTTGAGGCCATTCTGTGCAAGTAATCAACTTATGTAACAAGATAAAATATTGCTAAAGTTGCTAATGCCGTGCTTTTCACCGAAAAAGGAATAGGAAATATTCTCAACCCCTGCAACCTTAGCGACTCCGTAAATCCCCTCGAACGAATGTTTTATATACGCAAAACAAATTTTAGAGAAAACCCATACAACAAAGAAATTTCTGATTGAATTTTAGGAAGAAATTATATTACGATATAAATTGCGCTTTCGTGAACTGAAAAAGTCATCGGTGTCATTTTTTCCGGGAAAATCGCCTGTAATGGTTGTCGTAGGTATATTTTAAATCTGGCACAAATAAAACGGCCTATAAAAGAGCATGCTTTTGTCGTAAAGATTTATATGTAAGTGTTTAGCATGGTCTCCGAGATATTCAATGGGGGCCGCCATGTTTGAAAAGTTTATCGCAGATCGTATAATTTTAGGTAAACTTCAAAACTGCCTTTTACAGATTCCGTTGAAAATTTAAAGGTTCTATCAGTGTATTTCTGCATAAAATTACTGTCGAAAAATATATTTCGATATCCGAAATAAATCCCCAACTATAAACGGGTATCGAACGTAATAATTTTTCTTTCAATTTGTGTACGTAGCGCGTTCAAATATTACAGTACAAACAATGATTTACGAATTCAACGGCTCGGAATTTTAAACTCCATTTAATACAAGCACAACTTATTCTATTTACATTACATTATTCCTGCGCAAATTTCTCAGAAGTTCGCCAGTATTTTTCCATTTTCCGACTTGGTTTTCTCTTCTAGCTCATATGTATTTTTCAATCTTCTACATACCTTTGGATATTAAACAGTCTATCTTATTTTTCCTGCCAAGAAATTTCATTATTCTATATGATGATATATTTCCTCGTTTCCTGTCTCTTTCTCCTTTTATTTCTCCCTCCTTATTGGTATTCAGGTTCAAGCTCGCAAATTGTTCCGGAGGGAGCTAAGGCAAAAAGCTCTTTGATGTAAAAAGTATAGAAATACACAAGTATCTTGTTGGGGTTTCAATAATTTCTTGTAAAACAAAAGGCCTCTACTATATAGTCGCACTTTTTCCGTGGGCGAGCTTTATAATAAAACTTTTTTAATATTTTTAAGGTTGAACGTCGAACGTGGATACCTACTTAAGGTGGGGCGAACTGCTTTTATCTCCGCACTCCAAATGACGCTCATTAGGAATCGGTTATCGGCCGAGTGTCACATATTGAAAATTTCGGAGGGGAGGGTAAATTTTCTATTGTTGCACACCGCCGACGAAAACGATAAAGGCTTGAGTTACTGCAAATTGACTTCACAATCGATTGTATAACTTGTGTCGTAGGTAGTAGGTATGTAGTTCTTTCTGATCGTGGTTTGCATTTGATTCGAAATTACGTTATTTATTAAGCGGCTTTTCGTCTTTTATTCGCGCCGCGCGGAGCGTTTTATAGTTTTAAGGTGATTAGGGGCTGCTAGTTTACGGGGACAGTCTCGCTTTTATGGATTTTGTAAACGAATCTAAATGAGATGATCATTGGGGAAAAACTGCCGTCTGTTCTGGTTTAGTAGAAACTATATTTAATTTATTGGGTTGGTTACGGGGGGACCTAACGGATATTGTCGCGCGAACATTCTTTAATCGTACGCAGTAAGTTTATTAATATTACGAATTTTTGTCTATTAATAATTTCGAAAGTATCGCCGTCTAATCGTCGATAAATTGGATTACGTTTTATTAAATATTTAGTTCAATATAAATCTGGAGATCGTAAAGTAAAAGTTACTTAATTTGAAGGGCGACGAATAAAAACAAAGCCGAATAATAATTTCGTTATCAAAAGAATAGCGGGCGATAAGGTGACGTTTATATTACCTATCGTCGGTCGCGGTCGTGAAACGAGTAAATTTCGAATTTCTTGCTACGTGAGAAAATTCGAAACAAACATTCTGTTCGCATGCACGGCGTTTACTAAATATTAGGGCAAAAATTCAAAGGACGGTTCCTCGGGTTGTTTTACGAATAAATCGAAAATAGTTTCGTTTAAAAAATACAGGGTTATAAAGGAATCGGACAATAATTATCGATGAACGTAATGCGATAAAAAACACTTCTGGCATTTTCGAAAGAGTTCGTCGGTCGATGGTAGGATTAGATTCGTGCACCCTAGCTGGGGAGTTCTTGTAGATTAATAAGTTATAAATGTAATATTTTTGCAATAAAGATATTGTGTTTATGTTTCTAAATACAGTAAAGCCTCGGTTATCCGGTCCATATGGGACAGAAAGTCGATCGGATAGTTCGAGGAACCTCTGACAATTATCATGTAAACAAGTGTTTAGATCGACGATCAGCGATGATCAGCAGGTGATGGTGCGACCGAATTCTCGAAGCATTCGCTAACATCATAACGTATGCGAAAATGACGTCATAACAATGTGTTTCGCATACGTTATGTAAGCAAATGGTTCGAAATCGCAGTTCAAACCATGCATTTTTCTTAGTTACCATTGTTGTTGTTCGAGTTCGAGTTTAAACTGACATTGTGCAACTACATACAAATACGCAAATACATATTCAGAAAATACGTGAATACCTTGAAAATCTTTACAACTCTGCATCTTCGAAACGAAACGATTTTCGAAAAATCGTCAAAGGTATAATAATTATTATTTAATTATTAAATTAAAGAAATCGCGAGAACGGCATTCCGATTTTGAGTCTGATGTAGAAATGGCTATAGCTCTTGATCCCATTATACAATGACAGTGATCTCGATTTCTCTGTAGATACGATTAAACCAGATATAAGAAAATTTTCCGATGACGGGATAAGGTGTTTCATGTACTGCATCTGGGCACACGGCGAATGTGCAGGTGCAGAAATGCACATGTCTTTGCAGTTATTAAGCATTTTTAAATATAGCCATGGACATTTGCCTCCACCAATAATTAACAATTAACGTATTAATTTTCTTAGGTAGCGGAAAATTTGAAAATTATCTGTACCACGACCGTGACGTAATCGCCTCTGCGACCACAGGCGCCCCACTTGCCGGTGGTAACCTACTATTCGCCTTATCACATTTAATTCTCGTCAAAATACTTTTAAAATGGTCCGGGGATACATTCTTAAACCTTCCTTCTTGCATTGTATTGTGTAAAACTGCAAATTGACCAAAGTAAATTCTTGACGAGTTTGATTTCGAAATTTAAAGCTAAAATAACGTCGACGTTGCCGTTGTACATCGTCATTTTGGCCGTTTACACCCCCAAGGCGAACGGCCGAAAGTGAAACTTGACCCCCCAGGAACATGAAAGCCAAACACGATCCTTTCTTTCTAATCTTAAATTATGTAAATGTTTCGTGATTTCGTGTATCAGTTAAGGATGTATGCATGAAACGTCTAGTTTTATAATTACGGATATTCGAGCTTTCCGTGATTTATCGTAGACTAATGCGCCGTCGTTGCGCAAGGTATAGTAGGTAGTTAGTTACCCCAATTGTGTCGCATGGAAACATTATTCGAAAGTCTAGAAAAAGATAATTTTAAATATATCTTATTTGCTCAGCTTGCTCGCATTGTCATATATAAAGTAAGGAAATTGAAATATAAGTGCGGTAGATGGGGTAGGTCTATTTCCTTACATAATGCATACTTTGTATTCCGAACGAATCTGCTCGAGATGGAAAAATATTATTTTTTTGCATCACTTTTTTGTTCCACTATCTAATAAGATGTCTCGTTCCAACACATGTTCTTTGACATAAATATTAATCGTGCAGAAGAAGTAATTTTAATAATATTGTTCATTAAAAATTTTGATTAGATCTATTATTTCCGTTCGTTAATAAAGCTGCAGCAGTAATGACATCATTCTTGTAAGTAGAACAATTGCGTTTTAAATCATTTAATAACTACTTTCCAACCAAACCGGTTCTTAATAATGTATATCTACTTGGATCTTTCTTTTATTTTATTATGTGCGATCTAAACATTTCTTTTTCGGTTTTAGAACGAACTTTATTTTCATCTCGAATTGTTTTATAAGTTTTGTTACGATGTGGGAGTTGTCGCTGTACGCTAACAATTTCCTGTATAGGTAATTTTTAATCGATTTTCCAGAAATAGAACGGCTTTTGTATGAACTTTTCGCTCACGTGTTCGTAAAATTGTTCCGGATTTACTTATTAGATGTTAGAGATTGAACGTTAATATGCTCGTGATGCAGGAAGCTATTGAGTTGTTAACTTCAATTTTAGTAACTTCGCCATTATACCCGAATCCATCATGAATGATAAATCCTGATTTATCGAACGGATGTTGATCTCGAGAGCTTAACGTCCAAATTAACTGTATTACTCGAATTTTATCATTTTTATAATAATTTATCGGGCGATAATAATTATAATCTAAGGGAGGGGTTTGTTCTCGAGCGATCGCGATTTTTGCATCGATGGGATGCGCGCTGCACAACCCTATCCGAATATAAATTAACCGCCCCGAAGCGTGATAATATCAATTTGTAAATGTCATAATAGCTCCGATTGAAACAAGATAACAAGATTGGCGTTTCCGCGGCAAAATGCATTCAAGACGATAAAACGATAAAACAAGCGAACGTCAGTTTTTCGATTTATTTTAATTGTTTTTTTTTACGGTGGCGGTAAAAAAATCCTAAAAGTACTATCGTGTGCGACTCAATTCCTCGCGTGACCGGCGAACATCCTTTTCTTCTAGTTTCTCCTTACACAATTTTTAGTTTGAGGGTTTTACTTAAAATTGTATATTGATCCGCTTCGGGTCGGTAGGTAGATAGGTTGTAAAAGGACGCATAAAATGTTTTTGTTGTAAATTCGATTTCTTTCGGCGCGCAAAATGAGAATTTTAATTAATGGTTAATTTATGGCCTCCATTGTGCGATTGTAGCAGTTATTTTTTCGAAAATATTTATAAGTGTCTATGTGCCACACTGTCGTCCACCAGCTTAATATCCAGCCGGCCACCAGATGCCCAAAAGACGAATATCTATAGAACTATCACTAAATGCAAGTGCGTCAGACAGTGATTAAACTATATTTCATTCACTTTGCAAACATACTATTTTTTTAGAGTACAAACCTCTTATCGTTATTCGTATACATATAGTTAGTTATTAAACTGTTATATTTACCATGCATGGCAACAACTGCCGATCTGATATATTACACTATTAAAAAAATAGTTATTTTCAATTATTTGAAATATTTCGAGTATTAGTTCGATTACCATAAATACACAATTAGTTGGTGATCGCAAAAATATTTACTACTTGTGTTTCTTTTTATTATCGTAGTAACACTGCCTTCCCCTCTCAAAATTAAACTTGTTCATAAAATCAAAAAAAAAAGTTATTAAAGTTTTTTGTTTGTATTAATCTAGTTGTCGACTACCTGTAGCTTTATTATTAATTTTATTTAACCTTTCCAATTACTGTTTAATCGTCCGCATTTTACGTACCAAAAAAAAATCGAATCTACAATGAAAACATTTTATACGTTCCTCTGCAACCTAACCCGCCAAAGCCGAACCTATGACCAACCCGATGATTTTAAGCTGAAGGTTATTTCCTCATGAAGCACTATATTTAACAAATTTTGGAAATTTCACAATTAATATTAAAATCATAATTCAAATTTAATGTTTGTTTTTTTTCATTATTTTGTTTATATTTCAGATTTGGAACCAATCTTCACTTTTTCTATAGAGTCGGTAGTTCTTTTTACGCGTAATTTTTAGGAACGTATCTATCGCGTAAAAAGAGGTTTAGGTGTACTTTAAAACTAATTAGGTTAGGTATTTAATTGGGATTTTCTGTATTCCTCGGTTAGCTTTATATGCAAATCTTTTCCAATTTACATAGAATCGTTTACTACTTGTTTGAGTGTCGTTGAACGGTCAAAATGTCGAATAAAGAACATCAGATTAAACTATCGGACGAAACAAGGTATATCCCATCATTTTTCATCATTACAAAGAAGGAAAATTCGATCGGGAAATTGCAGCTAAGGTTGGACCTTAATTTAATCGAGAACCTTTGCAAAAGAATTGCCAACATTATTTCAAGAAGAACGCTCCCAACAAAAACAGAATTGATTACATTTTTGATCAATGTCTGGGTATCGATGCATTTCGAATGAAGAAAAACTGCGGAGAAGGCGATAAATTCTATGTCGAAACAGCGCGAATTAGTCATTAACAATAAGGGTCGGCGAATTAAGTATTAGGCGAAATGTAACATCGTTCGTTTGTTTTTATAATTTTTATAAGTGAATTATTTTTATCGCATTTCTTGCAAATTAATTTTTTTACAACAACACACGTCATTGTCTTTGCTATTTGTCGCCTCATAATACGAGGGCGTTTCTTAAAAAATAACTAACCTTTTCCGAGGCAACAACGCAAAGACTTTTTATCAGAACAAATCAGAACGCGAAATGTCTTATTTAATTTAAGAACGGGATACAATTAGGTATAAAATCGAATTTGTTAAAGTGGTCGTTTTTATTCGTAAAAAAGATAATTTCAAAAGTGCCTTAAAAACGTTCATTTAAACATTCTTAGTACGAACTCAATTTCCATATTGTGGCTGATGGACGTCTTCAATCTAAAAAAAGAAAAATGTACCTATTGTATCCGATGCTACCGAACTAATAAAAAAATAAAGGAACATCCACATAACTTTCGTGTAATTCTGCATTCAAGCAAAAAGATGAAATGGAAATTATGCACATTTGTTAGCATAAATATGGCTCCTTATTTAAGTGCGCAAGGAAATGTAGTCGAGTGTTTTGTATTATTTCGTACCTAAGTTTACTTTTGCCACGTATATTAAAAAAAATAATAATAATAAATAAGTGAACGCAATCTTCGGTGCAAGTAACCTAGTTTGTTTATTAAAACAACATTTTTTAAGGCTCGTAAACAATTGAGTTAATACTTTAATTAGTTTTAATTACGCCCATTATGGCTGAATGTTATTAATTTACTTAATCAATTTTAATGTAGATAAATGACCACCATAATAAAGTAATGGAGAATTAGGGTGGAACTCTTTTGAAGATATAAATTCTGATTTGCTTTTGCGAAAGATGGCAGGTGGCGCGAGCTTCACTTGTGGCTCGACATACCTACACCCAATTCCGAAGATAAAAATAAAACCCCAAAAAAAAGCTCTCGTCATGTCTGATTGTATCGAATCTTATACATTTGTATTGTTTCACTTCGCTTCGTTTTAAATAAAGTTGATGCACCGCGAAGCCCGACCGCAAACAATTTCGATTTAATATGTTTCATTTGACATCGATATATTATTTAGGCTTGTTTTCTATGGGATCGTCGTGCGTGAGTGTATTCTTTTATTATCCCATTTTCTAGGATTGAAATTTTATTGGAATTTCTGTATTGAATAAAGCCGGAGATATTTTTATGCGCGCCAAACGAATATTCGGCTGCCGTTTCGAGAATATTTCGAACTCGATGTGATTTGCGGACAATTTACGGTAACGTGCGAGGTATTATTCGCGATTTACGGTTTTTCCCGTATATATTTTTTTGGCGTGCCAGCGATTCGCGTGGTTCCTAATAATCGAAAACAAATTATAGTAACTTATATGTTCGCGTTTATTTTTTTAATTGTTTTTGGAAGGTAAAATCGTTCCATATACGGGGTGTCTCGAAAAGGTTTGACTGGATATATACATAGTCGTGTCGCTCACACTAAAATAAATAAAAGGTTCCGAAAGTGCTTACAAGGGAACATCGCCAAGTGTCCGACGCCGATCGAGCTGATTTTTGGCCCAGAGGTAGACCTATATGAGACTAGTAAAACCCTAAATATTAGCTGCCCTAACCCGGAGAGTAAAAATTACGGCCATTTTTGTTTGCCACTCGCCGATTGTCCACCTCATAGCCAGTTTTGAACACTATAGAAATATGTCTGTTTGGCGCAGTCGGTACTGAGTTCGACTGCCAGTCGGGAGGTCGGGGGTTAGATGCCCGGAGGGAGGGGGGGGGGTATTTGCTTTTTTAGAGATAGTTGATTTTTTTAGTAAATGTAGTCCTCGAATTTCGAATATTTTTTCGTTTGTCGGCTTTTGCGGTCGAATTTTTTTTTTCGAAGGTTTTGTTGCAAAACAAAAAAAAACATGGAAATACAAAAACACCCCTCCTCTCCCTCCGGGAATCGAACCACCGACCTCCCAAGGGGTCGGTAACTTATGTATTAGTGTGTATTTGTTTCTAGAATTTAATACAGAATTACATTAAATTACATGTATTACTATGGTATTAGTTTGAATTAGTTTTATTTAGGTTTGAATTACTTTGAATTAGGTTTAAATTAAATTGAATTAGTATGAATTCGTATTACTGTGTATAAAATTTATTATGGTTACCGACCCCTCGCGACCTCCCAATTGGCAGTCGAGCTCACTACTGACTGCGCCAAACAGACATATTTCTATAGTGTTCAAAACTGGCTATGAGGTGGACAATCGGCGAGTGGCAAACAAAAAATGGCCGTAATTTTTTACTCTCCGGGTTAGGGCAGCTAATATTTAGGGGTTTTACTAGTCTCATATAGGTCTACCTCTGGGCCAAAAATCAGCTCGATCGGCGTCGGACACTTGGCGATGTTCCCTTGTTAATTAAGGTGTCACCGCCAAGTTTGATTTTTACCTGCGGGGTCTCTTAAAAACACTTGCTTATGTGGTTTCAATCGGAAACGAACAACAGCTTTGCAAACAACTGAAGATAACTAACTGCGCAACGATGGGTAGGTAATACTCCAGGAATGTTTGAACGCGTAAAGCCTATCGGTTTGATCAAACTGAGACGATAGATAACGTCACGTGACGTCACTCACTACAACAGTTTAATCAAACTTTCTAATTTTTTCGAAAAACCTCTATTCCATCGGTCAGTTTGATGCGATCTATGACCCGATTGGTTAATTTAATGACGCGAAGTAGACGTTTAAGGTTTTCTATCTTTTGTTGGTATTCCGCTATCTTCGTATACTTGTTTCTGTTTACGTTTGTGCACTAATTATCAATAACAGAAAACGCAGTATTACCTCAAGAATTAAACAGCACCTACAGGAAACGTTTGAACAAGAAATAAGAGTCGAATCGCGTGGTGGTCATTTCGAACATCTTCTATGAACTGTTTTCTACATTTGCTTTTGATTTTGTTTTTCATAATTATATTAACCTTTTGTTTAACAATTACTGTTACGTTAACCTCACATTTACTTTAAGTACTCACATGCTTTATAAGAACTTTTTTGTTTATTTTAATGAGAGGAACACTAGTAACTATTTCAAGACACCCTGTATATTATCGCTCGGACGCTTAAATGCTTTATTGTACCCACATTTACTTAATACGGTTTCAAAATTAATTTTAATAAACGATTTATGAATTAAAGTCAATCTTAACGCAATTTATGAACTAGATTAAACTTATTTACTTTAAAAGTTGTAATAGATATGTACCTACAGTCGGGTACGAAATTAATGTCGCGAATCAAGAGCCTCGGACGGGCAATCACGTCACAATAAACAAATCTACGAAAAGCGCTTAGGACGGTCGAGACGAATTGCAAACACATATTTGAACTTTAATTATTCTGATCATAATTTGTACGTTTCTATTGACGTCATTGATTTGGCACCCGACTGTACCTACATAATGTTGTGTAACATTTAGTTTCAGTTCACGATATAAAAGTTAATTTCGAACTAAATATTTTACACATATTATTACGCGGTTATTTTAGACGAGCGCTTCTTAAGCTCTCTATTTGTTTGATGACTCGTGCGTGATAAATATCATCGGATGCGACTTCAATGATCATTGTAAAATTTCGACGCGGTTGATGTAATGATTTTAAGGTATTCTTCTGAAGAAATTCACTTATTACAGCTAGTTGCTAACTTTATGGATCGCGCGCGTCCCAAATAAGTACTCGGGACACCTCAGACGCAAATTCCTTTTGCACGCGCGTTGTATTTTCACATACTGCACGTCCCTCGTAGCACGAATGTTAATCTGCGAGTGGTGTTTTTGTTCGATGCCGTTCGTAAAAAGTTTTACATGCGAATTCGACGCGTTAAAATGCGTTTAGAACATGATTCGGCGATTAAGGCTGCGACACGCCTTAAGCTAAAGTTTAAGCTTCGATACAGAACTTAAGACGTGCAGATGAAATCGAGCGCGAACTAATTTAATCGAAAATTCTAACCTAGATTGTTCATTTACAATTAAGTTGTCATTTCTGACCTAATTTAATATAATAAATAGCTGTTACAGCAATTCAACTTCTGTTCATTACTATTCATTTTATGAATAATACATAGGTGCCTACTTCTATATCTGGATAACGATCATTTTCGATAATAGGATTAACGATAATAGTTTTTTGATATCGTACCATACCTTTTCGAAGATTTTTAAACGAATACTGCTTTGTTTAATCGAAGCTTCTTCAACAGATAGTTCACTAATTATTTTACTTGCTACAATATTGTTATTGTTTTAAATAAATTTCTGATAGGTAGGTAGTTAGATAAATAAAAAGCGGAGCCTTTACAAAAAATTAACGTTGATCTAACTGCAAAAACCACAAATTTGCGAAACGTTTTTGCGACTTTGCCCCGGCAAATTTATGCGCAACGAAAACAATAATATTAAACGCAACCTTACAGATGTATGTATATTCATATTCGATGTAAATTACATGCGCCGTAAATTATTATTCTATTAGTTATTCGGAAGAAGCGAAAAGCAATTATCCCGTAATATCAAATAACGTTAATTGCTTTCTCAAATGTATAATTTTGGCAGGTAACCCCTTAAGCTCACGTTATTGGTGCGTCACGGTGTGGTTTTTGCTAGTATTTACCTGTACCTTCGTTCTCGTAGAATTTGGCGAGTTAAGGCGATATTTTCCGTTTGAACGAAAATCGCGCGAATAACGCAAAACGATAAAAATTAACGAAACCGTAAAAATGAAAGGACAACTTTTAGTGCCGACGAAAGTGTCAATTGGCCCATTTCCGGGAAAATGGACATTAAATAGCTTTATTTCTCATGGAAATTTGACATTCATTTGACATTAAGACATTCTCGTACAGAGGTAATTCATAAACAACGCGTAAAACTTCAAGGAGCGATTGCTTGTCGAAAATTAATGGGGGGGGGCTTTCAATATATATGTACAAAGTTTTGTCCTAAAACGTATCCTTTTGGAGTTACGTCCTTCAAAAGAGAAGGGGTAAAATAAAGTCTTTATTTAATTTCTCAAACTTGTAAAAATGTAGAAGAATGACGTTTAGTGCAAGATTTTTACTTATCAAAAGATTTCCCACAGTAATATTTTCAATCAACTCCCGTCCTCGCAATGGGGTGAAAATTACAGCCTCTGTCGGTTTTATTTAAATATCGTTTTGGTGGGTTAAAATGTTTGCAATTTAGAAAATCCCGTTTGAAAGCCTGCGTTTTTTAGCTCTTTCATTTTTTTCGCAAAACCTACAGTTTTTGAGTAAAAAAGTAAAATGAGCGCCCGTACGCAACAGCGACACTGGGATATATTATTATTAATTTTGAGTAACTACGCAAGGAGACGTTTTAGGAAAAAGCTTTATACGAAAGGGCCCCCCATAATTTTCGACAAGGGATCGTCCCTTTCAAGTTTTTCGCATTATTTATGAGTCATATCGTCGTGTAAAATTTTCGGAAAAATCGAAAAAATTACTTTTTCTTCAATTGACCGACTACGGAGGAGGTTATTCAAGAAAGATGGCTGGGAAGTCAACAAGCGATTTTCGACAGGTCGAAATTATAACATTTTCTACGACGACCTCGACTAGGAATCGAACCCCGGTCTTTGGGTTGTCCCGGTTACCTCTCCTATCTATTGTTTAGTTACTATGGTAATCGACTTTTAATGGACAATAATCACTATATTTAGTTTTAAGACTTCGTTCAAACATAAAAAAAAGTTTATTTCGGGCCGCCCTTAGAATTACACCTTGCGTGCACTCTCGACATTCCCGAGATTTTACTGCGGCCACGACCGCCCTCAATACCTTGTTCCTGTACTTGTTAACCGCAGATCGTAATCCCGCTGGGGTTTCCACCGAGCCTAAGCAGCTCTAGATTTCGAGACGCGGAGTTTCCACAACATGAAGCGAGTTCGTTGCCGGGAAGTGGACCCGTAAAATGTACCCTTTCGTTATTCTCGATCCCCGACGTCGTTGACACCTTACGAAGTGTTTGTGGTGGTTTAAAAGAAGGCAACTAGTGCGCTTTCCCCGGGAACCACGATAAGTTACCATATAATCAATTTAATCCATGCCCGAATCACCATTAGTTTACTTCGGCATTCGTCGATAATCTATTAATATTTAATTTCTGGACCGTGAACCTCCCAAATCGAAATTCCATAATCTGGTATTGTTTTAATTAACTCGTCCCCCTAAATACGAAGTGTTCGATTGTTTTCGAGATACGACTTCCATTGCAAAAAATCCAATATAGGCCGACGGGGCAACGTGTGCACGTGCACTATATTCCAGTTTAAAGCCAAGTTTCGGACTTCCGCGAGGTGTTCACGAACGTCTTTACCTGTTCCTTCATGGAGTTGATAATGCTAGTTCGCATGCAATGCGTGAGTTAGAAACATTCACGGCTCCGTTGAAATGAAATTTGAAATCTAAATCTCATTCTCTCAGCCTGCTGCAAAATCCATTTCGTTTTAACTTGACGTTCAAATTGAATGTTTTGTAGTGTGGGGGGGAAAGGGGTCGTAAGGGTGTGCGGATCGCGGGGTCCGAGGGGGAAAAGTGCTCTTGATAAGCGTGATTTAGCAGCCCCGGGGATATTGATTTTTACGTCCCTCAACCCCTAACCCGCTCTCAGTTTTATATGTCTGTTTTCTTACTGTAATAGCTCGGTATGTTGCGCGCGCCATGTCGAAATGAGGAGAAAACAGCAAGAGGGACGCGACGGGAAAGATGATTTTCATTGGTGTTGTGTTTCCGCGGCGGGCGGGGAGCTTGTACGCAAATGCAGCCATTATTCTGGATCTCACGGTGCCAATTGCCAACTAAAGACACTGTCAGGGTTTCCTGATGCATTACCAACCGAATGAATTCCATGTCCCTCTTACCGTCCTACTACCATCGACGATGATGCATCCCGATGTTAAGGACTTCTGCTGGCGGCAGTCACGCACCTTCTGAATTTCAGACACGCGCCTCGTCTAACACTTATTAATCTTGTCACTTCCTTTTTACGACTACTAGAATGATTTTTAATGCGAGTTTTCTTTTACAGCCCCCTTATTATCCGTGCGGTTCTTCTGCCGTTCGTGTCGGTGAGTATTTCGGATTAAATAATATATGTATGTGTGGGTGTGTACGTATTAATTTTTATGCGCCCGTTCGACGAACGTTTTAACGTAAATTCTCGACAGTTAAAGTCTTACGAGCAGAGATTAGTTGGTGTTAATTGTCACAGTGAATGGAGATGTCCCGTGGCGTGTCGGCGCGCGGTGAGCGTGAGCGTGACGTCCCGGCTCGCATGGCACGGAAACGCCGTAGGATCGGAGCCGGAAATGGGCAGACATCGGTTAGATTGGTACGCCACGCGCCCGCTACGTGTTGATACACTTGTTCTTCTACGGGCCCACGTTTGCCGCCCTATGCTTACTGCCAGTCTTCCTGTCTTACCGACTGATCCCTCACGCCTTGTTTACAAGCTTGACTCTTATCGGAAAAAGCTTTATTCGGTTTTTCTGGAATTTTTCGGAGGACACTTGTCGGTAGAGACGGTAATCGGCGAGACCGTGTGATGTTTTTCGAGCTCGCGTATCAGATAATTTTATTTAGTCGCTATTTTCACCGTTCGAACATCGAATATTAATTTAATCCGAAGCGATTGGCAATCTTACAATTAGTAAAGATGTAGTTGTGCTATACGTCGAGGTCGCTATTTATCGACGCCGATAACGCCAAAAACTTGTCGGCCCCCGATTCGACCGATAAATCCTAATATCCCCTTAATCGAAAAATTGCTTTAACCGTGTCAAAATTGTTAGATATTGATTGACGCTATTTGCTATAGTCTACTTAGAATAACGAGAAACTGTTTTGCGAGTTCCGACCTAGGGGAGCAACCCTCGCGGCAACAATTTTAATTGAAAACGCACCGAACGGCTGTTTTTTCTCCGTAACTTAAAGCAAAATACACGGTTTCTTCGAAGCCAAATGGGATTAAGTGAGGTTTTAAGTGTGTGACAATTAAAAATTGGCGTTAGCACTAGAACTGTTATATACATAGATTCTATCTTTAGATATACCTTTAGATAAGATTTTTATTGTGGGGGGGTAAAAGCTTTTCGCGTCGTGAAATTGTCCTTTTTACGACGTTAAATGATACCTATTTTTAAATAAGTACATTACAATATGACGTGTCAGCAGCGATAACGTAAGGGCGAGTGGGACACATTGGGCCGATTTTTATTTTTATTTATTTTTTTTCATACAGAAAAGTAACCGTAAACGATAACTGCAACAGGATATTAAAAGTAACAATAAGGAAAAAATCGATAGTAGTCCAACCATCCCCAGTGTGGGGCTGGTTGGGGCATTTTGTGCTTGTGGTAAGTATTTAATCTACGATTAAATATTGCTACTTACCACAAGCACAAAATGCCCCAACCAGCCCACACCGGGGATGGTTGGACTACTATCGATGAATATTATGAATATTGAATAGTGAATATTGTTCGATCAACTGGATAATTGATTTGTTGGAGCTTTTTTTTGGTGCTAACAAACAATTCTGGATTGAGGCACACATCCACTTCGTAAGGAAGCTCGAAATCCCTCATTCCCTACTCCCAAGCCCAACAGACTAAATGGCCCCACTGACTAAATAAACAAAACGTCGGTTCCGTGTTCGAAAAATTTACAATAACGTAAATAAAATTATTTGGCCAAATTTTTATATTTTTCTTTTATAAATTATGATAGTAAAGCCCTTAATAAACTTGCACAGATGTTGTCTTTGAAACGTTTGTACAATTATTTTCTTATTGGAAAAATACGTTCATCAGTTGACCTTCTTCCCAGCAGATATTCAAGCTTTACTAGATAAGGGACACAAAAGGGTTTAACCATTTAAAATCGCTTTCAAGCAGTTTTAAATCGTTTATCCGGATATAACGAAGTCGTGTTGCGAGTCGCTTGTGGTTCGTTATAACCGGATTTTACTGTATTTAAATAAAAAAACGCGGCACTTACGCAGGGTTTAAATATCTTAGGAAACACAAATAAAAACGTTGCACATAACTCGAACAATCAATTTTAAATATTTATACCTACGTGTACTTATGAACCAAGTAGCCGCATGTTGTAGAACAAACATTTCATTACTTTAAGCGTCAGCTGATGTCACGTTAGGGCGCCCAAACTAAATATTGTTGCGGACGGTTAGCGTTTGTCCGAGAATTCTCGAGTGTCGACGTTTTAAAACATTATATTATCAAACTAATAAATAAATAAATCCAAGCGCGTTTTCATATTTTCGTGAAGATCGATTTTTCGCGAAAATCTCGAAAAATCGAGAACTAGGTAATACGCGAAACGTTTTTATTTAAATTTATCGATTTCGGCCGGGAAATGAGAATTTTTATTAATTCAAAAGCTCTCCTTAAGCATCAGTTTTCGATGTAACGCCACGGTTTCGTAGAGCTTCTTAAGATAACAATATGCTATTTTGGATTAGGTGCGTGGAATTACGTACGTACGATAAAATATTTATTAGACCGTAACCTGAGAGGGTAGAAAATTTCTAGCTAACCCTGGAAGTACGTGAAATAGAGGCAAACGTATCTAAATTGTTCGATTGTTGATACAATAAATAGTTCTCGAAATTGAGTGGCTCTGTCTTATTAGATCATTGTAATGCGATTTTAAATTTCAGCCCCATTACCTATACGTTGTAAAGTTGTTGACGTATTTGAAGTAATTCACTTGTTAATGACTTCAATGCGCCAATATTAAATACACAGTAGTTACCTACTTTAGTTTTGTACTCTAGTTATTCCCAGAGCAATTTAAAGTAATCGAATAAGTTATTTATAGAATTGTAAAGCTTATGAGACCATCAAATTTTCATTAAGTTGGATCGAAATATCATAACAGGCGGCTTAATAAATTTAAAGAGTAAAAATGTCGTTTTTAATCAAATGAAAAAAATACACAGAGACAATGGAAAATGTACGTGTTAAGTGCATTTACTTCGAACACCTATCGGGCGAACCAAATAAATTTCTGACCCAACAACAACGGTTAACCGCAGCTACGGTGAAAAATCGAATAATAATGTCGAAACGAGTCAAAATAAATGTGGCGAAAGGGTGGACCGTTCTTGTCTTCACTTTTTCCACTGCCGTTCCACGACGTGGAAGTATTTTGAACGTTTCCGTATAATATCCGTACCTATCGCACATCTTTCGTGGACGTCTTCGTACTTACAAACTTGAACGAATTGTGCGACACATCGTTCCATGTCACGGTAACGACAATTGCACAATCCCTCTTTAACTAGATGGCGTGTGTCCAATTTCCCGTTCTCCCCATTAAAATAAACAAGGTGAAAATATTTCCCCTATATATTATATATACACATATAGTTAAATCGAAACAAAACGATTGCGAAATAATTTTCGGGTTTCCATTACGTCGAAATTCTAATTTGAAAATTTTACATTGCGAATATATTTTAAATAAATTTATATTTGATTTGTGCTTTTGATAGATATCATTTGAATACCAAATTTAACTTTGATGATCAAATTTTGGCATTTGAAATTTAAATCAGCGAGGATTATTTGAATACAGTAACAAGTTTTATTTTAATATCTTCAGTTTTTTAAGTGCATTAGCCGTTTAAACATCGCACAAATGTTCTGTAAAATAGAAGGGGGTTGGCCAGCTCTATTTTATTATAAATATTAACTACGTAACGGATTTAGGGTGGTGATGACCGTTTTAAGTATAAATAATAGAACGCGCGCCGTGCTTGTAGGGGGGTTTATAATTCGGAGTCGAATATTACACGATCGAAATTAGAAAATAATTAGATTCGAAGTTTAAGAGCGACCCGCGACACGATCTTATAAGTAATATATATTTTTTTACTCAAACAGCTCAGCCGTCGTTTTCGATATTTTATTATACGAATATCGTGTATCACATAATTTTCTTGAGCTTAGTAACAAAATATTCAGTGGAAAGTGCTTTTAGAGGCTTTTAGCAGTTTTCTGCTTTTGAAAAATCAAAAGTGGAAGTTCTCCAGTTCATTCATTTCTCTTCAGATGAATTTTCTCGTAAAAAAGTGTTTTAGAGCAATCTCGCAGGTTCGATTAAAATAAAGTCTATTCTTTAACGGTCGAACGCCCGTCCCGTCACGCCGCGCCCGCCATTTCAACTTTTAACTATCCCACTTACTCGGCTAGTATAATAATTGTAGTTTTCATATTAGTTACCGGTGAAAAGTACGCGAGGGACAATTTTCGAAAAATAAACGATTATAGTTTTAGGTTTGTTACCTGAGGAAATTTGAGTTTAATCTATAATTTGCGATTTTACAATCCATACAACCAATCATTTTATACGTATAAACTCGTTTGTTATCATAGTAGAGATTAATCGAGAACAACATTGTTTACGTTGTTGACCCCCTCCCTCCCGCCAGTGACTCGTGAACGGCCTTTTCTAATTTTTCCCACCACAATTTTTAGGACTTATTTTTAGTTTGAAGGTTTTAGTTAAAGCTAGATACTGATCCGCTTCGAGTCGGTCGTAGGGTCGATAGGTAGGTTGCAGAGGGATGTATAAAACGTTTTTGTTGTAAATTCGATTTCTTTCGAAGCACAAAACGCGACAGTTAAACAGTAATTGAAAAGTAAATCGTCTGGCAATGATGATGATTAATATATTCTTTCTATATTAACCAATCAAAATGTCAAGTTTTAAAAAAAATCGATCAATAGGATTTTTTTATAGTGAGTAAACAGTTTCTTAATACCTGGTAAAACAAATCGATAATTATGTGCTTTGCTTTTACCGGACTGTGTATGCGTCAAACTTGTGTTTCTTTAAAATAACAATTCGTAGTGCAAAACAAGTGGAATTCTAACTAAATGATTTTGTTGTTGTCTAATAATAATTATTTTAGATTGGTTAATAATCATATATTAATCTTCTGCAATACGCACGAGTTTAATTATCTTATGGAAATAGGTTCGAGTCGTTAAAAAAAAATTACCCGAGTGTAAAATCAACGTCTCGTTTATTAATACCCGACAATACTGCCGTTTAAACTGCGCGATGCGCACGAAAAAATTGATTTTTGAATTATTTTGGCGTGCGGCGAAATTTTGGAAAGCTGTATTGATTGATCGAAAATTTTATTGTTGCGCTATTTCGATTGTTTGACAAAAAATATCTATTTTAATGGATTATCCAACGTGTCTCTGGTGATTCGTGTCATCAATAAAAGGTTACTAAGATGATGACGTTTCATACGATGCTGTCACCTCGTAGTACCTCGCATTTTTACAATTCTAATAAATTGTAATGTTTCTTTGTAAAGGCAAATCGTCGATAGAATATGTCGCGTTCCAAATTTTCAATTGAATCAAGTAATCTAGTAATTTTTTACTGATGACGTGAATTGCCAGGCCTCTTGCACAAGGTATTTAAATGTCGCAATTTTCGACCTATCTACTTTTTGCAAAATTCGTTGCGTTAACGTCGCGGTTATGGAAATGAATTTTGCGAAATTTTAATCAGAGGCTCGTTAAAACGTGCCGTATTTAACTTTATACAACCCTGAACTGCTTCAAGGTGAAGAAAATATAAAAGGCCAAAAACGGAATAAACTTCCAGAAATAGATTTCTTCCGTATGCTCGAATACAAAAAGTTTCAAAGACGTTTTTTCTGCGCACAATAAATTACTGCTTTTAATGTTTCCGTTAGTGACGATCAAATGTTCATCTTGTATTAAAATTTATCGACAAAATTAAAGAACCTGTACGTTTCGGTAACACAAAATACATAATAGATATCGTCTGTTATATTAATATAAGGTGAAAAAAATTAGAACATGTTTTTCTCCATATGTAGCAATAAAGTTTAGTCCACAATTATTATAAAATGTTTCATAATATCGCAGATGTTTACAGTTATCAATATTAATGTAGTTAATTCCATAAGGAACTAACGACAATCGAAAACGAAAATGCGTAAATTGTAAATTAGATATACACACACATTTAAGGTACCTGGGCAATTAAAATTTTCGTAGCAATATTAATGACACGAATCAATCGATACTTACTTATACCTACATTTTAATAGTTAATGATTTGTTCATTAAAAGACACACGTAAAGGTACCTTGGTATATTAAAAAACAATCACCTACCTCATCGACTAATAGATCATTTTCGGATGCCCTCGGCCGTTTTTGAAAAACAATCATCGTCGCATAAACCTTAGTTAGGATTCGAACACATAATTACGACGACGAAATTGTCCTAAACATCGCCAGCACAAATTAAAATTTGAAATAAGAATACGCGTTCACCCTATATAACCGCATTTAATAAAGAACCGATTAAAACTGAGGAATACGGAGCTATCGCCGAATTTGAACGCTCGAAAATGCTACAAGAATGAACAAATTGCCGTTTTATCTACACGTGTGTTATCCATGCCTCACGTCACGCCAGATTTATCATACACATGTTAGTTAAAGGTATGCCTGTGTCGATTGATAAGCTCGTTCTCGGTTTTAATGGGCCGATAAAATTAAATAAAGAAATTTATATCGTGGAGATAAATTATTTCAATAGAACAAATATGCACGCATTTATTTAAGATTTTTTTATTGTAACCATATCATACTTTGAAACGATATTGTAAAATTTATTGTCGGTGCCCCTTTTAATCGATGCAACCGAAGAATTTCAAAAAATAGTAATAAAATTTATAAAATACATACATAGATACTTATGTGTTTTTTTTAAATACAGGGTGTTTCGAAATTCTCGTATACGGAAAGTTATAACTGAATAAAAAGTTTCTTTACGATTTTTTTCTATCAGACAAACACTTTTCTAGTTACAATTGATTTAAAAAAAAAATCGAAAACGGACGCGAACGTTCTTTATTTTCAATTTTAAATGTAACGAATCAAGTGGGCAGTTAAACCGATCAATGACGAATTTTCAAAAACAAAAATTATTACAACACTTTGTCTAAAACGTCCGCCGTTTGTTGCTAAACGCGATGCTTCGGCACGAAGTCGAACCGAATTTTGACATTTGATTTAAGTAGGCCTACTACAAGGATCATATTTATAATAACGGTCTTCCTTTTAACGATACTCTCGCGAGTTTTTAAAGTCGCAACTTGGAAAAGTACCGGTCTAATCGAAAAAATATATATAAAGGAACTATAATTCAGTTTTTATGGAGTAATATACCCTATTTTCCGTGTGCGCGAATTTCGAAACGCCCCGTATAAGTCGTGATGGGAAAAAATCTGGTATCACGAGCTGCAGTTACGTTGCTCGGGTTTTAACAGATGGCTTAAACAATTTCCATTTCAAAATCACAGGAATTCAAAATATTAATAAAATAGATAAAGAAAACAATTAATCGTTTATCAAAAAAAAAATTGGAATAATTCGTGATTTAATTTGTCTAACTTTGGAGGCTGAATGAATCACCCAAAACGTCGATGCACGAGTATGTTGACGTTCGTCTCGTCCCCCCCCCCGTTCGTTCATCGAAGTTCCATAAATGTTTGTGAGTGGAACCCGTCCCTTTTAGTTCGTTAGCTAAGTTTTCAAAATAACTTCTTGAGATAGGTTCGTTTACTTCTGCTCTCGTGCTGTACGTTTAATATTTTCAGCAAACCGTTCTATTGCAACTATAAACAGTTAATTGCTACGCGCTCGCAACAAATTTTGTGCTGGACAAGAAATGGAACTTTTCAAAAACCAGCTATGGCCGAGTTTTTTTTTTAATATGGCGCTGTTTATTAGTTGTTCACCTATTCGGAGACTATACGGGGTGTTCGTAAAACGTGCTGCCGAATTGTTGGGGGGTGGAATCGAGTAGGTCAAAAAAGTTCTTATGAACGTATGCCCGAAAATATACTTCATTAAAAAATTATAATAACAAAGCGCGAGAAGCCTATTTACCTAATGTTCGTAGTGCAGTTTAAACTACTAGACTGTGATGCTGTATTGCTTTGCTTTTAATAAGCAAAGTAACCCCAGTTTTCCCAATTTTTTTTCGGAAGTTCGTAAACAGATTATACCTTCATTGTGTTGTGTTAAGCTGTCGATCATCATAATGTTCTTGAAAATATCTTATAATGATCGCGTTGCGAAATTCAGCTTTACTTCCGTTCCATTTTACCACAATTTTCAACACAAATTGCACAAGGTTTATTTTTACACTGAATGACCTGTGAAACGACTAATATGCGATGTCTGGTCAATAAGTAATGAGACTAAGTCCATAAAATACGTATATTTAAAAATTAAGGTACATTGATGTGATCCCCTTCAAAGTACTCCCCTCCCACAACTACACACTGGTTCCAACGTTTCTTCCAGCTTTCGTAACATTTCTGGAAGGCTTCGACTGGAATGCCCTGGAGTATCCTCGTCACGGCGGTCTGGATGTCAGTTATGGACTCAAAATGCGATCCTTTCACGGCCAATTTTGTTTGGGGGAACAAGAAGAAGTCACAGGGTGACATATCCGGCGAATAGGGCGCTTGCGGCAACATTGCGATGTTTTTAGAGGTCAAAAACTGCGACACGCTGAAGGCACGATGGCATGGAGCATTGTCATGATGAAGGATCTACGTTTTGGCAATATCTGGAAGGACTCTAATGAATGACTCGTTTTCGCAGCCGATCGAGTATTTTCAGGTAGAAATGTTGGTTGACGGTCTGCCCAGCTGGTTGGTACAAACTCTTTGTGCACGATTCCTTTGCTGTCAAAGAAGCAAATCATCATCGTTTTCACTTTTGATTTGCTCATTCTCGCCTTCTTCGGTCTGGCTGCACCAGGAGACGGCCACTGTTGACTTTGCCGTTTTGTTTCGGGATCGTACTGAAAATACCAATTTTCATCACCAGTAATTACACGATCGAGAAGAGTTGGATCAGCTTCAACCTGTTGCAGACACTCCTGTGAAATGGACATTCGCTCGTGTTTTTGCTCCGCCGAAAGGTTCTTCGGTATCATCTTTGCACGCAGCTTTTTCATGGATAAATCATCGGTTAAAATTTTTTTGACGGTTTCTCGTTTCAAATTAAGTTCATCGGCCAACATTCGAATGGTTAGCCGCCGATCTTGATGCACGAGAATGCGCACACGCTGAACATTGTTGTCAGTTCGAGTTTCAAACGGCCTCCCACTTCGCGGTTCATCCCCGACGCTCTCACGACCATTTTTTAAATCTTTATGCCATCGAAACACCTGAGCACGACTCGGGTCTTCATCACCGAACACTTTGACCAATTTACCGTACGTTTCCGTAACAGAATCGCCGAGTTTAACGCAAAATTTAATCGCGTACCGCTGTTCAATATTACGTCGTTCCATATTCGTGACACGCCTTACAAACACTTTGTCGAAAACACAACACAGCTGGAGAACTAACGAACGTACGAAAGTCACATGTATCGATAGAGGAGGGACGGGAGATTAACCGACCGAAGTTTCAGGCTCGCAGTGTTACCACAAGCGTGGCTAAAAAATAAGTCTCGTTACTTATTGGTCAGACCTCGTACATTACATAAACAATACGCATTCGAGGCCTATTAGTTATAGTTATTGTTTCAAAACAGTTACACTTCACCTGAAACGCTCTTTAGATGCACTTCGTACCTATTAATAAACCGACTCCCGTAAACCTTTAAACGATTTAGGAAAAGTGAGGAGGATAATCACACAAATAGATAGGTATGCATTTACCGGTTCTAATAAAGAAAAATTCGTCGTACATAAAAGTTTCTGTCGGTTGCAATTTAACTAGTTTTAAAAAAGTTATTATTTTTGACACAAATGTAAAAAGTTGATCTGTCGCGATGATCTTTCTCCCTTTTATTTTAATATAACGAAACGAATCGCAATAGCTATTAAGAGCAAGAGCATTATAGTTATTAATAAGGTATTAAAAGCACGAATTGACCGATTGTCGATCGAGAAAAAAGTTTGGCGCGCGACCGTACAGCGGAACGCGACATTTTCTCGAAATCGGCATTTTCACTTTGCGCTCGTAATGTACGTACGTGCACGAGATTTTTTCCACAATCGCCGTCTTGTTTTGTTGCACGAACGTACAACGTATGTACCGGTTTGCTTTAAAATTCCAAAAGGTTTTAGTGCTGCCTTAAAGTCGAATGCACAGGTTGGACATTTTCGGGCGTTACTTTTTTTTTTAATCGTCAACGAAGCTTTACAATCGCGAAAGCTCGACGTTCCGACAATTTTACGAGTATCCACAAACTATATTTTCGCCCAATCGCGCGCATTACACGATAATAATTTCCGAATTAGTTGACTTCAAATTATATGGAAACTTGCTGCGCTTACATTTTTTTATTATGTTGTGATAACGTAAAAAAATCACTCGTTCCGTTGGAAACGCGTGTTCGGTGTCTGTTTTGTAATTTTGTTAAAATAATTCTTTTCACACGTCGCGCGTCTTTTTAAAAATGACCCGCAATAAAATTCGAAATCGTAAAGTGCAGAACGCTTTTTGTGTGTTTACTAATAACGGAAATTAGATCTTACCCTACTTTTAGTACAGCAACAATACGAGATTAGTGCTTCGACAAGAAAATAAATTAAATTGTGCTTTAAGACTATACCTAAACCGGAAGTTCGCATTTGCGGATTTTGAAGAACCAACAAACTGCACCAACAAAATTATACTCTGATAAGATTTCCGTTACTTTTAGACCAATATATAGGGGTAATTATAGATAATTTTTGGGCTAACCCTACTTTACCACTTAACGCTCTTTCACTGCGTATGGCGCGGATCCGTGTCACTATCGTGTTTTACAAAGTGCCAATGGCACGGATCCGCGCCAAGGATTCGAGTTATGTAAAGAGTCAGGACGAAATTCAGCGTCGAGCAGAGATACTGGCGTTCCGGCGCATTTCCGGCTGAACGAAATTTAAATGTGACTTGACGATGACGTTTCAAAACGCAATCGTCGTAAGTTGTGCGGCCCTAAAAATTATAACCCAAACTGATCTAGAAATCTTATCTTATTTATCTTCACGCCAAACCGATTTTGGAATAATTACCATCTACTTATTTAATGATTTGAGGAAACGGAATTTCCAAAAATCCGTTCTAAAATTCGTTTCGGCGCAAAGCACAAGATTTTTAGCACGAACGGCAACGTTCAACTTCATGTCACATCAGTTTCGATAAAATTCGCATTGTTATTAATGTAGGTACCTGTACATCTATTATTTATTGCTTAAAAGTCACATCTTTTTACTTCCCGTTTTCGTCATCAGCGAAACATGTTGGGCATTCAATTAAATTCAAAAAGCTATTGTTCCCGTATATAAATATTGAATTCTTACGTTTTATTAATGACTAATGCTCGAATAGAAAACAAATTAATGGAAATTGCTTTCAATTTACGAATAACGTTCGTGCCCTTGACGTTTCATTAAAAATAAATTAATTGTATGCCGTTAAATTAGCTTCTATTAGCATGAAAATAAAGTTAATCAAACTTCGAACATGAAAACCGCTTATCGTTAGTTTTATTTAAAAATCTAATAAGTAATAATTATGGTTGCTTTACAAATTTTTTAATTTAAACGTCAGTACAAACTATCGCATTTTTCGACGAAAGGAATTGCGGAGGACTTTTATAACGAGGACATTTTTAAATTGTTTTTTTTTTTAAAAAACAAGCTATTATCAAGCGTTGCATTTTTAATAATACTCCGCTCTTCATTTTACGAGGTAAATAAAGTTCGGATATCCACAGTAGTAAAATATTTACTATAGAATTTGTTGTACGATATAACGTATAATGAATTATTATCGAACAAGTTAAGATCTTTTAAGTACAGAAACAGAACAGAAGCTCTCGTAAGAAACGTCTTTTAATCTTTATATAATTTGTATTTTATCTTTGTTCTTTGTTATGAAATAAATATTAGACAGGTAAGTATACAAACTATGTAAAAAATAAACGTAACTTTTAAGAAAAAGCAAAAATACAATTATTATCTGAGCTTATCGAATAATTTCGCAATAAAACTCACAAAAATAACTTTAGTAGATAATAAAAAGATAATTATGTACAAAGATGACTTACCATTTCGTAGGTGACTCGTTTTCGAATCGCTTCCTCTACTTGTCTACGTCGAACCTCTGGAAAAAATAAAAAGAGGTTAGATTACTAATACGCTCCCCGAACATTAGACCAATTCTATTGGTATTTGTAAAAATCGAGAACGTACAAAATTAAACGCTCGTTAACCGCCACTTAATTAATATTTTAAAATGTTACGTGCAACGTACTTTATTGCTGTTCGATAATTACATCGACCAAATTTAAGAACACTCTCAAGACAAGCCCAATTTCCCATAAACTATCATTACCTAGATTTAACGTAGTCGCGTGTAATTGGATCGTAAAACTGAATTTATCATCGGGCAAAGGATGATTAAGAAATTAAAACTTACAGGGTAACGAGTGTTTTGCTAGATATACTTATAAAGATTCGGTCGAGTTTGGAACTAACAACAATAAACGGCTACACGTATCTAATAATAAGCCCAGAACCGCCGAATTTACATCGAACCATTAAACTAATCGAAATATTTTTTTAGAATCGTTCACAAGAAGTATTCGGTCTCCTTTATGTGCGCGTAATTCTGTTGTGTTACCGATCATCGGCGTATGTTCAACATTAATGCTATAGTATACAAACTATATAGAAAAAAATCAAATAAAGACACAACAATCGTTATTTGAACTTGTTTAACAATGAGTTCTTGCGTTAGTATCATGACAATCGAGTTTTCTCTGTAACTCGTCTCGAGAAATAACTGAAGAGCATGCTTGCTTTAAAAACGAATGATTTGTGCCGGTAACAAACCGGATGGCCCCTGATGTTCGGTGCAAATCTTTGTCTTATATATTTACACCATTTATTTTGAATTACTAAACGTAAGTTTATTAATAGAGCTGTTCGTACAACGAGATAGGAAAAGTGAATTTTTTCGATTAAAGATCGAGGGCAACCACCGAAATACGAAAGGCATCTTCCCCCGACTTTCTCCCTGGCCAGAAACGTCGAATTTCCTTGATCGGCAAAAAACAAACTTTGGACAATTCTTGTATCCTTTTCAAATGTCAAAAATATGTTTAAAAAAAAGGTCATCTGAAAAGAAAGAAAACCAGTGGGGTTCGTCTCCGGCGAGGATTTAAGGCATTGGGCAATTTTCCTGCTTTCTCACTGTGGGGTTTTATTACGCAAGGGATGTTTGTCTAATTTTTTTTTAATTATTTTGTAAATTTCCCTGACTTTGTCATGATTTTTTGAAAGTTTTTCCGTCATATTGTTCTTTTTTTTTTAATTTCTCTGACTTTCCCTGGCCATCCTTGCATTTCCCCGACTTTCCAGATTGCCCTGTAGATCAAAAACACGTCGCGAATAGAAAAAAAACACTTTTCCTAACGAGTTGTAAGTACCCAAGATTTTGTGAAATTCGACAAGGAATTCCTTATCGTTTTAACTGAATATTTTATTTGTCTTTGTAGTCATGTCAAATACTATCTGTATAATCAAGTTCCCTTTGATGTAGTGAAATATTTCATTGCCATGGAAAACAAAAGTAAACAAAATAAAATTTAACAATTTTCTCGATCGTTTCTCTTCAACCGTTTTATTTTTCCACTCCGGTTAGGAAAAATTGCACTTTAATAACTAACTCAAATGAGTAAGTGTTGAAAAATTAAAGAATTCGTCACCGAATTTTTTCAAAGTAGTTGCAAGCAATTTACATAAAACGATGACAAATAATTGCATTTACCCAATAATGTGTTATAAAACAATGATTTCGCAAACACTCGGCGAGCATTATAATAATTATTCGCATAATTTTAATCCACGTTGCGCGAAAAACGTTTGTAGATAATTTAGTGTACGAACATGACGAAAAAAAATCTATTAAGCTATAACCTATGTACAAGAATTAGAGAAAATTATGAATAAATAGGAGTTCGTTTGTCTATTTACTAATAATTAATGGACGAGTTAAATTTTAATTTTAAGAAATAAAAAATGAAAACGAAACAACGTAATATTATTTTAAGTTACATAGCCCTCTTAAACAAATCCTTACTTAATGGCCATTTACACCGTCGTTGCTTAAAACGTTAAGTGTCGCTTAAGTAATTAATTTTCCCTAGATACAATGGACCCTATTCATAAACAAGTGATTAAATTTAGTCATTTCTAAACCGTTTTGGAGAACGCGGAAACAATTGCTCACAATCGTTTTACTGTAGAGATGGTTATAGTTTAGTAATGACAAAAATCGTTTCAATTTTAAGATGTGTCTCGTTAGTTGTCCGTCGCGTCGGCGTCGGCGTCGGTACAAACAAACAATGAACTTCTAAACAAATGTTCTAAGTTATAAATGTTGAAATTATCATTAATCTGATAACTCGAACCATCGTCAAACCGATAGTGACTAATTAACAAACATTGCTGCCCAGAAAACTTGAATTAACCAACACCCCCCCCCCACCCACGAAAAACAAATACTTATAGGTTTTATACGTTTCCTTAATTTGTTGTTGTGTTATCTAAAAAAGTGCACAATACGTTTCAATGAAAATTCAATTGCGTGCTATTATACGGTGTAGTTTTGACGTAACATCCACCTTTGAGGGTGGAAATTGAACAGATCATAACAGAAGTGCTGGAAAAATTCGGTTTCGAGAGCTTTTAATTTACATCAACGCAACGCAACGTTGCGTAAAATCTATTTTATTTCACCGAGACCCGATTAAATAATCATCTCTTGAAAATTCGTATTTATAAAGATTTTGGGGGATTTTTCGTTTTTTTAGTCAGCAGAATAAATTAGGTAAAATAAACTTGAACGTTATTACGATCGAAACTTTGTACTACGGACAATGGAACGGCTTGCGTTTTAAAGTAGAGTAAGTAAGACGGTCAAATTGAATATACCGGGCGTCGACGAAATCACTAGACGGCCTTTATTTTCGACGGCGAAAACGGTACCAGTCGAAATTTTTGTGTGAGTAATATAGTACATGGGTTTTTTATTATTTTTATTTTTTTATGGGTTATTTTTATACTATTACACTTCCGTTTACATCGGAAATGACCTCAACTTACCTAAACCGTTACCTACACCCGGTAGGGTGTTCAAGAAATGGAACACCCTGTATATAAATACAGTAGTCTCTCGCTAACCCCGCAGATATTAAACCAGGCCGTGCCGGATTACTGGTAAATTATCCGACAATTATAGCATTTAAAATTTTTTATCCGAAATAATCCCGACTGATACCAAAAAAAATATAAATTATCGAAGTTTGCGATTAGAACATAATGTAGGTTAAGTAGGTGCGTATACTTCACTTTAAACTAACATCGGTTTTGTACAATTTCCGGGGAAATCGGTGAAAATTTGATACGTTTTTTTTTTCTCTCTAAATTCAAATTCAATTTCGGCATAAGAGGAGGTGGCTGGCGTAGATTTTCGTTTATTAAGGGCGATTGTTTGGAAACGGTTTAGTGAGAAAATAACAAGAAATAGAAAAGTCACATATTTAATTCCCGATATAGTTATTCCGTTAATCTTCGTTAATTTTTTTATATAGTTTGAGTTATATTTATCGCTTTAGTGCGGATAATAAAAAGAATAACGGCCAGGGTATTTAAGACCCACCGACGTAGTCGGATCAGATAAAATAGGCATATATCGTAACATCGTGGAAATAATAGGACCCCCGTACCCACAGTCCTAGATTGAGATCAGCTTTTTCTATTTTGGATTTTCTCTCGTTGAATTTATTTTTGGTTACTGTTTTTTTGTTTGGATTTACTTGTTATTGGTTGGACTTGGATTGTGTTACCGGAGATCGACTTGCAAGATCGATTTGAGTTACCCCGCGGAGACAGCTAAGTTTGATCAATTACTGTTCGGAATCATTTATATATATATATTTTTTTGTTATTGTTTATATTAATTATTGTTAACGAAGTGGTTCTCGAGAAGCATTTGCGTATTTACATATTTATATAAAATTGTTTGTATTAAATTTCGACTACATTTAGGCCCGTTATCCCAAATTACCTCTTATATATATTTACCATCGTATACTTTTAGTAATTTTCCATTTTTATAATAATTAATACTGTAAGGAAAAATTACTTGGCGCCCCTTTGTTTTTGTTGAACCCGGCCAAACTCCACTGTCCCAAAAGCTAGCCGACAGGCCTTTAAATTTTGTTACTATTAAATAATTTTTTTTTCCGATCAAAGTTTATTTTATTTTTTTATCATTTGTTTTTTTTGCACGAAACAAATTGATTTATTTTCCTAATGACACAACATTAATTTTCTTGACGAAACATTAAAGAAAAATATCTGCTTCCACTAATATCAAAATTATGGTATCTCTCAATATCGCCTTTGAACATTTAAAACAGATGTTTTTAGTTGGTGCATCGCCATCGAGAAAATATTCTCGATATACCTACTATTGCCGCATTACAAGAATTTTGTGCCATTTTCCAAACATTCGTGTGGGCGAAAGCATTTTTATAAATTATTTAGAACTTATTACCTGCATATTTTTAAATAACTTACTTTTATGTACTTATTTAAATTTAAGTACATAATTAATTAGATTTTAAACGGTGATTCTGAGAAACGTTCATTTAATGAATAACCCAATTTTACTGAAAACAAATCGTACAAATATTCATAGTAGGTAATTATTTTTTTTATCTAACTAACATCTGACGTTAGCGGAAAAAGAAAATTAAATTATTTTATTTAAAAACAAATACAACAGTATCATTTAAAATCGGAAAATTATGTCACTTCCGCTGAAACCGGAAGTTATACAAAAACCAATGTTATTCGAAATAATTTGAAGTACATAGGTGTGTAACTGTGTTTTAATCAAAATTTTGATTTTTTTATAATCCTTCCCTATTGTATTAATGAACAAGTCTGCACGATAAACTTTGGGACACCCGATATATATTTACATTTATAACATGTATTTAATGAGAAAAAAATTCTTTTAAAAACTCATAATATTATTTTAAGTAAATTTTTTATAAATAATAAATTTTTAAATGTCCAGTTGCCGTTTTCATTGACAGGGTAAAACAATTCCGTGCGCCCACGTGCCTCCGTTGTTGTCCACTCGAACTAAAAACATTATTCATACCCTAACCTTCAACTTGTAGTTCTGTATGTATATACTACCTACCGAGGTGCGTTCGAATATTAACTTTCCCAATAACACCCACGAAAACTAATATAATTAGATAGATATATGTTTAATTAATTAGTGTGGTTGTGACGAATTAAAGTTTTTGTAGTAGTGAAATTGTCATCAGCTTAAATTACAGCTACATGGTGAAATAAAAGCAAGGAAACACGACAACCCCCTTGGTTCGAGATGTAAGTTTGTAATTTTACACGATATTAATGGGAAATTATATCCCATACTTTCGGATTAAAACATAATTTGAGTACGGTCGCCATCTTGCATTTTTAAAATATCGCTGTAGGTCCGAATTTTTTATGGGGTTAAATAACAAACAAAAAAATTCAATAAATGTGAATAAATGTTTGAATTATATGGTACACCGACTAAGTTATTGCACTTCAAATGTTGTAACCTTCGACTGACATTAACAATTGTACAAGTAAAATTTACAATAAATATTTAATTTCACTTTTCGTTGGTGTTACATGATGGATATTTTGTGTAAATAATTATATGTTATTCTTTTTTTTTTTAGTTTTTCGTTGTGAATATTTCTATCGTTTAAATAATTCTTATATGAACAACACCTTAGTTCGGTGTTGCATAATTTAAATAATTAGTAATTTTTAAGTATTGCATTCTTTTTTATTATGTAACCCTATAAAACATTCTAACGGTTACAAAGACGGAAAAAATAAGCTCACCTACGGTGCTATTTACAAAAAAAATGCAAAATGGCGACCGCGCTCAAAAATTGACTGCGAAAAAAATTATTTTTTAATCCTAAAGTATGCGAAATAATTTCCATTGTATCGTGAAAAATTTCAAATTTACATCTCGAACCGCTCGAACAGGACGGCCCGTGTTTCCTTACTTTTATTTTGTAACTAAACCCGACTATTTAAATAAAAATATTCGAAATTTTCAAGGAAAAACACGGCATTTTACTCCCTCGCTACAGTGTTCCGATACGAATTTAGGGAAATTCGACGAGACGACGACAACAATGCGCGAAAAGAGGTTTCCCCGGCCCCCGACAAACGTGAAAATCTCGCATTCTTCCTTTGAAGGTGTGCGTCTGGCCGAAATCTCTCTTACCTTCGAACATTAACGTCCCGAAAAAGTTCATTCTGGTCGCTTTAACAAAGCGTTCGCGACGCCCGAGAAATCCTTCGCTATTACAGACGGCTATCTCGGAGTCGAAAAATCTGTTTTTGTCGCGACCCGACCCGACCCATCGACGCGCGGCTCAGAAAACTACGAATGATCAAATTCAAATTTAGTCAGTACCGGTGGTAAATTTTAATTGTGCCCGAGGAATGCGAAACAAGGTTTTTATCGTATTCGAAAGAATGGCAAATATTTTTAATTCGCGCAGAACACACGTATGATAAAAGTCGTTTCTCTTTTAATTAAAGTGTATTAAACGTTTGAAAGGGGTGGCGTTCCGTCCCTCTCGAGGGAGCAGGAACGGCAATATGATTACATCGTATATAAGTTGAGTAGAGGGGCGGGTGGGGTGTATTATTTATTCGTTTTCATGGATTTTTGAGATTTAAATCGACGCGGGACTGTTACGTTCTCGTCGCGAGCGCGCAGCAGGGGGAAGAGAATATCGGGGGGCCGCTAGTCGGAGCGCTCTATTTGGATTCGCGCCGCTAACGTACCAACACGTTTACCTGTGACCGGAATCATGCTGATCGTAACCACGCGCCCGGACTTACCCGGAATCGTATACTAATCGCTTTCGACCTCGTCTGTGACTGTGTGGTTTAGTGCCGCTTGTTTTCCGTTTGTATCCCGTGGGACTACCTGTATCAGCACTGGAACATCTAATGCCAATCGTAGCTTCAATCAACACCCTCATCGGCTCTTGTGAGAATATGGAGGCTACTTATTGCGTCGGCAACGATGTAGATGTGGGAAGAATGTTTGATCAGTACTTATACAAGGTACGACCTTTAATCCTTTTACGGAATTAAATTAAATTTGTGTCGCTTTATGCAAAGGGATTTTATTTTCTTGGCCCGAGACTCGCGATTCGAGTTCGCTAAACTTTAGATTAACGTTACGAGGAAAGTTGCGCGAAACTTTTTAGCTATTTGGCAATTTACATTAAGTGCTTTTCTGCCCGGAGGTTGATGGACTTTCTTGTACTTAAGGTAGACAAAGACGGGACGACCTCCTATCAGATAATTGCATCGACGCGTTCATTAATATCGAGACCTCTGTTTCCTGATGGGGAAGGCTCTCTCCGCGCTGAAAGCGCTCCTCCTACGCTACGTCGAGATAATGCCCCGAACTTTCCGGCGCTCGAAAAATTAATTTTTCGCGGTTTCCACGACGCCCTCCCCTACGTGCGAGTTGCGTGCCGCGAATAGTAAACAAAACAAAAAGCTTTTCTGTTGTTAATTCGTCGAGATGGAATCACAACGCCCTCGCTTAAATATCGAGTTCCGTTCGTATTCGTTAGCAGGTTCGTAAAATGCCTTATTATAACCAGTTTAGTTTTTTTTTACGAGTTTTGTTCTTTATAAATTGTTCTTCTAGAACGGGTTTTCTGTTTAATGTAGATATATATATATACAAGAGGTTTTTGTTCTTCGACTTAACCTTGGAATAGCGAATACACGAAGAGATTACACGAGATCGAAACGCTCGAAACCCCATTTTCTTTACTCGGATTTATCGCGCTGCACCTTCCACCCCCTGTTTATTTTTCGGCATTATCTTGATTAATGTTACAGCCGGTTATTTACAACCAGCATCAACTTGTAATTATACACCTGGTAGAGATTCCACACAAAGCAATTATCATAAATTAAATTATTATTTTCCCTACGTACCCTATCTATTAGAAGGCGAACGTCTGCTTCAGCCAACCGGAATATATATATATATATACATATATATATCCTTTCCTTCTAATAAAACGTTCGTGTTGTTCTTGTTTAATTATACATCTTTATTGCTTTATGGATCTGTAATATTTCATTTTATGACTCTAATTATAATTAAATTTCTAGTGGTTAATGCTGCGTTTTAAACGTGAATTTTAACGATTCGTTCGGCGACGGCTGCGGCGGCGGTGCGGGCGCGAAGCTTTTGATTTTTTTTAAATCGGCCGAAAGTCCAAATTATCCTTATCCCACGCTTAAATGCGGCCTATCGTTAAATTCGCATTAAAAATCGCGTTTCGGTCGATTCGGGTTTTAATTCCGTCGCCAATGCCTAATTGAAAAATTCCGGAATTTAACAAAGCTCCGACGATTAAGAAGTTCGAGGTCGAGAAAAGATTGGCGTTCGTTTTCGATTTTGTTTACAAACGTTCGTCGCGAAAAACTTTAAACATTTTTTTGAGTGACGCCCGCGCCGCGACGACCGACTTCTAAAAATAATCCAAGCGGCATGGCGCGACGCGACGCGACGCGACGCTGCGGGGCGAAATTCGATCGAATCATCGGGATCTATGCTTTTGGAAGCGAGCCGGAAGGAATTCCTTTCGGTTTTGCAGACTTAATTTCGAGTTCCTCGTTTCCGAGAGAAGGTGTTAGTTTGAAAAACGGAAAATCGCTTGAAATTCTCGAAACAATACCTAGAAAAAATTAAAATTCAATAGACGCGACATTCACAATTTTAGCGAATTAATTATCTCGGCACATTTAATTTATTTCTTATTCACTTGTTTTCGGGAGGACGTGACTTCGTTTAATAATTGTAGATTCGTTAATTTAAAGCACTAGGGATAATCAGTACACGGAATCGTAAGCCCCTAACAACGAGGAGTTTCCGGCAATCGCTTTCTGTCGGGTATAAGTGCATAACGGCTTGAGCTTTCCTTAACTACGGAATGTTTGTTAAAAAAAAACAACTTTAAGATGACGACGGTGAATCGCAAATAAACGCCCACTTAAGGACTTGCGTTAGACTAATTTTTGTTGAAAACTCGTTTAATGGGACGCCCTTAAGGAGGACGGAAAATCTAGCTCGCGGGCTCCCCGTAAAGCCACTTGCGCCGAGCTTTTCCCTCATAACTGCATAACTTCCATGGAGACGCGTCGCCACTATTTAACTTACAACTTAATCTTTCCTTAATTAGGAAATGTCTGCTGTTCGCAGAGAGGAGCTTTAAAAATAAACAAAGTGATAAGTGCCGCTGATCGTTGCGAGTGTTTCGGGAGTTTCCGCGTGGCCCTTAAAAAGGATTAATCTTTGCTTTAAAAATCTTCGTGCCCACTTTTAAGTTACCTTAAGTCGGCGGCGTCGGTCGCCTCGGTCAAATTAAGTTCTCCCGGCCGAGTTTATTATTTTAATAAAGTTTTAAGTGGCAATAGATTCGCTCGCTCGAATAAGGTTTTAATTTTAAGCCGGTCCCGTGCGAGTTCCGAGTGCCCGCGGCTAATTAAATTGTGACGAGCTCGTTATTTCGCTCGTGCCGACCGAGCGAGTTGCCGCCATTCGATTTTTAATTTCGTGCAAAAGAATCGTCGACCGCGGTCGAAACGTCGAACGAGCTTTTGATGATGCCCTGCCTTTAGGACTGCCGCAGTAAAATAGGATTAAGCGGCATCTTCCTGTGGGTCAACGGGGGGGATTTGCCCTAATCGTTGCTCGCCAAATTTAACCAGATCAATCTATAATGTCCTTCCCCCCGAAACGGCGAGAGCGCCGCTCGAATCGGGCCGAGCCCCGCGACGAAAAAAAAATGCGCGATAGAAATTGCCGTCAAAGTAGATACAAATAGCGATTTTGTAACCCGAACCGTCGGGACGTTTAGCGGTCTCGAGACCACCCGTCCGACCACAGCTGGAGACCGTGCATGTGCCATCGCTTAAGTCCAGCTCATTGGACCCTATAATCAGATTGAACCTGGTGCCAAGTCGATCCAGCTGGTGTCGATATTCGGTTACCATCTCACCCCATTAACCAAGATTACTTTATAGGTCGTTTTACTAGAGTCGTATAGATTTGTGGGGCTGTAAAATGCAATGTTAATAGCGGCAGATTTGGTAAGTTCGGAGTTTTATTAATTCCCGTAAAAAGAAGAGAAAAAAAAACTGGGGAAGTTGTAAATTTCCGATTTATTGGGCCCATTCGAAACTTCGCGCACGCCATACGTACGTATTTCGAGAACGGTCGGAAGCGAAAATCGGGACGCAACACAGATACCGTACCTTACGTACCTATACTTACCACATCGAATTATTATACATTTCGGAAACCGACAAAGTTGCGTCGCGTCGCGACGGCGATCTCGTAGGTACAACGGATTACTAATTTTTAGTAATGGCGAATTCCCACAATTAATAACGAATATTATATACGTCTCCGTAGATGAGTTCGTTTAGTCCGGGCCGTATAATTTACTTTTTAAGATTTGTAATTTAAAAACCGGTTTGAAATTTAAAAATTTAAATTAGCGTTTTATTTTTAAACCAGCTTTTTTCTGTGGCCGTCTTGATTAGAATCTAAATTTCGACTTCCTTTATTACTAACAAGTAGTTCTTACAAAGGCATCGGCTAATAAATTTATTCTTCGAGTTTGTGTCAACGGAGGTTGATTAATTGGCATATTTGAACTTTCTTTATTACGTTCTCTTTTGATTAATTGCCTATCCGAGAAGCATTTTTGTTAAAATATAAATTCTCGTTAGTTGTAACGTAGGTAGATATCGGGACTGACTTTTAAAACTTAAAAATAATTTCGTTTGCCTCCACTCGTCGATATTGTTAGTTGAATAATTGAAAATTTCTATAACGACCGAGTTGATTAAAAAAAAAAGTTGGCCTAAATCGCAGAAATCAGGTTTGTTAAGTTTCTGTAAGTCAGTTCCTTATAACCAACTGCTAAATGCAATAAAACAGCGTGTCATAAAATATTACCTCTCACTAACCTACTTGCACAAATTTACATAATTATTATTACTAACTAATTGTGTAGGATATTGATTACTCTTACAAAATCCGCATTCTAACTACTGTTTTTCGCGATACTTTTACTCCAACTTATATGTTGTTGCTTGTTGTTGTTTTTTTTTTCGATTTACCCCTCCGCGCGTGCATGCGAAAATTTCACCCGGATGATTAATGTTGTTAGTTTGCCGTTTCGATAACTTCTCTGGCCATCGCATATCGTTAAAACTACTTGAAAACCAAATTAAATAACGAGTTAGCCGAAAACGTTCGCGCTATTTTAACGATGCACTTGCACGTACACGTTTCAAACAAGAAACTCATATTAGGAAGGAAATTTTCAGGAGCACGAATTTTTCATTTTGCGATCCCGGCGTTAATGCCGTCATTAAAATTCATTGTCTGTTCCGATCAACTGTATGAAGTGAAAATATATCTCGGAAACGTGTAATGAATAAATACACGCTCTTACAATCGTTTCCTATCGTTTCGAATTTCTAGAGTTTAGTTTTCGAATCGACCGTTTGCGCCGCCACTGTCGGCATTCACGAAACTCGCGATAAAAGCGAACAATAGTGGAACTCCCGTCAATAAAGATTAATTTCGGCGATTATCTCACAATGCTTTTCCATTACCGATCATAATTATACGACTCTAGAAGCTAGACTCTCGTAATTATAATTAAAATTTCCTAATTTATTTCGATTACTTCGGTGGATGATCGTCGCGTTTTGATACTTTTACAGGGCCGTTTAGGGGGGCCCTAAACGAGATTAAACATTCATAAAGATTTCCGATAAAAAGCTGTGCGGGGGCGTCGCGTGACGTGAGCGGAATCTCGCGATTTTTAAGTAAGTCGAAAATGGAGGGGGACGGGGGGAGGTTGGCGACGAGCAAAAAAACGACACAAAAAGAGAAACGAGGGGTCAAAACTTATAAACTGTACACCTTTTGATCTGTTAAAGCAAACGTTCGCAGACATTTTACGACAGAACGCAAAGCTCGACTTAAGAAAATGATATTAACAACTTGAATGTTAAAAATGCATCGATGCATTCGTGCGAACGAATCGTCGAATTGAACTCAGGTGATTATGTGATCGTGTAAGTGACAAAAAGTAAATTTTACGGGAGCGCGCATTTTGTATTGTGTGGCGTAACTAGAAGCAAATACCACCTGGAAACCGCGTCTAGATATAGGTAATTCGGGGCACGTTCGTATCACATGACGTTGGAAAAAACGCAGTTGTTACGGAGGTTAGATACTATGGTTGCACGAAACACGACGACAGGTTATCGTAAGTCCTACGCGTTTGTTGTTTTGGGTCGTTATAGACACACAACTTTCATACGGATAATGTAACGTAGCGTAACCGGGTTACGTAATTACACCTCGGGCACTGTTTATATGGTTGTTTTACGTGATTTTTGCACTTTGTGATTTATGTTGGTGTAGATTGGACACACGGCAATTTCTATTTGTTAGGTACGAAGGGCAGTTTACACGCCACTGTCGTAGGACAGGTGTTTGTATTACACTTTCGTGTGATTGGGTTGTATATTTACAACCTGTGAAGACATCGGACACCGGCGTGCTTACTCTATCAAACCGTAAAACCTATGTAAAGCACGTAAAGATCACTAACTAAGTATTAAATTGCTTCGTATAAGCCAAAGTCACTGACAGTGCTGCCATCTGGCAATCATTTTGCCATTGGGGAAGATATGGGGACCCCTTCCTACAGTGTTTACGTTTTTTGTATTACTGAGAAAAATGCTTTAATAGTGCCGATATCCCTTTACAAAGTTAGCATGCAAATGAAGTTTAAAAAATAAGAAAATTAGTTTTTGCGAATCCAAGAATCGTACGAATCTGCCCCCATAACGGTGCAGCGTCGTACATGTGACGTGGCACTTACGTACATGATGGCGTAGCCTTCATGCATTACTAAATAACAAATACGTTTGATGAATCATAAATAAATATCTACGTAAATTCTATGTAGACAAATGTATTGGATCGTCTAACCATAAAACAAGATGCATCGGAAAAGTGTTTATCGAAAATGATGGCTACTAAAATCTACAACGTACAACTAAAACTGCGTTTTAGGGCTCATTATACAAGTAGGTATACAATGACAGTTTACGTCCCCATAAAAACATGGAAAGTTAGTTACAAAGTCGACGAGGAAACAGGTTTAGACAGAACCTGTATCATTTAAACAGGTTCTGTTTCTACCTGTTTAAACGATACAGGTTCTGTTTCTAAATCTGTTTCCTCGTCGACTGTTGTAACTAACTTCACAGGTAAGCGATGACGTCATCACAAATGACCTTGAAATGCTATCTTTTTGGCCCCATGTATTTCTTATGGGGATTTTGGCGTAGAACTGCCATTGTATACCTACTTATATACACTTAAATCAGAGGATAAGTGAAACACCCGGCAGTTCTGGTGGTGCCTTTGGTGGTAGCACCGAAACTGCGTTTGATAGATCAACAGTTGCTTCCTCTTTGATATGTGGGAATACGGAATGTCCAAGTTTTAGGTCTTTTTCTTTTGACATTAGGGTATTACCTACCCTCGGCCGGAACCTAAATTGGAAGTGGGATTGGGAACAATTAACAGGGACATATGCTTTACGACCACGGGGTTTTCTTCTTATATTGAAAAACAACTTGGCGCGTTCGCACGTGTACGAATCGAAAGTATGTAATTACATTAAACGGCCGACTTGGGTGTTATTTACTAAACGACGAATGTTCGACAAAGACAATTGCGAACGGTGCGACGTGATTTTTTCTTATGGGGCCATTTAAAAGCCACGAACCCTCGATGAACTGAAAAGAAATATTCAAAGAGAGATTCGAGCTGTTCTACAAGAATTACTTAACAGAATCGTGTCCAATTTCGTCGAGCGTTTAAATGGATGTATCGAAAATGATGGGGGGAGGTCACTCGAGGCGCACAATATTTCGTAAATAAAACAACCTTTCCTTACTAATGTTTATATCAATACGTTGTTATTTAGCAAATAAACTGTTTAATCATTTTGGCGGACGTCCCTGTACACAGTTACTTAAAATTAGGAATTCGACCACTAGGTGAGATTGAATTAGAAATCTTGTGGATCGTCGAACCTTTTAGACTCGAGGTGATTGTGTTTCTTGATGATTTTCTCCTTTTTTTTTGAAACGTTTGCTTCGGATAAGGGGATTTGGCGATGGCGTCGTGTCCTTTTCCTTTTTACGGTGTACACCATAATTAAAAACACTTTCACGTTAAAAGAAACAACTTCGAAAACCTTTCGGCCATCGACGGAATTGATTCTTATACGACCGAGAAACCCTTCGATGTTTGTAAAACGCGCTTAGATCCGCTACCCGTTATGGTTAAACTTTTATAAAATGCACACGCGAACACGATAAGAATCGAACGTCGAATAAGCATAATGGTCGTCTATAAAAATAAAATACGTATTATCCATAGGTATCGGGATTCTTCTCGCACATGCTTCGCTTAAATACGATAAAATGGATTTGTGAAATTCGCGGAATTTCAATTGACGTGAAAGTGCGTTTCGTTCGTAATTACATAAAATGATTAAATTTTGATATCTACTGTGATTAAAAACGTATCTAGTGCCACAATTATTGTGTTGAATGCCTTTCGTCGTCCTAAATTTTTTTGTTCACAACGTACGCGTCAAAACAAGTAAAAAAAACAAACGATGGAACTTTAGAAATTCATGAATGAATAACGGGGCTCGTTTGCGTCGAACGCCCACGCGTTAAATAACGCGGCCAAAAATTCGATATTATGACGTTAAGAGTTCGGTTCGACATGTGTAATCTCGGGTGTAATATTGCCAAGTGTTCTTGTAGCAATCGATTGAGTGGTTAACTACGACCACAGGAGATTAGGCTAAGAGCCAGGCGGGCGGTGCCGCCTCCGTTCGGATGGTTGCGGCACGCGACCGCTGTCCGCCTCCGCGCGAAGCCTACAGGTGTCGAACGCCTCGTTTAGATGTCCCCGAAAATTAGTTTATCCTGTTCCCTAAACGTTTCTCTAGTCCGAAATGACACCGTTCGTTTACGGATTTTTAAACCAAAAATATTTCGTCGCCGACCCCCCTCCCCCTCCCGTGTTTTTGCTCGCAACTAATTCATCGTAACGCGGCCGCAGCGGCGACAATACGGGCACATGAATTATGCATTTATGTTTTACTACGGCTACATTGCGAGAGTATTGTGTTGTCCTTGCAAGTAACATGCGAAATCATATTCTCATTCATTCGAAATAAAAGATTGTTTCGTCGCTGCCGGTTGCGGAGGAATTTCAAAAAAAAACGGAATGCAAATTTCGAATATAAAGCTGCCAAGGTATAAACTAATCGGTTAGCTGATCCGTTTTCTCGCGTGGCCGCAGGTGCAATTTTTTGCCAGAAAAATTACCACGCGGACTTTAAATGGCCAACGCACTTGACGCTCTATTAAGCCGTTTTCAAAATAATATCGCACGCGTGCAATTAAATCGTCGTACGTTACATACTTTTATGGATTTAAAATGTTCCGGAAACTTGCCCAACGGAGCGGCACCTAAAAATTATATGTTATAATAATGTATGTACGGCAATAATACGTACATACATAGAGATAACTATTGTACTACCGTATGCCGGAAATGGCAGAAATACGTAATCGTAATAATAATTATTAACATTTTTATTTATTATTTATTACGAGTAATTTTCTCTTACTGTCGTCGTCTATTTTTACGTGAATATTACGTTCCCGTTTATGTTTAGGTGTTGAAAGAATTTCATTTTCAATCTGAAAGAAAATCAACATCGCATTCAGGAACTTTTCTATAACTTAATATTTCGACATGTTCGAGCCGAAACCGAACGATTTTATTGACCGTTGACCCGTGATCGTGTCGACATCTTGTTCGATGAGTAGGTGGAACGGGTCCGGCATGTTTTTCCTGTTTTACTCTGTATATAATTACGCGTTCGTCGTTTTTCATCATCAATCATCTCGATAATATTGATTTGTTCGGTTTATATTGCTTATCTTTTCCCATCGACGTATCTTCTGGTAATTAGTTGACTTGATTTACTATTGTAAATAATAAACCTCGCCCGTTTTAATATTTATATATGTTGTACCTACACAAATCTCCGTACATTTATTATTCGACGCACGGTGAGTTTGATAAATGGAGAGTCTGTGGGATACCGAGGCACCTACATGTAAATAACGCAATTATAAATAAACGACGAACGTTAATAGATAATTTATTAAATTAACCCAGTCGAAAATAATTCGAAAGGTGAACTAAAGTTCAAATCGACCGTCTTCAATTATTATATGTAACCAATTCGTGACATTTAATTTAAAAATCAGCACGTTCCTATCGACATTAATTTAGCGCTGTTTAAATTAATTTTCCGGTTAAACGATGTCGTGAAAGGTTAATTATTGAATTTAAATATAAACTTTAGTTGAGAAAATTGTTCAAAAATATCCTACTGATAGTTTATTTATTAGTTGACAAAATGGAAACTAAGACGTCGCGAAAAGGAACGTTGGGAATAGGACGGCATGCAGTTGCCTGTTATCATATCAATTTTTTTAACAAGTGACCCGATTGTAAAAAAATTCTATCGTCCGACGCGCATCTGAAAAATCTTTGATGATTTATTGGCGAAGAAAATCGGAACCTGCACCGTGTTGTTATTTTAAATGGTTCACTAAATTTATCCAAAAAAATAATAATATTAACTCATTCTTTACGTTGTTAACCCTGACGATGTAGCAGCGGAAGAAGATAAATAAGATTGGAACGTCGCTCAATTGTAAGATCCAATGCATAAATTGGTTAAGATCAGTATTGAGGTAAAACGTTTTTAAGTTCGGAATCGTCCTGCGCAAAAATCACCCCTTTAGCTCAAATAATATCGATACTAAAGTGTACACTCAACCAAAAAAGGACGTAAATACAATAAAAAAATCATTATATTAAGAACTGGCGTTCATTAATTTTCGTCCGAAGTACGATTTCATCATTACAACGTATGTCCAAAGATTACTTGATGTTCGAAATCATTACCCAATTAACGTTTATTGGTGTAATGACCTTATACATTATACCTTATAATGCAGTTTATTACGTTAATGAATAATTTGACTGCTCCAATGAACAAGCTTTCTTTGTTTTAATAAATTAATACATAGATAATATGAATTTGATTTATAGTGATAATAACTGTGTTTATTAGTTTTATCAATATTCTTACATAAATTCAATAAATTATTCCACTGAAATGCAAAGTTTGTTGTTTATTGTATCGATGAATGTGTTTATTAAATAAAGGAATATTCTTGTATTGTTACAATGTACACTTCTATTCATATTAAAAGAGTACAGTTACTATTTCACATTATAAATAGGACAATGTTTATGTATATTGTTTCTATAGCAAATTTATTTTTTGTAATGTTTCAATTAATTATCGCTCAAATATACCTACATAGAAAATTTGATTATTAATTTTTTATTGTTCAATGTTGTCGATTGTAGGAAATACAAATCGATTTTTCCGGTGAAAAAAATCGATTTGTACACGTTTCTCTGGAATTTGATTTGTAATAACAAACACAAACCGTTTTTAGAAACATTTTTCTATAACAGTTCTAACATAAATATTAATGTAAACGTCGTGATAATGTTTTTTACAATTATTTAGTTTGAGTTTTCGAACTGCACTGTCTTGAATTTATCCTGTTTCTGCGAAGCCGTTAATATTCCTAGATTATTCTATATATAGAATTTAAAAAAATACATAATCAACTGTATTTATAGTGTATATTAGTGAACTTAGTCATAGATACGATAAATGTAGTTATTATTTCAAAACGACGTTACATTAATATGATGTTTTAAATTCATAAATTTTAAGTTATGATATTAATGTGGAAATTCGTAGATACAATCAAGTAATGATTGGATTGATGAAAAAGAACCGTTGAAGCAATCAAGATATCCATTAAATTATGAAATATGTTCATCAGTTTCTAATGAACATAATAATATTGGGACTACGAACATGTAAATTAAAAAATGAACATCTATTAGTAGTATTAATGAACTTTTCATTGTATCAATGATCAAAAAGTCAATAACTGGTGTTCATTGATATTATGTACAATAATTTTTTGAGTGTACGTATTTGGTGGTTTCAGGACTTAACTGGTTCATGCGTTGGACCCTTCAATTGTGACTTTGACTTTCAAGCAATGGTAATAATTAAATTGATGTATAGAATTGATGAATATCATGTAATTGATGATATATTAAATTGATATATTGTCTATTTGTTTTTGTCGACGCTGAAGATTCGCGTCGCACGGCTCTTGTTTGTTTTTTTAAACGACTGCCTCGTTTCGTTTATTTCGTTAAAACATAGATCTGTCGTTTTTAGTTTAACAAAAGCAATTTTGACGAATGCATTTCACAATCGGTCCCTATTTGGGAATAAGTAAAAATGAAAAAGTAGGTAAAAATGTTTTTTTTATTATACATCTCATCAATTTTTTTTTTGTTCTCTTAAAAAATCCACGAATCGAAAATTCTGTTCTTTGGGGAATATCAAAAATTATCGTGGAAACCGATGGGATTCTGGTTGGAAATGGTTACGTGTACGTTACTGGTACGTGTACCTACTGAACTTTTCAAAGAAATTGAGAAATCGTAATACAGTAACACATGGTAACGCAGTAACGCAGGGCGTTAGATAGAACGATGTAGACATTTTAAGGGGTGATAACGAGGGGTAATTCTCGTTAGTAGTCTTATGTACATAACACTGGAAGTCTTTTAAAAGTCCCTGAAAATTCTTAAAAATCCCTGGAAGTATTTGAAAGACTCTTGAAAATCCCTGAAAGTCTTTCGCAGTCTTTGGAAGTCCCTGGAAGTCTTATGTACACAATTTTTTTGGAGATTTACCCCTTGGGCGATAAATTAGAACATTTTGAACCATATACATGTCTTTTTTAATTCAAAGTCTTATAGATTTTGAGATATCGCTACTATTGTAAATTTTACCCTAATCGTCGGCAAGTCTGCGGCTGGAGACTAAAAAAACAGCATCAATTGTTTATTAATTGTTGTTTGTTACTTTATCGCCCTTTAAAATACCTACATCATTCTACCTAACATCAGATCTTTGACCCTAGATCGATAAGATCAATGTTAAAACTTCCAGCTTGTTTCCAATAATTCAAAAGTTGTTTCAAAATTAAACAACAAACATAATACCGATGCATGACTACGTGTATTTTTAAATTCGGCGATAAAATACGAAAAATTGCAAAATCGCTAGGCTATTCTAAGGTTAGGTCATTCGACAGTAGTTCGGTATTTTTACCGGCTTAAAATATTCGAACAATTCAAATAAACTGTACCGAAAAGTTAACCGGTCTGGTACAAAATCAGAACAAACAGATTGGTAACGTACAATAATTTAAATATTGTTTACAATTGACCTCGGAGAATTTAAATCGTTTATCTGCCGCAATAAATAATGTAAATCGAAACGAATAACACGAAACCGTCGAGTCAAGTACTAAAATGCTCGGTACTTCTACGTATCTATTAAACTAAGGTAGGTATGGCCTATCCAAACCTATATGCAATTCACGTCATCAACAAAAAGTTACTAGATTGTTTATTTGTAATTCGGTTTAAAGTTTGGAAAATGACATTCTGTAGATTATTTATCTGTGCAAATATTAGATGGCATAAAAAAAGACTACAATTTATTAGAACTGTCAAAATACGAGGTACGAGGTGACAGCACTGTGTGAAACGTCATCATCTAGTAACCTTTCATTGATGACGTGGATTGCATATAGGTTTGGACGAAGTGTATCTTACGCATTTAAAGCAAAGACATCGTCTGATAAAATGAGCAATTCAAACACAACGTTCATGATTACACAACGTTTATAACAATTTATGGTTCAACAATGTTAGGAAAAATAGACAAAAATAAGATATCATCCGAATATTATATTTGGTGATGTTATTTCAGTGCTGGTCGATTAAATAGCCACAATAGATAATTTACATTGCCGTGCTTATCTAAATATATGATTTAAATATAGCTTATCCAAACCTACACAAAGGTAACTAGATTATTTATTTGTAATTTGGTTTAAAGTTTGGAAAGCGACATATTCTATAGATGATTTACTTGCGCACATATTAGATGGCATAAAGAAAGACTACAATTTATTAGAACTGTCAAAATACGAGGTGACAGCACTGCGTGAAACGTCATCATCTAGTAACCTTGTATTGATGACGTGGATTGCATATAGGTTTGGACGAAGTGTATGTATAAATACTTAAGGCAGTAATTTTAGCCCATTAAGAAACGAATACAATATATTATGTGGGTAAAATATCTTTTTGGTACTTCGACAAATTAACGTTTAACGTATTGGACGTTATATTCGTTAAAACTCGGTCGTTCAAAGGAAACAATTGACTCGCATTAAAATATGCCTAGGAGTGGTTTTCCACGTTGATTTTGCTGCGCCGCAAGTAATGTCCGACGTTTGGGTACCGGAAAACGTCGATCGATGCAATTCTCGACATTTCTTCGATTGTTATTTGCGCAAGTCATTTTTCGATGTTACTTATAATAAGGAAATTAGAAGAATACGGAAGAATGCGTTCAAACGAATTATTTTCTCTTACTTTTTAAGTGTGATGGTAATATTGCATGATGTTTTTGTTGCCGCAAAATAATCTAGGTATTCGAATAGTTAAGAGTGTAATTAATTTAATACGCCGATTACCAAATGTGAAACGAAATTATATATAAGAAATTGATTTTCGTTCGTCTTGGTATCGTAAAATTAAATTTCTTTAACGATTACAGTTTTATTATAGGTGGTACTATGGTTTCAAATATTAGTTGGGATCTAAGGTACTATTATGACTTTAGTTTTTTAGTCGTTTGTTATTAAAACTAAAAAAAATAAATAAATTGTCCGTCAAGCGTTACCATGATGGTATGTCAAAAAGTACTACGTAAAAATTGATAAAATGCATGTCTTGTAATTTTTCTTTCGTTTCATTTAATATCGTGTCCCACATTTTCGATCAAAATTGAAACAAATCTGGTTTGTTTTACGCAGCCTCCCACTGTTATGGTATTTATAAGTACGAGTCCATCTCGACATTATCTCTTGTAATGGAGTTTTTCTACGAGCTATAACTGCGTTTTGATTTAAGATATTTCTCCGTTAATTGCCTCGTTAGGATTGTGAGGCGAAACTGTACCGTAACCTCGTTAATCCGACAACAGCTTTATATTGCTACTATCGCAGCAGTTCAAATCGCTCGCTACCGTGATTTTTGCTCGAGCACTTTCGCTAAATAATAAATAGGCGCAGAGCCGCGCTAGGACGAAAAAATTGTGAATAAATAAAACCGAAATTCATTTTTTTCTTCTTTTTTTAATATCGGAAAGTAATAATGGGCCCGCAGGGGAAACGATTGTTAATAACGTTATAAATTTCTTATTAACGCTCTGTATATTTTTTAACCCAACGGGCGCAAAAGGTCACGGTGACGTAGCAATTTCCGGTTGGTTGATAACGGACAACAAGAGATAATTAAACTCGGGGCTTATTTAAAATGAAAATTACAAGTTAATACACTTTAATTCCTCAGAAATTAATTAAATTTGGAACTAATTTAAATTTAAATTAACCTCCCGTAAAAGGTACTTTTAATATTTTCTTAATCGAAGCAATTAGCGGCGTCGAAGTTTAAATTCGCGTTTGAATAGAAACAAAAAAAAACAGATTTGATTAGGCCGAAGTGTATTTGATAATATATGGAGAAGTGTGGTGGTGGTCCGCCAACCCCCCGACGTTGGCCGTTTACGTATGAGCGACACGTTCGCAATTGACGAGGCTCCGGGTCTGATCGGCATTCAAAATCGACAATTTAGTAAAAATACAGCACCCCTCGTCGATAAATAACACTCCGAAATAAATTAAGCGTTTTTTTCCTCGGCACGGGAAATTTTATTTTTTCCTTTTTATTGAATGTGAGAGCACTTTTTAGCAGTCGTGTTTTATTTCGGTGGGAATATTTTATTTTTAGTCGTGCACACTTTTCGTTTTGTTAATTTTTGTTCGTTGTGTTGTGGCTGGTTTGAGCTTTTTTATTTTAACGATGGAGGTCTATGACCCGTAGCCCTAGGCGGAACATTGTACTCTATAACCACCTCTGACCTCGCATTCCTCTACTTGTTTCTTCGCTTCCCTTCGTCTCTCCTAGAAAACAGGTAATCATGGTTTGATTGAAATTATACATAATGATTGATTATATTCTCGTAATGATGTTGTATCGAATTTGTAAGCTGTCTCGAATTTATTGACACCCGGCACGGCAACCTGTTTTAATTAACTTAAAATTCTACTTTTTGGTTGGGTTTAGTGTTTTTACTAGGACGATGAATCAGTCAACGCCATATGTATTTATGTATGTATGTATTTCTTTATTTGTAGCACGCTCGCAGGTAGGTAATTAATTTTTAGTTCTTGTTTTCGGTCTTGACCTTAATGAGTTAATTTAATAATCGTTTTAAATACTAGGCGCTGGTTTAGAAAATTTCCAATTTTTAAACTGGAATGTAAATCGATAAGAATTTAATGCGATTAAGTAATTCTTTAAATGTTCCAAATTTAAATTAGCTCGACATAAATTAGTTAAATTGAACTAAATAAATGTAGTCTACTTTTGTTCGAATCTCGTCGAGTGGGCCTCTATAGGGGACTTAAATTTGCGTAATAGATTTGAATGCGTTAAGGCCGCCATAAACAGGGTAAGACAACCGCACCAGACAATCTTTTAGCATTTTTTGAGCCCGCATAACACAAATGGGAGTGTGGTCTACAAAAATTTCGGATTTTTTTTTTAAAGTAAATTAAGGCGTCTCCAGACACTGAATATTATTGCGAAATAATAGATATTTTTAAATGTTCTTAATTTAAATAATATAAACGAGTTGTGCGACCTTAAACCCTTTTATTAATTACGAATAAAATCGGGCAACAATCTGGAAATAGTTAAATTTTGTCGAACACGTTTTTCTTACGTTATGCCCACGAAAATGAATATAATTCGGTAGCTGTATACGAATATTCGACGGCACAGATGCGCTGGAAGCTCTTTTTAAAGCGGCCTTTAGTCGGCCCTCGTATATAAATTTAAATGCAATTGAAATCCCCTACAAATAGATGCTTGTTCGTGTTCATTAAACAAATGTTGGTATCGCGTGACCGGGCGTTGTCTACATATAATATCAGTTATATAGTTGCTGGTTTCTCCTGATTCGGAACTTTAATATTTCCTTACATGCATGTATTTTTTGATTTCGTTATGATTTTATAAAACCGCGCATCTCTGTTAACCCAACGCGAACGGAAGGTTTCGACAACATCCGCGTACGAAGCCATTCAATTTACAGAAAGTGCACAAGTTTGATCAAAGTCCAGGGAAACAATTTCGAATGACTAGGTAGTCATTAGTGATATATAATACAGGTTGGTTAGAAATTACTTTTCAAAAATTGATAATTTGTATAGTAAAACACGTTCGTTAGATGATGCTACGTGAGAACCAACGGATTGTTTTCTATGTATCTTCGTCTTTTTTAGGATTTTTCAAGAGATTTAATAAGTGCAGTGTTGATACCTCTATAATATGGACATTTTTGGTTGTCCCAGACCAATACCATAAGCATAAATGTAAACAAAACCTCTCGAGTGTGGTCATGGACAAGCATTTTGTGTCCTGTAGCCACAGATCACCTCTCTATTATGGATATTTAAAATACTCAGAATACTTATTTACATACTTTTACTTGAATTAAATGCACATTAAGTTAAAACCCTTTCAGGTATGCAGTTAGTTTTAACGCGAAATCTTGAAATTGGTTGTAAGTAGATTAATTATCAAAGATGTCATTTCTGAAAATTCCAAATTCTTTTAGAAGGTCTGTAGATACATACCTACTTATCCCTAATCATTTATCCGAGAATATCGAATTATGGACGGAATATTATATTTATATATGAATATATTACTAACTTCGTAAGTGCCCAAAAATTCATTGACATAAGAACAAATCAAATCGGATGTAACACCTCTATTTTAGGTGTTATATTTTTGTGGACGGTTGAATTTCTGTCGTCGATAAATTAATGTCTGGTTTATATATATATATATATATCTTTAGTAAACAACCCCGGGATTGTCCTTATCTGTAATTCGACTTAATTGAAGACGGCCATGTGGCAACCATTATGGCGGAAACAACCTCTTAATTTAATTTAACTATGTATTTTTGTTTAGTGTCGTTTAATAAACGTCGAATTGAAATAACAAACTAAAAAAACTTATTACGCCCTTGCGTTATCAAAAATTAATAAGTAATAATTGTAAAATTCGAGAATGTACTTTTAAATTGACTTATTCGCCAAATACATCTATAGCGAGGAACAGTTAAAAAAGTTACAGTTACCTAAAAAAAAACGAAATTTCAAAATCAGAAACGACGAAATTAAAATGTTACACTAACACGGCCTAATGCGTGTCAAAAATAAAAATTAAGGCCCAAAATCTATTGCGGCGATTGCAGATTGTCAAAAACAAAATCAAACTGTAGTTATTGTTAGTTGAGTTTATGAATGCGAGCATAAGAATAACAATTGCCACAAGTGCCATCAGTGGAGAAATTGAACTGATTATACATACACTGAAACATATGACATACACTAGAACGGTTAGTAAAAACATGTGCGTTGATGCGTTTAACATACGTATCAAAAGTGTGGAGTTTGAAACCGTTGAAACTGTCCACGGTAATATATTTTTTAAAACGGACTAGAATATCAATTGCCAATTTATCAATGCGCACGTACGTTATGACTGTAATAATTTATTATTCCATGCCGATCTGTTGGTCTGTAAAGTTACGACATAATTACCTATTACGTTGTACGTATAATCGAAGAAATTGTACGCGAACATGCACCTGTTTTTAGAAATAATTTATCGTGTGGTAGATACATAAAATGAATACGGAAATATAGTCCAAAGTGACGTCGTAACGACAATAAACGCAACGTCGCCGCCAGTTACGAAGCCGTTTTCAAAATAAAATTTATTGAATGTTAACGGCAGTTTATCCCTTCAGATATCGAACATCCATAAGACATTCACATTTTATTGACCATCATAACGTCATACACATTTTATGAAGTGTATCGATTTCCCGACGTTTCGATTGATATTTGTTTAATACGGCATCTCGCGCATTCGAAGGCAGATAAATAAAACAAACTTCGGGAAATCAAAAATTTTTCATTCAATTTTTACGCGCATCCCGTGTACAAATTTAAAACGACAAACTTGACGTAAATAATCTAATTTTTTCGAAAAGAACCCAATCGACCGATGTCGTCGATCGATAAAAATAACAAAAAACAACGTTAACCCGGTTTCTAAATTTTAATTGACCGGCACATCTTCCTTAACACAGATTCCATTTAATAGATTTTTCAAACAACTTGTTTACACTAATCAAATATATTTGTTAAAAGAAAGTTGTCGAGCACTAATTTACATACTCGCTTCGGTGACCGTTCGTGTTTTCATGTAAATTTTTGTTGGGTATTACACGTTTAAAACGGTCAGGTAGTCGACTGCTTGGTCTCACCGAAAATATTTTTTTTTTACGTCTTTCTAAAGACACCGATTACTGTTATTAGAATAAACGGCGGATATTGTTCGAAAATAACGAGAACAACTGCAGTTCGAATATGGTCATTGTTGTAACCCTAAGCTGCAATTAAGTTACGTAACGACATCTTAAAAATCCGTCCCGTAATGGTATGGGAAATATTTTTCAGCATTGCCTTAAATGTATGTAATTGACCTTTTTACGTAACCTCCGCATTTACGCTGCCATTAATTAAATGACACATTGCATCCATAAATTAATAAAACCGTTTAAAAAAGAAAAATATTTTTAAACGCCAAAAAAAACGATTTATGCGTACATAGATACCTTCCACAAACAACACGTAAAACTGGTCAAGTCGTCCTTCCCATTCACACACGCCAACCCTTATTTATCTTTCATAAGCCGTACGTCGCGTCGTCGCCCGACAGACCGAGCGCATTGTTTATCTAACAGCCGAAAAAAGAAATCGATCTGTCCACCGATTCGCCTTCAGTTAATTACTCGTAGATATTAATTACCTAATCTGAAAATTTCCCAAGGCACGTCCGGCCCCGATGGTCGCTCACTCCGCGTGCATTTCCCCCCCCTCGCCCCACCCCCATCACGAGATTCCGGTAGGACCGGATTCCTCCGGCTTCAAGGTCACACGTTGAGTTTGTTAAATTAAGGTGTGTAATGGCTTTCCATTGTGAGTGGCTTCTTTCTTCCCAAGAACGATAATGACTTTTAGTTTGTTATAAAATAATAAAGTTAGACAAACAAACATCTGTATATAGTGTATAAGTAAAATAAATTTCGAACCGAAATTCGTGGTCGTCGCCTAGTTTATGGTGGACGTTCGGACGTTTTAATGACATGCAAATAAAAAATAAATTGGTCGCTACAATTTATGGTCGCGTAAATTACTGTTATTATTATAATTTAACGCACTATTAAACGTTTTAATTAAATATAATTAAAAGTCAAGGCCGTTTTCATTTCTATTCAAATTGAATTTCGTTGCTGCTGCTGCAGTAATTCTGTAACTTTCGTGCCGACAGATGGCTCTGAATGGGGTTATTCGGAGCCATCTTTGCTAAAATTCGACAATTCGCCCATCTATTGTAGCAAAATGAAATCGAATTCGGTGTTTAAATTATTTTTGTGATTGCGTCTAATGATTTTTAATTTGCCTTTTCGGCTGCCCATAATTTTGTTTGGAAGTCGAGGCTTTCTACTGCTTTCGTGGTGGGCTAAAATCGTTCGCCAGTGGAGGAACGTCGATTTTCTAAGCGGCCGAGGATTGCGTTGACCTTTTGTTCTTGAAACGTATTTGATGTGCTATTTGGATTTTATGGAGGGTAAAGTTCAATCGAGATAGTATAGTTTATGGATGTTGTGGTTTTTTGTTGAGGTTGAGGAAGCAAAACATGTCTATGGTATATAGTTACTATATGCAATGCTTCGATGTAATACAACCGCTGAGCGTGGTCCCGTGCGTCATTCATTTACTAGAGTATAATTCGTTTGGAGCTCGTTGTCGGTGGTCTAGTAATGAAGAAAATGTTGGATGATGGTCTGGGCGAGTGGCCATTTTGGAAAATCGTCGTCATCTTTACTTCTAATATCTCGAACAATAAGGCATGTGAGGTAAAATAGATGTTGGAGGAGATGTTGTTCCTCCATGGCTTGGAGGAAAAAGTGAACTTAATACGGGAGGGCTGTGGAAAATCGCCAACATCTTCATAACCAAACTGATGTACTAGTTGGTGAAAGATCCTCTAAGAAAATGTCTTTCCCCTGCGCTTAATATACGGCATAATGCGGATATCTATTTCTTCTAATATGGCAAACTGTAGTTCTTCGTGGGGTTGAGTCATATTGGGTTGCTGTTTGGATATACATGATGATTTGATTACTTTGTCGAAACTGGACGATTTTCCAAAACGGCCACTCGCCCAAATTATCACCGATTTTTTCTTCATTACTAAACCACTAGCAAGGAGCTGCAAACGGGTTATATTCTGATAAATGAATTATATACAGAACCACACTCGCCAAATGGGCTAATGTGTAAACTCATTATTTAGGAAAAACGAACGAATAATTAACGTATTAACTGAACGAATAAATTTGGTCGGTTTCTAAAGAGCCCGGAGCATAAGTAGCCTCTTATGTAATATAAAATTAGCAAGCTTTCATATGAACAAACATAATTATTAGATAGCGTTTGTTCAGAATTAAAAAAAAATAATAATAAAAATAGGTAGGTAAGGTAATTTATTTCGAATTAAACAAATTGACTATAAGCTTGTAGGCTTTGGCCCAAAAAAGCTTCCAAAAACTAAAGATTATACTTCCGAATACCTTATTTGAACTTAATACGCCCTTAAATCGATTCGTAGATCGAGAATCGTCTATCGTATTATTTTGAAATTGATTTTGTCCAATTTCGTCCTGAAAAATTCGAGAAGGAGCGCGTTTTCCTGTATTTAGCACTTGCTAAACGTCAAAAGATCAAATGCCCAGTTGAAATTGTTGTATTATACCAAGGCTGTTTGGGAATTTGTGTTTGTCCGGATAATCCAAAATAGTGTCCGTTTATGGTGATGCGAAAATGAAAATTATAATAGGAACGTGATTCTACAAATAATTCGTATGTTTCTAATGTGCGATCAAAACTTCGAATGTCCTCGTATTTAGATAAAATATTTTACAATTTTTAAACTGGCTCGCAGAGCCAACTTGTCCGCCTGTTAAATTTTGACGTTAATAAACCGAAAGGATCGAGTTTCCCGATGAAAACTATCTAACTGTGAATTTTTAACGCTCCGGTTAATAACGATGATTATCTTTGCGTTATACTAACAACAGTTGTAAACAAAACATTTCAATAATTTATTAGGCTCGTATATCTCCATAATTGAATAGCAAAAATTCTCAAGTGTCTAATTATCGGTAGTAATTATTTCGTCCTTAAATACAATGACGTGCCAAAAAAATATTGAATCGACGAACCGGTAAATATCGGGACAATCGTTCATTATTTTTGTTACTGTCTTTTATTTTTGGTCGACTTCGAGGATAGGTAATTTTACTAAACAGTTAATTAAACTAATAGAATTAATTAACGGTATAAATTTAAACGTCGCACGTTGTTATTTTTCAAAAATAAACCTCCTGATCGAAACGAATCTTGATAAAACGTACACGAGTATTTTATATGCGCATCATCGTCCTTATTGGTTAATTGGACCAATTCAATTTTATTAGAGAAGAATAGTATACAGCAGAGAAATTATTTTATTTGTAAGTTGACGTTCCGTTAAATTCTCAATTACGAATGAAAAATAGTATCGTGTCGAATCGAAATTATTAATTGCACGGTAAAACACTAGTTGTTAGCAGGGTTAAATAATGTAATTTTAGTTTTAGGAATATCGACGGCAAGCCATTAAAAGCTTTTCGATATTAAAATAAACTTTGACAATCGGAATTAATTATCAATTAAAGTTGGCAACCTGTTATGTAATTTAACGATTGCTTCACGGTCCGTTAAATGCGCCGAACGTTGTGCGCTCACAAGTTTAAATTAGGTAATTGCGAATGTAAATAAACTTGTCTTATACGTATTTATGCTTGTTGGCCCGAGGGGAAATTGTCGGACGGCGAATTGTCTCTTGATAATAGTTGCGCCGAAAACACATTTTAAATGTCCCATTAAGTTTCTTAATTTATTTTAAATAATTTATTAATCGGTTTGCCTATTTTTAAAATATCTGACTATGAATTAATTAACTTAACGAATTTAAAAATATTAGTTACGATCTGTAAGTGTACTTCAAATATTTCATTATTTTTCGAAAACGGCAAAGGTTAAAAATGCGCATTTTAAGATGATCTGCGCGATTAAAAAAAAAATAAAATAGCCGCGACGGCAATATATTTATATCGCTAAATTAGTGTTATAAATAATTTTGTAGTTATTTTTGCAATAAAATTTTATAAAAATCTGACAAGCCAATTAAGATATCCAATACTGCAAGTTATATATAGGTATGTTTAAAAAAAAATACACAATAAAGTATTGTAGATTGATATCTTCTTTAAGCATAATTATGGGTATTCATTAATGATCCAAACCGGTCGGTCGGTCGTTCGTTATTTCGGTTTCCTGCAGATAAATCGCCCATTCTTTTTTTTGTAGAAAATAACGTTCAATTTAAATCTGAATAATATTTTTGCGGCCGAATGTTTAAAATCAACGGCCACGTCGCGTCCTACGTGACGAAATAAAGAAAAAAGTGAATTTTATGAATTTGTTCAAACAGAAACCGTAATAACTTGAAAGGATTTCGTAATTAGCAATTAAAACTTTACTCAATTTGCATTGTGTATTCTCTAAAACGTTTCGAATTTTTTATTTAATTACATACTTCGATAAAAGGCATTATGACGGAGCTCCGTTAATATTTATAATAATTCTCGAGCATATTGCCCCAGAAAATGTACATTAAGAAAGGCTCAATTAAGAGCAAAGTTAAAATCCCGTAATTCTGTAATTGTATTAAATTAAACGTAATTTATAAAGGAAAATGGCACTAGAAACGAAGTATAAAAGCTTTTACAATATCTTAATCAAAGTCGGGAGTTTTCTGAAGTTGCAGATCGTTTGGAGTTAAAAGCAAACTTTGTAGATTCGAATAACTCACCGGAATTACTTTCATTTCGAAATAATTGAGGATTTTCGAGTTCAAGGTGGAACGTATATATATATTACTTAACATCATCATCAGCAACGACAACACGTCTTGGATGCGAATTTTTTAAACGTTTGCTTATTACAAAATGTTCATCGACTCACAAAAATAACTAACAATCAGTTTCCGGCGGGTCGATTAGACGCGATATAAATTAATTGCCGCACCGTCGCGACGGGAAAAAGGTCGTTTTTCGGTCCAATTTAATCGCGACTTGAAGAACTTCGACATATTTTGAAACCGGTCGGCGGTGTCTGCAAACAAATTTCCGGAAGCGCGCGCGCGCGTCAAAGCCGTCACGTAAACCTTTCGCCGCCCGCCAATTACGATTTCATTTTTCGCGGACGAAAATCGAAAAATGGAAAAATTATTCGAATTAAGTGTTTTGTTACCGTTTAGGTATATTTGGTAGCGTAATGAATCGTCGTGGTTTATTTTAAAGCGTGGGAGGTGTTCTTCTTTTGTTTTCGTTTTTTTTTGTGGGCACATTTCGATTGGAAAGCTCAACGTTAACAGTTGAGAATATACGAGAAAATTGCCGCGTGTCGATTTGTGTTCGTGGCTTTGTAGATTTTTGCCGGTTTATTTTTGTTGTTGGTTCAGGTATTATTTAATTAGCGATAATTATACAGGGCGATTCGTTAAGAACGGACAATCTCGAAACTGGAGGCACAAGACGCCAAAATATGGAGATTCGCTACGCTAGTTTAATAGATATAGGGTGTTCAAAGTTCAAATAGTAATGGAATACCATACCACTATTCTACCGCCCAATGAGACATGAAACGTACCACCGAAATCGGTGCGTGGGCCCCTGATCTTTTGATACCTTACACATTTTTCTAGGTATCCAATAAAATTATGTGCAAACAATTGCTGCTCGAATGGAAAATTTCTCGAATTATGTACGTAACGTAACGTTTTATTCGCACTTCGGGAGCGTAAATTACTCTCTGTTAGAGGGCGAACATTCGCATTTTCAAAAGTGCGCGAAAGGGTAAAGGGAAGGGTGGAAAGAGGGTTGGTATTTCGTTATTGTCCAAGTAAGTCGGTAAGTTTAGGCTAGTGCAGATGAGGTAAGCTTAGGTTGGTATAGAGTGAGTGACCCATCGACAAGAAAAAGAAGATTACTGGCCAGTGTGGCGTACTCTATTATTCTATATGCTGCTCCTATTTGGTTTAAATCCTGCGAGGTTGGTGTTAATGTCAGGTCGTTTGATTCTCTTCAGCGCTGGTTGGGAATCAGTGTCTGCTGCGCGTACAGGACTGTTTCTATCGAAGCAGTTTGTGTGCTGGCAGGCCTGATTCCCCTTCGCCTGCTTGTGTTGGAGAGAGCCGAGGCATGACGTTCTCCTGGTAATCTTAGTAGGACAGCAAGAAGGAAGGTAACTTTAAGCAGATGGCAGGAGGAGTGGCAGCGATCGGGGAAAGGGAAGTGGACGAGGAGTCTTATCCCTAACCTCGTGCACTGGCACTTCAGAAGTCATGGTAATCTGGACTATTATCTGACACAGGCATTCACCGGACATGGTTCGTTCGGTGACTACATGTGTCGGATAGGAAAGAGAGCTTCTCAAGCTTGCAGAGATTGCCATGAGGAGGAGGACTCGGCAGAGCATGCATTGTTCTTTTGCGAGAGATGGGCTGTCCTAAGAGGAGACCTGGAGAGAGCGCTATGTTTGACACTGACAGTTGGCAGTGTAGTTGATGCAATGATTAATGATAGTGCCGTATGGGATAAGATTACCTCCTTGTGGGAGCTAATCTTAAGAACGAGGTGTGAGGAAGAGCGACTCCCACAAGAGATTGATCTTGTACCCCTTCCTACTGTTTTTTAGGACTCCGTCTTCGATGGGATCCATAATGCTGTTATTACCACTGTTATTGTTAACGTTACTGTTGTTGTTTTGTTCTTTGTTTTTCTTACTGTTGTATCTTACATGTATTACCAAAGTCTCGACCGAAGTCTCGTCTTACGACGGTTCCGGTCGGGGTAGTGTATCTATCACTGGAAATAAATAAATTAAAAAAAAGGTTGGTATAGACGAAACGAGTGACGTTCACTAGTATACAGGGCGTTTGGGAATTAATGTCACGAAACAGAGTCACAGATGGTCGAGACTAACACAAACAAAAAAAATCTTAAAAACTTTTTTTTTGGATTTGAACAAGTTTAATTTCGAGTGGCGAATTTTGTACGTAAAATTATCCGAGCAGTTCCTCTTTAAACTTCGGAAAGTGACGCGAACATAATAGCGCACCGTCGTTTTGCGGCCATTGACAAAAATACTGCAGTTGGGAGTTTTCGTGGAACCCACTAAAATACCTAAATTCATGTCACTTTGCGCATTTTGTAAAACAAAAGGTGAAACAAAAACCCGAAATTATGTATACGTATGTATATACATCGGTGCGTTGCACTTTATTTGGTCTTTGAAGAAAATTGAGGTCAGCCATGACTCTTGTTAAAACAGCTTCTGGCTAAATGGAAAGCTTTCATAAACGCATCGATTCGAATTTTGCAAGCGAAGTCTATACACTTAACTATTTATAATTTCTTCATTTTCGTTCGTTGTTGTTTGCCAACTTTTTTTTTAATTTATCACGTGATAATCGAATTTGTCCACTATAAATACGTACAATGTTCTTTAAAAAAAAATCAATTTTACCGGTAGGTAAACCGAATTTCGCGATAACGTTATTTACCCTGAAATTATTTGCGTGGCTTATTGTGTTATTAAATCGAATAAAGAGAGTTGATTAATAATTTGAATACGTATCGAGTGCGCGACAGATGTTCAAATATAATCACTTAATAGCTTTTTAGACAACATGTGACGCTTTTATTATTTTACTTATTTTAAATACTTCCGCATAATTTCCACCGGGTTTATCTACCGCACGATTCGTTTTTGTTTTTTTTTTAACCGGAGGTTTTACTCTATAGATTTTTGTAGAAGTGCAGCTGATGATTATATCAACTACACGAAACGGACCAACCGGAAATGCAACGACTTTTACTAATTGCGTCTATTTTTAAGATGGACGGGCAGGTGCCGGTTTCTAAACTTCAATAAATATGCATAGCACAAAAATAGTAGCATTGCAGAGAATAATTGTCGATGCGAATTCCGAGCGCCTTTCAAGTTATCTAACTTACCCCTTAAAAGATGCCTGTGCATGTTGATAATTTATTGGCCAAGTTGCTTTTCAAAGCCACGCTATTATAATGCAGCTCCCCGATCTGATGCGAAACAAAGGACTGCTTACAATGGTAACTTGCTCTACGATCAATAATGTATGTATATTCTATTCAGATCGAGAAGTGATACGGTTTTTTTTTTCGTGGTTCACTTGTCTGTGGCGATAATGCAACCGATGCGACGCGATGGCCGAACCAATATCGTTTACGTGTGTGATTAATTTCGTCTCGGGACGCATTTTCACCAAACAGGTTTTGGTGGGTAATTTAAATTGTTGATAATTACGATTAATATCGTCGACATCCGAATATGTAAATTTATTTAAAAACGTTGCTTGTGAAATAATATTGTGACATTGACGAATATAATTTGATTGCCGCGCGTATTTTTATAATGAGCTTTTAAATACGGAGTTTTAACTGTGCGATGGTGAAATTTATGCAAATTCGGAACATTATGGCCGATTATTATTCATTTTGTTGGCTTTTAATAGTAAATTACGGACGTGCAAAATACAGTATGTTTAGTTTCATAAATTAAACGCGCGATTATTCTATTGTAGAAAAAGAAATAAAAAGTCGCGGGAAGTTTTTTAACGATTTTCGATGCCGGACGATCTATGGGGATTATATATATATTTTTAAAAAAAAGTAGATAATATTGTTTGACGCACGGTTGATGCTTTTAAGCAAGTTTTAATGGACACCCTTTCGCGTAACGCGTCTTTGTTTAAATTTCTGATTGTTTGAAGATTTTTCCATATCAAAAAATCAAACTTTTCGAAATAAGACAGTAAAAATTTATAGTGCACCTACTCGTCACTTAAACTTTTAATTTTTTTTAATTGCGAAACAGTCGAACAACGAAAACTATAAAGAATTAATTAAAGGAATTAAAACTAAAGTGCGGATCAAACTGGATTTTATCTGCTTAATTGCGGAGAAAATTAATACCTACTTTTAATTGACTGAAATGTACAGAGCTGATGCTATATGTACAATTTTGTAACGACAATGTAAATACCACACGTATAATACTAGGCAATACTTATCTAATGTTTATCTAAGTAACAGCAATTGTGAACCATTTAGGTCGAGATGTTATTCGAAAGGATGTGCGATATCGATCAACGTCCGCATCTTATTTTTGTATCAGAATAAACGACTTCTAGGGCCCTTTATGCAGCAAATTTTAAATTCTCGTTTACTTGCAGCCGTAACACCATCCGAGACAAAATGATGTAATTCCCATTTTTTCTGGTTTTTTTATATGTATCAGTTTGTTTCTAAAATCAAAAACCGCAGTGATCTCACGATAAAATATTACAAGGATGACGTGATTTTTACGACGAATATCTTGGGATTTGTAAAAAATTTTGTCGTCCATCGAGGAGGGTCAATTTTTCAATATAAACTCGCTTTTTTTCTTCGAGATGTCTACACTTAAATTTCCGGATGAACTCTAAAGCTCGTTTGTAGAACGTTTGGGAATGTCTGGACAGAAAGGGATAAAAACAAAAAATATTAAAATGAGCATCAACTACTTGCGAAACGAGTATCAAACCTTGTTGTAAAGAAAAAAAGGGCGTCCAAACAATTGGACATTTAGCCAGAGAACAAGAATTTCCTTTTGGAATTGAAATATTTCAAAATCGTTTCGAAAAACTGAATTTTATAATTTTGTCTCCATTAGACCGCACAAAGATTTTGCGGTTTTAAAATACATTGCTCCCACTCCCCCAGTATTTATTGTTTGAATGCGTATCGTAGGAACATTTTGAGCTCGTCGAGCTAAGGGCGAACTTCAACTTCAATAGTGAACTAGGGGTCGAACTCACAAACAATACCTCGGTATAACCGCTATTTATTTTATTTTCACTAGTGAATGAGAACATGGGTCAAATTCGGCGATGATATTCGAGTACGACCTTTACTTACTTAATTCATGTCGCAACTTGTTTGTTAATTTTGAAATTCACTTTAAACAAATAAGTACAGTGGGCTAGTAAATTAATGACGAGTCGACTTGTCAAAATTAAAGGTTCCAACTGTATCTACTTAAAAAAAAATATTGAAAATTTACAATAAAGTAAGTTATTCTTGAGTAACGTTTATGAATTCAAGACCAAATTCTTTCGTGAAGTATTTTAACATTTATTTTTGTAGATAGTCGAGTCAAATTAGCTTTTTATTTTGGAACTCGCAGAAACAGAATCGATTTCGACAAAACATTTTTTAAAATGTTTGTTGTAATACATTATTTGAAATCGGAAACGTTCCGGTTGCGCACTCAAGTATTTGTATCATTTAAATAATTATTACAACAAAATACAGGATGTTCGGGAAATGACAAAAGTCTCTGGCGAACGTATCGTCGAAATTTTCACGTAAAGGGAAAAATTTGGTAATTAAAACTGGTAAAAAACTGTACATTCGGTGACCTCGAAAAAAATAACACTACTAAAAATTCACAATTTCCATTGATAACCAAAATTAGAACGAAATTGTATGTGTAATTTTCAAGAAACAAGCTGAAAATATGTATTTTTTTACAATTTTTTGGAAATTATTTTAAAAAACTTGCCGCAATATTGCACTCAACTCACATTAGTTACTGTAAATTTTTTCAGAATTTTTAAAACGTACAGTTTTTACCTTAAAATTCACCAAGTGGAACGTTTACCATCGCAAAATCTTCCGTTTGAACGATCTAACAAAGTTAAAAACAATAATTAAAATTTATTCTCGTAGAAAACAATAACAGAGTTCATTTATTAGTTTCAGTGGCAACTATTTCAACACCTGAATGTGTATTAAAATATTAATAACGAATCCCGTTAGGAATAACGGTGCCGGGGAGCCTTTTATCTTTCGTGTGCATCTATATGTTTAGGCCTTTAATTAACAATTATATAATTCTTAATGGCCTGTTAAATTTTCAATTCAATGGCCAGAGAGCTATTACATGGGTTTCATTGTGGCAGTACACAACTAACCTAATTTGTAATACCGAGGGTTTTCCTGCTCCTTGTGCGCGTTTAATAAATCGACGTTTCTACTTGGTTATATAGTTCTGTAACGTTTAAATTAATCGGATTATTAAGTTCCCCGGTTTACATATAAATTACACAAAAGATGGATTTTAAGAATTTAAACATTTTTCGAATACCTGCGCGACCGTTAAAAGAATTCCTTTATAAGCTTCACGGAATTTTAAGAAATGCCTTACTACCCACGTATTATTTACTTTTAAATTTACCATAACTTAAGCATTTCGACCGGAGAAATAAATCGCCGTAGTTTTTCCCGTAACATAATGATAATCCTAATGTATGTAATAATGTAAATTCGGTATTCCGGTTCATCCATCATCATGAACTTGACTTTCGACAAATTATGGTGTCATGCAGGTTATGATTTACTCTTCCTCCGTCAAAACTCCCGCGGTGACATTTAGCTCTATGAATGTACGGTGTTAGAGTACGATGGCCGAGCTTTTTTTTGTGGAAAGCGGTTTTTGCTCTTCCAGGTTTTTAACAGATTTACGCATTTAAGTAAACTTTTATTTTTACGCAATTATTGTGCTTTGTTTACAAACAAGCCGAAAACTTCTCGCTTTTTTTTTCTGTCGATCAAGCTGTCGAGAATGGGGAAATATTAGGACGTTGAATATCGTGAGTTAAAAGTCGATTTATTAAGAATATTAATATAAAGTGACTCACCAAAATTTATAGGATGACTGGCATTGTAATCTTTTTAGACACGAACCTTATAAAAATAATGATCGACTGATTCGAATAAGGTAAAACACTGACCGATTGTTAAATATTAAACAATTTATTGACTAATTAAATTTAATTTCCCTTTCGAAAGTCCTTTTATAATTGGATCCTCGACATTTCTCGGATATAACTTTACCAATTACGCAATTTTTTTAAAGCTGCCTAATTAAAACTAATAGGTTTCGATATCGTCATTTTTATTATGGCAAATTAAATTTTCACCCACGTGATCGATCGTTTACCTATAGGAACGATCCTGGCGTACTCATCGCTTTAATAATAATTTTGTATAAGTATCTACAACTTTTTCAAACCTCATCGTTACTCGGCTGGAGATTAGTTTTAATATTAATAAAATTATAAAATAATATTATTAATGTAAAAACAAAATCAGAGACGTAATAATATCTACTTTACGTTTCGATCAATTATCGTCTATAATTATTTTTTTACATTTTTAAGTTGAAACGAATCATCAGCGTCGGTTACCTACTTAAGAGTCATCAACGACAATTTTTAAATTATAAATAAATAGTCTTAGTTTAAGGAATTACGAACTGAAAAAGTAAAATAATTTTGTTAATACCTATTATAGAAATAAAAAGTTCTGGCGACTAAGTTTGGAAGCTTATATCTCAAAAAGTACCTAACGGATTTCACTCAAACATACTGCACGCTAAAGACACCTTATTCCTGCATAAGTATGCGTAATTTCATAATTTTCCAAAAAGCGTTAAGTCACTACAGCATATGTGTTTAAAAAACGCGATTTTCCTCGTATTTTAAAAACACCTGGATTCGTAACTCGATCATTCAAAAACTATTAAATGGAAAACAACGATATTTACCTATTATATGAGAGACAGAACCTTATACGATAATTTAGTACAATTTTATTAATTAATAAAAAAAGTCACTTGTAATAAAATGCCTTCTGCCACTCCAATTCGTTCATTTGACGAGTGATATTTGGAAAAATTCTCGAGTAAACGTGGGTGGAAAAAGAAGGTAAATTACCAAGTAAAACTGTTAATAAAAATATTAATGTTTACAGGCTCCGGAAATTGTGACATATTGATAAATAATCTGCGATGCTTGCGTATTCGGACCGGGTTGAGATGAAGCGAGTGCTACATCAAAATTGCGCAAAAATTCGTAAACTCATAAAGATTCGACCTCGCACTGCCCGCCCCATCTAACATAAATCGAGTAAAATTAACAACAGCAAAACTTAATGGGTTAGAAGGATAAATGCAAGGATATATTTGATCTCCCGCGGCAATTTAATCTGACAATTTGAATTGTAAAAAAAATGTTACCTTTTGATCGAGATCATTATATTATTAATCGCGGCTGCAGTAACTGCAGACCTCGACTAGGGAAAAGTTTTAATTTTGGCGTTTTAACAAGGTCAGTAATTTGCACGTTCACGAGATGCACAACGAACCTCCACATTTTATATCTTAAAATATAAGGAACCTTGGGGTGAACGAATATATTCCGACGTTTGAGCTTTATTTATTAAACAGATATTAGTCCTCAAGAAGACATTTTTGCCCCTGCTTGCGTATACAATTTAAAATTTAAAATACCCCGAGAGAACCCACGCAATACGTACCCTTACTATACCTAAGCGAAGTTCTCGGCTTGTATATTACGTGGTATACAGAAGCTTGTGACACGATGTAAAATGAAATCTTCAATTTTGTGTAAAAAAAAACCTTCATTATGTTCTGCGAATATTTTTGCATAGGAATTTTATTAAAATTCGATTTACCAAAGTGTTTGCGTTATAAAAACAAAAAACTAATACAAATACAGACGTTAAAAGTAAGTCTTTTAACAATTTCGTTTGGAAATCTAAGTACAGTAGGCGCTCGGTTTTCCGAACACCTTATTAAAATTTACTACACCGAAGTCCACGGAATGTTGACATTATGAAAATTGCAGATAGTGACATAATTGTTAAAATAGGCAAAATTTAATAATCTATTTTTGAAAAATTAAATTCCCGTGCGTTAATAATTTATAAAAGTATCTACGTACCTACATTTTTTATTGTTCCGACCGTATAATTTTTAATTAAACGTGGACATTAATTTGTTTTTCGTTTTCCCAAGTCCTCATAAACAGTGTCCGTTATAAGTGTTACCCTTACATTTAATTTAAATTATCAAAATCGCAACTTATCTGACGTATAAAACTGCACGGCGATTTCCCACTTCCAGAAAATATTCTCCGAACGTCCAAGATATCCACAAAACAACACAATAAGTCTTAAATGTCGTTACACGCATCCCCGGGGCATTGTAAAACAAACCGCCAGACTACAGAGAATTTTTATAGAATATACTATATTCGGATTTACCATTTGTTACATAAACACCGAATCGTTTTGTTTAAATTTTAGAAAGTTTATTTTATCAGGCGATGATTCTTGCAGGTCGTGATACCTAATCAAAAATGTGACCTCTAATTCGGGCACCTTATGCAAGAAAGTCAGGTATGAGTTGTGCTCTTATCACTTCAACTATGCATGTGCTAATACGTAACTAGAGTTCCAATCGTTAGTGTGCACAGAGTAAATATATCGCTTATTCACGTAACGATGAAAAAAAAATGAATTTCAACGCAGAACCTCAAAATTCATTTAAAAGAAAATACCTTATTCCAGCACCTCTGTAGAAGCTTCTAGAACACCAGCCATAGATAGACAGTCTTTCACCACCAAAACGCGACGCACGTGCTTCATAAGATTTCGAACAGATCCGGTCTTACTTATGTATATCGGCAACCGAAGCCAGCTCGTTGCGTGGCATCTGAAAAGACGTTTTTTTTTGTTATTAAAAATTCCGAACTCGTACCTCGAATAGTAATAGTTTTAGGAAAATAAATTGCAAAAACAACTTCGCCATTTGACGTCGGAATAATTTTCCGAATCTTTGAAAACGAACCCGTTGGTAGAAAATTTAATGTTGTATCGGAGCGCCGTTACTTAAATCTTTTCCGTCGAACCCTAAACCATTAAAACGGTAAAATCTTTTAAAAATTGAAACATATTCAAAACGGGCCGGTTTTAATTTGTTTTATGAATTTTAGTGAACCTGGTGCCGCATTATTTTTTAATAACGTCCGTCGCTTATTTTTGTTTTTAATTATTATAAAACGAAGATTTGGGCGCTTTTCCGTCAGCTGACTCGCCTTACGATCCTTAATTACCACACCAAAACCTTTCCAGCCACCAAAGTCCGATATATGTACGACCTTGTACATCTGCACATGACCTTTATATCTTATTCCGTATTTACAATTTGAAATATTTTATCAATGGTTTTAATCTATTTTTTTTATGATTATGATTTTATGGATTATGATTCCATCGTAACCCCAAAAAAATATTTTACGTACCTATAGTTATACAGATAAATATGAATTAATTTTGAGATTTTTTTCGAACGATTTTGAATGATTTTCTTTTATATATAAACCTATTGTGTTGCATATCATATAAAAGCCCATTAAAGGAGCTTTCAAACGAATCTACTTCCAACTTTACTAACATAATTGGTGGCTGATTTACAACCAGTTAAGGTACCGTTGGTAGGCTATTTTTTAATAGAATTTCGACAAGTCAGGCTTAAAAATCTTTTTATCGTGCGAGCTTAAAAATTAAAACAAACAATGCAATTTTTCAACATCTAAGTATAGGGTGAGGTAGAAAACAATTTGATATCGAATGACCCATTCGTGTACCTTCTCATCCAATCGTTGCGTGCTAATAACGTTTTCTCCATCATTTTATTTGAATTTATTTATTGTAATAATTCAATTTCAACGTGATCCTTCGAACGGGCACGTAACATATTTAAATTGTTTCGTAAACTTCCACATTCGTAATAATATTAAATAACGATCGTGTCTCATTTTCCAATTATAAAATAACGGTTTCGTAATTAACCCGCGCGATAATAAAAATATTCAATGTAATTACGCAATCGTCGATTTTTCTGTTTTTCTATGACCCTATTTTCGAAAAAAAAAATACAATTACGTCTCGTAATCTGACAATGTGCAATTACGTGAAACGTTTGTTATCGGGCTATAATGTATTGCCGATTGCGTGGCAATCGTAAGACAGTATCTACGGCCATTTCAATTTATTAGGTTCAAAAGGGAAAGTGCACCGGTTATTTGAAATATGATAGAATCGAAAGTATAATGCCCGATCGATTTACCTCGACCGACAAGGATAACGGCATGCGTTGTCGCGTAATTAATTCGAAAGGGCCTAAGGAAAATGCAAAAAAAAATGAGTCGAAATTTACTCCGTTATAGTTGACAGAAATAAATATACGGAAATTAAAATTCATGGGGACATAAATATAAATAAATGGATTAAATAGGGGCACAAAGTCAACGTAATTAAAACCATAATGAATATTAATGCGCTTCATTCTCATAAAAGAACGTGAAATCGGGAAATCTCCAGCTTTTGTTGCGATTACGGGATAGGGTTTGTGTCCAATTTATAACGCACTTTAAATTGAGAATTTCGAAATACGTTATATATCGTCGACTAATGGATAATAGCCAGTTATTTAGAAATAGTAAATGAGATAAATATGCAACACAAAGCCCACCTACATTTACATGCTTAAATTATTCAGAAATTATTACGGAGTTTAAAGAGAATAATGGGACATGAAAGTAAACAAAGTTTAATGCGGAACATAATGTATGCATATTTTATAGAAGCCGTGTATTAAAGTTGTTGCATGCATCAATATTTGCCTAAGAAGAAATTATAACTTTGGTTCCATAATCATGACTTATAACTGTCTGTAAGTACGAATTCAATTTGCATACAAGATGGGATCTGGAGACCGAGAAGGGGCGCGAACGGGGCCAAGGGAATTTAGGGTCGAGAAATCCAAACGGTCCTCGAAATTGTCACGCCGTCCCAATTAACGTATAAGAAGAATACGTCACGTCGCATCCACGTACGAGAATTTTACTGCAAATAAAAAAAAAACGTGGTTTTTCTCTAAAAAGCTCGATCGCGCGTGCGTTCGAAAAACGTAAATTTTCCCGTGAAAATCGAACGTCATCGAAGTACTCTACCGGGTGACGATTTTAAGGGGGGGGGGGCAACAAACGGACAGCGAGTGCTTAATCGAAATAAACGTAATATGCGGCCAGCGAAGCCGGATCAGGTCTAATCACACGTATCGGAAACTCCGAGATTTCACAGATTTTTCCCTCATTTTCACCTGCAACGAAAACGTTTCGTGGACCTCGCGTCGATTTTAAATTTATTTTAATGCAAAGTGTTTCCCGTCGACAACTTTTTGACAAAGCTTTTGCGAAAGCTTTCAAGTCATAATTCAGTTTAAGACCACGCTAACTACTTATTTATGATTTTAAACTTCGTAGACGCGATTAAACTTTAGAGTGTGATTAAAAAGTTTTCGGTAGATCTGGGGTCGGACGAGTAAGGTACAACTAGTAGTAGTCGCATTAATCTCGTTCGCTTTTCCCGTTTTTATTCTTCGATTGTGCGAGAGCAAAATGATCCCGACGTATCGGATAACGAAACTACTAGTTATGAAAAAGCGTTACAAGTCGCGAGATCGTTCCTTTGTGAATTTCGCTTTTACCCCTCTGCTATGCCAACGAGGGCCCTTCTACCCCCCCAAGAGTAACCACTCAACCGCGTTTCGTAATCCCGTTCGAATTTGACAACAAAGTTCGTCGGTGTTTTATAGAAAATGCAGATCTGCCGCGCGCTACCGTGACGCGGCCCCGCTTTCTTATATAACTGTTAGGAACTTTTACGCGATTACTTGTTTATAGATTTAGTGTTGTACAGTTGAAACGAAGTTACTGGTAAGTTTCGACTAATTCTAATAAAGTTAGTAAGTTGTTCCGAACTTCGTTAAGCTGCAGCTTTGCTTTACTTGCGTATAAATTAGAAAGTCTTTATTTGCCGTATACGGCGCTCCCCGTTTCGAAGCGGGCTGCAAAATTGAATTTTACATTATGATTTACGACAACTTCTACATCGCTCCCGGATTACAAATGACAACTTGTAATAGGTTATTTGTTTTTCCTGTCACGAAACCTTTCTCGCGTAGAATATATTTTGGAAACGATTAAGACGACGATCTTTCTTTCCGTTTATTTTGAAATTTTAATCGTACATATCTCAAATTGTCAAGTTCTAGTTAAACCGAGTATAAAGTTAAATGTTTAAATTGAAATTTAACGCGACGCCGACGGTAATTTGTAAAGTTATATCTAAAGGGATGTTAATCAAAATTTTGTTATTGCGCAAACGACTGCATCGACAATGGTTTCCACGACAAATATACATATTAGAACTCTATTACCGACATTATTTCCCAATTTGTACAATGCCCGATACAACGAACCTCCACATAATTGAACTTTTACTGTAAATTCGGTTGGTGTGCCATTTAAAAGCAATTTACAGTTAAAATCGTCCCTTCGGATTACCGTTAAAATAGAAATTCGCAAACACCTCTAAACTATTTAACCGGTCCATCGCTTGAATTAACGCCGTCTCGATCGCGATTCGTCAAACAGAACGCGATTTTTAATAGAAGCTTTCTACAACTTCATTAAGGGGATAGTAGACGGAGTTTTGAAAACTATTGCCGTTGCGATGTCGCTAGTGTAGTTCCACTGATCCTTCGTAATAATAGGCAACCAAAATTTCTAATATCTTAGACACAGATGTTTTCTTAAAACAGCAGGTAGAAAGGATTCGGTTAAGTAGGCATGATGGGTCCCCAACGTAATCCCTTCTCATCGTTACTGAAAATATTTACAAGTAGGTAAATGTATTTTTAGATTCTAGAATTATTCAACTGCTGCCGATTCACAAAGTCGACTTCAACATAGCAAATAATTTCAATAACTTGCAAAATTCGCTAATAAAAGCTACATTTTTTTTTAAATTTATTTATTATAAAAACAACATGATTAGTTCGAATATTTTATATATTACGCATTGACATAGCCGCAGGCCGAACGTTCCGTGAAAATGCGTCTTACCTGTTTATTTTACAGGATTATCTACTGTTATGAGTATACAAGTATTAGTATTATAAGTATTAGTATTATACAAAAGTATTACCGAGCATTGGTGCCCACGGTAATATCAATACTCTAACCCAACGGTTCTCGACCTTTTAGTATTTGTGACTCAACTTTCCAAAACAGTTTTAATCGCGTCCCTCTTCCAAAGATTTTTGGGGCCCGAATATTTTTTTCTATATCTACTTTTTGCTGCCGATAGTTTTTGATGCTTTTGTCTTTTTAAAATGTCTTCGCGACTCCCCTTTTGTTATTTCGCGCTTCCTTAGGAGGAGCCTCCCACGAGTTGAGAACCGTTGCTCTAAATCGTTGTGTTTCAATAAACTAGTCATTTCAGTTTCTTATAAAATTATAAAACATCAAATACATAATTGAAATTGGAAATAGGTACGACGGAACTATTATACAGGGTGTTCACAAAATGACACATAAGTTTTCCACTACGTTGCAGAAGATCCTTCAGAGGATATGGGAAAAATAACTAAAAATCTATTGTTACTTTTAACAAAGTTGTTAGCAAAAAACTGTATGTTAGAATTGGCAACATCTCAAATACCTATATCCGGCAGTAGAGGTCTTTATAACAGAAACTCTTAAAATGTTAATAAAATCAAACTAATCTTTATAGTTTATTTAAATATTTTTGAGGGTCATTTTCTAATTAGGTATGGGATGAAATAACATGTAAATCTAATATAATAAATAATTGACATAAGTCAATATCTAGTTTCTCTATCCACTTATAACGAATCAAGTGAAACAAAAAATGTTCAGATTGCATTACTTAATTATTGTGAGATTAACTGTTAAAAATATCTTAATTTGTCTAATATCTTAATATGTTAATTTGTAATGTACGAAAAAGCGCAGTGGGTAACATTTTATTTATTTTTAACGTCGTTGCCAGATTCGTTTTTTGACTATCATGATAAAGATTTGGCAATTTATAAAATACGATTTAAAAATTAATCGCCAATGATTATGAATTACTTTGGCACGAAACAATAAAGGTATTTTAGCATTATTTGGGAAATATTAGTTTTAAAAAATTTGCAGAAATAAAGAAGTTGAATTCTCAACTTTACTTCTTCATATCGACGAGAAAGGTCAAGGAGGAACTTTTTAACAATTTTTTGGGATTCTTTGACAGTTCCCTTGGAATATACTGGAGAGCATATACGCAATTTTTTCACGACATACTTTACATTAAAGTTTTATTTTTTTTTTCTCTTCAGATGAATATAACAAATTCAAATTTTACGATTTTTTAAATTAAGACGATAAAACATAAATTTTAAATAACCAGAAAACAGATAATAGTAAAAACCACACAGTAAGTAAGGCAGTTATCAATTAGTACGATATTTCATAATCTCTTTACCTTAAAATTTAAAAACATTTTATCACTTTTTCCAGATTATCTCAAAAACGGTGCATTCTATCGAAAATAAAAAAGAGATATGATGGACAGGGAATTTTATACCGATCCCAAAACATATTTCATATTACCAATTAAATAATTAATATCGAAGATAACTCACAATCAATTTAAAATCTTTAATTAGCCACTATTTTGAAACAGGTCGGTCAATTTGGCCGATTAACGAACTCGTTCTTTGTTTTCTTCAAGACAATACACTATCTAATTTTTAGCCTCCTACGATTAAAATTGCGACTGAAATCGTGTCTACAAGATTTGGTTATATATAGAATATATACGATCGATCCAAAACAAACGAACTATATTTTCGTAATCTACGGGTCGAGATCAAAGAAAATCTAAAACGGCACGTCCGAGTCCCGTCATCGGACAGGCTGAAATAGTTATATTTTCTATGAAAATTGGCTAAAAATTAATTTCTAAGTATTCAACATTTTTACATATATACAAAATACCTACTACATCAGCTAAGTCCCTACCGACAAAACAAGTTGTAAAGCAGAAATTACTACTTATTTTACTATTATTCGTTTCTTTGACATATTCCAAACAATGCCTCCTTCGATATTTATGGTTGGGCTAATCTTCTGAGAAACACCTGCCTTCAGTTTCTATGCAAATAACTAGAAGTATTATTTAGCAGGTAAAAATTTGACGCTGTATTTTTGGTTGTCTACATTCACAAAGACAATATTTTTAAAATAATAAGAATATACCGATAATTTCTTAATTTCTAAATTGTTTTAGATGACCGTTACTAGAAAGTTATATTAAAACTTCAGAAGTTCATCTCTCATCGAAATAGATTTAAACACCGAAAAACTACATTTTTTTATTAACAACATTAATTAAAATCGTTCTAAATACGAAACTGTTGAGGTGTACGTACTGATTTTACTTCTCAGCCTGAAAAACACTATCGTCTATACGACTGCAAAAAGAACAAGTGAACATTGAAATTATTTTTCAAAAAAATACCGGGAAACTTATTATTTTTGTTTATCACTTTGAATAAAAACTAATATATGTAAGAGCAAGAATAATCTTTTATAATCACGTTTATAATAAAAAAAAGTTTCATCGATGTTCATCTTTTAGATTTATTAAGTTTTAAGTAACACTGCAAATCCGTCTACTTATCCCCTTAAACTAAAGTTTAAATCGTCTGCGACCAAATTAAATTTAGCTGTGATTTTAATTTACAACTTTTAGCTTTTAAAGGACCCCGAAAACGAAAATTTAATTTAAATTAGGTAGTAGGTACGTATCCATTATTAACTGTATAGCACGAATAGGTACCTTTCGGTCTTATTTTGAACCGCGCAACTTCGCTTTAATCCGTCTGTGCATACTAATTTATTTCTCATTCAGTGAACCTAGTCAAGTTTATCGAGATTGTGGGGGGTTTAATCTAGTCTAATGGCTGCTTTTGTCGATTTTGAAAAATTGCCCGTCAAAACTATGTACACTTCGTCCAAACCTATGTGCAATCCACGTCATCAATACAAGGTTACTAGATAATGACATTTCACACAGTGCTGTCACCTCGTACCTCGTATTTTGACAGTTGTAATAAATTGTAGTCTTTCTTTATGCCATCTAATATGTGCGCAAGTAAATTATCTACAGAACATGTCACTTTCCAAACTTTAAACCGAATTACAAATAAACAATCTAGTGACTTTTTATTGATGACGTGGATTGCATATAGGTTTGGATAGGCTGTAAGTAGTTTAAATGAGTAATCAACAACATGAGATCGGATTTATAACTGCGATTGGTCAAAGATCGATATTAAACCGGAGGTTCTTAAATACGGTAGTTCGAAAACTATGTTTCGTTCAAGGACTGACTCCAACATTTTGAGTATAATATATTATGGATGCCTAGGCCGAGTTGCACAAAATTAAAATTTAATAAAGAATTGGGCCAAAATTTTAGTTATCATAACAATAACTTTCTTATAATTTTACTTATTTATAGAATAAAGTGAACAAACCAAAAAAACGTAAGAAAGAATATAGTAAGGGTCCAGATGTTTGGTTAAAATTGTACATGAGGAGTTGTGTGGTGACAGTGATGAACCTAATACAGCCGATGGAAGTTCAGCAGTTTACCATTGGCAAAAAGGCTACAACAAAAAAAAGAAACTGCCTAAAAGTACAATACAAAAAATAGACGCGACATACCAAAGGATTTTTTATCGAACAAAAATAGTACCAATGTTTGGCTATTACGAAGATTGCACTTTGGTATCGTATTTCTCTAAAAATAATAAGGCAGTGTTACTGTTATCAACGATGAACTATTAATACCATAGGTGGATAAAAAGAAACCGGATATTGTGATAATATACAGATACCGGATAACGTAGATCTCAAAAAACAAACATTCCAACAGATCTCCTTGGCATTGAAGAGCCTATAAGGCCAAATTAACCTAGAACAGTGTCGTGGGAGAAGTGTTATTTATGCGAAAGGATTCGAGACCAAGGCACCAGAAAATTCTGTAAAAAATACGGACAATGGACGGGCGACGATCATTTTGAACGAAGCCTGCGTAAACTGTTGCGAAAATTAATTTTTATCAATTTATTTTTTAAGAATAAAGTTTAATTTGATTTATTTACTGATTTTATCTTATCATATAACACACACTCTTTCCAATTACGTTCTCACGTAAACGTATTGTATTGAAAACAAAAAATAAATAAAAATTATGGCGAATGAAAAATGGACGACACCTCCCCCCCCCAGTTTTTTGCGTTACTTTCACTAACGCGACTTAAGCCCGACATGACACACATACTTGCCTTAAGTTTTACCCGTTTACAGTTCGAATTATAAGTTGTAATGCGTTTTGCTTCTTTTTTTTAATTAAAATAACAACTGTAGTAGTTGCACATAATATTTGTTGATCAGCCATGTTGACTTAAAATTGTAAGCGGAGTGTATGTGGTCTTGCATTTAAGAGTTATAACTGTACAGGTAAAACTTAAGGTAAATATGTCGGCCTTAACGTAGGGTTAATGCCCGATGACACAAAGGAACGTTTATTTTAACGTTGGTTTAATATTTAACTAACCAATCACCTACTATCAAATTGAGTATAATAAATTAATAGACCAATCAGTACTGAGTAATTGACAATTGGCTTGTTTAACAGGCGATTAGATTTTTATGAAATTGGGCATAAGAGGGTGAAAAACGACTAAAGTTGAATTAATGACTTTTAATACCTAATAAGTGGTTTTAGCTTTTTTATAAACTACAGCATTATCTACTAATATTATAAGTATAGAGTCGGTTAACTGTTATAAGAACAATCTGAATGTGAAAGTAAAGTTGATGTTTTAGGAGATAATAGATATTAAATAACGATCAAGTACTTCCTGCATAAATTAATATTCAAAATTGACTGTATTAAATAAATAAGGTACACAAACGACGAGATTTGTTGCACTTCATAATAAATGTTGGAAAGTTTCGCCGTCTTTGTATGTTAATTTGAGGTCAGAAGGAATGATCCATTCGTTTAATTTATTCACATTTTATCTGTAATGGTTTATTTTTATCGTCCCCCTCCCCCGTAAACAGAAAACTAACGGTATGAAGTCCAAAAATACTTGCGGTCGAGGAACAGGATGAATGCCGTAAATTTTGTGATTATATCACGTGTAAGGTACAAATTGCAAACATATATTTAAATAAATGACGTCACATTTAGTTGAAAGGTTTGTAAAATTTAAATCCAGTTGTCAGAATGTAAAGTTCAAGTAATCATAAGCATCTATTGTATATTAGAACCTTCTCGCCATTAATGAACCTGATGAAATATCGACAAGATAAACAATTATCGACGTCTTTAATTGTTACGATGTTGTAGTAAAACATTTTTTATGCGTTACTCGTGCATCTATCTAAACGTATTACCGCGCGTAAACAGTTTAAATGTCGGAAACGAAAATTAAACAATTTCTAAGGACGAATTTTCGCGTTCGGGAAACCGTTCGGTAAAAAAAACAACAAACATTTATTTAAATATACAAAAATTCGCGTAAAGGTAAAACGTCGCGTCGTCGTTTGACATCAAAAACAATTTATAAATAATTCAAGGGTAAGGACGTCGAAGGGCCCGACCTTTTGAACCCGAGCCGCCCCGGGCGGCCGCCCGGTCTCTCTTCAAACGTTTTCACGTGACGTCGTATTTGCCGATCATTTGAAAATGACGTAATAAATTCAATTAACGTTTGGCGAGTTGGAGATTTTTACGTTAAACAGTCGATAATGTTAGCTAATGTGTGCTAATTGTTATTGCCGCATTAAAAATTAAATGCCCAATAAACAACTGTGCAATTTGCAATTATATTCGTTGGTAAGTTAAACGATTTGGAACTTTATTGGCAACAATTTACCATTGGGTTGCGTAAAACCTCAGGAAATTTTTTTAATAAGACTGCTCTTTCTTGAGCTTTTTTCCCAATCGCCAATTAATTCGCAGCCAATCATTGTACATAGAAACAATTGCCTGTCGGTTGACGGTACTTGTCAACTTGGAGAAACTTTAATTATCCACGGAAACTCATCGATCGAAGTTTTTAAAATATTTGGGAAAGCTTACTTTACGAATTTAATAAAAAATGAAGCAATTCGTTGAGCGTTTAAATTATTCGGTTGTTCTCCCGGCCGTTTACATGTTGGACAACAAGAGATTTTAATGTCTAAGTTCTCATTTGAATTAAGGCCGGCCCCTCGTGGGGGCCACTTTATTCGCATAGGACCCGGAGTAAATTAACGTTTCGCTTTTGAACGAAAGATCAACAACGTGTAAATATTACATTAGCCACCTTAATAAGTTATCACACCCCGCTAACAATAAGATAAAGGGAGTCGTCAAATATTTAATGTTAACGTTACGTCGTTCGTCAATAACTGCTTAAAGAAATTATCCAAGTATCCACTATTTTTTTTTTATTTGATAAAACAACCTGAAACGTAAATCTTTCTTAAATATTTTTTTCGTCAATCGAGTCTCGTTTCCCCTAAATCGGTAACTAAGAAATCACAATCGGAACACGTTTTATATTACGGACCTCGACGTTAACGGTTAATCGTAATTAAATTGCAATTGTTTTGTGTAAGATGCAGATGTGCAGTGATACGGATTAGGTACATTTTTTTTTTAGCCAACTAGACTAACAACGTGGACGCCGACGTTCTCGACAATTTAAAAAACATTCAACATTTTCAGAAACCACAATCGAATATTCGCAGTTGTCATCAAAAACTTGCACTGATGCGGTCGAAAATTTTAGGGGCTTTTGAAAATTCGAAGCGTGCGTTGGAAAGTGTGAAAGCGTGTACCTCCGACTTTGTACACGTTAATATTTAATGCATAAAACTGGAACTAGTAGTGAACCTGCTTCGACTCGAGACAAATATCGTTGAAGTTCGAGCGAGTTTTTTTTTTTAATACTCTATTTTTATTTTTCGTTTTGCTGGACTTTAGAGTAAATGATAAAGAGAAAAACACGCTCAATTTTGTGTAGCGAATAATATATTCCATTCGTTTCGAGATGCATTGCCTACGTGGTGGCAAGGAGGCAACCTTTTCTCGATGGGGGAGATTCATGAATATCGACAGGAAGAGTACGCCGATTAGGACCGTCTGGGACTATCCATTTCTATCATCGTGTCTTCCGTCTTTTCCCCCGAGTAAATTTGTGTCGCCGATTTTCTCCGACCTTGAATTTCGAATCGCACGCCCCCCATAATTATTTCGTCCTTTTTTTTTTAAAAACAATCTCCGCGACAGACGCGTTAAAAATAATATAATACGCGGAAAAGCTGTTTTCACATGAAAAATTCCCCCATGACGGTATTTAATGCGTGATTATTGTATATTGTCATTGCGGTGCGTGTTTGTATTATAAATACATTGAAAACAAACAAAAGGGTACAGTTGTGGGAATAGGATAAGCACTTGAGAACGGCTCCAGATGACATAAAATATTACAGAGAGGACGAACAATAACGCGAACACTTACTGTCAATCATTTCGAGTTGCCGACGGGGTATCAATGAATTATAGGTACACGGACATAAATATTATGTCAATAACGTGCTTAGGTGCATTTACGTGTACATAGTCCGTAATTAATAGGGAGAGTACCTTTCGTTCCGTTATCAAATCGATAAATTTAAAAAGTAAAGATGCGAACTCGATCGTTTTAATTAAATGTTAAATTGAAACGTAATTAAATGTAGAAATATGTAAAATTAAATTTCATAGTATAAAATTAGCGCAACGGCGTTTCATTACGAGCTTTTAATTACATTTCGCGTATAAAAAGCATTCCAAACGCGAATCTTAAAATTAATAAGTTGCGTTATTGGAGTTCATTATTTTAATAACGCCTATTTCCTCATACCGAAACATTGTTAAATAACTTTTTAATTAAACAAATAGCTCTCTTTAATTAATTTGGAATTAAAAAAAAAAAAGAAGAAACAACTACCTATTGTGCGGAGAAAGGTCGACAATTAGCATTATTTTCATTTGTAATTAAAACGTAAACAATTTAAAATTCGATGAATATCTAAAATTATCAGTGAACAACGTAACTTTTCGCGATTTACTCCCATTTAAAAATTTAAAAAAAACAACTGCGCCGATCACGTTGCTTGGCGACGAGCAACTATAAGTTTACGAGGTTTAATCTAAAAGTTTGCGCGTCCGCAACATGAACTATGTATAAAACTCGAACGAGCGATGCAAGACTTCGTCGGACAGGCAGCTTCTTAACGGAAAAACGTCAATAAAATAATATTTCTTGCGTATGTATTTGTAAAAATCGCGGGCGACGATTCCGTATTACTTCCGAAAAAAACTATTCCGCCGCGTTCCTCTTCGTCGGTTTATTTATCGCGAATTGCATCTATATTTTCTGAACTTGTTGCTGTCACCCTTTGCTTACTGCATGGGCGGTCTTAGACGTTTCCTGTTTACGTGTGATAAATTTGTTATTTAAATTCAAATATTCCGTAAAGTGGAAGACGTTCAGAAGAGAAATGGCGGAATTTTTATGTTCCAGGAATTTTCGAAATCGTCGAATATAGCGATTTTACGCATTTGCGAAATTGTCGTATATTGAGCGTGCGATGAAAATAATTTTATGATACACATACGTTACATACATACATACAGGGGTAGTTATAACCAAGTCTGGCTTTTGTTGTTGTTTATTTACCTATACTTTCGTTTTGTTTCAGGTGACTAAAATATTTTCTAGCTGGGCCGGTAAGAATTTTAGATCTTTTTTATTATTAGCTTTTGAGTTTTCCTTTGCCTGTGACCTATTGCCCCATCTGGACGTTGTACGGCTTTAACGTATTTTAGTGGTGCTTCAGAAAACGTGATTAGTTTTTGTTGCGCTCTGTGAAAATTAGATTAATGAACGTATTCATTTTAAATGAGATACGTAAGCACGTTTATCCCTTAGTAGCTTTTGTACGTCACGTATTTTTACGTATTTGCTTATCATTTATTTGATTCTGATCGCATATGAAATAAACAAAAAAAATTCACATTAAATTGCAACGTTAACCGCGATAACTATGCACTCGAGCGTTCTTAACTAGTTCTTTCGTTGTTTTTTTTTCAACGAAACACATCGTTGGTATTATAATCGATGACAAACTTTGGTAGGTAAATCTTTATTCTTCCACTTTTCACAATCCTCATCGTTTGCCACACTATCGTTTGGTTTTGAATTTTTTGGCCATTCCGCATTCGCATTGAAGTTCTTCACTTCAACAGTCTTCTGGCTATTATTTGTATTAAATTACAATTAAGTGAAGTTTATTAGAATTATTTAATAAAGAAAAGCCTGTGTTTTTAAATTATCACGAGATTTAATTACACGGGCCTGCAACGAAATAACTTTTTTTGGGGGGGAATTTGAGTATTGATCCCGATAGATTTTTGGATACTGGTTACGAAAAAAGTTATAAAAAAAAATCCGTCGCGTCAATTTTGTAAATTGTAAGTGTCAAAATTTGACGGTGGCGTTAAATGTGTTGTAGGTTAGCAGGGCAAAACCAAAAAAGGTCGTGGCGACCTTAAATTTTGCAGGCCTGCGTTATTAATAAACTATTTCTTAAATAATTTTTGTACGCAAAATTCTTATTGCGCGCAAAACAAAATATCTATAGATAGATAGGTAGGTAATAATCGTTTTTTGATATTGTCAAAAAGTTGATACTTTTTTCTAAATTTCAACACCCTGTATTTAGAAAACAATGCCGTTTACGACATACGTTCACACTACTTACTAACCGGCAACTTATTTATAAGTGGTGCAATTAAAATAAATAGGTAATCTATGAATTTAATTAAAATTTTATTTTTCAGTGAATTGTTTTAATACATTTCTTCTTTTAATGAAACTTTTTCATATAATTATTAAATAAAATAGAAAGTTAGACAACGCTGCAATAAAATACAGCCCAAACTATAAACTTTTAACTAAATGTAGATAAATAATTCCCAACCGGAATTACTTGCCTACTTTTATAAGTTTACAGTTCGAGTTAGTGTTTTATTAGTGTTTATGGAGCTTTCTTGTTCAATTAATAATTAATTAAGTAGTTGTTTTAATGTCGTGAAAAGAAGTTAGTATTGCGCACAAAGCCGTATTTATGATCAATAATCGAAGGAAGTTCGACAGATGTTATAAAATTTTAAAAAATCGACACGCAAGCTTGTGCTTGAAGTTTCATTTTAGTTACGCTGTTTTCTAAGGGAAATTGAATAAATTCTACAACGTATGTGTACTTAAGAAAGTAACTGATCCATGTGACGGTAGTCTATCTAAAACGAAAATTTGAAAATCATAAGATAATTCAGATAATTGCAAATTGATAAGATAATATTGACTTTCACAAGACTAGTAAGACTTTCACAAGAGCCTAATCAATTTCCCTGAGTCGTCCGGACGCCTATGAATTCGTTGCTCGTAAATATCGATCTATTTGTTTCAAAATGGTAGTCAGACATAAATTTCGAACGAAACCGTCTCGTTTATTAAATATTGAATCGCCAACATCAAATATGTTCTAAAATCTCCATGAGATTTTCTATCAAATAGCTCTCTACGCAATTTTTCGAAAAATCGAAAAAACAGAGTTTTTCGAATCTACAATCATTGACACTTCGCTATCGCGATCTGTACACGTAAGACATTTTGGATTTAACCGTAGATGTTTGGGCTTAGTTTTAGTTATTTGATACATATTACAGTTGTTTTTAACCCCTAATAATTAAGCATAGGGTGTCACGCCTACTTGCATGCCAGACGCATAAATCTCAACATTTATTGCCGTCTTGGAATTTAGATTACTTTAAGTTGCAGCTGGACTTTAGAAAAGAATCAGTGTCACTTTGACCACCGCATAATAAGCACGTGGGGCTGCTTCGATTTTAACTTGCCGTAATTGTGTGTATAGTACAATAAAAAATATATGTGCATATGGAAATAGAGAAATTTCTTTGAGTTAGAAATAAAATAACTTTTGGGCTTAAACCGGATCTAACACTAACAGTAGGTTTTAGTAACAAAGTGTTGAAATTCTTTTTTTTAACGATGACGAAGGAGCGGATAGGAAAATTAATTTCGAGGGCAAAACGTCTCGCATTTCCTATACTCTTAACTGTTCCGGAAACGATTACTGCATTTATCGCGTAACCATTTGTAAAATTTTAAACGAAAAATTAGAGTTGTCTATGTGCAACGCCATAACAAGAGTATGAAGCGTCCCTAACGTGTGTAACTTGCGCCCCCCCCAAAAAAATAAACGACAAAGAAATTTAAATATATTTTTTAATGTACTAATTTAAATTTTACTAAATGCAAATGTACTTATCTACTATTAACCCCATAAAAATGTGGCGCCCGCGGCGGGCACCTCTTTCGACACACCCTCGTTACGGCGTTGCCTATATATATATATGCATCTATTTAATTTCTGTGTTGTTTTTCGACCATATAAAACAGCGTATAGTTAAACAAATATATGTATGAAAATAGGTAATTAATCTCGGATAACAAGGATTTTAAATAAGTATGTACGTATCTTATTTATATATCTTTATCTATTCCAATTGAATCTTATAAATAAATAAGACGATATCAAAAAAGAAATATTTTACTTTCAGTGTTATTATGTGAGACGTAAGTAATTAATTTTGATAAAACATCATAGGATATTACTTGATGGTCTACGAAAATTATTGACCTTAAAACATAATTAATTGCCCCCACCCTAGCTGGTGCACCCGCATTACTTCATGATGTCTAAAGGCGTTCGCAACAACAATACTCGAAAGAATCAAAATATGTAGTGCCCCGACACTGACATGTACATAGGTATGTTGATGTCTTCAGAGTGTTACCATTTCAATTCGGTATGATAAGGAATATGTTTTGATCAGTGGGTTTTAATATTAATTTTATACGTTTTGATCTAACAAAGCCACTCATGTGGGAAAAATCCAGTAGCTAGTTGTGTGTAAATACAACAAAAACAGACAAGTAGCACTGTTATTTAAAAAAATACATACATAGCAAAGCTCAGACAGTTGCTAACTAGTGGTAAAACGACATACGTAACGAGCGGTATTCGCAATACCAATTAGTTTATTATAAGAATAATTTGTTATTACGTCTAAATTATCTGTAGAACTACGTCTGTTTTGTGCGACCGAGTTGAAATCTTATTTTTCTTCAATTTAAAATGATTGTTGTTTTTCGAAAACATTCAGCTATTAAATTTAATCACCATCCGTGAATACATTCGAATGAATGTAGATAATGTTGTCGTATGACTCATGATGCTAAAGAAAAGACCTTTGTCCCACGGAAACTTGTTTTCGATGCGCAAACCGTTTTAAGGCGTTATTAGCGAAAGTTTTCCATCAACAGTTAAGTTATTGGTGTTGACAGAAAAACTCGCAGTCGAAAAATAGATCGGCAAACTAAGTGAATTTTCGTTCTGTCAAGTGTGCACGTGATCTCTTTTTTTCAAATACAACTAACACGCTAATTATTATAATTTTGTTTTAAATGACACGCGGACGAAATAAAACTTGTTTTCCCATTAAATCGGATCATAAGCTTCACTAATTGCAAGATGCAAGTATTGACACATCATTCGATTAAATAGTGGCGTTCTTCGTCCGTAACAAATTAAACCGGACCGGACAGATGTACGCGTTCGACGTACGAAAAATGCAGTCGACGTCGTATTCAAATTATTTTAATTCCAATTAGGCGAGTATCGTCGGAAAACGTCCCGGAATTGTTGAACAATGCCGGAGAAAATATTATATCCGCGAATTCGTCGGGGGGCGAATATTGTAAATAAGAACGCGGAAAATTGCGAAATTAATATTTGTCAAACGTTGAACGGGACGGGGAAAAATTAAATTGAAGAAATATTAATTACACAATTTATTTGTAACACTAATTTGGCTTGTTCATTATATAATAATTTATAGAGAGTATTTAGCAGAGAAATTAATGTTGTGGAATGGTTATAGGCTGAAATTTATGGATCCGGGAAAATCTCATTAAGAATGAAGTTGTTGGGTTTGTTTGAGGGTGAATAGGGGCTCGGGTGGGCGCCCGGTCGAGATTCTCGGGGGAGGGTTGCATTAATACGACATTCCTGGCAGGAGGAGGGGGATGGGGGTTATCGTTCATGATCGATACATCATAACGCGCCCCGCGCGCCGCCGAAATTGTTTTGTTTTTATTGGGAAATTTTTATTGTCGCGTTTTTAATTATAAAAACGGCTCTGTCGATTTTTAGATAAAACGAATCGGCTAACAAATAAACGCGACGTAAAAAAAAATTTATCGCGATATTTACATATTCCGGCCTTCAAAATATTTGTCTAATGTTGTTCGGGGGGGGGGGTTATTTTTAGTGTTTCGTTATATGGGCGCTCGCGTGCACGATATCTAACCTTGTTGCCTAAATTTTTATTTTATTAATACATATTTGGTCTTGTTGATAAACACGTCACGATGTAGGACAATATTTTCTTTTGTCACCTGTTTCTGTTTAGGTTAAAGTGTGCGGAGCGGGGGGGGCGTCGAATTGCGAATTTTAACACGGAAATAGGAACTTGTGTAAATTTTATCGGGCCTTCCGGCCGTTAGTGCTTCGACGCCGTTTATATTAATTGCGTTAATAATTTAACGTCCCGCGCGTTGTAGGTAATTACGCGGCATCGTCCCCTCATAAAAAGTATTTCGGAACTACTTCGAAATTCATGAAATATACGTGACATTCGATATTAGAAATCTTTTCAAACTTAAATTCGATTCGACTTTCCAACTACTGAATATCGAAATTGAACTTCAAATTGAATTGAAAGTTTGCGACACAAATTTTAAATTATGTCACCTTTATTATTTCGTTTTTTTTTTTGCTTAGTAACCAGAATGACGTTCTACTATTGGAAATGTGAAAATTTAAAACTTCATTTTGGGGGGGTTATTCGGGATTTTAAGGAACGAAGCCTCGACTTGTATTTGCCCGTAATTCGACGTTTGATTTTTCGAACCGCGTAATTGAATTGAATATTGGATGAAACTCTAAACAGATTTCCAGTACAAATGCACCTGCAGCTGTTCCGAAATTGTTTTCTAATACGCAATTCCCCACAAACTTGTTATTATAGTGGGAATTATTTATTGTAGACTTACTATTAACTGCTTTTTAGTACGAAGCCTGCCATTAAACAATTTCTGTTGTTTTTAGAGTTATTAACGAAATTGGTTTTCCATTAAAAACTTATACACACTGTTATAGTAATAACACCGCATTATCTGGAAAGGATATATATAGTTTATAATTGCGTTATTAGCTGGAATGCCAAGAGTAATAACTATTCGAAACAAAATTTATTAACAATTTACACGAGCTGAGCTCAATGGCCGATCGTTACCGTCGGCGTATCGTCAAATTCGTATTATAAATAAAAGTCTTGTTAGACCAGATGCGAGTGGCATATGGAACTACAGTAACATTCTAAATATTAACCGCTTTTGCCACAATTAAATGCGTCTTGACTAATCGCGTTTGATAAATTAAGGTTGCGCCAGTAATTACAGTTAAATGAAAGGCAGCCGGAACGCGCCGCAAAATCAAATGAAATATTCGCTAAATTACTTGAACGAATCAGATTGTTTGCTTAATTACTGTGGCAGAGATATGTGCTCGTGATGGTCGCTACTTCGAAAAATTCGCAACGACAGACTAAAACAACCCCCACTTCGATTTTGTTCGTTTCCAACTTAAGAAAATCGCTCGATCGTTTGGTTTTCGTTTTACTTTTCAATAGAAGTGTGTTCGTTTTGTTAATGGAACCGTTCGGCCCTTAAGTCTGTTTAATGCAAGTGCAAACGTCCGTCGCGCCCCTGTACGATGCGATTATATTAAGAATGCAACGCCGCATTTCTAATTAACAATAAAAACTAAAACAAACGTTCGACGATTTTCTAAAATCCATCGAGAAAGTTTTTAATTATTTTATTTATTGCACAGGGCGTGCCCAACTACAATAGGGGGGGAATTACGATAAAACACATGAAAACATTGAGGGTACAACCACAATTATTTTTTTTTAAATAACTAGATCACTTTTACTTTATTTATCATTTGAAATTATTAACGATTAATGAAATTATTTATTATGCAGTGTGTCCCAAATTGAGTAGTATACCATGGGTGTATTTCTTACTATTAATGATGCAGAGTTCAAATTTTAAATTCCGAACGGTTTAGAAGTTATTGCGATTTTTAAAAAGACAAATGAGGGGCTTAGCGGAAAAGTGGTACCCACAAGTGACTTTAATGCCATATAGCTGTCATTATGGAGTAAATACTGGTAAATACTGGAGTAAATAATGTCGCCATTTGAACAAATGTCACTTGTACCACTTTTCCTCTAAGCCCCTCAAATAATTATAAAAAATGTGTAATATAAAAGCTGTGATACGTACATTAACTTAATTTTTTTTTTATAATTGCGAATTTACAATCTACTTCAAACATTACAAAGTAATAAGTAAATGGGATAAAAGAATTTGGTTTGAGTCAGGTACCATCCACTAATGGTTCTCTGGAATTCATTCAGGAAGATCCTCTGGCCACAGTTTCTTCAATCTTCTCTCTGCTGGTTGGTGTGTGAATAGTTCGCCTACGAGCGGATTACTATGTCCTACGCATCTATTTTTATATTTGGTAGCAATGGGTTTGATAATGTCGTTGGCGAATGGTATTTTTAGGTCAGTATGTAGAGTTTCGTTAGATATGTACCAAGGCGCGTTAGCTAACATGCAAAGAGTTTTTAATTGAAATGTTTGAAGGATCTTAGTGTTCGATGGCTTACTACATCCCCACAGTTCAATTCCGTATGTCCATATCGGTTTTATTATGGTTTTGTAGATAAGTAGCTTGTTTTCAATTGATAGGTGGGATTTTCTATTAATTAACCAATACATATTTTTAATCTTTAAATCTAATTGTTTTCTTTTGGCTTTTATGTGTGCTCGCCAGCTTAGTTTTTGATCTAGATGCATTTCTAGGTACTTAACTTCTGTTTTGATTGGGATAGGCACGTTGCATAAATAAAGTTGTGGACAGTTGATTCTTCGATTACTAAAATTTACTTGTGTAGATTTAGTTGGATTAACTGCAATTTTCCATTTCTTCAGCCAATTTTGCAATGTGGTTAGGTGATTCTGTACCTTTTCTGAAGCTCGTAGAGGATCTGAGTCCGTAGACATGATGGCTGTGTCATCCGCAAATGTGGCTGTGGTTGTGTCGTTCGTTAGTGGGACATCGTTGGTGAACATTAGGTAGAGAAATGGACCGAGCACACTACCCTGCGGCACTCCCGATTTAACACAGTGATAGTTAGATAGTTCGTCATCAATTTTCACTTGGAAATAACGCTCGCACAGATAGGATTTCAGGATAAGGTATATTTGGTCAGGGAAGTAATTAATCAGTCCCATATGCCAAACCTTATCAAAGGCTTGCTGGATGTCTAGAAATACTGAAACACATACCTTCTTACTCTCCAGGCTATCTTTAATTTTATTGACTATCCTGTGGCACTGTTGAATGGTTGCATGGTTATGGCGGAAACCAAATTGATGATTAGGGAGGAGTTCACTTAAGGAATTGTCTTCTAGAATTTTGTTGAGAAATAGCCTTTCAAAAAGTTTAGCCAATATAGGTAGCAGACTTATAGGTCTGTATGGGTTTTTACCAGGTTTCGGAACCATTAGAATCTGGGCATATTTCCATTGTATTGGAAAGTAGCATAGGCGCAGTACACTGTTATAGATGTTCCTTATTAGGATAACTGCTTTTCTTGGGAGTTTCTTTAATATATCTGCCACTATTAAGTCTTGCCCAGGGGCTTTGCGTGGATTTTAAAGTTTTATTTCTCTAAGAATTTCCTTTATAGTAAGTGCTTGCATCGGTGGAGATAGTTGGCATGGAGAATTTAGGAATGTTTCTATCTCTAAGTCATCGTTAGTTATTGCAGGCAAGGAGAAAACACTTGACAAATATTCCGCAAATGTATTGGCTTTTTCAATATTTGATCGTGCCCAGGTTCTATTAGGTTTTCTAATTGGCGGTATAGTTACAGTAGGTCTTTTGAATTTCTTAGTCGCCTTCCAGAGTGAGTGGTCATCAGAAGAAAGGTTGGTAATATATGATTGAAAAATTTCATTTTTAGATGCACGAAGAGCTTTTTGAAGTTTGTGCGTTATTCTATTCAATTGAGCTTTGTTCATGAGGTTTCGTGTACTTTGCCATCTTCGGCGAGCTTTTCTTTTATCTTAATAATAATAACAATATTCAAAACTACTTATTTTTTTATTTTTAAGTTGTTAATGTTCCACCGATGATAATCCGAAACAGGTTTAAAAGTTCCCAAATGGTTTAAGTTTTTGATTTTGGTTTAAAAACGATATCGAATTTTGTGTTTTTATCACGAATAAATCAAATATTTTTAATTAGAATTATGCAAGTGTAGGATATGTAAATTAAGTTTTTAATTAATAAACTTTTGAGAAAGCTATTTCATAAAACAGTTCGCTATCATTTGTGAATCAGCACTCAAAACTTGCACAACATTGCCCATTTAACCAAATCTCTATTTTGAGACGACAAGAAAGATAACCGCATGGCATACTACTCGATTTGGGACACACCGTGTATTGAAATTAACAAGTGAAATAAATAGCGGGTGCCTACCTAAGTTGATCACTGTTTAACAAAAGATTACATACGCCAACGCGTTTTTAAAGATCTAATATTTTTTTTTAATTCGTTTGGTTCGATTTGTTTTGAAAAAATTGCATTTTTATTAATAGTTGAAAAAAAATAGTTACCTAAATTCGTCTCTTATAAATTAAAAATCGGAAACTTTTTATAATTTCCCAAACACGAGTGGAAAAATAGACTCCGATAATGCTGTTTTATCGACAGATAATTTCTTTCGAGGACATTCGCATAAGATTGCAGATTTTGCAGTAATAATAAATCGAGGAAAAAAAATTATTAATAAATCAATAAGTACGGGAGAGTCAAAAGGGGCGAAGCGCCTGGAAATAATGCGTCCCATTTTCCATTTTAAATAAAAGAATCAGTTTATAATAAATTAGGTATATAATGTAGTCGAAAAGAAGACATTAATTGATTGATTACTATCGCGATTTTCTTATTAATAAGTGACGAGTAAGTGAATCTCGAGCATCGTACAAATTTATTCGTAATTTTAATACGATTCTACGATACCCAAACAATCGCAAATAACGCGCAAAATTACCAACAACGTATTACGTACACGTCGTAGCTATTTACGACTTCAAAATGCGCCGTTTGATGTCCGAAAAGTGAAAACGACGAACCCGACAATTTTTCACCTTTCGGGAGCGAAGTCGACGTTTTCATTAAAACTGTCACATTGATGCCACAGGGCAGTTCAGAGTTTTCCATTTACCGGCTGTTTATCTCCGTAAATTATTTAATCGACCCTAAAAAACAAACGATCGCTTAATCGAACGTTACCGTTTTGTTGGCGGCCCCGTTTTCCTCGCGACTATTTGCTCTGTCCGCGATGTTATCCGTTAAAAAAATTAAAAATTAAATATTTAATATGCCGTAGATTGATAAGGGAGGGAGGTGGTCCGCATCGGTTCGCGATTACGACATGTTCCGCGCGATATAATATGAATCATTCCGATAAAGCTTAAAAGCCCTCTACAACTTCGCCGGACTTTATGGTAGAGGAAACACTCATATAAAAAGATTTACGACAGGAAAATAACCCAATGTAATGTCTTTTAATTTAAGATGTCGACATTATTCTCTTTCGCGAAAGTTATGGCCTCTAGTAAAAGCATGTTCATGTCGATGTGTGCGCGCAACTTCGTTGACTTTTTGTCGTCGAATTTGTTTTATGTATCTACTAATTTATTCTACGTCAACGTTAGACGAAGTTCGACGACATTTGATGCGAAACAATTATATGGACGCTATTTTAGGGGCGCGCGAGATCTAATTTTTTAATTAATTATTTAAATGAAGGGCTAATTTCGAACCTTCACAAAATGTTCACGTAACCAGTGAACATTACAGGCAACGATTATTTTTTATGTGCCTTAAGCACTATGATTATGGCCGTAATCACCACTTGTAAGCTCACAATAGGGAAAGGAATTTAAATCACAGCTCTGACGGTTTTTAAAATTAACTTAATTGGTGGGAGGATGTGGTGTTTATGTATACGGAGAAGCCTCGATCGGTGGTACCTATAGGTATCTCGGTTTACTTACTTATTAAATTCGAATTAGTTGCAGTGCACCATTTCCGATACGAATTAATTTGTTTATGTATCGGGTAGGGGTGGACTACCAAGAGAAAAAAGTTTTAAAGCCAAATTAGGGAATAAATCGGCGCAGCGGCGCGCTGTCGCTGAAAAGGCAAAGAACCTTACGGGCTTAGACGTGTTCTCTTCGCGACGACAATCAAGTTTACCTAAACTTTAGAATTTAGAACTTCCAAACCTAAGGGTTTGATTTTTTTTGGATAAATATAGGCACTTAATTTTCGTTAGTGGGCAAAATTAATTTCAACTGACAGAAAAAGGCGCAACCCGTCGAATCCGTGAACGAGGGAAATAGGCCAGTCGACAAGGGGGGGTCTTGGTGGAAAATTCTCTCATTTGGGCCTCTAAAAACATACTAATTTTGCACGGTCCGCCGAGTCGTCACGAAGAAAAGACGTCAAAAACGACTTTTTCTCCAAAATCTCCTTCGAGGTTCATTTTACAAGAAAAATACTTATATGGCAAAATAAACTTGAGATAATTGCCTACAATTTATGTTAAGATTAGTTTTCTGTAAAGTCGACAGTTTCGGCGTGCCAGCTTCGCAAAGTTTACTGTACCGGATAACTAACTCGGCGTTAATTAATTAGCGTAGAACAATTGCACTTTACCTTTCGATATAAACCCATTTAGAAATCATCCGCAAACGGGAGTTACGAAGTCATAAATTTGACCGCCGTCACCTACAATTAAAATTGCACTTACACTTAGGGCCAGTTGTACAGTATCAGTTTAAATTCGAACTGAAATTTAAACTGTCGATTTCCGTAGTGTAACAACAATGGTAATTAAGGAAAATGTATGGTTTGAACTGCAGATTATAGTTTAAACTGACATTGTACGGCTGGTTCTCTGATAATTAATTAATTAACGTCGAGTTACCTGGTACGAGCCAAGTTTATGAGGCCGGTACGCCCAAACTATCGACTTTACAGAAAAATTACAAAAACATAAATTGTAAGAAATGTTCCCTAGTTAATTTTGTCGTATAAGTATTTTTGTCGTAAAATAAACCGCAAATGAGATTCTAGCGAATAACTCATTTTTAATGTGTTTTTCTCGCGATGGCGGCCAAATCCGGGCTCGGCAGACCGTGCAAAATTCAACGTACGTCTTTCGAGAAATTAAAATCGATAGAATAAAATTTATCGCAATTTGTCGCCATTTATTTCCAAAATGGCTTGTTAAAAACGACTTATCGACCGGTCTAAAAAAAACAAAATACGAAAATAAATTTAAAAAAAACTTAATTTCCATTCAACGGCCCATTAAAATTATCGTGAATCATATTCATTTTCAAAATAAAAAATTATTGTAGCAAGAGATTGAAGAGAAAATCTCGCACGAATTTCAATTTGCAAAATTGGCTTTCCGCGGCTTTCGCGATTCTTGTCTAAAAACGTCTGTGCGACACTTGTACTCGTAATAAATTCGTTTTTAGTTCGTAAATGGATTGCGTCTTTAACAACAATCGCGTCAGATGCCCATTTTACTAATTAACCGGCCCTATTAAAGAACGACGCACTTCGAAAAATCGACAAATCATTAATCGTAGTTGGGTCATAAAAATTCCCTACCCTAGATACTATTAAAACGGCCAAAACAAACTTTTAACTCGATATTTCCTTGAAAACCCCTGATTCGGCTAAAAGCCGCGGTCTCCAGACTTTCTACTCCGGTGGAAATTTTATTTGCGACGCGACGTTATATATATATAAGTAGATACCGTATGGTCGTCATATACACGATCCCTCGTACCTACCCTATATATGGAAACGCGGTTTTCCACGGCTCCGACAATATCGATCTGTGTACCAATTTTCTGTGGCTTCCTTTATACTAATCCCGCGCCCGTTACCTACTTAAACCTTCTCGCTGTTTACCTTCTTAAGACGTAAATCAACAAATGTTTTAGTTACCTGACGTAATTAATCTAATACCTACCCTATATTTTGCGCACTTAATAAATTTCGGATTTGCGTCGGTTTAAAAAAAAATAAAATAGATAGGTAAAGTACGCGAGAACGCGGAAGGAGACAGAAACGAAACAAATCAACGGAATTCTATTATCGTAATTGAAAATTTAAATGATTGGAATTTTGAATTTAGTTTAAAGTTCCGCGATTGCTCAACTTTTTCCGGAAGGAGCGACACGACGTATTCATATTTCAACTGAATTTCTATATCACGTCGTATTAAAAAATTTAATTCGCATTGATCTTTAAATTGTGAGTTTTAAATGGCCGACCTACTTCGGCCTATATGCTATTTCTTCTTTTAACGGACGTACGTCGACGACGACAGTTTGTCGACGTAAATTGGAATGTATTCACATGAATTTCTCCGCACTATAATTTATGTGACGTCGTTTAAACTAAATTTAATTCGCGAGTTCGCTTTGGAATTGGACAATTAAAATTCCGACCTACGTATTTCGACCTTTAAATGTACTTAATTTTTTATTTAACAGTTAGTGCCTAATACCGAAAGTTGTCGTAAATCTGATGTGGAAGACAGAGGGGCTCGAAATTTTCTATCTCGCACTAATTTAATATTATGCGTATGTTCGCTTAGCATAGGTTTAACAATGAATTTTGAATTCGGGTTGAATTAAATTAAAATTGACCCCGTTTTCATGTCGAGCGCTTAAATGTACTAATTTTCTAACAATGCCCTTTCCAGTTACAGTTTATAAAAAGTGATGTAAAATGAATGTCATTAGACACTGGCTTAGTAATTACCTTAGTCGCATGCGCGGGATAATTATAGAATACAATTACGTTGATTCCTAAAAAATTTCAAGTTTTCATTTAGCTCAGATGTACTTATTCAGAATCATGTCGTTGAAGGGTAATAACAAATTGATTGTACTATGTAAAAGAGACAAATTTGACTCTAATTATTCATATGCCCATTTCCTTAATTTATAAGATTAATTATATATATTCATTAGGAATCACGTAGGACCAATCCTGAGTTCATCGAGATATTCACATAGTTCAATTATTTCCATTCCTCTACAAACAATTTCCACAAAATTTGTCTTTCCTATTGTATCACACTCTACTTGGAATATCTTCTGTGCTGATTTTTAAATTTTCATCTTGGCATAAATTAAATTCTTGTCAATCTAATGGCAACAAATATCATGGTCTAAAATATTTCATATTTGCAATTTCAAAAATCTTCATTTTAAAGATATCAAACCATCTGCTTTCTTAACACCATTGATTGTTTTTATATTTGTCCTTCCAGAATTGCTTATTTTCCTCTCATTTACTTTGATCAATTTAGAATTTATTAGAGATACATTTGAACCCGAGTCATAAATACCATCTACTTCAAGAGAATCGTTCAGCAATACCTTTATTTTTATCAATGGTATCAATGGTGTTTTTTTGATTCTTCTTTCAGTGCATCTTCCAGTTCTGCGTTATTAATAAACTCTATTCTTTTCCTCTCTTCACTATCTTTCGGTTTAAACCAGCAATCAGCTTCTGAGAAAAAACGTGTGCCTTTGTTATTTGTTTGACAGTATTTGCATGGTGATTTTTTTATTTTTACTTCTGTCTTGCTTCCTCTTTTTTCTCCAAATTTCTTCCTATCAGTTAAATGCTCCAGTTTTCCCACTTCATTAAATAAATCTTCAACATTTTGAAGTGAGTCCCTGTCAATTCTATCTGATATGAAGTTTGGTAAACCTGTAGCTATGAGATCTACCAGTATCAGTCTCTTTTCTAATTTCTAGGAGCAGTCTTTCTTTCCTTACAGCATATTCCAGAAGAGATCCTGTTTGGTATTTGAATGACATTGCATATCTAATTTGACTCCAACCTTTATTCGCATAAGTTTCAATAAAAATTTTTTTCCATATATCCCAATCTGAATTTATAGTTAATTTTATCAACATACTGCCATACCAATCTAGACAGGATTTTTCTAGGAATATTTTGAAAATTTCAATTTTCTTTTCATCTCGGTTTACCTCAAAACGTTTGCATTCATTTTCAAAGTCTTGTATCCATTGGTATGCATTAGAATTTTTTGTTGAGAATTTTTCCAATATAAACTTCTCTGATATTTTTTGCGCATTTTGTTTTTCATTAATTTGTTGTTGAAGTATCAATTTTTCCAATAACTTTGTCATGGAGTTTTCTTGACTTTCAATACCTTCACTTTTTGTTATTGTTTTTTCTTCTATTTCTTCTAAATAAAACTGCTCGAACATTAGGTTTTCTTCCTCATCCAGGTATATTTGTTTCAAATATATTTTGATATCTTTTTCTTAGAGTGTTTCTTATTCTGACATAAGCCTTCGGTTTTTTCAAGAATGGTATGTAGATTCATACTTTGGTATTCTAGTGGCATTATATAACATTTATTTTCTTGTGTCATAATTGAGGTTAGGAAAATTTTGTTGGTTTTCCCGTCCTCTGTCCCTTTCACCTCGAATCCAAATTTAAGCTTTTCCATAATTGAGTATTTGACGATAATGTCGTTTTATAAGGTTTATTATCAATAATTATTAGAATCAGGGTTGAATAATAACAAATCTGAGTTTCTCATGTAAAAAGAGAAACGACATTAAATTATTCACTATGCCCTTTCTCCAATTACAAATTTTAACAAACTAATATATAATAACTGTCATTAGTAATCACCTTACCCACGCTACGCAAGTGCGCGGGATAATTCAAAAAGTACAATGTACTTTACATATATAATTTTATTTTTTATATCAACAAAAAAATTCGAATTAATTTTTCACGAGAAAATCAATTCGATGTTCGTGTCCTCGTCATTTTTTTTTTGAATGTTTAACGTTCTCACGTGAACACGGAAAAGAAATCGCGACACCGCTTACTAAACATTTTGATTTTGTTATTCTTTTCTTTAATATATTTTATACAGTGACCGGCTTAAAGTTGAACGCAAATGGAAAACGTTGTTATTTGAAGTTTTCCATTTTGTGTCCCAATTTTCTGCCGGTCACTGTGACCAGGCTAGGTAGGCTTTCATGTTTTTACCGATCCTTATTTCGTGCATCGTCCATCTCGAACGTTTCTTTCTTCGAATGCCATATATAGGCCTTCTTATCGTGACGCCCTCGCATTCCTTTTTCTATTTCTTTTTGGTACCCTTACCCTTTAATTTTCCACACTACCTACTAAAACTCGTAACGCCGACGTTGTTTGATTTATTTCTATCTTCCACTAACACTAAAGAACGACTATAACAGAAACCCCGAACTAATTGAGTAATAATCTTGTTTTACTGGCACATAAAATTTACTGTATATATTTTTATTACGACATACAAATCCAGTTTATTATTAGAACTGTGTCTATTATACATCGCTAACGTTTATAAATACGATGACATTAGGTATCTATATACTTTTTGCTCGTAAAAGGTTAGTTCTATTTGAATGCTTGGATATTTAGTTTTACATTGCAGTTTTACTTACTTGTTAAACTGTTAAATCTTTTTTTTTTATTATTAAATATGGCCCGGCAACATATCCTAAATGTGATTGTATAAGTAACTGTTTGAAAGTAAATATGCGAGTTTCTTCTGATGCTTTCTCTTCATGATTGACCACACGTTTTTAATAAGTTTTATCGGGTCAATCCATAGTCTTTAATCGTTTTTTGTTTTTTTAATTATTTTTCATGCAGTGCCTACGTAGTTACAATATTCTTGAGAATTTGCGATTTTATTAAATGTGCCGTTTCGGGACACAATTATAAATAACAACGGATTTAATATAGCGCCGGCGTCGTTCTACTAATTCGGTAAAATATGACTAAATACATATATTTTTCCATGCCCCCCGATGCGAACAAATACATTTTTATTCTTTTTTCATGTGGAAATTTTTGTAAAAACGCGCGACACTTGATTTTAGACACGTCAAACTTCATAGGTGTAAAAAACGGAAGACGAAAGGGATTGGAAGAAAAGCAAATTTATGAAACCTAATATATTTAATAATTGGTATTACTGCCATTTCTGTTTGTAATTTGAAAAATCCTATTAGTTATGGAATCATACAAATTTCTTAAAACTTAAAAATACCATTGTTACTAACAATAACTGCATATTTGAGACTGCCCACAAACATTTGTCGCGGAGTGTAAGTCATATGTGTAGTGATGTCACGCTTTTGTTTAAAACTAATCGAAAACGACGAACAAAGAAGTCATCCGAATACTTTTCGCACGTACGCCGACTAAAACGCAAGTAACTCAGTCCAACGCTGAATTCGTCCTGGCTCGTTAACTTAACACGAATCCTTGGCGCGGATCTGTGCCATCAGCACGTCGTAAAATCACGTAGCGACACGGATCCGCGCCACACGCAGTGAAACGTTTGACGGGGTGGGTTTATTATCCCTTTCCACAGAAACCCTTCGGACCTATGCACGCACCTATTCGCGAGACTTGAAAACAGCGTTATTTCGGTTCGAACCCGGAAAAATCTCGGAACGACATTGACGCGTGTGATAAAATACAAGATAACGCCCCCCCCCCCGCTCCTTTATCGAACTTTAAAAATGTTCTTGTCCCTTATTTTTAGTAGACAAGTACCCTACGGTGGAGCATTTTTTTTCTAACAATTTAGTGATTTATCGTGGACTACAATGTAAACAAGTTGCACGTTAACGGTTTCCTATTAATACACATAACGGCGTCTTAATAGAAGCGATTTAGTTCGACTAGGTTTTTAATAATCAAGTTTAAAAACTGAAAAAAACGCATTTGTTTCGGTAAATCGAGTGTTACGACCTTGCATGACTGTGGATAAAATGAATTGTTTACAATTAATTGTAGTGCGTCCGATGTGACGTCGTTTATTAAGCGACATTATCGCTTTCCGCCGATTTATCCGGGACGGGGGGGGCAAGGGGTGGCGATTCCTTTAATGTACCTTTACAAACTTTTTCTAATCTACTAATTAAATTTAACATAAAAGGATAGGACGATAAGGGAAAATGAGAATAATTTAAAAACGCCGAATTACAACAAAAACTAATTTTAACTTTTTAATTAAATTTCAAATCTGGCAGAGAACACTTGCGTTGTAAATTAACGTTTTAATAGTCCGTGTTCTATCCAAGTTGCATTATGCTCGAATGGCAGAATTCACCGCAGATGCACAAAAACAGCTAAAGCAATTACTAAATTTCAAGACACTCTTGAAAAATTAGTTGGTAAATCCAATTTGAAGGCTCCGGCACTGTAGTACGAAATCATAATTGACTCGAGCAGAGGACGTGTACGGAATTTTAAATAATCTAAGCGCTTTTACGTGCTCGTGTGGATTGCATTTGCGGAGATTATTACTCCCTGTTGTGTTCGTTTTCGCCGCTCCTTACATAAAATCTCTTATCACAAAATCATTATTTTCGCGCAAGTGATTTATGTTGCTTACGGGTGCCTTACTTAATTAAACTTGCATTTTGCGGTGATTTATGGCATAGGCGATTTCGCCTAGGCCGCGAAGGTCCGAAACGTCGAATCGCCTGGAAATAGGTTTTGCAGTGTGTGCCGCCATGACCTTTGCGTTGCCTACAATGACAGTTTTGCATGTGCATTGATATTTACGCTAAAGTGTAACGCCAGGAAATCATATTTTGCCAGTAACTGGAGCGTAACGGCTAACATTTGCCGTTTTTATCTGTTCAATCCGTACCTATACTTAATCGTTTTTACATTATTACCTTGTTTTAACTATTACGTTCGTTATGTACCTACAAAAGGCACGATTCCTAGAAAGTTACAAGACGATCGATACATGTACTTAACAAAATTTACGTCCACGTTTAACATTATTTATATCGGGAATTAATATTCCTTTTTTTTTTAAACGAACATTAATTAAATCTATCTGGATACGACACAAATTTGCATATCTAGGTATGTAAACCAGAAATAATGAGAAAGCTTGGCCAATTTATCCGTCCTCCCATCTGTTGGATGCTGTTATTAGCGTCGAAGTTCAAAGACCGTCGTATAAATCATCCTTATTTATTTTCGGGTTTTTTTATTTATTAAAATTGTTGTAGAAAATTTATACCTGCACGTATAAATATTTTACTTGCTATTAATTAACGTCGCTGCGAACGTTACGGCTAAATTAAAGGTGTCGTCGATTTTGCCGTTAAAGGTCGTTCGATTTATTTGTTTATGTAAATATTGATCGGGCAAAATAATATAATATCCTATAATTAGGTGCTAAATTATTACTCTAATACCTTAAACAAAAACCACGATTAAAGTTGGGGGGAGGGGGGTGCTGATTTTCCGCAAAACTAATACCCCCACATCCGAAAATAACATATGGAGGCTTACGAAGAAAAAACAATAAATATTCCAGAATTATAATTGCCGTTTAATTGCTCCACGATGCAACAAACAAATACCGAATATATCGAAAAAATTCCAATTAGTACACGCTTTTTATAAACGTCTGAAGACCGAATTAACTGCTCTTAGATTGTTGTTGTTTGGAATCTATTGCTGGCATTATAAGGGCAACAGATAATTTATAACATGTAAATTTTTTTAGAACTTGAAAATTTTTAGTAACTAGCATGCGACCACGCGCGACGTGGCGCCGCAAAAAAAAAACAAATTAACGTTAATACCAGAGTGGGGTACTTTAGAGGCCCACTTACAACGTTACAACAAAGAACTCGACTTACAAGGAAGGTTAGGCAGGTGGAAATCTCAGAAAAATTTGAAACTTTGCAAGATTTTGGTACTAGCCAACCCTAATCCAGAGTCGTATTTCGTAACCAACACGGTTTAAGAGGGCGAAATCCACCCTTGAAAATTGGGACTTTTTTCGATTTTGCTTATTATCTGTGAAACAATACGAGGTATCGCCAACAAACTATCTATTTTTGTAAATGGCTGTTCAAAACCTACATTATGATACAAAAATTAGGGGTAAAAATTTTAAGACATGACACTGTGCGTCCGATGCGGACTAGTGGACGCTTAAGCTTAGCAATGCTGCCGCTGCGACTGCCACTTGTCTGTAACAGACTATAAAAAAAAATTAGAAACTTCTGAATTTTTCTTTGTATTTTCTACTTTTTTCTCGCCATCGTTTTCCCTCTCTCGTCAATTCTCGGCGTAGATTCTTCCGTTGACTGCGAACTTGTATTATTATATAGGGGAAGGTCGGGTAGCCCCGGACAGTACAATTACTAAGTAAGTAAACACGTTGGAAAACCAAAACATAGTTTCGAGGGCCCCCCATAGAGTTTGTACGCATATGCAACTTAGTCAATGCATGAGCACAGATTGATTGACAAGCCACAGTGAGTGTTTGTTCCTGCCAAACATTTCTCATCGCCCCTGTCGAATTTCATTGCAATTTATTATTTATTTACAAATTTATTACAGCAGTTGTCACCTTTTCCTGACGCATCTTACAAACGCTTGGTGAGGCGGGCTCGAAAGACACAAAAGAGTGAGATTTTAACATCTTCTCGATACAAACAAGACCTAGAGGAAAAACAAAAAGGTAGAGGTGGCAAAAATTTGAAAACAACGACAACTATTTAAAGTGATTCCCATCAAGTTGAAGAGACAGCGTGTACCACATGTGGCGAAACGTTTAAAGAAAATTGGATTCAGTGTCATGACTGCAAAGATTGGGCCCACGAAGCATGTGTTAACACTGACGCTTCAGATGTTTACTACATTTGTGACGTTTGTAAGGCCAAAATACGTTTAGGCCACTATTGATATCTGTCCGGGGCTACCCGCCGACTTTTATATTACCGTAAATTGAGAGCTTAAGTTTTTTCAATATTCTAGTTACAATAATTAAGATATCCTTTTTTTTTCATTAGTACGATTAACAAAGTTCCTTACTCTATTTTAATGCTAAAATACAAACTGACATTTGTTGATTGTATTTTATATTTCTACTTCATTTAAGTGTCCGGGGCTACCTGACCTTCCCCTACCTATATCAACGTAAGGTAAAATTTCGTTCGCGAAATTGGACCGTCGAATGTTTGAGAGGAGCCCTAACCGAGTCTCTATCTAAGAGCCTACCAAGTTCGACTTTCAGAGAATTTATGTTGGAGTTTAAAGGTCCATGTATTTACACTTTATAAATACATGAAGAATTAGTCGACAAAGAATGATCCTACCTTTCCTCGTCGTAATAATCCTTTTAGAGTACACAATACAACACTCGCGCACTCACACGCAAAAAGGCCTTATTAACCGAAGGAGTACTCCTCGCACACGCGAACAATACGACGCCGTTATTTAAAATTCGAACTACCGAAACAAGCACTACCTCTCTGTACCACTAACGCGAAAGATCTCAAGCGGTTTTGCCAGAATTCTATGTAAAAATGAACTGGATACTAGGAAATCCCATTTTTATTTTAAAAACATTCAGTTCGCACTCCGATAAGCTATGAAAGTGGGCGGTGCACGTGTTTTTATCGGCCACATAAAATACGATTAAACTTTTAGCTGGTTTACGGTTTGTAATAGGGAAATTTTCAATGCTTAAGGGCACACGAATAGTTTTTAAATTAAAAATAGAGTAAATTTATAATTCTGCGGTATAAAGGCAGTAGATAGTGATTATTCAAATAATTTTACTGCATAAAAAATACATAATTTTAGAATAAATTTCTTAAAAAATACAGTTAAAAAATTTACGGTCATTATCTGTATATTTTTTTATTAAACTCCACTACGACCCTTGTAATAGCCCAAACTTCCATCGCACAAGAACCTACCTCGCAACACTATTAAAATTTTCTTAGTGTGTTTAAGAGATAATATGGTGGGAAATATCGAACCGATGGCAGACAATTGAATTTTTGTTTTAATTATTTTTGATAAACTTGAAATTTAATAAAATTTATTATACACTTTAGAGAAATATCAACTATTTAAAATTATTGTGGTCTGCCTCGCAAACCTGGCAGTCCTCCCTCCAAATGAATAAATTTTCAATATGTCGCCTACTGTATAAAACTACATCGCGTTGTTTTTTTTTTCAAATTATAGTTTTAATTGTCCTTTACATGAATACGATGACGCCTCTTAGGATTTTCATCCCTAATTTTTGTATCATAATGCAGGTCTTGAACGGCCATTAACAAAAATATGTAGTTTGTTGGCGATAGCTCGTGTCGTTTCACAGATAATAAGCAAAATCGAACGGAATACGGCTCTTGATTAGGGTTGACTAGTACTTCAATCCTGCAAAGTTTAAATTTTTTCTGAGATTTCCACCTGCCTAACCTTCCTTGTTTAGACATAATCCTCAAACATCAATTTACAAATAGCACGTAGGGCTGCGAACTTGATCGAAATACAAACTTACAACAAACAAATCACGTGCGAGGGACCCAAATTACCCCACTTAAAGGTTAAAAAACTAAATATTATCATCGGTCATAATTTTACCGAATTTCCATCCCTTCAGCAAATATACTCGTGAATTTGAGCCTTGGGTTCAAATTCATTTATCAATTCGTGTCTATCGTTTAATCTGATTGTGAGACGCGAATTTCGGTGTTAAGACCCAATAATCCGAACTCGATACGACGACGCCGACATTCCTCGGTAGTTACCGAACAATCGTCATCGTCCCACAGTACTGTTACAGTGAGTGACTCGTTATTTCTATTTGTACACGTTCGTGAGTCATCCTGAAATTATGTAGCAAAATATACGAACCGCACACGATCGAATGTGAGGTACGTCAAAAAAAAAGTGAGTAATGCGCCCGCAGGCGTTTTCCTGCGATTTGGTGTTGCATTCTGAAAGCCCACGCGAGCCTTCGCAGCTGTCCGAGAGCAAGACCCGTGACAGGTAAAACGTCTCGGGTCTATATGGTACATTCGTTGCTTCTGGCTACGGTCCAAATGGAAATTCGGTTAATTAAACAGTTTCCCATCGTGTCAATAAGCTACCCGTGTTTATTTACAATTTAATATTGCGCGATCTTGCGGTTGTAAGTTGAAAAGTTTTCGTTTTATTTTACATAGGTAAGTAACTATGTATATATATAACACACATAAATGCCTGTTTATGTCTATTGAACCCGAGGGGGTCGGTAACTTATGTATTAGTGTGTTATTTTTTTTTCGAGAATTTAATACAGAATTAGACCTGAATTAGTTTGCATGTGTATAAAATTTACCATAGTTACCAACCCCTCGATAGAACCGGACTTGGTGGAAAATTAATTTACCTACAGGTAAATACGTCAAATATTTTAATAAGTAAAAGCCATTTAATAATATCTGGGAGAAAAAATCGAAACTGTTATAACGCGAGAGTATCAGTTTTCTATTTACATGTAAATAAGTTTAATCTAGAAATTTTTTAATGAATATTTATTGAAAATTTCGCTTTACATTTTTCTATTAATTAGGTGACGTGACGCACGATCGAAACTTGTAATTTATTTCACATAGAAACGAACTCTCTGTTATAAATTACTGCGAAACATTATTAATAGGTACACTTGTCGCCCAAATCGGATCGCTTAATGTTTGCACATTAAAAAAAATATTACCTACCCCGCCGACATTTTCATTTTTTACCTACTTTAAATCGTTGACTAAAATTTCTAACGCCCACTTTCTTATAACTAAAAATTACGAGAACTAATCGCACTAAGGCTCCCACGATAAAAACCGAACGCCGGCAACCAGGGCATTTCGGAGGTTTTGCAAGCCGGCCCCGGTCGTTCCGATTCGTTTTCCATATTTTGAAAGATAATAAACGTTGATAAAATGGGCGCGGCCAGCGGAATAATAAATCGGCAGCGAAATAAGAATTCGGGCGGAATTGAAATTGCGAAATGTTTTCATATTTTCTGTTGTTATCTTTATATTTATCGTAGGCCGAGTAGAAAATTAAACAAGCAAATTTACACAAAGCAAGTAAAAATTATAATTTTAATTAATATTCCGTTTTCCCATTTTTTACGAAAACAAATAAATGTCGAGAGTTTGCACAATGAGAGATTAAAAGTAAACACAGACTCGCAGTTTTCAAATGCTGCATTTTCTCTACTCGAGATTCCCTAACGAATTCGCCTGTTCGCGTCCTTCTCCGTTCAACGGCGCCGCGGGGCGCGAAAAGGGACGGTAACAGTTAAAGTAGTTAAATTGAGAATTTAATTTTTATTCCGTCGTTTCTATTCAAACGAAAATCGTACATCATTTTGGGACACGAAACAATTAATAATGTGGTTAAACATTGGACGAAAAGCCCGAGGTCTGACTCTTGCATTCAGGAATCCAATCTAGCTCTGTTGTCCGACAGAAATTAAAAATCTAAATAAAACATAACGAGCTCGCTTTTGTTTTTGTTCTATCGCAGATCGCAACTGCCCATTGTTTCTGAATTTATTACTACAACTGGCAAAAAATGCCTTTGTAGCTATATCCTTTTATTATGAAAAACTGATATTGTTTGCTCAAATAACGAACTATTGCGACGGCGAATATAAATTATTTAAAATTTTTGCAATTTTCACATCGCCAACATTTTTTTACTCGTTGATACTATTTCGTCTTTATGCTACGCCGATTCGCCCCGCGTTTTATTTAATAACTAGTTTTTTTTTTCAGAGATATATTTCCTACATTTTTTTTTATATTTATGTTTCTCAATTTACTGCTTTACTCGTTTTTCGCGAATTTATTCTTTCAATTTATACTATTTTCTTATGAAATTGCCAATTTTCGTATATGGAGTCGTTTTAGGATCGCGGACTTTTTAAATTATTTTTTCCGTTTAGTTTCCTTTACAATGTCGCTGTCTCGCGCGCGTTTCGGGCTCCGATTAATTCTTTCTGTTTGTCAAAAAAAAAACAAAACAAACATTAATCGCGCGCAATGAAAAATGCCACCGAAAGTTCGTCGCCGTTGACATTTTCAGTATATTAAAATGACGTTCGTTCGTTTTTTCGTCTGTTCGCATTATTTCGTGGCGCTTCACCCGACCCAAAACAAAGCCCGACATGTTTGCCAACAACGGCTTTGATAATCAGGGTTAGCTTTTGACGTTATTAGTGTGTGTACTTAGGCGATTTGCGTTACACGGGGTACGTATCGAAAGTTATTGGTTTTTTAGCTTTTGTCCCAGTGCCCATCGTCATTTAGGTATACTTATAACGTTTATATAATAATTAAACTAAAAATAATTTTAAGAAATACAAATACAAGAGCACGCGAAATTATTCAAGAGAATATAATTTAAATTAAAATAATAGTACATGCCGAGTAAAAAAATATTAAACGATTTTCAAAAATTGACGCGTAACAATCAACGTTCTGATTGGAGCTTTCACAGTCGGTTTGACAGTTACACCAATGAAATATATGTCAAGTTATTATGTCATTAAAGAAAGTTGGAGTGTCTGCCCTTTTACTGCGCAGCACGTCTCGGCAGCCAGACTGTGACGTAAGTGATTTAGATCAGTTTTTTTTTTGAGAGGTTTCAATTTCTTAGGATAAAATTCTATAGGTTTTGATGTTGCTAACTCCTAGACTATAGAATCTACACCGGTGTGTGTCGCCCTTTTCCCTCCATTTCCCCTTTGTTGTATTTTGCTGCATAGGCGGCTTTGGAAGATCTACAATCATTAATTTAACCACGCATTTTTCGTCAAAATACTGTTTTCGAATTTTTAAATGACATAAAATATGTTACAAAAGTATAGGTAAGGTTATCTTTTTGAAATTTTGCTTTAAACTGACATTTGCTAAGCTAAGAGCGCGTCTCGGGATGTGTTATTAGGTACTTTAAAAACATCCTGTACACCAGTTACCTACTAATTTTAAGTAATTACGATGATATATACATTAATCATCGTGTTAGGCCTAGTTTACTCGTTAAATTGCAGACTTAAAAACGCCACTGTTTATAATTTTATAAATCGACAGAGGAACACGAAATTATTATATACGCTTCGTTTCCATCGAATCTTTGACGCCGTGTGAATAAAATTTCAATTTACCTACCGCATATCTACACAAAAATGTCGAAATTTACAGGGTTCCATCGCGTGACCTGATGCTGAAGCCGAGCAATCATCAGCTGTTAGTCCTTTTAGAAAATTTTGGGCCGGATTGAATTTAATCGATCGACGCGTTGCAGTCATAATATAAAATTTCGGTAACGTAAAGCTTCCTTCCATATTTATGTACGTACAGTCGTGGTCATAATTAATGTCGTCGACAACGTTATAAAAATTATAACAAATTGATACCTAAATATTATAAGTGCTATAGACTCATACCTACATATAGATAAAATACACACGTAACCGACGACATTAGTTATGTCCATGACTGTACATAACTATCCCTGCAGAACTCTAAATGGGATCTCGACGATATATTTACATTCTCATCCAGTTTAGGCATATATTTGCCTAATTCGAAAGTTATTTCGGGAAAGTTCCGAGTTCTCCCCCTCGTCGTCCCGTAATTTTTCAATGAGGGCCGCGTGACACACTGATTTTGTTGATTAGGTAAATGGATCGTAATCAGATTACGTATGTCGTATCTTGTCTCGATAATCACCGTATATTGAATTATGTCGGCAATTTCCTCCGTGCCTAATTGCCTTTCCAAACTTTTTGTTAACGATCCTTTTTACTCTATTACCTATTACCTACCCGTAATTTCGTTCTTCTCTTTGGCTCGTACAACAAATTGAAGTTTCATTATTCCGCGCGGAATTTCATCGTTCGTAATACGAGGTTGTTGTATGCATATTATTATTAGCTACCTGCATGAAACGCAATAATGCGCAATTGCTATCCCTATAATTTTTTTAAATAATCTCTTTTTTACAATCTCCGTTTTAATTATAATCTGACGTTAATGAATGTTATTGTTTTTTTTTTCCAGAGAACTGAAAATTTGGGCGTATCACTGAGTGTTCCACAAACGTTTCACACCAACGGTTACGATATGGGCGATCAGGTAAATATGTATTATTTTTTTTTAATTGTGCGTTTCGACGTTCAGTAAAGATGGGAACATGTCCCGCGTATGCGTTTATATACGAAGGGCACCTTGAGTTTGGCCGTTGACCTTTATCTTTCTGTTATATTAATCATCGACCGGCACTGTAAGAATTATGTGACGTTGCGAGTAAATTGAATCAAAATAAAACGTTGAGCGTTTTGTTTTTTTTGTAATAAACGTTGCACTTAAACGCACCGGGTGGTCCAGAATTTTCATCATTAACTTGTTTTTTTTTTACGTTTAATACGCGTTATTATTGTATCATAATTCAGTTTGTGTCGTCATTTTTAACAATGTTCTGTCGCTTAATTTCCGGAGGACCTAATTAAAAATGTCGCCTCTTGCATAATCGTTCGATTATTTTTAATGATAATTTATTGTCCACCAACAACAAAATGTCTGTATTAAATGGGGAACTTCGGTAAATTTATAAAAATTACAAAGAAAACGGCCTTCGTAACTCCGTATCAAAATCTCCCCCCCCCCCCTCACGTTATTAATTTATTACACCTATTACATTTGTAGTTTGTCGGTAGGCAACACGCCCGACACGCCTGCATCGTGTTTTTTTTGTTGCTATCGTTTATTGACGAATTATAATATTTAATACACCTCAGTACAGGCGTGCCCCCGTATGCGCGGATGTTACGTTCGACCTACTCCCTCAAACCCTTATAGATAGATAATTCTTATATCTACAATAAATATACGAACAAAGGCAATGCAAGTGAACAATTTACGATTATGTACACTGAAGAGCGCGAATTGGTTGACTGACGACTCTTGAAACCCTTTTTTTTACATCATTTAACATCTTGTGATGTGGGGTTAAGGCAGTGTGTAGTGCAATTTTATGAGATCATAATGCACCTCAAACCTTATCAATGTATAGTCTACCACGGATAACGAATTCACGATTACAGGGGCAGGACTGTATAATTATCATAGTTATTTTTGATTCATTTATTGATAGGTATGCAACCTATCAACCTTTTCTTCGGCCCACATAGAAAAAAAACAGCAAATCGTTAACATTAATAAATTGCACGGAATTTTATGTGGAGCACATACAGATAATGCTTTAAAGGAAAATGGGTTTTCCACTAATTTTGGAGACCTTTTCATTTGTTTAAATACAAAGTTGTCAAAATTCTAGTGTCTCTACTTATTGTTAGATGGTTCTGGAGCGCGTACCAAGGATCCAAAATGGAAAAAAAGGTCCAATAACAGGATGCGAATGCCGTTTATTCGATAAAAAATAGTAAAACAAATTGTCAGTATGAGGCGCCCGTAGCAATACTGTAAATCACTCGAAGGGCGTTTTATCGAAAATGGTCATGTCCAAAAATTATGAAAAACGAATCAAGACTCATTTTCGTATCTTGGACAACTTTTAAACGCATATCCACCTTAATCTATCCATCATCAAGAGTAAGATCTTGTTAATTCATATCCTTGCATTTATCATAATTTTTGGACATGGCCATTTTTTGAAAAAAACACTCCTCGCTTGACGAACAACGCCACAAAATAAACGTTCAGTAAGTCCTCCATTGTCAACAACGTTTTCCCTTCACAATTGCATCGCATTTATTTAATTTATTGGCATTTTTGTATTTTTTTTTCGAATAAACGGCGAGCGCGTCCTTTGAAATGCCCGTTATCCAAATTTCCTTCCATTTTGAACTCTTAAGAAAGCGAGAGAGTAGCTTTAAGTTTAAGAACCCCCGTATATTTAATCAGGTTATGGGACTATAGAAATTTCGAACTACTTTTTGTAATGCAATGTTGACTAAGAATGTTTTTCTTGCCGAGTTTCGTACTTAAAAATTCGCAACTCAAACGCCCGACTCGAGTTTAATTTTACGCGTCTTTGGAATGCCTTTATTGCCAAAAGCGTTTTATGGACGGCAATGAACTATTAAACGCTAAATCAGTTGATCTCGTCGCAACATTTAAAATTATTTACTTGATGTTTATTGTTGGCATTCTACTTATCTTTCAAATGTGCCCTCGTATAGTAATTCGGATTCCATCGGGACTCGGCTTAAAAAAAATCCTATTAAGTAGGCCGACCTGTACGTAATGCGCTTTTTGCGACGGTTCTCCACGTTTTAGTTAGTCAAAAATGACCTTTAGAAGAAATTCTAATACGACATAATTTTTCATTCTGTGGCAGTTTTCGCGATTAATAATTAAAAAAAAAAATGAAATATTTCGTGTACCTTGCATGCGTTTATTATATTTTAATGTGAAAACGAAAATAGTTAATTACCGACCATCGCGGCCTTAGATAATTATACGTTTGTATAGATATCGCACGATTCACCTTGCCGGTTATTTAAATTTATTATGTAACTCGACATATAATTAAATGTGTTTAAATAAAAATCGCCATTAATTATACGTTTCGTAATTAAATCTAAAATCTGTTCTTTGCATTTTAATGATAAAGTCCGATGATGACGTTGTTTGGAAAGTTGTTTTATTTTTTGAAGTAATTGAGTTTTGTTTGAATAATAGAAATAACGATGGCGATTGTTTTTATGCGTAATCAAGGGCGCCCTCTTAATGACTATTTTTTTGAAGCCTTTCACATCAAAGGGTGCATACAGAATAGCCAGTAAAACGATAATGGATGCACGGCGCGGCGGTCGTGGTCGAAGCTTTTAAATTTTTGACGTGCGTTAATTTACTGTTTAAAAATTAAAAACGAATATTTGGGGAACATTAATTTATACCTACTTCGCGTTACGTGATGATGATAAATGATGTACGCCAACGGTCGAGTGAAAATTATCGTCTATACGTTATTCACGATAGGTTCCAATGCACGTCGTGCATGAAAACTTACAAAATTGTATATTTGTAATATTCAGTTTAAAGATTTTGACGTGGCAACTACCGATAATATTTCTCTACAAACATGACAAAGATAGACTACAATCTATTAGCACTGAAAAAATACGAGGTCTTATCGATGACGTGCATTGGAACATATCGTGAACGACGTGTACGTCAAGTAATTTTTAAGGAAAACCAAATCGAAAAATGCCCTAACAACGTGTTTTGCCATTAGAAAGTTTAATTTCGCAAATAAATCGCCGTAAGTTAATGTTTTTGATGCTTCAGTCGATTAATTCGTTCAGAGAATTAGAATATAATTATTATACTTTTGGGAATAAAAGCAACCCGGCAAATTTTGTACCGCAGATAAATTTTGCGCGCTTTACATTTTAATAATATATCTACTTCGGGAACGGTTACCTGAAAAGCTAGTATTTTAACAGGTCGATCGAAATCAGTATAAAATAGAAAACAAATTAAAAACCGACATTTTCTTATTGCTAGAAGGAATTTTCATCTCGGAGTTGAATCAAGGCTCGCGTTTTTACTAGAACAGAATTTTAGACCCCCCCCCGATAGAGCTGCGAGGCGTCAGAAGAAAAATCTTAAAATTCCGATCTTAGTGGAAAGTTGGGCCTTGTTCCGATTAAAAAATGTCCCGGGTTTCAAAACTTATTTTAACGAATTTTCGAAGATGAATAATAGAAGAACTATTTAACTCGACGTCTTACTTCTACAAGAATGGCGGGAAAAGTTTGATTTTGTTTTAAGTTCAATTTTTCCAAACACAATTTTATTTTAACTACACCTACGAGTCTTTGGGGGGGGGAAATTTATACGCGAGAAAAACTTTCGAAACAAAGCAAACGCCATTTTAAAATGTTCTTGTTGATCTCGATATTAAATCAGTCGTTGATTTTAAAAAACCAGTCGTGACCTTGACCTCAATTTGAAGGCCTCCAATTTGACTGAGTTACATAGGTATTTTGGATCAAACGAAAATTCTACAAACTGCAAAACACTTCAACAACACGCATTTTAAAACTACATTAGAAAAACAGCTAAAATCATATTTTTGATAACTTATTAAATAAAACAAATTATAGATAGGTAATACAAGTTAAAAATGATATAGGGAAACATTTTTAAAGGGTAAACTACCCGTAGACGTTTTTTTTTTAATTTGTAATTCCGTTAAAATCTAATAATTTAGGAGTACCTAATTATTTATTTTGAATAGCGATAGTAGGTGCGATACTGTTCGGTCACCGGTCATTCTCTTAACTGTCGCAAAAGGTCTATGGAATAATCTAACGAAAAGGTTAAAATCGAATTGCAGTAAGACCTCGATAGTCCGAAATTCTCGATGGTTTGGCGTATGCTCGTCAGTGAATATCCGATTTTTTTTTAATTTAGACAGTTCGCCATCAGCGAATCATATCGTTGGCGTTTCGACAAAACGTCGTAAGCGACAAAAAGCAAATTTTACAGAAGCGCACATTTTAAAATTAAAATTAAAAACGTAGGCAGATATATCAATATTAATGCTTTTTCAACTATATAACAACACGTAATAACGTCTATATTTGCCATAGACAGAGAAACGAATATCCACTAGCGCGAAAACAAAAACGAAATAAAATACGAATTTTGAGTAAGTAACCAATTTTAAGGACCATTTTCGAAATTAAAATTTCTATTAATTTAAAGTATCTTTAGTATTAATTATTACATAGAATCACAAACTATCTGAAATACATACGTGAGTTATTCGATAAATATCATTAAATGAGAAAATTATTTAAATACTTCCTGTAATAAAACGATATCTTATTCAAAATTAGTCAGACAGAACAAATTGATAAAACGATGTTAAAGGTGCGAGTTATGTTACAATCTACAATCGTCTGCATATGTAGATAGTTTTTATCTCATTAAATGCTGAACAATAAAAATAGATAAGTACTAATATTTTAAGAAAATAATTTGAATTCCTAATTTAATATAGAATTTAGTGAACCACGGTCTCTTCAAAAATTTTCGTAAAATAATTTCATCCTTCCTATAAGCAAGGACGATTGATTAGAAATTAAATAGAAATATTTGTTTTATAAAACATATGATTACCTAGATTATTATATTACTGAAATTTGTTTAAATGAGTCCATTTTTTTTTAGATATTGTAATTTTGAAATTATATTTTAAACGTTACGCTGGCTAGATAAAATATTAAGTAGGTACCTTTTCCAAATTTTTGTTGAATAAGAATCCTTCGTAAGCGACACGAAAGTTTGCCCAAAAAGTTACTATACGCGAACCAAAACGCACGGGCACCACAACACGATACACGATAAGCACAAAAAAAATAGTTTATAATGTAATAAGAACGGCCGAAAGTCAACCTTTCACGTGAAAATCATAAATCGTACTGCTGGCAATAAATAGAAATATTTTCTTGTCGCCCAAGTCATTTACATATGTATTGTTGCACGTGTGCGCTCCGCTCTCGGCGTTATCCGCGTTATCGTTTTAACACATGTTTATCGATACCAAATTTAATTTAATTTTCAGTTATCTATTAAAAAACAATATTTTTAAACAATTTATTTAAATCGTTCAGTTTCCATTAAGTACTTTAATACCAAAATAAAATTAATGATATTATTTTACTTATTGTTAGAAAATTATTTAATAATTCGTAAATTAATTTAAAAAAAAAATTAACTTGACATCTAGGCATCCAATAAAACTCCACTTTTTTTCAATAAAATTCGAATTTCACGAGAATTTTAAATAAAATCATAAACTTGAAAGCGCCATTAAAAACGGCCCCACATAAAAATTAAATGAGCTTGATTTTCTGTATTGATCTAATAATACGTATACACCATATTATCATTAGCGTTAAAAATGCTTTCAAAATTTTAAGAGATCTTTTGATGTAAGCAACAATTACATTAGCATTACTACGTATTAAATATTGCTTAAAAGGTACCTAATTTTGTGTAAAGTTAATTAGTTATAAAAAAAAAACTGAAAACACAATACCGAGAAGCAAAAATTTAAAATGCCCTTTAAAATTTGTAATTAAGTTTTACAGACACATTGTAGGAAGTTGTTCTTTTTAAAATCAATTCGGAATTGGTTTGAAAATTTTGAAAAACGCTTCCAAGTTTCGTTTCTCCACTGTCCCTCTGGGACAAAGGAGTAAAATTATTTACCTCCATTCGATTGTGTAGAAAATCTAGTGCGTTCAATGCAACAAGACAAATGCCGTCATAAATGATGCAAAAATCACAAGGGTCGGCAACATTAAGGTAGATTTTTGATGAAGGGCCAAAGATGTTCAAAAGCACAATCCTCTAGAATCCCTCCTTCATCCCCAAAAATTGGAGTCAATATGATGCCATTTTTCTTATTGATTAGTCTCAAAATTGTTGTGTAAGTAGACATAACTTTTGATCCTGAACCATGTGTAATAGGGACATTCTTCAAAATTTTCATTAATGAATTAATCACTCTTAAGGCCGATTTGTTAAAAAAAAGTAAGTACTTCACCATTCTGAAGATGAAGAAGGGCTCTAAAGCAAAAATGCAAAATATAAAATGAACCCTATTCGAAACGCGGTTACCATTTATTAGCTTCCCTTCTCCTTTAATCAAATTTTAAACTTGATATTAAACGATTAGAAGACGAATCAAAATTTAATAAAATTTGTGAATGAAAAAAATAAAATATAAAATATTGGTCGTAAAGATTACATGGGATTTTATTTTATAAATACATACATAGTATATGAGTCATACTACATAAATACGTCCAAAAAGACTTTCAGTTTTGGTTGACTGTGGAAAGATAAAGGCATGTCTTGCAATAAATTAGTTTAAGTAAGCCCCAATTTGCAAATACGGCAACAATTTATTATAACAATTTACTATGGCAACAGATTGTTGTAACAATTATTTAAAGTCTCATTAATTTTAAACTGGCCCTAAGTTAATTGTATGCCAAGAAATACTTTACAACATGATTAAAGTTAACAATGTCTGTATCTTTCCACAGCGAACCAAGACTGAATGACTCTTTGGACGTCCCGTGTTATGTTGTTATAATTGTCTCATATTTTTAATTTCAAATAATGTAGCAGTATAACGAGCATTGTAAAAAAAGTCTCGACATAATCAGTTCTGTTCTTGTCGGTTCCGAAATTTTGACGATTTTTCGACTTTATTTTAGGAAATAATGACGTACTCAATCGTCAGTTTACGGACTTTAAAAATTTTAAACATCTGCCCCTAAAGCAATTTACTAAATTTTTGCAACCTTAGGTACGCATTCATAAACATTATCAATTTGTACGTACCTAAAAAATACATATTTAAGCTCTTATTCTGTTTAAAAACATTGTTGACCACAAAATAAACAATTTCTAAAGTTTATAAAGTGCACAATTACGCAATGTTACACTTTGGATATTCCGAAACAGACCGCACGAAAAATGACAATTTTCCATTCGTTAACTAGTAGGTTAGGGGTATTTCGAGGGGCATCGCGACGAACAATTTAAAATGTTCCGACGCCCGCTAATTTATTATGAAATTATTTTTATTTAAAAACGACGAGTCGGCCGCGGGAGATTTGAGGTGAACCAAAATCGAATTAATCGACTTGCGCGGAAACTTCTTTTAGAAAATTAGATTCTTAATCCTCTAGAGTGGTTTTATCTTTGCCATCGATTAATTTAATTCTATTTGAAATCGAAGAAAACGCTGTCGTTTTCTTTTATAAACCCGTGAAGCATAATCACGAAGGAATTTTTTTTAATTTGAAAAATGCCGATTGCTCTCAAATTTAATTCTATTTTTTATTAAAAAAAACGGATTGTCGGATTCCGCAGACATTTTAAGATGAAAAAATGTGCTCTTGCTTACTTTCGACAAAATAAGACATATTCGAGCAAAACCCATTTAAAAGAGTAAAAAAGGTGCGGTGTTAGTTTAGAGGATTTAAAGGCGCGAACGTCGCACGTAATCTTCACATTTTGGAAAATCCCAAATACCCTTGGACTTCGTAACCTTGTAATAAGACCTTTATTATTACGTTTGTGTGCCGAAAACGATTAAATTCCAATGAAGAATAAAATTGTTATTTAAAAAAATTGATTTACATTTTTCAACGTTGGGGGAACTTAAAGTTTTATTTTTACGTGTTCTATACGTACCCGTAAGATTTCTCCGAGGGGTAAATCTCCAAAAAAATTGTGTACACAAGACTTCCAACGACTAAAGACTTCCAGGGATTTCTGAAGACTCCGTTGGACATCGAAAGACTTCCAGGGATTTTCAAGGGTTTCCAGGGATTTCTGAAGACTCCAAGGGGCTTCCAATGACTTCCAGGAATTTTCAAGGATTCCCAGAGACTTTTAAAGACTTCCAGTGTTATGTACACAAGACTTCCAGCGAGAATTACGATGTCTCGATGTCTGTCAGCGAGGGATGTCTCGAAAGGGTTTTTGATGTTTGTTGTGGTTGGTATGGGATATATAATTTACCTCTAAAATTTCATGCTTCACCACAACGTGCACCGATAATGTTAGAACGTTGACTAACACTGCACTTTTCACTCCCTTTAAATGCGATTTTCTTATGAAAAGTGAACAAGAGTACATTTTTCATTCGAAAATGTTGGGAGAATCTAAAATCTAAAACAAAATTTAAACTAATTCTGAGAAAAATGTGATTGGAAAGCTTAGGGGTAGTGTATATACATACTTGCTCTCTCCGAGGTGGTATCTCAAAATCTATGAAATTATTTGGAAATACTTCATTTGTTAGGAATGCAAACCGAACGTGATTAAATTTTAATAAAAAATAAAAGTGTCATTTAAACAAATTAATTTTTCTCTTTCAACTTTGAGGACGAATAACCCGGCAGAGGGGCGTCGTAGGAAAAAAGTTTATAGAGAAACTTAAAGTTTTATTTTGACGTGTTCTATACGTTCCCGGAAGATTTCTCATCATTTCCGAGACACCCCGTATTATAACGCGCCCCGAATATTAAAAGGGGTTTATTTTGAATTAGATTCTAAAATGACTAACGGTTTTTGTGGTTATAGTATGAGGTATAAAATATATATATATATACAGTGACCGGCATAAAGTTAAACACAAATGGAAATTCTTTTATTTGAAATTTTTCAGAAAATTGTATTCTTCATAAAAACCTCTGCATAGTTCGAAATTCAAAATACACATTCTAATATTTGAATATAACCTTTTGTGTATGAGGGACATTCAAAAATATGAAATCGGCTCAAGAGTAAAGTACCTTTATTTTTGAAAATATTTAAAAATGTTATTTGAAAAAGTTTTTTGAAATTGCAAGAAAACGTCAAATACGAAGTTAAATATGTTTTTGTCTTTTGGCTTATTTTTTTCGTTTCCCCTGCATACATTACGTAAAACGAATTTATTTAAAATTGATTTATTGTTACTAGAAAATTATTATAATTGGAATTAACGATAGAATCAATGGAATTTTTGTGTCCGACCATAAAAAGAACACACAAACACGTCGTCTTCAACAAAATTTATTGAATAATAAAAAGAAAAACAAAACTAACGACATTAAAATGATACAAATAAAAAACAAAGCTCGACAAACATAGAAAAATATTTATATTTTTAGAAACAGTAACTAGGATTTTGTATTTTATATTTTCTTGCAATTCTAAGAAACTTTTTCAAGTAACATTTTTGCGTATTTTCAAAAATAAGGGTAACTTTACTCTTGAGTCGATTTCATATTTTTGAACGTCCCTCGTATACGAAGGTTTATAGACAAATTTTGAAATATGCACTTTGAATTTCGAAATGAGCAGAGATTTTTACGAAGAATAAAATTTTCTGAGAAATTTCAAATAAAAACGTTTTCCATTTGTGTCCAACTTTATGGCGGTCACTGTATATAAATACTATGGAAAATTTCATGTTGCACGAGTCGGCATTATTTTTTTACACTAAGTACTTGGAATACGTAGGTACAGGTAATTCGTATTTATTAATCAACACTAAATTGGTTCGTCGATTTTAATTTAACGATTTAAAAGCGTGTCTTGTGAAAAATCGTAAACAAAACGCGAGTTCTCGGAAATGTTTTCTAAATAAACTACAGACGAACGGCTTTTATTAATTTCGGATAATAACGTTTCCGAATTTCGAAAAGTTAACGCATATCGTAAATTAAAATGTTACCCTGTACCTTGTAAAATACGTTATTTTTACGACAGCCAGGCTAACGAAACATAAACAATAAATCAGGAATTACGATGGCGGCAGTTTAACGACAAGTGTTTCGATAACCGTCAATATCAAAATATATTCGCAAACAAATCTGCATGATTCAAATTCGTACTTACAAACGATAAGGGGCCGTCACAACTCGAATTTCACACCTACCTGAAACAATCAATACACGTAAATATTAAAATCGGCCGATTTACATAAAAACAAAAATGGCCGTTTGCAGTTAGGGTGTAAAACCGTTTCGATCATATTCAATTGTTCATCGAAACAACAAACATCAAATGTACAAATATACAAATGCTTACTTTAAAAGTATCTTTCGAAATCGTCGGTCATCGGCCACCCCAAAGCACCCTGGACGCCAATAAAACACACACACACAGCGCAATAAAATATGTCTCCGCGAAGTGCACCGATTAACACACTATCCGAAACTAAAGAATTTGCTCCGATTGTTGGCCGGTTACGGAAGAGAGATGCATTAGCCTAACGGCCGGGCACGGGCGACCTTGCATCAGTCAGCAACTAGTTTTGGCACTACACACGTGCCCGTCTGTCTAGCGTTCGATTAGGAACCAAAAAGAAAAAAACAGTATTCTCCGCACAATTTATGCATTTATTATTTATTACTCGTGCGTAGTATTTCACGGAATAAATTTAAAGGTTAGTAACATTATTTTTATTGTGTTTATTAGTTTCGTTTGTATCCTTATACGTTACGCTTTTGGTTTTTACGTGTGCGTTTATTTAACAACCTTGTCTTTTAAGTTTCATTTTAATGAGAATAAATTGCATCGACAAAAACGGCGTTTCGTGTGGGTTGTGAATAAACAAAAGGGCATCGGGGAGATTCGAAATTTTCGAAAAAAGTCTCGCGAATTAATTTATTTAACAAAATCGTTTACGAAACTTTAAAATTTTTCTAGATATTTTAACGCGTTTGTGTAATTTAGATTGTGGGACGATTTTCTATTTTTGTATTGAACGGAAAAATTGACTGCGGGGTACCACCGATAAGGGCACGTTCGCCCGAAAAAAAAACAACTTTTTTAAACTCTACGAAAGTTAACAACTTTTCGTGGCCGAAAATATTACATTTTTGTTGTGTAAATCGTAAAATAGCCCTTTTTAAGTGTAAAATCATTGATAATTTAACATAAAAGCTGGTTCAAATTGGGAAGCATGCCCCCGTTTCGCAGGATGAAAAAATTTAAATAAACGATTCGTATTAATTATACAGGGTGTGTCACGACGAGTTTCGGTTAGAAAAACACAAGAAAGCACTCTGGGGCGAACAGGTACATATCATCTCAAAATTCAATAATTTTAACAGTAAAACGTATATCGAAGTGAAATTTTAAATGTATTGCTACTGAATAAATGTAGTTTTATAATTTATACAGAGTTTATTAAATATTACATTAGAAATATAACAATAAGCGTAAGGAAAATGCTGTCTTAATAATCACTATTTAAATTTTCTGTCATTTTGAAATTATATTGCATAGACAATTGTTTGACAATAGTACTTAAGGGCAGGGTACCCATGATTTCAGCGTATTTTACGCTCATCCTTAAACTAATTTTTGAGACATTTTGGATCATTAAAACCAAAATGTTTTTATGATTAGTTATTTATCACTATTTTGTTTATGTATACTCGTAATTTGAGTACATGATTTTTATTCGTTAATTTGTTATTATAAATTATAATTTTGTTAGTTATGGTGGAATTTTATAAAAACTAATTAAGTTAAAGTGAAGTGGATTTTTTTGTTTTACAGAGAATAATCTACTCGAGGACTTAACAAGTTCTCACAAAATTTTATTATTGTTTACATAAAAAAAATTGATTTTAAAATATTAATTTAATTTTTTTATTAGTTTAAAATAATTCATTCGTTATGAATCTTTTATATGTCCTCGAGTACATTATTCTCTGTAAAACAAAAAAATCCACTTCACTTTAACTTATTTAGTTTTTATAAAATTCCACCATAACTAACAAAATTATAATTTATAATAACAAATTAACGAATAAAAATCATGTACTCAAATTACGAGTATACATAAACAAAATAGTGATAAATAACTAATCATAAAAACATTTTGGTTTTAATGATCCAAAATGTCTCAAAAATTAGTTTAAGGATGAGCGTAAAATACGCAGAAATCATGGGTACCCTGCCCTTAACAGCATATCTTGCTAGTGGTATTATTATGTACCTACCTAAATTGAATTTGAATTTATTTATATAGGATTAGGCAAAATGAGCGGAATATCCAATTTCTGACTTTATTATGAGCTGGACTGAAAACTGACCTAAAGAAAAAGTTTTTGTATATTTTATTTAATATTTAATGACGTTTAAAGATTTTCGTTATGTCATATTTTTCAAGTTATCGGCTATTATTTTAAATGGAACAACACCCTAATTTTTATTATTGATTTGTATTTCCGAGATAATCGTGCGACTTTTTGTTCCGATAAACATTGCCTCTGAAATTAGCCCGTTTGGAATTATTTCATGTTTTGTAAAAAAAAATTGTTAGCTGCAGGGTATTACAAATAACCATATTTTTAAGACATGTACAAATTTGTCCAAATTTGTACAACCTGGCCCTAACATTGAACGTGCAATGCAATAGAATTGAGAAAAATGTAGGTTTGTATTTAAAATTACTAAGATATTAATACTTTTCGGATAATAAGTTTGACTTTTTTTTGAACATCCAATGATATCATAGCTTGAAAAATATGACAGATAACGAAAATCTCTAAACGTCATTAAATATTAAATAAAATATACAAAAACTTTTCTTAAGGTCAGTTTTTAGTCCATCTCGTAATAAAGTCAGAAATTGGATATTCCGCTCATTTTGCCCAACCCTGTATATTTTGATACGATAAATAGAAAAAGAAACCGATGCAAAATATATACAAAATATTGACAAATATACAAATCATAATCTCATCACGACCATAGATAAAATACTATTTTTCGAAGTTAATTGTTCTTATTGAACTTTTATTACGCAGCGCTCTGTTAGAAACCTAATATTTTAAAAAGGTGCAAGTTGGTGCAAGATTTTATTACCGATTCTTAAAGTAGACACTTCGACGAATATAAAAATCGCAATTTCTAGATATCGGCAAAAAGCGCTAGTTACTAAATATCTAATGCAAGTTTATAATTGTAGACAATTAAATCGTTGTGCTTCTCGATTTCATTTGGAACAGTTATTAAATATAAAGAACCCAAATTAGGCCTTTACATAGCAAATAGATGTTCTTTTAAGCTAATAAAACAAAAATAATATCTAGATTTAATCTATAACACATTATGATAGGAGTTCAAAGTTTCGCGTAAAATGTAGCAATAGATCTGTTGTTTGTAAATGTTCAAATTTGAGGCATTATAACAAATTAACGGAAAGACCTACAACAAATATAATCACAGATCAAAAAAATATAGGTTTCAATGATTTATAATTAATTTTTCTTTTACTTCTACAACATATTTGACAATAGTCAATTTTGAGATGATATTTGCTAGTTCGCCCCATAGTGGAATTATAACTTTTATAATGGTCGAGACATTTTGACTAACATGTCAAAAGTCAGGCGAGTCTAAAGTCAAAAGTGAGGAAAAACGCCAAAAAATGGATTTTTCGCCAGAATCTCCTTTGCGGTTCATTTCACGACAAAAATGCTTATATAATAAAATAAACTACGGAAAATTTTCTCAAGTTATGTTGTTATCATTTTTTCTGTAAAGTCAATAGTTTCGGCGTGCCAGCTTCACAAAACTTATTTTACCAAGTAACTCGACGTCAATTGCACCTTACATTTCGATACAAACAAGAAAATTTATCGGTACGCCCAAGGAATCGCTAGTTCGATTTTCGTTTTCTTTTTTTTTTCAAACGAGAAACATTTAAAGTATCTTTCAGACGACAATAAAAAATTCTCGATACGTTGATGAAACGCTCGACGCGTCATCATTTTGATCAGTTCGTCAACACATCGGGAATTTTTTATTACCGTCTGAAAGATACTTCAAAGGTTTCTCATTTAAAAAACAAAAGAAAACGAAAATCGAACCGGTGGTTCCTGTGGTATTATACCGTTAAAAGTTTTAAGTGGTGGCGACCAACTTTATGACTTCGTAACTACCGTCCGCGAAGGAATTTTTCTGCGCTCCTCAGTTAAAAATGTACATTCTAAATACAAAAATGTTCGTGTTCGTACCGAAAGGTATTTCTCTATGCCGATTAATTGACGTCGCGAATTGCCTGGTAAAATAAACTTTGTGAAGATGCCACGACCAAAACTACCGACTTTATAGAAAAACGACAAGAACACAAATTGTAGGAAATATTCCCTAGTTTATTCTATCATATAGGTGTTTTTGTCGGAAAATCAACCGGAAACGAGATTGCGATTAAAAAAAACTCATTTTTGGCGTCTTTTCCTCGCGATGGTGGCTGAAGCGCAGCTTGGATTTATCGGGACTTTTGACGTGTTAGTCGGCAAGGTCCAATTAACAACTGTGCCATGTCTTCGCTTCCTATTAATTACTTAAGTCGATTGAGTTTTATAATCCTAAAACGTCTGGACTATAACGAAAGTTACTGTTTCAAATTTTTTTCGCATTTGACAGTCATGTACGACATTTTAAATCCTAAACGGAAGTTGTTTTTTTGACAAAATTTATCAAAAAATGACAACGTTATTATCATCGAAGCACAGCAAGTTTAAATTATTTATTGTTTATAATGTTTCGCTTGCACCGCTACTGAAATCGACGTTAAACGTCACTTAAGGCCAATAAAATTTAAGCTTCTGATTTTCTAAGTTTAGAGCACCCTTAACTTTTACTAATTTCGTTTACTCCAGTTATTTTTATTTGTAGATCATAAGGAATTCTAGTGTCAATTGTCAAAAACTAAAAGTTCTTACACTTATTTTTAATTTACCAGAACCTACACGAAATTATGTACGTTGATGTAATTGTACGATTGAAAAATATTGGATTTATTCTCAACAAAAGCCGCCCTCTCCTCGAAACCTGACATTTAATAAAATTAAAAGGGGTGCATTAAGATGGCAACTTAAAAACTTTAACCCGTTTATCCTTATGGATCGAAGAGTCCAACGTTAATTTGCATGTTGGATTTTAGATGGGAAGGGGCACAAACGCGAACAGCCGAATGTCTAATTGAAAATACATCCGCATCGGTCACTCTTCGACTCTCTTATTATAACGCCCTCCACTTAGGCGAGATTTATTCGTAAATTGTATTATAACATAGGGTGCGCTCTCTTATCGTATCGCGTTTCATACAAATAGGCAACTGGAAATTCAAGTACTCGCCTACATTATTACGAATTTAACATTTTTATGTAAACAAAAACGCGAACAATATGTTTCGAAAATTATATTTACATACTGACGAATCTAGAGTTATAATGAAACGTGTGCGGTCGCCTTTAATATTTATTACTTTTTAGAGTAAACTTTTGAAATAGTACAGGTACAGATGGAAGATTAAACAAATAACGTGCTATTTAAACGATGCTTAAAAATAATAAAATTACAGTTATTAAGGTTTGATAACAATTTTTGTTCGATTTGAATTAGCGGCGAAAACAGACGTCTTCGTGATTAATTAATTGTGACATGATTATATTCTGCGACAGCATGAATATAACAATTTAAATGTGACTATTAATAATTTATTATAAAATAATTTTCAATCTAAAATAATTTTCATCAAAATTAAACGTGTCTCCGTGCTTTAAAACGTTTACACGATTAATCTCGCTAATAGAAAGTCGGTAATCATACGTAAATCGCAACATAGATATACGATGTATTTATAAAAACGATGTAAAATTAAAGTATGTAGGTACTTAATCAGCTTTCTGCTTAAAACGTTTGTAAATGTAAGTACATATATATGTATATTTTTGAATCGACTATAGCCGATCGATTCGTTCAGCTAAAATAAAATAAAGGCAACTACGCACGCTCAATCCGAAAATCGCGAGCATTTATCTACAAATAAATCTGTTTTCGAACGAACGTAAAAGCAAATCTCCAGTTGATGAAAAAATCATTTACATTTTATCTATCGAGGGGCAATCGAACCCACTCCAGAAACGTACGATTGTACCGATAAAGAGAGAAACGAAATTAAACGTCCCAAACTGTCCCTCGCATTATCAACATCGAATAAACATGGCGAGAATTTCGTTTCGTTCCTCCCCGATTCTGTTTTGCATAATTTTTTTTTCTTTGCCGGCGCGCGTCTCTCAGAAGGACGCGATTTAATTTAAATTTCCCCATTTGAACGTTTACGACGACTTAAGGTTGGGCAGATAGATATACTTATCGAGTGTTTGCACACACGTAAAAAATAAATTGCTTAGAGGTAAAAGTAATTTATTATTTTTCGAATCGCGCGGTAAGTAGTGCGCCGTTTAATCGAAAATTATGAAAGAGAGAGAAATTGTATTCATTTCGTTAGCTCGGAATTGAGTGTGTTTTCTTGTCCGAATTTAAGTAGTCAATCAAAATTCATTTCTTTCGGCTGAAATGTGGCTGAAATCGACCGTCGGCAGCGCCGCCGTGGTGACCTACGGAACCAACTTTAATAGAGTTGAGCTGAATACCCCTTGGATGTAATTTATTTGGCAGCTAAGAAATATGGCCCATAACTTTGTATGAAAATAAAGAAGAATTATATGAACATTATAAATCAGCTTTTATCCATTTTTATTTCGCTCGCCAAATTTATTGTCGAATCTAATTACAAGTAATGAATAATTTGCGCAACTGCGAGTGGGTAGTTTTGCTTTTGTCCGAAAAAGGGGGTTTAAATTTATTTGTTCGCAATAATAATTCTTCTCGAAAGTTAACTTTTGTTTTAATAGCGCATATTCAATTTTCTCGGTTTGGCTTTTAATATACATTTCTGCCAGACTAAGCCATTCTTCTTCGAAATCTCTACAAAACTAATTTCAAACTTTATATAACTACTCGCTCGCGAGTCGCAAACTAAAACTATAGTTAGGTTTCCGACGTCGAGTTAGTTAGCTAGACTTAAATTACGAACGATTCTTTATTTTTCTTTCAGACATTTCATACACCTAGTTTCGGCGACGAAGAATTCGACATTCCCGCAATCAACCCCGAACAACAGCACGCCGGCAACCAACAAGGAATCAACTACCAACAACAGCAACAGATCAACATGCAGCAGATGAATCAGCAGCAGGACAGCATGGGCATGCACGACCCCAGCGGCGGCTACCAGCAACCCCTATACCTTTCCGGACCGGACCACGGCATCGTAAATCCCTCTTACCATAGCCCCCAGCCCCAGCCGAACTACGCCTTGAGTCCGGGCCAACAACAGCAACAGCACAATAATCAATTACTTTTAATGCAACAACAGCAACAGCAACAGCAGATGATGATGAATCACGGACAGCCACCGCCCGGAGCGATAGCGCAGTACAACACGTCGCCGACGCAAGGAAGAGGCGGAAACAGTCCACCGGCCGCTCCAGGCCAAGAACCCACGACGAGCGAGGACAGCGACGACAGCACGCCGCATCCGGCGATGGTGAGTGCTTGGGATTTACTTGTTGACGTCCTTGCGTGCGATGGGTCGGTCGCAATAATTAAATTTTTGACCTGTTTCGATTTTTGCGATGAAAGTTCAATACGTCGATCGCTTTTGGCGCGGATTTTGACGGTCAAGTCTTGGTTGTGGTTGTTTTTTGGGGGGACTGTTTGTCTTCAATACGCCTCACGTTCACGAAGACAAAGCACACGAGGTAAGAATTTCGAAGACTCGATTGTGTTGCGCCTATGCAGATGAGATTCGGTCGAATCGCGAAGAGCCTCGTATCAAATGTACTAAACGTTGATCTAGTGGAACTTGTTTTTGTACGGTAAGTGTACGATCGTCCGATAATAAAATAAGCGATATTGCTGTTTTGGAATTTCTTATTCGAAGAAAAAAAGGTTTTCGCCGCCTCGCTTGTCGAGCACTTCAGCGCCGTAACCAGTGGAATGTTGCCAAATGTTGGAAATTATATTTTTATTAAGGACAAAGGGGGGGGGGTGCAATGCGGGTGCACAAAAACGTACTTTTGCTCTGTGCAATTTTTTTAAAATTTAAATATAGCTACGAAAGCATGGGGCGCGCATACGCGCCCTCTGCACATTGTGAGTGTGCCGTTGAGCGCGCATGCGCGCTTTTCCCATCGAAAGTGTTAAGGCTAGGTATTTATTATGTAAAAGTCTATTTCAATATAACTTTATACATAATTTGTAGAAATTCTCGTATATTACGTGCATTAGTTTGCACAACTTCGTACAAAAGATCACTATCACTATTTCGCAAAAAAAAAATGTAATATGCATGCCGAGTACGCTTTTCATTTTTGAGTTGCAACATCTTAAACGATCTGTTTCGAAAATCGATTACCAAACTTAAAAGTGCCTCGCCACCCACCTAATATTTAATTTTTCATTCGAGACGCTTCAAAAACGTAATTCTTGTTCCGTTTTCAGTTGACAGCGATGAAACGGCCGTCCCCAGAACCCGCCGATCAGGGCCTCCCAAGGTCCAAAAGAAGCCAAAAGTACAGAAAAAGAAAAAGAAGAAGGACCCAAACGAGCCACAAAAGTGAGTCGCTTTCTCCCATCTCCTCCTCCTTCTCCTCGTTCCTCCTTAAATCCATTTTCGCCCCGTGTACGGCATTAACTCGCAACTTAAAAGTTTAAATTATTTCCAATAAAGAAATTTTATGGTCGCATCTTATCACGTATTTTAAATTTGTCGGAACTAAAACATGAAGTATAAAGCCAACAATTTTAATTTCCATTATCATAAAAGTGTCGTAAACGTAAAAGTTTTCTTGAATTTTGTAACTTAGCTGTATATTTATCTTTATATATGGGGCCATAAAGACGGAATAAAAGCAAGAGATCAGAAGTGGAGTATGGCGGCGGCGGACGCGGGGCCCTGCACTTACGACATCGAATTTTGTCTAAATGTAAACGTCCCCGCGTATTGGATTAGCCGCGTTAATGGAACATAAAACCTTACGGGGGAGGATAATTAAAATTCCGAACCCGCACGTTTCGGCCCCATCTTTTCCCGATACGAATTTTTCTCGTTCACGGAGAATTTGCGAAATACAAATAAAATATGAGTCGAAATTGTAATACACATATAAAGTCTGCGGAAGTTTTATGATTTCCTCGTTTTCTGCCGAGGGACGGCGTGAGGGAGGGGGTGGGGGGTATTGATCATAACGTCAAAAGAATGTTTTGTAAGAGGAATCATTTATAGCTACGACGAGATAAAGTATAAGGTTACATCTGGTGAAATTGAATTGCCTCGGTATAAAATATAAAGCTATTGATTTTTACTCAGCTATTAAATGGTATTAAAATGTTGAGAATGCCATTTTCCCCGTTCTATCGGGTAGGCGGGGGAGCAGTTATATGGCCCATAAACCTAACATTCTCCGTGCGCAAGTTGTAAAGCAGATTTATTGTTGCAATTTTCTTTTACATACTATGTATTTCTATGTTTTGAAAAATTGATGGCTTTAATTTGGGACGTTATATTTTCTTGCGCGCTTTGCCTTTATAATTTTTGGCGACGTGCACTTTGGACGCATGTGCCGATGAATCAATTTCGGCGGCGCGGCACGGCGCGACGCGTCGTCGACGATCACGATCGCGAATGATGTTAATTTACGGAATTACGAATAACAAAGAGACGTCGTCGTCGTAACGCCACTGTAAACAAAAAGTAAAACATCGGAAATGTAATAATATCGACTGTAAAAGAATAAATAAACGACTTGTACTTTCTCGATATTCGACGAAAGCTCTTTTATTCGTCTGTTATTCGTAATAATTACGTCACGAAGACGTCGTCGTCGTCTACATACATCGACTGATTAAATAAAAATCTGCCACTTTGTCTACATGAATTTGAATTGTAAAATCGCGATAAAGGAATCGATTATTTTTTCACATCGCCCAGTATATGTTGCTTTAAGTAATGGAACATCAAACATTTTACGACTAATGAAATATTTTCTCGTTACAACACCACCTTTTTGTATCTTGGTAAGTTAGTAGGCAATCTACAGTAACTTAAAATTTAGAAAAATGCGTCGGCACTTCTCGAGGAGCTATTTTTAACACGTATTCGTCGCAATCAACGTCTTCTAGTTAAAAAAAAGCGGGCCCGGGAACGATCGCGTAACTGTAATAACACGCAAGAATCGTTTCTTTTTCCCTAGAAATTCGAGAGACGATTAAATGAAAATTTCATAAATCAAAACTATAAAATACGAAAGGGTGGAAACTTAGGGGCCGTTTGCGGGATCGACCTAAATATTCAACGGCCAAAGTTCTTGACCATTGTTAAACCTATTTTAATTTCATTAAAATCGCCCCATCGTAAATACGTGTTCTTCACGTGTAATTGAGCGCAACTAAAACTTTAATTCGTTAAGCTTGGTGCCGCTAAAATAAGCTCGACAGCCGATAGCAGAGGTTAATTAAAATACCTCCACCGATTACCAATCGCCGGATGGCGCACATCGCGCCCGTCCTAACGATTTTTTTTTCCTTTCAGGCCCGTATCGGCGTACGCTCTATTTTTCCGTGATACTCAAGCTGCCATAAAAGGACAAAATCCAAGCGCCAGTTTTGGAGAGGTGTCCAAAATAGTAGCGTCCATGTGGGACGCACTGGATTCAGAACACAAAAATGTACGTAAACACTTTTTGCCGATCGTTTAAATTAACATAATTATACAGCAAGTTCGAATGTGGAATTTCAAAACTTTGTCTCAAAAATTCGTACTTTTGCTTTATGGCCTGCACACTCGTCTGATATTACCCCACTTGATTTTTATTTATTCGGATATTTAAAGCAAAAGGTTTAGGTATGCGAATAATTTTAATAATAATGTAGACCGTTTAAAACAAAAAATTACAGAAACAACAGCCAACATAAATGAACACGCAATCGATTTAGTTTACGAAGAATTTAGAAAAAGAATATCAACTTTGAGACGAAAGTTTTGAAATTTCATATTTAAACTTCTATTGACATTAGATGTAATTATTTCTTCTAACATTTGTCATTTTTACTCTTGAACAATTGAATGTTTCATTATTTTTAAACAACCCTAAATGTTACATCGACATTCTGACTATGGCTAAGCACTTTTCAAACTAAACAAAACTGTTTATAAAGAATGACTTTTCCTTTAAAAACGATATATAAGAACGTTTACATGTATATACAGTTAGGTCCGTCCGTGGACACACTGTGCTATAAAGTACCTACAATTACTGATGGATCAATATTATCTATATGAGTCATTAAAACCGTGCGACGAATTACTGTATTATTCAAGCAACAAGCAAACTATTCGTAGAAGTAGATTGAACCGTTGTCCGATCATCGACCAATATTTATCAGTATTTTCATTTGCTAAATCGATCAACGTTCCTCTTAGGTATATAAAAAGAAAACGGAAGCCGCAAAGAAGGAGTATCTAAAGGCGCTGGCCGCTTACAGAGCAAGTCTGGTATCCAAAGGTGCAGGCGATAACGAGGGCATGTACGGAAATTACGGGAATTACGGCACCGGCCCGCCGCCCCAGTACAGCTCGTACTCCCCTCAAACTGCTCTTCCCTCGCCGCCAATGTCGTCTACCCCGGCCCCCCCTGCCAGTCAGCAACAGCCCATGATGAGCAAAAAACCGATGATGGGCAACATGAGCGCACAGCAGCATCAGGGCATGCTGCAATCGCCAATGGGTCCCGTGCCAAACCACATGAACATGCCACAACATATACCTCCGCAACACAATAACGGATACATGCAACAGGTATTTACGTTCCATTTTTGATGCTTTGGTTATCGTCGATGTCAATTTGGTTTAATTACCTTATTATTAAGAGCGAGTTTGCCAATCGTTGGTCATTGCTGATCATCGGACAATCGCCATAGAAGTAAGTGATTGTCTAAACTGAAATTAACTTACGTTCGGCGATGATCTACTGTTGGAAAACCTGCTCTAATAAACAACTTTTAATCAATCTAAAGAGGAACAATGGATGACAAAAATGTGGTGAGATCTGATCTTCATCTTGATGATGTCGGTAGCTATTGAATATTAATGTGATTATTTGGTCAAAATTCAAAAGAACAAGTAACATTCACGAACCAAGATGTTGGAGACGTCGAATATCAAAAAGAATTTATTGGTTTCTTGTACTGTCTTCATCCCAAACGCCTTAAAATGTTGGGTTCGATTGTTTTGTTGTTGTTTTTTTACTTCTGAAACTAAAAAACCAGTAGAATTCAACAATAATAAAAAAAAATGACTATTTGGTACTGGCCGGCATTGATTAAAGGAACAACTTATCGATTGTTATTTTCATTGCTCAACATTATCAAATTTAATTTGTAGAAATGTAGATATGTAGATATGCTTTGTCCTTGGTATGTATAATCAACACAAACCAAACGATATCCCAAATGATTTAATATCACAACTTTTTACTGTTTAATAGATTATCGCCTATGTGCATGGCAAGGCCATAAATAAAACACAACTTTCTCACACTCGTGTGCATCAAAATTTAGGTTACGTGCCCGCAGAGAGCCGAAACAAGTAAGGATTTTTAAAAGAAAAAACGCTAACAATAATCTCTTTCTTATAGCAACAAGTGACTCAACACATGCAGCACGTGAGCCCTCCGCCGATGGTACCCAGTTCTCCTCCCGTCTCTGCGGCTGGTCCGGTAGCTGCCCAGGTCCCCTCGAACTCGGTCCAACAGAACGTGGGCCAGGGCGCAATGCGTCCCCCTAATTCCTGCATCCGCAACGGTTGTCCAAATCCGGCTATCTCGAATGCCGAATGGGAAGACGAGTACTGCAGCAACGAGTGCGTAGTCAGTCATTGCCGGTAGGTTTGTTCGAATCGCATTTTAAAACTCGCAAATCCTTAAATTGCCTTTTCTTTTTCAGAGACGTGTTTTCTAATTGGGTGGCAACAAATCAAAATCAATCACAGAATTACTCGACCGTTAAATAAATTTCGAATGTTTTAAGGTATCGAGAGTTAATTCGAAAATTTTAGCAATACTGAAATGGTAGTTATGTTATAATATAGGTGGTGACTGCGAAGTCAGGACATGTTTTGAGAAATAAAAGTTACGAGTTATGTAAATAAATGATTGAGATAATCATCACGGCGGAGTTGTATTGCAAAATACAGTAGTGGCAATACGATCTCCTGACATTCTAGGTATACAATGACACTTGTAATCTCAACTGTATTCTTTCATTCTAGAGAGCCGATTGTGATCATGTTGGTTAACTGTAGAGTAATCAACGTAATCATCTTTAGATCTTTAAACTGAGAGGACATAGCGTATAATAGCATAATGTGTATATTGCATTTGTTAATCATGCTCTGTAAATGCATGTATCTTGATAATGTTAAAGTAGTTAGATATGTCCAAAGTAAGATAATTATTATTTTTAGTTGGTAGGTAGTCTGTGTTGTTAAAAATTTTATTCTAAATAACTAACAGTAATTCATTCCCATTTTTCATTTCTTCTTTCTGTAATTCATAATACAATCATCAAGGGTAACTTAGAATTAGTTTTCCAAAAGTCATTCTTGTTACGATAAAAATCAGTGTAATAATAGTGTCTAGTATTAATCTCCATTATTTTTGTATCATTGACCAATCAAATTACGCTTTTCCCATTGTATATAAATTTGCATTGTTATTTTGTTGTTATCAATATAAGCAGTTTGTTCGAATGCAATACGTGGTGATGGATGTACATTTGTGAATATTAATTTGTTGGACCAAGCTGTTTCGAACATTTTCGTTCACTTGTGCAGTTTACGTACAGTTTAAGATGATTTGGATGCGCGAAAGAATAGAGACATTTCTCGTTCGTAGGACGTTTCCCTTATTTCGTTTTTATTGTCTTCGATGTGAACCGGCACAAAATTTCCTGAAGTGGTGTGTGAAATTTTAATCCGCATTGAAATAGTAAGTGGAAAAAAAAAGACTTAGCGCATAACTAATAATTTTAATGATTATTTAAGCTTTTAAGTGTATTGTTGAGTACAATTTTCTTTATTGTTTAATTACATTGTAAATATCATACTTTATCCGACGAGCGCACTACCTATGAATATGTAATCAATATTTAAAATAATAAATAGACTCTAATTAAGTTATTGTTTTGTTCATTTGTGGCACGGATGTCGTTTGTCGACGAGGCCAATTTGGCCATTAATTGCATTAATGTAAAATTAAGTTTAGATCGCTAATTTATCTTATTATTGCCAGATATTTTGTTTTATCGGTTGATCTTTAGTATGTTCTCCAATTGTAAATTATCAAAATTTTCATCTATCCGCCTTTTTTTATTTACTTTAAACAAATAGTTCTATTCAAAGTGTGCTTCGCACGGGCGTCGGACGCTACTGATTGGTCTTCTTGTTTTACATCGTCTCTTCTTAATTATTGAAGTTTCATGCTTGCTGCGCCCAACGTTTTCTTAAGTTCTTCATGCTCTCCTATTGTAGGTACCTATTCTTCACTGTGAGAAAATTTAATATGGTACAGGGTAAAGTTTAATGCGGTTTGACAGAACTGTCCGAAGTGATATGGGACTAATGAGGAAAAAGAATCGCCTGACAACGCCAATAGACGACTCTTAGGTCCGTTATGCTGCACTGTTGATCAATCGCCGTCGACCAAGTCGACAAAAGACCAGAAACAGGGCTACTCGAACATTTCAATAAAGGGTATAGCCGGATAAGCATGGCAAAATGGCCCCCAAAGAAATCTACGCAACAACCTATATTATTACATTGGCAAGTCATAAGGAAACGATATATACACGTTTTACTCCCTGACCTTCAGTAGTCCTTGAGAAAATCAAAAAAGTATGTACCGGGGGAACTATTTTTTAAATTCATTTATCTACGAAACTATTATAGCTACGAACATAAATCAAAAACAGATTGTTAGAGAAAACTTCACAATATAACATATGTTTTTTCTATTAGTTTCGACTAATAATAACCATTAAAAAATTAATGGAGAAATTTTGAAAATTGAAAATTTTACAGTTCGGCCAGAGTGACAATCATCAAAAAAATGTAAAATATTGCTACTAATGTCTACTACTACTACTAAAAGTTTCGTGAAAAAAAAATTGGTACAACACTCTGAAAAAAAATAAAAGCAAATATTGGTAGCGTCAAAACAAAAACGACAAGTTAAGTTTTTTACGGTGTTTAAACCGCGAATAGAAGTAGTGGTCAAGTAAAAAATATAAGAATGTTTCACTACTTACTGTAGTTGTGTAAAGCGATCTCATTGTCAGTACCCATCACCATACAGGAACAGCGCCGGCGCGGCGCTTTAGTCGGACATGCAGTTCAAGTTCTAACATTCTTGCAGTGTTGTTAATATTTATGTTCGACGATTAAAATACGTAGTTCTAGAAATTCGAAAATCGTACTCAGTAGGCATAAGAACTACGTTACAACCACATGATGTGTTCATTGTTGATCGCGGTTTTCGTGATGTAATAAACTACATAACTAATGAAGGCTTTACCGTATTTATGCCTGCCTGTAAAGGCAAAAAATCTCAATTAACTACGGAAAAAGCAAACATATCGCGAAAAGTAACAAAAATACGTTGTGTAGTCGAAGCTGTACATGGTGCTATAAGCCAAAAATATCGTCTCTTACATCACAACTTAGATAATAAACTGCTTCCAAAGGTACGATTGTTGTGATACGGACAAAGGTTGAATTCAGATGGTGCATTACAAGAAGAAATTATTGAATATATGGAAAGCAGAATGAATTCGACAAATACTTTGCAGGAAGATGTTGATAATCATCATTGGAATCGTCGGAAATCGTCTTTTCAACATCTAATGGTATCTGACCTCCTAGATTTTCCACGTTTAACTGAGAGCAAGACTTGAAAGTTTTATTTACAGGCAGTTATCAACTTTCCCAAGCTGTGTCGTAATTATCAGAAATACTGGACAATAAGAATAATCTTCTCGTGCAGTATGTCAAGCAAGCACCACATATTATAAAACTGAACGTACGATCGAGACATAAAAATAATAAAGTATATCGTATTTATATCGATTATATTCCTATTGTTGTGACTGTCCCAACGGTAATAGAACAGTTGGGCGTTGTTCACATGCAGCAACTATAATATATTATTTATCACTCACCCGATAAATGCCGCGTAATATATGTCCAGCGGAGATATTGTCGAAAATATTTGCAACAAATTCTGTTTCTGTTGTCATTAATGAAGATAGTGATGATGATTAATAATATTGACTGTAGGTAAACATCTGTACTCACTCAGGCAACTGTATAACCAGAATTAATTAATAACAAAAGAAACGTTTTCTATCGCATTCGATTATATTTATGTACATAAGACATTTGTAACTTTTCTATTAACTGAAATCCCTGTATATTAGACACTTATTTGCATTTTTTGTTTTGTTTATATTTTATATTGTTATAATTGTTGTTTTATTTTGTTATAGTTTATATTTTTGTTTATGTAGGTGCGGTACATTATATAGTAGTAGTGACTATAGAGTGTACATTATTTTTTTTCAAAGTGTTGTACCAATTTTTTTTTCACGAAACTTTCAGGAGTAGTAGTAGACATTAGTAGCAATATTTGACATTTTTTTGATGATTGTCACTCTGGCCGAACTGTAAAATTTTCAATTTTCAAAATTTCTCCATTAATTGTTTAATAGTTATTATTAGTCGAAACTAATAGAAAAAACATATGTTATATTGTGAAGTATTCTCTAACAATCCGTTTTTGATTTATGTTCTTAGCTATAATAGTTTCGTAGATAAACGAATTTAAAAAATAGTTCCCCCGCACAGTGCGGCCGATTGCCAAAAAGCTGGCCAAAACTCGAAAAATAAAAGTGTCTAGATAAGATTTTTTTAGCATGCAGTTGGCTAGAGGGATCCTATAAGAGTTAAAAATGGTTAAGAGTAACGTCCTATACCCCAAATTCTTTCTTTATTTTCAGTTTGAGTTTGGCCTTTTTTCAAGCGCACTATTGGTGTAGTTATTCGGCAAACCCTTTAAACGTGTGAAAGCGCGTGCAGCAAAGAAAATCTAATATAACCAAATAGAATATACGTTTGAAGGTTAGTAAAATACGTAAAAAATTTTGTAAATGTCAGTTCTTTGACAGAAAATTTTTAGCAGCACAATAATAAGGGTACTTTTTTTCGTTTTTTCCAATAAAATTTGAGTTTTCAAATCAAATGACAATAAAACGCTGTCGATTGCTGTCTTCTAACCTTTTGGAGGTTACTTGGAAAAGTATTAACTATCGATTAAGCCAAAATTCAGCTGCCACCTCCTGCCACTTGAATTGTTATGGGGTTTTTTCTAATGATGCTTTGCCGAAACCTCCCAGTTTTAAGATTTAGTATTTAAGGAAGATAGTTTTAAAAATAAACAGAGTTTTTTATCAACCGTCGTAGAGTGAAAACAGCAGTGTTTTATTTTACACCCATATGATTTTTTTCAGAATTTTCTCTCAACTATAAAAATAATCTTATTTTTAGGTTCCAGTATGTCCACTACTGGTGATTTACCAAGGTTACAATTATTCCAAGTAATAAAAGATATTTTGAAGGATGATATCAACGTGATTTATAATTGTAATAAAAAATGTTTTCATAATTTGAAAATTGTTGTTTTCGATTTCATTGTTTCGAGTTCAAGGCTCTGACTTATGTGAGGTTGGCTCGCTTGGGGTTTAAAACGCCCTGGGTGACGCCATCTTGTATTTGTTATTTCGAATTTTATAATTCTGACAGAAAATTCGTAATCAGCGACCCCAAAACCCTCAAAAACGATATGTAACTTGATTATGATAAATAATACATGATATTATACCCCAGGGGGTGGTTGATTAGGGGTGAAGGGGGTGAATTTCCGTACATTTGACATAAAATTTGTAATCAGCGACCCCAAAAACCCCTAAGATTCCATTTTGGAGTGAATTACTTGAATTTTCGAATTTTGGCCAGCTTTTTGGCAATCGGCCGCACTGTGCCCCGGTACATATTTTTTTGATTTTCTCAAGGACTACTGAAGGTCAGGGAGTAAAACGTGTATATCTCGTTTCCTTATGACTTGCCAATGTAATAATATAGGTTGTTTCGTAGATTTCTTTGGGGGTCATTTTGCCATGCTTATCCGGCTATACCCTTTGTCTAGCTATCAAAACTCATTTTGACACGTCTGGTCTTTACTATAAAGTTGCTCGGAAATTCAGAAACGCTTCTCAACCAGCCGGAAAGTCGTGAATTTTCTTCCCGTTGCCGTCGAAACTGGCGAAGAGCGCGATTCTTTGTAGTTTTATAATACGTCACTAATGGAATGAACTCACAATCGGACGAAGATACCTACAGTAGCACAATTCGTCAGCACTTTGGGTTGTCGAGGATTTTGTTTCCAAACTTTCTTGAATAATCAATTGTTCTTCAACGTTTTTACATAGGTTAATCCAATTTTCACAGAAAAGAGAGTTTTTCACAATTTATGTAGACGAGCGACACAAAAACGTCGTTTATTGTCATTATGTATTTGTTTTCTATAGATCGCTCATTAATTTTAATTCGTCCACGAATTTGTCGATCATTTATTTTAATAATTTGAAATCTCGTACATCTTTCTTAAAAAAAAAAATAATACTCCTAATAAAGAATTTCTAGTTTTCTTAAATCGGTCACTGTTTTTGTTTTAAATTAATTTTAGAAGCGTAAATTGATTGTCAATTAAACGTTTCGCGTCTAATCAATGCGTTTCTAAAAATAATGGTCCAAGGTAATTCCGGCGACAACATTTACACAATTTAAGTTAGTGTCATAAGTTAACGAGGCATAATAAGAAATAATGATACCACGAACCGGAATAGCATCATTTAAAGCCAATACGTCTTCATAACAAGATGATCATTAAATGTATTTTTCTCGTTTGCGTCTGTTGTTTGTCGACGATCTCGACTCGAGAGTTGGAACGTCCGCCAGCAGAATGGACACCGCAGGGGCCCCTCGGTCCTGCGGTTTCTGATTCGTTCACCATAAAAAAAGCGGAGACTGGTACGTTTTTTTTTTTATTTATCCACGCAGAATGCTACTGAAAATTTAGTTTTTTAGGCGTCCGTAGTCCCGGTTCGAGAGGAAATTACGGGGATTTTCCGAGCGTTACCGGCAAGCGGCAAAAAATCGTTTTGGAACAGACGACCGGTACCTATCTTACCATAGATCCCGATCGGATACTCGGAGAGCTGCGAAAAAAGGGCACCCGGAAGTACCGCGTCCAAACTGTTATTTCAGAATGAATTACTAAATAATTTGTTCGGTAATATAAATAAAAACTTTTAGTAAGTTTTCGATTGTTTTATCGCGCTCGATCTCTGAAAATTCGAAAATCGTCGCCAAACGGCCGAAACATTGCCCCTTAAATTGTTTCGCGTAGGCAACTTAGTTTACTTATTTTGATTAGAATATTAATTTTCTTGTCGTTTGTTTGATAACGTTGTTCGTATAGGTATTGCTGTTTGTCAGTGACATTTTATAAATACTCAGTTTTTATTTTTGTGTTTCCGACATTTTCGAAGGTTCCAAGTCTTGCCCCGATTTCTTCAGTTTAAATTTCCACATATGAAGGGCGCTAACGTCTCTGTTTACTTGAATTTGAAACGGAATCGCGTTCGTTTATTCCTTTCCTCAGATTTTCGCCGAATAATGTTATTAAGTACGTTCCTCGGTAGTTGGCATTGTTAATTCACGGTGTAGCTGATGGGAGTTTCGAATAAACCATTCGGCGTTGTTGGTAGTTTGTTTTGCTAGTCGTGACGCATACTAAATGATTGGGAGGGATTGGGAGGAGATTGGGAGGGCCGGTTCATCTTTGTGTTGCATTTTCTTTTTTCCGGGTTCTACAGAGTCGGCTTCGATGTTTCGATGTTCAAACGTCTTCTCCTGATTTTAGAAGACCACGCTTGTAAATTTTGACTCTTGTTGAAAAAATCACGCCCACTGGACAAAATGTGTACGTGGACACTTTGTACGAATCCACATCCAAAACGACATTCGATCAAATGCGATTGATTTTTTCAATAGATCAGCTTATACGTTTTTCCATACGGACTTCGGGGTGTAGGAGTTGTGAGCTTGTGGAACTCAATGAATTAGTATTGGCGATATAGCCGATTGATAGTACAATCTCGTCGAAAAAAGAGAGGGGGACAATATCTTTTATGCTCCTCGAAATATCGTGCTTCCTTTCTTGTCGAACAGACTGCAGATTGTTGATATTGGACGATCACAATCAATTCTTGTGTAATAGATACGATGGTGGTCGCAATTTCTCCAAAACAGCAAGACTGACAATAAATAAACCGATTCGTTTGAAAATAGCGACCCCAGATCACCGATTAAGCTGATGATTCAAATGTGTACAGCTCGAACAAAAAACATTTTGCAACCGTACATTGAGCAATAATTTCCTCGAAACATGCCGTGCCGTCCTATCTTTCTTTATCGCAAAAAATACAAACACTCGAAACTTTTAAAACACATGTGGTGTAAAGAAACTTGAAATAATGATATCGAATATCAAACCAATACCCTACGTCACTCGATATCGCATTGCATCTCGTAAGTACGGCGCGCTTAATTTCTTAATAGAAAATCTCTCAGTAAATAGAATAACGGTGACGACGGAAACATGAAGTGCGAGGATATCTCCGATATTTTTGTTGTTAGCGCGAGTACTTGAAACGAATAGGCAGTTCGTATTATTAAGCCATGCGGTGCGTGTAGATTAATTTATTTTAGTTCGTGAATTTGTACGGTTTCTCGTTAGCGTCCGTCGTCGTCCAAACCACAAATGAAACCCCCTTTCTGCACAAAAGGCGAGACACGAGAAACATGGCCGATCCGACTATACAAACGTTTTGCTGTTACGCATCAAACATTAGTAACGCCAGCCTCCACATATTAGAAGAATTCAACACGAACATCTATAACGGCATTTGTCTTTTTTCGGCAACGATGGGCATCCTGGGCGCCGTTTATCAGGTAGATACGTGCGAGGTTTCGTTGGCTTAACAGGCGTAAAGTTGCGCTTTTCAGATTTTGCCCAGAAGGGAATACTCGAGGAATCATCGGTGGATCTCATTTTCGGCGGCACGTGGTCGAAAAATCATCGTTTGGCTGGCGGTGTCCGATTTGCTGGCGTCCCTCGGTGAGTTGACGCATCGTTAATTTTATTAGTGCTCCAGCAAAAAGTTATCGTTTTCCAAATAAATTTAAGATTGGCCTTAAAATGATAACGGGTTTATTTACAAATGTGTTGACATAACATTATTAAAAACCATTTCGACGAGGAAGTATTTTTGTAGATAATAAATACATGTAAATAGTTCGATCGTAATGGTTTTGGCGGAACGCGGGTTCCTTTCACGTTTCTCAAACGTTTCATTACGAAACAACATAAATTACAGATTATCAATTTGTCCCATAACATCCGATAACTTGTTTATGTTTATGTAACTTTTTTTTGTCAATTTGTCATTTATATAATATAAATTTAGCCGCGTTAAGTTTCGTTACGTGAATGGGGTGAAAAATAGTTTGGATATTTTAGGGTTCTCAAAAGAGATTTTCGCAAATGGAAATGGCGCGCCTTCAGAAGTGTACGTAATTAACTTCAAAAGATAAACATCGACTAAAACGTCACCTATAATACAGGGTGTCCCCGTTTTTTGTAGCAGGACTTTCACAACTTGTAGTAAAATTCATTTTGAAAACAAAAGTTCATATAAACATATATGTATGGAGGCCTCGTTTTCGATTTACAGGGTGTCGAAATTTAAAAAAAAATTTGATGTTTTATTTGTAAAACAAAATTCCCTTTTTTGATTTTGTTGAAACTTGGCAGTTTTGTTTGTAATAATAATACACATTTTTTCACATCATTGAATTTGCCCTACTTCTTCCAGTGCCGCCACAACAGAGGACCAGCTTGATAAAAATAGAAAAAATATGGTACGCCCTGCTTTTTGTAAGTTTGAAATTTTTCAGATTCAGCAATCAAAAATAAAACTTTTCTATTACGCAACTTTTTCCTATCTCGCTTCGTTTAGAGAAAATAAAACTTATTTTTTACAGAATTTATTGTTTGATAATAATTTGTATGTCAAAAATCAACCACACGGTATGAAAGGAAACTTATTCAATAAACAGAGACATAAAATCAAAGGAGCTGTTCAAAATGCCTGCCATTTTGTTCAACACATAAATTACAACGACGTATTAAAGACTGCCGAACGTTTTCCAAATGATCTGAAGTTATTCTAAGAGCAGCTTTTCGGATTCGTCGTTCAAGTTCCTTTTGTGAATTGACAGGCGTAGAATAAACTGCTTCCTTAATAAATCCCCAAACAAAAAAATCCAAAGGTGTTAGATCAGGCGATCGAGGAGGCCACGCTACGGGTCCTCCACGACCCACCCATCTTGGCGGATATGCTGCATTCAGCCAGTTCCGCACCACCAAAGCATAATGGGGAGGGCATCCATCTAACTGAAAAAACGAGTCTATTCTTTATTGGATTGGAACATCCTCCATCATGTTATGATACTCCTTTGATTTTATGTCTCTATTTATTGAATAAGTTTCCTTTCATACAGTGTGGTTGATTTTTGACATACAAATTATTATCAAACAATTAATTCTGTAAAAAAATAAGTTTTATTTCTCTCTAAACGAAGCGAGATAGGAAAAAAGTTGCGTAATAGAAAAAGTTTTATTTTGATTGCTGAATCTGAAAAAAATTTCAAACTTACAAAAAAGCAGGGGCGTACCATATTTTTTTCTATTTTTATCAAGCTGGTCCCCTGTTGTGGCGGCACTGGAAGAAGTAGGGCAAATTCAATGATGTGAAAAAATGTGTATTATTATTATTATAAACAAAACTGCCAAGTTTCAACAAAATCAAAAAAGGGAATTTTGTTTTACAAATAAAACATCCAATTTTTTTTTAAATTTCGACACCCTGGAAATCGAAAACGAGACCTCCATACATATATGTTTATATGAACTTTTGTTTTCAAAATGAATTTTACTACAAGTTGTGAAAGTCCTGCTACAAAAAACGGGGACACCCTGTATAATTCTCCAAATCGGCGACTTTTTTTATCGGGTTAAAACGACAATATCGGTCGAGGATTAAAAAAAAAAAGTTCGAAGATCAAGCGGCTTACTGAAAATAATATTATTATTTCTATTCTATGGTTAACCTCGTTGCTTATCGGCAACTAAACTCTTGAACATGCTTCTTTTTAAATGGACGTTAAAAAGTTTCCTTAAGCAATTTATAAGCGATTTTAAAGTGGACAAATCGGGACTTTGTACCGATAAACAATTAAAAAGTTGCTGTTTCTGCAGAAATCGTTTAGCTTAAATGGACTGTAATTTATTTATTTGAACCGATCCAACGTTGAAGATATGGAGGTTGTTTCAGGTCGATGTCCGATTATTCCTTATAATTCCACGCTATTATATCGCACCCTACAATGGTCGTAATTCGAGTATTCGATCTGAAAAAGGACCTTGCAGGGCTTTACTTGTCGATTTCTTTTACCACCGGTGAAAAGCGCCGATAACGTGTGCGCTGCATCGAAAGCCGGTGCAGAATCACCACCGTGAGGAGGAAACAATGTTAAAGACAAACAGACGTTGCAAATTCTTAGGCTAAAAATAATGGCGACTTCTACGCTTTGCGATTTAAGCAAGAAATTTTATGACGACAATAAACGTCAGAGACGTTTCGGAGCCACCTGCTAATTCAAAATAACCCCCTTGTAATACTCGGGGCGCGTTATAATACAGGACGTCTAGGAAGTGATGAGAAATCTTTCGGGGGATTTATAGAGCATTTTTATACCCTGTACTAATCACAGTAAACGTCAGAGTCCTTTGGGAATTATTCCCTAATTCAAAATATGCCCCTCTTTAGTACACAGCGTGCGTATAGCGGTATAATTACCAGTAATACACCTGTTACTATTTAAGCACGATTTTCTCGAATATGACTCATTTTATTGAAAGCGGGCAAGAGTACCTTTTTTATTTTAAAATATTTGGAGAATCCGACAATGAATTGTTTTAAATTAATTCCCTGAAGGAAAATGTGATTAGATAGGTTGGGGGTGGTATAATTGTTGCTCCCCCCGAAGTGATATTAAAAATCTTGCTTGTATCGCAAAGTGCAGAGTTTGTGCACTTAGTACCTGAACTGTATGTGAAAATTACGAAGGGCGCTTTCAATATCTAATGCGATCGGTCAAATTTAAAACAGCCGAACTACCGCCAATCAACAGGTCACTGGTCTGGTCAAAGAAAAATGGTAGGATCTTAGGATCTTTTCTAATGGGCACTTGAATAAGTTCTCTCTGTTTTTTCGTAAAAATAAATGCTTTATTTAAAAAAATTTGTAAAGAACATGTCATTGAAAATATTGTCCATCGCTAGCGACTAATTTCTCCCATCTTTCTGGCGGCATACGAATACCATGTCGAAAGAACGACTCATCTTTTAAGGTTATCCACGAATCGACCCATTTTTTTGGCATCTTCATAAGAATGGAAGTGCTACTCAGCCAGGCCATGAGTCATCGATCGGAACAAGTGGTAATCGGAAGGAACAATGTCCGGTGAATACGGCGGGTGGGGTAGGACTTTTCATTTGAGCGTTTCCAAGTAGGTTTTGACCGGTTTTGCAACATGTGGCCGAGCGTTGTCGTGCTGTAAAATTACTTTGTCGTGTCACTCGTATTGTGGCTCGGCTCAAACGCATCAATTGTAGTCGATAGCGATCTCCCGTGACGGTTTCGTTGGGTTTGAGGAGCTCATAATATACGATACCCAGCTGATCCCACCAAATACAGAGCATGAGCTTGGAACCGTGGATATTCGACTTTGCCGTCGATGTTGATACACGGCTGGGCTTACCCCACGATTTTCTACGCTTCGGGTTATCGTAGTGCATCCATTTTTCATCGCCAGTCACGATACGATGCAAAAAACCTTTCCTTTTCTGCCGTTGGAGCAACTGTTCGATGTCTCTCGGTTTCAATTCGTACGGCACCCAATTTCCTTGCTTTTGAATCATTTTTAATGCATTTAAACGTTTGACAACTATTGTGCGATCAACTACTAATGATTCTGCAAGTTCATTTTGCGTCTGGAATGGGTCTTCATCGAGTAACGCTTCCAATTCTTCGTTTTCAAACTTTTTCGGTGCGCCAGAGCGTTCTTTATCTTCAACATCAATATCATTATGTTTAAAGCGTCTAAACCAATCTCTGCATGTTGTTGCCGACAGAGCATGGTCTCCGTAAGTCTCCACAAGAATTCTACGTGCTTCAGCTGCAGATTAAAAAAAAGTAATGCAGTAACATTGCTCGCAAATACTCTTTTTGTGGCACGAAATTTGACATGTTTAACGCTATGAAAAAATACTGCCATTTCAAGCCTAATGGTGGAGCTTCACGATGAAGTTGGCTGTAGTATTGCCCGACGCAAAAAGACTAAGATAACATCATCCGCCCGGAAACAGCGAGAACTTATTCAAGTCCCTTATACCTTGACGAGAAAATCGTATACACTACCGGAAAAAGAACGAGAAATGCAAACCACAGTCGGGCCTCAACACATCCCACAAAAACAAATTTTAAACTGTGCAGTAGACATAAAAATATGCGGATCGAAATTTTTGCGGAAAAATGACCGAAACAATGTGTTATTAGGAAGATCCGTTTCGTTTTAGCGCCACGCATAGAAAAATACCTTAATTGCGCACGATCGGAAAAGTACATGTTTCAACAAAATCAACCGATTATGAGATAAACAATGTCAAGTAACTCGACAATAATCGGCGACAGACAATTATTTACATGGATAAACAAAATCGGGGTTATCTAGGTTTATAGGCAGACAGACGTTGTCCGTCTTTTGATCTTGAATAGTTTTAAAACGGTCGGATTCGTAACATCATTGATAAGATAAAGATTAGTTACGTTATGATTTACACTTCAATAAAATTAATGCATCCATTAAATACTGATAAAATATTAAATGTTGGTATTTCATTTTACTATGATTAATGATTTGCAATTTGTAGTTTATCGTGCAGATTTAGGTATAAATAAATATTGTGCAAATGATAAAGGCTAAAATGTAGTACTTAGGTAATAAAATGTTTACGACTTACATTGCACAATGTACTATATCATAATATAGATGCCTATTTCAGCCTAGGACATCTAGGCGTAGATATTAAGGCGCAAGGACACTAGGCGCATGGACGTTGGTCTTGCGAACTAAACTAAAACAATATGAATTCCGACTGATAATTTTAACTAGAAATGTTTTTCTAATTTAGAAAACACTAGAAGTACGTATCGTGCCCTAATGGCCGTCCGAAATGGCGCAATGATGTTCTAACGGTTGCGCCTAGTGTCTCAGATTTCAACATAACCGCGAACACTAAAGTATTTTTCTGTCCAATTTCTACACGACTTTATTCCAGGCGTACTTGTAAGAGCTTCGCTTTGGTTGAACTATAAGGGCCTTATGCCGGCAATAGATCATGGCTCCAGTGTAATATATTGTGCAGTATCGTCGGTAAGTCGAACTTTCTATTCTTGATTCTTTTGATTACTACGCATTTTTTTTCCGATGATTCGCCGATGTTTAATTTAGTTCCACTTATATTACCATAAATAATCTATACAGGTACATAAAAAAATGCTTCAACCGATTTCCGTACTTCTCAAAATTTTCTTGCGACGTAATTAAGGCACGGTCCAAATTCGGAAGATGCCACTTAGAAATGTCTAAATTGCTAAATGGAAACGCTATTTTTATGATCAAACGTTGTTAGTATGGCGAAATATTATTTGCTACCACGAAAATTCGATTATCCTTGTTCTTTAATAAAAATTCTGTTCAAGGCTTGGATACAATACTTTTATACGGCCACATGGATATGGACATTATGTTACGCTATCGATATGAGATTTATATTGTGCGAAAAAGCGGAACACTTGGTCCGTTATCATATGGTGGCATGGACAGCTCCGGCTGTATTAACGTCCGTCGGTTTATCTTTGTTGTACGTACCTGATGCCAAGTAAGTAATTATATTGATAAACGCCGATTACAATAGGTATACACAAAAGTAAAATAGTAGTTTGTATATCTTATCTTTTACACTTTTGAATAGTTTTATTTCATTTTATTTTATTTCAGTTGTCATATATCGAAAGGAGCAACGGACGCGATCCTACGAGTCTTACCAAACTATATCGCAACGTACATCCCGATAGCGATCGTGATGATCGCCTGCCCGTGTCTCTACCTTTTCTCGTGCAAGGACATGGAAAAAATAATCACGTGCAGTTCTGGACAGTTCACGCGAAGAGAACGGGAGATTATAGACGCGGTCAGAATCAAGTTCTCCGCGATCAACATCGTGTTTTACGTCTGCTGGTTTCCCAACCTCATCAACGGCATCCTGTTGTGGGCGCTCTGGTTTCGCCTGCCCATCACACTAGTCGTTATTACTTGGTACATGATGGTGAGTGGGATGCATTTTAAAATTTTTACCCGTAAAATATAACGGTCACGATTTTTAGGCACTCATCAATCCGTTGCAAGCGCTCTTCAACTGTTTAGTCTACAGACGTTGGAACGGCGAGTCGGAAATGGTCGTGATGCCTTGGACTAAAGACAAAGAATCCGACGAATCGGATATACATTTGTCTTTAAAATACAGTTCCAGTACCTCGGAAGAAGAATATTTTCCTCTTCTACGAAGTTTCCAGAGAACGAGTATCAGTAAATACACAGATTGCATTTAGTATTGTAAAATTAATAGGTATTTAATCGAATTTGAAAATAAAGTTACTTACAATAAGTAGAAGATAATAGATAGGTGTTTTGGCGTTTGTTTGCAACAGTTTCCATATCCTTAAGTATACTAACGATTGTTTTTGTTACTTTGAAATATGATTTACTAAATAATATATGCCTAACATACATAATAACACATTAGAATAGTAAACTAACATTGAAAATTAAACAATAACATTAAAGTTAATATTAGTGAATTGTGCAAGTGCACGGTTTTTCTTCAAGAGTATTAAATTTTCTTAAACTTAGTCACTATTCGCATTTAGCCATGATAACAACGAGTAGCACCTACATATATACCACATAGGTGCGAAAAATAAAACAAAATTTTATGCCAAATTAAAAAAAAAATAAAATTTTAATTCGAAAACTTTTTAGAAAGCTTGTCACAAAGGCTAAAGTGGGTCCTCACGTCGATACCTAAAGAGAAATGGGAAAAATCATTTTAAAATTGTTGCCAAATTTACGTAAGAACCAATAGGGTAACATTGTGCTCTTTTACTTACAGAGATTCGTTTTGATTTGAAAGAGTGAAAATGATATAGATGCGGCGGAGTTCAAAATATCGAAGCGGTGGTTATACAGGTACAGAACAAGGAGTTTGAAGGAAGATATATACTGTACAGCCAATTCACGTAATAAAAGAATTAATATGCAAACAAAATTAATTTACATAGAGTAGATATCATGCACCGTTCCCTTTACACGTCACAAGGCGAAGTAACAATATCGAACATTTCGGAAATTATCTTGCGATAATTCGACTTCCGGGGACATTTTTTGGTCACGACATCCACGTAGCAAGTTTCTAAATTATGCAATTCCCTTAAAATACAAATATGGCCTAATTATTGTAATAGATTATAGAATAAATATAGACATACCTGCAAAGAACCGTTTTTTTCAATTTGGAAGTTGCTTCTGGTGTGATTGAATAGATTTTGGGCATTTCGCCGCAAATCTCCTTAGAATCTTTATTGAAGGATATTGTGTCCTTGCAAGCTTCAACGGAACGGCTTGCTAATTCTATAAAGGGTTTATGTTACACATAATATATTAATGTGAAGTGCTTATACGTAGTCTAGTTCAACTTGCCGCAGTCATCTCGCGGCTTTATCAAGTCGCCGCGAGAGGCAAATTTACGGTTTATTAAAATTATACAAACAGTTGTTTTAAATGCGTTTTTATGTATTCACCAGTGCATATCGATTACATATACTCATATGTATCCTCAATATTACCGCTAATATTGAAATTTAGCTAATACAAAAACTAAGCATTTCAGAAAATATCAAAAATAATTAAAACGTCTGGTTATAATGTATAAAAACTTAAGAGACTAATATTTCTTTTAATCTTAACCTAACCCCGTGTACACAGACAATTATGCATGAATACATAAAAACGCATTTAAAATAACTGCTCGTATAATTTTAATAAACCGAAAATTTGCCTCTCGCGGCGAGTTCATAAGGCCGCGAAATGACCGCAGCAAGATGAACTAGACCCTATGTAGATAAATGATTTTGTATACTTACGCCTAATAATTGTTCCATTTTTTCTGCACAAATAGTTCTTTAAGTTGTTTGTTACTGATGTTACAAAACCAGGAAAGTACTTTTGATCCGGCCTGGAGCAATCCTCTATTACGGCTACTACGTCCTCCAAACAATCTCGAATGTCGATTCCTACAGCGAACGAACACAACACGGCTACCGTATCGTTGTAAAACACATCGTTCAGCGTCAAGTGATAAAATTCGGGAGGCATATATTCTGTCAAACAAAATTTAGCGTAGGCGTAGGCTTTCTAAAATGATACAGTTTTAAGATAGTAGGTTTTTTTCATTCATTAAAGGTCCTTAATTTTTATTCAAGACGTGGAAATATTTTAAGGACGCGTGTCTTATTTGATTTTAAGAAAAATTGAGATCAGTACAATTTTGATTGTGCACAGTTATACAAAGAGGCAACTGTGATTATATTGTCAGCTCTTTTTGAAAACGTTTCGTTATTAATGCAGATAATAATATAATTTTTAAATGGTGTGGAATAATAATTTGGTAATAATAATTCATAAAAACGGTGTCTATAATAAAATAAAATACATAGCTTGATCACAACTTACTAAATCGTTAATCGTTTAGGGTTTAAGGGGTTACATGTCTGGCCAGAATGATTTCCCGGCTTAAATCCATTTTTAGCCAGTATGTACCAATTAAAATAGTAAATAGCAACCTCATTGAAACGAAGTACTATTTAATGTGTTTTTTTTTCAAATAATTTCTCGCTTATGTAACTAACCCCTAAAATTTCGATTGTCCTGGTAAATATCTATTGCTTGCACTTTGTAAAAACCGTTTAATAAATGTTTTGTTTTGATTTAGAAGTAATGATATTATTAGGTACATAACTGTTTTTTGTCATTGCCAGATACGTAATTAGATTTATTTTTATTTGCCGAAACGGTTTTAGGTTGTCAGTACGTCGAGCTGAACACATTTTTGGGATGCCCTGTACGTAAAATGAAAAATTTTTCTAAAGTAAGTACTAATTGTAAGCACTATGTAAAATATTCAATATTCAAGTATTTACTTTAAACTTCCTCTTCGGAAATGAGAGTCCATTATCATCGCAAGTTTCTTTAATTGTCGCTGCGATTAATTCTATGAGCTCTCTTTCGTCCTCGAAGTCATTTAGCGTATCGGTTAGTGTATCGTAATCTGTATTTTTGTCTTTGCAAAGTATCACTCCTGAAACAAACGCAACTGCGTAAGTGAATCGAGATAAATAATTTGTGCTTTTTTCTTCTATTTTTTTGATACTTTTAACGACACTTGTTTTTAATTTGCAATAGTATAAAATGAACAATTGGTACATTATCTTACCTGCCAATAATACCAACGCAACTAAACAAGCACTCTTCATATTTGGTTTTAGAAGTCGACTGATTCTAAAGGATCGTAATAAGTAATTGAAAAAATAAGATAAGAACATTTGTTTATATGTTGATGAATATTGCACCATTTGACATTTATCAAAAGTATTAATGAAAGTACAAGGGTCATTGTTAAAATTTTAGTAGTGCATCTTTGATTAAAGAAGAAAACAAAGAGAAAATAATTATGTTTAGAAGATTTTTCGTGCTTTTTTTTTCATCTTCACAACTCCAGAGGAGCAAATCCTAGGATTCGACCTCACAATCAGATAGTGACATGTTTCTAACAATTGAAAGTGGCTCAGATGTTGATTATGCCAAAGTCCAACAAAGACCCAAAAATCCTGTCTCCATTACTGGAAGGAAACAACACCAATTATACCAGATCTATAATTTGGTTCCAGAAACCATTTAATTGTAAAATTAAACACGTCGACAGAATGATCGACGGTGTATCAAAAACATCTCAAAAACAAATGATATAGCTTGGTCACAGGAGCTTCCAATCGTTTGATCCAGTTTGACCGTGGTTTGCATCAGAACCCCGTAAACGGTTGTCCATGAACTGGATGTGCCTTTCAACATCACGAAGGAAAAAGATCACTACCATTATCTCTTTATAAGTGTTTACCAAAAAATCACCGTGCCTTTCAAACGAACCATAGCAAAACAAACATAATTACCTACTATCTATCAAATTTTATTAATATCAAAATAATAATAAGTATTGTTTTTAAAAAATACAGGGAGAACTTATAGCGTTGTAAACTCCATAGATAATTTCCAAAATAACTAGCGGTTGGTCGCATCGTATTTCCACCAGTTCCGCTACACAACTTTTGATCACCTTAAAATCTCTGAAAGACCACGTCGATCGATATTATAATTATCATTTAAATGCAATCGTCGTTATGCTTACTTGCAAATTACCGATTTTGGCGGTATACTAACACTCAAAACGTCAGCTTTATAACTTTCCGGTTTCTCCATGCAAACGTCTCTCAGTTGGTTCGATATCGTGAAAAAACAAATCCTGGTAACGTTGCTATCTAATTCTGAAACATTTAAATTGACAAATGGAAAAGCGTTACGGACGAAAATCTCACTTTGATAGATTAATCCGTTGTCGGCACAAATGTAACTCAACAAGCCGTCCGCAACTGCATACGCGAAATTCGGAAAATAACTCTCTTCCGGTTCAAAACAACTTTCCAATATCTGTATTAAATCTCTCACGCACTCGCCGACGTTTAATTGTTTTAAAGAGCAAAGTAAACCGTATGGAACGTTATTGTACGTGGGTTTTTCTGTGTCAACCATGTTCGTTATTCTTTCGCCGAAACAAGTTTTTGCGTAATAGATCGCTTTCTGAAACACATTTTAAGGTCGACGTAAGTGTCGTGTTTTAAAAAAATAATTTTTAACAGTTTTATATAGAAAATAAATGTAGATATTGTCTTCGTGGAATGTTTAAAACGTAAGCCGAGTTGTCTTCGCGTACCGAAACAACGCAAATCGAAATCTAGTTCGAAAATCAGACTGGGTTTGCAGAGATTATCTGAAGTAAGAGTAGAACAAATAAGTACCTAGCAGTGAAACGTGATAAGTTTACTCGTATAAGTAACGTTCAAGAAGTTCTGTAGACTCTCGCTAATCCGGCACATATTAGATCAGGTAGTGCCGGACTACTGGTAAATTATTTAAAAAAAAAAACGTATTTAAATTTTTTATTAACAGCGACAAATAATAATAATAAATAACAGCTTTAACAGACCGTCTAAGTCTTGAGCTGTGTAATTCCTTTCCACTTATTCTACTAGTTTTTAATTTGTTTTTCTACCAGGTCTTTCTCCATTACCTGCGTTCTGGCCACGTCTTTAACATTTCTTCCACCATTCATTCATTCCAGATGTCCTAGTCATTGTAGTCTTTTACTTTTCACGAATTCCCCCACTGACTTTTCTCCATAGGGTTCATATAATTATGTATTCATTCTTCATTCCCATCTTAGTATTGTATTTTTTTCGCCAAGTATTCTTCTTAAAATTTTCCTTTGCCATGTTAAAAATAAAGCAAGAAAACAAACTGAGCGTTAAAGAATAACTGAAAATTTAAAGCTCGCCGGATTAGCGAGAGTCTACTAGGTACCGTTCCGTATTTAATGCCCGATTAACGTTTTTATTTTTTTCCGATAACACGCTTTCGATATAAAATTTGATAAAGTATGTAAAAGAAATTAAACGGATTTTCCTAGTTGTTAAAAAGACAAAACAGAAAAACAACGTTGACGTATCAGTATCGTGTTATTATTTGCGGTAATCAAATTGTTATTTCCAGCACGGGTCAATGCACCAAAAATACTTAATTACCTCGAATTGTTTGTTGGAAAACGAATGTCCAGTTGTGCCACACTTATATTCAATATGTTGTTTAATCATATTTACGTGGTCTTCGTTAAAAATTATATTTACATCGAGATCGATCGGGTTTGCGTTCACATTTCTACCATCAAGTAAATACACACCTAATAGGTAAAAAAATTATGATTTCCTTCAGTTAATAATTTAAAGCAAAAATAAATAAATAAAAAAAGACGTACCAATCAGCGTTAAGCTCACAAAATAAAACCTCATCGTGTCTGTTGTTTTAATTAGAATGAAAATTCAAATTTGTTTATTTCTTTTCGTAGTAAACGTTTATTGTTATTACTTATTATGACGCTCCATTCTTTACAAAAAAAACTTTGATAACCCCGTGTCACTTTCATTAATTTTCTTTTATTTATGAAACAAAGTTAAAAGTTGAATGTAACGGAAGCTTGAATTTAAAAAATACTCCTATATTTTTTTATGGTAGGTAGGTAATTTTCGAAATTTCTCGAAATACTATTTCTGTTGGGGTTATCTAGAGGTTAAGGTCAGTTATCATACTTTTTGACACATATAGCACCTAACCAAAAATATTTTTGTTTGATAAATAACACTTAAAATACAAACAAAATTAATTGATAACGTGCCAGTGAAACAACAACTGAAGAGCAGTGCGAAATTGAATGTATTTTCGAAATTCGTAATTTTAGGGGGTATGTTGTATTTACCATATTAACCACAATAACTGTCGGTGTCCTTTTAGAGTCACCACCCTAATTCAAAAGTTCCCCCTCGCGATAATACTCGGAGCGTGTCTAGGAAGTCTAGAAAAATCAATTTGTTTAAATAATACTTTTATTGTTTACTAAAATTTAATTATGCTTGTTTATACAACCAATAAATGAGGCGTTTCGAGACAATTTCGTAGATTTTTGATACCTACCGCTTCAGGAGGGAAATTGAGATTTTCGTTTTTATTTTTTTTATACGAAAACCAGTAAAGTTTTATTTTGACGTGTTCCATACGTTCCCGAAAGTTTTCTCATCATTTTCTAGACACCCAGTATTATAACGCGCTCCAAGGGGATTAATTTTAAATTAGAGAGTAACGCCGAAATGACTGACGTTTATTGTGGTTAATACAGAATACAGAAATATACTTATCCCTAAAATTTCATGTTTGTACCACAAAGTTCGGGATTTATGCACTTGAATTTCGTTGAACTTATTTTGTCTGTGACACACGAACGTTCTTTCATCGTGTCGGATGAATGGTGGTGCGATTTTGTTTCGGTTTTTTTCCGGTTATTTTCAGTTTCCATCGTGAAAATATTGGTATTGTGTTGGTGAAGATGATGCAAGAACTCCTATCGACATTATGATATTTTTAGTAAAAGCTCTCGTGTATTGGAGGTTCCAAAAGAGTATGGGAGCCTCCAAATTAAAAATGAATGTTCCAAAACTAATTGTAAGATTTCTCTATACGAATACTTTGGTACTTTGAAAGTTTGCGGTACTTGTTCCACACGTTACTAACTCCTTAATCCAATTAAAAATTTTAGTATCATCATTTGCCTATTAAATAATCGAAGCGAATGCTCCTCCTCAAAGAACCGTGTCAAGAACGTGGACTGCGATGTTCATCTAAAATAAAATAGACCGATGCACTCCACATTAAAGCAAGTCCACAGAGTTGTTGAGAAAATCAACGAAGCATTTGAAAAAAAAAACAATATTGCTCCGCAGCATTTCTTGATGTCAGACGGGCGTTTGACAAGGTGTGGCATACTGGACTGTTAGCTAAGTTACGATCAATTCTCCCCTTAAATTATTTCCTCATACTGAAATCTTACCTGCAAAATCGACACTTCCTAGTCAAAGTTGGCACTGAGCTCACCGAACTCTATAAAATAAATGCCGGAGTACCCCAAGGCAGCGTGCTGGGACCCTTGTTATACTTAATATATATGGCCGACATTCCGTCTGCACCTGAAGTCCTAACAGCAACATTCGCGGACGATACCGCCGTTATAGCCGCTAATAATGATCCTGCTGTCGCCACACAAACTTTGCAAACCACCCTAACTTCAATTCATTCATGGTTAAAAAAGTGAATGAGATCAAATCAGTACATACAACGTTCACCACACGACAAGAAACGTGCCCTCCAGTCTATCTAAATTACAGACAATTACCACAACAGGAAGAAGTACCCAGGAAGAACTTCACCCAGATAGGAGACTCTCCTGACGCAAGCACATATTCAGGAAAAGGAAACAATTAGGTCTGACCCTCACCAAAACGTATTGGTTACTTGGACGTAACTCAAAACTTACCATCAACAACAAACTTCTAGTTTATAAAGCCACAATAAAACCGATTTGGTCTTATGGAATCCAACTGTGGGGTACCGCTTCCAACTCCAACATAGAAATACTCGAATGTTTCCAATCCAAAGTGCTGCGTATGATTGCAAATGCGCCATGGTATGTATCAAACAAAATTATTCGAGGCGATCTTCAAATTCCAACGATCAAGGAAGAAATGGGAAATTTCAACAAAAAAATATAGTACCCGAATCAGTGCCCACCCAAACGATTTGGCAACAAACCTTATGAACCAGCCAAGAAACAATAAGAGACTTTTACGATACCTGCCCAATGAATTACCTATTAGATTTTGACTTAGATAAGTTAGTTGATTTAGTTTTTAAGTAAATAATCCTAAGGTCATACAAGGTCTTGAACACCTACCCATATGAAGATGGCTACTGGGCACTCTTGGACATGTTATATAGCTTGTCATATAATTTGCTGAATGTATACTTTCATTTTATTTTTGGCACAAAAGCAGGGTAACATTTAAAGAATGTTGAATTGCATTTTAAATTTCCACATTAATGAACGTTATGACATTAAAAAACGCATCGTCGGCGTTATCGTCTGTGTGGCAAGTTCAAATTGAGAGGATTGGCCGGATTCTCGTGGCAAGGGCCGGTGACGGCTTTGTGGATGCCGGAAATGATGAACTGAAGATGCTTTTCGTCCGGACAGACGGTAGATACGAATTTGCTCCAGCAAGATTTCGCTTCGTCCAAATCGCTGAAATTACGCGATCGATATTATAACAGAATTCGACGCTAATACGCATTATAGATGTAACTTACTGGCAGAGATCTTCCTTCTTCGCGATATGGTTAGCTGGAAGCTCTTTTCTGAAAACTCTGTAGTTATCGCCGCAAGCTTTTTGGGCGCCTTCGTGGAAAGCTATGCTCACTAGGCAATCGACGGTGGCGTTGTTGATCTCTACAATATTAAACGGTATAGGTACACTTGAATTATCAACGTCGATAATAATTTAAAACCAACTCTTAAACGCTTCGGCTTCGTTCGCGCAAGCAAAGTCCCATAAACCGTCGAACGCCGACAAAATGAAATTGGGAAAGTACTTTTCTTCCGGACCGCAACAGTCTTCGATAACGGGGATAGCTTTATCTATGCATTTCTTGATGTCGTGACGTTTTTCGGAGCAAATATTTTCGGCCGAATCGCTGTCGTCTCTCAGCTTTTGCAATTCGCTTTTACTGTTTGGCAGGTGTTCGCCCAAACATTTGTACGTGTTTTTAATAGCTTTCTGAAAAACGAGTCGATTTATGTTCGGTTAGCAATTGATTCGAGCGTTACCTACCGTTAATTTCTCTTCAGAATATTTGTTGCCAGTCTCCTGGCATTTTTCCTTGACGGCATCGCGGAAAGATGCGACAAGATCGTCCGAAAGCTCTTCCGAGCTACTTACCGATTGTGACGATTTGGAATCGCAGAAAACCGCGCCTATTTAAATAACGCGAGATTAGACTTTAATACGCGATCTCGATTATGAAGACAACGCAAGTACTTACCCACGATCATCAATCCGACGAAGAAGACGGTTTTCATTTTTGTCGAATAACCGATGATGATGCCGAAAAATCTGAATAAAATCGTTTGAATTCGAGCTTCGCTGAGCTTCTGCTTTTATAGGAAACCTCGGTTAACAATTGCTGTATAATTGTTTTTACTTTTAACTAAATGTATTTAAGATAACCTTAAGTTACTCTAAGCTGATTATTTAATCGGCCCTTGTTTACCAAATCAATGAATCATTTAGAAGTGCGCGTTAAACTTCTTCGAACAAATTGTTTCATAGCTCCAAGGACGCACTGAAATGCGGCGGCATACGTGGAGGCGGCAATAAGGATGCGGTCAATTTAAAATTTACATGTCGTCTTCCATAAACATAAAAATGCTTGAATGTTGTGCCCGTCGATTTTGTTATCGTTAAATAAATACGCGATACCATTCAAACATTCAGCTACTTCCCGAGTAATACGTTTTTCATCAATCGATCTACGTCAGTTTGTGGGGGCTATTCCATCCGAAGTTTTCTTGCACAATTTCGATACCTTCTACGTTATTTTGCAGTTCTGTCGAGTGTAAATGATCCGCTAATAGTAACAATCAAGAACGGGTAGACGTTCTTGCGATGGCAAATATACGAAAGTGGTTAAACCGAGGAAGTAATTAACTAGTAGGTACCTAACTGAATTTAACAAAATTTTAAAATTATAGGTTTTAAACGTTTCCGGTGATAAATTGGTACTCGGACGTAATTTCCGTTACAGTGACCATCAAAGGATCGAAGTTATAGATTTAAAATAAATACGGTGAAGATCAATCGATACAAAAAAGAATCAGTAATAATTATTAGTACCGTATCGACTTGTTTCCAAAAACTGAAACGAGGGAGTTTCCGACAGAGTCGAAATTGAGTACAATCGATTGATTTTAATGCAGGTCTGCAGTACGTACGTCTGCAGTAATCAGTACGACAGATCGTCCGTGTACAACGTTGCAGTACTGCCCGCAGTACGATGCGGTCGTATGGTTTTGCCATAAAATCTATCGTACTGCAGATTGTGTGAACCACATACGATCGCGTCCTACTCAAGGCAGTACTGCAACGTCACACACGGACGATCTGTCGTACTGATCGGTCTGAACGATTTTCTATGCGATTTTCAGTACTGCATGCAGTACGACAGATCGTACCGAGTGCGGGCCGTTTAAGAATCTATCGACAATAGGCCCAATATTGTACCACGAGCTCGGTTAACGACTTATTCGATATTTTTCGAAGAGTGAAAAAATAATTTTGATTTTATCGTTCGCCTTTGCGTTTCGAAATTCGTAAAAATGGAATGTCGAAAATCGGGGCTGTGCGCGAATATTGTTTTAAGCGACTATTATTATACTTACCTAATGTAAAGAATATTTTAGGTAAATAAAAACGCTCGAGTACTATGAAAATGTTTTTTAGAATTACTAATAAGAACTTCGATCGACAAAATTCAAAAATAATAGCGAAACCGGTCTTTGTCGATTTCTAAAGTTTGAATTTTGTGTGAGGGTTATCGCGACGATCCTGTAATCGTGTTCATTTGTGATAAACAAAACATTAAAAATCACTTTATTTGATAAACATTTCTTAAATCAGTAAAAATAAATGTTTAATAAATAATAATAAGTTGTTATTAGTCAAAGAAACATTTTTTGTAGCAAATTTTACGAACTACAATTTTGATACTAACCTTTTTCTCGAAAAATTGATAATTTTCAAAATCATTGCAAAATCCTTTCACCCTATATGTATAATATTTTTTGCGGACATGCTATCGAAGGGGATTTTTCGGTTTAGTTCAGAACATAAAAATATGAGTTCACACAAAAATCTAGCTTATCAATAAATTTTTTAGAATTTTCCCCTTTTTTCGATATTTTACTGGCCTATAAACGAAAAATTCTGTTTTTATTATAAATATATAAAACGTGTACGTCAAAATAATTAAAATAAATGTAGGTATAAATCACGTAAAAATTAAAAATACATGTTGGATATAATTTTAATTGATTAGATGGTGCAAAATATTTCTTGGTATTGTTTCAAAAACTATCGATATCTTTATTTTAATAACTAAAAGGAAACGTAGGTCAGGGTCAATAAAAAAAACATATGATTAGCAGTAGCGGAAAAATATGCTTACACTTACTTAAAAAATATCACGCGTTTTTCTCGAAAACGGTCGGAGATAGGTAAAATATCACTTTTATAAAAATCGTAAAGTGTGAAGGGGGGCCGTCTGATGACTCACCCTTTATATAGATATGTACCTCCCAAGTAACAATTTTGCTTAAATAAATGTTGTCTAAAACTTTTTATAAGAAATTATTCAAGAAATGCGACTTGAATTTTCTTAGTATAAAGTATTATTCAGGGCTAATGCCAGTAAAAAGGGCGATTGGAATGCAGCTTGAACTGGTCTTTATTCAAGAATATGTTATAAAGATTTATACAAGAATATATGAATAAAGTTTTACACGAGGATGGTATACGAGCCTTACTCAAGTACAAAGTTCTTAGGTAATGAACTTAAGTATTATAACACTTGATATAAGACTTATTTCAGAAGTTTGCGTAATCCTAAAATATTTTACATGAATAACATTGTAATCAAGTTCATTAGTTCAAGAACTATACAAGAAGACATATTACAAACAGAAAAAAATAATTTTTACAAATCAATTTGTCCAGGTTTTTTGTTTGAATTCACAAATTTCCCTTACTTACCCTATTACAATTTTTATTTAATTTTTATTTTTTTTGATTATTTACATATATTCCGTCAGCCAAAATTGTCTTTAATTCTTCGACAAATGGAATCAAATACAAGCGCAGATCCGATGGCTTAGATTTTCCATAATATATTCCGATCACTAATGGTTTTTGTTTCGGTAATTCGGCAATATTGGCCAGGATGGGCTAAAATTCGTTTTTGGCACTTTTAAATATTGGCAGTCCATCTATGTTTATATTTAATGATAGGCTATTATATTATAGGCTTATATTATAGGATTTATTCATAGGCTTAGATATTTTTGAGAATAAGTTTTCCAAACAAAACCGCAAAGCATTTTGCCAATATTCGCCATCACCCAATGGTATAATTTCGACCATTTGAGGAGTTTCCATTACGTGCGTGGATCTTGTGGCAACGCGTCTTTATCTTTATCGCGCTTAATGTCTTATATTCATGTGAAGATTTTGGCTCCTTTCATCTTCAGCCGCTGAACTGCTATCATCATCATATATGATGCGATTAATACTATTATCACTACTCTCATCATCTGCGTAAAATTCATAGGCACTTTGTCTGTAATCTTCAGGTGGCTCATCGCTGACAACCCCTATAATACGTCAATAAATCATAGGTGCGAATTAAAGTGTGTATATATATATATATATATATATATATATATATATCGAATATATCTACTTAGCAGTCGGTATAGAACCTAAATTACTAGTTTTATCATTGGATACTGAAGTTTCATTATTAGTTAGGCATTTATTATTGGACGATTGAGGTATTGCTGGCAATAACCTCTTAGATGACAAATTTGAAGTAGCAAAAGACGATGATTCTATAATCAAACTTGAAAACTGTTTATTTACCTTTCGGTAATAATGGCCTGACCTTTTAATTTTTTGCCATAATTTAAATGCGTCCATTTTTATCTGTAAATACTTTTTATACAATGTAAATTCGGAGGCAAAAAAGCGCTATACATACCTATATTTGATAATTATAATTCGCGCACGCGTATATAGTGTGTAAGTGCAACTTGCATAAAATATTATTTAAGTTATTTATTCTGGGAATTTTGTATAACACTTACAATTTTTCTTTACACGAGATTCAGCAACACAAAATTAATAAAATTTGTATAACGCTTCCAAATATGATCTCGAAAAAACTTTAAGCAAGAAACGATTTAAGTTTTAGTTTATAAAAAGAACTTTTGAATAAGACTTAAGTGTTTTCCTTGAATAGAGATTTAATTAGGTATTTGTACTTGAATAATGAATTTCTTGAATAGTTCTTAATTTTTCTTTCCTTGTATACAAGTTTATACGTAAGTATTTTACCTACAAGAGTTTTTCAAACATATCCAAGTGTTTTACAAGGTTCTTTTAAGTTGAGTTTGAATAATTATATTAGTCAAGTCTTTAACAAGGTCATTTCAAGCATAGCTTGTATAAGTCAACTTATCTCAAGTATAATTGTTACTTGGGCTATATCATATCAACGAAGATCCAGGCGCATTTTGACTGAACATCAATGTTTTTACACTTTTTAAAAACGTTAGTTTATCATAAATGAGATTTAATTACAGGTAATACAAGTAATTAAGGAAATGTCGAATACAATTTTTATCGTAAAACAAAATAATGTAACATAACATCATATTTAATCAGTTCATATTAATCGAGTTAGTTTGATTCGTGGCAGGCGCCCGTAACGGCTTTGTGGATACCAATAACGGCATCGTGGAGATGTTTCTCATTTGGACAAATAGCCGTTATGATTTTATTCGAGCAAGTTTTAAGTTCGTCCAAGTCACTGTAACGACATAATAAATTTAATTTGATTTAACGTAAAGTAACGTACTTGAACGTTTCGCAGTTAACTTACTGACAAACGTCTTCTTTCTTTCCGATGAAATCGTCGGGAAGATCGGCTCTGAGAATTTTAAATTTTTTAACGTCGCATATCGATAAAACCTCTTCGTCGTTTAATTTATAGAAGATCTTATTGACACAATCGGTTGTGGCCTTGTCGGTTTCTACAATTTTTGCATTTCGCATCAGATTTGTTTTGAAAAAAAAATGTATTAAATTACTTAAGTGAATATCATTGAATATCAATTAAAATGACAATCGAAACGTTTGCAGGAAAAAATGTACCTATACGAATTCGTCGTTGAGTATTAAACTTACTCTTGATTATACTGCCACCGTTGTCGCACGCGAAGTCCCATATACCGTCGAAAGCGGACAAAACGAAATCGGGAAAGTATTTTTCATCTGGGGCGCAACAACTCGTTACTATGGGAACTGCCTTTTCGAGACACTTCTTGATAATGTGACGTTTGTCCGAGCACAGTTCTTCGAGAGAATCGTCGTCGTCGTTTTTTGTTAATAATGTTTGCAAATCTTCGGGATTGTTCGGAATATTGTTGATAAAACAATTGCCGACTTCTTCGACGGTTTTCTAAAATTCGATAGATTCGAATTAGTGCCAAAATTATCGATTGCCAAAATATTCAAGTTTAATTACGTGAAATTGTTGGTCGTCAAATTCGGCTCCAATTTTGACGCATTTCTCCTTCACGAATTCACGGAAACTAGAAATAATATCGTTTACGAAAGCTTCCGCGCTATCGACGTCGTCTTCGGCGGCTTTTTCGCAAAAAACTGCACCTGTTAAAATTGTCGATGGTATCAAGTCACATTTAGGTAACTGATTATTAAAAAAAAAAACAAAAACGAAGATATTTACCAACAACCAACAGTCCGATGAAAAGAGCGAATTTCATTTTGTCTAGTAGTTTTCGATATCTTTAGAAAACTTAAAGGTTAGATTGCTGAAACATCCTTTTATAGAGAATTTGTATGATAACAATTTCGATAAACATTTGTGGTATTAATTAAAAGAGATATTCTTCATGATAACCTCGGTGAATAACATACGAACGATGTTTAAAATTAATGTTGATTTTCGGTTTTTTATTAAAAAAAAAAATGAAGTTTGTTCATTAGTTAGGTAATTGCCGAGAAGCTGAAAAAGCTGAATAGCGTTTTTCAAATATTCAGAAGATTTTCCGTCGATACCAGCTGCAAACTGAATTCGATTTACTTATTTGAACTTTCATTAATTCACCGTGTACTCGAAACTATTACTTACGTATAGGTATTTTGTTTATAATAGGAGTTAATTAAAAATATACTATCTGAAAATTAATTATTACGTATTTTATGTGTATTTGTTATTACATAGATATACATTATACATTTATTATTACACAACTATTTAGTTGCTAGAAAATAATGTAAATGTTATTACGAAAACCTTTGGACATCTTGTCGTTAAATAATAAGAAATTTAGGTCAAGGTCGAACGAAAAAAACGTTGGATAATTCTAACAAAAAATTATTTTACGCAAACTTTTTAACAACATTAGTGGCCCACGACGTCGTTACGCGTGCATATTTTTTTAGTCCCCTTCGCCACCCGTCAACCTTCACCAATTTTTGAAATTCCTTAGCCTCCCGCTAATCTTTTTCCAACTCATCCTTTATTCGTTTTATTCGCGCCCTTCCTCTTTTTCTTCTTTCTGTGGTGGTCCTCGTTGGTAGGTTTTGCAGATTTAATTTCCTTTATTTTAACTACACGTCCATGTTTGGTTGTCAGTGTACCTACGATTCTCTCGACTCTTTGTTTGTCTTTCTCGAACATTGCTTTCATTTTTTTTTGTCCATGTAATTTCCTTAATAGGCACCTACCTTTCCCACATTTCGAGTGCTTCATTCTCCCTCTGGTTTGGCTTTGTACGATCGTATGATTATTTGATACATTTTTATTTTTCCTTCAATTATTTATAAGCTACTTCCCTTTTATCAGCCATTTTCATCACATTCTGCTTGTTCTGATAAACACCCTCTTCTACATGACACCGTCCACTTCTTCTCTCCAGGTTGTCCTGGATCTTCCCCCTTTTTTTTCTTTTGGAGGACTTTGTCCGTTATCTTCTTATTCCATCTACCGTCATCACTTCTTCTTATATGGTCATACTATTTCACTATCTTCTATCCTACTTGCTGCATCCTTGTTGATTCCCATTCTATTTATACGTACAACTTTACAACGTCTTCTCCAGCACCCCGTTTCGGTTGCGTTTATTTTGGACTTGTTTTTCGTATTTTATTTTTTGTTTTTCGTTTCTGCCCCATAAGTCATAATCCTCTATGTGGGTGTCTATTTGGGTCTCCCTGGCTATCCATACATTTATTCCACTGCGTCGTGTGGTGCAGCACTAGGTGTTTAACATCGGTGCTGGTACTCCAGCATACCTAGCCGTTGCATTTTCCTGTTATATTTGCAAACATTCATTGTTGTAGCTGGATTCGAACCTGCAATCGTGAGTACACTAGAAGGCTAGTCGAGCGACTAACTTTCTAAGCTACCGCGGCCCCCAACATATTTTTAACCTTCAATTAATAAGATTGAAAAACACAGTTAAAACAAAATATTTATTGTCATTTAAAAAATACGCTGTTTTTTTCGAAAACGGTTCGAGTTAAGTAAATTCACTTGTTACAGAAATTGTAGAGTAAGAAGAGGACCGTCTGATGGTGACATTGAATTACCCTAAGGTTTTGGAGTTACAGGTCTAAGTTACCTTTCTTTTTAAATTGGATCGGCTATTTTTGTGATAAGCAATCGATATATTTTAAAAAATTAATAAGTTTTACTAGTGGTATTTGCGAAATAATCGAAATTATCTCACAGGTAATATCCGATGGGTTCATTGTTCAACTTTTATCGAAAATGGAATTTTTTGACAAACTAATTTATCTAATAAAATTTACCATGAACGGAAACAACTTTTTAAAACATCCTGATGGATGTAACTATAAGTAAGTACCTGTGGTTTTTCTTAAAAAATTCTCTTTAGAAGATTTAGTTTTTTTTAAAGATTTGTTTCGTTTTGTTTTAGGGAGTTAAAGGGAGTGGTGGTCGGTGTAGTATCTACTGAACAAGTGATGGCCTGCAAAGCACCTATACGACATTACTATAACACCATAAAGGGTTGTTCAGCTGTTATTCGGTATGAACTTTTTTTGAAGCAGCATCTTCGGTGACAACCCTTCAAATTTACATACATAGCAAATTTTAAATCGCCACTGAGTACGTAGAAAGATTTATTATCGTATCTCTAAGGTTTTGGATGTTTTCTCGTAAATATCAAGAAGGTACCGATACTTTAATAGCGTGAAAACTCTTTCCTCGACATATTTTACAATTCTTTCTTATTATTTTTGTCTTACAGTGGGGTGGTTAGGTAAGCGTAAAAAAAATCAAACCCGTTTAATCATATTACGCCAGTGCGCTTTGCCCATCGTTTATTTTTTATGTAACAATTTTTCATCATATAGTACACTAAATATTGTTAATAAGAAAACATTTTAATTAAGATTTAGAAATACAACTATGTACAACATAGAACGTATAGGTATCTATTTAAATTATCGATGTTTAACGTTCTTATGGTAAATTCGGTACGACAGATTTACAGACTTGGATAGATCTTAATGGCATGGTTTGCTGATGGCTTTGTGTACTCCAGCAATGATGAATTGAAGATGTTTCTCATCGGGGCAAACGGTAGATACGAATTTGCTCCAGCAAGTTTCGGCTTCATCTAGATCGCTGAAAGTGCATGATTATATCGTTAATGTCAGGAATAAATCGGTTAACGTTATAAACTTACTGGCAGAGATCTTCTTTGTTTGCGATAAAATCGTCGGGAAAATCCTTCCTGAATACTTTGTAGTTTTCGCCGCACGCTTTCTCTACGTCGTCGTGGCTAATTACGTCGAAGAAGCAAGTCACCGTGGCGTTGTTGACTTCTAAAATATCAAATTTGGATAATGTAGGCATAGGATTCCTGTTCGTAAATCGTAAACTTACGTTTGAATACGTCGCCTTTGTTTTCGCAGGCGAAGTCCCACAAACCGTCGAAAGCGCTCAAAACGAAGTCGGGGAAGTATTTCTCTTCCGGTTTGCAACAGTCTTCAATTACGGGAATCATTTTTTCGAAACATTTCTTGATAACGTGGCGTTTATCGCTGCAAATGTCGTCGACCTCCTCGTGGTTTTCCTGTAATTTTTGTAATTCATCTGGGTTGGTTGGTAAGTGTTCGTCGAAGCATTTGCTGACTTCCTCGGCGGCTTTCTGAAAAAGTAGAATTAAATTTAGAAACCGGCTTAAGTAAATATTCGGTCGGATGTGTTACTTCGAATTTTTCTTCGGAGAAATCTTGACCGCTTTTTTCGCATTTTTCCTTGATGGACTTAACGAACTCTTCTGCAATATCATCTATGTCGTCGGTCGCTGCGGGTTCATCGCAGAAAACTGCGCCTGTAACAATTTTCGAACGGGTTAGTTAATTAAATTTTAAACGGCCGTTGTTTATACTTAAATAAATAGGTACACTTACCGACAAACAACAAACCAATGAGAAAGATAGCCTTCATTTTCGATGAGCAACTACTGTACGTAAATCTTCAAGAAGATCTGAATTATTTCTTTTACCGGTCGCACTTATATAGGAAATTCGATGATAACGATATTATATAAACTGTAGTGCATCTAATTTATTTACAAATTCCATTTAATCTGAAGTTACTATGTGCCGATAATTTAATCGTTCGTTGCTAAATGGAAAAATTTGAGCAACAGATTAAAATTTCGAAAGAACAAACTGCGTATCTAATTAATTTTTTTAAATTATTACTATCGCTTTTTTAATTATTGTATAATTGTGGTCGATTTACTTACTTTCAATTCGAAATTTTACGATTTAATAACACTACTGAAATGAATTGTCGTACGCTTCAAAACATAAAAAATAACTGACTGGGGGTATTTACGTACCCCCCCCCCCCAAATAAGGGTAATTTAAAAGTACACACCTAATCTGTTCTTGTGGACGCGAATGCCCATTTTGATGGTGTATCGCAGCGGCTTTTGACAGTTTCTTTACCACGGACCCCGTTTTGAATATCTTCCGTTGTCGCGGACCACCAAGGTTTTAAATCAAAATATACATTTTTAAAGTGCATCGAATATTTCTTTAAAGTTGCTCACGGAGGGTCTTCAAATTTGGGCTTCCGTTCTTTTTTTCTATTTTAACTGCAAAAGATCACGAAACTCGCGAGTTTTCTGTTGAGATATCGCGGCCTCCCGGGGGTTCGTGGATCGCACGTTAAGAACCGCCGCGAGTACTTCGTATTTGCGTGCCTACAACAAAGATTTTCAAATAAAATAACTATTTGTTAATTAAAATTAATAAAATAGGTAATTGCATAATTAAAGCTAAATCTATTCTAGGTTCCCATAAAGTTCTTTATCAAATCACCTCTATTTTTTAAGAAACAAAATTGCAGGGTTTGGCATTTTGCCAAAACGGCGTAACCCACGCTTTTTGTGAAAATAAGTTATTCTGACTATCTTATCTTTTCCACCGGAAAAATTGATTTGGATTTCCGCAAAACGTATCTTCTTATAGCTACGCGACGACACAAAATGTGCTCTCCCGTAAAATTTACTTTTTGTGGGTTTCGTCCTTCTGGAAAAACTGCCGTCGATATGTACCTACATATATTAGGTAGACATTAATTTTTGCAATAAACTTAACAAATAATAAGTGTCATGTGTTTATTTAATGGGTCTGTTTACAAAAGTAGGTTCGCCCTTTTTTTAGAAGTATTACGTAATTGATAAGACATTTTTTTTTAAATTAAGTATTTATAATTGAAAATCCAGGAACGCGATTAGCATGCTTTGATTAAAATGGCATTTTTTGTAGACCACAGTATTGTAGTTCAAGGAAATTCTATATCCTTGTGAATAGTAAATAATTACGAAAAGGTTATCGTTAAAATATAGAAATTTCTTATATAATTAAAAATATATACTCGGTATCTTAGGATGTATTTCGAAAAAATAAACAAACATTACGTACCTTATACTTTTTATTTAAACTTTGATGATAATATGAACTAAAATAACTATTTTGTAGGTAATTTACATTTACGAAAATCGTCGAAAAATAAGTACTAGTGACAACATTATCAGACAAGTGATTTACGACGTAAATCACTTCGTTTATACCACTCATGTGGTTTATTTTATCGAAATTAAACAAGAATACCTTTGAAAATGACTTTAAAAAACTTAAAAGCTCGACCCTCTGAAAAATATCCAGGTTAGAAATATTCAGGGTAGTGCACCCTCGCTCTCCTAAGCTGATATCAAGAAACCTATTACACCCTTTTAAAGACCTTCATTTGCTACGTACGTGTTCCAAAAATTATTAAATTTAAACGAAAACTAAAAATATCATTAAAAAAAATTGATTTTATATTTATAGGAACTTATGGCATTATTTTGACGTGGTTGATACGTTCTCTAGAGGTTTTTGTCATTTCCCGGACACCGAAATATTTCTGATTTTAAATAATCAGTATGACAACCGTTTTAAAAAAAAATGTTTCATTAAAATCGGTTCTGTTCTTGTGGGTTCCGAAATCAAAATCTAATTTGACTCGATTAATAAATACATAGTCTTCTGTATGGCACCACGAAAAAAATTTCACCTTGTTAAATACCAATGACGACCAATTTTTGATAATAAATATTGAAAAACTACAAATTATTGTCGTTAAACGCTTTAGAAAAGTTTCATAACATATTGCTGTCCGGTTAAAACGTTTGATACACTAATACTGAAAATGACAAGTAACGGTAGTTCCTCTTAAAATTTCGACTTGTAAAATTAAAAAGAGAAAGAAATACCTATTAAAGTTGAAATCGCTTATAACGAACCTGCTTGTAGCGAACCTCCGGATATAACGAATATAATGCTCATCCAGCCATGCAAACCATAAGATCCCTTATAAATTTTGGTGGTTTTAACGAACTCATGTTGCGAGTCCCTTGTGGTTCGTTATAACCGGATTTTACTGTAATTAGATAGCTTATTATTGATTGTTCACGAATAAAAGTGAAAAAGTTGGAATTTCGTTGAACTTTGATGGATAAGAGCTAGTCCATGTTGGTATTTTTTATTAAATAAATTCTCTGAATTTACCTAGATCGCCGATATAAAACGAAATACCTGGATAATATCCCGTGCTTTCAAAATTAAGGTGCTATGCGTGCCGTAATTCGGAAGATCACGTCGCGATAAATTGGGTTAAAAACACAATACATCACGATATCTTTATAGAATATAAGCTAATTTACGTGAATTATGTTTTTTTTAAGGGGAGGGCATACTCTATTCCCGGCGACCATTAGAAGTGAATTATATTCTTTATTTTTAAATTCTACAAAATTCTCTCATTTGGAGATTTTTCGCCATCAAATTATCTCTCAGTTGAGTTTTTAAAATTTAATATAAAATTATTAATAACGCAATTAGAATTTTTGTACACAATTCAAAATCCAATTTAAATTGTGGCTTCAATTTTACAATGTATAATGTTCAATACAATATCTAGGAGATAACAAGTTTTGACGAAGATAGCTGAAGCAGAAATAGATTTTTAATTGAAAAAATGTTGCGTATAAGTTTACTTTTATGAATAAAATTAAAAATTTCATATATGCGTCAACATATCAAGCTCATGTTTTGTCATTGCCTAGAAAACGTTTTTTTATATCATTTAAGATGTCGATAAAGTTTTCATATTTAATAGAACATGATAATCGTACAAATGTTTTTATAAAATTTCACAATTAAACAAAGAGGGCTCACAGAAAGAGAAAGAATGTGCAGACCTCTACAGCTCGGCACGTGGTCTTATTAAAAATATTTATTACCGAAATAATCCTGACAGATATATAAAGGTACCTATACACTTTCGAAACTGCAGGCAAGTTTTAAATAGTTAGAAAGCGTCAGAAATTGCATTTTAAAAATAAAAACGTTATAGGCGCCTCTGCTACTACATAATTTTTAATAATAATAATGTGTGTAATAAAAAATAATGTAGTTTGTATATGAATTATAAATCAGCTATTCAAAATTTAAGTGTTATTATTATAAACAGAATGAAATGGTTGCAAATGTTATTAGATTTAAACATAATGTTAAAAATTTCGTTTTTTTTTTGTTTTAAATGGCATAGATATATCAAATGTCCACAAAGACTGGCCCCGAACCATTTTTTCGGAAATTTTTGGGTACCTATATGGAAAAATCGGCGAACACGCACTTACCTACCTATTCCATTATTTTTAGGGCACAATTTTGGATGGAAAATATTTAGGTATGTAACCTCCGGGAGTGGGAGGTGGAGGTCAACTAAAAAATTTCAAATGGAAACGCATTTCAAGTCGTATGTCATTTAAAAGCTTTTAATAAACGACAATTTTTAACGTCGGTCCAAGATCGATACACCAAACAAGTCATGAATGGCGAATACGAGTACCAAATAAGTTGAACAATAAATAAGAAAGGAACGTTTATACTTTGCGAGTACTTGCGCCACCCCGAAAGGACCAGTTTCGATAATCCGCTTACTTGGGTGCGATAATAACTAGTAATTAGATATGAATCGTTCTCGAAGTACGACGTTCAAAATAAGAACGATGTGGTTTTTCGTTTCCCGTTTATTTAAAATATTTTGCGAAAGCTTTCTCTCGATCTTAGAGCCGATTTTTCCATCTCTTGCTAAATTTATCGGTAACCGTATAGGTATTTACCGTGAAAACAGTGGTCGTGCAAAGTACGGTTAAAGTAAGATTAGATTCTATGGAAAATACCTATCAGATAAATTCACCAGGAGGTGAAAAAATCGGCAATAAGTTTATAAGTTTTCGCAAAATATTTTAAATAAATGGGAAATGAAAAACCACATCATTCTTATTCTGTAATAACAGGGTCATTAGCGAATTCAAGAAGGCGAATTATCGAAACTGACAGTTTCGGGGTGGCGCAGGTACGCGCAAAGTAAAATGCATGTTATATTATTTTCAGTACGGATAGAGGTAGTGTGTTTAATTATACGTTATTCAAGATACGTTCCAATATACGTCATCAATAAAACCTCGTATCTATCTTTACATTAGGTACTAATAAATTTGCTGTTTTTCTTTGTCATGTTATATGTGTACAGGTAAATCATTTATAGAATATACCACGTTCAAAACTTTAAACTGAATATTACAAATATACAATTTATTCACTTCTTATCGATGACGTGCATTGAAACCTATCTTGAAAGTATAGATCGAGAATTCGAACTATACTAGGCAAATCCGTTCTCAGAAAGAACTTCCACCTGCCAAACCAAACGTTTGAGAAGTCGTAAATCGGTAGGTCATAAATAAACCGGGATCGATAATAAGCTTTCAAATTGTCTCTTCAAGGAACTAGCGTTAATATGGTTGTCTATGTATTAGAAATTTGCTATAGTACCATCTAATCAGACGTTTCGCTAAGTTCTAGACACCCTCCTGCCCTTAACCCTTAAAGATTTAAATTCGAATTTCCCCTCCACGACAGGTGTTCAAATCGTTATCGATTTCGGCCGAGGCCTGCCGAAGCGAGAGAGAGAGCTTCAAAATGTCCGCCTAGGTGTTGTTGTGGGTGATTGTTGTTCTAAATAAGGTGGTAATTCTATCGGATTTTATAAATAAACATTGTGGTATTTACGAAAATAAGGTAAGAATTTAAAAATAGTCAATTCTCCATTCACGTATCTTGCGTGATTTCGTAAAGAAAATGTCCCGTTTAAAATTCCATTTGTGTCATTGCACTCCGGCGCTATAAAATAAAGGTCGTTAGGTAATTAACATCCTAATATTTTAATTTCCTCTGCCGAATCCGAATTTTGTGCGATTTCCTGCGTATTTTAATTTTCGATTCGGTAAACGTAGACGTCCGTTTAGAAAATTTGCGACCGCCCATTCGCCAAATTTACTGTCGAGTATTCAAATTTACATTTTAAATGATTACAAACATAATAGCACGTGGTGTGCTTTTAAATGTCCGAAGAACCTAAACGTGAATGCTGATTAGTATTTTATTTATTTTACTGTACATGCATAGACGTCGAGTCTAGAAAGTTGTAGAGCCACAATCGCTTACGGAACGTCCCCCGTATTAGGTACTTTTGTTTTTAATTGCGATTTTCCTTTGACTTTTAGCGGTGGCAAGCTTTACTAATTAATTGATCGATGAGTCATTCAGACTGCATTTCTGGAACCCGTACAAATTTCACCCTTACACCTCGTCTAAGTTACGGGGGTGTAACGCATCGCCCTTATTAATTTCACGTTATCACGTTTTTCATTATTGTTTAGACAACGTTTTGTTGATGACGTTCAACTGTTTTTATCTTACGCAAGCATGTCGATTTTCTTTTTTTTTGGGAAAAAAATGGGAAAATAAATGTACATCAAAATCTCCTCCCACGAAAAGGTCAACCCGTGAGAAAATATTTCATAGGTAATATAGGTATTCGGGTATCATATAAACCGATCATTAATTATATTGATCGTATCTCTACTTCTCGATAAATTGCGATATCTATAATGCATGAGCGTACCTACATAAAAAATAAAGACGAGGAGAGGACGAGATGGATTGATGCCCGTGTATAAGATCTAAGGGCACGGAATACCTTAACCAACGATATTTTTCTTTTTGAACGATATAAAGCGAGTCAAAATTCGAAGTCAAAACTAGTACGAGGCAGTTGTGTGGATCGAGACATTTCCAAAAAAGTACTTTTATTATTATTATTTTTAAATGTTTTTCCTTAAGGTCGTTCCATACCTTTCAGATGATGCGAACAAAAATGTAATATGTAGGTTTATTGTTTTATTATTTGCAATAATTCGCGAAGTTGTATATTACGAAAAGAAATTAATTATTTTAATAATAACGAAAATAGGTGTCTAATTTTTATTCCCGTCAACTAGGACATAAAATGACTTATTTTATTTTTTTTGCAATTAAGTCGTACCTATGTTATATACGCTGGTAATGTCGAAAAAATAATTGACTTAAGTTTATTTGTAGACTCGTAATTAAATAGTTTTTATATTGAATTACCTAATTTTTACAATTACTATTGAAAACCATTGAAAACTAAAACCAGACTATAAATAAACTTAAGTCAATTATTTTTTCGATATTACCAGCGTATACAACATACATAGGTACGACTTAATTACAAAAAATAAATAAAATAAGTTATTTTATGTCCGAGTTGACAGGTACAAAAAATTGGACACCTATTTTCCTTATTATTAAAAATAATTAATTTTTTTCCGTAATATACAACAACGCGAATTATTGCAAATAATAAAACAATAAACCTAGATATTACATTTTTGTTCGCATCATTTGAACGGTATGGAACGACCTTCAGGATCAATCACAAATAACACCTATATAGAAGTAATATCGAAGAACCACACAACGAACTTTCCAAAAATAACCTGGACTATTTTTGTCGGTGCTTAAAAGCAATATTGTACTTGTTAACTTGTGCCTAATCGATAAAGTCTACAATTTTCACACAAGAGATCTGCCGTTTGAATAAAAATAAAGATGGGTATCGGTGAAGCTCTTCAAGAAAATTTGTCGTGTATAATTCACGAAGTTGCCAAAGGTTAGTGGTATTAAAGCCGTCTAAGTGTATGATTAAACGACGGTTTTCGATAAAACGAAGGACAACCTAACACAAGATAATTTTGAAAACTGTTTTTGCATTCTCGCGAGAACCGATGACGCCGCACGATGTTAAGTTTTCGTGTTTTGAAGTTGTAAAAAAATGTACCTATCGGGGCAAATTTTGTAACCAACAATTGATTTGATTGAATTGACTCGACGACACGACGATGGAACGTAATATCGATAGCATTTTGACAGAATATTTTGTGTTGTAGCTTAACTATCGACAAATACCTCTTGGAAACCGCGTATTTAAGTAATTCGGACACGCTTGTACCAAATAAAGTATTTATTCTGCGTTGCAGTCACGGGTTTGTGTGAAAAACGGAGTTGTGCGTAAGTTAGATGCTATCCTTGTAGAGATCCAGGACAGGTCGTCGTAGGTACCACACGTTTGTTGTTTTGGGTGGTCGCAAACGTAACTTCCTTACAGATAATGTAACGTACCGTAACCACGTTTCGTAATTACACCTCGGGCACTATTTAAATGGTTCATAATAGTGATTTTGTAAATTCGCCGCATGGCAACGTGTCACAGTTTATTTCAATTTGTTAGGTACCTACTAAGGGTAGTTTACACGCTATTCGCGTAGTGCAGGTCTTTTGCACGGTACATATACTGTAGTGTAGCCTGTGGTACCGTCAAACGGGTGAGAATGGTTGATAACAGTGTTATCTGCAACAATTATCTTCAAATCGTTATCAAGTCACATTACGGTACCTATTGTAAAGCGAATTAACCTGGCTTTCAAATGACGCCTTTATTGTTTGAATTTTTTGGAACGAATTTAATCCGCACTTTGGGGTTGAAATTAGACAAACGAAACTAGATTACTAACGTGTCATTCTTAGTAATGAAATCGACGAGTTTCATTTTCGCCACCCATTAATATTCGAAAAATTTATTTTCATAGGCATCCCGCAAACTCCAACTTTACGACCTACTTTCCAATTAATAAGAGCATGACAGACAGTTGCTTACAATTAGACTTCACTTTTTAAAAATTTTATGGAAACTGAACACCTACAAAAATCAAATGGATACTACCTGAAACCTGTTTTATTTCAATCAGTTTTAACGATTTACCTATAGCAACGAAAAGGTCGCTATTTTTGTGTGTTCAATTGTCAATCTATAAAAAAATTATCGTAACTTTTGCATAATGTATCGTGCATGGTGTAATTGTTGTTTGCATACCAATTTTACAATCTATAAGACCCGACCTTTGTTTTGTCTTGAAAGTGAAAATATATGTTACGCGATTTGTTTATTTATTATATCAAGTTCAATTTATTAATATCTCCACATGAAATAATCGAACAAAACCTTCAAGTCCGTGTTCTGTGAAATAAATTGGTTTTTTAAATTATACATAGGTCAGTAAATCAATTTAAAAAAGTTATTGCTTTAATCCCAAGGGTTTCAACTACGCATTTAACTATTAATCACATTAATACTCATTAATTGCATATTAATCACATTATTACATTTAATTATTTAATCAACTTATGTATACAACACATTTTAAACGAGCACTCTGAAGAAGAAGGAGGAACTCCGATAAATTATGAAAAAAGGTGCACATGTTTTATTAGTTGCTTTGCATTTTATCGCTCCCATAAAAATGCGATCAAATATTCAACTAGGGCGCTAGGTAATAGGAAAATATTCAATTTGTAAATGCACACAAATGATTAATAAATTTATAACTCTGTGGTAAGAAGACGACAGATTTTTGTCGAAAATTAGTTTATTTCAGGGGCTAGGTGGGATATCATAGAAATTATGTGTGCCTTGCGTTTATAAAGTGTAATTGTATATAGGTACAAATATATATGTCAAGACTCACGTTAAAAAAAAAACAACGATTTATTTTAACAATATTGCGTCTGGTCTTATTGTATAATTTATTATATCTATCGTTGTTTTTTTTTAACACAATTGTCGAAAATACACACCAGATAAAATTATTATCTATTCTTTTTTTGTTATCTATAAGAAATTTGTTAATGCCGAATATCGACGTCATCCGTCTTTTTTATTAAAAACTAAAAAAAAATTAGCAGATACGCGTGTACGTAAATAAATAATCGATTTTAACGCGACAATTTTTTTCGTAAATTTCAGAAAAATGAAGCGCCCCCGTTACTCACGACACCGAGGATAAAAGGCCTATCATGTTGATGAAATCGAAAAATGATCATATCACCTTCTCTCATGAGTGAGGGAATTTTCGTAACACATATTTTGGTTTTTTTATCACTATCTTCAGTTCCTGCACGTTCGTACCTGTTACTCGTGAACGAAGAACAGCAACCCGGAGATGTCATATTCGACGCGTCCGTATATAAGCTGGGCTCGGAAAGAAACTATCACATCAACGCGCACCGAACCGCTCCCTTCGTGGACTCCTTGATAGACGTCGACCAGAAAACTGGACAGGTCTCTCTACGCGAACACCTCTACTGCAATGGCGTTTTTTATCCAAATTTGTTTACTTTGTATATCGATTCGACGTCGAACAGACTGAGAGATATCGAATATTATAGTTTACCTCTAAGAATTTTTGTAGTTGGAAAAGAGTGCAGTGCGCAATATGAAGAAAGTTTCGCGCAACGAAAACGAAGAGAATCCGTCTCGTACTTCAGCCGAACGCATCCATCTTTTACCTCGAAAATATCGGAAGTTAGACAATGGATAGCGGAAACGTACGCTTCTTATTCGATACCGACCGCGGACAATTGGCAAAAGATCTGCTTGAGAAAATCCCAGTTCATCAATTCCATATCTGCGTTCCTACCAAATACCGTCTCTAAATTTTGCTCAATAGATTTTATAGATGTTAGCGATGATCGATTTAAAATAGAAAAATCCCAAGGAGATTTAGTAGCAAATGACGACGTATGCATATCGGAACCGCTATGGAAGGTTACCATTTTATTGGGCGTTCGTTGTCACGACTCTAAGATTTTAGATTCGGAACATCGCCTGAAAATTGTTTATCATCATCAAGAATTTAACGATACCGATATCGCTAAAAGAGTACGACGGGAATTAAAAAATCAATCGCCATTTTTCGAACAACACTTATATGTCGCTAGTGTTCTCGAAGAGTGCGACCCTGGGATGTTAGTGACAACGGTGAAAGCGAGGGATCCGGAAAATAGCCCCGTTACTTACTCTATGTCGAGTTTATTGGATTCGCGAACTCAAACTATGTTCGATATAGAACCTAAAACGGGCGTCATCGCGACGAAAGTGAAATTGGACAGGGAATTGGTCGACGTCCATTATTTTCGCGTGACAGCTACCGACGATAGTTTTCCACCACGTTCGGGCACCACCATGTTGCAGATTAACGTTTTGGACGCCAACGATCACTCGCCGGTATTCGAGATGTCCGAGTACGAGGCTTCCATAAAAGAAGGCGTCAGCATCGGAACTACCGTTTTAACGTTGAAGGCTGCCGATCAGGATGTGGGAAAAAATGCGGAAGTGGAATATTCGATACAAAGCATCAACGGCGGCGGAACTTCTACGAACATAGAGGACAGTCAGGCATTTAAAATCGACGCCAAATCGGGGGTGATAGCTACCAGGACGATGTTGGACCGTGAAACAACCGAAATTTACACTATAATGGTGCACGCCAACGATTTAGCTACACCACAAAACGCCCGGAGATCTGCAAGGTAAGTCAGAATTCGGAGTTTCCATGAAAATTCTCGATTTGTCCCTTTCAGTGCAAGTGTTATCATAAAAGTGTTGGACGATAACGATAACTACCCACAATTTTCTGAAAGGACCTACACAGTAAACGTTAGCGAGGATGTTAATTGGAACGAAAACCCCGCGGTTGCTCATATAAAGTAAGTGCATGCTCACTTATTGTTAGGCACGACTTAAAATTACTTTCCAGGGCGACAGATACCGATCAAGGTAACAATGCGGCCATAAGATATGCCATAATAGGCGGTAACACCCAGTCGCAGTTTGCAATTGATAGCCTTACCGGCGATGTTTCCCTGGTTAAACCGTTAGATTATGAAACGCTGCGTAATTATCGCCTGGTGATTCGTGCCCAAGACGGCGGAAGTCCCGCTCGATCTAATACAACTCAGTTGTTGATTAACGTGAAAGACGTCAACGACAACGCTCCCAGATTTTACACGTCTTTATTTCAAGAGAGCGTCTCTGAAAGCGTACCTTCCGGTTATAGTATCGTTAAAGTGCAAGCATACGATGCAGATGAAGGTCCTAACTCGGACATTAAGTACACCATCGCCCCCAGGGACTCTATAGGCGCAAGCACCGAAGATTTGCCGCTCTCCGTCGATTCCCATACGGGCTGGATTTATACCACTAAAGATTTAGATAGAGAAGAACAATCGAAATACATGTTTCAGGTATGTAATATTTAAAATTGCCGCTGGTAAAATTGCATCTTAAACATTGTTGCAGGTTATCGCAAGCGATCAAGGCGTTCCTCCACAATCAACAAGTGCGAGCGTCGTTATTACCGTGCAAGATATCAACGATAATAATCCGGTGTTCGAACCGAAAGTATACGAGTCGGTGGTCGCCGAAGACGATCCTCCAGGTAAATTTAATTTAGTCCAGAAGAAGCGAACGTGAACTTCATTTTGTAATAGGTACGCCCGTCGCCACCGTGACGGCGACCGATGCCGACGAAGACGGTCGTTTGCATTATGAAATAACAAACGGCAATACTAGGGGTAGGTTTTCGATAACGTCCCATAATGGCAGAGGCCTGATAACCGTGGCGCAACCGTTGGACTATAAGCAAGAGAAGAAATACGTTCTGACAGTGACGGCGTCAGATTCTGGAGGCCGTACGGACATCGCGACAGTTTACGTTAACATTTCGGATGCTAATAATTTCGCGCCTGTTTTTGAAAATTCGCCGTACTCTGCAAGCGTAAGTAAAATGATGTTAAATTTTAATTACTGTTGTTGTGTCTGTAATTATTTTTGTGAAACTACGATCTATAAAGTCGAAGCGTACAAAGTAGGGGAAGGTGGCCTAAAATGGGATATTTAACGTTAAAATTTCGGTATAGACGAATTTAATTATCGTAGAAGTTTGCAAAGAAGATATGCTATAGCATGGTCATTAAATTAGTCAAATATTCATCAACAAAATGAATATTTTAATTTATTTTAAACAAGGGGAACAAAGGTTTAAAAAGGGCGGGAAAAGGCAATTTTTGTTTTGGGGTTAAATTACGAAATAATTTTTAAAAGGGACAAATTTTAAAAATTTTTAACCCCCCATTTAAATTTTAATTTTTTTAAAGTCGGGTTTGTTTTTTAAAACCCTTTATTGTTTTTGGGAAAAAAAATTTTATTAAAATTTAAAAATTAGAAAAATTTTTTAAAAATAAAAAACTAAATTTCCAACAAAGGTAGAAAAATTTTAATTTTTTAAGGGTTTCTTTTTACCAATCTTTTCCGGTTTATTTAAAAAGTTTTTTAAAAATTTTTTTCCCTTTTAACCCAAAGGAAATTTTTAAAAATTTATTTAAAAATTTAAAAACCCAAAAAAATTTTTTTTAAAAGAAAAATAAATTTAAAATAACAAAAGGGCTTTAATTTTTATTGGGGGTTTTTTAAATAAATTTCATTTAAATTTAAATAAAAGGGTATTGTTTTTAATTTAAAATTTATTAAATTTAAAAAAAACAAAAAAAATTTTTTTATTTATTTAAATTTTTCCAAAAAATTCCGTTTTTTGCTTAATTTTTTCCCGGTTTAAATTTCCCAAAATTTTTTTTAAAGTTGATTTTTCCCTTTTAAAAAAAAATTAAAGCGGTTAAAATTTAAATTTGTAAAAAATTTTAATTTTTATTTAAAAAAATTTTGGTTTCCCAAATTTTTAAATTTAGAAAAGCGATTGTTCAAATTTGGAAAAATTTTTTAATAACTTAATTTTTGAAAAATAAAAGGGGGGTTTTAAAATTTTTTAAAATTTTAAATTAAAATATTTTAAATTTTTATATTAATTTAAAAATTTAAAATTAATTTAAATTTTAAAAAAAATTTTTTTAAATTTTTTCCAAAAATTTTTATAAAGAAATTTTATATCTTAAACAAATTTCCTGAAATTTAATTTTAAATTAAATAAAATTTTTTCCTTTAATTTTTTAAATAAAATGGAAAATTTTTAACTGAAAACCCACGAGAAAAAATTTTTTAATTTCCCGTGAAAAAATTTTTTATTTTTAAAATTTTTCTTTAAAAAAACTTTTTTTTTTTTTTTTGATTTTTTTAAGTTAAATTTTAAATTTAATTTTCCTTTTTTGGAAAATAAAACATCGTTTAAAATTTTTAAAAATTTTCTTTTAAATTAAAAATTTGTTTAATAAAATTTAATTTTGGGGTGGTTTTTAAAAAATTTTTAAAAATAAAAAAATTTTTTTTTCATTTCACCTTTGAAAATATAAAATTAAAAATTTTTTAAAATTATTTAAAGAAAAAATGGAAAATAAAAATTTAAAAGTAAACAAATAAATTTTTTTTTTGTTTATAAAAATTTAACCCTTTGGTTTAATTTAAATTTTTTACAAAAAAAAAGGGAAAAAACCCAAAGGGAATTTAAAATTTTTTGGGGATTTTAAAAATATTTTGGGTTTTTTTTAAATTTTTTTCCCCTAAAATGTTTTTAAAAAATTTTTAAAAAATTTAGGAAAAATTTTTTGGAAAATAAAAAGAAAAAAAGGAATTTTAAAACTTTAAAAATTTGTAAACTAATTTTTAATTTTTTTTGGGAATTTTATAAACTTTTCCAAATTTTTTTTTTAAAAAATTTTTTTAAAAAAAATTTTATTAGTTTTTTTTTTGTTTGAAAAAAAAAAAAAAAATTTTTTGTTTTGAAAAAAAAAAAAATTTTTTGCCAAGGATTTCCCCTTTAAAATTCCGGTTTTCCATTTTAAAGGAAATAAACCAAAAAAATTTTTTAAAAAAATTTAAAAATTTATTTTTCTTTTTATTTTTAAAACGGTTTTTAAAGTTTTAAAATTTTTTTTAAAAATCCAAATTTTTTTTTGGTTTTAAAACCCAAAAGGTTAAAAAAAGATCGAATTTGTTTTTTTGGTTTAAATTGTGGAAAACAAAAAAGAGGTTTTTTTTGCCGGATTTTTTAAAAATAAAATAAATTTAAATTAATTAATAAAAATTAAGGGTGGATTTAAGGTTTAATTACCGAACCCTTTATTTTATTTTTTTTAATAAAAGTTTAAATAAAAAATTTTGTTTTAGGCAAAAACTTTAAAATTAAATTAATGTTTAAAAAATTTTAAATTTTTTGAACCCCAAAATTTTAAAAATTTTTCCAAAATTCGAAATTTGAAACAAAATTTTTTAAAAATAAAATGTTTTGGGGGTTTTTTTGGTAAAATACCAAAAATTTGTGCGGGTATTTTTTTAAACGAAAAAATTTTTTTTTTTTTGGGGTTTTAAAAATAACGTTGGCCCTTTTGGAAAAAAAATAGGGGTTTTTGTGGGTTTGTTAAAATTTTTTTTTAATCCCTTTTTTTTTAAAAGAAATTTTTGGAAGGCAAATTTTATAAATGGAAAATTGGGGATGAATTTTTACTTAAATTTGTTTTAAAAACCCTGGGGAAATTTTAAATTTTAACAAAAGGAAGGTTTTTTGGGCCCTTTTAAATTTTGGAAAAAATTTTCTTATTTTAAAGGGAAAATTTTTTGGGAAATTTGGGGTAAAAAATAGATTTTTTAAAAATTAAGGTTTTTTTCAAAAGGGTTTTAACTAAGAATTTTTTAAACTTTTGTTTTTTTAAAACTTTAAAGGGTTTTTTAAAAAAAAAAAAAATTTTAAAAAATTTTTTTAAAATTTTAAAGGGGGGTTTTTGGAAAAATTTTTTTAAATTTGAAAGGATCCTTTTAGTTTTTGGGTTTTGTTTTAAAAAGGTTTAAAATTTTTTTTAATGAAATAAAAGGGTTTTTAATGGTTTTCCATTTGGGAAACCCGTAAAAAAATTTGGTTTATAAATTTTTTTTTTTGTTTGTTTTTAAGTTTTTTTAAATTTTAAAAAATTTTTATTTTTTTTGATTTAAATTAATTTAAAACCCCGGTTAAAAGTTTTTTTAGGTTAAAAATTTTGTTTCTTTATATTTTAAAAATTAAAATGGGTTTAAAAAATTTTTTGGGGAAAAGTTTTTTTTTAATTGGGGTTTTTAAAATAAAAAACCCAAAATCAAAGATTTTAAAATTTTCCCGGGGGTTTATTTTGAAAAATAACCTTAAAAACTTTTTTTTTTTTAAAAAGGGTTCACTAAATTTTTTAAAAATTTAAACATGAAATTTTATTATTTGGTAAAATTTTTAGAATTTTTGAATAAAAAATGGCCCCGGGGGAAACAAGGGTGGGAAAGGGCCCCTTTTTAAATTTTTAAAAATAAAATATTTTTAAAAATTTTTTTTTAAAAAACCCTTCCTTTTATTTAAATTTTTAAAAAAAAGGGTTGTTTTATTGAAAGTTTTTTAAAATAATCCAAAAAAATACATTTTTAAAACAAACCATTTTAAAATGAAAAGAAAATTTTTTAAATTTTAAATATCAAAATTTTTAAATTTTTTAAAGGAAGGGAAATTTTATTTAAATTTTGAAAATTTTTTTTGGGAAACAAAGATTTTAAATAAATTTTAAAAATTTAATTTAATCTTTTTAAATTTTTGAACTTTTGGGAAATTTCTTTGCGGTTTTAAACCACTTAAAATCTGTAAACTTTGGCAAATTTTAACCCGGAAATTTTTAAAAGGAAAAACCCATTTTTCGTCAAAACGAAATAAAATTTTAATAAAAAAGGGAAAGAAAAAAACGTTTAAACTGTTGGGGGCCCAAAATTTCTCTTTTTAAAATAAAACCCCAAAAGTTTTTTAAAAAAGCCCAAAATAAAAAAACCCGGCTTTTTTTAAAATTTTGGCGTTTGGGAAAAATTTAAAAATTTTCCCTTATTTTAAAAATTTGGGAAATTTTTTAAAAAATTTTTGTTGGGAAAAAAATTTGGGTTAAAAAGGCTTTGGCCTTTTAAAAGTTTTTAAAAATTATTTCCGTTCTTTTAAATTCGAACAAAATCCGGAAACAAAATTTCGGGAATTTAAATTGTTGAAAGTTCCATTTTAAAAGGCGGCCCAAACTGGGGCCCGGTCTTTTAAAATGTTAAACCCAAAGGCCCGACTTTTTATCCCTTTGGCTTGGAAAAAAATTTTTAGGTTTTTAAAATTTTTACTTTAAAATTGGGCAAAATTGGCTTTAAAAAAAGGTTTAAAATTGATTTTTTTTTTTCAAAGGGGGCCCCAAATTGCCCTTTAAAAGAACGAAATTCCTTTTCCACGAAATTTTAAAGGGGGCTTTTTTTTTTTAAAATTTGGGAAAAGGGTGGGTTTGGGAAAGGGGGACCCATTTGGGATTTTAAAGGGGGGGGGTTTTTTTAAATTTCCCAAAAGGGGAAAAGAACAAATTTTTTTTAAAAAATTTTTTTAAATTTTTTTCCCCTTTTTTTTAAAATTTTTTCCGGGGTTTTGGGGGGAAGGTTTGTGTAAATAAATAAGGTGGGGGAAAAGCCCAAAAATTTGGGGGGGAAATTTGTTTTTTTCGAAAGGAGGGGCATTATTTTAATTTTAAGAAATTTTTTTGTTAAATTTTTTTTAAAAAAATTTTTAAAAATTTTTAAATATTTTTGGTTTAATTTTTTTAAAAGAAAATTAAAAAAAAAATTAAAATTTTTTTTTTTTAAATTTTAAAATTAAAATAAAAAAAAAACTCCAAATTGAAGGTGGGTTTGGGCCTTAGGAAAGGGGTTCCTAAGGGGGGCTGTTTGGCAAAGGAATTTTGTTGGTCCTTGCCCAGGTGTTTAGGAGACTACGGTTTTTGTTTTGGGCCTTTAAATTTTCGGCGACGTTTTTTTGGATTTCCAAAATTTTCCTCAAATTCCTTTAAATCTTTTCCAATTAGACCTTCAGGCCTTGGAAATGCATTGTCGGTGCGCACCTTACAGTACGATACGTTTCTTATGTCTGTTCAAGTTGGCCAGAACAGCTCTGCGGTGATTTCAGTCAGTAATTTAACGTAAACTGTTCTTAGTGTGACATTTATTTATTTCAGCTGAAATCAGGTTTTCTGCATTATACGTATAATGACGAGGTTTTAAATTTAACTTCAAAAATGCTTGCCGACGGCTATTGGCATAAAATTGATGTAACGTGGATCGGTACTGAAATTAAACTGTCGATCGATTATGGAGAACGGTCTGTTGTTACGCCGTTTACGGTTAAAATTCAGGGTTTGTTTGTGGGGAAGATTTTGATCGGAGGGCCTGATAACACTTATAGTAGTTTAAATGCTGGCTATAACTACTTGGAAGGTATTTTTTTGGTTCGTGTAAGCGAGTCTCTTATTGATACACGTGTTTTCTTGTAGGTTGCATTCAAGATGTTAGAATTGGGAACCACCAAACAACTTTAAATAGACCGACCGTCAGAGAAAACGTATTAGATGGGTGTTCTTCAATTATGGAATGTCAAAGCGAGTGTCCTTCGACTGCTGAATGTGTAATAGAATGGGGAAACTCGTATTGCGAATGCAAGAACGCCCATGTCGGATCTTTGTGCCTTCCAGTTTGTAATTTGAATCCGTGCGAAAATAGCGGCGTTTGTATAGATAATTTTTCGAAAGAGAATGGTTATCAATGTAAATGTAATTCGTCAGAGTATTCCGGCGATTATTGTGAAAATAAAGTGTCTCAACCTTGCCCGGCAAGTTGGTGGGGATATCCGGTTTGTGGTCCATGCAATTGTGACACAGAATCAGGTTATAATCCGATTGTGATAAGGTAACTGGCCATTGCTACTGTAAAGAGAACCACTATCAACCACCGGGCACCACTAAATGCCTACCGTGCAATTGCTATTTGACCGGTTCTTACAGTCCACAGTGTGACCTCGAAACGGGGCAATGTCGATGCAGGGAAGGGGTCATCGGGCAAAATTGCGATTCCTGCCCGAATCCCTATGCCGAAATCACTCTTCGCGGTTGCGAAGTGATATATGACGGGTGCCCGAGAAGCTCATTGAACGGCATTTGGTGGCCAAGAACAAATTTCGATGCAGAAGCCCTGGAAAATTGTCCTAAAGGGTCTGTGGGAAAGGCGTCTCGTTCTTGCGATAATCTTTTGGGAGGTTGGCAGCCGGCAGACATGTTCAATTGTACGTCCGAGAGATTCGTGGAACTTAGAAATCAGGTATCTACTTTTAATATTGTTTTAGAGCGGTTTAAAAATTAGTCATTAGTCAGAAAAATTCAATCGGTACAGGTTAATATATTCACTTCATTTTAAGTAGCTGCTAGTGCCTAATTTTTGCGCTCACAAAGAATACCTCAAATCTGAGCAGTCAAAAGATTTTTCAGGCGGTTAAATATTTATTAAGGTAAAACTGAACCGACGAATAGTGTGTTTCTCAAACGTTAGATGGCGATAATTTCAGTAAAAAAAAATTACAAATGTTATGATTCATATAGATTTCTTGTAGTATATCACTAACGCAGTAGTTCACACTTTCATTTATACTATTAATTGTTAGGTGGCACAAAATAGGATCAGTGGTAAACAGTACTCGTCTACAATATTAATATAGTGGAGGTAGCGTGCGTAGGAATCTTAGTCAAGGTTATACGGATTCGTAGAATTTAAAATCTAACATCGATAATGAAACCAAAAGATAAGAAATTAAAAGTATATATTTTGTAAAGATGTACATTGCATACTGGACCAGGATGTACCAGGACCATTCTATCTATTATACTATTAGTTGCATATAAATAATAATGGAGTTGATTTCATAGAAATCGTCTCCGTTACCATAAAACACCCATTAAATTACACTAATTTATAGCAAAATTGGTGGCCCGGCGGAAAAAGAATATAGGTACCTATCCTAAATCCAAATGCGAATTTCCGGGAACCTTACGCATTCTGTTCGTAATTTACTAAAAACATGATACATTTATTTGACATCTATTCAATCTTATAGATTAAGAAATTGGCTTTATCGTTTTTAATACATTTAAAATGTGTAATAAATAAAAGTGTATATCTAACTTTTATGCATAATATTATGTATTTTGCATTTTAAATTTATATAATGTATATCCGTTTCCAGACGGACCCCAATTAGACATTTGTAAGACATTCTATAATCGTTGTGAGAAATGATGCGGATCATATTACGCAGACACATGAGTTATTAGAATAAATTTAATAAATGTCTTATGTATCGGGTCATTGTATATACAATGAAATAATCCACAAATCAAAAGATTTTCTATAAGTAACAAATAATAAATAAAAAATTCGGAAGCAATTCATAGTAAGTGATAGTAATAGTATGGCAACTTATCAAAAAAAAATAATAACTTTTAAAATTAGTTTTAAAATTTCTATGCAGTTTTATTAAACTATTGTTTCTATTAGAATGTTCACAACACAAGTTTATCAACTTGTTCGTTTTCCACATTTGGACTCGTGCGATAAAAGCATGCCTTATAAAACTTATACTTTAATATAATATTTCGCGTTTTAAGTACAAAAATAGATTTAAGATTTAAAATTAAAAATATATATCTGGTAATGCTAACAATAAACTAGCATTGCCAGAACATAAAAGACTGACTAATTTTCCTTTATAGTTCGGGGTTTATCTTACATCAACAAAATATCTAATCGTGTATATAAGTTTCTTTAAAATCAAAACTTTGCTGTATCAGAAATATACTGGGTTGTAAGAAACCATCGCATCGTCGCGAACAATCAAGTTTCATTCATGAAACCGATACTCTATTTATTTCTCTCTATCTATGTCTATGTAATTTATACAACATTAACAATTATAATATAGATACGTCTAATTGTATTGCTGTTTTCGTACCTATCGCTTATTTATATTTTGTTTAGCATTTTTTTTTCCATTTTCTGTAAGGGTTCTATGGTCCTTAACCCTCTGCCGCGCCGCGCTGGTACGACTAAATATGTTCTGTAAAATGTGAAAGCGTCATAAAACTACCTTATCTTTTCCCAATTTCTTTCAGTAAACTTTTGTCCTGTATAAGCATGATTGTTTAGTCTTTAGAGATTTTATCAGTGTAGAAATAGCTCGAATTCTGTTATTGTATCAAGTGCCCTCGCGATAGTCATAGGTACTACTCATACCTACTAACTCACTTCATAATATTATTATTCTTATTTCGTCGCTTATTTAAAATTTAAAGTTCGAACCCGTAGGTCATTGTCTTTTGATCTATCAAAAATTCATCAAACATGTCCTAAAGACTATAATTACCTTTAAAAATTCGTAAACCCCATTAAAATCTACCGAGTAGTTTCCAAGATACCGGTTTTGGAGTTAACCATCTTTTTGGACATTCGAAGAGTTGCTACAAGGGGTGGTAATGCAAATTGGGCCTAACAATAATTAATGTTAGAACGTTTTATATAATAGGCGCACCTGCCACCACATCAATTTTTATCAAAATTTTTATACATTTTCAAACACATGCTTATTTGTACTTCCTGCGTTCCTCCAATTATTCGAGTCATCTTAATTTTAAATTAAAAAAAAAAAATTCTTAGTCAACAATAATTATTTTTGTCCAACAACGACACAGTTTCCAACACAGTATAAATTCTAACACCAATAAAGATTATCTACTACTTAAAAGATGGCAGCAAAACTTGTCATGAAAGATTAGCGTTTCGTAGTATACAAAACTGCCATGAATTGAGAAAGGCGATACTTTCTGGTTCAACAACATTTTAAACATTTTTACATTTCAATTTAAAGTATCTTGAAAAATATGCACAAAATACCATAATTTTTGATACAAGGCGTTTGGTAGTACATTATTTAAAAGAAATATATACTTTTTACAGAATTTTGTATTTGCGTAAAAAAGAAAATTCGATAATAATTGTTAAAAGGGCGATTAAAAAAAAACTGTACATTGAATGTCCTTGTAAAACATAACACCATTAAATATTAATCATTTCCATTGGTACACTAAATTAGAACAATATCATATGTATAGTTTTCGAAAAAATTGCTAAAAACATGTATTTTTTAATGTTTTTTTGTAAATTACACAAAAACCTAACATACGATTTTCTCCAAAATTTGTTATAATATTACTATTATTCACACCAGTTTCTGTGAATTTTTTCAGAATTTTTGAATGTACAGTTTTTTTTTGAGTCGGTACAGTTTAACCTTAAGCATTATAATCATTAAATTTTTATTTACAGCTTTCGCTCGTGGAAAAAGGCGAGCTGCTCTTTAATACGTTTGTTGCAATAAAACTGGCGTCGGATCTCCATAAAGCAACAAATTTAACGCAAAATTTGTTTGGCGCCGACGTTCTTGTAACTTACGATCTAATTCGGGAACTTCTAAAACACGAATTTACAATGAACGGATTAAATCTCACCCATAGTCAAGACAAAGATTACGTAAATGTAAGTAATCCTAACAATGGATGCTTGGTATATTAATGAATTCCCATTAACAACAAACTCTGATTACTAACCTTGCCTCGTTTGCATTTTAGAATTTAGTGCATTCTGCAAGTGTTGTCTTGGATAACAAGTATTTATCACATTGGAATAGAATTAAAGAACTAACTAGAGAAAGTGCTGAACATCTTATTACTGCTATTGAAAAATATATTAACGTTTTGTCATCTAGCCAACACGATACTTATACTAATCCCTTTGAAATAGTCTCCCCCAATATGAGTGAGTAGTCTTCCGACATTTTTGTAGTTTAATTGATTTAAATTACAATTATAGTTTTGGGTTTGGATATAATAACGCCGGAATCTTTATTTGGTTATGAAACCGACTCTTCATCTTTTCTGCCAAGCGAAGCAAGCTTTGTTACGGAACGCATTGTGATACCCGATACTTCTAATTTTTTACAAAACGAAGCTCACATTCCAAAATCCGAAGGACCGACAGTGTCTTTTCCTAAATATAATAATTATATTCAAGATTACTCCAAATTCGACGTATATTCTAAAATATTTGTGCCTTTAAAATTGTTAGGCATTCAACCCCTAGAAATGGGAGAATTAACTACAAAACATTCCCTCTCCGAAAGCAAAGCCGTTTTAAGTTACGTCGAATACAAACAGGCAGGATTGTTGTTTCCAAATTTGTACGACGATTCGGTGGTGCGAAGGTGGGGGATAGATATGATAATCGGGTCTCCCCTTATTTCTGTCAGTATTTTGGTACCCGAATATGTGGAGCCTGTTAAAAAAAGCAACGAACCCAGGGTAGTTTTTAAGGATTTTAAAATAGACGACAATGACAACGACAATGTCAAGCTATTAAAGAAAGTTTTGATAGAACCCGACGTACATGAAAACGATGCCAAGTATTATAAGTTAGAATCGCGTAGAATGAAGAGGGACCAAAGTTCTACCAAGAAGTTATTTTATAAGAAATTAAGTGGCGTTCCGTTAACATTACCGATACGTTTGCAAATTTGGTTGAACTCGAATATTACTATTTTTAACGAGAGGTCTAATCCTCAATGCGTACATTGGTCTACTGTTCGAGGGTGAGTAAAACGTTTTTTTTTTGTACATTTATTATTACGAGTGTTTGCTTATTTGTAGGTTCGGAGAGTGGTCTAGAGTTGGCTGTCGTACCGAAGCGAACGAGGACTGGTTTGACGCATACGGCGACAATCATATTTTTATAAATTGTACCTGTAATCACTTATCAACATTCGCTGTTCTTGTGGACGTTGTAGATTTAGAGGCAAGTATCGGTTGAATTGTGGATTTTGAATATATAAGGTGTCCTATTTCTTAAATGCTATAATATGAGTAATTTTGTTATTATAAAAGATACAAACATGGGCGTTTATTACCAAACAATTAATAATACCCACATTTTAGTACATACCCGAACCGTCTTTGCTGGAAGATATTTCGAGCTACAGTTGCTTCTCCATATCCATACCTCTCCTGCTGGCCACGTACCTGATTTTGGTACTAATAAGAGGCCTCCAAACCAATTCTAACACGATTCGAAGAAATCTAGTTCTGTGCGTTTTGCTTGCCGAGCTTTTATATTTTATAACGCTGAAAGCCAGAAAACCCATGGTCAGCAATGACGTACGTAACTGAAAAATTGACTCGCGCACGTTCATAAGTTGACATAATAAATTTTCAGTTTGCCTGCAAATTAGTGGCCATATCTTTACATTATTTATGGTTGGCGGCATTCTCGTGGATGCTAGTCGATGCGATGCATTTATATAGGATGCTGACCGAAATGCGTGATATTAATCATGGACCAATGCGTTTTTACTATAGTGTAGGATACGTATTGCCGGCCATTATTGTAAGTCTGGCAGTCGGAGTGCGTGCACATCAATATGGAAATTATTATTTGTAAGTTAACGTCAAATCACTTCGAGGAGAAAAATTTAACGATTTATTTTCAGTTGTTGGGTCTCGTTATATGAAAGTGTTGTGTGGAGTCTCGTCGGGCCCATATGTCTGCTTGTATTTTTAAATTTAGGCGTGTTAGTGTTTTCTATTAAAGCAGCGTTCACTTTACAAGATCACGTTTTAGGCTTTGGAAATTTGAGGTGGTGCGGTCGTATTTTATAATAATTAATCGATTGTAATGATACGACTTTTAGGACACTTTTGTGTGTATCTGTGATAGCGCTGCCGTTATTGGGAGCCACGTGGGTTTTAGCATTGCTCGCCGCTTCTGAACGTTATCCTCTGCTGACGCCTTTATTGTCTATTGCCGTTTTGACACATGCCGTGTTTTGTTTAGGCGGATACTGCTTCGCCAATACTAGAGTACGACAAAATTTGATGAGGTTTGTTGTGCACGAAATTGTTGACTTTATTGGCTAATTTTAAATTGATTAGGTCGTTTATGAGGTGTATGGGTAAAAAGGTGCCATTGTTGGAAACCGCTTCTGTAATGGGCGTGGCGAGCAGTAGTAGCCATAATGTTGCCGGTCAATCAGTGTGTATGAATCGTTTGAGTTTTATGTTTAATTAAATGAAGAATTTACAGAGGCCAGCTTTAACTTATAGAGGTACCGGATTTGAAGGTAATCGAAGGAACATCGGTATCTCTGCTTCGAGCACAACATCCAGGTCAACAACGAAGACGAGTTCAAGTCCGTACAGGTGAGTTTCATGGTAAATAATAATTGCCGGTATTATTAAATTTATGTGTTATTGTAGAAGTGACAATCAGTTAAGGCAAACATCGACAAGTACTTCAAACTATAATTCAACAAGTGATGTGCCGTCATATTTGCACGGGTTTGAGAATGATTCGGCCCTTCAACATCATAGAAGTATGAATTGCATTTACTTTCTTTATAAATTTATTATATTATACTATAAAAAATATACATTTGCAGTAGCGGAAGAAGATGAAAGAAGAGAACGTCGAGCAGAAAGTGACTCGGATAGTGACGGCTCAGAAGGACGAAGCTTGGATTTGGCTTCGAGTCATTCAAGCGACGACGATGAATCCAGCACTCGACGGCATCGTACTAAAAATGCAGGTGAGTTTTCAGCACCGACTGAAATTATCTAGAAAATGTCATGCAATCTGTATCATCTCAGAATTTAATTCCTTCATTAGTGCCTAATAAAGATTAATCGAGAACTTTTTGAAGCCTTATACTTATTATAAAAATTATTAGTCGTTCAAGGCTTTTTTTTTTGGGAATTTTTCAACGCGAAGGTGGGAAATGATCTTGAAAAATAAGATAATTTTACTAATAAGTAAACATTTATGTGACGGTTAATTAGATTTATTACAAAATTAAAATGGAAACCGATAAAATTTTGTATTTTGCAGGTGTAAGCACAATCAGGCAAGGCTATCTACCAAATATAACCGAACATGTGGTGACACGTTGCGGAACACCTCCCTCTTTAAACGTCGTAACAAATTCGCAGCTGTTTCCGCAATTCAACCCATGTATGCACCACGTTGGTCTAGTCAGCTACCAGAAGCTTATCTACCAAACCCAAACGGTGAGCGGAGTAATTGTTACAGCTAGACCGTCATAAAAGTGCCTTTTTGCTTTACAGTACCAGAAGTAGGTAGATGGTCGGCAGAAACAGGTTCAGACAATGAATTTTGTCACAAAACTAATTCTCCTAATCCTCTTCCCAATCCAGATGTTACCCCGGACACTTGCATACCATCAGTGCATCCCGAGCAGTATGTCGGTAGATTACATTATGATCCGCATTATATTGTAAACACGGAAACAAACAAATCCGATTATATGGGCAAAATGATATCACACAACGATAAGAACTACCAGGATTACGGCGATAGGTATTCCGATATAGACGAAAAACACCACGTAAACGACAAATATCTATTTCCATACACAGGTAAACGCATTATAAATTGTCGGCTGTTGTCGAGTGTCTCGTTTCTTTTATAGCCGAAGAGGATCATTTGGCGATGCATAATTATGGACAACCTAATCGAATAATGTCTCCAGTAACTAATGATATTAATAATCCAGGTTCGTGCATATAAGTGCTTAGCTATACTGTCGTTTTCAACGGACGCAAGATGCGAAATTTATCAATTATTATATTATAAGCTGATTGCATTAGCAACGGAGAAAATGACAAATCCTTGAAAAACAGACAGTGCAGCCTAAACGACTTACAACCGCTCTTTACATTTATTAATATTTTAATTCATAGGAATGGATTATCACGGTTCTAGGATGGGTTCTCTATTGGGATCCGTGCACGGATCTGTTTGTGGAAGTATGCGGGGCTCTCCATCTCCACTAATGCATCCAATATCCATGCTGCATTCGGCACATCCAGCGGATACCCAACAGTGAGTAAAAATCAAAATCTGAAAATAACGGTACAGCAACATCCTAATTTTAGTATTTAGTTTTGAGTGCCTAAGGTTGTTTTCTGATCTTGTTAGTTTGCTCAAAAGCTTCTAGTGTGTGTGTGTGTGTGCATGTTGAATTATATTATTTTCACTAAGTTATGAAGGCCAACACTTGGCTTTGAGATGTCAATAGTGAGAAAAGCATGCTGGACAAGTAAACACAAAGTCTGAGCGTACGGCTGCAGCCGAAAGCGTTTCCAGCATCTTGAGCAGGTGAAGACGGATGTATATTACTGAATCCGTGTGACCGCACTGAGGCTTATGTGCTAAAAGATTCTCTGGCCTGCTAAATTTATAAAGTTTAGAAAGTCTAATTGATCTACTCGTTGAGCAAGAAAATGATGTTTAATAAAACTTTAATTGCCAAAAATGCAAAAGCCGCGAACACGCTTTCTGTGTGGCCATACGCTAATAAATATTCACCGAATCATATCTAGGTACGATTCATTTTTAACTTGTTACTGGTGTTGTTTTACTAATAATAATATTATCTATTATAATAATAAGTTATAGTAATCAGGTACTTTGGCATGATTAGATTTAATTATTAAATAATTTAACACCCATTTACTAATACTTCTATCGTTTTCATTACAAAGATGGTGTTGGGAATATGGCATTAACAAATAACCATGGTAAGATTTACATGTAAATTACTCGATCATATTTAATGCAATATCCAATATTAATTTACAGGAATGACAACAATGAAGAAACGTCAGTCTGAGACAAATGTACAAATTTTTCTTCTACTACATAGCACTTCGTTATTTATTACGTACTTACATTTTAATCACTCGATATACGTTGAACATTCCATTTTTTATTTAGGAAACTCGTCTGTGTACACAAACTATATGTATAAGCAAATGTAAAAAAAGCTAAGCTTTTTATAGTATTTTTTTTGCATAGAATAAGTCCTAATTTTGTAGAATATGAATCTGCCATTTATTATTGTAGGTGTATCTTAGACGATGCGTTCTTAAATTGTGTGTAGCAGTTTTTCTATGGAAGCTTGCAAGAGAATTTCGCCTATGTAATCCTAATTCAACTGACGAGGTGGATTTGGGTAAATTTATATATATTTTTGAGAAACATAGGAACATGAAATTTGAGAACCCCACGTTTAGATCGCATGTAGCCATCCGAAAGACTTGTAAAATAAGCAGAATATATTAAAATTACACAGAAAGTATGTATTTTTAAGTATTTTACTTTCGCTTTGCGTACTTAATTTATCAAAGGAAAATATTTTTTGTATAAAATAAAATCCAGTGCCTAAAAATTTCTAAATCTTTTCTGCTTTTAGAAGCATATATAATTTTTTTTTAAATATATATTATGAAATCAGATTTTTCGAGGTTTTAATCAAACTTTTATATCATATTTTGGAAAACTTTTAACTGCAGTTATTGCAACACTGTGATCGAAAAATCAAAAGATTTGATGGTAATGTTTCTGTTGCTAACAAATGCAATTTAATTGTTTTGACGGAGAAATTAGAATTACTGTGTAAGATCTCATATTTTTTAGTATGCTAGTTTTTATAGATTTTTATATTTTGCGTCCCTATATTATGTGTATTTTTAAATGTAGACGGTGTGATTTTTAATAATACGACACATTTTATGTATTTTTGGAATAACATCGAAATTTTATTGAGAAAAATAAAATCATATAGCAGAAAAATAGAATGAATATCCATTTAAAACTGAAATGTAAACACTACAGTGTAGTATATAAAATTTAAACTTAATTTATGAACTGTTATAAACAATTTACTCACTCTTTCTTACAGTGTATGATTAAAGCAAAGATTTCTTAAAAATTGTTACCTAACTTATTTAGTTTTTAAATGTTTAATCACTTTCAGCTTCTGAAAACTATAAAATCTACAAATTTGGATTTACAAATTATTTACAGAAACTAAATAGTATAAGCAAAAAAAGTGGACTGATCTAAATTTAATATGTGGGACCAATTCGGGGAAATAAGATGCCTTCATTTGAATTTACAACCTAGAAAAGTTAACTGCCTCGGCTTTAACTTTAAAATTAGAATGTACTTGAAAAAACAAAACAAAAATAAGATTTGTCGTATTATTTGAAATCTCACCAAAATCCGACTGTGCAATGTTACATTCCATTTTGTAGTCCCGGTTTTATTATATACTGTAATACTCTATAAGATTGTGATTTTTTCTTTAGAAATAAATATTTATATCACTAATGTCGCTTCATTTTAAATATTAGTTTAAAAATTAATCGTTATGCAAAATTTGGTTTACACGAAAATTTAAATTAGATTAGAAGACTGATTAGGTTCAATTTGAAGATCATTACAAAATGTGTGGTAACTTAATTCTCTAATTTTTTGAATAAGGATATGGTAATCTATAATACTATTTTGTCCTGTAATTTAATTATTTAAAAATTATATATATATATATATATATATATAAAATTAACGTGTTGCATTTTACAACGGCCTTTTGTATTTTAACGAAAGAAAAATGCAGTAAACGATATAATTATAGTACGTTTAGGTCCGATTATCTGAAGTTTAAATAATAAAATAGAAATTGGTTTCTCGTCTCAAGATTTGCCCCATTTAAGCAGCTGGTCCGATTGATTAATTGACGATCGGATAAAGCGAAATCCACTGTAGTAAAATTTATTTAATAGCAACACGAAGTGCAAATAAAACTCTTTTATCTTTTATTCAAATTTTCTGGTTCTTATTTATTGCGAAAAAGGGCGCATTTTTTGCAGTTTTTCGAATTTTGAATGTGAAATATGGCGCAATTTAATTGTTTGTGGTGGCCACAATGAAAAGACATAAACGGTGACATAACCTATAATGCATGCGAAGTGTTTGACGTTTTGATTATACTGTTGTAATAAAACTTTAATTAATGATGGTGTTGTGGTTTGCGGCATAATTGAAAAATAAAGAAACTAACGCGCATTCGTCATTTTCACCATGGATAATAGTAAATTGTGAATATGGCCGTGGCGAGTTGGATGTTAAGAAATCGGAATATACGGTCCAACAGATACAATCGCAGTAAGTTTTACAAATATTTACTATTCGGTTCGCTTTAAGTAAATAAACTCTCGCTTTATATCCGTATTTTTGTTTCAGGCAAAACAGAAAAAGACGAAGATGTAATCAAATTGGACCTAAAATTAGGTTAGTGTTTAGTAGAATGTCTATTGGCGTTTATTTACAATTTTCGTTGCAGATCCCCGTGAAAATGCTAAAGAAATTCTTTCCGAAATATGCAGACCAGTCGGCATAACAGAGGGGAAACGCGTCAACTGTTTGAATGCTTTCATAAAATTATATGTACATATTGAGGGTAATTTGTCTTGCATTGCTTATACTACCGAAGAAATTTTGTGCTGGTACGTAGGTTTTATGTTATACAGAAGGAAATTTTAGTGATAGTTTAATTTTTAGTTTGAGGGTTTCGTTAATAAATGAATCTGTGTCGGTCCGTTGTGCCGGATTAAAAGCAATAAGGCATGTTTTGAACTGCGAGGATGATATAAAACACTTTAATAATCTCCGGTTTCCATTTTTAATAGCAAGGTGGAATCGGCGATATTTTTATAAATAGGTAATTGTTTGGTTAAAATAGTAATATTGTAGGTCTCTGGATTTAGTTTTAAAGAACGACGTGGAAAGGATTCAAGCTTTAAGTCTTATAAGGAAGGTGTTGCTGTTATCTGCGTCTACGTTCGATATTGTGATGGCCAGAAGTTTAGTTTCTTTGGCTAATTGTGGATCGAAGAAAAAGACCGCATGTTGAGAGCATGCCTGGCATGCTTATCAGAAATAGGTAAGGTAAATAGGTAATAGGTAAATACAAAATACGATGTTGTGTAATGAAAATAATAAGGCCATATATCTACTATTGTGCGACAGCTCTTTATCCTCGATATTGATATTTTACAGTTCAAATTTCATTTTTGTGTTAATAAAGTTTAACTGTACTTAATCGATCGAGTTTGCAATACTTTAAACAATTATAGATACCATCATGATTTTAATCAAAATAAATTGTAGGTGTATTGAACACGGAATTATTTATTTCGGCGGGGGGTGTAGCAGCTATAACTCGTAATTTATTAGAATGTCAGACTCCACGAATTGCAGAATCGCTGTGTGGGTTTTATTGTTGTTGCTAGATAGACCGATCACTAGAAATCATGCTGCCGTCGATTTACACTGTATAGCCGCTCCTTATTGCGATTTTCATTATCGTCATGGCTGGATGGATAAAAATAGGTATGCGTTTAGTAGTTTGTTTTCTTTTAATTGTTTGTTGTTTTAATGCGCCTTTTTAATTTTAGGGACGAAAGAGAACTTAGATTTAACTGCAGTAGATTGGCACTATTATCGGTATTACGAAGCTGGCCCGGCATCTTGCACTTTTGTAGTCCTACTAACTCGTTAGGTTTAAAAGCTATTGTTGACATTTTATATTTAAATCAATTGGAAGTTCGCGTAGGTACCTCATAAATTGTTGTTGCGTTTAAATCGAACATTCTTATTGTAGAAGGCGGTACTCGATTTGTTATACGAACTATTGGGGCTTCCACAACCCGAATGGACTGACGAATTATCTGTAGCGTTAAGTGCTGTCGATCCAGCCGAACCGCAGGCCGCATGGAGACTGAACGAGGGTTTCGTGGCAGCAGAGGGCCGCTCTGTTTTGCCACATTTAGTGAGAACTACACCAAGTATTACCGACATACATTTATCATTACTGTTATATTGTTTTCTTGAAACGGATCTACTCAGTGCTCTAGCTGAAGTTATAGCAACTAGTGATACTTTTATTAGTGTTCGCGCTACTGTTTTATTAGGTAATGTTTTAATGAACTCAATAAGTAGATAATAAGTTCCTATTGGGTTTTGGAGGAACTACGACCTAAAAGGCTTAATACGCTCCGCCCATTCCATAATCTTCATGTATAAGTAGATAATAAGTTATTTTTAAATTTTATATTTTTATTTTTTTATCAACTATCCGTATATTAATTTAATTATTACAACCTCGGTTAGAACGACCGAGCTTGTCGGAGTTGTTATGTTACTGGTTTCTAGTAATCTAAATTAAGATACCGATTAATTTTGGAAAACAAACGATTTTTTATTTTAATGGACGAATTGGTAATAATAAAAAATTTACCCATATTATTCAAAAGTCATTTGTAATAATATATTTTTGATACTGCGAAGAGTATGTGAAATTAATTTACATTATGCAAATCGGTCCTATTTTTTAGGAGAACTGTTACGACTAATACAAATCCTGATACCTCCAGATTGCAGCAATATTACTCCGGCACTGCCGAAACTTTTAGAATATGCAACTAAAAAACCGATGGCCCTCGGGGCGGTCACCGCACTGCAGCAGCTACACAAGTAAGTAGAATAACTAGTTTGAAGACTTTTTGTACTAAATACTGATCCTTACAGACTGTTGAAAAGGAGACCGGCTTCCTCTAGTTTATATCTTGATTACATATTACAGAATAGTAGTTTTATGAAACGTTCTCGAAATACCGATCACAACAAGAAATACAAACTTAGTTATACGAAGTCTCGATTGCAACAAGTAAGCATAAGAATATTCGGTCTAATATATTAATAATCGAATAACTTCTGTTGCAGCTGGTTTTAAAGGAAGGCGAAGATATTATAAGGGATACCGGCGTATTGTTGAGCAAAGATGCGTTTACGTGGAACTGGAACATTATAAAAATAATTTTACGGGTATCGTTGTGAAATTTGGTCGAAACATCTTTGCTGACGATTACTGTTGCAGGATAAGAGCGACTTAAAAATGGACTTGTCAGAATCGGCTCATCTGGCATTCTTTAAAAGACTGGTCGAATTTTATATGCCGTCAAAAAATCGTTATTCCCACATGGATCTGACATCTTCGAAAAACTCGCAAGGATACACAATCGTTGGAATCGAATTGATTTATTGTCTAGTTCGATTAGAAGAAACGGACGGTACCAAACTGTTGGTGGAACTGTTCGTGGACATCTCTAACCACATAGCAGCTATAACCAGCGGTAAAAGTGCCCACGACTGTTTATTCAGCCCTCAGCATATGTCGAACACTCAGTGCCAGAGCTACTTTTTATTTATTGGTCGTTTCGCCAGTACAAAAGTTGGTACCGAAATTCTTTCCAACATTAAAATATTCACACAGTAAGCGATTTTGTGGGTACATAACGATTTTGTTGACGGGATTTAATTGCAGGTTACAAAACTTGGCTATCAGCACTAAACACGACTGCTATGTAAAATTGATCGTTTCGTCTTTGGATTATCGAGAAGCAGGTCCGGCACGAGAGCTGCTCGCCGCAGTATTAAAATGTTCCAACGAAAGTTCTCGATTGTACGCGACGCAGTTCCTACAAGTTCTGTTAAGGGCGGGCCTGCCCCAGTTTTTCAATTGGGGCATGAAGTTGTTGACGCAACAGCTGGAAGACAAATCGAGGCCCGTGCACCTCACCGCTTTGGCCGCACTCCACGAGGCCTGCGAGGTTCCCAACTGTCTGGAGCAGTTGGTCAAACTTCAGCCAGACTTGCTCCATTTAGGGGAGAAGGGCGTTTTGTTGTTGATAAGATTTTTATCCATTCCTAGTGGCTTTAATATGCTTAAAAAGAACGATTTCGTTTCCAACGAAATTAAACGATGGGACGAGTTTGTTAATTTTAGGTAAGATTTCGATTTTTGCTCGTTCGGTTGCTGAGGGGTAGGGGGCGATTTTTAGGTACGTACGAATAATAGAGAATGAGGTGTCTGATACGTTAACATTGCATCAACGTGGCGAGGACGGCAGATACGACAAGAGACTGAGCTCGTTGAAAGTTACTAGTCGTAAGGATTTGTTTTTGCCACCACACATATACGGGCAGTTATCGAGGCATTCGGAAGGACTGTTTGTTCTGTTGGAGTACGGTTCGATTGATAAATACATACAGGTTGGTCGAACAGTCTTTTATAATTTGTTTTGTTTATTCGATTCTTTTGTCCCGTAAATGAGGGAAGACATTATTTTAATAAGTAAAAATTTGTTAAATATTTTTAAGATTAAGTTTTCTTAAATATTGCAAATTAAAATTAAAAGTACACTAAACAATTTTAACTCGCTATATTCATATCTTAATTGCAGTGTATTGAAAATGGCCTATGCGAAACAGAAGAAGACATCCTAAACTTGAAGGTGGCTCTGTGGGCCTTAGGACATTTAGGCGGTTCCATCAAGGGCGCCGAGCTGTTAAATGGCAAAGGAATTCTATCGTGCATGGTCAGACTTGCTCAACATTGTGTAGTTTATTCGGTCAGAGCTACGGCTTTTTTTGTTTTGGCGCTAATTGCGACGACATGTTTCGGTGCCGACTGTCTCTTTAAACTCGGTACGTTCTCGGCGAAAATTAAGGAACCTCAAAGTCATCGCCGTCTATTACAGGATGGGTATGCACAAGGCACGACAGACACAATCGTTGGCCGATCATCGAAGAAGAAAACTGGCACGAAGAAGTCGCCGAAGAACAACTTTACAGTGGACACGTGGGATCAGATTCTGAGCATACGTCCAGCGATCACGCGTTTACTGCTGACTATTTTTTAAACATTCCCGATGCCGACAGTACAACGACCGACGAAGAGTTTCCTTATGGTTTAGACACCGGTAATGTAATCTTTTATGAACAACTGCAAATTAATTTTACGTCTCTTTTCAGGTCAAGGATTAGCATCTCAACAAAAATCGTTAACGCTTCCTTGCAATCAAAATCCGTCGGCCGTGCAACATAAACGATCACTTTCAGAATCGAAAACGTTCGACGTACTTAAGGTACAAGATCGAAGAGTTCACGATAAGGTCGAATTTAAATTGGGTTCGGAGACGCCTCATCGTTACCGCGACAATTCAATTACGGAATCTACCACTTCAGGCGTTAGTTCCTGCGAATCTGTTCTCGGAAAAATTGGCCAAAAGTGGGTGGTTTTAAACTAATCTAAAAGCACACGCAAATCAATTTAATCTTGCATTTCAGCGAACGAACGCATACTTTGAGTCCTATTCCGAGTTCGTCAAGCCTAAGCACTTTAAAAACGTCGGGCGTCCGCATGAGAAGGTATTCGGAGTCTGCAAGAAGAGTGTCCTTGCAGAGTAAGTGTAAAACAAATGGGGTTAAAGAAATTGTGCGTTATTTCATATTAGGTATGACGCCGTCAGACCGATCGACAATTTCGCCAGCAGGCAGTATTAGCGGGAAACTGAGCCATCAGGATATGATTGGATATTCCATATTGAGGTCGTTGAGATCGACAAGAATCAATAGACATCCGTTGTTTACCGAAGATGAATTTTCGGAGGTGTTCAAGCCTGAAACCTTGATGAATTCGGTTACCACTAAATCGCCCGTTCAAAGTTGGGATAGTCAAAATACTGCAAGGTTTGAAGGTTTTATTGTTCAATGAGCAATTGTTTTTAAAGCATTGCTTTTATTTAGTTACGGCGATTTCAGAAGTAAAAGCTTCAGAAAGACCTACCTAGATAACATGAGTTTAACGTCATTGTCGAGCATCCAGAAATTCTCGATAAAAGACAGCTTGAAAAATAAGGGCCAGTGTTACATGGGTATCTGTTTGCCAAGAATTTTGACGGATTTGTTTCCCGATAATCAAATTATATCGAGAAGGCTCTCCTTTATAGGAAAAAATGTAGGAATTCAAGGTACATATTTCACTTTTATTTATTTACATTTCAGGGTGTTACGTTATTTTTCGTAGACAACTTTGGACAATTTGAAAACGAAACAAATGCGGAAGAAACTGGCGATTCGAAGAATAAACGAAATCAATTTATTAGACATGATACGTGGTCTTGTCTTAGTTGTTCTAGAACTAGACTGAAAAAAATAAAAGAAAGTAGTACAGACGCTACAATGACCGGTGGTAAATCTTCAACAAAATTTTCTGTTAAAATTAGCGGTAAGTTTCTAAACGACTCGTTAAAGTATGACCAAGAACTGTATTTTCAGATGTTAAGTATGAAGTATTAAGGCATATAGAACGATTGGCAAATCCAATTTGGATAAAGCAAACACGACAAGCACTATTACATTATAAGCAGCAACACCCCGAAATTTTCCAAGACGTTTGCCTTTATTCTGAAGTTTGCAAAATGATATCTGAGAATACTTACAGATTAGGTCCAAGGAGATTGCTTCAAGAATTATTTTTGGACGTTAATTATGAAACATTTTATACCGAATCGAATTCTGTTCTTTCTGAAGATAAAAAAACTACTTCGGAGGAGTCTGTTTCGTCGAAAAATGTATGCAATTCGAACAGTAAAACTTCATATATAAACTTAGCCATCGAACAAAGAAAAGCCGAATTATCAAATCCATCTAAAACTACCGTAATTGCATCTCAAACAAATCGAAGGGTAGTATGCGGATTTAATGTTAATAAAGTAAGCGGGAACGACGGCGAAAGTCCGGTCCGTTTAGAACCGCGCAGTCCACCATTGACCAGTGTAAAAGAAGAAAATTTCACCAGCACCGATAACTTAGTTGGCAACGAAAGTTCAACAAGCAGAAGGAACACGATCGCCAGTGAAACGGACGTTGCCAAAAATGCATTGCCAACAATAAAAACGCTGGATTCTTTGAATTTATCTTATAGTCAAAATAAGTTTCCTATTAGAAGTAGAAGCAAAAGTGATCCTAAAAGTGTTATTAAGTAGTCGCTGTAGTAACTGCGTATTTTGTTTTTGTTTCTACTTAACAATCATCCTAGATGTCTTATAGTTTTTATTTAAAATAACATTTTGAGTTCCTTTCTAAATATAAAGATTTTCCACGAATTTTAATTAAGGCTCCATTTTGTGCTCATGAGCAACTGTCGTCCTTGTGAAGGACAATACGTTGTATCTTTTAGATTATGGATATTTTTACTTTGAAATAATTGAACGATGTATAGATTTTTTGTTGCTAAGTTATTTATTTAACTTTTGTATTTATAAAATATTAATAATAAAATGAAATGGTAACCATTACGACTGGCAATTTGAATGATGTTCAGACATTCTAAAAATATTTATTATTTAAATTAATAAAGATAAAGAAGTATCTTAAATTTAAATATGTATTAGGCATCGAAGACTCGCATTTTTTAGATTACACAAAACAATTAATTTTCACGATTTAACTTGACCGTTTCTTTTTTAAGTTATCATGCAAACTTCCCAATAATTACAAAAAAAATCAATCTCTTAATTTGTTTTAACTTTCAATAAATTCCACACACTTGACAATAACATTTTATTTAAAGGCCATTATGTGTATTACATGAAAATTTAATTTATATGTATCACAAAAATGGAGAATAAAAACAAACTTTCCACATACACAACTAAAAGCAGAGGAACTCTAAACATATTATTCAATGGAAATAAATACTCGATAGTGACGCCGGCAATGTGATTCTCTATTAAATTACTACCTTTAAGTACGACGGTGGGGCGCCCAAAAATACTTAAACTATTAAAACTAAGTACGTTTGTCGATCTTCGGAATCCTTGCGGTACCTCGACTCTCAGAATACGCCCTGCTTCGGGAAGCAATATTTTAACAACCGCTCGCCGGACCACAACATCGTCTAAAATGTGATCGATGGCTCTCGTTTTTAACACGAAACCTTCAAAATCACTTCGATACAGATACTCGTAGATTGGAACGTCATATTTTATGATGTAAGAAGTCTTCCATCCATTAATTAATGGATAGCGTGGCTTGAATTTAAAAGTTTTATGGTCATCAAAGTGAAGAAGAACAGATTTGCTGCTGTTGCCGAGTATATCGAAGTATTTTACGTTATGGGCCGCAGCAGGTAGGTGTGTGTACCACCATTTATGAGCCAAGTCATTGAAATCCATTAATTTGTAAACGAATGGGCTCAATAATTCGCTTGCTGAAATCAAAATTGAACTTATTTTATATAAAGTTGATTTAAAAATATTGGGAATCCTGGATTATAAACTATATTTTTTAATAAAACTGTTAGTAACCAGTAAATAATATAATAACCTTCATTTCTAATAGAAACTTTATCTTCTATGGTGATGATACCATAATGCGACACATCTATGGACCGTTCCAAGTACGAAACGATCCATTTAGGTTCATTATTCATGTATTCGATCGTTATCGGTTTGAAACTTAACAGTTCAATATTTCGATACGAGTATATTAATTTATTTCCAATACGCTGATGAGGCTTGTGCGATAACTTCAATTGTTTCGCCACTTTCAATTCGTAAGTAATTTTCAAAAACAAGGTTTTATAGCATGAATAAAAGTACAAGTTTCCCGTATACAATAAGATTTGATTTTCTCGTTTTCTACGTAATTTATTCACAAGCCTAATTTGATCAATGTAAACAAATTCTACCGTTATTTTGTACGTTTCGTTTTGCAACAGAATTTTATCAAGGAACACCGCAAATTTTGTACGGTTCTTGGTTTGACTCGCTTTAAACTGTAAATCTGTACCAAGATCGTTTTTAAAATTGACGTAATAATTAATAACACTCGGATCTAAGAAATACACAATTTCATCAACAGTTTCGGACTTTAAATTCTGCACGAAAACATCAATATTATTTTTGACAAGATGTGTTTCAATATTAATTGTAGACGTGACATTAATATTGACTATTTCACTTTGTGTGTTAAATACAAACTGCAGGAACACAAATAAACAACTTAACAGTGTTTCACTCATTTTGTCACTATTTTAAAGTAACAATGCATCAGATTTTGTTTTTTTTCTTAGACTACTATGAAAATAATTAATAATTGCGAAATTACCTGCTACAAATTCCTCAAATACTCTAGGTTAACTCGTAATGATAAAAATAGAAGCGTGAAATTTTTCTTGTACCATTCAAAGTTGTACTTGACGTGCACTTTCCAATTTTGATCTAGGAACGATTTATAAAATTCACTAATTTCCTCGGACGAAAGTGTTTTACTATCGCTGTTCGGCTTCAAATTGGCCTTGATATAACACTCTTTTTCCTAAAAATTATTCGTATTTATTTATAATCGGACGTAACGATGCAAAACGTACGGAAATAAACTTCTTATTGTGCTCTGTCCAAAAACACTCGTTCCAGGTTTGTGTTTCGTCTTGGAGTTTGCGTAGCTTCTGTTGTAACGGTGTTTCGTGCAAAAGCCGTTGCCGTATAATGGGTCGTAAGTTCGATATGGGATTGGGAGGGCCTATCATGTCAACTTTGTTCCTTTCTTGAACGACTATGATGGGATTTTCTATGCATTTTTCTAACGTTATCGTTTCCGGACTTCTCGTAGCGCTTGGACGAGTGACATCTAAAAAAATACATCATAACCTTAATTTGAATCGAACAATCGAATGTGCTACTTACACGAGCATGAACCGTTTGGCAGTTTATGATTTTTCGTACGTTACATTTTCCGCACAGTACTTCTAAATTCATTTTTTCATTTATAAAATTACATAACACGTTGCTCTTCAAAGTAAACGTCCATTTTTATTTTGATTGTCAAAACGTCCGTCGACTGCTGCGATCTGGTGGTGAAAAAGTGAACGTTAATGTCTGTGCGCGGAGACGCCGACGCTCCTCAAAGTTTGAATTATTGTGTTAAAAGTTACTTAAAAATTGTTAAACATATTTAAAAACTGTGCGTGCGTGTGATTTTGTGATAGAACAGTACCTGTGTGCGTCAGTCAGCAAGGATTCGTTTACAACATTCCAGCATCTAATACTACAGCAGCCGTAGGACAGAATGGTAAGTGACCATTTTGTCAAAAAGTTATGGTTTTATAATATTGTCGAATGCTACGTATATATTTATAAAATGCACAGAGTAACTTCCGCAGTTGTTACTATGAGAAAACTGCACTAATATTTATTTTATGATATCGTAAAATATGTACTTAGGTAAAATTTAGCAATGACCGTTTAATATCTATAGGTGATGCAAATAGTAGCGTTTTCCCCTCGCCAATACGTTCATAAACAAGCGATTAAACTAAACGTTACTTTGTAAATTGTGACTACTTCTACGGAAACGATTGTTATTGCAATAATATTGTTTCTTCAGAAATAATTCAAAGCCGCCCGAAGCGTTCAACAGTTGTTTTTAATTTGAATTTAGAAACAGCCTCCTTTAATTTCAATATGTTTAAACGTTTCACGATAAATTAGTGTTAATAAGTATTAATAAGTTAAATAAGTTAATAAGTTAAAAGTATTTTAATAAACAACCTTCTACATCTATCCAGTTGCTTTTGACACATCCAGAGACACATCCAATAATCACCACATAACCTAAAATATTTTAATGTATACAATGTGTTGATTGTATTTTTTATAAATTATCAATAAAATGAAATCAAAAACGGATTTATGGAATGTGAAAACTTTAAGTCGACCCCCTACGATTACATATAAAACTAACAAGGGCGATCTAGGTAAATTATTTTCGTTTCGAGTAGTAATTAAACTTGAAAGTGCTAACGCTAATGCAATTCTAGATATTGTTGTTCTACGAAACGTATTTTCCGAAGCTCTTGGCACTTTTAAAAATCAAATTGATTTGAATAAGGAAGCTGCGCTGCTGTCGCGTTGCATTTATCGATTGAAATTGAAGTTGCGCTGCGAGAAGGGCTTGAAAGCGATGGAAAAAACGAATCGTGCCTTGTTGAACTATCTACAAATGGATATTTTAGAAGATCTCACGATATTCCACGGAATGATTCCACAAAGTTATAGCATCAACATGTACCTGCCCACGCTGAATATGTTGCAATTTATTTTGGTACGGTTGCAAGGCTTGTCGAAGTTGTTGGTGCGTGTGATGGACACATCGAAAAGTATTGCTTTTTATATGAACCAGCGAGTTCGCATCGGTCAATTTTGGAGGGTGGCATTTGTATGTATGGGAGTTGGTTCAGGATATTCTTTTTAGCTAAGAATTTATTAAAATATTGTTGTAAATTTTACTCTCAGTTGTATTCTTTTACGAAAGTGTTGAAAGTTTATGGCAAGGAATGGTTACCTGTTGATTATGTATTTCCAAAGAGCTTAGAATTGTGGCTGCAAGTCGATTTTCTGGAAGACCCTCTATCGGCAGCACCTGAAACATTTTATTTAGAACAGTTTGGTGCTAGGAAGAGTTCTGAAGCTTCACAAGAAGAACGACATATGGGAAATGTCACAAGCAATCAGAGCTGTATATCGATTTTAAATAATATGTTCGAGAACGAAGATATAGGTGAAGTTGTTGAAAATAATAGCTTCGACGATACAATGTCCAAGAAAAAAATTGCACAAAACAATAGGATCAAAAAGAAAACAAAGAAGTCGAATAAAACACAACAAAATATTAAGAGTATCGTCGACAACATAAAAACATCGAAGGATCTTAAATTGTTTGAAAGGGATTTTGTAAAATACCAAAGTTCGGGCTTCTTCGATAAATTAGATAAAATACAATGCAATATGATGCACAATGCACTTAAGAAGCAGATTAAAAAAATCAAAAAACAAACGGGAAATGAATCAAAATCGAATTTATGTCTGGCAAAAGTGCGAGATTTTATTTTGTCAATTACAAAATAACTGTTAATAAAAATTCATTTTATTAAACAATTTAACTAAGTATTTATTTTAAGGGGTCGATTTTAAATTTTGAAACTCCGTTAATTACGGCACGTGCTGCGGGACGATTAATTTAAAATTGAACTCTAAAACCGAAACAGGGGCATTTACCAACTTTCAGATATTATCTATATCGAAATTTTTAAAGAGAATGGCGCCGCTTTTGAATAAATAAAATCGTAAATGTTATTGGAATTGTTGGTGTGTGCGGAGTCGCTGTTTTCTTTGAAAAAAAATATTTATCTGTTTTGTTTTAAAAGCGACATCGGTTAGAATATGTGGTGGTTGATATTTTATAAAAGTTAAGATTTGCCTATCTGTATATTACAAATTTCAATTTACTGTGTATATTTTTTTAATTTAAAAAAATTAAAGTTAGTCTACTTAGGGCCGATCTGTTCATCTTCCATTTAATTTAATTGACACATATTTACCATAGAAACGTTTGTTCAAACCGTCGTCTGCGTTGATTGTTTTCGTGCTTATAAGGTCTGTGCAATAGATTTTAACTTACAATTAAAGGCGCTTGCGTCGGGTACTAATGAAATCTATAATCTAAGTAAACAAGAAATTATTCCGAAATATTTAATAAAATGGTAGATACTGATCTATAGACTATAATTTTAAAATTTTTCTAGTTTGTGGTTTTGAATATACATTTTGATTAATTACTTTATCATTTTGCGTGTTACAGTAACTGGAAAATAATGGTTTAATTAGCTTTGTTAAAATGATGTCTGTGATTAAATTTTTATGATTGTAACAAGAAAAATGGGAGCTTAAAGAATTTTTTAAAAAATTATATTTTTCATTTGCTTTTTTCAATTGTAAACGTAAACTTTGTAAAATTCGTCTCATTTCATCAACTTTCTCATTGCAATTAGAATCGACTAGGATCATTGAGCACATGGGTAGTAATGAATTTTCGGTATTGCACAATGGCATTTTTGTATCACTACTTGATGAAGTTAGCTCAAAGCGAAAAGGCAAAGGGCATTCAGTATTCTTATTCATAGGATCGACAGGAGTGGAGTGACAGGATCTTGGGTGGATATACAATTAACATCCATAGTAGTGCATGACTGTTTAGGATTGATATTGTTGGACTTTTTCTGACGTGCAGGATCTACATCAGGAGTGGTAGAGTCTAGGGTAGTTGTACGACAGTATAAAGTTGAAATGGCATTTGCTTTTAATTTATACCTTTGATTTAATTTATTGGGATAGTAACAACTCTTTTCGAAATGTTTTTCGCAAACATACAAATTGGGTTCAATATTGTGTCCTGTAAATGTATAATTAAGTAGTAATAAGGAGTTAAGTAAGAATGAATTATTGAAATAGCAATTATTTACCTGTTACATTAAATATTTTTTTACATCACAATTTTTTATACGTAATATCAGAAGGAAATTGGTGCATTTTAATTTTATTTCTATTTATTTGTGTGCAATTAGGCGCACAACAATGTTTTAGCTTCATATTATTTACTGTGAATTCCACACTTTAAATGAAAATTCTAGTTGCAAATAATCATTACAGTTACCATTAGTATCCGACGCGAGCGACATCTGTTATTTCCATTAAAGTTGTCCGGTCAGCTGTTTTATGCTATTGCACAGACCTTATAAGCACGAAACAATCAACGCAGACTACGGTTCAAACAATTGTTTCCGTGGTAAAAATTGTCAAGTAAATTTATTGGGAGATGAAAAAACCGGGAGTTAGAGAGCTATAGAATGCGTTTTAAAACATTGTCAATAGATGACGCTGAGAATTCACGCGCACGCATAATAAAAATGTATTAACTCGTAATATATCACAAAAATTTCAACAAAGTATAGCCAACAATAAACAAAATTATATAATATTTAATTCTTAACAGACAAATTATTTGGTCTTGTTTGTTGTTGTTTTTTTAATCCGATTTCTGCCAAAATTTCTCCATCTTCACTTTGAGACCGTCAGGTTTTTTCGATACGTTCACGTGGGCCGCTTTACGTTCCGCGTCCTTCCTTTTTATTTCGTCTTTTCTAAAATAAAATCGTCTTATATAAAATTGCTTCGTAAATCATGTTCGGCCATATATTACTTCTCTTTTTCCCTTTGAATCAACTCTTTTTTCCAAATGTCTTTGAAGTCCTTGGAGAACTGTAACCAGAGCTCGAAAAATTCGGACGGCGGACAATTTTCTAGTGTGCCCGTCTTCAGTTTGAACTGATAAAATTTCATGGTGCCGACGAATTTCGCTTTGCACTCTTCCAAATTGTTCTCCTCGTTGTGCAGATGTTGTTTGGCGCCGTCTAAGAAAGATTCCATTTTTTCTTTGAACGGTTGAAGATTTTCGGGTGTCGAAGATTCCAATACTTTTTTTGTGCGATTTTCGCATGCTAAAATATCGAGATTGTTTAGTTCGGATTTACTTTACTTTACTTTGAAGCGTACCTTGAAGGTTTTTTTGGAGTTTTTGCAAATCGGCGGAAACGTCCTCGAAATTAACAGAAGCAGCCCTACGTATATCTTCCGGTTCGGGTACAGGTAAAGGTATGTTTATCATAAGCGAGGCGTCCGAGTCGTTCAGATATGTGCGTACTATGAAATGGAGGAGCGTCACTTGCGAATCCTTGGACTTGACGTCTTTCAATTTAGATAATATTTCTAATCCATACCCATCGGCTTGTCCTCTCGACATGTTTCCACCGTTCATATAATTGCCCAACGTTAGTATGATGGACAGTATCTTTACTACGGAGGCGCTGTTTGTTAAAAACTGTAATCCTCAAATTATCGTATGACTGTCAATAAATTTTCGACTACACTTACGTTACAAGTAGTTTTTATATTGGCAAGCGTATTTCCTATTGTCGTAATCGAATCGTCGAATTCTATTTCGAACATGAAACACGATATCCTTTCGGCAAAATTTGAAATTTCCGATAGATCGTACAGAAACTGTTCGGGCTTATCCAGAGGAGTGTCGGGCTTACTTTCTAGTTGTGCACGTATTTTCTGCAGTTCCTCGGACGTTGCTCTCTGAAAACTCGGAAACTGCAAATCGTTTTACGAAAAGACGCCGACGAACACTTACCACTTCGTAAATTTGTTGGAGCGCCTCCAAACTAACAATGGAAGTATCGAAATTGTAGATCGCATTTTCTATCTCGGAAAACTCGACGTGCAAACTTTGCGCCAAAATTCCGACGTTCTGCGAACGCTTGCTGTCCAGCAGTTTCACGGCCTCTATTTTTGATTTGGTGTCGATTTTCTTCTTGGTCGGCTTCCTCGTTACTATTTGTCTCGAGAACAGTTTGGCGAATTCGGATATGTTTCCAAGTTGCAGCTCTTCCAGTTGCGCCCAGACGGGCGTCGAACTTGGGTTTTCGCTCGTCGAAACGTCTGCCGGTACCAGGAGCCTCGTCCAGTAGAGCGGTTTCATTGGAAGCGAAGGTGTTACCGTCTGTTTTCTTAACACTGAAAAAACTAATGCGTTATCATTTGCAATGCGTCAGCGAGGTAAACTTATCGACGGTGTACTAACGTAAAAACAAGTTCCTCAAATTAATTAAAAAAAAACGTTTTGCTCAAAATCTACTTACAACTTTTTTGAGAATTCCATCCTCCAATAGGAGGCGCTGGAAAAGGCACTGGTCCTCCCGACGGCGGAGGTGGAGGCGTTGGTCCGTTTAAATTCAACGGCGGCGGCGGAGGTGGGGTTGGTAAATGACTCCCCAAAGGTGGTGGCGGCGGCGGCGGCGGTGGAGGTTCGCCAGACGGATGCGACGGTCGATGAGGACTGCTTAAAGGAAGTGGCGGTGGTGGAGGCGCTCCATTTGGCGGGTGTGGCGGCGGTGGTGGCGGAGGAGGAGGAGGAACATTTAAAGGTGGAAGTGGTGGTGGCAGAGGCGGTTGAATAATTTGTAGCGGCGTGGAAACTGGCGATGGATGTGGTCCCTGAAGCAAAGAATCGCCTAGTAGTAATGGAAGCGGCGGCGGTGGCGGCGGCGGTGCTGGTTGAGTTGCCTTGAAATCTGGAAGAGGTGATGCTGTCGAGGAACTAGCTAAGCCTGGTGCCACCAAATTCGGTAATGGGGGGACAGTTTGTTCCGTTAGTTTATTCGTTGAAAACGAGTTTTGGAAATTTGGAGAAACGGGCGATTTTACCGCAGAGCCCGTCAAATGCGAAACGTTTCCGTTTGGAATGCGACCCTGAAATTATACGCGTAAAGAGTAAATAATCGGAATCCAGATAATCCTTACATCGGGAAGAATTGTAGGCGAAGTGTTTTCTGTCTGTCCCGATTTCGATTGTGCTTCGTCGCGTGCTTCGGATTGTGCTCGAGTTTCTTCGTCACTTCTTTGGATGTGCGATTTAAGTTTTCGCACAAGTATCACAGCTTTGGCATATAAAAGTTTTATTTTCTACGACTGGCGAACCAAAATCCTTGACGGCGTTGTTGGTTAACGTTTGTATTTCGATTAGGGTTTTGTATTTTTCTACTTCTTGTTTTAAACGGTTAACTTCTTCTTCTAACGATAATATTTCGACGTCTTTGGCCGAAGTTTTGTCGCTCGGAACTATCGGAAGTGATCCTTCAGAAGCCGAACCGATGTTGCCGTCGTTACACGGAGAGCTTGCCGATTGTATGTCCGAACAAGAAGGCGACGTCGGTGGCCAGGAAATGGAATTTAATCGTCCGGGAGTCTGAGGAACCGACGTGGTCGTCGTAGCGGAGTGCGCCCAATAATACATCAGATCGGGCTTAAATACGAACATTACTCTAACCACTTGAAGCAAGTTAAATTTTAGCTTACTTTAAATATATTATACATGGGAACGTCCTTGTCTGGAATTTGATGCAAAACTCCCGCGGCAAGGAGGTGCGTGCTGAATTGGACGGCGAGAAGTTTCAGATCTTGAGTGCTCACGAACTGACGAATGTGATGATCTTCGGCGAATTCGGATAAGTACCAATTGACCAACATATATCCTATGAATGTAAATTGTTAATTAAAACTAAAAGAAGCATGTGTAAAATTAGAGTTTACCCTGAATTCGCGCGGAATATGCGCGAAGGATGCACGCAAGGCTGCCCATAGTATTCATTAAAATCAAAAAGCATATCTAACTAGTGTTTTAAATAAGTTTCATCGGGACATGTTGCGTAATCTCTTTGGAATTGTGTAATTATAGGGTGTAGAAATTTGTTTCAGGCAGTTTTAAGGGTAGTATAATTTTCTAGGAGTGACGTTGTTATTTTGTCAAATGTTCCATTGCACTGTTTTCGAGTAAAGTATTGTTGCGCTTCAATTAAGTGTGTCCACTCTTCCGTTTGTTTACGTTACTTTCCACTTTTACTTTTAATCGAGTTAAAGAGCATTCGAGTATGTATATAAGTCGAATTAATGTTCCGGTTATGAATGATTGTTTTTAACGGGCGAAAATTAGAAATGGGCCGTGTACGATGCGATCGAAGATCAAGAATGTCGCGATTTAAGGGGTGTAGGGCCAAGACGTCGTATTAAAAACGCCATTTTTAAAACACTATCACCCGAATAAAGATTATCAGATGAAAAGGAGGGTATTATGTCGATGTAGCTTGAACGGTAATTTCAAATAGTTAATCACACATACAGATTCAGATGTTATTCCAACGAAATGCCGTTCAAAACGCAACAAAAACAGTTTCGGGCGGTCGTGCGCGTTTTCATTTTCATCATATTGGGGATAGTCTCCCAGTTTCGCAGACGTGCGACCCGTCGTTAAAGTCTTTAAAAAAAAATTGCTTCCAGCGATATTTTCATATTGATAGTCGAAAGCAATTCGCGTAAAATGATAATGATAAATTGGAGTGGAAAGTCGATGTTGAAAAGCGCCGCGTCAAAGCTCTAATTCAAAATACCTATTTACCTATTTATTTCAGCTTATTATTATTACTCTAATACAGAAAATAATAAATAAAACGAAAAAAGCGCAAATGTTGGCCACAAACCGTTTAAAATTTGATTAAACCGCGATTTTTGTGATGAACAGACGGATTATACAGTGTGTTAGATTTTATATGTCACAGCAAATATTTCGGCTATTGTATGAATCAGTAAAAAATGTTGTACATGAAAGTTATTAGAGTATTTATTCTTAATAATGCGTCAAAATCAGTAAAACATTTGAACATCAAATAATTCAGATAAAGCAAATAAATTTAACATTTTAAATGGAACGTACTCAGTATTATTACATATTCTGAAACTACTAGAATTTATCTTTACAACGATATATCACATGTTATAGTTTTTCATTAATAATTGAGCGCAATACACTAAATAACTGATCGTATTGAAAACGTAGACAGTGTAAACAATGTGTTGATTGAAACAATCTCAATAACAGATTATTCAACATAAATACAACATTATGAACAAACCAATATGTGAATAAGTAAGTTAATTATAAAACTGTATGTAACGCCTATACCTAACATCTAAATTCTTTGTTCAAAGTGCTCCCCCCGATGTTTGTAATACATTCCGACATCTGCTTATTAAATTTCGTCGCACTTTTTGCAACATACTTGATGTTATTTGAGCACATGCCCTATGAATGCGATTTGTAAGATCCTCTAAATGTTGTGGTCATGTAACATAAACTTTTGATTTAACATATCCCCAAACAAAAAAGTCCAACATAGAGGTCTGGCGATCGTGCCGGCCACCATTTCCTATCAATTTCGCACCAAACTTTTCGTTTAAAATATCCTGGAGGAGGTGCGCCATCCTGTTGTAACCACATATCACGACGCACTTGTAAGGGTATATCATCCAAATATTCTTCAAATTCTGTTGTAAGGAAATTGGCATACCAAAATAAGGACCTAGTATAGTATCACCCAATATACTAAGCCAGCCATTAATAGAAAATCTGTGTTGGAACCTGCATTCCCGAATTCGACGTGGATTCTCTGTATCCCAGAAATGATAATTTTTTCTGTTAGAAATTCCGTTATTGTTAAAATTAGATTCATCGCTCTAAAGAATGACATCCACTAAATATTGTTTATTGTTAAGCCAGTTACAAAATATTAACCTTCTATCAGAATCACCAGCTGTTTAACCGTGAACCAATTTAATTTTATAGGGGGTCATGTTATGTTTTTTTAGAATAGAAAATACTTTGTGATGACTTATACCTATGTTGGCCACTGCTTCACGGATTGAATTTCTTGGATGTGCTCTAAAATATGCCAACACCATAATATCTTCATCATGTGCTGCACGCCCATTTCTTGGTCTTCGCACTGTAGCATTAAAACATCCATTTCTTCGTAAATTATGTTCAATTCTTGCAAACGTGCGAGGATGTAGTTGTACCCTTTCTGGATACAAGGTTCGATACAATAAGGAAGCTACTTTAGGATTATCATTGCATCTGATGTACACTCTCAACATATCCATTTTTTCATTATTAGAATAATAACTATCCCTCGTTATGTGTCACGAGATGAAAATTAACAATTAACAATTTACTTAGCCACTTTGACACGATAACGATAACAAGTGAGCGCATATCACGGCCTCCTCGGCTCTACTTAATAGAACATGCAAAGGTAAAAGTGTGCGTCGTCGGTACATTGTTTACACTGTACGTGTTCAACGCGTTCGGTTATTTATTCTATTACGCCTTTAATTAATGAAATAAGTATATCATGTGATATACCGTTGTAAAGATAAATTCTTGTAGTTTCAGAATATGTAATAATACTGGGTACGTTCCATTTAAAATGTTAAATTTATTTGCTTTATCTGAATCATTTGATGTTCAATTGTTTTTCTGATTTTGGCACATTATTAAGAATAAATAATCTAATAACTTTCATATACAACATTTTTTACTAATTCATACAATAGCCGAAATATTTGCTGTGACACATAAAATCTAACACACTGTATAGGGCTGATGGGAGTGGTGGCGTGAAATCGACGAACCGTTGAAAAAAATATATCGACGCAGTTTTTCCAAAAGGGCGTAACCCGCAAAAACTAAATGTTACAGGAGAGCACATTTTATGTCGTCGCGTAACTATAAGAAGATACGTTTCGCGGAAATACAAATTGATTTTTCCGGTGGAAAAAATCGGAATATTGTTACTAGATTTTAACAGATATGGTGCCTTTGCTTTAGATGCATAAGATAAACGGGTTTAATCTGAATGATTTTTTGGGGGAGGCCCCGTTAATTTCGTTTAAATCCGCGGGTTTTCCGGTTGAATTTTGCGGGCGGGTTCGCAATTTTTCCGGGATTATGACGCATTTCGGCCGGCGACCCGAACCGCGTTTTAAATTTCGGGCGCGATTTTAAAAGCCCCTTGTCGAGACCGACCAAATATTTTCCCCGGGAATAATTTATGTTTTCCCTTTCAGGTTTTAAAAAGCGCCTTTACCGGCCAAATCCCCGCATTTTATTTGTTCATTTTGGGATGGGCAGATTAAAAAATTTTTAAACCGCGGGATTCGAACGAATTATTTTTTTGAATATTCACACTGTAAAGAAAACCAAAAACCGTTATTTATTTATTTATTTGCTAAAGGCGCCCTCCCTCCCTAGGGCATTTTAAGGGGTGGGTTACCGGCACGAATTGAAAATTAATTAAACCCCAATCCCAACAAAAAAATCAAAATGAATTTAATAAAAAAATTTAAAACCGCCGCCGCCCCCCCCGTCCGGAAGGAAATATTTCCCTTCCATGGCAGCCCCTTTTCCAGGTAAGATATTGGCTATCCCCAAAAAAATCCGGAGGATGGTTTGAATTTTAATTTTAATTTGAATTTCAAAATAAAATTTAAAATTACTTCAAAGAACGGGAATGCCCTAACAGAACTAAAGCAAGAGACCCTTTCCCCCTCCATTTTCCCTTTTCTGGATGGGGGGCCCGCAAACCTTATCACGGGAAAATTTAAATCGGAAAAAATTTGGGAAGTTTCCCCCAAACAATCGGCCCGGTAATTTAAAAAACCCGGCCGCATTTAAAAAGGGTTTCCAAGGAAAAACAAATTTTTTTTAGAAAATGAAAAATTTTTGGGCCTTTTTCGTTTTTAAATTTAAACTCCCAACAAAACGTTTCGCTTTTTTTAAAATTCCGTCCCGGAAAAAAAAACCGAAAGGAAATTTTTTGGGGTTTAAAGGGAATTAATTTTAAACAAGGGAAATTTTCCTTTTTTGGCAAGGGTTTTTAAAAACAAAAGAACCCCTTTTTTCTTGATTTCAAAAGCCGGGGCCCCCTAAGAACAAAAAGGGGGGAAATTTTTGGGGAAAAAGGGTTTCAGAGTAAAAAAAAGGGGTTGAAATTTTTTTTTTGGGACCCTCAACCCCTTTTCGCCCCAAAAAAACGGCCTCAGGGTTATTTAATTTTTTCCAAAAAAAATGGGAAAGTTTTTTTAAATTTCCAAACCAAAAATTTCCCCAAAATTTTCAAAATTTAAGGGAAAAATTTAATTTATTGTTTTAAGCAAGTTTTTTAAAACCCGGGGTAAAATTCAAAAACCCCTTCAGAAAGTTTTCCTAAAAGTAAAAAAAAAAATGGGAAAATTTTTTGTTTGCCAAAATTTTAATTTTTTGAAAATTTAAAATTTTAAGAAAAGGGTTTGGAAAAAATTAAAATTTTCAATTTTTATTTTTGGAAATTATTTGAGCTTTGGGAAAAGAAAAAAAAAAAAATTTTTTAAAGGATAATTTTGTTTGGGTTCCCTTTGTTTGAAATAACGGAAAAATAAATTTCCCTTTCAAAAAGGGTGGGTTTTCAAAACAAAATTTTTAAAAGGGTTTTAAGTTTTAAAGGTTTTTTAAAGGGGTTTTTTTTTTTAAAAAGGATAAATTAAACAGCAAACCAATTTTAAAAGGAAAAATTTCATTTGAGAAACCGAAAAAAGTTTTTAAAAATTTTGAAAAATTAGCCATTTTCAAGGGAATTCTTTTTTTGGAAAAAATTTGAAATTTTTCCAAAATTTTTTCAAAAAAAATATTTAGACCCCAAAAAAAAAAAAAATTTTTAAATTAAAAAAAAAATTTATTTTAAAATAAAAAATCCCTTTGACCCAAAATTTTGAAAAAAGGAAATTTAAAAAGAAAAAGGGAAGAAACCAAACGGGAAAAACGATCCCAATTTATTAAAAAAAACCCCTTTTTTTGGGAATTTAACGAAAAAAAATAAAAGAAAAGTTGACTAAAATGGTTTTAAACTTTTAAAAATTTTTTTTGTTTAAAAAAATTTAAGTTTTTTTTAAAAATTTAAATTAAAAAGTTTTTTTTTTTAAAATATAATTTTGTTTTTAAAAACATTTTGATTTTTTTTAAAAAAAACAAAATAATTTTTTTGGCAAGAAAAATTTTTTTTTAAAAAAATTTTATTTGGGTTTAAAAGGGAATTTGAAATATTGTTAAATTTTCAAAATTTTTTAAATTTTAAAAATTTTAATTTAAAATTTTTAAAAACCAATTTTTGTTCCAAAAATAAAAATTTAAATTAATTTTTTTTCCCAAAAAAAATATTAATTCTAAAAATTCCCAAATTTTTAATTTAAAAAAACAATTAATTTTAAAAATTTAAAACCCCTTTTAATTTCATCAAAAAAAAAAAATAAACATTTTTTAATAAATTAAAACGCCCAAAATTTTTCCTTTTTAAAGGGTTTTTCCCCAAAAAAAAAAAAAAATTTCCCACCAATAACAGGGCCAAAAATTTTTCAAGGGGAAAAACCCAATCGCCCAAAATTGAAATTTCCCTTTTTAAAAACCTTTAAAAACTTTCCCAAAAATTAAAACCTATTAAAAAAGGTTTTCCTAAATTTTTGGGTACCAGAAAGCTTTTGGTTTTTTCCCCCCAAAATTAAAATTCATGGGGGTTTTTTTAAAAACCTTTTAAAACCTTTTAAATTTTTAAAATTTTAAAGTTTAATTAAAATTTTTTTGGGTTTATTTAAAAATTTTTTTTTAAAAAAAGTTGTTTTTTTAATAATTTTTATTTTTTTTAAACCCAAAATAAAATTAAAACCCAAATTTGTAAAAGTTTTTGTTGAAAATTAAATTTTAAATTTAATTTTTATAAAAATTTTAAAATAAAAAATTTTTAAAATTTTAAAAAATTTTAAAGTAAAAATTTAAAAATTTTTTAAATTTTTTTGTAATTTACCAAAAATTTGTTAACAAAACCATTTTTAGTTCCAACAAAATTTTACGTTTTTTTAACGCCAAATTTCTTTTAATTTAAATTTTCCCTTTAAAAAACTTTCTTTTCCCTTTAATTTGCCAAAAAAAATTTTTTAAATTGAAAATAAATTTTATTTAAAATTTTATTTTGTTTAAATAAAATTTTAAAAAATTTACAAAAAAATTTTTTTTAAAAATTTTTCCAACAAAAAAGGGAACCAAAAATTTAAATTTGGAAATTTAAATTTAAACTTAAAACCGTTTTAAAATTTATAAATTTTTAAATTTAAATTGGGAAAAAATTTTAAACCAAAATTTTAAATTTAAAACTCAAAATTTTTTTGTGGTTTAAAATTTTTAAAACCCTCCCAAAATTCTAATTTTTTAAATCCCGGAAAAAACTTCAAATTTTCCTTAAAAATTTCAGGGTTTTTTTATTGGGTTTTTTAATTTTGTAAAACCTCCAAATAATGGTCCTTTAATTAAAAAGGGGGTTTTTTCATTCAAATTTGGGCCCCAATTTTGTTTTGGGATTTTAAAATTTCCAATTTTTTGGGGAAATGCCCACCGGGTAAATGGTTGTAAAACCCTTTTCCTAAATTATTTCATTAATTTTTGAAACCAAAACAAATTTTTTTTTTAAAAAAAGGGTTTTTTTTTTTATTTTGGAAAATTTTTTGGGGGGAAAAACCCGGTTTAAAAAAAATTTTTTATAAAACTTTTTTTAAATAAATAAAATTTCTCTTTTTTAATAGCACTTTTAGGGGAGATACCAAATTCCAATTTTTAAACGGTTTCCCAAAAAAGTCCATTTAGTTTTTTTTAATTCTTTTTAAAATCTTTATTTTAAAAAAAATTTTTTAAAGAATTTTTTTTAGTAAAATTTGGCTTTTCATTTAAAAAAGTTTACTTTTCCCGAAATTTTCAAAAAAGGTTAAACTAAAATTATTTAAATTTTAACAAAAGTTTGTTTTTGTTTTTATAAAAACCGGGCTAAAAGGGTTGTTTAAAAATTTCCAATTTTGGCCTTTGGAAAAATTTTTAAAAAGAAATGTTTAAATTTTTTTTAAAATTACTTAAAATTTTTAAAATCCGAAAATTAATTTAAACCCATAAAAAACAAATTTTTTTATAAATTTTTGGATTTAAAAATTTAAAAATTAAATTTTAAACAAAGGTTTAAAAATTTAAAAGGGTTTTTAAATTTTAAAAAACTTAAACAACTTTTTGTTTAAAATTTCCACAAACTTTTTCAAATTTTTTTTCAAAAATTTTAAAAAAAGGGTTGTTTGTTTTTTCAATTAAATTTTAATTTCCCAAAATTGGGTAAAAAATTTTTAAATTTAAATGGTTTTAAAAATTTAATAAAAATTTAAAATTTTTCCGTCCTTTCCCCGGCCTTTATTTTAAATTTAACTAAAATTTTTTTAAAAAATTTTTTTTTAATTTACAAATGTTTTTAAGGGTTTTGGCTTTTCAAATTTTTATTTAAAACTTCTTTAAAATTTTCTTTAAAATTTTTTAAATTTAAGAAAAGGTTTACGGAAAAATTTCCAAAGTTTTTTAAAACATTTTGGTTTGGGGCCCCTGGGTTTCTTTTCGGTTTGGTTGGGTGGGAAAAAGGGGTTCATAAAAAATGGGTGGTTTTAATTTAAAAGGGAAAAATTCCAAACGTTTTAAGAATGGGAAAAAAAATTTTTATGTTTTTAATTTTTTTGGTTTTAAAGGTTTTTGGGGTTGGTTAAAAAAATAAAAAACCTTTAATTTAAAATGACTTGGGTTTAAAGGTGCTATTTTTTTTCAAAGAAAATTTTGAAAAATTTACTTTTTAAAATTCTTTTTTAAAAATTTAAAATTTAAAGGCAAAATTTAAACCCGTTATTTTAATTTTGGCAAATTTTGTCAAAACCCGGGTTTTTTGGGGAAAAAGAAAATTTTTAAAAAGTTTTTGAAAAAAAGGTTTGAATTTTTGGGGGTTAAAAAAAAAAATTTTTTTAAAAAATTTAAAAAATTGGGTGGTTGTATTTTTAAAGAAAGTAAATTTTCAAAGAAATTTTTTAAAAAATTTAAAAATAAATTAAAACCAAAGGGGAAATTTTTAAAATTTTTAAAATTTAAATTTTTTCAAAATTTTTAAAATTTTGAAAGTCCTTTATTGGTTTTAAAAAAAAAACGGGATAATAAATTTAATTATGTTTAAAAAATTTAGAAATTTTAAAAATATTTAATAAAATTATTATTAAAAAATTTTAAACGTTTTTTTTGTTTAAATTTTAAAAATTTTAATTTCGGACTTGGGAAAAATTTAAATTACTTTTAAAAGAAAATTTTAAATTTAAATTTTTTTTAACAAAAAAAAGGGGAATTTTTTTTTTTTTTAATTTAAAGAAAGTTTTTTTTTTCCTTTTTTTAAAAATTTCCTTTGTTTAAAAAAAAATTTGTTATAATTTTAATTAAATTTTAAAAAAAAAAAATTTTTTAAAAATAAAGTTCTTTGGGAAACCTTTCCCAAAAATAAATTTTAAAAAATTTTAAAATTTTTGGTATTTCGGGGTTTGATTGATTTTTTAAATTAAACTTTTTTTAAAAAAAAAATTTAATTTTAAAAAAATTTTAAAGGCCCTAAAATTTTTAAATTTTTAAAATTTAAAAATTTATAATTAAATTTTTTTAAAGAAAATTTAAAAAAAATTTTGTTTAAAATTTTTTAATAAATTTTTTTGAAAAGAAAATTTGGGAAAAATTTTTAAAAAATTTTTTTGGGTTTTCTTTTTTCCCCTTTTAAAATTTTATTAAATTTTAAATTCAAACCGACGGAAAAAAATTGGGGTTTTCACCAAAATTTTATTTAAAAATTCCCCAAAAACCCAAAAACAAATTTTTTAAGATTGGGGGTTTGGGGTTTTTTGTTAAAATTAAAATTTTAAATTGAAATTTGGGTTTTTTTGGGACACATAAAAATTTTTTTTTTAAAAAAAGGGTTTTGTTTTTTTTAATCCTTTTTTAAATTTTTATTCCCTTTTTTTAAAATTTTTTAAAAATTGGTTTTTTTTTTTGTTTTTTTAAAAAAAGTTTTAAAAAAATTTTTTAAAATTTCCCAAATTTATTTTATTTTTTTAAAACAAATTTTTGTTTTTTTTCCCTGAACAAATAAAGTGATACAGGTAGATAGCCCTGGTAGCGCAGTCGGTTTTACCCTGTTAACTGGAAAACGCCATGAAATGATATATTCGGGCACAAATATTTGGTCGGTTCGAATCCGACCCAGGGTAAAGCTTTTTTAAAATCACTGCGCATGCGCCGAAATCGAGACGATCGATGCTCGGGGAGGTTCGCCGGTCCGACCGATGATGACGTACATTAATACGCGATCTAATTGCACTGACCAACGACCCCGCGATATCAATCAATCAAATTCTCGATCAAAGCACGGATTAAATCGATCAATTAACGCCTCGCCGATCATTCAGATCAATGCGCTGGGGGCGCAGATTAATTAGATCAATCAATTCGCAGAACCGCGAATTATCCCGCAGAATCGTGCGTAACGCGGCAATCATGCCCGCGAAACCGTGAAAACATGACGTAACACGGTAATCAAACAGCGAAAACATGACGTAACCCGCGCAATAATTAGATCAATCAGCGGATTAAACCGCGAATCATTTTAATCGACATTTTAATTAAGCCTAGGGGGCACTTTAATTAATCCGTCAATCAAATAAAAGTGCCCGGATTCTACTAACTCATTTTCACAAAAAAAGTGCGGGTTACGCCTTTTTGGAAAAACTCCATCGATATTATCAGAAAATGTTGTACTAGTTATAAATGAAACAATTTTATTTAGTCTTATAGTTAAGCCTATTTGTCGATAACTAGATTTTTTCAAATGGCCACCGTCCGGCAGCACGGGGTTAAAAGATCACGCATCATGTCAAAATTTTACGTCTTTATCAACTGCGTCGAGTTCCATTTCGGTAGCTCGAAAAACAAAGGGGCGAAGGTGAGGTGCTGGTGCTCTCGTCGACACCCAGTATATTGTAATTTAAATTAATATCATATGTTGAATATTAACAAATCTATGAAAATCGGTATTAATACGTAATTTGAATGAATTATTAAATTATTTAGATTAGGTACTTTCGCGTTATATAAATACTATATAACACTGATTAATGGCAAATTTTTCCCTTTTTTTTGCAATTAATCGACATTCGTTTTTAGGAGCCCGAATTTTTGAAATACAGTACGTGTGCGTTTTGGCGACATCACAACGAAACGGTCAAATTTCATGCGATAACTTAATTTCGAACAATATTTCGAAAATATACATATATTTGGGGCTATATTGAGCCCGGCCCTCGCCATAACCTACCTTCAAATTTTTCATATAACTTAAAATCGAGCTTCTCCGGCACGAACTTCGGTTTGATAATCCTGGTTTCCAAAGTAACCCGGTCCAACATGAGCGACGTAACCTTCTTGAGCACCACGTTCTCATCTCTAACCTCCGGCGTACTTAACGGTACCGACATGTGCCTTTTGTATTCGGGGTACCCTAAAATTTCCAAGTTAGTTTTAAAAATAAACGTAATCCAACCAAATTACCCAAAGAAACGTTAGAATTCGAAGATTGGCCCAAGTTAAGCGATAACTTTGGAGGCGAAACGTCGGGTTTATCTAAAGAACTACTTAATCTGTTATCACAACAACTATCCTCGAAATTCATTTGTATCCCACTTTCCGCGGTAGTATTAAAAATATCATTTTGGATGCATTCTATGTTCGCGGACACGAACCACTCTCGCGGATCGCTGTCGAGACTTATCTGACTCGTAGCAGATAAGCCGAGCTTTCCCAACTTTTTGTTAAGTTCGTTTTCCTTGCGTACCTTAAATTCGTTTAATTTGAAATTGTTTAAAGGTATATCTAAAATATTAGTTGGTATCGTGTCCGCGTCGACTTTATTTTCACGTGCCTCGTCGGCGTGATACTTATTCGTTTCAATCGATAAACCTACAGGTGTTTGGGGGTCCGTAAAGACGGAGTCCGAACTGGATTCGTGAGATTCGTTGATTTTTTGAATGGACTTCGTGATGTCTGGTTGCACTAAAACGCAATCGTCGACGCGTTTCACGTGTATCCTTTTATCTTCCAATCTACGGGTCAGCTCGTAATCATTTACATTTTCGTTGTCTGGCACGATACCGGTGAAACTGTCGTCCGTTTTTCCACGCTTCCCTCGAATCTTCATGAGCCCTTTTACCTTTCCGGGGGATTTTCCCGTTTTTAACGATTTAGTTTCGCCAGCCTGAATGTTTCCCATTTTGATTTACGTATTTAGGATTGCACGAACTTACATTATTCCTAATTTTTATAGGAAAAAAATACCGACGCACTATTATTTATCACAAGCGTATTGCGGTTTTATTCGCAGACGCATCTCGAGGACCCTAAATTTCCATTTTCCAATGGAAATTACGTTTTTCTTCTACATCGGTCTACGGGTTATAAACAAATGAATTCGCGACTGCGCCCAATTCTAGATGACAATCGATTAAGTTCACGGTACACTACAGAAATCCAAGTCAAAGATGAATATACATATACACATATATATATATTTAGTAAATACTTCAATGCTGTCGATAAAATTATCGTTAGTGAATTAGAATATTGGGGTCATATTTGTATTTAGTTTATCATTGTTGTTGTCGGTATCTTCTGTGGTCGCACGATAACTGAAGTATGTTCTTAACTATTCGATTAAAGGGTCGCTTATTTCTAAAAATTATTTACTTTTAATTAATTTAGAAAAAGTTATAAATAACGGTGATTTTATTGCTTATGAAACCAGTCCTACGATAATTTTTATCTACTTCGAAATTTAGAGCTCAAGAGATGTGTCACATATTTTTTTCTGACATGATGTAGATGTAAACGTCAAATTTTAGCAACTAGGTTTATTTTGTTTTTGGCCATCTCGGTAGCTCATAATTTATTATTGCCGTAGGTTTATGACACGTTTCTTCCACTTTACATTTTTGTTTACGTTAAAACTTTAAGGGTGTCCGCGAATATTTTATTTTAAGAAAAAAGGGGCCTCCGAGGCAATAAAACGTTTAAAGCATTTACATAATATCACGGTTTTAGGGAATTTTTAAGCAACGCGCTCAAATTTTGGTAAAATTTTATGTTCAACTAATAAATGAAATTATTATCTATAGGTGATAATAGACCTAATAGTGAGTCAGATTGTGCAAATTAATTTTTCTATAATATACAGTTAAATACAAATCATGGTCAGCGAAAAATTAAGCGTTCCCTTTGCAGTTCAAACGCAATCTCGAATATCTTGGACTTAAATATAATTTATTTTCTATTTTTTTTTAAATACAGTAAAATATCGGTTACTCGAGCCTAACGGCTCTTCAAAAATATATTGAAATTACACGGTTGCAAATAGAAGTCGGGGTCCTTTCTTACGCGTTATAACAAAAGAAATAAATTTTCATTGGTGCGAGGTCGTTGCTTTTGAACGGCCACGTTTTCATCGTATCCTTAAAGAATTTTGAACGAAACTCACGCTTTTATGAATCGTTTACGTTCGATAACTTATTCTCATTTTATTTCGCAGTAGAATTTTGGATTTTGTCGGCGTCGCGTCGGCGTCGCGTCGGCGTCGTTTTCATCTCCACTCTTTATCTGTACATTTTAATTATACAAATTCCATTTTACAACGACGTGGGGCACGAAACGACTGTAGTTGCGCTATTATCATGAACTAGACAATATTATCCCACACGTATAACACTAGATATTCTCTATACACTAGCCGCAAAACCCTTTTGTTTCTCCAAGAAATCAATGGAATTTAACGCGTTTCGCCGCATCATTTTAGAGGCGCGTTTTCTTGATAGAATTTGACTTTCTTAGAAACTAAAATAAAATTTAGAGAAAAATTGTTAGAAACGCCTTGTTTATTAGGCGATTTTTCGCCGGACGTCGAATGCGACAAAACGGCGCCAGCGACTTGCAACGGGCATCAGTTATCACAAAACAATAATGAAAATATAGGGCGCACATTAAAATTCGATGAAAACAACTTTCTAGCGAAATGTGTTAGTAATTTAATTGATTGCACATAGAGGTCGCTCTAAGTATTTATTTTCGAATAAACGATTTCCCCAATTAAGGTAAAACTGAACCGACGAATAGTGTGTTTCTCAAACGTCAGATGGCGATAATTTCAGTAAAAAAAAATTACGAATGTTATGATTCATATAGATTTCTTGTAGTATATCACTAACGCAGTAGTTCACACTTTCATTTATACTATTAATTGTTAGGTGGCACAAAATAGGATCAGCGGTAAACAGTACTTGTGGTTTAACACTCGTCTACAATATTAATATAGTGGAGGTAGCGCGCGTAGGATTCTTAGTCAAGGTTATACGGATTCGTAGAATTTAAAATCTAACATCGATAATGAAACCAAAAGATAAGAAATTAAAAGTATATATTTTGTAAAGATGTACATTGCATACTGTAGTACCAGGACCATTCTATCTATTATACTATTAGTTGCATATAAATAATAATGGAGTTGATTTCATAGAAATCGTCTCCGTTACCATAAAACACCCATTAAATTACAACAATTTATAGCAAAATTGGTGGCCCGGCGGAAAAAGAATATAGGTACCTATCCTAAGTCCAAATGCGAATTTCCGCGAACCTTTACGCATGCTGTTCGTAATTTACTAAAAAAACATGATACATTTATTTGACATCTATTCAATCTTATAGATTAAGAAATTGGCTTTATCGTTTTTAATACATTTAAAATGTGTAATAAATAAAAGTGTATATCTAACTTTTATGCATAATATTATGTATTTTGCATTTTTAAATTTATATAATGTTATATCCCGTTTCCAGACGGACCGCCAATTAGACATTCGTAAGACATTCTATAATGCCGTTGTGAGAAAATGATGCGGATCATATTGCGCAGACACATGAGCTATTAGAATAAATTTAATAAATGTCTTATCGTATCGGGTCATTGTATATGCAATGAAATAATCCACAAATCAAAAGATTTTCTATAAGTAACAAATAATAAATAAAAATTCGGAAGCAATTCATAGTAAGTGATAGTAATAGTATGGCAACTTATCAAAAAAAATAATAACTTTTAAAATTAGTTTTAAAATTTCCATGCAGTTTTATTAAACTATTGTTTCTATTAGAATATTCACAACACAAGTTTATCAACTTGTTCGTTTTCCACATTTGGACTCGTGCGATAAAAGCATGCCTTATGAAACTTATACTTTAATATAATATTTCGCGTTTTAAGAACAAATTTAGTTTTAAGATTTAAAATTAAAAAAATATATATTTGGTAATGCTAACAATAAACTAGCATTGCCAGAACATAAAAGACTGACTAATTTTCCTTCATAGTTCGGGGTTTATCTTACATCAACAAAATATCTAATCGTGCATATAAGTTTCTTTAAAATCAAAACTTTGCTGTATCAGAAATATACTGGGTTATAAGAAACCATCGCATCGTCGCGAACAATCAAGTTTCATTCATGAAACCGATACTCTATTATTTCATCTATGTCTATGTAATTTATACAACATTAACAATTATAATATAGATACGTCTAATTGTATTGCTGTTTTCGTACCTATCGCTTATTTATATTTTGTTTAGCATTTTTTTTCCATTTTCCGTAAGGGTTCTATGGTCCTTAACCCTCTGCCGCGCCGCGTTAGTACGACTAAATATGTTTTGTAAAATGTGAAAGCGTCATAAAACTACCTTATCTTCTCCCAATATTCTTTCAGTAAACTTTTGTCCTGTAATAAGCATGATTGTTTAGTCTTAGAGATTTTATCAGTGTATAAATAGCTCGAATTCTGTTATTGTATTAAGTGCCCCTCGCGATACTCATAGGTATACTCATACCTACTAACTCACTTCATAATATTATTATTCTTATTTCGTCGCTTATTTAAAATTTAAAGTTCGATACCCGTAGGGTCATTGTCTTTGATCTATCAAAATTCATCAAACATGTCCTAAGGACTATAATTACCTTTAAAAATTCGTAAACCCCATTAAAATCTACCGAGTAGTTTCCAAGTTTCCGGTTTTGGCGTTAACCATCTTTTTGGACAAGGGGTGGTAATGCAAATTGGGCCTAACAATAATTAATGTTACAACATTTTATATAATAGGCGCACCTACCACCACATCAATTTTTATCAAAACTTTTATACATTTTCAAACACATGCTTATTTGTACTTCCTGCGTTCCTCCAATTATCGAGTCACCTTAATTTTAAATTAAAAAAATTCTTAGTCAACAATAATTATTTTTGTCCAACAACGACACAGTTTCCAACACAGTATAAATTCTAACACCAATAAAGATTATCTACTACTTAAAAGATGGCAGCAAAACTTGTCATGAAAGATTAGCGTTTAGTAGTATACAAAATTGCCGTGAATTGAGAAAGGCGATACTTTCCGGTTCAACAACATTTTAAACATTTTTACATTTCAATTTAAAGTATCTTGAAAAATATGCACAAAATATCATAATTTTTGATACAAGGCGTTTGGTAATACATTATTTAAAAGAAATATATACTTTTACAGAATTTTGTATTTGCGTAAAAAGAAAATTCGATAATAATTGTTAAAAGGGCGATTAAAAAAACTGTACATTCAATGTCCTTGTAAAACATAACACCATTAAATATTAATCATTTCCATCGGTACACTAAATTAGAACAATATCGTATGTATAGTTTTCGGAAAAATTGCTAAAAACATGTATTTTTTAATGTTTTTTGTAAATTACACAAAAACCTAACATACGATTTTCTCCAAAATTTGTTATAATATTACTATCACTCACACCAGTTTCTGTGAATTTTTTCAGAATTTTTGAATGTACAGTTTTTTTTTGAGTCGGTACAGTTTAACCTTAATGCAATTAATAACTACACGTTTTCGTTAATTTTTGTTCTCATTATTATCTACTATTTTTATTTGTTAACTACTTCTATGTTGACTTTTTAGATTATTGAATGTTAAATTCCATTAGTAACCAAGCGATTTTATTGTTAGAAAAATAATGTTTTTTGAATGATAAGCATCGCAATTTAATTGTTCCATGAACTTTTCTAATTATCTTCTTGTATAAACTGTTTTATATATATCTGGCTAAAGTTTTGCTGTACATCATATTTATTTAAGCGTTTTATTGTAATTGTTGCTAAGCGTTTGAATATTTAAGTATAAAAGCGCGGGCATATATTTGCCTTAAAGTATAATAGGGAAGTTTTAGGGATAATAAAGGGACGTGGCACGTTTTCTACGTATTTATTACATTTACCTAAGATCATTATAGTTTTATTAGATGCTAACTTTAAGTATACTCATTAAGACGAACATAATATAACTTAATAGATTTTAATTGATTTTTCATAAACGTATAGGTACCTAATTATCGAAGAAGCGGTCGCAGAAAAATATCGACATTTAGATACGCACGGAACAATCAACTCAATAAAATCAACAGCAAATAATAGTAAACAATAGCCTTTGCCACGTTAACTAGTTCGAATGGACTCAAATAAAATGTTTATTAGAAAACAAGTACAAGCACTGCATCGGCATCGTAACGAATTACAGGCAATTATCAATTAATTGTAGTGATGAGAATGTTTTTCATGTTCTTTAACTATAACGTACTGGATTTAATTAATTGAGAATTTGTATTCTGTCATTACTTGCCAATTTCTTTTTTTATTTGTCACCTTTCTAAAAGCCGAACCGAATTTCAATCATGTGTTAATGCTTGCACTAGGAGATTTCGCAGAAAAATACAAATATAGGCATTTCAATAATCATTGAACCGTCAACAATTTGATTATTTTGGTTACAAACGACCTCTCTTATCACCTCACTAAATTTGATTGTCCACTTTTGGGACACCCCGTATATATAATTTTAACAAACTCACAAACGTGATAAAATATAAGCATGTATGATTTAATAGTTGTATAAAAGTAAACTAATATGGATACTGAATTTTCAGGGAAGAAAATCGTCAGAGATCGATGTTTTGGGGACGAAAGAACCAATAACATGAGTGTAGCATCATTATGGAGCTCGAAATGGATTTGGAGAAATTGGTAAGTGCGTACCATATACAGTGGAAGTTCCCATAAGCGGACACTCACGGAACCCACTTTTTTGTCCATCTATCAGAGGTGTCCGTTTGTGGGAATAGTACACTAAAAATTCAATTTTCAAGTTGTTTGTCTATTTTTATTTAATTTTCGAATACAAAATACGTAACATAATTTCTCAATTGTAATAAATTAAAATATAAATTCTTTTAACGGATAAAATTCAACTTAAATGCCTACGTACATATCATCTCAATACATAATTAAATATATAAAAATATGTTTAAGGTAGGTATAATACATACAGGTGAAAATAAAATTGTTATATGCTGGTTGCTTGAACGAAATTCAAAATACTAAGTTTGACGTAATCTTGCATTTTTTTTGCTGCAAGAGACATTTTTGAAAATGACTTTTTAAATTTTTGATGTGTTGAAATGCGGCAAAATCGTCTCTTGCAAAATTTTTAAGCTATAGCTTATCCGAATCTATATGATGTTCACGTCATCAACAAAAAGTTACTAGATTGTTTATTTGTAATTCGGTTTAAAGTTTGGAAAGTGACATATTCTGTAGATGATTTACTTGCGCACATATTAGATGGCATAAAGAAAGACTACAATTTATTAGAACTGTCAAAATCGATCGATTCAATGTCAACATTTTCGTCTTCTGTTACTAAATTTTAGTAGTTAAAAAGTCTTCTACTACTAGATCATTTGCTGGTCCTAGTTCTTTGACACCTCTCAATAAATTAGCAAGTTCTGACAGTGGTAAATCATCTTCTGGACCAAACTCAGTTGAATTACGTTCACTTTTTTTAAATACAGCTTTAGCAAAACAATTTTTTATGGTTGTGGTAGTTACTATATTCTATGATGCTCTAATAAAATATAATGCTTCCGAAACGTCAATAGATTTTGAAAGCTCTTGAAGTTGATGAACTTGCACGAAAATCACCGAGTTTAATTAAAGTGGAGACTGGATCCTTGGAAATTACGGGTATGTCTTTTAGGTATTATGTATACATACATATTCATTCGTCCGTATATCGGAGTGTCGCGTCCATTTATGGGAGATTTAAGTAGGAAATGTGCAAAAATATCGTGTCCGCGTCCAGTTATGAGAGCGTCCTCTTATTGGAATGTATTTTAAGGGAGAAAATATAGCGAAAAATTTGGTTCCAGGAAATTTGTCCGCTTGCCAGAGATGTTCGCTTATTAGAGCTGTCCGCAAGGAGAGCTTTCACTGTACTTCTTTTTTAATATGGTCTTTTGGTGTATCGAATATAACTATAGTAAGCGAATCTTACGAGTCTTTGGAGATATGTATGTTATGGGTTTACAGGTATACATCAGGTATACGTTATGGAGATTTCATGTTTAGATATTTTGTAATGTAGGTTGTATCATTGTAGATTTTACTGAAACCTCGTTGGCCAATATATTGTATTTAAATTTGATGGTCAAGTTTTAGAAAAGCTCTTAATGCTACGTAACCAAAAAATGTTTAAAATAACACTATATAATTTGCGTTTACAAATTGCTGACGACTCACTAATTTAAATTTTGAATTATTCGTTGTTCATTTAATTTTAACTTCAATCATTTTTGAACACATCGTTAATATAGCGACAATGCTAACGTAAACGTACCTACAATCGTTTTAAGTAAATATGACTATTCGCTGAAAAATGCGGTAATAATTAAATAATTAATCCTTTCCATTTTTGGACGTAGGCCTCCCTTGTTCGCCTTCATTTTTCTCTGTTTTGGGCAATTTTTTCCACATCAAACCTGCGCGTTATACTATGTCATCATTTCATCTCATTTGTGGTCTACCTCTTGATGTTTTCCCAGCGTATGGTCACCATTTTTCTATTCGGTTATTCCATCGTTGGTCTTGGTGGCGTTCATTATGTCCGGCCCATTTCAATTTTTGTTTAGCTGCTTGTTCGTTTCCCTTTTTATCCGGTCATTCCTCTTCCTATCTCTAAGCAAAATCCCTAATATTTGTCTCTCCATTGCACTCTGTGTTTTTCTTATTTTGTCTAGGTTTGATGCCGTCAACGTCCATGTTTGAGCTCCATATATAGTAATACTTGGTATTGTACATTAGTTAAATACCTTAGGTGTAAAGAGATTTTTTGGTTTTTTAAGATTTACGACAGTTTGCCAAAAATTGCCCAGCCCGTTCCTTATTTCAATTTTCCTTATTTGCTTTAACGACTTGGTGTAAAATATTTAGCTACTTTTTCTATTTCGATATAATTTCGATAAATTGTACTTAAAATTTGATTAATAACGTTTACCGACAATAGATAAATAAAACCAACCATTTTATTTTCGGTTATTTTTTAACGGGTCACCGTAATTAACGTAGGTGTCCTATCTTAACCATATGGCCTATCTTACGTTTATTAGTTTGAATTCGATCCGGAGTTACTTTCAGAGCGTGGCGAAAGAGGCGTCCGTCGCGGACGCAACTAGGTTTTGGGGGAAAAAACGTAAAACGTGCAAAAACTATGAGTAATAAATAGAAACCCATAAAAGTTCGATATTTTACTATATTGTATTTTTAAATGTTTGTCAATGGTCGCATTCGGGGAATTGTAGCGTCAAAACGCTGCAGCGCTGTAACGCTTTATCTAGCCTGAATTAACATTTTTGGTACTAGTTATTTTTCAGCTTTTAATTCTTAGGTTGGCAATTTTGTTTGTTTTTGGTAACCTATAAATAAGTTACACATGTGTTTATCTACAATATTTATATAACTTAATTTTGTAAAAAGAAATGAATAATTTGATTGAATTTATTGTTGCGGATGATGATTTAAATGTAGTTTTGCACAATGTTGTTCAAAACAATCATCTTTTTGTTCGTGCAGTGGAAACTTTAGCAATACCAATTGACATAATTGACATAAGCATCATAATTTGTTAGGTTAGAACGCATGGATGCGTCATTGCTTTATTTAGTTATAAAGCGTTAAAGCGGAATATTTATATGCTTTAATGCTTTACTAAAGTGTTGCAGCACTGCGAGTAAAGCAGACACCATTCAGAGCATCCTTTTCATAAAGCGCTACAGCGCTACCATTCCCTGAATGCGACCATTGTTGGGTTAAGGGGGCGCAAGTTAGACACTTGCCACAGGCGCTTGATACTCTCGTTACGCCGTTGATGAAGGTCATTATAAAACGATAAAACAGAACGTTATTGTAACCCCACGCGGGGGGGGGGGTTACTGATTTTTCTGATACTACTTTTTACATTTTTAAATAAACAACAATGAAAACTGAGGATTAAGAAAAGAATCTCTGTAGTATTTTATGGATTTTGAAGCGCTCTACACCTATAAAGAAGCATTAATTATTTAAAAAAATATGATCGTATCGGGCCTTATTTTAATCTTATTTTAAAACAAAAATTATAACTACATATCAAAATTTAATGATCGCAATCGTGGAATATTTCGATAAGATCCCCGACGTGCGTCATCTCGATTATTTAGAATTGTTACCTACAATATCGCTAGAATGTTTAGAAGCGAAAGGGTAACGATTTCAAATTATTTATTGTTAAATCGAAAAGCAACAATTGTAAGTTGAACGAAATCGATTACCGCGACTGCTTCTTATACCTACCAAATATTTACTCGTAGCTTATAAAACGTTAGTACTTTTAGGTATTATTTACAGTTAATTAAAATTCCACATAAATCGTAAATAAGTATATAAGAAGAAAATACACAAATATAAATAATACAACATTAACATTACAATGATTGCCTATCTACCTACAATTTTCTATAACAATATTGATATAATTACGCTACTAAATGGCTGGATCCTAAACTGAACGCGACAACGTGGAAAAATTCGCTGGGGGGAAAATACGCCTGGGAAAATGCGATTTTTGGTCTCTATTTCAAGTTACGCTCTTGCAAACTCTCTACATGTGTATTATCGAATCGGTACTATTCATGACGTTGCCTATATCTTTCATCGAAATTTTTCTTTCCTTAATCTGAGGTTCAAGGCCATTCTTAAAATTCTGAAATTAACTCATACAGTGGACTATAATTAAATGGATTAGAAAATTACCTCCACAATAGAACCCTTTCCAGATAAAACGTAATAGAGAGCATATCCCGGCACCCAAATCATGGAGGCAAAGCTCAAACAGAATCCAATTACTTCGGCCCATTTAGGGTAGCTGTATGATTTTCCGTACGTCAAAGGTTCATATTGTATGCAGTGAGCTACGAATATGACCTGAAACTTAATAATTACAGCCCCGTTCGCTTTTTGAGGACGTTTATTACCATCATTACAATAGGTCCGCAGAATTGCCAGCATATAACCAAAAATTTGTTCGGTTTAATTCCGATCATTTGTTCTATACAGATGCTGAGTCTGTTAACTCCGAATATCCAGGAAATTGCTACCGTTTGGAAAAAGCACACCCATAATAAGGATAATCCGCTGGCGGAATAATAATCCATTAGCTGGAAAATGTAGACGCCGCCCTATAAAACAAATACAATTTAATTTATTGTTGTCGTTGTTTGTGGCGAGAAAATACGATCTAAAACTTTGAAATGTATCAACGCGTTTTCCGATTTGATCCTCGGTAATCCCCATAAACCTCCGACAAGACCTTAATATTTTCGTGCGGCCCCGTTTTGTTATTTTTTTTCCTACGAAAGCGAGATGAAATAAATTGTCGGCGAAGGCGGCCACGATGAGCTCGACGTTATCGTCCGATTAAATTTAATTTCGGGATGCAATTTATTAATTTGCTTCTCGGGTTGCGATGCGCGTGTAAAATATATAAAGGCGTTTGTTGGCGTCGTAATTAATTAAATAAATAGACGTGAACGTGCTATTGTTTTTCTTGTAGATTTTATGTCGAAAAAGATTTTTTTTTTAATTCGAAGAAGGCAAAAGAAATGTCTATGGCATACCTAACACGTGATTATTTATTATGGACGTGGTTTAAGATGATATAAACGAACAGTTATCTTATTTACGATCCACCATATTAACCTTTAAATTATTTACCTACATAGGTAATTGTTTGCTTGTCTCAAATTCGACAACAGCTTTACAATAATATACCTGCAGGGACCAGGAATATACCTAAGAAATTGTGGATTTCGCTGAACGTATTTAAAGTAGAAATAAAATTTTCAAAACTTCTTATAGTCTAAGAGATGTTTTTCCGCGTCATGTTATCTACCAAACAAATTTTACGTTTGAAAAACACTTCAGCACGAGGGTGTTTATTTTTGATAAAATAAACGACGAAAATAAATAAGGTATAGGTACTTTTTATCTTTTATTTTGAGTTTAGGCTTACGTTCATAAAACACATTCATTCTCATCTCATACTCAAATTGAACTGCTCACTGTAATTCATATTCATGTTTGTTTTTGTTGTTGTATAAATATATATATATATAACTAAAATTTGAATATTGAAAAATACCGTTTTTTAATAAAGATTCAATTTTAATTATAAATATAAGTGCTAACATACAAAGCTTACTTAAGACTAACAAGATTTCATATTTATACTAATTATATATCTAAAACAAGAGGTCACTGAGTTTATTTCCTTTATGTTATCTTAAAGGAAATATGTCAGCATTCTGATAGAAAAGCTTTCATGAAGTATTCTCAGTTCGCTCTATGTCTAATCTAAAAGGAAATGAGTCATTAAGTTTGCAGATATAAGTCCTCCATGGCTAGAAATGACTCTATTTTCTTTTTACACAAATCCTTAGTTTATAATGTGATTGGTTTCATTTCTAAATCCTCGTTTACATTTTCATCATTGTTTTTCCTAAGTTTCCTATATTTCTTTACTATAATTATTACAATTATTACACTAACTATTAATATTATAATTATTGAATTTGATATATTATGTCCGCTATAAACGGGTACATCTTTAATTTTCTCCAACTGAGGAATTACAATATTTTGTCGATTTACATTTTTAATATTTAAAGTTTGATTAGTTATTTTGTTTTCGTTAATTCTAAAGTCAAAATTCTCAAATAATATTTCCTTATATTTGTTTAGTTTTCTTTCTAAAACATAATTATCTATGGTACAATCTCCTTTTATATTGAATTTATAGATTCCTTTAATTTTTGTTTTACATTGATATCTTTACATTTTATTTCAATATTTTTTGAGTTTTAACCCCTTTTTCCCCTTCGGGTTTGAGGTTTTTTTAAATAAATTTTAAAGGAAATTAATTTTTTTTGGATCTTTTTAAAGGAAAATTTTAAATTTAAACTTTTCCCCGAAAAAAAAATTTGTTAAAATTCGGTTTTTCTTTAAAATTTTTAAAATTTAATTTGAAAAAAAAGTTTTAAAAAAAAAATTTTTAAATTTTTTTAAAAAAAAACTTTTTCGGAAAAAAAAAAAAATTTTTAAAAAATCCATTATAAATTTTTTTTTAACAAATAACAATTTTTGGTTTAACCTTAAATATTCCCAAAAAAAAAGGGTTTTCGAAAAAAAGTTTCGAATTAAATTTTCCGGTTTTTCCCCCCGTTTTTTGGGGTTCCAAGTTATTAATGGGAACTTTTCTTTTATTTTTTATTTTCGTTTTTTTAAAAACAGTTTTTGGAAAAAATGGGTTTAAGGATGTTTCCCTTTTTTTAAAAACTTTTTTTTTAAAAATTTGTTAAAAGGGCCGGGATAAAAAAATTTTTTTATTTGTTAAATTTTTAATCTTTTTAGGTTTAAAAATTTTTAAAAATTTAATTTAAAATTTTTTAAGTTTTAAATTTCTTTTGGGGTAAAATTTTAAAATTAAAAAAAAGGTTTTTCTTTATTTAAAAAAAATTTTTTCCCTTAAAAAAAACTTAAAAGGGTAACTTCCCAAAATTATTAAATTTTAAAAATTTTTTTTAAAAATTTTTTTTAAATTTTTAAACTTTTTTTTAAAACCCGTTTTAAATTTTAAATTTTTAAAAAAAATTTTTTTTTTAAAATTTTTATTTTTAAAAAAAGGGAAAAATTTTTTTAAAAAAAGAAATTTTTTTTAATTTAAAATTAAAAAAAAAATTTTAAATTTAACCCTTTTTAAAAATTTTTTTTTTTTTTTTTTTTAATATTTTTCCCCAAAAAAATTTTTTATTTTTAAAATTAAACTTAAAGTTTTGTGTTTTTAAATACTTTAAACCTTTATTAAAATTTTAAAAAAACCCCCAAAATTTTGTTTTATATTTTTAAGGGTTTTGGGTGAAAAATTTTTAAATATAATTTTTAATTTTTTCTTTATTATTTATTTTAAAAAATTTAATTTAAAATTTAAAGTTAATTTTAAAAATTTTAACCCTTAAATTTTTAAAAGTAAATTTAAAAAATTAATTCGGGTTTTCCCCTTTTTATTATTTAAAAATTTGAAAAAAGGGGTTTTTGCTTTTATTAAATTTTCCGGAAATTTTTAATTTAAATCGGGTTTTTTCCCTCTTTTTTTTTTTTGGAAATTTATTTAATAAACCCAATTTTTTAAAGTAATTTTTAAAAAAATAAAAAAAAAAAAAATTTTTTTTTAAAATTTTTTTAAAACCTTTTTTTTTTAAATTGGGAAAAAAATAAAGGTCCTTTTAAATTTTTTTTTTGTTTTTTTTTGGGTTCCCCTTTTTTGGATAAAAATGGGAAAAGGTTTTTATTTTGGGGTTTTTCACAAATAATCTTTTTTTTTTTAACCTTTTTTTTAAATTTAAACAAAAAAAAAAAAAATTTTAGGGATAAAAATTTAGGCCCAAATTTAAAAAAATAAACAAATTTTAAGTTTAAAAAACCCTATTAAGTTTTAAAAGGAAAATTTTTTTTAAAAAAAACTCCGGGGGGAAAAACTGGGTGGAAAAATATAATTAAAATCTTGGGCCCGTTCAATTAAATTCCCCGGTTTTTAAAAAATGTAATGGTTTTTGGTTTTAAAAAACAGGGCAAAAAATTTTTTTTAAAACGTTAAAAAAGGAAATTTTAAAATCAAAAAAAAATTTTTTACGGGTTTTTCTTTTTTTTTTCCCACAATTTTTTTAAATTTTTTAAAAAACTATTTGGACTTTCCCGGTTAAAATTTAGGTCAATGAAAGCTTTTATTTTTGAAATTTGGGTTTTTTACTTATTTTTTAAAAAATTTTTAAGGAAAATTTGTTTGGTTCAAATTTAAAAAAATTTGCCCAAAATAAATTAAAATTTAATTATTTTTTAAAAAATTTCTTTAAAACTTTTTAAAATTCCAATTTAATTTAAAATTTAATTTAATTAAAAATTTTTGTTTAAAACAAAAAAAAATTTAATTTAAAAAAAGGGTTTTTGTTCAAAAACCATTTTTAAAAAAGTTTTTCTTTTTTAAAAAAATTTCCTTTTTTTTAAAACCTTTTGAAAATTATTTGAACCTTTTTTTTAAAAAAACTTTATATTTAAAAAATTTAATAAATTTTTTTTTTTAAAAAATTTGTTAACTTTATTTTTTGGGTTTTAAAATTTTTTTCCCTTTTTTTTCCCAAAAATTTTTTTTTTTTTATAAAACCCTTTTAAAAAATTTTTACATTTTTTAAAATTTTTTTAAAATTTTAAAAAATTTAAAAATTTTTTAAAAAACAAATTTTTAAAATAATAAAAAGCTTTAAAATATCCCAAAAAAAAAAACGGGGAAAAAAAATTTCCGGGGTTTTTAAAAAGGCCAAAAAAATAACTCGGAAAATTTTTTGCCCGGGTTTTGAATCTAAACCCGGGAAATTTCTTAAAAAAGGGGGCCCCTCCGTTTTTTTAAAAAAATTTAAAAAGTTTTTAGGGAAGTTCTTTAGGTTTTTTTTTTTTTTTAAACTTTTTTTCCCTTATTTAAAAAGCAAAGTTTTATAAACACCCTTCCCAAATTTTTTCCCCTTAATTTTAAAATTTTAAAAATTTAAAAAATTTTGAAAATTTTGGGCAAAAAAAACAGTTGGGCGGGTTTAAAAAATTTGGAGGGAAAATTTTTTCTTTTTAAACTTTTAAACCATTTTTAAAAAAGATCACCTTTTGGGCCCTTTAAAACATCATTCGAATTTTGGTTAAAAGGGGGCATTCGAAAATTTTAACAAAAAGCAGGCCCATTTGGACTTTTTTTTGGTAGCGAAGGGCCCAAATTTTTTTGAAACTTTTTCCCAAGTTTATTGGGAAAAAAATTTTAAAACCCTTTTTTATTTTAAAAGTTTTTTTTTGGGGGAAAACAAAAAAACCCGAAAACCCTGGATTTAAAACGGGTTTAAGTTTAAAATTTTTCGAAAGGGTTAAAAAAAAACCCTTACGGGTGCCCCGCAACCCGGGAAAACGGTTTTGGTAAAAACCCGCCTTTCGCTTTGCCCCCAAATTTAAAAAAAACCCGAAAATTTTGGGCTTAAAAAAAACGGGTTTTTTCTTTTTTTTCCCCCTTTTTATTTTTGGAAAAACAATTCATTTTGTAAATTAAAAGATTTTTAAAATTTAAATAAATTTTTTTATTTTAAAAGGTCTTAATTTCAAAAATTTTAAATTTTTAATCAAATAAAAATTAAATTTGTTTTTTTAAATTTTCCCAAGAAATAACCCGTTTAAAATTTAAAAAACGGGCAAAGGTTTTCATGGGGCTTAATCTCCACCTTTTGGGAAAGTTTAAAAATTTAAACGTTTCCCCTTTAAAAAAAACCCTTTTTTTTTCAAAATAAATTTTTTGGGGGGAAAATTTATTTAAAAATGTTTTAATTACAAAAACCCTTTAAAAATTTAAATAAAAAAAAAACCAAAAAAATTTTTCCCAAAATTTAAAATTTTCTAAAATTTGGGTTTTTTGGGAAAATTTTTTAAAATTTTTTAAAAACTCCCAAAAAAAACCCCTTTTGGACTTTCCCCCGCTTTAATTTAAATCCCCGTTTTAAAAATTTTGAAACTTTAGGGAAGCCCATTTTGGTTTCAGTAGAAAAATTTTTTCCCAAATTAAAATTTGTTTGAACGTTTAAAATTAAAAAATTTTAAATTTAAAAGGGGGGTTATTTTGGGAAAAATTTTAAAAGGGGAAAATTTCAAAATTTTTAAAAAATTTTTTTAAAACTGGAAATTAAAATTTTTTTACCCATTTAAGGAAAAAAAAGGCTTTTTAAAACTTTATTTTTTTAAAACGGTTATTTGGGTTTGGAAACTTTTTTTACCCAAAGTTTTTCCCTTTTAATGAGTTTTTTAAAAAATTTTATTTTTTTTTCAAAAAAATTAAAAAATTTTTAAAAAAAAAATTTTTGTAAAAAGTTTAAAAAAATAAAATTAATTTAAAAATAGATTTGAAATTAAAAAACAAAAAAAACAAAAAACCAAAAACAAAATTTTAAAAAAATGGGATTACCCCTAAAAATTTTTTTTAAAATTTCAAATGAAATCGTTGGGATAAATTTTATTTTTTTAAAAAAAGTAAACTTTTCTTTTAAAGAAAACATTTTTTTAATTTTTTTAAAAAATTTTTAAATTTTTTTCCAATTTAAAAAGGGTTAACTAAAAGTTTTTTTTTAAATTTAAAAAGTTTTGGGAAATTTTATTTTAAAGAAAAGGGTTTTTAAAGGGTTTTAAAACATTTTTTGGAAAAAAAAAAACCTTTTTTAAAAAAAGGGTTGGTTTTTTTTGGTTTTTCCAAACATAAAAAAATTTTAAAAAAATTTTTAAAAAATTTAAAATTTAGGAAAAGGAAAAAAAAGAAATTAAAAAAAATATTTTACAAAAATATTGATTTTTCCTTAAAGAAAATTTATTTGTTTCCCTTGTTTTAAAAATAAGAAAAATTTTGATTTGAAACCTTTTCGGAAAATTTCCTTAAAAATTCTTTTCAAAAACCAATTTTGGGGAAAGGATTTTTCCAAAAACCTGTCTTTTAAAAAATTTTTTCAAAAATTTTAAAATAAATTTTTTAAAAAGTTTTGGGTTTGGGAAAGTTATTACGGAAAGGGCATGGAAATTTTGGGCCTTTAGATCCTTTTTAAAAAGGCGGGTTTTTTGTTTAAAAAAAAATTTTAAAATTTTTAAACTAAATGGCCCAAAATTTAAAATTTTAAGTAACAAATTTAATTTTTCCCCCCAAAAAATTTTTAAATTTTATTCAAAATTTTTATTTTTGAAACGACAAAAAACCCCTTTGGGAAATTTCAAACAATTTAAAAAATTTAAAATGCCAAAATTTTATCAATTTAAATTCAGCAAAATTTGGGAAACTTTTCAAAGGGCCTGGCGATCTTTTAAATCGGGGCAAGGGGTTTTTTGGGGCCCGGGGTTCCTTGCCCCCGGGGGTAATAACCCGGTTTTTGGGGCCCTTAAAAAACCGCGGGTTTTTTTTTCCCCAACCCAAAATTTTTTCAGCGCAAAATTTAAAATTTAAGGGGGGAAAATTAAAACCCTCCCAACTTTTTAAATTTATTTCATTTTACCCAAAAAAAAATCGGTTTTTCAAATTTTAAAAGGGTATTTCCCCTTTTTTTAAATTAAACCAAATGGGGGTTTTAAACCCCAAAACCTTCCTCCTAAACCCCTTTTTAATTTTTCCCAAGGGGGAAATTTTTGAAACCCTTTTCAAATTTGGGTTTTTTCTGGGTTTCCTTTTAAAAATTTTAAAAAAAAAAAATTAAATTTTCCCGTTTCTTATTTAAAGGGGTTTAAACACCCTTTGTTTTAATTTTTTTCTTTGAAATTTTTTTTTTGGGCGTGCCATTTATTAAAACCCTCGAATAACCAAAACTTTCGTTTTTTGTTTTTTTCTTTAAAAGGCCTCCTTTCCCCTTAAATTTCCCGGGTTCTTTTGGGGTTTTTGGGGGTTTCCATCCTTTTTTTTCTTTTTCTTTTTTTTACAAAAACCCCGGGAAATAGGACAATGAATAAAATTTTATCTTTCTTTTTTTGGGTCTTTCCTTGAAAAAAGATTTTTTTTTTCCCGTTTTTTTAAAATGTTGTTTTCCATTTTAAAGGAAACCCCTTAAAACCCAATCTTGGAAATTTTCCTGTTTTACTGAACGTAAAATTTCCGGCGGTCCTTTGTTCTGAAATTACGCCCCAAAAATTCCCCGGAAAATTCCAGCCGGGTCCGTGAAAATTGGTTCCCGAATTTTGCTTGTCTAAATTGGGAAAATTTGGGGAAAAGGGGCCCCTAAAGGGCCCCAGGGCTCCTTTGAATTTCCCCAAAGGGAATTTTAATTTGGTCCAAAATTTATTTTTTACGCCCCCCGAAATTCGTTTGGAAAGGAATTTACGCCCGGGATTTCGTTTGGCAAACGGGGGTTTGTTCCACCAAAATTTCTCCATCTTAAACCATTAAACAAAGGAAATTTCAACAAATCATGATCATCTGATGTAATGGTCATTACGCATTACGGAATTGTCCATTTATAAAATTCAAAATACTTATATACATAGGTACAGTCAAGTTCATATGTTTTGTCCTGTCCAAGGCTCCAAAAAAATATTACTGTCCCTTTTTATTTATTAGCTGGGGGGGCTATTTTTGACTATTCGCTTACAAAACGAGTTTTTATAGAAATATCTTGTCATTTTCGTATGTACGTTCTATAAGCGAATGATCAAAAATTGCCGCTCTGACGTGTCCCTTTTTGCAATTCAAAAACAACCGCTACCCTTCATCCCTCGTCGCTCTTTGACCTGCGATCACGTCTCGCGGTACAAAACATATTAACTTGGCTGCGCCCATCTATATTTCTAGCGCAAAGCCTTTTCCGATAAAACGACGCGTGCATGAGAAGGTTTCGGAAAAAAATCGACATTGGTGGATATAATTTGAGGTTTTTTTTTTCGATATTGAAGCTTTTTTACTGTCGTTTTTTAGATAATTATATTTGGCACATTTCAATTGTTCTGCTCTAAATTTAATCAACCCATTACTAGAGGTGCCAATTATATTTAAAGCGTGAGAAAATGTATTTTAAAATCAGTAGCTGTGTCATCGCACCTAATTAATCTTCTCGTACAAGGTCACTGTTTTCTTTTTTTTTGGTTAGGGTTTCTTAAAATTTCTACAGTTATACACGATATTATTTTAAATTCATATTAGAAAAATATATGGGTTGGTACTTAAATGAAAATTGTTATTTATTTTTATTTTTTTGTTGAGATCTAAACACGTTTTAAACGTCTGTAACAAATCGCCAGATGTATTTATTATTAATAATAATTTCAAATTTAATCAATTTTAGTTTAAAATGTAGATTAAATTGATCGTTAGTTTAATGAATATACATTCTAGCAACAAAATGGGGCAGATGTTTTAAAAGCAAATGTTTCGATAAATCGGAGAATGAACGACTTTCACCGCGGACTTATTCAAACTCGTTAAAAGTTTTACTCGACCGTCATGTTTTTTTTTTTTTTAATTTGACACGATCAAAAGTATTTCTACGTGATAACGAGCGTAACAACTTTAATAAATTATAAGTTTGCACCGGGGGGTGCAACATATAAATTCGCCGGTAGCCTCAATTTTGTAGTTGATTATACAGTCGACTTACTTGTGTAACCATAGGAATCCCCAAGAGAAACATTACGACGCAAATTATTACTGTAAATTTCTGCCTATGTGGTCTCAACGTCTCCGACCAATTATCAACAACGCCAGTAATAAAGGATTCAACTAGACAGAATGCGCTGTCGATCCCTAAAAGCTGGTAAAAATTAGGAAATAACCGGCCGTTTCCGATTTCAATCGCGAGCTTTTACCAGCAACATGAAGAAGAAGGTGGCGGCCCAGAACGGGGCTCCGGGAAATTTCAGAACCACCTCCGGATACGTGAGGAAAACTAAGCCGGGCCCGCTTTTCACGACGTTCTCGACGTCGCAGTTTTTCTCCGTCGCTATGTGGCCCAAAATCGAGAACGTGACGCATCCCGCCAGCAGGGACGTTAACGTGTTGACGATGCACGTGATGATGGCGTCTCTGAAACGTTAAATTTTTATGGCGATCCGAAAGAGAGATTTAACCTGAATTTCGGAATTAATGCGAAAGTTGAACTCGACTTGCCGCGGGGCAGTTTTGTTATCGCCCGCACTAATTCGCGGCCAGCCTAATTTAATGTTTACCTATGTGTGTATATTGAATTTAACCGCAGATGGCGGCCGCAATGCTAATTTATCAAGTTTCTGTTCGCCAACCAGTTGTTTTTACTTGACGAGCGAGAAAATTATTCATTATTCGAAGTTTCATTTTTGTATGATTAACCACTATTCGTGTGGGTGGGACATGCGTAGATACAATTACGGGGTTCCCAAATAGTCTATAAAGTCTATATTTGAGTATCTTTCGTTTGGAGATTTTTATTTTCTGCAGTCCATTTAAAATAAACCATATTAAAGATTTTGCCGTGCTTTTATAATCAAAATATGTGGACATACAGTGATCGGCATAAAGACGGAACACCTTTTTTTTATTTGAAATTTCTCCGAAAATTTTATTCTTCGTAAAAATCTCTGGCATAGTTCCAAATTCAAAATGCACATGTCGAAATTTTAATATAACCTTCCCTGTACGAGGAACGTTTAAAAGTATGAAATCGGCTCAAGAATAAAATGCCCTTAGTTTTGAAAATACGCAAAAATTTTATTTGAAAAAGTTTTTCTAGAATTACAAGAAGACGTCAAATACGACGCCATGGTCATTTTTTTTCAAAAATATTTTTGTTTACTTTTAGGTCTATTTGTTTTCTTCCCCCCGCATACGAAAGATTATACATATAATCAAATTTGCAGAGATTTTTACGAAGAATAAAATCTTTCGAGAAATTTAAAATCAAAAGATTTTTCAACTTATGGCGTAGTTACGGTGCAAGGGATTTCGTGCGAACCGTCCTTCGCCCGAATTCGCGCGCACAAGTGACAAGCTCTTCTCGGTTGCCAAACAGTCGAAGATTTATCGTACAATTAAAAAATCAACGAATACTAAACATAAGTGTAAAATGTTAGTAGTAAAAGTAAGTACAGTGGAAACTGATAATCGGTCACGTCCGCGGAAGTGACAAATTACGGGAATTAATGAATTCACTTTTAACGCGGCCGATTTTGATTTTGGCCAGTTTTGAATTGCTTTTTTATTTCTTAGAAAACTGTGCGATTTGTTTTTTTTTAAATTTAAATATTGAAAGTGCGTCTTTCCAAGGTGACGAATTATCGAGTTTCTACTGTAGAATATTTTAAACAACGTAAAACGTGTTTTACAATTTGATTTAAATATCGCTTATTAATTTCTTTTTCATATTTCATTATCGTTATTTATTTATTTTTTACGTTTTTATTTTCTATAATTTAATATAGGTGCATATGTATGTTTCATGAATATATGTTACGAAATGATCAAAAGTCAGATAGGGGTACCCCAAAAATATTTTGAACTATACACATAGGCACCTACATGAAATAAATCCTCTTGTTAATAATACTTATTGTTAGAAAGCAACATTAATAAACGTGCAGTCGTCTCATACTGTCGTCTATCAAAAATAACACGATCAAAGTTCAAATCAAATTTGAAAATCAAATAAAAAGTGTCATTTTATTTTCCGACGATACTTTGAATATTTTGTGATAGGAGAATCTCGAAGAAAAAAAAACGTGTTTCGATTAACGTTTAAAAAAAAAACAATCGCCGCGTGACTTGAATTTAAGGAAAACATGAAGGTCAGTTAAAGGGCGCCAAATAAATAAATATAAGCTGTCGTGACTACTTGTTTTTGGATTACGGCAATATAAATTAACGTCGATCGTTAATTTTAAACCTTGGGCGCCCTCCAAACTTCTAATCATCTAATCTACGCATTGCTTAAGTAACATTAGCGATAAATAAACACTCAATAAGACGCTCACTTGTAACAATTGTGATGAAATTTATTGTACGAACCAAGAGCCGGAAGTGCTCCGCAGCCGATGCTGTAAGCGAAAAAAATTTGAGTTGCGCCGTCCATCCATGGTCCTGGGCTTAGCAGTTCCTCCCATCTGGGCGTAATATAATACAAAAGGCCATATCCGGCTCCTTTCAATGTCACCGCACGTCCGAGCAAAATTATTAATACAACATACGGGAATAGCGCCGTAAACCATATTATCTAAAACCGTAAAAGTTCCGTAAACGTTCTCGATTCCTCCTATAAACCCTTACCTTTCCACTTTGGTGTAATCCCTTTCGAATGATAAAATATATCATGATCCATCCCAGAACCAAACAGCCGAAGAGTTCCCACTGCATACCTCCAATTTCTTCGATTCCATCGGTCATTCCCAAAATCTTTCTCCTAAAGAATACAAGGGTTTGTAAGCCCGTTCAATTCTCGTTAGTTCGGCTTAGAAAGAAAACGCCGCAAACCTTCAAACTCACTCAAAAAATTCTTCGACCGGCGTCGTCACTTTATTAGTAAACGTTTGATAAACTTCCGCGCCGCTGTCATTAGCTTGTGCTACAGAACAATCTTTCGTATTCCACCAATTATCTAAAATAATCAGATCGTCGCGCTTCTTCGTTTAGAATCGTACAATTCACCTACCGCATCCGGACCAAGGAACATCCGGTAACCGTACGAAGGTGTTAATAAAATACAATATCGTCCAGGCTATTATAATGCAATAGTAAACGTCCAAAAGGAAAACTATGGTCATGGTGGAGTATCCCACCCCCTTAAATAACGGACAAAGTTGTCCGACGAACGTCATGCCACCGGATCCTAAATACTGCCCGATCGCGACCTCTTGGAAAAATATCGGTATCCCGCAGAACAGCATTGCTATGCTGTAGGTCACCAGAAATGCTCCTGAAATGCATTTTGACCGAACGTTTCTGGCTAGCAAATACTCCCTCTGTCCGAAAATATGGTATACATTTGAAAGAAAATCTTAGATTATCTGGAGTTTCGAAGGCAACTAGTAATACTCGTTATATTGATATTGTTTACATTGATAGCTAAATAATCTGACATATTTGACAGACGTTGCTTTTGAGTTAAGTTGGAATTTGAAGACCAAAAATTAGTTTTTTTAAGAAAAATAAAATAGTCACCGCTGCAATTTCAAAATGAAAAATTTTAACCCAAATAACGTGAATTTACAAAGAAGAGATGCCAAATCGAAGAAATTGACTAATGAACAACGTCATGGTATCTTGCAACAGTACTCTATTACAGTATATGAAGAACAAAGAAAAATTAGAACACGGTGCTATTAATAAAGTTGCAGCTGTATTCCACGTATCCCGTCTGACCGTAAGTAGAATCTGGCATACAGCACAAGTTCAATACAGAGAAGGTAAAATTTGTGCCGATGTTTCTTCAAAAAATGAGGAAAAATGCGAAAGAAAACGAAAAGATTATTCTGCCAATTTGACTGAAATAAAGAATATACCATTAAATTGTCGAGGAACGATTCGTAGTCTTTCTTTCGCAATTGATATTCCAAAATCAACACTGTTTGATATCTTTAAACAGCGAATATCTTTTACAGTTAAACCTACTTTAACAGGTAAAAACAAATTGGAAAGATTACAGTTTTGCTTGTCAAAGGTAAATCATACCAGTAATGGAGCTTTTCTTTTTGATTATTTATATGATTACGTTCATATTGATGAGAAATGGTTTTATCTTACTAAATTTAAACGCTTCTATTACATAACGTTAGACGAAGAAGAACCCGATAGAAACTGCAAAAGCAAACGGTTTATCTCTAAAGTGATGTTTATGGCTGCAGTGGCTCGACCACGCTATGACACACATCGAAAGCATTTTTTGACGGTAAAATTGGAATATGGCCCTTTGTATATCAAGAACCGGCTCAAAGAAATTCCAAGAATAGAACTAAAGGAACATTAAAACGAAAAATGTGGAATCCGTTACAGTAAGAAAATGATTGTAGAAAATGTTATTCCACCAATTAAATCAAAATTTCCTCAAAAGTATAAAAACAAAACAATTTACGTACAGCAAGATAATGCAAAACCACATTCCTCTGATAATGATACAGATATTGTTACTGCAGGTTCTACTGAGGGTTGGAATATTCAGTTTAAGTCACAACCACCAAACAGTCCTGATTTAAACGTTCTCGATTTGGGTTTTTTTAACTCTATTCAATCACTACAAAATGAAGCTTCGCCAAGCACAATTGATGAATTAATTGAATGTGTTCAAGATGCATTTAATAAATTAGAGAGAAATACTCTTGATAACGTTTTTATAACATTACAAACGTGTATGGAATCAATTATGTTAACAGGAGGGGGAAATTCTTCATTTAAATAAGGTAAAACTTCGTCGCGAGAGTCGATTAGCTGAAAAGTACATATGTTCAGAAGAAGCGTTCAACAAGGCTAAATCTCACTTTAACTAAATTTGGATTACACTAAAATTATTTGTATTTAGTTATATTGTGACAATAAAATGAATTTAATTTTTTTTTTATATTTAATTTTAGTTTTATTGATATTTTCGCAAACGTATACCATATTTTCGGACAAAAAAAAATATTAAAATGTATACCATATTTTCGGACAGAGGGAGTACAATCTTATTCCCATACACACCTCCGCCGTTTTTGAAACAAAGATACGGAAATCGCCACACGTTTCCTAAGCCTACCGACAAACTGATGCAAGAAAACAAGAAGTCCAGTTTATTCGACCAACCGCCCCTTTCGATGTCAGTTTTGGCCGGTTCGTCGTCTTGCGGTGCCGCTTCCGCGCTCAGATCGGTCCTACTAAGCTCCCTCGATCCGGTAATTTGGGCCAACGAATCGTTCCTATCCAACGGTTTGGGAAACGCGTTCAGTCTGTCTTTGAAAAACTGCATTCTGTTCGGTTGCTTATCTGAAACGTATTTTTAAAAATGTTCACGACCGCTGTAAGGCAGCTTCGGCTTACGTTAATTGCCCTCAATTAATAGATCGACGGTTGTGTTTTGTTTTGATTGATAATCAAGCCGGGCAACGCTTATTTGACATCGTCGAGAATAATTAGTGTAGTTTATTTGAATGGACGAAGTATTTCAATCGGTGTTTATCGAGAAATTAAATTATTTTTTCTCTCGATACTTTAAACGAGTACATATTTATTTAAGTTGGGTAATCTTAATTCGCGGCTCCGTAGAAAAATTAGGCTGTTGGGAGATTTCAATGAAAGGTTAAGGTTTTTCTTTAATTTATTAAACGATCGGTAATGATATCGGTCAAGTTCATTATTGAACTGCTCGCTATTTCCGTGCGCTAACTGTACAGCCAGAAAAATTGATTGCCAACTATTTCGATACTTTTAAACATTAAAAATCGGTTTTTTTTTCGCGAATAAAAATAACACTGTTTTATATTCAATTTTTAATTAAAACCGCTTCGCATTGTAGTTCAAGTCTGGTTGGGTTTAAAAGAGACGTTAAACACTATCAACAATTTTGAAAAATTTTGTTTGAAATACCGTTAGATTTATTTATTACTCGCTAAAAAAAATGCGATTATTTCGCGTAAAATAAAAAGCAAAAAATTTCATTTAGGAATTAAAATTAAAACTTACCCGCGACAATCTCGTGAAACTTTAAATCGCGCGTGTAACGAAAAAACGCTCATTTAGTTTAGCGGTGGTGTGCAGTGGAGCTCATTATGTCTCCAACTGATCTTTGAGCTTGTACGATTTTCTACGTCACTCTATTCGTATAGTTTTTTTTAATAATAGACTTAACAGTTTCTTCGATTGCCCTTTTTATAGCTCTTAATTGTACGGCTGAATTTCAAAACCTGCTTAAACGAACTGTGGGCGAACGCCGCTTTCAGAAAACAACTTTTGTTTTTATTTATTTTTAAGGGCCCTTAGGCGATACATGCAAATATAATCTTTTTATTTGAAATTATAATTTTTGCAATGTCTTTTTTTAGCTGTGATTGATTTTATTTGTAGAATAACGTTTAATTTAAATTATGTAATACAGGTTGTTAAACGTTTTCTAATTGCGGTGGTGATTCATTGATAAAAAATTTAATTTAACGAAAAAGTGCCTACATATCGATATTCTAACCAAGCAAAAATTTTGATCTACTTACATCAATATCTGGTAAAAAAGAAAAAACAGTTGATGATGAGATGTTAACTTTTTCCGAGTTAATTCTCAACTAGTTTGTAAATAATAATTTTTAATTTCACAAGCGTACAGGATTTGGTATAGTGGAGCAACGGTCTGTGTTATTTTTAAACCTGTTTCGATTGCGAATTATATTATCTTTATATGCGAAAGTTGCCGTTCGTGATTTCTCGATTGAAGGGGGGGGTAATGTATTTCGCGCTAATTATAAAAATAAGGGTAGATTTAAAGTGTGCGAATTTCGTTGAATGCGGCTTTGCGTTTATAACTAGGCCAAGTGTTATTTTAATGTTAATTAGAAGAAACAAAAATTAAGCTTTCAAGGTCGACAATGTTTTGATGGGTTTTTTTTGGTTGTTGTTTATTTTTTACTTTTGGTATAAAGCTCAGTTAATGCGCGTAAACTTTCCAGCCATTGTAGAAATTGTTGTTATTTGGTTGCAATAATTGAACACAACTAGTTTGCGCAATTGTTTCGATCGGTAATTAAATACTAAAATAAACAGTTATTATTTTACGGTAAGGGGAACGCGGTCGCATTTTCGTTTCCTAATCGTTAAACGGTATTAACCGTTATGTGGCTGAAGGTGGTACTCAGGTACTTTTAGGACATAAAATACGATATATTTCATTTGCCACGAACTTTAATTGTTTTAAAATAAACGCGATATTTGATTCCACTAGTAATTAAGATTACTATGTACCCTACGTATATGATTTTCTAAAAGATCAAACTTAATTATTATAAAATGAAAGTGACATGCCAGGGTTGTTCGCGCCCTTCGGATGCTCGCTCGAGTTTAAATAAAATAGTACATGCGGAGGTCGTGCATACGTCCTTCGGATGCATTTCGTATGCACGTTGCAATTGCCGCAAATCTTCACGTCTATACGAAAAAAAATCGTTTCCCAAAACTCGCTCTTGTTTCCGGTGGCTTTGACGTAATTTTATCGTGTAACGTGAGCGAAAACCACGACTTTTTTAACGCAGTAATAAAAAAACTGTAATTTTTAAAAAAGAGAAAATCAAAAAATTCGCACAACAAATATACAAAAATCACATTCGACTGACGTTATTTATTGCCGTTAACTGATAACTAATCGATGTGTGGTTACTATGCATTAAAGTAGAGTTGCAAACACAATAAATGTCGACAATTTAATAATGTCGGGGCAGCACATCGTTAATTTATCGCGTAGCGTTTCCCCCGCGTTTCACAATATTGATTGTTATCCGAATGTTATTTTACATGGGAAAAACTTTTATGCTTTTATGCTTTCTCTACTTTGTTCGGTTTCGAAATCCGACGTCTTCATTCGCTGGAACCGGAACAGTACGGTTTAAGGTAATAGTTCTGCGTTTGTTTTTCCCCATTACTTTTACTCTGTATCTAATCAAAGCTGTACCTACACATAGCACGGTATAAATAACGTTAAAAATACGTTGTTAAGGTTATAAATACGTTAGTCGTTACAAAAATAACCAAAACCATAACGTTATATTTTAACGTTTTATTAACTAACGTTATTTTAACGTTACATTACAAGGATTTTTTATAGCTTATTTATTTAAGTACATTTTTTAAACGTTACAAAAACGTATAAAAAAAACGTAACTGGGTGGCTAATAGATATAATTAAAAAATACGTTGTTTTTTCGTTCATAAATTACCGGTTTAGTAATTTAATTTAGTAATCGTTTTTTAACGTTAAATTAACTTCATAATTTTGCGTAGAACAAAAGTTAATTTTTAACATTTTATTTAACGTTAAATTACAACGATTTTTATAGCTTATAAAATAAATAAATAAATGTTTTTAACGATGTTTAATTCTTATTTTAAATACCTACCATAACTACTTATATAAAATTTACTATTTAATATTTTTCCTTACAACGCAATAACGTATCTATAGGTATAAACTAAATTACGTAGATGAAGTAGGTACATGTAAGTAACTATTATTATAACTATAGGTACCCATTTGATAAATAGAAGTTGTTCAAATTAATTAATTACATTTATTTCTTTTATTTAGGTACTAATATTTTAATGGCACAAATTTTGTGGAAATATCGAAATAAATAAATACCTAATAAATTTGAATTTGCACATTATTAATATATCATATAGTTATTAAATTTAATTAATTAAAAAATAAATATTCTAATTTAACGTTGTAGTAATCAATATATAAAACGTCATATCAATCAATATATAAAACGTTATATTAACCAATTAATAAAACGTTATATTCGTGGTTATTTATAACGTATTATTTAAACGTTAAAATAACGCTTTAAAGAATTTAGATTCAATGTTACATTAACGAAAGCATTTATAATTAAAAATACGTTAGGTACTTACGTGAATAATTCGTTTATTAGTTGCTCATTAATAACGTTATATAGTTGGTTATTTATAACGTTATTCTCCGGGACATTTTTACTTTGTATTAACGTATGCATGTAACCAAAATAAAACGTTTGGTTACTAGTTAAAAAAACGTTAATAAAACCGTTGTGTGTTTATTGGGTAAGTACTGCATCGATGGTCGCTGGTGAACATTTAATTTCTTCTTGTTTTTATAAACGGTTCACCCGCTTTCCCTTGATAAAAATGGCGCCCAACAGGCATATTTACTTTGTTGGTTTTATAAACACAAACGTAACTAACAAAATTTTTCTACACTTTCTTTTATTAAAGGTTTATTTATTCATAAAAAAATATAACAAAACAATACCGTAATAATTTACGGCCGCATCTAAATTTTTACCTATACATAGTATAGAACGCCTAAATATCGAACGTTAGAGAAGGAAAAATTTCGGCCCAACCCAACTGCCGCACGACGGGAAGTTGCTCGGTTTCGCCGACATATCACAGGTGTGACCTACTTGCAAGACAACGTCCAGACCTCTGGACCATTTCTTCGCGTGCTCGTCCCTGATCATCCAGTAACCTGCGAAATGGTTCGGATTAAAACGGAAACCAGTTGGGCGGAACCTTACCTGGATTGTTGGCAACGAATCTAACAGCCACGACGCCGAATTTAGGAACTCTTACCGTATCTTTGAGTACGGGACTGACGAGGTTTCTCTTCGTCAGCAGATTTTCTTCGTCGAGCGCTTGAATTTTCTCTAACGTCATTGAGCTATCGAAGGCACGGTATCCGACTATGAAGAAGCTGTAGCCGTGCAAGTGGAACACCGTTTCTTCGGAGTCGCCTCCTGAAATTGAAGTTTTCTACTTGACCATCGGCGACAGAATTTCATTTCACAATTTGAATAATTTGATTGGTTCAAATTTGAAAAAGACGAGTCTCGGGTCGACTCATTGAAAATCGGACGATTATTTTTATTTAGAGTTTTAAAACATGTTTTAATCGTCAATTATCGTTAAAATAGATCACCATTAAGCTTACCTCGATCGACAAACACCAGTTCAACCGTCGAATCAAGCGGAATCTGTTCGACGTGAACGCATTCGCAAAAGTCCGAATCTTTGCAGAAACTCGGCATGAAAACCGAGTTGCAAATGGTCGATACCGGCACATCTTCTTTTTGCGTTAGCAGCGGCGAAGATGGATACGTGAAAGTAATATTGTTCATTCTGTAGACTTTGTTAACTAAGCTCTTTACTTTTGAATCTGGAAATACAATTGCATTTAGTAACATTTTTTTTATCCGTATTGTTTTTAAAACGTTTATAAACGCTCTTCCGGAACTCGGACTAAATAAACAGCCCGTAAACTTAATTTCCTGCGAGAAATTTGAAAACGGTCTTGCAGCTCAAAATAATTTTAGCGCAGATTGCAGGGGCTCTCGAGAAATGTAAGAATAAACATAGTCGAGTCGTCCCGAATATTATTCCGCACAAGAGGGAATAACGAGTTTTGGAAATTTATTAAAATATACGGGCGGCGACGTTTCTGAAACAATGGCCGACTTATATCTATAAATTGCGATCCCGAGAAGCGGATGAAGGCAACAGGGTGGCTCTGAATATTCATAAACCACCAGATGTTACTTGTCTTAATGCAATAGGGGTCGCGCCTCCGCTTTTATCAGTTCTCTGACGTAAAACGGTTTTACGGAGACGTTGCGTATTAATTGTGTATCTCCATAAAATGATTAAAATTAATTAAATCAAATTTTATTTCTGCATTATATATTATTTGCAAAAGTTCTCTCACTTACACCTATTCAAAAAAAAAATATTTTTTTGTATATCTATCTATCAACGAGGCACGTTAATTTGCCCCCCTACTTACAATTTAAAAAAAAAGCGTTTTGCGCTGAACGCACAATAGCTAGCGCTAAAAAATTAGAGCTAGCGCCATAACGGTTACGCCGTAAAACGGTATTGCAGTTGGGAGGGGGGGGGCAAGTTAACGCTAGCCCCCCTCCATTGCCAATTTGAAACGTTTAAAGGGCGCATTAGATATCAAAGATCTAGCACTCTTTAGCGCCACTTTGCAAAAAGCTAGTGCTATTTTGGTTCTGAAGTTATTGTAGATTAAAGGTGGGGGGGGCAAGTTAGCGATTTTAAGTACTTTTAAGTTTCTAATTATTTTTGTCGTTTATTGGCGCCATTTAGCGCCACTTTCAGTTTAGCTAGCGCACTACCGAAACCGAAATATTTCGAAAAACATTTGGGGGCGGCCAAGTTAATGCTAGCCCCCCATTGCGAATTTTAAATGTTTAAAGGCCGCATTGAGTAGAATAGACCTTTTTTTTGTTAGTAGCACATCCCGAAAGACACCAGGAACCGCCCGTTAGGCATTACTTCTAGTGCCCCCCGGGACATCCATGCCTACCAGTGGGGATATATCACCACCCGTACCGGGATTCGAACCCAGGACACTTCAGGCGAGAGGTTAGTCTCGCAACCACTCGACCACCGAGTTGGCAAGTAGAATAGACCTAGCGCTCTTTAGCGTCACTTCGCAAAAAGCTAGCGCCAAATTGATTTAGTAACTATTCGCATTTAAATTGGGGGGGGGGGGCAAGTTAACGAAAAATTTCATGTTCGATTTTCTTGATTTTTTTACGGATTATTATTGTCGACACTTAGCGCCAGCAAGCCCAAATTTCTATTTTGCTAACGCCGTTACAGAAACTGAAATAATCAAATATTTGCAATAAGAGCTATTGTTACTTTAAGAAGTAGCTTTTTTTAGTTCTCTATTTTATTGACATTCAATCTAAATAAATATATGTCTATGTATATGTCGTAAGTTAATTGTAAAATCAGCTTTTTTACAAAACGCCGCCTTATTGTCGAAAAAACGTGTGTATCTGAAATTGGCTGATAATTCATAGTTTTTCCGTAATACGACTACGTTTCTCTAGCCTTTTTGTAATGGAAGCATTTATAACAAAAATGCTACTTTTTGCCTTTCCACCATAAAATAATAAACTAATAATTTATTGTCCAAAAATATTTTCTTGTGAAGTAATAAAAATAAAATGAATTAATATCGCGGAAAAAAACTACGAATAGGTAAGATTAAAACGAACAAAAAACCAAATAAAAATTTTTCCTAAAATCAATAATTTTCTATTAATTTGATAATCGTCTTACTCGGGTATATTCCTTTAAAAGATTTTTAAGAACTCGGAAAGTGAAACTGACTGTTGGGTCAGCTAAAACATCTGTACTCTTTAATTTATGGCCCCCGTTGTAGGAGAGTGCAGATTGTTGTGAACATTTTCATTTATGAATGCAATTCCTATTTTTGGTTTACACGTAAAAGTTAGATTATCTTATTTAACATAATTAATAATATGGCTGTTTTTGGAACAGTTACGTTTAATATTGAAAGGCTTGAACTAAAAAGGGTGCCAGTACTAGTTTTATGATTTTGAGAAAATGAAAAATTTCGACGGACTTTTAAAGTATAATTAAATGCAAATAGGTAAGTAGGTACTTTGATTTTGGTTTTTTACCAAACATAAGGACCAAAAGCAAAATTTAAAAACTAAACATTCCATAATGACGTAATGAGTGTTGGAAACTTTTAGTGTTATTTCGAGTTTTTTCCCGTACATTTATCGAAGTGCCGTTATCGAAATTGATTTTTATTTAACAAAAATTAATTAGAAATTTTATTAGAACAACACATGCAAATGTAAAAGATAATAAAAAATAAAATGAATAACAAATAGCTACTTAGATATCTACTTAATTGAGGAAACATTTTGAGTATTTGTTACAATACAACTTGTCAATGACCGCAAAAGATATTTACGACTTCAGCCCCTACAATCGTTTCTGTTTACTATCGTAGCAACCTAATGGAATGCCAGTTGAGATAACGGTACTTTTCAAAACCCACCAATGTCACTTGTTCAAGTTTAAAGAGGAACTACTGGTTTAATTTCTCGGACAAAAACACCCTCGCTCCCTCAAAAGTAAATTTGCTCAAATCAAAAAATGTTACTAAATAGCCTTTTTGTTTTTAAATGCTTCATTACAAAAAGACTAGAGGAGTATAGTCGTATTACGGAAAAGCTATGAATTATCAGTCAATTTCAGATACACACGTTTTTTCGACAATAAGGCGGCGTTTTGTAAAAAAGCTGATTTTACAATTGACTTACGACATATACATAGACATATATTTATTTAAGATCGAATGTCAATAAAATAGGCACAGAGAACTAAAAAAAGCTAATTCTTAAAGTAAAAATAGCTCTTATTGCAAATATTTGATTATTTCGGTTTCTGTAACGGCGCCAGCAAAATAGAAATTGACGCTTGCTGGCGCTAGGTGTCAACAATAATAATCCGTAAAAAAATCAAGAAAATCGAACACGAAATTTTTCGTTAACTTGCCCCCAATTGAAATTCGAATAGTTACTAAACCAATTTGGCGCCAGCTTTTTACGAAGTGGCGCTAAAGAGCGCTAGGTCTATTTTACTAGCCGACTCGGTGGTCGAGTAGTTAGGAGACTAACCTCTCGCCTGACGGGTCCTGGGTTCGAATCCTGGTACGGAAGGTGAAATATCACCCTGGTAGGCATGGATGTCCCGGGGGGCTCTAGAAGTAATGCCTAACGGCGGTTCCTGGTGTCCTTTGGGGTGTGCTACTAACAAAAAAAAGGTCTATTCTACTAAATGCGCCCTTTAAACATTTAAAATTCGTAATGGTGGGGGGGGGGACTAGCGTTAACTTGGCCGCCCCCTAATGCTTTTCGAAATATTTCGGTTTCGGTAGTGGCGCTAGGTATGGTCGACAATAAACGACAAAAAAAATTAGAAACTCAAACGTACTTAAAACCGTTAACTTGCCTCCCCCCCACCTTTGACCTACAATAACTTCAGAACCAAAATAGCGTTAGCTTTTTGCAAACTGGCGCTAAAGAGCGCTAGGTCTATGCTATCTAATGCGCCCTTTAAACGTTTTAAATTCGCAATGGGGGGGGGCTAGCGTTAACTTGCCCCCCCCCACAACTGTAATACCGTTTTAGGACGTAACCGTTATGGCGCTAGCTTTAATTTTTGGGCGTCAGCCAGCGCTAGCTATTGTGCGTTTAGCGCAAAACGCCTTTTCTTAAAATTGTAAGTGGGGGGGGGGGATCAAGTTAACGTACCTCTATCAACGTTGTTGTAAATCCATTAGTTTAACGGAGGGTATATAATAATTTCCAAACAGAAGGAATCGTTTGATAACTTGAATTATTAAATGTAGCCATTGTAACAGTTTTCGATTATTAATACTTGACGATCGTAAACATAAACTTACCTCCGATAATCACGCTGTCAATCTTGTAATCGAATCCGAAGAAAATCTTTTTATCGACCTTCTTGGTTGCGAGGTTTTGCGGCATTTTTACTAACGAACGCACGTCCGAAATACACACTTGACCCAATTTACTTTCGCAAAAGCTCGTATCGAATTTCCTCGTGTTGCTAATCATGGTCTCGTCCGTTAGGTCGATCCTTTGTTTATTATTTGGCGATTTCCTTTCAGAAATGCTGTCGTACTTAATGATGGCCCGTCCGTCGACGGTAGTATTAGGACACATCGAACTAACTTTCAGTACGTACGTATTTTTCTGTTGAGTTGCTTTAAGGACGAAATCAAATCGTTCGCCCTTCGATAAAGTAACGGAGCTAATCTGATGAGGGTTTATTGGATTTCCATCTAGTGCTATTACTTTTAACGAATGTTGTTCTACGGATAGAGTAACAGGACAATCGATCGAACCACCTGAATAAGCAACTCGAAATCTGTATCTTTTGCCTCGTTTCACATTGAAAACGCTTAGATTTCCTGCCGTTCTTCCGTTTATTTGTAATAATCTAGGATAATCGTAACTCGCTATTATATTAGACGTTAATTCTCCAATACGTTCGGAAATTATTAACACGTGATCTTTATCGTCGACATCGTAAAATTTCCTGAGCGGATCCAATTTGTGCGGTCGTCGTACAATTAGCGCCCCAAAAATTCCCCCGGAAAATTCCGAGCCGGCGTGCGCGTGCCACAAATGAGTTCCCGGCGACGATGCTCTGAACTTGTACTGAAACGTGGTGTAACTAGAGATTGGACATTGAGTTACCATGGGAACGCCATCCATCACGGGCGTCTCTTGCTGAGGCTGTCCTCTCCAATGAATAGTAATACTGTGTCCAGGTATTTTATTAATCACGTCCACCACCAGTATGTCGTTTTGGCAAACGTGAATCGACGGCCCGGGAAATTCTCGATTAACGGACAGATTCGGAATGTATTCGTCCAACGAGCAGTTCTCCGAGTACTGGTACGACCTTAAATCATATAGGAAATTTTATTGGCCCGTTTCGGTTTCTATAAAGCGGGACGATTACGAACTTTTGGTGCGTCTTGTGATTTTCTATGACTAGTTTTATCCGGCAGATCATGGGCCAGTCCAGGGCATGGCACGGACGATCACAGCTTAAGAACTTTTGAACTGAAAATAATAAGAAAATTATATAAGGAAGTTAATTTGAAAAGTTGCGTTTGTAACAGAAATGTCATTTCGGAGGTTTTTTTTTGGTATCTGTATTATGTTAAAATGCGTTCGTTTTATTACGTAGAAAAATTGCGACCAATCACTTTACCATCTAGGCATTATTGGTTGGATGAGAATGGCAAAAAAAATTTCTTTGCCAGGATGTTAACACATTTTGGGCGGGTAGCCAAACAGACCAAACTTATATGCGTAGCGGGCGAAATTCGCGAAAAATTGCGCGCTTTTTTAAATTTATTTATTTTTATCAGCAATCAGAATATATACATTCTATGAGCTAATATTGCGAATTAGGTATTTGAACTTAGAACTTTATTGGATTGGGCTCCCATAGGTGTCCTTCCACATTTAATTAATCAGATCCTTCGGCCAAAAATTGCGCGCTTGAAATATAATCTATACATTGACATATTTCAATAAAATTTGATAAAATCGCGATAATTTATAGTTTATAATGTACTATAATAATATAATATAATGTCTTTTAAACTTTTTACACAAACTATTTAAATTTATTATAATGTATAAATTATCTTATTGTTTTTTAAAAAATATTTACTAACACTAATATTTTTGAAATGTGTGGTATTTAAAAAAACAATCTCCCTTATGAAGGGGCACATTGCAAAACTGACACATAAAACAGGTTAAACTATTTTTCTTGTGAGTAGCACAAACACGGCATTGTTTCTGGGGGTTCTTTTTTTTGTTACCCGTAAATATTTTTACAATTTTATGTTTTTTGGCATCCAATAATCTATTTGAAAAATCATTTCTTCTACATGTACCAGATGTACTGGTTCCTGGATCAACAGGATTATCTAGAACATTACCACTTATCCATTCTTTGGCCACATCATGCAAAAAGCTTTTATAACTTTTTTTGGAATTGGAATTTAAAGTTTTAAAAACTCTAAAAGCGTTGAAAAGAGCTCCATTTAGCAAGAACATCACTGTCCTTTTCGTCCATTTTTTTGTGCGTCGTACAATAGAATAATATGACAAATACTGATCAGCACGATCGACACCTTTCATGAATTTATTATAATCTATAACACATATCGGCTTCCAAATTTTTTCTTTTGTCTTCCAATCAATATTTGTACTTTCTATGATACTGGCTGAATGAATTGTTGATATCATTCGAACGGGTCTTTTGATTGCCAGCATTGTAAAGAATATCTTTTCGGCGACGAAAATAGATTCACCTTTTTTAAATTTGCATTTTGTAAACATGCAGGAAGGCCGCTATTTTTACGTATAGTATCACAACTTCGCAATCCATTTTGTAACAAGACTTGACTCGTATTGACACTATTATAGTAGTTGTCCATATAGACGTGGTGCCACAAGTTTTCATACGGCTGTAGGAGGTGTAGAATTGTCTCCCGAAGTCGACTTCCTTCACCATGATATATTCGGAAATTGCATATATATCCTGTTTTTGCTTCACAAACCATTCGAATAAGAACCCCATATTTGGTGATTTTTGAAGCATTATACACCTTGAATGATAGGCGGCCTCTCCATGGCATGATACTTTCATCTAATGACAACTCTCGTTGTGGCTTACATACGTGTTCAAATTTTGTTATAAAATAAGATACGATTGAACGAATTTTTTTAAGGCGATCTCTTTCATTAATGTCATTTTCATTTTTAGAAAAATGCCACGAATACCATATTTGGCGGAAACGATCTCTACTCATCACTTGCGCAAAAATTGGGATTTCAATTGTACTGTCTGTAGACCAATATTCATCCCTACTATCTTTACGAACTTTGCCCATAAGTAGAAGTAATCCCAATTTTTTTTTCAATTCTACCGCAGACACGTCTTTCCATTTTACAGATTTTGCACTGTCTTTAAACCTATCAACATTTTGTGAGTGATAACGATTAGTTTCTTCTGCCATGTAGTCAAACAAATCGTTCCCTATGAAAAGTTGAACCACTTCAACCACACTTTCCGGATTATTTGGCATCACACCACTTTATCCTAAAAATTGTTCAATAATTGGAGGATTATCATATTCTGACCACTCCACTTCTTCATTGTCACTTTGTTCAGAATCACTAGACAGTATTGGTAAAACTCTACGTCTTCTAGGATGAAAGAAGTCTTCATCACTTTCACACTCGCTAGCAAATTCGGCAATATCGAAATCACTTGAAATTTGCGATAAATTATCTGCATAAACTTCACTATCACTATCAGAAGCCGTTATTATTATAATAAAAAAATAATTTAAAAAAAGAAATGTTCAACCGTCTAAAGCCGACTAAAAACTGAATTATATTTAAAAATATATGTTCAACATCCCTTTCTAGTAAATTCTGAATGTTTATCTAAAAAAAGTGTGAAAGATTCGAATTTACTTTGTATATACATTTAAATTATGAGTTGTCTGCATGAAAACATATTCAAGGCGAAACAAATTTATGGCTCCTTATCTGTATTATGTAAACAAACGTTGAAAAAGTAAAGTTGTTGAATCTAGACGAAAAGTACGAGTTAACTCTTTCAGTTTTGTATGTAAACCAATAGAGTAAAAGTACCTTGCCCCGCTTTTAAAGTAAGTACATTCAAATAGGTAAAAATACCCGGCCCGCTAATGGACAGCAGTTCTCGAGACAGATATTTTTACCCGCCCCGCTTATAATGTGTTAATAGTGGGTCATAAAATTTTCCACGTATCTCGTATTTTTTGAGGAAAAAAAATTAAAAAAGAAGAAATTACAAAATGCCCCATCATAGGCAATGCTCTTCCTACGATGGCACACGTTTCGTCTTCACAAGAGCCGCCATTTCCTTCGTCGTCACTCGCATCTTCGATGTTCCCTTCAATCAAAATCTTCTTTTTTACTTTTCGTGCAAACGCTTCTCTTTCCTGTCTCGCTTAATTTTTTCAACGTTTTAATGTCGGGCGTCGAGATAAATTTTGAATAGTATACGATTCTTTATTGTGGCTCTTTTTGATCCTCTTGAATCTCGCGTAATTCGTTCAACGGTTTATCAGAAGAAGGCTGGAACATCCGCTCTTTGAAGATTTTCTCATTCCAGTTTTGGCAAAAGCGTAGCAGCTTTCAAATAAGCTTTATTGAAAAGTTCAGCTATTTGAAAATGTGTGACGATTTTACCTGGATGTTGCTCAAGCCACGTTTGGATTCCTTGCCCATAGTAGGATTGGCGAAGGGGAAATCAACACATTAATTTCTATTATTTTGTTTTATAAATGGAAAAATACGTTTTGACGGTTTTGTGTTACATTGCAACGCTTATAAAGTGCTTAAAATACGATCGATATCATCATTATAAATAAAAATGACTTGATATTTCCGTATCAGAATTAATAAGTATTAAATATTATTGCTTGTTTATTGAAAAAAACAACAACACGAGACTGTAATTATTACTGCTCTACATTATATCTACTAATTTCAGTGGTAAAATAGTTGGCGTGCAATTTTTACCGAAATAATTTCGTATAGTCGCCCACTTTCCATTTCTTTATGTGTGATTATTTAAGATTCTTTCAAAAGGAAATTATGCAACTGTTAATTTAACAGTCTTTAGCCCGTGGCATTTGAATATTATCTCTATTTACCGAACAAATTGTTGGTTTGCTCATTTTGTTTATCACGTAACAAGGAAATCGAAGATTATTAAAATTCAGTGAAGTATGAGTATTTTTTCGGTGCAAACATACTCAGAAAGAAGATATGAGATAAATCTGTTAAAAATACAATAGTAATTTGTCTAAAGAAAATCGTTTATTTTTAGTTTGCTAATTAGTTTAATTAATTTATTCAAATCCATAATGAAAAGTAATTAAATTGTCGATTTATTTAGAAAAATCAACTAAATAATTTCCGAAAAAACTAAATAATTATATCTATACTCTAGTCATCGAACCCATGCAGTAGAGATAAACAAATAAACGATAACAACATAATATGTTACACAGGGTCGAATCTCCTCATGAATTTAAAACTACCTTATAAAAAAATAAAACGTAAATGTATTGCACGTTACACGCGGTGACTTTTGTTTATGTCTACTGCACAGGGAAAATGAATAAGATATGGTTGATTTGTATAAAAATTGTCTCGGAACAATCATCTAAAATAAATAACTATTTAAGTATTTAGTATGTTGAAATTTCAAATAAAAATATACCCGAATTACTAAAGTTTTGTTTAATGAAACATGTTTTAAAATTGTCGATCATTTTCTTTCTGTGTAACCTATGCAACCCAAGCAGCTTTTCTCATCAGTGTTCGTGAAACTTTCTACACAAAAAATATATACATTATTGCAGAACGCGTATTACGCAGATTAAAATGTCGTACGGCTTATATGTTTGATTTTTTTTAAATAAATTATTAAAGTCTGAGAATTAATTAAAATTTTAAATTAAAAACGTACCAACGTACCAAACGGTTGTTCCAAAATAATTTACTGTACCTATCAAAATTCGATCGTTTCCACTATGAAACGTTGCTTCAACAGTAATAATATTATATTCGCATATACCTACAATTTCACTTTCACTTTCAAAACTATAAAGTTTCCGTGCAAAGAAATTCGATTTTAATAGAGGTTAACAAAAAAAAAAGGTAGTATACAAACGCGAAAGCGATAATTATTATTTACGATATAGGTACGATGTGGCGAAATTTGAAAATAAACATTATTTTCGGCAAAAACTTCTGGACGGCTTTAAACGTCCGATTAACGAACAAATATTTAAAAGTGTTCGGAATAAATACCTAGCTAATAGCCTATTTATGGAAAATCTGATTAAAATCTCGGTTAGTGTTTTTCGTAAAGTACGAGAAATCGACGGCGCGGCAATTAAAACGAAATAATTACAAACAGTTCGTTCTTTTTTATTATTATTATTATTATTGGAAGTGAAACGGCTTTCGTTAGTTTACGTCTGTAGTCGGTGCATAAACAAATAAGCGTGTGTCATAAAAGAAAGTGATACTTTTTAGATATCGGTCGCTGGAAGAAAGTTTCCGTTGTCGATACGATCCTGACTTCGATCGTACGTCTTGTTTTTTAACGGACCTGTGATCGAGGTGAAAGGCGAACGTTTCCACGTCTTCCGCATTTGTAAGATGGTACGCCCGTGATATGTAAATGAAAGGCGATTTCGGCTATAAATTAATTTTGTTTTCTCTCCACGGTCTAGAAGAAATTTAAAAAAAGTACCTATTGGACGGTTTCCGAAGAAACCGTTATTCGATTTATTTTATTATTAGAAGTTAGTTCGAATTGGTCGCGTATAACGATAAATAATTACGGTTTAAATTGAACGTGGATTTTTTATGTTGATTTTTTTTGACGTCGAAGAAGTTACTTGATTTTATGATTTCTGAATCAGTCAATCAGTTGTACTATCAGAATCGATGACAATGTCCCTCGTCCGAGTTATGACAAGAAAACGTAGGACTTAGCTTAAATCAGCCAATCGTTTCCCGAGTACTTACACACCAATGCAACAGGGTTTCCTTTTAAATGATTATGATTTATTTACAATCTACCCTAGATCACTCTTTGACGTACCTACTTAAAAATTATTTATTTACCTACATGGTTCTAAAATGATGCAGAACACCACAGTAACACACATATGCGTAATATGTATTCATGGCGAATAAATTGTATTTTAGATAAAATTTAGATTTATTTAATTAATTGTAATTATATAAAACAAATAATAGATACTAGAATGTAAATAATAAAATTAAGCAGGTAAATGTATGCGTTTTATAAATATCTAGTACATACAAAAATAAAAAAATCATAAAGTAGAATTTAAAAATTATTTAAACGTTACCGTCGACAAAAACTTAGGGGCCTGCTAGTTATTTAACTTCAGAATTCTTGGAAACTACGTTAACAATTTGACCCTTAGCGAGCGATTGACCATTTTCTAAACAATAAAAGGATTTAAAAATTGAAAAATTTAGTGAATGCGAATTAAGTGCGGTGTAGGTATGCGCGTGCATATGGTCCATTTAAGACATACGCTTTGTAAAATAAGTTAGAAGACAGGGACATTTTTATTGAATCTGATTGTACCTACACAATTATAGGTCAACTTCATATTGAATTTAAATCTTTTCTTCGGAAGGGTCACACATTTACATTTATTAAGTAAATGCAGGTTAATGGTTGATATAATTACAATTTTACGGTAAAACGAACTTTTTAGAGATTTTTGTGGAGACTAGATCTGTGTCATGTTACTTATTTAATCGAGGTGATTATGTTTTTAATCAAAATCATTCATCTCTTACGATTTGTGTCGTCGACACCTCGATATAGCTTTTGTTATTATCGATCACGTAACGGTTATTAAGAGACATAGGCTACTAACCTTGCGACAATACGAAATTTATCCTAGTTCAGATTCATCGTGTATGTCGTGAATGAATGGGACTTTCTCTGATAGGAAATCATTCATCAATGCCTAGTATGGCATGTCTTCCGCATAAATGGCTAGGCTGCCATACTTTCATCATATTAAGTAGAATTTAAAACAACAGGCTATTAAAGAATAGCTTGAAACAATAAATCACAAGTCGAACCCTCGAAAGGTGAAAGGATAACGGAACTTTACAATCCTAAAAAAATGTAATTAATTAAATCCGATAAGCTAGGTACAGAGTTGAATTTGCTTGGAAGGCGGAGTTGTGTTTAATAACGGAAACTGCCCGTATCGTTGAACGTTACGTTAAAAAAATTAAGAAAGTTTCAGATCTCGGTTAATGATTATTGATGAACGGCTAATAGTTTTCTAGTTTTTTTTTTGTTTTTTTTTAATGAAAAGTGCAGAATTCATCGTTATCAAAACACTTCGTCATAGAATTAACGTATCGCGTTATTTACCTAGATAGAAGCCGGTCGATTTTCGTCAAAATAATCCGGCATTCTCACGATTTATTGATTGATTGAAAAACCGCTGAATTTACATTTTTCACTGTAGGTGTACGTATAAATGCGTAGTACATTTGGGGCCAAACTCGTTTAGCTGCAAAATTCGATTGTTATTTTTTGTATGATTTCTCGTAGAATTTTTTTCATATTTTGCATGGATGAGGGTATATCTTCGATAGGGAGGTCAAAGTTGTCCATATGTCAATCCTTTTGGAACCCCTCCATTCCCAAAATGGTAGTTAAGTTAACACAGTTGAGGTACCATTTTTGCTGACCTATCGGTCTTAACATTTTGTTTCTGAACAAGATTTAAATTGGATATTTTTCAAAATTCTCACCAATCTCAATCTCTCGATTAAATAGCCGATGATAATATTAATCGATGTGCCAACCAATTATAACCAACTCTATTGTAAGGGAGTAAGAAATTTGGAAAATGTCCAATTTAAACTTTGTTCAGTATAAAGAATTATGTGTTCGGTGTGTTAATAAAATGTTTTGCAAGTACTGCTTTAACAAACAAAATGTTATTGAAAAGTCCTCTACGATTTGTGCCTTAAGTTCTTTATTTTCGCAAAAAAACAGTGTTAAAAATCGAGAAGAAACTTTTGTTAGAAGTAGACTGTAATGTTATGATAACAGAACGCCATTAGTGCGCATTAGTTTGACTTTATAATTTGTCAAATTTGATCAATAAAAATGTTGCAAACTAATCTGTATAATATTGCATTAGATTATAACATCACATCAAAGCTTTATCACATTAATACATTCAACGATAGCTTTTCAAAAAATTTTTCTCGATTTTTATCACTCGTTTCTGCAAAAGCTAAGAACCTAAGACAAAAACCGTAGAAAACGTTTTGGTAGCATTTTGTTTGTATTAAGGCATTGCCGGAAGTTGTGCGGGACACTTTATTAACACCCTGTATACACAGGAAACGACGAGCAAAAAACTCGTGGAGTGAAAAAAGTTATTTCTAATGAACTTTGAGGCCCTATAACTTCCTTATTTTTGAGTTTTCAGAAATATGTTGTAGGAACTTGTGGCATTAATTTTTTGAGCGGAAACACCCCCCCCCCGCTCCCCGTGTTTTTTGTTCATCGTCTTCGGACACCGTGCATATCAATTTTGAGACCAATCGACGAGAAAAATGGCACGTCGTCATTTTAATTGAACCCTCAACGTTTGAGATGAGAAGGGGCTTCAAAGAGTTTTGCCTCTGAAAAACTTTGGTCCCCTATCAAAGATCTACTTTCGTGCAAAATAAAAAGAGCTCCCCACGAGAAGCACGGTTACATTTTAATTGTTTTATTTCTTGTTAATAATATTCGAGGAAAGCATTCGTCATGGAAAAAATTTACCAAAACTTCCACAATTTTTACACTTAGTTTTAGCTACGTGCGTATGAGTCCTGAATTCATTTTTCTTTGTATCCAATTGCTTTTGTATAAAGCGTCGACTGACCTTTTCTCACGTAGGTGTACGTCCCAAGTTTGGGGTTACGCGATGGCTTCAAACATCACCACGATTTAGGTCGTTCAAAGCAAATTACTGATAATCATCGCAGACACGCTCACGCCGGTGTTGATCAAAAATTTATTTCATCATGAACCTGTACCGGCCCCATGGATTTTGGCCTCTACTTCCCTCATTTGTTCATTGTTACGTTTCGATGGAACTGCGGAAATTTTACTACATATACGAGGTCTGACCAATAAGTAATGAGACTGATTTTTTAGCCGCGCTTGGGGTAAGACTGCGAACCTGAAACTTCGGTCGGTTAATCTCCCGTCCCTCCTCTATCGATACATGTGCTCGCGACTTTCGTACGTTCGTTCGTTAGTTCTCCAGCTGTGTTGTGTTTTCGACGTGTTTGTAAGGCGTGTCACGAACATGGAACAACGTAATATTGAACAGCGGTACGCGATTAAATTTTGCGTTAAACTCGGCGATTCTGTTACAGAAACGTTCGGTAAATTGGTCAAAGTGTTCGGCGATGAAGCCCCGAGTCGTGCTCGGGTGTTTCGATGGCATAAAGATTTTTAAAATGGTCGTGAGAGCGTCGGGGATGAACCGCGAAGTGGGAGGCCGGTCGAAGCTCGAACTGACAACAAGCGTGTGTTCAGCGTGTGCGCACTCTCGTGCATCAAGATCGGCGGCTAATCATTCGAATGTTGACCGATGAACTTAATTTGAAACGAGAAACCGTCAGAAAAATTTTAACCGTTGATTTGTCCATGAAAAAGCTGTGTGCAAAGATGGTACCGAAGAACCTTTCGGCGGAGAAAAAACACGAGCGAATGTTCATTTCACAGGAGTGTCTGCAACAGGTTGAAGCTGATCCAACTCTTCTCGATCGTGTAATCACTGGTGATGAAAGTTAGTATTTTCAGTACGATCCCGAAACAAAACGGCAAAGTCAACAGTGGCTGTCTCCTGGTGCAGCCAGACCGAAGAAGGCGAGAATAAGCAAATCAAAAGTGAAAACGATGATAATTTGCTTCTTTGACAGCAAAGGAATCGTGCACAAAGAGTTTGTACCATCTGGGCAGACCGTCAACCAACATTTCTACCTGAAAGTACTCGATCGGCTTCGAAAACGAGTCATTAGAGTCCGTCCAGAGATTGCCAAAACGTGGATCCTTCATCATGACAATGCTCCATGCTATCGTGCCTTCGGTGTGTCGCAGTTTTTGACCTCTAAAAACATCGCAGTGTTGCCGCAAGCGCCCTTTTCGCCGGATATGTCACCCTGTGACTTCTTCTTGTTCCCCCAAACAAAATTGGCCGTGAAAGGAACGCATTTTGAGTCCATAACTGACATCCAGACCGCCGTGACGAGGGTACTCCAGGACAGTCCAGTCGAAGCCTTCCAGAAATGTTACGAAAGCTGGAAGAAACGTTGGAACCAGTGTGTAGTTGTGGGAGGGGAGTACTTTGAAGGGGATCACATCAATGTACTTTAATTTTTAAATATAAGTATTTTATGGACTTAGTCTCATTACTTATTGATCAGACCTCGTATTATCAGGTTTTTTCTGTTCATTTTAGAAAAAGAAGCTGCAGCTCTTTGTGCTGTTGAACAACGTGTTAGCATTATGATCTCCAGCGTTATACAAATATGGAACAATTTTTTTTATTTAATCTTTCTATACTAGTTAATTAAGGTGTCAACGTTAATTAAACAAAAATTCATTTGGCGACCAGAATTGATAGAAAATTTCGAATTAAAAAAAATTATCGAAACGGTAATGATCATAATTGAATAACTCATATTTTTTCAATCTGAAATAAAAGACTGCTTAGTGCAATTCGGATATTAAAATGCTTCCCAGCCACCTAACTAAAAGAAAGTAAAAAACTCGAAAAAGAAAGTTCTACTGATTTTTCATTTAATTAAGATTAAAATTAATCGCTACGAGTTTCTAAGGGAAGTTGGTTTTGCGCGGCAACCTTTTATGTGCGTGTTCTTACAAAAAAATAAATATCTAAATATTATCTAATTGCCCCTAGGTATCCCTATCACCGAATTTAAACGACTATAGTTTAATCCTTCACGTATATAATACAAGTGAAAAACGTTAATTTATGGTGTGTATTAAAAAAGCAATTAAAAATCGATAAACGTCGTACCTACCTATAGAGAAATTTAGCCTCGGGTTCATCCGTATATAGCGCAAATATTTAAATTATGTATTAAGACAAGTCTAATTCGGATGTTAATAGTGCAGGTTCTGTTTGGGGAATTACGTTGCACATTTACATCCGCTTTTCTCGCTGTGTGCGCGTTATCGCTGAACAGTGCAGGAAAATTTGGGCCTTAATGAAATTATGTACATATTTACTTTGTTATTACACAAACAGTAAACTACCTATCGGTTGCGAACGAGGGGCGAAGTTTAACCCTTGAATTTAGCTGTGAAATTTCCAAATATTTCAATCAAATTACCAAAAAAAAACAACAAGCGTTCGACAAAAATTTGCCGAAGTAAAACGACGAAACAATTTAAATTTGTTTGGTTAAAGTTAAAGTTAACTGCCGTTAACTTCATCGTAAATTTCATACTAAATACTTTAAATGCGGCTTTAGAAAAATGCGTTGCCCATTTTATATTGATTGTAGGTGTTATAGAAGTTCGAAGGACCGCATTTTGATGTTTCGAGAGCAAATTCGAACTTTTTCGGTACAAGTACCCATACCAAAAAAAAAAAAAGATCGGTATCGTAATATAACATTTTATCCACGTCAACAATGAATTTTCACGTTTAAAAATCGGGCACGTTCGAGAAAAACGTACAGCCGCTGTTCTGTTATTATATTTGAAAGATGTAACTGTGGACTGTGTTTTGTTCGAAACAAACTTCGAAACCTAAACTGGACACGTATAATTTAAGACAGCCCTTGGGGAATTTCGTCTCGAGCGATTAAACTTCCACAATCCTTATTTTTTATTTACCGCGAAAATTAGTTAGGTATCTGGGACGTCGTAATTTCGCACTTGTTATTGTTTTTATGTGGATATGTATCGCAAAATAAATTGTAGAACGTCTTTAGATATCGTTTTAAGTTAAATAAGTTGAACGCTACAAAAATTGTTATGTACCTAAGCAGTAGTTTCGGTTACTGTGTGTGTGTGGGGGGGGGGGCTTAAAAATTGTAAGTACCTAAAGGGCGAACTTTAAAAAAAATGTAGAGCTCGTCAGCACTAGATCGTAGAATTTTCGCTTTCGACTGCGTTTCAAATTAGTTCCGTCGCTGCTGATTAAATTGCATAATGTCGAAAATTAGAAATACAAATAATTGTAAGTCGTGTTTACTCAATTTCACCAACTGCAAATTATGCAATGCCGCTGCTTATGTACTTAATTATTGTAGCAGTCTTTGTTATTCTGAAAATTGTTAACTTTCTATTGTATAATATAATCGTTTATTCTTAATTTTTAAAGCTACGCGTCGTGTAGGTGTATTTCTAATTTTAAAAACGAAATTTCAAAACGGCCCGATGTCAAAGTTCCTCGTTGAAATTTCCCGATCGTATCGTAAACAATTTTAATTTGCAAATTATAAAATAAATCATTATTCGTGTGAAATGCGGTTCAAAAGCACGTGCAGACGGACGTTTTTTGGCGGACGAAACTGGCCGTTGAAACAAAATGTTTCGACTACGGATTGACCGTTGCACAAAGCGTCAAAGCTCGTTTGCATCATTTGCAGTCGACTTTCGAATTTCCTTCTGAAATTGATCTTTTCATCGCGTAAATGTATTTATTTTCACGAAATAACAGAAACTACAATTGGTTAGATTGAAACCTAATTTCTTCCCTTTATTTAAATAATTCCAGTGCCATCTTAATTTAACTTTAGCTAAGGTGAAACACATACACGTTGAAACCGGGATAAGGACGTTTTGCTCCCGACAGTTATTTCGTCTAACTGTTAGGGTCAGTTTCAAAGTCAACACTGAAGTTATTTTAAATTTAAAGGAACCGCAAATCATTGTTACAACAATGTGTTCGCGTAATAATAGCGAACTATAAATTTCAATGTCGCACTTTAGTTTTATTGTGCAATTGGGGCTTATTAAAAATAATTTAAAGAGTGATCGGGGGCTAGTAGTTATAGTTGAAATTTCTAATACGACCAGCGGAAATTCTAGTTGTTTAGTTATATTTTCTTATGTTTATAGTTTCAACGCGACACGTTGTTACAATGTAATAAATAGTCTGTCTTTTTAAACGATTAAGGACCGGTTTTAAAATTATGAGATATACGTTAGATAAGCTATTTTTGAAATAACTTTCATAGAAACCATCGTCTCAAGAAACGTTTCCATAGCAGTTATTTCAGAAATAGCTATTCTGCAGCACAAACATGTTTGTAAAATCGGGCCTAAGTTTATTTATTTGCTCTTTTTTATTCACTTAAAAAATGGTTTGGTACAGTGTTAAAAAGACAGAAAGGGGGTAAATACGAATATAAAAGTCTTTGAAAATGTCGCATAGAAATACAATCAGAAATACAATCTAAACGTAGGTACTTATTTAATCGAAAAAGCCTTAGTCTCGTGGATTAAACTTTACAACTGCAGGATTTATTGAAAAAACTAAATTATTTTATTTGAATTTTAATAATAATGTAGTAGTTTTTCTTGAATTTTCATTGATTTTTCTACGACGTAACAAAGCGTCCCGTATGTGTAACAACTAGTTTTGCCTCGAGGCCGCAATGATACAATTTGCAATATAAGAAATGCTTGTTTGTTTTTGCTAAATTATACGGGACGAAACGTAAAGGGCAAAAGGTACCTTAATCGTTGAAACCGGCGTTGAAACTTTGTCGCCGGTCATGAAACGGATTAACTATCTTTTAACGTTCAACTACGCGTGACGGTCAAACTGAAAAAATCGAAAGTTTACATTACATAAATTATTCTCTTTCATTATCTACTCGGCAATTAAACGATGTTACGCACAGTTGCTCGTTTAACTTCCGACAACAACAAGCGACTAAATTAATTTTCGATATTTTACCAATAAATACAAAGTAGGCATGTAACCCCATTAAAGTTTGCAATCTCGCCTTAATCAAAAATGTAAAGCTTATTTTCAAAGCATCTCGTTTAATTAATTAATCAGTCATTCCGAACGTGCAGAAATCATAAATAAAATTAAACTATAAAATATGAATTGTTGCCCGCTTGGGAAACGAGTTGCTTCGATTTTCTGTAAACATTTGCATTTTTTAAATACGGCAAGTTGCCGGTTATTTACATTTTCATTTAATTCCCGACGGACGTTCCTTTTAAATACAAATATAACGAGGCTTCGCCGAGTCACGGTGAAATCGAAGAATGCACGCGATTTGCAGTGAAACAAGAAGAGATTGGTTAGGAAGTTAGAAAAATAGCAATTTTGAGAAGCACATATAATGTGAATATACTTAAAAGTGAATGATATGTTTGAGATAGCGAAGGTTTCTCGAGGATCTGTTGATTATAGACAATTTGCGAGAGATCACCACAACAACAGTTATGGTGGTGGACGGATCGATTTGTATTTTAGAGACTCCGTCTTTTCTTATTTAAAATAATTATTTTGTGCCAACAAGTTGATGCTTGTTGATGTTAATAAAAATGACGTTAATGCCGAGAAAGTTTAGTTCAAATCGGCGACGACCTGAAGATCACGAGCTCCTCTCCTTAGAAAATGCAGAATTATTGGAATCGTTGACCTAAAAGAAAGTCGATTGCAGCTCGGAAATAATGGCAACGGATTATACTTTGTATGTAATGGGCGTATGAAAGCTGCGCGTTTTTATCGCTTTATTCTTTTCTACATTATTTAATGCGGCCTTCGTATTTCCTGAATTTGAAGTTTGCTTTTCATTCATTGTTCGATCATGTGATTAGGTATTATTGACGGTGGATCATTGAATAGCGTAAGCAAACGTGGATCGACCAAAACATAAAGGTGAAATAATTTACATTACGCTCAAGTGTTAGAAAACGCTATCTGCAAAACCATTAAGGTGGTACGGTCCAAATAAAAAGATTGATATTTTTATGAAATAAATTACGTTTTTCATAGATTACAATGTTCTTATTCACAGAAAAATACTTAAAAAAATCTATCATTTCCATAACACTTTTAAAATCCTTAATAATTGTGTAAAAAGTACAATTTTACTGCAATCATAACTCAAAACTGGGGTAACCAAAGTTTGCAAATTAATAACTAGTGGGTAACGTAACATTCCCTCTACGGCACTACGTGCTCTTTTGCTTAATAAATACTTATTTTAATTAAATAATTGCTTCGCAATTTTTTAAAATTTCAATGTGTGTTTTTAACGATCATTTGAATAAATTGGAGAAATTTTAGCACGTCTTGCCGTTAAGAATCACTTCTGATGATCATTTTCGTTTTTATATCAATTTTTTATAAATAATCAAAAGCGGGTTGTTGGAAGTTTTAATTTTTGGTTTAAATGTTGACGCCCAATATCGGATAATGGTTGTGGGTCGTCCCACAACTATTGTTAAATACTGGCTAATATGACTAGACCTCCCTATTTTTATTGTAAAAGGTCATAAATTTTACAACCTAAAAATCTAACGCGAGCATTGGTCACTTAACAGTATAAATCAAGCGAAACGTTCTCCTTTTAAGTCCTTTAAGTCAATATTGTGAATTTAGACATAATTTATTGTAACATCGATAAACGGTTAGTATATGACATTTTACATACATTTTAGAAACGGAATCCTGATTAATCGTAATTAATCGAATAATCGATTTAATTACATCGTATATTGCACTAATAAAATGTCTTAAAGAGAAAATTAACAATGAGGAATTCGCAAGATCACTGAAATACATCAGTTTTGTTCTTTTTTCTTGTTATTTTGTAACTAAGTTTTTGACGATTATTTTGCAATTGAAGTTCTTACGATATTGCCTTTTTTTGTATATGGCACCTTCTACTTTTGACGTCATTATTTAATAAATGGTCTTTATTTACATGTACATATTTATAAAACTTTGGTGGTGTAATACAAATAAAAATACTAGAAATAGGTATATTACCTACATTATTAGTACGGAAAGTTACATTTTCCGACGATCATTATGAAAAGTGCATAATTTCACACCAATAAATGTTATGGAAAGTTGACCATTACAAACAAATAGGCTGACCGTGCGTAAAGAAACTCGTTAGCCAATCGAAAACGTTGCAGCCCGTGTGCGATCATTGCACACGGTCAATCAAAATCTTCTACACTGTCATGCAATTACTTTACGCACAAACTGTTTTATTATTAAATTTGACATTTTATTAAAATGTCAAACGAACTTACGTAAACGTCAAAAATCAATTTTTTTTAATAAAAATACTTGTGGTCGTCGGAAAAGCATAGTATATAACACGTGCGGAAAGGTGGATATTTTAGCCCTAGTTATACAATATTACTATACTATTATTCTTTTAATATACATCTACTTAAATTACAATTTTCCTAATGTAATACTTTTCACATGTGAAATCTATTATTTTTTTAAAAACAACATTTTTTGATAACCGAGATCCGTTCGCATTCAATATCCTCGAGAACGCCCTATTTATATTGTTATAATAATAATAATAATATTAATTATTAATTAATTTTCTAATTTCAATTAAAATTAAAGTAGATTATTTATTAGTGAACTTTAAATAAATCAGTTTTTCAGATCAGTAATCTCAGATTTTTCCTGTACTTAACATTAAATCTTAACTTTTGTATTGCGAATTTTAAAATCGTCTTCGAACACGTTTTAATGTAAAAACACCATATCTAAACATTTATACCCTTAGCTTCAAAGCAGGTAGATTTTAACTTTAAAGGCCCTTTCCAAAAGGGGCTTTAAATTTGGGCGTTTTGGTTTTCTATAAGTTTTACCGGAATTGGGCCGTACATGGACAATCCGCAGAACTTTTGCTAAAAATGAAAATTAATAAGAATTAATTTAAAAGGGTTTTTTAAAGAAAGTATTTGGAGGTTTTTGGTTTGTAAAAAAATCGTTTTTTTTCGTAGAAAAATTGCGCCAATCAAAACCCCTTTTTAATTAGGCAATTTTGGGGAATGGAAAAAATTTTTTGCCGGGAGAAAACAACCAAATTTTGGGCGGGGTTTAAAAAGCCCTTTTTAAATTTTTTTTTACGAAAAATTTTTCCAAAATTTGGTTTTTTAATTAAATTTATTTTTCCAAGGGTTCCCCAATTTAATTAACAATTTGGCCAAAAAGGGTTAAATAAACCTTTTAATTTTTAAAAATTTGTAAAATGGTTTTTAATTTTAATTATAAAATTTTTTTTAAATTTTTCCCTAAAATTTATTATAATTTGAAAATTTTTAAAATTTTTTAAAAATTTTAAAAAAATTTTTGAAATTTTATTTAAATTCTTTAAAAAAAGCCTTTTTTTTCCCTTTTTTTTTTGTAAAAAAATTTTTTTTTTAAAAATATTTTTAAAAATTTTTTTGGGTATTTTAAAAAAATTTTAGAAAAATTTCCTGGAAAAACAGGAAAATTTTTTTTTAATTAAAAATTTTTTTCTTTTTTTAAAATTTTAAAATTTTTTTTTTTTTTGGTTAAAAAAATTTAAAAAATCATTTCCCCTTTCCAAATTTTTTTCCAAAAAAATTTAAATTTCTTTTTCCCCCTTATATTTTTTTAAATTTTAAAACTTAAATTTTTTTGTTAATTTAAATTTTTTCCAAAAAAGGGGTTTTTTAAATTTTTGAAAACATTTGGGCCCTTTTTTTTTTTCCCACTTTTAAATATTTTGAAAAACTGCGGAAGCCCTTTTTATATTTTTAAATTAAACAATTTTAACGGCTTTTTTTTTTTGTTTCCAAAAATTTTACCTTTTTAAGGCTTAATTGTTTTTTTCCCAAAATTTTTAAGAAATTGGGTTTGAATATTTCCCCGTTTGTTACCCTTAATATTTTTTTGAAACCCTTTTTCTTTAATACCCTTCCAAATTTTTTTTAAAAATTGGGCCATTTTTTAAATTTTTAAATGTAAATTTTTTAAGGGGAAAAGGGAAATTTCTTTTGGGGAAAAATTTCCCATACCCAAAATTGGGGAAGTTTTTCCAAACTTCCCAAAAAAATTTTTTTTGAAGAAAATTTAAATTTCCCCCTCTTTCCTTTCATTTTTTCAATTTTCAATTTTTGGGAAATTTTTTCTTTTTTTTAAAAAAAAAGAAAGGTTTTAACAAACCTTTCCCATTATTTTCATTTAAAAACCCCTTTTAAAATTTTTAAAATTTCCAATTTTCCAAAAATTTTATTTCAAATACTTTCGTAGAAAATCATCTTTTAAAATTTCTTTTAAAAAAATTTTTAAATTTAAAGAGAAAACCCAAAGCCTTTTAAATTTTAAAAAATTTTAAAAATTTTTAAACCCTTAAATAAATTTTTTAAAATAATTTAAAAAATTTCCCGTAAAAAACAAAATTTAAAAAAGTTTTTTCCCCTTTTTAAAAACCCAAAAATTTAAAAAATTTCTTTATTTAATTTTAAAAAGTTAAAAAATTACCAAAAAAATTTAAATTTTATCTTTTTTATTTTCAAAATTAAAAAGGGTAATTAGCCAGGAAATTTTTCCCCCTTTTTAAAAGGAAAATTGGGCTTTTTAAAATACTTAAATTTTGGAAAAATAAAAAAATACACCCTTTTTAAAAAAATTTTTAAAGGGAAATTTTTAAAACCCTTTTCCCGTAATTTTTGAAAAATTTTTAAAAAAAATTTTTAAAATCCCTCAAAGTTTCCCTTTGAATTTTTTAAAATTTTTGTGAAAATTTGATTTCTTTTGTTTTTAAAATTTTTTTTATTTTCGGAAAAAACCCCTTTTTGGGCCCTTTTTTTCCTTTTTTTTAAAAAAAAGTTAATTTAAATTTGGTTTTTACCTGGAAAGTTTGTTAAACCAGTTTGAAATTTTTTCCCCATTTGGGGAAAAAGATTTCCCCTTTTAAAATTTTATTAAATTTGGTTTTTAAAGGGGCCCCTTTTTCGTTTTGGGTTTTTGCCCGAAAAATTTTAAAATTTCTAAATTTTTTTAAAAAAAACTTGATTTTGGGAAAAAAATTAAAAGGTTAAAAACCCCTTATAAATTTTTAAAAATTTGGGAATTTCGTTTTAAAAAAGAAAGGATTTTTTCTTTGTTTATTTGAAAAAAAACCTTAATTTAAAATCTTTTACTTTTTTCTTTTAAAAAATTTTTCTTTTTTTGTTTCTTTTTTTTTTTGTTTTAATTCCAAAAAATTTAATGAAAAATTTTATTTTTTAAAATTTTAATTTTCCCAAAAATTTTTTTTATTTTTATAAAAAAAATTTTTAAATTTCCATAATTTGGAAAATTTCGTTTTAAAAACTTTAAAAAAAATAAAATTTATTTAAAAATTGAAAAAAAAAACTAAATTTTTAAAAGGGAATTTTCTTTAAAATAATTTTAAGAAATAAAAAATTTAAAATTTTTTTTTTAAAAATGAAAAATAGTTTTGGAAAAATTTTTAAACATTAAAAATTAAATTTTAAAGGGTGTTTTAAAAAATTTAAAAATTTAAATTTTTTAAAAAAAAAATTTTAAATTTTCACATTTTTTTTTTAATATTTTGGGTTTTTAAAAAACCCGGAAAATTTTAAAAAAATTAACTTAAATTTATTAAATTTAAAATTTCAAAAAATAGGGTTTTAAATTTTTTTGAAATTTTAAAATTTTATAAACCCTTTTCCAAATTTTTTTTATTTTGGGTTTTAAAATTCTTCAAAAAAAAATTTTATTGCAAAAATTTTAATTTAAAAATTTTCCCGTGGCTTTTTGATTTTTTTAAAAAAAAAAAAAAAATTTTTTTAAAAGTACAAGGGAAACAAAATTTTAAAATTATTTGGAAAATTTTTTGGGAAAAATTTTAAAAAAAAAATTTGTAAAAATTTTAAAATAAATTTAAAAATTTTGAAAAAGATTTTAAATAGTTTCAAAAAAGTTTAAAAAAATTTTTTATTTTTAAAATTTTAAAGTAAAATTTGGATTTTAAAATAAAAAATAATTTCCAAAAAAAACTTTAAATTTAAAAAATTTTTTCATAAATACCTGCCCTTTTTTAAGGAAAACATAAAAAACCAAATTTTTAAAGTTAAAGGGGGAATTTAAAAAATTTTAAAAAATTTTTTTTTTTAAAATTTAAAAATAAAAATTTCCTTTTTGGGGGCTTTTGTTTATTTAAAAAAAATGGGAAAAAAATTTTGTTTTTAAAAATTTTTGGGAATCCCTTTTATTTTTTTAAATTTTATAGTAAAAATTTCAAATATTTAAATTCCCCTTTGTTTAAAGAAAATTTTTAAATTTTTTTTCCCCGTTTGGAAATTTAAACCCAAGGCCTTTTGTTTTTTTTTAAAAATTTTAACAAATTTTTAAAAAATTTATTACCTTTTTAAAAGTAAAAATTTTTTAAATTTTTTGGGAAAAATTTTTTTAAATTTTAATTTTTAAAGTTAAAATTTAATTAAAATTTAAATAAAAAACGTAAAGTTTAAAAAACGGGTTAAAATAAAATTTTGGTTTAAAAATTTAAACGTTTCCTTTAAAATTGATTATTTAATTTAAATTTTCCCCAAAATTTCCCTACAATTAAATTTTTTACTAAAATTTAAAATAAAATTTGGCAAAAAACTTTATTTAAAGGTTTTCCCAAAAAAAAAGAAAAAGAAAATTTAATTAAAATTTAAAAAAAAAATTGGAAAATTAAAATTTAAACATTTATTTTTTAAAAACGGAATTTAAAAAATTTAAAAAACAAAAAAATTTTTTTTTAAAGGGTTTTTAAAAAAACTTTCCCTTAGTTTTTATAAACTTTGAAACCGGTTAAAATTTTTCGAAAACGAAAACCCCAATAAAAGGGATTTAAAAAAAAAGTGTTCAATTAAATTTTGGGTACCTATTTAGGTTTCCCTTTGAAAAACCGTAAATAAAAAAAGGTTTTTAAAATTTTAAAAATTTTTCAAACCCTTTGAAAAATTTTTTTAAGGGGATTTTTTAAAAAAGGGTTTAAGTTTTTTAAATTTGGAAACGATTTTTAAGAAAGTGGGCTAATTTTTTTTTTTTTAGGTGGAAAATTTTTAAAAAACCTTTTTAGTTTTGGGGAACCTTTTCATTTTTTAAAAATTAAAATTATTTGGGATAAAAAAATTTATTTTAGGGTTTTGTTATTGGTTTGGGGAAATTTTCTTGATTTTATTTTTTATTAAATTTTCAAATTTGTAAATTTATTTCAAAAAGGAAATTTCCCCATTTGAAAACAAAAATTTAAATTAAACAAGGAACCCTTTTTGGGAAAAAAATTTTTAAAAAATTTTTTTTTAAAATTTAAATTCAATTTTCCCAAAACCGAGTTTTTAAAAAAATTTAAAATTTTAAAAAAGAAAAGAAATTGGAAAATGTTTTTAAAGGCAAAAAATTTTTTTGTTTTTTTTTTTTAAATTTTTTTTATAAAACCCTAAAATTTTTGTTTTTTTAAAAAAATTTAAAAAGGGTTTTTAAAATTAATAATAAAAAAAAAACATAAAGGTTAAAATTTAAATTTTAAATTTTGGAAAAAACCCCTTTCCTTTAATTTTTATTTTTTTTTCCTTTTTTAATTTTTATTGGGAAACAAAAATAAAAAGGATTTTTTTTAAAAAAAAAAAAAGTTAAAAGGCCCAGGCAAAAATTTTTTTAAAATTTAAAAACCCAACTTTTTATTAAAATTGTTGTAATAAATTTGGGGCAACCTTTTTTAAACTCTTGGAAGGGGTAAATTTTTTAAAAAATAAATTTGGGTTATTAAAAATTTTTGGGGGTTTTAAAAATTTTAAAACTTTTAAAAAATTTATTTAAAACTTTAAGGGGGTTTTTTTTTTTAAAATTTTAAAAATCAAAAAAATTTTTTAAATAATTAATTTTTTGGGTTAATTTTTTTTTTTAAAGCTTTTGGTAACTAAATTTGGTTTTAAAAATTTTCCCTTTTTCCATTAAAAAGTAGTTTTAAAAATTTGAAATTTTAAACCCTCCTGGAAAAAAACAAAACCAAATTTTGGTTCTTTTTTTAAAACCCGGGTGGGAAATTTTTCATTTCAAAAAAGAGAATTTAAAAAGGGTTTAAAAGAATTTGGGGAAACCCTTTTTTAAAAAAGTTGGGAACTTTTTTTGAAAACCCCGGGGTTTTTTTTCCCAAAATGTTTAATTTCCAATTTAAACGACGGAAATTTGCCCGGAAAAGGGGTTTTTTTAAGGGAAACCCTAAAGGTTTTCGAAAATTTTTAAAAAGTTTTTTCTTAAAAAAAAGGGGGGCCGGTTAATTTTTTTTTTTTTTTAATGGGGATTCCATGGGTTACCAAAAACCAAATTTTTAAAACGGAAACCTGGGGTTTTGAGTCCAAAAACCCTTTTCCGTTTTTGGGAAAAAACCGGGTTTTTTAATTTCAAGTTGGGGTAATCTTCAAAACGTTTAGTTAAAAATTATGTAAAAAGGGTCCGGGTTTTTCCAAGAAGAGGGAAAAATTTTGGGAAAATTTTTGTTTTTTGGGGAATTTCACCCAAAAGGTAAAGGTTTAACCCCTTTAAATGGCTGAAATTCGGTCCTTTGTCCCCAAAAGGGTTTTAAATTTTTTTTCTCCCTTTTTCACTTTTTGGCGGTTTTCCCTTAACCAATTTAACCCCATTTTTAAAAATTTTGAAAAAAGCCTAAAAATTTGAGGAAAGGGTCGGGGTTTAATAAAGTTTTCGGGGCTTTAAAAACAAAATGGGATTAAAAGTTTGAATTTGGCCCCTTTTTTAAAATTTTTATTTTCCAAAAAACCCGGGTTTAAAATTTTTGGGTTTTTTGAAAAGAAAGGATTTTTGTTTTTAAAAAGGGAAAACCCCAAGGGCCTTTTTTTTTAAAAAAAAGGGCAATTTTAAAAAAATTTGAAACAAATTGAAAAATTTGATTAATTTAAACTAATATTAATAAAAATTTTTTTAAAAAACCGGAAATTTAAATCTTCCCGCCCCCAAAAAAAGGGAAAAAAAAAAAAAAAAAAAGTTTTTGGGCAAATTTTTTAAAAGGGATTTTGGGGCCCGGGAATTTAAACCCTTTCACAAAAAAAAATCTTTTTGGGGAAATTATCCTTCCTTTAAAGGGATTTTTCCTTTTTTATTAAAAAATTTTGGGTTTGATTTTCTTAAAAATTTTGCGAAACCCCCCCCTTTCCCTTTTTTTTAAAAAATTTGTTTGGAACGTTTTGGGTTTTTTAAAACCAACCCCGGGGTTTGGGTTCCTTAGAACAAAGTGAGAAATTTGGGGGTTAAAGTTTGGGAAATTGCCTCAAATTGTATCAGTTATTTAAAAATTTTATAACAAACTATTATTCGTTAAAAGGCTTAATTAATTCGGTGTTACAAAAATTATACGTAGGTTGTTTCGGCATTGAAAATCAAAAGTAATTGCCGCATCAGATATTGTAACTCGATGGGGCAGGTATTGATTATGTAATGCAGTAGTTGATTATTACACTAAAAGGATAGAATTAGTTAATATCTCATACAAATACTTCAGAAATAATTAAACGCGGGCATTGCGGTTTCTGTCAATTTTGTGTTTGGTATAATCATACGCCGTTTAGGGCCAATCGCACCGATCTATCTTAAAATTTAAGCGTAGCTCGACAACCTAATTTTCCTTGGATACCGTTATGTTTCCATAGATCATATTTATATTTAAGTTACGCTTAAATTGTAAGATACATTGGCGCAATCGGCCCTTAATAACTGCTGCATGAATTTAAACATTAATGCTAAGGCTGGTTTCAGACGGACGATACGCGTATGCGATTCTCGTATGCTCGATACAGAATTAACATTATAGCAAATGTAAGCTTTCAGACGCTCGATACAGCCTTCATACAGTATCGCATACAGACTTCTAAAATCACGACAATTCGGACCTCGTCGACTGTAGGATCGGTATCAGTCGGAAAATACGACAACTCTTTGTGTGTGATGGATACAGAACTAACATTACAATATATGGGATCTTTCAGACGGCGATACTCGCTTCATACAGCGTCGCATACTAAATTTGAGTATCTCGTGACCTCGGCCGCCAAGCGACAGCAAAATGCTATACTCTGTTTCTTTAGAAACATACAACATGCTATACTCTGTTTCTTAATTAGGAGGAGTAAATTAAAATTTCCACCTAAAAAATACGCTCACCGATTGGCTACTTGCGAGATTAGTTTACGCTGGGTAATTTGCCGTACGCGCTATTAAATCTCCGGTAATTTATGTTTACCTACATGTGTGACAGTTGATGGGTATCGATTTTAAAGTGTTTTAAAGTCATTTCTAGTATATTACCAATATGAAAAATAGTTCTTTTCAGAATTAAACTGATCATTTTGTAATAAATTCAAATCCAAGAGCAAGTATTGCATCTGCAGTGTCACCGCAAACAAAAACGCCCCCATTTGGGGCATCAGTTTTCTGCTGAAAAGCAAATTATTATGAATATGTAGAAGAAAATAAAATTAGATGACGCAAATTCGATATTACCTACGTTAAAAATTGTACTTTTAGCAGGTTAAATTAACAGCCCTGATATTACACACCCTTTTAATACTTTAACACTCATCTTATTTATCATACATTGACACATTTCGAATTGTCACTGCATTGGTACATTTTTGTCCCATACATTTACAGGAACCAATGCAACTCATTCTATTTTTGCTACTTTTTTCACATTTTGCTACTGCAATGTAAAAAATATGATGAAACGAAATTTATGAATCAACAAAAAGAGACATTAAATGGTAAAGTCGCTGTAGTTTTCGTATGAAATAGGAGCTTCTCGTAAATTTATTTAATACAAAACGCTTCTTGTATTATGTACTTAATTATTAAAATAACGGATAAGGTGTATTTACAATAATAATAATAGTTTGTTGGCTTATTTTAGAATTACGTATAGAATGAGAGGGAGCTACGGGAAAAAGATGGGAGATCAATGCAGCTAGTTGAGAGCGCGACTTCCGAAAATGCAATTTGCACATTTTTTTACTTTTAATTATCTATCTTAATTATAAAGCCCTTCAAAAATATATTTCTTCTGCCGTCGGATGCTAGATGGACGAACCAAACTTTTCTAAAGAATAAAATTTTTCGATATGTCGTACTGTTTTGTAGTTATGACAGTATAAACGGTAAAAAACGCGAAATTGAAGTGAACTTTTTAGCTGTTCGAACCGAGATATCGGTCCCAAAAGTTATTTTTCTCCATAAGAGCCCGTGTATTCTGCATTTTTTCAAAAATTTTTAAACGATTAATTCCACAAAACCAATTACGAATTTTACGGCAAAAGAAAGTTCACGTTTCCTTCTATACGTACGCTGAATAACTATTTCGGTGAAGATAGTGCCCTTTTAACTGGACGATTTTTGACGGCTTTTGGCTTTTTAAATAAACAAATACACCCTTTCGATTTGTCGAGGTTTCATCTTGTAACCCCGACAGCCCCTCGAAGGTCATTTTGCGGAGTTTCGAGCACTCTACTATAAACAACGAACCGCTATATACTACCGATTCTGTCTAACTACAAGAACTGGCGAGAAAAAGTCTAATCGGAAAAGTATCGCAAGAGAATTTTGTACACGATACGTGAATCGCATACCGGAATCGCATACGCGTATCCTCGTCTGAAACAGGCCTAAAGGTCGAGATTTCAGTGCAATTAATAGGTACAGTAAAACTCCGATTATCGGAAACCCGAGTTGTCCGCAACGGCCGCAAGGTAATACATAACTCTTGTTTAGGACGATGACGCACACTGTATGTTTTGTAAAAAAAATACATATACCACACTGTAATGCATATGTACCTACTTACTGCTATAATGAAAACTTATTAAAGTAGACATCAAAGACAGTTTTGATTTCAAAAAACAAAAACAAATACTCGTCGTTAACATTTCTGTTAATTCTAATTAAAAGATACTCTATAGAGGCCTCTTATTTAAAAGCAAAAGAAGACGAAAATCGAACTAGTGGTTCCTGGTATACCTACCGGTAAGGTAGGTAAAGGTGGTATACCTACCCTTTATGACTTCGTAACTACTGTCCTCGGAGGAACTTTTTTGCGTTCCTTACCCGAAAAAGTACATTCGAGATGGGTGTAACGATGTACAAATTTTCATGTTCGTATCGAAATTCGAATTTTCTATGCTAAATAAATAACGTCGAGTTATCGAGGTAAAATAAACTTTTGAAGCTGACGCGCCGAAACATATTCGTGGCAAATTTCCCCTAGTTTATTTTATTATATAGGTACTTTTATCGTCCAACCGATAGAAAACGAGATATTCTCGAAAATCAGATTTTTGTGACCTATAACCTGCTATTTAGCGCACATGCTATCAACGGGGCGACTTTTAATACTTTATTTACAACGACTAAATAAAGGTAGTGATATACAAAAATCTTGCTTGCTGAAATTTACAATTAGTCAGCAGAGAAATGCTCAAACGACTGACCTATAATTATTACACCGATAATCGAGGTTTTACCATATTTACCTACATTTAAGATTTCGTTTTACATAGTAACGGACGTTTTTGAATAAGTAGAAAAATTAAAAAAAATAATTAACAATTTCCAGACTCGTTATCGCTATCTATAAATATTCGTAAATAATTATTTTTGCCTGTAACTTTATTTATTTCGTTAGTACTTTATACGTGCGTTTGAATTTCTCCTTGATTTTAAGTAGATTAATTAGGTACACGAATTGTAAACTTTTACTCGAAAATCTGGTTTCTCTAATAATTGTCAGAGAACATTTTGCTATTAATTTAAAGATTGAATTACTTGCGATAAATATAATTTATTATGCAGAATTGGCGACGTTTTAAATTTAGAGGGGTTGAGTGCAGTGTAGTTTTTTTTTTAATTCGCGGGTTTATCGAAATCGCCCAAGCACAAGCACTTTAATTATAAACCGAAAAAACATATGTATAGTTCTTATCTTTTATCATAATTATACGTCAGTGATTTTAATAGCAGCGTTAGAAATTGGAACGAAAAGATTTAATTTACATATTATGTATGTTTGTACCTATGTGCTATACCTATATGTATTTGAAATGAAAACGCTTCCGAAATTTCTTTCGATTATTTTGGCATATTTTAGTTACTATCGTTCCTACCTTGTTTATATGTGGAATTTCCGTTTCCATGTACCTACAGAGCTATTGTACTATTTTCTTAAAAATCACGGTTTTCACAAAATCAATGTTGAATTTTTTCTAAAAAAAAAAATGTTTTGGAGCGAGTTTCAGATTGTTACGCGAAGTGATTACCTACATGCAGGTAACCTAGTACACCTACACGTCAAGAAAATATGTTGATTACACTTCAATCTTGTGATGAATATTCAGGTTTGGGCATCAGAAAATAAAAGTCTGAATTTTTTTGGATTTTTACTGGAAATTTTGATTCGAATGAACAACACCTTATTAGTGGAAATTAAAATTGCAAGCGAAATTCGATATAAACGCTGGTCGACCCATTTTCTTCTAATTCTAAGGTAACAGCCAGATTTTGCTGCACTTGCGTGTTTTAAATGACAACAAATTTTCGAGAGTCCCATCGTCAATCTCAATTCGTTCGATTGCTTTTAGATGCGTAACAATGTCACACGTTCACTTAATTTCACTCTTTGTACAGGGTGAGTTAAGATAGTAGCACCCCAATTAGTTCGTTGAATATTCAAGTTAGATTAATATTTTATTAACAAAAGATGTTTAGATTGATACGTTGTATATTATTGTACATTTATTTTACTCCAGAATCTAATGAGATTTATGCCATGGTACAGTAACTATTAAGGTAAGATATTGGGGCGGTTCTGCGCATCGAGTTGTGACGTCACTCGTGAACGTATCAGAACAGTTTCCAAATAGCGCCGAATAGGTGCGAACTCTCGCGGATGACGTCCTGCGCGGATTGAACGTTTTAGAGCACTCGGATATCCTACCTAAATAAGTTATTATACCAGGGATTTAAGCAGTGACATGCAATTTTTTATTTTTAAATGACTGTATATTTTTTAATTTTTTTTTGAAAGATCTACTTTTATCTATACGTTGTTATGAAAATATCGAGGGGGTTAGATGACAAAATTACACTGTTGAAGGCGATTTAAGTTGCAAAATGTTTTTCTAGTATGAATAGTCAACAAACTAACGAGAGGGAGGGTGCTAATCGCCCTGTAACGTCAATAGTTTGAAAAAATCGATTCGCCGTAATTTACCAAAATTTTAAATCGATTACTTAAACCGCAAAATATTTGGAGAGTATACTTTCTGAAATACCGGTTGTCGTAAAATAAATTCCCCGGAATTTTTATACATCTTTTTGAATTTGCAAGTCGACGGTTAATTTGCATTTGCATACTAATTTAGCTGACACATTTTTACATCAAGATTACAAAGTCGGGGAATATCTTAAAAAATTAGCCATTAACCAAATTAAGTTTCGCGTGCGGTTTATCAGATAAGGGCCAATATAAATCTTTTTATAATACACCTACCTCTGGTCGAGATTCGGATAGCTCCATTATTTTACGAGATTATCCGTGACACTATTGCAAAATGGTCGTGGACAAATGGGGTACGTTACCACAATTATGTTTTTCGAGATGTTTGAATTGGTCGCGAGCTAAGCACGAATAACGTTAATAAACGCGCGCGGATTTTTTTGCACTTCGAGCCCTTTTAAAAATCATCTCGTGTTTTTAAATTACCATTAATTTGTTCTATAAAAATTTAACGTGACGTAAAGACATTTTATTTCGGTAATTTTTAACGTCTCGAAATCGGAATTAATTTTGGTAATCGGCGTACTAAAAGTGAAATAAAAAAATAAAGTCGGCGTAATCTCTATTAATTTATAATATTTATAAGAATTGCAAGAATTAATTTATTATTTAAGCGTATTTGGTTCCAGAGTACTTCCTCGTAATTTTTTTGAGTTCAATACGTAGGTAGTTACATACCTACGTTATTATGTCGGTAATCATAAATTCTAGATTATTTGTAATTTTATTGTGTTTCTAAATTATGAGATTTTAAGGTTTAAGTAAATCAGGCAAGTACTCGTCAGTTTAGATGCGTAGTAAGAATTTCTCCCAACCAGTTTCGTGTTATATGTGTTATACAGTAGGTGCCTATTTTTTCTATTTTAAATATTATATTTAAAGTCGCCTTTATATCCAGGGTGTGTCGATAGCGACGAGGAGGGACGAAGGGAAGCAGTTGTTTTTGAATTGCAAAAAGGAACACGTCTGATAATAAATAAAAACGAACAGTAATATTTTTTTGAGTCCTTTTACGATAAAAACTCTACAGGCGACGACGGAACAAAACATATGAACTTGACTGTACCTAGATACAATTCGTAGCGGTAATAAGATTAAGTTTAAATCGAATAATCAAAATTTGTAGGTACTCTATAATATTTTTGAATCGAGAAAGACTTACTACACCTACCCTAAATATGTTTTGTTACATAATATTATACAGTCGTAATTTATATTTCAGGTTCCTTTGGATGAAAATTAGGGAGAGAAGATTTAGAATTCCAAATGCGAACGCGGAGTAAATTCCGGTATTTTTTAAAAATAACGCATCATGCAAAATCACATTTTTCTCTTCGATTTTCAAAATTCGTGGATCTTAACTGATTACATGCATAATCAAATTAATAATTTGAAGAAGAGAATAAAACGAACAGTCGCCACATGTGGAGTTAAATTCTTGATAAGCGCCGATTTCTATTCAGGTCCTGACACGATCGCGCGACGTTTGTTGGTTTCGAACTGTGATTGGCTAAAGGACACCGTCTAACAATGGAAATAAGTTTATGCAACTGAGGTTATCAGCGCACCGAATGTCGAATAAGAAAAATTTTTCGAGCTCATTTAGTGTTAATCTTTCGCTCGATTCGTATGTGTGCACTTCAATTTTATACGATGCATAAAGTGACGATTTAAATTCGTTGAAAACGCGGAACACGGAGTGTTAATGTGACGAGGCGCGGCGCGATGGTGGTGAAAAGTGTTCGTTTTTCAAAAAATTCTAAACGCGAACGTTGGAACTTTTGAACTATTATATATGGGACTTCCAGGGCGTGGTGCCTCCTTTGTCGTCATTATAATCCATCGAAGATCGGTGAGTCTCTGATTGCACGTTTATTTTTTCTTTATACAAGATTTTTATTTTTGTACTACATCGTAGAATTTGTTAGGTAATTGTAATTATACGGCGTATTTGTACATTTTGACAATACAAAATTAACTGTCGGACAATCAAGGTTAAACAAAACCCAGGTGTGGCATGCTTTAGATTAGATAAATGAACGAACTCTTCCTTAAATTACCTAACCCAAGTTTCTCGCCAGGTGATAAGCGTATCACTAGTAACATGTGTACATTTCGTTCAAACCTATATGCAACACGTCATCGACACAAGGTTACTAGATGATGACGTTTCACACGGTGCTGTCACCTCCTACCTCGTATTTTTATAGTTCTAATAAATTGTAATTTTTCTTTATACCATCTATCATGTGCGCAAGTGAATCATCTATAGAATATGTCACTTTCCAAACTTTAAACCGAATTACAAATAAATAATCTACTCAGGCGGCACACTGACGTCATAATGTCGTCAATTATTGGTAATTATTCGTTGGCGACGTCGTGTATCCAATAAGTGACGTACGCACGACGAACACTTGACGTCATTAAAGAACGTCGTTGAGACGTCTTTGTTTGGTTATTCCAAAGTCCTGAATCCTTACTGGAAAAACTGAAGTTTTCACGTTGCGTTAATTGAATTTGAGAAAATAAAGACGTTTTGATGCGTTAATTTAAAGCGTAAATTACTCGTAATTTTTTCTAACATGTTTATGTTTTAAACCAAAATTTTAACTAAAAAATATATAAATCTATTTTGGAATTATGCTATATCGCGTCTATGCGATTAATAGTAATAGTTGTACACGTTAAAAATACGCTAGTATACAACTAAACTAGTAAGGAAACTCGCATTCGGTTATTTATTCTAATTGTGTACGTCAATGGGTAGAACTAGTTCCTTTAAAGTGTCACGCCACTGTGCACACTGATCGCGCTTTGGTTTACCGTCAGCAGTTTTGTTAGGTTAGCGGTTTTAATTTGCAGCGAGTTCTACGTTATAAATTTGTAAATTATAAATTTTGATATAATTTCTTAACGGTAAGCGAAAAATTAATCAGCCTATCGCCACCTAAAGTTAAAACGAATAATTTTAAATATTTAAACAACTGGAAGAAATATTTTTTACAATAATTTTACAAATCATGGCTTAACAAGAAACAGACAAACTGTACTTATTTCTATAGGTTTTAACCTTTAGGTGACTAGGTTATCTTTGTGGCGCGAGTGACCCCCATTTTATTATTAATTGATTTAGATGTCTTTTGTTGGTGTGAAATTTTACATTGTGCGACTCGGACAACCAGAAAGCTTTTATCTAAAATAGTTTTTTCTATTGTGCTTAGTTTAGGCTATATCAAATTATCTCAAAACTCGTGGACACACTGTATATCTTATATTATATTTACCGCTTACATCTTATCTTAAACATATTATTGTATTACTCGCATATAATAATAATAACGATATTTGGTTATTGAGTAGGTAAATCCAAATAATTTTGTGTTCCTTCTTTGATATATTAACATACTTTGTTTAATTTCTTAGATTTAGGTTCTTTGTTTGTACCTTCATTTTTGTAATAAAGTAATAATTATATTGAATGTATTTGTATTTTTTTCACCTTTAGATGCGTCATTAATGCCTTAGGATTACGTCAATAGGACGTCAAATCGACGTCCCATTTAAAGAAATTAGACGTCTCGAGTAACGTACTAGATTGGTCATAATTTGACGTCGTTGGGCTGTGACATTAACCCGTCATATTGACGTCATATAAGCGTCATTTACGACGTCCCCATTGGGCCCCAAACGGCCAATAATTGACGACATTATAACGATAGTGTGCCGCCTGGGTTGTGACTTTTTTTTGGTGTCGTGAATTGCACATAGGTTTGGATACGCCATACTTGAATTGGTGTAAATTCGGGGTGTAACTAAAATAACTCGTAAGCTCTTAAGTGGTGAAGGAGAGTGGAAATTGAATCATAGTTTGAAAGGACGCGATCATTAAGCAAGATGAGAAACGTCTTATACGTTCATCCAATTTTAACAATTTTGGTTGAAATTTGTATCGGATAATAGGACTAAATACGAACCTGCTTTGTGTTTCATCATAATCAACATCGCCTATGTCAATCCATGTTGGATGTAGGCCTCTCCCAATGAACGCCATTCTTGTCTATTTTGCGCCTTCCGTATCCACTCGAAGTTGGCCGCTCTTCCTCTACATCTTTTTCTCTGTCTAGGTCTTCACTGCGTTACATTTTCCGTCCAACTTCGCCACGTGGCCTGCCCATGGCCATTTTTCCACTACGACTTCTACTTTTGCCACTGACCTAATCCTCTCATTTGTTTTTCGATCTCTCAACGATACCTCGTCATCGATCTTTCCTTAAAGTTGGACCATCAAGAGGTTTAGACGTGCAAAATATATATTTTTTTCTTTCAGTGAATACTAAAATTCTCAAATATCTTCAACACTACTTCATAACACAACATATTTAACAAGTACAAAATGAACACCCTAAATATAACAAATCATAATCATCTGATGCAACGGCCATTACGTTTACATTGTAATTACCCTTTCGTTTTTGTGAGTTGCGAAGTAAAAACCTATTTTGTCTCGACTAATGGTAATTACCTAGTTAAAAACGAATCAAATGTGTTGAAGATATCGTATATTAATCGATGAAAACGAATTATTATCTACCTATTTAATTTTATTGATCGAAAAATCGTGTTATTTTAAATTCCGTTTGGAGAAGATTCGTTTGAATGTGTATAAAATTAAGTTTACTGTTAATTTAGTGCATCATCATTCGATTGTAATTATACCGTAATTATCTGTGATGCATCTACCGATAGACGTGTATAGAAGCAACAATTACGCAAACAAAAAACAGACGTTTTCAGGTTAATTGTTTTTATAATAACAGTCTGCCGTTTTCATTAGTTCTAAAACCGTTGAAAATTTACGAAAGCGGGTTTATTTTATTCACCGCATCGTTATTTATTGTTTGTGCCCTCTAGCAAAATTGTAATTGTTAATTTTAAATCGGGGACTGTACCTACCAATAATTAGGTAAAATTCTATTATCGTACTTTTTTGTCTTTCACATTTTGTCGTTTAAGGTATATAATTACGATTTTAATCTATATTAGCGTGCGCTGTCGATGTCATAAATGAAATTAACGGCACCCCACCCCTATTTAAAAATATATCTGTTTGCGTGTTATTTTAATTTTATTTACGTTTTAATTTTAAATTAAAATAAACGCTTACAATTAGTTGTTATTGTAATGAAGATAAATACGTTTCGTTTTTTAATATTTTATTTATGCAAAAGTAAATACTGGTTGGTTTGTTTAGCCTAAGGGAAACCGAACTAAATATGTGTAGGTGGTTCGATTATTTTCGTGGATATGCATCTAATTAATTTGCAAAATTTAGAAGTTATTGTAAGTAAACGAATCAAACATTAAAAAAATGAAATCGAAGTAACGGGGCTTTGAAGCTTTGTTGAAAAGCACCTATTTTTCCCCAACGAAATCACGCCAATTTTCGTTTTTACGGAACGGGAAAGCGGGAATTTAATTTTAAAATTAGAATAAAACTTAAATTTCACATTTATTAATGTAGGTAAACAATTTCAAGTGTGCAGTTGACGTATCCCGTGATTATATATGCGAATTTAAACGTTATCGAGCGAAATAATTAAATAATAATGCCTAATAATATAAGGGGCTCTAACTAACTAGGCAAATGACTTCGAATCAGATTTGTGCGGAGATTAATTTCGTAAATTACCGAGGCTTTAATTTAGAAGAGTAACGCCATTATTTAAATTTAAATTTGTTAGGGCCGAAATAAATAATAATTCGATAATTAAATTAAGTAATTTTATGCTGATCCAGGAATAAATATTGATTAGTTTTGTGTAAAGCGAGGAGTCAAATGCGATATGCATAAGGTTATCCAATGTCTTCACGAACTGGATCCCATTCTAATTTATTAATCAACTTGTTTTACTATTTGTCTTGATTACTGACAAATCCTTTTCGAAGTTTAGTTTTCAATGGAATTACATTTTCAAGTTTTCTTTACTGGAACGGGGGCCACTGGGGAAATAAGTTTTATAACAAAATTTGCATGCATTCGTTATCAAGTTGAAAAGATAGTAGGTAATTAGTGGTTAGAGCTGAATATACTAATTGTAAGTGGATTATGTATAAAAATAATGTAATACACATATAATGACAATGATGGGTATCTGTGGGGTTGCAAAAATTAATTAAAGTTCATTTCGTAATGTAAAACTGAAGAAGCAGAAGCGCCGTGGAAGATAAATAACTAACACTTACTTATAAGTAAATAAAAAAATTAAACAAAGCGTTTAGGAAAGCTTACAATTTAGGTACGGTACAATCTCGGTGTCGTGTTCTAATTAGTGCAAAATGGCGTTCACGTTTTCGAGGAGTTCATGCAACTGAATATGTAGATAATGACTTAATAATAATAATAATTGCTATGCAATAAAACGTTTTGCATTCACGTTTTGGAACACCTATGTAGAATATAGGTCGTTTAAGTTATAGAGACTACACTGTATATTCTTTATTTATGATCATCGCAATAGATTGTAGGAATTACCTTTTGTTTTCATTATAAAAACGAAGTAAATAACGGTGTTCGTCGGATCATTTCACAAATAATACTAATTGCCAATTAAATTTCGCAGACGAGAAAATATGCGAAAATTTAAAACCTATAACGATAAAAAAATCGTTCAGTACTTCAAAAATATATAAATACATAAATGTACTGATTTGTGGACCATTTCTGACAATTGCGTTTTAAATGAAGCGACGCCGAAACGTGGGCTTTTTTTCGCATTCGATAATAAATTAGAGGGAATTGGAAAGGTCGTAACGAGGGCGCGGCGAAAGAGACGCCCGCCACGGGCGCAACTAAGTTTGGGGCCATTTTTGGGTTAGCGAGGCGCAAATTAGACACTTGTCACACTAGCTTCGTGCCCTCGTCGCGACATCGGGAATTGGCAAATGAGTTGTGCCCGTTAAAATCTGTCGATTAAAAAAAATCGTGTGTTTTGAAATTTTGAATGATTTCGAATTTCAAATCGTTTGTAAAATTGCCGAAAAAATGCGTCAATTTGTAGTTTACGATATTAGCTATAGTTTTCTTTCTGTTTGTATCATTTTTTCAAATTTGATCTCGATGAACTTGACTCGATGATTGAAGATTGGAACTTTTCTGGTCTCTTCAAAAATTGACGGTTAACTCAAAACAATATCTTTGACGCAATTACTTTCTATACAATCACATTGCATATTTCTATATGACACGGTTTTGGTGACTGTTTTTAATTGCCGTTTTCTTACAGGACACTTCCCGATTCCCTATGGAAAATCTCCATCGTCGTCGTGCTTCCGAAGCCGAGGCACAAAACCAGTTTCTTCTCATGGTAAGTCCTTATATTATATATGTACTTACTTATTTCATTGCAATATTTGGTGAACTTTTCAAATATTCTCGAAAAGAATGCATTTTTTGAACTTTAACAACCTGTACCTATGATACATTTTCTATAGGTGTTCATATGTAAAAAGTTTTTTGTTTATTTCGATATATCAAATTGAACAGAACACACAAATATGTATCATCCGGTATATATATATTCATACGTCCAAAAGTTTATGCTTACAGATATACGGCTTTATGTTAAATTTTGATTTTATAATAATTGCGGAAAAGACGTGTAATCTTGCGTGAAACATCTTGATATATTTTAATTGAAACTTCAACTTTCGCAAATTTTTAACTAAACTTAAATGCAATATGTATCAGCTGATGAGAGCAAATTTGACGTTGTACGTTGTTAGTTGGGCTTGTAAATTTTGTTTCGCGATTGGCAACACTGTTAGGCATAGCTACTATAAGGTGAATTATCGTAAACATCCGGTACTACTTAAAAAGTTCTAGGTATTTCGATTTAAATACTTATAGTAGAGTGAGTACTCGAAGCTCGGAGAAATGACTGTCGTGGAGCTGTCGAGGTTACAAGATGAAACCTCGACAGACCGAAAGAACGTATTTTTTATTTAAAAAGCCAAAAGACGTCAAAAATCGTCCAGTATAAAGAGCACCATCTTCATCGAAAGAGTTATTCAGCGTACTAAAGGTGAACTTTTGCCGTAAAATTCGTAATTGGTTTTGTGGAATTAATCGTTTAAAAAATTTCGAAAAAACCCGAAATACATGGGCTCTTATGGAGAAAAATAACTTTCGGGGCCGATATCTCGGTTCGAACTGGTAAAAAGTTCACTTGAATTTTGCGTTTTTTTCCGTTTATACTGTCATAACTGCAAAACAGTAGGACATATCGAAAAATTTTATTATTTAAAAAAGTTTGGTTCATCTATATAGCATTCGACGGCACAAGAATTATATTTTTGCAGGGCTTTATAATTAAGATAAATAATTAAAAGTGAAAACATGCGAAAATTGCATTTTCGAGAGTCGCACTCTCAACTGGTTGCAGTATATCTCCCATCTCACTTTTTCCCGTAGCTCCCTGTCATTCTATATGTAATTCTAAAATAAGCCAACATACTATTATTATTGTAAATACACCTTATCCGTTATTTTAATAATTAAGTACATAATATAAGAAGCGTTTTGTTTTAAATAAATTTACGAGAAGCTCCTATTTCATAATAAAACTACAGCGACTTTAAAATTTAACGTCTGTTATTATTATGACTATTAGCTCTAATTAATTGTAAGCGTATTAAATAACTACAAGTCAATCACCATTGTTCTACTACAGTATGTTAAAAGTGCCTTACAAATTAAGTTCGTTAACAAATTTGGTATTACCTTCGTTAAAAATTGTACTTTTCGCAGTTTAAATAAACAGCTTTGATATTACACACCCTTAATAATTTAACATTCATCTTATTCATTATACATTGACACATTTGCGATTGTCACTGCATTGGTACATTTTTGTCCCATTTTTGTCAGGAATCAATGCAACTCATTCGATTTTTCCTACATGTGCACACTTTGCTACGGTAGTCTAAAAAACATGATGAAACGAAATGTATGAATCAGCAAATAATGCATGTTAGAAGAATACATTTTTTACAACCACACGATGCTAACACTCTTAGATTATTTGGGAATGATGGAACCGTATAGGTACCAGATTTCCTTACAAATCTATTTTCCACCCAAAATCGGTTACGTCGGGTAACTGTGGTTGTAGTTGTAATGAATTTAGCAAAACATTAGTTTGATAATATGATCTTAAGGTGAGGGTATTACTATTTTTCGAACATCGTTAAAATTAATGTACAAAATAATGTAATGGTTACTTAAATTTGATTTTTAACATAGGTAATACCGAATTTGTTAAGGAATTTAATTTGTAAGACATTTTTAACATACTGTAGTAGAAAAATGGTGATTGACTTGTAGTTATTTAATACAATTACAATTTTACAATTAGGGCCAATGACCCTAATAAATAGCCATAATAATAATATAATAAGGATACAATTAGTACCTACCTGCTCCAAATTTTTGATTATCACTGCGGAAATTATAAAATTTTACCACTTGAAGATAACTCTAAACAGAGTTGAAATATATGGTGTTAATTACTTGTTATTGTTATTGGCTTATTACCACAATTTTATAAAAAGAAGAATAATAATAACAGACATTAAATTTTAAAGTCGCTGTAGTTTTATTATGAAATAGGAGCTTCTCCTAAATTTATTTAAAACAAAACGCTTATTTAAGCACGCTACTTATATCCGTACTGAAAAGAATACCTAGGTCGCGGGAGCCAGAATAGTAAAGCTGCCAAAGATCACAGGCGAGGCGGAAATACTTAAAAAAAACTAGTGCTCGCACAAGTTAATAAATACATCAACAAATTATTCTGAATCAGCGAAACATAATCTCCCGCTGTAAATGCAGATATCGTAGCTTTGTTGTCAGATTGCTTATTTTACGTATAGAAGCCGGTATTTATAAAGTTGGAATAAATTTTACTGCGGTTTAAAATTGCAGGAAATCTAAAAGTTTTATCAAAAAATGGTATTTAGAAAAAGTGTTTAGTTCACCGTATACGATCTCAGAAGGTTAGTAGATTTTTTACACGGCTTTTATAAAAGAAGTTAGCAATTTTTTCTTCTATTTTTTTTATTTATTTGGACCTTCCGAGATTTTTAACTTAATTTCTAACATTTTGGCAAAAGCAGAATTTAAATAATTAATTCTATAAGGTTACAAATTTGATTCGCGTTTTTCCAATATGGACACCACTACTTAGCGCTCTTAACATGATTTTCTTTACGCACAATAAACAATGTTAAGCGTACCACCTACTCATTCTGGTGCAGGAGATTAATTATTATCGATTTCGTAAACATTACATGAACCTTATAGGTATTAATATCTAGCGGTAAATATCGGTTTTATAATTTAATTTTTCAGCTGTTTTCACTACATTCGTCGATTTAATGTACTATTGTGTGCGGGCCAATTTTCCAGTGGTCGGTGAACATCGTTTTCTAGCTTCTCCCACCACAATGTTTGCGACTTATTTTTAGTTTGAGAGTGTTACTTAAAGCTAAATATTAATTCGTTTCGGGTAGATCGTGGGATCGGTAGGCAGGTTGTAGAGGGATGTATAAAATGCTTTTGCTACAGATTTGATTTCTTTCAGCGATTACAGCAGAAGCATTTTATCGATATTTAGCTTTAAGTAATACTCTCAAACTAAAAATAAATCGCAAAAACTGTGGTGGGAGAAACTAGAAAAGGATGTTCACCGACAACTGGTACAATATCACAACAAAAAACGTTAAATGAAGTTGTTTTGTTATAATAAAAGAGGCATAATACAAATTTAAGCTCGAAAAATAACTATAAAATCGATACTTGCGTCTAGTGGGTAATCCTTAAGGTTTAAGAAATATCTATCGATGAAATCGAATATAAGTTTTCGTGTAAAAGAGTTGACGTTTGACGTTGAAGTAGTTATTGACGTGTAACTATTGAGTTAAACCCTGGGCGTCAAATCATAAATGTAATACGTACTACATACGTAAATATCTCCTAAAGCTTTTCTGCGTTTACGGTTCTGTCGAGTAAATTTGTAAATTTTAGGCGTCCCCCCATATAAAATAGTCAAGAGGTGTTAGGTCGGGAAATTTTGTCTGTCGCGAGATGGGTTTCGAAATCTCATCTAACACAAATAATTTCGCGCAATTTAGGAAAAATAAGTTTGAAGCTGTAAACTTCAATCGACTTTCGTACTCATTATCGGTAGTAAACAAGTAAATAACGTGTTTGTAAATTTTTTTTGTACAAGTTTTTCATTGCTTAAACAATAAATGGCGCCACTATCGACAAAATGAAATAAACGAATAAACCGTTATGAAATTTAATTTGTAAAAACCAATGGCGCGGCGACACTTGCTGCTGTTAACAGTTCAACACATTTTGAGTTAACCGACGATCCCTCTGGAGTCCGAGCGTCGACTCGACCAGCACAAATTTCTTTCCGGACTCGATTAACTCGTTCCGCGCGAGCTTCAATTATTAACGTTAAAACAAATGATTATTATCCACATGACAAACGCAATTAACCAATTAATCAGGGTTGTGGTTATTTAGTTTGCTCCCTTACGACGATTATTCCCTTATTTATTTCGCCCGTCGATATTTTTATAACTGAAATAAAAACGGATTTATTGTGCGCGTAACATGTCCGCAAATATTATTCCGAAAATAAATTTGAAACGTGCCGTAATTATTGATGCATATCAAGTAAGGATGTTGAAGAAAATGTAGTGTAATAAAACGGAAATATGAGTCGTCCACCGACCGGAATAAGACAATATTAAGAGAACGTTATTATTTATTTGTTAATCTAGCCCGTGTTTATTTACGAGATAAAGTCGAAGCCCTTATATAATTATCCTATTCTTCCGCTAAATATACGTATAATTACATTACCTCGGAGAAGAAAAATTAATTTTGATTACCGTCACTTGTAAAATAAGAGTTTCCACGTTTTCGGAGGTGGCGGATATAATATATTTTATTTATTGTTTCATTTGTTTATTTCCACTTGCTTCCCATGTAGTTGTTTGTTCCAGGATTGCGCCTCAATTTCCTTTTCTTCTCCAGTATGCGAAGCTTCTATTATTACTCTAAATATATCATGTTATGGGCAATTTGTTGAACAAAGAAAGCGCTCCCGTTAGCTTCTAACATCTGGGGACTAGTTCGAATTTTATATAAATAATTGATTTTCTTATCTTCTGAAGTCCAGGAAATTAATGCATACAAAATTATGGTTCTTATCCTTTTGCCAGATGTTTTGTTAACGTTGGTACGTGCTACACAGAATAGAGAGTAGCTTATATTTCATAAAGCTTCGGGTCGAATTATAGTCGGTTGTGAGCTTTTACGGACCATGGACACTCCGGCGTTGTTAAAGTTCAGGGCAGGCATCTAAAATAAAGTAATTAGGTTAACTGCCGTCCGAGACTGTAGGAAAAGTAGCTGCCGCTCGCTTTCATCAAATATGTAGGTACGAAATCAACAAGTTATATTTACCGTATGGGAACGACAATCAGTCTAGCCTAAATTCACAAAGGGCGGTCGTGCCGAAATCGTCGGTTCAATTTAAGCGCCGCGCCATCGGATCGGCCGTCAGTTGACCTGAGCGTTAAAATTTTTTTTTTCGTTCGTACATACGAAGGGCTCCTGGTATACTTCGCGTGCAGGTCTGTGCGATTAAAATTTTGTATTAGGGCACACGTCATTTTCGTAAAACTACGATAATCGTGTGGGTGTGAAGGCTATGGCGCACGTCCAATATTAAAACTCCAGGTAACTTCAGCAGGATCGTTGTATTGACCCAGTGGCATTTGGAAGCGTCTCCGCACTGGGACCGGGCGCTGGCGTCGCTCGACGCTACTCGGCGTCGGCGTCAGTTAGCGCTCGCCGCGTGTGGAGACATGTCTTTGTTGGAAAGTGCGCCAATTTTCGAGCTCAAGTGGTAAGTTTTTCTCATAATTATTCACGACGAAGTCCTTGGACGCGTATCGGTAATTTGCAAAAAAACGCGTTAAAGTCGCATTATTTTAAACTCGTTCAAGGACCAAAATCCAATTTAATCGTAATCGACTGTAAATTTCAAACGAAGTAATAATTAATTTCGGAGCGCGTTTCCAACAGAGACTTGTTTGTTCGAGTTTCAGTTGTGCTTCTTTCGAAAACGAAACGAATAGAGTAAATCGATCAATTAGCCGGGCAGGTTTGGTAGATTTTCCAAAAAAAAAAGTTTTCGACGGAAATTACGTCGAAAATTGCGCCGTCTACGATTTTGGATGGATTAATTGATTTGCGGAAACAACTAAAATTGCTATCCGTCCGGTTTCGTTTTTCTGTTGGAAAAAAAATTGGGCAGGGGGAACGTTCCGGACTTCTCGAGAGTTGTGGGAATACAAATTTTTGTACATTTAAAATTTTTATTCGATATTTTCTTATGCAAATGATTATATACGGGCACAAATTTAGTAATATATGGAGGTTGGGTTTTAAAAATGTGAAATTTACATTTCGGGGAGAAACCCGAAAATGTATATATATATGTCTTGCGATCCGAACGTATAGGTGTGTGAAAGTAGGTCACCTAATGATCCAAAGCGCTTTCGAGGAATTTTCCCAACTGTTGCTTACGTGTAGGGTGTAGTGGCGTTTCAGGGATTGCATTTGTATTTCCTTGAAATGTCGTGAAAAGTTGCGACACGAATTGCGCGATTATCGATCGGTTAAGAAAACGAACTAATTAACCGCAACCGATGATGGTTCTGAAAAGGAAATTGCGTGATTGTGTTGAAAGACAAACGCCGAGACGGAATAATTAAAGTAAATACTTTGGCTTAGCCTATATAGGTACTTTTAAATGCTAAGGCCAAATAAACGGATTTTGTTCTACGTGAAATATTTTGTCGTTAATTGTATTACGTTTAGGATGTTTAATAAGGAATGGTGGTCTTTTAAGAACGAATCGCGATTTCATAAGCGACATTTTTAAACAACCCCACTTTTGTTGTTAAACAATGAATTTTGAAGAGCTCCCTCTCCGGCACGCTTTTGTCTTTGAATACCTCTAAATAGCCTATTCTCGGCTATAAGTACGAAACAATTATGAACAAGACCCTTTATTGTTATCCAGTTGGAGCTCGAATTTTTGAGAATTTTAATTTTTAACTCTCGCAATAAAGTATATTGAGGCTCAAATGGGCTCGGAAGTTAACTATCGAGCTTGTTTTACAATGAACTTCATGTTTGCTTCTGGCCAACAAACTTTCGACTTGTTAGTAGCCGAAAAGGCTCTTTTATGGAGACAAAACTTGACTTTTAGTTTATTTTTTTTATCTTCTTCGCGACCAAGTCGTTATTTAGCCGAGTTTATGATTTAATTGTTAGAGTTCGTCTTTGTATTTTATTCAAATAATTGTTTGCAAATATATTTCATGTTTCCTTTTCGCTGTTTTATCGTTGATTTTTTTTTATAACTGAGCAGTATCTCGCAGTTACATTTGTAAATCAACCGTTTCTTTAAATTATAATGAGTACGATTTTTCAAAATGCGCGTATGTACAAAATTTACACTGTACCCAAAAAACTGCAGAGATTATGTTTACTTCTGTGAATTTTAAGTTGTGACGTTTAACGTTACAAACTTCTAAAAATAAATAGTTGCGTGTCGTAATGGCGTTATTATAGCACTCATTTCGTTGTTATAATGACCTCATTATAGACAAAAAATATAAAAAATAATATTAAATCGGCGATATTTAAATTAGTCCTTTTATTACAATATGATACAAGACCATTTTAAGTATAATTTCTTACAGATAAATTTTAACCACGTCACGACGAGCTTATTATACAAGAAAATTGTAGTACGTACATTCAGTACAACAAAATAATGTTTATATCTATTTAAAAGCTGAGCTGTTACTTTTTTATTCGCGTACCGTACATGATAGTATCGATTTTTATACAGACGTTAATCATATACGTTTAAATAAAATATTTTCCGCAATTCTGGCAACTTCGGAATTAATTTGACTTAGAGCCGACTACTTTATTTTAACATTCGAAATGAACCCAATCCTCTTTTAACCTACTTTAGTACCGTATAATTTAAATTGCAAATTATTACCGCGAACAATATTTGTACAGTCGATTTCCTGAGTAAATATATGCCTAGAAAATTAAAAAATTAAGTGTTTAGGGAAATACGGGTCGCGTTTGCCTTGTCGAGTGGAAGTCGAGAAGCTTAAGATTAGAGAATGTCGTTGTGTCGTAATTTTTGATTTAATTTTTTTAACCACTTTATTGGCGCGTAATAAAAAAATGGTTCCTATTATGATAAGGGATTATTTTTACGGTGCACACATGTATTCAAATACCTGCTTTATTTATCGTTGTACTGTTAAAACAAATGAATTCTAAACGAGATTTTAGTAATCTCACAAAAAAAAACACAAACGTGATCCGCTAGCGAAATATAGGATCCCAAGTATTTTATTTCGCAGGAACAGTATCGGCATTTCCTAAACCAATAAAGATGGAAATATGGTTAAAATGGACAGAAAGTCGCGTGTTCGCGTGTATTTAAAAGTATTGGAAAAATCAAAATTTCGACTTTTTTTGCCCGCACTTACCACGTTCATTTTGAGCAATATCAAAAAAAAACCATGTGAAATTTTTTTATTCGTCACACTATATATGTATAGTTACGATTCACACAATAAAATGTTAAAAATATTGATTGGTCTTATGTTAGTTGGCAGGGGGGTTCAATTTTGTTGTTTTCTTTTAATACGACCCTATACTTCATTGTTGCAGTTTTTTTATTGCACATATACGACTACGTGAAAAGGCTTTTAGTGAAAGACCTTTTGCAGTTTATTACGGTTTATGAATTTACTTACTGGACGCGACCCCCTGGATTTTACTTAATTGCACTTAAATTTTGTACCTAGCGAATATTTGCCACGTGTAAATGTCATTTTATTGTTTTCGAAAATCCACATGCAACTTTATCCCCATTTTTAAGAATTTTTTCATCTATTTGTTTACGAGACACCGATACTGTTACCACGAGCTTATTGATGGAGACACTGTTTCATAAGCACCTCGATTCTTATCACGAAATTATTCCGTGCGGCTGTTTTATTTATTTTAAATAAATGAACTTGGCAACTCTCTTTGTGACTTTTTTACTTTTTTATTTTAAATTCGTAACTCCACGTTCGAAGTGACGATATTGATTTATCTACAAAATTTTTTGTTTCATCCCGATAATAGATTTTTATATTTTGATAAAATATCGATGAATTAAAATTTACTTCTGGAAGTTTGAGTTTAACAATATTTGATAAAATTGATATTATAAAACAGGGAATCGTCTTTAACGATGCCTAAAATAAATACCGTTCACAACCCCACTTCCAATTTATTGTTATCCATCATTAATGTTTTGATTAACAAGTTCAATTTTGCTTTCCAGTCTTCGGATTAAGAAGTAATCCTTTAATCTAAACTTCGTGTATTCGCATTCGCATTCGCAATAAAGATACAAAATCGAAAATTACAGATTGAAAACTTGGAAAATTACTTATTTTTATACTGCTTACAATTAAAGGTCTACGAATTAAGTAGGGTGTGACACCAAAATTGTGTATCAATACTTCTAAAGGTGATATTAAATCCAAAAAATAAGTATAATTGACAATTCGCACGAGAGTCATCTTCGATTACAAATGGCAGGTTGATTGTTTAATGAATACACTGCTACGGTTGAGGCTTACTGATAAATTGCAAAAATTCTAGTTTTTTCTACTTGTTGCGAATTTTAACATTCTAGTGAAAATGTTCCGGTTCATTTTTAGACGAAATTGTCGGTGCAGTTTTATGCATCGCACGCCATTCGGATTTATTGCAGCATAAAACGGCATTCCTAAACATGTTTATTACTTAATCTGTATTCATATTCGTTACTCCGTTATTTTATAGCGACGCTGCAGCAGTACAATAGAAATGCATAAACTCCTTCACCGCTTCGCATAATTAGCAATTTTTATGGTTCGAAAGACTTAAGGTGGATCCAGACTAAATCGGCATGCTGTTCGCTTAGTCTGGATCCAGTTTTACGTATCAGAATAATTAATTTTTTACCTTTTTCATGTTACCTAGTCGACACTTAAAAATAATAAACAGGTTCGACTATCGATCTATCATATATCCGCTTTAATTTTTTTTTTTTGAATACTAGGCACTGCGCGTCATTAATATTATTTAGTGGTCTGTATGTTAATAGAAACGACTTTACTCCAATTTTGAATAAAATTTTTATGTGTGTCACATTTAAATTAAGGTCATTCCCATAAGCCACACAAGAAGTAGGTTTTTTAAATGTATTTTTAGCGTCAGCTCCAATTGAGCGTTAGGAAGAATTGATGGTGTTTTTGTTTGCCGAGTCCGTTGATTAATGTCTAAATAGCACGCCACTGACCTGTAAATTGAACCAACGACACCTGATTGAAGTTAAAATATCGAGATTACGAGGAAAAGTTTCCATTTTAGGCGCAATCGAAAAATGATGTCGGCGTTTTTTCCTCTTTGACACTGATTTATCTTTTTCCCGTTTTATTTATATCCGGCTGTCATTTGCATTTTGTTATCTATCGGTAGGTGAACGAAATTCCAGTTTTTCGCTCCGGGAAAGTCTCCCCGTTCGCGATGTATATTTCAATTCGATTCTTTTTCCGCGCACGGCATTGTCGCATTATTCATTAAAATGTGAATTAAGGATGATGAGTCGCTCGTTTAATATTTCATAATATGTTTTATTGTGGATATTATAATACCGGCACAGGTCGTTAAAATATCGTAAAGTTGGAATGCGGTATAATATAATTAGTATGTATAGGTACGTGAATTATGCGTTGTCCACGTGGACATTGTTAAATGGCGAATATCATTAGTTTGTACGCTACCTATAGGTAATTTAACTATCGTCACCTAGTAGCGACACGAATTTAAACTAACTACCTAACATCAATGGCGTGTGCTATTGATTTCGGTATTAATTAACAGTTCTCGATTTGATGGATATGCAACGTGTTTATAGATAACTGTTTCTACCTTGTTTAATCTAGGTAATGAATGAACGGGGTCTTGTCATTTTGATATACCTATTTACTGTAATACTTGAAGCAATGTTCTCCTCATACACTACATAATCTACGAATATTACGTAATTGCATAAATATGATTGACTGATGATCAGAGTTAACTATAGCGCTTGAAAACTTCACTCTTAGTTTAAGATAATATAATCCGTAACAACATCACTAAAGAAAAACAACGCTAAGAGTACTAAAATATAAAATGTTTATAAAAAGACAACCGCGTAACTTGCTTGGCCCTGAATAAACAGGTGTACAATAATGATAAAACCGGCAGTTTGATATGTTCCATCACATTTATTTAACCACCGAGCTCATTAATCCATTCATTGAATACCACAAACTACCAAAGTGAATATTATTAAACCACAAAAAAAAGTTACGAACACACGAAACCGAAACAAACAATAAACACAACGCAACAACGCCGAAATCTAATCTTATTACTAATCTAAAAAACTAATTACGACATGCAATTGAGAAATACTTATTTAGTTTTATTCTACGCGCTTAACAATTACTAGTTTTATTCACTTTTCGTCGGCTAACCACGGCCGATTATTTTTTCTTATTTCGATACGTTAAACACGAAAGCATAATAAACATTGGTTTTAATTAATTTCAAGCCTTATTAAGGGGTGCGGAGACACTATAAATACAATATTATCGAGGTTCCCCTAGAAAACACAATATTATTACACAATAATGATGATTTCAAGTGAATTCTCGCGTATTTTGGCCTTTAAAATTATTCTCTCTAATTAAATTTAATTTTTTAACAAATTCCGTTAAGTATTTTAACATCCTTAAGAAGTAATTCTATATTGGTTTCTTATACAAATACGAAAATAATTAAATGCGACACAATCTTGGCCATTTATTATACAATCACTCAATAATATTGCGCAATCTTAAATATTGCACAACAATATTGAGTGTCTGGGGACCGAAATGATTTATTTCAAGTTAAAAGTACACTGCGCGTCATATAAATATGATACAACTCCATATGTAACCGCTCGCATCCACTCTAAACTTGTGTTATGGTGTAGACAATGGCCAATGAATCGCAGAACACTGTAGATTTATTTTCGGGACTACGAGAACTACCTAAATAAATATTTTTATGGTTGCGTTGGTTTATTTTATGTCGAGGTAAATACAGGGTTAATTCACGTACACCGTGTTTTAGAAGAATTTCGTCGCAGCGTAGCTCGAGATACACATATCGTACATTGTTGTTGAGTTCAAATTAATATCGAAGGTAATTTAGTTCACGATAGCAACCCTAATCGTTAGACGCGGAATGGGGTCACTTCCGCGCTCGAATCTTGGAATGTTGTGCCTCGGCATTTTTGTTCGTTCAAGTTAAGGATATAATAATTTTTGTTTTTTAGAAATCTTACAATTAAATGCTGAACATTGACGATCAAAGTCGTTTAAAAAAAAAACGGATCAGTGCGAGATTTTTTAAAAATAAGTCGTAATGATAAAAATTATAATTAGAGAAAAAATCTCCTAATATTATGAAATGCCAAGTTCATTTTGTTTAATTAGGTACCGAAAGTCTATGGACGAAATTTAAAAATGTAATAGATCATTTTGAAGAGAATTTAATAAAAAGTAGATGTGCCCCTTATAACAATTCATTCAGTTAATCGTAATTGTCAACAATTAAAAGAGTAACAAAACAACCGTATAGGTAATGTATTGAAACTAGACAATAGTGTAAAAAGTCAATAATACCTATCTAGTCCGTATTTATTTTTTATTACAGAAAATTTTAATTATTGAATTAATATTAGTCAAAAATACGATTTCGTCACGTAGTCTCGCCACTTTAGTTTATTACAATATTATCGATTTTCTTTGGTTACTTTATTAAAACTTTAAATTAATAAATTCAAATCAATTACTAATTTCCAAATTTTCCAACTACAAATCATTCAAATATCTACATGTCAACAGGCAGCAATGATATGTAGTAACTATTTACTGATGACGTGAATCGCTTACACACTTTGATAGGTCTTAGGCAGGTTCGGCGTATAGTTAAAAGATTTTCAGGTATTTCGATGTTTTTCAAAAATTTAAAAACTTAAACTTCGGAACCTTTTGAGGTTAAAAAGGTTAGGGGTTATGCACCATCCCTGGCTCCACTAAGATGGTATCAAAAAATCTATTACGCCATTTTAAAGATCTTTATTTATTACTTATGTATACCGAAAGTGATTAAATTTAAACAGAAAATAAAAATATTATTTACAAAAAATTGATTTGTATGTTTCAACTTTGGGGGTGGGGCGAATATCTCGGCAGGGGAATGTCGCACGAAAAAGTTTGTAGGAACTTAAGGGCAGGGTACCCATGATTTCAGCGTATTTTACGCTCATCCTTAAACTAATTTTTGAGACATTTTGGATCATTAAAACCAAAATGTTTTTATGATTAGTTGTTTATTATCACTATTTTGTTTATGTATACTCGTAATTTGAGTACATGATTTTTATTCGTTAATTTGTTATTATAAATTATAATTTTGTTAGTTATGGTGGAATTTTATAAAAACTAAATAAGTTAAAGTGAAGTGGATTTTTTTGTTTTACAGAGAATAATGTACTCGAGGCCTTAACAAGTTCTCACAAAATTTTATTATTGTTTACATAAAAAAAATTGATTTTAAAATATTAATTTAATTTTTTTATTAGTTTAAAATAATTCATTCGTTATGAATCTTTTATATGTCCTCGAGTCCATTATTCTCTGTAAAACAAAAAAATCCACTTCACTTTAACTTATTTAGTTTTTATAAAATTCCACCATAACTAACAAAATTATAATTTATAATAACAAATTAACGAATAAAAATCATGTACTCAAATTACGAGTATACATAAACAAAATAGTGATAAACAACTAATCATAAAAACATTTTGGTTTTAATGATCCAAAATGTCTCAAAAATTAGTTTAAGGATGAGCGTAAAATACGCTGAAATCATGGGTACCCTGCCCTTAAAGTTTTATTTTGACGAAATCTATACGTCTCGGTGAAAATTAAGACACACATCTGTCATTGCCGTTATATGTTATAAGTAAATAGGTATCGCAGTTTTCCATTTTTGATTATAACCGAATAATTTGTCATTTAGTTTGACATGCGGTATAGCGGACTCGTAATATTTTATAATAAAATGACGAGATATGGAAACGTCAAGTGCAGATTCATGATAATCGATGTGTTTCCTTTCAATGTTTCGTCGTTATGTATCTATTTACACGACGCGACGTGGAAATTATCGAAATTAGAATTTAAGAAATTGATTTGTTCCATCGGATAATTATAGTGTCGGCTACGTGTATATTCTGCGTCGTTAATAGTGTTGGTTATCGACCAACCTGGGCCTGATTTCTATTCTCCCTTATACCAAGTTATCATCAAATATCAGCGTAGGTAGTACACGTGGAAATCGTATAATTACTCGATTATTACCATTTTATCAGATCGACTGTCAATTGTGGATCAATTTTGTTCGTCCTTGCGTGCCTAATAACTGTCTGTCGATAAAGTTGTGGTAACAACGAGTTCCTAAATTGGTTTTGTTATTGTAAAATTAAACAAATTTAGAACATTTAATATAATTTTATTATGTTTTGATTTTTTTTTTGTTAAGATCGGTCACCGATAGATTTTTGGGGAAATAATAAAATTATTCTTAAAGGACGATTTGTTCAAATGATCAAGTGTTGAAAAAAATATCAATAAAAAGATAGTCGTCTTGACACTTTTGCCAGAAGCAATCGGTTTTTCTAAAGTTTCAAACTTTATACAGAATGTCTCGAAAGTTATTTCTTTTAATAGATTATACGAATCGAAAGTGTTAAACCACTTGTAGCCACCGTTATTGAGATAATAAACGTTTCAACCTTAGAGGGGTAGGTGACGGTTAATTTCCGGCAGCCGGATTGCCTGTCGTCGTTAACGTCTTGCGATAATTATATTTTCAACAGATAAGTTTGTCGATCGTTCAATAATTTGTTTGTCCAAGTAATAGTCGCGAAAAGTTTCTAGAGGAGAGTGGGGCAAAACCGGGGAGGCGGGTCAAATCGGCTACCTAGAGATCTCCGAGACTAGTTATCTTAAATAACTCAGAACGCTGGAACTATATAGTAGTTAGTAACCGTCGTTTCGTGCAAGTGGAGCTGACTTTGCACATGTGAAAGTTCGTCTCCTGAAAATTTTCAAAATTTTCGATTTCGACGTTAGCAATTGCAGATTTTTAATCTTTCAAATTGATTTATTGAAAAGAGGCGAGCGCAATTTTAGATTTAGTGTTTTTTATTACATTTTTTAACATATACATAGATATATCGTCCACTATTATAGTTACGCCATGTGTCATCAAAAACTACACTGCGGGAAAAACCGGTTACTCTTTTGAAGATTGGCTTATAATACCTATGTTTATATCGTCATGTAAAAATGAGCTGGAAGAAGAAGAAAAACTGAAAAGAGCAGAAGAGAAAGGCATTAAAAGAAAATTGTACAATAACAATTAAAAAAAACAAAAGATGCTGATGTTGAACGTTCGAGCAAGGAAGCAGAAGAGAATAAATCCAAAAAGAAAGCCAAGGCGAGTGCAGAATAAATCAGAAATTTTCGAATCTCCTAAAAGTTTTAAAAATGTACAAAAGAAAATCTGAAAATGGAATTTCTAAGTCGCAACATAAAAATTATCGAGGGGGGGGGGTATTTTCTGTTGTTTTAAATGCGTGTCCGGTTTTACCCTACCCTTGGGATAAAATCGGGTTTTTGTTCCTGGCGAAGTGACGCTCAATTTACCAGGAGACATACAAACGTTTAGTCCGAAAAGCACTATTTTCAATTTTTTAAGCCCGGTTTTGCCCCACTTTCCCCTAATAGTTATTAACAAGTGTTTAGTTGACATTAATTCGAAAACGCGAAAACACACTTAACACACGGACGAAACATCGAATTGATGTTTCTGCTATGGAAACGTTTCTCGAGATAATGGTTTGAATGAAAATTATTCCAGGAATCACTATCATCTAATGTTTATCTGATAATTGTAAAACCGGTCTTAAGTCGATTGTTTTCTATATCGTTTGTTTTTATAAAGAATACCTCATCTTCGTTCACTAGACGACTATTTTAGGTCGCCCTATGATGGAAAATGTAAATGTTTTTTATGCTGTTTCGAACTAGATAGGGATTCAGTTATAAAAACTGATATTTTCAATATTTATTGATTATTTAGGTAAACAGTCTTTGATGCGAATATAAAAATGCACGAGCCAAACCTTCAATACCAGTTTAAAAACCGTTTTGTTACCCACTTATTTAGAAGGAATCGTAATACTTACTAAAAAAATAAGCGTTTTCCCCCATTTTTCTGAATTTTACAAAGTACTCGAAACATTGCTGTTATAGAACGCACACGACATCTCAATTTGTAAATCTGGTAATGGAACCCGTCTCCCATTCATTTATAGGTATCAATTTGTTTCTAATTATTATTATTTTTTTAAATAAGCTCGAGTAAAGTATCAAAGTTTGATTAACTGTACGTCAGCCGAAACCTGTAATTTACCCTCTTCAATCTGCGAGTAAAAGGAAGAAGTGAAAACGGAGTAATGAGTACTTTTCGGATATTATGTATAACGAAACTAGTTCACGTAAAAGTTTCGATGATCGCGGTATCCGAGATTAATTTTGTTTACTTATTACTCATGATCAGACGATAGGCGCTCATGATGCTCATTAAATTTCTCCTCGCGTCGTGTATTCACCACGTAAAATAACAATCTAATTTAAATTTTTTATTCGACGTCTCAATTTCGTTAATAATGTAGGTGGTAACTATACATCTAGGTTAAAGTCGACGGAAACGCGAAGGTAGCAACGTCTAAAAATGTCTAGCAACGAAACAGAAATCGATATTCGTTTTTTTTTCCACTTGCGATAGAATTAAGCATTTAAATATCGAGTAGCCTTCCTTGGGTCGGTTGGTTGCGATATTAAGGGGGATTATTTAAATTTTCGATTGCCTTTTTCGGCGTTCGCGGAAACGTCGACGCACAAAACATATATAACGTAATATATAATAGATCTTCAATCAGTTCAAATTAATTCGGCAGTTGCTCGCGTTATTTTTCGTTTAAATAACTGTTATCTTGTAAGTTGCCCTTTTTCCCATAAGCATATAGATAAGCACTACCTCGAATAATTAACAATCCCAAATAAAGCGATGACTGTATTGCAAATGTCGCGCCGAAGAAACTTGCAACAACAATAATTGACGTTCCAGATTACCTAATTAAAACGAATAGCTTGTTCCAAAAATAATTTATATTATATCGATCGCGCCGTGAAAGCCACGCAAATAAAAGAAGCTTGAGATGCGTACCTAATTGCTTTGAGGTCAAAAATACGACTGCATACGCGATTGGACGGGACAACGTTCCGTTTCCGTTTTTACGCCCAAATTCGCGGGACAACGTCGCGGTCGAAAAAGTCGAAAGTCGAGTTTGTTTGACATTTTGATTTTCTCACATTAGGCCGGTCGACAAGGGGTTTTTGGTGGGAACGAATAAGGGCAAGCTAAAATAACATTTATTCTTTTTATTCGGGATTCGAAAACGTCACGTCTACACATTTCGCACGGCCTGCCGAGCCCGGATTTGACCGCCATCGTGACGCCAAAAATGAATTTTTCACCCTTTGCGGTTCGTTTTGCGAGAAAAATACCTATACGATAAAATAAACTAGGGAAAATTTCTTACAATTTATGTTTCTATTGTTTTTCTGCAAAGTCGTGCCGGTTTCACAAATTCTGCTCTAACGGGTTAACTCGACGTTAATTAATTAGTATAGAGAAATCTTACCTTTCAATGCAAGCATAAAAATTTGTACGTCGTTAGGACGTACATTTTCGGATAAAGAGCGCAGAAAAGTTCCTTCGCTGACGGGAGTTATGAAGTCATAAAGTTTACTTTATTTCTTTATACTAATTAATTAACATCGAGTTAACTCGCAGAGTAAATTTTATAAAGTTGGCACGTCGAAAGTATTGACTTTACAGAAAAAATGATAACGACATAACTTGTAGAAAATTTTCCGCAGTTTATTTTATCATATAGGTAGTTTTGTCTTAAAATTAACTGCAAAGGAGATTCTGTTCTACAATCGTATCGATTAAATTAATATAAGTTTTATATAGTTGTATTATGCTCTTTTTCCAAGCGGGAGTGTTTGCAAACGTCTAAAATTAATTTGAAGGCCCCTCTAGATTATTGTCAATCAGAACGCGTTCTAGAGAGAACTACCTATTACTTTTTATAAGGGTCATTCGTGATCGTCGTCGACTATTTCGATTCAAGTCCGTATAAGAATGGAAATTGTTATTGTTACGATATTCTGTGTTATTGTCGATAAGTTAATTGTCCGGTTTTTTTGGACGAAATCAGACTGCCCTTCAGTTTCGATGACAGATATCGTATTATGGAACGCCGAAAACCAATATGTTTTCAAAGCGAGATTGGTTTAATACAAATATTTATTTGAATAGTTTGAAAACAAATTTCTTTTACTATCGTTCGAGAAAACTCGAGACGTTTTTATTTGAGACCCTGCGGTAGACATGTCTGCTAAAGTACATAGTACAAATTCATAAATATTTGACGGATAGGTATTTATTAAAATCTATCGGAAAAGCATGTTTATTACCCGTTATTAAATTCTATTTAAACCGATGCGAGTTAAAAAAAGCAATATTAGTAACAGACGACAAAAAAAATATAGATCGATAACTTCGACTTTATTGCCTCGTACATTATAAAACAAATGTATCAGTTATATCTAAAACATAGCTGTATATTAATTACATCGATAAAGTTAAACTGTATGTACGAGGTCTGTTCGGAAATTTCTATTGACACAAGCGACTAACTGATGTATTCATAGTCGATCGCCAGCGATTCGCCAAGTTTCATTCGATGAAAAATTATTTTAGTGCATTTCAGAAACAACGCGACTTCAGCGAGTCGCCGAAATGTACATGCGCAGTATATGAATATTCGGCGCTTCGCTGAAGCTTACTGTAAACACCTCCAGCGTCTCGCCAGTATGTTGATTATATAATAATGGAAGGTGATTTACATTTGTTACGTGTTGTCAATATAGATTTTGATGTAGAAAATGACATTTATTACCAGTTACCAAAACCAAAACGGTATATTCGTGATGCAAGCAATCCTTTAGACTTCTACTCACATTTAGAATTTAAAATGCGATATCGGTTTGAAAAAAATACCGTTATGGATTGTATAATGCCTCTAATACATTGGTCAGAACATATTAATAATCGAGGACTACCACTGCCGCCTATAATAATGCTTCTTGCTACATTGCGATTTTACAGCACAGCCAATTTTCAAGTAAGCTAGTAATGTTTAGATAACAAATAAAATATTTGCTAAGCAGATTGATTGAATTGTAGATGGTATGTGCTGATTTAAGGGGAATTTTACAAAGTTCTGTATGTAGAAGTGTTTTCTTGTGAATTGCTGCAAATTGTCAAGGTTTTATCCAATTTCCCTCAGAAGAAGAAACTGTGCGATCAAGAGAAATATTTTATCAGATTGCACAATTTCCTGATGTTGCAGGTTGCATAGATTGTACCCATGTACGAATTCAAAATTCTGGCGGATCTTTTGCCGAAGTATTTAGAAATAGAAAACGCTATTTTTCAATAAACGTTCAAGTGGTTTGTGGTCCTAATTTGGAAATATTCGATATTGTAGCACGTTGGCCGGGTAGGGAGCACGATTCCGTAATATTCAATTATAGTTCTATCAGAACAAAATTTGAACGTGGAATTTTAAGAGGGTATCTTTTAGGAGACAGTGGATATCCTTGTCTGCCTTACTTAATGACTCCAGTAGACAATCCTGGCAGTTCTGCTGAAAACAGATACAATCGGTCCCATATAAAAACCCGGAACACAATAGGAAGGATATTTGGAGTGTGGAAACTTAGATTTCTTTGTCTTGCAAAATGTTTAAATAATAAACCCGAAACATCCTGTAAAATAATAGTTGCTTGTGCTGTTTTGTATAATATAGGAAAAGCAGCGAATGACGATCTCATAATACATTTTGAAGAGAACAATGTGCATAACCTTCAAGAAGTTCCTCATTACCAAGCACCCAATAATGTTGGATTTGGTTTTAGACGTGCTCTAATTCAACATTTTCAAAATTAATTATAAAGAAGGTTAATGTATATCAAAAGTAACACGTTACTTTTTTTTGTTTATTCACGTTACCTACATGTTACAACAACTGCTTATATATAAGTACTGTATAAAGTAATGTGTATAAAAAACTTTATAAACAAAAGAACTAATTTTGGTTGGTTTTTTCTTTTGTTAATTTCATTCTCGCAGTCTCTAATTCTGCCTCCGCAATTAGGACTTTCAGTTCCGCTGCTTTTCTGTGTAATTTTGCAGTTTCTAGGTTTTCTGTTTCAATTTGTAGTTGCAACGCATGTAATTCGTCATTTTGAAGTTTTTCTTGCTCGGCATTTTTCAGCCGTACTTCAATTATCTTATTTGTTGCTTCTTGCCGTCTATCCGTACGCTTGCGTTTTAAATAGGTCTCTGACCTTGGTATGTTGGTCACAATGGGCTCAGAAATTGTTGTCTGCTGAAAATCTGTTGGTAATGCTTCTCGAGGTACTCCTTGCATGCCATAAGACTCTTCCTGTTCCAGCTGTTCACGAGTACTGCTTCTGCTGAAGACGTAGAAGGCTGCAGTTGATGAATTTTTAAATACACGCCATTACTATCGGCATCATTTGGTATTTCGTATGTTAGGTGGAGGGCCGCTACTTCCACTTCATCTTTTTGTTCAGGGAGTGGAGGACCTCCTCCTGTGCCCATTTGATGGCGTCGTTCGGTTGCCAACTCAATTTTTCGCAACCGCTTTATTTTGTCCCAGCATCGTTTTAATTGTATTTTTGTTCTCTACAATATTAATGCCGTTAGTGCTAAACATTATTTCCTCTTGATATAATAAATTTATTTATTCGGACTGCCAAATCATTCCAAGAGCAACTTGACTTGGATTTTATGTGGACTTAATCATGTATTGATTTATTGCAAAAGAACAGTATGCCGTTAAATAGATCGTTAATACTGAATTCGTAAACTATCATGAACTTATTGTTACTATTGAATATAGGTATACTTTCAGTATATTTGTAAAACATTCAGTTTTATTCAAGCAACAGTTTCATAAAACATGTCCTTTCAAAGGAAAAGATATAAGACATAGTATAAAGATGCTATGTTTTATATTTTGCCCCTATATACTCTTAAACATAAATAAAATCGTATAATATAAATTTAGGGAATGTTATTGTGGTTGTTATTTTAATTTAATTCACAATTTAAAAGTTTTAAGTTATGTTTATTAGGAATTTATAATGTGAAGTTTAATCTTATCAACTTCGAAAAATGAAAAGTTGTGTGTCGTAATCGATGCTATTATAACTATATATAACTGCCAATACGACTTACCCACCTTGGTATTTCTCGAATAGGCATTAAATTCATCGGTTACTTTTTGCCAGGCCTCATTCTTTTTTCTAATAGCTGTAGCATCAGTTTTTTTTGCTTCTATTATAGGATGTTTAATAATAAGCTTTTTTATGATCTCTTTTTCCTCGACTGTATACGCTACGATCTGCGACATTGTTGCTACACAACTAAGGAATTTTCTTATAGTCAATCTTGTAAATTTCAGACAATTTAAATGTGAACGTTTAGTTGGCGAATTTTTAGGCTAGGGACACGCACCAGTTTTGGTCTGCGTTTCATGTCTTATTGAGTGGTAGAATGGCAAGTGTGATATGCTATTTCACTACTTCCTATCACATTTGCTATTCTATTACCCCATGAGACCTGAAACGCACATGTGTGCCCTTAAATTTTTCAGGTAGATGAATTTTTGACGCAATAATCAAACTAATAGATCCACAACAGCTCATATGTTTTTCAGTTTATTAATACTCGTTCACGCCGTCGCTCCTTCACTTGGCGTATCGCTGGATGTTAACTCTGGTAAACACGGAAACTTAGGGAGCGTTTAAAAACTTTAAGGAGCGTTTTCGGAAGAGGGTGACCGCCGAAAAAGTTTGCGATTTTCGAAGGGCGCAGTTTGATCAAATGCAACTTTATTTCCGGACAGACCTCGTATACCTACTATAAAGTATAAATTTTCGTAACCAATAATTATGTTAATGAGCCCATATACAATCCGCTCTAAAATTTGTTTGAATCGTAAAACATTCTCGACTTGGCCACTTTCTTGGCAATATACGTGGAGGAAACGAATTCTTTTGACTTCGAATTTCTTATGACCTATACACAAAAGCGAATCCCTCCTCGTATACATTTTTTTCACATTTAAACAACACATTGTTTTTTTTGTTTTTTCATCAAGAAGAATTTCGTCCTCGGTACGTAGCATTAATCGATTTACTTAGAGTTATCGCATATTTTGAATGTTTTTGTAAATATTTTGCAAATTCTTTTATGATAATGACGGTGAAGGTATAATGTAAAAACGTTGGTTGATTTTGAAAGGTTCCCAGTAAATTATTAATTAGTCATTGCACAGTTTTAAATTTGTCGAAATTGACGTTGTTTTCGTAGCATCTGGTCCAATAATTGGAAAACACTTTATCTGATTGTTTTGGAAATTGATTAATAATGAAATAAAATCGCGTTGTCGCGTTGAAAATAATATCCGTCGCCGTTTTATGTCGCTATCGATGTCGATATCATGCCCCCCGGTCATTTTCGATCTACCACGCAAGTCTTAACGAAGTTACCGATGCACCACGTCGACTAACACAACTTGCGAAATTATAGTTTGCGATTAAATGGGGAAACTCCGCATCCCTTGTTGCATAAAACATGAAACTAGTTAGGATATCGTGCATTTTAACAACTCCGAGCTTATTTATTGTTTTTTATTTATTTTATTCACAGAGGCATTTGCATAGACATTACGAATTAGCTAAATGTGGATAGCTTTCTCTAACGATTTACGTGCAGATCGCGAAAATTATAAAAATACGAATAACACGATATATTTTTTTGCATTTCCGTTCGACGTTATTCAGGTCATATTCTTTACGAAACGTTAATTAGAAATGGGAAGCGCAAACGGCATCATTTCATTTTGATTAAAATTAAACTTTATTTCGTTTAATACGAAACTTAATATTATTTACAAAGATGTTAAACAAAATACGAGTTTTCTCGCAAAAAATGTACTTACGTACTTTTCCGAGCTTTTAACCGTTGCTGTTCGACTAGTTGCCTATGTAAAACAATTTAAAGGGCAATTAAATTTCGGTTGACCGCATCGATTAAATTAAATTAAATTAATTACAAATCGAAACAATCGATATTATACTATAAAAAAGATCCGAATTAAAAATAAAAATAGAATAGAGGAGCATAATATAGGATAAAAGCCCTTTAAAATTTGTTAAATTTTTATGGGCAACCCAAAATATGTATAGGTAGGTACACTTCGGCGAACATGCGACTGTCGTTTTTCATATCGGCCCGAAAAATTTACAAAGTTTTCGCAGCGGCTCCTAAAATTTCATAAATTACTTAAATAACTACTTAAATTTTTCACGGGCTCCAAGAGACCTTAGGTTGTGATACAATTTACGATCCGGCATAATGCGTTAACCTTTTTAGGGCGAACAAACGCAAACGTTGACGCGGACTAGGTGTTTATTAGACGGCGAACTTCCCTTCTTAGCAAACTAGTTTAGAGCCCTCATCGTTCTTAATTAAAACAACAAGAATTCTAACTTGGTTAATTTAAAATACCTGAGCCACTAACGGGACCATAAATCATATAAACGTTCGCAAACAGGGCTCCTGTAACATTATAATGTGCGTCCCGTTATGTAAATATTGAACGACTACTTGAATTTGACGAATTTATCGGCGCAAATTAATTTTAATTAACATTAATAACGTATTAGGTTAAATTAGGGGATGCGATGGCGTAGCTCCTTGCGCTAGTTTATCCTTGTTTGAGCATCTTTTAATCGTGCAGCGCACATTATTTGACATTTATTGCGACTTACTGCACGGTTTGTTTTTCAATTAAGTTTAGGGATGCAATTGCTAGACGGCAGCTTTTTGAATTGTTTGTTCTTGCTTAGGTCTTGCGGCGAAAGTTTCCGATTCTTAATTTTCTTCAGTTTTTTTTTCGGGAGGCGCGAGCGCTCGCTTGCTCGCGACTTGCGTAATTTATTGTTCGTATTATTAAACTTTTCCGGTTGCTCGAATCTTATGACTTTTCCGAGATTGCGCGAATTTATTTAACGACTTGCGGATGACGTTAAAATTTTTTTAAGTACGACCGCGACGATATTCTAAGTGCGCCCGCGTTTCGCGATAACTAAAAGCGAATCTGCAAATGGAACTTTCCAAGCTAAAGTAACAAGGGGGACTTTGTTGCGGGAAAATCTAATAATCTCTTTTGAATTCCCGAACGTAAACTGTTTGAGTTGTTCGCTGCGCGAAGGAAATCGTCGCCCGCGAGATTTTCACGTGAAATAACCGACCGAAAGCATTAACCGTTTATTTTTTTTTTACGATTCTCCTACTGCGAACTTTATAAAAAATCGCATAGAGCCTAAACGGGATCTTTTGCGAGCAACTGGTGGTGTGGAGGTGAAATTGGTTTATTAAAAAACCAAAAGAACGCTCGAGTTTCCCGGACTGTTTACATATTAACTTTATGTATTTTTTAGTTTGGTCGTTCAGGGGAAAGTAATGATGGTTCGTTTATTGCATTTTTAATACTTTTATTTCGAAGTCGATGTATTATAATTGGATCCGGCAATGTTAACACGCCGATATAATAATGTGTGTCCATTTTAATCGAGCTTTCTTTTTCCGAGATCGATAAAAAACTAAATAACACGGTTTATTTATTTATTTGTCGCTCGGAGACTTGAAACGATTTTCAATTTTTGTGATCTTAAAAAGTAGTGCGAGTTACGGTAGCCTTACTTATAGGTGTATAATTTAGTGGAGATTGTTCACGCAATTTATTACCTGCGGCGGTAAAGTACAGTGCGCGTCAAAATGATAGGTTCACCTGTTTTTTGCGAGTTCCGGGAAAACGTAACCTTATCGCAACGGGCCACTATTTTATTCTGAAAGAACGCACAAAATAACCTGTTTTCCCAACTTTTTAGCGAAATTCGAAAATACGGTTGCGCAGGACGCTAACTTCACCCAACAGGACTCATTTGCGGTCGCGTCAAAATGGTAGGTTCACCTAAGAATACCACGAATTTATGTCTACATTAGGCCACAACAAACACTTAGAATGATTGACTAGTAACTTGTCACACCTCCCTTCTTCACAATGACTTCATGGACCCGGTTTGGCATACTGTCAATAAGTTTCAACAAGATGTCTGGAGTAATGTCATCCCAGGCCTTCTGGATGGCATGCTTCAGCTCTTGAACTGTCTGATACTGGCGCCCTCCACCATAAACTGTTCGTGCAATGATTCCCCAAAGATTCTCAATCGGATTCAGATCAGGACTGCAGGCGGGCCATGGCAAAACAGGAATTTTCTTTACTCGAAGCCAGTTTTGAGTACTTCGGGAAGCATGGATGACGGCATTATCCTGCTGCAGGATAAGCCGGTCTCGACGAAAACGTGACATTTACGGGACGTATGTTCTTGAAGAATCTTCTGATAATTTTCACTGTTCATGCGAGTGCTGCAGAATGCCAGTGTTGTCTTACCGAAAGAGCTAAAGCCGCCAAAAATCATAACAGATCCGCCGCCAAAGTTTCGCTTAGAAAACAGCAATGGTTCCTTGCGCAAATCTCTCCAATAACCGTTAAAACCGTCAGGGCCATCTTAAACTTAAATTTCTTTTCATCAGTAAATACGATCTAAAACCGAATATTCAAAAGACAATTTACCTAAGCACGGAAATCGCAAACCTGCTTCCACTTGTCACCAAAACTCATCCACTGGCGGGCAGTTTCCCTACGAGCTTCAATATGGCGCGGCAGCAATCGCGGGCAAGGCATCATCTTTGCTCGGATAATGTGTTCTGAGCGATGGAGAGTTCGCAAAATTGTGGATTTGCTCGCCGCAACGTTCGTAGTTTCTTTAATCTGACTAGCTGAGTTAAAAGAATTGGAGGCAGCCCGCAGCACAGCACGTTCATCGCGAGGGGTCAGCACTTTTGGACGTCCAGAAGACTTCTTAGACCCGTAATTTTCTTTGTTCTTCAAAAAATTCTTCACTACATTCTGTGAACGGTCGAGTCTAGCAGCAATGGAACGTTGCGGCAAGCCCTGACTATCGTAAGCCAAAATTTGACGTTTCTCGCGTTCAGTGAGCTCCTGTCCACGGCCCATTGTAACGGAAAAGGTCCTGGAATAACAGAAAAAACAGACAAAAACTTAACGTTAAAACTCAAAAACGCAAAAAAATGCGGCTGAACCTATCATTTTGACGCGACCGCAAATGGGTCCTGTTGGGTAAACTTAGCATCCTGCGCAACCATATTTTCGAATTTCGCTAAAAAGTTGGGAAAACAGGTTATTTTGTGCGTTCTTTCAGAATAAAATAGTGGCCCGTTGTGATAAGGTTACGTTTTCCCGGAACTCGCAAAAATACAGGTGAACCTATCATTTTGACGCGCACTGTATGAGCATACAACAAACCGATAGGAATTTTATTTTAATGTTTATAATAGAATTTGAATAATTTATGCCGTATAATCTGTGGTTCTAAAGGAGCTCCATTTTTTAACTTTTGAACAAAATTGAACTTTTAAAAATTGCACAGTTTTGTACACATTTTAAAAAGTTTTGTTATCTCCCCTAAATCCTCCAATCGGAGGTTGTAAATATTGTAACAGCTGTAGTTAAAAATTTGAAAATTGACATCCCCTCGATATCCCAGAAATTCATTATATTTGGCACAATTGTAGTACCAATAAAATTAACAAAAACTAATAAAAGTTCAGATTTTTGGACTCGTAATTTTTGAGCTATTGACTTTAAAAGAAATAAACATTTTTCATTCGTTAAACGCCGATAACTCAAAAATTACTTGACCTAGAGAGCTCAATATGGTGCAATTCTTTTCAGTTTTTAATGGGTCTTAATTTGATATGCAGCATGAGAAAGTGCGCCAAAATCAGACCCCCAATTCGTTTTTGTTCTATAATTTTCATAATATTGCAATTAAAATTGATTGCTTTACGTCGAAACATTTTGTTATTTGTCATATAAGGGCGACTGTTATCGGTGAATATCCGTAAATTGTTAACATACAAAAAAGTACCTAAACGTCATATTTAGTAACAACTGGAGAAAATTGTTAATTTCGAAAAGTGGCCCAAATTCGAACCCTCCAATAAAAGTGCCCATTAAAAAAAATACAGGAAATTTTTACGAAAAGAAAAACATTTATTTAAAGAAAAGAGTCGTTGACAAAAGTCACAAGCATACAGACAATCGTCGTTTTTTTGCGCCCGCACAGTCGACGTAGGTCCAACCGCTATATTTGCAAGCATTTCACCCACAATTTTTCACGACAGTCTAAAGACCGTGCCTCGCGGATTTCACTAATACGTTTCGTATTAATTAAGTTTTCGATTTTATTTGTAATTTTAGTGGGACTTGGCTCGGTGTGTTCTCAGGGCGAACAAATGGCTTCCTGATCTTCGGCCCTTACGGATAAACCGGGGGTTGCCTCATTTTAATCACAATCTATCGATGGGTCGAAACTGAGAGCCTACATTTTTAATTGGAAGCATTACGCAAGGGCAAATGTTTATTGTGTGAATAAAGTAACAAAACGAACAAAACAATTAATCGAAATATAATGAAAAACGGCGAAGGGGCGTTTCATTTTCCTCTTCGCACTACCTGCATAAGGGACTATTCATTAGTCCTATTATGCGTAGGTGTTTATTCGTGTAACATTGTCTCGCAACGAAAACCTTATTGCAAGCATAAGTTTGTTCCTCCCTAATGTTAAAGAGTTTTTCAGCTGTTTTTTTTTTAGATGGCACCAAAAATTAAGAATAATTAGACGTTCAGAATTCTTGTCGCAAATTTCCGTACGTTTCTCCGACAAAACAAACTAAAATTAATCGCAGTCATGGATGTAAACGAGCGTATTGGTCGACAAAAAAGGGTGGGTCGTGTAGAACTAGTAGTACAAGTATAAAACTACGTCGATTAATCTACAGCAGTACAGAATGAAACACTTAAAGCGGAATAGTTTACGACTCCGATTCAAATTACAACGTCTTTGCTAAACTGCGACTTTTTCGTTTGAGCTTATTGCAGTTTTATTGTTTTCCATTTGTCCTAATTTTTTGCCGAAGCTCTAAACCGACAACAATTAAAACCTGATAAATTTAATGTAGACATTTAAGGATAAGAATAGTAGGTTTATTTAAAGAATTTCGACAATAGCTGACAAAACACGACAACAAGAAACGGGCAATAATGGTAATAATTAATTATCATCCGGAGTGGTTTGGCCGGAATTTTAACAGGAAGCAAAACGGGGAATATTTAACAGATTTTAATTCGTAACAAGTAGGTGCCGATGATCGAGGACTCCTTTAATCTTCCAATTTTAATTATCAGAAACTAATCAAAAGTCTGTCGATATTAATTATTGAAACACAATAAAAATTTACAATTTTAAATAAATTACAATGGTCGAAATAAGTTTTATTTTCTTAAAAATAAAGATTGGAAATTATCAATTTGTAGACATTTGATAATATATTTTTATTTTGTGCGATTTAAGGTGTTTCAACTTTGATAAAACATCTGTGACGTATGCGACGTGGTATCAAATAATGCATTTGTTTTATATAAAGTATTATAATATCGATGTAGCGATCGCGATATCGATCTCATTCACGGAGCGCGAGGCATCTTCGACATGTTTTTATCGTTACACGTTGATTAACTGTTGATATTAAGGACCGATCTTTTCATCTTCCCATACATTTATCCGACAGATATTTACCATAGAAACGTTTGTTCGGAAAATTGTTTCCATGGTAAATATCTGTCAGATATATTTATCTGAAGATGGAAAGATCGCCCCCCCTCCAATCGTAAGTGTGCAAATATGTCTTCACATCGCACGGCTTTCGTGTTTCGCATATAAAAGCTGAAAGCTTGCTTATTTATCTACAGGATTAATTTATTTACACTAATTGAATTTTCAAGTACATATTTCCGTCGGGTTTCGTTTGCGTGTTGGCTAAATACTTTGACATATAACTATAACAGCAATGTTAGTTTAGGCAAAGGCGGTTTGCGTTGACTAACATAAACGAAGTTAGTTTGAATTATCCAAGAGAACTTCTGAAGTTTGTTTGATATCGAAATAGCATACCTTTGTTTATTACATATAATTCCTAATCATGGCAACTTTAAGCAAAGCGAGTGGTTGTTTCACCTTTGTGGGTAGTTAGTAGACATAATAAGAGCTTTAATATAATATAATATAATGTCTGAAGATTATTCGTCATTGTAGAGAGATTATCATCAGACACTCGCGTCGTCATTCTAACTAAACATGAGAGCCTGGGTTAGCCTGGGCTACTTATGATATCGTACGCAGTCTATTTCGTTTTGCCCTTAAATATTGAACTGATGGCACGGGAAATACCCTAGTAGCTTAAATTATCAGAAAAACCTTTTAAAAAACCTAATAATAAACTCGTAAAGTTGCAGAAGATTATGGAGGTCGATTTAATATTCAAACAGCATGCTGGATGGATTCAATTAACTTAAAACGGGATTTTTATAAATATGCTCTATATTTTAAAAATAAGGGCTCGCTAACTAAACACGGATTAATTTAATAACGTAAATATAAATGAGTAAAGAACGGAACGTATATGCGTGGGTAATTTATTTTTCGAAAATTTATACGTACCGTGTGGTTTTAAAATGGTTTCGCCGAACTCTCCGATATTATTCGACGCGCCCTCACAATTAAAAAATTTCGGAGCGTTTCGGAGTTACGAGCTTTTTTTGTGACTATAAATAATCACTTGTAGGCAGCACTTGTGTATGTTAAGTTTTTGACGATCGGCGGCCCTATTGCACGGCCGTGACGATCACCCGATCGCAATCCATTGGACTTTTTCCTTTGGGGTATTTGATAACGTGAACGAGTTACAGCGGCGTGTTAACGATGCTTGCCAAACAATAAAATTAGACAATTGCCAGGCGCGTTTGATGGAGTAAGGTGGTCGTTGAGGCATCGATTAGATGGACATTTTCAGCCGCGTGCAAAGACATTTGATAAACTTTAGCGGCTACTAAATCGCGATTATTTCTTTAAAACAATTGTTGCAACGATCGTTATGGTGTGTATTAATTTTTGGAAAATTAACTACCCGTGTTTTGCTTTTGACTTTTTCGCCTTTCGATTTTCTGTTATTTTGTCGTTTGGACGTCTATCGATATTTTAATTTCGCACCGTGGCTCTCCTAGACCAACTGGGAAATGAGATGTATTTATTTGACGCTTGGACTTGTACTTTCATCGGCCGTTTTGAACGAACATTTAGCAGTTAACTTGATTTTCCTCCAATATTTGCCATAAAGTCGAGTTGGACTTCGATAACAACTTACTATTTGATCAAAATTGTCGCGTTACGTTTTATCGATAAGTTCGCTATTTCATTCCATCGTCCTACATCGCGTCGTACCGACAAAATTGAAATAGAATGAAGCGCGTTCAAATACAGTACCTATAAAGAAGGGCCGGAATTGCTCAATTTATATTGTGGAGATCTTGCGAATGGCAAATCAATTCTTTGCCACCACGCTCGGCATTTTTGATGTGGCAAAGCGAACGCTCGCCCCTACATTAAATTTCTGAAATTTTACGCAAATAAGATACGATAATGGCCATCGAAGGAATAAGCATCATCGACTTCCATTATGTATTATCGGTGGTTTGCGTGTAGGCATCCATTAAATAATTAGCAGTGAACCAGGGACCGTAAACTGAACATAATCTAACATCTCACGAAGGGATGTTTATAATCGAAACCAACTCTCTCGAAAATTAACGAATGCTACTATAGTTGCAGTAACATTAAATAATATTAACCCACGTGTCCTATTTGTTTGCTTTTTGACAAGTTTCGCGCCCGGGATAAGTTTAATTAACATCGAGTAAACATGTTTCCGCGCCGGTCTTAAAAGGGAAAAGGTAAATAGCTTTATCCAATTTTTCGCTTTCGCTTCTTTAACTGTGACAAGATTAAGTTGATGCGAAAAGGCCTCGGGGAAGTTCCTTTATGTTCCTTTTTTTCCCTTTATTTTAACATCCAAGATATCCTAGATAAGAAGGTACTGTCAAAAAATGACCGAAACGAAACGTAGATAAGATTATGTAAAATTAAACTAATGCGCCCCTTTGTTGCCTGGGCGTGAGGTCCGTTCAAATGTAATTTTCGCGACAAGAAGAGATACAGGTCGAAATTTTTCGACGGCGTCATGATCATCAAACAGATTTCACGAACATGTCTGAACGGTAAACGAGAACACGGGAAATCCCTGCTCGCGGTATTAATTATTTCTTTAATTAAAGACGGTTGTTCATTAAAATACATGTAAGACTTCTCCGTTTTAAATTTAAATAGAACTCGAGCTTCTTTTTGGCTAACGCGAATAACGTTTCGAAATAAAACCGGGCGATTACGTTTACATTAAAAAGCGCTCAGGTGGGTATTTAATATTTGAAGTTGGCTTAGGTTTGTAATATGATTTGCATTTCAAATATGAATGGAAAGGTTCCACAAAAAAATATGAGTGTATATTTGAAGGCTTTTGAATGGGACGCGCCGCGCCGCATCACGTGTCGTGAATATTATTTATTGAGCGCTTTAACTGGTTATTCATTTGCTATAGTGAACTACGTAGATAAGCGAGCGTTTATTTGATTAGTTTAATTGAAATGTGAATTTATTAAATAAAAGCGAGGGTGTTAGTTTGGTTTTTTTGACGAAAAAATTACAACTCTAGAAGTTATTATTTAATTTGATAAAATCGTAGCAGGTAAATTCGTCTACAGCAATTCGTCTAACCAACAATTGATCTATAATACAATTCGTCTACAACAATTTTCCGAATTATTATTTTCTTAAATTTTTGTCTTAGAAACATTAAATTTGATTTAATTGAATCGGTTTTAGATTTGATGAATGTTTGGGGCGTTATGAAATGCATTATCAATTTCGGATTATTTTCTCTTAAAAATCGCACAAATTAAAATCGCGTTTTAGTGTGATCTTTTGTGGCGTGTGCATCTAATTTATTAATGAATTTCTTTCGAGTTAGTTTTAGTTTCTATACATAATTTAAATAGTTAAATTTCGCTTATGCTGCAAGTACCTACCTATAGTATTTTAAATTAAAAAAATAACGACGATTGTCTTTCTGTCGATAATGATTATTATATCTCTGCGATTTTCAAATTTTTAAAGTTTTAGATATCTAGGTATCAAAATGTCTTCCTACATACAGATCTGCATTTTTAAAACATTTGTTTCTAATTATAATACCAACTTATTTTGAAGATCACGGCAAATTGTTTTTTTAAAAAATGTTTAAACTAGAACTTACAGATGTTTGCAGATTTGCACATTCGAATAATTATTTAGGTAAAGAAAATACTCACAAGGCTCACAAAAACAAAAGCATAGATACTACAAAGCTTAAAAGTAAGGAAACAAGAATAGTAGTGGAAGAACAAATAAACAGAGAAATGCACAGAATAAAAGATAGTAACAAAAGCGAAGAAAATATAAACAATAAATGGAATAACATTAAGAATGCAATATTAGAAAGAAGTAAAACAATTCTAAAACATGAAAAAGAATCGAAGAAAAAACCTTGGATGACAGACTAAATACTCCAACTAATGGTACAAAGAAGGAAAACAAAGAATATAAGCAAACAACGATATAATGCGATACATCGTGAAATACAAAGAAAAGTAAGACAGGCAAAAGAAAAGTGCGGTGAAATCGAAAGGCTACAGAAACTTCACGATTCTTTCAACTTTCACAAGAAGATCAAAGATATTACAGGAGATCACAAAAGTAAACAAAGCTATATATTAATAGATAACAAAGGCAGTATAATTCAAGATGTGAAAGAAAAACATGGAAGGAGTACATTGAAGAACTGTTCCAAGATGATAGAAACAAAGAATTAGCAAGGACAGAAACAACAAAAGGCCCAGAAATAACAAATGAAGAAGTATCATACGCACTTAAAAATATGAAGAGCGGAAAAACAGCTGACCCAGACGAATTCCCGGCTGAACTATCGAAATTAATCAGTGAAAATCATATATGCATACTTACAGATCTCCTCGTTGCAATGTATAAAACTGGAATCATACCTAGGGATTGGCTAGTGTCAACATTTATTAAAATCCCATAGATACCTAATGCAAGAAGATGCAAAGAAAATAGAACCATAAGTTTAATGAGTCACACACTAAAAATAATACATAAGCGCATATACAAAAAATTGGACTACGATATTAGTGACTCACAATTTGGATTTCGTAATGGAGTTGGCACTAGGGAAGCACTATTTAGTTTAAACGTACTAACTCAGAGGTATTTAGATGTTAATAAAGATGTATACCACTTGTCTAATAGATTATGAGAAAGCTTTTAATAGAGTTCGGCACGACCAACTTATGCAAATCTTAAAAGAAAGGCAAATAGATTCTCAAAACATTACAATTATAGAAAATCTATATTACAACCAAACAGCTAATGTTACGGCAGTACGGAGTACGGCAGGGGTGGGTGCTTTCCCCCCTATTATTCAATTTATACTCAGAAACCATTATGAAAGAAGCACTGCATAATGAAATAGCTGGAATAATAATTAACGAAACACCTACTAATAATATAAGGTATGCAGACGATACCGTGTTGCTTGCAGAAAATATTAATGATCTACAAAGAATTGTCCAAACTGTTTATGATGCTAGTAATCAGTATGGGTTGAACATGAATCTAAGTGAAACGAAATTTCTCATCTTTACTAAAACTCCAAATCGCCGTGTTCAACTAATAATAAATCAAAAAATTATAGAACGAGTATACAAATACAAATATCTGGGCACATTTATTAAAAGCAATAACGACTACGCTACGGAAGTAAAGACAAGGATTGAAAAAGCAAGGAGTGCTTTCATAAGAATGAGACAATTCTTTTGTAACAAAACACTAAACAACAACCTAAAAATTCGAATGTTGAGAAGTTATATATTTACCATTCTCCTTTACGGTATGGAAGCTGCCACGCTGACAAAAAATGTGATGAAAAAAGAGAGATTTCGAGATGTGGCTCTATAGGAGGATGCTTAGAATATCATATGTGGATAGACCAAGAAGTCTTAGAAAGGTTAACAAAAGAAAAAACCCGTAAAACCCGTAAGTTGAAATATCTGGGCCATGTTATGAGAGACACGAGATACCAACTGCTACAATTAATTATCCAAGGTAAAATTAATGGAAAGAAAAGCGTGGGAAAAAGACGAGTGTCCTGGCTCCATAACCTGAGAGAGTGATTTAACTGCTCTTCAAGGCAGCCATTCAGAGCAGCAGTAAACAAAATAGAAATATTCATGATGATCGCCAACCTTCGGGAGAAGACGGCACCCTAAGAAGAAGAAAGAAAATACTACCTACTTCAGATATTTGATGGTTCGACCATAAATCTTTAAAAGCAGTAGGTATTGCATATTCTTAAAATTCTTTCATAAATATTTAGCAATAAAGAGATTTAATGATCTTCAACCGATATTACCTATTGTTGTTTTAAACGTTTTGAACTTAAATAGGTAGGTACATGAAAAAGGTCTGTGTACAGTACACAGACCGTTCAAATGTTTGGAAGCAAGAGTGTTTTTAATGTTAAAACATTTAAATCAAAATAAACAAGAAATTTATTTATTGCCATTAGGTAGTACCACCTACATGCCCATTCAAACATGTTCATATATCAATCATCATGTTCACGTATGTTCATTCAAATACCGTATTTATTCTAATAAACAGCGCCCTCTAATAGACAGCGCACCTCCAAACTGAAAAAAGTTATAGACAGCGCGCTGTTTATTAGAATAAATACGGTATTAATGGTTACGTGATATACATTTTATTAAATATGTAATTTTTTGATATTTGTTTCATTTAATACACTCACCGGCACAAAATTCGATCCATCTACAATTTTTAGTAAAAAATTGCGATAAACGTTTGTTTTATCTAATAATGGAGAAAATTCATATTCCAATGACATGTTTAGTGCGATAAAATTTTATTCGTTTGGGGAATTTAGTTAGTTTGTTTATTTGGATGGTATCAAATTGTAATAGTCAAATTCTGAGCGTACTTTATTATTAAGTTTATTACGCGTATTAGTCTTAATTGTTGGAAATACAATTGAATTTACTGTCTGTAAAAATTAAATATGGTGTTGAATCCAACCGATACTGCCAGAGCAATTGCTTTGATTCAAGATGGGCGCTCGCAGTACTACGACGCTCGAGTGTGGTGCCTTGGTGTTTCAAGGTGTAGTATTCAGAGAGCTGTAGAAAGGTTTCGAGAAACTGGAGGCTACACCAGGAGAGTGGGATCGGACAGGAAAAGGTGTACAACTGCTAGGAATGACCACTTCCTTACATTAAAAGTTCTGAGAAACAGAGATACTACTGCAGTTAATGCACGTAATGAGTTGCAAGAAGTACGGGGTGTAAGTGTTAGTGAAAGAACTGTAAGAAGAAGGTTGCAGGAACACGGATTGCTAGCAAGAAGACCCGCAAACGGCCCACAATTGACCAGAGAACATCGAGTGGAGCGGCTTCACTTTGCACGTCAACACCAAAATTGGGATAATGATGACTGGGGTCATATTCTTTTTACCGACGAGTTGAGATTTTGTTTAAGATCTGCGGATGGCCGTCAAAGAGTATGGCGCAGGACTGGAGAAAGATTCGTCCAATGTAACATTGTGCCAAAGCTTAGTTTTGGTGGTGGTTCAATCATGGTATGGGGAGGTATTAGCATGGAAGCTCGCACCGAATTAGTAGTAGTAAATGGAGGGGCAAGGATACTGCTGACAGGTACTTTAGGGACATTATAGAACCACATGTCGTACCTTTCGCTCCATTTCTTGGTGACAACTTTATGCTAATGCATGATAATGTCCGTCCGCATGTTGCCCGAATTGTTTGTGAGTACTTGAGAGAAGTAACAATCCACCGTATGATGTGGCCTGCAAGAAGTCCCGATCTAAATCCGATCAAACATGTTTGGGACATGGTGGGGAGACGAGTTCGTTGCCAAGTTCCTGCTCCTTCTAACTTGCGAGAGTTAAGTGTAGCAGTAGTCTAAGAATGGGACGAAATTAGCCAAGATTACATTCGTTACCTTATTGAGGGTTTGCCAAGGCGAATAGAAGCTGTAATTCGAGCACGGGGAGCTGCTACACGCCACTGATTTTTTGCTTTTTCGTTTTTTTTTCACTTGTTATGTACAATAAATGTTGTTTACTGTTTTATCTAGTTATGAGATGCTGCCGTATTTTTGTTGTTAGAGCAATAAAAATGTTCCCGTCGGTTTAATTACAATTCAACATCTGTTTTACGCACCCTTTAAACTATGTGTAAATATAACCAATTTATAAACTAAAATAATTACATCAATTAACCGCATGGATCGAATTTTGTGCCGGTGAGTGTATAATAGGTATTTTGATTTATGCCTATAAAGGTATGAGATACTGGATTAAACCTTTTAAACAAATATCAATTAAATCTTCTGGAAATCAAAATATTTAATAAAATGTGTATGACGTAACGATTAATAAAATTCAAATGACTAAAGGTCGGCTTCATAGTCAATACTAAAATTATTTTAAAAGTAAAGTAGATTTTATATCATTAAAAATCAATATTATAGCGTTGCATCAAACAACCAAGTTTTGAAAAAATACACTTTAAAACGAGTCGTTAACCGATATATGCGTATTATCTGAAAATAGATATTTTTTCATTATTAATAAAAATTAAGCAATGTTTTTTTTTTTGTAAAATGTCAAAACTTCACAACGTAAAAAATAAAACTAGAAAAAATGTGCGCACGTAGCCAATTGTGTATATGGCAACAAGTTAAAGAAACTGAGTATTCATTAAACAAATAAAGCCAGCACCTTGAAAGTTTACAGAGATTGAACCGCATTCGGAAAATTTCATTTTTAGCTTACGTTTTATCCTACATATTTGACAGCAACGTAGAAATTTACATAAGGTCATAATGGAATTAGGTACCTAGCTTAAGCTAGAATTTGTAGGCGAGGGATGTTCGATGTCGGTAAGTTATCGAAAAAATTATTCATATTCCCATTACATAAATAATATTAAACGCAATTAACTGATGAACGACGAAAATTTAAGAAAATAATAATTCGGTAAATTGTTGTAGACGAGTTGTCGTGTAGACGAATTGTTGTGTAGATGAATTGTTCGTAGGCGAATTGCTGTAGACGAATTTACCTATATCCGATAAAAATATATAACTGTTTGATCACTATGAAAAGTGCATAAATTCACAACATTCAATGTTACCGAAAGTTGAACATTGCGTGTGCAATCATTACACACGTTACTCGGCTAATCAAAATCTGTCTTTACGCAAAAATAGTTTTATTATCTACTAATTGTAAACAGAGGGTCGCTTGTAAAATATTAAAGTCAAAAAAAGTCAACGTCGAAAATCAAAATTTTATAATAAAAATATTTGTGGTCGTTGGAAAAGTATAATGTATTATAAACACGTGTTGAAAAGATATTTCATCACTAGTTACACAATGTACTATCATTGCATGACAAAGTTTTCCTGTTTAGTTTCGTCTTGTATAATGTTAGAGACAAACTAGTTGAGGAATTATAATCGCGATATACATCCGCAATTAATCCGTAGTTTTCCTAAACGTAATCTCGGGCGTATTGTGGCAGAAACTAATTGTATATTATGTTTTGTAATCTGACAAGACGAACTCGAGCAATCTTTATACCGCACTAAATTATGGAGTAATAAAGACAAAATTCTCTCTTGTTGACTAAGGAATCTCATTATTGTCTTAGTAGGGGTCGAGAGCGTAGCTTGGAGAACGAATGGCACCAGAGTAACATGATTTTAATACGAGATAGATCACTTGACTTTATGTTATACTATAGCGTAGGTTTCGGATTCGAGGGTAGTTAAGCGCAAAGGGGTGGTTACTAAGGTGACGGTTGAAACATTGTAAAATTGGAAATGGGGATGAGTATTAGGAGGACGGCACGGCGACGCGTTCCTTTGAAGATTAAATTTTGGGGACGCAATCTCGTTTTTCTGATTACCCGTAACACCGGGAAAGGCATGTTAAATAGTATCTCGTGTTGATACGTCTACGTGTAGTGTTTATTTAAGGAATTTTAGATCTCGAAAGACGTTCTTGGTTAAATAAGGATATTCAGCATTTGAGAGTCGGTAAATATTTGATATTCTACGACGAGGGAAAATGTTATTTATGCGTATATATAACACGAGTCTCGATTTTAATTGAATATTTTGCGAACGATATTAACATTTTGAATAGGTAGCTGTCGGTTTGGAGTAAAATGAAAACGAAAGAATAGCCCCTTATTCGATGGCGTTATAAATTGTCCAGACGGTCTCGGATTGAAATTTTATCGCTTTCTACGAGCAATTTTAAGGGGGATTTCTGTACGTTACAGAGAAAAACCGATTTGTCAGTCGTATGTGAACGATGCGCATAATAAGGTGAACTCAATAAAAGTTCAATTTATCTATGAGAGAATTTTGCAATTATTATATGAGGAAAAACAATTTCATTTAATTTTTTTAATAAATAGGTACATACACGTAATATCGATAGCGTTTTGGCAGAACAGCGCAAGTAACGGAAAGCAAATTTTACGGGAACGCACATTTTGAGTTGCAGCGTAACTGCGGACAAATACCACCCGGCAACCGCGTGTAAAATGTAGGTAATTCGGGGCACGTTTGTAGCAAATAACGTACGTATTGTGCGATGAGGTCGCGGGTTTGTGTGGAAAAACGGAATTGTACGAAGGTTAGATACTATTCTTGAATTACCAGTACGGTTTCTCGGTACGTACGGAAATACAAATCGGTTTTTCTGGTGGAAAAAATCGAAGTGTTGTTACTTACTATATACCAGGTATACCGGTATGAAGTGAGCTAAGATACAAATGTGTTGATAGGGAACATTTGTTGTGAACGAGCCTTAATTTTTTTTGTTTGGTTGGTATGACATCTGTTAAACATATTTAATATACATCAAGTCATTGAACAAACAACATCATATTTTTTCATCGTGTTAAAATTGTCGAATTTTGTACCATAAAGTGATGATTTGCGGAAAGCATTAATTTTTTGTTTTCATTTGAAGAAAAGTGCTGCAGAGTCCCATCCAATGCTTGTCGAGGCATATGGTGATCATGCTCTATCAGAAGCAACATGCAAAAGATGGTTTCAACGGTTCAGAGATAATGATTTTGATGTGAGAAATGCAGAACGTGGAAGATCACCAAAAAAGTTTGAAGACGCCGAATTGCGAGCAATATTGGATGAAGATGATACTTTGAGTCAAAAGCAAATGGCAACAATGTTGAATGTTGCACAGCAAACAATTTCTGACCGTTTAAAGGCTATGGGAAAGATCCAAAAGTGTGGAAAATGGGTGCCCCATGAATTGAACGAAAGACAGATGGAAAACCGAAACAACACTTGTGAAATTTCGTTTCAAAGACACGAAAGAAAATCAGCTTTGCATCGAATTGTTACTGGCGATGAAAAATTGATTTATTTTAAGAATCCTAAACGGAAAAAATCATGGGTTAATCCGGGACAACCATCAACATCGACTGCAAAACCAGATCGATTCGGCAAGAAGGCAATGCTCTGTGTTTGGTGGGATCAGAAAGGTGTGGTGTACCATGAGCTTCTAAAACCTGGTGAAACTGTTAATACTAATCGCTACAGACAACAAATGATCAATTTGAACCAGGCGTTGATCGAAAAACGACCAGAATGGGCCAGAAGACACGGCAAAGTAATTTTGTTACACGACAATGCGCCTGCATACAAAGCAAAACCGGTTCAGGATACAATCAAAGCACTTGGCTGGGAGCTGCTACCCCACCCGCCGTATTCACCAGACTTAGCCCCTTCCGACTACCATTTGTTTTCATCGATGGGACATTCATTGTTTGAGCAGCACTTTGATTCCTACGAAGAAGTCGCAAATTGGGTGTCTGATTGGTTTGCTTCAAAAGACGAACATTTCTATTGGCGTGGTATCCACAAATTGCCAGAAAGATGGTCAAAATGTGTAAAAAGCAATGTGACCATTGCTTTGAATAAAAATTTTTTACTTTCCCATTCAAAATTAGTGTTTCATTTTCACAAAAAAACCCTCACTTCATACCGGTATACCTGGTATATACACGCATAAAATATTCACAACAACCTATTTTCGAAAACAGCGGCGCTAACGCTCTACTCCCAAAACGCTATCGATATATTCTAATTAAACTTTATCTTTTAATATCTATTGTTACAGTATGTGCAGTATATTCTTGAACATTCGGTATAAAAACAAAATAGTTTTTATTATTTTTTTTAATTTAAAAACTATTCTATTTTGCTTATTTGCATCCCAAATAAATTAACAAATTAATAGTAACATTATTAAAATGTTAGGAATTAGGGATTTTATTACATTTTTCGTCTAATAAAATATGATCGCTACTAATTTTAATCGACTTTAGCATTTTTAAATGCCTAGGTACCTTTTGGAAAAGTACATTTTGAAACAATAAAACTCCGTTTGTATTTACCTACATAAATACTGACGCGATTAAAGCCACCGACGCAAATACTAATTAACAATGCTTCGGCAGTCATTTCTCGACATTTTTAATAATTAAACTGTCATTTTCCTCGTCGCCGTTTTGTCGAACAATCTCATAATTGAATATCGACCTATTAATTCGATAACAATCGAACGAAACGGGACACAAACAGCTTAAAAAATCAAGTTTCGTCCGATTAAAGAATAAATAAATTCGGATACTAAAGCGATAGCGCTCGCTAGACTGCATCGCAAAGAAAAAATCAAGCAATTGGCTTAATGGAGATCATTAAGCTGCAATTAAGCTTAGATTGTAAATCCCTAAGCTTGCCGGACGAGCAGTCCATTAAACATTTAATTTCAGATCTTAATTATTTTCGCGTTTTTTAATATATATTTTTTTAATTATTATTATAATTTATTCGCTCCTTTTAGGTTTCATTAACTCTTTCTCTAAAACTTCAATTTCGCAACATTTTCAACTTTAATATTAATTAATTAAATTAAATGTAAGGAAAGTGTTTCTATTTTAGAAATTCGAAACTTTCCTTAACGAAGATAAAAGCAAACGAACGAACCATAAACCGGGTTTTAATAGGCGCGAGCCTGTTAAATACGAAAAAAAAAATATGCGAAATTAAGAACGCTCCCTTAATTGATTAATTTGCCCGAACTTCATAGGTTGGGCTTCTTTCATTATTTTTATGGACGGCGAGACTTTTATGGCGTGACTCTCATTTCTCACTCGTCAAAATTAAACGGCACTGAAATAGTAACGCTTTTATTATTATGCGTTCGGGGCGTAATTCGGAACACGGTTGCTGAACGAACTCGCTGAACTAGGAAATAGAATTTCCCCTAGGTAAATCTCGACTTTTTAAAATAACGTTTTATTGCAATTTCGAAATTAATTTCGTTTAAGCGATACGACGTATGCAATGCGTGCAAAAATATGTGTTGCGTTCGACGTGACGTTCGCACGGCCTTTGGTCTCGGTGAAATATTTTCGCGGCTCTTGTGTAAAACGCTCGCATTACACAGACGGCTTGAGATAATTAAATTCGTCGAAGTCACATCGGATTGTGTTACACCGGTAATTTGTTATACGGAGGACGTTCGAATGGTAGAATCTCTTCGCTTAATTTTTAATCTCGACGAAAACGCGACGTTTACAAATTTACGTAACACAAGTAAATATTAGGAAGACTTATCGAAGCTTTCTTTCGTCAACGTCCGTTTAATCCGTTAAGGGCGTAACTCCTTGTCGGAGGGTGGATTAAGAAAAATATACCGGCAATCCGTCTGCATTACATCTGTTAAAGCGCGAATTCCTTGCTCGGCTTAAAGAAAAAGGCGTCGATCCATCCGTCTAGAGAGAAATCAATGTTTTTCCCAGGCCGTGTCCGTTTTTCTATATATTTAATATAGTACGAAGGCGCGCCGACAGCGACCTTAACGGATTATCTGTCGTGAAATGTGATAAACTGACTGTTTACAAATTGTATAGCGTACAATAAGACAACAACGGATCTGGATAGAAGGGTGGTGGATGATGCCAGAGTAATTTTTTTTTTCGTATTGTACAAAAATTTTGTATGTCTAGGTAGGGGATAATTATCCTTTTTTGAAACCGACGTTGATATAAGGCAAACTTTGTCCGCATAATGAGCACGACAATAACAATTGAAGTTTAATTTTATCGGTTTTTTTTTGTATGTCAATTTCATTATAATAGTTGAAACGCGTATTGGATATAAAATATAAACTGCGTACTCTACGTTAAGATGACAAACAGCGTTATCTACGTTATCTGTTATTATTCAACGTTTATAAATGTGCCGTGAAACGCGATAGGGACTTAATTGTACCAAAAAAAATAATAAATTACTTCGATTTAATGAATTTCGAATGATTAATTTAATCTACTTGCAGAAAACGTATTATTTTGCAATGACTTGAGCGATGCTGATCGATCAAAAATCGCTTAGTTTTTTTTTTGTGGTATACTTATACTTGCACGAAATATTATCTTTGTATGTACTAAATATGACAATCAACTCCTACATAAACGGATTAAACAGGTTAATATTAGTAGTATACAAGTGTTCAAAAGTTCCGAGTCCGTCCCTGCCATAATTTGTATGCGCAAGTGGCGGAGTGGGATAGTCAGCAATAAAAAGATTAAAGTTGCCATTAACGTAATTCAAAGTTTTCATTTTAACTGTTCCAAGTAACTTTCCATCAAATCGATTATACAGTGTGTTAGATTTTATGTGTCACAGCAAATATCTCGGCTATTGTATGAATTAGTAAAAAATGATATATATATAAAGTTATTAGATTATTTATTCTTAATAATGTGTCAAAATCAGAAAAACAATTGAACATCAAATAATTCAGATAATGCAAATAAATTTAACATTTTAAATGGACGTACCCAGTATTATTACATATTCTGAAACTACAAGAATTTATCTTTACAACGGTATATCACAGGTTATACTTTTTCATTAATTAACTGGGCGTAATACACTAAATAACTGATCGTGTTGAAAACGTAGACAGTATAAACAATGTGTTGATTAAAACAAACTCAATAACAGATTATTCAACATAAATACAACATTAGGAACAAACCAATATGTGAATAAGTAAGTTAATTATAAAATTGTATGTAATGCCTACTTAACATCTAAATTCTTTGTTCAAAGTTGTTTGTAATACTTTCCCGGAGATCTGCTTATTAAATTTCGTCGCACTTTTTGCAACATGTTTGGTGTTATTTGAGCACATGCCCTATGAACGCGATTTGTAAGATCCTCTAAATTTTGTGGACATGTAACATAAACTTTTGATTTAACATATCCCCAAACAAAAAAGTCCAATACAGAGAGGTCTGGCGATCGTGCCGGCCAGTTTATAGGGCCACCATTTCCTATCCATTTCGCACCAAACTTTTCCTTTAAAATATCCTCGACGTTCCTTGCATTGTGAGGAAGTGGCGCCATCCTGTTGTAACCACATATCACGTCGCACATGTAGGGGTATATCATCCAAATATTCTTCGAATTCTGTCGTAAGGAAATTAGCATACCGTTCAACATTAAGCGTTCCGCGATAAAAATAAGGACCTAAATACACCAAGCCAGACATTAATAGAAAATCCGTGTTGGAACCTGCATTCTGGATTCTCTGCATCCCAGAAATGATATTTTTTTCTGTTAGAAATTCCGTTATTGTTAAAATTAGATTAATCGTTCCAAAGAATGACATCCACTAAATGTTGATTATTGTTAAGCCAGTTACAAAATATTAGCCTTCTATCAGAATCAGGAGCTGTTAAACCGTGAACCAATTTAATTTTATAGGGGGTCATGTTATGTTTTTTTAGAATAGAAAATACTTTGTGATGACTTATACCTATCTCGGCTACTGCTTCACGGATTGAATTTCTTGGATGTGCTCTAAAATATGCCAACACCATAATATCTTCATCACGTGCTTCACGTCCATTTCTTGGTCTTCGCACTGTAGCATTAAAACATCCATTTCTTCATAAATTATGTTCAATTCTTGCAAACGTGCGAGAATATGGCTGTACCCTTTCTGGATACAAGGTTCGATACAATACAGAAGCTTCTTTAGGATTATCATGCATCTAATGTACACTCTCAACATATAAATTTTTTCATTATTAGAATAATAACTATCCCTCATTATGTGTCACGAGATGAAAATTAACAATTAACAATTTACTTAGCCACTTTGACACGATAGCGATAACAAGTGAGCGCATATCACGGCCTCCTCGGCTCTACTTAATAGAACATGCAAAGGTAAAAGTGTGCGTCTTCGGTATATTGTTTACACTGTACGTGTTCAACGCGTTCGGTTATTTATTCTATTACGCCTTTAATTAATGAAATAAGTATAACATGTGATATACCGTTGTAAAGATAAATTCTTGTAGTTTCAGAATTTGTAATAATACTGGGTACATTCTATTTAAAATGTTAAATTTATTTGCTTTATCTGAATTATTTGATGTTCAATTGTTTTTCTGATTTTGACACATTATTAAGAATAAATAATCTAATAACTTTCACATACAACATTTTTTATTAATTCATACAATAGCCGAAATATTTTCCGTAACACATAAAATCTAACACACTGTATACATAAAACTACTTAATATAATTACAAGTTAAAAACGATTATAATAAAAAAAAACAAGTAAAAGTCAAATTTTATAAACAAAAAGACTAATTAAACGGAAAAAATAATATAATTTTATGATTAATGATATTTATACATATCAATCTGAATTATATCGTAAAACTTATACTTACGCGAAGAAAATTCGTAACTATTTTCGTTATCGACCGATTATAAAAATTAAAAAAGAACTGTTTTATCGGGCCTTTTATCGAGATCTAAATATTTGGTCTCTTGGGCGTTTTTGATCAAACAAATAATAACGATGTTATTGTTACAAACAAAAAAACATAAAATTCAGATGGCAACTGAATTTTCAGGAGAACCCGCAATTAGTTGTTTGTTACAAATTATTTCTAGATCGAACCCTTAATTTTATTAGCCCATATAGGTAAATAATCCAGCAGGCCAATTTACCTGTAGCCGACGTGTTTACTAAAATAATATACCACCACCCACCTCTTTGTTTAATTAACATCCAGACAAATACGAAACGCCTTTGCGCGTTTAATATAATTCGAAAAACGAAAATTCCGTCGATACGCGCACACCTGCGCCTATTTTATATACGTCTTTTTAATTAATAATATTCTCGTTACACTTTCTTCGACCTACGGTTTAAGGGTAAATGTATTTTACGCTCCCTAATCACAATATTTTTGTTCGCCCCAGAAAATATTTCTCCATTTCGCTTTTGCTTTCGCATAACGGTTTGCTCGACGCTTTTGCATGCGCGCACTTTTCCCGGAAAGTCTACCGACATTGTTTAGTTTACCCATCGACGTCGAAGGTCGATAAACGTTCTCTACGCGACGACGACGGTTACGTTTGTAATTAAACTGTCAATCCAGAAACTCGCAATTTAATGTAAATGCACGGTTAATCAGTACCCGAACGCTACGTGACGCAAAATGGCGAACCGCGTTCTACAACTAACGGACGAAATTATTAAACCATCTCAGGTAAGCCTTTGATTATAAACGTTCGCGGTTATTGCAAAGCCGTGCTTGTATAAGTGTCGCTTAATTAATTTTTGCTCTTTAAAATGTCTACGCGTCTTCGTCAAATATGTATTTCATCCCGATAATTAGCGCAATATCGCAATATGGCGAGTTTATGGTTGCGAGTTTCGCTTTAAGTGGATATAGGTACTGATTTTAACGCGAGTTTTTTTTTCCGCTCGTTATTTCTCCGGTACTACAAGCAACGATCCCCGGATACCTCCTCTCGTAAGAACATTAACCTACGAATGTAATGGGCAAGGTACTTGAAATTTGTAGCCCTACAAACGGTTATTATGGAACAATAATTTTCCGCAACAATGAGCACTTACATCTGCAACACTTAAACAATTACATTTTTCGTTATTAAGCAACAAGTTCTCGTGGAATATCTCGGAAGAGGCTCATTACGAATGTGGAATTGTTGAACTGGAAATTGTAACAACTTTTTAAAGGTTAACAAGGGAAACGGTGAAGGACTTTTTCGAAACGGCAGTATCTAATTTTATATAAAAGATATGAGGGCGGCTTTGAAACGTTCTGGAGTGAAATGTGACTTTAGGAATCGCGAGCGCACGGCCCAGAAGTGCCCGCGCCAATTTTTTTTATTAAGGCTCGTAGCCCAGTTAATTTCGGTCATGTAGTTCTAATTTTTCAATATGCTGTTAGGACATATGCCGATAGTAATAGACCAAGTTTGCAGTTTCGAAAGATCTTTTAAAACTTTTTGTGACAGGTGGTGCTACCTTGAGCCAGCAGCTAAGTCATTTTCAGCTACGAGGCGCTTTATAATTTTCTGCTCTTATTCGAGCGGAGCTTGGTTTTAGCTTAAATTGTAGCAAATTTAATCAACTTAAAAAATAGAAAAGAATAAATTTTTCTATAGGACGTATACTTTAGGAGACATTGCGCAAAAACCGAAACAACTGTAAAACTTTCACTGTTTCTTGGGCATTGCGCAACTCGCGCAGGTCTTTCGAAGCTGCAAACTTGGTCTCTTACTATTGGCATACGTCCTAACGACATATTACAAAATTAGAACTACACGAGCTCTTTTCCCAGGCGGCACACTGCCGTCATAATGTCGTCAATTATTGGTAATTATTCGTCGTCGACGTCGTGGACCCAATAAGTGACGTACGCACGACGAACATTTGACGTCATTAAAGAACGTCGTTGAGACGTCTTTGTTTGGTCATTCCAAAGTTCTGTGAAAGTGAAGATAAAGACGTTTTGAAGCGTTATTTTAAAGCGTAAAATATTCGCAATTTTTTCTAACATGTTTATATTTTAATCCAAAATTTTAACTAAAAAATATATAAATCTATTTTGGAATTATGCACTATTGCGTCTATGCGAGTAATAGTTAAATAGTTAATACATTATAAATACAGTAGTATACAACTAAACAAGTAAGTAAAATCACATCCAGTTATTTATTCTAGTTGTGTACGTCAATGGCTAGAACTAGTTCCTTTAACACGTTCGCTACCACTATGCAAAAGGGCACCGTCTCCCACAGACCAATGATCTAAAACTAATTCTATGCCTATATCATCGTCCCAAATATGAGTCATTGGTCTGTTAGAGAAAACCATATGGCTCAAATATGAGCCGGCTGGTAGCGAACGTGTTAAAGTGTCACGCCACTGTGTATACTGATCACGCTTTGGTTTACCGTCAGCGGTTTTGTTAGGTTAGTGGTTTTACTTTGCAGTGAGTTCTACGTAGTAAATTTTGATATAACTTCTTAACGGCAAGTGAAGAATTAATCAGCATATCGCCACCTAAAGTTAAAACGAATAATTTTAAATAATTAAAAAACTGGGAGAAATATTTTTTACAATAATTTTACAAATCATGGCTTTACAAGAAACAGACAAATTGTACTTATTTCTATAGGTTTTAACCTTTAGGTGACTAGGTTATCTTTGTGACGTGAGCGACCCCCATTTCATTATCAATTTATTTAGATGCCTTTTGTTGGTGTGAAATTTTACATTGTGCGACTCATACAACCAGCAAGCTTTTATCTAAAATAGTGTTTTTTATTGTGCTTAATTTAGGTTCTATCAAATGATCCCAGAACTCGTGGACACACTGTATATACTTATATTATATTTACCGCTGACATCTTATCTTAAATATATTATTGTATTACTCGTATATAATAATAATATAGTTATTTGGTTATAAAGTAGATAAATCCAAATAATTTTGTGTTCCTTCTTTGATATATTAACATACTTTGTTTAATTTCTTAGATTTAGGTTCTTTGTTTGTACCTTCATTTTTGTAATAAAATAATTATATTGAATGTATTTGTATTTTTTTCACCTTTAGATGCGTCATGAATGCCTTGGGATTACATCAAAGGGTCGTCAAATCGACGTCCCATTTAAGGAAATTAGACGTCAAATAGACGTATCAAGTAACGTACTAGATTGGTCATAATTTGACGTCACTGGGTTGAGACATTAACCCGTCATACGTCATTTACGACGTCCCCATTGGGCATCAAATGACCAATAGTTGACGACATTATAACGTCAGTGTGCCGCCGGGGTTACGTGTACAAATTGACTGAGCTATTGATTTTTAATCAGTTTTCTATATCTGCTAAACGTAAAGAACAAAGACAATTTTTCGTAGCGCATTTTTTAATATCTATATACCCTACCTATATTATTTTTATTTGTAATAATACTGGTGTAGTTTCGTTTAATAGTTGTCAAATAACGTTGTATATGTTATTGACGTTTTAAAAATCATTGTTCGGAGGCTAACTTCAACCGAAATACAATTTTTGCTTGAGGTGAAAAAAAAGTGTAGGAGACGTGATTTGGATTTCAATTCCCTTGGCTGATACAGTCTTTTATTCGAGTTTGTTTTCGTCGATACTGTGAAATATCGGAATATATGTATAGTAAATTATTATGGAATAACATCAAAGTCAACCGTGATTTTTATTTTTAACGTAGCTGCAACGTAAATTTCAATATCTATACCGCCTTGTTATGCGACAAATCAATTTAATTTTGCCGCTAAAATATTTACAACGAAAATCCACGAATTGACGACATTTTAGATTGAACACCCTGTATTTTATAAATTTAATGATATTTATGAAATATGGAAGTTAAGCCGAAGTTTTTTTGCTTACTGAATACATATTATATCGCTTTATATTCGTATCTATTTATTAATAATAACATTTTATGTTATCAGATTACACATTTTGAAAATTTAATTTATCATTGTTAATATAAAAACGTACATAATATCGACGGCGTCTTGGCAAAACATCTTAAGCGACAAAAATGTAATTTTACAAGAGCGCACAATTTGTGTGGTAGCGTAACCATAAGCAAATTTCTTTTTACGGAAATGCGAAGCAATTTTTCTGATGGAAAAATCTAAATGTTGTTACCAAATTTTAACAGGTTATGCCTTAGATCAGAGCTGTCCAAATCGCGGCTCGCGGGCCGCATGCGGCCCGCGAAGCATTTTTCAATAAAACATAGTTAAACAGTAATAAATGTTTTTTTTTTATTATTTTGGGTGCGGCCCGCGGATAATTTTATTTTCGTATTGCGGCCCTCGGGCTCCTAGAGGTTGGACAGCCCTGCCTTAGATAGTCAGAACAGCACATTTTCGAAAAAAAAGTGGCGTTTAAGATGTTCTGCCAAAACGCCATCGATATAATGTATATAAAATGCCGCTTTTCGAACGTTTTGATGGAACGGCAACGACCAGCGTTGAAATTGCATTTCGGCGACCGGCATTTCTCGATTACTGTAAGATAGATGGCGTTTTAATGCAATTTGCAATCTTCAAAATGCAAGTTGCGTTGATTTATGACCAAATTTATCGAACGGCAAAAGTTCGCGGCACTAAAAATTTTTGTTGGGGATAGAACAAAAGTCGATTGTTTTATTTCAGAAAAACCACGAAAACAATGCTACGCGTGTCCATATTTCTGGAAATTTCCAGAATTTCCGATTACCCTCGTCACCGACGATATTACTATTTTTTTTATAAAGTATTTTCAGTTTATGATTAGGTTTTCTGTGTTTCATTCTTGGCTTTGATCTCGTTTTATATAACACCTATATTTTTATTTAAATATTTTTTCGAGACAATTCGTTTCGTGACATTTTAAACGAAGCGACATAGTCGCGAAATGAAGTTTTAAATAACGCCTTCGCAGTTAAACGCTTCAATTTAACAAAGGTTATTAAATGTAAAAGTTTCATAATATCAAAATACAGCGTTAACGTTTCAATTTGGTCGCAACTTTTTAAAGTAGGAAAACTTGAGGCCGTGAAGTTAGTCAGCACATGAACGGCACAAATCTTGGCACCGGTTCTATCGGTTAGTGCTTCGTTTGTGCCCTAATTAGTTTTTCGGCAACATCGATCGTTTCCGCGAGTTATAGCGATTATTAGATGTGCTATTAACTTCACACCCGATTGACGGCACAAATTTTGGGACCTAATCTGTCGGTTACTGCTTCGTTTGCGCCGGTTTGTGTAGTATTTAGTTTTTCAGAAACTAGTTAAATCCGGGAAAGTGAACGGACACGCCACATTTAACTTAAAAATTTAAACTTAAACTAATTATGACATAAACCAACGAAAATGAAGCACTATTCGAAGGACCAGTTCCCAAGATTTGTGCCGTTAGTCCAATAATCCAATAATCGCTATAACTCGGGAACAGTTGGCGGTGCTGAAAAACTGAATGTTACACAAATCGGTACAAACGAAGCACTAACCGATAGACATAGTGCTAAGATTTGTGTTGTTCGTGTGCTGTTAACTTCACGAACCCGGAAAACTTCAATAGTTCGTACGGCAAAATGCACTATACGTAGATATTCAAAAACAACGAAAGTGCCCAATTAATAACAGGTTAAAATGGAAAAATATTATGTTTAAGGCGAAAAAAAATTAATCGTTGTACTTATTATTGATGAAAATATTAATGTTTCGCTTACTAATGTAACTCCGAAAATTGAGGTGTTATCCTTTTCATGGGAAACCCTTAATAATAACGAGAAAATGTTGGAATTTTGTCTGATGAAAACTGGATTAAATTGATCGCAACCAGAATTTCACTCGTCGCTTTTGAATATCAATTTAATATTTAAAAGGATTCGTTTATTAGGTAAACATCCTTTTATTTAATCTGTTTTTTGTTATAACGTTAAATTGCTAAAACTGATCGCTGTCAATCAAAATTGAAATTAATCGGGAGGTCGTGGACTATGTTAGCATAAAGTGTGCTAAACGAAATACTTACACAATTAGATTCTACGTTCAAAATAATGCAAAAAATTGCAATAAACACGCCTAATAGGTCGAAAATAAAATGCTTTATAAGAGCGAGCTACGACTTCTTAAATGTGCGATTTTGAAGACGATTTTTATTCAATATTTACGAAACTGATGAAGGTTAAAGCGTGAAATTCTAGACGTTCACTAATATTTTCATGCTCAACCAGATAGATTGATAACAATCGCATAATTTTATCGAGGGGTGGGTCAATATTAATGTATCTAAAGTACAACCCACACTTTTTTCTTAATACTAATTTTAGTTTACACATTTACGCTCGTAGTGAAATTTGTGAGCTTTATTTACTTAAGTAAAAATTAACGTATCATAAAACTGCTAAGATTACCATTAAATTAAGGTATTCGTACTAAATTGCAACACCGTTATAATTTTTGGACATTAGTCCTCCCTCATAAAAACTCTAAAATTTCATAATTTCACATCGGTACTCGGGAAAAACGCACCTCGACAAAGTTGGGCCACTTTTCCCCTACCCCCAAAACTATTTATCAACCTATCTTGTTGAGCATATTAATGTCTCAATTAACGTCTAGAACTTCACGTTTTCATCTTCATCAGTTTCCTAGATATTGAATAGAAATCATCTTTAGATGTGCACAGTCAGAAGGGGGCCGTTGCTCCCCGATAAAAGTATTTTTCGATTAAAGTCTATTGCAAGTGTTTGAATTATTTTTGCACGTAAATTTTGGCGGGCCAATTTCGGGATACCTTATATAAAATATTCACGAGAATACAACAAAAACAGTTTGCGTTTATGATATTCCAAATGGATCGATTAAGTATATTATTAAATTCTATTCGTCTTATTTTACACATTAATTTTTATTACTTAAATCTAGTGTTTATAAATACAATAGAGCATCGATTTGTCGAACTACGTGGGTTCGGAAAATCGGTTTTTCAAATAATAAAATTATTAAAAATATAGGTACAACGGTTTTCTGTGAAATCAATATTAATTTTCGTCAAAAGTTACATTAATCATAGATAATTTGGTTGGAAAATTAAGTTCCATTAATAGATTCGTTCGTTTAACCATAATATATTGTAGCGGAGGAAAATCTAACAATATTTTTTCACTATATATAAATATTAGATTGTATTTCACTTACTTATTTTTTTTTTAATTGACGCGACGCATTTTCAAGCGTTGTTTTTTAACGACAATTAAACAGTTGCTGGGATTCTGTTTAAACATTTTTTTAATGTGCTTTCTTCAACCAACAAGTCCAGAAATGGCGAGGTCATTTGAATTTTGTTTATGCCTTTTAATTTCTAAAGTTTCCAAAAAGTTTAATTTTCTACGATCGTTACAAGGATGTAACATTAAAATTTTGTTACGGACTTGTAATTTTGTGTTTATATTCTAGAATATGTTTTGCAAATTAGAAATTAAACTTTTTGGAAACTTTAGAAATTAAAAGACATAAACAAAATTCAAATTGCCTCGTTCTAAATGAACAAACTGATATTATTAACTCGCCATTTCTGGATTACCCGGTCGAAAAAAGCACATCAAAAAAATTTGTAAACAAAATACCAGCAACTGTTAATTGTCATTAAAAAACAACGCTTGAAAATGCAATAAATTGATTGCGCAACGCGTCTCGTCAATATTAAAAAAAATAAGTAAACGAAACACAATCTAATATTTATATATAGTTTAAATATGTTCACCAAGTTAAACAAAAGACAATTAAATTATTTTTTCAATAAAGAATCGAATATTTTATTAACTAAACATTTTCTAATTCATAAAGGGGAGGCTATTGTATATCTACACAAAATAAAGTCCTAGAATTACCTATACGTACATATAAAGTACACCTACATGTAGTTAAACAATTAAACCACTGGGACACCGAGAGGAGGTTTTGGGCGTTATAATCCTCTTCAAGATCTGAAAAATGAGCAGTAACAGATCAGCTATAAAGGTTCAAAAGAAATAGAGAAAGGAAAAAGGCAAAAAAAACTGTAACACAAAGAACAAAACTAATTTCTGGGTTAAATTTTAATTACATTTGTGATATTTTTATTAATATACAGGGTGCGTCCAAGAAGTTTCCGGAATGAGGTTATAAAACACGATTTATTGCAAATAAAGCATACAACTGTTCAAAATTCTTCAAAGTAGTCCCCATCGGCATCGTAGCACCTCTGCCACCGAATTTTCCAAACTTCATACGTGCCCTTGAAGTCGTTTTCTGACATGCTGTTGAGTTGCTTCGTCACACCCTTTTGAACCGCATCGGTGGTCCCAAAATGAGTTCCCTTGAGTGTTCTTTTCAGCTTGAGGAACAGGTAGAAGTCGCTTGGAGTCACATCCGGACTATACTTGATCAACAGCTCAGTCACGAGAAGGCATGTGTGGCTGGGCGCGTTGTCATGATGGAGAACCCAGGTGGCGATCTCCGGGCGGATGCAGGCGACCCTTTTTCTTAGACGCTCGATGTCTCCTTTGTAAAAAGCTCCGTTTACCATCTGTCCCGCTGGCACAAACTCCTTGTGGACGATCCTTTTGGAGTCGAAGAAAGCAATCAGCATTGTTTTGACCCGCGACTTGCTCATGCGCGCCTTTTTGGGGCGAGGAGAAGCACTGGTGTGCCACTTGGCACTTTGCCGTTTGGTTTCCGGGTCGTATTCAAAGACTTATGACTCGTCCCCGGTTATCACGGAATCCAGAAAATCAGGTTCGACTTGCACACTCTCCAAAAGTTCAGCGCAAATCGATCGGCGACGCTCCTTTTGGTCCTCTGTTAACACCTTGGCTACCAACTTTGCACAGACTTTTCGCATGTTCAAATGATCACTAATAATGGTGTGCACACTGGATTTGGAAAGATTTAACTCTTGAGCAATCAGTCGCACGCCTAACCGACGGTCAGAGTTCAACAAGGTTCGCACTCGGCCCACATTTTCATCCGCTGTCGCTGAACTCGGTCGTCCTGCTCGGGACCACTCGTACACACTTGATTGCTTCATTGCTTCGTCCCCGTAAGCTGTCCGAAGCGTTTGTAAAGTTTCACCAGCAGTCTTTCCAAGTTTAACGCAAAACTTGATGTTCACACGCTGTTCAACATTTCGTTGCATCGTGAGTCGTGACGCGTCACCCAAACAGGGTCTCACTGTACAAGCAATCCACACTCTCCGGCGGTTCGGAGACAACCGAATATTTTTTCCCTGTTGCCCGAGAACCCCCACCACCAATCCCGACAGGAGCGGCCGCCCGCTCGCGCTTCGCTTGGGCGGTAAAAATAATTCCGGAAATTTCTAGGACGCACCCTGTATATTAGATTACTATTGTTTAAAATCACAGTTAAGAAATACCAATTCGTTTAAAAATAATATACTACTACTAATAAATTGGTTTATCGATAGTTTAACGTAAGTATTTATGACGCGCATTTATTTTCAAATAATCGGGTTTTGTTACAATGCAATAAAATACTCGAACGTGTTATCTATGCAGATGTTGATTATGAATATCGTCAGACGCGTCGAGAATTCGAGTTGGAAAGAAATAGAAAAACCAACCGAGTTCCAATAGAATAAGGATCGAGCATAATATTTTATTCCTACGCATATTGTTATGTTATCCATCAGGTGTTTGATAGCTAATAATCGTGTCGTGGCACGCTCGAGTTTTCAGTGTATTCCGGGGGTTCGGTGCGGTTACTTGTGTTCTATCATCTTTCTAATGTTATTAATGCAATTAACGTTTTGTGGCTCGTTTTGATTGTGCGGTGAATTTTGAACGGTCGATTGCGAACAATTTCGAAATGATTCGGCTTCGTTTTTCGCTGCGGGGAAGCTGTTGGAAGTTTTGAGGTAGGTGGTGGCCGTTTACCATTTTTCGAAGCGTCCGGTTGCAAGAAACCAATTTTTGAACGTTAACGCTTTTCGATCTTAAATTATAATTTGAGCAGGTAGTTGTTTTTGACAATTAAGTATGAAGATGACGTGTTACGCGTAGCAATTCTGAAAATGACGCCCGGTCACACCGATTATGATTTGTAAATCGAAAATTGCGCAATCATTGTTACTTACATACAGTTTTGGCCGTTTGCTCCAAATAAATGAATTATTTAATGTAGAATTACATTGTTATGATCGTGGTAAGTAAAGCTTTTGATGACCAATGGGAAATTATTATTAATGGATTTAATCTTGGATTAGAATCCTTTGTTTAATTTAATTTGGTGTAACCGGTTCTTATTATTATAGTAGGTAATTTCCCTTTTGCATTTCAGTCTATACACCTGTAGCTAAACTCTGATCAATATTCTTGGAATTATCGTTGTTATTGACTAGAAAAATTGATTTTAAAATTATTACTTTATTATCTTCAAATATGCTTCGTGTATTTGGTGCCACGTTTCGTTTAATTTAATTTTTAAAGGGGAAAGGGGTATTATACTAGTAGTTTGAGATTGTTTGCTCCACAAAAGTCATAAATTACATGAAGATATATTGCAATTGAACTTGAACGTAAAAATTGAAAGATAATGTCAAAATATATTTATTTATAATGTATTTGAAGGGGTTAGAGCTGAAACCAACTCTTTAAAGTTTGTTTTTTTTTTTTAGTTTATAAATTATTCTGTACTTTCAACTTAAATTTGAAAGTGTAATTTATTTCGTGGGGTTGTTAAAAATTAACACAAAAAGAAATTTAACCGAAAACTTTTGTTTTTTCTTTATTTTTGGAAAATTTGTCACTCAAGACACTTCTTGAAAAACTTTTTGTGTGATATGCACTAGACAACATCTTTTAGAACTCTTAATTTAGTTGATAGTTTGTGAGATATTCAGACGAATAGCGTAGGATAGCCTTTCGTTTAAAGAGCTAACACCGGCGCGGCGATTGGGCCCTTAAAAACCCCAAAAGCCCAGCACACAAAAAACTAAATTATTTCGTAAATTTAGTTTACTTTCTGCAATGTTTGTCTGATTGCCAGCACTTTTTGGGACACCCTATAGTTACGTACTTATTGTTAGATATAGGTACCTAAACAGTTCTAGTGGACACGATTTACACTCGCATTTTTTATCGTATTAATAGTAGACTGAAAATTTAATGTATTGTAGATTATTTCATAAAATACGTTCGATTAAATAATCACACGTATACGTTATTCAAGATGGGTTCAAATACACGTCATCAATAAAACCTCGCATTTTACAGTATTATTAAATTGTAATTGTGCATCGGTAGAATATGCCTCGTTCAAAACATTAAACTGAATATTACAATAACTTTAATATAACTATTTAGTAACATTTTATTGATGACGCGCATTGGAACCTATCTTGAATAACGAACAGGTTTGCAGATATGTACATATAGCTTATCCAAACCTACATGCAATTCACGTCATCAACAAAAACTTACTAGATTGTTTATTTGTAATTCGGTTTAAAGTTCGGAAAGTGACATATTCTATAGATGATTTACCTGCGCACATATTAGATGGCATAAAGAGAGACTACAATTTATTAGAATTGTCAAAATACGAGGTATGAGGTGACAGGACTGTGTGAAACGTCATCATCTAGTAACCTTTTATTGATGACGTAATTGCATATAGGTTTGGATAAGCTATAGAAAATATTATTTTTACAATATATTCTTCGCATGAAGATTTCAGGAATATGTTCCTTTATTTTTCATAGACCGCCATATCGAAGGAAAAAAATAAAAAATATCCGGTTTCGACAAGTAAAATTGAGTCTCGTGTTCACTTTTTAGAATATTTTTCAAATTATTACAGATATCAGTTTCAAATGAAAACCACAGTATGGCATCGATTTTCCGAACTATTCGCGTTCGAACACGTTTCTTTTTTTTGAAACATTTATTTCTGTCAAAAGTTACATTAACAATATAAATAATCAAGTTGAAAAAATAATTTGGGTTAATGGATGTTCGGATAATCGACGTCATATTGTAGATACTTAATGTTTATGAAACGACAGAATGCCCCCCCGCCCAAAAAAAATTTAATTTCGACTGTGTATTTTCCTTCGAACAAAATACAAATTAAAATTATCTTGTGCACGTAATATTAGAAAAGCTCACGAAATTTAAATGAACGGACTGGCGCACGATGATAAAAAGGAACGTTCAATTAATTAAAGGTCGACAAACTATAAACTTCTCTAAGGATTTAAAATATCAGGAACTTTGATTTTTTACTTTCGCACGCTCGAAATTTATTAAAAACGATTAATAAGTTGAGTTGTGTCCGCGGATGAACCTAAACTATTTATACTTGTATAAGCTTTTTTGTATGTCATTTTTCGAGAAAAAGTCGTTCTTTATAACAGGGTCTGCACGTTCACCTGATATCACCCCAATTGATTTTTATTTATGGGGATACTTAACCCAAACGGTTTGCGAATAATTTTAATAGTAATGCGGACCTTTTAAAACAAAAAAAAAACAGACGCTATAGCCAACATAGACGAGCACGTAACTGATTTAGTTTACGAAGAATTTAGAAAAAGAATAGAAAAGTGTTTACAGGTGGGAGGGCATCATGCAAAGTAATATTAGATATTGATGTTTTTGTGCATTCATATTTTTTATTATACGCTTTATAAGACAAAATATCAACTTTGAGACGAAGTTTTAAAACTTCATATTTGAACTTCTATTGATATTATTAGTAATTCTTTTCTCTAACATTTTTCGTGAATGTTTCATTATTTTTAAACAACCTGTATGTTATATCGACATTCTGACTATGGCTAAGGACTTTTCAAACTAACTGTAAGAAAAACTTTTATACAAAATGGCTTTTTCTCTAAAAACGAGAAATAAAAAAGTTTATAAGTATATAGTTCCGCCCATCAGTGGACACATTATATGTTAATAACTAGTTACTATATTTTTAAATGTCCCGCTACATATTTTATAAATATACATATACGGGATGATTCAAAAATAAATCGCACCCCCTCTTATAAAAACAGACTTTTCTTTAAAAAATCAACGTAAAGCTCATTTTTATTTTTGTCAATACTTTTTTTAGTTCCGTTTTAAACGAATCGCGATTAAACTTTAGATTGTGGAAATTACATTTTAGTAAGTAGATGAGTAAGTTTTTGCAGAAACGTTAAAATTACACCGTGAAGAAGGTGTTTTAAAATATCCACCGTTAGCTTTAAGGGAGTAGTCTATAGTGTGGATTATCGCTTTTACAAAAAAAAGCTTGCTTATTGCTTTGCCAAAAAAAATTTCATATCGAGTTTGTTCATTTACATACCTAACGATAAATAACTATTTGTATGAGAACAGTGGGAAATTAATTCGCGTAAGTTTTTGTCACGCAAAGCCACATGTATAGTTTAACTAAATATAAAATTCTGCACCATCATTGCTAACCCTACTTCAGTTACGCAAAGGTCGACATAAACGCGGACTTTCTTTGCTAGTTTTCTTTTGTTTAAAGCCGACCGGTCCTCCCTCGTTAATCTGAATTTTTTATATTACGCCCGAGTCGCACACGAAAATTATAACGCGAGTAGTGGGCTTAAGGGACTTTCCTCGCTTCCTAAGTAGAAGATTAGAAGTCGTCGTGGTTCCTCGTGGAATTTTTTAGAGGAAGTATTTTACGAAATTGAACGACTATATTAATGGGGGGGCGGGATTCGATAATTTTTAGAGTTAGCCACAGTAACCATCAGATACCGCTGTTGAGGGGCGAGGGGGCAAAAAACACGAAGAGTTTGTTTGTTATTTGTACATAGATATCTTGTTAACTTAAACGCATCTTGTTGGAATTTTTGACGTCGGGAAAATTGCCTTTCGTCCAACGGAATTTTGACTTTTCATAATACCTTGTATGGTGTCGTATAACAATTGAACAGTGGATACGCGATTCGTTTATGGGGCGATTTTGTTTATAACCGCTTTAAGTTATTTAACTTAATTGCTGTGATTCTGTAAAATTAGTTAACATTATGTTAACGTTAAATTATGTACATAACATTTCTCTGTTAAGTGATTGCAACATTATACGCATTAAAACGCTTGTATTCTGTAATTGCAATTGTTGAAATGCTTTTAACTCTTTTACTAAAAAGTTATAAACAAGTATATTTTTGAACCGAACGGTGATTTATCACATGCGCAGTGAAATTGTTTTCATTCCCGGTATTTTCGAATATTTGGATTTGTAAGGTTTATTAGGTTATGAGGTTATAAGGTTATGTCCATGTACCAAAAATGAAGTGTAACTTTAATATCTAGGAATATCCAAAACCAACAATTTTAAACTCATATAGGCACCCATATGATATGTTATTTAATGTAATGATAATTACCTTCAAAATGCAGGAATAGCACTTGAACGGGCAGTAGATAAGTAAAGGTTTCAAATCGATAATTAACATTATTGCTAAGTCGAAAGCGAAAGCTTTTGAAACACAAATCTGATAACACTTCAAACGGGTTTTGCGTGTCTCGTAAACCTCTTCTGCAAAGTCGCATACTATTCCTATATAATATATATATAATCATTTATTTACATTCGTACCGGTAGGTGTTAAGGACTATTCCTAACATGTCATTATTCATGTACAATTGAGGAGCGTATTTTCCAATAAGGATTTTTGAACACGATCGTGAATGTCACATGAACATTTAAATCAAAGCCGGTTTTCGTATTTTAACGGTTTTCGCTTCAAGAGCGTTTTTCCAAAAAGGATTTTGACACGATCGTTTGAAAAAAACGCTCCTTCAATTGCAGTTTTATAAAGAAATGTAGTTCCTATAATATATATACGAGTTACCTTTCTTCGTCCTCTTCTAGTAATATATTTGTCATTATAACAATATTATCATCCATCCCTTAAAGATCAACAAAACTATTGACACAAGAAACGAAAATTACCTGCCAACATAACGTTACAAACCCAATGTAAAATTGTTCATCCTTCACGTTTTACCTCACTGTTATTTTACAGTGAATTTTACTAACATAATGTTATTAACAGCGGACATTTTCCGTACAGAATTGCATTTTCGTTGCATACTTTAAAATTTTACGTTTTTAAGCGTAACATTTGCTTACAGAATTACAGCATTAATGGCAGAAGTCAAATTAATCTTGTATCCAGTCAATGTATTCCATCGTGTAGGTACTTACAATTATTATCTATCCGGGTATCTATAATGTTAAAACGATACCGATCGACCCCGCTCGACTTGCTCTGCTATTTACAACTATATAGATCTTTACCTTTATCGATTTTAAACTCGACTTTTAATAAAATAAGTACTACTTACATAAACCCGAACTAACTCAAATTGAACACGATACGAGTGCCTATTTTAATAAATTACACTCGGAAAATTATATTAGGTATTGATTTGAGTGGATAATTTCGGCAGCCTGTTGTGTTTTATTATTTATGGCCCACGCGCGTGACTAGTGCAACGTTTTATATCGATCGAAAATTATTAACGAACAATTTCTTCGTCACTTAAAATTATGTACCGCCTACCCAACTAATTACCTCGACGTCACACATTCGTAAAATACCGTCGTACTGTCGCCGGATCTTTTTCCCAGATAGTTAGTGTTAACTAGGAAAGGGTCGAATGGTAGTCCCTCGGGATTACTGATAATCCTACAACAATGATGTGAAAATCCGGGAATTGTCTGTGCGAGAAAGATCGATAATGAGATTCGCGAGTAGCTCCCCGTCTGCTTTATCTTAAGAAAGTGGGGGGGGGGACGGTGGGCAGTTACAGCGCGACCCAAAAGGGAGTCCACCTATTATTTTGATTTTAAATCCTGATCTGATCGCCATCGCATCAGGAATTGCGAACAAACGTCGGTCGCATTTGAAAAATTTCCTCTTCCTCAATCTAATTTTCATATTCTAAATGTGAGAATGTTCGAGATGGAAACACAAAAACGGAAGCCGTAGGAAGGATACGAGCCTAAAAGCCTACTGCAGAAACTTTTGAGGAAGCGGAACCGAAAGGAGGCCGCAGCAGGACGGATTAATATAATAAATCAGTTTGTCATATAGAACGACAATAATAATAATAATAGTTTTATGTTGGATACATGTTTTTGGGCACGGGCCGTAGCTCGAGGCGCTCGTTCGTCGACGATTGATTTCGTTCGTTTAAACTCAAATTATTAATTCGATGCGGTACGTACGTAAATACGTGCATGTGTGTAATTCGGAATTTCGATATTTCTCGTTAACGATTTATTGCCTTCGTGAGAAGGGTTCGGTTCAATGCTTTGATAAATCATTCATCCTTCCTTTTAGTGCGCTCATTTCATTGTTCGCATCTTTTGACCACCTGTTTTTTATGTAAATGGCCGCCCGAATTTTGAACTTTATTGCTCGGAACCGACAACCTTCGCGTTTATTTCATGTTTATGTTCCTCTGGAAAATACCTTTTTTTCGGGCATATCGATTTTCGCGCTAATTTAGAAAAATCTTCGCTCGTCCGGGACTGAATTATAGGCACGCGTGTAGGTGTAGTCGCGATGCGCCATTCCGAAAGTGATATATTGCGGATGATTAACTTTAAAACGGAGTTAGTAATTTATCTACGGATTTTTCGTGCCCTTAAGCTCGCTGTCGCCCTAGTGATGCGTATCAGCTGCTGCTGCTGCTGCTGCAAAAAAGTATCGATTTAACTCTATTCGAGCGGCTTCATCTTTTGTCCCGACGATAAAATTCTCGAGAGGACATAAGTAAGAGGGCACCTACCTAAAAGTTTTAATAGCTGCCTCGAAAGGAGCTTATCACGATTTTATAATCTTCGATAGGTACCGAGATCGGCTTATTTTTATAGCGATTTCAAAATTGATTTTTAAGTAGATATGTAGATACTGCCCGCTCGTTGCGTATGTTACGCAATACTCGTAACTATTTGATGGTGTCAAATTTCCCTTTAAAACAATACGAAAATCGTATGTAGATATATTTAGGTATTTCTGTTTTTATAGCTCAATTTCGTATCTGTGGGGGGGAGGGGACTTGAAACCCGCTTAAAAATATAAGTATCAAATTAATCGAAAACCTTCCCTTAAAATACTTATATATACAGTACCGGCCAAAAGTTTAGACTCACCTTCGTAATGTAGGGATAATAATAAATAAGACGAGTTTAATGACATGAGTTCCCATTGAGCAATTATATTTCCAGAAAAAAATAGTTCAGGAACAAAATACAATGTAAAATTTCATATACAGACTATGATTTCTTCCCAATTTTTGACTCTTCAAAATATCCCCCTTTTGCTTTTACTACAGCCGCGCATATTTTCGGCATTCTCGCAATCAATTTTTCCAGAGTTGTAGCTGGGATTTTATTCCAACAAACTTGCAAGGAGTCCCAAAGTACCTTGTGATTGGTTGGTTGCATTCTTCGCACATTCCGGTCTAATTCGTCCCATAACAGTTCAATAGGATTGAGATCAGGGGATTGAGACGGCCACTCCATGTATTTTAGAATTTTTTCCTTCTCTTTGTTCCCTATGTAGTTCCTGCACAATTTTGACGAGTGTTTAGGATCATTATCTTTCTGGAAAATGAATCCTTTACCCACAATTCTCTGCCCACATGGAAAAGCATGATATTGCAAAATGGCGTGATATTTCTTTTGATCCATAGTGGCGTCAATTTTTACGAGATCTCCGATTTTACTTCCGGCAAAACAGCCCCAAACCGTGACGGATCCCCCACCATGCTTCACTGTTGGCATTATACATTATACTCGTCATACGTTCGCCAACCAAACGACGAACATATTGCCTGCGTTTTCCTCCGAAAATCTCAAACTTTGACTCATCCGTAAACAGTACTTTGGACCATTGTTCTACTGACCAATCTTTATGTTTTTTTGCCCATTGTAATCTTTTCACTTTATTTTGTTTTCGTAGAAGTGGTTTCTTAGCAGCTACACAGCCTTTCAATCCGTAATCACGAAGCCGGCGTTTAACAGTAGTTACAGATATAGGCGTCTGCCGGATAGAATTTAATTCCTCACGAATTTCTGGTGCGGTTCGAGTTCGTAGACGCTTACTTTGAACACAGATGAACTTGTCTTCCCTCTGTGAAGTTACACGAGGTCTCCCAGATCGTCGCTGACTCACGTTTTTCCCAGTTTCTTTCTTTCTCTTCAAGGTTCTTACGACACCTGCCTGACTAACCTTAGTCTTAGATGCAATTTGTCTAGTAGAATAGCCTTCATCGTGCAATGCAACAATGACTGCTCGTGTTTCAACACTCAATTCCGGATTTCGACCCATATTTTATGGAGAAGTCAGCATGTACTGTATAACGAAATGATTGCAAACTGCACTGTACGATGTTGTAGGTTATGTTTCGTTCGTGACATCGCCCTGGGGTAATTTATTATTGTAATGTAGTTGACAGTTGCCTATAGCTATACAGAATACTCGGTAGTCACTATTACTATAAGTAATAATAAAATATTTAATAAATTAGCCGAAAATATGCGCGGCTGTAGTAAAAGCAAAAGGGAGATATTTTGAAGAATCAAAAATTGGGAAGAAATCATAGTCTGTATATGAAATTTTACATTGTATTTTGTTCCTGAACTATTTTTTTCTGGAAATATAATTGCCTAATGGGAATTCATGTCATTAAACTCGTCTTATTTATTAATATCCCTACATTACGAAGGTGAGTCTAAACTTTTGTCCGGTACTGTATATATATATATATATATATATATATATACACTGCGCGACAAAAGTCTTTACGCACCTCACAGACAATTACATGTAGTCCCATAAGTTTCTCAATTTTTGGTTAAACTATACTAAAATTGATACAAACCTTTTCAAAGTCGTCCTCTTTCGATTAGTATTTGTGAAATTCTTCGTATCTATGTTTCCCATTTATAAATAATTGAAAGATGAAAAACGGCAACAATTATGGTATATTTGTATTGGAACAAATAAATGAAAAGATATTATAAAAAATAATTAACATTTGGTGTTACCACCACGGGCTTTAATAACGGCTTGGCAACGCCTAGGCATGCTTGATATTAAATTTCGGACATCTTCTTGCGGCATTCGATCCCATTCTTCCGTAAGAGCACGGCGTAATTCTTTTAAATTATATGGTTTCTCCAATCGAGCTCGGACACGTTTTCCAAGTACGTCCCAGACATGCTCGATAGGATTTAGATCCGGACTACAAGCTGGCCAGTCCATACAACGAATACCCACTTCTCGTAAATAAGATAGTTTGCGCAGCTACGCGAGGACGTGCATTGTCCTGCATTAAGAAGAACTCGTCTCCTATAAATGGGGCAAATGGAACTACATATTCATCTAATATGTCGGTAATGTAGTTCGAGGCATTCACAGATGGACGCGTACAAATGTGGAAATCGGTACGAGCGTCAAAAGCTATGCCACCTCACACCATCACCGATCCACCAAAGTAATTACTTCTTCCACGGAACATACCTTGTGAATATCTTTCTCCTTTACGTCTCCAATTTTTTGCCGTCCATTTGGACCATGTAAATTAAAACGCGTTTCATCTGTAAAGAGCACTTTGCGCCAGTCGTCTTCAGTCCACTGCTCGTACAGTTTTGCAAAATTTAATCGCGCTTCTGCGATGTTTTGCACTTAGCACAGGGGCCGTTGCTGGCCGGAATGCCCGAAAACCCTTTTCTCGCAGCCGCCGCTGCACTGTTCGTGAACTTATCGGGACATCCCTCGATAAATTTAGGTCATGTGCAACATCCCCTGAAGTTGCACGTCGATTTTTTCTTACTATCTGCAACAGTACGCGGTCTTCTCGTACCATAGTAACGCGAGGACGCGTAAATGTCGTTTAATAACATACCTAACGGACCCTTAGGTTATATGCATACGTCGGGCTATTTCCCTGTTTGTTATGCCTTCATCCTTCAACGTTAAAATTCGAACCACCTGTTCTGATGATAATAGCATTGTCACAAATTTAAATGTATTCGATACGATTCGATTACACGATTCAATATTCTCACGACCGTTCTTCGCAAAAAGTTGAACCGAATTGGTCAAAAGGGATGTTTGCAGGTTGCTGGCAGGACATAACGATACCGTTACTAACAATAAAACGCCTGCAACCACTTTTAGCCGTTTCCTAATAAATTATGGTTTTAAACTTGGAAATTATTTGTTAGTTCAAGGTTAAAGGATTTTTTACTTTATTTTTGTGTTTTCGAAAACATTTTTGATATACCTATAACACGAAATATTGTGATTGTTTAACAAACTGTAAGAATAATTACGTGCGTAAAGACTTTTGTCGCGCAGTGTATATATTAACATCGAATATCGTTATCGATTTATTTTATGCGTCAATTAACGAGGGTAAAAATTAAAAATTAGGGGCGATGAACGGCGATTAAAGTTAATCATTACTAAAGCATGCTCATCTCAGTTGCGATGTTTTTTTTCATGAAAATTAAGTTGTCTAGAAATTACGGTTTTATGAATACAAGTTTCATAGATAAACCAAATACAGAGATTGCAGCAGAAATATTAAATAAATTAAAATAAGAATATCTGCAGGTATGATACATACCTACTTTTATAATAAATTTGTTTGTTTGAATATGCCACGTTCAAAACTTTGAACTGAACATTACAAATATACAATTTAGCAACTTTTTATGCATGACGTGCATTGGAACGTATTTTGCACATAATGTATATTATGTAGATGTACCTACTAATCAAATTGTTCGTTAGAAATTTTAATGAAAATTCCGACTTTCGATACTTGCTTCTCAACATTCTCAATATTAGGATTAATGTTAATTGGTATACCTATATAATATTTTTTTTTTAATTGTTAAGAGGTTTATTAATTTCATTTGTAAGTCTACGTAATATTATCACGTTTTTATTTAAAATGTCTGTTTGATTTTATGTGTCACAGCAAATATTTCGGCTATTGTATGAATTAGTAAAAAATGTTGTATATAAAAGTTATTAGATTATTTATTTTTAATAATGTGTCAAAATCAGAAAAACAATTGAACATCAAATAATTCGGGTAAAGCAAATAAATTTAACATTTTAAATGGAACGTACCCAGTATTATTACATATTCTGAAACTACAAGAATTTATCTTTACAACGGTATATCACATGTTATATTTATTTCATTAATTAAAGGCGTAATAGAATAAATAACCGAACGCGTTGAACACGTACAGTGTAAACAATGTACCGACAACGCACACTTTTACCCTTGCATGTTCTATTAAGCAGAGCCGAGGAGGCCGTGATATGCGCTCACTTGTTATCGCTATCGTGTCAAAGTGGCTAAGTAAATTGTTAATTGTTAATTTTCATCTCGTGACACATAATGAGGGATAATTATTATCCTAATAATGAAAAAATGGATATGTTGAGATGATAAAAACTTCTGTATCGTATCGAATCTTGTATCCAGAAAGGGTACAGCCACATCTTCGCACGTTTGCAAGAATTGAACATAATTTACGAAGAAATGGATGTTTTAATGCTACAGTGCGAAGACCAAGAAATGAGCGTGCAGCACATGATGAAGATATTATGGTGTTGGCATATTTTAGAGCACATCCAAGAAATTCAATCCGTGAAGCAGTAGCCGACATAGGTATAAGTCATCACAAAGTATTTTCTATTCTAAAAAAACATAACATGGCCGCCTATAAAATTAAATTGGTTCACGGTTTAACAGCTGGTGATTCTGATAGAAGACTAATATTTTGTAACTGGCTTAATAATAATCTACATTTAGTGGATGTTATTCTTTGGAGCGATGAATTTACTTTTAACAATAACGGAATTTCTAACAGAAAAAAACGATCATTTCTGGAATACAGAGAATCCACGTCGAATTCGGGAATGCAGGTTTCAACACGGATTTTCTATTAATGTTTGGCTTGGTGTATTAGTTGATACTATACTAGGTCCTTATTTTTATCGCGGAACGCTTAATGTTGAACGTTATGCTAATTTCCTTACGACAGAATTCGAAGAATATTTGGATGATATACCCCTACAAGTGCGTCGTGATATGTGGTTACAACAGGATGGCGCACCTCCTCACAATGCAAGGAACGTCGAGGATATTTTGAACGAAAAGTTTGGTGCGGAGTGGATAGGAAATGGTGGCCCTATAAACTGGTCGGCACGATCGCCAGACCTCTCTGTGTTGGACTTTTTTGTTTGGGGATATGTTAAATCAAAAGTTTATGTTACACGTCCACAAAATTTAGAGGATCTTACAAATCGCATTCATAGGGCATGTACTCAAATAACACCAAACATGTTGCAAAAAGTGCGACGAAATTTAATAAGCAGATGTCGGGGAAAGTATTACCAAACAACGGGGAGGAGCACTTTGAACAAAGAATTTAGATGTTACGTAGGCGTTATATACAATTTTTTAATTAACTTACTTATTCACTTATTGGTTTGTTCATAATGTTGCATTTATGATGAATAATCTGTTATTGATATTGTTTTAATCAACACATTGTTTACACTGTCTACGTTTTCAACACGATCAGTTATTTAGTGTATTGCGCCCAGGTAATTAATGAAAAAGTATAACATGTTATATACCGTTGTAAAGATAAATTCGTGTAGTTTCAGAATATGTAATAATACTGGGTACGTTCCATTTAAAATGTTAAATTTATTTCCTTCGCCTGAATTATTTGATGTTCAATTGTTTTTCTGATTTTGACACATTATTAAGAATAAATAATTTAATAACTTTCATATATAACATTTTTTACTAATTTATACAATAGCCGAGTTATTTGGTGTGACACATAAAATCTAACAGACTGTATATATAATATTTATATATTTATTGAAATAAAAAATATATACACATCTTGGAAATTCATAACTTACATTCAGTAAACCCCCTAATATTAGCGGAGACTGATGGACAATGTGTCCACATATTGATATCTCAGATATTAACACTTTCGCTGAGAGCTTTTGCGAAGTAACCCCGAATGCTTTTCGCACACGCTGACTAAAACCCAATTACCTAACGCCCCCGGTCTAACGCCGAATTCGCCCTTGACTCGTTAACTAACACGAATCCTTGGCGCGAATCCGTCCCATCAGTACGTTTTGAAAGCATGTAGTGACACGGATCCGCGCCATACCCAGTGACAGGATTAATATAGGTAAAATTCGAGTAGTATCTAGTTGAAAAACTTACCCATGTTCCCTTGTAAATAAGGTTATTTGACGTGAAAAGCCTCATTTCTTAATATCGTAGCTAACTGAAAATTTGCAACATAGTAAAAACCGAAATATGTAGTCGGGGCTATCTGTCCTAAATTTAACGGGGTAACAGTCCAGGTTCTAAAACGTGCATATAAAACCTGCACTTTGTGAGTCAAGCATAAAATTGTATAGGTATATTTTATTCGCCATACTAACCACAATAACCGTCAGAGCCATTTCGGAACCACTTTTTAATTCAAAAGAATCCCCTTTTAATACTTGGGGCGTGAAGCTAAAATTTTTTTTGAATTAATTCCCTGAACAAAATGCGATTAGAAAGGTTAGGGACAGTACCCTTGCCACCCCAGAAGTGGTATTAAAAAAATTATGAAATTGTTTTGAAATTTATTAGGAATGTAAACCAAACATGATTAAATTTTAATAAAAAATAAAAGTATTATTTAAACAAGTTGATTTTATCCTTTCAACTTCGAAGGTTGAATAGCTCGGCTGGGGAGGAGGGGGCGTCGTAGAAAAAAAGTTGATAGTGTAGACTTAAAGTTTTATTTTGACGTGTTCTGTGCGTCCTCGGAAGATTTCTCATCATATACTAGACACCCTGTATTATAACGGGCACAGTGTACAAAATTGACCCCTAAAATTTTATGCCTGTATCACAAAGTGCAAAAGTCGACATTATTTTTATACTAAAAACCTGAACTATTATGTGTCCACGCAATTTAGTGAATGATTGTGGTTGCTTTTATAGATAATGGGTACGTAACTATAAACGGAAGACGAATAAGGTAACATCGCCTCCAAATTCATGTCACGTTAATAAGTTTATAAATGATAAAATTTCGTCGACTAATTCTTTTTTAATAATTAGTATGTACCTATTAATAATAAATGTCATTATGAATAAATATGTAAGCAACGTGTTTATTTTAAGATTTGGACAGATAGACTCGCGTACCGAGTCATTTGTCCACACTCGTCTTGCTCGCCTCAAATATTTACCCCATTAAAAATCTTAAAAGATTAACAACTCTAATTACAATTTTATTAAGGAGATGGTTGACAGGGTACGCCGTTAAAATTTAGTTAAACATTTTTATTATTTTTTAATAAATATTAAAAAAAATGTAAATTGTAGACACGTAGCCCCAGTCTCCCCTAATACCTATATAAAAGAAATACACGAAATATTTCACGTGGTAAAGTTGAAAAGGTCAGAAGTGTTAGTTTAATCCAATAAAGTAGATCTAACTCAAGATAAAATGTAAATCTCCAACTTGATATCGAGCTTTAAAAGAAATCTAATTCAAGTAACCAACATTTTCTTTTTGTTCTGGTTTGCAACTAGTCGAAAAATGTTTTCTTTCGTTTTTCCTTAAAAATATAATAGTGCTTACGTACGTACATAAAAGCAATGCAGTTTCACTCGCACGCGGGATTAACAAATTAACCCCATCGATGCGCACAAACATCTCTGCCGATTAGAAATTCGAGCTTAAATTTTGAATTGTGAATTTGGAAATTGTGCGGTTATAAATGCGCACTTAATTGCAAAATCGACTTACGTATTATTCCGTCGCGTTTCGCACTGTAAGTAAGTGCACCGCGATGCGGCGCAAGAGCTCTCCGTGTTTCGCGAAAAGTTTTGGGCCCTCGAAAGTTTCCATTAAAAAAGCGTTAAACTGACTTGATTAAGTGCTCGCCGCCCGCTATATTTTACGCGCGCACACAAAAAAAAACGTGCGAGAACGCGAATTCCACTCCATTTAAATTACAATAGAACGAAAGTTCACCTAGGCTGCTTCGACGCCCTTTCCTCGAACTTTAAAAATATTTCTACACGTACAACCCTAAAAAAACAAAGTTTTAATCTGGCTAACGAACCGGAAATCAGATGTAGGTGCAATCGGAAGGGTTTTCCGCGTTACTGCAAATGTACGTTTTGAACTGGGTAATTTAAACACGCACGCCATAATGAAGTTGGTTACGGTATTTGGGGGCGACGCGACGCGACGCACAATTTAAACTGTTCGCCGGTTTTTAATTTAATTTCGCGAAAGTTGTGTGGCCGACGCGACGCCGACGATCCCAAATGTTTACGTGGCATCCGCTGCCAGTTCGCCTCGATTCCAATTCAATTAATCTCCTGCAACTTATTAGGCGCGGTATTTGAGCGTATCAAAACAGTTGACGTAATTTTAATTTACTTATTCGAGGGTGAAAACTGCGTCGGTCGTTCCGCTTTGATAAGCGATCGACGTCTTGCGAACTTTACCTGTCTACCCGACGAAACAAAACTGGAACTATTAATTTTTTCCAAAATAAATTCCCGTTTAATGCGCACGATATTATGAAGACTTATGAAGGGTGAAAAAAATTTACGCTTTTATAACTGCGTCGTTTAATAAAATTATGGTGGTTGTTGGCGTTACGCTTCGATCGCCATTACTTGATGTAATCTTACAAGGTAACGTTCAGATGGAGAAAACAAAGGGTATAGCCGGATAAGCATAGCAAAATGGCCCCCAAAGAAATCTACGAAACAACCTATATTATTACATTGGCAAGTCATAAGGAAACGATATATGCACGTTTTACTCCCTGACCTTCAGTAGTCCTTGAGAAAATCAAAAAAGTATGTACCGGGGGAACTATTTTTTAAATTCGTTTACCTACAAAACTATTATAGCTACGAACATAAATCAAAAACAGATTGTTAGAGAATACTTCCTAGCATAACATATGTTTTTTCTATTAGTTTCGACTAATAATAACTATTAAAAAATTGATGGAGAAATTTTGAAAATTGAAAATTTTACAGTTCGGCCAGAGTGACAATCATCAAAAAAATGTCAAATATTGCTACTAATGTCTACTACTACTACTAAAAGTTTCGTGAAATAAAAATTGGTACAACACTGAAAAAAAAAATAAAAGCAAATATTGGTAGCGTCAAAACAAAAACGACAAGTTAAGTTTTTTACGTTGTTTAAACCGCGAATAGAAGTAGTGGTTAAGTAAACAATATAAGAATGTTTCACTACTTACTGTAGTTGTGTAAAGCGATCTCATTGTCAGTACCCATCACCATACAGGAACAGCGCCGGCGCGGCGCTTTAGTCGGACATGCAGTTCAAGTTCTAACATTCTTGAAGTGTTGTTAATATTTATGTTCGACGATTAAAATACGTAGTTCTAGAAATTCGAAAATCGTACTCAGGTCCAAAAAAAGTGCCTTTGTGTAAGCCGTTTACAATCTGTACAACCAATGGCTACATTCTTGATATTGTTGGGCCTTTTTATGGTACTCAAAATGATGCCACGATTATGAAACTCGTATTACAAGACTCCGTTGCCATAAGAACTATGTTACAATCACATGATGTGTTCATTGTTGATCGTGGTTTTCGTGATGTAATAAACTACATACCTAATGTAGGCTTTACCGTATTTATGCCTGCCTGTAAAGGCAAAAAATCTCAATTAACTACGGAAAAAGCAAACATATTGCGAAAAGTAACAAAAATACGTCGTGTAGTCGAAGCTGTACATGGTGCTATAAGCCAAAAATATCGTCTCTTACATCACAACTTAGATAATAAACTGCTTCCAAAGGTAAGATTGTTGTGATACGGACAAAGGTTGAGTTCAGATGGTGCATTACAAGACGAAATTATTGAATATATGGAAAGCAGAATGAATTCGACAAATACTTTGCGGGAAGATGTTGATAATCATCATTGGAATCGTCGGAAATCGTCTTTTCAACATCTAATGGTATCTGACCTCCTAGATTTTCCACGTTTAACTGAGAGCAAGACTTGAAAGTTTTATTTACAGGCAGTTATCAACTTTCCCAAGCTGTGTCGTAATTATCAGAAATACTGGACAATAAGAATAATCTTCTCGTGCAGTATGTCAAGAAAACACCACATATTATAAAACTGAACGTACGACCGAGACATAAAAATAATAAAGTATATCGTATTTATATCGATTATATTCCTATTGTTGTGACTGTCCCAACAGTAATAGAACAGTTGGGTGTTGTTCACATGGAGCAACTATAATATATTATTTATCACTCACCCAATAAATGCCGCGTAATATACTCGCACATAGAATTATCGTCAGACGTCGAGACACTCGGCCGTTATAGGGCGTTAAATAGGGCCCATTAAGGGTGGAATTCATGGTCATTCTTTACCTTAAATATTTCTTTAAGGGTCGATCTTTTCATCTTCCATTTAATTTAATTGGCACATATGTTTGTAGGCACGTTTGTTCAAACAATTGTTTCCACGGTAAAAATTTATCAAGTAAATTTATTGGGAGATGAAAAAACCGGCCCTAAGTCACTTTTTTGTTCTTAGAAACGATTGTTGTTACTATGGAAATGTACACCTTAAGGAAATATTCAAGGTAAAACACGTTTACGAATACCGCCCTTAATACAATATGCATATTTAACTTCATATAAAAATAATATGAAGGATGCGATTGGAATGAAACTTTCCAGATTTACTTATGAGTAAATGAACTATAAGCTCAAACAATTTGGATGCAATCGGTTTACGGTGAGAGTGCCAAGTGTCCATGGCCAATAAGTCCCAGTTTGGTAAAGCGAGTTCGACGAATTTCTATGAATTTTTTAAGGTTACCGTTATAGGTTAAAGGTTTTAAGGTTATTTTCGTAAAAAATTGTTTAAAATGGAAATTAAATTATTTAGTAAATCTAGAACACGTGTGGTCATTTTTATTGAAAAGAAATTAACCAGTAGGTATTGTTAGCCCTATTGGCTTCTAAGGACCAAAAAATGTTAGCTTCGAAGGACCTTTACCATCACGGATGGGTTTTTGTTTTAATGGAAACAAAGAAGTTCCATCTACTAATTTTTTATTTTACCATTTACTATTATTTTACATTTGACGCAGTCTGAATAGCTCAAACTTCGCGGTCAAAATGATACTGTTTGTAAAGTCCAGCTGCAAGCTTCTAAAACTAATTTGAATTCCCAGACGCATAAATTCTAATATTTATTGCCCTGTCAAAAGGGTGCGACTTACGATTATGGGTAGAAAACTAATATTATATTTATTTAAAAACTTAACAAAGTCCAAACAGGTATCAATTTTTTAAGGCGCTGCTCCTAAAATTTTAAATATTGACGCCGATCGATTTTTTATAATGAAGGGCTTGTACGGCCAGTCGATTTGAAAATGTACCTGCAAATCGGATTCTCGCTTTCTGTTATCTATTACATATTTCAAGAGAAAGTATAATATTATCTTTTTAAGCAAGCACGATTTACATTTTAACTGAAAACTGTTTATCATTAAATAGGGAAATTTACGTACTTTTTAATCAGAACATTTATAATAGGGGTTTCTATTTAAAAATGTGAAGTTACGATGTCATACGCAAAAACGATTAGATTAATTATTCAACTGATAACTCTCAAAGGTGCGCCTTTTTGTCTAATTTAACATACATTTTTAATTTTTTTTTCAAAAAGCAGGTAGTTTAGACGTTTGAGGCTTGGTTCCGTACTTTTGCCTCACTCTGTATACTTTCAGTGGATACCTGTTACGTATTGAAACTGTGGTAATGGATACAAACCTTGAGCTTTACATGTGCTGCTGACCAACCACTCATTTGTTGGTTACGTTGTTTGTCTAAAGTATTTTTTCCATTTATTAAATAATTTTTAATAACAGTGGGTTGTTAGAGTATTAGATTATTCGTTGTTGCGATACATTTTTAATTAGTATAAAAGTTTGCGCTACAAAATATTATAATGAACAAATTAATTCAAAACGCTAACCATTTCAAATCAAATAATGACACATTAGCTTAATAACAATAAAATAGTTTTAATATGCCCGGAAGAACATAAGTTATCAGATGTGGCATTAAATAATTCTATTTAAAGCCCGCGTCTTCCGCAATATACTACGGGGAAGTTTTATTGTCATGTCACTGCGCGGAAGACAAACAGCAAGAGGAAGATTAGGTGAAGAAGTTATACGATATTATGTTTTAAATGTGTTTGTTATAAATAAATTTATTAATGGAGTGGTATAAATCTTTTTTCGGGCGAATTTCTAGAATTTGAGGAAATCAAAACGCCAGCGCCGCCTTCACAACAAACATAAACCGTAATTTAATTTTTCGAAAGTATTTTTCTTATGGGAAATCATGACGAAAATTTCGAATCTAATTTAAGATGTTGTTGTTCGCACGAGAATAGGAAAATATAAAGGGCGGCGCAACAGGTCAGGGCGAAGGAGTTGTTCTAGTAAAAACTGCAACAAAGAATTAGAAAATAATATTTCTTTTGAAATAAATTGTATTTTGAAAATTCTAAGTAGGTTGATGTTTCTTGTACCTACATATTTTTTGTTTCTACGTTGTGTGTTTATTCGTCTTTTGTAATAGTCTTCGCCTTTTCCATACTATTTACGTTTTAACTTAAGCGAACGTAGGTTTTCTTGGTATAATTGAACGATTTTATACCGAACCTTCTTTGTCCTCGAGGTCCATTGGGTTTATACGTTTTATTGATTTTCTTTTTAAATTGTCCGTTCTGTTTCCGAAGTTCTCGCAAATTTTATTACAAAACTATTGTGATCTCTAAAACGTGCTGAAATCAATTGCATTACCTACTCTACAAAATAATAAGTATGCGTGGTACAGTTTTTCAAAATAATTTAAAATAAATCGATACAATTAATTTATTGATAATATTGTAGAATTTTAAAAATTTTCAATAAATAATGATTCATCATACCAATATGTGTAGAAACGGCGGTTTGGGTTTGAGTTAAAAAGTCGAGACGATTTCATAGATATTAGAAAATAAATTTAATAGGCAATAGGTACACAAACAATACAATACAGGTACAAAGGCAATAGTAACACCACGTTCGATGCTCAGCAATTTTGACAATAATACGTCACCTTCCAAATTAATCGTCAGCTTCCAAACTTGTTTGAAAAAAACGGAAATTTACTTTTAGGCACTTGATATGGAAGCTACTCCTAATCGATTTAACTTATTATTATTATAATTTAAAATTACCTAAATAAAATTATAACGTAGGTGGGTAATTTAAAAAACAAATTAAATTAATTCTTTTTAATTTTGAAAGTTTCACGTTTCAAAATTGTTGAGTTTGTGGACGGGAAGTGTTGTATTACAGCTTTATGTTTAACGTAATTTATTTATATATTCCAATTCTGTTACATTAATATATTTTACATGACATGCCTATTATTTTGTTTATATATGCCTACTATATGTTGATGTTAGAGATCGTTACTACAAAAATCATAAGTGGTATATTTTATATAGGTAGATAAGTACGTAACCACCTGTATTATTAAAAATAGTATAGGTACCTATAAACGTCCCAAATTGTTTATGAATATTTTAAATAAATAACGTCAACTTCGAAAATAATACATTTGAACCTGGACCGATTCGCCCAACAAATTCGCCACTCGAATTCGAAATATAAACAACCATCGTTAGAACGACAATTGCATGCTTTTTATAGGCGAATTAAAACCGAAGCAAAAGTGGGAGGGAAAAATTTACAATCCCATACATGTATCTCGGATTATCAACGTCAAACGAATTAAGCATATTAATTCGGCTCCGCGGGCGTTCCGAGCCCCATTTTCCTGCCCGAATTTCGGGCGCTTCACAAGTACGCTCGTAAAATTCCAAGATTTATCTTTAACATATCGCGAAACGTTACGTTGTTTGTTCCGACGCACCCGCATGAAACGTGTAACATTTTAAGTTTACAATAACCAAAGCTCCCGATAAGCTGCATTAAAAGCTGTTATTGGGCATTAAAAATTGTGGACGATGTACTTTTACGTGGCCGCCTAATATAAAAGAAATTCGCCCTCGCCATTTTTGACCGCGTTTTATGTCGACCCGAAAATTCAAGTACAATTTTAAGCACGCAATTACAGAATTCGACGGCTCGAATTTATTAAAAACATACATTCTTAAACTTAAATCTACACATACCTACGTATAAATATACATATTTCGTGATTACGTGCAGTTTGCGTAGTTATAGAATTAACGGATGGAATTCCGGCGACACCTCTTCTTGAATAACATAGATTCGGCACGCGACCTTTCCATTTAAAGTTTACCGTGAGCTGATAATAACTTTAGCCTTTTGGATCGTATTTAACGAATTTAATGGAATAAAGGGACCACATTAGACGCTCCGCGTTGCCTTCTGTCAAAATATCGAATGTCCGGAAGACCTTTATACAGTTATATTTCTCTATGGCAAAATTGAATTTTAAGTTGAATTTTACACTTGAAAAGCAAGTCCTTGAACTTACTTTTTGTAATTCGATGCACGCTCGTCGACGTAGTCTCAAAAAAATTGTCAATCGCTTCTGATACGATAGTGCCTTAAATTTATTTTAAATTTCCTTAAACGCCCGCCTCGGTTTGTTATTCGTTGATGGTTCATTTCGTATTTTACATTTTTTTAAATGAACGAGGACGAATTTATTAATGGATAAAAAAGTGAAGCCTGAGATGCTCGGCAAATAAATTCGTATAATTTATATTAAGTGCTGTTTGTTGAATAGGACTCATTAAAGCAGGAATAAGATGCTGAAAACTTTATTCGGGAAAATATATCATTTTTTTTTTCGAAACAAGTTATTTAAAATTAACGAATGATGAGAATTTTGCAACTTTTGAAAGTCACCTCGTCGCTTTTGTTTTAAATATAGGCACAAACTGGAAATTATTCAAATAAGAATTTCGATTTTCCTCCATAAAAATGTTGCTAACAATAAGTATATACAGGATATGAGTTTTAGTTATAAGAAAATAATACGAGTTGCGATTTGAAATTATGGAATTAATGGTAACTGGTTACACCTTTTCGATTTAAAATAATTTTAGATTTTCACTTCTTCCGGTTACACCGGAAACGAATACTCACTTTCTTATTTCAAATGGAACACCGTAATTTTCATTATTGATTTGTATTCCCGAGACAATTATACGACTTTTTGTTCTAATAAACATTGCCTCTAAAATTAGCCCTTTTCGAATTATTTCATGTTTTGTAAAAACAATTGACGGCAGCTGCAGGTTATTACAAATACAGGTAAACGTCGTTTTGCGCCGGTTCGATTTACGCCGATTCACAATTACGCCGGTTGGTGTCGGCGTGGGATTCCCCGGTTCGTTCGGTTCGGCCGACACCAGACGACAGGCGCCGCGATTCTAATAGCAGACATACTTTTACACGTTGTTTTATTCTATTACCGTGTACGCGAACAGCCTATTGTGTGGGTGAAATTGTTTCCGAGTTAGTTTTCGTTTTGTTTTTAAGAAAAATAAAAAGGTACGATTATATTTTTTATTTTATTATTATTAAAATTAAAAGAATATTCAATTTGTAGTTTCATTATGGGCGACAATAGCGATTCAGAACCCAAACATTGTGCGAAAAAAGCACGAAAAACAATAGGCCTGGAGACAAAAATGGACGTAATTAATCGCATTGAAGACGGCCAAACCCGACCTTTTGTCTGCAGAGCTCTAAATTTACCCCCGTTCACTGTGACAACAATCATGAAAAACGCTGAGAAAATAAAACATTCCGCTCAACAGACAACGGCTGTAAGTGTAAAGCACGTAACTTACAGCCGGAGGAAAAATATAGAGAAAATGGAAAAAATGTTAGCATTGTGGGTTGATGACACCAATCAAAAAAAATATTCCTGTAACACACGCAGTCATGTGCGAAAAAGCAAAGTTGATTTTTTCTGATTTGAAGGCGCAAGAAAACACTGACGAAACTTTCTTGGCAAGCACTGGGTGGTTCACGAGATTCAAATCTCGAACCAATATCCGTAGCACTAAACTAAGCGGCGAAGCAGTGAGCGCCGATGTAGCAGCAGCGGCAGCTTACCCTCAAAAGTTTCAAGAAATTGCGGAACAAGGCAACTGCCCTGCAGATCTCATCTTCAATTTTGATGAAACAGGCCTCAGACAGGCTGACTGTTCTCTTGGGATTGAACGTTTCTGGTTCCTTAAAATTAAAGCCAATGGTAGTGTACCATTCCCAGAATCCACGGGCTTTGACAAAAGCTCCCTGCCAGTTTTTTGGAGGTGAGATAAAAAGGGCTGGGTCACTCAGGAGATTTTCACAGACTGTGCTTACATTTTGTGACCGAAATAATCTTCCAAAGAAAGCAATCCTCCTATTGGACAATGCCCCAGGACATCCGCAAAATCTTGACACCTTAGACACGGGATTGGATGTCAAGGTAATTTACATGCCCCTTAACACAACCTCCAACCCATGGATCAGGAGGTAAGTTTTACCTTTAAAGCGTATTTTTTGCGCATAACATTAAAAGCAATGATTAAGGCGATAGATACTAATTCCAATCAGACCGTTAAAGATTATTGGCGGTGATACGACATTTTAAAAGGAATCAAAAATCTGAAGTCTGCTTAGAACGAAGTGACAAACAATTGTTTAAACGGCGTTTGGCGTAAACTTCTGCCTGGATTTATACAAGGTGCAAGTGTAGAAGAGATAGATAACATTAACAAAGACATTATCAGGCTTACACGCGAATATGGATTCGAAGACGTAACAACCGAAGATGTGACCGAACTGTTAGACGTGCATGACCAACCACTCTCAAATCAAGAATTAGAAGAGTCGATGGAGGTATTAGATCGCCCTCGATCAGAAAATCCCGAGGAAGAAAAAGAGGAGGATGAGAAAGAAAATGATGGGAAAACCCTAAAAACGGCCGATCTAACTCGTATCCTTTCTTCTATAGAAAGGTTAACAGATGAGCTCTGTGAGATAGATGGGGATTTCAATCGAAGCGCAAATGTTAAAAGAAGCGTCACCGCTGACGTTCGACCTTATGCTATGATTCTACAAGAAAGGAAGTAACAATCAAAGCAAATGAAATTAGATGCTTTTTTCAAAAAAGTGTGAGAATTTAATTTAGTACCGACGAACTGGTGAGTTAGTATTTATTTTAAAAAATTCATTATTTATATCAAGAGATTATTATTTATTTTGTAAACGAATTTAAACTGTATTTATTAAATACATTTATAATTTATTTTGAATTTATTTTTATTTATTTATTTATTTATTTATTATATTTATTTCATTTTGATATATATATATATATATATATATATATATAGGATATGTATTAAATAAACATTATATTTGTGTTCATTTTCCGCCGATTTATTTTACGCCGGTGTCTCTCGGAACGGAACCCCGGCGTAAAACGACGTTTACCTGTACCTATATATGTTTCTAAACATTTGTGCATGTACAGGTATAAGATTTTAGGTGAGTATTTTAAAAAGTACGTTACATTGAATAGTGTATTATAGACTTAATAAAATAATACCGAATGTTCAGAAAAAAATGCCAAACCGGAGTAATCTTAGTAATTTTAAATAGTAACCCTACATTTGTTTTTTTCGATTCTATTGCATTGTACGTTTAAAACTAGTGGCAGTGTATATTTACTTCCCTATATCCCTACATAAAATGTATTAACTCTCTCGAATGTTTATTTTGTAAAATCGATTAGGCTACCGAAGGTGGCATAAATAAATTAAAACAAAAGAAACAATCGTGTCTTAATAATCGAAGCTCGTGGTAACATAACCTAACCTAACCAAAACTCGTCGTGACATACCCTGTATATAATAGGTATCATCATTATTATCATATTGCATATCAAGGCAAAATTTTATTATTCTATTACTGAAATTTTCGATATGCATAGAACTCTCTAGACTCGATTTTGTAAATGAATTATTATTGGCATCTCGTTAAAATCCCTCACGTACGACGACGCAAATTAAACGACAAAATGTTCAATTTAAATACAAGGTTAGAAAAATCCCAAACGCGATTTCGGTAAAAATTGCTTCGATGCGGATTTAAACTCGAAATTGTTTTCACGGAATGAGAAAACGTTTCTCCGTGAATCTTTTTTAAAAAATTAAATAAACTGTCTGTAAAGGAAGATGACGGAAAATTCAGTTTTTCAAATTTAACTGATATTCTTGTTGTATTAAGGTGCATATTTTTAAAACGTTTAAATGTTATCAGACTTGTTCGAAATGCGTTTTTAAGTTAGTGTAGGTGTCTATTCGTTTATTTTCGTCTCTAATTGGTTTTCCTTTATTTGTTTTTCCAATCGCTCGTTCACTATAATCGTTTTTGGATTGCCTCATAAATTTATTTCAACAAAGCTTAAGTGGCCCTTTAAAATACGTTAAAAAAATACTCGTTAACTCGAATCAAATCATCCGTCTACAACCGGATCTCGTTTAAGTGCCCATTTCGCCGGCTTGCTCCCTTTTAAACTTTTTATCTGCGACTCGACGAGACTTCGACAAACTGCGCAATCTATAGTGGCATGTGCTCGAGAAAGTGTCGCAGACGTCGACCCTTAAATTCGAAACGAACTTTATTAAAAAGTATATTATTACGAAAATAAAGACGACGTACCCACATTTTTTCGTACAACTTAGTTCGGCACTTTTTTTAGGAAGTACCTATACACATATACAGAAGGGAAATAGAGTGCCTACAAGTGTTCTTTCGCGATTCGGTCTTTGGGGAGATCTTTGTTTCGCAACAAAAACACAAAAATAAAATCCATTAGAAAACGAAATGCTAGAGCGCTTGTATTTTTTTCCCCGTAAACATATTATTTCTATTCGTCCGAAAGTTCCTTGCCTCGAAGACGTCTTAATAAGTTGAGAAAACAATAATGCGTTAGCTGAATACGTCTCGACATTTTCCCATTTTTTCGAAGGATAATCAGTGGAAAACTGTCACATAATGTGATGTAGGTACCGGGGGGAATTTTGTCTTAAATTGCGTTCTGGTTTCCCTTGATTTTGTTAAAGATTTTCGCGGGACGATTTATCTTTTCTCTATTTATTTGGTTAATTTATTAACGTCGCGTCGGAAACTTAAAAGTTGTCGCAGACTGTTTGATAATCGCCCCCTTGCCGCTGCAATTAAGGCGTCGGTGGACTTTAAATCTAACGGGAAATTGAGCACATCGCGCGGGTTGTTTCATGTGGTCCTAGTGGTTAATTATTTACTGTGCAAATTAAATGGTTGGCTGGTTTTTTCGCGTTTTTTTTTCGGAAGGGATGCCTTTAAAGGGTCGTCCACGCGCCGCGTCTTTTAGCATGTGGAAAGAGAAGCGGAGGGTTTGCGCAAACCAAAAGCGAGGATTGTATGAGTTATTACGTTACAGGGGTCGGAAAAACTCAGTTTTTCGCGCGACACCTCCGATGGGAATAGTTTATCGTTAGGGGGTTAAAATGGATGTCGTCAAATCTTTACATCTTATTAGGTATAATAGTTGCGCAACACGTTTCATTTTCTTATACCCTTCAGAACCACTTCCTCGAACATTTTAAATTGCAGAGAAGGTTAGTTATGTGATACAAATCGAATTTTAACGATCGTTATATACAGGGTGTGTATAAATTGACGAGAAATCTACACGTGGTGAAAAATGAAACAAGTGAACGTTCGAACTTTGCGAACAAAGTTTTTGTTTACGTACACACATCTGTCGATCAAAATGAGCTTCGCGTTGTGAAAGGCTATTGATCGACATCTTCGGAAACAGAACGTTTACCCGGCCTGGACGAGCCATAACGTTTTGAAAAAACATTTTTTTTTTTAATTCAGTCGACGTTGTTCAAGCTATGGTTGAACAACGTCGATTGAATTAAAATAGCGAATTAAAAAATTAATTAATACCATAGCTTGACGGAATTTTGGTATACTTTGCGGTCGAGGCGTACAAGCAACCCAATTCGTTCTCAAAAAATATAAATGATGACTGATGATTTATAGCTGACCATTCTATAGCTCTACTTCGACCATTACGAAACAGTGAAACATTATGGGGAGGGGCGTCGTCTTGCTGAAAATGTACTTAGTTGTTTCTAATCGAGTAAGTTTCTCACCCAATCATTCGGTCTCTTAAATTGTTTTCGAAATAAAGAAAAATTAAATTTAACAAAAAATTAGTAGAAAACTAAACAAAATAAGATGGGTATCGCGCGTAATAGCCGCTGTGGCTCCTTAAGGGGGATTTCTACTTTGTGGGACACGAAAATAGACAATTTTTGAAGAATTTGTTGTAAAGTAACTGTTAAAGATAGAATAATGAAACTTGATATACGTTTAAATACATCTTTATTTAGTATAACAAAAATATGGAAAATTACTAATTTCGAATAGGAAGTGGTGGGCAGAAGGGCGTAAAGTCAATATGCCGCGCCGAGATGAGTAGGTGGTGGAAGTTCCTGATCCTCGGCAAATTATTCGAAACACAAAAATCGATCAGATTCTTAATCTGTAGATGTTTACGCATAGTTGGAACTAGAATAAAAAATATATATGAATTTTTGTAAGAATGGCGCCTTGTCAAAGCTAAAAATTACTTTTTCGCAAGAAAATTGCTTAGTTTTTTAGTTATAAAAAAAATTGTTGCAATATTTTTTTATTATTCTAGTTCCAGCTATGGAGCTAAAAAAAAATCATTAAAACTGCTCAATTAGGGGATTGTGCAAGACTTCCACCAACTTGAAAAATATGTTTTCGAGAAAACCGCGTTTAAAGTTAAGCAAGAGTTTTGCAGGGTAAAAGTTAATACTTACATATATGCCCGATTTCTTCACCTCTAGATAAGTTCTGGATAACTGTATCCAACAGATAACTGTCAGATTTCGAGGTGTGAAGAAATCGGGCATTAGTCAGCTATCCCAGGACCATATCATATTCCCTCTTCTTCCTCGTATAATTCGTTTTTGGCAGATTCTTCCATACGACGAGCCAAACGAGCCTCTTTTGATGCTGCAGTAGCTCGTTTCTCAGCAATTGTGAGCCTTTTGTTGTCTCGTTTATCACCCATAATCTTCGCATTAATCCCAATTTTTATTCCCATTCCTTCCATTATTTGAAGCAGAGGAGTGAAGCCTTCATTAAAAACACACGACAACAACAGAAATGACGAAATTTGAATGATTTTTGCTGAGCTAAAAATGTGTTTTGGAGCCATATTCCACAGCAGCGCATTAAAGCTCTCGTTACTGTTTTGTGTGTGGCCACCCAAACATCGCTCCAATAAATCATTGGATGATAAATCGTCGTAAATAGGCTGAAGAACTTCTTGAACTTTTGATGTGGTGGGTGTCTATATTCAGAGAGCATATTGTTTATTTCCGATTGTCTCCATTTACACCATGAGTCAGCACCGGGTGGACACTTTTCATGCTGCGGATTCTCGTTGGTTGAGCACTTGTGATAAAAAGTTGCCCATATTGCATCTTTCGTGGCATTAACGGAACTACTATTTCGGATTATTGCCAAGCCGCAATAAATTGTCAAATCTTTAATTAAGCTATCAGTTAATTTTCCAGGGCTTTACCACCGATTCCCTTATTATTTTTCTTTGCGGCTCTCAATCGAGAACCCATGCGTTTTTTGACGTGTCCGACGCATTCTTTTTTTTTTCACAATAAGCTGATCTCCATATGGTTGACTTTCTAATAATGCTTTAAAAGTTTTTGTGTCACCATCGCCGATGTAATTAACGTATTTAACGTTATGCAGCTCCTCCGATCGGGTAAACATTTCGATGATGCCGTCTACTTCCATTTTACTGGCGCTCCCAGAATGATTACACGCACAATTTTTTTTATGATCTTCATACCACTGTTGAAATTCGTCGTCAGTGATATCGTCTTTGCTTCTCCAGTTGTTACAAGCTTGGCAAAAACTGGACTTGACAATCAAGTCAATGCAAATGCTTTCCAATTAGAGTGACTACTCCAAACAATGACGAAAAGCCTCTCTTGCTCCAAGTTCCATCACCTGAAACGCTCAGATGTGAATGTTCATTTCCCGCTTCGGCATTTTTCGCTTTTTCTTCTAATACAGCCTTTCGTGTAATGATTTCAAACACGGCTTTAGCGGCAATCCATATATTTTCTAAGCATGAATAATATACGTTAGTGGACAGCCCTTGGCCTAAGTCCATCAGCCCACAGAAAATATTTATTCCTTGTAAACCGATTCCCAGTACACGCATAGCAAAAACTATTCTTCGATTGATTTCAAATGCCTTATTGTTTATTTTTGGGCAGGAATCGATTTCATTTGAGCCACAATCACGTTTGACAAGAAGTTTGAATCCCAAGCCTTGTTCCCCTTTTATTTTAAATTCCACATTGTTATCACATTCCTTACACTTCAATATCGTACTGAGTATGTTAAACAGAAATAAAAAGTGTATAATCCGGTACCCGTGCATTAGATCAACAGTAACTTCGAAATCGTCTTTACTTTTGAGTTTTTCCGCCGATGTACTCGCAAACGACACGTCTGTTTTATTAGTATACCGGTTACCACAAAATTTTCTTTTTCTACATGTATGTCCTGGACGTTTATTATCCACTTTGGAAAATTTCTTGTTCTTATACATAATGATAAAGTTTGAGAATTCACAAGTATGTCCTTTACCGTAAACGGTTTGGAATAAACTAAAATGTAGTCTACTAGCTACTGCGACTCGCTTCCTTTCCAGCGCGCTCCGAATTCTATAATAACTGACTTTCGATTGTCTAATGACTTATAACTCTGTAAATTTTACGAGTTTTGATTTGAAATTTTGACCACATATTTTCAAGACTTCAATCTTTTAGAAAATGTCAAAAAAAAATTCGGTTTTTTCGACCCAACAAAGTAGAAATCCTCCTTAAGGGAGTGGAAGGATGATAAATAGATAAAACCTGTTTTAGATAGATACAACTATTTATTATTTGACAATTTCCTTAATAAACTTTATGTATGGAAACATTCAGGGTGATATATTTTGAAAAGTAGTGTGTATGTAGCACATAATATATCGCGTCAGACTTCGCATTAATTTAAATTGTGACCTTTATATGCATCGACATTTGTAAATAATAGATAAATGGTTTACGTGTGACCCAAACGGGACGTCAAGTAATTGCTTTGTCTTTGTATTATAAATTAATGGCGCTTTTTACTTCTGCAAAAACAATAGCTGCAGCTTTTGAGCGGGTAGTCCGATTGCCAATCGATTATGGCACTCGATTAAATTTGAAGAAACACATTTGAAATTGAAATTCACGTCGACAAAGGGAGTGCTTTGTATGCAGTCGAAGATGTGCGGTTATCCCTCGATTGCTGTAAATATGCGGTCAACTGAACATCGACAAAGCCGAAATCGAATCGGTTGATTTTTCGTAGCAGTTATTTATGTTAGAAAAATACAATTGGGCAAATTAAAAGTTGTTTCTTGTTTAATTAATTTGAATCGAAGTCGATTTCCAATCTTTTAAATTTAGAAACTTGTGAAACTCGAAAATGTAATTTGAAGTTAGATACGGGAATCCTTCGGGAAAGCGAAAAGAAGAAAGAGGAAAACTTTAATTTTTTTAAATCCATTTATTTAGATTAAGTTATCTTGATTCGCAGCGACATTTAAAATTGGAAGTTTTAGATTTTTTAATTCCGCTATTGCGGAAATTCTTTTTTTAAGGCGCAATTATACGTGGAATGTTTGACGTTGGAAAGTCTACGATGGAAATGTTTCACCTCGTACGGCTAATATAGTTCAAGTTTAAACTCAATTTTTTAAAACTGGGCACGTTTAGGTACCGCGGAACATTAATTTCTATCGGAAGCTTGCGTTTCCGTTAAAATCTCAATTTTTTATCTATTCGAACTTTGATCAAGCAACTCGTATCAGAGAAATTTCCGGTTTTGTAACATACAGTAATTCACCGACGAATTAATACTCCCACAACGTTTTCGGCATTAAATAGTTAATTAACTGCCGGTGTTTATGATGAGTTTTAATGTAGATTTTTACCTGAAAATCGGGTTTCGTAATTGTTTATGGAAATTACAGAAACGAATTGCAATCGCAATTTATTTCCATACTAATAATTATGTATAGAATTGGTTACTTTGATAGAGATTACAAGCTCTAACATCGTGTAATCATAAAACTGTTGCATTTAAAATGGGGAAAAATCGATCGCCGCGCCATCTCCTAAATAAATCAACAATTTGTTAAGCAAATTTTGTATTTTTTTATACACATAACAGATACCTCCTCCGCTTTTGACTTCTGCTCCGAGTCTTTAAAAAATACCTATGCTGTTTCTTAATGGTTCTCTTCCATTATAAATTGCTGCCATTAAAAATAATTAAGTATCGTAGAAAGCGTTGCTCCCCCAACAACTAAATGAAGTTCATTGTCACTGAATCAAAGGTCATCTCTGCATCTATTCCTTTCGACGATCTTTCACCACCTAAAACAAACTTAAACTGCACTTTTCAAAAACTTACCCTACACTAAACCATCAATTTTTCTTTTAATTCCGGCAAAACACAGTGAACCGTCTTTTTTCCATTTTCCGAAAAAAGAAACAACGGCGAAGTTATTTTTATTATTTATTATTAAATTAAAAGGATAGCAGACCAGTAGTCGAAAATGAACTGATATTATCAAATTAGAGAGATAACAATCAACTTTTGACATCCCTAGAAAGGAAGTGATCCATTACGGTCACTATTCACGACTGATAGTTTAATATTTAATATATACGAGTTATGAATGTCGCGAACGTTCCTCGACATTTAACGCTGCAACTTGTTAAAAAAATTCCAAATTAACGCGCGCGCGTGAAAATTAACGTCGAAAACGAAAAAAAAAGCCGCGCATCCGTGCGTAACATGAAAGCGAAATAAAATTGGATGTTTTTATTTCGAGAGTGTTGTTGCGGCTTGTCGAAATTTAAGTGACGTTTATCTTACAAACAAACAAAAGGACGGGAACGAAATGTGCAACGCGAGAGGAAACTAACGCAGAATCCCGATTCTCGTGTTCGGCATTGTTGTTGAGATTCAATTGGGCAAATTATAAGTTATTCTTGGGCAGATTCAATTTACAAGGTAGGCACATCTTATAGTTGAAAAGGAAGCCGCGTAACAATTTTCTTTCTTTCCGCTCGAGATTCGCGGCTTTCAGAATTTAGAAAGAAGATCTATTGTTTGTCGCGCAGACGGCCGGGTCGGACCGCGAGCTTTTTGTTTTTGCGAATTAGGACGTAACCGAAAGAAAATAACGAAATTACAAATGAGCATTTTAATCTTGCTTTTTTAATAACTTTCACGTCTCGTTTGTTTATTTTTTTTTGAAATGCACCTAAAAGACACTAAAAGTCGAGCTCTTAGTTTTTCGTTTGAATGCCGACTTGCGCGTAAAATGCGAGAATAAAGGGCGAGCAATTAATGCGGTCGACAGAATTTTTGATATCGACGACAGATCAATAACACGCCCCCGTTCAATTATGAAATTGTATTGAGTAGCAATAATAATTAACGCGCGGGGGCGGTTCGGTAACAAAATACGAAAAACATTTTTTCACCTCCACCTACTCTCGATCGTACTTTAACTCATATCATCTATCGGTATCGTGGTCGTTATGCGTAGATAACAATATATCAGTCAACATCCACAGAAAACCTTTACGCCCACAGACTTTTTTTTAACTACGACGTATCCCCAATAAATACCAACTTTCATACTATTTGATTAGCTGCCTGGCGATAGATTTTGAATGTTTTTAGGTATACCCTGCAAACAAGTTCATTTGTCTAATTTTGCTTTTTTTTGTATTTGGTACTGTTTTTAAAAATTATATGGATTACGTCCTATCGACTTAATAAGTAATATTTATGTGGACGAAGTCGAACGTTTAAGAAAAAAATATTAGTATGACGACTGGGTGAAAGTCCTAAACGAGATCAAAGACTAGTAGCAAAACAACGTGGTCCTCTAATTGTAAATTAGATTTGATGGCAAATGGCGTACGTGGTCTGCGTGGTAATGAAATAAAATACATAGTTGTTTGCGTAAAGTTCGGTTATCTTCGTGAATTTTGAGCGTTCGCAATCAAACGAGAATTAGGTTGTCTTTTAATTCATTATAATCGACAACTAACCAATTTGTCTTTTACCGAATTTTACCGCGAAACGATTAATTCGTTTAAAAGCCGATAAAACTTTTAGTTTACATCCGGAGATGTTTTCCCCTACATCATGGGAAACCATGTAAATTAGCAAATATCCGGATTCTATAATAAATTTTATCGAAATTGCATTAATTTAAGATATCGCGGATCGGTATTTTTGTTTTGCCGCTTTATTGTGCTGTTACGACCTATTCCAAACTTATGTGCAATTTACGCCATCAATAAAAAGTTAATGGATTGTTTATTTGTAGTTCGGTTTAAAGTTTGGAAAGTGACATATTCTATAGATGATTTATTGTATTGATCTGTATTCTAAAAATGTTTAATAGCTTTATTATAGATCACGTTTTTAGCAACATTAAATTAGTCGGAAATGATTTTAATGCTGTTAAACAACACGTAGACTCTCTTATAAGGGATGGCGCCCCTTAGGATTTTCACTCATAATTTTTGTATCATAAGGTAGGTCTTGAACAGCCATTTACAAAAATATATGGTTTATTGGCGATTTTTTTTTTTAATAAGTCAACTGGTTCAGCAAATTAATGCTATTCACAGTTGAGTTAGCGCGTTAATGTTTTCACTGTTTATCACTTGAGAGGATAGCTGCTAAGAGCATGCACCTATCGTTTTTATTGTTATTCACTATTATCACTATCATCACTTGTTATCAGTAGATCTTGAGGAAGAAGTCGCTTTAGCCTCACATGTAGGTTTCGCTCTCCAATTGAATAGTGGATAGCTCCTGTACAGCTTGGTATAGTATTGAAGAATTTTCTGTTACATTTTTGTATGAACTGTCTAATAGTTGGAACTCCAAGTTCATCATGGAGATGTTTATTCCTGATAAACCAAGGGGAATTTGTAGCAATTCGAAGTATTTTATTTTGCAAAACTTGAATTTTGTTTATGTGTGTTTTTCATGCTGCTCCCCAAACTGTGGATCCATAAGTGATTACTGGTCTTAATAAGGCTTTATAGATAAGAAGCGCACATTCAATTTTTAAGGAAGATTTTCGGTTAATAATTGGATACAACTGCATTAGTCTTGTATGGCATTGATTTATTTTTTTGTTAATATGTATGCCCCATGTAAGTCTTTTGTCAAGATAGAGGCCAAGGTACTTTACAGCTCCGTCTTTGGGAGCTGTGAAGATCTTAGTCTCACATTTATGAGGGTTTAGTTGTAAATACCAATTGTTGCACCAGTTAGTGATTTGATTGATGGCTTCTTGAAGTTGCCTGGCTCCCTCAATGATATCGCTGTGTTGGGCAATTACTGCAGTGTCATCCGCATACATTGCCAGAAGCGTATTTGGTGATTCAATTATGTCGTACACATAAATATTAAAGAGGGTTGGTCCTAATATAGAACCTTGCGGTACTCCTACATTGATAGTTCTTCTACTTGAGAATTCAGTATTAATACTTACTGCGAAGGTTCGGTCAACGAGGAAGGAATCAATTATTTTTATTAAGTAGACAGGTGTTTGTAGTTGCAGTAATTTATATATAAGTCCTTTGGTCCAGACTTTGTCAAATGCCTGCGAAAAATCTAGAAAGGAGACTAATGTATGTTGCTTGCTTTCGAAACCCTTTTCTATAATTTCAATTAGGCGTAGAAGTTGGTGCGAAGTAGAGTGTTTAGTTCTGAAGCCGAACTGGAAGTTGGGAAGTTGGATCTTTTCAAATATTTTTGAGATGGTACATAACAAACTAATAGGTCTGTAGCTTGAGGGTTCATGTGGATTCTTTCCAGGTTTACATCCCAGTCTGAAGCAGGCATTAAATGTGGTGGCTAAGAAGGCGAGAGATTTGGGATTTGGGAGTTGTTTCAGAACAATGTTTGGAATGGAATCGTGCCCTGGTGATTTCCGTGTTGGTAGTCTCCTTATTAGTTTCTTAATTTCTCGAAGCGACGTTGGTTTGAAAATTTCAGATTCCGTCGGGAAGTGCTCTTGTACATAATTGACTACTTCGATAGTATGTGGGCTGGCAAGGTCAGTATTTGTAGTGAATACCCGTAATAAGTGATCGGCAAATACGTTGCACTTGTCCTTTTAGCTAGCATAGTAAACATCGTTAACCTTTAATTGTGATATTATGGGGGGATTGTCTTAATATTTTTTTTGTTGCCCGCCACATTGTTGGGTCCTTCGGCTCCAAGTTTTCAATATGTTTTTTATACGAACTGATATAGTAATTGTCTAGTTCGGTTCTTACTTGATGGACAAGTCTATTTAACTGCTGTTTGTGGTATTGCAAGCGGGTTCTGTGCCACATTCGCCGAATCCGATGCTTTTCTTTAATTAAATTTAAAATATGTATTGGTGGCTCAGAATAACTGTTGTACCGCCTAACTTCCTTTTTAAGGGTAGCTGTGGTGATGGATTCTTTGATTGCGACATTTAACTTACTTATTTCATTTTGTTGGAGATAGCTCTTGTTGTTTCACAGATAATAAGCAAAATCGAAAAAAGTTCCAATTTTCAAGGGTGGATCTCACCCTGCAAGAGCGCAAAGGGAATATATTATGGTTGACTATATAGCACTAAAATCCTGCAAAGTTCAAACTTTTCTGAGATTTCCACCTGCCTAGCCTTCCTTGTTAAACACAGAACAATCGGTAACTCGAATTTATTTATTATTAACTTACCATCAGTCCCGCTATTAATTTTATTAATGGATCAGTAAAAGTCTAAAACATATTGTACTTATGACATACCCTCGAGCAACATGGCGAGAATTAGCGAGGCACGTTATAACTAATAATTAATCCGGTTTATTCGACTTCCTTACGTTTAACATAATTAGCGGGTTAATTGAACCGGCGCGCATATCGTAGGTAAAATTTTTGAATGTTGCAACGATGGCTACAATATCCGCGTTTTGTAGCCATTATTTGCGCGACTTTAAAAAGGCGTGATATTTGCTTGACATTTCCGCATCCACATAAATCCGCGTTTGACATTTAAATTGAAAAATGGCGCCCGTGTCTTTCCGTCAATCCGATGAAAATACAAAAATCTTTTTCCGGACAATCGCGAGCGAAAGGAGCAAAGCTGCGTATCATCTAATGAACTTTTTGCATCAACAGGTTCGCCGCGATAAATTGGAGACCTTTTGGTACGGCGTGTATTTTGGGTGCGAGCATTCCATCTTCTTTTGTTTTAATGAAATAAATTCCTCGAGATTGTGTCGTTTCGGTTGTTTCGAAATTTTCTCGGAACATTTTAACGAACGAACCTTCTTGAAAATAAAACTGGGTTTGCGGACGGAAAATTCGACTCAAGGACGATTTCCATAGTTGATCCGATTATTGCGGATCGGCGAGTCACTTTAAACGCGCCGCGTGGAATAATGGATGCGAGATTTTTTTTTATTAAATTTATTTTCTCTTTAAAATCACGTTTAATACGTTTGCTATTTACTTATATTTACCAAATACGAGTGCCAATATTCATTAATATCTCTAAGGTGCAATAAACGACACATTAAAAGTTCGTTATGATAAATTTTCTCTTTTATTAGGTAGCTACTAAATTAGTTTTTTTTTAAATATTTTTAGCTTTACGATGAGTTAGTACTTACATAATGATAAAAATAAATCATAATATGTTTGTTATTTTTTTTGGAGGACGCGTCGAAAATGAAATATCTACACACGTCGAGTAATTTCGACCACGCGAAATGGTCGTTATTATCCATAATGTCGTAAAACTATTTATTTTTTGAAACGACGTGGAAGTTTTATATCAATATTTACTCGAAGTTTCCTATGCGAATACGTCAATCGAGCGACCAAAAAATAATATACTTACTGCCTCTAAACTTTCATTAAATTCCTAAAGTAAATACATAAATGGAACTTTATTGAGGGTTGTGTTTGTTAAACCGTTGAATTACCTGCATAAGCGCTATTTACTAATGGACTGTAATTTTTTACTTACCACTATTCCCGACTTTACGGCACTTTGTCAAGTGCAGTAAGGAAGGACTAAATAATCTTAAGGACTAAAATAAGGACTAATAATCTTGACTAAATAACAGCAAAAAATAAACACTTTAAATGCGAAACGTCTATCAAACTACAAAACTGTGCTTTTGCGTCGATTTCTAACTATGTACTAAATTTCAACTAGTGCTTTCAATATTTGTCGGCGACCTCTACGGCCTAAACAAGCACTATTCGTATTCCGGAGGGATTAAACGGTTAACAAAAATGATTTTCTCCATTTTGAATCGTCGTCATTATACGGTCATAATTCCGAACATTTCGCGCCTTCTTTATAATATTTTTGCATTTCGTTTTTCGTTCTCTCTTGTGCCGCTTTTATCGTTAACGCAACTTTTGAGCGGTACGTTTATATCTTGTCGAGCTTTTATTCTATGATTACTTGGCCTATTTTCTCCCGTTACAAAACGACGGACGTATTTTTCTTTTACTGTCTACCCTTTCTTGGGCATTGTGTTTTCTCAGACGCTTTCGGTCTCGAACTGTTTGTTCGGCTAATAGGAACTTTATGTGCTTGTTTGGGAAAAAAATACCGAGATGCTGTATGTGCGGCTGGTCGATCTGGAAATAATGATAGTTCACATAAAACAGACCCTCCTTTGATACTGTCCTGTACTTATAATGTAGGAGTAATTTCTTTTAAGTGACAAAACAACGAATTTTCGTGGATTATCTAGCCCCGAAGTATTCTCAAATCGAATCGAGTCCCGCGAAAATTGTACGAAATAAATCGCACTAATTTTAAGATTATAATCAATCAAAAGTCTGTCGGTGATTTAGTCGATAGTATTTTTTTTTTAATTTCTTTATTCTGTGTAAGAGATATTACCCCAACCGGAACCGTCGTTAAACATTATTTCGATCGGGGCTCTGAAGGAATACAGAAGTAAGGTAACCTAACCTAATGAACACAAACTATGCTAAACACAATAAACGCAACACTAAATCTCTGTCATGAGGAGAAGCTCCTCCTCACATCTGGTTCTCACAATTAGTGTCCACAGAGAGGCCACCGAGTCCCAAATTTCTTCATTATTTATCATTGTGGCGACAATGCTATCTACCGCAATGCGACTGCCTATAACCCTCTCCAATTCTACTCGTAGAGCAACCCATCTGCAGCAGAAGAAAAGGGCATATTCTGCAGAGTTTTCCTCTTCGTGGCAATCTCTACATTCAGCAGTCTCTCTCTCTTACCGATCCGACGCAGGTAAACACCAAACGAGCCGTGTCCGGTGAATGCCTGCATCAGATGGTAATCCAAATTCCCATGGTTTCTGGTATGCCAACTAACTAGATCCGGGATGAGTATTTTTGTCCACTCACCTTTTCTAGATCGTCGCCACTCCTCCCCCATGTCATTAAAGTCTCCATTCTTCTGGCTGCTCTGCTCCTTTCTCCCGGTGGATGCCAGGCCTCAGCTCTCTCTTCAGCTAGCAGTCGGATAGGGATCAGTCCTGCTAGCACAGCCACCGCCTCAGGTGAGACGGTTCTATATGCGCAGCAAACACTGACCCCCAACCAGCGCTGAAGAGAGTCAAGAGCCCTGACAGTCACCCCCACCTTACATGCCTTAATCCAGACTGGCGCAGCATACAACACTATTGAGTATGCAACGCTAGCTAGAAGTCTCCTTTTTTTCGTGGAAGGTCCACCTATTCTCGGCATAAGTTTACCCAGTGCTGTCGCTAGTCTCTTTGATTTACGTACAACTACCGATATATGAGATCGAAACTTTAAGTGACGCCTAAATAGCGCGCGCTGTCGCTCGGGAGAATGACCGCCCCTCCGATCACAACCAAAATCGGGAGGACCCTTCTACGCCCGTTCGGCAGTAATAACACTGTCTTTTCCGGAGAAACGCTCAGATCATTGTTGGTCATCCACCCCACAACAGAGTTGACGGCTGCTTGAAGCTCAGTCTGGAGTTCTGCCTCCGTCCTCGCAGAAACCATCAAAGCTAGATCATCAGCAAAGGCCACTAATCCAGTCCCTACCGAGAGTTCCAGTCTAAGTACCCCATCATAAAGCAAGTTCCACAGTGTCGGTCCTAAAACCGACCCCTGTGGAACTCCCCTGGTGACATCTAGCCATTCTGAGCGACCCGACGCTTCATTCACCCTTACCACCCTGTCACTCAAATAACTGGAGATCATCGTCGTCAAATAAGGTGATACTCCCTTGTCGGTCACCGCGTTCACTACTAGATCCCAACTGGCAGAATTAAATGCGTTACGCACATCAAAAAGTATCAAAGCACACCATTTATTGGTACGCCAGGTACCACTCCTGGCTCTTTTGATCGTACCGATGACTTTCTCAATAGCACCGACGGTGGACCTACCCCTCCTAAATCCAAACTGAGATTCATGTAAGCCTCCCTTAGCCTCCAATTAATCGATTAACCTGTCGTGAAGTAGAAGTTCCAGAAGCTTTCCACCAGAATTTATAATACATATAGGTCTGTACTTTTTAACCTCTGAATTGCCCTCTTTTCTAACCGGAACTAGACGTGCCAATTTCCAATCTCTAGGGAATACACCAGAGAATAGCTGAGCATTCATTACCGAAAGCACAGCTTCAGGCCACTCCTCAGCAAATGTCGATAGTATTAGCTATAATCAACCGCACATGGAGTTGTGCTCGTGCCCTGCGGGCACTGCGTACTCGATCGCCTGTTCGTGTCCAACCAACACATCTTTGATTTATGTTAATCTCGTGCGACTCGAAAATTCAAAACCACGTACCTATAAGTGAGAGTTAAACCCAAACATGTCCAACATTTAAATTGTGAAAACCTTCTATTTTCGCTCGCTTTTAATTAATCCACGAAAATTTTCCAATACTCGTTCTATACTGTCTTTCTCATATTTTCGACTGCAATGGTTTACGATCAAAAGTGCTCGATGGGTTTAGAGCGGGTTCGCTGCACTTGAAATACGGTTTGTTCGTTGTCGGTAATTTAATTTAATAGTTCGGCGTGCATACCCTTCATTAATCAAAATTGTTTCATGTAGGTAGACTTTTACCCTTTTAAACTAAGAAAGTAACGTGTCGATAACGATATTATTCATGAACTTTAAGTTCGCGGAACGTTAGCCATTCCAGAAACTTCTTATCTCCGACGTTATTGGTGCCGAGATATCGAATTACTACGTAATATCGGAGTTAGGTAGCTCGAGAGTTCGGCGAACGAGAATTAAGAAAACCGGAGAAACAGTGAGTTTCAAGTTAATTTGAAAATAAATTTGAATTGGAAAGGTATCGATAGTGGAAAATAAAATCACGTCGTTGCTGGTGAAATACTATACGAATTAGTTTAGCTCGCCGCGTCGCGCCCACGTTTCGGTGTCTTGAGTCTCCCCGAACGAAAAATTTAAAAACAAAAGGCCGCATCGATCCACTTATAAAAATAAAAATAATTGAGCGACGGTAGAGATATTTCAATAAAGGGCTAGGTTTCATGCGTAAAAGGAATTGTCCATTTCCCTGGAAAAATCGTCGAATGATACAAAGCCTACTCATTCTTTTGTTAACATAAAACAATAGTGTCACCACGATAAATATTTTTTTTACGTTTAATACAAAAATTGAATGAAACAAATAATGTTTTTTTTTAATGTACCACTTAAAAGAAGAGTGAAATCCCCAAATCACTATCTATAGAACTATACCGAGTGTTAAACGAATTTCAGCCAACCTATCTGATATTGTATCGTTATCGAGGATTTTCACGCGTACGATATTTATTATCTAACTGGCAAAAAAATTGTTAACGCATTACCTGTTGTCTAAACGACGCTTTAATAAACATGTGCGTACGTCAATTATTTTTCGTGATTTTGCGACGTCCGCTTTATAGTCGCGATTAACCGGTAAGTGAGGATGTTAGGGAGTTAAATATGGATCTGAGTCGCCAAATTGATTTTTAAATATCGATTGGTTAATCACTCCGCATACTTATTATCGATTGAAAATAAGTACAATCTGCGGAAAACAACGTGCTTTGCATATACGCCTACAATTTTCATCCTTATTTTATTGCGATTTTGTTCTACCAAAAGCGTCGTCGTTTCGCTTCACTTACCTCGATAGAAGATAAAACTTATGTGTTGCCTATGTCTAGGAAATTCTACGACCCTTACTTCGTAACCATTTGAAAATAGTCATTCCGGTCACGCATCGTTGTTCCCTAGCTCGTCGATTAACGAGAAATCTGTTTAGGGGCAGATAATCAAAATCTTATTGTGTCGAAAAATTCGATTATTATTTATTTATTTTTCGTCGACAAAACGAACGTCTGTCCATTATCCGGAATTCTAAGTTCGCCGGCTATCGCTAAAAACAAACTCAAGTAAAACGATCAAAAACGCGGAATTAATGACGTCTAGTTTTCCAATAGGACTGGTACCTACCTATTACCAGTCGTATGTTTTGGCGATCGTCAGGTGTCTTCCTCATTAAACTAGTCTTGAATAGACGAAACGCGCTTCAGACTTTCAGGAAATTGTAGGTCGCGATTTTATTTCCCGAAAAAAAAAATGGCATCCGGTAGATATAAAAATTTGTCTTTTAACCAACATTCTCGATGTTTTTATTTACAGCGTTAAATTAAAAAAAAAAACGTGTTTATTCGATCGATTAAAATACATTTTGAATATACGGTGCGTCCCCGGATTATTTTTGGAATAATTTCGGAGTTTTTAAATGATACTCGGGAAACATCTAAAACTTTTGTAAGATGTACTGTGAAAAAAAGTTAAAATAAGTATACAGGGTGATTTTTACCAGTTACGTTACAAGTTTACTAGTTTTTTTTTCGCAGTTTCACCTATTTATCAAAGTTGAGTGATTTTTCCGCAACTTTGTATAGTGGTATAGCTCTTACTTTTGAACAACTTCTTTTAATGACATTTAATCGTATTTTCAATATTAATGGCCCTTTGCTGGTATTAATTATTGAATATTTTTTAATAAATCGCCCCGTATAGAGTTATTTCAATTTTTTTTCATAGTACATCTTAGTTTTAACGTCAAGCAGGGCTGGTTTCCTGAGTTTGTATCATTTCAAAATTCCAAAATGATTAGTCATTTACATGGACGCACTGTAAATACTTGTTTAAGAAGGAAACATCGCTGACTTTAATGAAACGTCATCAATCACTCTTGAGTTTTCATATGACGTCCGGGAATATTCTAGATTAAGGATGTGTTAAGATGCACAACAGAGGGAAAGCTCGGGAGAACTATAAATAATAGATAACTGGTTGCATTGTGAGGTTTAACCTCGCACGATTTTAGAGGTCTCGGAACGATCTCTTACTTCGTAGCAAAAAAATCTTGGATAGATTATTAATTATCATCAATTCTAATTTTTCATCAAAATTATTAAATAAAAAATGTTGAATTGCTACAATTTTCAAATTTGACGACAAAATGACATAAACGGGGTTGTAAAACACCATTATTATTAATAAACGTGCACGTGAAATATGTTTTCTCGCTATTCTATAATACTTAAATTAGAAGAAAAATTGCCTTAAAGGCTCCTTAAACGCGGCCTAAAAATTTGTGGTCGCCTTTTTATTCTATAAAGTTTTTGATTAATAAGAAATAAATAATTGCATAAATTTATTGATATCCAAGTGGCCCGTGTTTCGAAATTATGATTTAACTAATGACGATTCGGAGGAGATGCTTAATCTTAAACGTGACGTCGTCTGGAGAAGAATACGACACAAACGTGGAAGAACTTACACTAAAATCCTGAAAATATAGACGAGGGAATTGAAACTTTCAAATAATCTTTAATTCGTTGTAGTGTTTGATTGTTAGTTTGAAATATATCTTTGAAACGCACGTCCTATGCTTTCATCTCAATTTTTTCGCGTTTTTCGTATATTTACGGAACCTATTTCCTGTGAATAAAAAAAAACGTTGACTGCGTGAATTTTTTTGGTCGAGACGTAAAAAGTATGAAATAGCTGGATTTTTGTAAGTAAAAATCACACGTCACACTTTATTTTGATGGACGATTGCAATTTAGACTCGTCTATTTTTATTATCCTTACTTATACAATTTTGAGATAAATTTAGAAATAGCGGGCTGTATATTTTGTGCTTTAATTGAAAAGCGCCGCAAGCTATTTTTTTTTAGACAACCTTAGAGTCTATCTCCGTTGTCTAACGTCACTAACGATAAGTATAAAAATACAGGTTGTTTGTTAATTTAGGATTTTGTTTTTAATGAGCGGTTTTACATGTCAAAAGATGGCGATAGACATTAAAACACTTTGATAAAAGTTAGATAATAACTCTGAAAATGTTGGGACACTCTGGTACACATCAGCTGGACAACTTCATAACGAGAAATTCGAGATTGAGGATTCTTTCGCACCACTTATGGCTGTCAACGTAGTCATTTAATTTAGTATCGTTAATGGCCAGCATAATTGACGCCGGGTATTATTTTTTTTCACATTCGTCGGCGCTTCTCGTACTGTTGATAAGCTTCAAAATCTGCCCTGTCTCTGTTGCAACACGTAGATGATATCTGCTGCTTGTAGTGTACGCAACGGAAAACCGCGATGACCTATAAATACCAATATGTTATTCAAGATAGGTTCCAATGCACGTCATCAATAAAAATTGTAGTCTTTCTTTGCTGTGTCATATGTGTGCAGGTAAATCATAATGATTAAATAAAATAATATAAAATAGAATAAAAAATGTAGGGGAAGGTCGGGTAGCCCCGGACACTTAAATGAAGTAGAAATATAAAATACAATCAACAAATGTCAGTTTGTATTTTAGCATTAAAATAGAGAAGGTACTTTGTTAATCATACTAATGAAAAAAAAAGGACATCTTAATTATTGTAACTAGAATATTGAAAAAACTTAAGCTCCCAATTTGCGGTAATATAAAAGTCGGCGGGTAGCCCCGGACAGATATCAATAGTGGCCTAAACGTGTTTTGGCCTTTTCAAACGTCACAAATGTAGTAAAAATCTGAAGCGTCAATGTTAACACATGCTTCGTGGGCCCAATCTTTGCAGTCATGACACTGAATCCAATTTTCTTTAAATGTTTCGCCACATATGGTACACGCTGTCTCTTCAACTTGATGGGAATCACCTTAAATAGTTGTCGTTGTTTTCAATTTTTTGCCACCTCTACCTTTTTGTTTTTCCTCTAGGTCTTGTTTGTATCGAGGAGATGTTAAAATCTCACTCTTTTGTGTCTTTCGAGCCCGCCTCACCAAGCGTTTGTAAGATGCGTCAGGAAAAGGTGATAACTGCTGTAATAAATTTGTTGTGGTCGAAGGCACTAGTGCAGCGGCAGGCTCAGATGCACGACTAGTGGAGGGCATATTCAAATTAATCTCGGGCGATCGGGTATGGCTAGCTGAAGAAAGATTAACAATACTGTCCGTAGGAGCGGCTTCTTGTGCAATGTCCGTCATCATAGATGGTAAAAAGTCCAGATCACTGAAAATATCACGGTTGAATGGAACAATTCCTGTGCAACTAAACCCATTTTGGGCTATATCAAGTCTAGCTGTCTTACTGAAGGCATCGTTCATAAGTGTAGCAATATCATAATCGGTAATTCTAGCTCCAGGATTTCGTCGCATCCATACGGCACTTGCAGATGAAAATGCAGCCTTAAAAAACTTAAAAAATGTTCGATCTAATGGCTGTAATTTATGTGTAGTGTGCGGCGTTGTGCTAAGCATATGAATGTAATTTTGACGTGCATACTCTATAACTGCTAACTCTTTATGACTAGCATGGCCATCCCAGATTAATAAGACGGGTTTTTCTTCTGTTGGTTGGTTGTACATGGTGTTTAAAATGTTGCATCCATTGCAAAAATATATCACCATTCATCCATCCACTCTCATGTGGAATAGCGATACTTTCCGCTGGAGTTCCTATCATCAATCGACCATTTTTATCCATTTTTTTGCGAGGAAGTATGAAAAGTGGTGGTAAAAACTGACCAGTAACATTCATTGCAAACATTAGTGTAATATTTCGACCTCTTCCTGCAGAAGTTAACTTGCCAATTTGCCTTTTCCCTTTTATCGAAATGACTTTATCATTTTTACGCACATTTGATCATCATCACCATTGTAAATTCTAGAGGGAGAAAACTTATATTTTTGTTGAAGATAATCCAGCTGGTCATAAAACCGTTGAACTTGTGGTTTATTAAACCCAACAGTCCGTGCAATACTCGTTGCCTCGGGAGTTCTTAATACAAGGTATGGATATTTTGTTCTAAAATTGTAAAAAAAATCTTTTCCCGCCATTAAATCGATGAGGAATTTTGAGATTCTTCGCCAAATCAAATGTTAATTTTAAAAACTCTAGTTTAGTCAGGGGCATTAAACGATTGTCTAGTTCTTTAACGTGATTATACAGTTGCTTAGAAAAGTTCTCAGAAAACGTGGGTTCAAATCGTCCTAACTTTGGACGAAACGTGATCTCTTTGTGGTCTATTCACTGCTTTTAGACGGTCCTGAAGGGAACTTCTTGGCACATCATACCTTTCAGCAGATAGTGTTATTGATAACTTGCCTTCTTTAACACATTTCACTGCTGCTTTCATTTTATTTTCGTCCCGTTTACCTCTATTAGTTGTTGGTCCCTTAAATTTAGGCATGTTGTATAAGTTCCTGCAATACAAAAAGTATAATCTAATGTACTAACCACAGGGAAGCGCATTATTTTAACAAAATATAATAAATTGAATCATTATATTTGTTGAAAATATAATAAATTGAAATTGAAATATGAAATTCAACATTTATAAAGGTGTCCGGGGGTACCCGACGGTTTCGTTCCCGGGGTTACCCGATCGCTATCATTCGATATTGTTGCCCATAGGTCTTAAATTGTATATGGAATGAAACGAATACTAATACATTCATAAACTATATTAAATGTATTACAACTGTAAAAAATAGATAAGGCGGTATACTAACTTTTTGCACTTGATAATCTGCAATGAAATTCGACAGGGGCGATGAAAAATGTTTGGCAGGAACAAACACTCACTGTAGCTTGTCAATCAATCTGTGCTCATGCATTGACTAAGTTGCAGATGCGTACAAACTCTATGGGGGGGGCCCCGAAACTACGTTTTGGTTTTCCAACGTGTTTACTTACTTAGTAATTGTACTGTCCAGGGTTACCCGCTGTCTGGGGCTACCCGACCTTCCCCTATATAAAATTTAGCAACTTTATTGATGACGTGCATTGGAACCCATTTTGAATAATTCGAATAATGAATTAGTAGATAATATGAACATTTAAATTAGAAATACCGGTGACGATCAAACTGTTTTGTACCATAATTTGGACCTTTTATTAACGTACGTTAACGTCTAACGCTATCTTTTGACCTGTAGAACCACTCCTTAAAAATGAGATCCTTGATTACAAACATCCTGTATACACACACGCACGCATATTTAGTTTTATCAAATTACAATTTTATTAAAAGCTCCACTTTCGACATTATATAGCGTTAATTAAGACTTTTTATCTTCTATGTTCTTTCATTTTTTTAGCATTTAACCACGATGTATCGAACTTAACACCTTTCTTCCTAGATATTTTCCTCGCAGTAGATAATGCGACACGCACTTCGATTTCCAGCTATAAAAAAATCGTTTTTCCACGTCTCCAAAATTAGCCTACTAAATAAAGCTATTTATAAATAAATGCATTTCGTGCAGTTTCGCGACGCTCGCTTTATCAAATAATCAAATATAAAATCAATAATAATCAAAATTAAAAAATAAATAACGCTCGTTTGACGTGTTATTATTATCTAATTAAATAACCCTAAAAATATTGTATCTCGCCCATTCGTAAATTCCGATACAATTTTATACGTACGTACTTCGCGCAATAAGTTCACGAGCACCCTCGATTTTGTTAATTACGGTTAGATAAAGTAATTTATGACTACTGTTTCAAAAATAACTTGTCGTTGTTTAACGAAAACACGAAGAAGGCCAAATAGACACCCTCCCACAACGTAAATGGACGTTCAAGTCGCGAAATTTCTGGACGGATTTAAGCCGTTCAGCAGACTTTGTGGTCAAACGATTATTTCAAAAATCGGACGAACCATGAGAAAACGAAAGTCCCAGGTTCCGAGACGTCCACCAGATATTAACGTCGAAAGATCGACGTCGACTTTATCAAAATCAATTGGAACGGAAATGCGAGTGTGCGAACTGTGTGCAGTTATCTTTTTTGAAGAGCTCGTCGGAGTTGGTTCTAAAAGCGCCGAGACGCAAGCCGAAGTTGGAAAAACACGACATCGCAGCTTCGCGTGCGTTCGTTGAAAAGTTTGCGCGGCAACTCGATGGACGCTTTCGATCACCATTCGGCATCAACCAGAAAGAGCGATCTGGTTATTTTGGGAGGTCGTCGAAATTCGCAGAAGTATACCGGTAACGTTATTTGTCCATTTGAGTTCACGGCACGCGTTCCAGCAAACATACTCGGGAGTGGTTCGCAGGCAACAATATGGCACGTTTGGAGAATGTTGTGGAGAACGTATGGAAACTTTTGGTGAGGCGAGTTTACGAATTGGCGACAAGTTAAAGCGGGAAATCGTTCGGCAATGAGAGGAAATCGTCTTGGCTTGTGTTAAAAAGCTTTACAAATCGATTCCTAGATGAATTATCGAACTTCTTAGAAGAGGGGGGGGGAGATTCATTACTAATTTGCTATACATTTATTTTTAAGTGGGTAACTGCTTGTTGACTTTTTTCGCAGCTTCATATTAAATTATTTTTGAAACAATTAACATATATTTCACATAAAAAATTGAACAAATCATTTGTTCTTATAAACTTCCTTCGCGGATAGGTAGTAGACGATGCTCGTATAGAAGTCCCTCTGGGGGAAGATTTGTTTTCGAAACGTTTCGAAGGTATCGAGAACAAATTTTATATTCACGTAATTAGGCAATTATTTTTCAGTAAACGTCCTTGATTCAGCTACAAAATACAAGATAGTTCGTTATTGATTAAAGTTATGAAATACATAGCATCAGATGTTCGTATACCACCTACGCGTATATATTAGAGAAAACCCGCGCCATATCGATAATGCGTCACAATCATGCAAAGTTCAAAGGAATTATACGCTTCCCTGATTAGTTACCCTTATCTAGCACAATTACGTAATCAAATTCAACTAAGAATTGCGTGCTCGTTAAATTTGTCCTTTAATAAGGTGACGTGTCTGTCATTTGCATAAATATGAAAATTTGAAGTCATGTTTGAACATTGTTGACAGACGACGAGCCCGTTGTTTCGTTAGAAAATATAACTTTTAATTAATTCGAGTTCTAATTCGAAGGCGAGACGTGACGAACGAAATTTCGACTTAGACACTAACGATATTATTCTCGCCCTCGTCCTCGCGTCAAAACTTAACCCTCGAACGATGTTGATAAATTAAGTGACAAAACGGTTCGGTATATAGGTATACCTACGAGAAGAAAAAAAAACGTTTAGCTTCTCGGACGTTATCGTTAATTGGTCTTTTATCTCGTGAGAAAATGCTCTTTTACAAAAAAATTACCGGCTGCCGAACTTTCTGTTCCATAACTACAATTCCCGGCGGAACTTCCGGACGTTGACGCTGAAACTTCCAATTTAAAACTTTTTATTCGCGACTTTGTAACTTATTTAGATATAATTTACTCGATTTGTAGATGATATAGTTAATCTGAAAATAATTAACGAAGAACGCGTTTCGATGCGATTTTGTTATCGAAGTCGCGTTATCCGACGATTTATTTTACGAACGGAAATTTATAAAGCGCCCCACGTTGTTCCTCATTTTTTTCTCGTCGTTTTTCTTTATGTTATATATTTTTTTTAAGTAGATATACCTCGGCTTCGATATGTGTCGAGAACTTGCATTTTCGCGATATATCTTTGGAAGGTTGAGGTCGTCGGTTTCTTTAACAAAGCAAACAAACGCGATCCCCGGCAAGCCCTGTTTTCCCTGCTAATGGATTCTGAAAACGTGTTGGGTTCATTTCTCATTTGTTGTTTGTTGCAGCTTTAAGTAATTTTTCGACGGGAAACAATTTATTCGAGTTGATGTAAGATGTTTAACAGCTCGAGTTGCGCGAGATTTGCTTGGATTTATTGTGAGGATACGAGGTGCATTCGAATGATGCTTCGTCGTAGTGCGGCAGCTTTAGCCCCGTGGCGCTGTGGTGGTGGTGTTGTATGTTTTACGTGAGTTGCCCCATATAGCCAATCAATTATATATTGGTCGCAGATGTGCATAAAGAAGCCTTACGTTCGTCCATTAAATTGATTAATTGAATACCTTCTTTAGACATTTATTGACGATAATCGAATTTTCCGGCGACTTTTCCTAACAATTTAGTTCACTTGGTCACGAACGTTACGTCGAGCATTACGCGTCAATTTACAAGTGGTTTTCTTCATTGTCGTTATTAAAGTAATCGCCGATCGATAAGCAAGTTTGCAAACACAAATGCAAATTACGTTAAAGAAAAGTTAACGTCGAAAAATTCCGTGCACTTGAGGCATTAAAACGGAAAGACCTGATGCGTATGCTGGTGGGAGTTCATTAACGTTTACTACTACGGCCGGAAAAATCAGTTAAAAGAAAGTAAATTACGGAATTAGGGAATGAATTGAAATTACAAATGTGACTCCTGGCGGCGAGAGCTTCGCGCCCTTTTGTAAATAGCTTGGTCGAAGTCTTATTTACACGAATTTGCATTGCTTAATTAATTGAATGAAATACGTTGAAGTTTAATTCAATTTAAATGTCGACGATTTAATTTTTCCGTTATTTAATTTACGTCTGTGGAGGTCGTCGTGCATAATAATCGTTGTATAGGTAATTAGCATTATTATCTGACCGAATGCACGGTTATGCGTGATATCCGTTTATGCTTTCCCGCGTAACAAAGTTTACCTTTAAATTAGAAACGATACTGCGAAAAATAGGGATTTACTAAACTGTTTTCCGACCGCGAATAAGACGTGCACGTCGGTTGGCGTCACAAAGAGATAAATTTTCCAACTGGAACTTTAAAAATAAAATCCGTTAAAGGCGTCGAATTACACGAGAAAATGGGAAAACGCGTCGTTACAAATCGTAATCCAAAAAGAAACTTTAATTTTAAACATATTTTACGAACAAACTTCTCAAATTATATTAAACTATACAACGGACGTTGATTAATTATTGTACAAGCGTTCAACTTTATTGTATAGCAAATGTGTTAGAGTTTGGCGTCCAGTGTTGGTGTTGCCGCAATTAAAACTTTGCCACAATTTACAATCTTAACTTTAACGAAGTTAACTACTAAACATAAATAGGTATATTGTTCTGCGCTACTTATAAATACGTGTTTAAGTGGGTAGTAGAATTTTGGGAGTTTATGTTGTTAAAAAAAGTGGATGGTTGACGATAAGTTGTCGGACGATGCGCTAAATTGATAAATTATATTTAAGCAGATCACTATTGAATATAAAATTCAACCAAAACTGGCAATTCTTGAAAATGATACGAATCATGTGTCGAAATATTGCAGTAATATAACCAGACATGCCAGCGTTGTTGGCGCTCTTAGGGCGCATACTCGAATTTAAACAAAATAGTATATGCGAGGGTTGTACATGCGTCCTTCGGACGCAGCACCGGATAAAATCGTTAAACAGTACGTGCGGTATTTAATAAATAACCGTTTCTCGTTTGGAAAATAGTTTTTAGATAATCCAGTGGACTAAAAGAATAAGAATGGGACGTCCGTCCGCTTGGCTAGCATATTCACCAATTCTACCAATTAATATTAATTTACAATATGTATCTTTACGAACTTAATTGGTTATCGGTATAATTTATTAGATATCAAACATCACGACTACTGTAAACATATTTGCTGATGCGCATCTCGTGCTTAATACGGTTTCGATTAAAATTTTCAATATTTAAAAGAAAACAACGCACCTGAAGCGAGGTTAGAACAGCTCGTTCCTATTATTTTAGTCCACCGGTTTACCTATAATATAAAAATCGACAATTTTAAATTGTCTGTTTCCAAAACCAATATGACAGCCCTTTAAACTTTTCAAAATTGTAGACTGTACAAATCGCGACATTAGATACAAAGATCTACAATTATTTTGCTAATATCTGACAACACTTTGTCGTTAGTGCTTTATAATGTTTCGACCTTTTCTCTCCAGCCGGTGACGTGCTCGAAAATTAAAGAACTTAAAATGGAACTCCAAAGAACAAACATCTACCTAGTAATTTTAATATAAACATTTAATTTCAATAGAATATTAAATATTGTCGCGCGTCTTCGAGTAAAAAAATCAAAAATGCCGACTAATAATATATAATATGATTTCGTCTCATTAATTACAATTAAGTTATTATTAGATTAGATCAAGCGAGATGAGGAAGTTAGGTAACAAACAGATTTAAGATTAAATCAAGGTGGATGTAGATTTTGCGTGTTTCTCCGTTTGCATTATTAACTCATTTCAGAAACCAGACAAACGTTAGACGTCGCTGCAAACGTGATAAATTAGATCGGTTTATGTATTAGGTAAGGCACTGGTTCTAATTAGATTTTTTTTCCTTTAAATAACTTGCGAACGCTTTGATGGAATATGATGATTTTTGGGCCAGTTTCGTCCTGATTGAAGGAAATTATTTCGATTTAAAAATTACACCTTATGGGCGACCAGGGTGATAAGCTCTAATTTCGAAAGTTGCAACTTTTTAAAACTTTTTTGAGCGCAATTTCGAATTTCGCAGGTTTTTTGCGTAAAAAAAAAGATGGCGTAAACAAAATTGGAGGCGACGATTAGAATATTTTATGTATTTAATGTAAGCATCATTGAAAATATTTTCATGAAAGGAATAAAAACAAATTGATAAGACTAAAAAATAATATTTAAACTATCAGATGTCTTTAGGGGTAAATATCTCCTCAGGAGGTGAATATTTTTCTGTGGTAAATTTTGATAAATCGGTTTATTTTTATCTGGGGAATGAGGTCCTAAGAGTTTGGCTACCTTCACTGGGACACTCTGCATATAATATATATATATATATATATATATATATATATATATATATATAATATTCACGATAAGATTAATTGTATATTTTTAAGCGTTATATTTTCGTCAGACAATCGGCTTTTCAATTTGTGCATAACGTGGATATAATCAGCGATTAACACTTTAAAATAAGTGGTTATAAATAGAAACGACCTTTTCTGTGTGTAACGAAAACCGAGGTAAATCGGGCACGAAAGTTTTTGATGGGTTTTCCGTTAGGTTTTCGCGACCTTGATCCAAAATTTTAGAATGTCGTGAAAACAAACGAGTCTCAATTCTGCGAGACGCAATTTTAGAGGTCGGTCGCGACCCGCGATTTTCCTTTTGTTGTCGGGAAAACTGACGGGGGCCCAGATGGCGATAGCTTCGCCGAACAAATTTGCCTAGATTTACGGCGCCATCGACTCGAAATGACTACTTTAACGTTCGTGCCTCGCATTTCTATGTGCAGATGGAGTTTTCGGGCGAAATGTAAAAACAACTGCACCTAGTTAATTTATTTCTTGTTTCAGATTGTACGCCGCTTCGGTTAGAGATGGCATAGCCACCCTCCAACCTCCAGGGTTGCAGAGAGCATGGTCAGAGTGCGAGTGGTCCGCTGGGTGTGGGCTGTGTTGTTTGGGCTGTGCGCTCTGGCCACTTGCCAGGTGAGAGCAATTAATTAATACCCACTAACGAATTTTCCCATGCCCAACTACTTCAATTTGTCACAATTTTAACTGTCGAACGTTCGACTTAATAACAAATTTCCAGTCATAATTTGAAATTATACCGATTAGTTTCGGCAAAATTAGCGCGCGATTGACCGCAAAGGAAAATCGAGTTTCTATCGATCGAGGGCCCCTTTATCAAATTTAGAAGAGAACTTTTTGGAGACGATCGACATTCGGAACTTCGGAGTCGTAAAACGTTTACACCTGATGCCGCTTTGTCGCTACGAAGCCCTTTTATTGCCATTTTAGCTTCTCTTATCGTGTCTGGGTCAGTATGGATTTTCAATTCAACCGTTCTCGAAAGCTCTACAGCCCGAGGGACGACAATCAATCATTAATTTTAAATCAAACAAGTCATATATGTACGTAACGTACATTCGGAACGGTAAATATTTATAGAAATGATAATTAATGGGTATTTCACCGATACGTCGAAGGACAGACAGGCTGATAATAATCGAGACCGACAAAGACGAGTAATAAGACCTAAAAATTCAAGGGCCGCGTCGAAAATATCGTTAAACTTAACTCAAAAATAAAGTCTAGTCAGGTACGCGTCGGTGTTTCGGTTAGTTCGGATTTGATAATCGATTTATCTAAACCCTAGATAATAAGCCGATGCGTGCTTACAAAGCCATTCGACCAAAATTATTTGTCGACTTGTTTTAAAACGAAGGGTTTCTTTATACAAAATTAAACGATTTACTTACGGTTGGTTTTTGTAATGCAAAAAAACACTCGGAGCTAATCGACCCAAACAATTGGTTTATTTAATTTACAAAAAGGTCTCATCTTATTATTTTACGATGCTACCGTGTTTTTCGAATTCTTCCTTAAAGTATTTTGCGACAGGTTTTGTGGAATAGGTGGTACAAGATTTTGCGTATTTAAAAACATAATATGATATGATTCCATTTTTTTAATGAAAGCGTCGAATTTTAAAATTGGGAACCTTACAGCAACCATATATTTTTTATATTTTTTTATTTCAACTTTTTTTATTGATTTCTTATAACGCCCTTAAATTTTTAAGAGACCGCCGAATTTTTAAGTTGACAACTTGTAGGTGCAGTTTGAGAAACGTAATTGATTAATTTTATTGTTCCCGCGATAAGAGGATTTCGTGGGTGTTATCGGTGTATATTTATTTGGTATTTTAACCCCGAACCTCTAGTACCTAACATAGCTAATTTAATTTACGAAGATGTGGAATAAAACGACAATCTTACAAGAGCAACTCGAACAAGGTCAAAAAAAGTAAATTGAAATGCGTTGTAAAATCGAACAAAGGCAGAAGTTGATGTATTGGTATAATAATAAAGTGAAAATATTATGAACGTACATAATAATATAAAACAGATTTTTATGAAAATGTTTCGAAATCGTTTTATTTTATTGCTATCTGTCAAATGTCATTTTTATAACTAAGCAAAATTGATTTTACCTACATTACATTTTTTCGTTGTTTCGCAAAGAAATTAAAAAAGTCGACTTAATCCATCGTGTTGTAAATTTTTGCATTTAATTTTTATTTGACGTAATTACGATCTCGTCGTTTTGATTAATAAATAATAATTATTTTCTAACTTATACAGTGTGTTAGATTTTATGTGTCACAGCAAATATTTCGGCTATTGTATGAATTAGTAAAAAATGTTGTATATGAAAGTTATTAGATTATTTATTCTTAATAATGTATCAAAATCAGAAAAACAATTGAACATCAAATAATTCAGATAAAGCAAATAAATTTAACATTTTAAATGGAACGTACCCAGTATTATTACATATTCTGAAACTACAAGAATTTATCTTTACGACGATATATCATATGTTATAGTTTTTCATTAATTAACTGGGCGCAATACACTAAATAACTGATCGTGTTGGAAACGTAGACAGTGTAAACAATGTGTTGATTAAAACAATCTCAATAACAGATTATTCAACATAAATGCAACATTATGAACAAACCAATATGTGAATAAGTAAGTTAATTATAAAATTGTATGTAACGCCTACCTAACAACTAAATTCTTTGTTCAAAGTGCTCCCCGTTGTTTGTAATACATTCCCGACATCTGCTTATTAAATTTCGTCGCACTTTTTGCAACATGTTTGGTGTTATTTAAGCACATGTCCTATGAATACGATTTGTAAGATCCTCTAAATTTTGTGGACATGTAACATAAACTTTTGATTTAACATATCCCCAAACAAAAAAGTCCAATACAGAGAGGTATGGCGATCGTGCCGGCCAGTTTATATGGCCACCATTTCCTATTCATTTCGCACCAAACTTTTCGTTTAAAATATCCTTGACGTTCCTTGCATTGTGAGAAGGAGCGCCATCCTGTTGTAACCACATATCACGACGCACTTGTAAGGGTATATCATCCAAATATTCTTCGAATTCTGTCGTAAGGAAATTAGCATACCGTTCAGCATTAAGCGTTCCGCGATAAAAATAAGGACCTAGTATAGTATCACCTAACACACCAAGCCAAACATTAATAGAAAATCTGTGTTGGAACCTACATTCTTGAATTCGACGTGGATTCTCTGTATCCCAGAAATGATGATTTTTTCTGTTAGAAATTCCGTTGTTGTTAAAATTAAATTTATCGCTCCAAAGAATGACATCCACTAAATGTTGATTATTGTTAAGCCAGTTACAAAATATTAGCCTTCTATCAGAATCACCAGCTGTTAAACCGTGAACCATTTTAATTTTATAGGGGGTCATGTTATGTTTTTTTAGAATAGAAAATACTTTGTGATGACTTATACCTATGTTGGCTACTGCTTCACGGATTGAATTTCTTGGATGTGCTCTAAAATATGCCAACACCATAATATCTTCATCATGTGCTGCACACTCATTTCTTGGTCTTCGCACTGTAGCATTAAAACATCCAATTTCTTCGTAAATTATGTTCAATTCTTGCAAACGTGCGAAGATGTGGCTGTACCCTTTCTGGATACAAGGTTCGATACAATACAGAAACTTCTTTAGAATTATCATCTCAACATATCCATTTTTCATTATTAGAATAATAATTATCCCTCATTATGTGTCACGAAATGAAAATTAACAATTAACAATTTACTTAGCCACTTTGACACGATAGCGATAACAAGTGAGTACATATCACGGCCTCCTCGGCTCTACTTAATAGACATGAAAGGGTAAAAGTGTGCGTCGTCGGTACATTGTTTACACGTTCGGTATTACGCCTTTAATCAATGAAATAAGTATAACATGTGATATACCGTTGTAAAGATAAATTCTTGTAGTTTCAGAATATGTAATAATACTGGGTACGTTCCATTTAAAATGTTAAATTTATTTGCTTTATCTGAATTATTTGATGTTCAATTGTTTTTCTGATTTTGACACATTATTAAGAATAAATAATCTAATAACTTTTATATACTTCATTTTTTACTAATTCATACAATAGCCGAAATATTTGCTGTGACACATAAAATCTAACACACTGTATACCGCTAGTTCTGTTCTTACAATTAGTTTAACAGTAAGAGTTCGCCCCTTTCGATGTCTTCTAATTTCTGGTGAAATAAAATGATATTTTAAATACCTATATATGTCAATACTTTACGAACGCAGTGTAGATGTTACTAGCAATCGCCGAATTTGCTCATTACCCGAATTTTTTAATCACAACACGATGTCCACAACGCATTCTGAATATTTATTACGGTCAATGGGCGTCAGAAAATATCCACAATGTTGGCGTTCGCTTTATGACCATTACAAAATACCTACAACACAATATTTGCAATAAAGACGATTAAAATTCAACAAATAAAACCGAATAAATCTTTAAACACATATCGAAAACAGTAATGTCGATTCAAATAAGAATGCATATCATAGGTACAGTAATGAAAAATCGTTCGGGACGAACTTTGAATCCTGAAAGTGATCCAATTCGACTATCAAAAAATAACATAACGATTCCTGATTAAAAACAAAAAACACAAAAAACTACTGCCGCCCATCCACAAAATCAGGGTATTCTAGAATTTTCAATTTTTACTATATAAACCATACTATAGCTGGGCTTTTAAACCGTCTAAAATGTTTTAATTTACGATATTTGCAATAAAAATTAAATTATTTTGCATTTTAGATTGTCTAGAAAATCAAGCAGGTCATAAAATCTTTTCAAAATGATGCAGTCGTATGGATAAAAATCAATGGAGGATTCCAAAAAAAAAGTCAAATAATAGGTACAGGATGTTCAATTTAAAAATCGAACGTTCCAGCTAAAACAATTGATGCGATGTACCAGAAGTTGCACAACATAGGGATGCAACAATTACCTTAATAGATCAAACATGTTTAGGCGCATAAAGTCGATCTTTCTGGGTCGGTTGTGCTTTTCGACTTTTCACTTCGACGACAACGATCAGCGACACACGTTATCAATATTTTTGTTTAAACGTTTAAAACGCCGATTCGTCCTGTATTTCGAACAGAAACGCCGTAAGGCAAGTTCTAAAAAAAAATAATAAAAAAACAAACTTGCAGGCGCGCCTCCGGCAAACACGGCTTAAGAACCGGATTACGTTGGCGATTGTAAATTTCGCGGGATGATCGATGCGCGGCCCTTTATCAAAAAAAAACAAACAGAGACGCCAAAATTTTCGGCTATCGACGACGCGAATATCGAGCAGCTACGCGGTTCAATTTACGCACAGATACGTATTACCCGCCCGGAAACGCGATAAATTTTCCAAACGACTGTTTGAACGGCCAGGATTCGCCATTGCTAACTGCTTATTCGTGTTAAACTAATTATTCGGCACGGAGGCTAATGTAAGCTTAATTGCCTGCAAATTAATGGCCGGCGTTAATTTTAGTTGCCGCGCGAAAAATATCGGGGGCGTCGGCAGAACGCTTCGCGGTTGAATAAAAATGGAACAATTCAGGGGTTCGCTTATTATCCTCGTCGGGTTGTTTTATGCTGGAATACAATGGGACAAAGTCGTTTCCTGTTTAATATCGAAATGGTTTGGCGCTATTTTCTTTTCAAGTTGGATGGAAAAAAATTAGACACGTCGGCATTTTGAATGTAAGTACTTACTACGAAAATGGGAGGTTTTTCTTCGACGTTCAATTGCGAAAGCAATCAAATATTTTCTTAAACTTGAATTGCTTCTAATTTCAACTTTGTAAAGTTTAAATTAACTGCCAAATGTGGTATTGCAAGCGTTCGAAGTGGACCGTGTCTAATTACGGGCGGGGGCGATCGCGAAGGTTTTTGAATTTTTTCGTTTGTTTAAACGTGTTTTAAATGTGGCGACAAAAAAATTAATATATTTACGTGCGATCGCATGAGGTTGTTGCCGAGAATTTTTAATCTTGTAACTTCAAACGTATAATCTCCTGTTAATCCGATAATAAGCGAAATACCTACGAAGTATAATAATTTAGAGACTTTGATCATTTCTGGCACGCTCGTAAAAAGACTTGGTATTCGATTGCGTCGTACGCGGCTTTTTGAACTTTTCTCGTTACGTTAACTATTTGGCTTGGCAAGGGACGTTTAGACGTTATATCAAATTCCAAAACTTGCTCCAGTCTGCGTACGTCGGTACGGGCGCAATCAAAGTTTGGAGCATTTAGATATTTCAAAGCCAATTTTTAATTTTCAGGTTCAACAGCAGTGTCCAGCGCGCGCCGACATAGCACCATGTTCCTGTCAAGTAAAGAAGAATGGATTGGACATACTATGCGAATTTACAGACCAACAGCACATAGATAATGCGATGAGCGTTTTGAAGGGAAGTCTTTAGTGATATTTTATCTTAAATTGCGCCATAACAACTTGAAGAAGCTCCCGGGATTCGTGTTCTTTGGTCTGGATATTCGCCACCTCACCATCCACAATAGTAGTCTGTCCGTCGTCGAAGAAGCGTCTTTGAGTTCTATAGGTAAGTTTTATTTATGTAATGCTCGTATCGCATTTACGATTCAAGTTTTTTAACATCTTGATCATACGTTCTCATATCTACTGCATAGGTTGGGCGAATAGACTATATAGCCTAACCAAATCTATATGCAATTTACGTCATCAAAAAAAGTTACTAGATTGTTTATTTGTAATTCGGTTTAAAGTTTGGAAAATGACATATTCTATAGATGATTTACCTGCGCACAAATTAGATGGTATAAAGAAAGCGTAGTCTGCGTTGATTGTTTTCGTGCTTATAAGGTCTGTGCAATAGATTTTAATTTACAATTAAAGGCGCTTGCGTCAGGTACTAATGAAATCTATTATGTATGGTTTAGAACTTGACTATTTGGTGTAACTTTTTAAAATTGAAAAATAAAATTGTATTTTCGTTTTACATCTATTAAAACTGCAATTAATGTATTTTTCGTAAAATAAACAAGAAATTATTCCGAAAATATTTAATAAAATGGTAAATACTGATCTATAAAGACTATAATTTTAAAATTTTTCTAGTTTGTGGTTTTGAATATACATTTTGATTAATTACTTTATCATTTTGCGTGTTACAGTAACTGGAAAATAATGGTTTAATTAGCTTTGTTAAAATGATGTCTGTGATTAAATTTTTATGATTGTAACAAGAAAAATGGGATATAAAGAATTTTTTAATAAGTTAGATGTCATTTTGAGGGAATTGCCTTCTCGAGGTAAATATAGAATTAGTGCTGTTATTATATTACTTGTATGATATATCAATGAAGAAAAAAATCTATTTGGATATTTTAAAGATCCCTTATTTTGTAAATGATGTAATCCTAGTAGTGGTGTACATGCTTTAATACTGGAGAGTGATTCTAAACAGGAGCTGTCTATGCTCTCTTCTAAAGTACGAAGGATGTATCCTGCTAACATTGCTACTGCTGCAGACATAATGCCATATCCCATATTGTTATTAACATTTTGCAAATTATGAATACTGTCTTTTATGGTACAAGATAATTCCAATTGCATGTTATCCTCCTCGGACAGCTGAACAGGACTGCTATCACGGATATTAATTGTACTAATGTATGCTTGTAATGTATGTATGCATCGGTTTGAAACACATTTGCAGAAGGTGCTGTATGTATGATCCCCGATCTGAGAATTTGTTTAATTGCATAATGAGCTGTTTTTGCATCTGTTGCATCACACGATCCTCCTTTCATCCGAACATTGCTAAACATAGATTCTACTGCGTCAGAACTAAACATTCTAGTTAATACATAATAAAAATTGCTTTCGGTAAGCAAATACTTAACACATGCATTTGTACATTCGGTTGTAAATATAAGTGCTTCTGCAGTTTCTTTACTTAAACCTTTTAGTTTTTGTAATTTAGACGCTTTTTTATATCTTGAATATATTTTGGAAAGATTTCTGATAACACAGCAGTCTTTCATCTGTAATGTGTGTATAAGGCGGATATCGTTTTTCACGTTGTTTGAAGTGTTGTGTCCTATTACTTACATCGTGAAGCATAAAAAACATGTTAATATTCTCTAAATATTCTACGGTTGCATGTGCATTTGTAACATCGATTGATGATGAATTATATCGAGTCAAATATTTTAGTGATGCTATGACAATTGGAGAAAATATTTGGACAGTTCTTAATACGTTCATTTTGTCAAAGTTACTAGGATAAAGATGTTTATGTGTTAAAAATGGAATTGGTTTTATAATCAAGTTTTTTTTTGAATGTTATAAATGTTTCTCAAATAATTTGCACTTATTATACCAGAAGTTGAAGCCAATTTCATGGTCTAAGAATAAATTTCGAGCATTTTTTACCAAGTGGCAATAATCAAAACTGATAAATAGTGGTAGTTGTGGATATAATAGGATGGGCAATTCTTGTTTTAAGCACTCCACCACCAAGCATTTTAAATAAGGCTACATTAGATTTATGATTATCACTAACAAGCCTTAAAATAGTAAACCCACATCTATGTACCTGCTTAAGAACCTTTACTGTTACTTGATAAAATTGTTCTGTCGAAAGTGATTTATGAAAAAAATAACTTACAGGTATAGTGTATTTTGTAGAGAGACACATTAACACATTACAACAAAACACATTGTTTTATTTGCCAAAATAGGCTGTTTTCCTAAAACTGGTTTTGTGGTGTTTTCCATACCATAAAAAGTATCTTCCATTCGACTATAATACAATTTTTCTTTTATTGCCATATCATCGACTATAAGCGAACATACTGTTTCAATTTTGTTTAAATGATTGGCTTCAGCAAGTAATCTCGTTTGAATTAATTTCGATAAACCTATATCGCCTCGTGTACTGCCCATATATCTATTTAATTTAATTACCTTGAAGGAGCTTTCAAGAAGTTACTTCTTCTGGCGAATTCATATCTCTTGGGGATGCATATCTCTAAGCTATACACAAACGAATAGTATGTTCTGACCAAAATTGTTTTTTTTGGTCCAGTATAAATGTAGCCAACGGATAAGATTTTTCAGCATCAGATTCTATTTTTTTAATGCAGATTTGAGCTTTACTTTTGTTTTTTAATTTATCTTGCATGGTTTTTAATTCATCTTGTGTAGTTTTTAATTCACATTGTGTAGTTTTTAATTCTTCCAATTTTTGTTCATAAGAATTTTTTTAAAAATTATATTTTTGATTTGCCTTTTTCAATTGTAAACGTAAACTTTGTAATTCATCTAATAATAAAACTTTCTCATTGCAATTAGAATCGACTAGGATCGTTGAGCACATGGGTGGTAATGAATTTTCGGTATTGCACAATGGCATTTTTGTATCACTACTTGATGAAGTTAGCTTAAAGCGAAAAGGCAAAGGGCATTCAGTATTCTTATTCATAGGATCGACAGGAGTGGCAGGATCTTGGGTGGATATACAATCAACATCCATAGTAGTGCATGAGTGTTTAGGATTGATATTGTTGGACTTTTTCTGACGTACAGGATCTACATCAGGAGTGGTAGAGTCTAAGGTAGTTGTACGACAATATAAAGTTGGAATGGAATTTGCTTTTAATTTATACCTTTGATTTAATTTATTGGGATAGTAACAACTTTTTTCGAAATGTTTTTCGCAAACATACAAATTGGGTTCAATATTGTGTCCTGTAAATGTATAATTAAGTAGTAATAAAGAGTTAAGTAAGAATTAATTATTGAAATCGCAATTATTTACGTGTTACATTAAATATTTTTTTACACCACAATTTTTTATACGTAATATCAGAAGGAAATTGGTGCATTTTAATTTTATTTCTATTTATTTGTGTGCAATTAGGCACACAACAATGTTTTAGCTTCATATTATTTACTGTGAATTCCACACTTTAAATGAAAATCCTAGTTGCAAATAATCATTACAGTTACCATTAGTACCCGACGCGAGCGACATCTGTTATTTCCATTAAAGTTGTCAAGTCACCTGTTTTATGCTATTGCACAGACCTTATAAGCACGAAAACAATCAACGCAGACGACGAAAGAAAGACTTCAATTTATTAGAACTGTCAAAATACGAGGTACGAGGTGACGGCACCGTGTGAAACATCATCATCTAGTAACCTTTTACTGATGACGTGGATTGCATATAGCTTTGGACGAAGTGCAGGTTCTAATATTCTAAGTGCATAAACCGTGCACTTTTTGATGCAAGAATATTTTAGGCGTATGTTCTGTACCCTGTACTAATCGCAATAAACGACAGAGCCCTTCGGAAATCGCCCCCTAATTCAAAATAATCCCCTATTTAGTACACGGCGCGCGTGGCAGTAAAATTACCGGAAACACGTCTGTTACTCTTTAAGCACGATTTTCTCGAATGTGGCTCATTTTTTTTGGAAAGTGGACAAAAGTGTCGTTTTTATCCTAAAACGTTTGGGAAATCCGATAATGGAATTAAATTATTTTTTAAAATAATTCCCCCGAAAGAAAATGCGATTAAAAAGGTTATGGTTATATCCTTGCTCCCTCCTCCCGAAGTGTTATCGAAAAATTTATGAAATTGTTTCAATTAGAATTAGGAATGTAAATCAAACATGAAAAAATTTTAATAAAAAATAAAAGTCTACTAATCGTGTCCACGTAAACTGAACGTATTTAATAGCAAACGTTGTAGCGATAGGGTTTATCGGTAAAGTGTCACGTTTCAAAGGTGGGCGATCAAATTTTCCGATTGAACATTTTTCGAGTTTGCGTTAAAATTCAAATATGGTTGTGGGTTACAAAAGAGAACGAGTAGGTAAATATATACGTATTCATTGTTTACGTTAACCTCTATCCAAACACTTGTGACCTTTCGCGTGCGTTGTCGACAGATTGGGAACTTTTCCAAGTGTCACTCACTTTTAAACAAGTTGACGTCGAACGTTAACGCCTTTAGTAAAACGATCGAGACTGGGACGACAAATATTTTTGACTAAAGCTCACATTTATGCACGCCGTTTGTGTCGTCCGTCGCAAAACCGCACGTCGTAATAAAAATTCTAAATGCACAGATTACAATGAGTCCATTTATCCACCAACGTTTGCCGCTACGTCGTCGGTGCATAAATAGACACATTGCAATCTGTGCATTTAGAATTTTTATTACGACATGCGGTTTTGCGACGGACGATATGAACGGCGTGCGTAAATGCAGCCAAAATGCTGTACCTAAATGAAAGTTTTGTTTTTGTTTCTTGTTATTTTGTAATTAATTTTTCGTAAGTACTTACGTCAATCAATTTCTGATTAAAATTAGCTTGAGATAATCGAATCGGACCTAAGATGTAATTTTTGGTTTACATTTCTGGTTTTACTGTTTAAGAGAAAAAAAATTGTCGAGATTTTACGAATATAATTCCTAACTAACATACCTATACTTACTGTAACTTGTTCATCAATACAATGCGTTTTTGTTCTAAAACTTCGTTCAAGTTAAATCTAACATAATTATGTAAGTTTATTGTGTAACTGGCCGCTCATCTGTCGGGTCCTGGGTTCGAATCCCACTACGGGTGTTAAAATATACCTTTGATAGGCATCGCGGTCTGCGAGCCTGGAGCTAATAACCGCAGCAGTTAAATCTCCAAAGGGCTGCTAGGACGAATAAAAAAAAGAACAAACGAATGGCAGGTTTACATTTTAAAATATAGAATCCGGGCATCGTCCGTGAAAATTTTAAAATTTTCACGTCGCCCCTCATATCGAAGTAGTTTTAGCAGAACGACTCGACCCACAAAAAGTAAATTTTGCGGGAGCGCACATTTTGCGTTGCAGCGTAGCTATAAGCGGATACCTTTTACGGAAATACAAATCGATTTTTCTGGCGAAAAAAAAAATCGAAATATTATTACCAGATTTTAACGGATTATATATTTGCCTTACGATTAGATGCGTCAGATAGTCAGAATAACTCATTTTCGTAAAAAAGAAATTACGGTTAAGTCGTTCCGTCAAATCTGAGTCGACGTTATTTACCTATTTAATTTTTTTTTAGGAACACGTTCTTCGCTGCCATTCCACATACGTTGTTACATTTCTCGAGCATGAAATTACTTTTTCTTTGCGTTTTCGATTTTTCGTCCGCGTTTTTTAACGGCGTCATTTTAATACGGCCCGAATTAGAATTTGTCGTTTCGATGGCTTTAAATTCGCCCTTAACGTCTTTTCTGGTTATAAATGGAAATCTCTACTTTCCGGAGGAATTTTTATTTGTTGTAGACGCCTCTGCGCGCACCGCGAAGCCGCCGGTTTCCTTCGTTAGTATTTTATTTTTTCAAGTCGCCGCACTAATTTTACTACCTACAGTTTTTATTGCGATCGTTTTGAATTAATGTCCAATTTGAGCTGTAAATTTTGGCGAGGTCACGTTTTACGTGCCATTGTATCTCTACCTACCCTTTTGGCCGCGCCAGCTTTATAATGCCGCGTTGCTTAATAATTCATGGTCCGGTTATCTTTATACCCGAGGAGAGCTTTTTCTTCGTAAATTGCGCGCTTCACTTCAATTCTTTAGTTTCTTTGCCGTTCAGAATTACCGATTTTTCAAAATGCCCAGGGGCCGAATTTAGCGACGCGACGCAAACTTTCACGATATAAGTGGCTTTCGCAGGTTCGGGCAGTTAACTTTCGCGCTCAAACCCTTTCGGTCGCTTTTATGGCGAGAGAACGCCGGTTTCAGTAAAGCTAACTCGCATTCACCCCCATCCCCTTGTATAAATTAGTTTAAAATAACTTAATGTACTGGCCTTTGACGTGAAATGGCTTTTGGTCGGGGGACAAAGGTTCGAAGGTTCATATTAAAAATTCATTAGAACTGTACGTGATCGAAACATTAACAGATTTAGTGCTTTATAAAAAAGCACTTGGCGTCGGTTAGGTACTGCTCGACGACGACTAGGCAAGCTTTGAAACAGTTTCGTATTCGTCCTTGATTTGTAGGTACACAAACTTTTCGACCAAAATTGTCAACTGGATGTTTTTCAAAAAGGTGCTTTCAGTTTTTCCGAAACACGATCGAAATTTGGAGCTTGATCATTCGAGAAAAGTCATCTTATCATTATCAAATCACTTTCGGACAGATTGCGAGGTGTGTTGAGGATCATATCTTGTTGTGAAATATGTACATGTGAATTCCCGTTTTATTTTTAAACGCGCTATGGTAATAGCATCATCGTCCTCAGAATATCCACATACACAAGCTGATCAATAATTTCTTGTATTGTGGACAAGTCAAAAAATCACCCTATAGATGCAATTATAGGTGCTCTTTATCCAGGATAGTTCTATGACAGCCTCGTTTTGTCGAGTTGAACTTGTTTAAACACAAGTTTACCACGAGATCCTATTCTGGTTATATACCGTGTGTAACAAAATCATGATACACTCCCTTAATTTTATTATTTATTTTGATAAAATTTTCAAAATTGTTACATATATTTTTTGATATAAAAATTGTGTTTTCTCACTTTCGGTTTCGCCGGAATTGACATCAATTTTCGATTTTCAAACCCTGGATACTATTGCATTTTTGTAATCTGCATAATTTTCCGAATATAATGACACCAAATAAGTGACTTTTTAACTTTCAAAAAAAATTTTGGCGCCCGTTTCGTTTTCAAACTAGAACGCCATACCCCCCCCCCATTAATGTTAATCGACCTTATCGACACAACAAAAAATAAAATCGCTCCAAAGACATGTAATTGTTTGACGTATCATTTGGTAAAGTTACCAACAATGGTTTTTGCATCACTGCATAATTTTTTTAAATACACTCACCGGCACAAAATTCGATCCATGCGGTTAATTGATGTAATTATTTTAGTTTATAAATTGGTTATATTTACACATAGTTTAAAGGGTGCGTAAAACAGATGTTGAAATGTAATTAAATCGACGGGAACATTTTTATTGCTCTAACAACAAAAATATGGTAACATCTCATAACTAGATAAAACACTAAACAACATTTATTGTACATAACAAGTGAAAAAAAAAACGAAAAAGCAAAAAATCAGTAGCGTGTAGTAGCTCCCCGTGCTCGAATTACAGCTTCTATTCGCCTTGGCGTACCCTCAATAAGGCAACGAATGTAATCTTGGCTAATTTCGTCCCATTCTTGGACTACACTTAACACTACACTTGGACTACACTTCTTGCTACACTTAACTCTCGCAAGTTAAAAGGAGCAGGAACTCGGCAACGAACTCGTCTCCCCACCATGTCCCAAACATGTTCGATCGGATTTAGATCGGGACTTCTTGCAGGCCACATCATACGGTGGATTGTTACTTCTCTCAAGTACTCACAAACAATTCGGGCAATATGCGGACGGGCATTATCATGCATTAGCATAAAGTTGTCACCAATAAATGGGGCGAAAGGTACGACATGTGGTTCTATAATGTCCCTAATGTACCTGTCAGCAGTATCCTTGCCCCTCCATTTACTACTACTAATTCGGTGCGAGCTTCCACGCTAATACCTCCCCATTCCATGATTGAACCACCACCAAAACTAAGCTTTGGCACAATATTACATTGAGCGAATCTTTCTCCAGTCCTGCGCCATTACTCTTTGACGGCCATCCGCAGATCTTAAACAAAATCTCGACTCGTCGGTAAAAAGAATATGACCCCAGTCATCATTATCCCAATTTTGGTGTTGACGTGCAAAGTGAAGCCGTTCCACTTGATGTTCTTTGGTCAATTGTGGGCCGTTTGCGGGTCTTCTTGCTAGCAATCCGTGTTCCTGCAACCTTCTTCTTACAGTTCTTTCACTGACACTTACACCCCGTACTTCTTGCAACTCATTACGTGCATTAATCTGCAGTAGTATCTCTGTTTCTCAGAACTTTTAATGTAAGGAAGTGGTCATCCCTAGCAGTTGTACACCTTTTCCTGTCTGATCCCACTCTCCTGGTGTAGCCTCCAGTTTCTCGAAACCTTTCTACAGCTCTCTGAATACCACACCTTGAAACACCAAGGCACCACACTCGAGCGTCGTAGTACTGCGAGCGCCCATCTTGAATCAAAGCAATTGCTCTGGCAGTATCGTTTGGATTCAACACCATATTTAATTTTTACAGACAGTAAATTCAATTGTATTTCCAACAATTAAGACGCGTAATAAACTTAATAATAAAGTACGCTCAGAATTTGACTATTACAATTTGATACCATCCAAATAAACAAACTAACTAAATTCCCCAAACGAATAAAATTTTATCGCACTAAACATGTCATTGGAATATGAATTTTCCCCATTATTAGATAAAACAAACGTTTATCGCAATTTTTTTGCTAAAAATTGTAGATGGATCGAATTTTGTGCCGGTGAGTGTAGTACCATAATGGTACTATGGCACCAATATCAAGTACATGTAACGACGAATCTACCCACGTGCCTACTTTGCTGTGAGACTAATATAACCGAATTTACAGGAAAAAAATTAACTAAATAAAATACCACTTGTGCGGTGCCATTATCTTCAGAAAATTATGCAGATTCCAAAAAATGTAATAATATCCGGGGTGTTCCATTTGAAAATCGAAAATCGAAGTCCTGCTAAACCGGAAGTGGTAAAAAAACAATTTTCATTTCAAAAAGTGACGTTCGATAAGTAGATTAGACACGTATCAAGTTCGAAAGTTTTATCTTAACAAATAACAAAATTAAGGAGGTGTACCATGATTTTGTCGCGCACGGTGTACACAAGAAGCAGCTTTAACGATTTTTGGCACATAACAAACTACCAGTCGTTTTTTGTTAAACAACAAAAAAAATATCGACAAAATACACAAATAGTTACCGTAAATTTGATATGTCTTTCCAACGTAAAATAATATCCCTTCAATTTTTTTTATATTTATTTAAAAATCGCCTTGTGTAATACATATTTAAATAATTTTAACGATTCCTATTACCTATCCAAGTTTAAATTGATTTTAAAATAATTTTTGTTTTCGTTAAATCATCGAATAAAACATTTAAATTGCGTATTTAATAAATTATTTTAAATGTTTCATACGTATTAATTGAAAATTATCTCGGGCGGTTATGACCAAGTTTTGGCAACGCAGCGAATTAGTTCCGTCTGGACCGTGTTCGCGTGCAAAACCGATGATGCACTATTAGAGCATTGTTGCGATTGTTAATTGCTTCCTCAGTTCTGTGCGGGATGTCTTGAGCGAAGCTCGTATACGTTGCCGATATCGATGCGGTTTCGCTTAAATCGGTGTGTTTACAATAACTTGACTAAATAAGTGTTTTTATTTCTATTGTAATAAATGCGTGTCGTCGAACAAAGTGTTAAATACGCGTTTATCTCTCCAGTTTAAAATTGTGCGGTGTGTGTGTGTGTGAATGTGTATTACTACTAATACGCAAAAAGGAGCTTTGGATCTTTAGATAACGCCGTCGAAAGATCAAGTAAGTCGATTTCTTATTTCGATTCTTATGTTAAAAGATCGATAGGTAAATTATATCGGACGTAAATGCAGATTTTATTGAAGCCGGGCGTACGCGACCCTGACGCGAATCGAGAGTCTTTCATGTTAACCACGTGAACCCCGATTTTGCACGTAGCGGGGCCATTTTAAGATTTACGTATTGATTCCAGATTTTTTATTAAAATACTTAAATGTATTCGTGCCGTTGTCTTCGTGTTAAATCATATTGCGGATTTGCGGGAAAGTTAACGACCTTTGTCTATGATTTTGGTGGAAATGCATATTTAAAATGGTTCGTTTTCAACTAATTCGATTTAATGTTCCCGAATGTTTTCGTTAAATGAGATGGATTTTAAACAAACCACTGATTTACTTATTGTAAAATAAATGTAGATAATCGTGTAGGTACTCGTTATGCAGCTTTTCTTATCTCCCGGTGGTCAATGACCGGGTTTATTGGGGAAAAATTCGTGCGATGGTTATTCGAATAGAATAAAATGATTCTTCAAAGTTTCATACTTTTGTTTTTGTTTTTGGATTTCACGTAATGTATCTAAGTGGGTACGTTCGTACAGATGTGTGATAGAAAATATTGACCGTTGTGGAGAAGTGTCCGCTTAAGAGGACTCGGTAGTACCGTGAGAAAAAATCTTAGAGAGAGCACATTTTTTTCTAAGTAAGGCGGAAATATTAGGCTACTTAAGTAGGGACTGTAATCAAAAAGAGTACGACGACTTCGAAGTGACCGTAACCTTGAATTTCGTACCATTTTTGCTGAGTTGTCGAATAACGGAACGATGCACGTGGTGCAATTTTGTCATCCCCTTCAATACTATCATTTAGTCATGCAACTTTAAAATGATTTATAGGTACATACCTTTAGTAACGTCACTGCGTGAACAATAAAATATGATCCATGAAACATCTTTCAGAAATTTTCAAATGTTTTTAAAAACTTATTTCATAAATTCCAAAAATAAAAAATACAAACAACACAAACAATTTTTATTCAATGGGTTACATTAAATTTGCATTTTTATCTCTGAGTGGCATATTCCTGCACACTCTGTGATCTATAAGTTCTGGAAGTTGACAATGTTTATAAAAGTAATCTAATTTAGTTTTCATTTTTGTGTTCCAAAAATCGTCGTCTTTTTCCACATAATCTATTTTTATTTTATTTACTCCAGTCCAGATAGTCAAAATACACTTCGTTTTCTGAGTCGCACGTAATTGCCCCTGCATTTGAAAATACCAATCATGAAGTTGGTTAATCGTATAACTACCATCCTTTTGGTATTTCCAAAATGTATTTTTTTTTAACGGATGGCTTCCTCCGGAGTAAGATTTAGCTTAAAAGTAACAAAGGGGCATTTAATTTCTACGATACTTTCAGTTTCTTGCTGAATACCATTCGGTGATGCTCCAAGATAAAATTTATCTGGGTCAATAAATAATTCACATGGTTTTCTTTTCAAATTAATGCTTTTTTCTAGTTCTTTCTTCGCAACATTTTCGTATGTGTTTACATGTTTTAGTGACGGAAAATTCGTTGACAGCGTATTATACAACAAATGTTTTACTGTATTTGCAGTATTTGTGGTTTTTTAATTTGCAAATTTTGCAAATAATAATAAACACTTATAAAATACTGTATGGATAACTCTCCAAAAGCGCTATAACAACTCGATAAATATCAATATCACGAGATAACTAAGACATCGACAATAATTTTGAAATTCCTTCCAAAAACTACCTTTTTCTACTATTTTTTTTTATAAGCGATTAGAGAGTTGTACCTGTGGGATCAAAGCTTTTGTTATGAAGCTTTTATTATGGTTAATTATGTTTCTAGGAAAATGTTATTTTACCAAAGCGAAATCTGGTTTTGAATAAACATGATAATAATTATTATGTAGTAAATTATCAGATTATCGGTTTTGAGTAATTCAGTGTAAAGTTGGATAGTGAATAAATATGTATCAGTAATGAGCTTTTGAAAACATGCGATACATATACAACAAAAAAAATAATTCTTTCAAGTCAGTCAAGTTAAATCAACCATCTATTCGACAACAGGGTAAAATGCGAGCCGGTTAGCTTATGCCTAGTACTCACTGGGATACATCTGTAGGCATACAGGGAAACATTTGTGACCGAACGGTATTTTTTCTTGTATCCCGTCTGTAGGCCGACTGAATGCAAACAAATTTTACCCTTCTCGGGAAACATTTCGGCTTCAACTTTATTGTTCCCTAGGTGTAAGTTGATTAGTAATAACGTTTTCGATGTCGATTACTTGGTAGATTGAAGACCGCCTGCCATGCGACAATAGCCAGAGGCTATCGACGGGGTGCCAAAACCCAAATGTAGTCGAGATACAAGCTCGGTCGAAAACAGATACAAATAGAAATCAGTTTTGATACGATTTTAAAAACTTTTAACAAAATAGAAATAAGTTAAGTACTTAATAGTTCAATAATTACGGTTCCTGATGTAATAACTATACAAGATAGAACCTCCGAGTGTGCTAAACACGTTCACCTCGGAGCAGTGACATCATCCGTGAGTAGTAGCACGTATAACACTCCACTTGAATCCACTTTAACTTCAATTCAGGTTCATTGCGAGGAAAGCAAAAGAAGTAGTTTTTCTGTCAAAATTTTTACATTGGTTGTTAGCGTTGCAACTAAACACCGCGCACCTCATGTTTATGATGAGACATAACAATTTTAACGCCGAAACTACGTGTGAACAACGTACCCGTACCATCGGTATTTGGAAAAGGTCTGACGGTCTTATTTATTCACGAGTATCGTCAAACAATACGCGCAGAACCGCCTCCATATCCTACCTTGTGCCCATACTATGGGTACATACGGTTGGGTAATAAAAAATAATTAATTATTACTTAATTTTAATTAATTAATTACTTAGTTGAATATTATACCGAACCAACGAGCTGGAGGTGGGTATGAACATAATAATATATAAATAATATCTATAAATTACTTGTTTCTACTACTATTTGAAAAATTTTCTGCTTTCATTGTGTTCCTATAAATTTATAGGAACGTGTATTGGGTCATAACCCCAAACTATAGATATGTGGCTGAAGGTGCCGTTGCGTTTGGAAGAGTTTGAAGTAAGTAAAAAATGACATCATTAAATAATACTCCTAGTATTTTTAGCTTTACACCTATTAATTATTTTTAAATAACTAAAATGTAGATTAGACGCGGTAGATTAAAAAAAAATAGCGACAATAAGATCCTCATAAACTCGATTTCTGATTCAAAATTGGTGCAGGAAAACAATTATCGTAATAGCTTTTAATAGCTCCTAATAACTGTTTTCAAATCACGTTGCACAAAACTAACAATAAATCTCAACAAATCATTAGTTAAATCATTCACTGGTCAAATCATTTAAAACGATTACCTATTAAGAGAAAATTTTCTTTGACGCGATAGGAATAACTTATCTAACGTTAAGTATTAATTTCTTTTTGCTATTAACTTCCTCTCACGTCAATCACAATTTTAATAATGATTTTTACTTTTAGTAAATATAACTTTTCATATAAATGAATTAAGGAATTATGTAACGACTTACCTCTAGGGTAAAGTTATTGTGTTTTAAGATATAGTTTAACTACTAATTCTCATATTTTTTATAGAAAAATAATTATAATTTGACTGTAGACTCAAATTAAAAAAAACTATATACGCTTTTTCAAATTTAAGCTTCTTATCGCGGTATCGCATCGCTTCGCTACATTTCGAGGGTTGTTTTATGTACATTAAAAATAGTATAGAACTGTATTTTTTCATTTCATTATTTCGATTATAGTATTCGATTTTTTATGCCTTGAATGTAGTAAAGTTTTTTGATTTTTGTCTATAATTTATAATAAGTAATAGAGGTACCTATGTATTTCCGTACATCATTTTTTGTCTTGTCATCCTTTTTTGTATGTCGACAAGAAATTTCATACTCTATTTCAAGTTTCTAATTTATATCTAAATCTCAGTCGAAGACATCGCAAAAATAAATACATCTGCATGTCAACTGAATAATCTGTACAAAGGTACAGGTACAGTTTATTTAAAATTAACAAATGCTAGTCCTATACCTGGAAAACATTAAGAAAAGCTTAACGCCGAAACGAGTAATCCGAAAAAATTATAGAATATTTTACTACGCTATGCCGAGAGAAGTATTCGCTGTTATATATTTTGTAAAATTAGTTTTTATATTATCGGTGTTGATCGTATTAAAATAGAATAATAATAATCAATAAACATACAAAAATGTGTTTTTTATAAAAATAAAATGGCTTATTTTCGCTATAATGTTCGCTACTTTGAGATACGTATTACTAACAAAAGTAAACATTACACCCAACTCTTTCTTTACATGGTCTTACACTTTATAAAGTAACTGAATTTATAATCTACTTATGACATGAAGATAATTAGGTACTTCACGTTGGCGTTGCAAGTAAATAATTCGTAAATACAGTGGTTATAAGAATTTGTTTGCCGTCTCTGTATGCCGAATGTTTCCCGTCCGGGAAACAATTGTAGGCCGACAGATGTATCCTAGAGAATACTAGGTATAAGGGAGGATCAACTACGGCAAAGGTTAAATATAATTTCACAAAAACTTGAACCCGTGTAGTTACTTAATTCGTTAAACGCTAAAATATTGTTCGAGGGCTGTTTGTTTTATATTTTTTAATTTATTTTTTACAATTGCCGACCCCACGTAGATTAAAACTCCCCCGACTAACCAACTTTAGCTAACTCCCGAAGACTACGCATATTTTGTTCTTTTCAGAGCACTCTTATTGTGGAAACTTTTTCTTTCGGTGTTAAATATTTTCTTTTATTCTGGGGACATCTTTCTTCACCGAACTTCACACATGGACTGATGCAATTTAAAAAGTTTTTTTTTCACAAGAAAGAGGAGTTAAAATTGTTTACATAAGTTCATGGAAAAGGTGGTCCACGTTCAAATTACTATTTTAGTAACAAATTGCAATAATCGGTAGTACGTGGGTAATTCTAAAGTTTTATTGTTGGTACTGAATACTGAATAATTCGAAGCCGCTTTTTTTCCACTACATTAAAAAAACATTAGTTATATAGATGTTATTATTAAACAAATATTTATGAAATAAATTTATTAATTTTAATGTCCGCATTCGTACTACAGAGGTTTGTTGTCGAGAGGTTTTGTTATATAGCTTTATAAAATAAGACTAGGGAATAAGAAACTGTCCTTAAAAAAGAGATATCGTTAAATACATCTATTAGGTTGTGATGCTATTAGCGGTTTCCTTAAAACTGGATTGTGTCCATTAAACCGCACGATATTCTCCGAAGATATGTTTGTTGCAACTTTACCAACTAGTCATGACCCAGGTCAAAACAGTGACACTCACACTATTGAAAATGAAGCAGTAGCAGATGTGTTACTTGAAAATGAAGAAGAAAAGGAAGATATTGACCATGACTTTGTAAGAGAATTTACACCAGAAAAACAAATAATAATACAAATCGAACGACCATCAACTAGCGGTGTTGCCAATTTAATTACTCCCGACTTAATTGCTCCCTATCCAAAAGCTGGTAAACACGGCCCATCAAAAAAGAAAGCTAACAAAAGGGGTAAAGCTGTACTACTTACTTAAGAACGAGTTGGAAACATCCTTAGCAGAGAAAAAAAGAAAAACCAATGCAGACAAATTAAAATCGAATATAACAAAAAAATCCATAAAAGGTACCGCTACATGAAGCAGCACTTCGAAAGGTAAAAAGGAATCTAAATCTAAGGGTTATATGATATCAAAGTGCAGTTCGAGTAGCAGCGAATCTGACGTCAACGTGGATTGCCTATTCTTCGGAAATAATTATTCCAAAGACCACTGCGGCAAATGGCTCATGAGGCATGCGCGGGTATAGAAAGTGATGATGAAGCATTCATTTGTGATGTTTGTCTTTAATAATAAATGTATATTTTTTTATGTTAAATTTCTATCCCATTTTACCTCTTATATTTTCCCATTTTACCTACATAGTGTAGGTAAAATGGAAAATTGTAGACATTTTGTAATCACTATATGTAAGTTTGTTTTTTCATTTTTCATTTTTGTTGATGAATATTTAACTAATTTAATGACCATGCTATAGCATATCTTCTTTGCAAACTTCTACGATAATTAAATTCGTCTATACCAAAGTTTTAACGTTAAGTATCCAATTTTAGGCCACCTTCCCCCGCATAAATTTGATTATCTACAACGCACCGATTTGATAGATAAATTCATTTGAAATATTTTCAGGTAAAATGTTGACCCAACTGGACGTCTCGCAAAACAGCCTAACATCGGTCCCGTCAGCTGCGTATAAGAACCTTCACCACCTATTGATTTTGAACATGAACCACAACAACATCAACAGCATTCAAAATCGCGCATTTCAAGGATTAGACACACTCGAAATATTAACCCTCTACGAAAATAAAATAATCACCGTTGAACCGGAAGCATTCGTCGGACTGGAAAAGTAAGTGGAATTAATGCCATTGTTTTGCATGTTTTGCACGTTGCAATAAATTCCTAAATTTCGCACTCGCCGAGCGTTTAAAATAAACAAAATATAATAAAAACATGTCCATTTAATTAAATCGATTGGGGGGGGGGGATTTTATTTATTTTTGCTCTCGGCTTACGGAATAAATACGTATATGTACTATATTTTTGATGGTACAGCCTACGTAAATTTAGATGCGACTTTTTAAAATTTTACATTTAAAAACTTAAAATAAATATCAGTTAACTTCTGTTTAAGTTCGTATTTAGACGACCGACCTCTCGAATTTCTTTAGGGTGAAGTGCACCCAAAGATATTAGCGTTGGTCGCTTTGACGCGCATTTGTAATTTGCGTAGAATGTACCTAATTGTAAATAATTATGTAAAATTGGTGTCGAACCACCGGGAATTGCTTTTACGGCATTTCATTATTATCGGTGTATTTACAAATTAACATATCGCGCCACATTTCATTTATTTACGATAATTATTTTACGAACGATTCATTATTGTTGTTGTTCCAACTGTAATGAGTACCTTTGAAAGCATTTGATGTGGTCGAGATATTTCCGAAATTCGAGATAGAAAGCGTTGGAAAATAGCGCTCGTTTTAGTGCGTTTAATTTATCTGGCGAGTGTGTTCTTAATTTACGGCACAGAAAGTTTGCTTTCAAAGATCAGTATCGTGTTAAAACGCAGACAGACCCCCCCCCGCCATCTAACGTTACCAACCCCGCTTCGAAATGTACTGGCTTCGAGAAAAATGATAAGGGAAAAGAATACGGTGTAGACTGATTAAATCCTTATTTCGTCCTACACAGATTACAAATACGCGAATAAAATCGAAAATTTCGATTATACAATTTTCACGAAAAAATTAATAGGCACCATACAGTTAAACTTCCACATGGTGAATTTCTCCATGATGCGTAGCTACATATAAAGGCCGACATAGACGCTCATACTTACCTTAAGTTTTACCTGTAGTGATGCGCTGCAGTAGCTGCACATGTTTATAGATCATCCATCATGTCGACTTAAAATCAACCTTGTATTAGGTACACTTGCCACAGAAAAAATCGGGACAGTTGAAGGATAGAATTTTAAAAATGTTTGGTTGTGAATTGGGTTTTAGATCAAAATGTTTGTATTTTTAAAAGGGATTATTGTAAGCCATAAATCATCATTGTTACCTACAAAGTGGACAACTCTTTGTCAACAAAATACTTTAGAAGCAAGTGGTTTAGGGGTTTAGTTTATGCTTTCTGTAAATTTAAAAATTTATCGATCGACGTAATATATCGATCGCGTTTTGCCAAAAGTACGTAACTCACACTTTTTGTGAAAATGAGTTATTCTGACTATCTTACGCATTTAAAACAAAAACAATGCCTGATAAAATCTAGTAACAATATTTCGATTTATATTTCCGCGAAACGTATCTTGTTATAGCTACGCGGCGACATAACATGTGCTCTACTGTAAAATTTACTTTTTGTGGATTACGCCCTTTTGGAAAATCTGCGTCGATATGACCGATAACATGTAGATTTATATAAAAAAATGGTTACTTACACACACAAAATTGATATAGCTTGAAAAATATTTCGTCTTGTTTAATAGTGCTTTCTCAATTAATCTTAATAAATCACATTTTTTATTTTTCGCCTTGACTTATCTTTAACGAGCCATAACTTTTCCAAATCGGACCTATACATTGCTACAGCTTTTTGTTTAAAATTACTTAAGAAACGCGCCCCTAACGTTTGGCAGATTCCTCTCGGGATACCTTGCATGTATCCTTAATTACTATATGTGTTATTTAACATACAAACCTTATACCAAGAACAAGAAACAAGATAAATCAAATAATTATGTAAGTACACTTCGTCCAAAGCTATATGCAATCCACGTCATCAGTAAAGGTTTACTAGATTATGACGTTTCACACAGTGCTGTCACCTCATACCTCGTATTTTGACAGTTCTAATAAATTGTAGTCTTTCTTTATACCATCTAATTTATGCGCAGGTAAATCATCTATAGAATATGTCATTTTCCAAACTTTAAATCGAATTACAAATAAACAATCTAGTGACTTTTTTTTGATGACGTAAATTGCATATAGGTTTGGATAGGCCATAGGTATGTAATCATTCTTTGTGTGAATAGTAAAGTAATAAAGATACGATTCTTTGGCTGAATTAATATATTATATTATATATTCATTAATTGTTTCCATCGTTTATATATTTGTAGCACTAAAGATAGCTCCAACCAGAGCCGAAATATATGGTGTTAGTTGTTCCAAGTTTTTATATTGGCTTATTATCACAATTTTTAAAAGAAGTATAGTAAAGTAAGCATTCAGTCGCTAGTTTTAATTTTAAGGCGATCCCTACTTTTCAGTAAGTTCATAAACTTCAATAGAAATCAAGATTTCGAACTTTTTATGTTTTAGAAAAAAATTTTTTTAATCATATTTGGTATCGAAATCATCAGTACAAAAAAAGAAATTATCCCACAGCGACGAAATTATCGTAAGACGTCAAAATTATATCAAAAATATTACATTTAATAATAAAACACGGTTACAAACAGAACAATGGATTAAATCTACAGGTTGTAGACGAGAGCGGTATAATGGAGTATCGACAGATATACTGATCACATCTTTCACTGGAAACAAATATTTTGAAATGTATTTTTAGACTTCATCAGTAGTTATAATTGTAGAGGAAGGAAATAGGAAAAGCATCAAAATATCAAGGATATAATAAATAATAATATTATCGAAATTTATCGAGTTGTTTTCATAACAATCACATTCTAAATTAACTTTAGAGAAATAAGTAAAGAAATGCCAAAAATCATAATTCGCAACTTTGTTGGGTGAAGTTTGCCTGTTACGTTTTCGTCTAACGATTAGTAGAACCCGTAAATTCAATACATCGTTCTCTTTGTAACCTTTTTCTATTCTTTTACTACGGATTAGTAAATGTCATATATTTGATATAATTTTGACGTTTACGATAATTTCGTCGATTTGGGATGATTTCTTTTTTTGTGCTGATGATGTTGGTACCAAACGTCATATAAAAAAATTATTCTAAAACATAAAAAAGAGCGAAATGTGGATTTTCATTTGATTTACATTGAAGTTTGTTAGCTTACTGGAAGGTAGGGTTCGTCTTAAAATGCAAAAGGCCATTTCAACCTTTCCGATACCTAACATCTATAGAACCTCATCTATGTAGGTAACAATGCTTTTATGGCTTAATCCTTATGTACTTGCAAACAGTTTATTTAAAACCCGATTCACAACAAAACATTTTTAAAATTCTGTCCTACTGTCCCGATTTTTTCTGTGGCGAGCGTACGACATAGGACTGTACAAGTCCTTCGAATTTTGGATTCGAACTTATGCCAATATTTAATGCTTAATTCGTACCTATTCGTGTCTCATCCTTTTTCGAGATATTTAAAATTCTTGAGGGGGGGAGGAGCTAACTTTACGTCACCCCCCCCCCATTTTCGAATTTACGATTTAGTGCTTAATTCGTGCTTCATTCACTTCTGAAATATTATTGATTACACTGCTAAACAGAATGTTTGGTTCTTAAACAAAATTAGGTAATCCTTATGTAACTTTTCACACTGAATTCAAATCTGCTTTTAAATTTTTTCTATCACGTGCAGTTTTTGAAATATATGAATTTGAATTTCCGCTGGAGAGTGTAATTATAATGACATGAGGTAATCACGGATTAGCCATAAAAAGTTTTGGAAATATTTAATAAAAAAATATTTTACATGAAAGCCTTGAGGATAGAAACAATATCTATTTGCACCTTTTGCATATAAAGTTAGGGCCGATAAAGAGTTTTATAAAATGTATTGACCGTGGTGGAAGAAGTTTTTAATACATAAAAGAAAAATTTCCAAAATATCGGCGAAGCTACTAAGATAAAGGAGGACATATTTATGGGTCCCCAAATTCGACAATTAATGAATGACAACAGCTTCGATGCGGATCCACGTTGAAAAGAAAAGGTGGCATGGAATTGTTTCAAATCAGCCGTGAACGGCTTTCTAGGCAACAACAAAACGGACAATTTCAAAACCCTCGTCCACGAAATGTTGACAACTTACCATAAAATTGAATATAAATATATCGCTAAAGATGCATTGTTACATTCCCATTTGAATTTTTTCCCAGACAATTTAGGAGACGTAAGTGATAAGCATTGGAGAGAAACGGTACCGGGGAAGATGGGATGTGAACATGTTGGGTGATTACCGTTGGTTCCTGATTAGAGAGTTTTATTAACATTTTGTAACATTAAATGCATCTAATTATTTGACCGTTTTATTTCCAAACAAAATCAAGTTTTTCTCTAAAACTATACGTGCTAGAGAAAAACCAATAGCATATTTGGATTCAATATAACAATATGAATCAAGATCATCTATTTATAACTAGAAACCAGAAAAAACTTTCAATTTGTTTAGTAGCGTTATCTATGAACTGATCAATTTCATGTTAGCTTTTAATTCATTGAAACACCATACAAGATGTATCTGTAACGAGTGCACAAAAATGATATCGCATATTTTTGGAACAAAAATGTAACATAATTTTCCTACGCTATATACAAAAGTTTACGGTTTCGGAGTTATATAGAGCTTTTCAAAGATCGATTTAGAAATTTCTTTTTTCAAAATTAAACGAAAACTTGTCGATGTTTTTGTTTGCTGTTTCATTTCATTTTTTCAACGTGGATCCAACGATACGTATTTAAAGAACAAACCGTCACGCTACTAATTTTCGGTCTTTGGAAAATTGAAAGTTCTTTTAAAAATAAATACATATTTTCGTTATCTACTGCTAAAACTCAACATTCGGACATCAAATAAATGCGCGTGCCGTTTAAAATAACCAACTCGCATTCCCTTTTTATCTTTCATAACTTATTTTAATCTAAGTGTACACGTACCCCTATTATACACTTGACGACTACAATGAAATGATGCGGAGATTCTTAATTAATTTTAACGAGCGTCTGGCGAAACTGCTCCTTTCCACGATAAAGTGGAGACCGTATGTATGGTCCTTAGACTGTTCGAGGAGTAGGTACTGAGGAATTATAAGTAAAAAAGAAAGTACTTACTGGAAAAGCGCCGCCATTCCAGTCGTGAACTTGCTCGATATTAATCTCGAGGGTTGGCGAAGTTGTGACTAAAATAAGAAGTTGGCGCGACTTCTGAACCTGTAGATCGTAGATGTCACGGAAGGTCACCGAATAAGAATCGAAATGTCCTAAATCTATAAGAAGTTTAAGACGAGATCCTTTGAAACCGTAGCAAACGATCGAAGTTCATTTTAACATCATATTTATTTATTCTACTATACCTATTAATACTTCATTTAAAAAATTTATATTAATGTGTTTTTAAGGATTAATCCTTGTAGACTTAACGCGTAACTCGTCATTGTCAGTATTAAGAAGCTGTTATTTATATCTTAATTTTTCAACATCGCGTGTACTTATATGTTTTTCATAAACGTAGCGGATAATAACGAATAATTTTGTACAATGTTTTGTCGAATTATAAAACAAACGCGAGTTTATGATTTTATGACCCAGCTTATTGTGAGAATCCGTTATATAATCGCAGATTAAAATTCATCGCCCTTGTAGGCATATAAAATCCTCTTCAGAAATCCCATCGCAATGCGATATCGGGAAAACCGGAATTATATTATACGAACTAAATATGCATGCATTCGATTTAACGTAAACATCCTATAAATATCAGTTTAACGTGTAGATTAAGAAAATTACCTATATATTGGGTAGGCGAGCGCAAAACAATTTTGACCGAGTGTACATTGTACATACCTACCTCGTCTGTTTTCAGAAAATCGCTCCGTGCACGTAGAAATTCCGATATTCGATGTGAATTTCACATGCCGCGACGTGAACGTCGTGACGTTCATAATTTTTGCCTGTTCGTCGTCGCCCATAAAAGACGTAATGAACCATTTTTCCGAACCAACCCTCGTTTCGGAGAACGTGAATTAAATTGACAAAAACGTGAAAATCTAAAAAGAAATCGGAACATCTTCCCTCCAAAATTTAACGTTATTTAACGCCCTAAGCGGTGCCGAATCTCACAAGAGAAAGGTTAGGCAGGTGAAAATCTCGGAAAAATTTGAAACTTTGCATGACTTTGCAACGTTGTAGTACTAATCAATCCTAATCCAGAACCGTATTCCGTTCGTGCTCTTGCGCGGTTTAAGAGTGTGAAATCCACCCTTGAAAATTGAAACTTTTTTTCGATTTTGTTTATTATCTGTGAAACAGCAAGAGCTGTCGCCAACAAACTATATAGTTTTGTAAATGGCTGTTCAAGACCTAAATTATGATACAAAAATTAGGGGTGAAAATTTTAAGGGATGGTACTGTGCGTCCGAAGCGGACTAGTGGACGCTTAGCTTAACGCTACTGCCTCTGCAACTACGACTTGTCTGTAACAGACTATAAGAAAAAAATTAGAAGCTTCTAAATTTTTCATTGTATTTCCTACCTTTTTCTCGCTATCGTTTTCCCTCTATCGTCAATTTCCAGCGTAGATTCTTTAGTTGACTGCGAACTTATATTATTACATACCTATACCTACGTAAGGTAGAATTTCGTTCGCGAAATTGGGCCGTTGAATGTTTGAGGGGAGCCCTGACCAAGTCCCTATCCAAGAACCTAACCAAAATCGATTTTCAGAGAATTTGTGTTAGAGTTTAAAGTAAAAGTAAAGTAAAGTTTAAAGTAGAGTTAAAGTATTTACATTTTATAAATAAATGGAGAGTTTGTCGACAAAGAAATATCCTACCTTTCTTCGTCGTATTAATTCTTTTTGTTTGTAATCCTTTTAGAGAACACAACACTCGCGCACCCACACAAAAAGGCCTTATTAACCGAACTAGCATTCTTCGTACACACGAACAATACGACGCTGTAATTTAAAATTCGAATTATTAAAACAAGCACTACCCCTCTGTACCGCTCTGGTTTTGTCAGAATTTTATAGATAAATGCATTGGATACTTGGAAATCCCGCTTTTATTTTAAAAACATTGAGTTGTTTATTCGCGCACCGATAAGCTATGAAAGTAGGCGCTGCACATGTTTTATTAGTTGCTTTGTATTTTATCGGCCACATAAAAATGCGATTAAACTTTTATCTGGTTCATGGTTTGTAATTGAGAAATTTTCAATGTTTAAGGGCGTACGAATAGTTTTTAAATTAAAAATAGTGTAAATTTATAATTCTGCGGTATAAAGGCAGGAGATAGTGATTATTCAAATAATTTTACTGCATAAAAAATACATAATTTTAGAATAAATTTCCTAAAAAGTACATATTTCAAAAACTTTCGGTCATTATCTGCCAATTTTTTTATCAAACTCCACTACGATCCCTGTAATAGCCCAAGCTCCCCTCGCACAAAAACCTACGTCAGAATACTAATAAAATGTTCTTAATGTGTTTAAGAGTTAATACGATGGGAAATATCCAATTGGTGACAGTCAATTGAATTTTTGTTTTAATCATTTTTGATAAACTTGATACTTGATAAAATTTATTATAGACTTTAGAGAAATATCAATTATTTAGAATTATTGTGGTCTGCCTCGCAAACCTGGCAGTCCTCCCTCCAAATGAATAAATTTTCAATATGTCAATATGTTGGTTTTTTTCAAATTATAGTTTTAATTATCCTTTATATGAATATATATGTCTGCCGTCGTAAAAATGTACCCAAGTATGGCAAAATTAGGGGTGAAAATTCGAAAGGATGACACCCCTTAGGATTTCCATCCCTAATTTTTGTATCATAATGTAAGTCTTGTACAGCCATTTACAAAAATATATAGTTCCTAACCTTCCTTGTTAGTAAAATCAAACCCCCATTACTTGAAATCTTTGTTCGAGCCCGTACTTATAGCCAAATTTCTTAGACGTTTGTTGAGAGACAGGGTCGTTCTTCAAAAATTTTGATACCGTACCTCAGTTGATACGAAAAAAAAAAACTGTCGTGCGCGACGGGACGTTCGCTAGCGCCCAAAAATCGAAAATCAAACGTTATATTGATTCACGAAACTCCAGAAAAGTCGCCACTTTACTCGTGCCTTTGAGAATTATTATCAAAAAAATTTATAAAATACATTGTTCGCGTCACAATTGTTTTTGTACCCTTCTAATGTGTGTTTCTGATTGATTATAAATTCAATTATATTGCGTATATTTTTTTGTGAAAAAATGCTGCATTTTTCATGTTTGCGTGCTCATGCCTCTTGCCAAATTCTTCTGATCCTTGACAATTTTTCCATTTTAGTTCTAGTTCGAGTTCTAGCGAATTTACGTAGAAAACAAAGTTACTGCAGCCTGTCTGATGATGCGACCCAAAGCAGCCGCATCGCATTTCCTTCGAGCTCGACGTCTAGACCACAAAAATATAGATGGTTTATTTTCTGGCAGGCACTTCATTGTTCTTTGAAATATTAAGTCCCAAAAAAATCGTTCGATCCATTTCGAAATGGTGACCTGCTAAAAATTTCAAATACTGCTATCTCCATTATTATCAGACATGTTCTAGAATCTACAAAAAAAATACTCTATCAAATACCTCTCCTGATAATTTTCGATATGCCATTTTTAAGAAAATTTAAAAAAGAAGTGCTGTTTTAAGACGTAGGTAACGTTGGGAATTTTCCACCGCGCGCGGTCCCGTCCTATGTGCACTATCGGGTTAATAAATTGATAGAAGTTAAAAACTTATTTATTGTTATGCAGTTAGAAGAATATGCCGGATGTCGGAAAAAGTAAGGGATAGGTACTTGCTATGATTATGCGTTGTGGTTTAAAAAGAAAACAATATTTAAGGAAAATGTTGTTGCCGCCCATCGCAGACAAATGTTTATCAATTAATTAGTATTGTTGTTACTCATTTTGTCGTATGACTTCGGCAAATAGATGTTATACAGGGTGTAACTGAAATAAGTCTAAACCTCCTAACATATGGTCGCTTATCGACAGTTTTCGAGAAAATTGCATTTCAAATTTTAAGTACGACCCTGTTCTTACTCGGCTTTAATTAAAATCGTTAAAATTCGAGTTATTTTAGTTATACGCCCTTTAGAGGTCTTGTCAGTTCTATAATTTCGTCGTATTCGCCTCGAACGCCCCAATTATCGCACCATAAAATCGTCCAACGGGAAAACGGTTTGTTTAAAATCAAACGACACAAAATAAATGTAGAAATCGTGTTTCTCTATTTACGAGAAAACCACAAAATCGTCGAGGGATTCGAAAGCGATTGAACAAAACAAGTCCCGTTTTGCTCGTACTAAAATAACCCGACTTTGCACCAGCGCATTTAGAATACTTAGGTCCGTCACAGGAACAACTAAATTGGCCGCAACGTATGGCCTGCCAAACCTATATGCAATTTACGACATCAAAAAAAAAGTTACTAGATTGTTTATTTGTAATTCGGTTTAAAGTTTGGAAAATGAAATTCTTTGGAAATTCTATAGATTATTTACCTGCGCACATATTAAATGGCACAAAGAAAGACTAAAATTTATTAGAACTGTCAAAATACGAGGTACGAAGTGACAACGCTGTGCGTGAAACGTCATAATCTAGTAACCTTTCATTGATGACGTGGATTGCATATAGGTTTGGACGAAGTGTAGCTAATGCATTATTTTTCCGATACCTACAGTTTCCTCCGGTCGCTTTTTCAAATTCGGCATTTTACTATTTAATCTTGGCACCAGAGAACAGAACAATCGGTTACCTCTACACAAAAATCGCCCCATTAGCCGGCATGCGCGTATACGGGAAAATACATAATATATATATATCTATATCACGCGTTACCTTCCCCCGTGCTATTTTCGCGGTTAAAAGCATTCGGTAATTAACGGGGCTAATGGGGTTTTTGAATAATTAATATTTAAAATCGTTTTGAATTATTTAGTTTTATAATTTCGCTCGTGATTGTGTGGCGGTATATATGGAAACGGATATTATGAAGATGCAGAAATGCAGTAAAACACGGTATAAGACGCTTTAACGTGTAGTTAAATAATGACAGCGCCGACCCGTAATGGCTAATAAATAAAACGCAACTATATATTATGGTTAGATGTTATGACATTATGTACCGGTAACGCGCGTTCGATAATTTTAGGGTTCGAACGTTTAACCCGTTATTCTACCTATGTATTTCAATTGGTCGAAAGTTTTCATTACATTTTTGGCCTGTGCGTTCCCGAAGCGAGCGTGATCCGAATAATTTTAATTATTTCGGCTCCTGTCGTAAGTCAAGTACGTGCCTTTATCGTTAAAATTTCGACTTTATAAAACGTACAGCGAGTAAAACAACTTCTTCGGGAAGTTCGTTCGTCAAAGCTCCTAATTAAGGTGGGGCGGCGGGAATTCGCGTTTTCTTTAATTAAGTAGTAGATAGGTAGGCACTTGAAACGTTTGTATTCCTCTAAAGGTTTACAAACACACTTTTTAAATGGGAAATACGTACTTAAGAAAAGTGGAGGATGACTATATAGTAGTATCTTGTATCCGTGAATATTGGTAGTTTGAGCGATCCTTCGTAATTTATTGTATATTTTAAGCGATTAAAATAATTTTAAGATGTCGGAGGAAACCCATTGCAATTCAAACTTGATGCGACCTGTCATTATTCCAGAGCAGATGTATTATTAGAGAAATTGTAAACATTTTTTTTTGGCAAATAACAGACCCTGCTTGGCCTCACCATGGCAGCATTTTCTTGGTATCGGGTTATTTGGGACCATATTGTAATTCTAATGTAGGTACGACCGGCGCATTATGAAATGGACATAGCTCGATGTATAAATTGTGGAGTTGCGTTTTTAGTAAACAGCTAAATCCCGACACCTATCTAAATGTAGAATTTCTTAATATCAGCGAATAATTTCGAGTCGCCGATTTTCGCCGAACTACGTAATTGTATAAAAGAATATTAGCAGTAATAAAGATATAGCTTATCCAAACCTATATGATGTTCACGTCATCAACAAAAAGTTACTAGATTGTTTATTTGTAATTCGGTTTAAAGTTTGGAAAGTGGCATATTCTATAGATGATTTACCTGCGCGCATATTAGATGGTATAAAGAAAGACTACAATTTATTAGAACTGTCAAAATACGAGGTACGAGGTGACAGCACTGTGCGAAACGTCATTATCTAGTAATCCTGTATTGATGACGTGAACATCATATAGGTTTGGATAAGCTATAGTTTCGTGTTAATGGCTATCATACTACGTCTTAGTATACCCAAAAAAACTCATATGAACAATATGAATTTACTAATATCAATAAAAATTTCAAATTCAACTCTTAAATACATAAACACCATTCATATCGACGATTAACAATTAAAACATTCTTTCCAAAATAATTAAATTATTGTCAGTGTTACACGGAGCGAGTGAGTGACAACTACATCCACTAACCACTAATAATGATTTATGTAGGTTGATATACGACAATAACGACTTATAAACATAATCAAAAACGATACCTAGGTGTGAATTGTAACCACTACATGTTTAAGAGATTTTTGGCGTTCTTTAATATAATAATTTGTTTTTTGTAACACTTGAGCCAATCACGCAAATTCATATTTTATTCAATATTTTAATATTTAACGTTCAATCTGTGTTATTGTAAGATCGTCGTCAGTATACACACATGTCAGTTTTGCAATTATGACATTAACAAAACACAATAAATTAGCATAAACCCTAATAAATGAAAGTTTTAAATACTCCTATAATGTAGTTTAGTTAAATAAAGTTTATAGTTTTACGGAAAATAGCCTTTTCCGGGTACTTCTTAAATACTAGGAATCCCGACCAGTTTTCAGTTAATCCGTTACACATAACATACAATTGTTATTATTATTGGCACTCAATCAAATGAGATGCAAATAATAAGTAATCAAAATTATTAAAAAATATAAAATACGGATGTCAAAAGTAACCATTTTGGTTACATTATTTTTATTTTTAATAACGGCCCTAATTCTTCTAGGCATACATAGTGCTAGAAATATAAAACGTAAAACGGTAAATCGACTTAATCCAGCAAAAGTAAAAGGAAACGTTCCTTGGTGACGAATCACTAGATACTGATTAGGCCTCTGAAGACCCACAGACGCTTTTGTAGTTATTTGTATTGACTTGTGACATAAATATATGTCATAATAGTGACATTGTAATATATAGAAAATTAATAGGTAAATAAATATATTTACCTATTAATTTTCTAGAATAACTCCGAAGATAAACAATTACATATACAGTAGATTGTTGTTAATCCGAACGAATTAGGACTGAAACCTGTTTGGATTACCAGATTTTCAGATTAACCAAAATTGTTCTTGTAATGCAGTAGCGAGTAGCAAATACAAAATCTTTAGTTTGCTGTAAGCTATAAGTTAACCAGCGTCTGTCTGACACGTTCAACATTATTAACATCTTTCGACAAAAGAAACAATTACTGACTTTATGAATAAGTCAAACAATTCCTTTATTAAGTACAGTATCTACGTATTTTATTTTTATCATTTTTATAACCAAAATAAATGCAATGTTTTCTATACACATTATTCTTTTTCTACTTGGCCTCTGTATTTTTCTAACTTACTTTTGTTCAGATTAACCGCATTTTCACAGTGGCGTGGTTCAGATTAACTGGACTCTACTGTATATTACAAACAGCACAACCAATTTTTAAATATAATGTTAATACACCTACTTAGATCCAACAGCATAAATGTAAACATAGACTTTAGGCCTGTTAGAAGTGTCGGTAACGTATTTAACGATTTATGTCAGTAAATGTAAACGTCTCCACTTACATAGTTAAATATGCCTCGAAGAAAATGAAATACAGAGCTGTGTGTTAAATCTCGCTGTTTTAGACCACGCCCCCGTCCATTTGGTAATGAGTCGGTTGTACCTGAGACTTATTTCTGAATATCGTTACATCTTTGGACGCAAAATTACCGCAAATTGTTCAAACACACTTGAAAAGTCGTCCCACAAAACGGCGTCTAAAACGATCTTCTGCTGTCTATTGAACGGCTTCAGTTTCCACGCGAAATATGTTTTTTTGCGATGGAAAAAAAACGAAATCAAAATTTGGTATTTTTGCAAATATTTTTAGTTTGACATTTAAGAATGTTTAAAAATATTTTTCTCCATTTTCTTGATTGTTTTTCAACTTTAAGGTTACAGATGTATTATTTTGATGATAACATTTGAATTACGTTGAACGATTGATATTTTGTATATTATCTAGTTGGCTACGATAAATAAATTATCTGCGCCCACAGCACCCTTATTACCTGTATCGTAATTTTTACACTACTTGGTGTAAAATTCTATTTTTTAAGTTTACAGTTAGAGCGAAAAATACTTGTTTTTTTTTTGGCGTGGGGCGCACTTTGCGTCCTGAACATTTTAACAAAATATATTGCATCACTTATAATAAATTTAATTTTATAACGACAACACAATTTGTTCATGTATTTAAATAATAACTTTTTGTCCAAATATTTCTTAGATCACTTTTTGTGTTTATGTCAATTTGATATTCAAAAATGTTTAATCGAAATTAAAATAATTTAGTAAAAATATTTCGCACGAGCAAAAAATGTGTAGGTATGCACTTCGAGTGTAAATAGTATTTATGGCCCTCGTCGTGTAACAGCCCTTGGCTAATGCCTCGGGCCATAAACGCCTATTTTACACCTCTTAATACGTAAATAACTGTTAAGCACCTCTTCGCCGGTTTGTTTTTTTTTTTAACGAAAACTTTTCAACAGCCTCCCTCCGCTCTTAATTAAACAAAATCATCCTCCATTATTCCAGTTTTGTTTTTCGTCACATCGGACACTATCTAATTTCAACAGATCTGCCTCTCGGCTTCAGTTAACACGCATTCGAAGTTTCAATTCTTATTGGGTAGGTATCGACTATTGACATAAACTCAAAACTTCATTTTGGAAACATTGCTTTGTTTAGAGATAATGGAGTCAGAAGAACCCGTTTTGCCCTACATATTTACGAAACGGGGCCGGTGGGCGTTATAAGTTCCTTTTATTGATCCAAAATTCCGAACGGGCACAACTGAATGAATCGCCATGCTCTCCCGTTTACTGTGTCACCGTTGATGATATTGCATAAATCAAAAATAATAAAGGCACAAAGTAAAATATATATATATATATATATATATCCCTCCGTTAATGCTGGACATCGTAAACGTTCAAAATTGTAATACTGTTTAAAATTGTCGTTGTCCCTCGCATTTCCCCGTTTTCATCCTACACGTACCTACCTACTCCCAAAGTAATCAGTAACGTAATATTCACGATCCTTCGGGAGTCGAAAATAAAGGGGACGCAATAAAATAGTATAGAAATTTGTTTCTCATTTCTATGTACACAACCTCTAAATCGAATTTTTTAAATCTCGTCTTGCAGGAGATTGAAAAGGCTGAATTTGGGCGGAAACGAATTGACATCGGTACCGCAGAAGGCCCTTTCAATTCTGGACACCTTAAAAAAATTGGAGATGCAAGAGAATCAAATATCGATAATTCAAGAGGGCGACTTCGAAGGTGGGTGTTGTCGATTCGACAATAATGATTATTGGGTATAAGCGATCGTTTTTTTTTCCCCAGGCATGAAAAATCTCGATTCGCTCGGATTGGCGCACAACAAGCTGCGGGAAGTTCCGGCTAGAGTTTTCTCTCATCTCACTCAGCTGAATTCGTTGGAACTTGATGGAAACAGTATCGCGGTGGTCGATCCGTCGGCGTTCGCCGGGCTCGAAGGTAAACCCAATTCCGTTATGTTATAAAACAACCATCTACATACCCTCTTAAAAGTTTATTTTCATTTTTACCGAGTGCGTTACGATGAAACAGACTCGTGAAAAACAAACAGAAATATGTTACAACATAACGGTCTACTTTAAAACTCGTGCGTAATCATAAAGTAGCCGGAGGGTGTTTCGGGTACGTATTATATTGTTTTTGAAACGAAACGACCAAGTCGTTGTTTTATCAAATTGGCGACGTTTCGTTGGCTTTTTTTTTAAACTTCCTCGTTTAACTTCAATAGTTTGCGGGCGAAGCACGTGCTTTCATCAAAACTCTTTACAAGCTCGACCGACTCGCTAGCAAATTTCTAGTCTGTAATCAAGCTGAACAGCCCCAGTCGTGTGTAAAGGACGTCACGACACATCCTTGCAGCAGTCGCTTTTTTTGAAAATCTACTCGCCTTATGTAGTTTTTAGCGTCCATCGTCGACGATCTACTCTATATATTGCGTTGTTTACGCGCGGTGCCGGACTCAAAAATTAATTTTTATCCGGGCTTTCCCATTTTATTTTATTTTATATTGCTACAGCTTCGCTGCAGCCCCACGTTGGGCGCTATTTTATTTTCTATGCTATGATATGTGATATTATCTTTTTTATTTATTTTCTATATATATATATTTTAACTAATTATTCCATTATAATGTCATAAACCTTTTTTTTATCTGAGGAGGGGAATCTTCAAAAGACCACCCCAGCATCCTGTGCCTACCGACTAAACCCCTTCTCATTGCGAAGTTTCAACACCAGCCGGAACCGTCTCTACGACATTACTTCGGCTGGTGGAGGCCAAAGTAGATCTTGTATAATAAATATTCAATCGTATTATAATAATTTCAAAATTTCAGTACACTCAGGACAATCCTAAACTAATATAAACTGGCCCGAAAAGAAAAAGGTTAATCTATTAGGTTGGGGAAAAAGTTTCTTCGTATTTTAGTACGAAAATGAAACAAGTTTTTTTTTATATTATAAATGAAGTTTATTAAACTAAATATGTGCCATTTTGTTCGACCACCTTTTGCCACTTTTGAGGTAAAATCATAATCCCATCACTATAAAATTTCTGTGATTTTTTAGCGAAAAATTGCGACAAGTGATTTTCACAGACCTCTTTTGAAATCAACTTTACACCATTAAGAGAGTTCTGTAGAGATCGAAATAAATGAAAATCTGATGGTGCAAGATCAGGACTATATGGCGGATGCATCAAAATTTCCCAGCCGAACTCTCTCAATTTTTGACGGGTCGCAAAAGATGTGTGGAGTCTGGCGTTGTCGTGATGGAAGACAACGCCTTTCCTATTGATCAATTCTGGTCGCTTTCTCTCGATTGCTTGACGTAATCTTTCCAGTTGTTGACGATAGAGATTAGAATCAATTGTTTGACCGGGTGGGAGCAGCTCGTAATAAAGTATTCCTTTGTAATCCCACCACAAACACAACATCACTTTTCTTGGCGTCAATCCTGGTTTTGCCACCGTTTGCGGAGCTTCATTTTGCTTCGACCACGATCTTTTTCGTACATTATTATCATACATGATCCATTTTTCATCGCCCGTAATGAGCCGTCTCAGAAATGGTTCGATTTCGTTCCGTTTGAGCAATGAATCGCAGATGGAAACTCGATCCATTAAATTTTTCACTGTCAAATCATGTGGCACCCAAACATCGAGTTTTTTTTTATATCCGGCCTTTTGCAAATGGTTTAAAACTGTTTTGTGGTCGATTTTTATTTCCTTGATAACATCATAACTACTAATATGCCGGTCTTGCTCAACTTTTCTCATGATTTCATCGACTTTTTCAGTGATTGGCCGACCACAGCGAGGTGCATCTTTGATATCAAAATTTCCAGCTTGAAAACGCTTGAACCAACTTTGTGCAACGCGTACTGATACACTGCATCATGTCCATAAATATCACAAATTTTTTTAGCAGCCTGAGTCGCATTCTTCCTTTTTTATAATAAAATTTCAAAATGTATCTAATTTCCTCTTTATTTTCACTCATTTTCAAAACGCAATAACTTTTGACTGAGTGAATAAATATCACAATTTTTTAGGTTAATTTGTTCTGTGAAATGTCAGCTTTCATTTGCATGTAAATATTACTAAATTCGATTAATAGTACCAGAGTTATGCGATCTTAAAGCCATCTACCGCGAAAATACGAAGACACTTTTTCCCCAACCTGATATAAACATTACAATTTTCCGGCATTTCTTTCTAAATTTAATCTGTCATTCATAATTTTAGTTCAGTATTCGCTTATAAAATTCCACGTTTCTTCATCTCGACACATATACGTGATTACGTTAGATACCGACAATGCAGCTCCTACGGATGCATCCAAAATTGCTCGTTCCGAAATCCATTTCTTACAGTCGAATGCGGCATGTTCTGCCGTGTCAGTGTCGTCATCGCCAAACGGGCATTTATTGTCATCGCTCTTTCCGATCCTGAACAGATAGTGCCTAAAACAGCCGTGGCCGGTGAGGACCTGAGTAATAAATACAATAATCTATTTTCCCAAATTTTCCATTGTACCAAAGTTCAATGTTATTTAATAATTTTAATGTCCAAAGACCATTGGTCGAATTTTGTAATTCGTTAGTCCACATCTCGTCCACATCGTCTGACCTCGGCCTTGCTCATTTTATCATTGCCAAATCTATTGTTGTATAAAATCGATCTTTCTTTACATAGTAGATCTATGGGGATCAATCTAGCAATTACCATCACAGCATGATACGACGTGGTACAATATGCCCGACAGATGCGGAGGGCAGAGCGGCTCTGAATTTTTCTCAAGTTCGAAACGTTTCGTTTAATTTTTGAACATTTATTCCAAACGGAGCATGCATATAATAATATAGAGTCGGTGATAGATGCCATTAAATGCCTTTTGCTTTCTGAAGGACCAAAAGAGTTACAAAGAATTTTAGAAATTTTGTTATCAAAAATATAATATCACCTTTATTACAAATATGTTCCACACGCTTACTATAATTTAAATGACTATCCAAAATAACACCTAGATTATCTTATACTTTTCTCAGGAGTTAATTTTGATTTTTGGAGCTTTCCTTCTGCCCGTAAAAAGAATGGATTTAGTCTTTTCAGGACATATATCTAACAAATTATCGTCCATCCATGCTGTGATGAGATTGACGCCCTTACTGATGTTTCGTTTTAAGGTGGTAATATACTTAGAATGGATGAGCAGGGCAAGCGAAGGTATGGACGCCGACGGGCAATTTCAAATTCAACACACCATCATATAGCATGTTCCACAAGGTCGGTCCGAGAACCGAACCTTGTGGAACACCACAAGTCACCGGAATGGTGTTAAAAGTATTATTACCTCTTTCAACTAGAAGAAATCGGTCGCTCAAATATGAGTGTAAAATATTTAATAAATAGTTTGAAATTTTTCGTCTTTTCAGCTCTTTCAAGATGAGAAGCCACTGAGCTGAATTAAACGCATTCCTGACGTCGAATGTTATGAGAATACAAAATTCCCCGGTCCGCCAAGTGCCGCTCTTCACCGACCAGGCTAATTCGGCTACCCTGTTCAAGGCATCCACCGTCGATTTTCCCCTCCTAAATCCAAATTGATTGTCATGTAGCGGACATTTCTCGTCCAATTCTAAATTCAATCTGGTTAAAATAAGCCTTTCAAGTAATTTTCCAAATAAATCCAACATGCAGATTGGTCTAAATTTAGGGTTGATGGCGTCACTTCCGGGTTTTTCAATCAGCGCAAGTCTAGCGACTTTCCAGACTTTGGGAAAAAATCCTTCGGATAAGGATAAGTTCATGATTTTTAGAACAGTTTCCGGTTGTTCCTCTACTAAAATTTTAACGCATTCAGGGGAAATGTAGTCGGGCTCCGGGGATTTCCTTGATTTAAGTTTTTTGGAGGCGTCCGAGAGTTCTGATGTTGTGAATTTTGCTAAGTCCTGATCGTTTTCTACATTTGTTGTAAAATCCGTAGGAACTGCAATGCCGGGAGCAAAAAGGGAGGAAACGATTTCCATGTTTTTTTCAGGAGTGAGGTAACTACATTTCCTCCTGAATAACTTGTTCATAACTAATTTGTAGCCAAATCCCCAAATATCCATATCTAAGTCATTACACAATTTCCTCCAACATTCCTTTTTCGAGTTAGTTATTTTAAATTTTAATTGTTTCCTAGCTAATCTGTAATGTTCCCATGTTTGTTCCTTCTCCAGATCTGAACCGTTCCTTTGCTTTCTAGTATGTAGTCTTCTTGCCCTTAAGCACTCTTTCCTAGCTTCCTTAATCTCACTATTCCACCAATACAGATCTTTTTTCCTAGCATGGCCTTTATCCATGCATGCTTTGTCGCATTCGTTTTGGAGGAAATTGCGCAATTCAATGGCTGTATTTATGTTGATATCAAATTTAGCGTTAAGTTCTGTCTAGGTTTACCTTTTTCCCAAGAATATTTAGATGTAAATTTTCATTGAGCATATTTGGAATCACAAATCTTATAAGTTTATGGGCAACGCCCGTTTCGTCATCGCCGACTTTCCAAAAAGAGACCTTTGAGTTTAAATTGAAACTAAATGTTAAATCAATGTAAGAATTTTGATTGAGCCTCGAAAAAATGGGAGAATAACAGTCGTAATGTCATTAACCTACCTTAATCTAACCCCGCAATGAATAACCATACACTCTTCCCCTTTCCCCTCGGTTCCCTACTTATTTTTGTCTCTACTCTTAAATTACCTCCTCACCATTTATTGTCCGTTTCTTCAGTCAGTCCCTATTTCGTTCCAATCCCAATTGCACTGCCTTTTGACTCTTCGCTAGGTTTTACGAGTTTCCGCTGACCATCTGATTCCATCATCACGAACTCTCACACAACTTCCTCTTGTTTGCAGATATCTTTTCCTTCTTCGTTGATTTTTTTTAACTCTACGACGCCGTTGCGCGACCTCTTCTTCGTACACTATTTATCACTTTATTTCTACACCATATTCTTCCTTATTACGCTTTTATTCGGGACAATTTTAATTTTTAACAATTTTTAATTTTCTGACATTTTTCATTAAATTACCATCAAACTCCTCTCATTTCAACTGTCTCCTTGATCACTTTTTTTTCTTTTAATTTTCTAGTATCCCGTATCATAGCAATATGTACGGTATCGGATTACAATGAACAAGTGACGAGCGTTCATGCAAACTTGCCGTATGTTCACTTTTATGACAAAATGGTTTTTTTTTGGTGGATTTATAAAATTATCGATCAGTTCTATCAATTCTTGTACTCAGAAGTACTGAAAATCAGACCCTTCCCATAGTCTAAGTAGTCATAGTCGTTTAAGTCCAAATATTGCAAATTCGATCAAAAGCAGAAAGAGAGAATCGGCACCGAACAACTGTGATCGCATTCTTTTGTTCAAACAAAACCTGACGTGTCCATTTGTTTTTTTTAACACGTTCGTAAACAGTTTTTTCTCGTTTTTCTCGAAACCATTTTATGTGGACACGTTTGCATGAGCGTTCTGCAAGTGTTGTTCTCTTGGGTGATACGTAGAATGATGGTTGTATGTATTTTTTTTTACATATTTAGCATTAGGTCGAATGGCCATGACATATCGAAAGAAAATTGAAGACGCGGACGTGATACATTTTATTTTACGTCTTGCGTTTTCTTTTTAAATCGAAGGACCAATTCGTTCTTCCGTCGTACGTCTGAAAACTGTTGGACCAATATTATCCCATTTCTCGTTGGGATGCGTTGGTCGATTGTTCGACTTTTTCCTTTGGAAACCGTTAACTTCCAAAAGAGTCGTTATAAAATCATCAGTTTCCCGATCGCAATTATTAACGTTGCCGTGCCAACTATGACAGCCCATGATGAATGTAAGACATAGTTGGAATGACTGTAAATCAAAGGCGGTGGCCTACTTCATGTTCGTATACTCGAACCGACTAAGGAAACGTATGTATATTCTTAAATTAGGTTAAAATCAAAAGCTCCGCCGTTGTGCTGTTTTCGGATCGATCATCCTAAATTCTCCTGGGGATTAACGTTAAAATAAAAAATTACGTATTTCAGTTGTTTGAGCGGATTTATGTACGTAGTTGTCGATTTTCAAAGCGAATAATTAAAATGCGAACGAACCCCGTATAAACAGAATTTTATACAGGCATCAATTCAACAGTAGGTTGTATCTATCGGGGTGAAACAATTTATTGTACAGCGGAGCACGATTATTTCGAGCCATTGTTTTTCAAACATTCATTTTCTATTTATACGCTTAGCATTCTCTTGGTGGTAGTAGCAAAATGTTCGATTATCTTAGACATGGCTGGAATAGTATTTTGCAGCTCTGTTAGCGTAACGAAATACTCGTAAGTGTGGAAGCGATGCCTTTAGGTCTTCCGGTGTTAAATTTTAAATTTAATAACGGTAGTTTATTTGTAGCAAACCTGGGTAAATTTTCCTGTTGTTGTTTTATTTATGCGTTATATACGTCATTTTTACAGTACCTACTAATAAATTGTAGTCTTTCTTTGCCATGTCATACGAGGGTGCGTTTCTAAGTTCGGAACTATTTTTCTGTTTCAATATATTCACGCTTTACCCTAATACATTGTGCGGATCTTTCAATTACCTAACTTGTGTACGTTTTGGAAAAAAAAAAGATTTCTCTTTGTCTTCAAAACACGCTAAAATTGCATCATCCGTCACTTCTTCATCACTGGTAAATTGCGTTCCTCGCAGTTTCTTCTTTGCTGGATTTTCTCAAGCGCTCTGGAATTGTCCCGTTATGGAAACGCCGTTGTTCTTGTAATTGATGGGCAAGATTCCATCTGTGAATCGAGAAACGGTTGCCAGAAGTTTCTCGGTCGACTGAGACACCCGGAATTTCTCCATGCCACTTGTAACCTATGATTTTCCGGGGCAGTAGTCCCCTTAAGCGGAAGACATCTCTACCAAAATGGTTTGCGAAGACTTTCCTTGCTTATTGTTAGTTGGGAACTTTCTCAAAATTTTCTATATATTCGATGCGTTTAAAACCATAATTTTTGTTTCAAACTAACCAGATGTAATAGATACAGTGAGGTGTTAGTGACGCCGGTACAATAAAACTTATTTGTCCGCAGAAAATCTTCAGTACCTTCGTCTGGGGGACAACAATATCCATACGATCCCCACGCCAGCTTTGCGCGGTTTACATCGTCTGCGCCATTTGGATTTGCGAGCAAACAACATCAGCTACATTGCAGAAGACGCGTTCACCGGATACGGAGACTCCATTACGTTTCTCAATCTGCAAAAGAACGAGTAAGTACTTTTAAATTATTTTCGAAAAGCGCTCCAAGTTTTAGTGCTGTCCAAATTGACGAAGCGCCAAGTTTTTTACAAACCACGGTAACCAAAAAATCACTTGCTCGACAAATTATTAGATTGTTTCATATTATCTCATCAAGCCGCTTCGTTATCAAACTTTGTCAGTATACGAGGTACAATCAGATCCAATCGAAATGTCCCTCGTCCGAATTGTGACAAGATAACGCAGGGCTTAGCTTAAATCAATCGATCATTTCTCGAGTACTTACTGCAATGCAACTGGCAATTAACAACAGCAACAAAATATTGATAGACAGTTTTAGCGAATTTTGGCGGAAAATAAGGAGTTTTTTGACATGCGACATGAAAATTTGATACCGAGGCTTAAGCGCGGTCTACTTTTTGAGTAAGTAGGTAATCAGAAAATTAACCGAACCGTATCTTTACCTCCACACGTCGCCTTATTTTCACTTTGTTAATAAAATAACCACAACAATTGCATTAAAGTACTATAATAGTCAGTAAAAAAAAGGAAAAAAAATTAGAACAAGGAGAATTAAAATAATGCCACGAAAAAACTGGAATTATTAAAATATTTTTTTTAAGTAAAGAGATGACAAAATCAAAAGTTAAACGATCAAATTTTGTCTCCTTGTCACCCTAAATTATTTAAAAATTATCGTGACAATCAAAAATTTGAATTTTGTTTTTTATCCGTAAACGAATGCATTGAAAAGGTAAAATCTCTCAAAATAAGAGAAATTGAAAAAAAAATCTAAAAACATCTAAAAAAAATTAAAATCCTGAAATAATATTTTTTTTAACACTTACGTAAAATGCAAACTAATACTGCTGCCGTTGTGACTGCCACTTGTCTGTAACATACTATACGGAAAAATTAGGAACTTCTAAATTTTTCTTTGTATTTCCTACCTTTTTCTCGTCATTGTTTTCTTTCTATCGCCAATTTCGAGCGTAGATTTTTGCGAATTAGCATTATTACGTACCTATACCTATGCTTCATATTTCATTGTATTTCACCAACCACTTTAAATGCGAAAACGTGCGTAAGATAAAATTTCTTTCGCGAAATTGGACCGTCGAATGTTCGAGGGGAGCCCTAACCGAGTCCCCATCCAAGAACCTAACCAACCTCGATTTTTAGATAATTTGTGTTAGAGCTTAAAGGCCCGTGTATTTACACTTTATAAATACATGGAGAGTTAGTCGACAAAGAAAAATCCTACCTTTCCTCACTTTCGTCGTATTAATCCTTTTTGTTTGTAATCATTTTAGAGAACACAACATAACACACAACACTCGCGCACTCACACGCAAAAAGGCCTTATAAACCGAACGAGCACTTCTCGCACACACGAACAATACGACGCCGTGATTTAAAATTCGAACTACTGAAACAAGCACTACCGCTATGTACCATTAATTTACCGGAATTCTATATATATATGCATTCGTGTTTATACGTGGATACTAGGAAATCCCGGTTTTATTTTAAATGGTTTATGGTTTGTAATAGGGAAATTTCCAATGTCGAGTGGCACACGAATGGTTTTTAAATTAAAACTAGATTATCCAGATTGCTAGATAGAAGATATTGCAGCTTGTTTGATGACGGGACCCAGACGTGTCCTTTTGGCTTTTTTCCGATCTCGACTCATAGATCACGAAAATTTCCTTCGAAAAAAATTTAAAAAATGTAGTTTTTTTGTCATGCGACATGAAAATTCGATACCGAGTCGAATATTAGTCGTTGTTGTTACTCTTGTTTTGATTACTAGTTTACATGTATTAGTTCAAATCAATCAACTGGCACTCATTTTTAATTTTCGTGCTTTGTCATTTTGTAAACGGCGATTTCGACTCTTCGTGCAGGCGAACAACATTAAAACACGTCTGTTAGTTCGTCTTGTTCGTTTGCGCTACAACCGGCTTATACGAAACATTTGTATGCGGGTCGCGTCTTTAGTTTTGCAAAGTCATTTCGACTAAAGTCTTTTATGTTTTGCGGTGGTGGCATTTAGGTGCCGCGCGCCTGAAACTTTGCCCGACTACTAAATTACATGCGCGCAACATGTCATCCCGGAAAAGTGGCGGTTGGAAAAATTGCGAATTTGCTACAGAATCTTAATAGGTCGAGTTTTTGTTTTCGTCCCAAAAACAAGCAGAATATTTTTAATAGATTATTTATTAATTTAAAAATAAGAGAAAAATAAGCTTTCTAATGAATCTCACATAATCCCAGCAAACACTTGTAATTAATGTAATTAAGGTAATGTAACTAACGATGGGCGATTACGGTTTTGTTACATGAATATTAGTAACTGCTAAATATGCGTTAACGCACAAAAACTATGCATGACAATAAATATCCACGTACTTATTTTTTAATTTGAAAATGTGTGAATTAATTTTAGAATTTTCAAACCGTTTTGGCAACAACGCTTTGATTTTATACGTACTCGCCAACGGCTTTGCGTAATAATATCTAACACTATACACAAACATCTAAATTTATCGACAAACATATAGTTTTAGAAATAAATTATGCAAATTTCTGCAACCGTATTTTTACACGTTACGTGCCTACTTACAAGTTTCCTTATCTCGCCATTTTCGAGAATTTATAAAGTGCTGGAAGTTACGTTACGCACAATGTAACCGAATAACGGGCACGCAAAACTTTCATAATCACCGCACTTACTTGGAAACATTATTTTGTGCACGTTGTCGCATTTTAACGAATTTAACATTAACAACGAAAGAGATGTTTACAAAAATTCTGCGTAACTAAGTAATTACAAAAAAAATGTACGCCCAACATACTATAGTATTAAGACTTTGATAGTTCGGAATCCTCGAAGGTTCGGCTGGTGCACACGAACGAATTCGGGCATGTTCGACTCGTGCTATTCTGCTCGAAGATAAGTAACTAACTTGCCGAACTCGTTCGTGTGCAATCTGCTCGTTCGGTTCGTTCGGAGTAAAATGTTCAAGTGAAAATACGTACCTTTGGAAGGTGAAATCAACCCTTTGAAAATTGAAACTTTTTTCGATTTTGCTTATTATCTCTGAAGCAACAAAAGCTATCGTCAACAAACTATATATTTTTGTAAATGGCTGTTCAAGACCTACATTACGATACAAAAAATAAGGATAAAATCCTTCATCCCTATTTCCAGTACTACCCAATCATTTGTAGTATTTTTTTTGTATGCCGCAATACCTATGTAATAAATGATGGTCTTTAAAACTTTGCATAGGATTTTTGATATCAAAAGTTTTCAGACGTTTTTAAATTTTGAAGGTCGTTTTCGGATTTCCCGGACATTTCACGACAAAAAAAAGGTACTCTCGTTTAATTTCGTTAAGGCGAACTATATTCGAGAAAATTACGGATCCTACAGTTTTACTTCTTTTATCTAAAAAAATAATTAAAGTAAGTAATTATCTGGGATACTCTGCATCTGTTTTTCTCAAATATGGTTCATTTTATCGAAATTAAACAAGAGTATCGTTTTTATCCCGAATTGTTTGGAGAATCCGAAAATGTTGTTAAAAATTTAATAACTTGAACCACTGAAGAACGTTGAGGTTGGAACGGTTCGGGGTTGTGCACCCTTGGTTCGTCTGAGATGATATCAAAAAAAAAGAAAACCTATTACGCCATTTTAAAGACTCTCATTTATTACCAAAAGTTATTAAATTACAACGAAAAATAAAAATGTCACTTAAAAAAATTGATTTTTATTTTTCAACTTTGATTGTGAATATCTCCTCGACAGGGGAGCATCGTGGGAGAAAATTATAGGAACTTTATACGCTGCCAAGAGATTTGCCACCATTTCTTGGACATCCTGCATGGAAATTGTTTCGTGTTTCGTCGTTCAACTGCAAAACTGTCTTCGATAATCCGGTACAACCCGACTCTCGTGCGTGTCGGACTATCGACGTCTTCCGCGTCATATTTTTTAAGTCTTCTTTAAACGCAGCTCTCACCTCGCTAATTTTTTTTTAATCTTGTTCGGCGACTACCGTAAATTAAATTATTTCTTAAATGAAAATACGTCTGTCTCCTCCGTCGCGTCGTCTCGTCTAAATTTATTCAGCACTTATTTTTCCCTCGTAAATTTCTCGAAAAAATGTTTAAACCAATTTAGTCGCGTCTGATTAATTACGTCCTATTGAATAGCAAATAATGGCTCGTTTAAATCGGGCGTAACAGGAAAGGTTTCGTATTCGGGAGGTTATTAAGATTTATGGACGTATCAAAAAAAAAAAAATATTCCTCTATATGTAAACATAGCGCCGAAAAATTGTAGTATAAAAAAAAACGAGATTTATTGAACATGATTCCGCTTTTACAGCACAAGTAGCTCACTAAACTTTTATGTTTCAGCATCAAGACGCTGCCGGCTTTGGGATTCGAAAATCTGAACTCGCTGGAAACATTGAATCTTCAAAATAATAAAATTATGCATATTCCCGAAGAGGTAATGGAACCGGTGGTCGATACGCTGCGCGTCGTGGATGTTATGGGTTAGTATGGGCGTTGATTAATTGATTGCGTTCGATGGAAAAAAAAACAATAACCGGAAATTTCTTTACCTAACCGGGAAATGGGGATAATTGGCGATATATCTTTCGATTGGATAATAAACGGCGGCGTTTTATTGTGGAAGGAAGGGAACGAGTAATAAATGTGAGACGTTCGGGAAAATAATGGAAACAACACGCGGTAAAAGAACTATTATTATTCGTTCTGTTAGAAATATTGATCGCGAGTTCAAAATTCAAAATTGAAGCGCGATCCAAGACCGCCCCTTTTCGTATCTAGCAGTGTTGGTAAGTGGTATTTTTGGATAATTTTGGTGACGGTGCATTTTAATTATCCGGTACTTTCGCAATTAATTTTTGTGATCGCAAAACGCCGAGTCTGGCCGTTTTACATTTCAATTAAATTAGGTAGGCACTAGGAAATCCCGTAAAGCCACCTCCGAAAAGCAATTAAAAGTAAATGTCCGGGATTTATGAACGGAGAAAAATGATTCCGTTATACCTAAAGAAAATCCTGGTATTTAAAACGATTCGCTCCGGCCGCGTCGTTAAATATCCTATTATGCGTTGCGCGGGCCGGAATTTAAAGCAATATTTTTCGAAATATTAAGCAATTTTGAGGGCGCGTCGAACGTGTAAATCGCAACCGTGCAAAATGCGCGTCCGACGAAGACACGTCCGAAGGGCCCCGGGTCGCCCTCGAGACAAGAGACGCATCTAGAGGTCCTCGCACCGGGATAAATTTACGACGTCCTGGGGGTTCCTTAGTGGAGGCAGATGAAAATAAACGGTCCTTAAATTACGAAGCTCCTTGCCATTTCGTTCTTATATAAAGCTCCTTCGATGGGCGAAATTAATTGCGTCGCGTCCGGCCGGATTTTTAGATTATTCAAAATTATCTGCCCTTGTTCGTTAATGTACTGAAATTTAATTAAGCAGCAGTTGGTAATTTGTTTACTATTTATCGGGAGGGGTTTCCTTGTTTTATAAAGAAGTAGGTGAATAAGATGAAAATGTAAAAAAAAGCGATAAAAAAGGAATTGATGTGCGAATAACGAAACGCCGCGCCCACGCCTGTCGAAAAATGTTTCTAGTGTCTACCTATGTATTATATTTTTTTTTAATTATTATTGTTTTATAAAATGCAAGATGCTCAATAAATAAACCGACAAGTTTCTGGTACTATCGTGTGCAAGTCGATTTCCCAGTAGTCGGCGAACATCCTTTTTTAGTAGTGCTTCCGCCACAATTTTTACGATTTATTTTTATTTTGACGATTTTAGATAAAGTTAAATATCGATCCGCATAGGATCGGTAGGTAGGTTGCAGAGGGATACATAAAATGGTTTTGCTGTAAATTCGACTTGTTTCGACGCGCAAAATGCGACGGTCAAACATTAATTGGAAAGGAACGTTTTAATTAATGGCGAAATAAAATTGATTTTGAAAATGATCTTTTAAAGACTTTGAGAACTAAGAAAGTGACTCGACGCCCCAACTGGTGTATCTAGTTTACGGCGTAGTTTATGGCCTCCATTGTGCTATTGTAGTAGATATTTTCATTTGTTTGAAACGTTTTGAGTATTTGTCCGATTACCATAGATACACAATTACACGGTGATCGCAAAAATATTTATTACTTAAGAAACGTTTCTTTTTATTATCATAGTAACCTGGAATGATAGCAAAGATGCCGAATTGAATTTTAAATACATAGGAGTATTTAAGTTTATGTTCCCGTGTGGTGAATTAGTTTTATTTAACCATTAATTAAAATGATCGTTTCCAATTGTCCTTTGAAGGAAATAGAATCTGCACCAAAAACATTTTGTACATCCCTCTGCAACCCACCTATCGACCCTATGACCGACCCGAAACGGATCGATATTTAGCATTGAGTAAAACTCTCAAATTAAAAATAATACGCAAAAATAATGGTGGAATTGAAACTAGAAAAAGACGTTCACCGATCACTGCAAAAACCAAAACAAACAATTCTATGCTCGAGTCCCTCGCGATATCGCAAATGAAAAATGAAAACACCCTCGTCTAATCCACCGATTTGGAAAATGTGCGAATAATCTACATACGTACTCGCACACGTCCAAAGTTAAATGTGTGTAATCTTGTTTTTGCGTGAAAATTATTATTTATGTCAACGTGATACGGCTATTGTTTATTTTTAGCTATTTTGGCACTCTAACCAGTCATTCGCCGCGACTACTGGTTAATTGACCAAAATTGTTTATTTTAAGCACCAGTTTATCGGTTAATTTATGCAATTGCCCTGTATAATACGTAGAAATTTTGTTAAGCTGATAGATTGCGTATATATTTAATTTTTGCCAAGTACCACAAACTTGCTCGACTGACGAATTTAAGTTGTAACTTTTGGCGACCGCCAAAGACGTTTTATTATTAATTGAATTGATGTCATAAAAAAACGCAACCCGTTGTTATTAGCGGCCGGGAGCCCCCCGCCCCCGTGGACGAAACCATATAACCATGTCGAAACAATTGAAACTAAGAAGTTTGTTTATTCTAATAATTGTAAGCACATATAGCCGCAAGGCAAATTACATATTTCGTAAAGAGCTTGGTCGATTCGCACTTGCGGTTAAATTTAATTAATTTAAAGGGCTCATTGGTTGAATTACAGAGGCAATCGGCAAAATTCAAATTACCCTAACTTTACGACTTTGTAATCTCAGATTACATATACTTTGTAGTTACACGCGTTTTGTTAATTATTTTTACGACATGGCAGTAGAGTTGCGGTGAACCGGTTATACGAAGCAAACAAATGAAGGTAAGTAAATAAATTGACTTTCAATTAATTTTTGGATTATCGGCATATTTGATATGTCAGGTGGCGACAGGGTTCTGGCCAAGCTGCGAACCTTGACGGCCTTCTATGTTGAAAAATTAAATTAAAAGTTTCGAAACTATTTATGAGAAAAACGAAAATTTTGCAACGTAATCAGATAAAATTGGATCCGTAGATTCTGAAAATAGTAAAATATGCAGGATGTTCGATTGCAAAAAGCAAATTTAGTGTCACTTCCGTCGAAATGGAAAATCGGTCGTTTTGGCTGTACACGGCGATAAATTGGAAATTATGTCCTCTTATGTTCCAAATTTCAAAACAATCAGTTCATAAAGATGGGAGTTATAAGCTTGGCCCGGATATCGTGACCACCCGGTATACCTCGCAATACTGTTAGAGTTCGACGTGTATTTATACAGGGTGTTATTGAAAAAGGTCAGAAACGTGGGAGAGTAGAAATAAAATTAACTTAAAGACAAGAACAAAAATCTGAATACATAGAGATTTTAAATTCAATTCAATAATAATTAGTTGTGAGTCATCGAAGTAAAACAAAATTATTCTTTTGCATGTAAGTCTCGGCGGCTATCACATCGATTATGTCACTTATTGTTGTAATAAATTTTCGACGTAAGTATCCGTTCATCCATATCAATAAAACATTGATTGTCGGCCCTCCGCAACAAAAAGCACACTTTCCCATAAACAATCGAAGTTGCGCGCGCTTTTTCTCAATCGCAATTTGTTGTTGTAACGTTCAAAAGGGTTTTATCGGTCTTGCGTTTGTTTTTAAATGGCCCCCTTTCTATTTAATTCCGTGCAAATGATATTTTCGAAATGCGACCGATTGTGCAAACGCTTTTTTTCTTGTTGGGTGGACCTATTTTATTATCCTCTGACCTTTTTTTCAGTGACACTCCATATTTATTCTACACAGTTTTTCAGTTAAAATTTCTACGCCACCGGGTTTATTGCAAAGTTGGCAATATTTTTTTTAAAAATTTTTCAGCGTGTTTTGCAAAAATAAGACCACTTGCACTCTTATCGTGCCGATACGTCGTTTTCGAAAATCCGATTTCGTCTTCATTTAAGCGTGCGCATCGACGGAAAAATTTATTTTATAATACCGTTTCCAAACTTTGGGAAGTAACGGTAAGCATCGAGATAAGAAAAAAATCCCGTGCAAATTAAAATTCGGAAATACTCATTTTCCAAGATACAGGGCGTTAAAGTTTACGAGAACCCTTAAAACACGGCGTTTTTGAGCATTACTTTATTACAAAAAAAAAGTGTTTAATTACATGTCCTCCATCATATCCGAAAAGTATGAAGAATTATTCTAGCACACCCTGTATTATTTATTTTTTTATTTTTATTTAGTCAATTTTTATTTTATGCCCCATAGGGTTCGTGGCAACTTCCGGCGTTTTTAAGGTTGATTTCATGACTACGCGTCAAAAAATAGGGAAACTCGAACAGTTTAATGGTTAAATTTTGGCCATCGATTATAAACCAAACTAGAAATAATTAACGTAGCTAATTAATTGCAATTGTTTTTAAGTAACTGGCCAATAAATTTATGTATTCGTTAATTCCTACTTTGGTTAACGAGTATTTTTCTCAAATCGTGGACTCTTGAAATATTTTAACGGAAAATTCCTTCGACTACTTTTAAGATTATTGGAAGAGAAACGTCTTAATCGGTATTTACCGTCTGAGGTTTCACTAATCGGCCGATCAGCCACTAACTGATTAATTTAGTAAATAGATGCGTGGGTGCGTCCATGGTGTACCTTATGGAGTCGGGGATTAGCCGAAAATTTCTTCAGACGCAGAATTAAACCGGACGACATTCGTGTCGACGTTAGCCATTTAACGAATCTAGAAATAACACGACACCATTGAAAAGTCGCAACTCTTGACGAAAAACGACCATTATTATTCCAAAGCTATTATATGCATGCCAAAAATGTAAACAAAATTTGTGTACGATCCTTGTAATGTTTATGAAGATCACGACGAAACAAATGTCGGCGTTATGGGTTTTAATTTTATTCTTTGCGGCGCGCAAAATGTCACTTTTTGTCGATTCGTCAAAAAAAATTGCACGGAACAACCTCGCGCGCCAAACTTTGACGCTTTTAATGTCGAGCAAAATAATTGACATTTTAATGGCGTTAAATGTGCTTGCAGATAACCCATTGGTGTGCGAATGCGAACTGCAGTGGTACAAGAACTGGTTAAGAAATCTGAGAGACAAGGACGACGAGATGATGCAAAAGAAGAGGACCGTGTGTATAATGCCCCAAGAACATCGGGAGTACAGTTTGCAAAATTTGCCGCTCGAAAAGATGAACTGCGCCGTTAAGTCGTACGATCTTCATCCGACCGGCGGCTCCTCGAAATTATTCACGTCGTCCACTGCAGTTTGTATTTGGTTATGTACGATAAAGTATACACTTTAGTTATACGTAACCGATTTTTATATTTTGTAAAATTTAGCTATTGCGCAATTTCATATCAGCTGCTTATACGTTGCTTTTTTTTTCTTATCGATGAGGTATAGGTAAACGTTTAAACACGGTGCTATTCGATTAACATAAGACGGCGTTAATTTAATATTTAATTGTTTTTCGCGTTGACCTAGTGCTGAAAGCTCTCTACATCTTTTGCTGGTCGAGATGCTATTTTTGCTTATTTGCAACGTGCTACCGCAACCTTTTCTGTGTGTACTATACTATACCATAACCGTAGAGGTTTTTCTAACCAAATACAATCAAATAACGGTGAGTATTTTGAAAAATTTTACTCGGATTTTGCTAATCGATTCGTGTTATTTCAAGATCCAAACAAAAAGTGATTGTGTCTCTTTCTAGCAAAATCCGATAAAGTTCTTGAAAGATTTCGAAAAAAAGAATTTTACTGTAATGATTCCATATCATTTTATACATATCAGATTGTTTCTTCAGACTGAAGTAGAAAGTACGAGTCCACCATTAAAAATATAAAGGAGCATTCGTGTCCCAGTTGCTGCCCGTATTTAAGGAAAACTCTTTACTCTTTCTAGATGTGCATATGTATGTCGTAGGTGTAATTTAATGCAACTAAGTATTTTTAATTCCGATTACAATCATCTATTAGAACTTTAGCATCGGCATAAAGACTCCACGATTTCGAAAATTGGGACACATTAAGGCCTAAACACATATCATAGGGTGGATACTAAAGATAACGTTAAATCACTTGTGCCGCATTGATTGTTGAAACTTTAGTAAGATAGGTTTTAATTAATTTAAAACCGAGCCGATTCCGAAACACATTGCGAGACAGGGAAGACCGCGCACGCGATCTTCTGCGATGATTCGGAATCGTCGGGTTTTGTTTGAAAAATGTTTTCTAAAACTTTGGGAGTCACGATTGATACTAATATATATATATGTTAGTGTAGGTGATATATTTAACAAAAATGTGAGCTTCAATATCATATCATTATTATTGTTAAAATATATTAAAAAAAGTATGTTATTAGTTTTAGATTATAAATATATACTCAATGTATGCGTAAATATAATACATTTGTCAATGCACTACTATTGTTACACTTTTAGAGAAAAAAAAAACAATGGCTTCAAAACAAGTCGCAAAGATCTCGAGTTTGATGCTTTTCAAAATTCTACAATTTATTCGACGGTGTTCAAAAACCTAACATATCAAATGGCTTTAGAATTTTAAAAATCAGTGTAGGTGCAATAATAGTATAATTATGTAAAAGTAAATGTAAGACGAATATTTTCTACGATTTTCAAAAATCGGAAAAAACTCTACGTGCAATTGATAAATGGAAGGTGTTTTGTGGCAAATTGTTATGAGCTCGTTCTCCTCCAGAGAACGTTTGCTAGACCATTTCGAGACATATCCGCCGTTGGTTTCTTGCCAATCTTCGCGCTACTATGTTAGCTCAATGCGTAAAGCGCAATATTTTTCTAACTTTCTACAAGTAGCAGGTCGTTATCGCATAGGAGCGTGAAGGGCAAGCCCGGCCTCAACATTTTTTACAATTTTGTCGTAATCAGATGTAATCTGTATGTATGTCTTTCTAGATACATTGTGCACATTTAAAAACTATTTGTATTATAATCTTATATGGTTGTTGTGTTTCGTGTCATGATATTCAAATGCTATATTCGATGTTTATAAAATGTAATATTCTATGTATGTGAAATACAAATAAAGATATTTAAACTAGGATTCCAGCAAGAAAGCGAGCCTGCCTAAGATTAATCTGTAACGACGCGTCGGTTTTTAATTATTTTTTTTTTCAGTGCGAAGCGGACTTATGTATTATGTAACTCGGTGTCTTCTGCAAGATAAGTTTCAAATTAGTTTTCGCGGTACCAAGTCTGTCTACTTGATTTCAAGCCGAAATATCTATGCGCAGTATATTGTACGACAGTACTTTGAAAATTTCAATAAAAAAAACAAAATTCTATATCGGCAGTACTTTAATAATAAAACGTGACAAAATTCTAAATTAATTTGGCTTTCGTACACGCTTCCTTCGTCCGCGGCCAATTGTTTTTGACCTCTTTTTGTTCAAAAACATCTCTTGACAAACCCAAACCGGATTCCCGTTTTTCCCTTATTCACGTTAGCCGTTTCGTTATTATTGGGTTGATGCATAATTATCCGGCGTTTTTCAACAAATTTTATTTAACAAAATCAATAACAATATTTGACAAAAACATGTTTAAACGATTATTCGGGAGCGTAGTCACCGTCTACTTCAATTACTGCTTCCCATTTGCTTGGCAGACGGTCGATTCCACGAGCGAAGAAGACACGATTCTTAGAGGCGATCCACGCTTTGACATCGGCCACCAAGTCATCCAAATCGTCGTAAATCTTATTCATTTGCCAGTTTTTCAAAGAGCGGTTGACGTGATAGTCCGTAGGTGCTTCGGTCGGTGAATATGGCGGATGTGGAAGCAGATCCCAGCCTTTATTGGCGATAAATTCGACGACGCGGCGTTCAACATGAGGACGTGCGTTATCGTGGTGGAAGACGACATGGTTCTTTTTGCGCGGTCTTTTTGCCTCGATTGCAGCGTGAAGGCGATCAAGCTGAGCCAGGTAGACGTCGCTGTTGATGTTCAATTGCCGCTTGCCGTTTTTGTCTGGGATTCGCCATTGTTGTCGTTCATCCGCGTCGTTAAACCAATAACAAATGCCATTTGAAATGACCTCCCAATGGATGATTCCGCTTCTGTCCCACCACACACACCACATAGCCTTCTTACAGTGGACATGTTTCGGTATTCCTTTGGGGGAAACACCTGGCGAAACGCAAGCCTTCTTTCTTTTGACGTTTTTGAAGAGAAGCCATGACTCATCCCCAGTGACAAGATTCTTCAAAAATGGTGTTTGTTCGTTTCGCTGCAGTAATTCGGTGAAAATTCGAACGCGATCGGCTCTGTTGTTGTCGGAGAGCTCGTGGGGGACCCATCCAGCGATTTTCCACACTTTTCCAAGCTTTTTGAGGCGACGAACGACCGTGGATTGATTGACATTGAAGTCTTCAGCCAGCGTTCGTGTTGTCAGGCTCTCGTCCTCTTCCACGGCTGCCAGAAGAGCCTGATCGTCGAAATCCGATGGCCGACCTCTTCCTGGCTTATCCTCCAAGCTGGTATCACCTGATTTAAAACGGGCAAACCACTCCCTACACTGACTTTTGCTGATTGTTCCTTTGCCAAAAAGTTCGTTCAGATCGCGAAATGACTGTGCTGCTTTCCATCCTTTCTCGAAGTGGTAGAGCATAATATGGCAAATATGACTATGGTTTTCGACACGCATTTTTCTAAAACAATAGAGAAGGTTATTTTAATACAAAAATAATAAACAAAACGCTACTTTACACTGATGAAAAACGCGCTGATATAAACGCCGGATAATTATGCATCAACCTAATAATTGGCTACTTTGTTTTAAGATAGTTTATCAACTGATTCTTTTTTTAGCGCGCACTTAAATTGACACCGAAATTGCACGCGATTTAATTTTTAATAAATTACGTATCGGTTGTACGTAATTAACAAATTACCCTATAGGACAAACAGATTTAATCACCCTGTACAAGCCGGAATTTATTCTGATGTATATTAAATTATGCATTAACACTATAGAATGTTTTAATAGGTACGATAACGTGTATATACATGCTGGAACCGATAAGAACAGAAAACGCGCCCGAGCTACTCGCGTAAGACCTGTAAATTCCAACCAGTAGTTTTTGGTTATCGGCACTTGCGAGGCGCGTCGCCTGATAAAATAAACTTTCTAAAATTTAAACAAAGCAATATTTAGGTAACAGACCGACGCGGACATGGATAAGAAAAATTTCCCGAATATTCCCTTCATTTGTGCGCCGGCTTTGTCGATGTTTGGATGTATTCGCGTGTACTTATATGGTACCGCTTAGACGTTAACTGCACTTTTATGTGTCCTTTTGGTGGTTAACGGGATACTATGTGGAATTGGAATCAACTATGCAATTTTATACGATGGATAGGTCAGGATTTTTTTGATTTTATTTATTTATAAGGGCGTTAGAATCGCTTGCAAACAGATTCGGATTTTAATCAAATTAAGGTTGTCGTTTACTACTTAATATGCTAGTTAGTGTTATAAACAATCACTTTTAGAATTTATAAATAATTAAATATAAACTTAAAAATATGTACAGGGTGGGGCAAAAGTAATGTCATAATGTGAATGCGCCATAATTTTTGCAAATGACGTCAAATGTCATTGTGCTGTGACATTTGTGTTGTAGACAGATAGAGAATTAGTTGACAACAAGCAATGGAGCGATACACACCTGAAGAACGCGGAATTATTGTTACTGCTTATTTGACCAATTTCCGATCTGTTTTAACGCAGCGTGAATTTCGTCGTCGTTTTCCTCGTCGTTCTGCACCATGTGCGCGAACAATGAAGCGTATAGCTGAGCGTCTCGTGCAAAGTGGGTCCACTAGAGATGTTGCAAGAAGTGGCCGGCCTCGTATTGCTCGTTCGATCGAGAATATCGCTGCTGTGGCCGAAGACGTCCGAGAGAGTCCACAAACATCGACGAGACAGCGATGCACACAATTTGGCATCAGCAGACGTTCGTTGCATCGAATTTTGATGAAAGACCTGAGGATGTTCCCTTACAAAGTGCAAACCATTCACCAATTGCTGCCTGCTGACCGTCAAGTGAGGTTAACTTACTCACATGCTCTGTTAAACCTGGTGCAAGAAGAGGATGATTTCGTATCCAAAATCATAATGAGCGACGAAGCCCATTTCCACTTAAGTGGTTATCTGAATAAACAAAATTCGCGTTTCTGGGGCACGGAGAATTCACATGAAATGCACGAAGAGCCATTGCATCCCCTCAAAGTGACTATTTGGTGCGGCATTTGCAGTGAAAAAGTGATTGGCCCTTATTTTTTTGAGGACGCCGATGGCACCACCGTAACCGTAACTGGTGAGCGCTACAGACAGATGTTAAACCAGTTTTTTTTCCCCCAAATTGCTGAATTGAGTCTCCAGCATTGTTGGTTCCAGCAGGACGGAGCAACCGCTCACACAGCTCGGGCAACGATACAGATTTTGAACCACCAACTTCCGGGCCGCGTGATCTCCCGTTTTGGCGATTTGAACTGGCCGGCCAGATCGCCAGATCACACGGCGCCAGACTTCTTCCTTTGGGGCTTTTTGAAATCTCGCGTTTATCACAACAAACCACAAACCTTGCAAGTCTTGAAAACCAACATTGCAGAAGAAATCACCAATTTGGAGCCAGATGTTTTGCGAACAACAATTCAAAATGTCGTAAAACGAGCACAAATGTGCATCAACTCAGGAGGTGGTCATTTGACCGATATCATTTTTTCAACTTAACGTCATCAATTTTACACCTTCAAATAAACTTTCCGTGAAAACAGAGCCCAATTTTTTTCATTTCTAACAAAATGGCAGCCAATTCACATTATGACATTACTTTTGCCCCACCCTGTATTTCAAAAAGTATAACATGCTTCGTAACTGAAAAATTTCATTGGTCCGAACCTGTTGCGTGACTGCTGATGCGGACAATTGTAAAAATCCTTTTAAGTGTTTATCGAATCGTTGATAAGAAATATATGTTTTAGAATCATCAAAATTCTCTAACAAATACCTCTTTAGAATTTTCGATAATAAGTGCATCGCTTTTGAGAAAATTCAAATAAAGCGATTTATACGTATCTCCATATGCAAATTCGATATTTTAAACGGAAGGGAACTAAATGATTACTACGTTGTTAAATTATTTTGATCTATAGAACAAATTCTGTTTTAATTAACGCGACCAAATTTAAACTTTATACCAGTAACAGTTTGCCTCCTAAGCGAGAGCTTCTATTAATTTATTGTGTAATTAATAGTAGATATACTGAAAGCATATTTCAAAAGTAATACATAATATGAGAGCTACAGCTCGTGATCAACTGTACGCACGACAAAACAAAATGAAGATTAAGGTTGTGTTTCCGGTAGACAAGTAATTGTTTAATTACTTTAAGTGTTTTATAACAAATAAACTTCGATAATTGTATTTTTACTAATGAGCTAAGTGTACGAATGTAAAATTACAAAACAAAATCAAATTAACGCCAAAAAATAGAGCTCGACTTGGGATTAAACATGAGCTTAACAACCATTTTCCTGGTTCGTAAAAATACTAAATTTACGCATTACCAAGCTTTACTTAATTGGAAAATTACCTAAGCAATTTTTAATTAGCGAAGCATTTTGAAAAGACCGATTTTTCCTGAACGCCGCTAGGTGTATTCCAGATGGTTTCTATGAAGACACCGTGTTTTTCGTATCATTTCAGCTAAAACACTTCGATTTCTAGAGGCTACCACGAGAAATACGTCTGCGCGAACTGTTTATCATTATTTTTTGTTTTCGGCAGACGAATTTTCAGGCTATTGGAAAAACCGACCTTGTTTGAATGCCGACGATGTCATCATGTGCCTGTATTCCTGCGAAACGTCGATTCAAAAAAATTTTGTCGGGGAATTAATCCCCAGAAATGCATAATCGTTGTGTCTAATGTTTAGGTTATGTTCCAGAAGCTTCGAGAAATCCGTTTTTTCAATGGACAAGCGATTCGGATGCCCTGTACTCAGATTGTCTAACACCTAGTATACGTCAAATTCAAGAGAATTATCCGAGAAATACGAGTCCGCCAACTGGCTATAATTAGTTTTAATTTTCAGATGAAGAACTTGCAGACTTTTGACAAACCCGACTTTCCCGAAGGCCGGCGACGTCATCACCTGCAGCGGGCCTTTTTAGCTTCGACACGTCGTCTTCGAAGAACTTTGGCGGGGAATCAACCCCGTCTACTGCTTAATCGTTGTTTTTTGTTTAGGTAGTTGCGAGCACCACATGGACTTCTAGAAATTCGAAGTTTTTGTGGACCTCGAGCACGCTACCGTGTTAAGCGCGCCGTAACAGTTATAATACTTCGATTTGAAGGGACTCCTCCGAGATATGCGTCTACAAAATACTTCGATTTCAAGAGAATTCTCCGAGAAATATACGTCTCCGCGAACTGATTATAATTATTTTTAGTTTTCAGTTGGAGAATTTGCAGACTTTCGGAAAACCCTCTTTTCCGGAACACCGTCGTTGTCATCACTTGCGGCGTGCCTTCTTAGCTAGAAGGTACTCTCTTCATTGGACTGTTGCAGTAGATAGTAAATGCGATTCCTTTGAATGTCAAGTAAGTTTGCTTTAGGGTAATAGTTTTTTTCATTTCAATTTAAGCTTATTTTTTATAAATGCTTGTGGTATCATTATCTTGTAGTTTGGGGTTTTAGTTAGGTAAGTAGAGAAAAATCTTCGAACTATTTAGCGTTATTTAGCGGAAAGAAATAAGTGTTTGATTTTTCTCAAAACAATTCTGTTTTGAGCTCAGTTAATTTCGTTTCATTTTTTAAAATTTTTTCTTATATCTCTTAAGAGGGGGGTTCCATAAGTGAGAATCAACAGATGTCGCTATGGTAGATTCACTTCAGGAAACGATACTAAAAAACTATTAAATTTTATTAAAAAAATTTAATTGATAATAAATACTAATTCAATTACCTAGTTGCTCCTCATATTTTTATCCTAAAAAAGTTAAAGGAAGAGTTTTGCTAAGTTGTACACATGCTTCCGAATACTTCAAATTATAAGATATTTAGCTACTATGTGACTAAAATATTATAAGGAGCAACTAGAAGAAGGTTCAGTGAATACGTATACGAAAGTACAGGGTGTAATTGTTGCTAGAATTCGTAAACCGTTTCTTGAAAATTCGTCATTTTCAAGTATAAAACTATCTTACAGATACCTACTTGATTTCGAACATTTTGTCTAACAAAATTGTCCAACTATTATTGAATAGATGGTGCTGTAAAAATACTAGAGTGGTATTTTTTTCATTTGCCGGCTGATTCGTGCACATTAATCTCCAGTTTGATAAATGAACTCGTAATTCTTATTACGAAATCTTAAACTAAAATCAAAATTGAACTCCTGTATTTTCTTATACTCTAAATAGTGAAATTCCAACCATTTATAATATTGTATAAAAAGGTCTAATTTCAAAATAACAATTAAAATTAAGTATGTATGTAGGTACATTTGCCATACCTACAGTTTTATTTATTTACAAGTTTTCATTCTATAAAAGATAGAATCTCATTCGGTTTGTTTTTCGGAAGTAAGCATAATTATTTTGCATTTCGACGTGTTGTTTATGATTTCTGTGAATTACTGAGAAATGCTGAGAATGCGGCGAACGTTTCCCATAAATAAGTAGTTATGTATACATACGTTATTCGCGTTAGGTCCCAACACGTCATCAATAAAACCTCGTATTTTTATAGTACTAATATGTCATATGTGTGCAGGTAAATCATCGGTAGACATCGGAGTGCTATGTTCAAAACTTTAATCTGAATATTACAAATATACAATTTAGTAACTTTTGTGCATGGCTGCGTGCATTGGAACCTATCGTGAATAACGTATAGCTACATGTATTTGAGAACGAAACTGTAACTATTTAACTTTTAATGCAATTAATGGCATGCTATAATAATTATTATTCTGAAATATATACATAAGTAATTACATATGTGCATATATCAGTAATATTGGATTTTCTATTGTTACAATTTTTATTTTGTATTAATAATGGCACTTCTCTCACATATTACACAAAAAATAAATTTTAAAAATCAATAATCATTATCATTGTGACTTTCTTGAAGAGAAATATTTTGAATTTTTCGCTCCCATAACTTGGTAACTTTTCTGGTTGCAAGTTAAATAATTTTTTTAAGCTTGTTAACTTGCATTTCATTATTTTTGTGTCTCTCATCAAAACGTCCATTCTTTATATTCTGTAACTTTATATCCTGGAATAAATAATTATAAATGCTACCAAAGTTTACAACATAAACATAATTAAATTAGATGCCAATGCATCAATGAAAAAGCGCACTCTGTAGAAACTATTTAATATAAGAAAACAGGATTTAACATTTAAATAGCTGATGCCAAAATCGCGCCATCTTACGATTAAACCGTTTGATATTAATTAAAATAATTAGAAAAATACTACTGTGGCGTTACTAGCGGAAACATGGTAGAAGCTAATTTTTCCAGCCCCCTCTTAAGGAATATATTTGCTTATATGTAGTGAAATGCTCGTCATAAACGTAACTTTAAAATCCTAAACATTACGTTGATAATATAGCGTTTTGACATCATCAAACGTTTTATTTGAAAAAAAATTATTTATCGCGATCTGTTGCTAATTGTTTAAGATTTTCTCAACAGTGTACTATATCCAAGTACACCCCAGATTTGTAAACGCGCGAATTTGAAACAAAAACGCGGGAAGTTTGAAATGGCCAATTTGATCGTAATTTACCTACCTTACCCAACCTGGACCTACCTTGTTAAAAGGACACCTACGTTGTGTAATATAAGTTTATATACACTGTCTACTCTCAATCGCAGCAATATTGGTTTAGACACAATAAAACAACAAGATATGATAAACGAATTTTATTAAATTCGTCGAACCAAAATAAGGCCAAAATGTCCCTGTTCACCAGAAGTCTCTTTGGAGGAAGAACAGGGCAAAGAAACCTCCAAAGGTACCCAACATACATTTGTTATCTTTGAGAAATCATAATATAAATGACAATCGGTTCAAAAAAAAAGAAATGACTCTTATCGGTGGCCGTTCGTCCCTTACATCACACATACAAAACCAAGAATGTTAAGCAGCAGGCCAGCCGACCCGAAGGTACCACGCACCTGGTTATGGACAACGTGGCTACGTAGTTGAAGGTTTTGGTATCCACAGCAGAAGCTTTATCGTTAGGTCTCCAACAGGTTATCTAACACTCACACCTGTGGATTCAAGCACGGTCGAAAATTGTTAATACATTCTCCAAAGCCCTTTCATACTCATCACTAGATCGGCAATCGATACTGGTTTGAGTTAAAACAAGCAAAGTGAAACCGCGAAGTTAGGTTCTCAAAGATAACATTAAACAAAATGTACATAAACATGGCACAAATGTAACCCACATAAATACGATGCAAATAATAAAATGGTAATCAACGAGATATAATTCAACACACATAAATATGCAATAAATAAAACAGCCATCAACAAGGTGCAATGCAACACATATAAATATCGACATAACATAATTATTAAACAAAGACAATTCATGTGGTAAACATATATTCCATAAAACGTCCTTCGACTTGGGTCAAAGGGTAAATCAAATATCCAATAATTTCATATTCATGTAAAAATGCAGCTGTAGAACAAAAACACATTTAAATTCTCCGACGGCAATAAATACGGGGATTTATGCGTCTGGCAGGCAGCAGGCGCGACACCCCATACTTAATTATTACGCATTGAAAGCATATATAACGTTGACCAAATAATTAGAATCAAGTACACATATAAACGACATACTTACTGATTACCTGAGATAGCTATAAAATGAAACGAACATTATGAACATGTGTTACCCCAAAATACGGTAAAATTGCACGACGCCGTGAAGGTACCTGAATTTCAAAAGAAACACAAATAAACAATAATAAAAATGGATTTACACAACATAATCAAATATTAGAATTCATCTTTCAAAGCTTTGCGGCATAATGATTAACACAAACCTCCAGTACTTTGTATTTTAATGATGCGCAACTTTCTTGAACGACAAAAGTACCTTTAAACATTGCAAATATTAAATGGTCAAATTCCCAGTATTTATCTGCGTACAATTTCAATAAAATAAAGCGCAATCAATCCTACCTGGTTTAATTAACAATCGAACAATGGTGGACCAAGGGTGGTTATCGGGCACTACCTCTATTTGCCCGTTTTACTTGTTCGCGCGCTACACACCAACTTCCCTTCTTCTCTTCGTATCTTAAATCGCGAACCCTTTCTTCCCTTTCTAATGGTCGTAAATTTCCTCAAACTGTCGGCAACTGTTTGATCCTTATTTTTGCCGCCTTATTTGAATTTAAACCTGAGTCATTACAACAGTTTTAACTAGTGTGCGCCCATATACTGATACATTGTCAAATCCTAGTTTTAAAGAGGTATTCGTGAGTATTAAACAAGACCCACTATAAACGCACTGAGTTTAGGCTAAGATTAAGGTCTGTGAGTTGTTAAAAATGTACTTAAAAATTTTTAAGGGTCTACGCGATGTTTGGACCTTACAGACAGTACGTTTACATGGGTAGATACCACATGGATGATATGAAATACCTACTCTTTTTTTTCTACAGCATACCGTTGATTATCCAATCTAATCAAGACCTAGAGGGTATTTCGAATAATCAAATTATTACTGCAGACGTTCTATTTTCTCTTTATCAAAATTTTTGTGGCTGGACGTTCGAACGATTGACGCCTCCCTTCGATAAAGCCTTTAAATGCCCCCAGTTTAACTGTTTTTATTAAATTGTTTAATTTATTTTATTTTATTTTCATTTAATTGAAATAGAAATCAAAACAAAGTAAATGTTAAGTAGGTACCTACTAACTTTTATTCCGTAAAGGAAGCATCGAATCTTCTATTTGAATATTATCTCCCCCTGTTTGGAGCGAGGCTTATTTTCTCTTGCCGCTCACACCTCAACTTCTTGTAATTTTGAACTTTCTGCTCTTTTATCAATTAATGAAACAACTATTTAAAATTGTACGTTTATTTCGTCGTTCTACCAATTATTTATCAAATAACAACAACACCATGGTTACTATATCACTACAGCCTTCTTTGCGACCCAACACCCCCTATAAAATATTATGTAAATATCTAATAACTTTGTCATTTGATTAAAGTGAAGAATGCGAACTTTCCGACACAAAACATCCGAATTTTACTGATTGTAACGAACGAATGATAAAAGAAACGCGTAGCTCCCGACATTTAGAAGGGATTATCGCCAACTGTTATCGAAAAAATGCCATTTAATGAACCAGTACATCGCCAATCGTCTTCCTATTTACTAAGTACAATTACAATCACTTAAGCTGCATACAGAAACAAGAATAATTTTTTTTAAATGTTCTACCCCCGTGACTTAGTAGTCCCGCAATCGAATATACGGACACAACGCCATTGTCGACTTTGAAAAGGCCAAACCAAATCGAGGTAATTATTATCATTACCGCAATTACTACCTAGGTATTTAATTTTGCCATCGTGTAGCGCTCATTAGAACCATTTAATTTGCAGAAAACTCATTTCGCAAGGGCTCCGTCGGCGAAGAATGTGTGCGGTCGGATTTATGAAATGTGCGCAGGCCTGCCGACATTGATGTTTTCATCCCGCATTCATTCTTTAGTGGTGATTTCAAAATACACTCTCTCACGGTTTTAACAACATATTTTTTTAAAATGGTTGTCACGAAAAGTTTGGTCGCCCAAAAATTCGCCAGGAGTTGCAGTTTCGCTGTGGGAAGGCCGAAGTGTGCGAAAACGGCGAAAACGATGTAGGTAAGTGCTGAATTTTCTTAATTTGCGTATTTGCGTAGAGCCGGCGTTTTCGGTGTCGAGGTTAATTTTTTCGGTCACAACTAAAAAGTTGATCGAGCAGAGTTCTATTAACTATTTACGTATTAACGCGTGCAAACGATCGAATTTTTCTTGGCTATCGAGAAAAGTTAATTTGGGCGGAAAGGTTGCCCGGAAAGCGGCGACAATAATTAATCGGCGAGACTGCTGCAAAATGCAATTTCAGTTTTTTATTCGTAACGAGATATCGAGCAAATTTAAATTCGCTTTAAACAATATATTTTTTTATATTAATAATAAATTCCAGTCCCCAAACTGTAGAAATTCTGTAAACATACGAGTGTCCGTCAAAAAGTTTGCGCCAAAACGTTTATTATTTATTTTTAAAAAGCCGGTCACGCCAATAGTTCGTTACGGATTCGATACAGTAAATTTCAGTTTTTTTAAATTAAGACCAAAATTAAAATACTCAATTCTTATGAAAAAATTGTTCGTATAAACTCAAATTAAATCGATTTATTTTTGGAACGGTAATTAGCTATTGATTTTAGAAGAAAAATTATGCCCATTTTCGTGTTGTTTTTTTAATTTTCGGTTTTTTCACTGTAAGTGTTTTAGTAAAAGCACCGTAAATAACGCAAATAACCCTTTTAAAAACATCTCTATTGCACTTGAATAAAGAGATTTAGGTGCTATTCATTCATTAGTTTTCTTTTTTGTATTAAATAATTTTTAACTCTTAAATAAAGATTTAAGTGCACAAAAAAGGTAAAAAAATAATTGTTTTAGATTATTTAATTTTGTAAATTGTTGCGTTTACTGACTGTATAATTTCATTTATTTTAATTTAATGTGTTAAAACAATTTTCTTTTGACAAGATAAAACATAGGTAATAATGCATTAAACGCATAAATGTCACGGTTTCTCTACATGCTTTCTCGACTTTTTGTCGTGTTATTTTTGTATACGTTTTATTCTGATAGCATAAAAAAATCGTCACAACTAATATTTAGATAGGTACTTATTAACAAAGAAAAAAATTTTCGCATTCCGTCGTTCATTTACAAATCGTACAAAACGTGGGCGATGTTTATAAATCTTTTTTTTTCAAATCTTTCAAATCTTTTTTTTTCAAATGTACCCAAAAGGGAAAAAGTCACTCAGTGTTAGATTCGACAATCGCGGTGGCCATGAAAATCCAACAAACGTCGACCCATTTAGGTTCTAAGGTTCGATCTAAATGGTTTCGAGCCACTTTTTCGAATTTTTGAGAATCCGAACGCTAATCGTTTGTAAGTCGCGGGCGACAGAAATGCTCGCGTTTCAAAAAAACGAAGCCGGCAGCCACATTTTTTCCAAAATTGATCGAAAATGCTCTCGATCGTTTATGAGTCAAAAGATATCGTACTTCTAAATTGCAAGTGACAGAAATTTCACGTTTCAAAAGAAAGAAAAAAATCGAGGACCGTTTTTTTTCTCAAAAATAATTGAAAATTGTCTTGAAACATTATTTGAAACAACAAAACGGAATTTTACCTACCCAGTTGTAATATAAGAAGGATCCCATGACCATGTGTGTCCCCGTAAAATTTCTTCCGCAATTCCTCAACATCGTATTTGGACGATATGGTCAAAAAAACCGATTGTAAAATAAACTTGTCTAGTTATTTTGCAATAAATTCAATTGTTCTTAGGTAGGTGTATCTACTCAACCTTTATCACATATGACTTAAATAATTTTTTTTTACTTATATGTATTACTCATATTAGGTAAACATGTAGATAATATATAAATATTTGCTAATGTTTAAGACAATCTTCGTTTCTCATTCTAATGTGACTTGAAACGATTTTATTTACGTACAATGTTCAAGAAATTGCGTAAAATCTCTCTGGAGCGTATAAATACGTCAAAATAATGCCACAAGTTCGGCTGTTGAGATATTCGCCCTCGAAGTTGAAAAGTAAAATATTTTTAATAAATAATAAAAATAAATAAAAATAATAAACTTTAATAAATAAAGTTGAAATCATTTCTTAAGTGACATTTTTATTTTTCGTTGGAATTTAATAATTTTCGGTATATCTGCGTAATAAATTAAGGCCATTTAAATTGTTTGATGAGTTTTTCGATATTACCTCGGGGAAACCAGAGACTCCCAAACCTCAAAACTTTTTAGAGGTTTAAGTTTTTAAATTTTTAAGGACATTTTCGAATTCTCCATATACTTTAGGATTAAAAAGGTGCTCTTGTTGAATTTCGAGAAAATCGCCCAATTAATCAGTCCAATTTGGTGTAATTTTTTTCTAAGTCTGGTTAATACGGATTAGTATTAACAATCACAAACGTCCTTGGTTGCAGCGCGATTCGAACCCGCAGTCGTGGGCGCGCTAGAAGGCCAGTCGAGCGGCCGACTCTCTATACCGCACGCCCCCCCATTTAAAAAGTTAACCCTCTGAAAACTTCTGAGGTTAAAAAGGTTATGTGCGCCCCTGGTTTACCTGAGATAATACCAAAAAACCTATTGCGCCATTTTTAAGACGTCAAAAATTATAAAATTCCAACGAAAACTATTTAAATGTTATTTGAAAAAAATATTTTATTTTTTAACTTTGGTAGTGAATATCTCAACAGGTCAGCGGCGCAATAAGAAAAAAATGTATAGGAATTTGTGGCATTATTCTGACGTGGTTTATACGCTCCCGGGGAGATTTTACAACATTTCCCGAACGCCCTGTATATTACAATCTATTGTAACTAATGACTTATAGTTAATGTTCCAAGCTATTTTTATTCATTTTTGAAAAAATGGCCGTTGGCTTCTTTCATTCTTTTGAAACATGAATATCTCTGTCACCTGCGACTTACGACAACGATTTTTTTTTATTTACAAATATTTAATGATCGAGTCCATTATCGTTTTTATTGTTATTTAAAAGGTGGTTGCTGCCGCGAAGTTAATCGATTTTTAAAACATGAATATCTCGTTCGGATTCTCAAAAATTTAAAAAAATGGCCCGCTAATTTCACGGACACGCTAATAAGCGTAGTTCTGGAATGGGGACGAACTCTCGCGAATTTACCCCAATAAAAATAGTCACTTTTGTTGCCACTGAGCAACAGTCGACTGCGACGTGTCTGGGTTATGTACGTTTCGCTTTCAAAATGTATAACACTGAATTTTTACGAGATCGTTACTTCTCCCCTTTTTTTTACCAGTGCGATGGAAAAAAAAATTTTGCGATCATCGCTACCTCTACGTCACTTTACGTGAAAACGTTTTAAAAACGTGTACGTTTTCGAAAACTTAACCACCCAACAAGTCTTGGGTTCTCTTGCCGTGTCAACATTTTGATCGCAATTTTCGTTTAATCATTGCGTTATTGTTCGACCGTTCCCTCGATCAGAAACAACGGTACCTGCACGAAATCGCTTCGACACTTCACCCCAACCCCGTCCCATTTTATTTAATATTGCCACGTCCACGATCAATTTCCCGAAGTAAACAACGATTATAATTAATTAATGATCGTGCTCGAACTAAAACCAAAGGTACACTTCGTTTTACTCCTTGTTAATTGGAGAGCCGTCAATCGAAAGAAACAATAATTAGGAGCAATTAAGTAAAGTGAAATACCTAACCCCCCTCCCCTCCCTGCGCGCGTTTGATGTACGACATGGATATGGAAATTGGTAATTATTTTACCGATATGACCCTCGGAAGAATGTAAACTTTCATGTATTCTATTATAAATACATTAGACCGAAGTTATGGGAATCGTGTTGTTATCAGATTTTTGTTAAATAGGATAATATAAAATATCAAAATATTTCCTATGATCTAACGCGGCGATAAGATTTATTTATTTAATGGGGAACTGGACGTGCCGAGAAAGCTCCGCGCTTATCTGGAAACTCTGGAAAATCGGATAATAGGTACAATGTTGCAATGGAAATTTTATTTTTTATTGCGTAATCATTAATCGTTACTGCGGTAACCAACCCCCGTATATCGATATTCGATAAATAATAAATTATAAGACAATTTTCCTCAGGGATCGACTGATAGTCTTTAAAAAGTACGAGGAACAGACGGACGTGCATCATCATCATCATCTATGTAAGTTAGGTTAATTATTTACTTGGGTTAGGTTAGGATTGCTTTAGATTTTAGGTACAAAATTAATACATAAAGGGAGAGACCGGTGACGTTCTATCGAATTATTGAAATAATCTCAGTTTCATATTATCTGACGTATATGTGCAACGTGTGACCGTAATTTTGATTTAATCATAACATCGTCTGTATGAAAATTTATAAAACCCGCTAAAACTTTAATAATATTGCTCTATTTACTGCGTTCACGGAGTTAACGACCACGCTTCGGGCAGATTTAATCGAAAATTTACAAACCCGTCGTTTTTCTAATTAACTTGATTTAAATGACGCAACGTGACATCTATTGAATATTAAAAGTTGTGAAGGGGGATGGAGTTGACAAGAGGGAAAAATCTTTTATTGTCGATTTTACGACGAAAAATTATTCTTAAAAAAATTCTGCTCGTCGAAAAGATGAGTTCACCGCGAAAAAATCTGAGATCAGACGTACAAGGTGTTAATAAATTAAGAAAACATGAAAATTCTTTAGGAGAGAAAATTATTAATAGTAAAAGTTGCTTAAAATCATTTAAAAAAACCGTCTGAACGGGCAAATCCGACAATTTCTTTTGAAAAACTCTTTTCAACAAAGTAACATTATTATCCATGGAGTTCCTTTAAACAAAAAAAAATTAATGTTAGACTCGTATGAATGAAAATTATAAATGTGGAAATAACGCCGACGTGATTTATTATTTTGTTGCAATTTCTAATCTCTCTGGGTAACGAACTTGTTCGATACTTTATAGACCCAGTATATCCACACTAAATTGCGTTGTTTAGAAAAATAACAATGTATACCTACGTTGGGTAATATAAACTAACCCATCATTTTTTGATATTTATCCGTATAATAGGTAATGATTATACACAATATTTAATTTAATTTAAAAAAAACATCAACAGTGTGTGGGCATCAACCCACTGCTGTCGGTCTTACAAATTTTAAAATTAAATACAGTGAAACCTCTCTAACGCGACCGTCCTTGGTTCCAACTAGTCGTTTGTAGAAGCGATCATTTTAGAAAAATATGAAACAGTAAAATCTTTATAAGCCTAATTTTCGTGATATTATAGTAGTTGGCATGAAGTTACCTGTCAACATTTAGAGATGGTCTGTTAAAAGAGGTGGTCACTGAGGTTTCACTGTATATAAGTGTACATTATCTCAGTTTGATATGGTAATCGTGTGATTTCTCATTAAAATTTAACAGTTCACCAAGCTTGCGACCGTATTCTATAATTTTCCTATTTTAAAAAAATCGACTGTTTTAACGTAATTATTGGAACGCTAATGGTGATATATTATAATTAAGAGTGTTAAAGGTATTATACAGGAAAAGGTGGTGAGATTTAATTTTTGATAGATAACTAGTATTTATTTCGGATAGATTCTGGATTTTTTCTTTCGAGTGCGGAAAGTAATTAAACCCACCAACGAAGACATTATTTTACTTCAAATATTTTTATCAGAAGTCTCAAATTTATTATTAACATGGGGGCTGAATGGAGATAATCATAAAATATAATTTTTCTTATAGTTTAGTTTTTAATTTTAGTTTGCGTTATCAACAATCATCGCCGTAAGTAAATAAAATGCGGGAAAACCAATAATTTCCCTGGCACCTACACCCTTAGCATTGACTGCGTTTGCGTGTACTGTGTTGTATCTATTATTTAAACGTCAAATTAATTTAATTTTTCATTTTTAATTATTTTTGATTCGCTAACGAACTAGTATAGCGTAAAATTTTGTATATGCACACCTCGGGCATAATTAATGTTTACGCTCTCGGGCGACTTACGCTTCAACTTTTCCTTTAAACGTCTCAATATACTAAAGACAAACTTTAGGGAGTTGAAATCATATTTACTCCCTAGGGAGCGACCGACTCCACCTTAATCCCTCAAAACAAGGGACTAAAGCATCGAGACACTTTAATTTCGAGAGTGCGAAGAATAAATTAACCGATAATTTTCGAACAAAAGAAAACAAAAATCCCATTCAGTTGAAACGGCATAAAATCTAGAATAATCTTAAAATAACGTATAAACGAGGGTGATCAAGAAACAAAATACAATTTTAAACGAATAAGTATGTCGAGTTCGCAGAAACCCCTTCTGATAAGTTACGGTTCTAGAAAAATGCGCATAGATAGCAGTACATATTAGGTATTGCTTATAAATTTTGTTTATTGTGCGGCTTATGATCGTAATTCTATTGTTTCGTTAACTTAAAATGGGTTGTAAAACAACGTTACATCGAAATCGTGACGTTTGCGCGATAAAAATCGAAAATGCTGCGAAAATTGTTTTGCTACAGGTAGCGATTTTGTGTTATTCATATAGCGACCGCAATAAGCTTTTTCAAAACGTCATTTCGTACGGGACGGTGCAACGGCAGCCGAAGATTATATCTACAATTCGTGAATAAATTACATCATTTTCAATGTTGCGTTATCAATAAATTGTGACATTACTTAATACTTAAATACGTGGAACGACTTGATGGTTTAATTCTAATAATGTAAGTACATACATACCTACCTATACATATTTAGTTCGTTATTTTTAATGGGTATTTTAAAATTGCGCTCATTATTTTTAATTATTTGGTAATATTGCAATTTGCGATTATCACGTACATAAGTTTCTATAGGTATTTAAAATATTACGATTAACACTTTAATTTTACTAAACGACAACGTGCCCTTATTAGCGTGTTCATTTGATCTAAATTTGCTTTTTTCTTTTTAATCAGGCGACACTTTAATAGGCTTATTGCTAGTCGAGTCAAATTAGGTTTTTACTTCGGAAATTCCGGTTGGCGCACTTAAGTACTTGTATTGTTTAAACAATGTATTGGAACAAGCTTACAGGGTGTCCAGAAACGTAGAAACCACGTCAAAATAATGCCGGAGGTTCCCAAAATTTCTGAAATATTTTGGGATCAGAGAGGTTAGGGGTTGTGCATCTTTTATTCCCCTTAGGTGATATCGAAAAACTCATTGCTGCCATTTTAAAGATCTTAATTTATTACGTATGTACACCAAAAATTATTAAATACCGACGAAAAATAAACGTTAATTTTTATTCTTCGAATTTGGGGATGAATATCTCGACAGGGGAACGCCGTAGGAAAAACATTTATATAGGAACTTGTGGCATTATTTTGACGTGGTTGTTTCTACGTTCGCACGAGTTTGTTTGTGCAAATGTTTTAGTATTTTGTTGTATTCATTGTTTAAACAATAGATACAAATACTTGAGTGCGTCAACCGAAATGTTTCCGATTTCAAATAATCAGATTCGATCAAAATCTGTTCTGTTCTTGTGGATTCCGAAGTTTTCACGATTTTTCGGTTTTATTTACTCGACTATACTTAAGGGCAGGGAATTTTGCTGCTGCAAACAGGGTCTCAAAACTACTACCACGCCTTGGCTATTATTAAAGATATATTGTTGAATTTTGATGCAAATAAAAGTTAAAACATGCCCCTATAGCATCTCGTATTTTAAAATTTGAAATTCGTCACTTAAGTTATAATAAAACACCTGCTAAAAACGTCTTAAAAATACCATAATTATACTAATCTATTATGAATAATGCGATGAATTTACAGGATTTTATAATACGAAACGCTATTAACGACATCCTTAGCAATAAGTACGTTTCAAAATATTTATCATTGAACCTCTAGAAAAAACGATTCAAAGGAAGTTTGATTTCCCCATATGCGCAATGTATTTTTTAATTTAGCGCCACTCACGACTTGTCAATATTGGATTTCACCGTTAAATTTTAGTTCAGCTATTATAATATAGTTGTTTGATTCTAAACTTGGGTTATTACTAATCATTATTAGGTACAGAGACCTACATGTTTTTTTTTAACAGTCATAAACCAAACGGAGTTCTGCTAAATCAGATCTAAAAATAGGTATTCGGCATCGTGCAGTTTGTTTATTTTTAACAACTCTTGATAGTAAATTTGTGTGTATCTAAGCAGATAAGACCATTTTTATATTAGTAAATCTGCATATTTTTTACTTTCTTATTCTTATTTTAAATGTATTGTACTCCTATAATTTTGGATATTAATTGACGATATTAAATTAATTTATTGATAACATTATTACCTATTTTCATTACTTTATAGCACGAGCACATTATTTAAATAAATTGAAAATTATTCGGATTTTTAAATTTTACAGTACGGTTTACAACGTAAACTACATACTGATTGATGTAACAATCATATACCTATTTATTTTTTATATTTGTGGGTTGGTTCCTTTCTGCAGAAAGTGGTCCAATTAAACATACAGGTAAATTACACAGGAGTAATATAATAGAAGTAGTAAATTAAAAATTTACTTGTCTTAATAATTTTAATACATACCTAATACAACATAACTTTGATTTGTTCATTTAACAGAAATTACAAGTTGGTAATTACCGTATATACCGGCATATAAGTCAACCCTTAAAGTAAGAAAATCGACTTTAAAGTAGGAGATCGGCTTATACGGACTTTTTGTCTTGTGATCTCAATGTTACCTACTCGGGTAATTTTACAGCGGATTTTAAGTTTAAATTGGCCGTTTAAAAGCCGTCCGGTGGGAGGAACACGCCCGATGTATCATTCTTGGAATTTCCAAAATTTGACTTATACGCTCCACATTATTAAATACCGAATTTTAGCCAAAATTGGCCTCTCGGCTTATACGCCGATATACATATACAGCAATAGGTAGGTATAAAATAGATTAGTATAGTACATTATTTACGAGAAGTGACATTTTTTTACAAAAGTGAGTAGTTCGAGATCTCACGAATGTAAAAAATCCGTTTTGTACGAGTAATATATACTATTTTTTCTACAATCGCAGAAATTGCCATTCAATACCATTTTGTAAAAATTTTTCATGTCAAAAATAACGCCCAACAAAGTTATAAGTAGCGATATCTTTGGTATTTTATAAACAACGTGCGGTAATGACTATTTTACCGCAACATACTCTGTTTCTTAACCTTCCTATTATCTTGGGGTCGATTCGACCTCAAATTCATCTTTAATATGAAATTACTTGCTTATTTTTTTAAACGTTTGCTTTAGATCTTTACACATTATTTGTTGATGTCGGTGAAACAGCTGTTTTAAAAAAGAATTAATTTTAGTTATTAAAATGTTTAAAATAATTTACCTGTGCGCACCAATCATTCTTAGGGCCTTTAAGGCCCAATCATTATGATATCGACATAGTTTTTTCAAAATATTAATGCAAAATTAAAGAAAAATAAAAATGTCAGTTAGAATTTAAGTAACTACTTTAGAAAATTACAGGAAATGCACTTTTCATATTGTAATGAGCAAGAGAGAGCGAGCACGAAACTCACCATGTACGTAAAAACAAGCTGTAAATAATGACTAAAAAACTAGTCATAAGTAAGTTATTATCAGACGATATTATCTATAACAATAAATAAATTGCGTGGGTGCACATTATTAATTCAAATCGGTAAAAATTTGGAGAATTTCATCATTTTATAAAAGAATTGCGGGAGTGCCAAATTAAGTTTAAAGAATACTTTCGGCTCGATAAAGATAAATTCGATCATATATTGTCACTTATTAAAAGTGACATATAGAAAAACTTAACAAATTATCGCGAAAACATTTCAGCAGAGGAAGGATTGACCATCTGTTTAAGATAAGTGAATATATTTATATCAGCGATAGTGGTTTTAATTACTTCATTATGCAAGTATTTTTGTACTAATTTTATTAAGTTAGTAAAGCTTTAATATTAGATAATAACAATTAATTTCTATGTATATTTAATTACTTGGGAAATCAGTAATAAGGAATGTTTCATTTAATCTTATTCTTCTCGCTTCAGGTACCTACAGGTTTTTGCATATTGGCAAATAAACAAATTTATCCCTATATATATATACAAATAGAAATTCTAAGGTAGCAAACATTTAATAAATATTTGAAAATTGCAAGTAGTCGGCGGTTCGGTGTTATCGGTTTTAAAATTGCAATAATACAGATTTCGTTTTCTTCTCTGCAGCTGCAGGTTTAAATCTATGATACGTAATTTAGCTATTTAGTGACAGGCATTTTAATTATTTTTATATAATGTAGTGAAAGTGTGACCAACGCCATCTCATCAGCAAGAAGTGTCCCAACACGGAAATTCTGTGGTCTTAAGTAAAATTTTGAGAAAAATACACAATAATGAAGTTTCGAATACGAAAAATCCACTTAAACAAGCTTATTTAAAGTTTGAATTGTGATTTTTTTAATAATTATTATTTGGGCCCCATCTGTAGGCATTTACTATAATTTTTATTCGAGGTAGTGTAAAACATATCAGTTTTAGTTTGAATAGCGTTAGAAAAGTGCACGTGCGGTTTAGTGGCGTTTTTATCAGGTTTCATATTTCACATGTATCCTCTTGGTCTACGATAAGAACAACGTTAAGCCAAGTAAATTATAGTAGTACAGTCCACTCTCTCGTAATAACAATTTATTCAATATTGCCCTATGACGAAAAACTGCATACCTACTAACTGACCTTTATTTGAAAAGTTTATATTTCGATACTGATTGCGGAATATATAGATGTAAATGTTGAGATTTTTTTTATGTTTTCGCGTTGTTTGACATTTTTTTAAATCAAAATAACAAAGTTTATTACTACTTATTGTTAATATATCGGTTTATTGTGTAAACATTGAATAGAACCTCGGCAAAAAGTCGAAATATACATTGGTATAAAAGGTTAATGTTTAAAATAATAAATTTATATCTATTAACGCAAGGTATTAAAAATATATGGATTTAAATATATAGGGTGTCCGTTTTTCGAGTAAACGCGTGAGAATTTCGGTTATCTTAAGAAATACGAAGTCGCTTAAATTGGGACAAAATTGCTCATTTTTTTGTGCTGATTAATGATGTGAAAAAAAAATTGACCGGCCATTTTAAATTTCAACAATATCGCAAAAAAGCTGATGATAATTATGATTTTCGTTTTTATTTTTTTTACACGAAAACCAACCCAGTTTTGCCATTTCTAATCAAAACATTATTGAGACACTTTTAACGAGAAATTTAAAAACAATATACATTTGCTCTAAGCACTTATAATAAACAAACGACAGTCAACGCTTTTTCTTATGAACGCCGTATTAAATTGCATATTTTTCTTCTGATTTTGATTTATCGAAATATTTTGATTTTTACGATTTTTCTAGGAGTGCCACGAAAACAAAAGAACAATGCGTATGTTTCAATTGGTATTTCGACGGTCTGTGTTTGTTTTCGAATAGTTGCGTTAAAATTAAAAAAAAAAACTTTAGAGTCTCAAAAAGGAATAATAAATTTCAACCATATCACGCATTTCTTAATTTGAAAATTGCATTTTCTAACTGCAGTATTTTGTTTTTGGAACGTTTTGAACGTTCCATGTCATGTTGAAAATTATGGGGAAACCGCGATCGGTCGCGTAACTAGAATGAAAATCGAGTGTTACATTTTGAAACTGAATTACCTACATATATGTACTACAGTTAAGTTCATGTATGTTTTGCCAACGAGCGACGAGAGGGGATTAAAAGTTGTTGAATTGTAAAAAGGAACGCGTCAGATAATAAATAAAAACGGACAGTAATCTTTTTTTTTCTGAGCCTTTTACGATAAAAACTAACACAGGCGACGGGACAAAACACATTAACTTGTCTGAACTTGAACGTTTTAATTCGCGGTCTGAAAAAGTTTTGCGAAAACGTACTTTTTCGGCCCTAGCCTAGCTATGTAATCAAAATCGTGCACGTTTAATTTGCGTCGGCCTCCTTCCGCGTTTTCAAACAAATCGATCGTCGTTTTTCAATCGACACGCGCGCGGCCAACGCAAAAGTTTTGTAAAATTTGTCAAACAAATTTGTCGGACACGTAATTAATTTGAATTGCTCGTTAGTTCGGTCGAACGACGTTTCTGAAATTGCCATTTTTCCAGAGACGCGTGCAAGTTAATGAAGAACGGAAAATGGCGTCGAGGAAGAAACGAACGAACGTGAACCGAACCTGCGCTTATATATTTTTTGCGACCGCTTTCGTTATTTTCTGGATGCTGTATCTGCAGGCCCCGACGAAATCTAATCAACTCGCCGCGGTGACGAAGACGGAATACGTTACGAATGTAGGTGAGCAAACTTTTTCTTACGATTAGCAGGTTTTTTTTTTTTAATTTGTTTCGTTATCGACTCCCTCGTCTACCTATAGTCTTGCTTTATTGGACAACATGGCATTAGTTTAACAATGCAAATAAATTGTCGTCGTCGAAATTTTAATGAGATTTACAAATAGTTCTAATGAGTACATTTCTAAAATGTCTTTAAAACGTGAGACGCGTTCAAAATAGTTACCAATATAAATTAAAGCATCAATTTGTCGAAATATTCTTTATCAATAAGTGTTTGTAAATATGACAAAGAAATAGATTTTATTATTTTATTTAAACCGAAATCCTTTTACCGTTAGGTGTCGGATTATAACCCAATTTACAATACTTATAATACATTATCTGATAAAACTTATTAAACTTAATTAACATTTCTTGATTAATTTATTCCAAGCCTTTCTATCTCTTGTCAGGTTCCTTACTTCTCTCCATTGTATGTTTCTATTTTTACCTGTTCCTCCCATTTCCTTCTTGGTCTACCTACTACGTTCTTCCCCTCTGTTCTTGCTTCGTATACTTTTTTCGCTATCCTGTTGTCATCCATTCGGAGCAAGTGTCCCATCCAACCTAGTTGCCTCTCCAGTGTCTTTATAGGTTTCACTTTCAATTGTTCCGTTATACTTTCATTTCTCGCTCTGTCCAATCTTGTCATTTCTTTAATATTTCTTAGATATCTCATCTCCATTGCTGTAATTTTACTCTCGTTTATCGTCCAGGATTCGCTACCATAGATTAACGAAGGTTTTACTACTTTTTTTTGTATACTTCTGATTTTATTGGTTCCGGAATTTCTTTTTTTCCGAGGAACGTGTTTTTAAGTGTGTTATATATTTTTCCTGCCTTACCTATTCTTTCCAATATTTCATTGTCTATTTCCCCCTTGTTATCTATTGTTTTGCCCAAATATTTGAAATTTGTTACTTGTTCTAGTATTCGTCCTTCTATATTGATATTGTGGTGTGGATATGTCTTAGCAATAATCATAATTTTAGTTTTTTTTAGTTATTTATCTCCATGTTTATTTTTCTGAACTCGCGATGGTAGATATTGATATTTTTCTGAAGTTTTTCCGCCGATTCTGCTAGTAGCACCATATCATCGGCAAATAGTTGTTCCTGTATGTTGTTTTTTGTTTCGAATTGGTCTGACTCGTTGTTGTGTGTCCTTACTTTTATTTCTATTGTCTTTGTATAGTGTTTTAATGACGTCAAAGAAATAGATACTTATAAAAAATTTGGCAATTGAAGTTTACGATCACATTACATTTTAGCATTCGTTAACAATGCAGGAACATATGTTTTCTATTATAGCAATAACGTTTATCAAAACAATTTATAAATAACTAATCAATTTACCATGTAAAAATTAAATAAAAGCGTTTACATTTTTTTTATCGATAATAATAAACATCCGATCGCGCGCAAACCTCGGTATCGAATTCCCATACAATATGTCTCGAAACTCCTATTTTTTTTTTCATTTTTCTCATTTACTAGAGAAATATTCTTGGCTGGTTAACGAACTCGAAGTTGCGAATGGATTTTTCGTGTCTAAAAAATTGGATTATATCGCATTTAACAGAATCACGGTACTTATCAAACAGTCTTTAAGTCTTATTGACATAAAAATAGCTTTTCCCACATCCGGTTTCGCCGGAACTGACATGTACAATGGAACACCGTGTATATTATTACATTTTTGGAATCCGCATAATTTTCTGAATAAGTGACGCTTCGACTGTCAAAAATATTTTTGGCACTCATTTGATTTTTCAAACTAGAGTGCCACAACCCACTCCCGGAATAATGTTAATCGACCACATCAACACAACGAAAAATAAAATCACGCCAAAAACAAGTAATTGAAAGACCTATCATCTGGTAAGATTATCAACAGAAGTTACCAATAAGAAATACATTCAATAACGAATCTATCCACCTGCCCACTTTGTCTGTGAGATTATGCAGATTCTAAAAATGTAATAATATACATGGTGTTTCCTTTGAAAATCGAAAATTGATGTCAATTCCGACGAAACCGGATTCGGGAAGAATACAATTTTTACGCCAAAAGGTGACGTTTGATAAGTACATTAGATATGTAACGAGTTTGAAAATTTTATTTTAATAAATAACAAAATTAGGGGGCTGTACCTTGATTCTGTTACACACGGTATACAACCGACCTATATTTTCGTCATCTAGTAGTCGAGATCGGAGAAAATCCAAAATCCTCTGGGTTCCGTCATCGGACAGGCTGCAATAGCTTTATTTTCTTCGAAAATTCGTTAAAAGCCCCGCTTTTTAACTGTTCCATATAATTCGGTAATATTTGTTTTTGCATTAAAAACGTGTCGCACATTTTACGCTTCTTACCTCGAATAAATTTAAATAGCTGAACGCTCACGGACTACGGCAAAGAACTTTTGAAAATTGGAAACGATACGTTTTTCTTTTTGACTCGAAAAAAGTGCGAACATTTCATAGAAAGGTGTTTAAACGAGAATTTTACGGCATTCCCGAAACGTTTGGATTTGAAAATCACAAAAAAAAATCTGAAGGAGTCATTCGATGTGCTTCTTCTGTCCATGTAGTGTGTACACTAATGTGTGTACATTTTAATTGAATATTCACTTTTCTTCATCAACGTTCCATTGTTCTTTTAATAGTTTTACAAACGTTTAGTGGAGGCTTGCGAGTCAAATGGCGAATTTAATTTGAGTGGAAAAAAAATTTTTCATCGTTCTTGTTGCTTATTCGTAAAAATATATTGAGTTATTTTATGGTGTATATATATACATTTATAATCTTCTGTTCGTGCCAAAAACGCTCTCGCGATCCCCCCTCCTTCAAACGACACTTATTTATTGGCTAAAAGGGTAAATAAACGACACAACGATTAAATCGATTGCGTTTTTTTGCAGATTTAGAAAAGTTGATATTTAACTTCACGTTTCCGTCGAACGATTCGGAAGAGATAGGTAAGCGGAAACAAAACGGCACGTGTGCTTAATTTAATGACGGCCAATTTTTTCAGTCGCCAAATATCTCGTAAACAGCCCGAAATGTAAAATTCCCAGCCTGGATCCGTACAATAACGAAATCATGCCTTACTTTAGTCCGAAGAGATACCTCAATTGCAGCAAGAAGCGCCTCCTGACTCGCACCACAAAAAAAAACAACGTCGCCACCTTGCACGTGAACGAACACCGGAGCGGCACCAGTTGTTGTTACAGCACCGTCACGCGCGACCTGAGCTTTAGCTCTTCCGACAACCTCATCGAGTAAGTACGTTCGAGTAAGTGACGACCTTAGTGGAGTATCGATGGTCGTTGTTCCGTTTCAGCACCTCTCCGTGCATCGAATTCTTCAACAGCACCGTCTTGCCGGAAGACGTCGCGATGGTCACATGCAAGAACGGGGACGGTGAGGAAATTTATAAAAACGTCCACGCCGTCGTAACGATAAACGATAAAGTACAAGAACGATTGGAGAATTTTCGAAAATCGGGCAATAAACGACACCTGAGCGTTCTTTTAATCGGAATCGACAGCATTTCGCGCCTGAATCTGATTCGATCCCTACCCAGCACATATATTTTCCTTCAACAAAACGAGTGGCTGGAATTCAAAGGGTACAACAAAATCGGCGACAACACGTTTCCGAACCTGATGGGAATCCTGACCGGCATGAACGAATCGGCCTCGTTCAGGGAATGCAATCCCAGAATATCCGGCCAGCTAGACGAAGTGCAGCTTGATCTGGTACGACTATCGGAATCTGGGTTTCGTCACCGGCTACGCGGAGGACGAGGCAGAAATCAACACCTTCAACTATTTGAAGAAAGGTTTCGTGAACGAACCGACCGATTATTACTTTCGGCCGTACATACTGGCCACGGAGAAGTACCTTAAGCCGTTCACCATGAACTCGTTGAAGTACTGTACGGGACCCGAAACGGCCGGAGAACGAATTTTTAACGTGGCGCACGAATTTCAATCGACCTTCGCCGACTATCCGAGTTTCGGTTTTTTTTGGACGAACTCGTTCAGCCACAACGACGTCAATTCCGTTTCGAGAATGGACGCCAAAATTGTCGAGTTCTTATCGCACATGAATCAGAGTCGAAATTTTCGAAAATACGATTATGATTTTTTTAAGCGATCACGGTTTCAGGTTTGGCACGATTACGTACACGCACGCCGGCTGGCTGGAAGATCGACTGCCGTTTTTTTACATGTCCGTACCGAAGTGGTTCCAGAAGAAGTATCCGAAGAAGTATGGAAATTTGATGACTAACACGGAAAGACTTACGACGCCTTATGACCTCTACATGACGTTGCAGGATATCCTGGCGTTGTCCGATAAACGTTACACCGTCAAGAAAAGCTCCGCGTGTCCAAAATGTAAATCGATGTTGCGCAAAATCGAATACGACAGGTCCTGCGAGGACGCGGGCATACAGCATCACTGGTGCACGTGCAACGGATACTTTACCATCTCCTCGAAGGGACTGTTCGTGGAGGAGGCCGCCAAGTTCATTCTGAGCGAGATTCGAAAGACGGTCGTGAACAGCGGCGACGAGTATCAGGAATGTACGAGTTTCGAACTGAAGAACGTCATATCGGCCGGCATCTCGGAGATCAATCGCAGGACGCGCAGGAACAAGTCGTATTTCCTGATCACGTTCGAGACCTATCCGCACGCCATCTTTCAGGGCACGGTCAGCGTCGACGTGACTATGCCGTTGCCGTCTTTCAAATTGGAAGGGGGCGTCAGCAGGCTGGACATTTACAGCGACCACAGCTGGTGCGTAAGTGATTCCATTTTGAAAAAATATTGTTATTGCGAGGGCAGTTTGAAATACATATTTAGTTTTGTTAGGTCTTTTTTAAGGAGAATCAGGGGCATTGTTTCCTTGTTTTAATGCGTTGCTGTTTGTAGATTTTTAAATGATCGCGTTCGTCGTTGTCGCGGAGAATTTGAAATGAAACGTGTTTGTTCGAAACCGAAAACGGCTCTCTGCGACAATTTTAAAAGGAGAAGAACGTTAGCGGTCCTATCGTCTATTGACATTATATAATGGAAATTGACGCGACACCTTTCATTTCAAATGATGTTGTTCAATTTAAGTCAATTAATATATAAGTATGGTTTAAAATTATTCCTATTATTGTGATATATTAGTTTTGTAACTATTGACTGTGAGTTGCCTGAGAGAATATTGGCATTTCTGTTATGTTCATATCACGTTGTTCTCTCGGTTAACCAAAATGAGTCCTATAACACTCTTACAAAACTGTAATGTGATTTCGAAACAGTTTAGGAAGCCGCACGAATTCTGATATCTCGACATTCGTCCTACGATTTGTTTGGAAGCTCTTAACTTATTATAAGAAAATGCCGATGGTTTCGTTGCTCGTGCGAATTAGCAATATAAAAGAAAACAGGTACAAAGATTGTATTTAAATTAACGATCATATCATGATGTTAATCGTAAACTTATTTTGTTATATGCTCTAGGGGGGCTACTTTTATGGTCTGTTCTTGCTGCTACAGTTGCTCAATTAGTATGTTATATTTTTGTTATGTAGATATGACGTACAGCTGTTTCGCTGTAAATGATGACATATCACGAAAATGTCGGTTTTTGAAGGATTTGTGTAAGGGCGCTTCATTTCGCCGTTTTTCATGGAACTTTCCGGTAAGTTCGCTTGTTTCCCGTTCTTATCATTTATTTAGCACATTATGTTCATAGAAGGGGGCAGTTGTCCTTCCACCATCCATCCGCGCCGTGTACATGTGCAATATTTTCTTATAAAATACTTTAGACGTTAACGCTACGAACTGTAGTCTTGCGGGAAATATTTTTGAAATGAGAAATTTGGCAGCAATTTGAAAACACCCCGCGCATCCGAAGGTAAGCGATATCCGTCCATCCTATTAATTTCGAAAACAGATTCCTCGTAATTTCGAATGTACTTGCATGCGTTTAATTACTCGATGAATCGGGCTCAAGTTCAAAATATTATTTATTTGTGATAAGCAAGAACAGGCTGTCCTTATTTGCTGAATTATTTTTAAAAAATTCACGTTCACTCTTAACATATTTGTATATATTATTCAAGGTAGGTTAGTTCCAATATTACAAATATTATACAATTCAGACGACACGCATTGGAACTTTATCTTGAATAACGTATAGATATTAAAAATGAACATGATTGTAAGTTGAGTAGTTGTTAGTGATGACTTGGTGATAATATATATCAAAGAGTGACATTAGAATCAACAATTAGATACCTAACTGAAGTATTGTATAGTACCTACTTTGTTGTGAAGTTATGACTGTTTATAAATGTTAAAATGTTCGCCTTGAATTGTGCTCAACTCGAATTGATTATCATCTTATCTTCATTTTGCTCAACCGACCATAATTTAAGGCGAAAAATGTAAACAACAAAAACCCCATTTCCTCGTGTTGTAATTACCTTAATTTAAGTACAGTGGCCTTTTAATCGCTATTACCTACAAATAATGCTTTAAGTTACAGTTGAAAATTGGAACAATTTCTGGATCGGAATTGTTCCAGGCCGGACGATTCAGAAACTTCCGATTTTTTAACAAATAAGAAACAATTACGTGAAGGTGCCAAATTGTTATAAACAGTTTGTATCAAAATTGATTTATTTCCGACTTGGACGTCTTTGGTTTCGCTACAAAAAAAAAATAAAATTCGTTGGCTTATTTACGTTATTAAAAGCAGTCGAGATGTATATGTGCAGAATATGTTTGAGTTCCTCTTGTAGTTTATTTTTCGTTCATTAGTCCGAGTTCTAATATCAAGACAAAGATTAAAGTACCTATTAATTTAGATGATTCTGCCTGTAGGTATAACTGCATAAACATTTTCGTTGATGGATTTGACGCTTATTTTTTTATTACAGTTTTATAACGAACGTTACTTTTAAGAAATATATTACATTTTTCGTAGTCGAATTTTTATTTTGCATCTCGTATCTGTCGATTGGTCCGTAATGTAAACGAGCGCCCTCGGAGACGTTCCCAGCTTAATACACGCGACCTTTTGTTTCGTTTATTAGGATTCGGGAGAAGAGTGCACAAATAGACAATCGAATAACTACAGAACGTAAATGTAAAAGGAAATGGTTTTAATTAACAGGATAGGAGTCCTGCGGAGAAGGCGCGTGATTTCGTTTAATCTACAGGGTGCGCCAAAAGTTCTGCAACTTTTAAAATTGCCATATTTTCTCGAAAACTCAACGGATTTATGCGAAATTTGGTGTAAACAATGGAAACAGCATGTAGTTTACACAATTACAACAAGTGTTCGAAATGGCCGCCTTCAGCTTCGATGCAGGCCTCCAAACGGGTCTTGAAATTTTTCGCGATTTTCGCAAGGGTCTTCTGGTCAAAATCGTCCCATGCTTTCTGTAGAGCGCACTTCAGGGACTCCACATTGGCGTGTTTTGTAGCGCACGCCTTGCTCTCCAAGATACTCCAAACCGAGAAATCGAGCGGATTCAAATCGGGGGAGTTTGAAGGCCAAAACGATTTGACCCAAAACGCAGGACAAATCTCCGCACAGAGAGTCATCGTCGATTTCGATCCGTGGGACGGGGCCCAATCTTGTTGGAAGATCCAGTTGCCGTCCGGGAAGTGCTTCTGGGCGAAAGGAACCACTTCGGCCTTCAAAACAGCGTTCTGGCACACTTCGGAGTTGATCTTGATGCCTTTTTCCAGGATGATCAGTTTCGTTTTGGCTTTCGCGGTGATTCCGGCCCAAACCATCACGGAATCCTTGCTGAAGTGGCTTCTTTCGATGTTCACAGCTCGAGGAGTTCCTTTTGGTAGCAGTATGCGATCGTTCTGGCGATTATGGACGGGTTCCAGATTGAAAAGCTTCTCATCTGAAAAAAGAATTTTCTGGCAACCTCGACTTGCGACCACGGCCAACATCCTCTTGCAGTTTTCAAGCCGTTTCTCCTTCATTTTGTCGGTCAAAACGTGAGCAGCGATCTTCCTGTGAGAGACGAGCTTCAGATCTTCCTTCACAATCCGCCGCACGCTCCCATCGCCAATTTTCAGCTCTTTTGCCATCTTCCTACGAGATCGTTCCGGATTTCGCTTCACTCGGCATCGAATTCGATTCTTCACAGCTTTTGTACGCACTTCGACGAGTCTTCCGCTTCGAGGACGATCTGCAACACTTCCAGTTTCCTTCAGGACCCGCGACACATCATATTTCTTCAACTTCAGCGTTCTGGAAATCCGGCAATTCTTCCATCCCTGCTTGTGTAACGAAACGACGGCGTGGCGAGCTTCTTCGGAGACAATGGCAAACTTAAAAAATGGAAGCGGATCGACTGGAATAACAGATAAACAGCATGAATACGACTGAAATAACATGTTCAAACGAAGAAAGCGCGAAAATTCACAGCGAAGAAAAATCGACGAATTGAAAAAGTTGCAGAACTTTTGGCGCACCCTGTACATGACGTGGTGGTAGGTAAATACAGATATATGATAAGAAAAGTCTTGGGAACTTGTTTTCAATTTTTTTACCCATTTTTCTCCCTGTTTTTTTTGTTTGATAAGACAACACTTACATTTTCCATTAGTAACAAAATCGTGTCCCGATGACATTTTAATCTTGTCAGAGATAAAGTTTCACCGATATCTTGTGGAAATCATTCACGGGACCTTTTTCTGATTATGATATTAATTATGAACCCGGATGTCCGCCTTAAACTCATATGAAAGATACGTCTTAGGTTGTCCTCCGTTTATTTAGTTAAAGCTAAAAAATTATATTTCAATTTTGATGTAAGTCGTAAGTCAAATGAGGAGCGCTTTTTCGAAAATGGTCGTGTCCAAAAATTATGAAAAATGAATTAAGACCTGTTAATGGTTTTTGTGAAACGTCATCTTTACATTTAGTACGGATAAAATCAAATTTCGGAGACGAAACAAATTATTGCATTGTAATTTGTCCAAATTGGACCTCTTTAAAAAACGTCTCGTAGACAAAACGCCACTGCCTCGGACGACCAAAATTACCCTCGACGATTCCGGGGAAAAGGCAACTTAAGAAAAACTTGCTTACTTCATCTTTTGATAGCGACAGTCGTTATATCAACAGGAAAAGAACAATTTGAGGCACTTAAGTTTTATCTAAAATAACGATCAAAATAGCTATTAAACGCCGCATTATATTATGCATATCTAGGGCGAATTGTACCCGGCACCGGACCAATTTAAAAGTCTCTTAGTCTCGTCCACGCAGACGCCGTATAATTGATATTTCCATTTTTCGGCGTCGCGTCTTTCGACGTCTTCAACCAAAACTACAGTTCCTAAGACGATAAAAATGCGGGTTTGCTCGCATTTTCGTAGCGAATAACACCAACGAAGACGGTAAGATGAAAATGTGTGATTGCTTGAAATCGTTTTATGTTTCAAAAATTTTCGTCATTTCAGCGAAACGAAAACTGAAATGAGATAACTGGAAATGGAGTTGAAAACGACGGCACGTCCAGCATCTTACAGAACATGCGCGTTCATTTTTCTCATCATAACAACCCTAACTCTCTACATGCTTTACGTCCAACCGCTGATATCGTCGGCCGCAATTTCCGCGACGACGACGTCAACGAAATCGTCGAACATTACAGGTGATTTTCTTTCTATAGTCTGCTGTCGAAATTTAAAACTGCCGTTGGAAATGAACATTTTTAAGCACCCATCTTTGAAGAATTAGAACCAAAATTGAAGTAGTTTTTCTTTTTACAGCCTCGAAATATTTGGTCGACAGTTCGAAATGTAAAATTCCAAACTTGAACCCGTTCAATGAAGACATCAAACTCTTGTACAACACGAGATCGTACACCCCGTGCACAAAACGGCCGCTGTTGTCTTTCGTGACAGTGATCGACAACAAGGCCATCCTACATATCAATGAAAGCGCAATACCTCATTACAGCAAAAACGGCATCGCGTGTTGCTACAGATCGGTGACGCGAACCCGAAACTCCAGAGAACCGGACAGTACGCTCCTGTAAGTTTCACATCGCCAACCATCCGTTCGTCGAATGATTTCCAATCGTTTTTCAGAATTTCGCCGTGCGTCGGTTTCGACAATAACGTAACGCTCGCCAATGACATAGTTATAGTTGACTGTAAACATATAACGACACACGCTCAAGTTTACAAGAACGTCCACTCGGCAATAACGATCGACGAACGCGTGACAGAGAAATTGAGGCTCGCCAAAAACGATAATCACCTGAGCGTTTTATGCATTCGGAATCGACAGCGTCTCCAGGTTAAACTTGATGCGAGCCATGCAGAAGACGAGGTCCTTCCTTGAAAAGACTGACTGGATAGAACTCAGGGGTTACAATAAAATAGCGGACAACACGTTCCCGAACCTAATGGGCCTGCTCACCGGCATGAACAAAAACGATTCCTACGTAAACTGCAACCCGAACAAGATCGGCTATTTGGACAAGTGCAACATGCTATGGTACGACTATCGAAACCTCGGCTTCGTCACGGGATACGCGGAGGACGAGGGAAACATCAACACCTTCAACTTCAATAAGAAGGGCTTCGTCGAGCCGCCCACCGATTACTATTTCAGGCCGTACATGTTGGCGGCGGAACAGAACCTGAAGGTCTCCAAGGTCGACGACATGACGTACTGCACGGGTCCCGAAACGTCCGGAGAAAGGATACTGCATTTGATAGAAGATTTTGCGACGAAATTTAGCCAACATAATTATTTCGGCTTTTTCTGGATGAACAGTTTCAGTCACAACAAGTTGAATGCCATCTCGAGGATGGACTTGAAATTTCATCAGTTCCTAGAAAACCTTTGGCACGGCCACATCCTGAATAATACTATTGTTTTTTTATTTAGCGATCACGGTTTGCGATTTGGCAGTATTCGATATACGCATACCGGTTGGTTGGAGGAGCGATTGCCGTTCTTTTTCGTTTCCATCCCGAAATGGTTTAAAGTTATTTATCCCCGACAATATTGGAATATATGGGAAAATAGTAATAGATTAACGACGCCTTACGATATCTACATGACCCTTCAGGATCTGTTGGCGTTGTCGGGGAAAAACTATTCGGTAAAAACGAGCCGTGCGTGTCCAAAATGCGAATCGCTCTTCGAGAAGGTGGACGCGGACAGGTCGTGCGAGGATGCTGCCATAGAGCAGCACTGGTGCACGTGCAACGGATACGTCAAAATATCGACGAAGAACGCCACCGTCGAAGCCGCCACCAAGTACGTCCTAAATCACATTAAACAAACCATAAATTCGTTTGGCGAAGCGTCCAGAAAATGTGCCAAACTCAAGCTCAAAAGATTATATCGTCCAGTATTACAGACAATAGCTCAAAATGGTATAAGAACGACACGTATCTTTTGATAATTTTCAAAACCGTACCCGAATCGGTCTTCGAGGCCACCGTCGGCGTCCAAACGAAACCGAGCTTGATTTTTAAATTGGAGGGTAGCGTAAGTAGACTCGATTATTATAACGCGCACAGTCATTGTGTGCACGATTCTATTTTGAAAAAGTACTGTTACTGTCATAGTAGACATATGTATTTGTTATCGTAATTTATTAAAAATGCTTGTTGCAATTTGCCTACTTGTTAAGTTTAGAAACGACGAAAAATCCCTTATAGGTAGAGATTTTGTCCGATTTAAGATTAGGAATGTCGATTGTATGGGCGCATTCAGTTGGTTCAATTGAACTGTCGTTCATTTTATTTTTATAATCGACGTACGACATCAGTCGCTTTATAAACGTGTTTATAAACAAGAGCTCGAGGTTCTTCGGTCGTAATCGGCTACTATAACGAAGCGCTTACTTTCCATTGTTTCGGGCGATGAGCTAGACCGAATGCGTCCATCGTTAATTTCTTTAAGTTCATTTTTAATTTAACTTTCTAAATTTGGTTTGCCTTTAGAAGTTTAGTTTAAAAATAGTACTCCCTCTGTCCGAAAATATGGTATACATTTTAATATTTTTTTTGTCCGAAAATATGGTATACGTTTGCGAAAAAAATCAATAAAGCTAAAATTAAATATTAAAAAAAAAATAAAATTCATATTTTATTGTCACAATATAACTAAATACAAATAATTTTGGTGTAATCCAAATTTAGTTAAAGTGAGATTTAGCCTTGTTGAACGCTTCTTCTGAACATATATACTTTTCAGCTAATCGACCCTCGCAACGAAGTTTTACCTTATTTAAATGAGAAATTTTATAGGAATTTCCCCCTCCTGTCAACATAATTGATACCATACACGGTTGTAATGTTATAAAAATGTTATCAAAGTATTTCTCTCTAATTTATTAAATGCATCTCGAACACATTCAATCAATTAATCAATTGTGTTTGGCCGAAGCTTCATGTTGTAGTGATTGAATAGAGTTAAAAAAAAAACAAATCGAGAACGTTTAATAAATCAGGACTGTTTGGTGGTTGTAATTTAAACTGAATATTCCAACCCTCAGTAGAACCTGCAGTAACAATATCTGTATCATTATCGAAGGAATGTGGTTTTGCATTATCTTGCTGTATGTAATTTTTTTTGTTTTTATACTTTTGAGGAAATTTTGATTTAATCGTTAGAATAACATTTTCTACAATCATTTTCTTACAGCGCGCTGCTGTAACGGATTCCACATTTTTCGTTATTAATGTTCCTTTATTATCTATTCTTGGAATTTCTTTGAGCCGGTTCTTGATATGCAAAGGGCCATATTCCAAATTTTACCGTCAAAAAAATGCTTTCGATGTGTGTCATATCGTGGTCGAGCCACTACAGCCATAAACATCACTTTAGTGATAAACCGTTTGCTTTTGCAGTTTCTATCGGGTTCTTCTTCGTCTAACATTATGTAATAGGAGCGTTTAACTTTAGTGAGATAAAACCATTTCTCATCAATACGAACTTAATCATATAAACCATCAAAAAAAAAAGCTCCATTACTGGTATGACTTATCTTTGACAAGCAAAACTGTAATCTTTCCAATTTGTTTTTACCTGTTAAAGTAGGTTTACTTTCGCTGTTTAAAGATATCAAGCAGTGTTGATTTTGGAATATCAATTGCGAAAGAAAGACTACGAATCGTTCCTCGACGATTTAACGGTATATTCTTTATTTCAGCCAAATTGGCAGAATAATCTCTTCGTTTTCTTCCGCATTTTTCCTTCTTTTTTGAAGAAACATCGGCACAAATTTTACCTTCTCTGTATTGAGCTTGTGACGTATGCCAGATTCTACTTACGGTCAGACGGGATACGTGGAATACAGCTGCAACTTTATTAATAGCACCGTGTTCTAATTTTTCTTTGTTCTTCATATTCCTGTAATAGCTGTTGCAAGATACCATGACGTTGTTCATTAGTCAATTGCTTCGATTTGGCACCTCTTCTTTGTAAATTCACGTTATTTGGGTTAAAATTTTTCATTTTGAAATTACAGCGGTGACTATTTTATTTTTCTTAAAAAAACTAATTTTTGGTCTTCAAGTTCCAACTTAACTCAAAAGCAACGCCTGTCAAATATATTAGGTTATTTAGCTATCAATGTAAACAATACCAATATAATGAGTATTACTAGTTGCTTTCGAAATTTTAGATAATCTAAGATTTTCTTTCAAATGTATACCATATTTTCGGACAGAGGGAGTAATAAACTACAATATAATTGATCTGTTATCACTATTTAAAAAAACTAGTTAAAATATTTTATGGATTAACAAAAGTAGACAATGCTTAATACAACACCTCTTTTTTTATAGTATATGCCGCTAATATCGCGCGGAACTTGTAAGAATGCCACTCTCTAATCAAAATAACTGGTAATTTACCATGCGCCAAGTTATAGAACAGAGAATATGCCTTTTAAACAAGCAAAAGAAATATACGAAGACAGTGAAACCGAGCAAAACTGCGCGATTTCTCTCAGGTATTTTATTTTATTTATTTTAACAATCGACCCGATCTAATGCAAATTGGCAAGTGCTATAAGTTAACAAAACTTCAATGTGTAAAAGAAACAACTCTAAAGTTATTTTCTTGATGCGATAGATGTTGTGCAACGATATTTTGGTCTCAAAAACGGTAGAAAAACGGATCGCTGTGCTGGTGGCTTGTCTTCTTTACAAACTAATTGGTATGTCACACCTGGGTTATTTGTCTAAGGTAAGTACAAAACATTTTATTGTCAATAAATAAACGTCTTCATGCAAGTCGATTCAATTTTTATTCAAGCGACAAAATGACAATGATCATTTCGAAATTAACTTTTTATTAATAAGGGCACTATGAAAATGTTAAAACTGCAAAAAATTCATTTTCAATTTTACAAATTAGATCAAAAATTCGTAAAACTTAATTTTGAGATGTTTTAACTGTTATTTTGAAATTTTCAACTGTTCTTGTGACATTGTTAAGAGGGGGGTTCGATAAGCGAGAATCAACAGATGTCGCTATGGTAGATTCACTTCAGGAAACGATACTAAAAAACTATTAAATTTTATTAAAAAAATTTAATTGATAATAAATACTAATTCAATTAGCTAGTTGCTCCTTATATTTTTATCCTAAAAAAGTTAAAGGAAGAGTTTTGCTAAGTTGTACACATGCTTACGAATACTTCAAATTATAAGATATTTAGCTACTATATGACTAAAATATTATAAGGAGCAACTAGAAGAAGGTTCAGTGAATACGTATACGAAAGTACAGGATGTAATTGTTGCTAGAATTCGTAAACCGTTTCCAGAAAAATCGTCATTTTCAAGTATAAAGCTATCTTACAGATACCTATTTGATTTCGAAGAATTTGTCTAACAAAATTTCCAACTATAATTGAATAGATGGTGCTGTAAAAATACTAGAGTGGTATTTTTTTTAATTTTCCGGCCGATTCGTTGACAATAATCTCCCGCTTGATAAACAAACATCAAACTGCATAGGTGGCATATTTCGTTGTGGAAATATTTATAGTCAACGTACCTATACCGAAAATGAACTCGTAATTCTTATACATATAAACAAAAACCAAAATTGAACTCCTGTATTTTCTTACACTCTAAATAGTGAAATTCCAACCATTTCTACAAATCTGTACGTGATTTATGTTGTATAAAAAGGTCTAATTTTAAAATTACAATTAAAAGTAAGTATGTATGTAGGTACATTTATCATACCTACAATTTTATTTATTCAGAAATTTTCATTCAATAAAATATAGAATCTCATTGGGTTTGTTTTTCGGTTAATAAGCATAATTATTTTGCATTTCGACGTGTTGTTTATGATTTCTGTGAATTACTGAGAAATGCTGAGAATGCGGCGGATGTTTCCCATAAATAAGTAGATATAGCTTATCCAAACTTATATGATGTTCACGTCATCAACAAAAAGTTACTAGATTGTTTATTTGTAATTCGGTTTAAAGTTTGGAAAGTGACATATTCTATATATGATTTACTTGCGCACATATTAGATGGTATAAAGAAAGACTACAATTTATTAGAACTGTAAAAATACGAGGTACGAGGTGACAGCACTGTGTGAAACGTCATCATCTAGTAACCTTCAATTGATGACGTGAACATCATATAGGTTTGGATAAGCTATATGTATACGTACGTTATTGGCGATAGGACCTCGTATTTTTACAGTACTAATATATTTTAGTCTATTTTGCCATGTCATATGTGTGCAGGTAAATCATCGGTAGACATCGGAGTGCTATGTTCAAAACTTTAATCTGAATATTACAAATATACAATTTAGTAACTTTTGTGCATGGCTGCGTGCATTGGAATCTATCGTGAATAACGTACAGCTACATATATTTGAGAACGAATCTGTAACTTTAATGCAATTAATGGCATGCTATAATAATTATTATTCTGAAATATATACATAGTAATATCATATGTGCATATATCAGTAATATTGGATTTCCTATTGTTACAATTTTTATTTTTTATTAATAATGGCACCTCTCCTCACATATTACACAAAAAATAAATTTTAAAAATCAATAATCATTATCATTGTGACTTTCTTGAAGAGAAATATTTTGAATTTTCCGCTCCCATAACTTGGTAACTTTTCTGGTTGCAAGTTAAATAATTTTTTTAAGCTTGTCAACTTGCATTTCATTATTTTTGTGTCTCTCATCAAAACCCCCATTCTTTATATTCTGTAACTTTATATACTAGAATAAATAATTATAAACACTAGCAAAGTTTAAAACGTAAACATAATTAAATTAGATGCCAATGCATTAATGAAAAAGCGCACTCTGTAGAAACTATTTAGTACAAGAAAATAGGAATTAACATTTAAATAGCTGATGTCAAAATCGCGCCATCTTACGATTAAACCGTTTGATATTAATTAAAATAATTAGAAAAATACTACTGTGGCGTTACTAGCGGAACATGCTAGAAGCTGATTTTTTCAGCCCCCTCTTAAAAATATTTTCAGTTGACATTCAGGCTCTAGAGTCTAGAGGTTCAAGTTGCGGTATTATTCGTTGTTTGTGGCCATCAGTTTGAAATTAACATGTCGGGAAATACATGTGTTTTTATAAATTGTGGAAAATCTAGAAGACAATACGAAGAATTAACGCGCTACAAATTTCCATATAACGACGAGACTCCTTGCCGATTATTAATTAAAATTATTCATTTATTTTGTAATTGCACGTTTAAAATAATACTGTTAAAACTGTACCTAATGAGCAACGATTGTTATTTGGATTAAATCTACAGAAAAAATTATGTCCTTGTTTATTTCAGGAAATGCATCATTAGCCGCACTATCTACCACACAATTAAAAAACAAATACGTCTGTGGCACGCATTTTCACGAGTCGCGCTTTATAGGACAGCGAAGGCTTTTAAGAAAAGATGTCGTGCCCAGTCCTTTCTTATCGGCGTCCATAAAGGTGACAAAGCCGTCAAAGACGTATATTCGTTCGTCAATCAAACATCACAATGCAGCTACACCGAAGAAGCGGTAAGTAGTAGCACCGCAGCAACCTCTTGGATAATGCAATTAACAGACCTACCATCAACAAGTCCAACAATAAGACTGACTCTCGGTACAACCACAACTGCCGACAAACCGACGACGTTTGCTATTCTCAGAATCGGAAATTTCGTACCAACAATTAAAATACCAATTATATTTACAGAATAAAGACTTACGACGTAAAAGATCACAAATTTGGAAATTACGGAAAAAAATACACACTTTGAAATGTGCCTCTAAAATTAATTTAGTTTTTAATTCTGTTAATTTTAATTCCAATCAGGCCAAAACATTTACGCGGATGCAACTTTTCCATAAGGGCGTACGTCCCTATTGCCGCCAAACGATAATCCGTAGATGGCACTGTAGTGAATTTTAGAGAAATTTTAAACAGACCATCCTTCTTGGTTGAAATAGCGTGCCTCTGTAACGTCGTAAAATCTACCTGCTTTGAAGCTAAGGGTATAAATGTTTAGATACGGTGCTTTTACATTAAAACGTATTCGAAGACGATTTTAAAATTCGCAATACAAAAGTTAAGATTTAATGTTAAGTACAGGAAAAATCTGAGATTACTGATCTGAAAAACTGATTTATTTAAAGTTCGCTAATAAATAATCTACTTTAATTTTAATTGAAATTAGAAAATTAATTAATAATTAATATTATTATTATTATAACAATATAAATAGGGCGTTCTCGAGGATATTGAATGCGAACGGATCTCGGTAATTGTATTGTTATCAAAAAATGTTGTTTTTAAAAAAATAATAGATTTCACATGTGAAAAGTATTACATTAGGAAAATTGTAATTTAAGTAGATGTATATTAAAAGAATAATAGTATAGTAATATTGTATAACTAGTGCTAAAATATCCACCTTTCTGCACGTGTTATATACTATGCTTTTTCGACGACCACAAGTATTTTTATTAAAAAAAAATGATTTTTGACGTTTACGTAAGTTCGTTTGACATTTTAATAAAATGTCAAATTTGATAATAAAACAGTTTGTGCGTAAAGTGACCGTGTGCAATGATCGCACACGGGCTGCAACGTTTTCGATTGGCTAACGAGTTTCTTTACGCACGGTCAGCCTATTTGTTTGTAATGGTCAACTTTCCATAACATTTATTGGTGTGAAATAATGCACTTTTCATAATGGTCGTCGGAAAATGTAACTTTTCGTACTAATAATGTAGGTAATATATCTATTTCTAGTATTTTTATTTGTATTACACCACCAAAGTTTTATAAATATGTACATGTAAATAAAGACCATTTATTAAATAATGACGTCAAAAGTAGAAGGTGCCATATACAAAAAAAAGGCAATATCGTAAGAACTTCAATTGCAAAATAGTCGTCAAAAAACTTAGTTACAAAATAGCAAGAAAAAAGAACAAAATTGATGTATTCCAGCGATCTTGCGAATTCCTCATTGTTAATCTTCTCAAATTTAAGACATTTTATTGGTGCAATATACGATGTAATGAGATAGCTAATCGTGATTAATATTTTGTTAATCAGGATTCCGTTTCTAAAATGTATGTAAAATGTCATATACTAACCGTTTATTGATGTTACAATAAATTATGTCTAAATTCACAATATTGACTTAAAGGACTTAAAAGGAGAACGTTTCGCTTGATTTATACTGTTAAGTGACCAATGCTCGCGTTAGATTTTTAGGTTGTAAAATTTATGACCTTTTACAATAAAAATAGGGAGGTCTAGTCATATTACCCAGTATTTAATAATAGTTGTGGGACGACCCACAACCATTGTCCGATATTGGGCGTCAACATTTAAACCAAAAATTAAAACTTCCAACAACCCGCTTTTGATTATTTATAAAAAATTGATGTAAAAACGAAAATGATCATCAGAAGTGATTCTTAACGGCAAGACAAAAACACACATTGAAATTTTAAAAAATTGCGAAGCAATTATTTAATTAAAATAAGTATTTATTAAGCAAAAGAGCACGTTGTGCCGTAGAGGGAATGCTACGTTACCCACTAGTTATTAATTTGCAAACTTTGGTTACCTCAGTTTTCAGTTATGATTGCAGTAAAATTGTACTTTTTACACAACCATTAAGGTTTTTAAAGGTGTTATGGAAATGATAGATTTTTTTAAGTATTTTTCTGTGAATCGGAACATTGTAATCTATGGAAAACGTAATTTATTTCATAAAAACATCAATCTTTTTATTTGGATCGTACCACCATAAGCAAAACGTAAACTGGTCGCAAAACGAAAAGCGGTTTACTATTGCATTATTTTATATGTCACCTTCGGCGTATAAATTTTTATTAAATTATTATAATTATTTATTTAATATTACCTGCTTTAAGCACAGTACGAGGGTGGTTAGGACGTTCGTACTTTAAAACGGGGGTTAATAAACTGCTATTTGAACAAATTCAAAAAAAAAAAGCTGCAACGATGCAAGCAATTGAAAAAGATTGTATAATTTGCTTTGACGAAATGTCAATTAAACGATTTTTGGATTACTCAAGAAAATTAGATCTTATTCGAGGTTTCGAGGATCTCGACGTTTTGGGTCGATCACCGAAACTTGGAAGTGAAGCTCTAGTTTTCCTCGCAAGAGGGTTGTACTCGCACTGGAAACTTCCATTAGCGTATTTTATATCTTCAAATGCGACAAAACATCAGAATTTAACAGAAACGATTAAAATATTAATATCCGAAACTATTAAAACTGGATTGATGCCTAAAGTTTTAGTATGCGACCAGGGTAGCAATAACAGAAGAGCGCTTAAAACTTTAGGAGTTACACTCCTGAAACGCCGTGGTTCGAATGTGCAACCTTAAAATTAATTACAATTTTTGATGTTCCACATCTATTTAAAAGTTTGCGTAATAATATGTTAAATGGCGATTTTATTTTATTTGGCACGTTGTAGCAACAAGCCAATTACAATCACCAACTGCACTTAATACGGCACAGTTTCTTAAAATCATGAATCATCTTTTGATATATTAGATAATCGTTCGCGCTTTTCAAAGAATCCTTATAAATACGCGTTAAGTATTCATAATATTTTAGCTACCACCACTTTAACACATGCAGTAGATATATTTCGCGACTCACAAAAACTTTTCTTTAACGGAAAATATTCTAGACCGCCATGTTTTGATGGCTTTATTTCTAGTATAACCGGCATTCTTAGACTTTTATCGGAAGAAACAAACAATAATAGACATTTTCTTTTAACTTCTCGTTTGAATCAGAATGTACTTGAAAATTTTTTTTCTATTATCAGGCAACGAGGTGGTTATAACAGAAATCCTACTACATCCGCGTTCCGCACTTCGTTCCGAATTAACACAATAATGAATCTAATGTCTCCTCCGGCAACTGCAAATTGTGAAACGGATTCTGATTATTATTTATTAGGTAACTCATCTATTTCTGATTTCCCTTCTACCCCGATAGACACCGATGTTCAGTTATGTTATCTTTCACGTTTAAATATAATTAAGGGCTGAAGGGGAATTCATATAATAAACATGTAAAAGCTACAGGTGGTTGTTAGCCATAAGTTGCATCAGATAAACAAATGAATGTCCCTATTTAATTGTCTAGTTACGCTCTCATGTCAGAAATTTGAACCCGTGACTTAGCACATTATTTTCCCTTACAAGAAATTGTTCGTTCAGTAATGCATCCTCTACTGTTAGAAGATTACAAAGCGGATTCGATACCACCTAGTCTTAGAAATTTGTTGTCGTATTTAAAAGAGCAAAATGTCATAGTGAATAAATATGATATAATGGCCGTTTTCGTCTATATTATGATGTTGGAAACTGGATTTGCTGCACTCGAGTTAGACACTAATATGGAAAACTATTGCATCGATTTCAACTACAGGCAACTTATGCGCTTTACACAAAGCTTGCCCTCCAACTGGAACTTCAATGATACGTATAAGTTTATGTTTATTTTAGATGATATAAAGGGAAATATTTGTACCGTTACATGCATTGCAACCTCGGACGATCTAATAATTAATTGCAGTATCGCAAATATGGGCCAGACACATTTCTCGTTGCTCATAGATCCCTCCATGTACATTACAATTAAAGGTGGGAGGTTCTTCTTTCAGAACTTGAAGCAATTGGCGTTGGTATTTAAAAACACCTGCAGTTTTCCTTGCAAGATTGAAATTTTAAATGAGAACAATGTCGGGACTTCCTGCCTTAAAGATTTACCCGAAGAACTTGTTCTACTTATTATGAGCAAGCTTAAGATAAACGACCGTCTAAAGTTACGTTCTACGTGCAGACTTTTCTATGAATATGACAAAAAGAAGAATAACATATGTTTGCCACCTTCAACGTTTGCACTGCCTGTATATTTTAGAAATTGAGCAAAATTATAATTAATGCGCTTTTATATATTTATATACCGCTCTTATATACTTTTATATTTTTAAATATCTACTTACAATAGGGTTTGTTATTATTTCATGTTGTTTTTATAATATATTTTTATTATTGATCTACGTCGCTTACATGTTTGCAGTATTCTTTATTCGCATTCAGACGTAAAATGCTAGTTTACGCCTTGAACATTTATGTTTAATTTACAAGATCGGTCGACGTTTGATATTTCTTAAAAATGTGATAGGTAGAGAAAATTTTAAAATTCAAAATGATAATTGTTGATATTGCAGTGGGGATTTTTTTAAATGTATTTGTAGTATTTAATGTCGCAATTGTAACCGCAGGAATTTTATGTAATTGATTTACATCTTTCTCCGACATTTCCATCCCTATTGCAATCTCAACGGCTCTATCTAACGTAAGCTCTCTAGTTTCTAATAATCTACTTTGTATTCGTTTACAATGAAGTCCGTAAACGAATTGATTTCTTAACGTCTTCTTTAAAAAGTCACCAAACTTACAGTTTATTGCTAATTTTTGTAAAACATGCAAGAATTCTTGTACCGACTCGCCTTCTTGTTGTTTTCTGCTCTGGAATCGGAACGTCTCGGCAATCTCTAAAGGTGTAGGTTCGTAGAACTGCTCCATTGATTCCGTTATGTATTTGTAGGTCTGTTCTTCCGGGGTCCCTGGTGCTAATTTGTCTGACAAAATATCGTAAGCTTCCGAGCCCATGTAATGTAGAAGATAGTAGAGTTGCATTGGCTCTGCTACTTGAAATATTTGAAAGGCAACCTCCAACCTCTTTACCCAACGTCCCCATCTCATTTTTGTAGTATCGAAGGTCTCAACCGTGAAAGATGACGTTTTGTAAACGTTTTAGGTGGTTGGGTCTCCGACATTGTAAATTATGTAAGACACGTGGTTGTACTTTTCTTTTTTTTTTATTATATATGTTATATTTTATAATTAAAAGTTAACGTTTTAAAATAAACTACTTTATTTTTATTATACAGCAAAGATTTACAGTTGGTCGAACTTATGACTCATGACTAAGAACTGAAGAACTACATTTCAATTACTCCTATTTATAATATAATACAACTTGCTGAATACTACTTCCTACTTCTTATCTTAAGGAAATGAAGTTATCAATTTTACTTATATAAGTAAAACACATGGGGTAGGGGTAAAACACCCCTATGCGGAACACCTCTTAACACGGAACACACTTGTTCATGCTACAATAATTACAGCATTTAATATTATTTTTTCTTTTCAATTTGATTTTCAAGTTTAAGTTGTTTGCTTCAATTTAGCATAACCTTACTGTAACATATTGTCATTTCGTAATTATTGCATGGTTAGAATTTTGCAGGTTCAAAATTTTTTAATTTTAAGGTTTAAAAACTTTATATTTTCCTGTAAGTTCTGATGGTCTAATGTTGTTTTCTAGCTTAACTTTGCATGCTCTTTCAGAAAAAACACACTTTGTTGCATGAAAATTTGGTGCTTTTTAAATTCTGCTTAAGCATTGCTTTTTCCTAACACGGAACACCTGTTCCGGGTTAGGAAATTTTAATTTGTTTTAAATTGCAATCATTGTTAAGCTCGAAAATGAGTTCACAAAAACGCCCTTACAAATCCTATGACAGCAATAAGCGTGAATTAGCACTTAGTGCAGTAAAAAGTGAAAAATTGAGTTTACGAAAGGCTTCTGCACAGGTTTTTGTTTTTTGTTGCTGATGCTTTTTTTTTTTAAAACTGGGTGTTCCGTGTTAGGTCCAGGATGGGCCTAACACGGAACACTCGAGTAGTTTTTAAAAAATAGCCATAGCACAACGGCTAGGCAACAATAGGCCATCAAACTTCGCGAAATTATAGTAAAATGGCTAATCTACTTCACCAACAAAAAATTTCAGCCATATCTTAACTTTTCAGCTTGGCACGTCAATCAAAAGCAAAGTGTGTTCCATGTTTGGCCTTTTACCCTATAGGTTATGTAGAATATTTCGTAAAGAAAAATGGATAGGTAAATTCTTGTAATTTATGTAACTGTAAGTACCTGCCTCGTCGCCAAATCTGTTGTGTATTTCTATTTATTTAAAACTTTAACACATGTACAATACAACTCGCTGCGCATGCAACTGTCAACTATTTCGAAACGGAAACCCGTGACTTAGCACATTATTTTCCCTTACAAGAAATTGTTCTTTCAGTAATGCATCCTCTACTGTTAGAAGATTACAAAGTGGATTCGATACCAGCTAGTCTTAGAAATTTGTTGTCGTATTTAAAAGAGCAAAATGACATATTCTGTAACTTTATATAACGCTAACGCTAAGCAAAGCTAACGAAACGCTAGCAAAGTTTACAACGTAAAACATAATTAAATTAGATGCCAATGCATCGATGAAAAAGCGCACTCTGTAGAAACTATTTAGTACAAGAAAACAGGAATTAACATTTAAATAGCCGATGCCAAAATCGCGCCATCTTACGATTAAACCGTTTGATATTAATTAAAATAATTAGAAAAATACTACTGTGGCGTTACTAGCGGAAACATGTAGAAGCTGATTTTTCCAGCCCCCCTCTTAAGAGACCGTTTGGTGGCAACGCCTTAATTACATGCTCGAACTGCATACCATGGCACTTCTTTAATAAAACTACAATAGCTTCTTAAAAATATTATATAAATAAATACAATCTTTGAATTGTAACTACGAAAAACATTTATTTTCCAATTTCAAAATTACGATTTACATACGTAATAGGCATTTACACAGTAAATAAACGTTTACAAGTGGTAAATTAAAGTAAGTCTCGAAAGTTCATAGATAAACGTCACAATCATGTCAAATATTGATTTTTCATCATAAGAAACAAGGTTACTGTGTGACCAATAAATTCGTGAAAAATGTAATACGTCACGAAATGTAACATCGAAATTTAAAATTAAGGCATGACACGTTACGTATAATCTACATTTTTAAAATTTGATAAACTATTTTTCAAATTTTAAATTATCTAAACAAAGCGTTTTTTTTTTACCTCGTTAAGCCGAAGTTTCAATACCTCGTTTATAAATGAAAACTTACATTTCTAATTTGTTACAATTATCGAAAATATCAAATATTAAAATTACATTAACTTATCCATCTAAACCTTAATCCTAAAATTGAAGCAAATTAATACGGTCGCGGCCGGTCACGCCCGCCTCCATTTCCTATGCCGCCCCTGAAATTTCAAAGTGTACTTTACTTCAAATATCGAAATAATATGTTATAAATTAACAATTAAATGTGATTGTTTCTCCAGACAGGATACACATCAAGTTAAAATTTCACTTTGTGCGTTTAATGAAGACTTTATTATACCCCAAAAATTATATAAAAGACATTAGCTTATAAAACACTAACGACTATTAAAAAATAATAATGAAATGGGGCGACTAAAATAATTTCAATTTGTAATTATAAAGAAGTATTACATTCACCTGCCGCCTCCACGTCCTCCAAATCCACCACCTCTGCCTCTTGGCGGTCCACCAGAACGACCTCCACCTCCTCCTCCGCCGCCGCCCATCGATCTGCCGCTACCTCCTCTATCGCTTCTAAAACCTCCACCGCCGCCACCACGTCTGTCGCGGTTTCCAAAAGACGATCCTCCTCCTCCACGACGATCACCGCCACCGCCGCCGCCTCCACCCCCACCACCCGAACCACCTTCCGGCTTAGGAGCGCTGCAGCGATTGCACTGATTCCTCCAGGCAAAATTTGTATTACCACATTCTTGACTAGGACATCGCCAATCTCCCTCGCGACTTTCTCTATCTCTAAATCCTCCTCCTCCGCCGCCGCCGCTTCCTCCTCCTCCACCACCACCACCACCTCCGCCGCCGCCGCTACCTAGACACAAAAATTAATTAACTCGATGAAATTTCAATAAAACCACATTTATTTACCTCTATCGCCACCTCGAGAACCTTTAAATCCACCACCTCCTCCGCCGATAGCCGCGGCCGCCGCCGCCTCCGTAACCACCTCCTCCGCCGCTACCGCCACGCCTGGCTCCTCCAGAAGCACCGCCCCAACTGTCGCGTTTAGTTGCAAGTTGCACTTTTATGCTACACCCTTTAAAATCTTTGCCGTCAAACCACGAAATGGCGGACTCGGCAGCTTTAGTATCGTCATAAGTTACGGTGGCCTCGCCTTTGGATGCGCCCGTAGCTTTGTCTTTGTACAACCATATCTTGGGTTTCTGCGTCCTTTTGTCCAACTGTAAGTAAATGCCGTTTTATAAAGTGAACCGACGATCCTCGACGACTTGTATCAGAATGAATAAACTAAAAAGCCATTTTTTGAAAAGCAATTTAGCATAAAGATTTCTGCGTTTATATAGCGAACATAAAAATTGGCCTTGGACATTAAAAAATCCAAGCACAGAGTGCAATTCGCATTATATATATATATAGAAAAAAATATAAATATATATACAGTGTGTTAGATTTTATATATGTCACAACAAATATTTCGGCTATTGTATGAATTAGTAAAAAATGTTGTATATGAAAGTTATTAGATTTATTATTATTCTTAATATATAATATTCTTAATATATAATATGTCAAATGCAAGTTGCGGCCGCGAGAGGCGCGGTTTTTTCGACGATTTCGGGGTCGATTTACTCCGTTTATAACTGGAGATCGGGGGCGATTTTCGACGGGGGGTCGCGTTTTTCGGCGAGTTAAAGGACGTCCCGCCGGAGTGGGTCGGGTCCCGTTTCGACGTTCGAAAGGGAAACGCGTGAAAAAATCGATTCTTTCGGACGTATTTTCGACCGTCCGTCGTCGTGTTTCGTTTGACGTTTCTCTCGATCGCGCGACCCGTCGTCGCGTAGCGACCCAACGTCGCGCAGCGACCCATCGTCGCGCAGCGACCCATTGTCGCGCAGCGACTCTCAGACTCGCGAAGCGAGTCAAAGGAGGGACATTGAACATCAAATAATTCAGATAAAGCAAATAAATTTAACATTTTAAATGGAACGCACCCAGTATTATTACATATTCTGAAACTACAAGAATTTATCTTTACAACGATATATCACATGTTATAGTTTTTCATTAATTAACTGGGCGCAATACACCAAATAACTGATCGTGTTGGAAACGTAGACAGTGTAATCAATGTGTTGATTAAAACAATCTCAATAACAGATTATTCAACATAATGAACAAACCAATATGTGAATAAGTAAGTTAATTATAAAATTGTATGTAACGCCTACCTAACAACTAAATTCTTTGTTCAAAGTGCTTCCCGTTGTTTGTAATACATTCCCGACATCTGCTTATTAAATTTCGTCGCACTTTTTGCAACATGTTTGGTGTTATTTGAGCACATGCCCTATGAATGCGATTTGTAAGATCCTCTAAACTTTACTTTAATTTTTGATTTAACGTATCCCCAAACAAAAAAGTCCAACACAGAGAGGTCTCGCGATCGTGCCGGCCAGTTTATATGGCCACCATTTCCTATCCATTTCGCACCAAACTTTTCGTTTAAAATATCCTTGACGTTCCTTGTATTGTGAGGAGGAGCGCCATCCTGTTGTAACCACATATCACGACGCACTTGTTGAGGTATATCATCCAAATATTCTTCGAATTCTGTCTTAAGGAAATTGGCATACAGTTCAGCATTAAGCTTTCCACGATAAAAATAAGGACCTAGTATAGTATCACCTAACACACCAAGCCAGACATTAATAGGAAATCTGTGTTGGATCCTGCATTTCCGAATTCGACGTGGATTCTCTGTATCCCAGAAATGATAATTTTTCTGTTAGAAATTCCGTTATTGTTAAAATTAGATTAATCGCATCAAAGAATGATATCCACTAAATGTTGATTATTGTCAAGCCAGTTACAAAATATTAGCCTTCTACCAGAATCACCAGCTGTTAAACCGCGAACCAATTTAATTTTATAGGGGGTCATGTTATGTTTTTTTAGAATAGAACATACTTTGTGATGACTTGTACCTATCTCGGCTACTGCTTCACGGATTGAATTTCTTGGATGTGCTCTAAAATATGCCAACACCATAATATCTTCATCATGTGCTGCACACTCATTTCTTGGTCTTCACACTGTAGCATTAAAACATCAATTTCTTCGTAAATTATGTTCAATTCTTGCAAACGTGCGAAGATGTGGCTGTACCCTTTCTGGATACAAGGTTCGATACAATACAGAAGTTTCTTTAGGATTATCATTGCATCTAATGTACACTCTCAACATATCCATTTTTTCATTATTAGAATAATAACTATCCCTTGTTATGTGTCACGAGATGAAAATTAACAATTAACAATTTACTTAGCCACTTTGACACAATAGCGATAACAAGTGAGCGCATATCACGGCCTCCTCGGCTCTGCTTAATAGAACATGCAAGGAAAAAGTGTGCGTCGTCGGTACATTGTTTACACGTTCAACGCTTTCAGTTATTTATTCTATTACGCCTTTAATTAATGAAATAAGTATAACATGTGATATACCGTTGTAAAGATAAATTCTTGTAGTTTCAGAGTATGTAATAATACTGGGTACGTTCCATTTAAAATGTTAAATTTATTTGCTTTATCTGAATTATTTGATGTTCAATTGTTTTTCTGATTTTGACACATTATTAAGAATAAATAATCTAATAACTTTCATATACAACATTTTTTACTAATTCATACAATAGCCGAAATATTTGCTGTGACACATAAAATCTAACACACTGTATATATATCATACATCACAATCGTCATTACTTACTTTAATTACGCCGATAGAACCAAAATGTTGGGCAATATCTTCCTCAGACACATCTGGACTCATTCCAGATACGAAAATGGTGTCTTGCTGTACAATCATCTCCCCAGAGCCGCCTCCTATAATACGAATTTTTAAAATGACCGTCAAGACGAAACGTTCCCTAAAAACTACGCTAACTGAATATTGTACTGAATTTTGACCCTAAAGTTACTCCCACAGGAAATTTACCATTTATAAATATTGCAGTTTTAATACTGTCACACACCAATATATCCGATTCACATACCAATATCAAAAAAAATTACTTCACAAGCAGTTTACCAAGTTGTTTAAGCCCTTCTTTTATTTTAAATAAGACCAAAAATTAGTATTTAAAAAAAAATAAATAAATAAATGACACTCTCAAAATCAACACTTATAATTAGTATATTTAAAAAAAAAATTGAAATCAGAATTTTGACTGAAGACACCCTAATATCGGAGAAAAAACATGAAAGAGCTGTCCTTAGGTAATATTAGTATTGATTTGTTTGGTCCTTGTTACGCGATGCTATCCTACCTTCCCTATAATTAGCCTAACATTTGTGTCCTTAACCATAAAAAGCAAGGACCAAAATAATCAATTCTAAGTTGTGATTTAACTTAATTCAAATCAAAGCACGTATATATATATATGTAGAGTTTCGGTGCCCCCACAAAACAAATCAAGTCCAACACGTTTGTGTCGATTTTTAACCTACCCACCTGGTCTGCGCACCTACAGGCTCCTAGATAACCTCGGTTATAAACAATTACCAATTCAAACAATTCGAATTTCATAGGCAACTTCTTATTTTTGTGAAAATTTTCAAGACGTTACCGTCGTACTTTTGTGACGAGCACCAAAAACTCACATTGAACAATTACCAATTTTTTTACTTTTTTTTCCTCGTAACTTCTGCCCAACCATAAATTACCTTTGCAATAAAAGCACAGTGCAACCAAATTTCAGCTCTTTCATAAAGTAAACAATTCAACAATAAACCATAAAATGCACCAGATAAAAACATATCTGGTGCTTTTACCTTTGTTAAAACCACCTCTGTTCCCACCGCTAAAACAGAAGTAAACGATCAGTTGTTGTAGACACCAAGCAAGGGGGGTGATACACATGTTGCACTTTTCATACCAAAGTCATAAAAACTCTTCTTCTGAAATAGTCATTGTAAAGCACGTCCCAGTCCCGTCAGTCAGTCAGTAATAATGGTCCAACCATAAACCCCCATTTATTTATTTATTCAATTAATTGAAAACCTCCAACGCTTTTACACAGACACAATAATTACCAAATCGGCAAGTTGGCAAAGAATTGTGTCTCTCCCTCTCGATGTTATTCAAATAACCAAATCCTATGCAATTGGCAACCCCCAAAAAATCGAATGAGAATGTTCTTATAATACTAATTATTATAAAATACCATCATCAGTCTTTTCACGAGAAATCCGAGAAATCAAAACTCGTTTAACATCTTTTACTACAGCGACTCTCGTGATCTCTATTTAAAATACCAAACCCATAAAGTTAACGTGTTTACCCTACCTAAATTTCACATTAGAACATTCTACAAGTCAAGTCCAATATAATTAAAACCTGCTGAGAAACGATTGCATTATACATTAAATGATGTTTATACCAAATAATAACGTACACTTAGCCTAAGTCATTTTCAAAAATACAAACCAGAACACCTGGAACATCTTTTAACATTCGAGAATTTAATATTTATATAAAAACTCATCAAAAAAAAACAACAAAAAAACAACTACTACTTCGATCCATTATTTTAATTTTTTTTTTAACTACTCTTGAGTGAAAACTTGACTTCTAAATGCAAGAGAAGCACTTACCCAAAACTTCCTCTGGGACCGCCGCCGCCGCTCTTTCGATCGTCCCTGTTAAAACTGTTCGAGCCGCGGTTACCTCCTAGAAAAAACAGTCGATTGAGACACTGTTACGAAACGACCGATTAGCACAGATTTACCTCCATAACCACCACCGCCGCCGCTGCCGCCATAACCACCACCTCCACTGCCGTAGCTGTCGTTGCTGCCGTAGCCATTGCCGCCACCGCCGCCGCCGACCACCACTGTTATAACCGCCATAACCGCCGCCGCCGCTGCTGCCACCATAACCGCCGCTACTTTGATTACCGTAACTTCCACCTCCGCCTAAAAGAAAATTCGTATATTTAACAATTATTTAGTGGAGATCATTCGAATTTTATTCGATGCATGTCGTCAATAAGACAACAACTCAATTTACCTGCACACATACGACATGACATAGCAAGACTACAATTTAAGAGTATTTTAAAAGCGACACACGACACCGCTCGCACGAAACATCATCATCTAGACCGCATCCAGTGTAGAAATATGATCGAGAAGGTGTGCCGGCCACGTGCGAACTCGACCTAGCGCCAAGTATATACGGTTTCGGACCACTCAAAAATTGAGCGGCACAAGGAGTTCAAACAGAACGTTTGACAGGCCCAATTCTACACCAGACATGACCTAGTGAATCTTTAAATAGATAACGTTCGTCCGAATAAAATTCGAATGGGCTTTTATTTTTGCGCACTGAATTTTTGGCATGCAGAAAGCAGAAAATGCTACGCTAAGGATCGGTTCCCTGCGGTCGCATTAACTATAAACAAATTGAAGAGCGATGTTCAAATAAGTATCAATCCCTCCGTCTATAAATAAAACGGAGGGTCTATCAATTACTCGATTTATTTTATGACATAGTGAGAGGTCGCTAATACATTTAAATAAAAACGACTATGCCTATGTCAACGATGGAATTGCGCGCAGCGAAAATATTTACCTTGGCTGCCCCCGTATCCGCCGCCGCCGCCGCCACTGCCGCGGCCTCCCTGACCCCACGACGAACCACCACCCATATCGCCTTGTCCTCCATAGCCTCCGCCGCTTTGGCCGCTTCCGCCAAGGGAAGGCGGCGGTTGCGAATATGCCGTATAACTGCCGCCACCGCCACCGCCGCCGCTTTCGTAATTATTATAATCTGCCATTTAACGTGGATCTTTGTCGACGTTAACGAAATTGATGCGTCTGTAACGAATATTCGTTAACTCGAATTATCGACAAAAAAAATACATTCAAAATTTAAAACACAACCCAACTACGTTTATTTTGAAACAGAAACAATTCAAATTATATTATAATGAGCGTTATAACGATGGATCGCTTACGTTTTCGATGCCCTCGATAACAGCAACACCACAAACAATAAACGGATGTTCCGAAACGATCGATGACGTTGTTCGTAGACTAAACGGAAACGTTCGATTCGTAGCCTTTAGACGCGGTAATTTTAAAAACGTTTCTTAATATTTCATTTTAGATATTTTTGACTTGATTTAATTTTAGTGTAATTCCGGCGATGAAATGGAGATTAAAATAAATAGCGTTGAAGTATTAAAGATACTGATTAACGTTAATGTTAAATTGTTTTCGATTATAATCAAGAATAAAGCGATTCTGGTAAAATCAGTGGCGTAGAGCATGTTTTTGCATTCAATTCATTTTGATTTTGGCACTTTCTTTGTCTTTAAACTAATGCTGTGATTCTGTAAGCAAATGTTACGCTTAACTAATGTTAACATAATTGTTAACTACATAAAAATGTAAAATTTTAAAGTATGCAACGAAAATGCAATTCTGTAAGGACAATGTCCGCTGTTAATAACATTAAGTTAGTAAAATTCACTGTAAAATAACAGTGAGGTAATGCTGTGATTCTGTAAAATTAGTTAACATTATGTTAACGTTAAATTATGTACATAACATTTATCAACATGATAGCATTAAAATCGTATTCTGTAATTGGCAATGTTGAAATGCTTTTAACATTTTTACTAAAAGTTGAAAAATGTATATTTTTGAACCAACGGGATTTATCACATGCGCAGTGAATTGTTTTCATTCCCGGTATTTTCGAATATTGTTTGGATTTGTAAGGTTATTAGGTTATGAGGTTATGTCCATGTACCAAAAAATGAAGTATAACTAATATCTAGGAATATTCAAAACCAAAGTTTTAAACATATAGGCACCCATATGATATGTTATTTAATGTAATGATAATTACCTTCAAATATGCAGGAATAGCACTTGAACGGGCAGTAGATAAGTAAGGTTTCAATCGATTAATTAACATTATTGCTAAGTTTTTTGTAAAGCGAAAGCTTTTTTTGAAACACAAATCTGATAACACTTCAAACGGGTTTTGCATGCCTCGTAAACCTCTTCTGTAAAGTCGCATACTATTCCTATATAATATATATATAATCACCGCATTTTTTGTGGGGGCACGTGGGGGCACACAGTGCCCCCAAAAGAAAAAATACAGTGGAAAGGGTTGGGGAGAGGGGGTACAAAAAATTATGGACTTAGAACTTTCGAGAATTAGCGTGCCCCCAAAAAAGAAGTGACAAAAAAAGGCTTGTATATAATATATATAATATATAATATGTATATAATATATATATATATATATATATATACATATATATATATATATATATATATATATTATATAGGAATAGTATGCGACTTTACAGAAGAGGTTTACGAGACACGCAAAACCCGTTTGAAGTGTTATCAGATTTGTGTTTCAAAAAAAGCTTTTGCTTTACAAAAGACTTAGCAATAATGTTAATTAATCAATTGAAACCTTACTTATCTACTGCCCGTTCAAGTGCTATTCCTACAATCCTAGATATTAGTTACACTTCATTTTTTGGTTCATGGACATAACCTTATAATCTCATAACCTAATAACCTTACAAATCCAAACAATATTCGAAAATACCGGGAATGAAAACAATTCACTGCGCATGTGATAAATCCCGTTGGTTCGAAAATATACATTTTTCAACTTTTAGTAAAAATGTTAAAAGCATTTCAACATTGCCAATTACAGAATACGATTTTAATGCTATAATGTTGCACATCACTTAACAGAGAGATGTTGTGTACATAATTTAACGTTAACATACTGTTAACTAACTTTTACAGAATAGGGCATAAATCATAGTTCAACTTTATATGTGTATATTTATGTGTTTCTTCTAATTTAATTTATTTTTTACACTTGCACATATTTTTTAACGCCACTTCTCACAAAACATTTTTATTCGATTTGTGGTCGTAGACGAAGGAGTTTGAATTGCCGCCAAATTTTATATTGGTACTTCTCTCTCTCTCTGTTAACAACGAAATAGGTTGGTGGACCTGAGAACTATGTGCGCACAGTTTGATTAAAAATAAAGTAGTCTGGAAGTACTACATATAAATTCATTTATTCGATAAAAACTTACAATGTAGATTTTATCATGATATATTTTGTTTACTTATTAGAAAATTATAGATTTATGAGGGTATTTTCTATTAATTGCGATGCGAACGACGAAAACGAGAAACAGACAATCGATATGATTAATGAATGGTATTTTTGCGATGGTTGGTATGTTTTAAATGAATTTTGAATTGGAAAATAAATAAACGGGCGCGACTTGTATTAATTTTTTTTAAGATTAATCAAACGCTTATGAAAAATCAATTTTATTCGTCTTACTTAATATTTAACATGTATTTGACAAAACTGGTCGATGATAATATGTACCTACATATTAAATTCGTTAGTTCGCAATGCCGAAATCGAACAATAATTCGACCATTAAGTTAATATAACTATATAAAAACTGATCGAATTGATAAATATAGAATCGATACAAATAAAAAATGAACTTCTCAAAAATCATTTTATTACTAAAATGTTTATAGATTAATGAATACAAACTTATAGGTAGATAATCAAATATTTAAACAATAACAATTATGAACAAATCATCAAGTATTAGAATGTTGACTAGGTGTTAAAGCACCACTATGTTCCGGACTGTGTTTTTGCTTTTTCCTTTTCTTCTCCTTTTTTCTCTTCTTCCTCTCCTTGTCGTCGTCGTGTCTTTTTTGTTTTTTGTGTTTCTTTTCGTGCGTATCCTGACCGATCTCCGTGACTTGAGTCTCCTGGCTCGGTGGGCCGCCCTCTTTATGCTTGTGTTTTTTATGTTTATTTTTGTGTTTCTTTATCGGAGTTTGGTTTACGTAACGGTACTGTTCGGGTAACTGCAAATAAATATTGTCGTCGATCGAATTACACGACGCACAAAACGAGCTTACCGGTCCGGGATGTAATCTAAAGCCGTCCAACTGCGTGCTGCTTAACGGTAACAGTTCTTTTCCGCCAATCGGTGGTTTTTCGATCACGGATCGTAACGAACTATTATCTTGTGCTCCCGGGGCATCGATCACTCCTGGTAAGGTCGGTAAAAAAGACGAAAGAGACTCCTTTAACTTTTTGCCACTAAATTTTGTGTATGAATGTTCGAGGCCATAATAAGCCATCAAGTTTGTTGCTCCAGTTAGTTCGGAATCTCCTGCAACAGAACGCACCTTATTTACGCCCGTCGATAGTTAAATTTCAGCGAAATCGAATCAAACATGAGTGTACCTGGCGGTTCCTTCATTAAATAGAAGGGCCCACTTGGGACGATCGAAGGATTTTTTCCGAGCAAAATCGTTGTTTTTAACGTTCCAGAAGAGTCCTGACGGGATACGACGGGGGACCGAGCCCCTCTAGGAGATGATTTTGGCGAATATTGTTCTACTTTACGAAACTGATCACCCATCATCTTCTACCTTCATCGTTCTGCCACAAACAGTAGCATCCTAAATAAATAAAATCCACTAATAGATACCAACTACGGGGAACTTGCATTCCCTGTGGCGTTGCCAACGAAAAAAAATTCCCAAACGTTCTAGTGAGTACTTCTATATTATTATTTTGATTATTAATAATCGAACCTAGTTGCGTAATGTATTTAATATAAACAGCTAAAGTTAGTTTTATTTTAGATAACAATCCTTAGAACGGACAATTGTCCAATCTGACCTTGTTCCGGACGTCGTCAGCGCATTTGAACGCCGAATCCAACGAGAATTGACGTCATTTATTTGCGAAAATACCGATAACATAATAACTATTCCATTTATTGGTCTCGTGAAGTATAAAAACACGATTGTTTTCCTACGTGCTGGTGAGTCACGGCTTCATTGTCGATTCATTGCGTCGAATCGAATAAGTTACTGTGAAAGTTCTTGCTAAATAAATTATTGGTGTTAATTCGTTTGAACTCGCAGGTCAGTGTTCGGCGGATTTAAATTTGTGGCGGAGAATCGAGCTCCCTTTTTTATTCAACAGGCCATCAAAATGTCGATCTATCCCAGTTTGGAAGACATGAAATTCGATCAGCTCTCGAGAGCTCAACATCAATTCGATCATCAAATTACGTCGTCGCCGCAGAATGTTTACTCAAAACCCGTTCTACCCGCCCTGACGATGCCTGCTGCGACAGCTCCGACGATGCCCGCCCCCGAAAAGTCTGCGATGTATCCCTCGTTAAACGATTACATGGGTTTGGAACTGTCCGAGGACGTTATAGCTGCCAATATGCCCGAATACAATCAAATCGCTATTAAACCGACGGTAATTGTTTTTAACTAGCAACCGCATCGATCATACCTTTTATTTTACAGTCTGTAGTACCAACTACGTATGGATCTAACGTGATCGCACCTCTATCCAGCCAATCCTTAGGATTACGAAGGGCCCAAGTTACTCACGGAATACGCGAGGTATTAACGATTATTTTAATAATTACATAAACAATCACGTTTACTGTTTTATGACCGTAGCTTGTGCTGTGCAAAGATAAGGATGGCAAAGTAGGCGTTCGCGTGAAGGCCATAAATAATGGAATCTTCGTTTGTTTGGTGATGGATAATTCACCAGCTGCCATGGCGGGCTTACGTTTCGGCGATCAAATATTACAAGTCTGCGATCAAACCGTCGCCGGCTATAGTATGGATAAAGTGCACAAGTTGTTCTGCAAGAGCCCCATCAATGGTATTTCCGTTGTTGTTCGCGATCGTCCCTTCGAAAGAACGCTAACTCTCCACAAAGACAGTACTGACCACGTCGGTTTTCAATTTAAGAAGGGAAAAATATTCAGCATAGTTAAGGACTCGTCGGCGGCCAAAAATGGGCTATTGACTGACCATCATTTGTTGGAAGTGGAAGGACAAAATGTCGTTGGATTAAAGGACAAAGAAATAACTAAGCTAATCGATGGTGCTGGCAAGGTCGTCACAGTGACTGTGATTCCTTCCTTTATTTATGGGCACATGATTAAAAAGTAAGTGACGGCCGTTTGCACCGTCATAACCTACTTTAAGGCTCGGATTAAGTACAAAATATGTGTTGAAACAATTGTTTTGGCAAAAATTCAATAATTTAAATGAGACCGAAATATCGGACGATTTATTGCGAAGGTGCAAATGGTTATTACGTCACTATCGTGACCTAACCGGTGCTCTTCGACTTTTCTTATTTGCAAACTGGTAAACGATCGTTTACCGGTTTCAAATCTAAAACTATCAAAAAGGAAAATGCGATAAAATATTTTGCATTTGCTTAAAAAAGTACCGGATGCTGGACTGTCAGTTGAGAAACACCGATTTGAATAATCAAGTATTTTATGTAGGTAGTAGTGATAAAATTAATTAATTTTCTTGTCATTTTAGGATGTCGACTTCCCTTTTGAGAGATTCGATGGACCATTCCATTCCTACATTGTAAGGATGACATCGTACGACATCAATTTATTATTTTTATATTTCAATTGTCCTTGAAATCGTATATAACTATATATATTTACAATGTATTTTATATTCTCCAAAGGGTTACTCTAACTAGTCACGATAAAAGTGATCTTATTAGATAAATGTTAACGTGACGCTTGCACGTTTGTCACTTCGAAGTTTGCCATAATTATGTTTTGAATAGCGTCGATTTGAAAAAAGTACTTGAGGTGCAGATTAAAAGATTTATTGTTTTGTAATTACAGTAGAACTTCGTTAATCTAAACTAATTGGGAACGGAATTCTAAATTTTTCATATTAGCTTATATGTAAGCCTAATCGAATACCGTACAATAGAAGGTACTACATTGTAGATTATATTTTTACTACGTTTACGTGCCTGTTTGAGACCGTTTTCAATTTAGAATTCAATCTTCAATGCAAGCTATTTACATGTTGACGTCACATCTTTCGAATATGTATTCAATATTTTATTAGTTTTTATTGGTGTTCCCCTTTACAATCGGTTAAAGTGAGTGCAATAACTTGTCGATCGTGGTATGCGCCTTATAAATATTCTTAGGATTCAATCTTAGGTGTTTATATGAAAGAAATGTTTTTAAAACGCTTTCAAAACCTGCATGTAATCGTAGTATTTGAAGACATTTTATCAAATAAATTTTTCATTTTTATATTTTTTATTTTTTACTTTTCGTACAATTTGTAGGTGGTGTATTTTGCATCCAAATATGTTTAGAATACAACGGTTTGGATTATTGAGGGTCTACTGTATTAAAATGCACCTTTGCCAATATAACAGCATTTATATATGTTGTTTTCATTATAAGATGAGGCTCTAGATTATGTTAGATATTTCTCATTATAATTTCCTTTTAAATGTATTGTAATACTTTTATCCTTAAATAATTTTATATAATCTGTATTTTATGTTATTTCTAGCCTTATTTAAGCAGAAATAGATATGTTAATTTTTTTCTATTCTTAATAAATGTATATCTGCAAATGTTTATTGATCTTTTATAATAAACGAAATGGAACACAATCGTGTTTTACTCGAGAGACACCTCAAGTTGCATGTATAATCAAAGAGGAATGTTTCCATGACAGAGCGATTTTCTGAATGCCCACGCTTGTTTTAGTCAGAAAGTGCATGTCGAAAAATCTCGAACGACCCCCATATATTTTAATAAATGAGCGTACAAAAACTTTTCGAATTCCCCCGTATATTCGTTATCAAATCTTTAAACTAAATTAAATTCAATTAAATCAGAACCTCTAATTTAAGTCAATTTAATTGAGGCCATTTATTAATATATACGGGGGTCGTTCAGAAAGTTTTTTGACGAAAATGTCTGAAAACTTTTCGAACGGTCCCCGTATATTTCAATAAATGGGCCCAATTAAATCGAGTTAATTAGAGGTTCTGATTTAATTGCCAATTTAATTGAATATAAGTTAATTTAATTTAGTTTAAAGATATAATAATGAATATACGGAGGAATTCGAAAAATTTTTGTACGCTCATTTATTAAAGTATACGGGGGTCCTGCGAAAAATTTTCCGACGCTTTGGGAACTTTTCGAACAGCCCCCGTATATATTCTTATGAATACGCTCATTTATATGAGCGTCCGAATATTTTTCGAATTCCCCCGTATATTCATTATCAGATCTTTAAATTAAATTAATATTTTCGTATCAGGATCGCAGAAACTGATGAAGGCTCAATTTTTTTCCGGCCAAAGTAAGCTCTTAACAATTTCTGCTCTCCTAATACCAAAACTCGATTTTTCCGTCCAAATATCAACGAAAACGTTCAAAAAGTGTTCGTTTTTGAACAAAAATCGAATATTTCGTATCAGGATCGCAGAAGCTGATGAAGGTTCAATGTTTTCCCGGCTAAAGTAAGCTCTTAACAACTTCTGCTCGCCTAATACCAAAACTCGTATTTTCCGTCCAAATATTAACGAAAACGTTCAAAAAGTGTTCGTTTTTGAACAAAAATCGAATATTTCGTATCAGGATCGCAGAAGCTGATGAAAGCTCAATGTTTTCCCGGCTAAAGTAAGCTCTTAACAACTTCTGCTCTCCTAATACCAAAACTCGTATTTTCCGTCCAAATATTAACGAAAACGTTCAAAAAGTGTTCGTTTTTGAACAAAAATCGAATATTTCGTATCAGGATCTCAGAAGCTGATGAAAGCTCAATTTTTTCTCGGCCAAAGTAACCTCTTAACAACTTCTGCTCTCCTAATACCAAAACTCGTATTTTCCATCCAAATATTAACGAAAACGTTCAAAAAGTGATCGGTTTTGAACAAAAATCGAATATTTCGTATCAGGATCGCAGAAGCTGATGAAGGCTCAATTTTTTCTCGGCCATAGTAAGCTCTTAACAACTTCTGCTCTCCTAATACCAAAACTCGTATTTTCCGTCCAAATATTAACGAAAACGTTCAAAAAGTGTTCGTTTTTGAACAAAAATTCAATTAAATTGGTAATTAAATCAGTACCTCTAATTTGTCAATTTAATTGGGGCCATTTATTGAAATATACGGGGGTCGTTCGAAAAGTTTCCGACATTTTTGTCACAAAAACTTTCTCAACGGCCCCCGTATATTTTAATAAATGGCCCCAATTAAATTGACTTAAATTAGAGGTACTGATTTAATTGCCAATTTAATTGAGTTTAAGTTAATTTAATTTAGTTTAAAGATCTGATAACGAATATACGGGGGAATTCAAAAAGTTTTTGGACGCTCATTTATTAAAGCATACGAGGGACGATCGAAAAGTTTCCAAAACGTCAGAAAATTTTTCGAACGACTGCCGTATATTTTAAATTTTAAAGTAACCATGGAATATTTTGGTATAGTTTGTTCGTTTAAGAACCAAAACATCATATTCTGAACAGAACTGTTTTTTTACAAAAAACAACTACAAAAAACTGTTGAACATTTCTTTATTTACAAAAATCAAATGCAATATAATGGAAAATGGCTATATACATAATTGAAATTAAACACAAAATTAATTATTATTTAGTCTTACATATACAAGTCTTTAAATTATTTACAGAATAAATACAATATAAAATGTTCTTTAAAAATATACGATAAAAATCTCCAATTTTAATGGGAAAAAAACAAACATCTAATTTGAGATCATCCTTTTGATTTACGGGTCATTTCAAAATTCAAAAGGTCACGGCGTAAGTATACTTGCTTAAAAGTTGTACGAATTCCAATATATGGAGGGGTTCGGATGTCGAACAGTGTAAGTCGGTGCTAGTCCTGCTGTTGGATTTATGTAGTGTAAGTCCCATTTGCAATGTTCACACTTTCAATTAACAAAGCGTCCAGCGACGTGGATTCTTTGTCAATCAAAAGTACAAATAAATCCATGGTAGGACAATATAACGACTTGCACTGTTTGACATCTGAGCCCTCCATACGTATATATATAAACCTTCATCTCTTAAACAACAGTATACTTCCAAGCAAATATACCTACAATAATCGACTATGATGAATCGTATATGTCTTTCGTTCGACCACGTGCGGCATTATATCGGGAACGAGATGTCTTTGGTGTCAAATACATTATTGGCGATTCATCTCGAGTGGACTATATGACTTCGAGGAACGGACAAGTACGCATTTATAAAAAAAAATATAAAAAAATCGACAGATGCAAAATTGCACGAAAACACATAATAATCTGAGAGAAATATTTCGAGTGAAATTTTGGCACAACTAAAAAGAATAGTTTAGAGGTAGATACAAAATTAATATAACAAAAGACGTTTGAATTTCGAAAGGAAAATTACAAAGTTGCGGGCTCTCAAGTACAATTAATTACTTATTGCAAATTTCATCACAATTTAAAGAATAAGTTACGCTATATTGCTATATGGCTTGGGATCGCCGGCACTTCTTAGTGTCATTCGCCTCCTTAAATCGTTTAGGCATCTATTATGCAAGGCGTAAATCACTTTAAAACTATTCATTTACCATCTAACACAACAAGTCATAACACATGTACGAGCACACAAATAAAACTGTTCATCAGGTACATGAGGATCAAAGTGTATCGAGTTAAAATGAAACGAAAAGTAATACGGACACTAGGCAACACTACGACGATGACACTTAAACACTCAACAACAAAAAAAAAGAATAATGTAGACAGTAAAGATGAGTCAGTCTCGCTCTCACACAATTATTTCACGAATAACTCTTCGTGTCCGCGAATTTGGGGTCGAGTAACCACTTTCCAAACTTTCCTCGTAACTGAGGGACATGTGCTGAGGCGGTTTCTCATCCTCCATCGGCTCTAAGTACGGGTCCGGAAGGCCGCTTACGTCGAGGTAAGGCGAATCTAAAATAAACAAACAAATTATTACAATTCCAACTTTTTCGCTTACAATTAGAAATTAAGGTTTTATCGTGGTGTTTCGAGAAGAATCTAATTTACGAAATATTTTGTTTCAAACTTAAGGGCAGGAGGGTGTCTAGAACTTAGCGAAATGTCTGAATAGATGGTACTATAGCAAATTTCTTATACATAGACAACCATATTTTTTTTTTTTTTTTTATATATTTATTAGCTGGCTCTGCAAGAAGATGCAATACACGGCTGTTTTACAATAAGGTACTTATAACTGATATAATGTCAAGAGGAAAGAGGATTAAGTGAAAAAAAGGGCAGAACTAGAACTTAGCGAAACGTCTGATTAGATGGTACTATAGCAAATTTCTGATACATAGACAACCATATTAACACTAATTCATTGAAGAGACAATTTAAAAGCTTATTCTCGGTCCCGGTTTATTTATGTCCTACTGATTTACGACTTCTCAAACGTTTGGTTTGGCAGGTAGAAGTTCTTTCTGAGAGTATTTATTTGCCTAGTATGGTTCGAATTCTCAATCTATACATTCAAGATAGGTTTCGATGCACGTCATCAATAACAAGTGAATAAATTGTATATTTGTAATATTCAGTTTAAAGTTTTGAACGTGGCATATTCTATAAATGATTTACCTGCACACATATAACATGACAAAGAAAGACTGCAATTTATTAGTACCTAATGTAAAAATAGGTACGAGGTTTTATTAATGACGTATATTGGTACCTATCTTGAATAACGTATAATTAAACGCACTACTTCTATCCGTATTGAAATTAATGTAATGCATTTTACTCTGCGCGTACCTGCGCCACCCCAAAACGGTCAGTTTCGATAATTCGCTTTCTTGAATTCGCCGATGACCCTGTTATTACAGAATAAGAATGATGTGGTTTTTCATTTCCCATTTATTTAAAATATTTTGCGAAAACTTATAAACTTATTGCCGATTTTTTCACCTCTTGGTGAATTTATCTGATAGGTATTTTCCATAGAGTCTAATCTTACTTTAACCGTACTTTGCACGACCAACTGTTTCCACGGTAAATACCTATATGGTTACCGATAAATTTACCAAGAGATGGAAAAATCGGCTCTAAAATCGAGAGTAAGTTTTCCCAAAATATTCTAAATAAACGGGAAACGAAAAACCACATCATTATTATTTTGAACGTCGTACTTCGAGAACGATTACTAGTTATTATCGCACCCAAGTAAGCGGATTATCGAAACTGGTCCTTTCGGGGTGGCGCAGGTACGCGCAAAGTATAAACGTTTCCCTCGTTCCTTTCTTCTTTATTGTTCAACTTATTTGTAAATTTTATTTGGTACTCGTATTCGCCATTCGTGACTTGTTTGGTGTATCGATCTTGGATCAACGTTAAAAATTGTTGTTTATTAAAAGCTTTAAATGACATACGACTTGAAATACGTTTCCATTTGAAATTTTTTAGTTGACCTCCTCCTCCCACTCCCGGAGGTTATACGCCTAAACATTTTCCATCAAAAATTGTGCCCTAAAAATAATGGAATAGTAGTAATAGTAAGTGCGTGTTCGCCGATTTTTCCATATAGGTACCCAACAATTTCCGAAAAAATGGCGCGGGGCCAGGCCAAACAAAACGAAATTTTTAACATTATGTTTAAATCTAATAACATTTGCAACCATTTCATTCTGTTTATAATAATAACACTTAAATTTTGAATAGCTGATTTATAATTCATATTATTTATTACAAACTACATTATTTTTTATTACACATATTATTATTATTAAAAATTATGTAGTAGCAGAAATACCTATAACGTTTTTATTTTTTAAAAAGCAATTTCTGACGCTTTCTAACTATTTAAAACTTGCCTGCAGTTTCGAATGTATATAGGTACCTTTATATATCTGTCAGGATTATTTGGGTAATAAATATTTCTAACAAGACCACGTGCCGAGCTGTAGAGGTCTGCACATTCTTTCTCTTTCTGTGAGCCCTCTTTGTTTAATTGTGAAATTTTATAAAAACATTTGTACGTTTATCATGTTCTATTAAATATGATAACTTGATGGACATCTTAAATGATATAAAAAAACGTTCTCTAGGCAATGACAAAACACGAGCTCGATATGTTGACACATATATGAAATTTTGAATTTTATTCATAAAAGTAAACTTATACGCAACATTTTTTAAATAAAAAATCTACTTCTACTTCAGCTATCTTCATCAAAACTTGTTATCTCCTAGGTATTGTATTGAACATTATAAATTGTAAAATTGAAGCCGCAATTTAAATTGGATTTTGAATTGTGTACAAAAGTTCTAATTTCGTTATTAATAATTTTATATTAAATTTTAAAAACTCAAATGATAGATAATTTGATGGCAAAAAATCTCCAAATGAGAGAATTTTGTAGAATTTAAAAATAAAGAACATAATTCACTTCTAATGATCGCCGGGAATAGAGTATACCCTCCCCTTAAAATGCGTCAAAGAAAAAAGTCTACTAACCTATATGTTGATCAACTCGTTTCTTAGGTTTGTGGACGGCAGCATACGGGTCGTTGCAGTACTCTTGCCTAGACGGATTATTGCTGCTTCTCATGTAATCGTCACCGTGATTACTTTGCGTGGTGATATGGGGATAATGGGCGTAATCGTCGACGGCCCCATAACCGCCGTGAGTGATCGGGTCGTAGCCGTAAGAATTTTGCCGGTCGATGTGGGGTTCTGCAACTGATTCGTGGAATTATTCCCGACGGCCGCCATCTTCATTTGCCACAGGGAGTCTTGAGAATTGACGCTGCCGCCGTTGTTCGAATTTGAATAGTTTGAATCCATGTAGCCCATGTTGGCCCCTATCGAAACATTTCGTTCACCCTCGATTGAAACGTAATCGAGCTATACTTACATTCGCCATTATTAATATTTTGATGCGACTGAAGATTGGGATTGGGCACATAGCCGTATCCATTTTGTGAAGCGTAGACAGAATTCTTGGGATCTTCCATGGCCAGGGCCAGATCCAAAGAATGCTCCAGCGCCTTATTTTCCATTCCGGTGGACGGATAATACGGCGGGGGCGCCTGATTTTGTTGCGTCATGATCGTAGGTCTTACCGAATCCATTTCGTAATCTTTGGACTGCGTCTTTTTAGACTGTTTTCGTTTACATCTACAGAACATGAACAGAAGCACCACGAACAGAATACACACTATACAGGAAACGGTTATGCCTATGAAGGTGGGAGTGGTTACTGCCGATGCCTCCTTAATGTAAGCCGGGCCCACTGAAATTCAAAATTAATAAATTGTAGTGCTCATTTTAAATCGTTAAAAACAATTTGAAACTCACGTTCCGCTTCCACAAATTCTCCGCAGTGTTCGTAGTGCGTCCTCAAACATAGTTTGACTCTTACCCTCACGTTAAAATTGTCGTTAATGCCGATGGGCTCGTCGTCCACTAGAGATCTTCCCATACCCTTGTAATTTCTCGATCCCATCTGATCTAGGATTGCTTCTTTGTAAGTGGGAGAGAGACCGGACACTTGAAGAGGAAGCGTGTCCACCACCTGCCAGCTAGTCAACGGCAGACTGTCGCTATTAACGGTTTCGACGACGGCCACGAGAGGAAGACAACTTGCAGGAATATTTATGGATAAGGCGTGAGTCGCCGGATCGTAGGCCACCCTATGGGGTAGAGGGATTTTGTCGACGCGCGTCGCAACGCCCACCTCTTGCGAATTTTCGCTGTTACCCTTGATGTTCAACGCTTTCACTTTAAAAACGTAATTTTGATGTTGATCCAAATGGGTGACGTTACAGGGAACATTCTGTTGACAATCGACTTCGTACCAATCCGCCGATTTCGACACCATTCCGCAACCTTCCACCAAAATATCATCGTTGCTCGCGACTTTCTTGTAGGACACAAAATATTTGGTGTTGTATATGCCTCCGTTGAATCCGGGTTCCCAATTTAGGGTAACGTAATTGTGGCCGATATGTAGGGCGGACATTTTGATCGGTTTCTCGGGCGCCCCCTTCGGTTGCAATCGAATTTTTGCTTCGATGTGTCCTAAATTATTAATTACTTGACAGTTGTATTCGCCGTAATCTTGTTGTTTGATGTTCGAAATTTTCAAAACGCTCGTGTACATGTCGTTATCGTCGACGGCCGTGTTAATTATGTAGTGACCTTCCGACGACGACAAGAGGGGCGCCGAATTTAAACTGTAATACCATTTAAATTCGGGCTTCGGATAGGCCTGTATTTTGCACACAACTTCGGCGGTCTCGTGCAAATCGTAGGCCACTTTATTGTACTGATGAAGCACTATCGGTTCATCTGAAAAAAGCAAAAAGTATCGAAACGCGTCCGCGTGGTTTGTACGAAATTATACTTACGTTCGATACGCAAATGCATGCTGGATTCGGCCCTCCTTACCTCGTTCTCGAAAACGCAAGTGTAGACGCCTCGATCGAACGGAAGGAGTTCGTTTCCGTTTGGCCTAGCTTTGCCGCTGAATTTCAGAACGCTCTGGATGCTGACGGCTCCGTTGCTGATTTCGGTCATTTCCGTTTTCACCTCGTACATATTTACGTCTGCCGTCAGTTCTTCGTCGTTCTTCAGCCACTTCACCATAGGTTTCGGCTTTCCTTTGGCGCTACAGGCGACCGAGAAATTTGGATCGCCCACGCGTTTCGTCTCCAACGGTTTCAATTTGTATTTAAAGCTGGGCGGCTGGTGTACCTCCAAGTTCACGGAAGCCACTTCGCCGTGCCCCAGCTCGTTAGTCGCTTGACAATAATAGATGCCTTCGCTATTTAAATTTACGTTCGGGATTGTATATTTGATACCGGTCGCGAGCACAGTTTGTTGGCCGTCGAGTCCCGGCCTAAACCATCTATACTGAGGCGCGGGCCATCCCGGAGGCGACGCCGTGCACGTCAACGTAACCGGAGAACCTTCCATCGCAATCGGCTTATCCGGCATGATCCTCGCTCTTCCCGGCTTATGTCTAATCAAAAGGGCTATGGAGGCGTTTCCGATTTTCTCGTTTCTTCGAATCGGCAAAGAACTGGGAGTTATGACGTTGACAGCCCTACAAACGTAGGTGCCCGAGTTTTCGGCCGTGACGTGGCTAAGTCGCAACGTGTCGCCCGACTGCCTAAAATCGGGCTTTCCATCTTTAATCCATTCGACCGTGGTGGGACTGGGATTCGAGCTGACGTTGCACTTGATGGAAACCGCCTCGCCCTCCTCGGCTTCCTGCGTCTTCGCCTCCAAAGTAACGACGGGCGCGTAGAGGACGTCCAAAATGATCTCTTTCTCCCCGATCTTTCCCAGTCCGTTGTCGGCGCTGCAAGTGTATTTGCCCGCGTCCTGGATGCTGACGCGATGCAAGATGTGACTATTCGAGGTGCTTATGAAGCGGCCGTTGCGCGTCCATCGCACATTCGTCACCTTGGGCTTGGCGTCCACCGAGCATTGCAGTGTCGCCGAAGAATCTCTTTCGACGCGTAATGGATTTTCGGGACCTACTTCTACTCGCGGGAAATCTAAAATTAAATTGAATGCATTACTACAAATCGTACTTTAAGGAAATGCGGGTTCGTTTACGACTGCCGCGGGATAGTTTGAACTGGCATAAAGGCGACGCAACAAAAAAACAAACGAAACGAGTCGAAAATAATGCCGCGAAATGTCGCGTTATTTCCAGGGAGGTTTTAGTGTAACTATTAAACAAAAAGCGAACGTTGTCAGTTGGCAGCTCACATCAGCAGAAAAACCCAATAATAATTTAATTACAATATGTATAAAACTTTCTAATTTAAAAAACCTATATATTTTCAAAAAGTCTTCTACACAACCATGAACTCTAAGAGCGTTTCGAAACTATCGTGAAAAACGCCTTATTTAAAGAACATATTTTTAACCGGAAATTTTATACCTGACCTAAAACTTTTTGTTTAGTCTCTGTACGTTGCAAAATATCGATTACAACGTTAAAACAGGTGTAAAATAATGAATTAACCGCATTTACAATATCGAATTTTTGACAATTTTCAATAATAAAGTCCGTGGTTTTGGCAAAATTTTAACTCGACCTGAATTGTTTAGAACAGGCACTACATGAAGTATTCAGAACAAGTCCACAATTACTAGAAAACTCGTATTTCTAGTATAACAATGCAAGAAATGACAAACTGCCGGCGTTTAAATAGATTACATTTTTTTATAATATCCATAAAACGACGCTGCGTGATAAGCAGAGAACAGGTCCGGAATTAGTTGAAAAGTAGTTTTTCAAGAATAACAATGCAAGAAATGACATTCTAAACGAATTTCCGTCGATTCAAAATTTTCGCGAAAAGTCGAAAAAATCCCTTAGTATAACACGGCTTCTTTTTTCTGGCCAAAATTTTGACCGCAAGCTTTTGAGCCGTAACGTTCAGAACAAGCCGAAAACGATTAGAAAACTCGCATTTCAGGTATTACGAAGCAATAAATAAGGAACTACCGGCGTTTAAATAGTTTATAACTTTTTATAATCGCGATAAAATGTCGCCACCTAATACGCGTAGAGCAGATCCGGAATTAGTTGAAAAGTAATTTTTCAAGTATATCAATGCAAGAAATGACAATCTAAGCGAATTTCCGTCGATTCAAAATTTTTGCGAAATCTCGGAAAAATCCCTTAGTATAACTCGGCTTTTTTTTCTTGCCAAAATTTCGACCGCAACGTTTTGAGACGTAACGTTCAGAACAAGTCGAAAACGATTAGAAAACTGGTATTTCAAGTATTACGGAGTAATAATTGACGAACTGCCGACGTTTAATTAGTATAAACATTTTGCATAACCTCGACAAAATGACACTACCTGACACGCTTAGAACAGGTCCGGAATTACTTGAAAAGCAGTTTTTCAAGAATAACAATGCAAGAAATGGCAATCTGAGCGAATTTCCGTCGATTAAAAAATTTTCGCGAAAAGTCGAAAAAATCCCTATAACACGGCTTCTTTTTTCTGGCAAAATTTTGTCCACAAGCTTTTGAGCCGTAACGTTCAGAACAAGTCGAAAACGATTAGAAAACTCGTATTTCAGGTATTACGAAGCAATAAATAAGGAATTGCCGCCGTTTAAATAGTTTATAATTTTTTATAATCTCGATAAAATGACGCCACCTACTACGCATGGAACAGATCCGGAATTAATTGAAAAGTAATTTTTCAAGTATATCAATGCAAGAAATGACAATCTAAGCGAATTTCCGTCGATTCAAAATTTTTGCGAAATCTCGAAATAATCCCTTAGTATAACTCGGCTTCTTTTTCTTGCCAAAATTTTGACCGCAACGTTTTGAGACGTAACGTTCAGAACAAGTCGAAAACGATTAGAAAATTCGTATTTCAGGTATTACGAAGCAATAAATAAGGAACTGCCGGCGTTTAAATAGTTTATAACTTTTTATAATCTCGATAAAATGACGCCACCTACTACGCATGGAACAGATCCGGAATTAATTGAAAAGTAATTTTTCAAGTATATCAATGCAAGAAATGACAATCTAAGCGAATTTCCGTCGATTCAAAATTTTTGCGAAATCTCGAAATAATCCCTTAGTATAACTCGGCTTCTTTTTCTTGCCAAAATTTTGACCGCAATGTTTTGAGACGTAACGTTCAGAACAAGTCGAAAACGATTAGAAAACTCGTATTTCAGGTATTACGAAGCAATAAATAAGGAACTGCCGGCGTTTAAATAGTTTATAACTTTTTATAATCTCGATAAAATGACGCCACCTACTACGCATAGAACAGATCCGGAATTAGTTGAAAAGTAGTTTTTCAAGTATATCAATGCAAGAAATGACATTCTAAACGAATTTCCGTCGATTCAAAATTTTTGCGAAATCTCGAAAAAATCCCTTAGTATAACTCGGCTTCTTTTTCTGGCAAAATTTTGACCGCAACGTTTTGAGACGTAACGTTCAGAACAAGTCGAAAACGATTAGAAAGCTCGCATTTCTGGTATAAAAAAGCAAAAAATAACGAACTGCGGGCGTTTAAATAGATTATAATTTTTGCATAATCTGGATAAAATGACACGGAATTAATGGAAAAGTATTTTTCGAGAATAATGCATGAAACGATAATCTAAGCGCGTTTCCGTCGATTTAAAATTTTTGCTAAATCTCGAAAAAAGAGTTTTGTTTTTGTTCATGGTTTTGGCAAAATTTTGATGCTACATGAAACGATCAGAACAGGTCCGGATCTACTAGAAAACTCGTTTTTCATACATTACAAAACAAACAATGATAAACTACACACGTTTGAATCGATTTAAAATTTTCGTAAGATCTCGAAAGAAACACATAATATACCTACCTAGTCGTTGGTTTTCACAAAATTTTCACCAAATCTGAAAGATTTAGTACGGGTCCGGAATCTGATTTTTACGTATGATGTCAGTGGTTTTTTCGGAAAATTTTGATCGACCTAAAACTTTTTATTTCGATCCTGTTTATGTTTCTTTTTTATTGTTAGTTTAGAAGTTTGCATAACGTCAGATTTCCATGGTATTAATCTATCTGCAATTGTGGTACGAACTTTGGACGCAACAAAAATTCAGAAAACGTTGTTTTGATATGAACTCTCTACGGTTGCGTGCGTTTCCGAAACGAACTTATTTACATATGTACTTGCAAAAAATTCGAAAGTTCTTTATAGTTCGACAAGGACATATAGAAAGCATAGATATATAAAACATATAGAATCCGGTAACAATAATTAACAATAAATTTTCCAAGGGAAGTTCAATAACCCGCGCTTTTATCAAACACCCTTATTCGCCAATCCATTTTTAGTTGAGCTAAAAAAAGCGACACGAAAATATATAGGTACCTAATCGAATTTCACAGTTGTTGATCGATCAAATTAGTTAATGGAATATTGGAATCCTAGAGATGGTAATGTCCTAACGTGTAAACAACAAATATAAACAATCGTATCCGGCAGACGCGTCGTCAAACCGAGAACGTTCCAGATGCTGCGGTCTTACATTTTCCGTAAAAAACGTTAACGTTTATAGCGTGTACACTACGAGATTACTGCAAAGTTCTATTAGATGGTGCAAGAACTAACCGGATTATTTCCTAATTACTCTGGTTCGTCTAGAAAACAACTTCCTCTCAGGAAGAGTCGAATAATAATAACGTTAGATTGGATTATGTGATAAGCTACGTTCTATTAATAGAGCGTGCCTAAATGTCAATACGTACATACATACGTCCATCCTGTATCGGATTTCTGTCCGGATGACGTTAGACGTCGCAAATGTGGAACAAGAAATCGCGTCCGGCATGGCACATCTGCGTGGCAAATGCAAATGCGAATAGAAAAAACAATAACTAAATGGTAATATGATTTACAACGGTAAAAGACCGTGGTCTATTGGGAAATGAAGGCGATTGTTCGCCGTAACAGGATTACGAAATAATTTCGTTGATAAAATACGAATCAAACACATAAATCTTGAAAACCGTAGTTCGGAAGTAATCTTCGATGCAAAAACAAAAAAAAAATCTATTGGGTTTATTCGAGCATGTTAAATAAGATAATTAATTTTGCCGGCAACTGTAAAAAAAGTAAATCGTAACGGCCATCAAATAAAATTCGACGTTCGCATACAAAAAAAATAATAATAATAATAACACAATGCGTGCCCGCGCTCTTAATTAGATTACGTTTCGCAAATGTTGCGCGAATCGATAAAAGACGAATACATTACAATGATTTTTTGAAGAGAAAGTAATTAAGATGATTAATGATCCCTTTTTCTGAATATAACAAATGAATTCTAAGACTAACGGTTAAGTAAAGTTAAAAATAATGATGTTTATTGTAAAACGGGACGCCCGATGTAATTTCGGAATGTACTCTCGTTACCATCAATCAGGCCCTTCATTAGTTCATTTCTCGGTCGAGAACTTGCGAACGATAACTTGTTTCGAACGGGGAGAATTGAACGGGATTGGTAACTTGCTAGTACTTTGCCCTTCGTTACCTAAGCGGGAAAAATTCAAGAGAGCTACCTGTTCCGATAACACAATTAATTCGAATAAACGCGAAACACGTAAACTCCGGATAAATTTTCCGGAAACAATGAACAATGAAACAATGACATAAATGCGCGTACGTTCTAAAAATAAAAATTAGGTATCTTTATTACTTAATATACATATGTACCAATCGTCCATTTATATTAATAGAGGTTTTTGGTATTTGCTTATTGAAATAACCGAATAATCTTAATATTTATATCGTAATGCACGCGCGTTCGCCTCTTCCCCCACCCCACACCTACGTAACAAACAGATATGTTGTACTCAACTATAGGTACGCATTTTGTTTCACCGCCCCCGAGGGATAGATGCATAAATAAACATGATATTTTCGAAATAAATGCGCAGTAAAAACTCTCGAAGTGGAATAATAAAGAAAAAGTAAACTTACAATTGACATTAAGAGTTACGGCCGTTTCAAGTTTGGTTCCCTCTGGCATTGCCCTGTTCCAAACCTCGCAGCGAAAAATGGCCCCGTCGTCGTCCTTCCCCGGTGTCAGCGAAAGGGTCGCCGTGGTGGGCTGATCTCTGGAACCGCCGTTTTTTAACGCCGCTTCTAAAGGATAGCTCGACCCTGAGAACGAAACAAAAAGCTCGTTTTAAATTACGCTCCGTCTTTTTTTTTCTATTAAATTATTAAGCCGTCGAGGAAAAAATTAATCGTCCAGGATGTCGTCGCATTTACCTTATTGTTAGTTAAATTTTGACGGTCATCAAGGGGGACGGACTTCTTTGATCTTCGCGTTTCGTTGGTCCTTCGAGTAGGACGACGCCGACACGTAGGATTAAATCAAAATTTAAAAAAAAGAATCCCACGAATTTAATCTACGCAAGCACACAAGAAAGGTTTTGATTTAATTAGCGAAAAACGATAGCCGTTGAAAATGTAAATGCAGAAATACCAATCTATATGTAAATTAACGATCAATATTTACGTTGGTACGATGTAACTTATATCTTTTCATTGTGAAATGTTTTACATATTGTTTAAAAGTGTAATAATCGCTTCGTTCTTGGCATTGACTTGGCAACGGCGGTGCTCTCCTCCTCGTTCTTTTGCCGTAATTCCCACACCAGGTAGCAAACGAGCGACAGGAAATGAATAATTTTGAAGTTTACAAGGAAGTTCATAATCTACCTATTATTCTTTTTCTTTTTTTTTAATTTTGATTTCTGAGTCATTTCGGTTGCTTGTGAAATCTTCTAGACGTTATCGCGCACGAAATTACGCCAAAAATATTAACTAACCTTTCGACTAAAATGCGGCACGGGCGCGAAAACTTAATCCTTACGGTCTTTGCAAAAATTATGTTGTAAATCCTGGCGAATAATGAAACAGAAGGCGAAAGCCGTAAGAACTCGAACTAGCTTTAAATGCTTAAGCAGGCACACAAAGAAAAACCTTCGTAGTGACCAAACAAAGAAAATTAGGTCGTATTTCAAACGGAATGAAATATCAGGCAGTGGCGTCGTTAAATAAACGAGGCAAATATTTAAACTGCTTTACGGTCCTAAAAGAATGGTACTCCACTTTATAGCATTTGTCGAGACGCGTATAAGGGCGAAAATCGATCCCTAATTGGGATATAAACGTAGTTTGCTCTCTTGTTTCGTGCAATTTGGTGTATGTTCTAAGGGTGGCCGACAGGTCCCGAATGTGGTTTTTAAATTTACTAATTGCCATCGACGTGTATTACGACGATCGACGCGAATAATTTAAAAGTTCGAGACGAATTAAAACTGTTTCGACTGCTATCGTAATCCGCAAAACGCTAATACGGCAGATAGATCCTAAAAATTAGATCACTTTTTTAATTTAATCGATCTCCTAACGTTTTGACAATTTAAAGGAGCTTAAGTTTTGAAAACTGGGCCCAAGTCGCGAATCGTTCGCTTACAAAACGTGCATCGTACGTTTTTATTATTCGTGCGCAATTTTTCTCATGAAAATGACGTCACAATAATGGGTTTTTATAGAAATATATTTGTTATGACGTCATTTTCGCGTATGTTTTGTACTCGAACATCCTTCGTTGCTCTCAAACAGGCCCAGAAGTACGCAACGAAACGAAACTGTTTACCTCAAACTTTCTGGTCTAAATAAAACGGCAATTGTAAAAAAAAAATGATTTCTATATAACATAGATATTTATGTCATTCTTCGATGATATTACGAAATAGAACATTTTCCAACTTTAATCGTGTTTAACAGTGTAATTTTGTCATCTAACCCCACAATATATTTTTAATACCGTATAGAAAAAAGATAGTTCTTCAAAAAAAAATGTAAAATATATACAGGGTGTCGTTTAAAAATAAAAAGCCGCATATTACTGATCAAATGTCTTTAGTTCTTGAAATAAAATCAATGTAGAATAATATACAATGTATTATTATTCTGAACACATCTTCTGTTAAGAAAATATTTTTCTTTTTTATGAACGTTCAATGAACTAATAGAGGGGGTGCTACTGTCTTAATTCACCCTACATAAGTATTTACATACAATATAATAAAACAAGGTGACTTGGTAAACAAAGTATCTAGAGTGATTTGATTTTTGTGTTCAATTTCAAAAGAAAATTACTTACAAGTAAAATTGAACCGAATCCGGTTTGTAACGATTTTATCTACATAAAAATTGAATTAAAAACTTGGAATTCTAAAGACAATTTTCTCCGTTTGCGAATAAAATGTGCGTTCAGAATAATTTTATTCGGCAACGACAGTTTACAATGATTTGAACAATTTGGCTTTTGACCGATCAACTCGTTTTTATTTTGAAAAAAAAACTTGTCGAATTTCATGCTCACCTTCTCGATACCATCGCACCATGGGATCGGGGGAGCCTCCGACGCTGGAACAAGTCAGCTCCAGCCTTTTACCCTCCGTGACGGTAACGTGAGATCCCGGAGCGACGGCGGGCTGTTGTGGGAGTGTCAGTACAGTAAGGGTGTACCTTTGGGCATGTAAATTAGCTCCGGATCCCCCGGCCTTCACTTTGCATTCAAATTTCCCATTATCCCTGTCGTAGCTGGTGTTCGAAATTAAGAGATCGTAGATTCCTTTTTCCGGATGGTAATTTAACCTATTTAAAGAAAGAGAAATATGTTAATTAATTGAATTCGTGACAAAAGGGAATTTATCTCCCATCTCCGGTAAAAGTTCGATTTCTGTTTAAAAAAATTCTCACGGCGTTCTTAGACGCGTTCATTAAAAAGTCTCGCTAAAGCGTAAAATAAAAGGTCTCAAATTAAGGCTAATTATAATTATATTGTCATTTTAAGTTGTTGCCGCTTTTTATTATTAAGCAAAGTTCACACGTTTTATTACGGCCGCGGTACGTGCGTGGAACCGTTTTTAATTTCACACGGGCCGATTTACTTAATTCAAGGATTCATACGAAGATAATATTAAATGCTGGCGCCGTTAGTAAATTAAGGGGCTCTCGATGAAGAGCGTAAACCTATTAGATAGAAAAACACACCGTCAAATTACATCTCACGTCTTACATTGTTTGGTGAACGGCGAAAAACGTGAGGAAAATACTATATACAGAGACATACCGGAAGCTACTTACAAATGAAGAAATATCAGTCTAGAGTCTAGACGATAAATTAAATTTTTAATTTAGAAAGGGCGCTAATAGAATAGAGGGACTTGATATTTTTGATTGGATATCTCTCAAACGCGATGGAACGCGCGAGAAATATTTGTTTTTCGTTAAGTCGGGTTATCATAGTTGTACTTCTCTAAAATGAAAACACTACATACAGTGCGACCTCGTAAATAACTTTTCGTGTTTAAAATCGTCTATCGATCGGGGGGATTTTTGTCCTACAAAAGGTGGGGCGGAAACCATCTTGAAATATGTTTTGAGGCGCGAGCCGTCATCTTGGAGCTAAAGGTGCCAAAAATTGGTTTTTTCAAGTTTCAACGGTCGATTCCAGGACAAAAAGGACCATTGACATACTCGAAGAAAATAAAATTCCTTATATTTTTGTATAAACATTTTTTTGTAAGTCTAATATGTAACGATGCAGAAATAAATATTTGTCTAAAAAATCGTTTTGTTATTTAAAAAAATATATTTCTGGCTATTCATTACATAATTATAATAATTCTACAAACTCAAAGTAAGCTCATTTCCACACCACCTTGAGGTAGAGTAAATGGCGCATTATTTTATTGTGGTAGGTCCCCCAGTAGGTTTAATCCACAGATGTTTCGGTTTGGAGATCTTAGAGATCAAAATGGCGCTTTCGTAATCTATGTTTTCAATTACACTATCACTTTTATTTCTTTTTTGACGGTCCGGGTCGGTTGATGTTGATGTCTTTGTGGTACGCTCGCCACAGAAAAAATCGGGACAGTAGAAGGCAGAATTTTAAAAATGTTTTGTTGTGAATCGGGTTTTAAATAAACTGTTTGCAAGTACATAAGGATTAAGCCATAAAAGCATTGTTACCTACATAGATGAGGTTCTAAAGATGTTAGGTATCGGAAAGGTTGAAATAGCCTTTTGCATTTTAAGGCGAGCCCTACCTTCCAGTAAACTAACAAACTTCAATGTAAATCAAACGAAAATCCACATTTCGCTCTTTTTTATGTTTTAGAATAATTTTTTCATATGATGATTGGTATTAAAATCATCAGGACAAAAAAAGAAATCATCCCAAATCGACGAAATTATCGTAAGACGTCAAAATTATATCAAATATATGACATTTACTAATCCGTAGTAAAAGAATAGAAAACGGTTACAAAGAGAACAATGTATTGAATTTACGGGTTCTACTTGTTGTTAGACGAGAACGTAACAGGCAAATTTTACCCAACAAAAGTTGCGAATTATAATTTTTGGCATTTCTTTACTTATTTATTTCTCTAAAGTTAATTTAGAGTGTGATCGTTATGAAAACAACTATGATTTCGATAATATTACTATTTATTATATCCTTGATATTTTGATGCTTTTCCTAAATATTCCTTCCTCTACAATAATGTCAATGTATTGAATTATATATTGATTTCTCCTCTACAATTATAATTACTGATGAAGTCTAAAAATACATTTCAAAATATTTGTTTCCAGTGAAAGATGTGTCCAGTATATCTGTCGATACTCCATTATACCGCTCTCGTCTAGAACCTGCAGATTTAATCCATTGTTCTGTTTGTAACCCTGTTTTATTATTAAATGTAATATTTTGATATAACTTTAACGTCTTACGATTAATTTCGTCGCTGTGGGATAATTTCCTTTTTGTACTGATGATTTCGATACCAAATATCATTAAAAACATTTTTTCTAAAACATGAAAAGTGCGAAATCTTTGATTTCCATTGAAGTTTATGAACTTACTAAAAGGTAGGGGATCGCCTTAAAATTAAAAATAGTGGCCGGAAGCTTACTTTACTATACTTCTTTTAGAAATTGTGGTAATAAGCCAATATAAAAACTTGGAACAACTAACACCGTATATTTCGGCTCTGGTTGGAGCTATCTTTAGTGCTACAAATATATAAACGATGGAAACAATTAATGAATTGTATCTTTATTACTTTACTATTCACACAAAGAATGATTACATACCTACTTACATAATTATTTTATTTATCGTTTCTTGTTCTTGGATATAAAGTTCGTAGGTTAAATAACACATATAGTAATTGAGGATACATACAAGGTGTCCCGGGTGGAATCTGCCAAACGTTAGGGGCGCGTTTCTTAAGTAATTTAAAGCAAAAAAGCTGTAGGAAAGTATAGGTCCGATTTGGAAAAGTTATGGCTTGTTAAAGAAAAGTCAAGGCAAAATATCAAAAATGTGATTTATTAAGTTTAATTGAGGAAGCACTATTAATAAGACGAAATATTTTTCAAGCTATATCAATTTTGTGTGTGTAAGTAACCATTTTTTTATATAAATCTACATGTTATCGGTCATATCGACGCAGATTTTCCAAAAGGGCGTAACCCATAAAAAGTAAATTTTACAGTAGAGCACATGTTATGTCGCCGCGTAGCTATAACAAGATACGTTTCGCGGAAATATAATCAATTTTTCCGGTGAAAAAAATCGAAATATTGTTACCAGATTTTATCAGACGATGTCTTTGCTTTAAATGTGTAAGATAGTCAGAATAACTCATTTTCACAAAAAGTGTGAGTTACGTCCTTTTGGCAAAACGCGATCGATATATTACGTCGATCAATAAATTTTTAAATTTACAGAAAGCATAAACTAAACCTGCCACTTGCTTCTAAAGTATTTTGTTGACAAAGAGTTGTCCACTTTGTAGGTAACAATGATGATTTGTGGCTTACAATAATCCCTTTTAAAAATACAAGCATTTTACCTAAAACCCAATTCACAACCAAACATTTTTAAAATTCTATCCTTCAACTGTCCCGATTTTTTCTGTGGCAAGTGTACCTACTCAATATCATCTTCTAACTTAATGGCGCGCTCAGCCAGAAAAACGCTGCCTTCAATTGAACCCATAGCTGACGCATACAATTTGTCATATCCTAGAAATCCCCATTGTTGACAGAGTAGTTTATATGCGCTTTTTTATAATAATAATGTATTAAACATCAAATAATCAAATAACTTTTATGCAGGTTATGTTGGTTGGTCGCCCACTATTTAGCAGAATAAATAGACAGAAAGGGAGCTTAACAATATTTCCTACGCCGCAACTCGTTACATATTAGACTATATAGAAATAAGTTATAAGTTTATATAGAAAAAATATAAGAAATTGTCTTCTTCAAGTTTGTCGTAGACATTTTTGTTGTAGAATCGACCGTTGACGAATTAAAGTTGAAAAGTCTCGAAAGTTGTTTCGAGAAATAATTGCTAAAACATCGTATAAACTCTAAATCGATTTAACATCGAAACCTAACCATTTTTCCTTCTTGTCGATTAGACCATCCAAAACATCGAATTGCTGCGATCGCCACCTCCCCCCCCCCCCGTTAAGGCCGAACTGTTTTAATCCATATTGAAATTACGCACTTCCGCGCAAATGGCTCGCAATAATAATAATGAGAGCGATCGCGGACGAATATTTTTAAATCGCGTTATCGACGCATTCGTTTGCCGAATTTTAATTTACATTTGAAACGGACGTACAAGTCCTTAATTTTTATAAATAAATATAGACCTCCCCGGGCGACGTCGAAATGAGAAAGAAAAGTCCCGACAAATAGCGGGAGCGTAATAAAATGATAACACAATAAAAAATCGAGCCCCACGTTGGACGCCAACTGTAGTTTGATTAGGCGAACGCGACATTTTAATACGACAAACCTCACTGTTAAAAGTATTACCTACAAAGTAGATAATGAAGATTTCATTTTGAAAATCAAATAGGAGGAAAAAAAATAGCAAAACCATTTCAACCAGTAAAGAATCTATAAACGCGAGCGTACATGGACAGGGTCGATGTTTAAATGACGACATCATTGGCCAACGTTTCGCCCACTATTACAAAGGACTCTTTAGGATGCAAAGGAATTTCAGGAGACACGGAACTCGATCGAATTCAGTACTTTCTAGAAGTATTTTGTTCGACGGGCGAAACGTCGACTTCGATCTCGAACAGTGACAAACCCAAATCTACAAATCTACGCAAATACAAAAAAAGAACGAATCGGCAATTTTCTCCTTATGAAACATTTTCTTTAGATATTATTCGTTTTACGTTTCGTAATGACAAGAACGTTGATTGACAAACAACCTGTAGTACACCTTCATCGGGGGAATCGATTCGAAAGCTTTCTTTCCATCAACATTTAAAATTTTCAACGAATTGAGATTTTATACTTAGGTATCTCAGTTCTAACTAAATTGATATACGGTTTCGGGTCGGCTTCTTCTTTTATGAAAACCGTATTTTTCAAAGATAGCGGAAGGTAATAATTTCCAGTACTTATAAAAAAACTGGAGAACACGAAAAACATTAATAAAACGAGCTTTCTTTACAATCAGGAGCGTGTTACCTACTTCTTAATTTATATATATATTTTTTCAGTTTGATAAAGCGAAATTATAAGATTTTTTAGGTAAAAAGCATCGTATTTGACGCCTTCCTTTATTACTTATAATTGAGGCCGCGCCTTTTCAAAAGCGCGATATTTTTTTAAAAAAGGTTTCTTCGAAATAAACGTAAATCAATTTTCGTCCGTAAGCAGCCTAATATTAATTTTAATCAAATAGATTTGACACGTCGATTTGAAATTGCCTTCTTATCAAATGTCCTTCGCGTCGAAATCTACGAGAGAGATCCTGAAATTTCGCCTCCAAACTTCAAAGCAACCCGGCAGTCTGAATACAGTAAATTAAGTTTCTTTATGAACGAAAATAAAAATCATACTTAATCTGACGTTAACTCATCAAAATTGGACTGGAATTTGAAAATAGCCGAACACGAAAAAAAAAGTAATAAAGGAACGTTATTATTAAATGCTAAAACGCGCAATTTGTTTTCGATATCATTCATCGTCCAAGGCTTTACGTATTTCCAACACAAATATTTAATTTTTTCTGCTTCAACTGAGAATATCGTAATTTCAGCTCTTATCTCGTCTTTTCAGTTGTATTACATATTATCGCTTTGTGACATTGTTAAAAAAAAAAGTAAAGGTCTGATACAACTCAAATTTAGTGCACGTCGTTATCAGCGAGAACCATAAAAGGGACGCGTTCCAAAGCAAACCACAAATATACATTTCAACTTTTCCGGACACTCGAAATGTCAATACGGCAACAAGGGGTGCTTTTAAAAGAAAACGCAGACCTTTTACTCTCGTTTCGCGAACGCATAAATCGTTGTTCATGAGTTTCTGACACATCACGTTTGAGAAAATGCGTCCGCGATCGTTAACGAACGTACTTCCGGTTTAAAAATTAAATGTATCCCCGAACGTTTGGTTTTAGAGGTTTTGTTAAATGATTAAACAATTTCATGCGAATAACGTGACGTTTGTGGTCGGAGGGAGTTCGTTCTGAACGTCGACGTGCTTATTCTGTCTATTTTCCAATTTTGAAATCCCACACTAATATGACGTTCCGCTAATTACTATCATAAAATGATTTCAAACTTCGAATAAAAATAGACGATAAAAATTAGATTGAAAAAAAAGACAAAACGACACAATAAAATATCTAATTAATTTTAAAAAAAAGTTCTCGAAAATTAATTTTATCTGAGATTAAAATGTACTCACCTACACATCGAATTATTAATTTTATTAATTAAATTTTGAAAGTGGCGACTCGACGAATTTTCAGAGTTCGAAATAGTAAGACATTCTAAATTTGCACGTTCGCGGTTTCTAAAACAATCACAGCACATATCTATATTGAACGTCCATTGGTAATAAATAATAACACGGGCGGATATCAAATTGTTAATACAATTTATAAGGAAAGAAACGCACATTTCCAACCTTCATTCACCGGCATCGGCTCAATACGAAAGTTCGGAAACTAAACACCGCAGTCCGAACAAATATCAACGATAAGTGACATAAGCGGAGATAACGTTACAGCTGCGAGTTCAAGTCGAGAAAAGAATACGAGATATCTAACAATTTATCTACATTACCTTTTTTAACTGGGAATTTTTGACGTAAAATTAATTTTTGTAGAAATTAAATTCGTTCCATTTATTTGTAAAAATAACGTCAACGTACCTGTATCTAAAAATATTAGTAGATATTCCCACTTACAACATAAAATAATAAAAGCGTTGTAAAAATCTTTGGCAGGTATCGTGTGAATAATATAAACATATGCAGGTTACAGAAAAAGAAGGTATTATTTAATGACCGTTAGTTCATAAACAAATTAAAAATAAAACTTAAATATTATGCAAATTGTGTGGGGAAAATACAAAAGTGATAATTCAAAAAGTTTTCCAACTATACGAGCGAAGTAAATAAAGCAGAAAAATCGTGAAAACTTCGGAACCCGCAAGAATAGAACCGATTTTGACGAAACTTTTTTTAAATTGTTTGTTATAAGTGATGCATTATTTAAAATCAGAAACGTTCCGGTCGACGCACACAAGTATTTGTAGATATTGGTTTAAACAATTATTAAAACAAAATACGGGATGTCCAGGAAATATGAATTGAGTGCGCCAACCGGAATGTTTCCGATTTCAAATAATTAGTAATTATGACAGGAGCCCTGTGGGTCCGACTGATTTTCTGGCGTATGCACGGCTGCAGGTTCGAATCCCGTTGCAACCGCGGACGTTTGTGAACGTACTAACATGATCTAGATTAAACCCCAAAAATAGTCTGGCTAATTGGCTCGACTCAAAGTCATAACGTAAAAAAAGTACTTATAACTTAAAAAAAGTTTCAACTAAATCGGTTCTATTCTTGGGGGGTTCCGAAGTAAAAACTTAATTTGGCTCGACTAATAATAATTCAAGAGGTTTGACAAGAAAATACAAAGCGCCCCGATATAATTTGGGAGTAGTTTCCATCTCTCGAACGGGCTTAAGAATCCATGTCTCTTATTTTTTTTGTTTTTGTATAAAATCTAACTAAACTTTTAATAAATATCAACGGGATCGCATCGTTCATTTCTTTTATAAGTGTTTTTCCGGCGTGCGATGCGGACTAGTGGACGCTTAGCTTAACAATGCTGTCGCTGCACATGTCTGCCACTTGTCTGTAACAGACTATAAGAAAAAAATTAGAAACTTCTAAATTTTTCTTTGTATTTTCTACATTTTTCTCGTTATCGTTTTCCCTCTATCGTCAATTACTAGCACATATTCTTCGGTTAACTGCGAACTTGGAAGGTCCGTGAAAGGAGAGTTAGTCGACAAAGAAAGATCCTACCTTCCGATCGCGCACTCACACGCAAAAAGGCCTTATTAACCGAAAGAGCACTCCTCGCACACACGAACAATACGACGCCCTAATTTAAAATTCGAACTACTCAAACAAGCACTACCGCTCTGTATCACTGACGCGAAAGATCTGAAGCGGTTTTGCCTGAATTCTATATATAAATCCCACTTTTATTTTAAAAACATTGAGTTGTTTGTTCGCACTCCGATAAGCTACGAAAGTACGCGGTGCACATGTTTTATTAGTTGCTTAGTATTTTATCGGCCACATAAAAATGCGATTAAACTTTTATCTGGTTTATGGTTTGTAATAGAGAAATTTTCAATGTTTAAGGGCGCACGAATAGCTTTTAAATTAAAAATAGAGTAAATTTATAATTCTGCGGTATAAAGGCAGTAGATAGTGATTATTCAAATAATTTTACTGCATAAAAACATCATTTTAGAATAAATTTCCTAAAAAAGTGCATATTTTAAAAATTTTCGGTCATTATCTGCCAATTTTTTTTATCAAACTCCACTACGATTCCTGTAATAGCCCAAGCTCTTATCGCACCAAAACCTTCGTCAAAACACTACTAAAATTTTCTTAGTGTGTTTAAGAGTTAATATGGTGGGAAATATACAACCGGTGGCAAACAATTGAATTTTTGTTTTAATCATTTTTGATAAACTTGATATTTGATAAAATTTATTATAGACTTTAGAGAAATATCAATGATTTATAACTATTGAGGTCTGTCACGCAAATCTGACAGTCCTCCCTCCAAATGAATAAATTTTTAATATGTCACCTACCATATAAAACTACATCACGTTGTTTTTTTTCAAATTATAGTTTTAATTGTCCTTTACATGAACATATACGTTCGCCTGTACACAAGTATGGCAAAATTAGGGGTGAAAGTTCGAAGGAATGACACACCTTAGGATTTTCACCCCTAATTTTTGTATCATAATGTAGATCTTGAACGGCCATTTACAAAAATAAATAGTTTGTTGGCGACAGCTCTTGTTGTTTCACAGATAATAAGTAAAATCGAAAAAAGTTGCAATTTTCAAGGGTGAATTTCACCCTCTTAAACCGCGCAAACTCTTGATTAGTGTTGACTAGTACTACAATTCCAACAAAGTTTTAAATTTTTCTAAGATTTTCACCTGTCTAACTTTCCTTGTTAATTTAAATCGAACCATAACGTTATTAAAAAATATAGGTAGATAGAGCTCGTTCAATTTATCGTAAGAAGTGTGTCAATCATAATAGTAGAGTTCGAATTTTTTTCAAGCAGTTCTTATTTGTACATCTAGCGGGCGTTGTAAAGATTTCTAACTATTTTTCTCTCGCAGAATCAAAACGAAATGACATTTGCATTTAAAGAAAAGATTATAATAACTTAAAATTGCAATATTATCATTTCGTTTTAATTCCGCGAGAGAAAAAGGTTAGAAATTTTTACGACTCCCACTATAGACGAGTAAGAAATAAGAACCGCTCTTAAAAATTTCGAATTCTACTATTACGATTGACACTCCCAATCTTAAATTGGACGAGCTCTACCTATATTCATAAAATTAATCTTAAGAATACGCGTAAAACAATCCATACTTAAATGTATTTTTCTGATCAACCCCCAACTTTTAAATGTTTTTTTCCTTTTCCTCGCTAATCTAATTATTATCTACTGTTAAAATTCGCAGGTCCGCAGGTGACGTCGAAATGAAAAATATAAATGTGCTCGACAAAAATACTTCGTTGTAAAAATAGTAATTAATACGATAAAGAACAACGACGTGATCAGAATCGAGTCCCCGCGCTGGACGTCAATTATGTAGTTTGATCGCCTTAAGGGCAGGGTACCCATGATTTCAGCGTATTTTACGCTCATCCTTAAACTAATTTTTGAGATATTTTGGATCTTTAAAACCAAAATGTTTTTATGATTAGTTGTTTATCACTATTTTGTTTATGCATACTCGTAATTTGAGTACATGATTTTTATTCGTTAATTTGTTATTATAAATTATAATTTTGTTAGTTATGGTGGAATTTTATAAAAACTAAATAAGTTAAAGTGAAGTGGATTTTTTTGTTTTACAGAGAATAATGTACTCGAGGACATATAAAAGATTCATAACGAATGAATTATTTTAAACTAATAAAAAAATTAAATTAATATTTTAAAATCAATTTTTTTTATGTAAACAATAATAAAATTTTGTGAGAACTTCTCTGTAAAACTATTCTCTGTAAAACAAAAAAATCCACTTCACTTTAACTTATTTAGTTTTTATAAAATTCCACCATAACTAACAAAATTATAATTTATAATAACAAATTAACGAATAAAAATCATGTACTCAAATTACGAGTATACATAAACAAAATAGTGATAAACAACTAATCATAAAAACATTTTGGTTTTAAAGATCCAAAATGTCTCAAAAATTAGTTTAAGGATGAGCGTAAAATACGCTGAAATCATGGGTACCCTGCCTTAACTTAAAACATTTTGAGGAACCTAACTGTCGATAATATTAGCTACAAACTATTGATACGGTGCGAGTTTCATTTTAAAAATTAAATTAGAGGAAAATCAATAGCAAAAGCATCGAAATTCAACAAAAAGATTCCTTTTAGTTACGTAAAGCTCTAGGAATTCGACCAACCGCGTCCCAGATAAAAATCTGTGGGGGAAAATTAATTTACGTAGGTAGATGAAACAAAACAAAAAAAAATCGGCGACGGTCCGCTTCGAATTTAAAACATCCAATTAACATTTTGACAACTATTCCGCGAAGTAAAAAGTACCAGTAGAAAGGGGCTTCCTTAATCAAACCTCTTGTCAGTTTTAAAATACAAACTCCGAGTCTGTTATACGTCGTATCACGCCCCCGAAATCGAATCTTTATTCATGAATTCCGCGAAGATTCTAAATTTGCAAATTAGAAATTCGAGGAACCCGTTTGAGACCAACGAAAATACACGTTATACGAACGTGTGTGCGTACCTACTCATAAAAAAATTTACCCACCTGTAATTGTTGCCCAGGGGGACGTTTCCGATAGCGACGTTATCGTGCGTCTGTTTAATATTGCGGATCCAGTAATACGTCGGCGTTTCCCTGGATGTTTGCGGAGAAAATCTGCATTCTAATGTAACGTCTTCTCCTTCGCGGGTATCCGTTACTTCATCCTCCGCCGTTACCGTATTGATGACAGCCACTGAAAAGCAGAATAAAAATGCAAATAAATGAAAAGCTTACCTATATGAAACTAAATTTAAACGTTCGACACGAACATTCCATTACTGTCAAAATAAAGGTATAAGAAAAATGTGTCGACATGAAAAATTTTATGGAGTTCTCTCTAAAAGGAAATCTAATGACAGTGCCCGTCTTTCCACTTTATTCCTCCATTTTCTTATTTGTTATTATAATAGAAACAGTTTGAACTTTGTAATATATCCGAAGCCGGAAAGGAAATTAGGGAATTGTTTTTTTTCCACTATACGACCGCTTATTGTATTAAAAATTAATTTTCATTTTCGTTCGCGCATCCAGAAAACGCCTTTCCGTAATTCCCTTCGAGATCTTTACGTGCAGCTTCATAAAAAAAATCTAGGCAGGATGCAAGATGGTCTCGAATAAGGCCAGGCGCGAGTTGTTTTCGCGGTTCAATGGTTATCGGCGCAGGCAGCAAGTGCTTTCTTAATCAGGAACACGTGACAATCGAAAAACAAAACGATTCCGCAATAGATGGATGCACGAATTTCACGGAACGATACGTTCGAATGCTTTTTACTGTTTAAACAATCTTAAAACGCACGAAAATATCGCGATCTACCGATGCCAACGTCGTCGTCATCGTGTCGATGGCGTTTCGGCGGGACCGCGCGAGCGCACTTTTTTCGAAAATGAGCTGTTCCGACTATCTTAAGCGCATTTAAAGGTAAAGGCATAATTTGGTAAAATCTGGTAACAACATTTCGATTTTTTCCACCAGAAAAATTCTGATATAATCCAAATCGTCGCAAGTGCCGTGCAAAACGTCCGTGCTACGACAGTACCTTTGTATCGAACACTTTGTAAATGAACTGTGACATCCCCACAAATCACAAAGTGCAAAAATCACGCAAAAACGACAATATAATCAGTGTCTCGAGGTGTAATTACGAAACGTAGTTATGAAAGTTGTGTCGGTGGTACCATAAAATAGCAAACGGGCCGCGGAACTTACGATAACCTGTCGTGATATCTCGTTCTAGAATAGCATCTAACATCCGTTTTTCACACTACCACACAGTGGGGCGAGATACCGTAAAACGTGGCAGAAAATGTTTTGATTTATGTAACTGCTTTAACTATTTGGTATACATTTAGATTGAATAAATATAGATCATTTATAATATTTTACAAGTTTTATTTTAAAAATATATGTAGATAAAGGGCTTAAAAAAATTAAAATAAAAATACCCCGCAATAATTATATCTTATAGAAAATATGATCTCGTGACATTGATTGGTTATCACATATGTTGTAATTTAGGTCCTGCTGAACAAAAAATGTAATACGCAAAAAGTTATATAATGGTCAGTTTTTGAATGGTCAGTTAAACATGAGCTGTGATGGGCAAGTAGATATTGTTTGAGAACAATGTTTTTTTAACATTTTATAGTAAACCATTATTTTTATTGATCACAAGAGAAATTTCATAAATATTTTTTATACATATAAATTCATATATAGGGTGTCTCTGAAATTGGGTTTACAATAGGGGTAGGTACCTACCTATACTGAACTAAAAATCTCATCGCTATAGGAAAAAATGTATTGCTTGTAGAATATCTGACTTATTTTAAAAACAAAGTTTATCAAGCAAAAAAATTACATTTATTATATAACGTACGTACTCGAAAAACTATCTTACTAAAAAAATAAAAAATATTACTACTATTAAACTGTTCAAAAACTTTCTGAAAACAAACTTTTACAAAATCTTCGTAAATAATTTTAAAAATAAATTAATAATTGAATAAAAGACGGCCTAATAAAAGGAAACAGAGAAAACAGAAAATGTTTCTTCTTCTTCATCAGGTAGACTGTTCAGGTATTTTTTTCTATTGTAATTAAACTATTCTAATCGTAAAATTAAAATAAAATTACAGTTACAATAGAAAAAAGTGTAGTTTAGTCGTCTGATGAAGAAGAAACTTTCTGTTTCCTCTTCTTCGGGAAACGATTCATCTGTATATCGAAAAATATTTGTTTCCCCGAGCATATATAAAACATCTGTATAAAATTGCTTCAACTTTTTTTGTGGGAAACTAAACAGTTTACTAATTCAGCGATTTTAGAACACTGACAAAAAACATGTAAAATTTTTGAAGTTTTTCGGCTTTCTGCTTCTTCTACAATTGAAGAGATGAATAAGGAAGAATGAAAAGTTACTTGAAAATATTCGAAATATCGGTCGAAGTTTACTTAAATTATTTTGCAATAAACACGGAGTCGGCTGTAAGCTTTGTCTTATAGGCTATTATCTTCAAATGTCGTAAAAAGTTCCTTTTTTTATTATGCAGTAGCTGTATGTATTAACTATACTTCTACGCAAAAAAAGTAACCTGATACAGCTTGATAGTAAACTAAGTCAACGACAAGTTGATGACAAGTGACATGAAGGAAATGAAATTTAGTCACAAAAATAGATTAATTATAATAAACAAAATTAGGCACGTTAATGAACAATAACTTATTAAATAAGTTTATGTACCTGTAGAGTTCGCATCCATCTCGATTTCGACTCACTTTTGTATTACTTATCTATATAAAACTAAACGAAGAACGGAACAACTATTTTCACGTGTAATAAAACAATTCATACGAGTTTATCTGAATTGCCAGTTCTGCCTGTATTACACGGAAATATACGATGATAGCAGTTAATTGCTTAATCGTACAACATCCATAGATGATTAAAGCTATTATAAAATATGAGTTTAAACGAGTAAATATGATATTTCAATTTTTGACTTTCTGCCACGTTTTACGATATTCCGCCCCATTGTGTACCAGTACGTTATTTGGTACAAACGTGCCCCGAATTACCTATATATTCGCGGTTTCCAGGAGGTACTTGTTTATAGTTATGTTACAACAGAAAATGTGCGCTCCCGTAAAATTGACTTTTTGTCATTTACTCTGTTCTGCCAAAACGCCATATCGACATATAAATAATCGATAGATAAAGTGCTTTTTTTTAATATTTAAAGTAGGTACCTTACGAGCGCACCTCGTATTTCAATCTTACGTTTTCGAACGAGATATTTAGCGGGAAACGAAGCGTCACTACGTCTACAAAAAAATATATATACCGTGCCTGAAATTCAATTAGGCAGTTCCGATCAAAGACGATTCGATTTACTGCAAACAATAATTAAGTTTGTTAAATATTTAAAGGGTCGACGCAAATGTCGTTAGTATAAAAAAATTTCATCTTCCGTTTTTGTTAATTTCGACGAGTGCCCTTCGAACGTAAATAACGAATAATAACGGGACGGAGCAATTAAGCTGAACTGAAAATGAAGACGTGACCGAGTGGAGGTGGTTTTGCCCGTTGGTTGGTCGGAAGTTCGAAGAATAAACGATTATTGTGCCGATACTTACGGGGCCCTTAAGGGCACGTCGCGTCATGGTAATCGGCGGCTTCAATTTATTTACTTGTGCATTTTAAAATCGTCGTGTGTGTGTGAGACCTGTTTTTTTTTTAATTTGTCTTTAAACGTTTATCTTGTTTGTGGTTAAACCGGAAAAGTGAAGATAGCTTGAACTATAAAATATTATGATAATTATGTGCAAACGTAACACATTAATACTGATGGAAGTTGAACGGGAAACGGATCAATTATTAAACGTATTTTTAATTAAATACATTCGATACCACGCAGGGACATTACGAGGGAATATGTTGTACCCTACATTATCTACTTCTTAGGTTTTTTAACAAAGAATTCAGTGAGCGCATACAGCCGCGAAAACGCTGTCTTAGTGTTAAAACAGCAGTTCAATTGGACCGATGTTTACTTACATTTTTGTTTGTTTTATTTTTCTAGTTGACTAGTTGATTATTTTTATTGTGTCACGTGTTTATCACAGTAACTTGAGGTCCTTTAGCCGTAGTCGGCTACTATAACGTAACGCTTACTTTTCGCTGTTTCAACGATGAGTACGGCTGAACACGTCCAGTAATTAACAAAGTCTTTTTTTTTATTGACTAACTGAAATTCGTTATCAATTAATTAAAGAAAATATGGCATGACAACATAACATGGCCCTCAGATATATTTTCGATCAATTAGAGAAAGCCGACGCTCACGAATTTTTTCACCTGATTTTTATCTAATTTTACTGACCATTTTCAATCCCCGAGTAAATCAATCTAATTTTTTTAAATATAAAGTACAAAAATAGCATATTGTCTTCGATTTTGCTAAAATTTGAAAAGAAAAAAGTGACGTTAGTGACGATTTTGGTGTCATGGTATCATGTCCGTCTTCGTATAAAACATCCTCAACATAATCACGCGATCTTCTTAAAGAGCGACTAGGCCGTTTTCGACCATAACAATTGATTTTAGAACTCCGAGTTCAATCGAAAACTGCCACCAGAACTCGTGGCACACTTTTAAGCCTCGTTTCCGCGCATACGTTGTTGGAAATATCCAACACCAACACTTTTTCGAAATTTCCACGCATAGAAAATGCGCCCAAAATTTTTGAGGGATAATGTGCACAACGATGTTGACAAAAAAATAAGTGATGGAAAATAAAAATGCGCCCAACTCCTTATCGCCATTTTTTTGGGGAGTTCTGGTAACGATTTTCTGTAAAACAAGTAGTTTTGATCTCGAAATTTTCAGCTTCACCTTTTGATCTTCAAAATATCAACCAAACGTGACATTGACCAACATGAAAAAACTCACAATAGTCATTAAAATAAACGACCTGGAGACTTCAAGTCGAAAACTACATACAACAGTGGAACCCATTCGATCAAAAACATAGAAAACCGGATTTTTACCCGACAACGAATACTTATTGTTCTTTGAACAATCAACTTTACTAAACCGCATGGTTGTTATAAATCAACCAAACGTCCATTGTGTACATATAATTCCGCTTCTCGTTATCTCCAAGAAAATATTTAAAGTAGGTGTCTCGTTAAATATTCGTTTCGTTTGGGCGCCGCTTTAAAACCCTTTTAAATACCATCGAAAATCAAAATTCTTTTCGGTGAAAGTAGAAAGGTTAATATCGATTTGAATATTTATGTTGTTTGGATGGTCTCGAATAAAAACGCGACGGCCATTAGTTAATTAGCAAAAAACCCGATTATAAAAACTAAAACATCGGCAGCAAACGACTGGCTACCAGTGAAATTATTACGCTCGGCATGGTGATTTTTAAACATCTGTGGATTGGAGTTCTTTCCGCTCGCTTTGACCTTTTCTCTGCCCGATTTCAACATCTGGTACTATTTCCGTCGAATATGAACTTTTCCTTTATCGAACGCTGTTGCGATATCACTATTTATTTTAAATTAAGGTTAACTTTATCGGCGAACAAGAATAAACAACGAAACTAGAGCAAATCCATCCGTATTACAATATAACAAGAATTACATTTCGACTCAGTTGCGTTACGGTTTCTATAATGGGAATATAACGTACGCACGTGATGTAGGCACCTACCTAAAAAAAATGTTGTTGTTGTTATTTGACAGGTAAATGTGCCTCTTTATTAGTATGATCGACATCGGAAGGCAATAAAGCAAGTCAACGACGCATAACCAACTACTGCACAAACCTCAGAAGCTTCGATGGTATTTGTAAATCTTGCATCAAAAGTCCACGGCGAAGTTTATTGACCCGCCGCGAAGCAGTTACCTACGCTGACCTTTACACGTAAACTTGAATTGCATTCGAAATTAACGTTGGTAGGTTACCTAACTTCGTTTTCGAACATATCTCCGTCAATCTGTCGAATTTTAAAGGGACTTTTAGATACGAGGCTGTGCACACTGCAGTGGAAACTTGTGTTTAAACTGTAGACCCCGACAGTTGTTCAAAAACCGGCAGGTGCTAATATGACCTCGAAATAAGCGGCAACGTTGTATTGCTCGTTTTTTGTCTCGTAAACCGGTTGGCCGTTAACGTTGCGACCGATGGCGTGCGCCGTGCTTGTGCCCTTATCTAACGTTGAAGTCTAATAGATTATAAAACAGATTTCGACCGTTTTTACCCGAAAAGCGAATAAATTTTAATCGTAATTAACGTTTTAACAAAACTCTAATATCAAGAGAATGAATATAAAGATGAAACGCGATGCCTATACGAAATTAAAACAAAGTTTTAGCTCACCGCGAGCTATACACGCTTAAATATTAAAACCCGTTGTAGAAATTAACTTGAACTTAGGCAGATTACGTTAAAGATGGCGTCGGGGCTAATTAATTTTGATGAAAGGTGCTCTTTCGGCTTTTATCTCTAGAGTACGCTCCTTACGGCTCATTAAGGCATATTAACAGATTCGAGCCTCCACGTAAGCGGCAACGCGAGTAATTTAGGAAATTAATTCTTCCCGGAATCTTTCCCAATAGCCGTGGACTCGCTTTGTTTGTTTAAATACTTCTTTCGGCACGAATAAACCTTGTAGTTTGTTTCTCAAGATTTTGTTTCGACGAAATGTCGGGGAATATTCGATTAACTGAAACTTAACGGTTTCTGATGTTCGTGCGACGCGCGCAAAACCACCTAATTTCAGGTCAGTTCGATAACTGTTGCCAACGTTACATAACATCCCCCACCACCCCGCAAAGGATTGTGTGTTCGCATAACTATTATCTAATTATTTATTTTTGAATTTGAATGTTGGGAAGTTCACTGACGAATTAAATAGATTTGCAATATTAGAATTTATATTACAATAAGTATTAAATAATTGCGGATTCTAATGTGTCCTGGTTTGGTCTTGATTAAACGTCTGGAGATAAAACAATTCGTATCTGTTATACAATCGATAATACAATTAAAAGAAACTAAGATATTTGAAAATTTAAAAAGCACTTAATAATGTCTCACGTGGAGACATTTAACTTTATACGAATTGTTTTACCAGACTTTTGATCAAGATGAAAAATAAAGTGTAGTTTAATTAGAATCTCCTATTGAAAACGAGAGCTGTGTGTTGAACTGAAATGAATAAAAATGCTTTTGACCGAACCATTCGTCTCACACAACCGATCGCGAACCGCAATCCTTTTGTCCTTTTAAATCATCGGACTCGATAAATTGATTTTGATATGTAAGGAAAGTTTTTTTATTTTCGAAAATGGTCACGTTCAAAACTTATGACAAGCGTAATTCGCTTTCGTCGTGTTGGACATGATCGTTTTTGAAAAAAAAAACGCTCTTCGTGTGATTTTAATGTGATGTGTAATTTTGATTTAATGACCTATAAGTAAACTACACGCGCACATTTCTTTTTTTTTGCAACAAGATCATGAGACCGACAATGAGATTATCAACAAAAGAATAGCTTACAATTACTAAGACAAACTATGTCCGTCGCCTTCGAGACAATTGTTACAATAATTCTCCTTAGAAATAAACATTATTTAAGTAGTTAGTACCTAACAATTAAAATATGTTTCTCCGAAATTATTTTCGGGAGTTGATTTTCTTGAGAAATTTTCGAGTTAAACGCCATCATATCCCAGCTAACAATTTTTAAATTTCGCAGCGGATTTCCATTGGTATTACATGAAAACATTTGCAGTCAGCAGCGGTGATAAATTAGGCGAAAGAAATTTTGAATTGTTTGAGTAACGAAATATTATACCTGCTGTTACATATATAAATAATTACGTTCAGTTTTACGTATTTTACCAGTTATGTTATTTTTGAACATGTTTACATTAAAATATTATTAGTTTAATTTAATCATTTACTGCAGTACGTTACTGCCTTTGTTATTTAACCTGACAATGGTCGCATTCAGGGAATTGTAGCGTCGAAACGCTGCAGCGCTGTAACGTTTTATCTTGCCTGAATAAACATTTTTGGTACTAGTTATTTTTCAGCTTTTAATTCTTAGGTTGGCAATTTTGTTTGTAAAACATTCAAATTTTTATGTAAAACTTACCTTCAACATCTTACCATCTTCAACCTTTCTTCTTACGTTACTGCAAGGGAAATGACTTCGTCTCCGAATTGTAACGTTATAAGTCATCTTTATTTTTTGCATAAACCAAAACGTACACAAGCAACATAATTTGTTAGGTTAGAACGCATGGATGCGTCATTGCTTTAATTAGTTATAAAGCGTTAAAGTGGAATATTTATATGCTTTAATGCTTTACTAAAGCGCTGCAGCACTGCGAGTAAAGCAGACGCCATTCAGAGCATCGCTTCGATAAAGCGTTACAGCGCTACCATTCCCTGAATGCGACCATTGACGTTTATATACGAGTAGTACCAACAGAAATCCGCCGCGAAATTTAAAAATTGTTACAGTTCGTCCAAACCTATATGCAACACGTCATCAATGAAAGGTTACTAGATGATGACGTTTCACACAGTGCTGTCACCTCGTACCTCGTATTTTGACAGTTCTAATAAATGATGGTCTTTCTTTATACCATCTAATGTGTGCGCAGGTAAATCATTTATAGAATGTCACTTTTCAAACTTTAAACCGAATTACAAATAAACAATCTAGTAACTTGTAACTTGTAATCTCTTTTGTTGATGACGTGATTGCGTATAGGTTTGGATAGGCCATAGTTGGGATTAATGCTTGCTTGTCTGATATTTGAAACGATCGGTTGTTTTTTTTTTACTATTAGGTTTGTTTTGGCCGACAGTTTGTGATAGTTTCCAATTACATATTTCAACCGATCAGAATTTCAGATTTTGACAGTTGAGTAAATTTAATTACGATTCCAAAAATTGTGATTGGTTGAAATAATTGAAAACTATCGTAAACTGTCTGCCAAAAACAAACCTATTAGTTGCACTAACATAAATGACAAACGTTTCGTAAGATCGGTCGGTAATAGGTATTTTGTAAACAACAACTCAAAATCATCGATTAACCATTGAACAGTCGATTTTTGTTGGTACAACCCAACATTAATCTGCTATTGTCGATATGTTCGAATCGACGACCGCGAGCGCGACGACGCTAAAGGCTTTATTTATCAAGCACGATTCTGTATTTTGAGTGCTTAATCGTTTCCAAAAAAATTAATTTAAGACTTTTTACTAGACCATAACAATCGAACCGAGTTTATTTGACTTTATTTTGCAAAGACCAGTCGAGGATCGTACTGCACCAACCGGGGGCCCAATTTTCGAACCATTCGCTAACATAACGTATGCGAAAATGACGTCACAACAATCAAATTTCTATAGATACCCATTGTTATGACGTCATCTTCGCATACGTTATGTTAGCGAATGGTTCGAGAATGTCGAACATGAATGAAACGTTTAAAAATTATTTTCAACCCCCAAAAGTTACTGGTTACGATTTTTTGTCAACTAATTGACAAAATGGCCAGCTTTTTCAAAAAAATCGTCCAATAAATTAACTTTTGTCGATGTTAATAACCTCAACGTGTTGATAAAATCCTAATTCCGAATACCTTTTTGTCAAGTTTTTCACGAACTTTCTCAAAAACTCTCGTTTCAAACATGAAAATTAATTGGGCGATTTCGTTAAAGAACACGTCACTCGATTAAGTACTTCAAACGCTCAAAATGGAGCTACACGGTATCCTCGCGGGCGTCCCGATAATAACACGCATAACGTATGCCTACGCGTCCTTTCACGTCCTGAAAAATCCATTTATAAACGACAAATTTCGCTCGAGACCCTTTCAAATTAAAGTTGTAGCGGCGTTCGGCGTACCTCGAACGCAGAAACTACATAAATCGCAAATAAAAGGGTAAGTAAAACGAAACAAACTTGAATTAGCCCTCAAAACCGAAAGCACTTTTAAAATTTCCGAAGTGTCTTCAAAAAGTAATTAATACTGACTGAAATTAAGTTTTCGAGGAAAGTTTGGCGAGTGGAAATTAATTTGTGTATCTCGAAACGAAATATAGATTTTAATCTGCCAAAATCCGTCCCCTTTGTGTACAGCTCGATCGGCATTATTGCTTCGTTAAATATATTTTTATGCCCTACTTCATAATGTTTGTATAATTTCCAACGTCCCTCGATTTCGATCGGAGAATTGGTAAACTGGAAGCATTTATGCGGCTTCGAGCTTTAAATTTTTGTGTATCGTAGATAGCGGATCTGTCCATTTTATATAATAAGGGTCGGATTACATACGTACACATGAAAGCATGCGCCCCTTGCGAGACGTCTCGTTCATATTTATTCACCCTCCACGTCGACCGGATTTTTATGTAACCAAAGCAAATTTAATTATAATAAATATCCATTAAAAATTCCGGAATACGCGCGGATTAACCCAAAATATACACAATCTCTCGTTAAATAATTAACTCGCTCTTAGGTTTAGGATTTCTTAGGTCTTCCGGAATATTACATATAAACAATGGAAAGTTATTCTCACAACGTTCGACGTATCAAATTTCTATAACTAGCAGGTTCCCGCATATGTTTTCTTGTTTTTTTTTTCTTTTAACACAACTGGCACGTTCGACAGTCTAAGAACTTGTAATTTTTTATATAAAGTTATCACGTTCAAAAGATCAAGGAAGGAATATGGCAGCAAAAGAAATGGCTCGCGGGAATATTAATATTATTGGAATATGATATTTAGAAAGCCATTCGGCCTCATTCCCAATTTATTGTATAACGTACCACCTACCGATCTTGATTTAAGCCTACGTATTCGAGTTGTTTAGAAGAACGCCGCGATAAGGGGGCGTCCGCGAAATTCCCGTCACGTACGCGTTTTTAAGCGCGCATTTCGGTCAAAAAAAAAAGAAAAAAAAACGGACGCAAGTTCCTTGACGTCTCACGCTAATTTATCGCGATCGTGTTATATTGTGGCGAATCCGAGGAACGGATGTGGGAACGGCGAAAGATCAAATTGAAAACAGATGACTCGGTTTACGAAATATCGAAACGGAACTCTTATTTCCGTTTTGGCTTTGTAAGTGTAAGTTAAGAACATGACAAGACGAGAGAATTCGACATCGCATTTCCAAATACCTATTACCTGTAAACAAGGAAACGATTTTACCACAGGAACGAACGCGACCAAGATGACATTTTGTCCGATGTTTTGAAAATGGCCAAGTCAAAATTTAAATCAGCAATAGTTACGTTGATTCCGAAAGCGAGCGAGTTTCTGAACCGCGATTACAGTCGAGTCTCGATATAGTGAACTAATTAGTGATCATTCCATCGAGGTTGTTCACTATTAGTTTTAATTAAAAAATCTTCAAAAGAACCACAAATTAGGACTTTAATTTTAAATTTCAGTAAAAACAAACAAAAATTATTAAAGTAAAACTAAAAAACATGTAAAATTAATACTAATTATAAGTCCATTTGCTGGACGCAATTCTCTATGTCATTCATTTGTTTTGTTTGTTTATTAAAACACAGTTCATTTGTGTTCTGCTACACTGTTCATTCTAATGAGGTTCAATTTGTTCACTAAGTATGTGGAGTTTAATGTATTTATTTTTCGAGACTTCGCTGTAAGTACATATTATTTGTTCGCGCCGTTTCCAAGAAACATTCAAAAGAAAATGTTAATTGCTGTTACGTCCATCAATCGATTCAGTAACGCCGTGTCGTTCAAATTCGATAAATATCAAGTTCTGGCGGGTAATCGTGTTGGTCGTACATTTTATTTAACCCTCGTATTCGAACTGAAATATCTTCGTCATCCTAGACGAAAAAGAAAACGCTTAGATAACCTTTTTATAGGCCGCGATGGCAAACGATACTAAATAAATGGAGAAACATCTTTATCTGTTACGTTCAAGACACGTATCGGAAGGAAAAAAAAACATGCACCTTTCTTAAAGGGTTCGTTGGTCTTTTACGAGAGATCGTAGAAGACGTCAAACTTAACTAACTGACACTAACTAAATCATGGAGCACTACATTTTGAAGAAAAACGCGGGACTGAAAAAAAACAGTACCTACACAGCATCAAAAATTGCAACTAAATTTCAACGACTGCACCAACGATGCGCATCAGCGTTGTACGAAACGTGTTAAACAACGCACACCCGTTCTTCGATCAAATTAAAAAATCGCGTTTCCTGGATGCGGACGGGAAAGCGGCCCCGACTCGTCCCTTAACGTGCAAATAAATGTTAATGAGGAACGAAGTAAATTTTCTTAAAAAAGAAAAGCGAAGAAAAATAAAGTCGCCCGATTTACTCGGGTAATCTTGGCCGATAAGTGTGAGTGTGTGTGAGCGCGCGTTAATTACGAGAATCGACAAAAACGACAAACGTTAAAATAGAGTTCCGAATCGAGATAGGAAATTCAGGAAATAACGCAAGAATATCGCTTACGTAGGAGGCGTTGGCGCTGCGAAGTGGACGATATTATAATAATATAAAGCCGAAGGGATGATCGAGTGCGTCAATTATGCGATTTCGAAGGGGATTTTTTAGAATTTGCCAAAAAAAATTTATCGCCGAAATACGCGGAGACGTCCAAAATTCTTTCCCACGAACGGCGGCGGACGCGTTCTATACCTGCGAACGTACACTAAATTTGACACGTAAGTTTTATAAAATGGATCAAAGAAACGCACAAAGCTCCTTTTTATTTAAAACGAGCGGGTCCGAAATCCCGGCCTCACAATAAATTTCTTCAACTGTGAAATTCCCCTTTAAAAAGCCGAAGTTAGCGGTACATATATTGTTACCTGTTCGAAGGGGCGGAGTGGGAGTTTGATGGCATTTTCTTATTTATAGAGTATAAAATTGTAGGTAGATAACAAAAAAAAAGAAGTCCTTTAGTGGCACTTAACGGGAACCTTTACGACCGCCGTTCGACACGAGGGCGAGTACGGGGGTATTAAGGCGCGACGGTACGAGGGAGGCGTTTTTAATTTTCGTTAATAATTAGGAGACGACGATAAGATCGTAATAATCTATTCAAGGACTAAACAAATGAACCGGATTCCTTTATTTTAATGCAAAACAAACAAAGTCGGGGTTAAATGAGTAGCAAAGTTGTCGAAATGTTTGCTTAATAATGCAAACGAAAAGGTAATAGAGGTGGAAATCCTGCGAGATTAAACCTGCGTAATTATTTCAACACATTTAGGTTATTAAATTTGCCCCGATAAATATTAGAAAATTATAACCCGTCTTCGGTAAGGCTTCTTGATAAATACAGGACTACTCGTTAATTAAAAGAATTACCGTTCTTCTTCGAGATAACTTATTTAACTGGTCCCTTTAACTTACGTTCGGCTTAGCAATTCCAAAATAAATTATCCTGCTCGTATCAATTTTCGTCGAATTATTTTTATAATTAATGTCGAGATACATAATGAATAGGTCTCGCGACGTAGGATTTTCGAACTTATAATAAACATACTTAAAGAAGTTGCTCCCGCACGGAAACCTCGAGGTGTGTAATTATTGCAAGGTAGGTCGACGGACGTAAGGTTTGGTAGTTTTTGAATGCGAGGTTAATGTTGCAAGGACTAAACTTGTTTCTAATTTCTTGTTGGGTGTGGTGCTCCGGAGAATGTTAACGATAAAATAAAATTAATGCAAACTAGTTGATAGAGCCGAAACTCTCTCCTTTGCTCTTTCCCTCTTTAGATTTCTGCTTTGCCCAGGAGGCCGCTGTCTGTCACAGAAACCGACCGTAACGGTTCGGTACGTCCAGAAGAAAATTTCAAGTTGTATTATTAATTATGTCCGTTTTTTTTTTTTAAATACGTTACTGCTCCTTCGAGCGCACGCCGAAACTTTCCGGCAATCTGCTAATTACTCCGGGGCCCTCGTTCGTAATAGAACTAACTATTGCGAAATTTCCATTACGTTTTTGTTCAGTATTTAAACGAACAAACTGCAACTGACATTTAATTTCGAATGGTAAAAGTAACATTCCCGTACGCGACAAGGTCAGTTCTTATTGTACGAGGTTCGGTCGAAATATAACTGCCCTGAATAATACATTACGACGGTATTGTTAAATTATTCAATGTGGACTTAAAAAAGGTTTAAAACGAAATATTTGACGAAATTACTTTTTAGTTAGTTTTACGATCCTCAAATATTAAAATCAATTTAAATTCTGTGTAATTAATGAGAGGGATGGTCCTTCGGTGGCGGTCTACTTGTATATTCCGAATTTTAAGCGAAAGTTTTCAAAGGGAACGTTTTACATTTCGATCACGATCCCTAAGTTATGTTTCGCCGTTTTTATCGAAGATTTTAATCAAAAGAAGAAAGAAAAAAAAACGTATTACCCCGTTCTGCTCGCCGAACGATTTTCCATCAATTGAGAAGTAATTTTGTGACATGTAAAGGGAAGTCGGCCCAACATACTCGCATCATTCACTTAAGTTTGTGGAAAGAGTGATTTATACTTATAGTGTTCAATTCGTCTTGCGGCAAGAGATCTAGAGGAGTGAAACCATTACTAAAGCCTAACATATCGAATGCGGAATAAAACGAATTTCGGGTGTCAATCTTTCGACGTAAATAATTGCTACTTGCCGCATGACTCGTAGAAATATCGAGAACAAAATTTTTAGTAATCTTTCGCGTTTGACATATTATCCTGTTAAAATCGTATTCGGAGGATCGAAATTCTATTAGGAAAGGCGGTTTGTATAGGTGGTGTTATTCGGAATAATGGATCCGAAATCAAATTAAGACAATTAACGATCTGTTTTAGTTAACGAACGACAGATACACGAAGAATTGTAAACGAAAAGCCGAGAAAAACCAAAAACGAGACTTGGACCGCCTTAAAAAGTGCGGTTACTAAAAAAAGTTATTAGATTGTATATTTGTAATTCACACGCTAGACGGTATAAAGAAAGAAAGAGGAAAATTTATTAGAATTGTAAAAAATACGAGGTACCATCGTGTGCGGGTCAGCCTGAACATCCTTTTCTAGTTTCTCCCGCCACGAGTTTGGTTTGAATGTTTTACTTAAAGATAAACATCGATCCGCTTCGGATCGAGTCGGGTCGGTTCGGATCGATAGATAGGTTGTAGAGGGATGTATAAAATGTTTTTGTTGCCGATTCGTTTTTCTTCGGCGCGCAAAATGCAAACTCCTACACCGCGCCTATGTATTTAAAATTCAATTCGACAAGCGTCACGTTTTCTCGGCGATACGAAAAAAAATACTACAATTTAATTGAAACTGTAAAAATACGACGTGTATTGGAACCTATCTTGGATAACGTAAAACACCATGCGAATCAAGCTTTACACACGCGCGCAACATCCCAATTTATTGTAGTAATTCGTCGACAACTATCCACATTCGTAAACTGAATAATTAATTAGCAGCAACAGTCACAGTCGTGTAGATTCTAGAGCGACCCGACAAAATTTTTGCCCTTGCCGTATCTAAAGTCGTAACTTTAACTTTCGTTAATAAAACGTACTCCCAAAGAAAGTTTCCTTTTAAAAGTTACATTTCGCGAGGGAAAACTTCCCGAACAATACGCTTTCTATTTGTATAATCTCAGATAGACCAATAATTATTGGGCCTTATCGAGAACGATGTAATAATGTTAGCAAAGGGGGTGCGGTCTCAATTTTATCATTTATGCGTCTAACGCAAGACTTCCGTCGCGAAACCGTAAATAAGATAAATTGCGCTATTTCGACCGTTTCGTTTTTACGTTTCAAATTATTATGGCGCAGAATTCGAATCAGAAATGAAACGATGTCAACCTTTTATAATAATAAGGGATTGTATCTTTGAAAGGAACAAAACGTAGACCCGATAACGTTACACCCCGATAACGAGAGGGCCTTTGTCACGGGACTCGGTTAATGATCGATACAGTCGAAGAAACGTTTCTTTAAACTTTATCTAATTAAAGAAAGACGCCTCCGCGCGGCCGAAATTAATTTCATCTTTTTTTTTGCCCGGGCTAAAATATTGCCTCCTCTAATTCCGCGCGAGCCTTCAATAAGAAAAAAATAAATCATACGTCTAAATAACGTGCAATGCAACACGGTGTGACGGTTGGTATAAAAAATGTGTTTTTTCTGTGATTATCTCAGGTTTCTCGAAGAGGTTGCCTTAAATCATGTCTGGAAGAAACAAAGTTATTTTTATATAGGTAGCGGTATTATTAAAATGAAAGATTGCGTGGAAATGGAACCAGATATATGTATATACATTGTGTTCTGAATATAATGCCGTAATGTTTTCTGGGAAATTTATGCAACAAACTAGTTATGTTTTGTTGTCGTACAGGAATTTTTATACGTAGTGCGAAAAATAACGAGATTTTCGAGTGGCGCATGGCGAGTTAAACGGGACGATTAAAAACCGCACGAATGCGGACGTGGCGTAGACGAAGGGTATTTGCATTATCTATCATAATAACGTTATCAGCTTTGACCACCCACAAACGATATAATTAGCAATGTGAAACGGTCACGAAGCAAACCGCAATAAAGGAAATAGTGTTCGTGGAGGTCCGAACCTAGCCTACACTTCGCTAAAATTATTTCCACGTCGGTTCAGAAAATAACACACAATGGTAATCGAATGCGTCGTGACCCTCGTTATTTTTATTTGTTTTAACGGAGGCTAAATAATTAAACAAACGGAAACCTACCACGGCGGAAATACTACCCATCGCGACTTTTTAAAAAGACGAGAAAAAATTAATTAAATCTAAACCGACGTGTTCGTATCGTGTAAGAACCGATTAAGATTTAAAAAAAAAATTGGACCACACGATATATGTCGTTTCGGATTAATGTTGCAACAGTCGAACATCAACAATTTCCAACCGAGCAACAAACGGCGGCGCGACAAAAACATGCAGGTACTTTGCCCAAGTCCGATATAATCGATTTGTCGTCCAATAGATTGAACGTGGTGAAAAAGTGGGCTCTTTTACAAATGTGCCAAATTAAGATTCATTATATATCAATTAATAATATTCATCGGATTTAAAGATATCTAAATATTCTTGGCTTGGACACTTAGATGCCCTACATTTTATATATAACTTAATTTATAATGGCAGTAAATGTATTGTTTTGCAAACGACCTCAACACAAAATAAACGAAAAATTACATAATCGTCAAGTTACTCCGATTCGAATTGAAGCCATCATACATTAAATGATGATTAAAACGTAACAATTCAAATTTTTGGATTCCATAAAAATTGCTCGAAACACGAATACGCAGTTGCTCGAATAGACAATTTCGCGAATTATGTAGATTTAGAACGTTTTCTTCACACTTCAGGAGCGTAAATTACGCTCTATTTTAGAGATACTTAACGAAAAAAATTCGTAAATCATTGTGTTTTAAGACAATTTCTTTGGCATATTTCATCGACACTAACTTACACATCATCTGCAATAGTCTAAATTCACCTCATCTACACTAACCTAAGCTTATTGACTTGCTTGACTGCACTGGACAATAGCGAAACGAATGTTTACCCTCGAAATAGAGCGCAATTTTTACCACAATATCTACATAATTCGCGAAATTCTCCATTCCAACAATTGCGTTTCGACCAATTGTTTGCACGCCAATTTTTGATGCCTGTGTATTTTTAGTTTTTATAGAAGAAAGTAAGTCAGACAAATGAAAATCATCGAGGGCAAAAATAAATGTTACGATTTCCAGATCAATGTGATTGTAAATTGAAAGATAGACAAATGCTAATAATATACACTCAAGACATCGTTGAATAATATAGATAGTAAACAATTCAATTTAAAAAAGCCCTTTAAAAGCCAAATTTAGTAAACGGTAGATACTAAAAACTTATTAACAATAATTATACAAATGTTGGAATAAATCGCGGTATTTATTACGATTATTTTTATAAGCGAACCACATTATTAACCAGTAGAATTTCCACTAATATTTTGATCAATATATAGCGTTACCACCCCATTAACAAATTGACAATAAATCAGAGCTTCCGGTCGTTCATTTAAGACCCAACGCATTCTAATTTTATGATTTTCTGCGAACTTATTCTGAATGTCGATATAAATTTCGAAAGCCGGTCGAAATTTTTAATACGGTCCTCGATCGAACACGATTAGGGGACTTTCCCTCCGTTTACGAAGTATAATCAACGAGTGACACGCGGCCTGAAGACATAGTAATTTTATTTTTATAACATTAGCCGTTTCGTTTGCAAAAGCGTCCGCGGAAAAATCTCAAACTAAAATATTCAAATGAGCACGAAGAAAATGAAAATCTCCTAGACGTAAATATGGAGGTAGCAGCAGTTCGGGTGCCTTTACAGTGTGTTCCCAGATAGATTGAACAAGAAGGAAAACAATTATTTCCAATTTCAATACGTTTTCAATAATTTTTCGCTTTAAAATTTCAATAAGTATCCTTTTTCTAAATTATATCCGTCTAGAACTCTTTATTCAAATGACTCGAGGCAATTTATTCACGCACAACGACCTATTCGTCAGTTCGGAAAATTACCACCAAAACAATTTCTTAACAAATACTGTCGAGCGTGCGAGACGTTCGTTTTGTTGGAAAGAAAACGAACTGTCAAAGTTGAAGTCGCTTTTTATCGCAGACGATAAACAGTTCGAATTACTTACTTCACCATTAAATAAGAATTTTGATTGACGCGTTTACAAATTTTTAATTAAACGTTTTACATTTTCAACGAATAACGATACATAATTTCGATCTTGAAAATTTAACTGTTCTGGGACGAAGTAAAACTTTTCGTATAAGATTAAAAATAAATTTTTGCCCCTTGTTTGATCACTTTGGGTATTCACCGTGTATTTGCTTTTTGTTAGTTCTAAGTCGTAGTGGACTGGCCACTGGACGCTATGCATATAGCAACCTTGCTCTAGATGATGATACATGTAGTCTCGTCACGGAGGTTTTCTAATTACACTCATAACCCAAGATGGGAGTCACGTAGATCGAAGTTAACATAATGATGTCCTCGTAGTTCTTAGGTGTGTTGCGCAAGCTTAAGTTTTCCCACGTTAAGAACAACATCCAGAGTATAATCTGGTCGTATACATTTGAATCGTTTTGTGTAGATACGTTAAATTTGTGTTTAATGAAGGTCACAAGTGTACTTTCCTTGGTCCTTTAGCGAGTTTTTGGTCGTATCAAGTTATTTAGTCATCGGCGGGACCCGAGATCGAAAACGTAATCGTCTTCAATATGTTGCCACAGAATAAGGAACTTCTACGATCGCGTTTGGTCACCGGAATGGGCAATCGTTCAGCAAAATTGCTAAACTGCACTATAAAACGAGAGCAAAATTTAATAGCAATATAGAGATTATATTGATTAAAAAAAGGCCGATGTAAATGTGGTCAGTTTAGACTAGTGCAGACGAGGCAAGTTTAGAAATAATTTAAAGTATATTAAATGGATTATTAAGAAGTATGGAAATTAATAAAAAACATTGAGTAATTTTATGTAACCAATCCTTGATGGCAATTTTAAATAATTTTTAATAATTTAAATTAAATGTTTTTATTATCATGAAAATTTATGCCAATAAAATTTAGCAAAATATTAATAATGTTTTGTAGTTCTTATAAATGGTATTGTAATTTAAAGTTAAACGATAATGAAAGAGATTTGTCATAAGATGAATAAGAAATTACTTAATTTTTATAAATCTAAAGAATTCGACTTGCTTAAAACGAAACTTTATTAATTATAATAATTGAGAAATTTTTCTTAATGAAGTAATTTTAACTAAAGTTTTAATTAAAATTTAGTTTTATTTCTAAATTTATATATTAATGCAACATTTTAAATATTTATGGATAATATTCATAAATTGTATCGTAATGATATTTAATTTTTTTAATGTATTACATTTGTATTAAAAAGAATAATGACTGTTCTATTAAAATTCATTTATCCTTATAATGATTAATTAATTTTAATATATGATAATTAATAGTATAATTAACTTAAAGTTCATTTTAATATTTCAATTGTATTTTGATAATATGTTAAATTATAATACAAGTTTGATTTATATTAATTAAATGTTATTAGAATTAAAGCTTATTAATTTCATGTAATTAAATCATAATTCAATTTTATAAATTATATATTATTTGAATTTTAATATATTTCATGAAATTATTTTTTTTATTCTAATAAGTTCTTAATAGATTATTTGACTAAAATTATATTTAAATAATATTGAAATGATTAACGATTAAATTTGAAACTATTTTTCATATAACTTTTGAATTAAATGTACCAATTATTTTCAGTTAAAAATTAATTTTATTTATAATTAATGAAATTCAATCAATGAATATATATAAAAAAATAGAATATTGTATATTAATAATTAATACTGAAAACATTTAAGGAAATTTAAGGCTATAAGTTGTTAAAGAATTTTGAATAAGTGAAATTTTCGTAACGAAGTATTTTTGCATAAATATAAAATTTTTATTATAAAATATATTTATTTTTTTCAATTCAATGAGGAATATAATTATAAAAATAAATTAATTGATTAACGAAATCTCATTAATTTTTAATTAAAAGTAATTAAGTTTTTGAGATCATAAAATTTTAATCAATATTGTGACTTCATTTATTATATTGATGCTAATTTTATTCAAATATCATTTAATCAATTTTTCATTAGAAATAATTCAATTATAAAATTAATTTTTATTAGTAAAATTTTTGTTGTGAAATAATAATTAATTAAATAAATATTTAATTTTTTAAATAGATAATATTTAACGTAATATGATTTATCTTATTTTAGTTAGATAATTTCTAATATTATTTTCAATTATAAATATTATTTTAGTTTTTAAAAATTAAAATTGTTAATTTATTAATCAAAAAATTTCTTCAATTAACTAATTAATTTTAGAGTTGAAAAATTTAATTAAATTAAATTATTTATGAGAATGTAAATCAAAATTTTTAAATTAAGTATAAATTATTTATTTGTTCAATTTTAAAATATATAATAAGTTTTAGAAGTTTATAAAGATAATTAAATTTTTTAAAAAGCTTTAAGCTTCATAAATTTTATCTTAAATTTTAATAGAATTGAAAGTAATTTGATTAAATTAAATTACTTAAATTAGTTAATTAGTTATTTTTTAATGAAATGACATTTTGTAACTATTACACTTTATAATTTTTAAATTATGAAAATTTTAAACAATTTTTGGTATTAAACGAATTAAAAAAATTAATTAATTTTCCTTAATTTTAAATAATTTATGAATTATTATAATAGAGATATGAATTTAAATAATTATATCTGTAATGAATAATTTCTATTTCTTAACTGGGATACTTTATTAAATTAAGAATCTTATATGTAATTTAATTATTATTAATTGATTACAATTTTGAATATAATGAAATTTTATAAAATTATAATTAGAGTATAATATACTGATTTATAATTTAAAATTTTATATCAATATAAATATTATATAATAGTAACATTTTAATATCTTGAATCTGATATTAAAGTTAGTATAGTATATACTTATGTACGTGTAAACATACTAAATTACATCGATAATAATGAAGTTCAGTTAATTAACATATCAATTAAATTTCGAAATACAAATATTGTGTAAGAACTATCGAATAAATTACTTAACATATTATTAAATCTGTTCGATATCTGAGTATTAAGTAACATAATAACTTTAATACGTTACTATTTTCAATAAAATCTAATCGTATGAAATTCTATCAATGATACTAAATATCGATCGTTATATAAAAATTTATGATATTCTTCAATTACTAATTATATATCTAAACAAGTATATGATCATAATATATCTAATAAATAATTTTGATATAAATTACAAATATATGTCATAAATTCTAAGTCTTAAATATAGTATATGATATATTTCAGAATATAGATTTAATTCATAAATCATTAATTATAAATATTATTATATAATTGATAATATTGAAGTATATTAAATATGAAAATCATTATAATATGAAACGATAATAAAATATAATGAATTATTAAATTATCATGAAATATTAATAGATATAATTATAAGTAATATTATAATAATTAATTGATAAATATAAATTAATGAATTCGTAATATTTAAACTTAATAATACATTTTATAATATTATGACATATGAGTTAAAATTGTATAGAACATTAATTCATGATATATATATGATGATATATATATATATTATAACGATAATAACATTAATTACAAAAATGATGAATTTATTAGATTAAATTGATAGATACATTAAATCTAATTAGATATCAAGTATAAATTATCTTGATGATATGTAAATAATGTTTAATAACGATTAATAGATGATCATATTAGTTAAGTTAATTAGTAACATAAATCATATCATATTATGCGAAATCTATATATATTGATTTGATTATAGTAATTAGATTGAAGTATAATATTCATAATTATTGTAAAGTTAAATCAGTGTAAACTGAGATAATAAATAAAGATTACGATTATTAATAATGTCATATCAGATAACTAATTAGTAAAGAATAACGTAAATAGGAAATGTCAATATGAATGACACGATATTTAGTTTATAAATACATTAAATAGTAAACGATATCAAATTGTCAATCACTCTGATTCAAGTTAGTTTGGATAATATATTACGATCTGAAATGTTAATCGCGACAACTTAGATAATGAACTATTCGTAAGATATCAAGATCTTATATGAGACAAAGATGCTATGTAAAACGTAGTATAAACTAATTTTAAAACGTAATATTAGATGATATGATTGTGAAGTCCTTTAATTAGGAAAATAGTATACTGCATGTCGATAGAAATATTCATAATTCGAAATGATTAACGATTACAATTTAGTTGACAATTTAACAATTATGATACATTCATATCTATCGAATCAGAGTAATATATGAAGATAATAATGATTTAAGGACGTAAGATAATATCATATTAAAGTAATATAATAGAACTTCGTACATTCTTAGACATTGATCTATGAATTATCTATAAATGACAGTCTATGAATTATATCTTAATAAGATGCATTAAGCTTGAATCATAATTGTCAAAAATTAAGTACGTATATGTCAATAATTAGATTGAATCTATAAATTCAATTCATAGCATTTAAACTAAGTAAATATGTCAAAATGCGAAAATGTTAGAATAAATTCAAAATCTGATCATAGACTTCATGTGCAATTTAAACATTGTGACATGCAAATTCGATTCGAAAACGATTATACAGAAGTAAGATTTATGTTAACGTAGTAATTTAGAATGGCTTATTCAACTTTAATTAAGTTGTAACATATGCAATAATAGTTACTTTAAGACATTAATACGATTAAATTCTATGAATATTATGCAACTTATTTACGTAGTCATAAGAAATACGTTAAATTAAGAATACGTCAATTTCATCGATTAGTTTAAATAGTACAATTATATAACACGTATTTAGCAAGTTGAAATAACTGTAATATCTTCTAAGATACATCAATATTCGATAATTTCGAAATTAATATTTATTTACGAATTCATATCTACAATTAAGAGTTCAAGAATTCCTATATGAATTTATCGTAATTTAATGAAATTACATAGTAATTGATCATAATTTATCATATCATAAATTACATTCAATGTTAAACGTTATCATTGTAAATACTATTCCTATTATTAATAACGATAATTTGCTCATTCTATTAATCATGAATTAACATGACTCGTGAATTCTTAAGCTAATAGACCGTATATCGATATTACATAATTACATTTGATGACGATGCATAGATGATCGATTACTGATCTTGATAAATGCAATATATTACTAAAGTATTCAAAATATGATAAATCACGCTATTAAATCACTAATAGTTCATTGATCAATAAATTCGTAATTTTAACTATAATACGAAATTATATAGAACGTCAAATTACTATACATTCGAATCAATGTCATACAATTTTAATCGACATTATATTGAATTAAACACAATTCTACGTAAATTCTTATCAAATAATTTGAAATCTTCTAAACTTAAGCAATTAGATTCTAAGTAGCATATTCTCAAATACATAACTAATTCGAACTTCAAATCACTAATTCAGAATCACAATCAAAATTACATCTACATTACTATACTTAACCAATCATATCTTTACATAATGCATTATAATATAGTAACTCCAACGAATCAACTATATATCTACATCACTCTTATCCAATTTCTGACTCAATGATGCAATCTAAACAGTTAATCCAATTAATACACATTATATTTGATTTAACTAATAATGTTACAATTACTATAATTCAGTAGTTAAAAGATACGAATTACCAAATCATGTTTAATTAAATGAGATTTATTAAATTAGGAATTAGATTTATAGAGTTATTATTAAATCTGTATGAATTAATGTAATTATGTAAATTTAGTTTAAATGTTAATTTACAATTAAAGTGATAAACATGAACATTAAATAAACAATACGACAAACATAACAAATACATATACATAAAACAGTATAAATAAAAGAAACTCATTCTATTGTTAACCTGTCAATTCGTATGAGCTCGTCTTAAAAAGGACGACGACGATGAACCTACCGTACATACAAAAAAAAAACTATTATATAGGTATCGATTTATTCAAAACGTAAAACGTATTGCTAAAATCTAAAAACGAATAAACGGTTCTCTCTATAAAATTCTAAAATTGTAATCGTACATGACAATAAAAATAGTGGAGAACATTTCTATCGTAACGGCTTTCCCATTTAAAGATTTAAACTAAAGGGGAGATTTTATCTATATATGCATGTTGTGTAAGAGCTTATCAAGATCTAATATAAATGTACCAATATCCGAAAATGTAAATTGCATTACTGCAGACAAAAGTGCACGGTTCTCTTTAAAAATACAATTTTTTTTAAAAGGCGCAGCTGCGACACGACCTCGAAATAATAACCTTCCAAGTACAGCAATGTTGAAACTGTATTTATTATAAGTCGGCTCGACCAGTTACGAAATAACGAAACGTTTTTATAAATCGAATCACCGTTCTATTACTATTGGAATATCCAGTGCTTATTCGAATTAAAATAGATTTTTCAAACAAACAAGTTCAAACAAAATACCTCAATTCGATTTTTAAATTACAGTTGAAGTTGCTTATAGCGAACCATTACGAACATCTCTTATAAAGTTTGGTGATTATAACGAACTTTCGCATATAACGTTCGACAAAATTGTTCCAGTGCGTTAAAAGTCTCCATAAAAGTACTTAAAAATGTTTTTTTCCAGAGAATAATAGGTTTATCAGTTGACCTATCCAGGGGACATTTAAACTTTTCGTTTTACTAGATAAGGGACACGAGGTAACCAAGCACAATAGTAGCCTTAAATGTTAATAATAATACATAAAACAATTTCGCGCCTGGTTCGATTTTCCCAAATCACTTTCAAGCAGATAAAGTTTTCTCCATCGTTTATTACGTACTTCGGATATAACGAACTCACGTTGTGAATTCCTTGTCGTTCGTTATAATCGAATTTTACTGTACATATGTCAAAATCTGTAGGTACTAAAGCTCGCGCTGATTCTTTCCAAAATTATTAACAATTAAAATGGAAAATCCACGCGACTTACTTGATTTAAAAAAAACAACATAGGACCGTCAAAAAGTTCTCACGCGCAAATTTTTAAACGCGAGTTGGAATAAACTCATTTAACGTAATTCAATTTATAAAAATAAAATCAAAATCGTTTATTGTTAGTTAAGATACGAGGCGCGTTTTTTAAGTAAGTACCGTTTTGGAATTAAACAAAGACGTGCAAAGATATCGCAATAATTTTATTTTTACATGAAAGCCTGTACCTTAATCTACTTTTCTACATAATTTCCGTGAATATTGAGGCACTTGTCATAACGTGGCACCAGTTTTTGAATACCCTCCTCATAAAATTCTGCCGCCTGACTTGTTAACCACTGTATCACAAATGTTTTGACTTCGTTATCGTCTTGAAGATGCTGACCACCCAGGTGTTTCTTCAAGTGCAGGAACAAATGGTAGTCGCTGGGCGCCAGATCAGGGCTGTATGGAGGATGATCTAGGGTTTCCCATTTAAAAGATTTGATGAGATCTTTGGTCCGATTAGCCACATGTGGACGGGCATTGTCATGCAGCAAAACGATACCCTTACTCAACTTGCCACGTCTTTTGTTCTGGATTGCACGACGCAGATTGTTCAATGTCTCACAATAAGACGCTGCATTGATTGTCTCATTACGAGGCAGAAACTCCACTAGCAATACTCCTTTTCTGTCCCAAAAACTGTGCACATGATCGGACCAAAGATCTCATCAAATCTTTTAAATGGGAAACTCTAGATCATCCTCCATACAGCCCTGATCTGGCGCCCAGCGACTACCATTTGTTCCTGCACTTGAAGAAACACCTGGGTGGTCAGCATCTTCAAGACGATAACGAAGTCAAAACATTTGTGATACAGTGGTTAACAAGTCAGGCGGCAGAATTTTATGAGGAGGGTATTCAAAAACTGGTGCCACGTTATGACAAGTGCCTCAATATTCACGGAAATTATGTAGAAAAGTAGATTAAGGTACAGGCTTTCATGTAAAAATAAAATTATTGCGATATCTTTGCACGTCTTTTTTTAATTCCAAAACGGTACTTACTTAAAAAACGCGCCTCGTATTTTAAAATATTCACTAGTATTCGAGAGTCCCAAAATCAATCTACCACGACGAGTGCGCGCGTACCGTCGTCTACCACGAATCAAAACGTACTGATGATAAAATAAATATTTCTTCCAAACTCGCCGATTAAAAAAGATTTACGTAAAACTAATTGTAAGCCAGTCGTCGTTTTATTCTATATAATAAAATGCATGTCCGACAAATCACTTACACGTTGCCTAACAGACAAGGTTAATGATATCCACGTGTTTTTACGATAATTTCCCTATTACACAGTAATTTATGTTGTACAAAACTTTTCCCAATTTAAAATTCTATTCGTAATTTAAACGTGAACTTATAAATAAAGGAAATATTAAGAAAAATGTTCAACCAATTTTATACGAATTTGATCGAAACAAAATTTTTAATATTTTAGTCATTATTGTTTTCAAAATATATCTACTTTTAATATTAAGGTGCAGTAACAAACTAGTAGATGTTATCCCCCCTTCGATTTCCTTCATTTTGACACATGTTTTTTTATCCGTGGACACGACCGTTTAAGGGGTGAAATTGTCACCTGATAATGGGGCTGTCAAGTGACGGTGTCGTTGTTTCATATAGAACAGCACAATTACCGCGATTGGATCAACAAATGTTACGAGGGTAAACTCCACCAACAAATATGATTCAAATTATTGAAAAAACGGTCAAATAAAGCTAAAATTAGCTTAAGAAAACTTGAAAAAAATTTATAGTATACACACAAGTTCAAAATAAAATTGACGTGTTTTTGCATTTCCTCGATAAATAATAGTAAAGGGGACAACTACCCTTAAACATCACTTGTATTGTATGTACAGCAATATCGAGTATTAATCAACAAAACCAACTGCAACGATCTCCTTATAACAAGGAATGACGCACACAATGTTTTCAACATGGCACAAAAGGTTTATCGGTGTGTAATAATAACCACCAAAGGTAATGAAATCGTTTGAAAAAATGATCAGCTAAAGCTAAATGTAACTGTACACAGTCGATCCAATACACGTCGCACGTGAGTTCAAAAGAAAGTCGACGCGTTCTGCGTATGCTCGAAAAGTAAGATGAAGGGGTAACTACCCTCAAAGCTCTATCATATTGGTTATACAGGGTGTCCAGAAAATTGTGGAAAATTTCTCGGGAGCATATGCTCCCATATGCTTATATAAACCACAAGTTCCTGTGTAAATTTGTTTCTTACGACCGCTCACTTGTTGAGATATTCGCCCTCAACGTTATAAAAGTCAATTTCTGGCTCGTCCGAGGCTATATTAAAAAACTTATTACATAATATTAACCTTTGATGGTCCAATGTTCCAAAAATGGAACATATCTTTAAAACAACACTGCTGGAGTTGGATCTAATCAATTGATTTGATATTTTGAATATGTATGGTGAAGATGTTAAACTTTGACCCTGTCAATACTTATGATGATATCTTTTCTGCATTTGTGGTTGTTTTGTTTTATAATTCTGCATTTTTATGAAATTTCAATTGATTTCATAGCATTGCATTTATTTTGTATTGAAATAAAATATTTACTTTTTTCATTGTTTCATTTTGTTCCCACATGTTTGGGCTATGCATATGTATTTTTATTATTTTACAGAATGAATTCGTTCATGAGTTATGCATGTTTGAATGTCCATGTTCCATTTTTGGAACATTGGGCCCTTCAGGATTCGAAGTTTTAATTTTTGATTTTTTCAGATAATTTTCTTGTTAGAATGTCAGTTCATCGTTATTTAACTGTGTGACTAAATGTCATTGTTTATTTTTTGATAATTTTTTCACTTCCTACGAATTGATGACAAATTTGAGCAGTCAAGGATTTCGAGCTGTTGGAACTGTACGTGATAACCGCACTTCAAAATGTCCACTTGTTCCTGTGAAAGAGTTTGCTAAGAAACCGAGGGGAGACTTCGAAGTTCAAGGTGATGGGCAGGTTGTTTGCATTCGATGGAATGATAATAGTGTGGCAACAATAATGTCTAATTGCACAACACATTTGCCATTGCAAAGTGCCAATCGGTATTCAGCCAAAGAAAAATGCAAGAAATCTATCCAACAACCTAAGCTGATTGCTGATTACAACAAAGGTAAATTTTATAGATTTACTTTCTAAAAGGCTTTGGAAAGCTTTTTTGGTTTCAGTTGTTTGGACATGTATTTACAATCATAATTCTTATCCAACTTGTTTCTTTTGAGGTATGGATGGTGTAGATTTGCTCGATCGTTTGATGGGAACATACAGGCCAAAACTGCGATCAAAAAAATGGTGGTGGAACTTATTTTCCAATGGGTTGAACATGGCTGTTGTGGCAGCTTGGCGCCTTCATTGCCACTTGATTGGTAAAGATGCCATTTCCCACTTAGAATTCCGAAGGGAAGTTGCAATTGTTGCAATGAAAGTTGGTTTGAGCACACTTCGCCAAAGACGGGGTGGGCCTACTGCTGCAGTCAGTGCTGATGTGCGAGCTTCCAGTGCAAACCACTTTTTGTCCAACATTTCACAGGGCCGTTGCAGTGTTTGTTCCAAGAATACAACAAAGTGGTGCGAATTTTGTGGAAAACGTCTTCATGAGCGCTGCTTCCGATTGTTCCACAATGTTTGAAAAAATCTGACTAAATTTGTCTAGTGTGCTTCATTTTTTCTTCATGTGAAATGTTTTGAGAATAAATATATATTTTGATTAAGTTTTGTATAGATTTGAACATGTCAACAATTTACATATATTTTTGCAATTACTATTAATTTCACACCTCAAAGGTCCCTACGTTCCAAAAATGGAACATGCCACATTTCATTGAATATTGAAGATACCAAGATGAAACTTTTTGAGTATCATATTCATATTCCTTACATCAAAATACCATAAGGTGGATATGTTTGGAAGAGTGTTTCAGTATGTGGGCCTTCAAAGGTTAAAGACCTTCATTTATTACGTAATTACACCAAAAGTTATTAAATTCCAACGAAAAATAAAAATGTTATTTAAACAAATGGATTTTTATTTTTTAACTTTGAGGGCGAATACCTATCTCAACAGGAAAGCTCCCGTAAGAAACAAATTTATAGGAACCCGAAAGATTCTCCACAATTTTCTGGACACCAATATGATAGAGCTGATAGAAAAATTAATTTCGGGAATTCTTTAGATCTCTCAAAAGCTCTTTAATGGGGTAAAATGAGTAGTTGTGGTGTTACAGGCATTGCACTCCAATGGTTTACTTCTTACCGCTCATTTCGAAGGCAAGTCACCTGACTCTCGAAAGCTGACCTAAACATTTGTCGTGATCCCTTAATAATATCAAGAGGTATTCCTCAGGGAGACATTCTTGGCCCAATTTTGTTCATTCTATTTACTAACGATTTTTGTTTATCGAATCGCGGTAATTGCGTTTTTCATTCTTCATTATAAGAAAACTATTCCGGAAAGTTTCGTTAAAAACGATTCTGTTGTTTTATATGAAACAACGACATTGTCACTCGACAGCCACATTTTCAGGCGGTAATTTCACCCCTTAAACGGCCGTGTGCGCAGATAAATGAAAAACACGCGTCGCTCAGCCTTTGGTCTACCATAACATATCCGAAAAATGAACAAAATCGAAGGGGGGACGCACCTGAAGTAACCTAAGAAAAGAAGAAACCCTTCGCCAAGTCGAAGTTGCCACATTCGCGATCGAGTCGATCAATACGAATAATTTGACAAGAATAGCCCTATTCCTGCCACGAAAAAATCGTAATTGCAATTCGAAACAAATAAAAACGTTTTATTTTCGAGCAAATCCGACCCGAACGTGCGGCCGTTAATATTTCAGAAGCCCTTTGTTTAGGATATTGCGGCCCCCCAGAAACGTAAATGTTTAAACTTTATATTTATGGTTGCTTCGCAAATTATCTAAAATAAAAGCAATTTTTCATTGCGGTTATTTATGGGACATAAAATAGCAGCAAACTTTAGCAGACAAAGCTGTTATTATGAAACAATAGAATGGTAGTTGTGGGAGGCACTTAACTGATTATGCGTGGAGATCCGTTCTAAACGATATTTAATTCAAGTTGCAGTTTTTCCAAGCAGCTTGGGTAAGCGTAAAATTTAGCGAGCGCGGGCGACGAGGGAATAGGCGCGCGCGGCTTAATTTTCTCGGCGAACTAGTCATTAACGAAACTTACTTAAAATGGCAATTTGGCTTAATTAAAATAAAAATTAAAACAATTCCTAAGGAAATTACAGTACAAAATTAATGCAGGGAAACGCAATTTGTTGGAAATAATATTCGGTTGTGCTTACAACACACTAGACAAAAACTTAATTAAGGCGCGCGCCTCGTTTTTCAGTCACTAACATGTCCTTCTCCACCTCTACTGTCACGACGATCTCCAAACGAAGGGGGCATTACGAAATCGACATCGGTCGTTGATGTAATTGTAAAAGTTGTTTCGATATTTGAAAGTCGAGATTTCCGCCGGCTTTCCCCGAAATTGTTAATAGAATTTTCTTTTTCGCTAAAAGGAAAAAAATTCTTTTGTCTTTTGGGGCAGAGAGGATCATTAAAAACGTGGTTTAAGGGGCTTTTAAGTAGAATAAAGTGTTCTACTTGTAATTGTATCTTGAGCTTCATAAATCTTTTCTTTTACTACAGGACGTAGGAAATACGGCAAACACAAAGAATAAACGTGAAAGTCAGCAGAGTATGGTTTAATTCAAGAAATTGGAAAACCTTTGCCGGCTCCTTTCTCTTTTACGCAGTTGAGACGAAACTTTCCGAGTTTGCCGAGGCTAAGGATGTTGTTAAATAAATGGTGGTTACTTCTTATCGAGCTACTTTCAAAGGTACTATTGTGTTGTGGATTTTTCACAGAATTGTAATGTTCTTTTTGTAACGACTTACTTATATACAGGTCCTGTTCTCGATTAAGTGTTTTTATTGTGTACGAAATTGAGCGACTTCCTCAAATCCTCGGTCATTTTTTTATTTATTAGAATCTCGCACACGCCCGAATCATATTCTAACAATAAAAGCTTCGGCCAAAACAACCGCGCACATATTTCAATTAAAATTCGGCCGTAAAAGGGAACAACTTTTCGCCATTTTTTTTTAGCCGCAAGTCCGGAAAAAAAGCACGCGATACTTTAAACCGACGCGACGAATAAATGTGGAATTGTACAAAAAGATTATGCGGCTCGTCGAAGCAAATAATTTAATTAAACTTTGTAGGAATACAACCGACGAACAAGTTTTCGGTTAGACAAATGTTAAAATATGAAACGACGCCACATTAAAATATAAATTGGCAACGAACCATCCCGTCCGCGTCCCCCTCAAAAATAGTCGATTCTAATTAGTTTTGCTCTAATTGGATTGAATAGAATTACGAAAAGTTGAGATTTTCCCTTACGGGATCGCGTATCGAGGACGTTGTCTGCTTTGACTCGTTGTCGTCAGTGTCATAATGGTGACCGGTTACCGTCACAATTCAACCGTAACGAAAGTGGGAATTCGCCGCCGCAACTACTTACGTAATATCCGTCATTTAAATACTTGTTTAGTCGAAGACACCGATGTTCTGATGAGATGTTTAATACAAAACTGGGTTAAGGGTGTTCCCAAAATTCCTATATACATATAGATCCTAAAATGCTTCGTTTCTTAGACATTTAAGGTAGGGGGTCCAAATATCGCCCATGTTCCTAATATTGTCTGGCCTCTGGATGACGCGCAGCCTCCCTACTACGGTTTCGTTATCAAGCTACTCATGCTCTTAGGCTGGTTTCAGACGAACGATATGCGTATGCGATTCTCGTATGCTCGATACAGAATTAACATTATAGCAAATGTAAGCTTTCAGAAGCTCGATACAGCCTTCATACAGTATCGCATACAGACTTCTAAAATCACGACACTTCGAACCTCGTCGGCTGTAGGATCGGTGTCAGTCGGAAAATACGAAAACTCTTTGTGTGTGATGGATACAGAACTAACATTACAATATATGGGATCTTTCAGACGGCGATACTCGCTTCATACAGCGTCGCATACTAAATTTGAGTATCTCGCGAACGTCGGCCGCCAAGCGACAGCAAAATGCTACTCTGTTTCTTAATTAGGAGGAGTAAATTAAAATTTCCACCTAAAAAACGCGCTCACCGATTGGCTACTTGCGAGATTAGTTTACGCTGGGTAATTTGCCGTACGCGCTATTAAATCTCTGGTAATTTATGTTTACCTACATGTGTGACAGTTGATGGGTATCGACTTTAAAGTGTTTTAAAGTCATTTCTTGTATATTACCAATATGAAAAATAGTTCTTTTCAGAATTAAACTGATCATTTTGTAATAAATTCAAATTCAAGAGCAAGTATTGCATCTGCAGTGTCACCGCAAACAAAAACGCCCCCATTTGGGGCATTAGTTTTCTGCTGAAAAGCAAACTATTTTGAATATGTAGAAGAAACTAAAATTAGATGATGAAAATTCGGTATTATCTACGTTAAAAATTGTACTTTTGGCAGGTTAAATTAACAGCCCTGATATTACACACCCTTTTAATACTTTAACACTCATCTTATTCATCATACATTGACATATTTCGAATTGTCACTGCATTGGTACATTTTTGTCCCATACATTTACAGGAACCAATGCAACTCATTCGATTTTTGCTACTTTTTTCACATTTTGCTACTGCAATGTAAAAAATATGATGAAACGAAATTTATGAATCAACAAAAAGAGACATTAAATGTTAAAGTCGCTGTAATTTTCGAATGAAATAGGAGCTTCTCGTAAATTTATTTAATACAAAACGCTTCTTGTATTATGTATTTAATTATTAAAATAATGGATAAGGTGTATTTACAATAATAACAATAACAATAATAATAATAATAATAATAATAGTATGTTGGCTTATTTTAAAATTACATATAGAATGAGAGGGAGCTACGGGAAAAAGTGAGATGGGAGATATACTGCGACCAGTTGAGAGTGCGACTCACGAAAATGCAATTTTCGCATGTTTTCACTTTTAATTATTTTAATTTTCACTTTTCCTTCTATCGTCGGATGCTACAAGGACGAACCAATCTTTTTTAAAGAATAAAATTTACGATATCTTACTGTTTTGTAGTTATGACAGTATAAACGGTAAAAAACGCGAAATTGAAGTGAACTTTTTAACTGTTCGAACGGAGATATCGGTCCCAAAAGTTATTTTTCTCCATAAGAGCCCGTGTATTTTGCATTTTTTCAAAAATTTTTAAACGATTAATTCCACAAAACCAATTACGAATTTTACGGAAAAAGAAAGTTCACGTTTCCTTCTATACGTACGCTGAATAACTCTTTCGGTGAAGATAGTGCCCTTTTTAACTGGACGATTTTTGACGGCTTTTGGCTTTTTAAATAAACAAATACACCCTTTCGATTTGTCGAGGTTTCATCTTGTAACCCCGACAGCCCCTCGAAAGTCATTTTGCGGAGTTTCGAGCACTCTACTATAAACAACGAACCGCTATATACTACCGATTCTGTCTAACTACAAGAACTGTCGAGAAAATGCCTAATCGAAAAAGTATCGCAAGAGAATTTTGTACGCGATACGTGAATCGCATACCGGAATCGCATACGCGTATCCTCGTCTGAAACAGGCCTTAATAACATAGTATCTAAGTCTCGTGACGTATCGCGATCGACATAATATGGTTAGTAGTGTAAGAAATAAACATTCTTTTGCTATCAAAGTAGCATGTAGTTCTGCCTATACAATATATATACACTCAAAAAATTATTGTACATAATATCAATGAACACCAGTTATTGACTTTTTGATCATTGATACAATGAAAAGTTCATTAATACTACTAATAGATGTTCATTTTTTAATTTCCATGTTCGTAGTCTCAATGTTATTATGTTCATTGGAAACTGATGAACATATTTAATAATTTAATGGATATCTTGATTGCTTTAACGACTCTTTTTCATCAATCGAATCATTACTTTCTATTTCTTTCTATTTAATTTCTACATTAACATCATAACTTAAAATTTATGAATTTAAAACATCATATTAATGTAAGGTCGTTTTGAAATAATAACTACATTTATCGTATCTATGACTAAGGGCCGATCTTTTCATCTACCAATAAATTTACTTGACAAATTTTTACCATAGAAATAATTGTTTAAACAAACGTTTCTATAGTAAATATGTGTCAATTAAATTAAATGGAAGATGAAAAGATCGGCCCTAAGTTCACTAATATACAGTATAAATACAGTTGATTATGTATTTTTTTAAATTCTATATATAGAATAATCTAGGAATATTAACGGCTTTGTAGAAACAGGATAAATTCAAGACGGCGCAGTTTGAAAACTCAAATAATTGAAAAAAAAATTATCACGACATTTACATTAATATTTATTTTAGAACTGTTATAGAAAAATATTTCTAAAAACGATTTGTGTTTGTTATTACATATTAAATTCCAGAGAAACGTGTACAAATCGATTTTTTCAGCGGAAAAATCGATTTGTATTTCCAACAATCGACAACATTGAACAATAAAAAATTAATAATCAAATTTTCTATGTAGGTATATTTGAGCGATAATTAATTGAAACATTACAAAAAATAAATTTGCTATAGAAACAATATACATAAACATTGTTCTATTTACAATGTGAAATAGTAACTGTACTCTTTTAATATGAATAGAAGTATACATTGTCACTCAAAAAAAAAATCCGATGTAACGCGTCCAATGTACGTACATTAAATAAAAGTACATTACAAACTCTTAAAAAGTAACGAAAAATTCGTTATTTCGATAAAAATTTTCATTATAATTATGAAGAAAGTTATTAGGTAAAAAATGATAAATGATTCGTAAATACAACGATCGTTTTAATTGCATAATTAGGCACTTATTTTCTTCAGTGTATATTGTAATATTGTATAGTGTAGTATTGTAGTGTAGTAGTGTAGTATTGTATAGTATATGTATAGTGTAATATTGATAAAACTAATAAACACAGTTATTATCAGTTATTATAATCAAATTCATATTATCTATGTACTAATTTATTAAAACAAAGAAAGCTTGTTTATTGGAGCAGTCAAATTATTCATCAACGTAATGAACTGCATTCGATGTAGCAATGTATAAGGTCATTACATCAATAAACGTTCATTGGGTAATGATTTCGAACATCAAGTAATCTTTGGACATACGTTGTAATGATGAAATCGTACTTCGGACGAAAAGTAATGATGAAATTTATAATGTTTTTTTTATTGTATTTACGTACTTTTTTGGGTGAGTGTATATATAATATAAGGTTCCTAATATCGCCCACTATGCGATATCTGGACCATTGTTTTGAAATAGGTTTTGAATAGGGAATGTCGCAACGTAAATAATGGGACAAAATAACGATGAAAGAAATAATACAGAAGAAGCTGTAAATACAAAGAGATGGACTTTTTGAAGGTATCCAAAACATAGGATGCACCGAGATCGACATTAAACAGTTATGTCAAAAAACCTTTGGAAGACATTCAAAAACTACTGCAGCTAGACGCAAGTCAATCCTCCCCCCAGAGTTGGAGGACGATATTTTGAACAGCTTTTTTAAATTTAAAAAAATCGATTTTTTTTCTTTTTCATCTTTTCAACGATTAAAACGCTAGTGTGGTACAGTATAATGAACCAGAACGTATAATGGGAAATTGGTGCTAATTTCCAGATAATGCGATGCGAATTAAGCACGTTTAATGGAAATATTTCCTCAGATGGGCGTTATTTGGACCCCCTACGTTGTATTTGTAATCAATAGAAAAATGGAACCCGGTTCGACGTAAGAAAATATTTCCCCAATTTCCTTTCTAGATGCAAAGAAAATTTAGACTTAAATGAAGAAAATCGTTAGGACGGCCTTAATACGGTCCAAAAACGGTACGACGCGGTCGCATATAAAATCTGACGTATTGTAGATTGGACGAACCATCGCGTGGTATTGCAGGCGGCACGACAGTTCGTATCGTGTGTGGGCCGTTTAAGAAAGTCCTGCGCAATAAAATCGACATCGAGTGGCGAAAAAGGAAATTCTGCAACGCTGTGCCGTTTTTGCTGCCGTTCATTTTGATATTTAAAAGAGAATCGTTCGGAAAAAGGATTTGCTTTAGTTAGTCCCATATTTTATCTAGGCATCAAACGTTTCAGACAATTTTTTGTTGTTTTTATTTCTCAAACCATGCTTTCTTTCCTTACATTCGCGTTACGATCGCAAATAATTACTGGGCAAATCAAATAAATTATATCAATATTACTTAATCGTAAGCGGGAAAATGATGTTCACAAACTTTTTCTTTCCACCCCGTAAGCAGAAACTAAACGACGCGAGTGTCATCGTTATCGCCAGGAGTTACGATAAACTTTATATTCATTCCATTTACCCATTTACTAATGGAACGGTATAAGTGTGATTTTCACGCTTCTTAAATTACCACCCCCTTTTATGAAGTTAGGTGTAGGTAAGTGAAACTTAACGTTCGATATTTGTAATAATACTTGAGAGGAGGGTTTATTACGTGACAAGATAAATCGACAGCGGTGGCGTAAATAAAATGACCGAATAAAGGCAACGATTTAACGGCCACTTTCGAAAATAATTAATTGTACTATAATATATACACGCCGCCTCGCGACTATAAACGAAATTTTGCAATAAATCGGCATTCGAGCGATACATATGTAAAGTCAAATAGAAATTCCGGAGAAATCATGAAAACCGGAGCGATATTTTTATGTTTGCATTGAAATGCATGACAATCGGTAAAGGTTATTTTCAATGGAAGATAGATTTATAGAATATTGATATTGAGAGTATATAAAAACGAGGTTGTGCGGAATATATTTTTCATGTAGTTTGCCTTTGGAGAACGTTCCTCAACTGAACGGTCACCACCTTTCTATAAAAAATATAAAAGAAACAGTTATTTATTTTCTTTGTGTACGTAACTGATGGAAACGGCGCACATTCCGAATTGAAAGTAAATTGAAAAGTTAAACAAACGAGAAAAAAAAATGTTTTTGTTGTAACAAAAGCTACGCCTCGGTTATAAATACACTCTTATGTTTATATAAATATAAAATAATGAAAGATCTTTGAATATCGAAGGAGAAATTTTTAAAAAGGCGCTCCTTTGTGAACGTAGTAGGTAAGTAAGTATTTGTTTTCCTATACCTATATTTTACGAGGGGAGGCACGATACCAAGTACTTAGGAAATTGCAGCATCTCGAATTAGAAAGACTTCTTTATTTATTAATACGTACATGAAATATGCAAAGGAATTGAAAATTGATGGAAGGAATAACCGAATCTCGTTTTCCGCCAACAAACACCAATAGCAATCGTAAAACGCGGATATGTCGGTTCAATTTTAGATTGTCGCTGAATTTTTCATCCGCGACATATTAGGTATCGAGTAAATCAAAAGTTATAATAAATATCGTATCGCCAAACGATAGGTAGTCGGCGGCCCAACATTTTAGTCCATTAGCTGCGCATCGATCGTTTTTCGATAAAAAATTTACGCAACGCCCCCCGTAAATGAAAATCTCCGCGAGTATGAATAAACGGAATCGTTATTTATAGCTGGTAGAAACGGAATTTGTTATATAAAATTAATGACATAGAACATTCATTTTCGGTTCAATTTGAAAAACTATTAAAGTTTAAACCGTACAGGAAACGAAGTTATTTCATTTTGATCGGTTAAATCAATTTGCGCCCGACAGTCGAATTTCCAAAGTTGTAAAAGTTTGACAGAAATTATTTTTTAGCCGCGAAACATATCCATAAAATCAATCGTAACCACTATTTAAGAGTTCCAATGAAATTTTTCGCCTTAGTGTTAAGGAAAAGCAAATCGAAAGTTCTGAATTCGAAAGGAATTTAGCCGAAGGGTGAAAAGATAGCGGTTGGTAAAATTAGATTTCAAATTGAATAGCCGATAAGGATGTTTGTGATTTCTATTTATTGTCAAACCTTAGCAGAACTCCTCATCAATATTAGAATTTTATCAACGATCTTTCCAGTTTTATATAAAAAGTTTTTTAGCTTAAGTTTTTCCGATTTTATCTTCGTTATTTTCCTTGTTAACTAAGGCAGATTAACGTCGTTTCGACGCCCCTTCATTTATTTTTATATGCCGGAAAATTATACGATTGTAAAAATTTGAAATTTAAATTACGACAGACAGATTTTTGAGTATTAAACGTTGTTACATTAACATTACAATGAAAACAGATGCGCGTATAATTTCGGTAGATCTCGGGGCGCGATAGGAACCGATATTAAGACGTGTTAGATCGATTTTAAGAAAATGGAAAATTGAAAAATTTCGTTTGCGCGCCACAAAGCGGCGATTCGTGCGCGATTCGAATTTGCATAACTGCGATATTAAAGAGTTTCGATAAAACCGACGGTTCTGCCCTTCGCTTCGTTTATTTTAGCCTCCTCTAATCGTGGGGTCAGTGTCTAGAAATGTATCATAAATTACGAGGGGATAACCTCCGGCAGATTAATATGTGCGACGTGCGTCAACGATGATAAGAACAACACGTTCATCGACGTAAATTGCCGAAATCGAGTAATTGCGGCTATTTCGGGGATTATGTGCGGGAATAAACCGACAAAAATTAGAAAAAGTGCGAAACAAATTAGTTTGTGTTTATACCGATTTAAAGTAAAAAAGGGGAAAACGTAATTTATGACAGTTAAATTTAGCGCGATCGTCTGTAATTAAAAAATCCGACCGCGCGCAAACCTCGGTGGTATCGAATTTTCATGTTGCATGTCAAAAAACTACTTTTTTTGTAATTTTTTTCTCGAAAGAAATAAGTTTTTAAGAAAATAATATTTACGAGAGAAATTTATAAAAATTAAAAAGAAAAATTCACTTTTTTTCGATTATCTCGAAAACGGTGCATTCCATGGAAAATTATAAAGAGGCATGATCGGTAGAGAATTTTATGCAGATTCCAAAACATATTTCAGATTACCGATCCAATGATTAATAACGGAGATTCGAATTTTTTTAACTTTTTTTTTTAACGGCCGTCATTTTGAAACGTTAACGAACTCGTCCTTCGTTTTCGTAAGGACAATAACTTGAACAAATTTCAGCTTACTACGATCAAAATTGCGACGGGAATCGTGTCCACAAAAAATTGCTTATAGACAGGCTTTAATAACTATATTTTCTATGGAAATTCACTAAATGTGCCTACAACAAACATTAAATTGTTGGGGAGTTTTCCACATTACCTTTGAGGTAGTGCGTTGTCTCTGTAAGGTCGAGACTTCGCCTATAACTCTATAGTATCTTCAAACTCTCCTACACGGATTACTACACGCAACCCACAGCAAACAAGCCAAAGTCAATTTAAGATCTTAATCTTCACAACGCACTCTGCATAACTTCTTTACAACTCTCGAACTTATTGTATTTTACGTACATACATAATAGGCGCACATCCTGTTCTTCTCCACCCAACTATTGTATGGCGCGAGTTTACTAAGGTCTTCTATAGCGCCCCGCCAACCCCATCCACGTCCTCGTTTCTTCCCGAATGTCTCATTTACATCAACTTGCATCGAAACATCCCAGTCGTTGATGTGCCTTCTTTGAAGATCAATTTTCAAAAGAAATCCAACCTATATCTGACTTAACTTGAATTAAACCCCCCACACATTGCCTTATTTTCACTTTGTTAATAAAATATCTACAACAATTGTATGACGATATTATAATATATAATAAAAAAAGGGAAAATTTAAAACAAGGAGAATTAAAAGAATGCCACGAAAAAAACTGGTATTATCACAATTTCTTTTTTAAGTCGAATGTTTGAGGGGGGGGCTAACCAAGATCCTAATCGAGTCCCTATCCAAGAGCCTAACCAACCTCGATTTTCAGAGAATTTGTGTTAGACCTTAACGGCCCATGTATTTACATTTTATAAATACATGGAGAGTTAGTCGACAAAGAAAGATCCTACCTTTCCTTGTCATACACTCACCGGCACAAAATTCGATCCATGCGTTTAATTGATGTAATTATTTTAGTTTATAAATTGGTTATATTTACATAGTTTAAAGGGTGTGTAAAACGAATGTTGAAATGTAATTAAACCGACGGGAACATTTTTATTGCTCTAACAACAAAAATACGGCAACATCTCATAACTAGATAAAACAGTAAACAACATTTATTGTACATAACAAGTGAAAAAAACGAAAAAGCAAAAAATCAGTAGCGTGTAGTAGCTCCCCGTGCTCGAATTACAGTTTCATTCGCCTTGGCATTCCCTCAATAAGGCAACGAATGTAATCTTGGCTAATTTCGTCCCATTCTTGGACTACTGCTACATTTAGAAGGAGCAGGAACTCGGCAATGAACTCGTCTCCCCACCATGTCCCAAACATGTTCGATCGGATTTAGATCGGGACTTCTTGCAGGCCACATCATACGGTGGATTGTTACTTCTCTCAAGTACTCACAAACAATTCGGGCAACATGCGGACGGGCATTATCATGCATTAGCATAACGTTGTCACCAATAAATGTGGCGAAAGGTACGACATGTGGTTCTATAATGTCCCTAATGTACCTGTCAGCAGTCATCGCCCCTCCATTTACTGCTACTAATTCGGTGCGAGCTTCCATGCTAATACCTCCCCATACCATGATTGAACCACCACCACAACTGTGCACCACCTGTGCTTTGGCACAGTATTACATTGGGCGAATCTTTCTCCAGTCCTGCGCCATTACTCTTTGACGGCCATCCGCAGATCTTAAACAAAATCTCGACTCGTCGGTAAAAAGAATATGACCCCAGTCATCATTATCCCAATTTTGGTGTTGACGTGCAAAGTGAAGCCGCTCCACTCGATGTTCTTTGGTTAATTGTGGGCCGTTTGCGGGTCTTCTTGCTAGCAATCCGTGTTCCTGCAACCTTCTTCTTACAGTTCTTTCACTAACACTTACACCTCGTACTTCTCGCAACTCATTACGTGCATTAACTGCAGTAGTATCTCTGTTTCTCAGAACTTTTAATGTAAGGAAGTGGTCATCCCTAGCAGTTGTACACCTTTTCCTGTCCGATCCCACTCTCCTGGTGTAGCCTCCAGTTTCTCGAAAACTTTCTACAGCTCTCTGAATACTACACCTTGAAACACCAAGGCACCACACTCGAGCGGCGTAGTACTGCGAGCGCCCATCTTGAATCAAAGCAATTGCTCTGGCAGTATCGGTTGGATTCAACACCATATTTAATTTTTACAGACAGTAAATTCAATTGTATTTCCAACAATTAAGACTAATACGCGTAAAATAAAGTAATTAATAATAAATAATATAAAGTAATAATAATAAAGTACACTCAGAATTTGACTATTATAATTTGATACCATCCAAATAAACAAACTAACTAAATTCCCCAAACGAATAAAATTTTATCGCACTAAACATGTCATTGGAATACGAATTTTCCCCATTATTAGATAAAACAAACGTTTATCGCAATTTTTTACTAAAAATTGTAGATGGATCGAATTTTGTGCCGGTGAGTGGATTAATCCTTTTAGACAACACAACACTCACGCATTCACACGCAAAAAGACCTTATAAACCGAACGAGCACTCCTTGCACACACGAATAATGCGACGCCGTAATTTACAATTCGAACTACTAAAACAAACACTACCGCTCTGTACCAAGAACGCGAAAGATCTGAAACGATTTTGCCAGAATTCTATATATAAACGCATTGGATACTAGGAAATCTCATTTTTATTTTAAAAATATTCAGTTGTTTGTTCGCACGCCGATAAGCTATGAAAGTAGACGGTGCACATGTTTTATTAGTTGCTTTGTATTTTATCGGTCGCATAAAAATTCGATTAAACTTTTATCTGGTTTATGGTTCGTAATAGGGAAATTTTCAATACTTAAGGTCAGACGAATAGTTTTAAATTAAAAAATAGAGTAAATTTATAATTCTGCGGTATAAAGGCAGTAGATAGTGATTATTCAAATAATTTTAAGTTGGTATTTTATACTGGTTTTTTGTATTTTTTATTTTAATATCTATCTCTTCTCTATATGACGCTAGCGTTTTAAAAATATTGTGGGGGGGGGGGTTAAATGATAAAATTACACTGGTAAACACAAATCAAGTTGAAAATTTTTCTATTTTAGCAATCTCGTCTAGTGACCACAAAATCGGCAAGTATCTATTAATGATAGGTATAATTTATTTTATGAAAACAAAAGAGATTATCGAAACACATAAATTAAAACACAAAATCTAATCTAATTTGCTAAATGTTCAAAATTACTTCAATTTTCGCCAATACAAGCTTGTAGTTGCATAACATTGTGTTGTTTCTGCACTGTTTAACATTTCAGCGGTACACACACACACGCATTTCTAGTTCTTATTTTCATGTCATTATCGTCAATGAGTTTTACGTGATTCCACAGAAATAATCTCACAATTAGTCATTTTTCGATAAACAAACGTTGTTAGTCACTCACTGTAAATGCACTATTATTTCATTTTCCGCACATAAACAACCACGCATAAAAACGTAGGAATTAAATTTGTTGAATGTTTTGTTTCGTGGCTACTAGTAGATGATGTTGGTAAATAGGACATTTTTCAACTGCCCCACAATATTTTTGCTAAAGCCGTATCTTATGGAGAAAAAATAGTTTTTCTAAAAAAAATTAAAAAACATGCACGGTGTCATTTAAGAAATAAAAAGTTAGGTACATGTTATTGCTCAAATTTCATTAGGCCCCGAAATAAAATAAATGTACGGATAATATACAACATATCAATCTGAACATCTTTTGTTAAGAGAATATTTTTCTAATATGAATTGATGCTACTATCTTAACTCAACCTGTACGAGTATTTTAAATCAGCCTGCTTTTATGACGAAAAAAATACGTCAATATTAAAAAGGATATACTCGCTTTCGTTTGTTTACTTACAGATAGGTAGGTATTCTTTTGTATCTAGAAACGAGCGAACATTATTTGTTTGCAAATGCGAAACATTTAAGCTTAATAAATGCGATGAAAATTAGTCAAAACATTTGTGACATTAAAGCTACATTTGTCGAAACAAATTGTTCTCCGGGTACACCGATAACATTCGCTGGTAGGAAATTCCCGAAAATTTGAAGATGAAAGCGTTTACAAGCAAAAAGATATCCGCTGTCAAGCTCGGTTAACCGTCAGGCTTTATATTAGAGAAATTTCAGGATTTGATTAAAATTGTTACCAATTTAGTTCTGCACAAATATTTATATTATTTGTTTAAATGTACTCAATCTACTGATACCTTATACGGGTATTTTTAAAATTCATCATTCGTTCCAAGTATCCATAGTTTTTCGTATTAATAACCCGCGTCACGATACGAACGACGAACTTTTTAAAGTTGGAGAACGACGCAGAAAAATTGATGTAGGACGATAAGTTTTTTTGGTTCGCAACCACCGATTTGCCATTTATTGAACAAAACGTATTCTTTTTTGATTTTAGATTCAATGGGTTCGTTCGTTGATTATAATAAACTTGACGGCACTCCGGGGAAGACTGTTTGGACGATCAAGAATTCCCTTACGCAAACCAAGCAGCGCGCGAGTTTGAGAAAGAGCCCATATCGGCCTTCTACCGTATCGTCTGTCGTCAGAGAACTGCAAAGTTCCCCAACTAATTCCATGCAGTAGAATGTGTTTTAACTTGGATGAATACGATGACTAATTGTAAGTAACCTTCTTCCCGCAGTGCCGTCTACTTTATCTACTTATTTAATATACAGTAAAATCTCTAGAGACGACCGCCTTTAAATGTGCACATTAATAGAAACAAAATTTTGAAAATACTTACTGAATCAACCGTAATAAATCTTTCTTAACCCGCTCATGTCTTGTATAAATAAGCGCACTTTCCCAATTAAACCAACTTGTTGGACGGTTATTCAGTTTAATTTTTTTGCAATTTAACGTCTCGGTGTTGTTTCTATTCCCAAATATTATTGCTTATCTCTCCCTCCCCCAGTTTACGGCAAATAGTGCAATAAAAATACAATTTAACAATATAAGAACGCAAAATTAGTTTTAAGACTGATTTACATCGTCAAATTAAACTTGTAGAGTTTCGCAAAAAGCTTGTCCCGCTAGTTTCCTGAATTCGTCTACATAATTTACAAGATGTAATAATTATTAAATTTAATTGTGCAGACTATTCAACCGTTTAACTGTGTAATAACAAAAAAAAACCAAGAGGATATCTTGACCTATTCAATGAATTGGCGGAGTATTATTACATATGTGCATATTACATATGCATGCGTCACTTGTAATTTTCGCACAAACTTTGCAAGAAAATCGAACACTTACCGGTTTTAATTGGAAAGTTTCGACTTGTAAAATTGCACTTTACAATTTGCAACTTACTTTTTCTAATTCGTGTATTTTTACGAGAGAGAACAACTTGCACAAGTTTAACTTGTTAGTCGTTTAGGGGAAAGCATCTTGCCCCCCCCCCTCCCCCTCCGCCGACCATATACTGTGCACGATATCAAACTGCGGATTAAATTAATTCGCGCTTTGTTTGAGGGATTATTGCGTAATTCGACGATTGATTTCGCGAATTTTTCCACGACGTCGCATATTTCGATGTTTAATTCTCGGTTTTTATGTAACTTTGCCGCGTAATTTCGGGAGTTTAATTAAATTAACGGTTTAATTAGAACGAATAATTTAATTACGCGTTTACGATATTGATTCGCGATTTAATTCCCGGAACTGCGATGTTTTAATTTAATTCGGCGTCTATCAAACCGCGCGTTTTTATTTCAATTGAATGTTTTGAATGATTCGCGATTTTATTTAATTTTGCAGTTTTATTTTAATACAATTCTTCAAAGATTTAGAGAATTGCGTTTACGTAAAAACCGCGAATTAAACGCCGAATTGCGGGATATCGTGGAAAAATCGACGAAATCAATCGGCCGAATTACGTACGCAATAATCCCTTAATCAAAGCGCAAATCATCTTAAACCGCGGTTTGATATCAAACACGGTATGAGCGAGGGAAGTAAGTTGGTGCCACCCTTCTACCTTTGTTAATGTAAATCGGCTTCATTGTACCGAAGCCATTCGACCACCTCTATAAAATACCAAAAATGTTTGAATCTATTAAGGACGGCCAGTTTATAATTGGCGAGATTTCATTGTAATGATAACAGTTTAGCTATATATTTTGGAACCGTACTGTAAAACGCCCTCGTCGTCTCTTCTACCGCCCACGAAAACGTGTTTGCCATTAGTGAATACGGCTGTTGTTTCAACTAAAAAAGAGAATAGAAAAAAAAACGAGGAACAATACAAAATTCGTCCCTTCGCATCTTCAGAAAATCCAAAGTTTGTTCGAATAAAAAATTAAACAATTGCCTTACTAATTCCAAAATTACGAGGAAAGTAGTTGTTAATTTTTAATAAGTTCAGAATTAATTCGGCGAGCTTTCTCTCGTCGCAAAAAGAATCCCGAGGATCTTTACGGCCTAAACGAAAATATTTAGCGTAATTAGGCGGTTCAACCTTCGCCCAAGACGGCGGGGGATTATTTCGCGCATTAAAGAGAAAAATAATGAGACATTACAACCTCATCAGAGCGTCATTTAATTTTTTATGCCCGGGAGTGAAGTGATTTATATTAGTCGTCGTAGCGAAAGGTAGAGAGGATAAAAATCCTTTGTGACTCGTGTGGTCACTTATGCGACAATCGCATTTAGCGCAACGAGACCGGTAGAGAAGATGAGTTCGGCGACAAAGCGGCGTTAATTAAAAAATGCTTTTCAACCTTTTTAGTACGTCAAAATTGCCATTTGAGATAATAGAAAAGCGAATGGTACGACGTTTTTTTATTTTTTAAAATAGAATTGCTTTTGTGACGTTATACGCGTATTTGACAGGGCCATCATTTCTAGTTACTCGCGTACGACGTAGGTTTTTATACAAATTTGTAAAATTACGCGCGAAGAAGCGGCGACGACAACTAGCGTTCCCCGAACTTTACTTTAGCAGATTAAAAACCGAATGTAGCGCATTAAATTAGTAAAATAAATGGACGCGATTGGTCGTCTAAACGTAAAACCGAATGTCGCGCATTTAATCCTTTGCGAGGGTCACCTGCTCTCCGATTTTATTAATAATTTAAACCGGCCGCCGTTTCTCACGTATTTATTAAAATGCAGGAAATAATCTACTACTACATTATGAAATGATTCCGCAACGCTTACGAAACAATTTTTGTGCGCTCTTAAAGAATTTAAACAGTTTTATTTTGTTTTACACATGGGAAAACTGTAAAAGCCGGTATACTTTTGAATTCAAGGCACGACACTTTCCAATCTTGAAACTAGAAAGACTTCTACTACAAATAAAGGTTACAGAAGTTAAAAAGAACCGGCAAAAGTTAAATCTTTTACAAAAGACGAGGCGAGATTTCGCGAATGCGGATTTATTCGAGCTACGTTCCCCGCGTTACATCACTAATACAAGTTCGCTAAGTGCCCCGTTCGATCATCTTTCGTGCGAATTTGATTGATGTTAAAATTCGAGATTTAATCTAGAAATGTAAATGCGCCTATTTATAAACCTACTTCTTCGGAGGCCGATTTTACGCAAACTCATCATCGCACCTACTCTCGCGCGAAGCGCAATATTGTGCAGTTTTTAGTTTTTTTTTCGGGGCGCGCTTATTACGTTGCATTGTTTGTTTAAAGCGGGGGGGAGGGGGGGGGGCGACGCTCGTTTTCATCCTGTTGACCGGAGGTCCTAATTCGATTTAACCAAGTTTAGACCAAATTCGATAAGAGTTGCGATTTCTAGATTCATTTATTAAATTAGTTTAGCGGGGACTGGGGATTTTGTTGATTTCAGTTCGTCAAAGGGGCGCGGGCGTTGCGTCGGCGTCGCGTCGTCCGGATGTATTTTCAAAATTGCATTAAGTGGCAGTTAAAGGAAAAACGACGCGGACCTTTATTGGAAAACCTAATATTTAGAAAGGGCACTTATATAACCCTAACCAAAGTACCTACATCTCGTTTAAACATAATATTATTTTCGACTTTAACAATTAATTATTCGATTTAAATTTATTGGTTTTTGAGAAATAAACGTCTAGCGCAATATTTCGTTCGGCGCCCCCGCAGTGATAACTGGGGGATCGGTACCGCATTAAAGTAAATCCGGCGTTCGCATTTAAATTCCAATTTTAACTAACGCAACATAAGATTATTATAAATCCAATCGCCTAAAACTAATAAGATTTTAAATCGCAATCTTAGCGTGTGCAGGTGTTACGAACTTATCGTTTATACGCATAGGTAGTTCAAATTAATAGCCAATCTTATCGAAAATTCGAAAACCGATTGTGAATAACGAATAATCGGCATAACTAACGGTCCTCAAATTAACCCCCAGGGTGCATTCAAATAAAGGTAGGCACCGCCGACCCGCATTTTCTTACGGGTGTTTTGAAAATTTGGACGCCGACCTTCGGATTCTCAAAATGTTCGATCCTAACTGTCGCGGCCAAAATTGAAAATGACGCCAAAACTCGCGCCGGATCCGAAAAATCCGACGCAAAATGTCGCGGGCGAACAACCATTCCAATAATTTTCGAAGCACTTCGGCGATTAAAGATGACCAATTTGATTACTTATTTTGACAAATAGCAGCGACAGACGTGGACGTCACGTCTGAAATGTCACGTCGGAAATGCACGTTCATAAATATTCATTAATTCTCGGTCTCCTTTAATTCCTTTGACGCGAAAATATTTGGCCACCGATGTTACAGAAAAATAATTACCTAACTTCACTCCATTAAAATTTAACGTACCTACTCAACAAAAACAAAATGCAAGAGCAAAGATCTTTAGGTGCTTCACCATCACTATCGTAATAAAACGTTATTTTTTTCCTTTTATTTTTTAATGGATCCCATTATCATACAACGGTTTATAAATCGCCTCCTGCTGTTCGTTTACGTTTACGATTCAATACATTAAATGAATATTTAAATGTCGAATTGAAGTTTTGATTACGATCTGACACAATATCCATTAACAATTTGATGGTAGAAACTTGTATTTGAAACATTTTAATTGTAGCTGTGGCGAACAAGATTACATTTTTGTGACAACCTATTTTTCGAGAAAAAAACGATGAAGAAAATTTGAAATTTGTGAAATATTATTTATTAAGTGTAGTGCGTATCAACATTACATACTGATGATAATATACATGAAAAGTAAGGTACATGTGAAAAACATTCCGCAAACGTGTATCAAACAATGCTTTTTCGAAAATTGTATCCCAAAATTCGTAAAATGCGATAAGTAAGTTTGAGATTTACGTTTAATAATAATATCGATGCATGTAAATTACATTACTTTATGCTCAGACAAATATTAAATTTCTTAACTCCTCGATGCAATTTCATTTAATATAAAATAAATGTAGAAGGGCAGATTTTATGTAAATTATGTCAAACCTAAAAGGATAATGGGTCGAAATGTTCCCACAGCTTTTTTAAATTGTAGCACCGTGTATTTTAACATGATTAAAATACATAGCAACCATTATAGTTCCATAAGTTTTGCGGATAAATTAGGTCTCTAAAGTAGACGTGAATTTGAAAGCTTTCGGGCTTTATTAAAAAAAAAATTAAACACGATATCTCGAAAAAGCTGTGCCGAGATTTTTTTATTAAGTAACCCAATATTTTTACATTTTAAACTATTCTATCTACATTAGGGGGTCTGTTCTGTAACAAATCTCTAATTTTTACAAGTCTGTTAACATATTATCTTCATGGAAACGTATGAAAATCTCGATTGTGATTACTTGTTAGCTATCAGAACATCAGCCCAGATTTTTCGAGAAACCTTATCAACAAAAAATATTTTAAAAATAAACCTAATATCAACAGAAAATCGTGATTACGAAAGTTTTCATCAATATATACTTTATTCCAGAATTTATTCTTTAAATTATTTGACAGTGTTGTGTTAAATAAGTCAAAAACAATTGATTTCAGGTATATAAGGTATAATACATAAAGCATGTTTAGAATTTTACGAGGATTCAAAATTATCAATAAAATTGTGGCTTACTATTTGAAATAATCAGAGATAATGTTGGTTCGGGTTTTTTGGGACGCCCTGTATAATAAAGGATATTTTTAGATAAAGCTCAACAAAAAAATGAAATTGAAGCGTCAGCAATTTCATTAAATATTAGGCATTTTTAAATTATTGAATTTATTCCACACATTTTGGCCTCACAACGCATGTATGTTAATAATAATAATAAAATAATATACTAATAGTAAACGTAATAATAGTAATAGTAATCCTAAACGTTTGGTGCAATTAATTTAGAATGAAATAAAACCATATGCGACCATTATTTGATTATATTGAAGATAAAATGTGATCCACTTATGGTAAGATATTTAAGATTTTCAATAGGAAATATATTTTTTTCTCACACGCGCCCTTGTCATACAATGAATTGATGGGCACGTTGAAACGTTTCATTAGAGATATATAACACATGGTGTTGCAAAATTGAAAAAAAATCTGAGGACGCAGTCCATATGAAAATGCCCATTACCCTTTTAGGTATACAAAGGTTGGCAGAACTTGTTAATTTTAATTTTCCAGTGAATTGATTTAAATTTCCCATAATACTGAACAGTTCAAGACGCGAAATACTGTCAATTTATACCTTATTCCGCGTATTTAACTGAAACAATAGCAATAATGTCCGCATTTTATTGACAGTTTTCGAAAAAGAGAACTTACCGTTCAATTTTAACTATGAAATATAATGTTTGTTTGTGATAACTCAAATTGTTCGATTTTCGCCGAGTAACAATAACATCTAATGACTTTAAGCACTTTTAACCATATTTGCTTAATTTTTTTAATTAAACACCATTAAAAAAAACCGAGATAAAGTATATTAGTTGAACTCGCTGTACGTTACAAAAATATAATTAGTTTATACGACGTGCCATTTCGAAAATTTAAGGTGTTTGGCCGCAATTGTATCGGACAAAAATATTGCGAATTTTCTTCCAATCTGGCGATGGGTATGGAATGGCACGAACGTGAAATGTAATAGCGTTCACGAGCGACCCTCGTATACAATCACATAAATCACGATACCGAACAAAGCCGAAAAGTAAATGTCGCGGTCACCGCTATTATTCCAAGACGCCAAGGTGAAACGCGCTCGCTCACTTATTCAAATAGCATCGTTAATTAGTGCTAATTAGGCGAACATACAATATATACATCTCACTTCGGCGCCCACACATATAAACAGAAACAAAGAAAAAAATGCATTAACGAGTACAACAAGAGAGTTATTCAAATTCTTCGAGTAAATAAGCAAAAAAAGCTAAGACAAGTTCTCTGCGGCGCGAAATTATAACGAGCGTGTAATTGTTACTCTGACTAATTAAAACTTAGCTTTGATGCCTCGATAAGCATTATTTGTTGAACGCTCTATCATAATTACCGAGAAACTTAGGCGAATCGCGGGTATGATTCATCAATTAAATCGGGCAGCTTCGTCCGATTTCTATCTAATTATATATACCAGGTAAACTAAGCGTTGTTAACATTTCCGCGAAAAATCTACACCACCCGAAGTTTATGGAAATTTTAGTTGTGCTTAATCATCGATTCGATATTTCACGGATTGCTTATTGGACGATTAAACTGGCAGCAATTGATTTAGAGGCATCGCGGCGTGAAATTGGTTTAATGTCGGTTATTAATTTTTGAATTAAAATTTTAATCTTACGCGCTAGTTCGTACTAGGAACGTTGGCGTCGTTTTTCCGGTTTTTCGCCGTTGAAGTTTTTGTTGTCGCGCTGCCGTGGAAAAGCCGGCCCCCGCATTTCGAGTTCGCAATAATATTACACAAAGTCCAGTTTCGCTTTAATACGTTAGTATATAATCGGCTTTGTTCGCCACAAAGCCAAGGGAAACTACATGTACTATGTACAGTGTAAGACGAATTGTAAGCACAAGAAAACTTTTGGGGTGCGTCGATAAACAAAACCGTCGCTTATGTTCATAGCGATATATTCGGATGTAGAACGTGCGGTATTTTTGAATAACAAAGTTTGGGTATTTTGGAAATTCAAGGCGCGAACTTATTTTACTTACGACGTTTTCTTGGAAACATACGAACTGATTATCAGTCGGTTATCGCAATTGTTTTAGACGGTAAAAGACATCACCTAATTAAGTACAGTCAAGTTCGTATGTTTTGTCCCATCGCCTGTTTTAGTTTTTATCGTAAAAGACTCAAAAAATAAAAGTTTACCGTTCGTATTTATTTATTATCTGTCGTGTCCCTTTTTACAATTTAAAAACAACTGTTACCCTTCGTTCCTCTCGATCTTCTCTCGTCGCTCGTTGGCCTGCGATCACATCTCGCGGGATAAAACATATGGACTTGACTGTGCATATATGAACGATACATAATCCTTGTACTATTTCATTTAATTTGATTATAATTCTTCATTCCCACTGTTGGGATTAATTTTTTGATTGCGCCTCGTACACGTAGGTACCTATAGTTTGAAGTAAAAAAAAATAAACTATATATATATACGTAAAATACATCTCCAATGTATATATGGATCAGTTTTTATTTTTATTACGAATTGTGATGCCTCCGTGCCGCTTATAAATTATACAAAAGATACGGTCGGCTTCGGGGGTAATTTGCAAAACTTCGTACTAAACGAAAAGCCCCTAAATTTTTTACGATGCCGAGACAAATCATGCGCGCGTTCCTTCGATTCGGTTATTGAAAATAGGCGCGAATTTATGCGTTTAGAAAATTTTTCGGCTCGATTTGACCGAGGCACGTTCTCTTTTGTGACCTAGAATGCTTCCGTGACTGTTATATATACTATGCGATAAAACGCGGCTATGACGAATTCTTCGACAAAAATTCGCCATATTCAAAAATTTATATCGATCCCCAATCTTTAAACATCATCGATCATCGAACTTAATTCGACAACTGCGGGTAACAATAGAGACAATTGAATAAAACTAATTTCGTTGTAAACGCAATGATGATCTAACGGTTTGATATCAACCATTATGAAATAAAAGTTCGCGATAAGCGTGAAATTTATTTGCAAAAGTGTTTTTGTGGAGTTGAATTGAAATAGGTACAGCTACGGTCACAAGTAATGACCTGTTTACGAACACTTTCATATTTTAATACGATCGACTTTTCTTTGCAGCGTTCGGTCCTAATGGGAATTCCTTCTTACCTGCGACTCGCAATTGTTTTACACAAATTATATGAATTTTACGAACAGTGTCTGGTTTTTTTTTTTTTAAGAACTCGTACACTTTACCCACCAATTTTTCATGAATTTTTAATATATTATTACCTATTTACTCTTTACGAGTTTTTATGGTAAATTTAAAAATACATTTTTGAATCGAAACGGTTAACTTGTTAATAAAAAATTAATAGCTATTTTTGTACAAGTATATTTTCCGTAATAAAATACGAACAGAAAATTAGAATTAAAAATCGTTACGTTAACAAAGTTGCAGTTCTTTTAAATACATTGGTTACATTATTTATTTTTCATCGCAAAATAAATATTTCCAATAATATTTTGCTTTTTAATCCAAAATCTAGGCTTCAAATTTCACCGTTTTGTGTCTGTTTTAAATATACGCAACAATTTTGATTATGAATAATACTCCTATTAGGTGGTTTAGTTTGGTTACCAGGTGGAAAGCAAAAATTATATATTTTATTGAATGTTTGGCGTTTAATATGTTTAATTATAAATTCAAGGTAGTTATATTTATGAATTATACTTATTTAAAGTTTAAAAAGGTTTTTAAACGTTTAAATACGAGGGGTAAATCGCTGGGGTAATATAGTGTACAACATTGAAGAAATAGTAGGTAATAATAGGGAAGTAGTGGAAAATAGTAGGTAATAGTCAACAAATAATAGGCAATGGTGGTTAATAGTAGGTAAATAATACTGGATAATAGTGTACACAATTTTTATCAGCAGTTTACCCTTCGTTTAAACAATTGCGAGCCGCAGGTAACGGACTTCCCATTAAAACCGAACGCTGCAAAGAAAAGTCGACCGCATTAAAATATGCAAGTGTCCGTAAACAGCTCAATACCTGTCGCCGTATCTGTACAATAGATACGTTTATTTTACACGCCGTTTAAACGCAACAACGTATTCGAAATACGTTGCGAAAATCAATTCTCTTTCTTTTTTTATTGTTACAAGAATTTAGTTCGTAATAAACGTGAAATGTGCGTGCTTAAATTTATTTCAAACCGAAATCGTCGTTTATTTTCATCATCTTATAGCCAGGTGACACTAATAGATGTGATTAATTAAAAGGAGGAAGGTTCGTCGCGAATTCACATTCAATAAACGAAATTGGAAAAATGGAAAACGCCGAAAACCCCTTCCCGACTAATTTCGCCTACAATTTACTTACGCGATCTCTGTTGATTTTGAGGCATAAAATAATATTACCCTCGTTACTTTATACTGTTCGCGTCAAAAACAACGCGGGAGTCGTCTTTGAGGAAACCTAGTCGAAGTTTTAGACCGCCCGCCATCTTGGTAGTTCATAATTTATCGACAAAACGGCCGCGCAATAATTAAACATTGAACAGTCGATTAAGTTGTGTTAAATTGGTGGCAACAAAAGTTTTTTGAACTATATAAAATCATTATCTATTAATAAAAAAGTCGACTAATTAGCCGCTTGTTTAATTTAATTTAATTCTCGCCCAATTTCGCTTCGTTTGTTTTATTTGGCGCCCAACGTGAGGAGAGGAGGGGGCGGGGCGACTTTTTTTTCTAAATTAATAATACCGCAATACTTACAAAGTCCCAAGTTTAATTTAAATTCGTTATAACAACACGCACGCGACAAAAACTATACTCCAGTTACAGTTTCGCCCAAATTTTCAATTACAAAAGCTATTTCGTGAACGAATTAATAAAGAGCTCGTAATGTATTACCTCGTCGATTATTTAAATGCCAAAATTCGCTTTTAACACAATACCGTTACAAATGAACGGCGTTTCTTCGCAGAACGACGTCCCATTTCTTGCGAATTTGAAATATCTACCTTGTTTCGTTTAATTTCTTGCCGGAAGTCTGTTAGAATCATATCTGCGCAAGTAATTAGTTGTTTTTGACTGTCAAGTTTCTATACCGCGTGCCAGTGTTTTTGTTATTTTCTCCCCCTTCGGACGTCCATTTGTTTTGCCCTCGTTTGTTATGCCCGCGCGTATTTCGCAAACCGGCTGGCTCGCTATAATTTTTAATTTCTCACGTTCGGGAGTTCCTTCATATGAGAAAACTATTGTAGAAAGAATGGGAAATAGTAGAATGTTGTATAAATTCCGTATTCGTATAATATTAGTATGAAAGTCAAAGGCGGTCACGCATGGTGTTGTTAACTATCCCACTTTCCGGCTACGCCCGATATTGTTTTAAACCAGTTTCTACGTTACAATATTTAGATTTATTGCAGTTTCTTGGTAAAATACACGTTACTACTAGCGGTGTGTGTGTGTGTGTGTGCGTGGAACCGAAAACTTATTACTTTTTTTAAATTCGCTCACGTATTCGCGAAACAGCATCTTTCAGGTATGAGAGATGAATATTTGGATTCAAAATTGCGTCGATGGGATAAATATTATTTCTACATCATCGCAGATTTTTTCAAGCGCAATGAACCGAACGCGGTTATTCGTTTGCTACCCCCAAAAGAGTATCGCTGAGAGACAATCGCCGATCTATCCTTCATTACACTGTTTCTTTGAGATAAAAAAGTTTTCTGTGGTGTATAAAATTGTGCACCTCCCCCAATAAATGTTTGGAAATCCCAACGGGATTTACCCGATCAGTTCTCACAGAGAGAACTCCCTAATGGGTACGAGTTGATGACGGTGAAGTCTTTCGCTTGAGTAACTGCATCTAACTTAGGGCGTCGTATTCGTGGGAAGCAACTACAAATACAAAACCTATTGTTCCGAAATAGACCGGAAATTTTTGTCAAGTGGCTAACGCGGGAGGCCGATTTAAATTTCGGTTTTGTTTAACGGGAAGACGGGTTCGGCGGGCTAATTATACGAAATGAATTTCGAAGTTACCGAAAAGAAACCTCTTTTCCTACAGTTTATAAGGGCACTTTAATCGTGTACCATAATAATTAAAAGTTTAGCCAATTCGGCTGCCGTTAACTTAATTTCCTTCATTAAACGCTAATTTTAAAAGAAGCTCCTTCTCACCTTAAGCCACGGTTTTCAAATTAGAAATTGCGATCGTAATTCCTGCGGATGTTTATTGTTATTGTTATTATTATTATTGTTCTAGATGGCGTAGGGTGGCAGGTCTAACGTATTGGACGTTATTTAATTTCAATTTGGGGAAATTGGCGAAGGCGGGCGCATATGTTTACTAAACGCGTGAGGTTCACCGAAATCGGACGTTCACAAATCAATTCAAATTTATTTTTGTCTACGTGGATTGAACGAGCAACGATCATCTAAGCACGAAAATAAATGAAAAATGGAAAATTATGAAGTAAGACGTCAAATTTTATAGATTTAGTCGGTGTTAGTTTTAATTAAAACGCGAATACGAAACGTGTTGTCGCCACAGTATTATTATAAGCGCGGGAACCGATAACAAAACAGTTTCCGATATGTTGATTATTCTTTTAAGGCCCGGTTTTATAAACATGTTTATACTGCAGAATAAGATATTTCTGGAATAACTGCTATGAAAATGTTTGTCGAGACAATGGTTTCCATAGCAGTTGTTCCAGGAATAGCTTATTCTGTAGTATAAATATTTTTGTAAAACCGGGCCTAAATATGACAAGTACGTTGCCTACACAGGGCGAGTCGTTTAAAAAATGCCACGCGTTTTTCTCGAAAACGGTTAAATGTGGGTAAAATTTATACTTATTACAAAAATTATAGAGTATAGAGGGACCGTTTGATGGTAAAATCGATGGTTTGATTCGTAAAATAATTAAAAAGTTTTGTATAAAGGTATTTTTAGAAATAATTATTCGGTCATTCAATATCACCATCAGACATACTTTATTACAGCAGCGATTCCCAACCTGGGTTACCCGATGGGTTGTTAAGCGGTATTCGAATAGAAAATTAGTAATAGCGGAAAAAAATAACATATCGACGTTGAGCAAAAATATCTTCTATCCGGAAATAATAAATTTCGAATAACGCTAAAATAATAGAAGTATCTTTTTACCCGATATTAAAAAAATATATGTCACAAAACAAGAACAAGGATCACACCGAATGCATACCTTTTAATTAATCGAAATAAAAGACTTTCCATTTAGTTACTTAAGCAGTTTAACTTATTCTAATTGTTGTAATATTTTTTTAAGACATGAACATAAATATATTATTCATATTATAAATTATGTTTTTCTTTACTTCACCTGGCGCCTTAAAAGGACAATACAGGTAAGTGTGTGTGTGTGTTTTTTTTTTGACGAGGTTATTCAAAACTGATATAGCTTATCCAAATCTATATGATGTTCACGTCATCAATAAAAATTCGGTTTAAAGTTTGGAAAATGGCATTTTCTATAGATGATTATGCAGTATGCGATCAGCTGCTGCCATGCTCGATATACCGTCAATCTCTTGCACTACAATGGATCATTCTACATGCTAGATGAGACTCGCATAGCCAACTGTCAATGTCGTTAATCACTTGCACAATCGGATGTGCTTACTCAATTCAAATCGGCATGCATTCAGACATGTGCAATGATATGTGCTAGACTCATGTCGCATTCGGAGTGCATATTCATGCTCACGTCATCACTCTCATTACTTACATTCACTTCCATACTCCCATCGGCATTTACACATCGCACTTACACTGCTATCTGTACAGTCCAATTCGTCACTGCTATGTCCTTAGTACTGCAGTGCATCTCTGATTCCGTCACTTTCAATCTCTACGTATTACTCACTGCATATATCGTGTCAATTTCAGCTGTTAATATGCTGCATCTGCGTTTATCCTGTCTCTCTCACTGTTCACTTTAACACTCATCACTCACTGCGTCACCTCTGCAGATGTATGGATCTATCAGATTATTCATTCACTAGTCATGATCACATGTAATCACTATATTCATAATAAATTAACTTACATCATAATAACTAATCCACATACAATAGACTACATTTATATAATCAATTCGTAATCAATTGAATCATATATATTGAAGATAACATTTCAACGTACATTATACACTACATCCATCACATAACTATACTAACACATATTCAACATTAACGATCATTATATAATATATAGTCACTATGCATGTACGCACGTAATTGTTCGGTTATAGATTATAACTTACTATATAGTTTATCGATTACTAGTATAATTTAATAATATATCTGTACTATCTTATTAATTATCATCTACTACTAATGTATAAAGTACAACATGAATTCATACTTAACAAAATTGAGATCATTATTGCAAACTGATTATCAACATGCTATTCATTATTTAATTAATCTTTTCACTATTATTTATACACTAATCAATTATACTATTGTATCACTAATGACTATTATGTTATAGAACCAAAGTATTTGAATTCATTCTATGTAAATCATATATCATTCAATAGTAAATAGTTTTGAATATTTAATATGAATAGTAATGATCAAATATCAAGTTTAAACATAGTATTAATATCGTTATAATTATAATTATCATTATATATGCTATATTATGCAGTGTCTTATATTATCAATTCACTACATTTAAACGTTAGAGAAATTTTAATGCAAATCAAATTGCTATTCAAATGTCTCAGACATTGACATGAAACAATTAAGTGACGTAAATGTAATCAATAGTACTAATTGTTTGAAATTAAATCTTAAATTCAATTATACACTTCACATGCTTATCTAACTAATCAGTTTCATTCAAGTCTATTAATAGTTAAATTATTATAGTTAACGATACTTATACAATTTCTTAGTATAGCTGATAAGAAATTATTAGAATAACATCATTCACTATCGCTTAAAATTAATAATTTCAAATTGACTTTGTAAAAGTAAATGACGTATACCTAAGAGTTCTAAGATAGTTTATGACTTATGAATAATATATCAATTCATGTACTAGTATCTGATATATCTTAAATATCTCAGTATCTATTTACAAGTTTGTATATTCTCAGTATATAATAAACGTATTATAAATACACTCATTAATTATTATTTAATTTGTTTACATATAATCACAAATACGTTAACTGTATAATAATTCAATTTATAAGAATTGACATACTAATATTCAATGACTATCGAATTTACATTTTTAATAATTTAATTGCATTATACAATACGAATCTAGATTTGAAGATTCATAATAATACATTACGTATCTTCTAACATTATAATTCGAATTCGTCATCATTATCTATTCTTGAGACAATGTAATTTATTAGATCAATTCTTGATTAATCGTTTGAATATTAATTCAATACATCAGTTGATTATTCAGTTTTATGTATTAATTATTGATAACTATTAATATTGTTTAATAATTATCTCTATCATTTAATATATACTAATAATAATTTAATACGTATTATTTAATTAGTATTAATTCGTATCAATCCGATTATGAATTATTAATACGATTATACATTGAATATTACATATAATAAATGATACTATGTAACGTACCTGAATATTACAATCATTTGAATATTGATTAAATTCACTTCTTAATAACTTACAACGTAATCTTAAGCATTCAGTTAATGTAGATATTAATGTAGTAGTAACGATTCTACTAACGTATATGTATATAGATTAATATTAACAATCATGAATCAATAATTAGTTTATAAGACTACTTGTACGATAACGAATACAAATATCAATTATATAGATATTATTCAGTATGATGAATTAATTCATGATAATGATACGTATGAATGTAATCGGATTACGATAGATATGAGAAATTATTTATAATCTACGTATATCGAGAATCATGTCGATTGAATAATTGGTATATCCTTATAAATTATACTATTAGAATGATTCATTGAACGTAAATTCATGACAAATTGATGATTACTACAAATGATTAACGTTTAAATATGTATTTAGAATATCAATGATTTCACGTATAAAATAAGCTAAGAATGTGATCTAAACTATAATTGTATCATATTTAGTAATTGAATTATATCAATTATATCTTATTATACATTCATTACTAATTCTAATTGACTTAACGAAATAATTATATCAATCAAGTTATCATCTAATGTATTAACAGTAGCATGATTGATATTTAGCATATGTATAAGTTATACTTAGAAATACAATGAATTTGAAGGACTACATGTACTATTGAGCAGTTCATTAGTATGCGTATTCATTAATTAATCGTATTTTACATTAGATGTCATACATGTAGAATTACGATTCTCTACGATTTAAATTAGTGCATATGACGTTAGAATCGAACATTTAAAGTACAATGACTATTAACTAAATTAATAATACTCTAATTACGATATAATTAGATTACGATTACGAAGTATAATCGTTCGAATAGATAAGTCGAATTCAGTACTGATTTAATCAAATTACGTAGATTTTAGACAGCTTATATAATAATTAAATCTAAATTAGGGAAAATTATTAAAACTAAAAAAACTAATTTTTAAAGGAAAATTAATGTATTAAAATTAATTCAAATTAAATTTAAAACATTTATACAATTCATTAATAGCTTTATTAAATCAGTTGAAAATTGATCTTATTATAATTGAAATTTTCAAATTATATTCTCATTCCATATTAAGAGCAAATTTGAATTAAAAATAAATTTTAACAAAAATAAGACTTTAAAAATAATAAAATTTAAATTTGTAAGTAATTTTAATTTATAATCGTTAAACATTAAATTAAAATGATTGAAAATTTTAATTAATTAAACAATATATATTTTAGGCTTTTACGAAAGCGAATTATAAATAAGATTTAATAAAATATTATTGCATCTAATTTTAGAAATATAATTTTTAAATATTCAATTTAAAACTTTAAATAATTTAATTAATTTAAGAATTGTTTACAATTAACAAATTATCGACGAATTGAATTAAAATCTTAGACATATATGTAAAATTAAGATAAATTTAATGAAAAATACATTTAAATTTATTAACATATTTGAATTAACAATTAATCAAATTAACTTTGAATTGAATTAATTTTAATTATTTGTATTCAATATAATATTATAAATTGTAAAACAGCTTTCCTTAATAGAATTAAATGAAAATAGTTAATATAATTAAAGCGTACTTAATATAAAATAAGTTAAGTTTATTAATGTCAAAATTTCAAATAAAATATGCTACAATTAAAATTATAAACGTTAAACATATTAAAATAATCTGCGTACCCGATAAATTCTTGACGAATTACAATTTAAAACGATAATTATTAAAAACGGTAATTCAACCAGTTTCGAGAATTAGAAATCATTATTTAAATGATGCTAAAATATATATTTACAATTTAATAAAAATCATATTAATATAAAACGGCAGTTTAAATTAATTTTAGATCAATCCTGATTAATAATCAATACGAATCTAATTTAAAAATTTTAAAATATTTGAAAAGGCTTTTAAAACAATCATTAAAACTGTCGATATTTAATTCAATTCATTAATAATTCACAATTTTTAACTTAAAATACTTGTAAAATAATATTAAATAATGAGTTAGCACTTTTAAAACTATTCACTTTAACATCAATACTTTAAATGCAAAAATTTAATCGCAATTTTAATTGAAATCGCTGTAATTTGCGATAATTTTAATAATTATTAACGTAAAACATAGTCACATTTTATACGAAAATTTAAATATCCAGTAATAAATCCATAAAATTACTTAACGAAGTTGTATTAAATCTTTACCACATAAGAAGAAGTTTAAATTAAACCATTTATTAAATTAAAAGTTTAATTATAATTGTGATTTAATCCAAACATTCAGTAGGCTCAATTAGTAACGATTACCAAATAATTTAAGAATTAGTTAATTAATTTAAATTGTTGAATATCGCAATTAAAAATTTCTAATAACTGTAATACTCAATTAAATTTAAAAAGGATAACTAATTACGTTAAGAAATTACAAACAATTGTTAGTTAAAAAAGATACGTAATCTTACATTCAAGAAGGTATTGAATTTAAAATAAATCAAATTCCAACTTTCAACGATTTTATAAAATAAAATTTAATTATAGAATTGACTATTTTTAATTCTAAAGTAATGTTTACTATTTACAATTGAATGTAAAGCATTGTCTTTAAGAAAAACATGTACAATTTGAAATAGATGACGAAATAAGCAAAATTAGATATTGGTAATGAAATTGTTACTTTAAGAATTTTACAGTGAATTGTTTTAAATAATCTAATTAACTTAAACTGTAGTTATTTAAATAGTTTGAATTAAACGGAGCAATTATTTAATTAAATTAGAATTTAACTTACACTGACCAGTTAAAACCATCGCACTTAAACGCGTAGATTATTCGCATTTATAGTTTTGTCATATTGACAATTTAATTTTAATGACTATCATAAAATTGAAAGCGTTTATAAAATAAGGATTCAAATTAATAACTAAACGCAAGAAAAATAGCGTGTTATTTACTGATACAACATGTTTTTCGTCGATAGGAAAGTCAATTATGAAAAAAAATGTGGAAAAGTTTCATACGACCGCCCGAAAATTGCGTGGACGATAGTTATCGTAAACTCTAAGGTCCGAGCGACAAGCAGATAAAGTCATTAGCGTGGATTAGGATTACCTACCTTTTTTTTTTATTAAACGTTCCAACAACAAACTTTAGTTAGTACTTCGGCGGATAGAGAGAGAGCCCCGTAATTTCGACGGCAAAAAATTTAAGGATTTTAAATAAGCGTCGGAAAGGCCCGATAGCGTAAAACCAATTCCGAAAGGGATTTTTACACCTCGTATTTTAAATATTTACATTCGAAAGAATAACATGTTCGAAAATATGACAAGGAAAGATCTCCATATAACGCCCGAGAATATGTTAAGATGACGTGCAAAATACTGCACGAATATTCTTCCGCACACTTAAATGTACTCCGAGGAATATACGAGGTGTTTTTTTTACGCTTAAACGGCTATGTTTTATAGTTGCGTATTTTTTATTAGAATTTTCATAGCAGCTGCGACACTATAAAGATTATTTTAGTGCGTTGTCCTCTTTTTTTTCTCCGATAAAGCCAAAATGGCGTGCATGCTCCGTATACCAATACGCGATCGTTTGCGGGGGGGGACATTTCGGAATCGACCGCGCGCGAAAGGGAAAACGTGCACAAGTAGGACAATCCTAATTAAATAATACGTGCGGAGGAGCTTTCTATACAATCAAAGGTTTTAAAGGTGTCCGGCTGAGGGGTGGGGTGGTGCCTACTAAATTATTTTGTTTGCTCGTCGCCTTAGCACACCTCTCCTCAAACATTAGCGACTGTATTATTAATCATCCTAAATTCCACCTAGCCTACTTTGTACATTTTTTATCGCTTCAATTACCTACACATTAAATTATGAAAATTAGGGAGAACTTTTTAAATTAATTAAGCGCGAAAAATTTAAAACTCTCGCTTTAATTCAACTAAGATAAATATTCATCGCCGTTTCTGCAGCTGTTTTTTAATTTGCCGTTGGAAAAATCGCGGAGGCAAATGTAACGTGGCAACGAACAACAGTGCGAAATTCCTGCGACGAGGAAATGGTTTAGAAATAACGCGTAAACGTGGAAGCTTATGGAAAATTTCGTTTAATTGTTCTCGGTTATTAAGCCTAAAAAAAATTCCGCTCGGACGTCATTTTCCGAGGGGACGCTTATATCGAAAAACTTTTTGGTCGCCGAAACGAAAAGTTAAACCTAAGAACGTATCTTGTTGGATTTACTTTCGGAATCGTTCGGCTCGGCAGATAGGATTTCATCGGAAGATGAAAGTTAGTAAAACACGAAAGCAGATGCATTAAGAAGAATCATTTATTTTTGAAGGATTAGATGTCGGCGATCGTTTTTTCCAATGGCATATAGCCATTAGTCAGCGAGATTTGCGGCGGAAAAATATTCGAACATAAAATAACAACGTTGCAAAAATTAATCTTCTCCGCCCCAAAACCTTATGTTAATTAAAACCACGAGAGAACGTCAAACTAAATTATAATAGAAAATCACGTTATTTTCCGTATTTCACGAAAAACGAGAAAATTAACTAACTATACGTTATCGTTGAATTTCGACTCGAGCAGCATTTAAACACGGTTGAGGGGTAAACTTTCCTTTCGGTTCAAACACAATAATTTTAATTACGAAGAGAATTAAAGCAGGGGGGGGGAGAGGCAAACAGTTTCGGCAAATTGATATTAAAAGTAGTAGGTTATCTATTACGCGAACGTGTTACGCAACGAAATAGTTCGCGCTGCTCATCGTTTCATGAAGAGATCAAAGGCTCGCGTCCTCGTAATGCAATTTTAGTGTGTATTTCACTTAAAACAAAAAATAACTCGTTTTTCTACGTGTTCACGAAGTGTAATTTATGATTTTAACAACTTCAGGAGTGACGGGAGTTCGTGTGTATTCAGTTATCTAACGTTAGATTGTTTAATTTTTACAGTTCGACGACGAAATTTTAAAAAAAGAGCAATAAACTAACATTAATTACTTGTAAATTATATCTTATAAAGAAAAATATTTGTCGATCTCTGTTAAAATTATGTAGTATAGTCGACGTCCTGGCAAAACCCAACGTTATGATTAAAGATCGGCAGGTAGTTAGGTAATTATTGAACAATCACTCTTTATCAACTTTTTGTAAATTTCAGAGACGGACTTACATTTATAATAAACCTGTTTTCCTGACGTTTATGTTTTTATAATTAATTATGTCTTATATTTAAATGACCCCTAAGTACGGCCCATCATATTTGTTGTGCTTACAAGACTTAAATGTTATTAGCAAACTGCCGAAGTGCGACAAAGTTGAATAATAATTTGCAAACACCTATTCACGAATACCATACATATAATAACGAACTTTTATAGCGGCAGTAAAATAATATTTACCAAAAGATGTTATTTCTATACAGGGTGTAAAAAGTATGACTGCATTAAGTTTAACAGGCGATAGTTTGAATCAAAACAAGCCATAAATCTCACATAATGCATTTTCTGCAAACCCATAGTTTATGAATAACGGGCATTAATAGTTATGATCTTAAAATACCAATAATCATGTTAATAATGCTATTGTTTTAATTCTAATAGCATCTGTAATACAATTTGTAAAACAAAGATGACAAAATGACATCTGACAACGTCGCAAAAACAAAAGACATACCAAAGTGAAGATGTGACGTTAATGAAACATTAACATTGAAAATTAAATTACAACGTGCAAAACTTGAAAAAGCATTTGTACAGCTGCTTTCCCAGTCAAGGTCGCTTGTCCTTTAGTTTCTCGTATAAAAAAAATGCCTACATAGTTGCCAATTCTTACAAGCATTAAGATGCGTTTTGTTTGAAATGCATTTTATGCGAACTACCATCTGTTAAGGTTATTGCAGTTTTACTGTTTACGTCCTGTATAACGAAATTTTCCTTAGATAGCACATATTTCTTCAGGATTTATCGACTTCGTTATATAGAAGTTTTAACTGTATTGTTATTACTAATATATATAGGTATCTACTATTCATTTTATTTACTAATATTACTCCAATTGGATAAACAACTTTCTCTTGATGTTGTTTATACATGTGAATGCCAAAACAAAACAAAACCGGTATGTTTGCTACATTAAAAAACATAGTCGTTAGTTTTTCAAAATTTAGTAAGTAATAATTTATTAAGTGGTTTCAAAATTGATTGTAACTTCATTGAAAATAATTTGGAAATATTATCTTGTAAAGATAAAATGAATAACATTGTATAATTTTAATATTTAAAATTCATGTCTATGTAAAAACCGGTTTTGCAAGTATCAGTTTTATTAAATATAATTAAAATAATACTCAAAATCACAAAAAAGACAAGTGCTACGAGGCCGAACTCGGACTCTTTGCACGGTGATCGCATAGCAGGTATGTACCGTAGGAACTATGTAAATTTTCAAAAATGAGTCTTAAAATTTTTACTACAGTCTATGTATAAGTATGCCAAGTTCCATTCAAATCGAGCCTCGAACCTCAGCCTCCTCTTGTTAAATTACTTCCGTAAACCCATCGTTTTATTTCGACTACCACGTTACTCACTTTAAATAAGTTTTACTGTACACAATCAACGGCATACGCAAAGTATTTGCTCGTTTCGTTTGATCAACAATATAATAGACATTTTAATATGTAATTGAACAGACAAACTTCAACAAAGATTCTTTTTCTCGTTTGTCGTCTAACAGACGAACTATTATTTAAATTCGTCAACTGCCAAATTAAGTGATAACTTAAACTTTGATTGAAAAATTCTAAATGCACGAAATACTCGAAATACACAATTAAGTAATATGTACGAACACGAAACGAGACGTGGGAAAGCGTTTTGAGTTCATATGCGTGCAATAAATTAAACGTCGGACGCAACTGATTGCGAAACAATTTAAGAGTTTTAAAACTCGCCCGTTCAACCATTTCCATACCAAAGTCCGAGTGTAATGCAGCTAATTTGAAAAAGTTGCAGAACCGTGCCTTGGCTTTGTCGAACACGAAGTTGTATCGCTGGAACGTGACTTGTGCATTACTCGGAGTTTGATTTTCTTTTATTTTTACGGGGGCATTACGGTATAATTTTGTAGATAAAGCTAATGCAATCTTGCTTGCTCTAGTTGCAGCATTCAAAATCAACGAAACGAGTCGAGTCGAGCTCCTGCTGTTATTATTCCATATCTACAAACGATAACTTTGTCGTCGTAGAACTTGTCCAATTGTTGTTTGTGAACTAAAACATTCTGTTCGTGTGTTCAAAAATTGATGCTGACGCCGGGGATAAAGAGAAAGTTTCACTTCAGTAACTTTCTACTAAAAACATCTCGTTTTTAATGAACCGCAATTGTGTCTCGCTGGCACAACAGTAATTGAGATTTAGCGATTTGACGTTTTTTTTTTTTGCTAGTCGCCAGACGAGGGGGCGTTCATTTGATAATAATCGACGTAAAATAAACGTTTTAAGGCCCTTTAGAAACGTTTTCAACGTTTTATACGTTGCGTAATGCTGCTCTTTCATTTATAATGCAAGCTTAGTTTGCATTTGTGATAACATCAGTTAGTAAATGGCCTTGTATTGTGCTCCCGGTATTTTAAAACTAACAATTTGATGTCAATTATAGATACGCTTTAAGTACACATAACCATGAAAAATACATTATCCCATTTCATTTGTGTTATAAATCATCTGCTATTTCGGCCTTAATAAGTATATCAACTACTTTACGTTTAATAATTGAAGTGCGTCGATTTCTGTTTTCTCTTTTTGCGTCGGTGCGTCACGGCGGCGCGTCCGGTTGATTGTGGCACTATTTATATTTTATTCGCGGGAAACATTTTATCGATAATTTAACCGTAAGTTCGTTCACACTAGATTTATTGTTACAATTTTTAATTTAGGTAAACCTATTTTTATATAAAAGGCAAGAGTAGGTACGTAACATCGAGAGGCTTCTCTTGATGTAGCGAGACGTAAGTTTTCCCAATTTCCATCTGTTCCGGTTTGGGTCGTCCACTTCTTTATAAAATAAGAAGCGAATAAATTGAGAGTTTTACTGATAGGTTTCAGAGTGACCGGGGTCGATTTCTATCTACCGAACTCGAAATGTTTGTATATTTATTTTTAAACATCGTCAGAGTATTTTTGCATTTTTAGGAGTCCTTCGAGTGCGAATTACCAGAAGGTCGGGGTAAACGTTCGAGAAAAGCGTGAATTCTAATTTGGGATTTGGCTCAAGTTTCGTGCTTGTCGGGGTCGGTTTGTAACGGATACGTTGGAAAAAAAAACGACAAAATAGTCTCGTGTTGATGTTATTTAAATTTCGGCTGGAAATGTAATTTTTGCACTTCGCATCTGATGCCCTTCGACGATCCAAAATGTCTCAAAGCTGTAACGGTTGGACAAGCTGCCAACCCATCCAAGTCGTAGGTTTGAAAATATGAACTTTTTCGAAGCGAAAAGCTTTTAAAAAGCTTTGATAAGGTAAAATGCGATTTAATTAGAAAAAAATGAATAATAAACTCGTTAAAAAATTAAAATAGAAAAATGACGTATTTTCTTTTTCGAAACTTGATTATATTGCATGCTACATACATACTTCATAGCATTCCTAAAGCACATTTTATTTAGAAATTCTGAAATAAAATATCCATTAAACCTTTAAAATCACATTCGCAAAACTGTTATCGTTAAACATATATACTTCCGTACATAGTAATACTTGTGAAAAATTATCTCAAAAGTGTAGATCTAAAAACTAAGTGACACGGTCAATAGTTTCATCCAATTTTCAATTATAGATTTTGTTATATTTTTTCGTTCGAGTTTTGTTATATTTATGCGCACGTGGATAAATTTCCAGTGCTGCCACTGCTGCCAATATTGCAAAAGTTAACCTGAAAAATTTATTAACGGTCGATTGTTGTTTTTCGCGACGAGTTATCGAAATTCTAAGAGGCGAACCACTGAAACGACCACTAAATTGTAATTGAATTGTCAACAACATATAGTTTGATTGAAAATACAGATAGAAATTGGCAGCATTGCCAGTAAACAGCGCTCGCACATTTGAAACGAAGTACACAATAATTAATCGAAATTATGACCGTGTCACTCAGCCTTAACGGAGATCTCCTAAAACTAAGTTTTAACGAATTCACGATCACAACATGCAATATTTAAGCAAATTACAGTATAAATTAAAAAAAAATAGAGGGACCGTGTGGCCTGGAAAGTCATCCTCTCGACTGGCCTTCTAGTGCACTAACGGTTGCGGGTTCGAATCCCGCTGCAATCGTAGACGTTTGTGATCGTTAACGCTAATCGATTTTTTTTTTAAATCCAAGGCGCATGGGGAAGTTTCCAAAAATTGTAGACGTTTTGATCTGCACGCATTTTATTGTTCACGCTCTACATTTTCTTCGTGCAACTTTTAATGCGCAACGTAATGCATCAAAAATAGAACTTGTCCTATTTTTGTATGCAATTCTGGGCTTTTTTAGGGATAGTATGACGTCAATGTTTTATATTTATCAGGTTGGTAACGTTCGTTTATAGATACTATTTGTGTCTTTGTCTTTTTAAAAGCGCAATGCAATTGCTTTAAAATCCATTTTAAGCCTCAGATAGTACATAACCTATTTTACACAACCGAAGTTGATAAAAACGAAGCTTCCCAAAGTTGTTTCGACGTGCACGTAAATCGAGTGTAACGTGAATATAACGCTTTTGGCATCGTGCATCAAAATGCATAAGTGCGAGCCCCGCTTTAGACTATCCATATTCTATTACGTTTTAAGAAAAACTTTTGACTATGATAGCGAAACGCGTGCGACTTTTTCGATTCAATCAATTTTTCGACCTGAATTGAAAACAATTCAACCTAAACGACGTTTCTGCAACGACTATAAAATTCCGAGTAAAATTCCACCGCATTGTTCTACATCAATTCCCAAATTGAAAAGTGCCCCTATCGAATAAATTATTAAAATTTCACGGTAATATGGCCAGTTTGAAAATTTTATAACCATCTGTTTTAAGAGGACAATGCGTAGTTTCTGTCGCACCTAAAAGCAATCATGTGGATGTGAAGTAACAGGAAATGAAACGAAATATCACCTACCACGGTACAGCTTAAATTATCCCCCGTTATTTTGACAGCACTCGTATTTGTAACTACGCATACCTCCTCGTAACCGCGATTTTACATTAACTAACGTGATTAATTAAAAGCGAAAACGTTCACAAATTAATACCTATAAAATAAAAAATAATTGAAAACTGAAAATGATTTAAAAAAAAAAACAATTCTCGTTTAGTTTCGTTTACAACTAAAGGCATTATCGGAGGAAATTAAAATTAAAAATGTCGAAAAAGATCAGAATATCCAAAAATGGAGAATCCATCAATTACGTAATTTTAATTTCCCTCGATAATGCTTAAGTTTGTCGCCTAGGTAATCGGGAAATGCTTTCCATCATTTTCTTATTTCTTAATAAGTCTTAAGAATCTTAATTTGTGAACTTTACTTCTTTTAAGTAATTAAGTAACCATATTTATTATGGAAAGGTTTCACCAAGTGATCGTCCGACATCATTATATTTGCCTTTAACCGTCAATTCCAAAATTCGTCATTGTAAAATGTAATTGAGAGCCGACAGACAAATTTCCACTATAAGGATGTCTCACAGGGTAACATTTTGGAAACGGTTCTCCAAATGAGAAACTTAATAATATTATAAACGCGGAACTGTTTAATCTTCGATCAAATTCAACAGGAGTAGGTGGCACACGTAAACCAATTTACGTATACGTACAAATCTTATAAATATGACAAAACGGACGTAACCCTCCTTTTTATTGCACCCTCGCCTTGTTCCGGCAGAGGCGTTTACGCAACCCAGCAGCCATACATTAAACAATCGACCTTTCTTTCACGGCGCGCAAATTTTGGTTAATGTTCCCAAACCCCATCGCTGTCTTTTTTTTTACGTCGAATCTATTACAAACTCTAACCTCGAACGTTGCCGTTCCATTGTGCAACGTTATCATCGTTTCGTGCGCTTTCTTCGGCACCTAACTATTCAAGTAAAAACAATTTATAAACTCGCGATGACGGCCAAAAACTGCAGAACTCGATTTCGTTCATATCGACGCGGTTTTTCCAGAAGGGCGTAACCCGCAATAAGTAAATTTTACAGGAGAGCACATTTTATATCGCCGCGTGGCTGTAAGAAGACACGTTTCGCGGAAATACAAATCGTGGAAAAAATCAGAACATCGATATCAAATTTTAACAGATGATGCCTTTCTTTTGGATGCATAAGATATAGTCAGATTAACTCATTTTCACAGAAAGTATGGGTTACGCCCTTTTGACAAAACGCCATCGATCTATACTAATTGTACGGACGTAACCACGCGGTGCCGTTGCGAAAGATCAGTTTACGACAAAATAATTCAACGTAATCTACAAATATTTAAATGCAACGTATAACAAAAACATTATTACATCTCTCCCATGTGACGCCATTTTATCATTTATATTCATTAGAATACTAAGCTGTAAAACCCATTGCGAAACGTCTACGTTTTGATAAATGCTACGTTTTTAATCTGCTTTGCATACAGAAAGTAAAATTGTAAAACCACAATATGCCGAGCAATTATACTTTATCGGTCGATTGTTTTTGTTTAAATAATATATTTTTAAACAGTTTGTTATTTTTTTTAACCGACGTCGAACAACGCGGATGCAACTAAAACGGCTATCCGTCTAAATACGATAACTAATACCTAATAGTAATTCATAGAACAATATTCTGGAATCGATTCCCTGTCAAATGGGAAGCGAGTGTGGGTCGTAAACATCGCACCCGAATAACTAATTTGTACATACGTCAATTATTTATGCCGGTTTCGAAATTCGTTGCGTATTAAGAACAGAAATATGAACGGAGATTAATTACTTACAGTCAAAAAGAAGCATTGAAACGTCGAAACCTATTTCTAATATCGGTTTGCTTCCTTTACTTCATTATTTATGTTCGAATATGAGATTGGATGCCATAACCTGGTTCTCCACATTTTCAGTTCAAATCGATGTCCGTGACTTTGCTACATCTTTCCACTATCTAGCTAATAATTATTGCTACGGCAATCATTCGTTGCGGACAACTAACAAACGAACATATTTTGATTGTTAGAAAAACAAATTCATACACGATTCATAAAGGACTTGCACAACGTTATATCCGTTAGTTCGCTATAAGCAAATTCTATTGCATAATATTTATGGTTTCGATAAATAGTGGATGAAATTCGTGGGTCGCGAAAAGAGAACAGAATTGAATTGAATACGAGTCTGTTTTAATAACAACAATAAAAAAACAAAGTTTGGACGACATTTCATTTCAACTTGCAAGGCCTCGTCGCACATTGATTCGCAACTATTTGACGAGATAACGTAAAATTGGGTCGGGTTAGGTTTTCTCTTATTAAAATTAGGGTCCAAACTTACCTAACGCAAGTGATTAAATTATGATAAATATAATATCAAGGTCAATTAAATATATTTGATTACTAACTTAAAAATGATCAATTTATTGTTTCTGGAAATTGCGCTCGATTGGAGAAATTCAGTCTTGAACTGAAGAAATTCTATTGAAATGGCGCACCTCCAAGTTGACGGTCTCAATTGCTGGCAATTAAAGTAATAATGTTTACACATAGTTGATATCGTTGAAATCAATTAAAATCTCTAATTAACACAGTGACAATCAGTGTTACTGTGAATTTCCGTTGGGTACTCGAAGTTTGGAAATATCATCAAGAGCATTTTAGTATTTAATTGTTAACAGTAGATGTGGCTACGAAGGACCAATTGAAAACTTTCGGGGTCACTACGTTTGCAAAAAAAACAACAACAACAAAAAAATTAGACGATGTCGACGAATCTTTGGCGCTGATTATAATCTAAAATATTTGCGAAAAATTCAATTAATTTCGCACGCCGTGTCGTCGCGTGTTATCACAAATTTTCACAAAGTGATCGTAAGTGAATCTGTCGTCATCGGCGCGACCCAAAAATTCGACAAAGCACAAATTCGTCCCTTCTCGCTCGTCCCCCGATGTTTTGTCGCGTCCCATAATTTCGCAGGAGTGATAAATTAAACAAAGTAACTTAATTAATGAACATAATTTACTTTTAAATTAAGTAAGACTAGTACACGCCGATTCCGATTCCGGAGAACAATTTAAGCCCCCCTTTATAGTCGAGTATATTTTAAGGATATTCTGAATTATTTATAAAGTGCTATATACCGGAGTCGGTTTCCTTTTGTTTTTGATGGAGATAAATATAAACGAATTCGTGTTTTTCCAAGTTATGTTTAACGACGAAGTTCCTCCAGTGTACGCGCACCGTTCAAATTGAAAAATGTGAAATTTCGGACTCGAAATTCATCTGGAAATAAAGCAAACATTTTCTAAATGACATTCCAAGATTTAGTTAAAGATATAAAGTCAAATAGATGGCACCAAAACGAGAACAACCCTCTAAATATAGAGCACAAACGCGGAATTTCTCCTTTTACGTCGCTGCAAATTATTTTACGATCTTAACCTGTTATTTATCGCGAGCACTTAGAAACACATTCAATTACAATAAAGATTCCGTATCTTTAATTGAGGTTATAAACCCCATATCGACTGCCACTGCGATAGTCGTTAAAAATTCAAGACGCTAACGACACATTATTGTAATAATAAAGGGCTCTTTCGTGATGTTGAATATTCAGGAAAGGGATAATTTTTGCTAATTTCCAACTCCAACTTGGACCATAATTAGTCATAATCCGTAATTAGTCAAGTTGGAATGTGTATTATTCAGACTAAGATACGACTCGAGTAAATATGGATGAATTCATTATTTATAGATCAAACAAGAAACTACCACTCTAACTATTATAACTTTTAAAGCGATCTAGGTAGTTAGACCGAAGCGAATTCAGATTGTGCCTCAAATCCATAAGTAAATACTAATGACTAAATTTCGAGTTTAAAGGCAAAAATAACTCTCTTAACTGACGGAAGCGCAGACGGGCCGCGGAGAAACAGCACTAAAAGTTTAATTTAATGGACCCACGTTCCCTCTTGCAGCAGCAACTGCAGATATCGCTAAAATGCTTTTAAAAGCGATTCGGACGAAATCTAAAAATATATCCAAGCTCGGAAGTAGACGTGCAACTGCATTAGATTTATGCTCTCCCTAACATCCGCACTTTACATAATAATATACTTATATATTTACCGCAATTTATGGATAAAGTCGTCCGACTGCGTGAAATGAAATCCGTCTCCTAGCCTACTAGATAAATCAACAGACATCAACGGCAGTTAATAAATTATCGCTTCGTGCCGAAATTAAATGGCGCTTTGCGGTGCAGCTGAGCTCTTTAACTAAATTTCGAACTAACACGAAAGATATTTATATTAATTACCATTTAATTATTGTTCCAAATTTCGACGTTGCTGCCACTTCAAATTTTACCCCCGTTTAATAATGCGCGATAAGACGCGAACGCTTCAACGGCATCCGACCGATTTTTTTTACGTGGCGTTTCGTAATAACGGGACGTAATTAAAATTTAATTAGACGAGGCTTACCCATTTTCGTTCAACATAAACAGATAAACAGATAATGACACACTGCGCTAATGGTTATTTCATAGGACACGCGAACCTGACAAAGAGGATTAGTTACTGGTGAAATATTAGAATAATTAGGTTTATTTTAAGAGACATTATTTGGCTGACCCATAATCGTATCTATAAAATGTATCGTACATCTACCGTTGTTTTGTTATCGTCGACTTCAACAGATGCATCGTTTACATACGAAATTAACTCAATTAATGGACTGGATAGCCACCACATTAGCCTATTTCGTGTTTGGGGACGACAAAAAGCTTCGATTTTATTTAGTTAGAAATGTAGACGATTAATAATCGGGAAATTAGAAAATCGTGCAAACGCGCGCGTCGTAGACAAGAGACTTAAAAAAGTTGTACGTTGGGCCTTTGTGCGTCCGGTTGAAACAAAAAAGTCCTACAAATCAAAGTCCAATAAACATTCTTCTAAACACGAACTTTGTATTAAATTTTCGGCGATTCGAACCGACCAACTTTCGAACGAGTCGCGCCCGAGAAGCTATCAATTACCTATTAAATACGAAACACTTTCGAGTTGTGGACATTTAAAATGTAATTTGTGACATTTATTTACAAAACTTTGGAGGAGCCACTTCGAACCAAGTTTCGAAGACTATCTTCAAGTCGAAGGACGTAGATTTTAACTCGCTTTAACCAAAATCGGACAATCGAAACGTTTTTGAGCTTGAAATCGAGCTTTCGCAACGCTAGTTTCCGAGAAACAAATTTACAGATACGTAAATATTTTTAGTTGAAAAACAGAATTTAAATTGCATAACAGCCAATCACAATATAAACAATGCGTTAATTAGAGGTGATTGCGACTCAAAATTAAAAAACCCCGAAAAGTTATTTCAACCTGCCGACAAATTTATCCGACAAACATTTACCACGGAAATGTTTTGTTGGAACAATTACTTTATCCGTCAAATAAATTTATCGGCAGGTGGAAAGACCGGGCCAAAATTATTTTTAACCATTTACCGCATTCTAGTCAAATTACATTCGGTATTGAAGTCTCGTCAAAAAACGACCGATCGTTACTGTTTCAATTAACTTTCAAACAGATCATTAAAAACACAAAATCTAAAATTCTGCAATTATTTGATTAAAGTTGGTTCAATTTTTAAGATGCGTCACTATCATCTGACAACGATAAAAATAAAAAGTTCGAAGAACGTTCACATTTCTCGCGATTAGAAATGATTTTTTTTTAAACTTCAACTAAAAACTCACTTCATAACGTGAAACTGTTTCGAACTTCCTTATAATCTATGCTAATTTTGAATCCAGACTTTTTAGCTTTTTGTATTCATTACATAGGTTTACAAATTGATGCTTCGAGCGAGAGTTGATTTTTAAATAGATTTATTTTGAAATTTGTCTTAATGATTGGACGCATTCAGTCGGGATAGCGCTGCCTCAGCGCATTAATGCAACGATTCAGTTGTTTATTTGCGCTTAATTGACGTGTGCCGTTAGTTATCATACTTATCACAATGGCTTAAGGTTCTTCAGCCGGTTAGTCAGCCAGTATAACGTATCGCTTACTTTCCGCTGTTTCGGCGATAAGCCCCGGCTGAACGTGGCCGTTGTTTCCGAGATTATTTAAATGGAACAAAAAACTGAAATATACGAATTTTTAGTACTTAGATATTAGAGTGGACGTTTTTTTTTTAATTCGAAAAATCAAATACAGTTGAACTTCTATATGGCGAAGTCGATAAATCGTAAAAAAATATTCGTTATAGGGAAATCTCGTTATAACGAGATTATATATTATTAATATATATGATATATTATTATTATACACTATCTATTATAATAGAAATAACACCTTTTGGCAAATATTATTTTAATCTCTCTACAAAAGTTCGTGGTATGGAGAAATTCGTCATATAGAAGTTTGACTGTACTTACTACCTATTTGTGACGCTGATATCTATACAGGGTGTGCCAAAAATAATTAAACAGTTCATTTCTTAAATAACAATGTATGAATAAATATTACAAATCAAACCGGAAACTAATTATTATTATTATTAAAGTGCACGGAAAGGAGTTTTATTTATGAAATATTGTGCGCTTCAAGTGACCTCCCGTCATTTTCAACACATTCATTTAAACGCTCGATGACATTGAACATGACTTTTTGTTAAGCAATGTCCCAGACATTTGTTGTTTAGTTAAGTAACTCCTAAGTCTACTATTTAAAGCAATACTAAATTTAACTGTTTAATCCTTTTTGGCGGACCCTGCGATTACAGTAAAACCACGATTATCCGAAATAATTGGGGCTGACGCCGTTTCCGATAACCCGAAAATAAATTTGCAATATTCTTCGGACAAAGAAATTACGTACAAAAGTACAAGCATTACTATAACGAGTTTAATTCGCGTGCATATATGAGTAGGGGAAAAATTTTTTCAACACCGCCTGGAGCACAATAATTACTGATATAGGTACCCGGTTTTATGCAACTCTCCCCTCAACATTTCATTTTCGTAGAAGCTCTTTATGCTCCCAAGCTGCTACTCGAAAGCGACAGAGACTGAAGAGAGTGGGCGATTCAAAGTATTCCCGATTCGAGTTTCGTTCCTCGGATCGTTCCAGTTAAATCGAACTTCCGATAAGCGGGATTCTACTGTATTTAAAAATATACGAGCACTGGTGCATTTAATTATGAACAAAAAATCAACACACATTTCTAAGCGCAATTGTTTGTCTTCAACGTGAGGCCACTAAATAATTTATGCTCGATCTTGGTACAAAAGCAGCAGAAAATTTTAATGAAAATCCCCATTAACACGAAAATCGGCGATGTTGTAGCCTGCGGCCGTGGGAGGGGGCGATGTGGTGGCGTTTCCCTCTGATTGACGTATTAGCTTTTAGAATGCGTTTGCCGTGTATTGTTATTTTTAATGAAAAACGGACCACCCCATTGTCGAATTCAGAGAGGGACAATTCCCTCGATATTTTCTTTAAAAGCGTTGTTGGACTTGGAAGTGTTTAGTTAGAAAGACATGCCGGAATTTATACCTGAATGCGCAAGATGGAAGATTGTAATGCACAAAAGGGGAGATTCGCCCTTTCGTCTCGCAATTAGTCAATAAGTCGAGTTATGCAGCAGTTTATCTCAATGCTAGCTGCGATTCCATTTATTTTATTTGTTCACCATTCCCGTACCTACACTTAAAGTTTGGTGGAACATTAATAAAGTGAGCGAATATATCTACACGATCTACAAGGCAAGCACAAGGAAATTACTCAAAATAATTGTATAATAAATGTGGTAAGTTCCGATTGCGATCGGCACGATAACAGAAAAGAAAAAACATCGAGAGGGTCTCGGATCAATCCAAAACACTAGAAATAAACGAACAGAAAAACGAAATTAGACTTTCTTATCTTTACTAATTACGAATCTCGCTTTATGACGCAATTACTTTCGACCCACCCCGTTTTGTTCGTTTACTTACTATACTTATAGCGGCACCTTTTATGGTCGATGTAACACGAACAAAACGTCGCGAATTTATTGCCGTCTTAAGTGTAATAAAATCACCAACCGAACATGCAGCAATGACCTTGAAAACGTTACATCCATTTCGAAAATTAGGGGCCGTAAATGTCAATTAATATCCGCGACGCGACGCGAGCTCTAAAAGGTCAATATAACTAACTATCGCCGAAACCGAATCGGATTATTATTACTTAATTTCCGGAAAAGTCTGAAAACCGTCCCCCAAACAAAAATAATAACCCCGGGCCAGTTTTCGTCCCGAAGCCGAATTTTAAACCGACGCAAAGGAGGAAAAAAAGCGACACGCCCGCATTAAGGCGTCAAAATAAACTGTCGGGGAACGTGGAATAACACAGTGGATCAAACGGGAGTAATTAAGTTCTCGGGGTCTTAAATAAAATTAAAGCAAATTAGAATAATTGACGTTTACGCGTAGTAATTAAGCAGTTACGTTATTTTACGTGAATCGGGAGTACTATATGTTTAGGGTTAATTCGAAATTCGATGTTTTGGGGCGCGAGTTAGTTAAGATGGTAGGAGAGGCGTGGTATTAACTATTAAGTAACTTTTTGCCAAAGCTCCCGCAGCTAAGAATTTTAAACGGTTTGCGACGCAACGCGGGAAATCCTAACTGCTTATTATTATGCGTCTATTTTTTTTTTCTTAAGTCGAGCCGCTCAATTAAATGTTAATCGAGTTTAGTTGAACGTAGATATGCACCTACTTCTAAAATTAGTTAATGAACTGGATTACGGTAGGTTGCGATATTTTTACGTTCGGGGATGGCGCCCTTCCTTCGATTTGGCTCAAATCGTAACTTTCTACAGATGATCCGTTAAATAACCGCGACCGAAGAATGTCATAGAAAGGCCGCAAAAAAGCGCTTCTATTAAGGTCCCGTTTTAAAAACGTTTAACGTTAATTTATTCGCTGCCCGCTAAAGCTGGCGCGTTAGTTCCAAAAATTATAATTAACCGTAGAAAACAATGGTCGATTTCTTGCATTTCGATTTTCGGAATGCTCATGTAAAAACAAATTATTCGTCATTTATCCGTTCTAATTAACTCGCATTCCGCGATCGTTCTCATCGGTTTAGCCTTAAAGCCATTTGCATGATGTATTAGTCCTAATTACCAATTAATTAAACCAAATAACGACATTCTTAAATGAAAAGTAATTACGAAAAATCGAAATATTCTTTTCGCCATTATTCGTGTCGATCGTGACACGCAATGTTACATTGCGGCGGAAATTAATGCCGCAAAAACCTTTAAAAAGTTTCGTTTCCTACAAAGATTACGAAGTTCGCGACACACTTCGAAATCTATCATTAAGGGGCTGATTAAAAGAAAACAAATTGCGCTCCCAGAAAGTGGATACGTTGTTTATTTTAACGGTGGTTGAATTTCTCCGAAGTCAAAATAGCTTTTATAGCGATTAAGGAATCGGCCCTTTATTCCAACAGTAACCTTAGCTGACTTAGAGATAAAGCGTATAATTACGTAAAATAAATTAGCAACCCATGTACGGAATACGGCTTTTAAATCCCCGGGGATGAGTTGTCAGGTTCAGTATAATTTTGTCACGTGCTAGAGAAATAAATCCAATTTGGTAAACTGCACTAAAATGTCCTGCAAATAATTTAATTTTGACCATTTGTAGAACCGACGTGCCTGAATTGATGATTAAACAATTCCGCATTCCCTTGGGTAATACGTTTTCAAATCCCTTTCAACTCTTTTCGGTAATCAAATTTCGGTTGGAATTTAAAAAAAAAAATGTTGCAGGTACCTATAGATTGCCTAAATATGTGATATTAAATGACAACGTGCGATTGATGCTTTGATCGAAACGGAAACGCGACCAAAGTCGGAGAGAGATCGTAGTTTTATAAAGAAAAATGTCGACGTCGGCGTCGCGAAAAATTGCGTCATATTTTTATATTTTATTGCGAGGAAATTGTCGAAAAACAATTTTTGAAGTTCGCTCGAGGTCGTAAGTCGGCGGCTGGAATAGCTATAAAGTATGTTACAACTTGTCAACGGACGACTAAGAAACGATTAATTCTCTTGCAGGTTTACCGTAAGTAATTTCTCGAGGAAGGTGTAATTCCGCGAAATGGAGCGCGCTCTCTAGATTTCGCCTCTTTTACAAATCCCTTTTTTTTAGAATCGAGTAAAGAGATTGCGACTTTTTAGTTGTATGACATTTTTATTTCTAAAGTTCTTCGATGTAGTTACATCAACAAATTCGGGAACTTTTCATACTTCAATCATGCTACGAAACAGTAAGTTCTTAAAGAATATTTCGAAACATCTAAATTTACAAATTTTGTTAATCGAAAAATCTGGATTTAAAAAAAAAACAATTACATTATTTAAAAATATATACCAGTTTTAAACGATTACTCGACTTTCACAAATGTCATTAATATCGCAGAAGACACGTACTATAATATACATATAATTAAGGCAAAAGTGACTCTCTCTTGATTTTATGGGCTCTGTTTTCAATGACCTGAGATTACACCAAAAATTATACGTCAAATAATTCACTTATATCTCTGTTTACACTGTTGCTTAGTTACCTACTAATTATTTAACTATTTCAATAGTTTGACATTGGGCGCATTCAGCCGAACTCAGCGCTGAAACAGCGAAAAATAAGCGCTACGTTATAGTGGCTGAAGGATACGCTATTGTGATAAACACATGGCACAACCGACGACGACAACAGTCATCATGTTGACGTACGAGTCAACTATAAAAATTAAATAAATAAACGCAAATAAACAGCGGTTCAATTGAACCGCCGTTTGATCGCTAAATCGACGCTTTCCCGGCTGAATGCGCCCAATGACAAATTATTACAATTAGATTGAAGGATTGCAAATACCAAAAAAATGGCGGATCTTGCCTATTATTCTGGCACTAGAAATTATGTGGAAATTGTATCGATTTCTGTTCCATTTGTATTTCAAAATTCGTCAATTTCATTTCAGAAAAAGTAAATTGTATTTCTAAATTAGAAAGGGCAAAAAATTCACATACTACGTAAAGAAAATTTTACAATATAAACTTTCAATAATATTTAACCAAATTATGTACAAAACGAAATAATTTCCTCGACAACAAAATATATCGGCTGGATTGTTTTATTTCATTGAATTACCTGAAATATATTTAACATTTTTTGAAATACATTTGACGATTTCGAAAATACAATTGACGCTTTCTGAAATCAAATTGACAAAACTGAAAGACAACTGATTATTTCTGAAATTCATTTGACCAATCTGAAATACAATTTGGAAAATGTGTGGTGTGTGTCTTCCCTTTTTAATATGCCCTAATAACGCAAGATGAAGAAAATTTATCGACTTCTCAAAATACTATTCAAATTATAGCCGAAGAATATCTAAAATAACAAAAACGAAAGTTTACGATTCACTTATACCTACAGTTACGTCGTAAGACGAACAGGCGAAGGTGGGATTAGCCCACACATAAAAGCGACGCCGTAAGGGTAGTCGGGGAAAGTTCGACAGAGTGAGTCGTGGTACACAACAACGCGTACATCAGCCAGAGACATTATTGTTAATTATCAAATCGGCAATTGAACATTTTATATCTAATACAAAAAAAATCCAATGAACATTCTAAAAATAATTTTAGTTTCCTCCAAAAAATTGACCAGAACAAGACGAAAAAGAAAGAAAACAGAATTGTAAAAATTGCAAGAAACGGAACACGAAACATGATGAAAACAGAAATTCTCCGGGTAGAGAAAATAACGGGACAGCTGGCTAACGCACGAACAAGCTACAAGTTTGTTAGGAAGTCGAAGGAGACGTTTGGGCACTCTTCAAAAATTGTAAATTTTCGATTTGCCCCTTCAAACATTTGATAGACGATCGCATTTTTATTCGCAACAATTCTCGAAACTGATTGTAATATTTAAAGCACGTCCCCCGAATTTATATCACGCCATGATTGACCGACGCACTGACGTTTCGTCCATTTTCGTGTTAAGCTTCTTCGGGGTAAGCGGACTTCGCCCATCAACCTAACTGAAGTTAAAACAATCGAGGAAAAAACGCGTTTTAATTGAACAATTGTTCAATTGGTCATACAATTGTATGACCACCGCTAGCCAGCCAATTTTATGTCAATTTCTTCATCACCATTTTCCCGACACAAAATTAGCCACGACGAAATTTAAATAGCACATTTTTAGTAACAACGTCGCAGAACGAAAAATAAACGTAACTATTTAGTATCAAAAAGAAGTAAAAATAAACAAGGTTTTGGTAAACCTTATCTTTAGATAAATATCCCTTTAATATTTTGAACGTCTTCCCCTATATATATATATTTTTTTTCAAACAACTTTGTACGTTATGCCACACGTTAACGACGAAGATAATGACGAACGATAGATTATAATTTTAGAATAATTTAGGAGGTAATAGCAGGAAGGGCCGATACGACCCTTAATCAGAAATTTAATTGGTTTTTGGCCCTCGAGCGCTACACGTAATAAAGGGTATCTTACGTTCGACGCAGTATACAATTTGGCGGCAATAATAACCTAACTAGACCAATAATCAGGGCGTGACCTTCCCGAAATTATTCTTTAATCTAAACCGATGACGTAGCAAAATGTTAGATCTGAAAATGAAGAAAATTTACTAACTCCCCGGTGTGCTTATTCGCATTTTATGTTGGCGTAATTTTTTCAAAAATAAAAGTGCACCCGCACCATATTTTCGCCAACGATAACTGATATAAAAAAACGCGCTAAAGGTCAGTATTTAAAATCCAAAAAATTTAGGTAGACGCATTAAACAGGTGTGCGCTATAAAAGATAAATTCGCATACCTACTATAGATTTAATATAAGTACCTATATCAAACAAATAATACAATAAAATCTACCTACCTACCGTTAATCTATGGTGATTATACGTACTTATAAATCAGTGGCAATATTGTTTTAATTAAAAAAAAATGCCGTTTATAAACAGTAGTATTAAAAAAAAAAATTTAAAAACATTGCGTTAGTTACAACAATGGGATGTCGGCTAATATAAAAAAAAACTAAGCAGTATAAATTCGTTATAACGAAATATCTTTCAGGAAAATAATGCGGCAATAAAAGACAAAGGAAATGGGCTCATAAAACGGATAAAACCGCGGTAAATTATTCTTGTTTGCACAGAAACATATGGAGACATTACACAACTGACAACAAAACAAAAAGGTACTGTCGATCCTTGAAAGATTAAACAATTTTAATTACTAGAACTAATTCGTTTCCCGTTTAAATAATACTCTATGTAGCTATAACGAAAATGGCGGCATTCAACCGTCGGGGTTGGGAGATATTAAAATGGCACTCGGCCCCCCCAACCCCGCCGCGCCGTTTGTATATTTCTACTCCAACAAAAGAAATATACTTTAATTAAAATTTCCCGAAGGCGTTCGTTTTCCTTTCACGTAAACGTAGTCGTAATAAGTTAATGTATGTGAATCAGATTTAAAGGTCGCGGTTGCGAAAAATTTTAAAGGTGGGTAAGTGCGCGCGCGCCCGTTTTTTATATTAGTTATACGTTTATTAAAAAAAAAAAGGAACTGGTGCGTTTATCGCAAGCGAAAGTATTTATTTTAAATTATAATTCGATGACTTGCAAAGTTATTGTAAAATTTAGAAAAAAAAAATTATGGGGACCCCTTCTATTGGTTTAATTATCCGAATAAGTACAGATTTAAAAAAAAAGTATATTTAATTATTATTTGCGACATCCCCCCTCTCGACGCAAACAGTTGAAAAAGGGCGACATTCGATGCCGAATAAAGTTTACAAAACCTACGCGATAACGGTTTTTGCGTTAGTCGAACTTTTTTGAATGTAAAAATGAACTTTTTCAACTCCTCGCCGTAAACGCGCGTCCGTCGTTACCGGCGTAACAGTTGAACTGCATAGAACAATCGAAGGGGCGATTTAAAAAAAATGGTTTCCTTTCTGCGTCCGGAAATCGCTTCGGCTGCCCCTCAAAAAGATCACCCCAACCCAACCGACAACCTCTAAGGATGCAACGTAATTATTCGCGCCCCGACGTGCCCATTAAAAAAGCTCGACAAAAGTAAAAGTACTCACGTATTCCGTAGGCCGTCAGAAAAATCCACGGTACGCTGGTAACAGCGGCAACAACCATCGTCACCAGTCCGTTAAAACAACAATTGTACAAAAGAACGAAAATCGAATCCAAAAAAAAAAATTCAAAACACAAAACACCAATTCACCTCTGACAGCTGTTCATTTTCGCAGTCACAAACACAAAACAAAACGAAAATCATAAAAATAAGAAGCACTAAAACAATATTTATCGTCACTATCGTCGCACATGTAGACCTCGTCTACGTACCTTCGAGAGCGCGAAACAGTTGAAAAACTTTCCGAACATCAACTATCACACCGTCTACTCCGAAAGTATGTTTTGGAATGAGCGTTAGAGCGGTAAGTTGGCTTCTGCCACGCGTCCGTTATGAGCGCTGCGATCGTTGTAAGAAGGAAAGAAAACGTTTTAACAACGGATTAAAGTAGGAGAGCTCAACAATCAACAAGCGACTGTCACGTTGGCAGATTTGAAAAGGAAATACAAACAGAAAGAGAAGGACGCCTTTAGTTTAAAGCTACTTCTCGAAGCACCTCCTATTTACTATGTAAGTGCGTTTTTTAACGTGCGGCTTTCCAAAGCAAATGCGTCAAAAGGATTTAATTGTCGCCGATGCCTGCTTCGTATTCGTGCGAGCTTAAGATTATGTCGCGGTTTTCGCATAAAAGTTTTATTTCGTCGAGAGTGCAGGCTGTTTAGTTTATCCTACACGGTTTGGGAGTACCGGCGGGGCAGATTTGCATTGACCGGTTTTCGGCCGTAAATGGAAAGCTTAATGCGCGTTTTTACGAAATATTCGAATTTAAAAGGTGTTTTTCGGGGAATCTTAAAAAATAAATTAGTTTCAGATTTATTACTTGCCAACGCCTAACGGACGTTACCTTAATTATATTTTAAGCCAAGGTTTCCTCGAATGTATTTCTAATGACCCACGTTTATACCTGTAGGTACCTGAGGATCCAGTCATAAAAGTAAATTCGAATACAGGTAGACTGGTCTCGTCGGTCGCACCGTAGAAATTTCAAAAAATGGGCGGAAGAATTTAAATTAATAGATTAACGAAAGTCTTGGACGTAAAGTATATGTATTTCCCGAAATACGATACCTACTAACTATTACTTTATCTTCGGTTAACCTAATTACTTCTTAATGATATTCTAAGAAACGACCACAGACAACAACGGCACGAAACTGTCCAGTTTTTCGTTTACCAATAAATCCACTTACATACGAATTTTCAAAGCTACAAAGAACTTATCGCCTTAGAAAATACAAACTTCCGATTATTTATCACTCACTGCCAGCTTCTACATGCTAACCATTGTAATTTTCAATGTAATATTAAAATTTTCATTTAATATCTAGCTTTTCTCGTGATTTTCTAATAGAAAAAATGAAGCAAATAAGGTTAAAACTGCTTTCTTTAAGTGTAATCGACAATTTTTCACCTTGTACACCTTTGTTCGACTTACGAACAAATTCGACTTACGAACGTGCTCTCGCAACGGAACTCGTTCGTATGCATAGGGAGCTTACTGTATTCGCTATATTAAATCGGAAAATTCTGACGCGGAATAGCAACGATAGCGGATCTGAGCAACAAATGATTAGAAATTGGTGAACGTGCGAGCCCTTTTTTTTTAAAACGTAACGGCACGAAAATAAATAATAATGGCCGAACCGCAATTGCAAACTTGCGCCCTCTTTATTTGAAAAATATCCACGCCGACTTTTAACCATAGACGACGCCCTAATAAATACGAAAAAGTTCTTGTAAATTCAGATTTCCGCGACAAGGACTAATTCTTGTCTTGAAAAGGGTCGCGTGTTAGATTTTTTTCATTTTTGTTTCTCGGCGAAAGTCACGGTTTCCAATTTATTCGACTCGGTGCGAATGTGATTTGGACATCAGAAATATAAACAAACAGAAATTCTGGATTTGATATAACGTCGACTTGTCTATATCACCATTCGCGTGGCTACGTAAATTCGTTGCAAATCCGCAACTTTGGATACGAGTAACGAGTTGTAAAACTACTAAATAAACGTTATTAAATAGCCATTTCGTTATTAGTATCAAGTGAGATTTTTTAATTGACATTGAATTCCACGACAATTAACGTAAACATAACCTCTTTTGTGTGGAATTTCTCAAAAGTGTCCCATAGCTACAGATTACCTCTCCGTTATGGACATCTAAATAAAAAATAATACAAGGTACTATCGTGTGCGACTCGATCCCCAATGGCTAGTGAACATCCTTTTCTAGTTTCTCTAGTTTGAGGGTTTCAGTATAGTCGATCATAGTATCGAAATACTATTTGATGTAAATTCGATTTTTTCGGAGCGCAAAATGCGACGGTCAATCAATAATTGGAATGGAGAATTTTAATTAATGTTTATTTATTTACTTATTTATAAAATAAAAGTGGAAAAAACAGTTACTTTGTTTTTCAACTATTATGCAAGATGTTTTTAAATTAATTCCGCGGAAAAACCTACAGATATATGAGTTTAAAACAAATTAAAAAAACCTACATTTTCGTTTCTAAAGTAAATAATTTACGAATTATTGCGATTATTAATTTTATAATCGTCTTGCTCGAATTTATCCCTTTTAAAAGACTTTTAGGAACTCGGAAAGTGAAAGTGACCCAACACCCTAAGCGGTGGTATCTGTATTGTGCGATCTCAGATGTGTGTGTGAGGGGGGGGGGGGTATCGATTGTGCAAATTTGTTAAAAAATTCGAGCAAGGTCTGGCTGATTTTTGAAGTGGTGCGTTGTTTTTTCCGCGAAGACGCAATTAATTTGAAAACAGGACTTTTGATAATTAAGTGATATGTTTTGTACGTAAGGGGACTGGTTATTGAGTAACACTAAATTATTTTTTAAAAAGTAAACAAAATATTACTCCTAATATTTTAAGTTTCCATTTTTTCCCAACATTCTATACAAGGTGTCCTGAAACTCTCTTGTCAAATGAAAACGTCGAATTCTAGACATGATTTTATGCCATTTGAGCTATTAAATCACCGCTATACAAAAACGCTTCCTAAAGGAGTTACAGTCCATTGAAGATGGTGCCTTGCCATCTAGTAAAAATTAATAACTGTTTGGCATAAGAATAATTTGATATTTACACGGTTTTAACTCGAATCGACATAAAATCATGTCTTAAAATTCGACGTTTTCGTTTGGCAGGAGAGTTTCTGGATACATTTTAAAAATATCAATAAATGCAAATTTTAGAATTGTCAGTAGTGCAAAAGCTATACGAATATGTTCAAAAATATGTAGATCAAGGTTATCTTACCGCAATTAAAGCAATATTATGATCGTGTAAAAGTTTTAATGACAACCGCCATTATTTGGAAGGGAAAAAAATTAATATCGTTCGGCTTTTTTATCGGGTACAAATTACTTTTGCCACACCAACTAAATAGGTAAAATATGGCTACAAATTATTGTTGATGATGTCAGTCACTTATCTAACGATTATGTATACATTAATGTTTTGAAGGAGCGAAGTGTATCAAATCCAGAACTAGTAAAAAATGATGGCATGATGAAGTGAACGAAATGTAGCACGCCATATTATACGGTTTGCACGGAAATTAATCAATGGCGGCAAAAGTTCAAGCTTATTTATGTAATGTTGATCGTTATTATTTTAACGTTAGCCACTGTAAAAAACTAAAAAAAAATAATAATTTCAAATTAACACCGAAAATTATACAGGTAAAAAGGGGAAATGTAGATATTTCGAAATATTTCTCCATTACCTAAAAATATGTATAAGTAATGGGAAATGTCTGTTATTGTTTTTTTTTTACGAAACAAAAATATACCTAAACGAATTTATTTCGCTCTATTATCATCGACAGTGGGTTATCCAAAACACTCGAATTACATTCGAAAACACTCCAATTTGTCTCCTCGAATTATAATTTTCATCTCAATTGGATTTTAAGTAAGTTTAAAATAAGTCTCCTTTGATCTTTTTAAGTGTGAAGAATGTAAGGATCGATAGTTCACACACAACTGTAGGTCATTTAATAAAGTAATAAAAAAAATCGTGTGTAGATATAAGAAATTTACACTCAACAATGTCGAAAAACTGATCAAAGTCGCCCCCCTTTACGATACCTAATAAGTAAGACCAATGTGTCTTTTGTTTTTTTTTCTGCTTATTATGTGCGTCTGATCCGATACAGCACATTTAAAATGGAACAAACTTTATACTCACGTAATTAGAAAAAATTTTCTCTACGTATGTGTTCAATAAAAAACGCGACCTCATTTTTTTTTCATCTATTTGCGACGTCGAGATATATTTTAAAGCAATTTTTATAAAAGAATACGCTTCTCCACTTTTGATTTTCCAAAAATAGAACAAAATCTTGAATAGCAGTATCCACATACTTATTTATATAAACGTTTAATATTAGTAGGTAAATAAAAACAAATTTTGAAACAAAAATAATACGTATACAATCAATCTTGAATTAAGTGTTCTCTACAAATTTCATTGTCGTAATTGTTTTAAGCTGAAATAAAGCACTCGCCGATTTTTTTTGTTTTACTAATCACCACGCCCGTTGATTTTCAAAATCAAAAAAAGTGCACTAAGTAATTGAAACAAATAAATAAATACTCGGACTGTCCATAGATAAAACACTTGGCGGTATTTGATGACGTATTCAATCCCTATTGTAGGGATAAATCGATTCTATCGAGGAAAATAATTAACTTTTTCAAACAGAATCGTTCACTTTCTTATATATATTACGCCTTTCCTAGGCTCCGCTTCGTTGCCGTAGCGTCGTAAATTAAACAAAACGAAACAATTAAGAAAAATTGATCGCCAAAAATTCGCGCGCGCTGCGCCGTTATTAGAAATAATTTAAGCTCTTCCCCGCCTACCAATTTCGGCATTCATACTGTTAATCGATTATTTAGTCCCCATATTTCTAGAGCAACCAGTTAATTAAGTTTTAGAGGTATGAGTGATTAAATTAGAGTGTCTACCTACTGAATCCTGGAAATCATTTGGAGAGGTAAGGTTTGATTACCGAGGCCTTAATGCCCGTAAATTGTTATGGTATATTGTTACAGCCGGGTGATTAATGAGTTCGCGTATAATTATTAGAAATCTTGGTAAACAAAGGAAACCTAAGGGAAACCCTTTTTAACGCGAATGAATTTTAAGTAGTATTGTTATTGGGTCTGTCCGTTTTCATTTTAGAGACCGCTATACAGTTATCATTTAGTCACTCAATTTGCAACCTAATTTAGAGGATGTTGTTTTCTGATAAGCACGATTGCGCTTTCGAATTTAATTACGCGATTATATTATGGGACAATATGAACGCCCTGGACGTTTCGTATACGGGACGGACGTAATTTGTTAAAATAAGTAAAGTTTCGATTTTACTTGCACTTGTTTGGTGATATTAATTAAGTTAGTGATATTTTTAGACATGAACGTTAATAAATGAAATTAACAAAATTATCGTGTTCGCGTCAACTTATTCTGTTGATATACCCGTAATTGATGGTTAATTAATTATAGAGTGTGTCCACAAGGTTTACAACTCTGCGGCGATACAGCGCCCTGCATAATATTTAATAAACATTTTAAAAATTATTATTATATCGAAATATTCAAATGTAAATTGAAAATTGTTTGAATTAATAGAGGCTGGCCCGTCAGATATAGTGACGATGAGAATGACGGTCGTGAAACGTTGTGAACTTCCTATAAGCTAATAGATTGTACGTTAGAAAACATAGATGTTGCACATGCTGAAGAGCATAAATTAAAACTAGGCCGGTGACAGATGTTCGAACTGACAATATAGAACATACGTGACGCATCTACATTTATGAATTGGTAGAAAAAATTGTGTTTTGCAGCATCGCACCAAATAGATTGTCACGTGTCTTAAATATACCCTGCACGTATTTAATTTCATATACTTAACAAATTGTAGGTAACTATGAAGTCACAGTGTACACAGTGCACATTTGTTTCTTCACAAAAATAGAGCACATAGGTCTTTATAGTCAGCTTCACAAATCTTCAAAAAAAATCAACTAACTAATATAACAAGTTATAGAATTTTACAATTTTAAATAACAATTCACGACTGAAAGAGTTAATATGCTAGTTGGGCAAATCGTGTGGTTTAATCAGACGCAATCTGTAAATCAATTCGATCGAGAAACTTTTATTCTTTTGGTATTTTTCCGTAAAATTAAAAATAAAAGTATTGTTTCTTTTGTAAAGTACTTGTTATCAAATGTTCATAAGAGTGCGACAATAACCGCATATAGAAGACGCAATAATATCAAATAACGCCAGATACTCCTCCGATGATGAAAAAGTCAACTTATTAGCAATCCATCTTGAACAGGCATTTACGCCCAATATTGTAAAACAAGACGAACACTTTGATAGGCAGGTAGAAAGCGCAATCGCAAATATGCAGTTACAGGATAACCACGAAATAGCTCCTACATCTGTCCAAGAAATTAAATCTTATATAACAGTGTTACCTAAGCGAAAGACTCCTGGGCCTGACCTCATAACAAATGAAATGCTAAAGCACCTATCAAAAAAGGCTCTGGCTTACTTAACCTCAATATATAACGCCTGTCTCAGACTAGGATACTTTCCGACAGCATGGAAATCTGCAAATGTGCTCCCCATTTATAAAGTAGGAAAACCGAAGGATAATCCTGACAGTTACCGACCTATTAGTCTCCTATCAACTCTGGCCAAGCTCTTAGAAAAAGTGATACTATCCAGACTACAAGATGGCCTCCAGCAAAACGACACTATTCCTCCTCATCAATTTGGCTTCCGAACCCATCACTCGGACTTCTCACCAGCTTCTCAGGATAAGTGAAACAATTGAAAGAGGATTCGAAAAGAAAAAATACACTGCGGTTGTATTTATTGACTTGGAAAAAGCCTTCGACAAGGTCTGGTATGATGGACTTCTATATAAAATGAGATTATTAAATACTCCAAATTACCTAATCAAAATAATTCACTCTTTTCTCACTAACAGAACTTTTAGAGTCCGGATCAGCTCAACCTTATCTAGTTCAAAACCTATTCGGGCCGGAGTACCCCAGGGTAGTATTCTGGGTCACACCCTATTCAACCGGTTCGTTCACGACGTACCCACAGATCTCAACTCATCGCTGGCTATGTATGCCGACGATACTGCAATTATTACACAGAACTCCAGTCTTGAGACAGCAATCGAACTTCTCCAAAACTCTTTAGATACGTTATGTGCATGGTTTCAGAGATGGAAAATTAAAATAAATACTGATAAATGTCAAACAAAAATTTTTACACTCAAGAGATATGAGCAAATTACAAAAATAATAATAAATAATAACGAAATAGATTGGAATCCAAAGGACTCAGCTGTTAAATATTTAGGCGTGCACTTAGACGCGAAATTGAACTGGGGGTTTCATATCAATAAAAAACTCAACGAGTGCCACAACAGACTGGGTGCCTTGTATCCACTTATAAACCGAAAATCCCACCTCAGACCTGAGTGTGCTGTACTTATCTACAAAGGAATCCTCAGACCAATTCTTACGTATGCATGTCCAATTTGGTGCAACACATCAAAAGCTAACATGAAGAAACTTCAAACAATCCAAAATAAAGTGCTCAGAATCGCCATCAACTGCCCTTGGTTTGTGCGTAATAAACAAGTTCACAGTAAATTAAGTGTTCCCCTAATTACAGAATCCATTAATAAAACTACAGTGAAGTTTTTCCAAAACCTAACTTTGTGTTCAAGTGCTACTAAATTAAATCTAGGCCAAAAAAATATTCACAAGCGTCTCAAGCGTAAACTACCACAGGACCTAATTTAAATATGGTATATAAACCCAACTCAATGTTTAAGATAGAGGTGAAATTTATCAGTTAATTGGATTAAACACCATGTATGTAGTTTAGCACTTAATTAATTAATTGTACTATAATAATAACCAAGCCGTGTATTGCATTGTATATTGCAGAGCCAGCTATAATAAAAAAAAAGAAGAAAACAATTTACCTATTCGTTTCTGTTCTGCAGATAAGATCGCCAACCCACCCAATGGTCGAATAAAAATTGTGTTTTTTGTGTAATAAAATTGTATTAGAAAAACGACTATGATAAACAAATTAATCAAAACTAAACTAGCGAAATTTAAACTACCGCGGTCACAGCTTTCTATGTTGAAAAATAAAATGCGAAATTTTAAAATTAATTTTGAGAAAAACGAAAAATTCGCAACGTAGTCGGATTTCAAAAATAGCAAAAATACGCAGGGCGTTCACTGCCGTCGAAACCAAAAGTCGACCATTTTGATTCTACACGTCAATAAATTGAAAATTATGTCTTATATGCACGTTCGAAATTTCAAAACAATCGGTTCATAAACATGGGAGTTATAATCCTGGCCCGTGTCTCGTGGCCATCCGGTATACGGTCGTTATCTCGATATAATCCTCTTCAAGAAATAACTTTTCAATAGCTACAAACGTATAAATATCCACCCCACTCTTAGATGCTCTACTTATTTTATCGATAAAAATGTGGTCAAACTTTTCCAACTTCCGTTTCCGGTATTTATTTGGAAATGTTGCGTGCATAAACTGCCGCCGGGACACCTTCATATTTCTTCCGAATCGCACGAATGGCTCCCGAGATATCGTGATGATGAGATCATCCGTACAGGCATAACAGATATTTTCAAGAATTATGTTTTCGAATTATTTTTTTACGACGAGGTCGATTTTTCCCATACTTACTAAAATTTTTTCGTTTCGAAAACCTATTGTTGGAAACTGTTAAGGGTCGAACTTTCGAACTAAAGCGAAAAGTCGAAATTTGTCGAACGGCCAAAATTCGTGAAATATGAAAACTTACGACAAACGATTCCTTTTTCAACTTAACAAAAGGGAAGTTTAACGCACGAACGCGAATCGATACGTAAAAATTCGAACCGCTTCCTTAATTTATATCCATACATTATTTATAAAATCTTAGGAATTTATAACCTTACGCGTCTGGTAGTTATCAATCATAATATATCGTATCGAAAATAGGTCGATTGCATCTTCGAGTAAAATAAATATGTACGTTAAAATTTATTCTTAGTAGGCGCGTTATGTTTTAATATTAATATTTATAAATATGTAAATAGTATCTGGTGTTGCTGCACGTAACGTATTTTTTCAGTTGTTTTGTTTTTGAACGTGTAAAGCGCGAGGGCGATCAGAGGTATATTATTAACTTAGTCGTGATGAACTGTCTTCAAAAAATAAATTCGAAAGAAAATGTAATATTAAAGTTATTTGCAGCGTACGCCCCCCCTATTGCGAAGAGGCTAATTAAATTATTGTTCATCATATATGAAACAATAAACTTGTTATCCCTCACTTTGTTTGCTTACGTGCTCGTTGTCACTTTATTAGGTGAATGTTTTAAGTTCGTTTTATCTTGCTAATGTACCTGCGAGCTTTATGTTTACGTTTTGACTCTATCGTTTTGTTTTATTGAGAAACTTTTCCCCGTCCCATCGTTCACCTGACAAACGGAATGGCTGGTGGCGAATTTTAGATTTTATAAGGGAAGTAGTCCTCGCGGGGCCGTAACGTGCCGTAAAGGATGATGCGAGATTAAAAGTAATTAACGTTTACGAAAAAGCTTAAAGTGAAACATGGCGCCGTTAAAATCCTTTATACAAATGAGAAACACGAAACGAAATACACATAATAATTTTAATAACGATTCAATCGTTAAAACATACCTCTGGGCGATATTAATATTTCGTATAAGTAATGCAAAAATTCAGCTGTTCGCGTCGTTAGTCGTAGATATTCATTGGGGTAGAGCAGCGCAGGCCAAATGTCGCCGTTATTATAGGGTAGGTTAAGTAAGGGTGGTTTGTTGAAGTTGGAATATAGGGGTGTAGAGAACGTCTGTCTGACGGCGCGGCAGCTATATACGTGCCGAGGGTGCAGCGTCTGATTAGCGACTACACCTACACGCGCCTATAATTAAGATACGAGACTAACGCGGAACGCGTCCCTTTCTCTGCAATTTTTCAAAAAAAAAATAATAATTAAGACGACGAACTATACGAATATTTATTTTCTACATTTAAAAGATAAGAGAGCAAGAACGCGCTTGGTGAATTTAATATACATAGCTTTAGATAAATATGTTATTCACAAAACGGAAATTACTAATGTATTATTTTTTTATTTTCCCGAGACGTTCTTTCGAGCAGGGTTAATGGATTAACGAAATGTTCCGAACAAGTACCTGTGCAAAATGTGTCCTTTTGATTGTAAGGAGTTGTTCGAGCGCCCCTTTGTGACGTTTAAATACAATTATTATGATGCGTAAGTTTATTTATTTGGAGTTTTTGAGCATGGGATTTTTTTTAAACGAGCATCTGGAGAACAGTTTCGTAGATTCGACTACAACAGGCCAAGTACGGAAAATGGTACATACAATTTACACGGAAAAAAAAAGAAATGGAGAGAACATAAGATATTACACTTTATACGATTAAAACGGACTTAATTTAAATGAATAAAAACGACGTATTTGAAGATCATTTTATGTAATTTATCATTTATTCTAAACAATTTTTCTTAAAAGCAGTGTTCGATAGTGTCAAAAATAAAGGTACTTTACTCTCGAGTCAAATTTATATTTTCCGACATACCCCGTATATAACTGAGAAATTTCGACTTTTGACGGTTGTATTTTGGATTTTAGACCATGCATCAACTTCTATCAACAATAAAATTTTTTGAGAAATCAATAATAAAAAAAGTTTTCCATATGGTACACTTTCGAGGGGGTCGCGCAACCACGATTGGGCGATTCGACCTGGAATGACTCATTCTGTAAATTCAAAAAACTTACTCAAGTAACTGTCAAAAATGCAAAAAAGTAACGTTGTTTTATCGAACATTAAAAAAAGACGCAATTCGGAATAGGTACTCAGATTTTGCGAGTATCAAAAATAAATTGTAAACAATCTTAAATGTACGACTTTTCTACCACGTGCGTAGGGTGTGCTTATTTGTTTAGGCACACGAAAGAGTCTCGACTATTTACAGAATATAAAACAGTTATCAGGTAGATGTTAAAACGAGTGATTGTGTCGCTCTTCATTTTCAAGACTTTTTTGTCTTGCGTAATATTTGTTTTTAACAGTACTTACTTCCCGATTTACGTATTTTCGATTTATTATAAATGTAGATATACGCCATTTACTTATTTAATATACAAGGGGATTCGACTTTAAATACAAAAAATATCAAAAATCGATAAATGATTAGAATAGATGTTTTAAAAAATTTTAAAAACATTTTCCGTTTAAAATTGAATTACCACGTATATTGAGAGAATTTAATAGATTTTTATCCCTACCTAATAAAATGTTTTCAAAAAGATCACACTTGGGTAAGATATGGACTAAAAAGTTTGCTTCAAATAATAATATAAATAATAGAAATCAGAAAGTTTGTGAACTAGCTTATTAATAAATTAATTATGTAATTATAAAAATTGGCGGTCCAGCAGAAAAGGGGTAGGTAAAACAATTTAAGGGCAGAGCCGAGATCACAGTAAAAAATATTGAATAATTAGCGGTACGCATTTACATAATAACTATAATAAAACGTATCCTACCTATGTATATGTCAATTTTTGCATACAGTTAAAGGGAAAACTGGTATATGTACCTTTATAGATTTATCGATACTTTGTAGGTAAACCCATATTTGGTTTAAAGAAAATAAATTGAAGTAACCCTTTCGACAATATTAAAAGACTAACAAACTAACTAACATATTCTTAAATTTTCATTTTTAAATTATAAAACTGTTATAAATTTCTATATTAACAATAAGTACCTATTTACCTATATAAACCTTATATTATTTAGTGAATTTAAGATAATTACCTATATGCCTAATTTTTCAGTAAATTAAAAATTAAAAATTAAAAAAAGCGTCAGTCGCGTTTTTCTTATCAAATATGGATTTTCAATTATTTTAAAAACAGTAGAAATAATGAAGTCAATTTTCTAAATATAATAAAACTAAGTATGTATTTATAAGAACTTTTTTTTTTAAGTGAAGTGGATGAAATAGCGACCGTACTGAAAACTTTTTGTATGTTATAGCAGATCGCGCACAAAAGTGCCAAGAAACAAAGAAACTCCATTGCTTGCTAACGAGGCCGATAAATACGATAAACGAAAGAAAACAAAAAAATACCTTTGCTCGTGAAATTCCAAATTCGTTTGAGACGCGAAAAATACAAGATGTTCATTTAAAAATTTTACTCACGTTATAATTTATTTTTCATAATAAAATCTTGCAAAAGCATCTGAAGAACGCGAATATAATTTTTCGTATGATATAACGTCTACATAAAATTAAAAAACCCAAACTCGACAAATTGTTTTCTTCAAAATAACCTTTTTAAAGACGCCGTGCAAATTAAAATCGCCAAATTACACAAAATAATAAAAAAAAAATCACTTACCCGTTGGAGGTCGAGTTGACACTTGAAGTTGACGACGGGCATCCTGAAAAACAAAGTAAATTAATAAAAATGAAACAAATTTTTTTGTCGAATAACCTTTTTACTTTTGGCACTGCTTATTGGTAACTATTTAAAAATTCTTGGGAGTTATATCTTGAGAAATTAGGTAAACAACATATGTTGATAGTTCACGTGTTTTGAGAAAAAGCTAATTAATGTATATGCTCTAAAACACGTCTGTTTCGTTTTCAGTGGGCCATCTTCTATACAGGGTGTTTCGGAATAACTATTCCTACTTTTTAAATTAAACACGTTTTTTGTAATAAAGTAATGTCGGGAAACGCTTAGTTTCAGAGATATTAAGGGTTTTCATAAACTTTAACACCTTTGTATATCGGAAAACAACTATTTTCGAACTTTAATACATATGGGCTTTTTCTCGAATTTTGTCGTTTATTTCGAAAACGATGCGTCGCACGATAAGAGTGCGAATCTTATTTTTGCAAACTACTGAAAATTTTTAAAATGACGAAATTTTAAAATGTATTTTTTGACGTTTTGAAAATAATTTTATCGATTTATTTCGTATTTTCATTACACTATTTTCCCAAATATTGTACAACTCGTAGTCCTATTTTTCTTTAATATTTGACTCTCAGAGCAAGAGCATATACTTAGGTTAGTTGTGACGAAAATCTGCACGAAAAGGACGCGAGTTAGGATCACTCCAATAATCAGACCACTCGTTATATCGCATACGATAATCACGAATAAAATCACTTTCGATATTTCATTCGAAATGGTTTTACACTCGCCACCTCATTAAACGTGTATTTCCAGAAATTTTCAGTTTATTAATAACTATAATACATCAGTCGTCAGTCCTAACTGAACTTTCTCGATATTAAAACATTATTTAACGCCTATTAAGCGAAAAAAAGTTATTTCTAGAAGGTGTGCAAACATACATATAGTTCAACAGACGGCATATTTCGAAGTCGAGAAAAAAGAGACCAAGGTTGTTTGGTTGGTATCATAAAATAATGGCGCCTATTTAGCGACCTCAAAAAATTTGCATCGATAACTCAATAAAATATACTAAAAACAATTTTACGAATTCATGACTATCGTCAATCATAAACCCATAAAGCAAAAACTTTGCTTTTTAAATATATTTCCATTATATTTAAATCGCCATCAACATGCAATCGGTTATTGTTCCATTTTTAAACAAAGCACGCCGAGGAAACCTAGTCGAACTTAATTATCGAATATCGCCGGTCATCTATCGAATGGCACTATTTTATGAAAAGTGTCCGAATATGGAGTAAACCATTACGGAGCAAGATTACTTATTAGGTAATTTGTGAAATGGTAGCGCATATGCGCCATCGTACACGAAACAACTTTTGATAACGCGGTTGGTATACGAGTTTGGTCGTTGGATTTCTCCAAGAACTTAAAATTAACTTCTTTATGTGTTCTTCGGGACCAGTACAGGTCAACGTCTTACCTACAGGCAATTCTACTAACCACGTTGAACTTGAGTAAAAACCAAACATGTTTTGTATGGCGTTGCCACAGCCTACTTCTTGCATGATCGCTTGCTCGGTATACGTACATTTTGAAATTCAGAAAGTAATAATTTCGACACGATCGACTTTTAATTTTTGTATCTATCGGATAACGAAAACATGTCGCTGCCGCGTGCATTTCCAGAATGGAAAAAAATTTCTTCGTCAAATTCGACGCTTTTCCGTTGCACGATCCGGTTTTGCGGCATAAAAATTCCTGATGTTTAAATTTTTTATGTCACTATTTGAATTTGCAGCCGAAGCCATCTTATTCCAGTTGAAAATTGCTTTTAGTATAGGTGTGCAAGTAACACGTTAATATCTATACTTTGTTTGAAATTTAATTTTGAGTTAGAAACAACAAAAGGTTACAATCGCATACTGTTTCCAAAATAGAATTACGTTTACGTAAACTTTATGACTGATATTTAAGTAGATAAACAAACAATGCGAAAGATTGCTTTTCAACCCCATTTTCTAAAATTTCAAGTACGTATGTATACCGAGCGGTCATGAGACCCGGGTCAAGGGGATATAATTCCTATGTTTATGAACAGATTGTTTTTAAATTTGGAACATGCATAAAAGATATGATTTCGAAAAACGAATTGTCAACGCAATAAGATTACAAAAATACGTAGATTACAAAAATAGTACAATATGCAGGATGTCCCATTTCAAAAATCAAATTTGACGTCATTTCCGTGAAAACCGAAAGTAGACCATTTTGACTTTTTCGCGCCAATAAATTGGAAATTGTAGCTTATATGCATATTCCAAATTTCAAAACGATCGGTTCATAAACGTAGGACTTACAAGCTTGGCCCAGGTCTCGTGGCCACCCGGTATACATATACTTGGAATTTTAGAAAATGGGATTAAAAAACAAATTAAATGATTAAAAAATAGGATCGTTACTGAGCTGGGCACCGAACAGTTTCTTTTGTGTATATAGTTTTTTTCCTAAAACGTTTCCTTTCAGAGTTACACCCCGTATAACGTATTTAATTAACGTATAACGAATGTTAAATATTTAATTAAATAAAATTATAACAGTTGTCAAGTTCTGACAACGGACAACGTTATTTGACCAATGAAATATCAATGAATATGTTCCTCGAGTTTCATTGTACTGCACGATAACTTCTTTAATTTTTTTTTACTCAAAAACTGTATAGGTCTCGCGGGAAAAATGAAAGAGCCAAAAAAAAAGAGGTCCTAAATAAAGCAAGCTTTCGAAAAGGATTTTTTAAATTGCAAAATTTCAACCCTCCAGAAAGGTCTTAAAAAACCAACAGGAGTAGCAATTTTCACTTTCTCGTGTAGATAGATGGTTGAAAATATTACTATAGATATAGTAAACCTTTTGACATGTAAAAATCATCTACCTATTAAATGCCATTTCTCCAAGTTCAAGAAATAAAATTGCAACGTAATTCTTTTGACGGCGTGTAACTCCGAAAGGAGACGTATTAGGAAAAAGCTTTGTACATATGGAAGCCCCCCCCCCGCCATTGATTTTCGACAAAAATCGCCCCTTGAAGTTTTTCGCATTATTATTAATCGCCCTGTATAGAGAAAATTCTAATATGTTTGCGAATACCTAATTTTAACACCCTTAAAATTAGTAAATTAACAAAATTTTAACCTTTTAAATCTGTTTAAATCTGCATCTGATTAATTCTCTGTTCCAGAAAATATTCCACCAAAATATACACAAAAACACAATATTCAAAGTCTATAAACAACATTATATACGTACACGCGCTTATTAGCCGAACTCTACAAAAGACGACGAGTAACTAAAGGGAAGTTTTAAAACGTTTATTTAAATATAACTTTGTTTCTTACATAAATACCAATATGCTTCGTTTATATTTTAGAAAGTCTATTTTATCAGGAAGGATTCTTGCAACTCGCGATAATAAAACGTACGCCCAAGTATGCTTTATGTTCTTATCAATACACATGTAGGAAATTGTATCTACACTCATACCATTGAAATCGGGTTTATTTAAAATACGAGTTGCAATAAAAATTTAGATTAAAATAGGTAACGTATTATCGGCATACTTATTTAATAAAAGTATTAGAATGCTGATGTTAAAGGTCGTAATACGGGGCGATTAAACTTTAAATACAGAAACATCTGGAGTCGATAGATGTGCATATCGATGGCGTTTTGGTAAAACGTCGTAAACGACAAAAAGCAAATTTTATAAGAGCGCACCGCTTGAGCATACCGTGGCTGAGGACATTATTATAAAAAAAAGTCGCGTTGCAAGGTATCTACGTAAGGTTTTATTTTTTTTGACAAAACTTACGCACAAACGGAGAGCAAACGAAACTCAAGTACTGTATCAAACTATGTTTATCTGTAAGGTAATTATAATTTCCGTCGAATGCGGATAATGGAGAAGCCGAAATAAGAACGATAAAGGAAAATATTTTTAATGCCGTGCCAGCTTAGTGCCTTAGGCGGTTTCCAACGAAGTTAGTCGGGTAATTATGTTATTTACGTTTGAAATTAGCGGCAGCCTTAAGTTTCTTAACGAAAATGTTTTTCTTCTTGTATGTTCTTAAATTTATAATAAATGAGCCCGACTTTTCGAAAAACAATTGCGCTACCGTTCGTACGGGTCCGCGACTCTGGCAAAAGATTGTTGTCGACAAGCGGTGGCGCGTATAATTTTTATAATTAAGGTGCAATTTTGTACATGTGAAACAAATGACAGTCTAATTTATTTTAGTATTTACATTTAGGATTTTGATCGCATTGTTTTCAAAGACGCGCATATCGTGTATTATACGTAATTAACGCGTTTCCTGGTTAAAAACTTGTTTAATTGATGTGACTGTCATTCATGATGGATATACAAGGTATTTCAAAAATCACGCAAACAATTTGCTACATTGTCTTAAGATCGCCGTTATAATTCTTTTCAGAAAGCCGACGTAAATTGAAGCCAAAAAAACTATAATAATAATGACGGAGTCAAACTGGAGATTAATAACATATACGTATTTGTATGTACATGAACATTAATAAAGAGAAAGATAGATAACGCACATAATCACGCAAGGCTTTTAATTAAATAAATATTAATAATTATTAGGCAGAGAGAGAGAGAGAGAGAAAGAAAGTCGAGTTTCAATGGTTGCGTATCGTCCGTTATCATTAATCACTACAAGTAATCTTGTATACGAATATATATTACATAACCTTATATTGTACTACGTGAGATGGTTAAAACAGTGGGTACGAACGAGTTCTGTAAATGATTATTTAAACATTTTTATGAGAAAATTAACAAAATAACGATTCATTTTTATACATGTACTTAATATCGATCGCATATTAGACGGTTTTTTAATAATAGCCGATTGTCGATTGCCAATCGTCACCAATTACCACCGCGTAAGCGAATTTTTAGACAATCGTTTCCACAGTTAGCGATCAACAATTAACGATGACCGGTAATTAAAGCGTAATTCACAGATATCATTGATTAAACCAATCTTGTCAGCCTTAATCGGTCACTGTAATTTGAAATTAATTTTCGATTCGTTCTAGGGGTTGTAAAGCCGTTTCACGTGTTTCAAATTTAAATTTTTGTTTCAAAAATGTTTCGCACTTTCGTCGTTTTTTAACGGAATTCGCTTCGTTGTCAATTCAATTCATTAAAATTTGATGAGCATTTAATAAGTTTTAATTTAGAAAATCCCATATAATTAAATATACAGGGTGTCCCAGAATTTGAGACTGTCGACGACCTAGTGCAAGTTTTCGTTCGCGAATGCACCCTTTTCAAAAAATATAAGGGTGCTAAAGTTATAAATATAAAATGTTTATTTTCAATAACTTTTACGTGGTTTCGATAAATTGAAACGGAACTTAAATGATTTATAAGGTTACGTTGGAGTAAAAAATCAGTTAATTTTAACTGATGTATAAACGCACGTACAATAAATACAAATTTTTGTTATGATCAATTTTGGCTGCACTCTATCCCCTATCGATCTCATTTCAACGATTTTCATCTCCTAAAATGACGTTCTGCAAAAACGCACGGTGCAAAGCACTACAAATGGATTGGAGTATCGGCGGTTTTAGGAAATTACCGTTATCATTATTGCCTATTATTATTTAACAACCCTTGCACGTTATGAAGCTGTCTTCTATAATGTTGGAATCACGATAATCTTCTGATATCGTTTAATTAAATCGCGCGGCCATAAATTTGTAATTACATCTCGTTAACCGATTTTAACAATCGATTAGTTAAAATTCGTGTCATCCCCCCCCCTCCTTCCACCAATCAGCGAATCTATATAGAAATATGTACAATGACCTAACGAAATATTTACAAAATTGAGCACCTCGTCGTTCTGCTCGAATATTTCAAAAATTCCCGTCAAATTTATCCCGGATTAAAAAATCTCGAGCTTAGATAAAGCGTTGCGTTAATTACGCACCTCGATATCATTTATTTTTTCCAATTCTGAAATTTTTATGCACAAGGACGGGTTCTTTAAAAAAAAATACCGCAATAAACACAATGGGATGTTAAATTAAAATTATTATGAGGAATAAAAAGTAAGCGGTGTAACGGCGAGAGTTTGAAATGTACACTAATAAAAAATTCTGGGGGCTCGGTAAATTTCCGCAAATAATTATAGCCTTCTACACAGAATGAATAAAGTAGTCGAGAGTTAAGATAAAGGGAAAATACAACTGACGGATTCGCGTGTGCTGCCTTTAGGCTAAAGTTCCCCTCCATAGTAACAATCATCATTCATTTCACATGATTTGATAACGCCATGCTCTGACCGCTTTGAAGATATAACAACATATCATCCTACGAGCCTCGGGCCGAAGAGGCCAACTAATCACTCCCCTGTAAATGTCCCTATAGAGCGAGAGCGTACGGCACTGGGGCTATAATTACTTTATGCGGTGCGGGATAGTCTGCAACTTAGAATTCGGAATCATTTTGGCATTAGCTGCGAAATTAGAGCAAGTTTGTCGGAATTTACATCAATTACGTCCCGGATTAAAAATAAAAGATAATATTTTAATGAACCCTTAATGCTGCGGGACTGGAAACGTGGATTTAAAAAATTTGAATATAAATTAGAATGTACATTTAAAGCTCGGGTACCTACATAATTTGTGTATGAAATCCACTCATAATTCACGGTTTAGTATTTACATACATTCTTTTCTTTCGAATGTTACAATTTATTTGATTGATTAAACGTGAAACTTATCCAACTTAATCTAAAAATGGCACGTGATAAATAAATAATGAAATGAGCACGCGGGCCATTCAATGCGAAATCGATCAATTGACAAAACCTTTAAATTCAGAAATTGATAATTTTATGCACAGTTATTCTACTAATAATAATAATAATAACAAAGTCCTCATAGTTTTTGAAATATCAATTTTCAAAATTATGAAAATCTCTCAAAATTTATCGCAATTTTAATCCTTTGAACAGCTCTATCTCAAAAACTATTTGACTTTCATCTCAAAGATGTTTTTTGAAAAATCAAGATTTGATTTTTTTGAAAAAAATATGTTTTTCATACACTAATTGAGAATATAAATGCTCAATTTCGTGATGCTATCTCGATGGGATCCAATTATAAAAACATATATTAACCAATAATGCACAGAAAAAAGTAAACTAAACCGTACTATGCGTTTAACGGGTTAATTACTTTTTATCAAATTAATTGAAAATGATATTTTATAGCTTACAAGATTTGACGTTCTGAAAAACTAACAAAACACGATTTTTCAATAACAATGTAAATGTTTTATAATACATGTTATAAAACAAACTTCAATCATTTTTCATTGGTCTATTGATTCTTAGATTTATCCAAAATTAGTCGAAAAGCTCCTTAAAATATGGAAGGAATATTAAAAAAAAACGGTTGTCTTATTTCAAATTAACAATCAAACGTAACAAAGAATTGAAGATCATTTGGAAGTTTTCAGTGTAACTTATTCGATGTTTGTCGCTTTAGTCAAAGCTTTAGAATTAAGCATATCTTCGAAATCATCTTTAATTAAGTCATTGTGTCACAACACAAGCAACTTATTGATATCGATAAAGCAAGCGAATTATAATTTTGTTTATTATTATTAAAGAACTTTATATGCGTCTTAAGTCCTTGTTAAACATAGAATAAAATAAAATTTTCAACGAATAATAACAGTGTTAAAAATTTTAATCCGCGAAAGTGAAAACATGCGAATAAGAAGCTTCTATATACTATATCTAAAGTCGAACCACTCTGTATATACGTCGTTAGTTGTTTATCATAAGTTGAACATATTTTAAAGCGCAACGATTCATAATAATTCTTGTAAATAATTTAATTAAATTTGGATAAGACGTTCCTCCAACACGAACAATAATAATTCAGAGCTTCGAGAAACTCAAAATCGGCACATTTTGATTTATTCGTCTCCGTGCGGCCAGCAGCAGAATTTATTCGAGGATAATAATGTAATTAATACGTTCAAAATGATCCGAAACGCCCTAATCTTTCTGAATTGAAGATTCACGCCGAAATTCGCCACAAGGTCGAACGACGAACGCCAAGAAAAAACAACTAAAAGTAGTTTCATTGTCTTGGAGCATAGGAAAAAGCATGTCAAGTACGGAACAAAACCAAAGTAACGCTCATTGCTTTATCGACCGCGTGCATCGCAAAGCAAACTATGTATTAAGCTTTATGGTGCACTTTAGTAAAGTGGCTGCTCACTGGCGTTACAACGAAAATCAAAATATGAATCTCGAAAATGTATTAAGCGTTACACTAAAGAAAAAATTAGAAAGCTTTACCGTCCAGCTTCCCTTAAAAATAAAAGGATAACGATTTAATTACGCTTCACACCCAATCATCAGTTTGAAAAGGGTTGGATACATATTAAGGAACCCTCTGTACATGTACAGTGGAGTTTCCAAATTAGTTCAACTTTATCTATGTGAACTCATGCGCGATTCGGCAAAACAAACACGTTGTAATCATCGGGCGTAGGGTACGTGCGAAGTCGACTAGAAAATTGTTTCTTAATAATGAACACTTTTAATTGAATTAATCGATGTCGTCGTACGTACAAAAATTTAATCGGATTAAGACTTTTCGCGTTCCCCAATGTTACATTCAATCGCACGATAACGGCCGACGTCGATTATTAAAGCACGCGAAGGGGCGAACCCAAAAATTCGGGAAGAAAAATAGGGCAAACGTCGGCGTCGCGACGCGGTTCGCGTTTGTTTAACGAAGAAAAAACAATTTTACGAGGTAAAAACGGCCACGCGCATTAAATTAATTCGAATTTAATTGGAGCGTAATTATTTTTGCTACATATTTCATAATCGAATTACAACAAAATTAATAATTTAGGTTAAATTGGCAATTTAGAGAAATTAACAAGATTTGGGGAGGGTAAAAATGTTATAATGAAATACCGCAGCTACTCTCATTTGTATACTTGGACGAACTTGAATGATCAATAAATAATTTATTAAGAATTTTCTTAAAAAAGTTATAAGGTTGAATTTTTCGTTCTCGATGGCCACATAAACCCAGTGACAACAGAAGAACGTGGAAGCTACTTCGAGGCTTTCCATCTCGAAAAGCCCCCTGGAACGGCCGACCCCGAAATCCTTTCTCCCGAGGGAGTAGCCGTTTCGGCCGTTATGACAAATGCAATACTCAGCCTACGACGTTTCCCAACATTCTGGAAACGGGGAGACGTGATCCCCAAAGTGGATAGTTTGAAGCAACGTTACTATTTTATTAGTTGTCGCAGTACCACGATTTGTAAACTCACAATCAGTTCAGCTAGAGGGGTTTTCATAAAAATTGCTCGAATGCAATTAATCGAAAAACAATTGCTCGATTGGAGAATTTCTCGAATGATGTATAGCTTATCCAAACCTATATGATGTTCACGTCATCAACAAAAAGTTACTAGATTGTTTATTTATAATTCGGTTTAAAGTTTAGAAAATGATATATTCTGTAGATGATTTATTTGCGCACATATTAGATGGTATAAAGAAAGACTACAATTTATTAGAACTGTCAAAATACGAGGTACGAGGTGACAGCCTATGTAAAACGTCATCATCTAGTAACCTTGTATTGATGACGTGAACATCATATAGGTTTGGATAAGCTATAGATATGGTAGTAAACGTTATCCACATCATCTTTTTTTTTTTATCGGACGAGGGGAATCTTCATAGACCACCCCAGCATTAGCCGGGGGCGTGTCGGATTCACACCGGCATATCTGTCCGGTGTACCTACCGACTAAACCCCTCCTCGATTGCGGAGTGTCAACACCAGCCGGAACCGCCGTGTGGACATTACTTCGACTGGTGGAGGCAGAAATGATGTTGAAGTTGAAGATTTTTAAAGGTCTATGTACTTGGTCATATTAATAGCATATCAAATTAAAGTAGTAATATTATAATGAACCATTTTGTCTTTCCATATCTAATCTGTCTTTGATGACCTTAGTCCAAAAGTTTGTTATTAATTCCCAATTGCGTTCTTTTTCGCACATTAAGTCAATTACATTATCTTTAGTTATTATTATTCCAATTTCATTATTTAAGTTGCCCCTGTCACAGTCCCATTTATTGCATTTAAATATGGCGTGCTTTGCATCGTCCGTTACGTCATCGCCGTATGGACATTGCTCGTCAGCACACTTTCCAATTTTAAATAGGTAACTTTTAAAAGGGCCATGTCCCGTTAAAATTTGGGTTATAAAATAGTCTACTTTCCCATGTTTTCGATTATACCATATATGGATATTATTGATTAGAGTTTTGGTCTAATTACCTTTGTTAGAGAGTTTTAATTCATCTTCCCAGACTAATAGTGATTTTAATCTTTCTTCAGTTTTATTTTTTATATGGTACGGTTTAATGTTATATAAGTTATTTCTTTCAATGCAAAGAAGATTTATAGGTATTAGCCTAGCAATTAGTATGGCCGCATGATAAGAAACGGTACAGTACGCACAGCAAATTCGTAATGCAATTCTTCTTTGGATTTTTCTTAATCTTAATAAATTTCTTTTTGTGTCTAAACTCTTATGCCAAACGGGACAAGCGTAAAGTAAAATTGAATGTACGATTGATGCTATTAGTCTTCTTTTATTTTCTGAAGGGCCGAAAATATTTGAGAAAATTTTTGAAATTTTTAGGCAGAAATTGTCTCCTTTGTTGGTAACATTTTCAATATGTTTACTAAAATTCAAGTGTTTATCTAAAGTAATGCCAAGGTAATTAATATTGTTTTCCGGTATAGTTATGATATTTTTGACGTTTATATTGATATCAGGAGTTTTCCTTCTGCCAATAAGTAAAATAGATTTAGTTTTTTCCGGACAAATTTCCAGAAGATTGTCGTCCAACCAGAATGTTAGTGTTTTAATACAGGTTTTAATATTATTTTTTAGGATTTTTACTGATTTCGAACAAATTAATAATGCTAAATCATCTGCAAAAGCAACTGTGGAGGCACCCCTTGGAAGTTTTAGTTTTAGTATCCCATCGTAAAGTATGTTCCACAAGGTCGGCCCAAGGACCGAACCCTGTGGGACACCACACGTTACCGGTATGGTATCAAGGGTGTTATTTTCACCCTGAATTAATAAGTATCTATCTTTAAAGTAGGAATGAATTATTCTTAAAAGATAGTTGGATATTCCTCTATTCTGCAGATGTTTTAGTATTAAATTCCATTGAGCACAGTTAAAAGCATTTTTGATATCAAATGTTATAAGAATGCAATAATTTTTAGTTCTCCATGTTCCAGATTTAGCTCTCTGTGCAATTTCAAAAACATCATCTACAGTAACCTAAGCTCACCTCAAACTTACTCATCTGCTGTAATCTAAACTTACTAACTTACTTGACTGCACTAGGCGCAATAGCGAAACACTGATCCTCTTTCCCGCCCTTCCCATTCCCTTTCGTCCACTTTTGAAAATGGACGTGTCCGGTTAAACGAATGTTCAACAATAAAACGTTATATATCTAAACAATTCGAGAAATTCTGTATTCGAACAATTGTTTTTCGAGAAATTTTCCATTCCGGCAATTATCTGCACACCACTTGAAGGCAGGTACATACATTCACACATGAAAAGACTTAAAATCGCCCACAGATTAGGGAGATTAGAGTAATTAGGTACGCTATCATCACTACCTATAATATTTCTTTTGCGGTATATAGATATCCTAATGATTTTCTTATACTTTTTACATTTTTTGCCGATGAAATGTTACGATCTAGCCAAAATATGTAGATACTATATAGCTAGTCTTTCAATTTTGAGCCTCAAGTTGTGAATGCATTGTTTAATTCATAACGAAAACGGAAGTAGAATAATCTCTTAATGCTGAACCGTAACAATTCTAACAAAATTAATTTAATTAGAAATAACTTTGAATTGGATAGAAACCGTCCGTCCTCATCAAACAGAATATACATAACAGAACAAAAAGCAAATAACGGTGCAAGGTCACTTTTTCAACTTAATTGGAAGTGAAATACTTTTGAATTTTTTCTGAAACGTCTATAATTATTTTGTTATTCTTTGTGAATTAATGTGCCAGGATTTTACGATCATTCTGTAATGGCCGTAGGACCCTATTCCTTGTATTTAACGTTAAATTACCCTCGACTCCCTTGCCCATATTTTATTTGATAGCTATACGATATTTATATTACCTAAATCTGAGAAAATAAGTTAAACGTGCACCTATAGAATAAAAACTAAATCTAAATTGTTTAGATTTAACTCCATCCTATCCGGGTCAATGTTTTTAAATGTCACCTAACAAGCATTTCGATTATTATCATTTTATTATTATAGTTGCCTAGTTATTTAAATATCAATGCATTCAGCAATAATTAAGTAAAGTGTCGCTGAACGCTTAATTTTAAATAAAGTATCAAACTAAGTAAAAATAATGAAGGAAATGTAAAATCCGCAGTGTTAAATGAAAAAAAAAGTAAAACCTGAACCTTATTTATACAATTAGTACCTCTTTTATAACAATTTCCGTCAATTTTTATTATAATTATCGCATCCGAATAAGGGCGAAAAATCGTCGAAATAATACTAATTAAAACAAAAAAAAAACATAGCCGCCAATATAAAAACGCAGTAGGTATTTACGGACTAATGCAAAAACTGTCGGTTTATTACACGATGATTAATTTTAATGAACATGATCACAAAAATTTAGATATCTAAATTACGGAACGGATTATTTTAAAAACAAACCTCTTCGACGTAGCCGAATAATTAATCAATTCGTTTATAACGAAATTCAATTAAGCGAGTGATAAAAGGATTTTATTCGCTTACCAAGTTTTTAAACAATAGAACGAAATGCTCTATGCTAAAGGAATAATTAATTATAAAATTACATTGACGGTCTTATAAATCGCGGTAGCTATTTATTATTACACCGACCGACGAGACGACGAGGAGGCATAATCCGTAAAAGCGGCCCCAATTCGAAAGTGTATGCACTTAATGCGTTCTGGCGCAGCCGGCCTTTTCGAAAAATTAGAAATAAACACAATTGATCGACTATCGGGTGACGCCAGGTGCAGCCCGACTTTAAGGTTTCAATACAGAATCTCTACGAAATCTCTCGCTTACCTGCCCGTTTTCGAGTGGGTGGGTGGGTGAAATTCCATTTCGTACGTCCTCTAGTTGAAATTATAAAGCAGAATGTAGACGGCGGGCTCATTATTAAAAGCGGGGTGGAATATAAATTCTACTTTAAAATTCCGGACATGTAACGGACCTGTCACTGAATTTTCCGGGATTGACCTCGTGCGGGTTCGTTAGATTTTATTTCGTAGACAACAGCGCGGAAAGAAATTATTTGTAGTAGACTCGCGTTGCTTGTTTTTTTTTTGTTGATACGCCGACACGATTGTCAACAAGTTCGATAAATTGGAAATATGCTTGCTCGAATTAATTTTTATAAGTAGATACATACTTATCCGCGTTAAAATTCGAACAATTAATTCATTTAATTGAAACGATTTTGTGGTAATTTTATTTAAACCGGTTCGTAAGTACAGCGAGGGACTTATTTTGTGTCGCAGACAACGCGAACGCGTATGCAACCAATAGTGCAGCGGGGGAGAAGTAACGACGCGCGTTCTCGGCTAGTTATCCAGTCTTTCCGTTTATAAATCTTGACTTATTACCGTTAGGTCGGTCGGCATTTTTGTTGAGATGGCGCGATGGTTTATTTTATTACTGGAAATACCGCTCCGGAACCTTCGTAAAAACGAAAACGTGCCGAGATTCAAATCGAGATCGGATATGTTTATATAACTGCGATAAACATTTTTAAGTTAGGTGTACACTCGCAATATGAAACCTCACATCTAATAAATGGTGTGCACGGCGTTAAATGCGGCGCGACATTAAAAATCTCGCGTTTTTATTGAAACAATCATACGCCTCGAAGTGACCAAAATCGAATACACGCATAATACAGACATTTATTTATTTTGTACAATCACTTACGTACATCCATAAATTTAGTCGAGGATGTAATAAAACTGGATCGGCGCGGCGCCTCCCTCCGCAAACAATTTACCCTTAATTGTTAATTTCTGGGCAATTTACGATGCCGTATCACCAAGCTTCAATAATAAGCGTTCTTATTTAAATAAATCGATTATACGCGCCAGAGTTGATGTTCCTTTTATCCGAAACTGCGCCAAAGTACGTTAGTTCTATTTGTGTATAATAATAACGTATCGTAGCCTGCAGGGTTTCGTACCCTGTTGCAATTAGAAATATCTTTCGGAAGACTAACAGCGGGGCAATATAACCACTTTGGATTTTATGAAATGCGCTGGCGAGCCTTCGGGGTAACTTACTAAATTAAAAATCCATATCCTCATCTATATTCTTTAATAATATTGCTGTATAACTCCATTGTTTATATAGCATTTCAGCTGTTGGATGGATACGCGTCTTTCCCCTTTCACGATGGAGTCGAATCATCAGCCGACGTCGCATCGGTTGATTTTACGATCTCCCCCCCCCCCCCACGGAAACGTTATTGTAAAAATGAAAAAACCTTATTCAATTCGTATACGAAAATATAGAGTAAAAGTTTATGTAGGTGTAGTTAATTAAGAAATGTGTATTAAATACTTAATTTTGTTTCAAAATGCAATAAAATAATTAAATAATATTTCCTTAATAAACAAACACCGACAAAGTGTTGCCTTTAAACAAAGACCTTTTTATTAAAACTGTATAATATATTCAATTGGCGACAATGAAAGTGTTTAGTCGAAAGTTAAATTAAAGACGTTTTGTTGCTAATATTCGTTTGCCGTTGCAAAATAGCGTATATCAAATACCTAAAGTAATTTAACCCGTCGAATATTTCTCTTTGACAAAAAATCTAATTTAAAATTTACTACAAATAGACTCACTTCAAACTGAATTTGATCTCACACATTTTCGAGCCTAGTCCTGCGAAAACGAACCTAAAGGCCTAACAACACGGAGTTACAAGATACAAAGCAACGTTTTCTAAATAAATAAAATTAAACGCTTTGTAATGCAGATGTAATTGTGTATAATGTAGTCGATTTTATTCAAATTTTAAAATGTTCAAAAACCGCTCGATACAATTGCGTTTCGGTGTACCACAAAATAATTCGCTCAAAGTGTCCTCTAAATGTTCTTTTCGCCGACTCAAAAAATACAGGTAGTTTACACGTTTTTAAACACACGAAGGTAATACCTATTGAAATGCAACAACCACATCAACTCCTCCATGATTTTTATAATCAAATTATATTGCGATTATTATATTTTTATTGTATTAACCAATCAAAGCGTAAAGTTTTAAAAAAAATCGATCGATAAGAATCTTTTATAGTGAGAAAACAGGCTGTCGATAGATGATAAAACAAATCGATAAAACTGTGCCTTGCTTTTATCGGAGTGCGCGTGCGTTAAACTAGAAATTTCATAAAAATGTTAAATTGCAAGTGCAAAAATGAGGGAAATTCTAAATAATAATTTTGTTGTTGCTAGATAGGCAATAATCGTAATATATTAATCTACCGCAATACACACGAGATTAATTTTATACTCGGCTAAATTTCTTTTTAACGACTCAAACCTATTTCCATAAGAAAATTATTCGAGAATTAAGGGCACGGATTTTTCCTATGACCTTTTAATTCGAGAAAATATGTTTTCGTCAAAAAAAATACCCGAAAATATTTTCTAACAATTACAAAAGTAACGTGAATAATATGAAAATTCAGTATCACTAATAATAATAATCACGTTTTCCATGCAATCGCTGGAACTTGATAACGCAAACAACTTTAACTGGATCATTTCAAGATATCTACGACAATAGACATTCCATTGCGGGCGACGCTTTGTCAATATAAGAAAAATCTCAATCGTAAAGTTCACAAAAGGGAAAAGTATAGTGAAAGAAACGAAGGTTGATTCATTCTTGTTAAACTCGAAAATCCCCTAAACAATTCAAAGGCGACCTGCAAAGGAAATAAAAAGTTGCTCTCGTCGAAGACTTCGATGACCATTGGGAAATATGATCATTCGGTTGCGTGGAAACGATTAAATTATTTCACAGCGGAGCGGCGTTAAAAGGACGCCATCTCAAGACAGACTAATTTTCAAAGCACACCGAAAAATCCATTTCGAATTGCGCGCAAATATACATACATTTCAGCTAAAAACTGTTTAATTACGAAATTAAAAACATACAATAAATATTTACAATTTTAGCCTTTTAAAAGGATCTCATAATGAAACCGTAACTTTTTAGCAAAAAACGGAAGCAAATTGATACACGTGCCCGCACTTCTATGTGATCAGCTTATTTTAGGGTTTATTTTATACGATACATAAATACGTATTTTTTTTAATTTATATGATAAAATACCGCATTAACGGATTAATGTTGGGAAAGATATTTCAACAAACCGATGAAATTTGTCCGCATGAATTCTTACAGTTAATGTATTAATTCTGTTATTTCGAATGTGCGGTGCCCCAACATTTCTCGCTTTCACTTGGCGAATCTTATTCCATAACTAATAATAGGAAATAACACAACTTCACGAGAACAACGATAATGACGCGTTAATTAAAATTTATAATTTTAGAGAAAAAAAAAACACGTTTTACGAAACCGCATTTTATTAGCTTCACTTAATCATTAAAAGATTTTACTGACATGAGTGTTTCCGAAACATCAAGAAATTACCAACGTCAGCAGCGCGATCTTCGTCACATAATTTTTCTACAACTTTATTGCCACTTAATTAATTTTTTTTCGAAATCAAATAAAAATCTGCCGTCGCTTTTAATTGTTATAAAAAAATAATCAAACATTTGTTTTTCAAAATACAGCAATTAAAAGTTGCGAATCAATATACAGGGTGTAACAAAAGTAACTTATATATTGACTATAACTTCTTAATTAGAAGGATTAGTACAAGAAAATGTTAAATACAAAAGTTTTTTGGTTTATCTCGACGCATATGATAATATAATTGGTTTGTTTGTATATTGTTTTGTTTAATTGTTATAGTAACCAACTTTGTTTTTGTTTTTAAATGGCACCCATATGTTTTCTTTGCACCTTTGAAAAGCGCGTTTTTTTCTCTACTTAGTAATGTCATTGTATCGGAATGAAAAATTCAGTCCTATGCTGTATTGTGTCTGTTGTTATTAAGGGACCCGTTGAGAAATCAACGCCCAATCACAATCGAAAGTTTCATACGTTTCCATGGTAATAACATGTTAACCGGGCTGTTGAAAATAACAGAAATGATACGGTATAGAGCTGAACGTCAAAAATAAAATAATTTTAGAAAAAGAAACGAGAAAATTTATAACAAATTAAAAACAACAAAAAAAAAGCGAAACCAAACGTACCCTAATTAAATGAAATGTTCAAGTTGAGCTCCACTGACCGCAAAATTTCTTTTTGTTTTTCTATCACGTCTTCGGGCACATTATTTTTATGTAACCCCATAAGACGAAATCTAATGATGACAAAAGTCAGGAAATACATGTGTTTCGCTAATCGTTTCTTTATAGTTTTTTCACTGAAACTTTCTATAGATCGTAATAGACAGTCGATACAGTATATTGTCATATTCAAACAATTATACAACAGAACCAATCAAATAGTCCGGTGAAGCAAAGATATCCGCCCGCTTTTCAAAAGATTGCAGAACTTATACGATAACCATCACCTTCTCTCGATGGTTTAAAACACATTGTTACTTATTTTTATATTATCATGAAGCAATTTTTAACCTTTAAATATATATTCTATTGTTTTTTTATAACTTTTGTTTCACAAATGGACAAATTCTGGAACAAAGCAGCCTCCCGTTTGACAGTTATTTATGTAATTATTCGTCTCCAAGCTTTACTTCTCCGGAAAATTCTCTGCGAATGTCATTGCTTTGAGTCAAAGACTTAGAGGATTTTTATAAACGAAATTCGTTTGATGTTCAAACGGTAGTTCTTTTTTGTTTTTGGCAACCAATGAACACAATGGATTCGAACTATTTATTAACTCATAAAAAACTTGAGTAATTCAGTTTCAGCATGAGATGAGAATTAGTTTCTCTTATATGTATAAATTAGTTTTGAACTGATCGGTTCGTCAAATAATGTCCCTCGCTGCTGCACCACCATCTACTCAAAAATTAACGCTCGTAATTTCATTGTTTTCTCACATTATCCTCGAACCAATTTCGAACACCTCCCGATAACTAAGGAAATGAACCTTCGCCGTAAATGTCCCGCCGCAATAACTTCTCTCGCACGTTATTATCTACCGTCTTAACCCGCATTTTCTGTACAACTCGAAAACGAAGATCCTTACGAAAATATTATAGTTCAACGCCCCACGTTCTATTGTGGAACGACTTTGAAAAGAAACTTTCAGTTCTAATTTTATTACGACCGCGGTATCGCCATGCTAACAATTCTGATCAATGTAGGTAATACAAACTTCATCGTCATGTCGAATATCAAAAGTACATTGGAAACACAGTTCTCCCTAGGGATGAGAAAAGTGCAATTTCCTTGCCCTCGAGAGACAAAGGGGGCCTTTTCCCCAACGCAAGAGAACAAAAGTCTTAAGTCTTTCTATTTAGGGGTAGATAAATTCAATTTAAATTAGATTAATAAAAACGTGAAAAAAATAACTTTGATGTATTTACAAATCGTTTTAGATGTATATGTTACGTACCAAGCTAGAAATTGTACATTTCGCACACTGCACGGCGATTTTTGTACCAAGCGCGAAGTGCACAAGTCGTTTTGTACGAAGTTCAAATTATTGCACTTGGTACGGCGAATCTTGTACTGTTCGCACTCTGCACAGATTTATTGTGCCAAGTTATTAATTTTAAACGCATACCCGAGTAACAATTATACTTGAGATAAGTTGACTTATACAAGCTATGCTTGAAATGACCTTGTTAAAGACTTGACTAATATAATTATTCAAACTCAACTTAAAAGAACCTTGTAAAACACTTGGATATGTTTGAAAAACTCTTGTAGGTAAAATACTTACGTATAAACTTGTATACAAGGGAGAAAAATTAAGAACTATTCAAGAAATTCATTATTCAAGTACAAATACCTAATTAAACCTCTATTCAAGGAAAATACTTAAGTCTTATTCAAAAGTTCTTTTTATAAACTAAAACTTACATAATTTCTTGCTTAAAGTTTTTTCAAGATCATATTTGGAAGCGTTATACAAATTTTATTAATTTTGCGTTGCTGAATCTCGTATAAAGAAAAATTGTAAGTGTTATACAAAATTCCCAGAATAAATAACTTAAATAATATTTTATGCAAGTTGCACTTATACACTATATACGCGTGCGCGAATTATAGTTATCAAATATAGGTATGTATAGCGCTTTTTCTTGCCTCCGAATTTACATTGTATAAAAAGGATTTACAGATAAAAATGAACGCATTTAAATTATGGAAAAAAATTAAAAGGTCAGGCCACTATTACCGAAAGGTAAATAAACAGTTTTCAAGTTTGATTATAGAATCATCGGCTTTTGCTACTTCAAATTTGTCATCTAAGAGATTATTGCCAGCAATACCACAATCGTCCAATAATAAATGCCTAACTAATAATTAAACTTCAGTATCCAATGATAAAACTAGTAATTTAGGTTCTATACCGACTGCTAAGTAGATATATACACACTTTAATTCGCACCTATGATTTATTGACGTATTATAGGGGTTGTCAGCGATGAGTCACCTGAAGATTACAGACAAAGTGCCTATGAATTTTACGCAGATGATGAGAGTAGTGATAATAGTATTAATCGCATCATATATGATGATGATAGCAGTTCAACGGCTGAAGATGAAAGGAGCCAAAATCTTCACATGAATACAAGACATTGGGCGCTAACATTCAACTTTAACCACTCGGCAGTAAAAGAGTTACTCAAAATTATTAATAATTGTTTTGATAAAGTCGCGTTGCCACAAGATCCACGCACGTTAATGGAAACTCCTCAAACGGTCGAAATTATACCATTGGGTGATGGCGAATATTGGCAAAATGCTTTGCGGTTTTGTTTGGAAAACTTATTCTCAAAAATATCTAAGCCTATAAATAAATCCTATAATATAAGCCTATCATTAAATATAAACATAGATGGACTGCCAATATTTAAAAGTGCCAAAAACGAGTTTTAGCCCATCCTGGCCAATATTGCCGAATTACCGAAACAAAAACCATTAGTGATCGGAATATATTATGGAAAATCTAAGCCATCGGATCTGCGCTTGTATTTGATTCCATTTGTCGAAGAATTAAAGACAATTTTGGCTGACGGAATATATGTAAATAATCAAAAAAAAAAAAAAAAATTGTAATAGGGTAAGTAAGGGAAATGTTGTGAATTCAAACAAAAAACCTGGACAAATTGATTTGTAAAAATTATTTTTTTCTGTTTGTAATATGTCTTCTTGTATAGAGCTTGAACTAATGAACTTGATTACAATGTTATTCATGTAAAATATTTTAGGATTACGCAAACTTCTGAAATAAGTCTTATATCAAGTGTTACTCAAGTTCATTACCTAAGAACTTTGTACTTGAATAAGCCTTGTATACCATCCTCATGTAAAACTTTATTTATATATTCTTGTATAAATCTTTATATCATATTCTTGAATAAAGACCAGTTCAAGCCGCATTCCAATCGCCCTTTTTACTGGCATTAGCCCTGAATAATACTTTATACTAAGAAAATTCAAGTCGCATTTTTTGAATAATTTCTTATAAAAAGCTTTAGACAACATTTATTTAAGCAAAATTGTTACTTGGGTTATTCAACTTGGTACAATAGTTCTTGTACAAAGTGGGGAATAAAAATTTTCGATGCGCCTATAGAGTTTTATACTTACTCTATTCCGCTAAATTACAATAAATATTTTTATCTACCCTAAGTTTATTAAATCCGTAACGTCGTAGGTGTTTGTTACGGAAGCGTTGAAGGGCCACGAGGGGCGAGAATTCATTTGTTGCCTTTAGAAGTAGATAAATACTTTTATTTTGTTAGAATACGCTATTCCTTTGATTATTACAAAATATTTTCCTAGAAATTATAAAGCGTGTTCATACTTACTATAGTAAAAGTTCAAAATTAAAGTTCAACTGAATTCCATCAAAGAACAGTGAAAATATGACACACGTTATTGTTTTTCAACGAAAAAAAAGCGAAGAAAGATTTTTTCGTGTTCGTTTTTACACAAAAACTAAATTATATTAACTAAACATGGCATAATTCAAATTTCAAAGACACGAAACGGATTTACATCCCTAAAATGGATTAAAAATAAATGTCAAATTACAATGACTGAAATAAGAATGACAACAAGTTTGGCACAGCTACGATTTACACTTTACAACAACTCTGTAGGTATAGCCTGCCAATATTTACTTCGAGCTTTGTACAAAAACTGCCGTACCAAGTTGAATGTGCGTTTGAAATTTGCAACTTGGTACAATAAAACTGTGCAGAGTGCGAACAGTACAAAATTCGTTGTACCAAGTACAATAATTTGAACTTCGTACAAAACGACTGGTGCACTTCGCGCTTGGTACAAAAATCGCCGTGCAGTGTGCGAAATGTACAATTTCTAGCTTCGTACGTAACATATACACGCACGACATTAAATAAGTAAACAGCAAATAGAACCATTATAATGCTTTTTAAACCCAGCTATAATTGAACGTTAATTAGCGAGCGTTCTAAATTTAAACCCTTAGCTTAATTTGCTCAATTTGATTAATAAAGAACAGATACTTTAGACAGAAGACTTTAATGCTCTTTCAAGATTACAAAGTTTCTCTAGCTTCGTTAATAAATGAACTACCTATCGATCGAGGCGAACTTTAACGTTTTTATTAACTTTTTAATAGCTATATATTTACCTAAGCTGTAAGTCGTTCTCGTTATCGGGTATTTAACGACTACAAAACACATTTTTATTACCCACCCATTCTTACGATCTTAGGAGACTTAAGAGGCCCAAATTCATAAACGAAACTCATTCTCATCTTATATACCTATACCGAAACTGAATTACTACTTATTTCCGAAGTTTTTTGTGGGTTGTCAAAAAGACAATGGAGCGAGTTTCGTTTATAAATTTGGCCCTTAAAGTCTCAATCAACTAAAAGGTTTATAATTTTATAGCTTGTGTATTGTAAAAATGTTTACGAAATTTGTTAAATGCTAGGCAGGTATACTCACGAATTTAAAAATCGTAACGACTCCCGAGGACTAAAATTTTAAAATTTTAGTTGCTTGAAACTGGTTGACCGTCTCTACCGTCAACTACATATATATGTCATTCAAATTGTCAACTATCATTAACAAATTAATGTCAACTAGCATTTTTAGAAACTTAGCACTCTTAACTTAATACGAAAGTCATATTCACACTGCTCAACTAAATTCGTTACGTTTTTTAAGTTCGCGAGTATACATACCTACGTACAATATATGAGCACTACGGGTGTCATAATATAACTGTTATGGGTTACGATATTTGAGCTATGGCATATTTGACTCGGTCGTTTCAAAAAATTTCACGTAGCAGTGACGTGAACGTCCACAAAACGGCATTCCGTTCCTAGCTGATAATGAAACTTCTTTTAAAAATGGATAAGAAATTTTAACATCCACTATATTCGATGCCTTCTCCAAACACAAACTTAATGAGAATCAAAAGAAACCGTTATGTCTATTATAAACCACCGAAACGTTTAATTTGTAACATTTCAAATCGATAAAACAAAATGAAGTCGTTCAGAATAAAACCCGTTCAGGAAGGATAATTTCCGTAACGGATATTAATTAACGTTCTTAAAAATCTCTTCAATAAGGAACGTTCGCGTCGTGTCGCTTCTTTGTTATCTATTAGTGACGACCGCGATAAATTTATTTGAAAACATTTCGCGTCGTTAACGAGTTAGAAAGAAAAAAAAAACGTCGTATTTAAATTTTAATAATTGATCGTTTAATGCGGAATCAATCGAAGTCCTTTATTAAACGGCAAAAGATAGCGTTACACGAATAAATCATTTGAGCAACCTTTCCGTCGAACAAGAATAGATCAATTCATCACAGCTAGAGAGAACAACTGCCCGGTCTAAATAGAAAGATGTATTTATGTCAAATTGACAGCACCATTGAACCACCAGTGAAACAGCAAATCCCTCATAAAGGTTCAGGTATTGTGTTTTTCTCCGCAACCTTTCGTATCTAAACAGCCAACTTGTTGAAATGTATTATAAACGAAAAGAATTCCAAGTTTCCATCAAACTTAACGAAAGAGATATTTTCCGATTTACTGGTTTTATGTACCATAAATCAAATTAAATTAAAATGCACTAAACTGAGAAGATAAATTGTTTGTTTTATGTGGTTCTATTTATAACGGAACAGTTGAAGTTGTTCGACTACGGTTTATGCGTGTTTATAACTGTATTCCGTTCAAAAAAAAAATGTATATATTTAAACTTCATAACCAAAGGATTCTCAAAAATTATTACTTTCTAAAACCGATAGAAATCGTATTCGATCGTCAATTTACTTTTTCTGTTAGGTCGTTGTCCTGCGGCGCGATTGTTAACGGTTAACAATAATAAAAATCGCAACATATTTATTACCAGCGCAGCGTCAAAATTAATTTTTAATTTTTAAAACGCCACATCCGATAACAAATCTGTAAAAGCCCGCGTTTAAGAATTCTTGTACCGCAACTCCATTATCGAGCCATAATAAAAGTGCCATCGAGCGGCGATTTCATCAATCGTCATTCCGCATCCACAAACCCTTCTAAAAATTCTATGAGCTCACCTGGAAGCGGGAGTGTATTTTTCAAGTCCACCGAAATTATTACGTTTAAAGTATGCATTAGGGGCAAGGGCTAAACGTATCTTGAGAAATTCTCGTTTAATGAAGGGCCACCCGGATTTTCGATTTTCCAACTAAAATGTTATGTTCGTGGTTCGAAATCCCGATTGTCTCGTGACCCGAGAAAGGCGTAGTTTTTCAGATTAAACCGGTTACTTTTTCATGGCCGCGTACTTCGCGAAAACTAGATTTCTCATTTATTTTAACTATTTAGATAATTACTTACATGTTAAACATAACATATAAGTAAAACAGTAGTTTTATATCCATTGGTATAAAATGTAAATTTTGCTAAAATGCAATATTGTTATCATTATCACAATACAAATCTTCAATTAGAAATTAGAATTCCTACGTTTACATATTTATGGTCGATTCAACCTTGACATTTCAGAAATTTGTCATATGTGGTACAATGGTGGTAACAATAAAGTTCGCAAAAACTGTAAAATTTCAGATTTTTTAGACTCATAGTTTTTGAAATATTAATTTTAAAAGAAGCAAAAATCGCTCAAAAATGACATCTTTAACAATCTAAAAAGCTGCAACTCAAAAACTATTTGGTATTTTTCTCTTCTGTTCTTAATTAATGGGCTTTAATTTGATGTGCAACATGACTACAGGATATTGAAATTTTGTCATTTTTAAAGACATTAAAATAACTTTTTTTTTTGAAAATCTCATTTTTTTCAATTAATATGTTTTAAAGACATTGATTTACGCTTTGTCTTTTGAACAAACCTTTGTTATTAGTTGTTTTTACAACTTCTTTAGTTAGAGACACTTACTTTTATATTATTTCTAGCGCAAAAATTATAAAATAGATTAGTAGCAATTTTCAAACCAAAGTTTTACTCAGTTTATAGTTTTGGAAGTCAATAAATTTAGCGAATTTAACGTATTGTATATTATAATATAAAAAAAATTGATTTCCATAAGAACCCACAACCTCGTGTTTTCTCGAAACGTGAAAAAGTGATATAGGGACTTTTTGTAAGGAAGCCCTTCGATTTCTCTATGCTAATTAATTTTATTAGCATCGAGTTACCCTGATAAAATAAACTTTATGTTGCTGGCACGCAGAAACTATTGACTTTACAGAAAAAAAATTATAAGAACATAAATTGTAGAAAATGTTTCCTAGCTTATTTTATTATATAAATATTTTTGTCGAAAAATGAACCGCAAAGGAGGTTCTGGAGAGAAAACTCATTTTTCGCTTATTTTCCTTACGATGGCGGCCGAAGAACAGCCTGGATTTATGGGAACTTTTGACGGGTTAGTCAGCAAGGCCAAATTAACAACTATGCCAAGTTTATACTTCCTATTAATTATTTAGGTCGATTGAGTTTTTTATTTCAAAAATGTCTGGACTATAGCTTAAAAATTAGGAACCCAAAAATCTGAAATTTTGTTTTTCGTCCCTTCGATAAGTACAATGAATAACTAGAAAGTCTTACAAATCAGAAATCTCAAGGTCCAAAAATATTTTTGTATTGGTTGATTTGACATCGAATGACTGTTATATCCAATAGTTTTAAATAACATCTTGTTTAATATCTACGTTAGATATTGATAAAGTAGAATAATTATAAAACTATAGGTACAAAATGTTACCAAAAGAGTAAGCAAAAATTTATATAATGTTCTGCAACCAAAAATAAGTGAAAAATGCTATTTGAAGTTTGACAACGAACAGGTTTGTGTTGACAAAATCGAAATGATTTCGATATAATTATTTTTATCAAAACTGCTTTATGTAAACTATTATGTAGTTTATATCAAAATTATTTTGCCAATTGTATTAATGGACAAAACTTGCGATGAAAAATGGATTAATCAAGGAGAATCTACTTAATGACGTTCTCGCTCTCCTGATCTAAAACCGCTTGACATTTACTTTTGAAAACATTTGGATTGCACTCTAATAAATACTACTTACTTAGGACCGGTTTTTAAATCGCCAGTTAACTCTAACCGTCGGTCAATCACTAAAGAAACGACTGTTTCAATAACAATCATTTCTATAGCAATTGCCCAACGGTTAGCGATACCCGACGACTAAAAAACTGACCCTTAATGTACAAATTGTACTTAACGATCAAATTTTTTATAGTTACCTATCAGATAATTTGGAACGATTCCGAAATTTTTGGGCGAGTGAAGAAATATAATCGCCACTAATTGACGACGATGACGACGCGACGACGTGACGCAATTACGTAACAATACCGTAAAGTACTCAAGTATCAACGACGTATTGACTATATGATAAAATTTTCCCATGTTGGTAATAAACTAGTAAAAACTACATCCTTATTATTTAAAATGCGAATTGCGATACGAGGTCTTCAAACAGTGTTCGGTAATTCTAAAAGCGCATGGAATACTGTCTAAAATTAATTTAAAAAATGCAATAGTCATAAATCCGCGAAACAGTTTCTTCAAAACTATAAATGATTCCGATTTAATAAATTATTAAATAGTGGATAGGTCGTGACATGCAGATGTGTGATATGACCATATCAGCAACCTCGCTGCGTAAACACATGTGCGTATCTCAAAATAGACATATTTCCTTTATTTACAATTACGAAGTCATGGTCGTAGTTTAAGAAAAAAAAAGGATTACAAAACTAAAATCGTTTTCGGAATATTTCGATATTAAATTATTCGTTTGAAAATTTTATGTTACACGAGACACTAAAAAGGAGTTGAAAATTTTAAAAGCGTACAGTACTGATCAAAATCAATTTTAAAAAAACAAACAAACAACGGACATCGATTCGTTAACCAATCCCTTCAAAAATTAATAAAAAAATTTCAACAAGTAAAAATATAAAAACAAAGGAATATAAAACATTCGTTTTTAATTTAAATGTAATACGATTGAGTTCACAACCATTTGATTTTAACTTAAAAGTGTTTCAATTGAATTCAAAACCTTCGCTTTTAGCTTATAAGTGAAACGCAAATAATTTCAAATCAAATATAATAAACAGTACTTTCCAATCAAAGGTGTTAGTCGTTGGCGCTTAAAGCAAAATTGCTTTGAGTGTAGTTGTAGAATAATCGGTAACATACACTAAAAAAAAAATATTATTCATAATATTATTCTTTCATTGACACAATGAAGTTTTGTTTATAGACTGAAGACCTTATTCCTAAATATTATCAAAGTACATCCATTAGCATTATAAAGTTTGCTCATTAAATTAATGAACACCTCTCTTTGGCTCAAAGAAGTTTTTTTATTATCTTAATGAATTTATTAATTATCTTTATAGTAAAATTATGTTTGTACTTTACATAATATTAATGATTATTAAACTGGGTAACAAATTTTAAGGTAACTTGTAGTTTCTCTCAGTTTTTTAATTAGTTCTTATATAATTCACTCACACTGAATTTACTAACGTTCACCAAAATTACGCGAGACGTGAAATACGTAGATATGTGATTAGTTAGCACATCACTGAGTTGGTAATAAAGTACCTATGTTAGAAATGTAAACGTAACAGAAATAGTCCGATGAATTTTTGCAAGTACAGGCCCGCCCCCGGCTCCTGGAAGCCATCGCATTACTTTTCCTGCTTTTATGGGCAATAGTCCGCATATCAAATCTGCACAACTTGAATGTCTTGCACCAACCGACCAAAAGCCAAATCACTTCGAACCTTAAATTTTATTGTTAGACTAGTCTATTGCAGCTAAACTTATTAAATTTGGAATAGACAGGCGGATCAAAATAAATAGGTAACGTTGCGACCCGCGGGTCGTATGTGGCGCATGCTTGCCATACTACCCCGCAGCATGGGTAATATGACAAATTTGTTTTACCCGTAATGTTTGCTGTTTGCTCGGTTGCCAGTAAAGATTTGTTTGGAATTGTTTTTATTTCGCATACCTACACGTTCGAGCTTTCTTAGGAAACTACGACCTTAAAAAACATGTTGCCGTATTACCCAGATTTACTCTAAATCAATGAATATTTTTTATACAATCTGCGAGTATCGTATTAAGTCAACTTTTGCAATGTTGTTCTTAAATTAAACCATAAATGTTATTTTTAAATATTTCAATAAATCAAGTAAGTTTCGTGGAAACGTCTGTTTCAACAAACGAAGCTATACCTACTATACTAACATATCGAGGCACAGTGGGGCGGAATTTTACTTATATTTACTTATTTAAACTCATATTTTATAATAGTTTAATCATCTATGGATGTTATACGATTAAGCAATTACTGCTATCATCACATATTTCCGTGTAATACAGGCAGAACTGGCAATTCCGATAAACTCGTATAAATTGTTTATTACACGTCAAAATGGTTGTTCTGTTCTTCGTTTAGTTTTATATAGATAATTAATACAAAAGTGAGTCAAAATCGAGATGAATGCAAATTCTACAGGTACATAAACTTATTTAATAAGTTATTGTTCGTTAACGTGCCTAATTTTGTTTATTATAATTAATCTATTTTTGAAACTAAATTTCATTTCCTTCATGTCACTAAATCAACTTGTCGTTGACTTTTAGTTTACTATCAAGCTGTATCAGGTTACTTTTTTTGCATAGAAGTATAGCTAATACATACAGCTGTTGCATAATAAAAAAAATACTGCGACTTTTTGCGACATTTGAAGGTAATGGACTGTAAGATAAAGCTTACAGCCGACTGTCTTTGTTGCAAAATAATTCAAGTAAACTTCGACCGATATTTCGAATATTTTAAAGTAACTTTTCATTCTTCCCTATTCATCTTCAATTGTAGAGGAAGCAGAAAGCCGAAAAACTTCAAAAATTTTACATGATTTTTGTCAGTGTTCTAAAATCGCTGAATTAGTAAACTGTTTAGTTTCCCACAAAAACAGTTGAAGCAATTTTATACAGGTGTTTTTTATATATGCTCGGGGAAACAAATACTTTTCGATATACAGATGAATCGTTTCCCGAAGAAGAGGAAACAGAAAGCGTTTCTTTTTCATCAGACGACTAAACTACACTTTTTTCTATTGTAACTGTAATTTTATTTTAATTTTACGATTAGAATAGTTTAATTACAATAGAAAAATATACCTAAATAGTTTACCTAATGAAGAAGAAGAAACATTTTCTGTTTTCTCTGTTTCCATTTTATTAGGCCATCTTTTATTCAATTATTAATTTATTTTTAAAATTATTTACGAAGATTTTGTAAGAGTTTGTTTTGTGAAAGTTTTTGAGCAGTTTAATAGCAGTAATATTTTTTATTTTTTTAGAAAGATAGTTTTTCGAGTACGTACGTTATATAATAAATGTAATTTTTTTGCTTGATAAACTTTGTTTTCAAAATAAGTCGAATATTCCACAAGCAATACATTTTTTCCTACTGCGATGAGATTTTTAGTTCAGTATAGGTAGGTACCTACCCCTATTGTAAACCCAATTTCAGAGACACCCTATATATGAATTTATATGTGTAAAGTACATTGTACTTCTTGAATTATCTCGCGCACTTGCGTAGCGTGGGTAAGGTAGATTACTAATGATACAAATGAATTAGAGAGATTATGATGACTGAGCAGTCACATGTTAATGACAGTTATTATAGATTAATTTGTTAAAATTTGTAATTGGAGAAAGGGAATAGTGAGTAATTGACATCTAATGTCGTTTCTCTTTTTACAGGTGAACTAATAAGATAAGATGTAAATATTTGTATAATAGTTATCTTTACAGTAAATTAAATTACTCTTTTTACAGGAGAAACTCAGATTTGTTATTATTCAACCCTGATTCTAATAATTATTGATAATAAACCTTATATATGTATAAAAAATATTTATGAAATTTCTCTTGTGATCAATAAAAATAACGGTTTACTATGAAATGTTCGAAAAACATTGTTCTCAAACAATATCTACTCGCCCACCACAGCTCATGTTTGACTGTAGTTCAAAAACTGACCATTATATAATTTTTTACGTATTACATTTTTTGTTCGGCAGGTCCTAAATTACAACATATGTGATAACCAATCAATGTCACGAGATCATATTTTCTACAAGATACAATTATTGCGGGGTATTTTTATTTTAACATTTTTTAAGTCCTTTATCTACATTTACTTTTAAAATAAAACTTGTAAAATATTATAAATGATCTATATTTATTCAATCTAAATGTACACCAAATAGTTAAAACAGTTATATAAATCAAAATAGTTTCTGCCACGTTTTACGGTGTCTCGCCCCACCGTGCGATGGAACGTTACTTTACGATGTATCCGTAATTTTGATCGGCGCCGCTTTTTGAAACGCAGATTGGCAAAAAATTCAAGACATTTACGTGCAGCATATGGCACTATTAAACATTTTAACAACTAGACCTGTTTGTTTTCGTAAATTTGCCATTTTGGCCGATCGAACGCGTGTAATATAGCGTCCCACTTCCACTAGAGAATCGATTAATAATAATTTATTATTCAATTTTGTGGTAAATCTGAGAATTACCCTCGCGAAATCCACCGTTTACTACCGCTGCTACCATAAAATATCGACTGTACTATATAGCAGAGCTTACAAACTACAAGCGTTAATTAATTTGGAGTTTACGATCAAAATGATTAAATTAACGGAACGGCCGACGAGTTCTCATTTCCCTAGAAAAAATGCAAACGTCCGCCGAACAATTAAAACGGCCTCTCGCGGAACGACGCCCTTATCTATGGTAACTCAACTTTTAAACTGTGCCCAACTTTGAAACGCCTTCGAGATTAGTCGGAGTGGATTTTGATATAACTTAGCGCAAAGGGGCGCCGAGGAGATTTGCAAGTGGAGTACCTAGTAAGCTATTTACTTCAGGTTATCAAGAGTTTTAAGTAGTTGAAATAAACGCTAGCTATCACTTTTAGTTGTAACATGTTATCCACGTTACTTGACAAAAAGCTGCCTCGTTAAATTCTAGGTCCTAATGAACGAACGCGCGAGGTAAATCTGTTTCCTTTTCCAAACCGGGTAATTTTGTTATGCTGATCTCCGTGAAAGGCCCTTCGTATTAAATTAGGATGCTAAATTTTCTTTTATTTTCTAGAATTTTATTGAAGCCATAACCTTTATTATGTCGGCATGGTTATTTATTTACATCCCCTTTTTTTATTGCGGAACTTTTAATGGTCGATTTGCGTCGTCAAAATAAATGACGGCATTGTTACGAAACAAACGCAGCTTGAACCATATCATAAGCGATAAAAGAACCAATATAGCGGTTGCTATCAATTCTTAACAGCAGATGAGGTTGTTCTTTAATTATTTGAGCGGGTAATGTGATCGCGATAACCTGATCTTGTGTAGGGTCCTTTATATGTTTTCTCCGAACTTTTTCTTTGCATTTTAATTCGATATGTGTAATATAAAGCCGCGAATGGTGTGTCTCTATGTGAATTAACGTTCGTCAAACTACAGATGTAAAATTATAATTGTCGAAAACTGGACAAGATAAAAGAAAAACGAATTTTGCGCATTTTCCCGATTTCGACCGTTTAAAATCGCCGTTTATGTCGATAAAATAGAAGAAGAAATTAACATAAACACAGGCTCTTGTTCCATGCTTGGCTAGTCGAGCGTGCATACGTTTCGAGACGTAATTATTAATTTTCCCACAATTGTCAAATGAGTCAGTTTAATTGTAAGTGCAGCTTACGATGCGAACAGTTAAGAGTTCAAGTTTATTTGAAACGGCAACAAAAATTATTTCGTATACCTATTCATAATTTAATTTCTCTCGATTTAATAAGCAGATAACGAAGAAACTGAATTAAACTTACAATAAGATTTGTTAGATGAGGTTCTCTGTCATTTAGTGTTTTCGAGATGGTAAAAGAATACGAAATATTGACCTCAATTTTCATTAATTTAAAAATTTATTGCGCCCGTGTAAAATTTGCTTTTTGACGCCATCGATATATCTATATATTTATCGCCCAATCATTTGCGGAAGTCAAATAACAAACTGCGGCATGTTCGCCCACTTTTTAAAAGTAAAAACATCGATGGCCCTCTTATCCGGAAGTGGTAATTTCGTTTTATATTTCGGTTTTGGGTATCCACGGTATCCAAAACGTACAATCCGCGGGTACGCGATGAATAACTGCAGTAAATCAAAAGCGGAAATAGGTGTCGACAAAAATATAAATAGGGACGTTTCTCGTGCGGGACATAAATGGCGATAAGTATCTGCGAATATCAATGGTCAGTCACTGTAGACGATACCTATCGTCTGTACTATCTCTTTTAAAAGTCGTCGTCAAGACAATACAATTGCACGCAGCGCAATCACGACTGTAGATTTCTTGGTCGTGCAACAAGTGTTCGTTGTCTGTTTCAGCGCAGGTAATGCCTACAACCACAACAGACTTGGTAACTTGAAAATTGCCAAAAGCCAGAGAAATACTTCGTATGGGAATCGCGCTTGCAAATTGAAATACAGAGTTTATCTAAAAACTAGTAAAAATGACTTACAATTAGTTCCTTTTAATAATAATAATAAGCGACTCAATTGTTTCAATTTCAATTCAAAGCGATTACATTTTGTTTTATTACATTACAATACAACAATTGAAATAGTTACATGGCAACCGATTATTCAAAGGACTAGAAGAACGGAACGCCTGTTGTCGACGCTCGCCGTCATCCCTACGTGACTTTTTTAATAAACAATGAGATCGAGGTCCTGTCATGGCCCAAATATCCGTTAACAGAAGATCGTTCATTATAAAATAAGAACAGCGACGGCATTAGTGCGTTTACAAACACGCGGTTACGTTTAATATTATACAGGGCGATTCATTAAGGACGGGCAATCTCGAAACAATTAGAGTATGACGATTGACCAACATCGCCGATGAAAGAGATGCAGGACGTTTAAAGTTGAAATTTTCATAGTATCAACTTCGTTCAGTAAATGTTGCCTCATCGGTGAAACGATTGCTATCAAGACGGTTCGAGTTAGCGTTGTGTTTACCTTGTCAAAAATGGGCGAATCGTAGGCGAGCGAGTTTTAAAAGCACATATAACGAAAACCGATAGAGTTATCGAAATTAAACAAGTCACTTTTTTAAGTAAAAAGTATTCCTGGTAAAAAGTACGTTAGGTATATTCATTTTTTTTTATGCCTTTTATGAGAGCAACGTCAAAATAAGTTTCAAATTCGTAATTCTCTCGTCAAAACAACGCAAATCTGCCAATTATCAAATTGATACTATAAAAACTTTCAAAACTATCGAGTTTCAAAATAAAATTCCAACTTTGAACGCCCCGTATCTCTTACGTCGGCGATGTTGGTCTTAATCGTCATATTTAGGTGACTAATATCTCTAATTGTTTCGAGATTGCCCGTTCTTAATTAATCATCCTCTGTACAAAGCTTAATTTGAATGTCATCACTTTTACAACACAATACTGTAATTTAAATTACAGAATCGGCCACCTAGAAATCGCACGTGGCAGGTGCCCGAAACGATAAATAAACGAAAATAAAATAGGTCGATTATAAAATGCAAATTTTTAACGTCTAGTCAATTTAAACATTATCAAATTAAAAATTCCCTCATATTAAATTCCCATACCTACAAGAAAATGTTAAACAAATTATGCACATTTTATCGATTTTACCTTCGTTACGTGGCAAAAATTGTACTGCAGGGACAACAAAATCACTGTTGGAATAGTGACGGTTAAGATTACAAGACGTCTCTGGTTAAAAATTAAACCTCTAATGCCTGCAGGATTCCAAAACCACGGAGTAGTCTTCTAGTCCCAATAAAAGTTTGGCCGTCACCATTCCAACAGTAGTTTTGTTGCCCCCCCCCCCCCTTCGCCGCAGTAAATTTTCTCCGTCCACGATTACAAACGGAAGGGTTTATTAAAATTCGTCGTGTTCCTTAAAACTGCATATTTGTTTAAAAGACCACGAAATAAGTTCTTAAAACGTTTTTTTTTTCTTTTAAAAAATTACAAACAGTTACGTACGTAGTTTAGTAGGTATACTGCGATAAGCGTTACCAGTTTCGGAACAAAGCAAGCGCGATAAATTATAAAAATAAAAGACGCCGTTATCGGGATAAATTTAACAGATAATTACATGTCGTAATCTTATTTTGGGTAACTTTTTAACCGTCCGTATTCGGAGAATCGGTTCCCTTTTCCGCACAAGTACGTAGGCGAGTTTTGAAGAAAATGTGCAATCGTGTTTACATTTATATTATCTATCAGAAATAGTTGATAAACGTGTAAAATGTCCTCCTAACAGAAACTTCCGGGCAGATAGATGATTACGTTTGTTTATCGTTAAATAATAAAATAGAAAGAAACCTTTGTCGCGATTTCCGGCAAAATCCCGCAGCTAAATTAATGCAGCTATTTATATTACAAATAGCGACGAAACGGGATTACATTACGATAAATTTGTACGTTTAAATATTGACAAAGCATAATTACGTATGTGAATTATACAGACAGGCACAAATCTATAATAATTACGTGAGTTAAAAGAAAATAGCTAACATTAGCGCGTTTATTTAACCGTCACTATCAATTGATAGTGACGGTTAAACGGTTAACTAAATAATTATTTAGTTAAAAACTTATTCGATTAGAGTCAAAGTTTCATTGAATGATGGGCGCAAGTCGAAACGACTACCTAATCTCGTTTTTATAACCTAATCGACGATCTTCATGTCTCAACTCTGGATCAGTTTGATTTCAAAATAACCACCAAATGACCAAATATTCCAGTTATAACAACTTCGATCTTCGATCTTCGACAAACTATGCCAATTAAAATTAAATTCACCGAGAACTATTTCAAATCGATATTTTCGAGACTAAAAACGTAAGAAATGCTCTTTACACCGACAACACCATCATTTATGTTCACCCTCTAAAGTAAAAACATCATTTTGAATCATCTCCAAACATCTCCAACCCCCAAAAAAGTAACGAACAAAAAGCCTGCCGAACCCACCCAATACAGTGAAACTTCTCTTAACTGACACCGTCAAATATCGGACACTTTTAAAAGTTCCGGCATTGTTTTATAGTATGTATTTCCCATTAGTGGACACTTCTTTAATAACGGACAATTTTTTTGGTCCAGCGAGTGTCCGGTATTGAGAAGTTACATTGTATATAAACTACGTTGTTAAATAAAAAAGCAAATTTCACTGCGTATAGAAACTAAACCACAACCATAATAGGCGCAAAATATAAAAATGTAATAAATAAATATTATAGTACCGACCACATTATAACTAACAGGAGGCATTGGCCAAAATTTAACAGACCAACGCAACGATAGAATTTTCCAATTCAGACATTTATAAGTATTCCAGAATTTAAGATTGTAAATAATGGAGTCAGTCGTGCGGTACCGATCGCTTTAAATTTTTTTACCATAATTTTGGGTAAGACTGGCTAACGAGGCAAGTTAGGTAGGTGGAAAATTCAGAAAAATTTGAAACTTTGCAGGATTACTAGGTAGTACTCAGGTAGTACTAGTCAACTCTAATCAAGAGCCATATTCCGTTCGTGCTTTTACGCGGCTTAAGAGTGTGAAATACACCTTTGAAAATTGGAACTTTTTTCGATTTTGCTTATTATCTCTCTAACAGCAAGAGCTATCGCCAATAAACTATATATTTTAGTAAATGGTTATTCAAGACCTACATTATGATACATAAATTAGGGATGAAAATTCTAAGGGATGCCATCCCTGCCCCCAACCCTCAATTATTTTCAGTATTTTTTTGTACGCTGCAATTAATTGATAGATTATGTAATAATCCTTGTAAGATAAAATTGAATAAAACTGATGTGTAGGTACTACAATTAGTACCTGCTAAAAATATAACCATTGCTTTCATTTAAATTAATTATAAAAACCGATTAGTGAATGAAAATTTGGCGTCCAGTACTGACCGGTCATTTTTTTTTTGGTAAATTTTTGGGTTTAAACTATTAACAACACGATTAATAACTGTTATTACAAACACCGCAAGTAAAATAATTGATCACGTGCCGTTACACTGAATACATCTAACCCATAATCTTCCTTAAATGCTTCTTTACAAATTGTGCATTCTGTCGCTTCTTCGTCAAAATGTAATGCCCCCTTTGCATTTTCAGCTTCAGCTTTGCTTCTTTTTTGTTCTCTATCATCTACTTATTTTCCTTTTCCCTGCTTGCAATTTTTTCTCATCGGCCAGTTTCTTTTGTTCTCCAACTCTTCTTTGTAAGACGATATATCCTTTTAAGAGTAAAACCGCATTTATTTCATTTTCGATTCGTTTTCCTTTTTTTGTGGACATTTTTCCATTAAAACAAAAGAACAATTAGATCAAACCTTTTGACTTAATTTTATTTGTTAATAAGCACGAAAACGAAAAAAAAATAGATATGGTCGGTACTGTATGCCGATCGGTATTGCATGACGATAATGCGCTATTTTAAAACAAAATTTCAAACTATTATTATACATAAAATTGAAAGTTAGCTTTACGATCAGCAAAACAAAACTTGTTATTCAAACCATGATGTTATTTAGAAACCCGGTTCTTTCTATATAAACAAATAAATATAAATCGAAAAGAAAACCGTGTCGGAGAGAGGTTCGGCGCATAAATGGATCGGCTCTATCAGAATCTAAACCGTGCTTTACAAATAATGTCCAAACGTCTCGATGATATAATTTATACCTCTCCGCAAAGAACATCGATAAATCTAAGCGAGTTGATCATATTCTATTATTCGCGGGCGAACACGAATTACAAATATATAATTCATGGGGGGCCAAAAGACGACGAAAGGGCCGCAGATAATGTATGGTCAAAGTTGAAAACGCATCTCGAGCGTGAAACAAATTTTACGACGCGACAATCGATTACTTCGTTTTGTAGATGTAAATTGCCAGCAATTGACACCCCTGGTTTTATTTTGAATCCTGTTCGACTTCACGAGGAATGCTTTATGAACCTAAGGCGACGCCGACGTCGACGCTGGAAAGGCCGGAGAAAAATATGCGAATATTTCTAACCAGCTTTACACGATGTCGTTTTGTTTTGTTCATTTCAGTTATTGGTTTGATTTCGAAATTTTACGGTTCGATAACTGGTTTGTGTAAACTTATATATGTACTTGGAAATTAATATTTTCGAATTCCCATTTGAAGCGTCAATTTTTAACCTACAAAGAGGTTTTAGTATTTTTAATTTGTCACGTTTTGAAGAACTGAACCGATTCGCCCCCCAAAAAAAAAACCACTAGCCCCTTAAATACAATTTAATAAAAAATTAATGCCACCGATTGAATATTTCCCATCGTATAATTCGCTAAGAAAATTTTAGTAGTGTCATGACTTAGGTTTTTGTACGGTGTACTATAAGAATTACCTCCAATGCTCGTCTTGTTGTTTCACTACAGCGTATCTGCCGTCACTAAACAGATATATTTTTTAAATATCACTCTAGAATTAGTTTTGATCGCCTAACAAACTTCAACATAGTAATTTTATTTTTAATCGTGATGTAATTGTATTAAAATCGTTACAATCAACTGTTTTTATTTTATATTGCAAAATACGGAACATCCTGTATATGCCCTTCTTATATGCACATAAAATGGCGTCGTTAAGTTTGCTAAAAAATTAATAACGTCCATTATCATCATTATAAACATACAAAGTATGACATTAACAACTACAGGTGTCTTAAAGGCCACAACAACATCGTTACCTACCCAAAATTGCAGGTCTGCGACCAGCTGCGACCGTTTATTAATTCTCAAACTTTTAATCAAATAACGTAGATATAGGCGAAGATTGGTTTTCCTTGGAAATTTCAAAATACGATTAATCTAATATTATTATAGAATATGAATACGACGATAAAATCTCTCGGAAAACGAACGCATTCCATAGGTAGAAAGAAGCTTCAGAAAAACAGGTACAAACTGGGTTTTAGCAATTCAAAATAAATATTCTCTCGGTCGTGTGCTTGATATTCAAAAACACATCTGCTCGTCAGACGGGTCGAATGCACACAAAAACGTAAAAAAAAGCAACCAAAGCTACCGCACACGCATTAAAAACCGTGAAGGTTCAGGAACAATATAACCTGAAGTTAGAAAGAGAAACGAATTTTTTTGTTGGCACTCTTACGGATAAAATTAAAGCGTTTTATTTAAAATGTGTAAATCATTATCATTACGGTTTCGATACCTTTTCGGCGAGTTTAACTGCAACAATATATTTATTTAACGCCACCAGTTCTGTCTTCATCTGAACCTTTCGCAATTCGAACTTAAGAGTGCGACAGAAACAATATAGAAATGCCGGTTATAAAGCCACAGCCCAGAAAGTAAATGTGTTTCACTATCTCATTTTCGGTTCCAGAGCAGCTGCAAGCTGTAAAGATGAAGTTTGCTTTTGCAAGAAATCCGCCCTACCTTACATATGGCGTTCGGGCTCGGTCCTTTCCCCTATAATCTATTGAATGTCACGAGCTGAACTCGCTTTTATACCCAACTAACTATTTTAAACGCTCAATTCAGTTCTACTTTTAGCATTTTTTTCAAAGCACACGTTTCACGTGTAACCGCGACGAGCAGAGCATGTACGCGCGCCTTCATGACTATTACCCGAGAAACAGAGAAAACAGTTTAATAGGCTTACCTACAAAAACTCGTTCCGATATAATTATGTACTGGTCCTATACGTATTCGTGCGAAGGCAACACGGTCGAACGTCTAATTTCACAATTTGGATACCTAATAACTAACGATATACAAGGAGTATCACATTACAGATTACGAAGGTGAAGTCGAGCTTCGGCGTCATATTTTGAGGACCTTTGCAAATTATTCCGAGATTAAAAGCTTAATTAAATTTAGGAATAGAGCTACGTTTTACAGGATGGTCCGAAATGTTCGCATTCAATAATCTATTTAACGATAAATAAATAAAGCAACGTCGCGTACAAGTTTTCTAACACTAGCAATAAGTTGTATTGTCAAATTACGACGTTGAATTAACTGCCCAATACTTGTGAAATTCAAATAAAATCAAACTCGACCTCTGTATTACCAGATACTCAATTTTAATCATCTCCTCATACGAACCCCAATAACCCAGTACAGTCATTTGCAAAACTCGCGGACTGCAGACTAAATGTATAATTGTAAGGAAGGAGCCGTGTGACACTTCTAGCGCACTCACGGCTGCAGGTTCGGATCCCGCTGCAACCATGGACGTTTGCGAACGTCGAGGGGTCGGTAACTATAGTAAATTTTACACACAGTAATACTAATTCAAAGTAATTCAAGTAATTCAAAAGTAATTCAAAAGTAATTCAAAGTAATTCAAAAGTAATTCAAAAGTAATTCAAAGTAATTCAAGTAATTCAAAAGTAATTCAAAAGTAATTCAAAAGTAATTCAAAGTAATTCAAAAGTAATTCAAGTAATTCAAAAGTAATTCAAAAGTAATTCAAAGTAATTCAAAAGTAATTCAAGGTAATTCAAAGTAATTCAGACCTAATTCAAACTAATACCATAGTAATACATGTAATACAAACTAATTCAGTCCAATTCAAACTAATACCTATTATGAATGTTTCATATAAAATAAGTAATATATAGAAATAGACATGTATATGTAAATGCAAACGTAGGTATATACATACTTATGTGTTCTTTGCATTAAGGTACAGTTGATTTTAAAAAGATCAAATAGAAAATAAAAATTAAAAAAAAATAAAAATAATAAAAGATTGAACTCTTAATTTTTAAGATATACTCGATTGTTTTGAAATTAACAGTATTATAATATTAGGTGTACAACTTTGCTTCCGCCGTTTTGCAATAAATGGCTGTAGCGGTAAGTGGTAGTCGAAATAAATAGATCGTAGCTGTGATACAATAAGGTTAGGTATTTGTAAATATAACGCCATCGAAATATTAGTCGATTTGTGTCTGCATCATAAAGTTATTCTCGATTAAACATGTCAGCTTACGAGCCAAATTCTCGTCATTTGCGGGAGGTTTTAATTTTCTGTTTTAATATGAAGAAATCTGCGGCTGAGGCTCATCGAATGCTCTCAAATACCTACGGCGAGGCCGCTATTAGTGAAAGAACGTGCCGAGAGTGGTTTCAACGCTTCAAGAACGGTGATTTTGACGTCGAAGACCGGCATGGCGGTGGAAGAGAGAAGATTTCGAAGATGCAGAATTGGAGGCATTACTTGAGCAAGACTCAATACAACGAGAGACATGATAAAGTAATCTTACAGCATGACAATGCTCGACCCCATGTTGCGAAAGTGGTCAAGACATACTTGGAAACGTTGAAATGGGAAGTCCTACCCCACCCGCCGTATTCTCCAGACGTTGCTCCCTCGGACTATCACTTGTTTCGATCAATGGCACACGGCCTGGATGACCAGCACTTCCGGTCTTATGAAGAAGTAAAAAATTGGATCGATTCGTGGATCGCTTCAAAAGATGACCAGTTTTTTCAACGCGGGATTCGTACGCTGCCCGAAAGATGGGAGAAAGTAGTGGCCAGCGATGGACAATACTTTGAATCATAAATGTATAACCAGTTTATTACAATAAAGCCTCGAATTTCGGAAAAAAACGGCGGAAGCAAAGTTGTACACCTAATATAATACCCGGAATCATTTTTTTGTTCATAGATCAAAAATATACATTTATAGAAACATGCAACAAGTCGTATTTCTAAACGGTTATCGAGACACTGACTAAACATAAAACATGAAACAAAATGAAACATATTTTTAGCGTTACCTATACATGTTCCGATTTCGTAGGAGCTCGCCTACGTTTGTTACATTTTTCAGCAGATTCCTTATTAAAAATTAAAAAAAAAATAATGTACAAAGAGTTATAGGCCATTCAAATTTTATTCCAATGTACGACGTCAATAAAAATTACACAAAAATAACATTTTATCGATGATTTACCTGCACACATGGCAAAGATAGACTACCATTTATTCATATTGTAAAACTACAAGGTGGTACAGCATCATTTACTAACTTGTAATGATAATATGCATCGGAATAAAATTTGAATGGCCTAGATTACACCGAGTTGCACAGACGCATTACCAACCAAATCGGATGCTCTGGAGAACGCTTAATATATTTTATCAAATATTTAGTCTAGATACGTTATTCACGAAAGATTCCAATTTACGTCGTGCATAAAAAGTTATTAAATTGTATATTTGTAATATTCAGTTTAAAGTTTTGAACGTGGTATATTCTACCACTGATTTACCTGAACACATGGCATGGCAAAGAAAGACGTAAATGCACATTAATGACGGCGAACGTTAATGGTCGCCATTTCTCGGATTTCAGTAACGAATCGTAACGGATTTCTTTAACGGAAAATTTACTCGTTTCTGATTTCGCTTATTTTTTAATAAATACAATTTATTACAATTTTTCTCGATCAGTCTCCGAATTTTCATCATATTTTACAATTTCTAAACTGACCTCACGTTGCTCGAAGGTTTTGACTACTTTATATTAACCCTTGTGTTCCGGCACATTTTTAATTAATTAAGTGCCGATATTTATAATATAATATTTAAATTTATATTTACTCCATATTTATATTTTTTTATTAATTTTTTTTTAAACTTAAATTAATATTGTAATTCAATGTAATTAATTCAAAAGTAATTCAAAGTAATACAAAGTAATTCAACGTAATTCTGTATTACATTCTAGAAACAAATGCACATTAATACATAAGTTACCGACCCCTCGGCGAACGTTAATTAACTAAATTTAGCAAAAATCATCACACCAAATTAGACTGGCCGATTGTGTGGCCCAAAGCCATAAAACAAAATTGTAAGAGTAATATTAACTCCTGCTTTTCGATCACATCATCATCTTCGGGCATTAAGATTGTGCAATGTGTTTGTTTTTATTTGCCTACTTATACATAAACCTGACTACGTATTGGTAAAATAAGTATAGCAACAGAAAATACAGTGCGCCCCCGGATGAAGTTGACAAGTGGTAAAAAATCTTTATTATCGCTTTTATGACGTAAAGTTATTCCTCGTAAAAAATTCTGCTTGTCGAAAAAACGAGTTTACCATACAAAAATCTGAGATCAGATGTACGGGATGTTAATAAATTAAGAAAACATGAAAATGCTTCAAAAGAGAAGTGTCGTTATTTTTCGCTTTAGACAAAATTTTTAATAGAAAAAGTTGCTTGGAATCCTAAAAAAGGACAGGATACAAAATGTGAAGTTTCAATTTTGAATTTTATGTATTTATTTTGATTTTTTTTAAGTAGCATTTATGAAAATTCGAAATAAAAATCGGAGAATGTCGATCCCAGTAATTTTCCAATATCGTGGAAATTCTTATTTCATTTTTATTGTTTGTTTAAAAACAAGACTATGTTACATTTGAAGAAAAACGTGAGCTGTACAATAATTTTGAGATAACATTAAAAATTAGAATTTAGACTTTAAATTTTGCATTCGGACCTTTTTTATGATTTTAAGCAGCTTTTTCTTTTAACAATTTTGCAGAAAATAAGAAATAATGGCATTTCTTTACTGAAGCAAGTTTTCTTAGTTTATGTATGATCTCGTCAGATTTTTTTACAGTAAACTCATTTTTTTTAAAAGCATAATTTTTTATAAAGAACGACTTTTCGTCATACGATGGCTACATTTAATGTTGTATTTTAAGTACATATTAGAGCTCGTGCAGTCAATCGTAACAGTAGAGTCCGAATTTTTTAAGGGCGATTTTTATTTAGGTGCATCTAATGGGAACTATAAAGATGACTAACCGTTTTTTTTTCTCGAGGAATTAAAACGGAATGACATTTTTAAAATTTCAATTGATCAAAAAACCTTCATTTTGTATTTTATCATAGCTACACCTCCAATTTAAATGTCCAAAGTCAAATCTTCATACTTTACATATCATAGGAACCGCACACGAGTGTCCTACCTTTAACTACTGCATATATAATCTTTATCATTAGTAAAGACTTCTACCTATGTCGTTAAGCAGCTGGAGCAAGTTTATTGGAGTCCATAAAACTTTTTAATTTTACGTCCACAGTAGATGCCTAGCGACACAATCAAAAATACGATATCGAAATAAAAAAGTTATAAAAAAAGTTAGATTAACATAATATTTAAACCGAAATCGAAATTCGGTAACTTTCTGATATTAGTGCTTAAAAGCCCGTTCAATTGAAATCTGGAGGATATTGTTGAAAAAGTATTTGCCTACTTTTTATGATTGACCTTAAATAACAGGAAGATAATCCATTAAAAGGTATTGATCAACTTTTAAACGTGGAATTTCGTCATGTTCAAATTTAATACTGTTAAAAACCAAAATAAACTGATAAAATAAATAACTGATTGTAAGTCAGTAGATACTTAAGTCAACTAAAAATCGCAAGTGTACAAGGTGTTCCTAAAATAGGTGGTCAAAGCTTGAAGACACACAGAGCAAGTCAAACCATGACGAAAATCTCCATATGCTTTTTTTTTCTAAAACGCCCCCTAAGAGAGATGGAGCCCCGTCAAATGTGGTTTTCAGAATCGTTTTTATTTAATATTTCTTAATAATATTATTAATTTAATATTTCACCTTTTAAGATGAAATTACGAAAAGTGGCACATTTACTATTGTTTTAATGCTTATTAAGTTAATATTATCAAATGCTCAATATTCAATTCGGGAGTGGGTAAATATCGTCCTAATTTTTTTGACAAGAAATTATGAAACTTCAAAGTTTTCTGCTAAAAAAAACGTACTCTTATCAAATTACGATCAAATTTTCGAGTAAAATCATTTCGAATAATCGATTACATTAATAGTAAAACAATAATTTAGACAAAAACGCCACTTTCTTCTCTTAAAAAAAAATTAAGTACTATTAAACTTTTAACTGTTTATAGAAAGACGGAAAATAATAACCGTGAAATCAGAAAGCAATAAATTAGAATTAATTTTAACATACCCTACAATTTACATATTTTCTCATCTTCGCCGAATAAAAATTCAAAAGGGAATATTGATGAGAAAATAATGCTGGTTAAAAAAAATAAAAATAGCAAGACTGCTGGCGTACCAGTTTGATACTTTTTAAAATTAATAAAAATTGTTTTCACTGCGTCACAGCATGAATACATTCATGTAATGGAATATTCAAAACGATTTTACTCGAAAACGGTACGTCCTATCGAATTTTTTTTTAGCAGAAAACTTTGTAGTTTCATAATTTCTTATCAAAAGTTGAAAAACTGACATAGGGAAAAATTAGGGTGACATTTACCCACTCGCCTGTGCAGCAGTTTGACGCACTCCCGAATTGAACATTAAGAGGGGGCTGGAAAAATCAGCTTCTACATGTTTCCGCTAATAACGCCACAGTAGTATTATTCTAATTATTTTAATTAATACCAAACGGTTTAATCGTAAGATGGCGCGATTTTGGCATCAGTTATTTAAATGTTAATTCCTGTTTTCTTGTACTAAATAGTTTCTACAGAGTGCGCTTTTTCATTGATGCATTGGTATCTAATTTAATTATGTTTACGTTGTAAACTTTGCTGGCGTTTATAATTATTTATTCTAGGATATAAAGTTACAGAATATAAAGAATGGGCATTTTGATGAGAGACACAAAAATAATGAAATGCAAGTTAACAAGCTTAAAAAAATTATTTAACTTGCAACCAGAAAAATTACCAAGTTATGGGAGCGGAAAATTCAAAATATTTCTCTTCAAGAAAGTCACAATAATAATGATTATTGATTTTTAAAATTTATTTTTTGTGTAATATGTGAGAGAAGTGCCATTATTAATACAAAATAAAAATTGCAACAATAGGAAATCCAATATTACTGATATATGCACATATGTAATTACTTATGTATATATTTCAGAATAATAATTATTATAGCATGCCATTAATTGCATTAAAAGTTAAATAGTTACAGTTTCGTTCTTAAATACATGTAGCTATACGTTATTCACGATAGGTTCCAATACACGCAGCCATGCACAAAGAGTTACTAAATTGTATATTTGTAATATTCAGATTAAAGTTTTCTTCAACATGGCACTCCGATGTCTACCGATGATTTATCTGCACACATATGACATGGCAAAATATACTAAAATCTATTAGTACTGTAAAAATACAAGGTTTTATTGATGACGTGTGGGACCTATCGCGAATAACGTATGTATACATATCTACTTATTTATGGGAAACGTCCGCCGCATTCTCAGCATTTTTCAGTAATTCACAGAAATCATAAACAACAACACGCCGAAATGCAAAATAATTATGCTTACTATCGAAAAACAATTCGAATGAGATTCTATATTTTATAGAATGAAAACTTGTAAATAAATAAAACTGTAGGTATGGCAAATGTACCTACATACATACTTAATTTTAATTGTAATTTTGAAATTAGACCTTTTAATACAATATTATAAATCACGTACACGTACGTATTTGTAGAAATTGTTGGAATTTCACTATTTAGAGTATAAGAAAATACAGGAGTTCAATTTTGATTTTAGTTTATATGTATAAGAATTACGAGTTCATTTTCGGTATAGGTACGTTGACTATAAATATTTCACAACGAAATATGCCACCTATGCAGTTTGATGTTTGTTTATCAAACGGGAGATTAATGTCCACGAATCAGCCGGCAAATAAAAAAAATACCATTATAGTATTTTTACAGCACCATCTATTCAATAATAGTTGGACAATTTTGTTAGACAAATTCTTCGAAATCAAGTAGGTATCTGTAAGATAGCTTTATACTTAAAAATGACGATTTTTCGGAAAACGGTTTACGAATTCTAGCAACAATTACACCCTGTACTTTCGTATACGTATTCACTGAACCTTCTTCTAGTTGCTCCTTATAATATTTTAGTCATATAGTAGCTAAATATCTTATAATTTGAAGTATTCGGAAGCATGTGTACAACTTAGCAAAACTATTCCTTTAACTTTTTTAGGATAAAAATATAGGGAGCAACTAGGTAATTGAATTAGTATTTATTGCCAATTACATTTTTTAAATAAAATTTAATAGTTTTTTAATATCGTTTCCTGAAGTGAATCTACCATAGTGACATCTGTTGATTCTCACTTATCGAACCCCCCTCTTAAGCATTTGCGCCAATTTTTCGTCATTTCATCTTAAAAGGTTCAAAAAATATTAAATAGAAACGATTCTAAAACGCACGTTCGACGGGGCTTAGAGGTCGTTTAACAAAAAAAAACAACATATAGAGGTTTTAGTCGTAGTTTGACTTGTTTTAACGTGCCCTCAACTTTTGACCACCTATTTATAATATAACAGTATAACAGTTGCTGAAACGAAAATTTTAATTTCGTTTAACAATTATTATTTACTGCTGGCATAGGAATAGGTAATTTGTGTTCAGTCTAATAAAAATGTTAAGTAGGTTACCTATCATTATCGAACACTTGTGGCGCGGCGCGATGCATGTATTTTCGATAGATCTACGTAACTGCCTGCGGAAACCGCGGCGCAGCGGTTGCGGTTAAAAAAAACCGCGGTGTGTACCTACACCGTACAATATATTCTGCCCGATTTCGGTAAAAAGTTGTTGACATTTAGATTTATTGCTTATTTGGCAGTTGTCTGCTATACAGTGTGATTAGAGTTCATAGTACAATGTTCTAGGATGTTTTCTCTGTTCTTACAGAGAAAATGTATACATAGTAAATTTGCTTTATGAAACCACGTTTATAATAAGAAACGGTTTATGCGCTACAGTCGTTAATTTTTATAAGTGCTTGCGTAAGTTTATCCATGTAATTTTATAATACAAATTCAAAATCACCATTTATAGCAAACAACTGTCGAATAAGCAACAACGCTCCTCCTTGCCAAATGTCATCCGAGATTTTAGTGAATCGAGCCGAATATTACATAATAAAACTAAAATCGGCGTGTTCGCATGCGGTTGCGGGAAAAAAAAAACAGCGTTTATGTGTTCCTGACGTAAACACACAATCTAAAATTATCAGCTTTTCTGTTACTTGTTGTATCATCCAAAAACTTGCAAGTTTTCTTAATTTTTTCAAATAAAACTACAATTACCTAACGACAAACCAACAGAATTAGCGCACGCCATTTCAAATTACCTGCCTTACTACAAAGCCTCTGCATTTTTAATCGTCCCGTACAACGTCAGCCAAGCCCGTGTACACAGGGAAGCTTACGCGTCCTTTTCACACCTCGAAAATATTTCCCGTCTAAATAAAGCTAAAGGAGGCCTAAGCCTCTTTGATTTACGTAAATTATTAGGTCGTGGTAACGATCTTCTCGTGCTGCGCACAAGCAATACCGGAATTAAGAAAGTGTACTCGTAAATATTACAACTAATTAAAAAGTGTACGGCCGACGACGCCTTATCGCAAGTCGATGCAGTTGCAGTTAAATTTCAGCTTAAACGATCAGCAAAAAAGTCCCGTCCCTGCTTTTCAGTATAGTTGATACGTTTTTTTTTTTTCTAAATTCAAATTCAATTTCGGCATAAGAGGAGTTGGCTGGCGTAGATTTTCAATTATTAAGGGCGGTCGTTTAAAAACGGGTTAGTAGAAAAATATCAACATAAATAAAAAGTCACATTTTTAATTTTTTCAATATACAGGGTGCGTCCAAGAAGTTTCCGGAATAAGGCTATAAAACACGATTTATTGCAAATAAAGCGTACAACTGTTCAAAATTCTTCAAAGTAGTCCCCATCGGCATCGTAGCACCTCTGCCACCGAATTTTCCAATCTTCATACGCGCCCTTGAAGTCGTTTTCTGACATGCTGTTGAGTTGCTTCGTCACAGCCTTTTGAACCGCATCGGTGGTCCCAAAATGAGTTCCCTTGAGTGTTCTTTTCAGCTTGGGGAACAGGTAGAAGTCGCTTGGAGCCACATCCGAACTATAGGAGGGTTGGGGAAGCATTGTCACACCGTACTTGATCAACAGCTCAGTCACGAGAAGGCAAGTGTGGCTGGACGCGTTGTCATGATGGAGAACCCAGGTGGCGATCTCCGGGCGGATGCGGGCGACCCTTTTTCTTAGACGCTCGATGACTCCTTTGTAAAAAACTCCGTTTACCGTCTGTCCCGCTGGCACAAACTCCTTATGGACGATCCCTTTGGAGTCGAAGAAAACAATCAGCATTGTTTTGACCCGCGACTTGCTCATGCGCGCCTTTTTGGGGCGAGGAGAAGCACTGGTGTGCCACTCGGCACTTTGCCGTTTGGTTTCCGGGTCGTATTCAAAGACCCATGACTCGTCCCCGGTTATCACGGAATCCAGAAAATCAGGTTCGACTTGCACACGCTCCAAAAGTTCAGCGCAAATCGATCGGCGACGCTCCTTTTGGTCCTCTGTTAACACCTTGGGTACCAACTTTGCACACACTTTTCGCATGTTCAAATGTTCACTAATAATGGTGTGCACACTGAATTTGGAAAGATTTAACTCTTGAGCAATCAATCGCACGCCTAACCGACGGTCAGAGTTCAACAAGTTCAACAGTTCAAGGTTCGCACTCGGCCCACATTTTCATCGGCTATCGCTGAACTCGGTCGTCCTGCTCGGGACCACTCGTACACACTTGATTGCTTCATTACTTCGTCCCCGTAAGCTGTCCGAAGCATTTATAAAGTTTCACCAGCAGTCTTTCCAAGTTTAACGTAAAACTTGATGTTCACACGATATTCAACATTTCGCTGCATCGTGAGTCGTGACGCGTCACCCAAACTCACTGTACAAGCAATCCACACTCTCCAGCGGTTCGGAGGCAACTGAATATTTTTTCCCTGTTGCCTGAGAACCCCCACCACCAATCCCGACAAGAGCGGCCGCCCGCTTGCGCTTCGCTTGGGCGGTAAAAAATAATTCCGGAAATTTCTTGGACGCACCCTGTATACTCTGTTAATCTTAGTTAAATTTTTCCTAGTTTGTGTTTCGGTTATCGCTTTAGAGCGGAAAACAATAAGAGTAACGGCCAGGGTGTTGAGGACCCACCGACGTAGTCGGATTAAATAAAATATATATTGTAACATCTTTGAAATAATAGGACCTCCGTACCGAGGGAAATACTTCTAGGTATTAGTAATAGTCTTTTTAGGTCCTAGATTTGGCTCATATTTTTCTATTTTGGATTTTCTATTTTTGGATTTATTTTTGTTACTGTTTTTGGATTGGATTTACTGTTTGGATTTACTTGTTATTGGTTGGACTTGGATTTTGTTGCCGGAGGTTGACTGGAAAGATCGATTTTAGTTACCACGCGGAGACAGCTAAGTTTAATCAATTGCCGTTCGGAATAATTTATATTTTTGTTATTATTTATATTAATTATTGTTAACGAAGTGTTTTCGAGAAGCATTAGCGTATTTACCCATTTATATAAAATTGTTCATATTAAATTTAGGACTTCATTTAGGCCAGATACCAAAATTAACTCTTGTATTGTACGTTTCTGGATAATTTAACTATTGTAACTATTTAACATCATATAATTTTAGTAATTTTCCCCTTCTTAATAGTTATTGGTCTAAGGAAAATTACTTGGCACCCTTTATTTAATTTTGTTTGTTATTATTAGAACCCGACCGAACTCCACTGTTCAAAAGCTAGCCGGCAGGGCTCTAACGCCCGGTTCCGCCACTGCATCTTGAGCTAGAACTTACCTAAATCGAACTCAAATGTAAGCACGACTCAAGACGGAAATGCGTTCCACCACGCTTTTCAAAGCACGCCTTGGCTAAGTTGTACGTAAATATGACAACACTGCAGAAGATTGCGCGTGATTGGTTCTTTCCTTCAGTTTTTAAATATCCCTCACTGCGACAGTAATACAGAACGTCAAAAAAAATGAAATTCCCTAACCTAACTTAACGTAATCTAACCTAACAAATTGCCCGTTACTGTTGCGACTGTTTGCGACGTTTTGTTCTCGTTTTCATGTTATCCATATTATTATGGACAAAATGATGCGGTGCAACTACACCAGAGAAGAGAAGCACCTTCTCACCTCACTAGTTGCAAATTATAAAAGTGTAATAAAATGTAAAACCATAAACGGTACAACAAATAAAGAAAAAGATACGGCGTGGAGTAAAATAACGTCATTATTCAACGCTCAGGAGAAAATTCATTGAGGAAACAATGGAGTAATATGAAACAAGAGGCTAAAGAAAGGCAAAGCCAAACACCGTGCAGAGTTATACAGAACTGGCGGAGGGCCATCAACAGTCAAATTAACCGATGATTCGCAATATTTGATTCTCTCAGTAATAAATGATACGACAGTAACGGGAATTATATTAATAATATCCACCTCCATAATAACTTTAGTAATAAAAGTAACAAATTCTAGTCACTGTGACAGACTTGAACAATGTGAGGTTATTTATAACCTCACATTGTTCAGTTCACCTCCAGTTCATTGTTCATGTTTACATGATCTTAAGCTCTCATTATTCACGTCTCAGATGTAAGCTTGACTTAGAGAAGTTAAGGTTTGGTTTTACGTGGTGGAACTGAATTTTTCTATCAAGTTCAGCTTAAGATCTAAGCAGAGCTCAAGACGAGGTGGTGGAACCGGGCGTAAATTTTGTTAAGTGCTTGTTTACCATTATTAAATAATTATTTTTCGATCAAATTTTATTTTATTTTTCATTTTTTTTGCACATAACATAATATTTAAATCCGTCGAAAGTATTTTCGACGATACTCATATAGATATCTGTATTAGGCGGTTTTTAAAGTAAATGTTAAAACTTCTGTTAAAATTATTAAAGAAACACCAGTCGAGGAACGTACCGCATCTAATGTAGATTTAATTGTGCCAAAATCAACTTTAACGGCCGGTTGCGCCAACCTCATTCGAACACGCCGGCAACTGAATTCGCTTCAAAAATAAATTAAATAAGCGTCATTGTAAAAAGTAATTTGACGGCGATTTAACATTTTATTAAAGTAATATGAAAGACTTTATATAATGTATCAGTTATCAATCACGACATTAATGGATAAAAATGTGTTTTAATTGATAAATATGTATTTATGAAAATACAATTACAAATGCTAAATATTTAGTTGAATAATGTTGCAGTAGTTTTAACAACGGACAACCCTATTTAATCAAAATAAAATATCAGTGATTATTGATATCTTCCTAGTTTCGCCGTATAGTGTACGATCACTTATTTTATTGTTTCACTCAAAAATTGTAAGTTGTGCGGAAAACATTAAAGAGTTTTAAATAAATCAAGATTTTGAAAGGTATTTCCAAATTGCATTTCTAACTTTAATCCTGCAAAAAGGTCTTAAAAAAAACAAACGGGGGTTGAAAAATTCACCTCATTGTGACGATCGAAAATATTACTAGGCATAGGAAATCTTTTGACAAGTAAAAATCATCTAATAAATGTCATTTCAAAACTTAATTTTACCCTTCCACTTTTTGATCGGTTCCGTTCCGAAAAGAGACGTTTTAGGAGAAAGCTTTATATATGAAAGGTCACCTTTAATTTTTGACAATGAATCGTCCCTTGAAGTTTTTCGTATTATTTATGAACCATCCTATATAACCGTATAAAGATGAGATTAGCCAATATTTTCATCGTTTAAAATAATATCGTTAATAATTAAACGACAATTTAATATTTAATAAAAAGAAAAACGACAAAGACGAGGCGTACGTAATACCGTAAAAACAAGTACCCTATGCAACAATTACGTAATAATACTCGAGGTTATTTTAACACTATCGCTTACCGTACTTGTAACCAAAAAAAAAATGCAAAATAATTATAAACAATTACCTACCTAAATATTATTGTACACAGATTAAAATAGTTTCGATGCGCCTTAAAATTGCAATTTAAATCTTGAAAATATATAAGTACCGAACATTCGGGGGGGGTCCGTTGAAATAATAAAACTATTCTTTGCATATTCATAGTTTGAAAATAATTACAGCACATATATTATCGTCCATTAATAATTAATACGAACGGATTAAATTACCTATTTAAACAATTTAACACAGAGGAAATACACAATTTTTTAACCTCCACTCACGCATCGCGTCCGAATTAATACTAAAATTTCGGAATTAAAAGCCTGCAAGTTCAGACATTTGCCTGCGATAGCAGCCATAAAATCAGATAACGATGCACGTGTGTCCGAATCGAGACGAGGTCGTGATTAGATGATTTACAACGTACTTTTACATGTCTATCATATCTTTATCTAATAATTTATATTATTTAGAATATTAAATGTGAATTTTTGATTTAAAATTTACTATTGAAGGAATTATATTTTTTAAAGAAAATATCGAGAAGTTAATAAATTAATTCAGAAAACGATGCGATTTATAAAAAAAAAATACGCAAATACAAAACGCAACGTAAACCAAAAAATGCAAGTAGTTATTTTAAACATATATATATATAAACGCTGACCCAAATCAACGCAATTCAATTAATTCGATATAAAAAATTACCTACTTAAATATTATTATACACAGGTTGAAATATTTTTGATACGCCTTAAAATTGTAATTATCTAAATCTTGAAAGTTCTTTGAAGTAAATAATTACTCACCGAACAACATCCGGGACGGGGCGGTTGAAATAGTAAACCATTCTGTACGTGTTCACAATTCGAAAATAATGGATTTTCTAAATTGCAAAATTTTAAACGTCCAAAAGGGTCTTTAAAAAAAAACCAACCACACCTCACTGTGAAGATAAGAGAATTGAAAATATTACTTTCTCTTTTGAGAGGTGCGTATCTCCGAAAGTAAACGTTTTAGAAAAAAACTTTATATGGAAGGCCCCCCCTTAATTTTTCGCATTATTTTCGAATCACCTTATACGGCAGTAAATAATATCTATGCGTGTACAGCTGCATATTAAAATGCTTAATAAGCGTACTTTTTTCGTTCCAATTGTTTTATCCACTATAATCAAAATTCCATAGAACCTAACGCCCTTTTTTTACACAGGGAGATAGTCTCATCAATCGCGACTTTAAGGTAACCCCCGCGAATGTTAAGAAGTTATTGTACAGTGAAAATACGAGGTTTTATTGATGACGTGTATTGGAACCTATCTTAAATAACTGTATAAATTCAGTTTATTGCCTTTAATTCTTCTAATTCGACTTCCTTTTTGTGTGCGGAAAATACTCTTCAAACCTATTACGAAAATGAGACATAAAAAACTGATTCCACGCTTACAATTATCCGATTTTCTTCATTTTCAGATACGTTATAAGTAGTAAATCAAAAATTAAGCGACACGTATTTTTTTATCTGCTAATAAAACAAAAATAAATCCAAATTAAAATTGTTTTAACGGCCGATTGACTGGACTATAACGTGGATTATTAAGTGGTGAAACTACCGCCTGAAAACGGGGATGCGAAGCGTCGAAGCTTCACTCGATGTTTCATAATATAAAACAACGCGATCTTTTTTAACGAAGCTACCTGGAAAAGTTCTCTTATAATGAGGGATGAAAAACACAATTTCGTCAATTTGATTAAAAAAAAATTGATTGAAGTAAATCGCCTCCGAATCTGATTAAAATTATTTAAAAAAAACGATCAAATAAGGCAGAATAAGAAACAATAAAATCGACGCTCGACATCTTCATTTTCAGACGGCAGTTTTCGCCCCTCAAAAGTCAACCTTAGCAGATAAATAGTTTTTGGTCTACACTATAAAGCCCGTCTCACGCGATCGCTTTTTTCTTAATTTTTGCGATCACTTTGCTTTCACACAAAAAAATAAACGTTTCATACAGAAACTGCTGTCATTCTTTTATTAATTTTTTTTATGTAAGTACATAAAAGCGCGTCCAGAATGTAGACAGCGAGAGGTTATGGGGCGCTTTCCTTCAGTTTTTCTTTTTTTAGCAGCGCTACTAACGATAAATAATAGCCCTTCCGTATTCATTATTTCACATTAATTTGGTAAAAATAATATGCAATTACTTTAGCAGAATAAATACAGTTATAGGTATATTTATTATGTAGCGTTTAAATGTATCTATTGATGATACGCACGCGTAACTGAGAAAAATGATTATCAAAATGACAGCTACAGGAAAATTACGAGAAAAAATGTGGTCATTTTTGAATCGTTTTTCTCTTTCATTTTTTTTTTAATATACGAGAAATGACAGAAACATGAACATAAAAAATTATAGCGTCACACAACAACAAATCGGAAGGGTGCACTTGGAATGCTTTTCCTTGTTAGAGAAAATGTGCAATTTTCGATGAAGTCTCGATATCGATCGACGGAAGAGTTGGCGGTTTGAAGAGCGCTAGCAATAAGTACTAAAGACCTTCGGATAATGATACGGATTACACTTGTAACCCCTTAACACACTAAACTCGGTCTCCTCGTAAAGTAGAAACTGTACTTCTCTAACGCTACAATATAAAATCGAACCTATCACAGCAAATCCCACTAGACTATCGGTCAACGTCAATTAACATCCTAAAATCATCTTATTTATCGATATTTTTTTTTAAATCTAAAAATGATTTGATCATATTACATGTCAAAACCTAGGTATATACGAAAATTTCACTTGTAACGTACCACAGGAGACTTTCCATCAAAATAAGGTACGCACCAACACCATTCTGAGCGTCTTCGAATCCATTTTCTAACGTAGGTACGGACGATTCGCTGTAAATATCGATATAGAGAATGAGGCGCACTAAACAACCTGCGAACGCTAATCCGGACTTTTTTTTTCAATGAATTATTCACGTTTATGTGACAGAAAATCCGGGTTTCCAAGTAAAAATAGAGGCAGTTGTTTATCGCTTATACAGGTGCATATATACATAATAGGCGCGGAGTAATCCAAATCGCAACCGTAACTAGCATCACCCCCAGCGTAAGATTAGAAAGCAAAGCGGCTTAAAATCCTGAGGATGAGGTTCTACGTGAGAGTTCAAAATACTGCTTTTGAAATATTATAAGAGATATTATGTAAGGACTGAATTTAATGAGCACCGGAATAATATGGCCTAAATTCGTTAAACTAAGGAAACTGTGTAATAGTAAAATCAGGTCGCCGCTTACTTACAATAAACTTCGGTAATTTATGGATTCGTTACGAGCGCGTCGACACCTGTGTTTTTATCATAAATGCATGGAATTAAAACGTTCAATGAGGGAATTCAACAAACATTTTAATTTGAAAAGCACTATCCACCTTTCATATTTATTAATGAATTATACCTACTAGATGTAAAACAATACTTCTTAGCATTATTTTAAACAAAATAAGTACATTAAGACTTTTAAAAATGGTTAGGGTAGAATAGAGTAGATTGATTTTTATGTTTCAATATGGATTTTAAGTGTAGATGAGGTAAGTTCAGAGTAGTGCAGACGAGGCGAGCACAATTTTAGAATCGGCGAATTTTCCTTTCGATAATTTATGGGTCGGCGAATTGTTATCGGTGAAACGATTTCAAGATCCCGTTTCCTCTACGTCCAAATTTTACAATACACATTTATAGTATTTTGCACAATAAAACAGATATGTTGTATTTGGCTAAAAAGAATTCAGGCAAATACTATTCGCCTGATTAAATACTATTTACTTAAGAGCCGATTTCACCAACGCCAGATAACTTTATTCTCCGGTTACTTCTACGATAACAAATTGTTGGAACAATCGTTACCATAGAAGTAATCGGAGAATAAAGTTATCTGGCGTTGGTGAAATCGGTCGTTAGTCTAATAAAGATTTAATAATATTTGAAATTATTTGCCCGGGCATATCTGAACACGACTAAGCCCCGATTAACGGATGACTAACAAAGAAGGTTAGGCAGGTGGAAATATCAGAAAAATTTGAAACTTTGCAGGATTGTGGTACGACCGGCACATTATGAAATGGACATAGCTCCATGTATGAATTGTGGAATCCCGACCAGTTTTCAGTTAATCCGTTACACATAACATACAATTGTTATTATTATTGGCACTCAATCAAATGAGATGCAAATAATAAGTAATCAAAATTATAAAAAAATATAAAATACGGATGTCAAAAGTAACCATTTGGTTATATTATTTTTATTTTTAATAACGGCCCTAATTCTTCTAGGCATAGATAGTGCTAGAAATATAAAACGTAAAACGGTAAAACGACTTAATCCAGCAAAAGTAAAAGGAAACGTTCCTTGGTGACGAATCATTAGATACTGATTAGGCCTCTGAAGACTCACGGACGCTTGTTGACTTATGACGTAAATATATGTCATAATAGTGACATTGTAATAAATAGGTAAATATATTTACCTATTACCCATTTACCTATGAATTTTCTAGAATAACTCCGAAGATAAACAATTACACATACAGTAGAGTCCTGTTAATCCGAACGAATTAGGACTGAAACCTGTTTGAATTTCCAGATTTTCAGATTAACCAAAATTATTCTTGTAATGCAGTAGCGAGTAGCAAATACAAAGTTTTTAGATTGCTGTAAGCTATAAGTTAACCAGCGTCTGTCTGATACGTTTAACATTTTCAACATTACGACAAAAGAAACAATTTCTGACTTTATGAATAAGCCAAACAATTCATTTATTAAGTACAGTATCTACGTATTGTATGTTTTTTCTAATTGCTCGTGCAATTAAGGGTTGCGCTTTTAAATACGGAAAAGGTTCCGCAAAGAAAAAATGTTTTATTCTGTCACATTTGTACAATAACAATAACTTGTTTATCAAAATCAATATTCTTCTCTTTTCCGTTTCTCTGGCAACGGGCAACGTTTTTTGCACAGTCGACGTTGAAAACTAAACACGTATTTTATTTTTATCATTTTTATAACCGTAATAAATGCAATGTTTTCTATACATTGTTCTATTTTCACTTGGCCTCTGTATTATTTTTCTAACTTACTTTTGTTCAGATTAACCGCATTTTCACAGTGGCATGGTTCAGATTAACTGGACTCTACTGTATATTACAAATAGCACAACCGATTTTTAAATTTAATGTTAATACACCTACTTAGATCCAACGGCATAAATGTAAACATAGACTTTAGACCTGTAGAAATGTCGTTAACGTATTTAACGATTTATGTTTTGTTTATGTAAACGTCTCCACTTACATAGTTGAATATGCCTCGAAGAAAATGAAAGCTGTGCATGAGCTGTGTGTTAAATCTCGCTGTTTTAGACCACGCCCCCGTCCATTTGATAATGAGTCGGTTGTACTAGTCAACTCTAATCCAGAGCCGTATTCCGTTCATGCTCTTAAGAGGACGTAAACTACCCTTGAAAATTGGAACTTTTTCGATTTTGCTTATTATCTGTGAAACAACAAGAGCTATAGTCAACAAACTATATATTTTTGTAAATGGCCGTTCGTTCAAGACCTACATTATGATAGAAAAATTAGGGGTAAAAATTTTAAGAGATGGTACTGTGCGTCCGATGCGACACTGCCACTTGTCTGTAACATACTATAAGAAAAAAATTAGAAACTTCTAAATTTTTCTTTGTATTTTCTACCTTTTTCTAGTTATCGTTTTTCCTCTATCGTCAATTTCCAGCGTAGATTTTTCCGTTGACTGCGAATTTGTATTATTACATACCTATACCTACGTAAGGTGAAATTTCGTTCGCGAAATTGGTCCGTTGAATACTTGAGGGGAGTCCTAACCAAAACCCTATCCAAGCTCGATTTTCAGAAAATTTTTGTTAGAGCATAAAGATCCATGTATTTACACTTTATAAATAAATGGAGAGTTAGTCGACAAAGAAATATCCTACCTTTCCTCGTCGTATTAATTCTTTTTGTTTGTAATCCTTTTAGAATATATAATACACAACGCACAACACTCGCGCACTCACACGCAAAAAGGCCTCATTAACCGAAGAGCACTCCTCGCACACACGATCAATACGACGACGTGATTTAAAATTCGAACTACCGAAACAAGCACTACGGCTCCGTACCACTAACGCGAAAGATCTGAAGCGGTTTTATCAGAATTCTATATACAAATGCATTTGATACTAGAAAATCCCACTTTTGTTTTAAAAACATTGAGTTGTTTGTTCGCACACCGATAAGCTATGAAAGTAGGCGGTGCACATCGGCCACATAAAAATGCAATTAAACTTTTATCTGGTTCATGGTTTGTAATGGGCGAAATTTTCAATACTTACGGATACACGAATAGTTTTTAAATTAAAAATAGAGCAAATTTATAATTCTGCGGTATAAAGGCAGTAGATAGTGATTATACAAATAATTTTACTGCATAAAAAATACATAATTTTAGAATAAATTTCCTAAAAAGTACATATTTTAAAAATTTTCGGTCATTATCTGCCAATTTTTTTTAATCAAACTCCATTGCGACCCCTGTAATGGCCCAAGCTCTCATCGCACAAAACTTGCGTCACAACACTACTAAAATTTTCTTAGTGTGTTTAAGCGATAATATGGTGGGAAATATCCAACCGGTGGCAGACAATTGAATTTTTGTTTTAATCATTTTTGATAAACTTGATACTTGATAAAATTTATTATAAACTTTAGAGAAATATCAATTATTTGGAATTATTGTGGTCTGCCTCGCAAACCAGGCAGTCCTCCTTCCAAATGAATAAATTTTCAATATGTCACCTACTGTATAAAACTACATCGCGTTGTTTTTTTTTTCAAATTATAGTTTTAATTATCCTTTACATGAATATATGTCTGCCGATGTAAAAATGTACCCAAGTATGGCAAAATTAGGGGGGAAAATTCGAAGGGTGACACCCTTTAGGATTTTCATCCCTAATTTTCGTATCATAATGTAGGTCTTGAACAGCCATTTACAAAAATATATAATTTGTTGGCGATAGCTCTGGTTGTTTCACAGATAATAAGCGAAATCGAAAAAAGTTCAAATTTTCAAGGGTGTATTTCACACTCTTAAGCCGCGTAAAAGCACGAACGGAATATGGCTCTTGATTAGGGTTGACTAGTACTACAATCCTGCAAAGTTCCAAATTTTTCAGAGATTTTCACTTGCCTAGCCTTCCTTGTAAGTTACCTAAAATACGCCTTTTTGCAAATAATTCGATAGTCAAGTCAAGTTTGTTTAGTTTTTTAATCAATATTTGTAAACCTGTCAAATGTCCGATATGACATAAAATCAGATACCTAGAACTTGAAAACCGTTAACGATGGAACCAATAAATTTATATCATTATCCCTTTTACGCGAATAGTACTTTTCAATAATGCAGTAACATAAGTAAGCACAAGATGTTCCATTGAAAAAAAGCAACTTTATGTGTGTGTTCCGAAATCTGTCAAATTTTAACAAAAATATTTGCAAACTTCCTGCGCGAGAGATAAATAAATTCAGTTATTTATTATTCTGTTCTCAAATTTATAGACAAAAATTACATCGGTGTAATCATAGTTATCTTTGATATAAAACAGTTGCCGTTGAGCGCTGAAATTGAACTACCTACATAATATAAAAAGCTATTTAGAGGCGTATCTACTACGACATCGACACTCGCTTTTGAGAGATTAGCTTTACATTTTTAGATTAACTTAGATTTTTATTTTCAACGTTTTTTAGTTTACAGCACTTAATTGTCGAATATACGTGACAGTTTACATAAAGTAGGTATAGTTAGGTTAACGTGTTGAAAGCAAAGGGATATTAGGTATTCGATCGAGTTCATTTTTAATTACCTAACTATTCCGTTAAGTTTGTTTTTGCGAGTCATCTCATTTTCCGTTATTCGTAAAGAGAATTATGACGTGACACGACGGCAATTATGTCGAAAAAAAAACGTAACTACACGCGGTAGCGGTATCAAAATTACCTTTTCGAACTGAATTTCATTAACTTTAAGGAAGCCCGACGTTTTAACGTAATAGACGTCACCGTCGTCATTGGAAAAGATGAATGGTAAAATAAGACGAGCTTGATCTATTTCGGAAAATAACGTAAATATTGATTGGTCGTTCAAAAAAAAAAAAAATAATAAAAAAATATTCAACTCTATTCCGCGCCTAAGACGGACGTATAATATAAAATGTATCCCCCTATGTTCACGCAAATGTTTTATTCATCAAATACTCGTTAGGCCTACGTCAATACGTCAAATATCAATCTTTCGAATTCTTTTACGTTGCCGTTAAAATTCATTTAATATTAGCTACCATTTTGAAACAGTGATTCTTGAATTGCAGAATTAGGCCGTGGAAAATAATGTACGAGGATCGATTAAAAATATTCAGCAGTCGGTTGTAGGTATGTACGGCGTTGTGAGAATGACATTTGAGCGTCCGTCTGCAATTTGGTAAGGGATCGTGTACCTGAACCCAACATGACCTAACTAATCTTTTTCTTTTAATGCCGTCAATGTTTTTTTATTAATCACAAAGGTCTCTGAGATGTAATATGCAACATCAAAAACGATTGCTTTAATGGCTCAAAAAAAGTGGTGTTCAAATATTCAAAAGTGAGTAATAAATCGGATAAATTAAGTACTTTTCGGATGGTCCTCGTAAATCCCACTACAATTTGTAAAAGGTATCGCTACGTACCTCCGAGCAGAACAGAACGAGCTGAATATGTTCGCTTCCTTTTCTTTTTAGTTCAAAAGAAGATGAAGCGAATATGTTCGGCTCGTTCTGTTTCGCTTGGAAATACGCACCGAGACTCAGAATTCGTTCGAAGTAAAATGGTAAAATCCTAACCCATGCAACATCGTCAATAGACGTGATATAATCCGTCTTTACTGATATTTATGGCGGGGTGCGTCGGATTACGAAAGCTTTTGGACTGACGAACGTCAGATTAACCCGATTCTATGCCACAATTTCCAAAAATATAGATATGGTTGTATAAGAAAATTTCGGTAAAAAATTATGTTTAAGATTTAACAATAGTAGTTTTAAAACATTTTGGACTCTATAGCACAAATAAGCAAATTACTCAAACAAACAAATTAATTAGGTAATTATAATCAACGTTGTTAAATAATGACACAAAAATTAAAAGCTCAATTATGGATAATTATTAAATAACGAATTTTTGTTAATTTTTTTAATTAACAATAAGTGGATAATAGTAAAAATGTCGGCATCAATATTTCCTACTTTTTAGTTCATCTTATAACATGATAACAATGCATCATTTACGAACATACGAGGTTCAGACGCAGTCTGTATTAGAAGAGCCGAAACTCCCGAAACGAGCTTTCGACTATTATGGTCGTTGTGAAATTTACTACACCGAAATTTATCTAATCTGAAGTAGTTCAAGTCCCTAATAATGATCTTTTATGCGCAAACATCGCATCGACACTTAAAAATAACCTCGAACAAATATTGTAAACGCTGTAACAAAAACGCCCTTAATTTTTAACAACATTACTCTCGACTTGCGAAGAAAAATAATCAGCTAAAAAATATATTATTTATAGGTAGTACTAAAGCAAACCTTTAAGTAAATTATAATTAATTAAACAACCAAAATTGGATATTCGAATATTATGTCATCATTAATCAATCGATTATGCTTTAACTAAACACTTTAATTGGATAATTCTCTGACCTGAAAAGGTCCAACAAACCTTGTTTTTATCACTAATTAGTTTTTGATTAATAAAGTGAGTTGGCTATTATTTAAAATATGAACATTTTTCCAATTGAGTGACCTCGAACGATTAAATTTTCGCCTTTTCGACATTTTTAAAATTTAGGACATCGTCCGCGTAGTTAACTACCAGATACAGGCGTTCTCATTTATCGCGTCGTCCCCATCGAATTCCCTTCTTAATTTCGTCACCGTGAAAAGCCCTCGTGAAGAAAATCAATTAAGACGGCGAGCATTTGATGTTAATTTATGTGTTTCGGAGGATTGCGGGTGCGATTACTCACGTGAACATCCAACACTTTCTCGGTTTTACGGTTTTAGCGTGCCACTGTTACGCGTAGCTGTAAATCGAAAATGCAAATTCGAAAATAGTACAAAATTGAAACGAAGTAACGTCTAACGTTAAATTACGGTTTTTAAGTTTACAGATCAACGATTGCAATTTGCGACAATGAAATTGATAGAAACAACATCAACAAACTCCATATTTTACATTTATTGCGACAATATATCAAACATAAAACAACCCTAAAACCGTCGAGTGCGGTGTACAGTGGGCGCCATCTATATGTTAATCTCGAGTACCTATTCGTATGTTTTTATTTTCAAGACACAAGTTTTCGTGTCGCCCACATTTTTTGCCGAGACGAAATTTTAAATATTCCGAATTTCCGAATTTTCCAAGAGGCACTAAATTACTCCTCCGGCCTAGTGTTCGCCTATATTTAACCGGGAGGGGGTGCGCGTAATAATTCACTAGAGAAGTAAAAAAAACCCTCATAAATAATAGATAGTAATTCAAAGTATTTCTTGCCGTTTTAAGCAACAGGTGTATATAAAAGACCGCGCGAACCTGCGTAATAGGCTTAGAACGGGCTAAACTACTGTCGTGTAATATTTCGTTTTCGATGCTGTACTAGTAACGTATATAATCCGTCGAGCGTAACAAAGTGAGTCGCTAACATCCCCTTTCAAGCTGCTTTGCCACCAGTTAAGACGTTTTTCATGCCGGAAGTAAAGCCTTTTATAACAGAAAAGTAACAGTAAAATAAACGTTAGCGAACGACCAATAAGTGCGTATCGCCGCCGTATTGCCATTTTGTTTTTTTTTTATGAAAACGGCAACAGTTAGAAGTTATAATATCTTAATGCATTTCACTGCGGCGCACAGTGCGGCGTATTCGATTTTACGTCCCTTCTCGTCACCACATGCGAACGTGTTTGCATGAGTTTGCAGTCGTTGCCATCATTAATCATCTTACATTATTTAGTTAGACGCTCCCCCGACGCGGAGCTTCTTATCTTATGTTTAAACAATTAGTTTCGTGTATTGTACTTTTACCGCGGCTTTCTAGTGAAGTTTTCGTGATAGTATTGTCGAAAATTCAATTCAAATTGAAATTATTATTTAATACGACCATCGCCTAGATGTGTGGGTTCGGACAATTGCCAGAAACTAAAAAACAACGCTAGGGTGAAGCGAGAGGTAAAAATGAGACGGTTAAAAATGCGGTGAAAAAAGAGACAAGTTTTTCTAAATTGTACTACATTAAAATTCACAGAAACAATATGAGAGTGTGTATTAAACGTTAGTCTTTTATAAAAAATGTTCAGAAAAAAAAAGTTGAAAATAAGTTTACATTTTTATCTAAATCTTTTGTTTACTGGCATCGGTTGCGATGCGAGAGGTCACAAATTGTTAGCAATACATCACAGATTATTATGCCATATGGTAGTAACCTGTAACTATGATGATAAAATATAATTATTAATTTGTTTTCGCCTTTTATAATTTTACCACTTTGAAAATAATTCTAAACGGGGTTGAATAGCATGGTGTTTATTAACTGTTCCACGTTTATTATTCGCTTATTACCACAATTTTAAAAGAAGAATATTAATTCGGCCAAATAATTGTATCTTTACGAGGTCTGGCCAATAAGTAATGAGACTAAGTCCATAAAATACGAATATTTAAAAATTAAGGTACATTGATGTGATCCCCTTCAAAGTACTCCCCTCCCGCAACTACATTGGTTCCAACGTTTCTTCCAGCTTCCGTAACATTTCTGGAAGGCTTCGACTGGAATGTCCTGGAGTACCCTCGCCGCGGCGGTCTGGATGTCAGTTATGGACTCAAAATGTGTTCCTTTCACGGCCAATTTTGTTTGGGGGAACAAGAAGAAGTCACAGGGTGACATATCCGGCGAATAGGGCGCTTGCGGCAACACTGCGATGTTTTTAGAGGTCAAAAACTGCGACACACCGAAGGCACGATGGCATGGAGCATTGTCATGATGAAGGATCCACGTTTTGGCAATCTCTGGACGGATTCTAATGAATGACTCGTTTTCGCAGTCGATCGAATACTTTCAGGTAGAAATGTTGGTTGACGGTCTGCCCAGGTGGTACAAACTCTTTGTGCACGATTCCTTTGCTGTCAAAGAAGCAAATCATCATCGTTTTCACTTTTGATTTGCTCATTCTCGCCTTCTTCGGTCTGGCGGCACCAGGAGACAGCCACTGTTGATTTGCCGTTTTGTTTCGGGATCGTACTGAAAATACCAACTTTCATCACCAGTAATTACGCGATCGAGAAGAATTGGATCAGCTTCAACCTGTTACAGACACTCCTGTGAAATGGGCATTCGCTCGTGTTTTTGCTCCGCCGAAAGGTTCTTCGGTACCATCTTGGCACACAGCTTTTTCATGGACAAATCATCAGTTAAAATTTTTCTGATGGTTTCTCGTTTCAAATTAAGTTCATCAGCCAACATTCGAATGGTTAGCCGCCGATCTTGATGCACGAGAGTGCGCACACGCTGAACACACGCTTGTTGTTAATTCGAGCTTCAACCAGCCTCCCACTTCGCGGTTCATCCCCGACGCTCTCACGACCATTTTTAAAATCTTTATGCCATCGAAACACCTGAGCACGACTCGGGGCTTTATCACCGAACACTTTGACCAATTTACCGTACGTTTCCGTAACAGAATCGCCGAGTTTAACGCAAAATTTAATCGCGTCGAAATTTAATTACGTCGTTCCATATTCGTGACACACCTTACAAACACGTTGTCGAAAACACAACACAGCCGGAGAACTAACGAACGTACGAAAGTCGCGAGCACGTGTATCGATAGAGGAGGGATGGGAGATTAACCGACCAAAGTTTCAGGTTCGCAGTGTTACCACAAGCGCGGCTAAAAAAATCAGTCTCATTACTTATTGGTCAGACCTCGTATAATGATAAAGTAAACATCTAAATATAAAATTTTGAGTAAAAATGAGACGGTAAAAAGTATAAAAATAAAACAATAGAGGTGAAAAAATGAAATTAGCAGCTAAAAGGAAACTCAGATACACGTCCAGTGACAGTGAAAGCGATAAGAATCACGAATCTGTCCAACTGGAAGATGAATGTGACGATGAAAAGTTGACTATCGAGGATTTTTGTGAACCAAACGAAAAGGAGACAGATTTTGAAAATATTTAAGAAGGCAATATTTAATTGAAGAATATTGGAGATTGTTTTGGTAAAGTTTTGTACAAAAAAGAGCATAGTACATTATGTTGTTTGTGTCAAATCTGTCGAAGAAGATAAATACTAATGATGGCAAGTGATACTGTCTTTAAATTACATTTTAATCAAGTACAAGAAGGTACTCGACGATCAAATAAGAAAATTGTATTTGATGTTAGATTGTTTGATTATTTGATGACCAAAATGTTAGATTTTGGATAATATAATACATTTTTATTACGCTCTGTCTTGCTTTTACCTCCGCATCCCCGACATTCCTATAGTAATGAAGTTATTGGGCATGTCTTGTTATTCACCGCTACTGTCTCATTTTTTCACAAATTTTAAGGTAAAAATGAGACTGATATATATTTTTTTCTTTCCGACAAGGTAACATTTTCAAATTTGAGTACTATCAACGTGCAATCCCATTGTTCCTTCAACGATTGCGTATTTTTGTTTTTATCTTGACGTAAACATTGTGCAAAAAAATGTAAAGTTCTAAAAAGTGTCTCATTTTTACTCCCCTTCGCCGTTGGCGAAAAGCTGCGACCAACCAAATTACGCTGAGAACCACAACGACACGGTTTTTGATCGTTATTCAAACGCCAAATCGTTCTTCGATAATCCCATTCATTCATTTCGTGAATTTTTGTGTTTCTTTATAATTTCGCCTTGTTCCTACTAAACGATTTTGTGGCAAAGAACGACAAAACTTTTCGTGTCTTAAGCGCTCGATTAGTAAATACAATACATTTTTTAGATGCGTCTTTTTTTAATAGTACATGGTGTAGGTAATTATTTGAAGACCTTGATGTGATGTCATCGTGCGTCACATAAACGTCCAATTTTTGACCTATCCAAAGAAAAAGAAACGTCATCATCACGTCAATCTACCATGCGAGATCCGTGATCTCTTCTGGTCTTAACGTTAACTGATAAAATTGCACTACTTAAAATTATATCCATCTATTAACAAATATACCCAAAATTTTCAACAATGAGTAATTTCGAGCTTCCGATATTACATATGCGCCAAAGAACTGATCAAATCGAAACTTTCGACGTACATAGATAGATGGGTGTAGGTGCAATGAAATAGGGCGGCATCATAGCTTAATTGCAGGAACGTGTCGAACGTGATCTGCATCTCCCCTCGACTAAGATCGGTTCCCTCGACCGCTCAAACTAAGCCATTTAACGTCGCTGCCTTTCCAACTGGAAGAAACTCTATTTTGCCTGATCGTCCGCAATCAGGACGCCGACCGTGTAAAGTCATAAAGCAACCACGCGAAACCTAGGTACACTGGAATTTTTAATGTCGAAACTTGGTAGTCGTCGTGGACCCCTAAACTTTTAATTGCCGAATAATTAAACGAGAGAGAGAGAGAGGAGATTTCGGTTTTTCCGTTACCGTATACGACTGTTCCGGACTAAATTAATATTAGAATAGGAAAAAGCGTAGCCGGCGTATAAACATTAATTACAGGTGAACGAACGTCAACAAAAACGAGGATTAATCACGAAAAGCTCCCTTAACCAAATATAAATTACCGGCGCCCCTATTCGTTTCTATTATTCATTTTTACGTGTTAATACAACACTCTTCACCTTATTTGATTGATGGCCGTTTAGAGGTTCGTATACGGATTTGATTCTGGACCGATTTCCCCGCGTCCTCGGGGAATTTTCGACGGTCTCCGAGGAGATGCCTTCAATAAAAAAATACGCCCTCCCGTTTTTGAGTGTGCTCGTTTATCAACGCGGGATTTGTCGTTCTGTTCGTCGTTTATTCAATAGAATATTCATTTTTTTAATTCGCAGCTACACGACAAGCTTTACTTAATTTACCAAGATTAATCGCGTTATCCGTCTACCGTGAAATGCCTATGCTTATAAGATAACGCGTCGAAAACGTGATTAATGTAAATACGGACTTGTGTGACAATTTTTTTTATACGTAACGTCGCGTTGTGGCTTAAAGACTAATGTAAGCTTGAAATGCATTTTTCATTTGATAACAAGGCATTTAAATATTTATTAATTTTTGTGGATTAGATTAGATAGTTTTATTTATGAAATTGACGTATCTCTAAACAAAATAATGCACACAGTAATAAAATAACAAGAATAATCACGACAATTATATGTCTATATTATAACATTTATGGGCGAGAACGATATTATTAGGTCTGTTTCGACACACCATCAAACCGGTTTTTGAATGGTACATTACCTACATGCTTTCAACCAATCAGAATTTTAGAAATTACTAAACTGTCAAAATCTAATATGTTGGTTGGTTAAAAATATGTATACTGTACCGTTCGCAAACCGGTTTGATGGTGTGTCGGAACAACTATTTCAATTTCAAAACTTCGTTCAGTTATGATCATTGTTTTGGTACATTAAATAGATATTTTATCAAAGGTTATTGAACAAAAAATAAATAAAGGTCATTACCACTGACCGTGAATTATTAAAAGTACTTTTTAAAAAATATCTTATTGTTAGTAAATTTTTATACATAATTATATCATTTTTACAAAAAAGATAATACGAATCATAGACGTAAATATGAGAAATGATACCACAATGGTGTCTGACGTAAAACGAAACGCCGTAAACGAGAACTGCCCGTATATCTGTTAAAGAGCAGAATATACAAGCCTTAAATATTAAATATTCAGTCCTACGACAATAAAATGCTACACAATATTAATTTTTTTTCTCAAGATTTCGTGGCAAAATATTTGTACATATCGAGGGGTCGGTAACTATAGTAAATTTTATACACAGTAATAATAATTCAAAGTAATTCAAAAGTAATTCAGACCTAATTCAAACTAATATCATAGTAATACATGTAATACAAACTAATTCAGTCTAATTCAAACTAATACCTATTATGAATGTTTCATATAGAATAAGTAATATGTAGAAATAGACATGTACATATATATGTATATGTAAATGCAAACGTAGGTATATACATATAAATACTTATGTGTTCTATGCATTATTAAGGTATAGTTGATTTTAAAAAATTATTTTAAAATATAAAAAATAAAAGATTGAACTCTTAATTTTTAAGATATACTTGATTGTTTTGAAATTAACAGTATTATAATACCCGGAATGACGATTCCGTTGAATAAAATAAACGGCACATTTTTTTGTTCATAGATCAAAAATATAAATTTATAGAAACATACAACGAGATCATATTTGTAAATACTTATCGAGACGCTGACTAAACATAAATAAATGAAAGATATTTTTAGCGTTACCTATACATGTTTTGATTTCGTAGGAGCTCGTCTACGTTTGTTACAATTTTCAGCAGAGTCCTTATTAAAGATTTTAAAAAAATTATGTACAAAGAGCTATAGGCCATTCAAATTTTATTTCGATGTACGACGTCAATAAAAATTACGCAAAAATAACATTTTATCGATGATTTACCTGCACACATGGCAAAGATAGACTACCATTTATTCATACTGTAAAACTACAAGGCGATCGTTAATGGTCGCCATTTCTTGGATTTCAGTAATGAATCCTAAGGAATTTCTTTAACGGAAAATTTACTCGTTTAATAAGTTCATCGCCAACATTCGAATGGTTAGCCGCCGATCTTGATGCAGAGTGCGCACACGCTGAACACACGCTTGTTGTTATTCGAGCTTCAACCGCCTCCCACTTCGCGGTTCATCCCCGACGCTCTCACGACCATTTTAAAATCTTTATGCCATCGAAACACCCGAGCACGACTCGGGGCTTCATCACCGAACACTTTGACCAATTTACCGTACGTTTCCGAAACGGAATCGCCGAGCTTAAAGCAAAATTTAATCGCGTATCGCTGTTCAATATTACGTCGTTCCATATTCGTGACACGCCTTACAAACACGTTGTCGAAAACACAACACAGCTGGAGAACTAACAAACGTACGAAAGTCGCGAGCACATGTATCGATAGAGGAGGGATGGGAGATTAACCGACCAAAGTTTCAGGCTAGCAGTGTTACCACAAGCGCGGCTAAAAAAATCTGTCTCATTACTTATTGGTCAGACCTCGTATAATGATAAAGTAAACATCTAAATATAAAATTTTGAGTAAAAATGAGACGGTAAAAAGTATAAAAATAAAACAATAGAGGTGAAAAAATGAAATTAGTAGCAGCTAAAAGGAAATTCAGACACACGTCCAGTGACAGTGAAAGCGATAAGAATCACGAATCTGTCCAACTGGAAGATGAATGTGACGATGAAAAGTTGACTATCGAGGATTTTTGTGAACCAAACGAAAAGGAGACAGATTTTGAAAATATTTAAGAAGGCAATATTTAATTGAAGAATATTGGAGATTGTTTTGGTAAAGTTTTGTACAAAAAAGAGCATAGTACATTATGTTGTTTGTGTCAAATCTGTCGAAGAAGTTAAATACTAATGATGGCAAGTGATACTGTCTTTAAATTACATTTTAATCAAGTACAAGAAGGTACTCGACGATCAAATAAGAAAATTGTATTTGATGTTAGATTGTTTGATTATTTGATGACCAAAATGTTAGATTTTGGATAATATAATACATTTTTATTACGCTCTGTCTTGCTTTTACCTCCGCATCCCCGACATTCCTATAGTAATGAAGTTATTGGGCATGTCTTGTTATTCACCGCTACTGTCTCATTTTTTCACAAATTTTAAGGTAAAAATGAGACTGATATATATTTTTTTCTTTCCGACAAGGTAACATTTTCAAATTTGAGTACTATCAACGTGCAATCCCATTGTTCCTTCAACGATTGCGTATTTTTGTTTTTATCTTGACGTAAACATTGTGCAAAAAAATGTAAAGTTCTAAAAAGTGTCTCATTTTTACTCCCCTTCGCCGTTGGCGAAAAGCTGCGACCAACCAAATTACGCTGAGAACCACAACGACACGGTTTTTGATCGTTATTCAAACGCCAAATCGTTCTTCGATAATCCCATTCATTCATTTCGTAAATTTTTGTGTTTCTTTATAATTTCGCCTTGTTCCTACTAAACGATTTTGTGGCAAAGAACGACAAAACTTTTCGTGTCTTAAGCGCTCGATTAGTAAATACAATACATTTTTTAGATGCGTCTTTTTTTAATAGTACATGGTGTAGGTAATTATTTGAAGACCTTGATGTGATGTCATCGTGCGTCACATAAACGTCCAATTTTTGACCTATCCAAAGAAAAAGAAACGTCATCATCACGTCAATCTACCATGCGAGATCCGCGATCTCTTCTGGTCTTAACGTTAACTGATAAAATTGCACTACTTAAAATTATATCCATCTATTAACAAATATACCCAAAATTTTCAACAATGAGTAATTTCGAGCTTCCGATGTTACATATGCGTCAAAGAACTGATCAAATCGAAACTTTCGACGTACATAGATAGATGGGTAGGTAGTGTAGGTGCAATGAAATAGGGCGGCATCATAGCTTAATTGCAGGAACGTGTCGAACGTGATCTGCATCTCCCCCTCGTCTAAGATCGGTTCCCTCGACCGCTCAAACTAAGCCATTTAACGCCGCTGCCTTTCCAACTGGAATAAACTCTATTTTGCCCGATCGTCCGCAATCAGGACGCCGACCGTGTAAAGTCACAAAGCAACCACGCGAAACCTAGGTACACTGGAATTTTTAATGTCGAAACTTGGTAGTCGTCGTGGACCCCTAAACTTTTAATTGCCGAATAATTAAACGAGAGAGAGAGAGAGGAGATTTCGGTTTTTCCGTTACCGTATACGACTGTTCCGGACTAAATTAATATTAGAATAGGAAAAAGCGTAGCCGGCGTATAAACATTAATTACAGGTGAACGAACGTCAACAAAAACGAGGATTAATCACGAAAAGCTCCCTTAACCAAATATAAATTACCGGCGCCCCTATTCGTTTCTATTATTCATTTTTACGTGTTAATACAACACTCTTCACCTTATTTGATTGATGGCCGTTTAGAGGTTCGTATACGGATTTGATTCTGGACCGATTTCCCCGCGTCCTCGGGGAATTTTCGACGGTCTCCGAGGAGATGCCTTCAATAAAAAAATACGCCCTCCCATTTTTGAGTGTGCTCGTTTATCAACGCGGGATTTGTCGTTCTGTTCGTCGTTTATTCAATAGAATATTCATTTTTTTAATTCGCAGCTACACGACAAGCTTTACTTAATTTACCAAGATTAATCGCGTTATCCGTCTACCGTGAAATGCCTATGCTTATAAGATAACGCGTCGAAAACGTGATTAATGTAAATACGGACTTGTGTGACAATTTTTTTTATACGTAACGTCGCGTTGTGGCTTAAAGACTAATGTAAGGTTGAAATGCATTTTTCATTTGATAACAAGGCATTTAAATATTTATTAATTTTTGTGGATTAGATTAGATAGTTTTATTTATGAAATTGACGTATCTCTAAACAAAATAATGCACACAGTAATAAAATAACAAGAATAATCACGACAATTATATGTCTATATTATAACATTTATGGGCGAGAACGATATTATTAGGTCTGTTTCGACACACCATCAAACCGGTTTTGAATGGTACATTATCTACATGCTTTCAACCAATCAGAATTTTAGAAATTACTAAACTGTCAAAATCTAATATGTTGGTTGGTTAAAAATATGTATACTGTACCGTTCGCAAACCGGTTTGATGGTGTGTCGGAACAACTATTTCAATTTCAAAACTTCGTTCAGTTATGATCATTGTTTTGGTACATTAAATAGATATTTTATCAAAGGTTATTGAACAAAAAATAAATAAAGGTCATTACCACTGACCGTGAATTATTAAAAGTACTTTTTAAAAATATCTTATTGTTAGTAAATTTTTATACATAATTATATCATTTTACAAAAAGATAATACGAATCATAGACGTAAATATGAGAAATGATACCACAATGGTGTCTGACGTAAAACGAAACGCCGTAAACGAGAACTGCCCGTATATCTGTTAAAGAGCAGAATATACAAGCCTTAAATATTAAATATTCAGTCCTACGACAATAAAATGCTACACAATATTAATTTTTTTTCTCAAGATTTCGTGGCAAAATATTTGTACATATCGAGGGGTCGGTAACTATAGTAAATTTTATACACAGTAATAATAATTCAAAGTAATTCAAAAGTAATTCAGACCTAATTCAAACTAATATCATAGTAATACATGTAATACAAACTAATTCAGTCTAATTCAAACTAATACCTATTATGAATGTTTCATATAGAATAAGTAATATGTAGAAATAGACATGTACATAGATATGTATATGTAAATGCAAACGTAGGTATATACATATAAATACTTATGTGTTCTTTGCATTATTAAGGTATAGTTGATTTTAAAAAATTATTTTAAAATATAAAAAATAAAAGATTGAACTCTTAATTTTTAAGATATACTTGATTGTTTTGAAATTAACAGTATTATAATACCCGGAATGACGATTCCGTTGAATAAAATAAACGGCACATTTTTTTGTTCATAGATCAAAAATATAAATTTATAGAAACATACAACGAGATCATATTTGTAAATACTTATCGAGACGCTGACTAAACATAAATAAATGAAAGATATTTTTAGCGTTACCTATACATGTTTTGATTTCGTAGGAGCTCGTCTACGTTTGTTACAATTTTCAGCAGAGTCCTTATTAAAGATTTTAAAAAAATTATGTACAAAGAGCTATAGGCCATTCAAATTTTATTTCGATGTACGACGTCAATAAAAATTACGCAAAAATAACATTTTATCGATGATTTACCTGCACACATGGCAAAGATAGACTACCATTTATTCATACTGTAAAACTACAAGGCGATCGTTAATGGTCGCCATTTCTTGGATTTCAGTAACGAATCCTAAGGAATTTCATTAACGGAAAATTTACTCGTTTCTGATTTCGCTTATTTTTTAATAGATACATAGGTACTACAATTTTTCTCGATCGGTCTCCGAATTTTCATCATATTTTACAATTTCTAATCTGACCTCACATTGCTTGAAGGTTTGGACTACTTTATATTAACCCTTGTGTTCCGGCACATTTTTCGATAATTAAGTGCCGATACTTATAATATAATGTTTAAATTTATATTTACTTCATATTTATATTTTTTTATTAAAAAATTGTTTAAACTTAAATTAATAATGTAATTCAAAGTAATTCAAGTAATTCAAAAGTAATTCAAGGTAATTCTAAGTAATACATGTAATACAAAATAATTCAACGTAATTCTGTATTACATTCTAGAAACAAATACACACTAATACATAAGTTACCGACCCCTTGGTACATATTTATTTATTTAATTATTATTTATTTATTGATCTGTGAATTGCCCAGTTAATCGACAGTGATGGTCAAAATATAAAATAAAGCACTTTAATAGATTAATGGTCAAATGATCGACAATAAATTTGAAATAATTATTTAAAATAAATCAATTCTTCAATTTTTTCAGGCACGATATCATTTTATATAAATAAAAATTACACTTATTTAGTGCACATTTTATTTACGTTCTTATTTTACAATTTAATAATTTTTTTCGCCGCCTAATTTTAGTGTTTAGCAAACAAAAATTTGTTATAAAACATAATATGAAATACTAGCATAATCTGATTAAAATAATATATCATCCACAAGATACAACAATTAAAGCTTTGTTTGTTTATTAGTAGACTTTGCTTTTAATTGGAATATTGAAAGTTTTAGTGAATTTTGAGTTGTAGTTCCTCAAACACAATCACTGATTATTATTAGTAAAATATACATCGACTTATTCAAAAACCGTATAAACGTAAATCCCTAGAGTTTGCTTAAGGAAAAATTTTAAAAGTTTCAAAACTCCAATTCTTTCTCTACTCGCAAAAATTCTAACATAACAATAAGATAAAATGTCTAAAATAAGATCAAAGTAAAAAAACAGAGCTTTATTAAAACTTTTGTCGATTATTGAATCATTCATTGTCAAAGAAAAACTTCAAAAATCGTTTGAAGCTATGGTTGCTTTACGTTACATAAAGAAAATTGATTATAGCGAATTTCAAAAGTATATAAATATTTTAAAAATCTAAATTATTTGTACCTGCGATCTGCGAATTTAAAAGGTGCGCCGTTTCACTTGTCGAATCCGCGTATGGCCTTTATTAAATCACTCGAGATTTAAATTAAATCAATTCGAGAAAATCATAAATATAAAAGCTATATATATATAATAATATGTAGATGTGCACTTAAAATTTAACCTGATTTAACCTCGATTTATGCCCAACAAATTGTTTTTCAGAACACTCACTATAAGAAAAAATTAGATCAAAATCTTTTTCGGTAGGTAATCTATAAGCGCAGATTTTAAAAATAAAGCTCCAAAATTGCACATCGTTTGAAGGCAAGATGGCATCGTTCGCCGTTTGAGGCGAATTTATTTCGTCGCGATAATCTTTGAAAAAAACTTAAGATTTTCAATTTAAAACGGACGTGACGCTAGAAATGTATAAGCACTTGAAAAGTACAGTTAAATTTTAAATATCGCAATCTAAAAATTGATCGAAACAGTTTGTGTCGATTTTCATAAACGTCGATCTTCGCTGACAAGCTGACGCATATTTTTCAACAAAGAAGTTGTTCTATGTTTCAAATTTTAAAGTCATTACGTAAAGAGTTTTTTTACCAGAATTTCGAACGTTCAGTGAATATTTATTCCATATTACAGACAAAAAAATAACTACAGTGGTACCTCGACATACGAGTTTAATTCGTTCCGTAACCTTGCTCGTATGTCAAATTACTCGTATCTCAAAGCAATTTTCCCCATTGAAATTAATTGAAATGCCATTAATCCGTTCCAGCTCCCAAAACACCACCTCAGTTGTTTTTGTTAAGTGTTTTTGAATAAGAAAAATGTATTTACAAGAAGAAACATTTATTTATAAATAACAAATACATATTCTATAAAAACATAATAAAAGAAAAAGTGAAGTGCTTATGGAAGCGCTTAATTTTCGTCACTGGTCTTCGCTTTTTTCGTCACGCTGCAGATCGTTTAAAAAAACTGTCCAAGGAGGTTTGTTTCTTCCTCCCTTTCAGGATATTGCGGAAATGAGTTAGGCAAGTTTCGTTGAAAACTCTGATGCACGACCAGTTGCAACTTTTTCGGGGTGATTTTTATCCACGAACTCTACAACTTTCTCCCACATTCCCAAGATCTCCTTTATATCTCTTGTAGAGATAACCTCCTCCATCTCTGGCTCCTCTTCAAAACTAATTTTTCGTTGAACCACCGTATGCTGCTGCGAATGTAGATCGTATAACTCCTCGGTTGTCAGCTCCTGAGACTGTTCCTAGACGAGTTCGTTTACATCTCTCTCATACACCTCCAGACCCATGGATTTTCCCAGAGAAACAATCTCCTCTACCACTGACACTTCGGATTCCAATCCTTCGAAGGCCCTTTCAGCTACAGCCTCAGGCCACAGCTTCTTCCATGCAGAAGTTAAGGTCCTCGTTGTAACACCCAGCCAGGCCTGATCAATAATTCTTAGGCATATCACGATGTTAAAGTGGTCCTTCCAGAACTCTCGAAGGGTAAGGTTTGTGTTCTCCGTCACCTCAAAGCAGCGCCAAAAAATGTGCTTGGTGTACAACTTCTTAAAATTAGAAATCACCTGCTGATCCATGGGCTGCAGGATAGGAGTGGTGTTGAGTGGTAGGTAGAGAACTTTTATAAACTTGAACTCTTCAAGTAAATCATCTTCGAGATTTGGTGGGTGAGGAGGGGCATTGTCGAGGACGAGGAGGACGAGAAGGGCTTGCATGGGTAGGTTGTTTTCCTGTAGATATTTTTTTTATAAGAATTTCCTGGTGACCCACGCCTTCGGATTTGCCCTCCACATAACTTGCAGTTTTTCTTTTAAAATCTTATGTGACTTAAAGGCTCTGGGATTATCCGAATGGTATACTAGCAGAGGCTTGATTTTGCAGTCGCCACTCGCATTGGCGCATAAATTGTAGGTAGGTATTAAAAACAAAAATTCCATTTTTCTTATCGTTAATCGGTTTGAAAAATATTGTTGGCAAAGCATCTAGAATTCTAAATGTAAAACGCGACTGTATACCTCCATGTACATACATACATCTTGGCGGTGGAAAGTTCAACAACAAAAAAGTCGCGCGAAGGAAATTCACGCGGTAAATTATGTATATGATGTGCCGACAAAAGTCTCGCGTTTAAACACCCGAAAGCGTTTGTAACGCAACTACACCCACTAGAAATTTTCGATTAGAACTTAAATTAATATAACGTTATATTCCGTTAAAGTTTATGTGTAAACACGTTACACCAAAGACAGGTCGAATAATTATGTTAAACGTGTTTTTGTTTAAAACTCCCAAATTCGAAATTCGAGTCGCTGTTTCAATAGAAAATACACATTTTAGAGAACGGAAGGAAATGCCGCGAAAATATTTTTAATCGTCTTATATTATATAAGTCTTTCGGTATGAATTTTAATTAACAAATCAGCCAAGCACGGTTCAAATTAGATTTAATCAAACACAAATTGCTTTTCACATTTCAAACATTCGACTTTAATAAATATTAAATTAATTTTCAATAATGTAATTAAGTAAATGAAAAATTGAAATATAATACCTACAGAAAATTCATAATAAAGATATATTAATTGAATTTCAAACTTTATTATTGAACCTACCAAAGATCGAATCGCTATAAAGTTTAATTTGAAATTAATATTTGTTTTCAATTCAATTTCTTAACTTTCTGTTATATATAAATAGAAACATGTACTATTGTTAGTAAAATGAGACATAGATGTGTATTTATATTATTAAATTTTCTCAAGATATTTCTTAAAATAAATAAATAATTTAATTAGGTAGGTACAATGGCCGCCACAAAAACTGGGACATGTCTTGAAGTAGATTTTAACGAATATTTAGTGGTATGAAACGGACTTACTTGACAGGATAATAAATCATTTTTGTAATCCGGACGTAATTTTACGACCCTACTGTTTACCTATACAAAAATTTTTTTTTCGTAAGTCAAACAAGTCCTATTTCTATTTTATTTATAATTTACGTAAACATCAAATAAAATTATGAATCTAAATAAATAAATATAAAAATTAAACAATATGTATAACTATGAATAAAGACGTACAAATTAAATATAATTAAATGAAATTCATTAATAAACAATAATTACATTTAAAAATTTAAACGAAATTAGAAGTCGATGAAATCTATCGATTATAATGTTTTTAATTTGTTATATCTAGGTAATGGCTTTTGCGGATTATCTTTCTGTTACAGTTATCAAACGTGGCAATTGAGCGGATGCATAAAGGGCAAAGCACTAACTTTTCTTATCATAAACTACATTTTCTTTGTAGGTAACTTATTAAAAATAATGTATAAGCGAGTAAAATGAAAAATTATTCATCAAAAAATAACTGTTTGCAACATTTAATAAAATTTTAGAAAAATTAAACACTAACAAATCTAAAGCTATCAAACATGTGTGGTGGCAGTTTTAGGCTTTAATTAATAGAAATCGCGAACACAAAACTGTAATACAGTAAAAGCGTGAAATTTTAAAGGTTTCGAAAGAGCCTAGAGTTGATATAATTCTACAAAAATGCGGGTGTATTTTAGACGGATACCTACATTGAAAAACAAATCCTATAATCTCCAGAAATTATTATTTACGTACTGCTCTTTCGCTTTCCTAAATGTTCGAATTCGAACTTTTAAAGTCAGTTTTAGTATCCCATTTTCTATGGTGCCCACCACACCTACTTATTATTGGAAATCAACGTCGTAACGAGGGTATGAATCGTCCAACTTGCGCACCCCTAATTCAAAAATTTAAAAATTGTATGTACGATAATGAACGATTTTTTTTATATCTATCTAGTTTTAGTTTTTACATTTTTTACGTTCTTGTGACGCCCCAAACCTAGTTGCTTTCGCCACGCCATCGTTATTACGGCGTTGTTGGAAGTGTTTTAAATTATACCTTTAGCCTTTCAAAAACAAGGTTATAGAATTAACTTAGGTAGGTATTCATCAAATGCCTACGTATTGATTTTGCAAAGACTTTTAAATTAAATTAGTTTAATTTAAGTTAATTGATTTTAAAGGAACTGATTGCTTGCACCAGTGCTTTTTACGTATCTGTGCAATATTAAAGTAAGCTAATTGGATTCGAAAAGTTTCGGTATTTTTTTTTTAGAATAACCGTTTAATCTACGTTCCACGCAGATACATTTAAAATCACGAAGCAGCCGAGAGTCGAGATGTTTTAAATCTGTTTACGCAAAAATAAATTTGTCAGACGATTAAATACATCAATGATGATTTACTATTGCTCAAGTAAATCATCTTCGAGATTTGGTGGGTGAGGAGGGGCATTGTCGAGGACGAGGAGGACGAGAAGGGCTTGCATGGGTAGGTTGTTTTCCTGTAGATATTTTTTTTATAAGAATTTCCTGGTGACCCACGCCTTCGGATTTGCCCTCCACATAACTTGCAGTTTTTCTTTTAAAATCTTATGTGACTTAAAGGCTCTGGGATTATCCGAATGGTATACTAGCAGAGGCTTGATTTTGCAGTCGCCACTCGCATTGGCGCAAAGTGCTAGAGTTAATCTATCCTTCATGGGTTTGTGACCTGGCATCGTCTTCTCCTCTGCCGTTATATAAGTCCTATTCGGCATCCTTTTCCAGAAAAGCCCTGTGTCGTCACAGTTGAAGACTTGCTGGGGGATGTATCCTTTGGCTTCTATCAGTTCGGAAAACGTTTTGATGCAAACCTCAGCTGCCTTCACATTCAAACTTGCTGCCTCACCATGCCTGACGACGGGAGTAAATGCCGGTCCTTTTCCTAAAGTTGTCAAACCAGCCCTGACTGGCTTTAAACGAGTCTTCCGATTCCTCGTTTGTGGAAGTGTGTGGGATCTGCTTCAGCAAATCACAGTAAATCGCTCGTGCCTTCTCACATATGATGCTTTGTGTTAAGGTTCCTCCTTGAAGCTGCTTCTCTGTCACCCACACCATCAGTAGTTTCTCCATCTTTTCATGGAGAGAGGTCCGGAGCTTAGAAATTATTGTAACGCCCTTAGCTGGCGTTATACCCTTTATCAACTCCTTATGTTTAAGCACAGTACATATCATTGATGTGCTACGCCCGTACATCCTCGCCAAGTCAATTACTCGCACACCTTGCTCATGTTTTTTTATGATTTCACGCTTTAATTCAATAGACATCATCTTCTTCTTCGGACCCATGGTTATAAAAATAAATGTGATAATGTTTTGTAAATGTACAAAAAGCAAAAAACGCGAACCCAAAATGCTTCGAAAACGAGGGAAACAAGCACACAGACTGAGGTCTAGTCTGAGGTGGGAGAAACTGTTAGAAAAGTGTGCAGCGGTGTAGTGTGCGATTCCTCGTATCTCAAATCTTGCTCTCATCTCAAAGCAAAAAATCGCTCGCTCGGAGGCTCGTATCTCAAAACACTCGTATATTAGGGCACTCGTATATCGAGGTACCACTGTATACCTATTAGAAATTATTTAGAAGATTTCACTCGAGATGGAAATACCTATTACAGGGTGATTCGGCTAACCTGTCCCGAGCTAATAAATCGACAGATTTTAGAGATACAACGATGAATTTTTGCAGAGGTAAATTTGGGTTGAAAATCTATTTATGAAAAGTGTTCAAGTGTTTAATAGGTAAAGTTTAACGATCTATCGACGCATCTAATATAAGATTATTAAAATTTTTAGTTTTTGCAATTGGAAAATTTCGTTTTATCCCGACAACTTCTATTTGATTAAAATGGTGCACACCACGAGGTTCAATAGGTTCACCTATACCTACAACATTAAACTTACTCGTTCAAACGAAATGTAAACAATATTCTAGTTAAAGCTCCGGTATGTGTGTTCTCACTCGTAAGGCGTTCAAGTTTACCTTCCGTACTTGTTCCCATGAGGTTCGCCCCAGAATAAATCTTGAACGTTTAAAGCTAGTTTTACGGTCGATTTTCGTTAGTAGACTTTCCAATTTTAATTAGAGATATCAGGTCGAGGCGTCGTTACAAAGAGTTATAAATAAAAGGAACTTTGTATTAAATACTATGTACCTACTAATAAATTATTTGGTTGCGAAAAATATACAAAATACACTTGAATAACAGCGCAATTAATTCAATGTTTAATTAAATTCGCCTTCAGGAAAGCACTTTTTAAAGATTAATTTTTAATAAAACAATTAACGCGTTATCTAATAATAATAATAAATTGTAGGTAGGTATTAAAAAACAAAAAATTCCATTTTTCTTATCGTTAATCGGTTTGAAAAATATTGTTGGCAAAGCATCTAGAATTCTAAATGTAAAACGCGACTGTATACCTCCATGTACATACATACATCTTGGCGGTGGAAAGTTCAACAACAAAAAAGTCGCGCGAAGGAAATTCACGCGGTAAATTATGTATATGATGTGCCGACAAAAGTCTCGCGTTTAAACACCCGAAAGCGTTTGTAACGCAACTACACCCACTAGAAATTTTCGATTAGAACTTAAATTAATATAACGTTATATTCCGTTAAAGTTTATGTGTAAACACGTTACACCAAAGACAGGTCGAATAATTATGTTAAACGTGTTTTGTTTAAAACTCCCAAATTCGAAATTCGAGTCGCTGTTTCAATAGAAAATACACATTTTAGAGAACGGAAGGAAATGCCGCGAAAATATTTTTAATCGTCTTATATTATATAAGTCTTTCGGTATGAATTTTAATTAACAAATCAGCCAAGCACGGTTCAAATTAGATTTAATCAAACACAAATTGCTTTTCACATTTCAAACATTCGACTTTAATAAATATTAAATTAATTTTCAATAATGTAATTAAGTAAATGAAAAATTGAAATATAATACCTACAGAAAATTCATAATAAAGATATATTAATTGAATTTCAAACTTTATTATTGAACCTACCAAAGATCGAATCGCTATAAAGTTTAATTTGAAATTAATATTTGTTTTCAATTCAATTTCTTAACTTTCTGTTATATATAAATAGAAACATGTACTATTGTTAGTAAAATGAGACATAGATGTGTATTTATATTATTAAATTTTCTCAAGATATTTCTTAAAATAAATAAATAATTTAATTAGGTAGGTACAATGGCCGCCACAAAAACTGGGACATGTCTTGAAGTAGATTTTAACGAATATTTAGTGGTATGAAACGGACTTACTTGACAGGATAATAAATAATTTTCGTAATCCGGACGTAATTTTACGACCCTACTGTTTACCTATACAAAAATTTTTTTTTCTTAAGTCAAACAAGTCCTATTTCTATTTTATTTATAATTTACGTAAACATCAAATAAAATTATGTATCTAAATAAATAAATATAAAAATTAAACAATATGTATAACTATGAATAAAGACGTACAAATTAAATATAATTAAATGAAATTCATTAATAAACAATAATTACATTTAAAAATTTAAACGAAATTAGAAGTCGATGTATCGATTATACATGTACATTATACATCTATCGATTATAATGTTTTTAATTTGTTATATCTAGGTAATGGCTTTTGCGGATTATCTTTCTGTTACAGTTATCAAACGTGGCAATTGAGCGGATGCATAAAGGGCAAAGCACTAACTTTTCGTATCATAAACTACATTTTCTTTGTAGGTAACTTATTAAAAATAATGTATAAGCGAGTAAAATGAAAAATTATTCATCAAAAAATAACTGTTTGCAACATTTAATAAAATTTTAAAAAAATTAAACACTAACAAATCTAGACTAAAGCTATCAAACATGTGTGGTGGCAGTTTTAGGCTTTAATTAATAGAAATCGCGAACACAAAACTGTAATACAGTAAAAGCGTGAAATTTTAAAGGTTTCGAAAGAGCCTAGAGTTGATATAATTCTACAAAAATGCGGGTGTATTTTAGACGGATACCTACATTGAAAAACAAATCCTATAATCTCCAGAAATTATTATTTACGTACTGCTCTTTCGCTTTCCTAAATGTTCGAATTCGAACTTTTAAAGTCAGTTTTAGTATCCCATTTTCTATGGTGCCCACCACACCTACTTATTATTGGAAATCAACGTCGTAACGAGGGTATGAATCGTCCAACTTGCGCACCCCTAATTCAAAAATTTAAATATTGTATGTACGATAATGAACGATTTTTTTTATGTCTATCTAGTTTTAGTTTTTACATTTTTTACGTTCTTGTGACGCCCCAAACCTAGTTGCTTTCGCCACGCCATCGTTATTACGGCGTTGTTGGAAGTGTTTTAAATTATACCTTTAGCCTTTCAAAAACAAGGTTATAGAATTAACTTAGGTAGGTATTCATCAAATGCCTACGTATTGATTTTGCAAAGACTTTTAAATTAAATTAGTTTAATTTAAGTTAATTGATTTTAAAGGAACTGATTGCTTGCACCAGTGCTTTTTACGTATCTGTGCAATATTAAAGTAAGCTAATTGGATTCGAAAAGTTTCGGTATTTTTTTTTTAGAATAACCGTTTAATCTACGTTCCACGCAGATACATTTAAAATCACGAAGCAGCCGAGAGTCGAGATGTTTTAAATCTGTTTACGCAAAAATAAATTTGTCAGACGATTAAATACATCAATGATGATTTACTATTGCTCAAGAACTTGATTATTATGATAATGGTAACTCGATCGATCGTTAAATACTTTTAACGGCATAATGCGTTCGTTTCGTTTACGTTAAAAAACTAAAAGCTACTTGTAAATTTTAAAATCGCCAAAATCAAAAACGCCCGTTTTCATAGAAGTTCAATTTTTGGTAATTATCAAGTACTAAATGGGAGTTTATTTGAAACAAATGAATTTTTGTAAAAATCCTAAAACACGTCAGTGTTATCTTTTATAAATAAATGCACATTTATATGTCAAAATCATCTTCAGATGTTCATTTGTTTTTAAGTCACGACGTTATCAAATTGTTTTTTTAAATGGCAACTCCTGATTTTTTGCACGATTTGCATAGATCTCTCGATTGTTTAAACGACAGCATAAAAATGTAGATACATTGTAGATCAAGTGTCGAAAAATCAACGAGGGTAACTATAAAACTTCACGCGACAAAAGTTTTCCTTATCGTCAAGCGGGCATTTCGGAAATGTTATTTTTGACAAACTTTCAAGTATTTATCTTATAAAGTAAAACGTGTTACATGCATCTGGTTTGCGCATTGTCGCAACCAGTGTGGCACTTGAAGAACGTGCTGGGTGGCACAATACCACGCTGCGGGATGGTAAGGTGTAGAATTCAACAGGAAGCGAGTAAGTAGTACATCATGGAAAGAACAATTTAAATAAGTAGATGCGGGACCATTTTTACATAAATTAGTCGAAATGGATGTGCTTAAGTAGACATGCAAACACAAAATAACTTTACAGTTTTTCGTGCGGCAATTTTCCTTTTCTGCTTTTGTTTTTAAAAAAAAAAAAACGTTCCTTGTAGTCCTAAAAGAAAAGAAACTTGCGGCAAAAAAAAATTAAAAAATACTTAAAAATGAATTATGAAAAACTTAAAAAGTCACCAAAGTGCGAGGAATCTTTTGTACCTTTTTTATTTGCCCATCTGCGAAGAGCTAGCGAAATGCGAGAATGCTAGCGAAAAATTTTTGAAATATTTTACAGCTAAAAATCTCAAGTGTAAATTAGTTGCCATCTGTCTAAATCGTCTCTGATTAACCATCGCGAGTTAAGTATCCTACACACACACACACACACACACACACACACCTACGCATCAGCAAATGACTGATTACTTTTGGTTAAAAATCTTTTTATTCGTAAAACGGCAATTTCGAATTTAAAAGAGAAACCTTCCGCGGAAAATACGAAAAGCTAATTAACCATGTTTTGTATACAAACATTATTATTTTGCAACCCAATTAGCTCGTCTCGCTTAATATTATATAAAACGCCAAGTGACTACTCACTCGATGAAAGGGTGAAATTTTTAAGAAATAAGATCGTCAAAAGGCAACATTACTCTCCCGAGTTTACAATAAATCTGTCAGCGAAACGTGAAAAAACAACAATAAATTATAGAGCGCGTATAGATAAGTGGTGGTTTTGCGCACAGCTTCAAGACCGTATGTTTATTTAACAATAGCTCGATGTTCGTTCTGCCCGACCGACTCCGACAGATTAGACCTAGAGATTTTATACGATATTATAAGACAATATTTATATGGCGAAAGCCTTTAAAAGCGTAATAAAATCCCCATTTCGTTTACAGGGGAGAATTGCATTGGATGGTCGAATCGCACGTTCTCAAAGTTGCACTTCGAACGTCGCCGCGCGGTTGTTAACGCCCGCGAACATTCAAATACGCCAACTACCTACCACAAAGAAATTAACGCGAAACGATCGAAATCGTATTAGTTTCGAATCGATGAGAATATGAATTTTTTCACGCGGCGCGTACGCTCGCTCGACCCTTAACGACGAGAGACGGGAAACTTTCGTTTTCTATTTTAAAGTTCCTTTGAAGCGTGCCTGATTCCAGGATATACTCCGTAATGTTGGGAAGGGCGAGTGCGTGGGGCCCCCGGGAATGCAATGTTTGCGAAGGGGCCCCATTACCGTCATTGTTCACTGGTATCCCCGCTTTACATGTCGAGCTAAAACCCCCTTCGTTTCGAGCAGAGATAGCGAAACACATCCGCATTCATTTGACGAATATTAACTACCGTCGTCGGTATCATTCGTGGATTCCGTCAATTATCAGTTTTACGCGCAAAATTCGGAACAAACGGTTTTGTATTACTAATAAAAAAAATGGAACGCTCAAGATTAGAGGGGGGGGGGGGTCGTAGTCGTCGCGAGTATTAAAACACCCTCCTAAATATCAAACACGTGGCGCACTATGAAAATAAAAAGTTATTAGTTTTTATATTATTGGTTTTTTTGGGGGTCACCATTTTTGTATACGATTCTGTTTCAGACGAACTGATTGTGTAAAATTAATAAAACATGTGCGAACGAACATCCGTTCCTTTCCGTAAAGGATGGCGCGTAAGTTAGATGAAACAAACGGACCACGTTGTTCTTTTGTTGTACGACAGGGACATAGAGACTTCGATACGTGATAACGTACTCGACATTCCTTGATAAGTTTCTTTTTTCACGAAAAACATCTCTCGGGCGTATTTACAGTAAAGAACGTCTTAAAAGTTCTCTATAAAACGTTGTTATACACGTAACGTCGTCGTAAAAGCTACAAATAGGCTCCATTCGCGTCTTTAGAGGGTGTAAAAAATCAATTTTGTATATTAACGGATTCAGACAATTTAGTTGTCATTCCGAATACGTATTGCACGGAAAAATTTGAGTGCACGTTGGGTTGTATAACTCTAAGGCGAAACGCGATAAATTTTTAATAGATTTTTCACAATTTTCCGAACGATTTTTATGAATAATTCGTGACGGAACCCACCGCATCTTGTTACAAATTAAATGAAGAAGCGCTTATTGATGAGTATATTAAGAGGACACGAATTCGTTAAACTCCCAGATTGAAATCGATTTCCCTTCTTTCCTTTTCCTATAAACATGACATCTAATATATTTTTTCATCAAGACCGCAGAGGCATATCAAAGGAGATTGCGTCCTTCAAAAAGCTCCCGCTCAACTGTAAATTACCTATTTCGACTTGCAGTCTTGATTTTCGATGCAATCTAATTCATAAGACAGCACATTTCACTAAAATTACGTTGCCGAATACTTCGAGTAAATTAAAATATATTTAATTGATGTTCACGTCATCAATATGCAAGGCTACTAGATGATGACGTTTCACATAGTGCCGTCGCCTCGCACCTCGTATTTTTACAGTTCTAATAAATTGTAGTCTTTCCATTGACTATATAGTATTATAGACAGCTAACCCTATGTTATTTTTCGGTAACGCTCAAGGGACACCAGAAACGCTGTTTTAGGACACCAGTACAAGCGTCGCTACTTTCGAGTAGGTAGAACACTGTCAGATTTTGAAAAAAAAAATTTTAATTCAGTGCATCTGGATGCCGCAAATTAAAATTGCATTTTACAATTATATCGCACAAAATTCTTCCGACCGTTTTTAAAATTACCCGCTTTTGTTGATCCCTTAAATATACCGTCCTAATCTTTTTAGTATAGTTCACGGTCAAAGCTGGTATTTACCACCTAAATTTTCTTATTGACTATAGCTTATCCAAACCTAAATGATATTCATGTCATCAATACAAGGTTACTAGATAATGATGTTTCGCACGGTGTTGTCACCTCGTACCTCGTATTTTGACAGTTCTAATAAATTATAGCCTTTCTTTATACCATCTAATATGTGCGCAAGTAAATCATCTATAGAATATGTCACTTTCCAAACTTTAAACTGAATTACAAATAAACAATCTAGTAACTTTTTGTTGATGACGTGAACATCATATAGGTTCGAATAAGTTACAGATACGTCTTTTATTCAGAAATTTACGACGAATATCCAACTTCATTAAGAAAATAATGCAGAATACGAAATTATATGCTCGCGTGTCTTAAGACAAAGACGAAGTGATATTTAAAACGTTCAAATCCGAGAAGAATTTTCTTTTCGTGTATGAATAGGTAGGTCTGATTAATTTTCAACAATATTTGACGTTCAAATCACGAATAAATTGTTGCAAGTGCAGATTTTCCAAAAAAAGTAGACGTATAGCCAAAGGGTCGAGAATTAACAAATAACAAACAAAGAAGAACTGTAGGAAGTTCCGCGAGAAACATTGAAAGGGATAGGGAGGTACCTTTATACATATATTAAAATGATAACAAACAAATTAAATATTTTAGAGTACCTACCTATTCAAAATTGGTTTTACATCTTATAAGTGTAAAATAGAATAAACAATAAGAATTCAAATATGTATCTTTGAACAAAATTACCGGATTAGTGTATAGATAATTAAATTTATGTATACGTATCCTGAAAATATGTTTGCCACTGGTTGAATTGTGCAAATTTAATTAATTTAAAATGCCAAATTGATTAATGTTACGCAAAAAAAATTACAAAAACATTGACTCAAAAACAATAAAACATTTTTCTATATCTTACAACATGCGAAGTCGATTAAACTAACATCACTTGTTAAACATCAATTATGTATTATAACAGTGTAAAAATTTCCCCACTACCTATAATGCCTTTTTAGATAGGTAAATTTCTATTGTCAAAAATTGTACCGGTTCAAAATAATCAAGTCAAAATAGATTTTTACTTCGGAACACACAAGAACAGAACCGATATTGATTAAACTTCTTTTTTAGACGACCACTATGAAAAGCGTATAATTTCACAGCAATAAATGTTACACGAAAATTGACCGTTACAAACAAGTACGGCGACCGTGCGTTAAAAATACTCGTTAGTCAATCGAAAACGTTGTGGCCCGTGTGCAATCGTTGCACACGCAACGATGAAGTTTTATTACTAGTTGTAAATAGAGGTCGCTTTTAAAGTGTCAAAATGCCCACGTTAAACGTCAAAAATCGAAATTTTGTAATAAAAATACTTGTGATTCAACTATTCGTGTTAAAATTTCGTAGTATTTGCGTATGATGGCACGAAAAACGATAATAAACATCCCTTTATGATTATTAACCGAAATGAATAATAACGATTTGCACATATAAAAATTACTCAAACAGAAAATACGCAATACGTCGGAAAGCGAAGTCGCTTACCCATGTCAACTTCTAAACAAACAAATCGTCAAATAATTCGTAACGCATCTACCTATTTTCTATATAAGTCTATCACAAAAGTATCTAATAAAATGAAACTTTTAATACAAATTACACACGTGTTCTATTGCAATTCACATTTTACGAACGTTGTTAATCACGAGACGCGCGGACCGAGACTGGACAAGGTTATCACAGATTGGCGTTATCTTCGGCAACAGCTGGATATTTTAGATACGATGCATAGTTCAGTTTATTCGAATAACAATACCAACCATATGTTGCAATAACTACAATCAAACGTACAAGTGTAGATATGTAAAATGTGTTTAAACATTTTAAACTATAATTAATTTATTAAAAATTATTTAATTAGTAATTTTCTTGTTTTATGAAATTGTTAGGACGTAAACTTTACGAAAATTATATTATTTTTCAATAAAAAATAATTATAGGCGCGCATTATTTAAAAAGCATCATCACAAATACTTTTATAAATTTTGTTGCATTTACAATCATGATATTAATCTTAGGTTAAAAATCTTTAGGTCTTTATTTTGTTTTCGATAACAAATTTTCTACTGAAATTCTGCCCCATTAGGTTAATAACATATTTTTAAGATTTAATTTAGTCCCTGGAGAAATTTGAATCTTGCTACAGCTTATGTCATAAGTAAAAAAATGCACCCATTAATTGAGATCAGTTTTAGTATGACGTCAGTATATTTGCATATACCTATGAAAAAAAATTATAAGGTTTCTTCGATTGTTCTTGAAATTGATCTTGTTTATAGTCGTGCTTTTTACCGGAGGGCCTTAAATAGCGTTATAACAAGGTTTCGCTGTATAAATTTACAACGGAACTTAAAAATTTTGTAAAACTTAAACTTTTCCTCGCCGCGAAAACTTGTTTCGTTTCCTTTTTATTCGACGCGACCCGATCCGATGCGATGAAAGAAGATTTAAAAAAAATACGATCAAACGAAGCAATCATAGTTTTGTTCAAACAGATCCATGAGCTTTACAGTTTTATATCTCTAAATCTGGCTCGAAGCCTTCTTTCAACTTCGAATAGGTAGCTTTTTTGTTGCGTCGTTCGCTTTCAGGACAACATTAGTATGAGCCGATTAAAGGAAAATCGAACAAACGGTGGGGGGGGGACGTTTCCAATAACCTCATCTTTCAAATATTTTGCGCCAGTTTGATGTACAGCGTCTTACATAAGAAATCTTACTAACCGTTGAACGTTTTACGGAAATTTTAACTTGCTATTTATTATAGGACATTAAGAATTATCTATTCAATAAATATGTAGATAACATTTAATTGAATTACACTTTAGATACTTTCAATAATTTCGAGATTCATATGAATTTTCTCGCAGAGTATAAACGTGTTTTTCTTTCACTGTGATTAAGTGCGAGTTTTTTGTGTTTTTTCGCATCATCAGGTATTTTATCGTAGTTTAGTGACCATTTTTCGTGTATCGCGAGCGGCCTTAGCCTCATACACAATGCTAATATCTAAACATACAAAGATAAAAGACACAAAAAAAATTATCAATAACGCTCATAGAAAACAACCAAATATGTCAACCACATAAAATATAATGCAACCAAATAATCCATCAACCCCCGCATACCCGTCCTAATCAAGACAACAGTTACGCAAACATACTAAATGCAAACAATCTTAACAAAACCAATACAACCTCCTATATCAATAATATTACAAAAGAACAAGCCATCATCTTATCACCTGAATCAGGAATCCCAATTAAGGAATACATAATAAAGCTAGCTAAAATAATAAACCCAAACAACATAATGCGAAACGATTTCCAATAATCGTATATACGTTTTTTTAAGAAATAAAGAAATCGTCAACGAAATAATAAATAATAACAAAACGCTGCTAGTACAAAATCATCAAATACTAATTCGTCGACTAATAACACCAACCAAAAGAATAATTATTTCCGGAGGAAACCCAATAATTCCACACTCCATAATCGAAACAAAACTGCGTCAAATAGGAATAACCCTGTCCTCGAATATCTCTTTTTTAAATGCAGGAATTCACATAGAAGGATTTAAACATATTATAAGCTTTAAAAGACAATTCTATAGTGAAAGCAAGGAAATACCATCAACCTTTATAATAAACTATGATGAAACTGATTATCGTTTCTACTTATCGATATGGGACCCTAACATGTGTCACAAATGCAAAAACACAGGACATAAAGTCATAGAATGCACATATAGTCAAGCAACACAGACTTTGACACCAACTACCGATAATAACAAAAACATTGTGCGAGAACAAATTACAGAAACAAATTCCCAAATGGAAGTAAAGATAAATCACTCAACAAAAAGACAAATTTCGAACACATCAGCCGAATCAACTTTATCTACGTCTCAAGATACACAGATATCCCTAAAAAAAAGTGAACCAATGACTCAAACAACAAAATCAGCAAATATACAACAAACAAACGACATACTTACACAATTAAACAAATTCGAGTTTATAACCCCGCCCCCCCAAAAAAAAACAAAAATAAAAAAAGGAAAACGATCAAAGATGACAAAACTCCTACAACAGCATCAACCTCAAAAAAACCTGACCAATATAACAAAATCAAACAATACTTGGAAGATGAAAAATATCGTAACTTCCCTTTAAATTATGACAACCTTATAAATCTTATAGAAAACCCTATAAAAAACAAAAATATCAAAAAATTAATCACTACATATACTGACGACCCCACAAAAATCTCTAATATGTTGCGAGATATATACCCACTATTTCAACAACAAACCATAAAAAATCAAATCATCGAAATAATACACACACTGGAGAAATGCAGTTCATCTGAAGACTCCAACTATAACATTGATGAATCTTACTCAAGATCCTCCACACAACCACCTCGAACCAGAAATAACTAACTCTCACAGTCCAAAATAAAAAATCAATCAGTCGAAAGCCTCGAACCAACACTAGACGAATTACTTGAACCAGTTGAAGAAGAATTAATCAAACAACCTCTAAAATGTAATTTTAACTATAGAGATTTCAAAAATTTTTATAGCGAAATCACTCAAATGTCCACACCCCTTCAAGTAGCAGCTAATTTCATGGATAATGTTGAAGATGTCATTGCAACTCTAAAACTTTTATACAGTTTGCTAAAACAACAGAAAATTAGATATCGATTCACAAGGATTACAAACAACTTACAAAAAGCATTAAAAAATAAACAAAGTCAAGATGACCAAGAATACTCTTCCACACAAGAATCTACATACTAAAATAAACCTATTAATCTTATTAGAAATAGCAAAAAAATTCACCACTGATACATCAGGAAAATTCAAGAAGTAGCAACTAATATAGAAAAAACAGACCGGGAAGTCGTCGTCTTCATCTGGATTCCATCCCATTCAGGCATTCCAGAAAATGAAAATGTGGACAAAGCAGCAAGACAAGCAGCGAAAAGCACTACAGTAGACGAGAAGAATTCTACCAGTGACGATATTAAGATCTATATCAAGGGAAAAATTCAAGACCTCTGGCAAGAGGAGTGGAACGGGAATCCTAATAACCACCTAAATAAAATCAAACCTAAACTGGGCACCAGGTGGACGCCAGGACAACCGCTCAAGCGTAGGGAAAGAATCATAATCACAAGACTTCGAATAGGACATACCAAGGCGACACACGAGTACCTATTGAGGGGAACGGAAGCACCAATCTGCGACGCGTGTGATGTGGGACTAACAGTCGAACACCTCCTCCTTGAATGCCCCAAATGTTCCCTTGAAAGATCAACAAATCAGATAAGCGATTTACAACTGCTCGAACTTCTGGAAAATCATCCGACAAAAGTACTGGATTTTCTTAGGTCGATAGGAGTGATTCACCAGATTTAAAGTGAAAACCAATCATGTATTAGTTAATGCAGTAATTATAATAATATAAATATAACCTGTGCCTAAACCCATAGATGGTATGGCATATTAATTAATACAATAATAATAATAATAATAATTTCGAAAAGTAAAGTGCATTAAAACAAAAATGTATATGGTTTTGCATACTTATTTCAAAATTTTATCATAAGTTATAATTGTTACGTCCTGAAACGAACAGACGAAGGTGGGGTTAGCTCGCATAATAAATGCGACATCGCAAGGGTGGCGAGGAAGTTTGACAAGAAAGTTGGAAGGAGTAAGTCGAGATAAAAATATTTTTTTAGCGTTATTAATCATTTAAACTCAAAAATTTAGTAAGAAAACGACTGGTCGGTAATGGACGTCAAATTTTCATTCACTAAAAATTAAACTTTTTTGTTTGACCAGTAATCGGTTTTTGGGTATAATTAATTTAAATTGTAACATACCTACATCGGTTATATTCAATTTTATTTTAGCCAATCTTACCCCAAATTATGGTAAAAAAAAAACTTAAAGTGGTCGATTCTGCACGACTCGAAGATCTTAATTATAAATAATTTTTCGAATATTATCTAGATTAAAAATTCGACCCTATTTTTAATTGTATGTATGGAAAAAATTATACACACCGATGCCGTTGTCTCGCAATTACCTATACTTATGTTAAAATATTTCAGGTGTAAAAGTCCACTTAATGAATATTTATAAATTAACACCTGTGCCTCGTCTGTTAAATCTCTTAAAATATACAAGTATCGCATTTACATCTACTTAAAAGACTTCCTTTAATTTGTGTTGTTTCTTCGATAAAATAACCGTTACATTTGACAAACTTCCGGTAGGTACCCAAGCAAGTTGCGCAATTTTCCAGACCAAAATATAAGCATTCTTGTTTCTGTTACACTTATCGTTAGGTATATTTTTGATTTTGAAATTTTGGGTTTATAAATAACATTAGGTACTCATTACCAATGTTCTATGTTGTGTAACTGTCACAAATGCGGTATTAAATGTCAAAAATAATTTAACATCCAGAGTAATTCGGCCAAACAATAAAAATAGAACGCCCTTAATAAAATATGTTGACAGTACTAAACTTATGACTTGAAATAAAATTCGTGACAGTAATAAATGATTTTCCAAGTTCAAATCATCAGGGAATGACTAACCGCTACACCTTATTTCGCGATAACTATCGCAAAATTAACGAGTGCCTTAAAGTCACTGATATATTAATTTAGAATAAAAGTGTGAAGCTCCAAGTTTAATAACCTACCGCATCGAGCCCCCTCCCCTCCGCTCGACCCTCCGACTTAACACCAAAAGCTCTCCAGAATGTCTCTACACAAAAATTCTTCACCTTTTTAATATTCCGATAAACGCGCCCCATTTAAAGATCACAACATGAAATGAACGGCCAAGTTAGTCACGAAATCTTGCAAACGTGATAATCAAAACTAATTAAATATTAAGCGAAGGCAAACGTAACCCTAATTATAAATTATTCATTATAAGCATAGCAGAAATTTATGAATCACGGTTAATGTGTAGCTGTCCAACTAGGGTATGTTATAATAGCAAATTAAGTTTTACTGGCGTCCCTCCCAGAATAATACGAGTTTACTTTTCCCTCGAGTTACGAAATGACGAAAAGGGTCCGCAACTTGTTACTTTTTATTTCAAGCAAATCTAACGATTCTAACTGTTCGCAAAATCGAAATAAAACACCCCCGCTCCTCGGGGGTGTCGGTGAACGTCACGAAAGACGACGTATCAAAAGAGAAAAAAAACAAATATAGCGGAAAAATCGAGAAATCTAAAGACCTTTCGCTACATTAAATTTAAAACGATATTCGAGGGATTTAAATATTGATTTATGTAATAACAGTAGAAATAGTAACGTTTCCACTACATCGAGGGCTGTTTTACATATCTTTCGGCCACCGCGCCATTTGCGAAATTGAAAAATCTCCGTCATCCAATTTTACCCGTTCGTTTCACTAATAAATCATTTCTCAATGCATCTAAATGAAAAACCACTTTATGCGAATTGGGAAGGCAAAATGTTATTTCATGGCTGGACGGTCGGTCTAAATTAGATGGCGTACAGAACCATCATCGTCTACGGGGCTGACACTAAACTAATGCTTTTTCATTTAACGCGCCAGGACTGGGGTGGTTTACGGCCCGCTTTGATTAAAACTACAAGGATAACACGTCGGCTTTGTGCCCCGTGTGGGGGATTTAAAGTTGCATCGGGAGGGGACGCTCGTCCGTCCCGAATAAGCCACAACGCGTACACCTACGTAAAATAAAAAATGAAAATAATCGATCACCTCAATTACGGACGTCTTACCATCGAAACATTATAAGTAATCTTAAACGAAAACCTGCTCGGAACGTGGTTTATTATTATCGGAACGGCGTCGACGAGGGACCGAAACCTTCATCGGATTAATCACACTTTTTCTCAAAAAGAAAAGTAACCTAAGGGCCGCGTTATACGCCGCAAGTAGTATTATCTCGGTAAAGGGAAATGGAAAGTGGGAAAAGTCATTTGCAATAAACGGGGGCTGGTGAGATGTAATTTGAATTATTCGTCGAAGTAACGACCAAAGTATAAAAATTAACGGTCGCGGTTCAAGAAACGTTATAAGGGTAGATACATACAAACATACATGCCAAAGTTATTCGTAACTAGGCGTATTGCTTTAAACACGTGATGATAAAAGTAATTTGTAATATCATTAACCCCTAGATATATGTATTATTCAAAGTTTAATGGTTTTAGACATATTGAAACTTCTGTGATTTTTTTTTAAATGCAACCTTTGGAGATATTTTCGAGAATAAGCCCGTTTCGAGAATTTTATTTAACAATTAATTATTAGCACCTTTTCGATTATCGTTCGATCGACGCAGCTTGCGCGCCAAAAGAAATCGAATTTACAGCAAAAACATTTTATGCATTCCCCTGCAACCTAACCACTTATCGACCCCGAAGCGGATCGATATTTAGCTTTCAGTAAAACTCTCAAACTAACAATAAGTAGCAAAAATGGTGGGGGGAGAAACTAGAAAAGGATATTCGCCGACGACTCGACTTGCACACGATAGTACCATTGTATAAAACATTTTGAGAACTACAAGTAATGTTGAAAGCTATTGTACTTCACTAGTAATCTACTGCGAGGTATAAAACTGAATATAAACCGTTTAGTAAGTAATTTTTACAAAATAACAATTTGAAAGAGCGAGCGGTAATTCACAATTAAGCCCGTATTAAACATTTACAAAGTACACTAAAGCAACGTAAGTTTAACCTACAAACGTTTAAAATTTTTATTTATTATTACATTGGAAGGCCATTTCGGTGGCGACGTTCAAAAACGACTATCTCTATTTTTCGCACTTTCGCGCTAGTAATTCTCGAGACGAAATTTTGACGCAAACGTCTAGCAGCTTGTTCTATTCATTCCATTAACTGTTCCCTGGTATTTATTTCCAAGAAGATAACATTAATGGATTTCTTACTCCTTCAATTCGTTTCTCCGGAAGTAGGAAGTAGTTTATTAAGTTTTATATCTTATAGTGGATAATGTTTGGTCTGATAAAGTTTGAATAATACATATATTAGGGGTTAAAAATATTACCTACCTACGTCCAATAAACTCTACTTACTATCGTGCATTTAAAGAAATACGTTTCGTTACCAATAACCACGTATTAAAAAATAATTTGCCTATTATCTAAATGCACCGATATTTTTGAAGCGAAACAAATTAAAATTATACTTATGCTTTTCGACAATTTTACTAACAAGGGGACACTATATCCAGTACATCGAAATTTGAGATGCCGATTTTTTTGATGATTCTAGCGGTCAAAAACATAAATACGTGTCTTGGCGTTTTGTCGAATGCGCCGTAGTTTTCAAGATATAAATTAAAAAAGAAATCAAAAAGTGAAGTTGTTGTTTAATAATAGACCCCGTTAGTACGTTTTTTGATAATGCCGTTGTGTCGCTTTGAGTAATGTTCTCGCTTCGTAATTAGTATGTCGCGAGGGGTCGGTAACTATAGTAAATTTTATACACAGTAATACTAATTCAAAGTAATTCAAGTAATTCAAAGTAATTCAGACCTAATTATTATAATACTGTTAATTTCAAAACAATCAAGTATATCTTAAAAATTAAGAGTTCAATCTTTTATTTTTTATATTTTAAAATAATTTTTTAAAATCAACTATACCTTAATAATGCAAAGAACACATAAGTATTTATATGTATATACTTACGTTTGCATTTACATATACATATTTATGTACATGTCTATTTCTATATATTACTTATTCTATATGAAACATTCATAATAGGTATTAGTTTGAATTAGACTGAATTCGTTTGTATTACATGTATTACTATGATAATCACCCTAATTTATATTATAAATTAGCGTGACGATTCCGTTGAATAAAATAAAGAGCACATTTTTTTGTTCATAGATCAAAAATATAAATTTATAGAAACACACAACGAGATCATATTTGTAAACAGTTATCGAGACGCTGACTAAACATAAATAAATGAAAGATATTTTTAGCGTTACCTATACATGTTTTGATTTCGTAGGAGCTCGCCTACGTTTGTTACATTTTTCAGCAGAGTCCTTATTAAAGATTTAAAAAAAATTATGTACAAAGAGCTATAGGCCATTCAAATTTTATTTCGATGTACGACGTCAATAAAAATTACACAAAAATAACAGTTTATCGATGATTTACCTGCACACATGGCAAAGATAGACTACCATTTATTCATACTGTAAAACTACAAGGCGATCGTTAATGGTTGCCATTTCTCGGATTTCAGTAACGAATCCTAAGAGATTTCTTTAACGGAAAATTTACTCGTTTCTGATTTCGCTTATTTTTTAATAGATACATAGGTACTACAATTTTTCTCGATCGGTCTCCGAATTTTCATCATATTTTACAATTTCTAATCTGACCTCACATTGCTTGAAGGTTTTGACTACTTTATATTAACCCTTGTGTTCCGGCACATTTTTCGATAATTAATTAAGTGCCGATACTTATAATATAATGTTTAAATTTATATTTACTTCATATTTATATTTTTTTATTAAAAAATTGTTTAAACTTAAATTAATATTGTAATTCAAAGTAATTCAAAAGTAATTCAAGGTAATTCTAAGTAATACAAAGTAATTCAACGTAATTCTGTATTACATTCTAGAAACAAATACACACTAATACATAAGTTACCGACCCCTCGGTATGTCGCTGGTTCGATCCCCGTGTCTCCAAACTTTTTTTTTGTTCCAACTTGCTAGTTTTAACACAAGACAACTCTGTAAATTTATTAATTTCCACATATAATGTGAGTCGTATAAAAATGCATAATTTTGTTAACAATAAAATCTCCCAAAAAAACTTCTGTAGTTTTTTCGCCTTTAATGGAGAGAATTCGTCGCACATCGGCGCTATACTCCCAACCAGTTTGGTCGGTATTAATAATGAAGTCCCTATGAAATTAAATAAATATATTAAAAAAAAAAAAAAAAAGTTTGGAGACACAGGGATCGAACTAGTGACATACTAATTACGAAGCGAGAACATTACTCAAAGCGACACCACGACATTGTCAAAAAACGTACTAACGGGATCGGTTATTAAACAAGAACTTCACTTTTTGATTTCTTTTTTAATTTGTATCTTGAAAACTACGGCGCATTCGACAAAACGCCAAGACACGTATATATGTTTTTGACCTCTAGAAACATCAAAAAAATTGGCATCCTAAATTTCGATGTCCCCTTGTAAGTAAGTACTTATGTGGCGTTTGATTTACAATTAGTTTTTAGGTTCCGCTCATTGTCCAATCAAACGAGTTCTTTTAATCTTGAGAATGGGCGAACAGGTCATTTCTGTATACGACATAAACTATAATAGCAACGATCAATTAGAAATTTCATACGTGAGGGACGTCCGATAAATAAAAATAAGCACCGTCATTTTATATTTATTCCTTTTTTTATCATCTCTCAGCCATAAACGAGAATCATAGCTATCGTAATAATCAAAATAAATTTCAATTACAACGTAGTCAACTTTAAAACATCGATTTGCCCCAAAACTAATATTTAATGTACGAAATGAGTCTAAATAATTAATGTGTAATTTAATTGACACCATTAATACAAAAAGCATTAAACTAACTTTGCAATTTCCTGAATTTGCTTGTACTAGACTTGTAAACGTAATGTATTTACATGAATAGCAGTTAGTACAGTATATGTATTTCCCATTTAAAATACGTTGCTGTCAATTATTTCTGCTTTACAATAGCATCTAATAGCTCGTTAAACTGTAACCCTTTCGGTGTGACATTAAAACTTTAACTTTTGAACGTTAGGTAAATATTACCTGGTTTCTATTTACACTTTTACGTCCAAAAGTTTAAAAGTTTTATGGTCACTGAAAGGATTAGTTTAATGGACTATTAAGTGGTATTGTTTAAAAGAAATGATTGACATCGATGTATTTTAAATAGGAAATATATATTAATCTAAAATCTCGAATTGCGGCTTTCCTGTCGATTTCTCCGCGTTGGGTCAATGATAAGATTGTTTCGTTTTTTCATTATCTATCGAATGGTATAAAAATCTTTAGATTTCCATTTAAGTGGTGCGTAGCCCTTTACCGTCGATGTTTCATCAAAGCATACCATTTAAAAAACGAAATAATGAACACCTACTTGAAACACTTTTAACGAATAAGTACGTCGATTAATTTAATTTTCGAAGAAGAATTAGAAACGACTCCACCTTTAAAGTTACCAATTCGCGTATGATTATCAACATTAAAAAAACATATTACAGAAACCTATCAGTTACGTCATAGGAACTAAACCAATTTAAACCAAAATTTGATAACGTTAAAAAAAAGAACACTTTATGGAACACCAACTTGCCACCACGGGCGGTTTTTATTATCCTTATCGAAATGACCCCTGATTTTTTGCGCGATTTGAATGGATCATTCGATTGTCTAAATGACAGTATAAAAATGTTAAATAAAAACACCAGAATCCACAGAATGCAAAAACTGAAAATCAAAATAAACGTTGAATAATCACGTTACTGAGATGTCACCTGATGTTATGGCAACCCTCGATCATTTTTATGAGGTTATTTAAAATCAAAAGTTTATTCTACTAGATCGCAAAAGATCACGTAGAAAATCTGAAAAGTCGCATTAGACTGGAAATTCACAACAAATTACGGAGGAATTATAGACTTTCGGTCTTTTTTTTTAACATTCCAATGAAAACACTAATAATTTATTTCTCGAAAATTTTCTTAAGTGTAAGGTATGAACATTTTCATACTGTCATTTAGATAATCGAAAGATCTATCCAAATCGCATAAAAATCATGGATTGCCATTTAAAAAAATTCTGGCGACGTCATAACTTAAAAACAAATGACTATCTAATGATAAATTTCAACATAATCAGTAACACCATTCTGAGTGAATCAACGATAATACTGATTTAGAGGGTAATTTCCCGAACTCCGTATGATCAACCCTTTATCTACGGGAAACAACTGCGGCCGCATACCTCGACCGATTTCTTATTATTACAACTGCGACGCCGACGTGACGACTTTGCCCAAGTTCTACGTCTTCGTGAGAAACCACACAGATCGCGTATTCAAAATATATCACAAATTCTTAAACGAAAATTATAGATACGTGAGAAATTTTCGATATGAAAATGATTGATATTTCTTCCAACATTCAAATACTGCAAAATATCAAACTATAACTACTGGAAATACAATCGCAATAGAAGAGGTGTCCGTTTGCCCTACCCTTACCCTATATACCTTACTTACATAAATACCTCACCTCATATAAATTAACACATTTCTATTAAAATGATGTGAAACGATTTTCTAAAAAAAAAAAAAATATTTAATCGTTTGCTAAAACCGTTCTGTAGAACTAGATCATTATCAATTCTATTTTGTAGGCCCTTTCGCCGCGCCGTTTTAAAAAGTAATTTATAAAATTATTACCATTTTAATTAACATCAACGTACAGGAAGGAAATTCGAATAACTAACACAGTAATTTAATTTCTTAGCTGTAAATAATTGAATTAAAAGACAATAGCGGCAATTTTCGAAATAATATCTACCTATCCAACATTATAAATAACAAAATACGAAAAGGAAACGTTAAAAAAATAGAACATTCACGACAAATTCAATTTTGGTTAGTTTTCTCGTCAACTTTAGGGGGCGTAAAAACTAAAATTACACAGAACGATCATTTCAGAAGGCATCAACTGAAATATATATATATAGGATATTCAATTTCAAAGTAAAGGCGATTCGTTTTAATTCGAAAATAAACTAGAGTTTGTAATTTACTTAATAAATAACAGTCTTAATAAAGTCTTCGGTAATTGATTAATCATTAAAGAAATTTATCGGTCTATTCGTGTTAAACAAAGGTGTGGCAGGCCAGTTAAACATAACCCAATAAACCGCCAATGAAAACTAAATCCTAAAACGGAATGCTTCGATTTAACATATCATATTTAGTGATATTGAAGGGAAAAAAGTTCGCCCTATCGGAATTTATGCTACCGCCGTTTTCCTTTTAATTCTCATGATACCAAACAAATGTGTCTATAGTAAATATATGATATTTAAAATACTACCTAACATAGTACCGTAGATACTTTAATATTTAATTAATTCGAGTAATTTAATTTCCAGTATTTATTCCTACTTCCGATATTATATTTCCGGACATAGGTAAATTTAACTGCTTTATTTTTAATTAAACGCCCTATATATTTCCGGATTTTATTTTTGTTATAATTTATTGGAAATTGTCTCGGTATTGCGTTTGGATTGTTTACAAAAATTGTCTAAAGATTTATCAGACCACAAAGAAAGTACCTATACAAAGTTTAGGGTAGTTTTATGAAATAACAAAAAGCTCTTTTTACCGTTTTTAATCGTTAGTTAACGCGAACATAAACTCGCAAACTTTGCAAAACTCGCTAATCGACAAAAATATCACCAATCAATTTTAACGTGTTTAGGCTTCTTTAGGTTGATTTGGAAGAGATTTGTATAATACACCTTACTTAGCACCTAAGACTCGATCTTTATATCTTTCGATCAAATCCGACAGATATTTACTATGGAAACAATTTTTAAAACAAACTTTTTATGGTATCTAAACATGTAGCTGTCTGATTCGAATGCATCAAATACGTAATTTTAATTAAACTCATGTCAGACTGTGCCGTAAAAATGTTCCCATAAAAATACTCGATAAATATTCCCATAATAACGCCACCCTAAATAATAAATGCAAGTACATACATAGAACGCGTTCCCCAAACAACAATTATTCTCTATACAAACAGCACCCAGGGCGATGCCGACGCTACGAAACAAACATCTTAGGGATACACTGTTATTAATCACATAATATACCTACAAAATTTTGTTTAGAAGCCAATGAATCATATTTGAATTTACCGCCTATATAGCGAGTTGATAATTAAACTAACAGAAGGCGCTGCTGTATAATTTTATATGTGGGCGGTTGCGTCGCTAATAACCGATAAAAAAAAATTATTCCAATATAGACGGAACTCGGAAAATAAAATCGTTTATATAAACATAAGAAAATATATATATTATATAATGTGCAATTTAATTCCGAGGTGGCGGGAACGAGTTAATCCTACCGGAAATTCAAAAGAATACAACACCGTCGTGCTGAGGCCATAACTCGTTGTAGACACCGTACAGTCGCGGATATTCGTTTCGTTTACCGACACAATCATTTAGGGGCTCGTAGATTTTGTCAGGTTTTTCGATTATCATCCGCGCGAAACGTTAGAAAAAAGAACGGAGCGCTTCGGAATCGAGAATTGAATCTTATACTGGGAATGAAAAGTCGACGGTCTAACGGTTTAATGCCGAAACGTGTTGTACCTTTCGAGAATCCGTTTGAACGTGTAACACAACTGTATTATAATATTTTGGCGATTTAAAATGAAATAGTTCGGTTTAGTCTAGTTTTTGTTGTTATATTTTGTTTTTACATAATATTGTACGCGAAATCGATCAATTTTACTTTTTAATTTAACTTTTTTCCGAGTTAAATTGTTTTTTAACGTTATAAATAAAACTCACTTTTACTTAATTATTTAAATGACCGCGATTACAAATACGTATCTGTATTATATAACTTGCTAAAGTACAACCAGCCGATTTGAAAATGTCATACTTACAAATCAAATTTTTACCTTAGAATAGGTATTATATAACTAACTGCAAGAATTTATTTTGCATTTTGGTCCTTATTTGTTATTAAAAACTGCTGTTAATTTTTATATTAAATAAGATTTAAATTTTAACATTTAAATAAGACGTGACGAATAGTTTGACATAACTTGTTTACTCAAACCACAAGTCAATTTTGTTTTAATTTTCTACATTTTCGAATAATACAGTATTATTTAAATTCGCGTTTTGTTTAAAAAGACAGTATGAATTTTTTCAAATAATCTGGTTTGATATTTTCAAATCAACTGTCTGTACAATAAATGATCCGCATTCATTTTTTTAGGGTTGTTATGGTGATAGTTTACAATAAAAAATATTTAAACATTTCTATATAAGTTAGCTACTTAAGGTCGATTTTTTTATCAGTTATTAATTCTAAAACCATCAGTCAATCGCCACAGAAACAATTTATTGTTTCAATAATTTCAACGATCGAAAAACCGACGCTTAAATAATGATTCTCTAGCAATAAATTCAAATAAAATGCACGGCGACATAATTTTTTTAAAGGCGATACAAAGAAGCCTACGATTTAACATGATAGTCGCGAAGTCGTCAGAATCTACATATTTAGAGCCTAAGCATCGTTGATAAATAAAATCGAGTGATATGCGCATAGTAATGTTCCTTAAAAATCGTAATGTAGAAAGAAAGGAAGTATCGGGAATGTTAAAATGGAAGTAAAACAAAAACGCACTCTAATAAAAATATGTTTGGATAATATGTGGTCAATATAATGACGAACACAATACAGGTAATAGTCAGGGAGCTCGTCAGCATATGATATCATTTATTAATAACCATCTATAACTTCTTGTTTAATTATGATAAGTCTACCACCGTTTTCCTCGGTGAAAATTCTCGTATTTCTCGCTTTCTCTTTCCTATTTTTACGAAAAACGTGCAATTGGCGTTATACTGAAAATTTACAGATATTGTTTTTTTTTTAATTGTAGTCGCAAGATAATTGAATAAAACTCGCAAGAAAACATCTGTCCGATTTTTGAAAATCCATCGATAACCGGCTGATTTTTTCAGAATTGTTTAATAAAAATATTTAAAATCCAATGGTTACGTTGTCCGACAAAATTTATTTTCCAGATTTGCAGTCCTTTTTTAGGCAAAGAAAAACTGTCATTATCTGCTATTTCCCGTTTATACGTAACACACATAATGGTGATTTTACCATCAATGGCGCCGTTTTATTTGTTAAGCGCATATCGACGGAGTTTTGGCAGAGTGACCGAACCCGCACTTTTTTTGCGGAAATGACTTATTCTAACCATCTTACGCATCTAACTGTAAGGCAAAAACGTTATCTGTTAAAAGCTGGAAACAATATTCGGATTTTCTCCACCGGAAAAATCGATTTGTATTTCCACGAAACGTATCCGCGACAACACAAAATGGACGCTCCTGTAAAATTTATTTTTTGTGGGTTAAGTCGGTCCGCAAAAACTGATCGGTATTACGTTTGCTGCTAAAAACTTGATTTTTAAAGTGCATGTCGAAATGCGTATTTTACAGATTTTGAAGTGCACAATTATCCTCGCTCTAGTTATCAGCGTAGGACCACAGATCGATGACTTCTAATTAACCGACAAAATATTTTATTTGTATTGTTAGTAAGTTCGGAAACAAAGATTTTGCCGTACTTATAAACGAGATGCGTGCCTCGTCTGTATCAAATGTTGCGGGCGCGTACGATTAATGTGAAATATTACTTTACAGAGTGTTTAATTGAGAACGGCGCGGCGCAGGGCGATAGAAAACCTCAATTTACATCGATTTGAAATTTGTTAATTTAAAAGGCGTAGGTTTTAATGTATTTTTAGCTAAAACTATATACTGTGTTCACAAAGTCAAGCAACCAGTTATAACTAATAAACTTCACGATTCCGTATACGGCCAATAAATACCTAAATGTGACAAGTGCATACGAGTAAATGAAAAACATTGCAGAAATGACGCAGCGAATGAGCAGACAGAAGTGTAGTGAACAGGTGAAGATCACGTAGCACTCTGTATGTTTATGTTTGCTTAAGTATAGTGCCATGATTTTTTTTACGATCGTAGCCTAATGTTTTGTATGATATTTTTTAATGAAAGTATTGCGACAAATAAAATAGCATTTTAAAACTCTTGCTAAAAAGCAAAAATTAGGGGCCGTGGTCGCCTACAGAGCTAGTCTCTCGGCTAGCCTTCTAGCGCACTAACGGCTGTAGGTTCGAATCCCGCCACAACCATAGATGCATGTGAATGTTGTAGGAAAATTCAACGACTAGGTATGCTACCATACCAACACCGGTGTTAAACACCTAGCAAACAAGTACCAGACACGATTAGTACCCAGGAGTTATCAGCCTAGGGGTCAGGGGCCCAATTCTCAAACCATTCGCTATCTCATAACGTATGCGAAAATGACGTCATAATGACGATGGCTTTCTAGAGAAATCTGTTTGTTGTGACGTCATTTTCGCATACGTCACGTTAGCGAACGATTCGAAAATTGAGCCCCAGGAAGCTGGAGTCGTGAAATTAAAAAAAAAAGCGCAAAAATTATTCCTTAACTTCAACAATCTAGCGAAACATAAAAGGATGGGAAAAAATTAGTGTTAATATTAAAAACCTCTCCTATACCGGCAATCGATCTTGTAAACTAACTGCCTCATTTTTTAGGTATTTATTTTTCCCCGTGAGTTCATATCGAAAATTGTGCGCAAAGTGAAAAAGGGAAAAATTCGAATTTTAATCGAAAACATTATTTTAAAAGTAAGATAAGCCGTTGCGTATGTTATTAGGACGCAAATTTTCCACCCAAGTGGAAAGTGACAGTTAATAAATGCCTATATAATTTTCAAAAATGTCAGAAATAACGTCGTTAGATGCTTGGTTATAAACCAAAGAACCTATATAGTTTCCGGGCTAGTTTTTTTTTGATTTTGGTGTTTCTCAAACGTCAAAATTTTTAATTTTGTAAATTACAGAACGAGCGTATACCAATAACTTCTGTAAACTTTCAGATGCGTGAGTTAAACACGAATTTTTCACACTTGCATCATAGTTACTTATATTTTCATTTTCAATCAAAATGCCACACCTTAATTCTTTACGCTGATAATTACCTACTATAAGTAACGCAAAATGATCGAGATCCCTATTAGTTCGCCTGCCGTTCGCCTACGGATTTATTTTACGCACGGCAGCCGTGGATTTAATATATTTAAGTATGCACTCAGTCACTGGCTGCTGTTTGTCCAACCTTCAAATGGGTCTATTTCCTCCGCAATATCAGTCGGCGTGACCCTCTTTATTTGTTACAGTTCTCTAAGCATCCCTCTCGACTATATCAAACATTATCAGGAACCGGCAGAGTTTAATATGGTAATGTGTCCGTACGTTGCTAATATGTATTTATGACGTTATCTACGGCCAAAATCCACGATGATCTTGGTAATATTGCGGATTGCAATCAGGATTATTAGAACCAACATACGGCACGCAGTTCAATTTACATTTCCTTTGTTTCATGCAGATGTGCCTAAGCATCCTTCGTTAATCAATGTTATTAACGCATCTGTGGGTATAGTAGGGTATAAATACTTGTCTAATTAGATAAGTCGTCCTTTGTTGGGTGGATAACTTACTAATATTAATATGATAACTTAGAACTGGGTTGCGTACGTGCGGCGCGTGTGCGTATGTGAAATACAGGACGAACACGAAAACGAGCTAAATTTCCAGAAATGTCGATATATTTGGAGAACCATTAGAATTCTGTTACATTAGACGTTAATTTAATAGAGAAGGTCTGTATGCTGTTTAACGTGGAAAAGGGCGTTCGATGCGGACGAACTGATAGCGATAACGAGGGGTGAATATCATTACAAAAGGCAATCCGCGATTTAACAACGAAATGCAAGTGTTCGTATGTTGACTTTCCTAATGCGATGCAGATGTTATTGCAACATGGCCTGTGAAGTTTCTGCATAAATTTCGATGAAAACACGACTACAGTGAAGTAACTAGAAACTCAAGACGTTTGTTTGTGACGCTATCACGTTGTATTGTTTCACTTATTAGTTAAATAGACCGATAGCAAATTACCTACGACTTTGAAACAATAAAAAAACAATATTCAAAATTTCGGGTTCGCGCCTCGACAGGGTTAAAAGTTGGGAAAAACTGCACGGGCAGACCTAATGCGACTGGTTTTTGAAGTCGTACGTACGTCAACTTAACTAAACATGAACCATTTTTTTTTACAGTAGGTAATATCAAAATTTTAAGTGAATACCTACAGAAAGTATAAAAAGGAAAACAATTACTTTTAGAAACGCGTTTTATTCAAAATTCAAGTAAAAATTACGCGAATTTGATTAAGTATAGCTTTCTGCTGGCCATCTGCTTACGCGAAAGAATGTACTTAAAAAACCAGCCATCAATTTTTTAATTTTTACACATCAATCTAACAACGTTTCGCCAACCAACAGAACAGTCGGAACAGTTAAAAAAAACCCAACCTGTACATTCCCAAGTAAAACAATCTCAATACACGAGGAAACATTTTTTTAGAACAGCGAGTCGCAAATATAAACGACTATTTTCTATTTAACAATAAATTATTAGAATTTTCAAAATTAAAAAAAAATTCGATCCTCGGAAAAAATCGCGATTAGGATGGTTAGGGTGGCGCACTCTTGGCCCCTCTGAGACGATGTCAAAAAATGTATTATACTATTTTAAAAACATTTTTATTTGCTACGAATTTGCTATTTCGTAGGTGAAACAAAATTTATTAAATTCTATATAATCAATTGGCATCATTAAAATATTTACTATCATTCCTGAAATACCACGCGTATAAACGTAAGGTAAACGTGTAAATTACACAAACTATACATACGTTTTAATGTTTATTAAAACATGACATAATATGACGTCAACGTGACCAGTATCTACTTGTGAGTAAATGAAATTATAAACGTCCCACAAATAATTATTTCAAAATTACGTTAAATGTAGACAAAGTCAACTAATTAATAAATTACATTAAAAATCCAATTGCCGGTGTTCAGGGCATAATGCCTTTAAACGAAAAGCTATTTCACGCTATTCATCTCAATATCTCACAAACTATCAGAAATATTAAAAAAAAAAGTTAAGACACGATTTGAACTGAATTAAGTTCGAAAAGATAACCAAATGTATATCCCGAAAAAAATTTTTGAAAAAAGCTTCTCGAAAAATGTCATACTCTAGTGCTTATAAGAAAAATAAAAAATTTTCGCTTTCTTTTCTTTTCGTGCGTATTAATATTTAATAAGTCTATGAAATAAATCACATTTTCTTTTTAAGTTGAAAGCGCAAATTAATTTATAAACTAAAAGGAACGTTAAAGGCTTCTCAAGTAGCAAGTAAGTAATATTACTTATCATCGTGGGTAATGAGCAAATCATTTACTGTTTTGAACATCAGTTCCCTAACTATATATAGTTAGGAAAAAGTTAATATAGTTAGTCGCAAAAGTTCCGGCCAAGCCAAACTAACACTCCTATTATTTATTATACCCTGTCAAATAATTCCGTTTTACACCAACAAATATTCGTTAAAGTGTATTTCAGATATGTCCCGATTTTCATGGCAACCACTGTACTTAAACTAGTTAGTACAATAATTTATGCAAAAAAATTCCCGAAAGCAGATTCATAAAATCTAATTGTAAAGCCAGACAACCGGGCAATTTCGTAAAAAGGTTCTCAAATTCGAGTAATTGTACCTTTACATAATTTTCGTGCAAATAGTAAAATATGCGCCTACAAGTTAGACAACCCGTTAGACGCCTATATTTCCACAAATCGAACAGGCTCGGATCGGCTCAAAATAAATACGCAGATAAAATTTCTCTCGGTTGATTTTTGTTAAATTATCACCGAATTTAAGCTTATTATATTAATTCAACATTTTGATGGATAACCGCTATCACTGTGCCTGTTTGTTTATTTGTAGATAACCTACATAAAATACAAAATCAACGAAAATTGCTAACGATTAAAATTAATTGTAATGAATATCGAAAATTCTAATTATATAGGTACGACACCGCTAGTTTATCCGAATAAGAGTGGCGTGGCGCAGCATTTAAGTACACATAATACATAAAAAAATATCTACAAGCATCGCCAGATAAAAAACAGCATCGACTCACCGATTTTTGAAGGTCGTATCTGTAGAAGAGGATTTTCGATAGGAAATCTCGCGGTCCTCCATTTCCACATCCAAATCGCCGACAGAACGGACAGTTTTCCAAAAAATTACACTCCCGCACAATAAAGTCACACTCAAACCCGACCACTCCCGCACGCGTCCGATTACGATCAGAGGCAAATTCTGCAAGAGAAAAAAAACAAAATTAAAAATCTGTTGCGCAAAAGAGCCAAAAGCGTTTTAACGCAAATTTAAAAAAAAATCAATTTAAATGTTTGTCTCTACAACCGTGTTTTTTCCGTGGAATGAACTCGATTAGTTAGTAGATAATATTATGTTATCAATTATTTTCCCTATCTACGGTCGACGCATGTGTTACGTTTGCGGAATAAACAGAGCCAACACATGTCTTATCAAATAGTACTCAATATTAATTTTCGACATTTGTGTTCGATGATAAAACATTTGCCAACCCGCGTTCATTTAAACTGTATAATCGACTACGAATTAAATTTTAATAAAGCTAATATACACGATTTCATTAGATATTGCACTCGCGATGGTTATTAATTTTCGAGAAAGATGGAACCAACATTAACAATAACAACGGACAGAACGAAACGTTAACAATAAACTGAAAGATCGAGTAACGCACACGAAGATATTTCGGGGGCCACTTTTAAATTTTAAAAAGTACAAGTTCCAAAATGTTCGAACAAAAAATTTCGTTTTCCCTTTCATTAAAATTTAATAAATTGTATGGATGGTGCAGTCTTTGTGGGCATTGTCTTTGCGTCACAGCTTATGTCACATAATCAAAGTAGGTAAATAAAAAAAATTAAAATTTTTGCACCGACCCCTGCATACACTCGGATGTAAATGAATACCGGTTATCAACTTTTAGGCTTTACTTTGTAGTTCAAAGTACCCACACCAACTTCCAAATATTAACAGGTAACTTTTTTTTTAAGTATCAGAACATGCTTCGCACGTCGTTATTATAAGCATTTATTAGCTATCCTGTTACATTTTCAAGTGAACTGATTCTAATGAAAATATAAACAAGTACACTCGCCCCAGAAAAAATCGGGACAGTAGAAGGACAGAATTTTAAAAATGTTTTTTTGTGAATCGGGTTTTAAATAAACTGTTTGCAAGTACATAAGGATTAAGCCATAAAAGCATTGTTACCTACATAGATGAGGTTCTAAAGATGTTAGGTATCGGAAAGGTTGAAATAGCCTTTTGCATTTTAAGACGAGCCCTACCTTCCAGTAAGCTAACAAACTTCAATGTAAATCAAATGAAAATCCACATTTCGCTCTTTTTTATGTTTTATAATAATTTTTTTATATGATGTTTGGTATCAAAATCATCAGCACAAAAAAAGAAATCATCCCAAATCGACAAAATTATCGTAAGACGTCAAAATTATATCAAATATATGACATTTACTAATCCGTAGTAAAAGAATAGAAAAAGGTTACAAAGAGAACAATGTATTGAATTTATGGGTTCTACTTGTTGTTAGACGAGAACGTAACAGGCAAACTTCACCCAACAAAGTTGCGAATTATGATTTTTGGCATTTCATTACTTATTTCTCTAAAGTTAATTTAGAATGTGATCGTTATGAAAACAACTATGATTTCGATAATATTACTATTTATTATATCCTTGATATTTTTTTGCTTTTCCTATTTCCTTCCTCTACAATTATAATTACTGATGAAGTCTAAAAATACATTTCAAAATATTTGTTTCCAGTGAAAAAAGTGTCCAGTATATCTGTCGATACTCCACTATACCGGTCTCGTCTAGAACCTGTAGATTTCATCCATTGTTCTGTTTGTAACCCTGATTTATTATTAAATTTAATATTTTTGATATAATTTTGACGTCTTACGATAATTTCGTCGCTGTGGGATAATTTCTTTTTTTGTACTGATGATTTCGATACCAAATATCATTAAAAAAAAAATTTTCTAAAACATAAAAAATGCGAAATCTTGATTTCTATTGAAGTTTATGAACTTACTGAAAAGTAGGGGATCGCCTTAAAATTAAAACTAGCGACTGAATGCTTACTTTACTATACTTCTTTTAAAAAATGTGGTAATAAGCTAATATAAAAACTTGGAACAACTAACACCATATATTTCGGCTCTGGTTGGAGCTATCTTTAGTGCTATAAATATATAAACGATGGAAACAATTAATTAATATATAATATATTAATTCGGCCAAAGAATTGTATCTTTATTACTTTACTATGCACACAAAGAATGATTACATACCTACTTACATAATTATTTTATTTATCGTTTCTTGTTCTTGGATATATAATTTTCGTAGGTTAAATAACACATATAGTAATTAAGAATACATACAAGCTGTCCCGGGAGGAATCTGCCAAACGTTAGGGGCGCGTTTCTTAAGTAATTTTAAGCAAAGAAGCTGTCGCAATGTATAGGTCCGATTTGGAAAAGTTATGGCTTGTTAAAGAGAAGTCAAGGCAAAAAATCAAAAATGTGATTTATTAAGTTTAATTGAGGAAGCACTATTAACAAGACGAAATATTTTTCAAGCTATATCAATTTTGTGTGTGTAAGTAACCATTTTTTTTATATATAAATCTACATGTTATCGGTCATATTGACGCAGATTTTCCAAAAGGGCGTAACCCACAAAAAGTAAATTTTACAGTAGAGCACATGTATGTCGCAGCGTAGCTATAACAAGATACGTTTCGCGGAAATATAAATCGATTTTTTCGGTGAAAAAAATCGAAATATTGTTACTAGATTTTATCAGACGTTGTCTTTGTTTTAAATGCGTAAGACAGTCAGAATAACTCATTTTCACAAAAAGTGTGAGTTACGTCCTTTTGGTAAAACGCGATCGATATATTACGTCGATCAATAAATTTTTAAATTTACAGAAAGCATAAACTAAACCTGCCTACCACTTGCTTCTAAAGTATTTTGTTGACAAAGAGTTGTCCACTTTGTAGGTAACAATGATGATTTATGGCTTACAATAATCCCTTTTAAAAATACAAGCATTTTACCTAAAACCCAATTCACAACCAAACATTTTTAAAATTCTATCCTTCAACTGTCCCGATTTTTTCTGTGACAAGTGTACCTACAAAACAGTGAATTCAAAAGGGAAAAGATAAATATAATTATACGATTTATACAAATGAAACACGAACTGGCAATTTTGTTCACAGTACCTACTAAAAATATAATTTTTAAAAACTATTAAACGGAACACGGCAACTGCGCGATCATCCGTTTTGACGATGCTAAATATTTTTGTAATTATTTTCTAGTCCGCGCAGCCCGCAAACGTTGCGTTTTCGGACACAAATTTCTTATTAAAACTTGGAACCCCCTACATATACCATAGAAGTTTGTAAACGGCATTTTATTTGCACCCCGTATGAATTTGCTTTCGCCAATCGATTACCTACTTATTATTAGTGCACAAAAGCTCATCCGAACGATAAGTTGAATGAAAATTACAACAATTACAATTACAATTTTTGTACTCCGAACATGTTTACCTATAACTAACGTAACTTTAAAAATTAATATTTGCTAGCATTTACGTCATTTAACGAACCGAAATAGTTGAAAAAATTCTGTTTAGATGCTTATAGTCGAGTCAAATTAGTTTTTTTATTTCGTAACCCACAAGAACAGAACCGATTTTGATGAAACATTTTTTTTAATGTTTGTTATACCCACTAACAATATTTAAAATCAGAAATATTCCAGTTGGCGCATTCAAGTAATTGTATTGTTTAAACAATTATTACAACAAAATACGAGGTGTTCAGAAAATTGCAAAGAATATCTCGGGAGCGTATAAATAAACTGTGTCAAAATAATGCCACAAGCTCTTACAAATATTTCCCCTGTTCAGATATTTACCTCCAAAGTCGAAGAATAAAAAATCAATTTTATTTGATTACTTGAATAACATTTTTATTTTTCGTCGGAATTTAATAATTTTTATGTATATACGTAATAAGTTAAGATCTTTACAATGACGTAATAAGGTATTTTGATATCGCCTTAGGAAAACCTTAATCTTTTTAGTCCCAAATTATATCAAAGGTTTAAGTTTTTAAATATTTAACTATATTTTCTAATTCCCCAAACATTTTAAGATAAAAAAAGCTCTTGTATTATTTCGATAAAATGAAGTACATTCGAGAAAATTATACATAAAGAATAAAGAATAAAATCCTAATGTGATTTTCTCAAATGTGGTTCATTTTGACGAAATTAAACAGTAGTACCTTTTTTATCCTAAAATATAGTTTTTAGAAATTTAACAGCTTAAACCTCTGAAATATGTTGGGGGTTAAAAAGGGTAGGAGTGGTGCCTCCTTGGTTTCCCTGTGTAACCTAACGGCCCAGTTCGCTATATCAAAATTCTAAAATCGGCAAAATTCCATTTAGGAAATATTATAACGGTTTTAATTTACTACGTATGCCAATAAAAAATAAAAATTTTATTCAAATAAATTGATTTTTACTCTTCAACTTTGAGGGTGAACATATCAAACGGGGGAGCGCCGTTTAAAAAATATTTAAATAGGAACTTTCTATTCATTATCTTGACGTGATTAATACGTTTCGTTGTAACAATTGTTTAAACAATACACGAGTGCGCCAACCGGAACGTTTCTGATTTCGAATAATGTAACAACAATAACAAACATTTTCATCAAAATCGGTTCTGTTCTTGTGGGTTCCGAAGTTTTCACGATTTTTCGGCTTCATTTTCTCGACTATTATTTTAAAACATTTTAAATACTTTCAATTTCATCATCGGTGTGAATAAATGAAATTTTAAAACGATACGAGGACTGGATGATTATTTCGTTAATTACTTACGTAAAATGTACCTAAATTTGTCTACATTTTGAATAAAAAATAAATGTTCGTTCTTAAATAAATTGTGAAAATTAATCGTTAATTTTTACGAGGTTGATGATACTACATGCGCTTCTAGGTTAGGCAACACACGATGCGCCCGTATTTCTACAGCGAACAGGATCGGATTAGCTCCGAATGAACTGAAACGGAAACCCTGTAGTGTGGCCAAATCTCGCAAAAACCTATTTTTAGCAACTTTTTGACGTTTGAACAAAGCTTTCAAAAAGAAATACAATTTGAAAGGGCAGGCCAAGTTGGGGAATATATTTTTTTCCATTTGGCGATTTCACGTGATAGTAAATAACTTAAAAATGAATCGGAGTACACAATAATATAGCTTAAATAGCATTATTTCCCATGAAAATTCGTTAAAAAGCGGACTATTAAAGAACATTGTAGCGAGGCTACTAGAAAAATAGAGGTGGCGAAAAAATAAACAAAAACAGTGGACAGTTAAAAATGTAATTTATGTAATAAAAGTGAGTTAGAAATTTTCCATTTAACAACGCCTCAAACATGTTATTGCAAATAAGTTATTGCTGTTTACAAACCACCTACAAATGGAAGAATTTTTTTATTTCCCGATATACCCTCTTCTTAGCCTGCGGCCTACAGTTACGAGCATAAAAACACATACTTCTGGAACAACAACGTGACGATGTTTACGTAACAACGGTGTAGCTGTTGCAGGGCAATTCGATATATTGTCCCGAGTCCCCAATTGTTTTATTATTTCTTAATCAATTTATGTAATAGGGCCCCCGTCGAACAATCAAAGGCTCTCCCGCAGTCCCACGAACGTTAGCTACGCCTTTGTTACGCGACAAACAATTTTCTACAAACGTCTCAAGACAAAGAAACGTGCAACTCACCGTTTTCTGAAAGAAAAATCTAGCGGTGTCCTCCATTTTCACTCTCGAAAAAAACGAACACTACACCATATCGGCATCGCGCGTTAATCCGTCGACACGTTTCGCACCAAAAGTCCTGCGGAAATAAGAACAAAATTAACATTGTGCTATCCAAACGGGCCAAAACAACTAAAACTTTCAAAAACTTTAAAGCAAATTTCAAAGTCGCCGAAAAATCAATTTAAACGATCGTCTCTGCGCCGCGTTTTACCGTGAAATGAACTCGATTAATATTACCTATTTTCCTCAATAATTGTTTTCCCTTGCAAGGCCGACACATGCGGTGTTACGTTCGTGGAACAATAAAGAGCCGCGTAGGTTTATCTTATCACAAAGCAACATTCGTTTGTCCACATTTGGGTTCGGCGATAAAATATCTCTAATATTCCTAATGTATTATTTTATAGTTTCAATTCTACGAAAAATATTTTTTCGAAATGTAACGTCGATAATATAAGTACTATCTTATATGAATTTTTATTGTTCTACCTACGTTATGAACACCACGTAACTGCCTATATTTTATGACTATCGCAATTAATGTACATAGACGATTCCGCTTACCTTAAATTAACAGCTTGCAATTCTAATAGAGGAATAAAACGGCCAAGTTTCATTACGTTATCTTAATTTTTGATCCTGTCGAAAACAAGTCGGGGCAAGTCATCGGTAACGGGTGTTTCCGACGCCGGCTTTTTGTCTCTTTCAAGTACATAGTTATTGTAAATTAAATACCCGCAAACAGTACGAATCTTTTTATATTTCTTCATTATGCACATCCAACCACTACGAAACAACAGTACTCGCGGAAAATGGTGCCCGATATAACTATTAGGTAGAGGGCGCCGCGTCGAGTCGCGTACGCAAACGTTCGTTGTGAACGTTACGACGAAACATTCGATTGCGCGTTCTTCTAGTGCTCGTGTAAACTGGACACAAATGCGATTTACATTAAATATAATTAATCTGTAGTAATGGGCCACCTGTACGCAATGCAAGTTCCGGCAAAATACATCACCGTTGCCGGCATTACAAACTTAATCCGAACTTCTCCCAGACGTTAATTGAAAACCATTCAACAAACATAAAGTTACTACAACATTTTCACGAGTGTTTTATACCGTATCCTTGATTCTTATCACAATTATTATAAACAAAAACCGAATTTTAAGTCACTACACACTTACAACAAGAATTTTTATACACGCCCTCTACCTTAGATAATCTACACTAGTTTAGGTTGCGTTCAACGCATTATACGTGGGCATTTCGTATACATGCTTTTTAAACTACTGAATAAAATGCATATTTCATTTAGCGCCGTTAAAATTATAATTTTAAATGGAAATAACTTGGAAAAATACTTTCAGGACCAAAATTTAAGTCTGGGTTTAAGCTAAAATTGTAAAAAATATATATATACTAACAGCAACGGTGGCTAAGGAAAATTTTCAGTTTAAACCAAAATTTAATGCTGGCCCTAAATGTTTTTCGAATTAAAATTTATTAGAAACGCCGGGTTTTTCAATTGCTAGTCTGACAATCGGTCAATCGCCACGAAAATGATTGTCTAAACAATCGTTTACATGGCGATTAATCGAGGTTCCGTAGCGATCGGTTGCTGTACAACCGACAGGCCCTAATAATCCTTTCGCAGCGATTGACCAACGGTCAGAATTAACTGACGATTGAAAAACCGATCCGAGTACATCTCTAAAACTTAACAAAATTAAGAAAGAAGTTCAATTAGCCGATGCATAGCTCCGAAATGGGCACTTAAATCACAGCCTAGTTCATTTATTCGTTCGACGCACTACCAAATTGCTCTTAAAATTAAAGTTAATCGACTTGTACTTGGAAAATGATGCAAACAAATTCGGAGTTTGCCAAACAAATAAACTAATTCGGTTTATAATAATAGCTTTGCTTACCTCAAAATAAATCTATTGTCGTTCACTGTCTGATCGGGTCTTCCCAGTTTTTGGCCGTGTCTACTAGTTGATTAAGTTAAACTTGAACGAAACTCTGAAAAAAAATTGAACTTTACGAAAAAACTTCAAAAATTGTACATTAGGTGGGTAAAGGCAAAAATTTTAAAATGAAAATTGTTCATTAAAAATTATTTTTTATAGTAATAATCAGTGACTCATAGCAATCAAGATTTTTTAAATTGGAACTTTAATTTTAGGCTTTTTTCTTTTAAATTGACATTGTCCAGTTTTACCTTTATAATAATTAGAATTCACAATTCTAAATGTTAAATAACCACAACATATATTTATAATATTAAATACAAAATTCTTTATGTTATGTATTTCAATGTAAGTATAAAAAAATTGGATGATCCAATTTTCACCGACATTCTGTATCCATGCCCGTTGATCTAAAGAGCAATCGCAATAAACACGATTATGTTCCAAGTGTCATACGGACACAGACACGATTTATTTCTATTTTAACTGTAAAATAAAACAAAATACCAAGCAACACAGTCATTTAAAATGGCCACTTATGCCTTAAACACTTCAAAAAGAATTTCCAGTACATCCAAGATGTTGAAATTGGTTACTTAGAAAGTACGTTAAATTTTCTTAAATTTACTTAATTAAACTGTCAAGAATTAAATGCTTCCATTATATACACTGACAGAGGCATTGCAGATTTGGTAATGCTTACATATAATTGATATAAAAATATTTTTTCCACAACGGAAATTAAAACTAAAATGCAATAATGTAACCATTTAAATCTAATAATTACTCTTCTTTAAAATGCTCATTGCTAATTTCGATTCTGAGAGGGCTTTTTTGTTTGGAAAACGACGACGATGCCGCGCTACCAAAACCTGGCCTTTCTACAGTCTTCTGAGGTCGCTTGGTATGTTCATTTTCAGATTCTGAAGAGCTATCGGACGAGCTGTCACTATTGCTGTTACTGCTGTTATTAGAACTCTCGCTGCTCGAACTGGCATCTCTTTTAGCCTGCGATCTTTCTGATGCAGTCTTTAGTCTCTCCTTTTTGGGATTAATCCTTGACCATATAGTTGAAGCGACAGTAGGACGCTTTTGAGTTTTAATAACCACAGCCACCTTACTTCTTGGTTTATCGCCGTATCTCTCCCTTTCATAGTCGTATCTATCAGAATGAAGCTTATGACTATATTTGTCATAATCACGTCTAGGACTTTTTCTACGTACTGGCGACTTCTTTCTTTGGCGAGAACGTCTTTCAGAAACTGACGGTAACTTACGCTTAGCTTCGTCCGATGCTTTATGACGATGTATTTCTATTTCTTCGTTTCTAACATGTCTCAATATCTCCGTTTCGTAATTTTGACGAACTTCTGCATCCCTTCGTGTGCGATTTTTCAATTTAGCTCCTAAATCGTTATCAACTATCGTTTCTTCGACTCTTTTAACACCACTACCTGCAAATCGTTCAAATTAAACAATTATAAAATCAAAACATACAACACTAACCTATAATGCTACGCAAATCCTGTTTATTATTATTTTGAATTTTAATTTCCTGAAGCTTCTTTTTCTTTTTATTTTTAATTCTTCATCGTCGGCGTACATTCGCATACGAGGAACTTTACTAACCTTAGTGCCATTCTCTTTTGCAGCTAAATCTTCCGTTTCCTGCTGAGCTCTCTTGTAACCGAGTCGTTTAAGTATTTCGGGTTTCTTCGTCTCCTTAGGTGTAAGACCACGATTGTTAATAGTAATTGGTGGAGCATAAGACCTTTCGGTGAATAGTTCATCTTCGTCCCAGTTTTCCGCCAAAGCACCCCAAGGGTTCTTATTGCCTTCAACGGATTTATTCGTAATATCTTTGTTGCGGTCAAATATACCTTTAAAGATTTTCTTTCGTGATTCCGAAATTAAACCCTTTGTGGTTCCAAATTTTTTGTAATATTCACTAAATCGTTCGATTTTTAAAGGTTTTGCATCAGTTTTATATGAAAACCTCAAAAGAATAGCTTTCGATTTTGGATGATCATTTCCTAAACGCCAATAACCTGGAGGAATCGACGTTGAAATAGTAGATATGTCCACTTCGCTATCCAAACTAATTACGTCAACATCATCTCTTTCTAATTCTACTTCTCTGTTTTTATTTATAAAAGGTGTACCAAGTTCTGTCCCTTCAGTGCCATTTATTAAATTATCGGACACTGAAGATGTGTTGCCGACAGACATTCCTTTAATAGCTTTTGATAAAAAATATAAAGTTCTAGCGGCAGAAGTATCGTCGCGCCACACAACATTACAGCTATCATCGTCGACCCATTCTATCGAAAAAGGATTAAATTTCACAAAATATTGGAATACATCGTCTGCGTCCATTTTATCGGTTCCTTTCATATGAATAGCTTCGAATCTTACGTTAACCTCGTTATCGGACGTGATCCCTAAATTAGTACATAGAACTTGCATGTGCATCTCGGTGAAAGTGTTCGTATCGTCTTGTTTTAAACCGAACCGATTCGCTCGCTCCTTCAGCTTCTGTTGATCTGTTTCAAATGTGTTAGAAGTTGTCGCGAAATTCGGCTCTGGATTCCACAGCTGCAATGACAATTTTTAATTAAAAAAAAAAAATTTAGTTGAGACATCACGTACCGTGTTGGTTGGGGCTTGCTGTGCGGAAACATTACTGATCTGATCGTGTATCTCGCCGTCCTCCATACTTTCATCGACTTCCATTTGTGCGACAAAATCATTTTGGATTTCGATTCGTATATTAGGCCTGTCCCCAATAACAGCCATTTTCTTCGTATTTGTTCTAACTTCTTGTGTATGTTAAAATTTCGCACACAAATCTATACTGGCCGTGTATTATACAGCACGTTTAAATATTTAAAAATTTATAAAGGACGGTTTACACGAAGTTTACCATAGATAAACTTTTAATTACTATTTTACAATTAATAATAATATAATGAAAACAAGCAAATTAGATAAATGTTTTGCGACATGTTAAACTGTTTATAAGCATAAAGGAGTAAAAAAATGTCATGTTTAACAAAAGCCTTTACCCATCTTTTAATTTTCATAACCATTATATTTCAAATTCAATCTCACATCAATTAAATAGAAATATGTAGTACAGTAAAACCTGTCTAAGACGGATATTGGAAAAGTCAGAATCTTGTCTAACCCGGAAACTTTTTGCGGTCTCAAATTTTTATCTACCTATAAACAGTATGTAAAAATAAGTACTTGTTTAAGCCGGAACCTGCTTAAAACGGATTATTTTTTCGGTTCCGAATGCTTCCGGCATATACAGGTTTCACTGTATACATATAATATATGTACCTCAAAATAAAATCGATTCCATACACTTAGATTAATTTCTAACTCCGTTAAAAACTGCAACTGCACTTCGGACGACCTTTACTCTTCCTCCTCTTTTTCTTCAAAGCTGCAATAAAATTTCAGTACAGTTCCTAAACATGGCAAGATTATTTGTCTTACAAATCAAGTCATCTCTGCATGCAGTTTATTAGTAACCACATCAAGTTCTTCTGCACTTGATCGATCAAAAACCAAAGCCGCTATCCTTAGAAATAATTGTATTACATTGTCGCCCGTTTTTGCCGACACCGACCAATATTCTGCATGTAATTTTTTTGCTACTTCAACGGCTAATTCCTCCATGTTTTTGTAGGCTGCCGAAGACTATAATTTATCAAAATTAACGATAATAATGACCAAAATAAAATGCTTACCAATGCATCGCGTTTGTTTCCTACTAGAAACACAAACGAGTCCGAGGAATTTCCGGCACTCAGAGCTTCGTCGAGCCACGTCTCACAGTTTGCTAAGGTAGTGAGATCCGATAGGTCAAAAACGATCACAATTGCTATACGTATGAAAGTCTTATAGTGTTGAAAAATTCATAAAGATAGACTTTTGCGCTTACCATGAGCAGCCCTATAATAAGCTTGAGCAATGCATTTGAATCGTTCTTGGCCAGCAGTATCCCATCTACAATTGATCAAAATGAAATTGCACTAAATGTTAAAGTCGAAAAAAGTCTTACAGTTGTAATGCGAATTGCATTTTAAAGATGGCGAAGAGTTGGATTTCGAAATCGACTCCGATTGTTGCTTTGTAATTACAATCGAACAGCTTATAACAGAAACTAAAAATAAAAAATAAAGGTAAGCAAGCATAGAAAGAATTATTGAAAAATATGACAATGTAAATTAAATGCTTCACATAAACAAATAATTTAATTATTTAAATGTGAAATAATTACAAAATTAATTTGTTAAATATACCTATCGAATCAACCATTAAGAGACAACCCACCTATTAACGATACTCGTCTTACCAACCATTACGTCCCCTAACACGATAACTTTAAAAACTCTTTTCAGGCCCAGTTTTATGTAATCATCCCTCATGCGCTCAATTCTTTGGTTAAAATCACTTTTATTATAAGGAGAACTCCCAAATTCAAACGGTTTTGGAAACGTTTCGATCGTTGTGATTAATTCGTCCATTATTTTCTACGGTTTAATTATTCGTACAAAACAGTTTGTTTGTATTTAACAAAAAAATACAAGAGTAGGGATTTCGCGGGGGTATTTATTCGAAAAACGCGCTGACAATTCGACATTCGACAATTTCCGGTCGGTATCTGTAATTTGTCAAATGCCTCTGAACTATTTACTCTTTTAGAGAAAATGGCGCCTACGAAGGGAAAAGGAGGTGATAAACCAGGTTAGCAAAACTCATTTTATAAGTTGAATCGTTTTTCAAAATGTTTGTATTTCATTATTTTAGTATATCTATAACTTTACGATTTTTACCTAGCAATAAAGTAAGATTTATCATAACAAAAGTTCATCGGCCACGCGGTGTTATAACCCCATATTTCAATATTAGTGCATGCGTTAACTTTAATAAATAATTACAGCGGGTCTAATTGTATACGATTTTAGCAGGTAAAAAAGAAAGTGGCGATAAAAAGCCCTCGTCGGCCCCAGCGCCGTCCGCATCGAAACCCGCAGCATCAGGTTCGTCGAAACAGCCAAGTGCCGCTAAAGCACCAAAATCTGCTCCGCCGAAAGCTGCGGCTGCGGCTCCCGCACCCAAACCCGCCGCATCCAAGCCGGCCGAGAAGAAGCAGCCCACGAGCAAGCCCGCGGAAAAGAAGCCTGCAGCAGCAAAACCAGCCCCAGCCGCAGCGACAGCAGCAGCCGGTGCTAAGCCCAAAGCGGCCGCGAAACCTTCAGCTGCTGCCAAACCAGCGGCTAAAGTTGTCGCCAAGAAACCTGCCGTTAAATCGACCAAAGCGAAACCTGCACCCGCTAAGGGAGCTAAGCCTTTGATTGCTAAGCCCAAGAAGAACGTGCCGGTTAAGGCACAAAAAGGTGTGGGCAAAATATCCAAGTCTGTCGAGAAGGCTCTTAAAATTCAAAAAAAGGTGAGTCGATTTCATTAATTTGATTAAGCCGGTGAATCGCATGATGAATTTTAAGTGGGAATCTCATTGATTCTAATGAAAAGAAATTTGACACAACTCTGATTGATTTCGATGCGATCGTTTTTATATTATAATTGATGGAACGTCACTAAGTCACGTGTTGTTTTAGGTAATAAAAGGACCCAATGGAACTAGGACGAGGAAAATTCGCACTTCGGTGCATTTCAGACGACCTAAAACCTTCAGGCCGCCGAGAAATCCCAAATACCCAAGGAAAGCGGTTCCGCACAGAAGCCGCATGGATGCTTACAACATCATCAAGTATCCCCTGACCACTGAAGCTGCTATGAAGAAGATCGAAGACAACAACACTTTGGTGTTCCTTGTACATACGACTGCCAACAAGCACCATATTAAAGCGGCCGTTAAAAGATTATATGACATTAATGTAGCAAAAGTGAACACGCTCATTAGACCCGATGGGAAAAAGAAGGCGTACGTTCGATTAGCAAGAGATTACGATGCCCTTGACGTTGCAAATAAAATAGGAATTATATAAATTGTCTTCATGTTTATTTTTTGTACTTTTATTTCTGGTATGAATAAAATTTGAAGGCAAGATGATTCGATTTTGGAAGGCCTTGGTATATTTTGTTGGAGTAAATTTTAATTTTGTAGATTTTTGTTTTGGCCGATGGGGTTTCGTGTTGTAATTTTTGAAAAGTTAATTTAATAGGTAAAATGAATTGGAAATATTTAAAAATTAAATCTACATAAGCACTTAAGTTCAGACAATTTATTTAAATCTGGCAATTATGGATCGAAAATGTAAATAATAGATTTGAGCATATGATTTACACAACACCTCCATTTTGGAACTGAACAACTATAAAAAAGTTCGTACAGACCAACATTGTACTTATAAATCCCAAAACTACATGGCTTTACATTTTAAATATTGAAACTTTTAAACAAAACTCCATTTTCGTCAAAGTAAAAAACTACAAATTTTAAAACCATTAGTACCTACATAATATGCATTACCTGTATCAAAACGTTCCCATCCATAAAGCAACAAAGAAATTCAAAGTATATATCGAATATAGACTAATGTTATGATTTTGTTTAAGCAATTAAAATTGGATTTGAAAGATGATACTGCCGGTGTTCAAATTTACATTATTTTAAACTTGAGAATGCTATAGCAAAAACCGTAATCTTAAAAAACCATCATAGTATAAAACAAAAATCAACATTTTTTTCAACTTTTCTCCCCATTTAATAAACTTCCACTATAAAAAAAATAATGCTGAATCTAGTTTATCGCCGTACCTACTGAAATTGTTTTGAATTAAACTAATACGGCAACTTATTTACTGTTAATATAATTTTGCATCTACCTGATTTGTCTTCCAAAACCGATAGGGCACTGCATGCTCTGTACGATTAGTTCTCGGCTAACACCTTCAAATTCTTTAGTATTATTTGCATTTTCTGTAAATAACAGATATGATTTAATGTTAAAAATAAAATATGAAGACAATTGAATTTCGAACCTTACAAATTAAAACTCTTCCGCATTTTATATTTTAACAACTTTACAGTTAAGGGGTTCGGACACTTGGGGATTTTGAAACTGGTAGGTATCACGGTAACACAGCTGGTAAAATCTTTTGAAATAATTCATCTTAATCGCCGAGGTGGCCTTTTCGCTGCCGCCAGTCCAACACTAAAATTCCAACAAACAAATTAAGTTGACAGCGAAAAACAGTACATTTTCTCTTTTTATTTTGAATATAAGAGCTACATTTTTTTTGACCATGAAGATTGAATTAACATTATTTGATAACAACACTAAAATTAAGGGTATCATCTCGATAGGCCGTTTTTCTACATTTTAAACCTTATTCGCTTCAATTTATTAGTAGGAAGATAGATAATAATTGTATACATATATAAAAAGCTATATTTGCGCCCCTATCTGCATTTGTACACTCTGGTTGTAATTTATTTTTGATCAAAAATTAACGGTTCAAGTCGAGGTTTCTGTATTTAGAAGTAAAGGATCTAAACTGATTAAGCGCTTAATAGATAAATTAAGTTGTCTCAACGATCTGTTTTATCACATTATAAACTATGTACAACATGACTTCGGGCTTGCGGGTTTGGCTTTCCACTATTACATAACAACTGGTACATTACTTAACACTACAATTAGAATTTCAATAATATCCACAAAGACATCGTAAAAGTAGACAACATTTAATTAATATTTAACTTCAAACTGCCTAAATGCTACTGCGTAAATAGGTATACATTTATTAATAAACAAGCGGCAATCACAGATAAAATATTTACTCTTAGATTATTACGAAGAGGTCGTGATGAAAACATTTACCACTGGAAATTTCAAATTTTAAAATTTTGATATTAACAGATGTGCGTGATTGTAAATGTACGAAACATCGATTAAAAAGTTGATTTTTATTATATTATAAATACTGATGTATGCGTATTAGTTGCAAATGCGATCTCTCGCCTGTTGCAACGTCCTAGCAAGAATATTTTGAGTTTGAAAGTAACATAATATCATGACTATCGCTGGAATGGCACCACTTAAATTACATTTAGTATCACTAACTTATTAAGAAAACATGAGGATATCGAGTTAATTTTCTAATACCACATGGTGCATGGTGACACAACCATCATTATATCTTACAAAAACTAATTTTTCAAAAATAGATATTTAGTTTATATTTATATGCAATTTACACTTATCTTGTATCAATAAATTTTGAATAGAACATCAAACTAATAATGGTTCCGATTTCGCTAAACAAAATATATACAATTAAATTGGTAGTAACTACACGTGTCAAACACAAGGGCCTCTGTTTGTAACCAACGAACCACAAATCGTCTAAATTTTAAACCAACGTAAAACTAAATCTTAAACAAAAACTTTATACCCTTATCTCAAATAACTATGTGGCCATAGCATTCGCATTGTTCGAATTAGTCGAGTGCTCCTGATTATGTCTCTGTTTGAACAATATTGTTTCTTCGAAGATCAACCTCTTCAGAGTCTCCTTCGGAAGATCGTCAAGCTCACAGTCGAATCGGAATGGTTTCTCCGCTATCGGCTGAAATTTACAATTTAACGTTATTTCGAGAGAAAAATACTATTCTGTTAATATCTTTTCATTGGAATTTAAATGCCAAACTTATAACAGTCACTAATATCTATCGGTATTGTTTAATTGTGTCCAGAAATAATGATCAAATATTTTTTTAAACCAGGTCAAGGACAACTATCTACGTCTTAATTTAACGATAAATGGAAAGCAATGATAGCAACTACCAGCAAGATCTTGATTTTACTGACAAAATAAAAGAATTTCAAAATAATAAATGATAAAATGCTAATATTTACATGATGTAGAATCAAATAAATTGTAGTACAGCTATAGTCGATTCGTTCTACACTGCAAAGTGTTAATAGCCACTTATAAGATGTGTATAATCTACATTAGTCATTTAAAGTACCTTTCCCCAATTCTACTATATCAAACAAATAAAGGACATTATTGTTAAATGCAACAATTTATAACAATATAGTGTGAAACCTCTCAATAACGTACAACTGTGGGATAGAAAATATTGGTCGTTGTCGAGAGGTGTCCGTTAAAACATTATAACAAGGAAGGTCAGTTCATAAAATTGAAGTTTTACTGTACATACTTTGTGTTATATTGCGTAAGTGCATACAATCCCATGGCTTCTTTCTGGGCAAAAAAAGTGTATGTGATCTTAAAATGCTCGTACATATCTGCAGATAATAAATTTGGTTGTTGTCATTTTTTATGAACTGAACACTAAAATTAAAAGATCCGACCGCGCCCAAATCTCGGAATCGAATTTCCACGTCACATGCCTCAAAACTCATTTTCTTAATTTTTCTCAAACATTCTCGAGAGTATTTTTATAAGAATTAAAAATTTATATCTAGTTATTTTTTCGATATCTCGATAACGGCGCATTCTATCGAAAATTACAAAGAGACATGGTCGGTAGAGAATTTTATGACGATTTTACGACATGTTTCACGTTACCGATCCGATAATTAATAACAGATAATTCAGCTTAAAAAGTTTGATCGGCCCCCATTTTGAAACAGATTGGTCGATTTGGCTGGTTAACGAACTCCTCCGTCGTATTCGTAAGGACAATATGACCGACCCAAAATAAACGATCTATATTTTCGCGATCGTAGGGCTCGAGATCGAAGAAAATCCAAAGCGGCAATCTCTGGGTCCCGTCACAAGACGGGCTGCAATAGCTTTATTTTCTATGAAAATTCGCTAAAACTTTCAAATAGGAGTGGAAGTGACAACGAGCAGTTTAAGCCCACGCAAGAACACTTTTTTTTTACCTAAAAAGCCTAAATGGTGCGTAAACAGCCTTACGTATTATTAATCAAAGTAAAAATAAAATAGGATGCTTAAGGTTCTTACCGTTAACATTTATTTACACTTGAAGCGAAGATGTTCATTTTACAAATAAAATACAAGCTTGCAAGATACTAAACACAGAATTTCAGAGCACTAAAATTAGCACTAACACATTCAATAAGCGATTAAGGGCATCTGAAGCAACTAATTATGTATTAAAAAATGCCATGCAGGAACAATTAATAAAACCAAGTCCGGTCAACATTCGCCATTTGGCCATTTCTCGAAATATTTTGCGCTTAATTCACATCAGCTTCAAAGTTTCTCGCTTATTTTCCTTTTACATCAAATCTAATGACAATTGTTGCCGAGAACGACTTCGAAATTTTCCACCCGCCCAAATTCATCCACTAGTGTTTATTTTTTTTAAATAATACTACAAGCAAAAAGATACAAAAATGCTTCTTCTAAAAGCTGCGTCGCACCCGACAAGAGTTTTTGAACGAGCCCCGACACTTATAGCAGATTAAGCTGTCGACGAAATGAAAGGACGGGGCGTGACGCCGATTTTGGAAAAACATTTGGAGAAGAAGCGTACACGTAAGTAAGTATCTTGAATTTGAACTGGAAAATTCGGATTTCGGGAAAGGACGAAATTCTAAAATGCGCGCGGCAACTAAATTCATATAAACAAAATCAACGCAAAACTTTTCTTAGAACGACTGCCGACCAGGACGTCATTAAACCATCCAGTTTTTTTTTTGTAACGTACGAGCTACCCTTCGACGATTTTTTCATTCATACAACGTACCGTTGCACAAATTTTCGATTATATAAATATTCGCATTTTTAAAATTACGAAGAGCATTTTTTTTTTTTTGAAAAGCGTTAGGTACATGGTAACCAATAAGATGCGAAGGCACGTCAAAAAATAATCAAGCTTTGTCGAAACCTAAATAGAAAAGTTCATTCATTTACTTTACTGTCGCGCAACTAAGTAATTGAAATTTACAGGTTTTTATAAATATGTAATTCGTTTCTTTAAAAGTCAATGATATGTTGTGACGCCACGGAATCGCGTTCAAAATTCTATTTTATTCGAAATAATATGGTATATCTACATTCTGACATCAAATACGAGCGCAGATGTTCGTTGTCCGCATGAAAGACGGTTAGACGTTTGATTGGCGCGTCGCGACGTTTCGTTCACGAATTCATTTATGAAAACGTCGACGGCGCACATTTAATATTGCAAAAATAAAAATATTTACCTCGTCGGCGGGATCGTAATATTGCTCTAGATAAGGATGCGCCAGCGATTCTTCTACGCCGATTCTTTTGTGCGGATTAAACGTTAACATTTTATCCAATAAGTCTAAGGCTTTGGAATCCGCATTCGGAAATAATTTGATCCACGGTACTTTCGGTTTGAACGGTAAAGATTGTAGGTAACTTCTTGCCTGGTTAATAACAAAAATAATAATAACGAATCCGACAATTTATTAAACTAGCGATCATTTTACCTTTTCGTTTATGATACAGTCGAGGTCTTCCTGGGACGGAGATCCCAAAACACCTAAGATATGATTTAGTTGGTCGAGGTAATGTTTACCTGGGAAAATTGGTCGATTCGATAACATTTCCGCTAATATACAGCCAACTGACCAGATATCAATTGATTTTGTGTAACCCTGGAACAGTGGTACAAATGGTGAGCAAACAATTTCCAAGACCTTACAACACTCGGATAGGTACCTTAGAATTGAGCATAATTTCCGGAGCCCTATACCATCTAGTGGCCACGTATTCTGTAAGAAATCCGGTATGATCGTGGTCTGGATCCGCTACCCTTGCTAGTCCAAAATCGCATATCTAAAAGTCAATCGATGAATTAATCGTACGTACTCGGCAATTATTGGAGATTACCTTAAGGTCGCACGTCGTATTTAGCAATAAATTGCTAGGCTTGAGGTCCCTATGAAGAACGTTGGCAGAATGAATGTACTTCAGTCCTCTCAGGATTTGGTATAAGAAATAACATATGTGGTCGTTACTCAGTCTCTGTAATAAAATAAAAATGTAGGTATATAATAAAATGTGTAAGTAGGTACAAATGACGACAAATTCGTGGTGTTCGTTTCATGTTATCAATCGATTAAATTTAAGTAGGTACTTACTTAAGAGGACTCGGTAGTACCGTGAGAAAAAATCTTAGAGAGAGCACATTTTTTTCTAAGTAAGACGGAAATATTAGGCTATTTAAGTAGGGACTGTAATCAAAAAGGGTACGACGACTTCGAAGTGACCGTAACCTTGAAATTCGTACCATTTTTGCCGAGTTGTCGAATAACGGAACGACGCGCGTGGTGCAATTTTGCCATCCCCTTCAATACTATTATTTAGTCATGCAACTTTAAAATCATTTATAGGTACACACCTTTGGGAATGAAAAATTTAGTAATTTGTAGTTAATGTTTACTCGTACAATTAAATAAAATTTCTGTAATAATATGAAATTATAATGCTTATAATAATTTAAGTAATTCGCTTTCTTCTGGAAATGTGGTTTCATAATTTGAATAGATATCTCATAAAAACAGTTGTGATATAGATATTGAAACAACATAGATTTGAGTAACATATTATGAAGACACTCAAAGAAACAAAAGGAATAAATTACTTATATCTATACTTATGAGCGTGCGGTAGTAGATTTGATAATTTACAAAATCACTACCTACAAGGACACTACTACTCATTGAATAAAAGCACAGCTGCAACTTAAAAACGACAATACCTTACCAATATGGTACAGGCGGCGTTTTGGCAGAAACGTAGGTATCTGTTCTATCGTAACGTCACTGCGTGAACAATAAAATATGACCCATGAAACATTTTTCAGAAATTTTCAAATGTTTTTAAAAACTTATTTCATAAATTCCAAAAATAAAAAATACAAACAATTTTTATTCAATGGGTTACATTAAATTTGCATTTTTATATCTCTGAGTGACATATTCCTGCCCACTCTGTGGTCTATAAGTTCTGGAAGTTGACAATGTTTATAAAAGTAATCTAATTTAGTTTTCATTTTTGTGTTCCAAAAATCGTCGTCTTTTTCCACATAATCTATTTTTATTTTATTTACTCCAGTCCAGACAGTCAAAATACACTTCGTTTTCTGAGTCGCACGTAATTGCCCCTGTATTTGAAAATATCAATCATGAAGTTGGTTAATCGTATAACTACCATCCTTTTGGTATTTCCAAAATGTATTTTTTTTTTAAAATGGATGGCTTCCTCCGGTGTAAGATTTAGCTTAAAAGTAACAAAGGGGCATTTAATTTCTACGATACTTTCAGTTTCTTGCTGAGTACCATTCGGTGATGTTCCAAGATAAAATTTATTTGGGTCAATAAATAATCTACAGGGTTTTCTTTTCAAATTAATGCTTTTTTCTAGTTCTTTCTTCGCACCATTTTCGTATGTATTTCCATGTTTTAGTGACGGAAAATGTGTTGACAGCGTAATATACAACAAATGTTTTACTGTATTTGCAGTATTTGTGGTTTTTTAATTTGCAAATTTTGCAAATAATAATAAACACTTATAAAATACTGTATGGATAACTCTCCAAAAGCGCTATAACAACTCAATAAATCTCAAACAAGACCGGTACGTGGCTACGAGATAACTAAGACGTCGACAATAATTTTGAAATTCCTTCCAGAAACTACCTTTTTCTACTATTTTTTTATAAGCGATTAGAGTTGTACCTGTGGGATCAAAGCTTTTGTTATGAAGCTTTTATTATGGTTAATTATGTTTCTAGGAAAATGTTATTTTACCAAAGCGAAATCTGGTTTTGAATAAACATAATAATAATTTTTATGTAGTAAATTATCAGATTATCGGTTTTTGAGTAATTCAGTGTAAAGTTGGATAGTGAATAAATATGTATCAGTCATGAGCTCCTGAAAACATGCGATACATATACAATAAAAAAAATAATTCTTTCAAGTCGGTCAAGTTAAATCGACCATCTATTCGACAACAGGGTAAAATGCGAGCCGGTTAGCTTAGGGTCTCTTTTACGATCTTGTGAATACCGACTTAATTCCTGTCATAAATTACCAAACTCGGAGAGAACATTTAAAATCGAACCGAATCAAAAGTTCCGCATCGATAACGACGTTGTTTATTAAAATTTCAACATTTGGTTTGCACCAATCGATTTTACAAAAATATATCTACAGATTGGCTTAAGCAAACAGTAACTTTTTGGCTCCATTTATACTTGCGTATTTACCTGATGATTTTACATACTTCAAAGTTAAAAATCGACAAAATACAAAACCCAATTTGTAGGCAATTGTCTAAGGATAAAATAGATACTAGAATCATTATGATATCTTTTCTATAACTGAAGATATGGGTGCGGAACTTAACATTGGAACTCCCATAAGAGAAATAGGTACGGATGGCTCTTAAGACCTACTATATCTTCTATGTGATTTGTCGTCGTCGAAAGAAAAATACAACTTCGAATCGCAATCGCCCTTTATGCTACTTATATAATAATATAAACACGAATTGCGGCGGAAGATTGATTAACGGAAGTTTCATGCGTACATTACCCTTTGAATTGTTCACATTATGTTTACGTGCGGCGGGATCTTACGTGTTCACGTCGAAATTTGGCCGAACGCATCTGCAAACAATTTCATTTCGATGAATAACAAACATCCACTACCCTTTATTCTGCACGGCAGTCGGTAAATACCCCCACGTCAAACCGACAGGACCCGTTTGAAATTAGCCATCATCGTCAACTAGGAAATTATTCGATTAAAGATGTAAATTGGCGCCGTTTTAGGTAATTAATTCAAATGTAATTTCGCCAAACTGTTTTCCTATTTGCGGCGGCAACTATCCATTAACGGTCATTAAAAGAAAGTTTTGGCGTTACTTATTAATAATATTTTATTAACAAGCAAGTGTGTTTTCAACCTAACGGAAAAACGGAATTACCACCACCTACTATAACATACCGAAAAAATACCACGGCGGGTGATGGATTTATATACATAATATATGCCAGAGTCCTTAAAAACGTTCACGTAGAAATTAACACGTTCGCTATCGCTCGTCAGATTCTAGTTTATGAAAAATAAAAATATCCAACTTTACAGTCGTTTTTTAATGTTTTTGTTAGTGTCCCAATGTTTTTTTTTACAGCCGTCGCTGTTCGAAATTGTTTTTCCTTCTCTCGTCCCAGACGTAAAAAGAATTATTAACGCTTTACGAAATTGAAAATAAACTAAAAACAATTCACTTTGGTTTTTTGTCACAAAGTGCCCAGGAAATGGTAAAAAATGTCTCTGGTGCGTATAGACCATGTCAAAATAATGCCGCAAGATCATCCTATAAATGTTTTTCCTACGACTCTCCCCTGTCAAGATAATCACCCCCGAAATTGAAGAATAGTAGTAGAATGGGGGCACTTTTATTTGATTGACGGATTAATTAAAGTGCCCCCTAGGCTTAATTAAAATGTCGATTAAAATGATTCGCGGTTTAATCCGCTGATTGATCTAATTATTGCGCGGGTTACGTCATGTTTTCGCGGTTTGATTACCGTGTTACGTCATGTTATCGCGGTTCTGCGAATTGATTGATCTAATTAATCAGCGCCCCCAGCGCATTGATCTGATTGATCGGCGAGGCGTGAATTGATCGATTTAATCTGCGGTCCGCGCTTTGATCGAGAATTTGATTGATATCGCGGGGTCGTTGGTCCGTGCAATTAGATCGCGTATTAATGTACGTCATCATCGGCCGGACCGGCGAACCTCCCCGAGCATCGATCGTCTCGATTTCGGCGCATGCGCAGTGATTTTAAAAAGTTCTACCCTGGGTCGGATTCGAACCGACCAAATATTTGTGCCCGAATATATCATTTCATGGCGTTTTCCAGTTAACAGGGTAAAACCGACTGCGCTACCAGGGCTATCTACCTGTATCACTTTATTTGTTCTATAGGTGACGCACGATCTCTAACGAACACTATTTTAAACAGCAAGTGATTACGCATTCGATTTGATTTTAACTAGATCGAATATTCTGACGAACACTATTTTTTAAACTGCACGTGATTACGCATTCGATTTGATTTTAATTAATTAATTCGAATATTCACCTACTGTAAAATGAAAACTACAAAAACTGATTATTTATTTATTTATTTAGTATAATAATATTCCAGCCGTCGCCCACTCCCTCGTCCACCGGGTAATGCCTGGCTGGTTAGCACTGGTGGTAGTTGTTATGTATATCAGGCAGTTGAGGTCCATACTGTAAAATGATATATGCTATAACCCCCTATCCTAAATAAAATTAACACGCGATGTCATGGTTGATGAGGATGAAAAAGTAAAAATTGAGTCAAAAAGTAAAAATAAAATGTACTTACAATATAACCTTGGCTCCTGGCTATTCGAGCCACTAAACATCTGAACAGACAATAAACTTCCTGCCACCCCTCTGGCAGCTCTTCGCCCTGTTCTATGCGGTGTTCCGTAAGTAGTACACACATATACAATAAATAATACAAGGGTAAACTTAAAATCTCTAATTAAAAATAAATGAAATATAGGTGAAATATAAAAAATAATAATAATAATAATTTACATGTTAAAACTATAAACATATAAAAGTCTAACTTCTGCATCCGTACGGTAACGTGTCTATTTTAGGTTGTCGTTCAATCTCCCTCTTTTCGTATATTGTATTCTGTAAATTTTATTTTCAGGTTTAGAAATTACCTGATAATTATTTGTCATGGCAATTTTACGATCTGAAATATTGGTTTTTAGAGAAAGCAACGTATGGCGATCTGACACAGAGTTCAAATAATGATTTTATCTGTACATTTTAAAAGACCAATTGTTTGTAAAATCATACTGTTGCAAGTAAGAACCTATCGAGTGTCTAAGTTACCCTACATTTTGTGAAAAACAGAAAAAGTAGATGGAGGGGATGAAACCGATATATTTACACCGTACAAGTTCAGTTTATTTCAACAGTAGCTGGTGTAGTGAGACGTGTGCCCGTGTGAATATGTCCAGTTTGAAAATATCAGAGATGAACAATCAACAAAATCGAGCAGCTATAATGAAGAGGACCATGGCAGCAAAACCTGAAACCCGAAAACCTGTATGTAGATGTTGTTATATTTGCTTTATAAAATATCGTAATAATATTATAACGTAATTAAACGTTATTTATTTATTTCTTTTTGTTTACAGTCAAAACGAGTGAAACCAGTCAGCGTAATTTCGGTGTCTTCGCTACCGGACATGACCATCCCACTGAAGAAAGCTGAGTATAGGGAAAATTCAAACATATGCATGATAATCAACTATGAAGATAGTCGAGCAATACATAAACTGAACAATGCGATACGGAATTACGTTAACAGATTAATTCGGTTAAATAACCAACGATGCAATGACAATAGAGCAAAACGCACCGTAAAAAAAAAATATATAAAAACCAGAACAAAAAATGATGGGGAAAAATTATAAACACGATCACGTCACGTACGAACTATTTTATAATTTTATGAGATTCAAAGAATTGCAGGCGCATATCATCAACATTAAAAACTTTTCTGTAGTTGTTGTAATATTTATTCTTACACTGTAAAATAAAAACGAATTTCTACAAATACGTATCTGTTCTGAACTTCAAGGTTTTAGAAAAACTTGTTATTTATCTACTGATTAAAAACAAGAACACAACGGCGTGGCATGTTTGTTACAAACTCCAGTTTTCGACGATAGATGGCGCTCGTTATATTGAACATTTCCTAAATACTTTAAAAACGAGTGCTCGGGTAAATCTGATATCATTAAGGAATTATGGCTAACGCAGTCATAACGAATTTAGAGCTAATCAGAGCTTTAGCGAGGTTAGACAGTAAAGAGCGCACAGCACTGCTTAATTGCATAAGCGATAAACAGATACATTGTGTTTGCGAGTGCATCTATAACACTTTAAAAGGAAAAGTACCCTTATCAACAGAGGAGAAAGGTCAGATTTTCGTCACGAAGATATTGAGATTGATTAACGGAAGTTTCATGCGTACATTACCCTTTGAATTGTTCACATTATGTTTACGTGCGGCGGGATCTTACGTGTTCACGTCGAAATTTGGCCGAACGCATCTGCAAACAATTTCATTTCGATGAATAACAAACATCCACTACCCTTTATTCTGCACGGCAGTCGGTAAATACCCCCACGTCAAGCCGACAGGACCCGTTTGAAATTAGCCATCATCGTCAACTAGGAAATTATTCGATTAAAGATGTAAATCGGCGCCGTTTTAGGTAATTAATTCAAATGTAATTTCGCCAAACTGTTTTCCTATTTGCGGCGGCAACTATCCATTAACGGTCATTAAAAGAAAGTTTTGGCGTTACTTATTAATAATATTTTATTAACAAGCAAGTGTGTTTTCAACCTAACGGAAAAACGGAATTACCACCACCTACTATAACATACCGAAAAAATACCACGACGGGTGATGGATTTATATACATAATATATGCCAGAGTCCTTAAAAACGTTCACGTAGAAATTAACACGTTCGCTATCGCTCGTCAGATTCTAGTTTATGAAAAATAAAAATATCCAACTTTACAGTCGTTTTTTAATGTTTTTGTTAGTGTCCCAATGTTTTTTTTTACAGCCGTCGCTGTTCGAAATTGTTTTTCCTTCTCTCGTCCCAGACGTAAAAAGAACGCTTAACGCTTTACGAAATTGAAAATAAACTAAAAACAATTCACTTTGGTTTTTTGTCACAAAGTGCCCAGGAAATGGTAAAAAATGTCTCTGGTGCGTATAGACCATGTCAAAATAATGCCGCAAGATCCTATAAATATTTTTCCTACGACTCTCCCCTGTCAAGATAATCACCCACGAAATTGAAGAATAGTCAAAATCAATTTCTTAAATAACATTTATATTTTTCGTTGAATTTTAACGATTTCCGGTGAACATACATAATAAAATTGAGGCTTTTAAAATTGTCCAATAGATCTTTTCATATCACCTCAGGGGAACCAGGGATAAGGTTTAAGTTTTTAATTTCTTACCTACATTTTCGGATTTTTCAGATTTTTTAGGATAAAAAAGGTACTCTTGTTTAATTTCGATAAAGTAAACCATAATCGAGAAAAAACAAAAATATCTATTTTTTTTAAATTTAAAACTCAAACCTCTGAAATACGTTAATAAATAATAAGTAAACCTTGAAATAAATTATTCAACATTTAGAATTAACGTCCAATTCTATAATCCAAAACTTAAATAGTATTTTAAAACGAAACGTAACAAATTGGGTTTGTAATATTTTAAATGCGCAATTTACGTAATTAAAGACTAAAATTTCAACATCGATTTTAAAAGTTGTTGGAGAAACGTTCACATATTTTTATCTTAAATAAGAAATTCCCGTTTGACATTTTGTCGATGCTCGTTCAATATTTTTAACATGTAGGTATCGTTTTTTTTTAGTTACTTCCATTTTTCTTCCCCATTTCATTAGCAAAAATAATTTGAAAGAGAGCGCTCGATTTAATCTCATCAAACCAAAAGAAAAAGCTAAAGCAATTTCCTATGTCGCAATAAATATTTCCTTTTACGAACCCATGGTTAAAATAAATTAACAAAACCACAAAGTTACTATTAAAAAGCATGAAATATCGATGCCCATAATTTATATATATATATATGACCATAAAATATTTGTAGAAAATTGCGATGTATCTATAAATTAAAAGCTGACTACTATTTCTGTTAATGAATCTAGTTAAAACAGATTTTAAAGGCTTCTGGTTAACGTTTACGTTAAGTACCTACCAATTACATGTTATTAAAATGATTTCATACTAAATTATATTAAAACTACGCGTGACAGTTTTAATTATCGCAACAACACAACTTCGAGCAGATAACGAACAATTTTTATCCATTTAACACAAACAAAAAGTTCTTTATTGCCACCAATTTAGCGTTTTCCGATAAAACTTCCTCGAGGAAAACAATTAAAATTTATTACTCCGATCCTCCCCCAATGTGTACTTCGAATTGCTTAATTTAATTCCCTCGCAGAAGTGGAAAATATTATTTCCAGAGAAAATAAAAAATAAAATATAACGACGATGAGAAAATATAATTTGTTAATTGCAAAAATTGCAAATTTTATTATTAGAAAAGAAAATTGCTATGTATTACAAGAACATAATTGGTTTTCGCGACTACCCAAATAACCATAAAATTAAGCGACATATTAGATTGTTTGTCAACTGTTCGCGTAATGGGAATTTTAGAAACTCGTAGAAACCCGCTATAATTGCCTTTTTACAGCAATATTTTAATATCGATTTGCCGCCGAAATCCCTTATCAATTGTTACCGTACAACCGTGTCACCGAAACGAGCTTAATGATTCGTTAATGGGTCCGTTTATTTCGTTTTAATAACGAGCAAACAATCCGAATTTGTTCGAAGGTGATAAAAGGTTTGACCGTTCGTGTTGTCAAGTCAAATTAAAAAAGAAATCACTTATGATTTACAAGTCCAGAATTTGGCTGAATTATGGGCCCATGTCTCATTGACGTTTGGGCGTAGATTCCTGAGAATGGTTTTCAAAAATTTATGGACGCCATATACCTCGCCTCGTTCTTTGTGCCGAGAACTGCGGCGATTGCCACTTGTTGAAACATCGTTTCTTCTCAACTTTAATCTTTTCTTTTTTAAATGAATGCAGGTCCGCCTCTAGATCTACCAGCGTTTTAATTAATTACGCTACACGTTTCAATTAGGTACATTTTATAACGTTACGATGTATTTCATAATTAACACCTCTAACTTTGTATGTATACAGTGTGACAACGAGTTCTTGAATCCTTTATTAGAGCCTAAACTAACAAGGAAGGTTTCCCAAAGGGTACTCAACGATTTTGACGAAAATTTTATCATAGTAACTACTACCCAATAGATGATGTTTGGTGAAAAAATTAGTAGCCATAAAGACTTCGTTTACGTTTTATTCAATAAAGTTGGTAAAATGGTGATTTTCAAATTCATAGGGCTGTTATCAGAACGGTTTCAGATATATGTTTGAAATTCGTAATATTTCAATTTGAGGTTATTTCGCACATTTTCAAATTAAAAAAATTTTTTCACGCATAGTTTTTGAGCACGGCCGCCATCTTGAATCTTTTTAAATGAAAACATCAGGTAGTATGTTATATATCATTGGAAAGCTTATTTTTTCTCTGTTTAACCATCTAAAAATTGTATGGGGTTACATTAAGAAAAATTGAGATAAAATTTAAAAACGCTTTTCATATATCTATTTAATCGGCTATTATAAATAGGTATATTGTTACTTACTTTAATTCTTCTCTTTTAAACCTACTTTAAAATATAAGAATCATTACATTTATAAACTATTATTAAAGAAAACCATAGCTAAACCATACACGCCGATTTTGTTACACATTTTATCATAATAACGTTTAATCATAATGTCATATAATTTTTGCATAATTTCGATAAAATGACACTACCTGACACGCATAGAACAGATCCGGAATTAGTTGAAAAGTAATTTTTCGAGAATAACAAAGCAAGAAGAAATGACAAACTATTCGCGTTTCCGGCGATTTAAAATGTTTGCGAAATCTCGAAAAAATTCCTTAGTATATTCACGTTTTTGTTTTTGGCAAAATTTGTACCCGAACGTTTTATGATACAACGTTCAGAACAAGTCGCAAACGACTAGAAAACTCGTATTTCTGGTATAACAAAGACAAAAATGATGAACTGCGGGTGAATGATGAACAACTTAAGCGTGTAAATTTAAGTCAAAAAGTATTAAGGTGATATCCACTTAAAGTTTATGTGTTTTTTGTCAAATACAACCTTGTACTAAAAAATCATACCTTCTTAATAAATTAATTTAAGCAAAGAAAACTTTAGACGTAAATTACGAATGCACTGATGTATCGAACACATTGCTTATTTATTGCCTAATTCATACGTAAAAATTTTTGGAAAGTGAACAAAAGTACCTTTTTTATTCTAAAATGTTAGATAAATCCGACAATGAAGCTAAAATGTTTTTTAAGTTAATCTCGTAAACAAAAATATAATTTGAAAGGTCAGGGGTTCCTTGTTCCTCTCGAAGTGGTATCGAAAAATCTATGAAATTGTTTGAAACGAAACGCGATTAAATTTTAATAAAAAACAAAAGTATTATTTATTGTAAACAAATTGATTTTCCCTTTCAACTTTGAGGACGAATATCTCAGCGGGAAAACGTCGTAGGACAATTTTTTATAGAAACTTGACGTTTTATTTTGACCTGTTCTATACATCTCCGGAAGATTTCTCATCATTTCCTAGACACCCTGTATTATAACGAGTATTAAATCGGGATTATTTTGAATTAGGCGGTGGCTCCGAAATGGCCAACGAGTGCTAATCGTTAATAGAGTGAAAAATGAGGCCGAAGGACGGGAGGTTCCAGAAAGTGTCTATTCAGGAAGAGGAGAAGGGAGAACATTGAAAACCGATTTCGCCAGCGGGTTACGTGACGACACGGACGTTTCTTTTTTTGCAACGAAATTAAACGAGTCGCACTTTAAGTTTGTTTACGATTTAGGGTGTTAACTGTAACGTTCCCACTCGCGGAGCTTTGATAAAGATGTAAATGATTTTCGAATTGAACAAAATTAATCTTATCGTGCCATTTTATAACATCCATCGTGCTTGTAGATGTATAAACCTTTGCACTTACTTATGATAAGAGTGAAATTTCCATATCGTTTTTTTTTAAAGGCAGAAAATGAGTTTTTCACTTGAAAATAGATGGAAACGCATTTGAAAAGCGACTTCCTGATGTTGAAAGATTAAAATATTATACTATTGCTGCCGAATCGTGTCGGTCGTCTTGTCAGCTGCTAAATGCAACCATTTCGCACGTAAAAGATAAAAGATTGAATCGGCACTACTTTCGCAAAAAAAAGAACCGTCCAATTTTCACGTTGAAAAAATGCGTAAAGAAACCGAGGTAGTTTCTAAATTAAACAAGAAGCTCCCGTTTAAAATCCCGCGCGGGTTGGAATAAAAGTCACGTTCGGCATACACGTCGTCCTTCTTCATTTTTAATGCGCGTTCCGCCCGCTTTGAAATGAAAGAGGTAAAAAGGAATTGCTAATAACGTATTTTGCAAGTTGCGTAAACGTTTGAGCGGTTCGCGAGTTTGTTTCATCTTTCTATAGTTTCCGTTCTGTCGCAACGATCGTCGTTTTCAAAAGAATTCCTTCCTAACCAACCAAGTAGGCGAATTATTTAGTGTCTGTAATCCCGCAACTGCACGCGAAGTCCGTCGAATTTCGCATCATTTATTATTCAAACGGTATAATGTGAATATCGGACAGTCTGGCGGACCGTTACGGTTCGTGAAAAATCCTTTAGGATTTCCTTTAGGACCCAGAATTGATATAAACGTAGTGCGTTGAATTTTTTCCCCGAGTCTTTTTTTTTTAATTTCTCACACCCCGATATGCGTACTGCTAATATTTTTTAACGATATCCCAATACATCATTATTAGGTGATTATTAAAATACAGTCGGTGTCGATAAGGATTATCTACAATGTTTTCACTTTTTATAGATATTAAATACTAAGCATTCTTAATATTATAAAAGGATGTTATACAATAAACTGAATTGCTCATCAAATACAGATTCACATCATATTTTCAATTATTACACATTCTCGATATTATGATATTAATAATTCCTTTCTTATTATCTCTACTGAATATTAATTTTCCTCCTCGCTTGAATTATAATTCATGATATTCAAAACGCTCTCAACACAGTTATTTCATTGTATCGTTTATTTTAATATTAAACGTATCCGGATGTATATTAATAAGATCTAAATTTCGTTTCTACATATTATACTATGATAATATACCGGTACGCGTGCTGGAAAGGCGCATATTTCGTGTAATTAAGCCACTCGCCTGCGGCTCGTGGCTCAAACTATCACGCTCGTGTAAAATGTCCTTTCGGCACAAGTTATATATATATATATATGTATATATATATATCAGGTTGGGGAAAAAGTTTCTTCGTATTTTCGCGGTAGATGGTTTTAAGATCGCATAACTCTGGTACTATTAATCGAATTTAGTAACATTTTCATGCAAATAAAAGCTGACATTTCACAGAACAAATTAACCTAAAAAATTGTGATATTTATTCACTCAGTCAAAAGTTATTGCGTTTTGAAAATGAGTGAAAATAAAGAGGAAATTAGATACATTTTGAAATTTTATTATAAAAAAGGGAAGAATGCGACTCAGGCTGCTAAAAAAATTTGTGATATTTATGGACATGATGCAGTATCAGTACGCGTTGCACAAAGTTGGTTCAAGCGTTTTCAAGCTGGAAATTTTGATATCAAAGATGCGCCTCGCTGTGGTCGGCCAATCACTGAAAAAGTCGATGAAATCATGAGAAAAGTTGAGCAATACCGGCATATTAGTAGTTACGATGTTAGCAAGGAACTAAAAATCGACCACAAAACAGTTTTAAACCATTTGCAAAAGGCCGGATATAGAAAAAGCTCGATGTTTGGCTACCACATGATTTGACAGTGAAAAAATTAATGGATCGAGTTTCCATCTGCAATTCATTGCTCAAACGGAACGAAATCGAACCATTTCTGAGACGACTCATTACGGGCGATGAAAAATGGATCACGTACGATAATAATGTACGAAAAAGATCGTGGTCGAAGCAAAATGAAGCTCCGCAAACGGTGGCAAAACCAGGATTGACGCCAAGAAAAGTGATGTTGTGTGTGTGGTGGGATTACAAAGGAATATTTTATTACGAGCTGCTCCCACCCGGTCAAACAATTGATTCTAATCTCTATTGTCAACAACTGGAAAAATTACGTCAAGCAATCGAGAGAAAGCGACCAGACTTGATCAATAGGAAAGGCGTTGTCTTCCATCACGACAACGCCAGACCCCACACATCTTTTGCGACCCGTCAAAAATTGAGAGAGTTTGGCTGGGAAATTTTGATGCATCCGCCATATAGTCCTGATCTTGCACCATCAGATTTTCATTTATTTCGATCTCTACAGAACTCTCTTAATGGTGTAAAGTTGATTTCAAAAGAGGTCTGTGAAAATCACTTGTCGCAATTTTTCGCTAAAAAATCACAGAAATCTTATAGTGATGGGATTATGATTTTACCTCAAAAGTGGCAAAAGGTGGTCGAACAAAATGGCACATATTTAGTTTAATAAACTTCATTCATAATATAAAAAAACTTGTTTCATTTTCGTACTAAAATACGAAGAAACTTTTTCCCCAACCTAATATATATTATAGTACTTTTCCGACGATCACAACATGCAATATATTTTCACGACTAAAAAGTGATTTTGTTCAAATAAATTTCAATAAAAACACGCGAAATCGTTTCGCACGCGCTCCTTAGCTATTTGTTTGTAATGGTTAACTGTGAATTTAGTGCACGTTTCATAGAACATAGTCGTCGGACAACAAAATTGTAAAATCATTATGAAAATCCTTTCATCGAATTTCCTTTCTTAAAAATAGAAGCATAAAATTCAAAAATGTAAAATATTAAAAATGTAAGATATACCTGGGTAATTTACCAATATCATTTTTGACCAACAAATTTCAACTCTTGGCATTGCCGTAGAATGACATAACGCACGAGGCTTTTTCAGAAAAAAACATGACAATATTACCGAGAGTGATAGAACAGTGAATAAAATAAGTGGGGTTTGCTTAATACACATTTGTACAAAGGTCGACCGTTTTCGAGATAAGGGACGTTGAAAATTACTTTTTGTAATAGGTATCGTTTTTTTTTCGTCTGCATCAAAACTGCGGGCGATATCGTATTGAAATTGCAGATGATCATACTGATGTTTTTGTGATGTTTCTCGTATGTCATAGAGAGCAATTAGTTACACTACGTTCGCGACTAACTTTCTTGCGATCAGGTTTCTAGGCAAAACTTTAAGGTCGTCCAATTTTACATCAAAAAAGGCACAATCAGTAAGTCGCCCAAACGTACCGTTTTCGAGATATTTCACGATTAATGATGTTGTGATAACACGACATATCGCGACACGACACGCTTTTTGCACGTCACACGGAACAGACAACCAAGGAGGACGATTACTTTACGCAATACATATTTATACAAAACGAAAAAAGTTTGAATCTCAAATAATTAATAAATAATAATAATCGGAATAAAGATAAAATTATCAAACCTATAAAATTAATTTCGCTCGCAGACGTTTTTGCACTTAAAATCAAATTTATTTTAATAATAATGTACCTACATAGATAACAGTAGAATTCGATAATTACCTTAATTTAATAGGCGGGACGTTTCGATCACCGGTTTAAAGTTTCGCAACGCGTTTTAATCAGTAATAATGATAATAATAATGATTTCACTTATAGCGATGTTTAAAATTTAATATATTTATGTTCCAGTTTTAAGCGTAAACCGCATAAACAATAGAATCGCTTCCCGTTATTCCCCAGGCTTTGCAGACGATTAATTAAACCTTTTATGTATATTATTAAAACTTTGTTTGCACGTTCGGGCATTTCCGCGCGCCTCAATTTAATTTCGTACTAACGAAAGTTTTTATTAGGTAAGTAAGATATTAACTATAATAATAAAACTAGAATGATTTTCGGTATTTCCGTAATATCGATAGGGAAATGTACTATTTACGTCGTCCTTTATTGCGAAATAACTTTCTACCGATATCAGTAATTTAATACCCATAAATACGGGTTGGACCAAAAGTTTCTAAGTGATTCGAAGTATACCTACCTACCTGTAATAGCTCATTTACGTATGAACATTTCAAAGTTTTAGTAACACGATTAAAAGTTTCTACGTGGAATTACGGATTTTCTGACATCAAGTGTGAAAAATAACAAGACGGAAATGTCTTGCATCTTCGGCTTCGTCACCTAGCTCTTCTTCGTAACGCTCGGACGTTGTTCTGCAACAGGGTTTGGGGTTTCTTTCGGTACACCTTTCTTTTCAAATAAACTCATAGAAGAATTCCATTTCGGCTCGCTTCAAAATTAAACGCTGCCCAAAAATTTGCCATAACACCATTGCTTCATCTAGTTAGTACCGCAGAACGCAGAAAATTATGGATCTCCGAATATAACGTTGCGTGTTATACGGCGTGTAATAGAATCACGATAAAACATCCCCCTAATTTTGTTATTTATTAAGATAAAATTTTCAAACTTCACTTCCGGTTTTTCCGAAACTAACGTCAATTTTCGATTTTCAAACGGAACACCCTGTATATTATTACATTTTTGGAATCCACACAATTTTCGGAATATAATCCTATCGCATAAGTGGCGTTTCGATAGTTAATTTTTTTCCCGACGATATGGTACTATTTAAAAATATTAAGTTTTGATACAAAGACCATTGTTGGCGATTTTACCAAATGACAGGTCAAACAATTACATGTTTTTGGCGCGATTTTATTTTTCGTTGTGCTGATGTACTGTGGTTGGGAGGATTATGGAACTCTAGTTAGAAGAATACACACGGTAAATATACATGGTGTTCCGTTTAAAAATTGAAAATTGATGTCGGTTCCAGCGAAACCGGAAGTGGCAAAAACTCAATGTTTATGTGAAAAAGTGACGTTCGATAAGTACATTAGATATGTAACAAGTTTGAAAATTTTATCTCGACAAATAACAAAATTAAGGGGTTGTACTCACGGAGTACCAATAGTCGTATGCATATTTTCAAAGTAAAACTGCACAATTTTCCTTTACTGGTTCAAAGTCAAAGTATCGCATTATAAATTTCTCAAGTTTGTAGTTTTACAATTTTAAAACAAAATTAACTTGAAGTTTCGAAAAAAGAATGGATACACGCGTAGTTGATTTTTAAAATCACTTAAGAACTTATGACCCTCCATAATTGTTAGCATATAGTTACGTAATAAAAAACGTAAGCACTGTCACAGAACTTCGCGTAGTTTTTAATGGATCTATGTAAAAAACGACGCATCCTTTTAATAAACTTTAAAACGAGTAACTGGTTAGTGAAGAGCGACGATAGACAAAATAATAACGATGACAACACAATCTCGATCTGTTTCAAAAAATTGATTACAACATCGCCGAATTTATCACTGCAAATTATGATATCACATTTTCGCAGTCTAAAATTTAAGGAGTAAAATGATACAATTACGTACATAATAGGTAAATAAACAGTAAAAATAAATCAGGCAGTTATAACTAAACTTTAAAATAAATATAAAATTAATATCAATTTGAAACGTGAAACCAATTAAATATCATCGAAGTACGAAAATTACAGTGAGGTTACAAGATTAAATACAGCCGTAAGCATACTTCACGCTTGTTGGGTAAGCTTTATAACATTCCCAAAATTTTGTGTGAAACTCGACGTGTTAAATTCATGACCTTTAACCCTTAATTACCATACTGCTGTAAATTCGCGGCAATTAAATTTTTAAATTCACGTTTCTATGCAAAATTTAGATAGAATTAAATTGCCTTTACCTGTTTTTAAATAGGTACCTACCAACAAATTGGAAAGTTTTTTTTTTTAACGAATAGTATGTATTCAACCGTTATATTCGTCGTTGTAATTTTAATTTTAATAATTTTAAAATTTTTATTATTTCATAATAAAACCTATTATAATAAAATATCTGCCTACGTAATAATTAAGGGTTTAATACAAATTTTAAATAATCGAAATGACCCCTTTGTCCTAACTTCATCCGATTTTCTTATAAAAACGATTTTGTTTTTCCAAAATGCAATGCAAAACGATAATCGTAATATGTAAGTTTTCTTTTTTTTAAAGAAAAGAATTTTTGTTCTGTCGGTATTGGTAATCATCAAAGATCTTCCGTCTTTGAGTTAGAAAATGAGAAGAATGGCGTTGGTATTTTCGAATATTGACAACATAACAGAAACATTGATCGTGAAAACAAGGCAAATAACGAATAAAGGCAATAATGTCAACTATATTGACTGACAGTTTTTACATTAACGTTTAAGAGAAATTTTAGTTTTATTAGCTATTGAAACGTACAAAAAAAGTTCCGAGCATTAATAGAAAAAAACTTTTCTAGTTTCTCCCACCACAATTTCTGCGACTAGTTTTTAGTTTGAGAGCTTTACTTAAAGCTAAATATCGATCCGCTTGGGGTCGGTCATAGGATCGGTAGGTAAGTTGCAGAGGGATGTATAAAATGATTTTACTTCAAATTCTATTTCGTTCGGTGCGCAAAATGCAAACAGTAATTGGAATGGTTAAATAAAACTGATTCACCACACGGGATCATAAGCTTAAATACCGTAAAAGAGGGGTGACAATGATCACCGAGTCCAGTTATTAGATTTGCAACACCGACAGATATGTTGATTACGACAACGCGCATCCAGCTATCTATCATTCCTATGTTTAAATTGATTGTTTAATATCCTAGACGTAAAATCCTAAATGGAGGCATTCTTATGAAAACAATTTTCGCTTTCTTTGAAACGTGATGCACACTTCCTTTGACAGTTAAGAATTGTAACAGATTAAGGTTTTAATTTGTTTATACGAATTTTTCACGTATTTTCAGGATATATTGTCACATAAATTTAGTTACAGTTTAAATGTCTAATAGGAATACTTGAAATAAATTGATTTCATTGATAATGCATTTGTTAAATGCTTTGACGTTATATGGACTGTATGGAATATAAAGCGCCAATCGTTTTACGTACGAACTATCACTTTCGTTCAGCTGCGCACGCTTCGGCCTAAACAGTGTGTAAGGAAATATTTTTCAATGTTGCAATGTGGAGTGACTTGGATCGTATAAACTATTATTAATGGATCTTTTCATTGCTTTCTTAGGTAAATGAGAAGACAAAAGAAAAAAACGTCGAATAGTTAAGAGTTGATTAAGAAAAAAAGACCGTATTGAAAGTAAGTTTTAATACAATTTTAAAACTAATAAAAGAACCCAAAAAGAATAAAGGGGGGGGGGGTGTTTTGTAATAATTATCTGAATTGATGAGTTAAATAATTTTTCTCTTCGAATTATAACATTCATCTCAATTGATTTTCTAAAATAAATTTGTTTGATGGTTATTTGTTGGTTTGTTTGTTTTGAAACTCCCGAGTCACCTCAAAAAAAATTTGATTTTAGTATAAAAACTAACTAGCGGAAAAATCACGAGTTTTATGTAAGTACTTTCAGTAAGTGAACAAAGTGACCCCCAATTGAGGAGCGACATTGATCAATTTTGTATTTGTTGTTGGAAGTCTCCTTTGGTCTTTTTAAGTGTGAAAAATATAAGGATCGATAGTTCACATATAACTGCAGGTAATCATTTAATAAAATAATAAAAATCGCGTGTATAAGAAATGTATGCACAAAAATGTCTAAAAAGTGATCCAAGTCCCCCCCCCCCCCGTACGATGCCTAATAAGTAAAAAAAGACATGAATGTGTGTTTTGTCTTTTTTTGCTCGTTACGAGCGTTTAATTCGATACAGCACATTTAAATAGAACAAACTTTATACCCACGTAATTAGGAAACATGTTCTCTACGTACATACGTGTTCAATAAAAACGCGACCTCATTTTAGGGTGTTGGGTCACATTCACTTTGTGAGTTCTTAAATGTCTTTAAAAGGGACAAACTCCAGTAACACGATTATTAAATTAATAATCTTAACAACTCTTAAATTAATTACTTTAGAAAAAAATTGTATTCAAGTTTTTTTTTGTTCCTTTTGATCTCACCTGTCCTTAGTTTTTGCCGCGACATTAATTCAAAAAATCCCGCATAATAGTTGAAGAACGAAGTAACAGTTTGTTCGACTTTTTATTTTATAAAAAGCGTTTATTGTAATTAAAACTAAAGGGAATGTAAAATAAACGAATAAATACATTTTCCGATGAATTTTTAAGACGATTAAAATTAATTTTAATTAACCATTAACTAAAATGCTCTTTTATAATCACTGTTTGGCCGTCGTATTTTGCGCGCCGAAAGAAATCGAATTTACAGCAAAATCATTTTGTGCATCCCTTTGCAATTTACCTATACCGATCCTATGACCGACCCGAAACGGAACGATATCTATAGCATTAGGTAAAAACTGTCTAACTAAAAATAAGTCGCAAAAATTTTGGTGGGAGAAACTAAAAAAGGATGTTCACCGACCACTGTGGGTTCAAGTCGCACACAATAGTACCTACACGTATAAAGTGTGGAAGTTATTTATGGTTTGATTTGAAGCAAATGCTATTTAAATCTTACTTATCGCGCGTATAAACAGAATCTCATAAAATAACGATTCCGAAAAACTATAGGTACCAAAATTATTCCTCCTCCATCCATCTGCGGTGAAGATCGTTTGAAAATTTTAAGTGCCTAATTCATAAAATACAAAACAATTCGCTTAGAGCCCACTAATTAATTTTATTGTAAGCCCGTTGGGAGTTGATACTAATTGCGTTTTTGTAGTTAAAGCCAAACAACTCAATTTCCTCAGACCTTTAAAACAGAACAAGGCAAACTGAATATTTTAAGGCGCTCGCAAAACAACTGATGTTTTCGTAATGAGGAAGGAAGCGCAAATGCTATTACCTAACATCGATATAAATTGTATTCGAGAATAATTGAATTTGCCGTTTATCGTAAAATACGCATACACGTTCGTCATTCCAATTGAAAATCGACGACGTCATAACCGTGTTACTTACCTTTAAATAAAGTACATTTTTATTTCCTAATTTCTAAAATATTATTTATATGAATCTAATGCACAACGGGTTTTTAGTCTGATAACGATAAAATTCGTCACATTGTCATTATCGTGTCGAAGATAACGACATGAAGTATCGTTGATATTTAAATTCTAGAAACATCGCGTCACCGCATCCAACTATATGTAAAAGGTATTTTCATAATCTTTCACACACAATTTCCGTCCACGCCGGCAGAAAATGAAAAGGGTCGAAAAATTACATTTGCACCTCGTACATCTTAATAATTCACTTCTCTACTGTAGACAAGAAACCATTACCGTATAAAGTTTAATTTTGGCATGGCGCAACAATCCGGAGAAAACTTTGGACTTCTATATTCTCTCGCCGACTTTGAATCGAAGCCCAGAAATTATTTATTGTACGAGTAGATATTCAACGTTAATTTACAACTTTAATTAAAAGCAGCTCACCTGAGTTTTGAGCAGCTTATAAAGATCCGTCTCCATTAAGCACTGTACAATGTAGACATCTTTCATTTGATCGATGGTTACCGCTCGTAAAATATCTCGAATATCGATAATCTGAAATGCAAAAAAATGACGTTACACGACGTATTCTAATCAAAACAAAAAACTACTCGTAAACTATTTGCGTCGAAAAATCACAAACGTGGTCCAAAAATACCTACAACTCGCGTCGATTATTTGTCGGCATTATTCGGCAGATAGGGAAAATTCGAACGAAAAACATTGATTATAGCCGTGAAACTTGGCAAAAATTCAGACGTAGGGCTATACTGTTTAACGTGCTAAAAGTTATCAGTCGCCATCTTGGAAAAATGGTGTCAAAAAAGAGTTTTTCTGCAGAACCCCCGTTCCAGTTCATTTTACGACGAAAGTACCTATACGAAAAAGTAAACTAAAAGGAATTTTCTGTAATTTATGTTCTTATCATTTTTCTGTAAAGTCGACGTGCGCGCTCGCCGCGGGCCTCGCCTAATTCGCTTTTGGGGCAACAACTTTGTCTACGGACGATTAGTGATACAAATCGCTATTTTATGTGAATTTGTTTTGCATATTTTCTATTACTTAATCAAATTGTATTTTCTATTCGAAACATTGCATTTTCAAAATTTTTATGCGAATGTCACCTGCTATTGGGAAATTGTTAATACACTCACCGGCACAAAGTTCGATCCATCTACAATTTTTAGTAAAAAATTGCGATAAACGTTTGTTTTATCTAATAATGGGGAAAATTCATATTCCAATGACATGTTTAGTGCGATAAAATTTTATTCGTTTGGGGAATTTAGTTAGTTTGTTTATTTGGATGGTATCAAATTATAATAGTCAAATTCTGAGCGTACTTTATTATTAAGTTTATTACGCGTATTAGTCTTAATTGTTGGAAATACAATTGAATTTACTGTCTGTAAAAATTAAATATGGTGTTGAATCCAACCGATACTGCCGGAGCAATTGCTTTGATTCAAGATGGGCGCTCGCAGTACTACGCCGCTCGAGTGTGGTGCCTTGGTGTTTCAAGATGTAGTATTCAGAGAGCTGTAGAAAGGTTTCGAGAAACTGGAGGCTACACCAGGAGAGTGGGATCGGACAGGAAAATGTGTACAACTGCTAGGGATGACCACTTCCTTACATTAAAAGTTCTGAGAAACACAGATACTACTTGCAGTTAATGCACGTAATGAGTTGCAAGAAGTACGGGGTGTAAGTGTTAATGAAAGAACTGTAAGAAGAAGGTTGCAGGTACACGGATTGCTAGCAAGAAGACCCGTAAACGGCCCACAATTGACCAGAGAACATCGAGTGGAGCGGCTTCATTTTGCACGTCAACACCAAAATTGGGATAATGACGACTGGGGTCATATTCTTTTTACCAACGAGTCGAGATTTCGTTTAAGATCTGCGAATGGCCGTCAAAGAGTATGGCGCAGGACTGGAGAAAGATTCGCCCAATGTAATATTGTGCCAAAGCTTAGTTTTGGTGGTAGTTCAATCATGGCATGGGGAGGTATTAGCATGGAAGCTCGCACCGAATTAGTAGTAGTAAATGGAGGGGCGATGACTGCTGACAGGTACATTAGGGACATTATAGAACCACATGTCGTACCTTTCGCCCCATTTATTGGTGACAACTTTATGCTAATGCATGATAATGCCCGTCCGCATGTTGCCCGAATTGTTTGTGAGTACTTGAGAGAAGTAACAATCCACCGTATGATGTGGCCTGCAAGAAGTCCCGATCTAAATCCGATCGAACATGTTCGGGACATGGTGGGGAGATGAGTTCGTTGCCGAGTTCCTGCTCCTTTTAACTTGCGAGAGTTAAGTGTAGCAGTAGTCCAAGAATGGGACGAAATTAGCCAAGATTACATTCGTTGCCTTAATGAGGGTATGCCAAGGCGAATAGAAGCTGTAATTCGAGCACGGGGAGCTACTACACGCTACTGATTTTTTGCTTTTTCGTTTTTTTTACTTGTTATGTACAATAAATGTTGTTTACTGTTTTATCTAGTTATAAGATGTTGCCGTATTTTTGTTGTTAGAGCAATAAAAATGTTCCCGTCTGTTTTATTACATTTCAACATCTGTTTTACACACCCTTTGTACCTTATGTGTAAATATAACCAATTTATAAACTAAAATAATTACATCAATTAACCGCATGAATCGAATTTTGTGCCGGTGAGTGTATAATACCGCGCTTGCGTTACATTACTCATTTGCTAATGTGCGTGTAGAGCACTCGTTTATGACCTCGTTAGTATGGAGGAGAAAAATTGAGCCAATTGAAATTTTGAATATTGGATATTAAATATTGAATATTTGAACACAAAGCAGGTTCGTATTTATTCCTGTATCGTTTGATACAAATTTCAACCAAAATTGTTAAAATTCGATATTAACAAATAAGACTTTTATCATCTTGTTTAATGGTTATGTAATGCATTTCCCTTTTACCCCTTAATAGCTTTCGAGTTATTTTAGTTACGCCCTGTATTTATTTAACACAATTTGATCTTAAAATACCTATAAAGGGTTAATTATTTGGGATTAAAATCCAAACCGCCAACAACGCCAACAAGATAAATTTTTCATAAGAATCTATAAAAGAAATATTCAGCGGCAGCTATTAAACCAACTATTTATTTAGGGATGTTTTGCGTTCGAAATTCCATTGAAATATTCACTTCCAATATAACTTTCGTTCCGTTCGGAGGAAACGCGAACGAATGAAACAAAAACAAGCTTATGTTTCAATGAGAAGAAAAAAATAGATGTGATAAACTGAAGTATGGATATGACAATGGATCGTCCTGCGTACACCACGAAAGTGGCAGCAAGTTATGACGAAAAAAATTGCCCCGATGCTGGTACGCGTTCGTATTACCCTCGAGCATTACTTTTATATAAATTCGCGAAAAAAAAATCGAAATTATTCGTAACTTACGTTTTCATGTTTGAACCTCGTGAGAATTTTAATTTCCCTCAATGTTCTTTGGCAATAGGTTTGATGTTCGAATGGAGATATCTTCTTTATTGCTACTTTGGTTTTCGTTACCGTGTCCAAAGCGGATCTGAAACAAAAAGAAAAATATTCAGTTTTCGTTTATAAAAGATACGATAAAACTACGTTTTTTACGTCAATTATGCGGGGTGGGTAACTACAATACAACCTTTGAGCCCCATCAAGCCTTTCGGCTGCTGTCTAGCTATAAGCTTAGGTCGGCTCGGGTGTCAAGTTGTTTATAATTTACCCGTTAATGAACTTAAAAGTAATTGGAGTACATTTAAGTACGTAAAGCAGGGCCGTTTTTATACGAGAGCTCAATAACAGAGCTCAGAGCACGAGAGAAAATAAAACAAAACTTTTAATTATGTACCTTAAGACCATACGGCATTATCGTCGACATTCATCTGGAATAATTAAACTTACTTTTCGGCAATAAGTATATCGTCTTCGTTGTACGAAAGGGTGCAAACTTGGAAGGTACGGTTAACTATTTGATTACAAACGTTATTTATAACAATGTAAAGCAACAGGTTGAAACGAGAGTACGCGTAACTGGTGAAAATGTTATTTCGGGTAATTTTGCTTTTACATTCTATTTTCGAATATTTCAAATATGGCAAATTACATGTTTATTTATAAGTTAAAAAACTTTGAGCCATGAAATCGAATGTTCAACTGATAAGTGCAAACGGAAAATATTACAAACAATTCCACCTAATTTTAAGCGCTGCGTTGGCCGAAAAATATTCCATTTAAGGGGTAATCGCGAGTATTCGCGAATTTTTTAATTAATAGTGCTTTGAATTGGTTTAATAATTAAAATATTAATACACATAATAACAATATGAACATTTTAAATAGTCGGTTGCAGAAAGGTTTTTACCTCGGAATCTTCGGAATTGACTTTCAAAGTTTAAAAATTATCCCTTCCGATTATTAATCATTTAAGGTTTAATCCACCCCAAGGGATTCAGCCTAGTTGTTCCATAATTAAAAAATATATATATATATATATATATATATATATATATATATATATATATCAGTAGTTTAAAACGAAAATATTTTATTTCTATCTTAACTCGTTTAAAAATGGCGGTCGTTTTTGTTTTATGACGTGAGTCGGGGGTTTGTGTTCGTCGAGGTTTGCGGAAAACGCCGTATTTCAGTTAAGGTTTATCGCACAGCTCTGGAACTTTTGGCACATTTTATAATATATTTTTGTTACGTAGTATGTTATTTCTCGTAACTTGTTTCCTTATGCCGCCAAACTTGACATTTGCAATTACGAAAACTCAAACTTCGAAAAGGCAATTTTTAGGGAAAGATTAAACCGTCAGTCTTCAATTTTTTTCTTTACAAATACTTATAGGTTACGAAAGTTTGTGAAAATAAATAATAGAGCTCCGATATTTGTCTTTTTTTAAGTGCACAGCCATAAATAAACCTATAAATATGTTATTTTTGACATTTTTTTATAAACTTTATAGATAAATATTTCTGGAGGGCGACCTGTTACACATTAAAACCTTTTACGTTTTAAAGCACTGTTATATGAGAGTAAACTGCAGTAAAAAAATTGAGTTGCATATCCCACTGCAAGCAAAGTTAGTAGAGTTAGTTAGCAAAGTTCGTTGTATTTTCTGCGTTGCAGTACATATACACATATACAATTTTTGTATTTCAAAAATATTGGTCGTTTATAAACCGTATAAAATTGCGAGAAAATGTAATTTCATTAAACAAAATACAATTATTATCCTTCAATAAAATGATTATTCACGAGCGCACATTGGCTTCTATCTACTAATACAGGGGTTACGACACGATTTAAGAAAAAAAATGTAGTTTAACAATTTGAAAAGATAATTTATGAAAAAAGTCAGCAATATCACGCGATTATATCTGTTTTCTTTTTAACAGATTTTTGATACGTTGCACGCTATCAAGTATGACGTATAGGTAGTCTGCGAGGCGTCACAAAATTCCCCCACAATGGAAATAAAACAAATTTTTAGAAGTTGAACTTGGCCAAACATTTTTATGACAAATTTTATCTACCGTTCGAGCGTCCACACGCGGTAAAGCATGTTTAACAAACACCGAAATGTGGAATTTTCTCAAGTTTTGTTTATGTTTTGATGGGTGTCGGTTACGATAAAATTAGTTTTATGAAATTTGCTTTACCATGCTTAAGGATACTGGACCAAAAATCGAACATTTAAATTTTAAAATTTCAACAACAACTTGTTGAGAAAGCAATAGAAACCGACCCTTTAGTGGTGACGAGTCTTAAATTCGAAAGAGGAATCGACAAACGCTCAACGCCCATATCAACACTCGCCACAGCTTTATAATACATATAATTACAGCTCAATTATCGCCGAATCTTAAATATTTTCGTGCAAGAAAATTATTCTTCTCGATACTTCGAGACATACCTACATAGTGCAGTACTGGGTGACAAAAAAGAAAACGAACAGACCACTTCCCATCTGATATAATAAAGGCGAAGGCAAAGCAACATATTATAAATGGCGTAGTCGCTTGATTGAAAACGAGACCATCTCAATAAATATATTTCCATTTCTCTAGAGAACAGGGTTGCGTGTTTGAACGATATATTGGGCTCTCGTGACATATATTTTATAAGAACCTGGATACAAACGCACATCCCTATTATCGCAGATTCCTTTAGGTCCATTTCCCTGGAGTGCGACTTTTGCAAAACAAAACAAAAATTATGCCATCATTTTGTACAAGTTTTGTACAACCTTTACTTTTTTTGTACCCTTTCAAATAGTCAGCTATCGCAGATTAAAATTTCGCACTCCAGGGAAATACTGAAGTGCAAAAGTTAAAAATGGCGTTTTTTTTCTTGTAATAGTAAGAACTCATTTTGTATAGTTTTGTACGACCTTTAAAAATTTTTGTACCCTCCCGGAAATGCGTGAAAATGACCGCCAAAGTTCGCACTCTCGATGTATTTTAGAATGCTCAAAATGTATAGCCTTAAAAAACATTTTAAGAAGATAAATGTCCTTGTTTTTATATAAAAAATCACTTATATTTTATATTTGTTTAAATAATGTTAAACAAATATTATTTTCTTCCAGATTTGTGGTTTCTTGAATTGTTGATAAAATTAACAGATGAAATTTATATGTAATAAATAAATTGAAATTCAAATAACATATATTTATTAAAATTTCAAAAACAGGTATAAAAATACATTTTTTAAATATGATATGTAAAAATATTACGTAGTGTACTAATTCACAATTTTATAACAGCACTTAACTAAAAAAGTACGTAAATACAATAAAAAAATCATTATATTAACAACTGGCCGTTCATTAATTTTCGTCCGAAGTACGATTTCATCATTACAACGTATGTTCAAAGATTACTTGATGTTCGAAATCATTACCCAATGAACATTTATTGGTGTAATGACCTTATACATTGCTACATCGAATGCAGTTTATTGCGTCAATGAATAATTTGACTGCTCCAATGAACAAGCTTTCTTTTTTTTAATAAATTAGTACATAGATAATATGAATTTTGATTTAGGGTCGGTTTTTTTATCTCCCAATAAATTTATTTGACAAATTTTTACCACGGAAACAATTGTTTGAACAAACGTTTTTATGGTAAATATGTGTCAATTAAATTAAATGGAAGATGAAAAGTTGGGCCCTTATAGTGATAATAACTGTGTTTATTAGTTTTATCAATATTCTTACATAAATTCAATAAATTATTCCACTGAAATGTAAAGTTTGTTTATTGTATCGATGAATGTGATCATTAAATAAAGGAATATTCTTGCATTGTTACAGTGTACACTTCTATTCATATTAAAAGAGTACATACAGTTACTATTTTACATTGTAAATAGGACAATGTTTATGTATATTGTTTAATTTATTTAGCAAATTTATTTTTTGTAATGTTTCAATTAATTATCGCTCGAATATACCTACATAGAAAATTTGATTATTAGTTCATTATTGTGCAATGTTGTCGATTGCAGAAAATACAAATCGATTTTTCCGGTGAAAAAAAATCGATTTGTACACGTTTCTCTGGAATTTGATATGTAATAACACACACAAACCGTTTTTAGAAATATTTTTCTATAACAGTTCTAATATAAATATTTATGTAAACGTCGTGATAATTTTTTTGCAATTATTTATTTCAGTTTTCAAACTACACTGCCTTGAATTTATCCTGTTTTTGCGAAGCCGTTAATATTCCTAGATTATTCTATATGTAGAATTTAAAAAATGCATAATCAACTGCATTTATACTGTATATTAGTGAACTTAGTCATAGATACGATAAATGTAGTTATTATTTCAAACCCACCTTACATTAACGTGATGTTTTAAATTCATAAACTTTAAGTTATGATGTTAATGTAGAAATTCGTAGATACAATCAAGTAATGATTGGATTGATGAAAAAGAGTCGTTAAAGCAATCAAAAATATCCATTAAATTATTAAATATGTTCATCAGTTTCCAATAAACATAATAACATTGAGACTACGAACATGGAAATTATAAAATGAACATCTATTAGTAGTATTAATGAACTTTTTATTGTATCAATGATCAAAAAGTCAATAACTGGTGTTCATTGATATTATGTACAATAATTTTTAGAGTGAGTATATATATATATATATATATATATATATATATATTCACATAAGTAATGTGGAATCACGTCAAAAGGCCGTCGACAAAAACGCCGTGAACAAAAATACCGTCAGTTTCAAAAGTCAAATTAAATTGAACCTATTATTATAAGCATTACTATATAGCAGTAATAGGCATCTACTTACCTGTATTTGTATATAAATAGAAATCAGTGAATTCCAGAATTTCAACAAACAGTGAGATTCGAAAATTTATTCTTAACAGATACCTGCTTACTTTTAAAATAAGCCTAGTATAAATTCAGATTAATTATTGTTATATTTGGCACATTCTATATAATTATAAATATACAATGTGTGTTATGAATAATATTTTAATCATTTAAATCGTTGTATAAAAGCAGACAACTTCTTTCTATGCTCCTTATTTTCAATTCTTCATTTTCTCTTATCATACGAACGTTTACCACTAAGAAAGTTTGTATAAAGACAAAAAGTACTTTTAACATTATTTTATTCCAACCATGTATCACGTAAATGTAGTATATACTACCTGTAGCATATATTATATCTAGCATGTGCCAAATATAACAATAATTAATCTGAATTTATACTAGGCTTACTTTAAAAGTAAGCAGGTATCTGTTAAGAATAAATTTTCGAATCTCACTGTTTGTTGAAATTCTGGAATTCACTGATTTCTATTTATATACAAATACAGGTAAGTAGATGCCTATTACTGCTATATAGTAATGCTTATAATAATAGGTTCAATTTAATTTGACTTTTGAAACTGACGGCGTTTTTGTTCACGGCGTTTTAGCTACGGCCTTTTTATATATACTGTTATAAAATTGTGAATTAGTACACTAGGTAATATTTTTATATATCATATTTAAAAAATATATTTTTATACCTGTTTTTTGAAATTCTAATAAATATATGTTATTTGAATTTCATTTTATTTATTACATATAAATTTCATCTGTTAATTTTATCAACAATTCAAGAAACCACAAATCTGGAAGGAATAATATTTGTTTAACATTATTTAAACAAATACAAAATATAAGTCGTTTTTTATATAAAAACAAGGACATTTATCTTCTTAAAATGTTTTTTAAGGCTATCCATTTTGAGCATTCTAAAATACATCGAGAGTGCGAACTTTGGCGGTCATTTTCACGCATTTCCGGGAGGGTACAAAACTTTTTAAAGGTCGTACAAAACTATACAAGATGAGTTCTTACTATTACAATAAAAAAAAAACGACATTTTTAACTTTCGCACTGCAGCATTTCTCTGGAGTGCGAAATTTCAATCTGCGATAGCCGACTATTTGGAAGGGTACAAAAAAAACTAAAGGTTGTACAAAACTGTACAAAATGATGACATAATATTTGTTTTGTTTTGCAAAAGTCTCACTCCAGGTAAATGGACCTGATTCCTTTGTGTCGACAAACTGGGGGGTCCTTTGTTTTTAACGCCAACGGCGTGCAACGCGACAACTCGACGTTTCAAAATATAAAGTTATGACGCATAAAACGACAGCTAATTAACCTTTAAAAATATGTACTTAAAAAAAACCTCAATTAACACTTCAAGATACGAAGCCAATTTCTTTTTTCAAATCAAGCCTACTACAAAAATAGAACCGGCATCGGGATGAAATTACCGTAATCTCGAAACCAAACAAATTGAACAAAAACATAATTAAATAACTCCCCCCAAACTTTCAGAAACTAAAAGTGAATTTCGACGTTTATCAATAAAACGGCTGCGAAATTCTAAAAGCTTTCTTTTGTCTTGTACACGGTCCGCCTTAAGCAGTAAAATTTCAACTTTAAAGGAATGATCCTTTGAAAAAACTTTTGGCGCTTATAATGCTTATAATACATAATGCTGAATTTTTGAAAATGAAATTTTTCTCGAGCTATATAATAAGCAACAACGGACGAGACAGTTAAGCGAATTTAATTAAAGGCGTCTTTATTAATATTTGCTGCCGGTTAGTGTTATTAAATTGTTCAAATTAAAATTCGGAAAGTCCGTCGAGCACGAACGAATCCTGTTAAAATAAGGGAAAATGATATTTGAATGCAGCACATTTAAATAAAACAAAGCGTTCAAATATTTTCCCTCCGTAAAATCAATACGGACCCCGCTATAAGCCTGTTTCAACGTATGTATTTCATTTACCCGCGATTAATAAATTAACAAAATCAAATCACCATAAATCTAACTGAAAAGATTTTAAACGTCAAACCTAACCGAAATAAACTGAGAACTCGTCTGAAAGCTTTATACATCATACCTAAAAAAATCTTTTTTTTTAGAAAAAAAAGGGATAAATCCAATAAGACCACAAGACCGATGTTATTTACCTTATTGCGAATTTATGTTTAAATTAAAATTTAGGTATAAAAAAATATCTAGCATATCAAGTCGTTCGAAATTCTTAAATTAGAAAATAAATGAGTAGTCACGTGTTCAAATTATTCTTTGTTTGCTTCAAAAGATGTTCTCTATCTATACGAACCGTTTCGGTTCAAAGTTAATCTTAAATTACGTTTTATTAAAGCTCGCCCGGTTTTTAATTGAAAATCTCCTTCGACGTTCAACTTTCTTTTTTTTTAAGTTTATTTAAATCTAGCTCAACATACTGGACGTTATGCATAGTTTGGTTATAGATTTATAATCGATTAGCGCCATCAGTCAGCTTATCCTTGCAGGAAGATATCTTGCGGTAATTTTCTTTTAAGCCTTTGGTGCAGATTTCGATTTCCAATTTGAAAGTGTAAAGATGTAATTAACTTTTTGACGTATTCCTCGAGGGGTGGGATAGCCATCAACATTCTTAAAATAGGTAATACAGTCTTTTATTTTTTTGTTCCACCCTAGCTAGAGGGCTTTGGAGCATCATCAACTGCTGTGGTTATTTAGCTCCACGATCACATATATCCACGCCTACCAGGGACTCGAACGCGGGACCCATCAGTCGAGAGGCCAGTCTTCTGACCGTTCAATCACCGAGTCGGCTTTTAAATTTTATTACAATTTTATTACGTAAAGACTGGATTTTAAAAAACGTAGGTAATTGAAAATGTGCGATATAATCATCCGAGTGAATCAATAATATTTTACATATAATACCGAGCGCACTTTTTCCGAATTAAAGTTAAAGGTTAGAATACGAATCGCATTTCATTTTATTTTTCCTAGTTCAGTTAATTTAGCTGTCTGCAAAATCGAATTAAATTGCTCGACAAACAAATTGCAATTTTTCCTCCACCGAATAAGTACTCGAATACTCCAGTCGAGCAAATTAGATACTGCAACGTGCGCAATTAAAAAATAATTTTAAAATCTTGCGCTTAAATTTGTTTACTGTTATTTTGGTATTAATTTGATTAAAAAACAGTTTCGTTATATAAAATAAGATTACAAACCCTCCACTTTTTAAATACCTACAGTAATGTATAATTGAAAAGTTGGCGGTGTTATACTACAGCCTTCATCGTTACATTTACATTATAATTATCATAATACGGTTCCAAGGATCACCTTTTAACATTTATGTATTTAAAAAAAATAATAAATAAACGCGTCATCTACTGAACAATCTACACATTTTTCATTAAAGCCAAGTCGCTCGTTTGCCTTTAATTATATTTCATTATTCTTTGTTTTATTTATAGACGCAATTTAATCTAAAATATAGGGCATTTGTCGAACGTTGTAGTTTTAAAAGAAATGTCGACTCTAACTTTTTAACAAAAAATGGTTTTTGAAAAATCAAAAAAATCGAAACCTTTAATTTTTTTTTTAAATATGTTCATTATTCACTAATTAAGAATATAAGAGCTGAATTTCGTAATGGAATCTCGATGGGATCATATGAGATTATAAAAAAATATATTGACCAATAGTACACAGGGTAATTTAAACGAAACTTATGCGCTTAATGGGTGTATTATGTTGTACCGAATTGAATGAAAATTATATTATTTACCTATTAATTTTATTGGTATTATTATTGGTCAATATATTTTTTTATAATAGGATCCCATCGAGATACCATCACGAAATCGAGCACTTGTATTCTTAATTAATGTATAAAAAACTTATATTTTTTTTATAAACCAAAGCTTTCGATTTTTTGATTTTTCAAAATACTTATTTTTGATTGTTTAAAATAATAAGTTTTAGCAACATGGCCATCAAATTAAAGCTTATAAAAAACGAAAGAAAATGAGACAAAATGCAGCTCTCTAAGTTAAATAGTTTTTGAGATGGAGCCGTTCAAAGGTTTAAAAACGCTGAAATTTTTTTGCAATTTTCGTATTTTTGAAAGTTAATAACTCGTGCTTTTAACACGACGCCCGAATTGCGTGTAATATTTTCCACGATGCCATATTTTATTAAAATATTCAGGTCCTAAAGTACGTTCCGGGGCGAAAGAAATGCACTTCATCTTTGAGTTTAAATAGTAGCATTTTGTTATAATTCCATGTGAATTCAACAAATAAAGACATAATTTTGAACCTTCGTATTTTTAAATTTTGTGACTTTTTGTATTTTTATTGTATCTATGAAAATAATGAATAATGCAAAATTTCGGTTTTTTGGACTCGAGTTACTTTAAATTTAAAGGGACTTCAATCGTTGTTACAACAATGTGTTGCCATCATAGTAATCAAAGACTTTAAATTTTAAACATTTTAAAAATTTAAAAATGTCTTTGTTTTAGAACAAATTTTAAATCAATAACGATGTAATAATCATTTTTGCCGTATAGGATTATTGATTTATGGTGTGTTAGTAAATGAATTATGGTTAAAGTTAATCAAATATTCGTTGCCATTATTAATGTATAAACCTATCGAGGATTAATTAATTATGAAAAATAGTAATTAACTCAAAATTGCTGAAATGTATTTTCGTCCATTATCGACTCGATACGTAAAATATTTCTTTTAATTTAGTAATAACAACATAAATAAACGTACCCATTATGCAAGTAGTTACTTAATTATTTATACTTATTGTTAGATACACAAGTAAATTCTTCGTTATAAAAAAATCTTATCACGCTCGTAATATTTTTATTTTATCACTGTTATCCAGGAAAACCGCATTCTTTGCCACATCGCTCGAATCATAGCGTCACCCGCAATCACAAATTCAAATAAATGAAGATTTTCACTTAAACACGATTTCAACTTAAATTTCATTTATTTAATATTTAATACGCTCGCAAACTTCCCAATATTGGAAAAGCGCGGTTCAATAATCTTCTAATAATTCCCGTTAGAGCTGCGAAAGTTTTGAAACAAATCGAGTTTACCATTTATAAGTAATCTCGGAGGAAATCTATTTGGAACGTTCGGTTTTGTTTAAATTTAATAAAACGATCGTCGAACAATTGTCGCGCATTACTTTTGGTAATTTTACAGAAATATGAAAGCCGAAATTTTCGTCTTCCTTATAGTATTGATAAAATATGAAACCTTATAAATAGATTTTGGGATCGTTTCGATGCTCTCTCTTGCACACGGACATTTTATTCGACTATTCAACAAAATAAATCTTACAATTTCGTTCGTGAGATCCGACAAGTTTTCACATAATATACTTATTAATGATAATTAAATTCAAACGTTAAATGTACCTCGAAAGACAATTTTGCTTCATTTGGAATAATCTTTTAAAACAAATACTTCGATGTGGTTTGACAAAAGTAAACGTTTTAGTTACTTAATTTTCTTTTTACTAAAACGCTCAATTAGAATTCAACTACTAAATTGTAATCCTCGAGAATAAAATGAGAACTTGTACTATTATCTGCGGGTCAATTATCATCCTTTTCCAGTTTCTCCCACAACAGTTTTTGCGACTTATTTTTAGTTTGACAGTTTCACTCAAAGCTAAATATCGATCCGCTTCGGGTCGGTCATAGGATCGACAGATCGATTGCAGAGGGATGTATAAAATGCTTTTGCTGTAGATTCGATTGATTTCGGCGCGCAAAATACGACGGTCAAACAGTAAAATCATGTTAAGTTAATCGAAAATGTATGTATGCGTTTATTTTACTTTCCCTACAGTTTTAATATTACAACAAACATTTATTTGTGACGCTCATAAACATTTTTATGCAGAAAATCAATCGTTGATGCAACAGTGCGGGCCCATCTTTCCAACTTAGTGCCACCAACACTGTAAATAAACGTCATTTAATTTTTTTGATTGTTTCGCACAAGCGACGTAAACTTTGAGCGACGATTCTTTTTAGGCACCCGTTAATTTTAAAAATATTCCCGTTTCATATAGTTAAATAGGTAGTACTGGATTGTTTGATTTTCTTAAACTTCATTTAATATGTTATCTGCATACCTTTTATTATATCGATTTTAGTTCTCGATATATTCGAACGTTTAATACCTACAGTTACACAATTTTCCTTTACACGCATATCCGGAGCACGAAGCTATTTCGGAGCGGCTACATAAAATTCCGATGTTTCCATTATTCGAATAAAATACGAGATGATGCTTCTATAAATTTTCGGAGTCGAGAATCGAACTTCTGTTAGATTTGGGCCCGATAAACATAATCGATAAGTAACTGACTTGAACGAACGAATACACTAAAATATCGAATTATCCACGTTATTATTTTGATACGTTTTATTAAAAGAAATGCTATTAAGTTTAACCTTGGGAATAAAGTAGACTCGTGTTAATACGACATTTTTTAGTTCGGTCGGATTAGCGAAATTTCGGACTATTAAAAAAAATAATAGAAGTACCTACCTAATTAATGGGGTGTTTAATAAGCAACGGCCAAGAAATAAACGATACAAAACTGATTACAAATACAGCTACAACTTTAATTAATTATATACATATTATTATGTATTTACTGCCCGAGTTTCCGAGAATGGTGTGTCGGATTACAAGGGTGTCGAACTGACGAGCGTCGGATTAACGCGATTCCATTGTAATAAAGATGGTACCGCGCAATCGAATCCAAATGAAAATATGTATAAATTTTACTTTTAAAGTTCCGTATAATAAAACGGAATTGTTTGTATCCCGGAACTGTGAGCGAAAACAATCCCATAAGTGACAATACGAAAACGGCACAATATAGAAAACTAAACAAATACAATCCTTGTTATCATAAAAAGCCACCATTTATTTCCACTCTCTTTGTTCTTTTAATAATAATAATAATCATCATCTCGGGGACTGTTTAACCGCAATGCATTTGTTATACGGCACTTGCGACTCGCAAAATAAAAAAAAACGACGTCAGCTTACAATTTTAATCAAGCTCCCCCGAACATCTGCCTTTTTAATAGATAATAAGATTAGGTCGTCTACCAAATAATGGTAAAAACTTTTTAAGTTGAAATTTTAAGAAACCGGGCTCAGCGGAAGATCACCTAAGCCGATCGGGGATTTCTTTCCGACCCGGGAAGCTCAACATCGAAAGGATTTCGTATGCACTTTTCGGCAGCATATCGATCTCGATGGCAATGAACAAAGGGCACGAACCGAGGTCACGGGATGTTTGAGCAGACGCGGGTGTGGTTGAGGGTAACGTCCTGGGAAGCGCCGCGACGCGTTTTCGGCGCTCGCTGTCGCCACCTCACCCGACGCCGACGGTACCCTCTTTCCTCGAGGGTTGTTGGCATATTTCATTTTGCAGATGAACTTGTTGAATACGTTAAAATAAATTTGGAAAGTACAAGGACGAAATACTAAACGTCGGGAATTAAACTGATCTTTTATTAATAAGATGGTCAAGGTTCAAATTGATAATAAGAAACTTATTCGCGTCTCATACTCAACTCGGCTACTGCAGTTATTTTGGATGTACAACTTAATGAATTCGAAGCGGAAGCATGTTTAGTTCTAAGGATATGTACTTATAATAATAAATACAATTTATCAATGTCACGTTGTATTTGATCTACTTACACGAAGAAATTTATAAATAACTGATTCGTGAGAAATTTTAACGTAACGCGATATCTGTAACGAAAATCCCTACCGCAGAAGCAGAGAAACCTTTTATAGTGAATAATTAATGGAATTTGATTGTAAATTGGAATCGGCTTTTTTCCTTCGACGATAACATCACGACATAAATATCAAATGAAGCATGAAAATGTTACCCGATATAGCGATAAATCTGATATTTCCAGGTTAAATAAACGAGGTTAAGTGATATTTTTACGTTAAGCGAAGCTTTCGGCAACCTTTTATCTTCTCAGGGATAACCTGCGGTAAGGCACGAACGAACGCCTAAACCTTGAAAATGATCGGAAAAATTAAAACGTATTAATCGCTTTTACAAATCGACGATTTAATAAATGGGGAGATAATTGAATATTATAGCTTTAAGAGTTTAAGGGTACGAGTAAAACACCTCGAAGGATATTTCGAGATATATGACGAAAGTGTAACTTGTGCGACTTGTAAACCGAAATTTTCGGACTAATACCTTATTCGTTTTCCCTATGGAATAGACATAAACCAGCGTTATTGCATATAATGCGTAATACATTTTGCATGGTAGTTTCAGAATCGTGAAGAGATCCATCCCTATGTAACAACATGTTGTTATCCGTAAAGGTAACACTTTAATCGCGCATTCCCGCATGTCTACCGCATGGGTTCGGTGAATAGAGTATAGTTTAGAGTGTAGAGTACACATTATTAATGTAGGTAAATGTTCCTGGATTACTTAACCATCCATTGGTCGCAAATAATAATTAAACAACAAATTAGAGCCCCCAATTAAGCCACCAAATTACAATATATGCTCCATTCATTATAACACCCTTCTCCGATTAAATCTCCATATTACAACTTGAGCCCCATTTCCATAAAGCACTCGAGTATTTATAATACAATAATATTTAATAATGTTAAACGAAGTTTAGTTCGGCTTCCTTCTGACAATAAGAAAAAAAGTGGTCCGGCAGCGGCCACGTTGGGCGCCAGAAATTAATAAACTACCGAAATAGAGCCGGTCAACTTAATGTTTCAGTAAGATTACAGTGGACGCCCTTCCGGCAAACGGAAATTTATCGTAACGCGATTAATGTTACCTTCAATCGAAAAGCGGCGTTGCACGGGGTTTTCCCTTCAAATTATCATCTCCCCCCCCCACAAATGTCTTTAAATATTCAATTTAGATCATAATAAATTTGTCCTGATTCGTTCCAAATGCTTATATATTAAATGGGACGACTGACGTCCCTTAAAACGTTTTTCGTGTGAATACGACTATCGTGATAATTGGCGTTTTTCATAGCTTTTAGTCGACGATTTTTATACTGTCATGTACCTACCACATTTCCGTTTTCCCTACCCCTCTGGCACTTTTCCAACTCGGCCTTGACCCGCCGCATTGCGGCTCGTTCGATAACTGAAGCCATTATTGTTTTCAGCACAATGCATATTATATGCAGTATTAAGAAATGAAACGCCACAGGTGAATCTTGATCGAGACAAATAAAAACACGCGCGTAAAGACTTTTTTCACGGTTATCATGCGTGTTAGCGACAAAAACTAGCCCGTTCTTTATTACCTATATATCGCAATTGCAAGGAATGTGTTCGAATTTTCCTTTTCGCCCTGAATTATAAGCACGGATAAGGTTCGGTCCTTTTTTTAAGTGGAAATCGACGTCGAATCGAAGGCTGGAAAATAGGAAATACAGATTGAATGTGGTCAGATTACTAATCCGATATCGACGTAAATACTAGACGTATTAGGTAAGCGTCGAAAAAAATACGATCTCTTTTCTTGCGTCGTTGCTTCTTTTAAGATTCCCAGTAAATTGGGCAATTAATTCCAACGGAACCTCGCGTAAAAATCGATTCGCAAAATTTTGCACGCCCGGCACTACATGAAATGCGAAGGTTAATTACATTTTAGCTAACGGCTGTCATAGATTTCATTCATTTAAATGAGAAAAGCGAATATTCATAAGTTTGACAACAAAGACTGTCTTCTGCATGAATAATATTCAAAATTGTCCTTTATCGAACAACAAACTTTTGTTGTGCACGAAAATTAGGATTTAAGTTTCTTAGTAACTCTAACACTAGAGCAACTTATAAGCAGGAGTACCTAAGTATTCTTACATTTTGTTTGTTTAATTTAATTTTTTTTTCTAAATTAAACACGTCGCGAATCTCCTGAACTAAATGGAAAACGGTGGTAATTTTATAACATGCGGGAAAATCGGAATTGGACGTTTCGACGCGAACCCATTTTAACGCGAAGACGTATCGACCCCGCCATTTTAGAAAAATGAGCAATATGCTAACTGATTACGGTGCTTGGGTAATTTAATAGTAACTAATATCGACTAAAAAAAATTGGCCTAGATGAAGTCAGTTGGAACTAGTGCAGATGAGGTAGTTTTAGATTAGTGTGGATGAGAAAAGTTTAGACTAATGCTCGGACATTGTTATCGTTAATGAAATGGAAAGGTACCGAGAAATATGAAATCTATCACACGAATAGGCCACAAAAGACAATCACAAAATGTGTTGGCCAATATTCCCGGTAACGTTTGATCTGTATTGAACAGATTAACGATGTAACGGATCTGTGGAATGTTGCGTCGAAAAATTAACGTACAAGTCGCAATTACGCTACATGACCGTACTACATAACAATCGCACTATGCTCCAGAAACCCTCTGCAGTCCAACAAACAATTTAATCGGGAAGAATCTCCCGGCAGCCTCTTATGGAACATTGCGACAGGATGCGCGGAAAAAGACGCGGCACTTTAATAAATGTCCAAAACAACTCTATCCGGAGAACAATCAAAATATTATAATTAGGGCCAACTACTGTAGTAAGAGACATACATAATAAGATACGATGTTTATGAATAGAAAAGTACAAAGTGGAGAAGGAAAAATTAGAGTTGAATAGATTAAGTAATGTGTTGCAAGCGTGTCAGCAATATAAAGATAAGAATTAGAGTATATATATTTTTTTAAATGCTATTTTAAAGAACGACGCATTTGACGGATATACTAACATTGTCTGTTATTACCCCATTATGTTAATCACTATTGTTAGTTTTTGTTTTAATCGCGCGTCGGTACTTTTAAACGTGCTATTGTGAGGTTATATTTTACTAAAACAAATCTCATTTCTCATTCCGCATCTATTTCGGTGTCTCTTATAATAAACTAATATGGTACTACTTTAATAAGAGACGAAGCTCTTGGTAACAAGAGATGACACTATGGATTCACGAAATATATTTTATTGTGCCATTATGACAATTATTATGCCATTTACTATGATAATGATTGGTATTTTGGACAGGTTAAAAACATTGCGTAAACAACGAAAAACTGCATTTTTTCCGGTTCGATAAAATTGATACATTTATGTGGCCAAAGAAGATTGACGACACAGCTACAGTGGAAAATGCATTTATATTTTATGGCCCACTTGATTTTCATGGCTCAGATTCGTTCATTATAAAACGACATCTCTTATCTTGCTTAAAAACAAAGTGTAACTCACTAAAGTAATTTTAAATAGGAAAGAATAGTTTATAGTTTTTTACCTGTTTGTGTTTTTTGTATCTTTCGTTAATCATTTATTTTTCAGATCCGAATTTTTTAGTAGGGTTTTTGAATCACAATTTTGAACGCACGTATCTTTTTTGTCTTTAATGCTGGATAAACAAAATTTTGCAGGTCATTTTAAAATGTTATTAGCTATCTCTTTATTTGCTTAGAGAACCTTTCAACGCAATGTGTATGAGAAATATAAACTTTGTCTTTTATTTCCATCTATTGGTAATAAGAGACTAATAATGAGCAGAAAAATGTTTTGTTTTTTTTATGAGGCCCTTAGAAGAAAACAATCTGAGATAGTTATACCCAAATAATAATTATACTTGAGATAAGTTGACTTATACAAGCTATGCTTGAAATGACCTTGTTAAAGACTTGACTAATATAATTATTCAAACTCAACTTAAAAGAACCTTGTAAAACACTTGGATATGTTTGAAAAACTCTTGTAGGTAAAATACTTACGTATAAACTTGTATACAAGGAAGAAAAATTAAGAACTATTCAAGAAATTCATTATTCAAGTACAAATACCTAATTAAACCTCTATTCAAGGAAAACACTTAAGTCTTATACAAAGAACTTTGTATAAACTAAAACTTAAATAATTTCTTGCTTAAAGTTTTTTCAAGATCATATTTGGAAGCGTTATACAAATTTTATTAATTTTGCGTTGCCGAATCTCGTATAAAGAAAAATTGTAAGTGTTATACAAAATTCCCAGAATAAATAACTTAAATAATATTTTATGCAAATTGCACTTACACACTATATACGCGTGCGCGAATTATAGTTATCAAATATAGGTATGTATAGCGCTTTTTCTTGCCTCCGAATTTACATTGTATAAAAAGTATTTACAGATAAAAATGGACGCATTTAAATTATGGAAAAAAATTAAAAGGTCAGGCCACTATTACCGAAAGGTAAAGTTCAAGTTCTTTTCAAGTTTGATTATAGAATCATCGTCTTTTGCTACTTCAAATTTGTCATCTAAGAGGTTATTGCCAGCAATACCTCAATCGTCCAATAATAAATGTCTAACTAATAATGAAACTTTAGTATCCAATGATAAAACTAGTAGTTTAGGTTCTATACCGACTGCTAAGTAGATATATTCGATATATATATATATATATATATATATATATATATATATATATATATATACTTTAATTCGCACCTATGATTTATTGACGTATTATAGGGGTTGTCAGCGATGAGTCACCTGAAGATTACAGACAAAGTGCCTATGAATTTTACGCAGATGATGAGAGTAGTGATAATAGTATTAATCGCATCATATATGATGATGATAGCAGTTCAGCGGCTGAAGATGAAAGGAGCCAAAATCTTCACATGAATATAAGACATTGGGCGCTAACATTCAACATTAACCACTCAGCAGTAAAAGAGTTACTCAAAATTATTAATAATTGTTTTGATAAAGACGCGTTGCCACAAGATCCACGCACGTTAATGGAAACTCCTCAAACGGTCGAAATTATACCATTGGGTGATGGCGAATATTGGCACAATGCTTTTCGGTTTTGTTTGGAAAACTTATTCTCAAAAATATCTAAACCTATAAATAAATCCTATAATATAATAGCCTATGGTTTATCCAAACCTATATGCAATTTACGTCATCAACAAAAAGTTACTAGATTGTTTATTTGTAATTGGGTTTAAAGTTTGGAAAGTGACGTATTCTATAGATGATTTACTTACCCACATGTTAAATGGTATAAAGAAAGACTACAATTTATTAGAACTGTCAAAATATGAGGTACGAAGTGACAGCACTGTGTTAAACGTCATCATCTAGTAACCTTTTATTGATGACGTGAATTGCATATAGATTTGGACGAAGTGTATCATTAAATATAAACATAGATGGTATTTAGTGCCAAAAACGAGTTTTAGTCCATCCTGGCCAATATTGCCGAATTACCGAAACAAAAACCATTAGTGATCGGAATATATTATGGAAAATCTAAGCCATCGGATCTGCGCTTGTATTTGATTCCATTTGTCGAAGAATTAAAGACAATTTTGGCTGACGGAATATATGTAAATAATCAAAAAAAAAATAAAAATAAAATAAAAATTGTAATAGGGTAAGTAAGGGAAATGTTGTGAATTCAAACAAAAAACCTGGACAAATTGATTTGTAAAAATTATTTTTTTCTGTTTGTAATATGTCTTCTCGTATAGAGCTTGAACTAATGAACTTGATTACAATGTTATTCATGTAAAATATTTTAGGATTACGCAAACTTCTGAAATAAGTCTTATATCAAGTGTTACTCAAGTTCATTACCTAAGAACTTTGTACTTGAATAAGCCTTGTATACCATCCTCGTGTAAAACTTTATTCATATATTCTTGTATAAATCTTTATAACATATTCTTGAATAAAGACCAGTTCAAGCCGCATTCCAATCGCCCTTTTTGCTGGCATTAGCCCTGAATAATACTTTATACTAAGAAAATTCAAGTTGTATTTCTTGAATAATTTCTTATAAAAAGCTTTAGACAACATTTATTTAAGCAAAATTGTTACTTGGGTATAATGATCCTCATTGGTGAAAGTATATGCTGTATAAATTTTAGATGTCAATCTATATCTGGTTATCATAAATGGTCTAGTCACGTCTCTTATTACATAGTTTGTCTCTTATTACCGTTTTCTCGCCTATTGCAACTGACCAAAGTTAATCTTATTTCAGACAATCGTATAATTTTGTACGACTACGACTTTTTTCATTTATGATTTTTTTAAACGATTCCCACATATCCGAATGAATGGAAATATTACAATTAAAAAAAAAATTACTTTACGAATTGGTTTCGTACGTTATTATTCAGGACCAAGTGGCGTTTTCTGATTTGTAAAACCGCAGCTTATCGCTCGCATATCGTCTAATCGATACATCGTTTCCTATGTAAATACGGCCGGCAACTTGCTCAAAGAAGGTAGTCAGGTCGACGAGGATATGCGGTCGAAATTGAGTGCACTTTCTAGTAGTTTTTACGAGCATCACATTTGGTAGAGGTAGAGTCGATAAAATCAGCGAAAATGCTAAAATAAACCGATTCGCTCCATTAAAAGTTATATAATACTTTCCGTTGTTATCCCGAAGCCCTCCATGTTATCGCTTCCCTAAAAGCCGAATCTCGATTTTTTTTGTTCCGTGCTTAATGCGTGCAAATAAACATCGCTGAAAAATCGACATATTCAGTTCCAACAAGTTGTTCTTCGTCCATTAACATTGTTTTAGTTCGTCACGTTCGTGAATTACAAATTTCGTCTTGAACAATGGCCATTGGAGCTTATTTGCATAAGTTCAAAGCGATTAAGTCGAATTTCGACATAGATCCCTAGATTCGTACAGCTAGTGACAATAATTAGTATACGTCGCTTAGCTAGTACAGTTACGTACGGCTTAGTGTAGCTTTTATTCGAACAGCGTAATAGAGTTATCGGGTACAAGTTAGTTAAAGCCCTATTTTAATCTAATTTCATTGTGGAAATACGCTGAATATTAAGGACATTATTTCAAACTAGTCATATCTACGTTCCAAAATAGTTTAACAAACAGGCCTGGTACGATATTAATTACTTAATATGAATATAAACCGACGATGATGGAAAATATTTGCTTTATGAACAATTCGTTAAAAGCTTTTTTATAGCTGCGCCGCGTTACTGCCGAGCAGAACATTATTACAGCAGCGTCTTATAAATCCTCAAAGTAAATTTCTTTTGTTCAATAAAAGTAACTACTGGAGACTTAATCGAAAATATAAAATAAATCGTCATTTTGTATCGTAGAAATTAGAAAGAAAAACGACATTTATGTATTAAATCGAGAAAAATTTTTATCGGAGCATTATGTTGTTCTTGTTTGTAAAACTGACGTCATCTTAATGGTAAAACGATTAAAGTTGGTTAAAAATCGAAAACGAACGCAAGAATAACTAGATTGATGAAAATTAAAATATAAGGCTTCGGTCAACAACCAATTAACTGAAAAGGTCAGGGCAAGTTTCCTGCCTTCCAATAGGATTACTTTAATTACAAAACTAAGTTCCCTTTTAGATTAAGTTTCTAGTCTACGAAAGTACTCCCGAAAGCTTCTGTTTACGCTCGGTCTTTAATCCAAACAATTTTCAGATTGATATTTAATTCGAAAGGGGCCCTTAACATAAAATTTAAAGGGCTGTTAATCGATAAGCCGGTTTTTATTTGACGAAACCAAGATTTTTGGACATTTTACGTTCCAAGTTTAATATAATTATTTTCAATTCCGAATTCAAAATCGGTTAATTTCTATTACATATTACATTTAACGCTTTATTTAAACGCGCTATTTGTAAACAATTTCCAAACGTGTTCAAATGTTATAATCGTCCTAAATTACGTCCTTTCTAGGCCACCTTATGATCCGCACAAACGAGATTTAAAATAAATACGTTATTGATATCGTGAAGTGTTTTAAAAAAGGTCGACAGGAAAACTTTCCCTTGGTTCAATTTTTTTTTCAACGCAATTCAATTTGTCACGCAAAATTATGGGTGTACGCAGATAAAAAGAAAAAGTGAGGGTTAATGTGAAACTTTGTATACTACCGAATATTCTCTTTCAAATCTATTCGAGTCTGTTTAGAAACAAAAAAAAACCTTGAAAAACAAACGTGGAAAGGCAAAACAAAAAAAACACAGATAGTTGAACAAACGAATCAGAAAAAATGTGTATTTTTCAAATGATAAAAATAATAAAATTGGCTATCTATAGGTATGTTTTGTTTTGAGTTAAATCAAAAACAGACTAGAATAGAAGGAAAATTACGTAAATATGTTCGAAAAACATTCAGTGGAAACTCTGGAATTTTATTAAATTAAGTTGCGTAGAAATGCTTTTTTCCCTACATTTTCTTTATTAAAAATACTTTATCAGTGTCGTCTCCAACATAATGTGACGTTTAAAGTATGGGTTTAATAATTTAACCCTTAATCCTTCGCGTTTAGACTGACAGTGATAGAGATTGATAGTTTGGTTGCCACATACCTATGGTCAAAATTTATGGACGAAAAATGAAATCAACTATACATTGTGTTGGGATAGCCCCCGACGCGACGCTGCGCGCTTCCATTTAATTAATACATTGTTAAATATAATGAAATTATATAAAATAATTAAACTTTAAAGGCATCAAGCAATCGTTAGACTAGCGAAAATTTTGAAAAATATTCGCGTCTGAGATACGTTTTCATTTAATAACTTATTGTTGAATGCGTATCTTCATTTATTTGCATTAATTCATTTACAATTTTAAAATAAAATATTAACCAATTACTTATACCACTCATATTAAAGAAAGCTTATACCCAGGCGGCACACTGACGTTATAATGTCGTCAACTATTAGCCATTTGAGGACCAATGGGGACGTCGTAAATAACGTATTATGACGTCAATATGGCGGGTTAATGTCACAGCTTAACGACGTCAAATTATGACCAATCTAGTACGTTACTTGAGACATCTAATTTCCTTAAATGGGACGTCGATTTGACGTCCAATTGACGTAATTCCAAGGCATTAATGGCGCATCTAAAGATGAAAAAAATACAATTGCATTCAATATAATTATTATTTTATTACAAAAATGAAGGTACAAAGAACCTAAATCTAAGAAATTAAACAAGGTACGTTAATATATCAAAGAATGAACACAAAATTATTTGGATTTACCTACTTAATAACCAAATATCGATATTATTATAATATACGAGTAATACAATAATATATTTAAGATAAGATGTAAGCGGTAAATATAAGATATACAGTGTGTCCACGAGTTCTGGGATCATTTGATAGAGTTCAAACTAAGCACAATAGAAAAAACTATTTTAGATAAAAGCTTACTGGTTGTTAGGAGTCGCACAATGTAAAATTTCACACCAACAAGTCATCTAAATAAATTAATTTAATCATCTAATTTCCTTAAATGGGACGTCGATTTGACGTCCAATTGACGTAATCCCAAGGCATTAATGGCGCATCTAAAGATGCGCCCCTATTTTAGATAAAAGCTTGCTGGTTGTATGAGTTTACACCAACAAAAGTCATCTAAATAAATTAATAATGAAATGGGGGGTCACTCACGCCACAAAGATAACCTAGTCACCTAAAGGTTAAAACCTATAGAAATAAGTACAATTTGTCTGTTTCTTGTTAAGCCATGATTTGTAAAATTATTGTAAAAAATATTTTTTCCAGTTTTTTAATTATTTAAAATTATTCGTTTTAACTTTAGGTGGCGATAAGCTAATTAATTCTTCACTTACCGTTAAGAAATTATATCGAAATTTACAATGTTCAAATTTACAACGTAGAACCCACTGCAAAGTAAAACCACTAACCTAACAAAACCGCTGGCGGTAAACCAAAGCGCGATCAGTATACACAGTGGCGTGACACTGTAAAGGAACTAGTTCTACCCATTGACGTACACAATTAGAATAAATAACTGAATGTGATTTTACTTGCTTGTTTAGTTGTATACTACTGTATTTATAACGTATAGAACTATTACTATTAATCGCATAGACGCGATAGTGCATAATTCCAAAATAGATTCATATATTTTTTTAGTTAAAATTTTGGATTAAAACATAAACATGTTAGAAAAAATTACGAATATTTTTCGCTTTAAATTAACGCTTCAAAACATCTTTATCTTCACTTTTCCAGTAAGGATTCAGGACTTTGGAATGATCAAACAAAGACGTTTCAACGACGATCTTTAATGACGTCAAATGTTCGTCGTAGAAGTGTCATCGTGCGTACGTCACTTATTGGGTCCACGACGTCGTCGAAGAATAATTCCCAATAATTGACGACATTATGACGGCAGTGTGCCGCCTGGGTAAGGACTTGTTGCCTGTAATTTTTAACAATATTTCGTTAATAAAAACTCGATTTTTCAAACTATTACCTTCTTGCTTACGTAACACTAAACTAATTGATGAGTATAAAAAAATTTCGTAACTTCACATCTATGCCACTGATGTTTAATCAATTTTTTTAACACGATGTCAATTATAACAAAAGTTAAACTAATCAACGCCTAAATATTAAATACCTACACGTTATTTATTGAAATATACGTAGGTGCCTACGTAAATCCATTTCCAGAAATAAAAATTCAACACCCAAAAAAAATTCGAAAATTAACAATAGGCACTTTTCGGAAGCGTTATAGAATTTTCGCTGGTCTATCGATTACTATTTCTGTATTTAAAGTTGAATCACCCTGTAAGTATACATATATCGATTTTAATCGAAACCTGCTCCTATGTACTTACAGTTCAAAATAATCAGGTCATAAAGCTTTATAGCAAAAACAAAACTTCGATTTCGTATAGAGTTAATTTAAAATACGCTGTACATTTTATCGTAATACAATATAACGCAGACATAACGAATTTGACTTATACTCGACTTTCACCTACGTACGTGTCGGTGAAATTCTATTTGTGTACGATAAAAAAGACGGCTCAAAAACGAAAAGGAATACATCTTATAATTTGAATTAAAAATCAAAAAAGCCTACATTAACATTTTTTCCTTTGAATATCAAAGTTTTTATAAATATTTAAAATTGCAAAAATGTTTCTACGACGTAATGCTACTTATGATATACATAATTAATTATAAATTCTAGATGCCAAGATCTCATCCCTGCATATTTTTTTTAGGATCGCGCATTTATTGACGTTTCAAGAAAAATGCCGTAATTTCAGATCGTTACCTAAAAGTCGGACAGATTTATAAGGTGCAACCTTGCGTTGCGGTATGTTTTAAACGTTTTCTACAGATTATTGGTTGTTGGAGTGTACTATTGTCAATTTCGATGGACGCCATCTTAGTATCTTGGGCAATTTTTTTTATTTACATATACAGGACGGTGTCTCCGAAAGGGCTGTACAACGCTTGACCACATATTTATCACAACTTACCTACATTCTAAATTACATCGTTTTCAACATACAGCCATACAGAAAGAAGACATTATCACATACTTACTTTTTCAAAATAACTTATATTAACGAAAAATTTAAATTTGGTACACGTATTGCTGCAGTTTATGAGACAGTGGCGTACGTGTAAAAAAGTTGTCGTTAAAAAACTCAGGCTCGGGCTAAAATACCATTGTGTGTTAAATTCAGTGAGGCGCCGTGTGTTTGTTAGCCTTAACTGCAGCAATACGTGTGTCAAAGTTTTTAAGTTAAGTCGTATGGTATGTCTTCCTTCAAGAGGCTGTATCTAGCAAACGGTGCAATTTGGAATATAGATAAGTTGCGATAAATCGGCATATTTGTTGTACAGTCGTTTCAGAGACACCCTCAAGAAGGTCATTCGTTTCAGGTCGCCCTGTAATTGTTAATTGACATTTTAATTTTTTCTTAATGTTTTGCATAATATAGGTAATATATTGAAGTAACTCTTTGAAAGTAACAACATACAAAATAAATAGGTACATATATAATTAAAATTTTATTAATAAGTGCCCTTATCTACTCTAAGTGCGATTTTTTTTATGTTAAAACGTTTGGAGAATCCGAAAATGCCACAAAAATTTAAAAAGTTGCTCCCGGAAAAAATTTACGATTAGGAAAGTTATAAGTACTGCATCCTTGGCCCGTCTTTCAACCATTTGGTCAACTTTGGAGATATCTCAGCGTCAGGGGAGCGTCGTAAGAACAAAGTTTGTAGAAAATTATGGTATTATTCCGATGTAATAGTTATATATGTATACGTTCCCGAGAGATTTCCCACAATTTCTTAAGACGCTTTGCATGCATATAATTGAATAAAGGATCTGCATAAAAAGTTTAGACATAAAATCTGCCCGACTATAAAGCAAATCGCCTAATTTTTCTCTTAATTATACTACACCTACACCCAAAAAACATTAACTATCGAATTAAATAATAGAGATTTTCGAAGATGTAGGTTAAGTACATTGAATATAATAATTAAATCATCCGCAAACAATTAAATTTCAAGGCTGATGTCTCACGACATTCAATGGGTGTTAACGTTGTTTAACTAGACGATCACATTATATTGTGTTATACCAACATACTATATACTACGAGCTTTTTTCAGGGGCCATGTAAATCATTCGCCACGTTACCTAAGTTTCCATATTAATCCCCGACGTGGCTTTTTTTGCACGAAAAACTCCGTTTATGCATTATTAACGCCGGCATTATTTAAACTTATGCCTGTTAAATATACTTTTCATTTTCTCTCGGTCGACGTCGGAAAATAGCGCTCTAAACGACAAAATAAACCTTACCACCCTAATATGAATACAGGCATCGTTTTCTCCCCTAAGTAGAATATTATAGAAGTTGCGAACTTTCGACGTATACCTCTATTTTCTCTTATTTACCTTACGAGAAAACTTTACTATCGTTATTTTGTGCGCATGAAAGTGGTCGCAAAGAATTCCAATAAAACGGACGTTTCGCGAAAATGCGAGCTTTCGTCGTTGCTATACGGCAAAAGAAGTAGAAAAAAAAATAAATAAAAAGACGAATATTGCGACCGTTTGAGTTTCACATCGTTTTTGTCGGCACTCAACAGGTGGAAACAATTCGAAATGGAAAGCCGCATTTATGTTTCTAGCGTCGAAACGGTCGTTATAACGCGATCACCTGAGCTAAATTGAAAAAAACCATGTCGCAAGCGTCCGTCCAACCAGCAGCGCAACGAAATGGACCGAGAGTATAAAAAGCAATTTTCTTCAATCGTCATTTACAACAGAAAGCGAGCTTTTCTGTTTATTAATCTCAACGGGAAAGTTGGCATTTTCCGAAGAGTGAGCGCATTCGGCCGGGAAAGCGCCACCTTAGCGCTAAAACGACGATCCAACCGTTACCGACGTTTATTTGCGCTTTTTAATTTTATTTTTGTAGTTGACGGACGCACGACACTAGTTGAGGAGCGTTTTTTCAGAAACGGTCACGTCCAACACTTATGACCAATGAATTACGTCGATTTTGACGAACAAAACTATTCTTAATGAGTAGACGTTAATATTCGTTATTTCAAAACTTTAAATTGTAGATACCTATGGAGTAGAAAAAGTAAATTAATGTAATTCTGCGTCGTCCACAATTTCCAGTTTTTGTTCAAAAAAACAACCTGAAAATTGGCCAGTAAACGTATTATGAAATGAGCCGAATCGATAGTGCCGCAAGTCGAATTTTAGTCGCGAGTTTAACAATTCCGAATTAATCATCGACACATTCGATGTATGCGCGCGTGTATAAAATCCGAGGCCAACGAGGCATTTTAATTTAAATACGTCGTTAGGTATCCGGAAAAGAAGCCCGTCAATTTCGGGCAAGTTCTCGAGGAATTTTTAATGTCTCTCGTTTCAGAAGCGCTTTCGATCGTATTTGCGCACAATTTCACCAAGTCGAAAATATAATATGTACTTACTTGCGATTTTTATACCTATTTTTGCAAATATTCTACTTCCTAGAGAAATACAATATTTACATTTCCTTAGCAATTCAAGGCACGAGCAAACTATATGTATCTCGAAAGCGGCAGCTGCTACACGAAAACGATTTTCTTAGGGAATTCATAATGTGAATGCCGTAGGTATGTATGCATCCAGTTAAAATTACAATATCTAAAAACAACACGTTCGCAAAACAAAAATATGTAAATTTTTATACTTTCGCATATGCGAATTGTTATTTCGATGCTTGCGTTAATTAAAATTTACAGCGTTAACGAAAACACGGGGAAATTAATTTATCTAACAAATATGTAATTCGTCTAAACGTTGTTTAAAACTCATCGATAATATTATAATATAATATGAGAGAGATAATTTAGTGAATTGTTAAATTTGAACAAATTGTAAAATAGTAGGGTAAATACCGATAAAATTTGAACAGACTATTTTGGTAGCTTGCTCTCTTTGATCATCTATTCGAACCTTTACGTTAAATTATCTTCCGTAGCGGAAAATCGACATACGGGAAAATTCTCCTCCCCCACCGAACTCTCGAAACGGTAATAACTTTTTTGGCAAATATATACTTGTGCAAAATTATCGAATATCGAAGACTAAAATTTGATTTCCTTTTCGAGCGTAAATTATTCGCAAATGTGTTAAGATACCTTAAAAGTGGTTGTTACGCATCGCTTGAAATTTCTGATAGGAAATTTCAGTACGCGGCGGCGTTGCCAATTAAGTATACGAAAATTATTTATGTAGGTGATCCCTGGTATAATGAATTACTTATGTAGGACCTCCGAGTGTTCTAAACACGTTCGTCTCCGCGCAGTGACGTCACCGTAGAGTTGTAGACGCGGCAATACGTAGAAATTTAAAAATAGTAAAAATTATAACTTATTTAAAAAATAAATTATAATGTAGGATAGATGGAAATCATATGGAATAGAAATTAAATAATCGATATTTCATGGTTTTATTTAACGGTCGTAAAATATTATTTATAATATTAACAAACACTTGAAAATTTATCTAGTTTCTTTAGTTTTTAGTGCGATTTGGAAGTCTTAACAATTAATTATATTTTTCATTCACAGATATGATAATTAGTAAAACGATAATAGACTGATGTTTGTATTTATTTTGTAATTGTTAACTTATTACCATAATTTTTAAAGAAGAATAGTAATTCGGCCAAAGAATTGTATCTTTATTATTAGTAAAACTAGTTAGGGTTTAGTTTTGTGTAGTTATAAGGATTCCATAAATGGTTGTAGGTACATCTAAAACAGCATCCGATAAAGAAACGTAACATTCACGTATATTACAGTTCTTAGTTATTATTTGTAATGAATTTATTTATAGAAAAAAAAAACATTTTACAATCGATGCTATGAATTGTACATAATGTATATAGGTAAGTAAGTAAAACATTACCTAATTATAATTAAACATCTGTTTGCCATTTGCATTTGACAAAGCAACGTGAGTCTACTTTAGAACATAATTCGACGCAGTTTTCCAAAAGGGCGTAACCCACAAAAAGTAAATTTTACAGGAGAACACATTTTGAGAAGATACGTTTAGTGGAAATACGAATTGATTTTTCCGGTCAAACTATTTTCTCAACGACCATTTTCATTAAAATTTTCTCGTCAAACCATCTGAAGTTTTTATGGACTACATTTCTACAACTAATCTTTAAAACATTTAACAGATGATGCCTTTGCTTTAGGTGCATAAGATAATCAGAATAATTCATTTTCACAAAGTGTGAGTTACGTTCTTTTGGAAAAACGCCATTACTGTTGGATATTTGTCTCGAATACTGTTGGCGTTATGTGAATATTGTTTAATAAAATCCTACGTAAGTATATGGCACAGTTTGATGGGTTAGGTTATTGTTTTCCACAGTTTTCTGTTTTTAGTACGAACAACGTTAACCAACGTTGTATTTAAAGATTTAAGCCTAAAATATAATATTGACCGGAAAAATATTGTTTTTGTTTATTCACAGCACTTGATGTAATCAGCTTTATTCAATAAAGTTTTTAAATAATAACAACAGGTCAAACCATCACTGTTAAATGTTTTAAAGATTAGTTCTAATCGTTGAATGTAGTCCATAAAAGCTTCAGATGATCTGACGAGACCTCCTTCACTCACGTGATCGACCCATGTGAAAGAATGCGTACTTGGGCATTCATTCCGTTCTGTTGAAAGAGTTGAAGCCGATACTCTGTTGAGTCGTTTACAAATGTATCCACCCAAATATTCTAAACTGTCATAAACTAAATCGTTGAATTCTTCAAAATCTTGGTTATCAGCAGTTGCAAAGGTACTTGGTGTACCAACATTGAATTTAGACAAACAGATGCTGCTTAAATCAACGTCAGTCCGCAATGGCAAATCGGGAGTGTTATCCATTTCTACGTTACACATTGAATAAGAGCCTCCATTATGTCCCAAAATGTATGACCTTAAACAATATGTAAATTCTAAAGGAGTTGGATGACCATGCAATCCTCCTTTTGCTCTAATGACTGCGAAAAAATTTTCCAAGACATCCTGGTTCAACCTATACGTCAAAAGATATTGTATCGGAAATCGTTTCTTCAAATCTTCATTACACATCTTCATTCAAATATTACACATAAGAATACCTACAATAATAGAATGTATATTTCACGTAAAACAAGATAAAACATGTACCTTATTGAAATGGCAGAAGAGTTGTTCTAAAATGTTTCGAATAAATTCTTGAATTGTTAACATTGAATTTGTCCGATCGGTAACACAAATGAATCCACTTTAACCTTAATTCATTGCGAGGAAATCGAAAAAATCCAATTATCTTCTTACAAACTATCGTTTGTCATTGATGCAACCGAACACCACACACCTCATGTTTACGATGAAACCTAAAAACAATATTAACGTCGAAACTAAGTTTTATTACAATTGTAAACAACGTACCCGTACCAGCAAGCAATCGGAAAATGACTACCGCTGTTTGTCGGCCTTATTCTAGATCCAGTGACGTCACACAATATGCGCAGAACTGACCCGAGATCTTACCTTAATATTCGTTGTATCATGTAGATGATCTATAATTATATGTTATAGGGGGAGGTATACGTTATGGTACAGTCGGCACAGCACGAGGTCCCTTGCAATCCTTTCATTGTTAACAAGACCCTTTGTAAAAATAGTTGAAGTACCGAGTTTCCTCGTCGAGATCGGATTTGAATAGTTTCGTTATTTTTAAAACGCGTAACATTTAAAACTGCCTGTTCTATAAAAATACTAAAATTTATCTTTAAAAGAAATCCGAACTCGACGAGGAAACCTTAAATTATTTTTACAAGGGTCTTCTGAACAACGAAAGGATTACAATAGATCTCGTGCTGTACCGCTCGCCCGCCGCCTCGGGCGCGCGCATTACTTTTTTGGCCGACTGTACGTCATACGTGGCTAATCGGTTCCTATTCGCGCAGTTCATTTCGCAAGTGAGCGCTTCGCGTTTTATTAATTCGTATCCGAAACTCGATTAGATTGATTCATCCCGTGGTATCGTTGCGTCGAGACATATGTACATATTTACACTTCATAGTGTTGATCGCAAAACATTCTGGAAGATCAACTTTATCAAACAGATATTTATCATGGAAGTAATTGATTCAATAAACATCTCCATGATAAATTACATATCTGTCAGATGGAAACTCAACTCGATGTTACCGTTTTCGGCCGTTTTAGAACCGTTAGCGCGCGCTCTAAATTAATAACGAAGAAGCATTAAAACACATTACCCCAATAACTAAAAGATTTGATTTCTTAGTTACAATTTTGAAAAATATGTTTAACAAGATGTGAAGATTTACGTAGATATGTCGTACTAACCGTAGGCATTGAAACCATAAATATAATGTACTATTACTTAATGAAAATGCAAAAATCGGGCCATCAACCGCCACTCCAAATTGTATTTAAACTAATTTAAATGCAAACAACAAGAATTCGATTTTCGTTAAGACATTAATTAAGAACGTATTTTAATGTAAATCGAAAACTGTTCGATTACATGCAATTGTAGCACAATGTAGATCATTTCGCCACAGAAGTATGTACTGATGGAAATTGAGGTTTAGCATTTAAGTATCGAGTCGAGAACGGAAGGAAGTCCGCTCGGTCGACGCTAGTCTAACCTTTCGAAAATCCAACAAATCGACAAAAGACGCGTGATTGCGACCACGGAAAACCCCGGATTTAATTGCGAACACAAAACTAAAATGCCCGGAGTTGCTTTAATGCGCTACGCCGGCTGTAAATGATTATTGTAAGTTTTCGTGGTGCGTGAGGGATGTTTACAGTGAACCGGGTGGCGTAAACTACTTAAAAATATGAAAAGAATCGATGCCATATAGTGCACCGGTTGAGATTATGTTATTACTCGAATTAATTTCAAGACAATTACGTTACATTATGCTTGCCAAAAAAAAAATTATGTTATAATAAATGGATAGGTCCTTCAAATTTTAATCCAATGCACGTCATCGATAAAACGTTAGTAGGTTGTATATTTGTAATTTCAGTTCAAAGTTTGGAAAGTGAAGACGATTCACCTGCACACATATTGCATGGCAAAGAAAGGCGACAATTTATTAGTAAGTAGTGTAAAAATACAAGGTACGAAGCGACACCAATGTGTGAAACGTCATCATTTAGTAATCTTTTATTGATGATGTGCATCGGAATAACATTTGAATGGCCTTTACATAAATCTACAATAAGAGTCGTTTACAAAGATTGCAAAAGTTCGTTGCAGTGCGACGAAGTTTGTTCATCGTGAGTGTATAAAGTATAGTTTTACGCACACTTCTCTACAATCTTGCTTCTCTAATATTCTTATTCTACGTGCATAATTATACCTACGTCCAGAAAGCACATCGCTTTATTATTATTAGCGCCACTAAATATTTTAATAAAACAATTTCAAATTTTAATTACCTAATAACGTTCCTATACTATAAAAATTATAATGAAAATAATACGAATAAAATGCAATAATTTTCAATATTTGCGAAGTTGTAACGACATTGTTGAACAATAGCTTATAAGCGAAAAGTGGCTTTATAGCATGTAAAAAAATTAATGCAATCGTTTATGAAAATAACTTTCATTCGAAAGTCGATACGGACCGATTTTCTATGTTTGCCTGTTAACAGTGGTCTAGAATTTATTTTTTTAAATTCGCGTTAAACGTGAAAAAAAACCTTTCGGAAAAGTGATGGCACAAAACAAATTCGTACATAAAAAGTCCACTCAAAATCGAATTTTATAGAGGCAATTTGACAAGTGGACGATGTCCATTGTAAATCAAACTCACGCAACAACCTATGACATTCTCGCAAACCCCCTTTAAAATCGATATTCGCCTTTCAATTTCAACAACACCGACCGACCGTCAATGATTTATTAGCAACATTGTTAGTTATAGAAATATTTTCAATTAGCTTCGATCCAATATTAATATCTATACGCAAAATGCAGAAAAAAACTAACGTGGGGCATTTAATTATTCCGTACGTGTCAATTCACATCGATATTTTTATACTAACAATAACCATAATTTGTTACCGTCGACGCCACAAAAATATCCAAGTTTTAAATTTTAAATAAATACGAATAAAATAGAATTACATATGAAACTGTCTGAAAACTCGAAAAGGGCTTTAATTGCCTGTTCTAATTTAGAATGTATATGGTCGAAGATAACACGTAAATAAATTTCAAAGTACATACCTATTTCAGTTTCGTATGAATAAATCTTAATTTAGGCATCATTATGAATTTAATACGCTGCCAAGCTTAATGTAAATATAAGCAAGCAAATTTTTTATTTATTTTACAAATGAAACACGCCATGCAGAATTTTCTAAAGCCCTTCCAGTCGTAAATTATACATCAATTTTTCAATAGGAAACGTTAGATCGAAATTTGATTTATTATTGCGAGTTAAAAATCTAGACTAATATCGTCATTGATTGTAAACTTTGAGTGATGAGTAATAATCTGTTCGCATACGACGAGAAAATAGGTAGAGCTTATGTCATTTTAAATGGCAAAAGCCGTTGTTGCGCAGTAGAACAAGTGGGCTGACTTAAGATATTTACGAAAATCATAGTCCGTGTAAAATCACGTTGTACCGAAGTGCAGTGGCGTACTACTACGTTTATTAATAATTCTATAGCAACATTTAAAATGCGCTATTGCTTGCCCCTACGCAATTGACAAAAGTGGCAGTGAAGGACGGAGTTATTAGTGAAAGTGATCACATTTCCTGACCGTTCTTTCGCCATTTCGAATGACATAAGCTCTAGCTATTGAATTTTCGTTTGAGGTTCGATAATAGTTTCTGCGAAACGTTACTGAGTTTGTTTCCGAAGGAGTCGATATATACCAATGTTAACAACGAACACCTTTGAAGGATGTCCTTTGATGGAGTCGGTATATTCCTTTTGAGAATTCAATAAAATTTCATCTAAATTAATTAAACGGTTCCCTCTCGACATCATTGTTAGATAACGAACGTCTTCAAGTGTCTATACTACAGGTACGTTAAAGAGAATTAATCAAAAGGTGCCAATTTAAAATAATCTACGACGATTTGCATTCAAACTGTATAGCAGCGACGAAACTTCAAACGATTTTGATTGAAGTAAGGTGCGAAGAGAAACAATTCACTTACTTATTAAGAATGAATGAGACTGAACACGAAACAAAGCTCAAAACTCAAAATCGGAATCGAATCTCGCGATACCAACATAAAAGCAGTCGACATTACATTAAGACTATATTTCGTTTGGATGTTCCGACGATTAATTAACAAATCAATCACGCATCTTTCGATGCCGTTCTAAAAACAAAGAGGAGAACTATGACTTTTCATTGTAATCGATATGAAAGTTATTTAATATTAGATATGAAATTACGCGCTACCTAACATGTGGCCCGCGAACTTATTTTTGCGGCCTATTAATACTCTTTGTCAAAAAAAAAAATGTTTGCAAAAGAAAAAATGGTCCGCAGACTAAGAGAAGATTAAACGACATTCGCAACATATGTGGGCTGTAGCGGGATTCGAACTCGCAACCGTTAGTGCAGCTGGAAGATCAGTCGAATGCCCGACTCTCTAGGTCGCCACGGCCCCTTTTCCATATTTAAATGATAGAAAAATAAATCAGAACCACGAGTTGTATTTGACAGGACTAGACAACAAAAAAAAACGAAATAAATCACACGGTAATCTTTAAAATGTCAAAAAATGTAGTAAGGTCAACATTACCGCGACGACTGTAAGCATTTATTAACAATGCACAACAATGAACGCGTAACCATTATTTTTGACATTATTTTAACGTTAATATTAACGCTGCAAGAATTTTTGACGTAAAAGCTGCCGCCGTAAGAGAAATTTTAAAAAAGTTAGGTAAATGAATGGCGGCTATTGATTGACAGCACAAGTATGACATGTTTAATTGCTATCGTCGCGTCACACAGTGGGGCAGGATACCATATAACGTGGGAGAAAGTCAAAATGTGCTATCATCACATATTTTCGTGTAGTACAGGCAGAACTGGCAATTTCGATAAACTCCTATGAATTGTTTATTACACGTCAAAATAGTTGCTCCGTTCTTCGTTTAGTTTTACATAGATAATTAATGCAAAAGTGAGTCGAAATCGAGATGGATGCGAACTCTACAGGTACGTAAACTTATTTAATAAGTTATTGTTCGTTAACGTGCCTAATTTTGTTTATTATAATTAATCTATTTTTGTAATTAAATTTCATTTCCTTCATGTCACTAAATCAACTAGTCGTTGACGTTTAGTTTACTATCAAGCTGTATCAGGTTACTTTTTTTGCACATACAACACATTTTTTTGCAATACATACAGCTACCGTATAATAAGAAAAAATACTGCGACCTTTTGCGACATTTGAAGATAATGACCTATAAGAGACAAAGTTTATTGTTTATACGACTCTGTGTTTATTGCAAAATAATTTAAGTAAACTTCGACCGATTTGAATATTTTAAAGCAACTTTCCATTATTCCCTATTCATCTTCAATCGTAGAAGTAGCAGAAATCCGAAAAACTTAAAAAATTTCACATGTTTTTTTGTCAGTGTTCTAAAATCGCTGAATTAGTAAACTGTTTAGTTTTTACAAAAAAAGTTGAAGCAATTGTATACAGATGTTTTATATATGCTCGGGGAGAGAAATATTTTTCGATATACAGAAGAATCGTCTCCCGAAGAAGAGGAAATAGAAAGCGTTTCTTTTTTATCGGACGACTAAACTACACTTTTTTCTATTGTAACTGTAATTTTATTTTAATTTTACGATTAGAATAGTTTAATTACAATAGAAAAAGATACCTGATGAAGAAGAAGAAACATTTTCTGTTTTCTCTGTTTCCTTTTATTGGGCCATCTTTTATTCAATTATTAATTTATTTTTAAAATTATTTACGAAGATTTTGTAAGAGTTTGTTTTGTGAAAGTTTTCGAACAGTTTAATAGGAGTAATATTTTTGATTTTTTTAGTAAGATAGTTTTTTGAGTACGTACGTTATATAATAAATGTAATTTTTTTGCTTGATAAACTTTGTTTTCATTTCTCAAAATAAGTCGAATATTCTACAAGTAATATATTTTTTCCTACTACGATTAAATTTTTAGTTTAGTAAACCCAAATTCAGAGACACCCTATACACCGTGTCCAAGATAAGAATGCACAGCATGGGGATCTTGAAAACGGTAGAAGATACAGGGTGGCTTAAATTAGAAAAAAGTTGCGCTATTTAGAGTATGTTCACATGCTGGTCGCAAAAGTTCATTATTGTTTATCGTTTTCAAAATTCTCAAAAAAATGTGATTTTGTGGATTTTCGTTTCTTTTCATTTTTTTATTTATTTTAAATGATATTAAAAAACTACCGGCACTTTCTCGTTGCCACTTTTTAAGCTCTACAAAATGGCGTGTTCAAATTTTTAATCCGACGTTTCGTATCCGAGAACCCATCATCAACTTTATTTTTTTATATGGCCACAAACAAAGAGACACCCTGTATTTGGTAGCATTATTCATTACAAATTCAACGATGTATCACACATTATGGTTTTGAAGCCAAAAAAGGGGAAAAACAATAACCAACAATGATAACCAACAATGGCATTTTCAACCGGCGTAACAAACATTATTGGGCAACAGACAATCTTCATTTAATAAAAGAAACAAGGCATCAACATCGATTTGGATTTAATCTGTGGGTAGGCATTTTGGGTGGCAGAATAATAGGACCTTTTATTTATCACAACAATTTAAATTCCGAACGATATCTCGACCTACTGCAGACTGATTTGGAGAATGCCTTGGATGAATTACCATTACTTATAGTTAACAACTGCTGGTTTCCGCAAAATGGTGCCCCAGCGCATAATTCAAGAACTGTGCGGGAATATTTGTCCCAGAGGTTTTCTGAAAAATGCATTGGAACTCACAGTGAAGTAGCCTGGCCTGACTTAACTCCGTTGGATTTTTTCCTGTGGGGTTATTTAAAAAACTAAGTGTATGACGCCACTTTTGAAACTGAAGAACAGTTATTGGCATTGGTTTTAGCAGCAGTTAATACAATCACACCAGAAATGTTAGACCATGTTTTGAATTCTTCTGTAGACAGAGCATACTTGTGTCTAGAAAATAATGGCAACCTATTTGAGCAATTATTATAATTTTTTGACATTTTGTTTCTGTTATTGTACCAGCGCCTACTAATTTAAAAATAAAAACCTTATAACTCACGTTTTTCCCCTTTTTTGGCTTCAAAACCATAATGTGTGATACATCGTTGAATTTGTAATGAATAATGCTACCGAATACAGGGTGTCTCTTTGTTTGTGGCCATATAAAAAAATAAAGTTGATGATGGGTTCTCGGATACGAAACGTCGGATTAAAAATTTGAACACGCCATTTTGTAGAGCTTAAAAGTGGCAATGAGAAAGTGTCGGTAGTTTTTTAATATCATTTAAAATAAATAAAAAAATGAAAAGAAATGAAAATTCAAAAAATCACATTTTTTTGAGAATTTTGAAAACGATAAACAATAATGAACTTTTGCGACCAGCATGTGAACATACTCTAAATAGCGCAACTTTTTTCTAATTTAAGCCACCCTGTATCTTCTACCGTTTTCAAGATCCCCATGCTGTGCATTCTTATCTTGGACACGGTGTATATGAATTTATATGTATAAAAAATATTTATGGAATTTCTCTTGTGATCAATAAAAATAATGATTTACTATGAAATGTTCGAAAAACATTGTTCTCAAATAATATGTATTCACGTATTAACAGCTTGGCTTGTTTATGTTTGACTGTAGTTCAAAAACTGACCATTATATAATTTTTTACGTATGACATTTTTTGTTCAGCAGGTCCTAAATTACAACATATGTGACAACCAATCAATGTCACGAGATCATATTTTCTATAAGATACAATTATCGCGGGTTATTTTTATTTTAACTTTTTTAAACCATTTATCTACATTTATTTTTAAAATAAAATTTGTAAAATATTATAAATGATCTATATTTATTCAATTTAAATGATATACCAAATAGTTAAAGCAGTTACATAAATCAAAATAGTTTCTGCCACGTTTTACGGTATCCCGCCCCACTGTGCGTCGTAATGTTTTTAAAAGCTCGGGAATAAAAATGTTCTCCATTTTCTGGGACCGCGAAACTTACATAACTTCGGACTAGAGCTGCGACAAATTACGAAACTTTATTACAAAAAAAAGCCACAAGAATTTCATTAATGTTTAAGGAGTCCTCTTGTTCCCACGACTTATCGTTTACGTCAAAATATTTACGTTTCTTCGTCGTGCTTTCATCTCGACAATAACCCCTAGACACTAGCAGAAATGCCTTCCATTTAGAAATCAAATTATGACAACGGAAATTTCGCGGAGAATCGATTTTGTGAAGTGCAAAACATAGATTAAGGACGATTGCTATTTAACAAAGCATTATCTCTCGCATCTCACATTCCCCGAATTGCAAAGAACCATTAACTCTACATTATAAGGACGACTTTCCAGGCCGTGAACATATTCATTAACAAAAACAATTAGATCGGTAGGCGTAGAACGAAACTCATTATTATTCTCTTTATAACTGCATTGTTCTACCACACTATAGATTTTGCAAAGCGTTACTCTCGTTATCAACAGAGCAAATTATAGGTACGCTATACTAACGGATTTTAAGACGTTGTTTAGTCGCTTTACCATTCAAACAAACTGCGTGTGAAATAATTTATTTTATTACCTAGATAATCATAAAATTAATAGGCAATTAATAACTTAATGAATAAGGTGCGAGAGTCAAACTATATAAAACAATGTAGCGTCGATTGTTTCTGAGCTACGTAATCAGCCCAAAAATCATTTTTACCGATTAAATGTAAAAATTGTCCGGCTGCATTTTAAAATTTTTTCCTAATTGTAAGTATACACGTCTACAACCGCTTCGAAACGTAGACATGTGTTTTACGCACTCGCCGCTCTTACCAGGTATACCGGTATGAAGTGAGCGTTTTTTTGTGAAAATGAAACACTAATTTTGAATGGGAAAGTAAAAAATTTTTATTCAAAGTATTGACCATTGCTTTCTACACATTTTAACCATCTTTCTGGCAATTTGTGGATACCACGCCAATAGAAATGTTCGTCTTTTGAAGCAAACCAATCAGACACCCAATTTTCGACTTCTTCGTAGGAATCGAAGTGCTGCTCAGCCAATGAGTGTCCCATCGATGAAAACAAATGGTAGTCGGAAGGGGCCAAGTCTGGTGAATACGGCGGGTGGGGTAGCAGCTCCCAGCCAAGTGCTTTGATTGTATCCTGAACCGGTTTTGCTTTGTGTGCAGGCGCATTGTCGTGTAACAAAATTACTTTTCCGTGTCTTCTGGCCCATTCTGGTCGTTTTTCGATCAATGCCTGGTTCAAATTGATCATTTGTTGTCTGTAGCGATTAGTATTATCAGTTACACCAGGTTTTAGAAGCTCATGAAGAAGCACCACACCTTTCTGATCCCACCAAAACAGAGCATTGCCTTCTTTCCGAATCGATCTCGTTTTGCAGTCGATGTTGAAGGTTGTCCCGGATTAACCCATGATTTTTTCCGTTTAGGATTCTTAAAATAAACCCATTTTTCATCGCCAGTAACAATTCGATGCAAAACTGATTTTCTTTCGTGTCTTTGAAGCAAACTTTCACAAGTGTTGTTTCGGTTTTCCATCTGTCTTTCGTTCAATTCATGTGGCACCCATTTTCCACACTTTTGGATCTTTCCCATAGCCTTTAAACGGTCAGAAATTGTTTGCTGTGCAACATTTAACATTGCTGCCATTTGCTTTTGACTCAAAGTATCATCTTCAACCAATATTGCTTGCAATTCGGCGTCTTCAAACTTTTTTGGTGGTCTTCACGTTCTTCATTTATCACATCAAAATCATTATCTCTGAACCGTTGAAACCATCTTTTGCATGTTGCTTCTGATAGAGCATGATCACCATATGCCTCGACAAGCATTCGATGGGACTCTGCAGCACTTTTCTTCAAAAAAATTAAAACAAAACAAAAAATTAATGCTTTCCGCAAATCATCACTTTGTGGTACAAAGTTCGACATTTTTAACACGATGAAAAAATATGATGTTGTTTGTTCAATGACTTGATGTATATTAAATATGTATAACAGATGTCATACCAACCAAACAAAAAAAAATTAAGGCTCGTTCACAACAAATGTTCCCTATCAACACATTTGTACGTTAACGCTCATTTCGTGCGTATAGGTAAAACCGGCACATTTCACAACTTGTTACATAGCATTGCGAACAAAACGAATTTCGAGCATTGCCGAACAGTTGCACAAGAATAAATGGTCAAATAAAACATTTTTAAATTGCTAACTTTAAGACCAGCTAAAAGAAGTCGTTTATTTATAGTATAACAACAATAAAAGAACGAGCACGAGAAGGCCAAAATGGGCGAGACACCTGGAGTGGGTGCGTTCACGATTCCAGACAATAAAATAAAAGAACAAACTACAATTCCAGAAATTCCAATGATAGTTGCGAAAAATACGTAGGTGCCCGCCGATTTTTATTTGTCTTTAAAGGGCAACTATTGACAATACAAATATTTATCTGTTATTTACGTAACATTTTGTGCTACAATCGCGCTATCTTTCTGTAGTATAATATACCTGTTTATTTCGATTTAATTTGAGTTATTTGTAGTTATAACAGCCGCAAATTGATTATTTGATGAAAATTTATAATAAAATAATTTAAAATAATTGTGTTCCAATAACAAACTTACATTTGTTATTAAAGTGACTGGCCTTCGGCCAATTAATTTATCATTTACTTGTTAAATGCAAGACGTCGCTAAATTCCGTAACGCTCGATTTTATTAAAAAATTAAACCTACGAGAGAGTATTGGGAATAACCCGATGTGGTGGAAACAATGCGATGTGATCACGAGAGAGACGTCAGAGAAAAACTCGGGGTTGATCCATTCTCGTATATAAAAAAAGTAGAGAAGTAAAGTGGTTCGGTCATCTCTCACGAATGAGCAACGACACGTCGTTAAAAAAGTGTGGAAGTCAGGAATACACGAGAGAAGGACTAAAGGTCGTCCGATCATAACGTGGAACGACAACATAGAAAAGGTCTTAAAGCAGAAAGGAGCCGACATTATCCACGCTTCTATAGTATAGGATGACAAAGGATAGCACTAAAAATAAGCGAAAAAAGTTTATCAACGGCGAAAATCAGATAATCATTACAGGAACGTATACCTTACATCTTAGGATATCAAAGGTTAAATAGGTTCTTTGATTAATCACGTTAAAGTTAACGATTCTTGCTGTAAACGCAACGAACGAGTCGATTGTTAGTGTATCAAATCAAGACTGCTGCGTGTTGTCTGTTGTTTCAAATCTTTTTAAAATAATAATTTACACCGATTGCCGACATGACGCGTCTAAAATAACCAGCTTGCAGTTAAGGGCCAAAAGATAAAAGATGTTGCGCAACAAATCCAAGATACACGTACCTTTATGAAACCGTGTCTAGTAAGGACCTGTTTATGCCCTACAGTCGTGGGAAGTTTGTCGTGAGTTTTTATTAGTGTCTTGTATTAGTTTACCTATGTAATTTTGTAATATAAATTCTAAAACACCATTTATGTTACGTATATGTTATGGTAAATTTGATTAATCCGGTTATTATGCCTAATTACCGGTAAATATGTATAATTGCCACCAATCTTGGAGAATATTGGTCATTTTAAAGATCTCTTAACAAGATTAACCTTTTTTTCAACCTTGACCTAACCCCGTGTACACAGACAATTATGCATTTAAGACAGTGCACACGGGATATTTGTGTGTGCATACTGGGTTAGGCTAAAGTTGAAAAAAAGGTTAATCTCCTATGTTTTTGTGCATAATATTTGACCTGAAGAATATTTAAAATGTCCCTTATATTTAATAAATTGCCATATTCTCCTATATTAATCAAATTCCCCAAAATTGGTGGCGATTATACACATTTATCGGTAATTAGGCATAATAACCGGATTAATCAAATTTACAATAACATATATACAGTGATAATAATGAACGGCAGTGAGACCAAAAGTGTTGTCCGTTATAGAAAAAAAAAACGAATTTAACTGATTAGAACATTTTTATTCGGTAAATTATACCAAGCTATGTGAATTTGTTTAAAAACGCAAGTGCGAAAAGAAAACAAAAGCTTTACGTCTTCAGCAGTTCTGGCACTGAAATATGAGAAAAAATTGTTACGCACAAATATTCTAGTACATATATATATATATATATATATAATTAGCATTTTTATGACCACGCAAATCTAATAAATCGATTCCCCTTTATCATGCAAACCATTATCGATTTCAGTTTGATAGGGCTCAATTTTGCAACGTTGGATGGTCGAGAGGTAATTGTGGTACGAAATGTAGTTCTTCATTTCCATTTTCGCCCGTCTCGGTTCATTCAGTTTCCGCCGAAACAAAATTAATTTATCAATAGCTGCCAGGAATAGGTTTCTATTCGTGTGCGATCGAGCACGTTTTCACTACATTAACTCGCGGCATACGCAGAAAATGGCGTAATCGTGCGAATTGCACGCTAGAACGAACCGCCGCGACTCGAACGAAATTTGCAACAAACTATTATCGCTTTAGTTGTTGTCGCGACATAATCAAATTACGTTTGCAAAACAATTCGAGAGCGAAACATACTTATAATATTATTTGCCTGCAAATTTGCGTTTCTCAACAGCTCGCGCAGTATTTATTAATGTTGAGAGACCGTTGAAAAATTATTTTCGGCGTTTTATATCTGATGATGTATTATGATTTCGATGTTCGGAGGAAATAACAATTGATCACATCGCCGCGACGCATACTAATTTTCGTTTATGGAATAATTTCGTTGTCATAAATTAAGGCGGAATGTGATGCTCGGATGTTCCGTCATAAATCATTAGTTGAAGGGCAATTTAGTAAATACGGAAAAATTTTATTACAAGAGAAGCCATCGAAGGGAGGGTTTTGGTTTAAAATTTCTGCTCCGTATAAAGTACATAATTGGTCTGATAATTACGACGAGGAAAGAAGGTTGTTAGCAGTTTGACGTTCGTTTTTTTTTCTACAAACACGATTCGAAGAGGGCCGTTTACATAGTAAGAAAACGAAAAAGAAAATAAACGTTAATACCGCCTATATTGAAAAATCGCAAGTGAACGAGTGGACTCATAGAACGGGAATGGGCGGTAAATTAATATTAATTTACAATATGTATACATAGTCACGTAATCGAAGTTGAAACGAAATTTATATACCTACTTACCTAATTTATTATATATATTTTTTTAAACGTGCTCGTTGAAAGCACAACTTATTGCTATCGAATAGGCACCAATTTTAATTGGTTATCGGGTATTAATACATAAGAGGTTGAATTTATTTCCGATTTTTTGGCGAAAACCTATTTTCCACGAAAATTATTCGAGAATTAAGAGCACGGCTAAATACTTGTATATATTTTTATTCGATTGAGCCAGAATGACCGTGTCACCTTGATAACCATTACTATTTATTTTATTTCGAAATGGACGTCTATAAATAAAGGCCATTCGAATTTTATTTCGATGCACGTCGTTAATAAAAGGTTACTAGATGATGACGTTTAATACAGTGCCGTCACCTCGTACCCTTGTCACAGAAAAAATCGGGACAGTAGAAGGACAGAATTTTAAAAATGTTTTGTTGTGAATCGGGTTTTAAACAAACTGTTTGCAAGTACATAAGGATTAAGCCATAAAAGCATTGTTACCTACATAGATTAGGTTCTAAAGATGTTAGGTATCGGAAAGGTTGAAATAGCCTTTTACATTTTAAGACGAGCCCTGCCTTCCAGTAAGCTAACAAACTTCAATGTAAATCAAATGGAAATCCACATTTCGCTCTTTTTTATGTTTTAGAATATTTTTTTTATATGCTGTTTGGTACCAAAATCATCAGCACAAAAAAAGAAATCATCCCAAATCGACGAAATAATCGTAAGACGTTAAAATTATATCAAATATATGACATTTACTAATCCGTAGGAAAAGAATAGAAAAAGGTTACAAAGAGAACAATGTATTGAATTTACGGGTTCTACTTGTTGTTAGACGAGAACGTAACAGGCAAACTTCACCCAACAAAGTTGCGAATTATGATTTTTGGCATTTCTTTACTTATTTCTCTAAAGTTAATTTAGAATGTGATCGTTATGAAAACAACTATGATTTCGATAATATTACTATTTATTATATCCTCGATATTTTGATGCTTTTTTTAATATTTTTCTACAATAATATCAATGTATTGAATTATATATTGATTTCCTTCCTCTACAATTATAATTACTGATGAAGTCTAAAAATACATTTCAAAATATTTGTTTCCAGTGAAAGATGTGTCCAGTATATCTGTCGATACTCCATTATACCGCTCTCGTCTAGAACCTGTAGATTTAATCCATTGTTCTGTTTGTAACCCTGTTTTATTATTAAATTTAATATTATTGATATAATTTTGACGTCTTACGATAATTTCGTCGCTGTGGGATAATTTCCTTTTGTACTGATGATTTCGATACCAAATATCATTAAAAAAATTTTTTTCTAAAACATAAAAAGTGCGAAATCTTGATTTCCATTGAAGTTTATGAACCTACTGAAAAGTAGGGGATCGCCTTAAAATTAAAACTAGTGGCCGAATGCTTACTTTACTATACTTCTTTTAAAAATTGTCGTAATAAGCCAATATAAAAACTTGGAATAACTAACATCATATATTTCGGCTCTGGTTGGGGCTATCTTTAGTGCTACAAATATATAAATGATGGAAACAATTAATGAATATATAATATATTAATTCGGCCAAAGAATTGTATCTTTATTACTTTACTATACACACAGAGAATGATTACATACTTACTTACATAATTATTTTATTTATCGTTTCTTGTTCTTGGATATAAGGTTCGTAGGTTAAATAACACATATAATAATTAAGGATACATACAGGGTGTCCGGGGAGGAATCTGCCAAACGTTAGGGGCGCGTTTCTTAAGTAATTTTAAGCAAAAAAGCTGTAGCAATGTATAGGTCCGATTTGGAAAAGTTATGGCTTGTTAAAGAAAAGTCAAGGCAAAAAATCAAAAATGCGATTTATTAAGTTTAATTGCGGAAGCACTATTAACAAGACGAAATATTTTTCAAGCTATATCAATTTTGTGTGTGTAAGTAACCATTTTTTTTTATATAAATCTACATGTTATCGGTCATATCGACGCAGATTTTCCAAAAGGGCGTAACCCACAAAAAGTAAATTTTACAGTAGAGTAGCTATAACAAGATACGTTTCGCGGAAATATAAATCGATTTTTCCGGTGAAAAAAATCGAAATATTGTTATTAGATTTTATCAGATGATGTCTTTACTTTTAATGCGTAAGACAGTCAGAATAACTCATTTTCACAAAAAGTGTGAGTTACGTCCTTTTGGCAAAACGCGATCGTTACATTACGTCGATCAATAAACTTTTAAATTTACAGAAAGCATAAACTAAACCTGCCTACCACTTGCTTCTAAAGTATTTTGTTGACAAAGATTTGTCCACTTTGTAGGTAACAATGATGATTTATGGCTTACAATAATCCCTTTTTAAAAATACAAGCATTTCACCTAAAACCCAATTCACAATAAAACATTTTAAAATTCTATCCTTCAACTGTTCCGATTTTTTCTGTAAAAAGTGTACCTCGTATTTTTGCAGTACCTACTAATAAACTGTGTTTAAGAGAACCTAAGAGAACTAGAAATAAACAGATGGGAGCCAAACGCAAAACTGGAGCAAAACCTTAAAGACCCTTAGCGCTGAAAAAAAATTGTAGTCCTTCTTTGCCATGTAGGTAACACGTGTGCAGGTGGAATATGTCGCTTTCCAAACTTCGAACTGAATTGCAAATAGGTACACAATCTGGTCATCATCTAACAACTTTCATCGATGACGTACATCGGAATAAAATTTGAATTGCCTATAATCATAACTATATCTTCGCAGCGACCTGTATTTCCAAGCAATGTTACGTGGAATCTTATCGTCGTATTTACCAAACCAAACCCGTGGTGGCTTAATGGCCTCCTTTTTCATAATTTTCCCAAGTTTCTGTTTACTGTCCGTATTTACGCGTGCCTAAGTACATCTATATGAGACTCTCGTTTCAGCTACGGTTCGTGATCATCCTTCGCACACAAACCGACAAATGAAAAACACCCCCGTTATAATTTCGAGGATGAGGCTGATATTTGATGCGAAAGATTTTGCAATGTTTAAAAAAAAAATCATTAGTACTTTCCATCAGAAATGAAAACAAAAAAAAAGAAACGTCGAGCCATAATAGCGACCGTTTGTTTCCACACGGGGTTTAATTTTGTTAAATTGCAAATAAGCGATTTTTATCTAATTTTAAACAACGCCACTATCTAAAAAATAACCATTCCCCGAGCTCCGCCGAATTCCCTAAGTGCAAAGGTTTACAAGACGGATTACAAACTTAATCTATCGGAATTACTAGAAATAGACTCGTGCAGAGTGAGGGTGCCAGGGACGGCTTATTTTTTACGTTCAAAAGTTTGTTTTTGTTTAGCTTCGGCACTTTTCATATTTTCGGTACAGCTAATGTGCAATAATAATTACGTCTTTAGGCATTAGCAGGGCTTCCAGCGACACACCACATTAAAAAAAGTAAATAAAGTAAATATTTCTCAAACTAACAAACTAAAATTAAAATTTTTGTGAAATCTCGAAAAAATCCCTTCACGTTTTTTTTTTGGCAAAATTTTAACTCGAACGTTTTACGACGCAACGTCCAGAACAAGTCGCAAACGACTAGAAAACTCTTATTACGACTATAACAATGCAAGGAATGACGAACTGAGCAAGTCCGGAACGACCAAAAAACTTGCTTATCTAGTATAATAAAGCGAGAAATGAGAACGGCAGGCGTTTAAATAGATAATAACTTTTGTATAATCTCGATAAAATGACACTACCTGAAAATACCATACCCATAAAATCGGTTCGGAATTACTTGAAAAGTAGCTTTTCAAATATAACAAACAAAGAAATGACGAACTACACGTTTTTATAATTTAATATATGAAATACTAAGTGATCATAACAAGATACAACAGCAGTTAAACACATTCATACATGCGATAACGCCCGCGTATCACTAAAAAAACAAACACCCATTACAACTTTATCAGGAACCGAATCACCGAGAAAATGACCTCCTGTACATAGTCTACTCTTTTCTCCGATTCGTGAATAAATAAAAAAAAAGTAAATAAAAGTAAATCACTGGAAGCACCGAATTAGGCAAATAACTTAACGAGCTAAAAATATTGCAAACGTAATTAAAAGATCGGCCCGAAAGTCCTATTTATAAGCATAAAAATTTCCCAAGTTATCTTCGATACTTCAAAACGAGAAGAGTGGCGCGGCGATCGGGACTTCCCCACAAGGCGCGCCGCAGCGGCCCTACAATTTTTTTCTGAACACTGTTATTGCTTTTAGCGTTCAACAACAACCGGTATCGTTGTGCATAATGACTAATCCAGACGAATACTTGTAATCTTTTACATTCATTCGTTAGACGATTTAGGCGGAGCTCCGGGAATGTACTATACCTAGGTATACGTCTGTAACTGTTTCAAAAATACGTACCTAGTCAGATTTTCATGAAAGATTTTACTTGAGCACGGAAATTAATGGAAAGTTGTTTTGTTCGTAGATATCTACTCACTTTATATTCATTAATTCAAGATCGCACAAAGGAAAACGCTATAGGGAGATAAAATCGGCAACAAAGAGAGGAGCAAAAAATTATTAGACATCGTTAATTTTAAGAAAATTTTCAAAAAAAAACAACTTCAAATTTATTTATCTTAGTTAGCCGAATTTAACGGTTCATGTTTGCACGAACATTAAAAAACGCGGGGCTCTTCGCTGGACATTTTAGTGCACAAATGAAGGGCAGTGCAGGACAATGCGGAGCAGTACGGGGCAGTGCGAACGAAATTTTGATCAGTGCGAGACGGCACTGGAGAAATACGAGACTTTTAGAGAATTTTATAGTATTTTAGGGATACGATTTGGAACAAAATTTAGCATAAATCTTCTCGATTGACTTTAAAACAATTAAATCTTATACTTTCAGTAATTTTTTTAATGTAGATAAGTAAATAGATAGTATGCAAAATATTTTAGACGAAAATTGAAGTGCAAGGAAATTATAAGAAATTATGGAAAAGTGTTAATTGATTACAATACACTGTACTATGACGTATATAAGCAATACAAGCTTTTGTGATCAAATAAAAGTTTAGTCGATTATGAAATATTTCCGTTAACAAAACGTAGATACCTGTAAAAGTTCATTTTAGCATCAGGTTTTTTAATGTTTTATTTATATGGGAAAAATATTGACCGTCATTACGCGCACAGTGGGGAAATACCGGTCAACGCACCGTTTTTGTTTTTTTAGGTAATATTTTAATTTGTGCGACTTCCATAATTCATCTATCTAAAAGTAGACATTTTAAGCTATCAATTCGCTTACCTAAATTAAAAAATTAAATAATAGTTTTTTCAAAACAGGAAATCTCCCTTAACCCCTTGACATACGAAGACGTCTGGGAGACGTCATTTGTTTCTTATGTCAAAACAATAATTGACGTGTCTCAGACGTCTTCAACATTCCGTTGCGAGTTGTTGTTTACAGTGCAATCAGAGATCATTTCTTTATTGAGAAATTAATAATTCCGCACAGTTTAGAGTTTTTAACGTAAAAAATAATCGAACGGTATGTCCGAAACTAATTTATTTTTCGAAAGTGAGGATGAAGATGCGACCAGTAGTTCGAGCGAAATTTCTGAAGAGAGTAGTTTATTCCGAAATGTTCGTAAACGAGTAAGACCTTTATCCAGCAGTAATGAATCAGATTCATCAGAAAGTATAGAAGAATGGAAATGGAAAGATAAAGAAAATATGCCATATATAATACCATTTACTGAACAACCTGGTATCAACGCTTTGGTTTTGCGACGATTAAAGTCCAATCCTAATCCTTTTTGTGCTTTCAAGCAAGTACTGAATGATGATTTTTTGCTATGATAGCAACAGAAACAAATAGATATGCATCGCAAATGATTGCAAAGGAGAAAACAACTAAAGGTGAAGAATGGTTTCCTGACGAAAGTGACGAATTGCAAGCTTATTTTGCACTATGTATTATAATGTCGCAAGTAAAAAAGTCTTCTATAGATATGTATTGGTCAAACCGAGCAATTGTAGAAACACCAATATTCTCAAAAACTATGCCCCGAAAACGGTTTCTAGCTATATCTCACTTTCTACATTTTACGGACAACGAAACGATGGATAAAGATGAGAAGCTAAAAAAGGTTTGCAATGTGGTTGATTACTTGAATGAAAAATTTCTTCAGTTATACACCCCTAATGAATCTGTCGCAATTGATGAATCACCGATGAAATTTCGAGGAAGGCTGAGCTATGTACAGTTTAATGCTTCAAAAAGAACCCGATTTGGTATAAAATTTTATAAACTTTGCGAATCAAAATCTGGCTATTGTTCACAGTTCAAAATTTATGTGGGCAGAGAAATGGTAAATGATAAGAAAACGCCAGTTTCTCAACATGTGGTGATGAAATTAGCGGAATCGATTTTAGGAAAAGGATATACGCTATATTTGGATAACTGGTATTCATCACCAGCACTGTATGATCTTTTGAGAAAAAATAACGTGAACACAGTTGGAACTGTAAGGAAGCAACGTAAAAATATGCCTAAGCAACTTTTTACGAAAATAAAAAGAGGAGGCGTACGAACTTTGTCTTCTAATGGTGTATTGTCTTTACATTGGCATGATAAAAAGGACGTCTACATGATCAGTACAAAACATGTTTCTGCCGAAATGACAAATACTGGGAAGAAAAGAAAACTGAAAAATGGGGAAGAAGAACAGATTATAAAACCGAAATGTATCATCGAGTACAACAGCGGAATGGGGGGTGTGGATAAGCAAGATCAACTACTGGCTTGTTTTCCAATTATGCGAAAATGTGTAAAAGGATATAAGAAAATATTTTTTACATGATTAATATTGCTGTTTATAACGCGTACGTTCTATATTCAAATACTCCTAATGCAGAAAAACTAAGAATAGTGAATTTTCGACTTAGTATCGCCGAAGATATGTTATCCACTATATCGTTACCAAATTATCCCAAACGTGGGCGTCCATCACAAGGAAATTGTTCGACTCGTCTGCAAGCAAAATATTGGGCACATTTTCCGGAACATATACCTGCTACTGATAAGAAAAAACACCCTGCGAAAAGGTGCATTGTTTGCACAAAACGGAATATAAGAAGCGAAACAACTTGGCAGTGCAAAAAGTGCCAAGTACCATTGCACATTCCGAACTGTTTTGAAAAATTTCATACATTAGAAAATTTTAATTAATAATTTGCATCTAATATAATAGTTATAAAATATATTTATTTTTTGTTGTAACACTAAGTTTGACGTTTTGTTATTCAAATAAAGTATTTTGAACAAGATACAAAGCTACATTTGAATGCCATAACAACCAATAAATAAATAGTATTTCTAGACACCTTACTTTTGTGTTTAATGATATGTCAAGGGGTTAAGTGATCGCGATTATACCCCACTCGTCCCCAATTTTCTTGTAGGTACGTATTAGAAGTGTATTACAATTGATATGCAATGTAACTCATCCTACACTTGAGTTAAGCAATTTTTAGATAAAAATGAAAAACGATTTCAATAGAAATAAAATCAAACAAAAAGTCCTATAGTATTGTAAATGAAACAAAATTTTAACATATAAATATTTATATATTTTATATTTATTTATATTTATATTAACGTAGAAATGTTATGAAGTACGCGTGAAAGTCCACCTCGATTCAAAGAAAGCGTTTGTGTTTTCAAATTTTTGTGAAATAGCGTTTTCGTTCGTCGTAATTTCACTTTACTCTGAATTGACATTTACTTTTAAAACCTATATATATATAGTCCGATTTTCACGTAGGCTTCAAATAAATAAAAAACCCACATCTGAGTTTGTTGTAGTTCAATTTCAGCGAAAAATCGAAAATCATTCGTGACTACACATGACCCTAATAAATAAATATCTAACGTAAGTTCACTTTCTTGTTGCTAAACGTTTTCTTAGTTACCATCTGTTTTATTACAAAAGTAACGAAACTTTGTGACATACATGAATTCGCTCCCGACATTATTTAAAATAAAAAACACGCGAAACAATAAATTGACAAGCTCCTAATGCATGCGGCAGGCAGCGTAGCGCCTGTAAAGCACTTAAGTGATTTCGGTCTCACATTTCAATCGCGAATTTTCATTTAAGCATCTGAATTTACTTCAAGTACTACTTCTTTGTCATCAGTTTAATTAATTTCATTATTAAACCTTAAGCGTTCTCAACGTTTACAATTCTATAACAAAACATTAATTAACGCGACAACAACGGAAAACGCCCGTTCGCTTGCTGACGCAGATGTTATAAGAAAAAAAAAAGTGAAGAAATAGGATTACGAAAAATCAATCGTCCACCACTCTATAACGATAAGGAAACGACGATTCCGTTATTATTTCCTACGGGAAGCTCACCAAAAAACAGATATTTTTAAATACGTTCATAAAATTAATTGTTCGATTTTAATCAAACGCTTATTTTTTCAACGACGTTTCTACCTAATGATCAGAGAGGAACGGTTCTAATTTCCAACAAAGGTCTAACGAACGAACAAATATTTGAGGTCCTCTTAAAATATTTATACGATGTAAATTTTCTTAACCGTGAACTGTATTTGTTGAAGATAAGACCGATAAGAACGGTTACGAAATTAGGGTGTGCACGAGCACACGGCGAAATTGGCTTTTATTTTAAATGTTTTCTATTTTCGTTATCCGCCGTAATTTAGTTAATTAGAACGTATCGGCAAACGTACGGATTAATTAAATTGCACTTTAATTAGTTTAAAAGGTTGATGCGGAACACTTTTATCGCATTAATTGAATGTATGTGGTAGTACATTTAGGATATGCTTCCTAAACAAATGAAAATAAAACGAAGTTAAATAACCGTCCATTACTTACGCCCAACTGCACCCATTAAGCTTAAAATTTAAGTGCAACTTAAGTTATACTTAAATTTTACGCTCAAGCGGTGCAGTTGGGCGTAAGTATTCGATATGAAATTGTTCTATAAAAGTTAATAACATAATGCTTGCATTAGGTAGATATTAAAATAATAATGAATACCTGCTATTTGTTTGTGAAAATTCTATATTAAACACGATGGAAAAGCATTAGCCACGAGTAATTAGGAAGAAGCCCCCCATTCAAATAAAAACGAGTGCCCGAAACCCTATTCGGCATTCGATAGATCGTTATTCCTCGTCTACGCGTTATCACAAATCCATGAAGTTCCGTATTTTCCATCGACTCCATCTTTAAATTTCCAAGATAAGGTTAATCTTTTTACAAGATCCGCCGCACTTGTCAAATTAAAAGACAATCCCTTTTCACATTTGTACCACAATTAAAACCACTCGGAATTCTAATTATGTACGTGATTATAAATCACCGCCTCGTATTTAATAATAACGTCAATTATTTAAGCTCGCGTTGAACGTATAAAGCGTTTCAACTTTATAGTAGGTATGCAGTAATCTAATTATTACTCGCTGTCAAAGTTATGTAGGTAATTCTGAATTCTTGTTATATTCAATCTTGTCAAATACACGCAAGCGACAAAATATTCTCAAATTTTATCTAATAAAAGCATTTATAATATTAATAAACAGTGGATCCCGCTTAATCGGAATCAGACACCACCTTTGGTCCAATAATCCGAAGTTCAAATAAAATAGAAATTAGTTTGTTGTTTTTTTTTTAAATTTGGCCCAATCTAAACAATCAGTAAAGCCCGTGCCACACTATCAGTCAGTTTGTCAAGCTACAGTAATCAAACTCGGTCGATGACGTCAAAATATGATAATTTGAACAAACCAATCAAACAAACACGCTATCAAATTTGAACGATCAAACTGTTTTCAAGAGTTTAACAGGGTACACGCAATTTCATTGCATTGGTTAATACAAAAAGTCCGCCATTTTTTTTTTGATTTGAGTGAGGTAAATATATTTGTAAGAACGCCAATTGTAGAATTTTGAACTGATCGATAAACGTTGCGATCGCATAAAACTAACTGACGACTAAGTATATAGGGGTGCCTCTAAAAAAATTTGAAAGTTTGACCAAACTATGTTGATGACGTCGCGTCACGTCATCAACCAAGTTTGATTAGTCTAATTCGACAAACTGACTGACTGACAATCTGACACGGACTTAAGAAGTAATATTTATTTAAGGTCGATTTTACAAGTATCAGATAAACTGTTCTTGGAATAACCGACGCTTTGGAAACGTTTCTAGAGACGATCGTTTCCATGGAAATTGATTGACTGACCCAAAATGAATGACCTATATTTTCGTGATCTAGAAGTCAAGGTCGGATGGACACGTCTGGTACCCGTCATCAGACAGGCTGCAATAGCTTTATTTTCTATGAAAATTCGCTAATACGCTTACCAGTTTAAAATTATCTGGATAATCACTATCTACTGCGTTTATACTGCATAATTATAAATTTACTCTATTTTTAATTTAAAAACCATTCGTCTGACCTTAAGCATTGGAAATTTCCCTATTACAAACCATAAACCAAATAAAAGTTTAATCGCATTTTTATGCCACCGATACACCGACAAAACAACTAATAAAACGTGTGTGACACCCACTTTTATGACTTATCGAATTGTGAATATAGAATGCGATGTTTTTAAAATAAAAGCGGAATTTCCTAGTATCCACCTATAATCTTGAATGCATTTATATATAGAATTCCGGCAAAACCGTTTCAGATCATTCGCGTTAGTGGCACAGAGCGGTAGTGCTTGTTTCAGTAGTTCGAATTTTAAATTACGGCGTCGTATTATTCGTCGTGTGTGCGAGGAGTGCTCGTTCGGTTTATAAGGCCTTTTTGCGTATGAGCGCGCGAGTGTTGTGTTGTGTTATGTTCTCTAAAAGGATTACAAACAATAAGGATTAATACGACGATCTTTCTTCGTCGACTAACTCTCCATGTATTTATAAAGTGTAAACACAAATTCTCTGAAAATCGAGCTTGGTTAGGTTCTTGGATAGGGTCTTGGTTAGGGTTCCCCTCAAACATTGAACGGTTCAATTTCGCGAATGGAATTTTCTTACGCGCATTTTCGCAATTACAGTGAAATATGAAGCGTAGGTATAGTAATAATAACGTAACGTAGTAATCTACGCTCGAAATTGGCGATAGGCAGAAAATGATGACGAGAAAAAGGTAGGAAATACAAAGAAAAATTTAGAAGTTCCTAATTTTTCCTTATAGTATGTTACAGACGAGTGGCAGTCCCAACGGCAGCAGTATTAGTATGCATTTTACGTAAGTGTTAAAAAAAATTATTTCAGGATTTTAATTTTTTTCAAATGTTTTTTGTTTTAAATTTCTCCTGTTTTGAGAGATTTTACCTTTTCTATGCATTCGTTTACGGATAAAAAACGAAATTCAAAGTTTTGATTGTTGCAACAATTTTTAAACAATTTAGACTGACGAGGAGACAAAATTTGATTGATTAACTTTTTATTTCGTCACCTCTTTACTTAAAAAATAATATTCTAATAATTCCAGTTTTTACGTGGCATTCTTTTAATTCTCCTTGTTCTAAATTTCTTCTTTTTTTACTGACTTATAATACTTTAATGCAATTGTTGTAGTTATTTTACTAACAAAGTGAAAATAAGGCAACGTGTGGAGGTAAAGATACGGTTCAGTTAGTTTCCTAATTACTCACTTACTCGAAAAATCGACCGCGCACAAGCCTCGATATTAAATTTTCATATCGCATGTAAAAAACGCCTTTTTTAAAAGTGTTTCTCGAAAGAAATACATTTTTTTGAAAAATAATATTTACGAGAGAAATTTATAAGTGTCGAGATCGGGAAAAGCCAAAATGACACGTCCTGGTCCCGTCATCAGACAGGCTGCAATGGCTTTATTTTCTATGAAAATTCGCTAAAATAATATTTATCTACTTGAAATAGTAACAGAAATTCTTACTCCCGCAAAACTAGCATTCAAGCGTCGTGAATTAATTATAAAAGAAAAAACATAATAGTTTTCTTCGCATAAACCACAATTTAGTGAGTATTAGCTTGTGGATCGATAGATGATGACACGCTAAAAGTTGAACTTCTCCACAAATTATTATAGATTTGTCTATAACACAAGTTGGATATAAAGAAGCAAAATTTAATTCTATATCTATCTAACTGGCGAAAAAAACGAGGTTTGGATTTCCTTTAAAATTTCTGAGGGATACTTAATAACCTTAGGAATTCTACAATAAATAACTTTTTATAAATTACCTATACATTTTGCAAACCTGTCCAATATTTATTGACGAGGCGCGCTTGAGCAACATATATAAACGTCGACTGAACTTTATTAAATCCAAAATGGTTTAATATAGAACGCGTTTGGATAACGACATTCAATAGTGATATTCTAATTAAACTTGCCACGTCTGTAAACACAATGAGCTTAATTAAAGACGTATTGTTGTAATAAGATTAACCCTCCACATGGACATGAATTTACATAGCTAAACAAAATAAGTGTTCTACCCTTACTAAGTATCTATATTCAAATTTTATACCGATGGCACGTCGTCAATAAAACGATGACTAGATTGTATTTATATTTGCACTTAATTCAAATCAAAATTTGAAAAGTGACATATTCTACCGATGATTTGTTTAGACATATATTACCTACATGGTAAAGAAGGACTACAATTTATTAGTTCTGTAAAAATACGCGATACAATGAGATACCAACGTGTGAAACGTCACCATCTAGTAATATTTTATTAATGACACGCATTGGAATAAAATTTGACTGATCTTTATACATATATTTACTAGAAATGGTGTGCAGACAATTGCTCGAATGGCGAAAGCGTAGCGTAGAGGGGGGAGGGGGAAAGAGGGTCAGTGTTTCTCTATTGTCTAGTGCAATCAAGTAAGTCACGTAAGTAAGAACTTTAGTCTAGTGCAGTTTAGGTTAGTGTAGATGAGACGAATTTAGACTAGTGCAGATGAAATGTAGAGCTGCAAGTTAATGTATATGAAATAGGTCAAAAAAATGTTTAGTTGTTAGTTTACCATGGGAAATTGTTTTAAAACACAATGATTTATCAATTTTTATTCGTTACCTCTCAAATAGAGCGTAATCTACGCTCGCGAAGTTCGAATAAAACGTTCACTACTATCTCTACATAATTCGAGAAATTCTCCATTCGATAAATTGTGTTTCGAGAAATTATTGTACTCTAGCAATTTTCATAGAACCACTAGAAATATAGATACCATCTACAAGATAAAGGATAATACGAATGTAAATCGGCAGGAAAATCGCACTAAAGCGAGCGTTCCTTGTAAAGGGTGTCCCAACAAGAGCGCCGGATTTAAATTTGCCGCCATTTTGTTAATACGAGTTGTACGGTGATTTTTTTTGACAGTTGTCACGTACAGACCACGCGATTTAAGAATATGGAGAAGTATTCAAACGAACAACATTTAATTATTGTAAAAACACATTACAAAAATGGTGAAAGTTTTGCGAAAACAGTTCGCCAATTACGTCAAGTTTTCGGTCGCAATAATGCGCCAAATGAATCGACAGTGAGGCGTTTCATTAAAAAATTTGAGACCAAATTTACGCTGATGGATCAGAAGACCATTGTTCGTCGTCGTCCTTGTCGGTCACTCGAAAATATAGCCAAAGTAAGGGAATCTGTGGCCGAGAATCCAGGAACTTCAATTCGGCATCGTGGTCAAGAATTAAACATTTCCAGAAGCACTATGCAACGAATTTTGGTAAAAGATCTGCATTTTCACGCGAACAAGATTCAATTGGTGCAAGAAATCAAGCCAAGGGACCACGAGCAGCGCCGTGGATTTGTTGATTGGGTGTTGGAACATCATCAAATTAATGCGGATTTTTCGAAGAAAATCATTTTTTCAGATGAGGCACATTTTCAACTCGACGGATACGTAAATAAGCAAAACTGTCGGATTTTGGGTGCTGAAAATCCTCGTGAGATACTCGAAAAACCAATGCATCCACCGCGAGTAACTGTTTGGTGCGCATTTTGGGCTGGCGGAGTGATTGGGCCGTATTTCTTTGACAATGCGGCTGGAAATGCGCTAACTGTTAATGGTGTGCGGTATCGCGAAATGTTAACGGAGTTTTTGTGGCCCGAATTGGATGTAATTGATGTGGAGGACATGTTTTTCCAACAAGACGGTGCGACCTGCCGCACTGCACGTGAAACAATGGTGTTACTGCAGACCAAGTTTCCAGGCCGAGTCATTTCTCGATTTGGCGATCAACATTGGCCACCAAGATCGTGCGATGATCTAACGCGATGGACTTTTTTCTTTGAGGCTATGTGAAGGAAAAGGTGAAACAGTTGAACATCTTAAAGAGGAAATACGGCGCGTTATTGGTGAAATACAGCCACATTTATGCGAAAACGTTATTCAAAATTTCAACAAAGGAATAACCCTGTGCCAGAGGTTTCGTGGTGGCCATTTGCCTGATGTTGTATTTCACGTTTGATCGGAACTATTTTTCTTTATGTTGAAATAAAAATGTTTGCTTAATTAAAAAAATAAATGTGTTTTTCTTTAAAATTAAATCCGGTGCTCTTGTTGGGACACCCTTTATATAATATACAAATCAAAAACTTAGGAAACGCTTTTATAACGAAAATTTCGTTAGTAAAATAAATAGCGGAACAATGCTACAAATTAAATTAAACTTCGTTGGAATAATGAAGCTTTTCTATACTTACATAAATAAATTTCATTTCGATTTGCCGAAACACAATACATTCGAGACATATATAATAACGGGGCCCAACAAAATAAATACTACAGACCTCAAGACAAAAATAGGTTTTTTTTTCAAAAGCGGAGTCTAACGTAAGCAAGGACGAACGTATTTTGTACAAAATTGTAAAGGCATAGGTTCACTTTAAAGCAGATATGTACATATCGACGGCGTTTTGGCAATACGGCGTAACTAACAAAAAGTAAATTTTACAGGAGCGCACATTTTGTGTTGTAGCTCAACTATAAGCAGATGCGTTTTATGGAGATAAAGATCGATTTTTCTGGTGGAAAAAATCGAAATAGTGCCACCAGATTTTAACAGATTATATATTTGCCTTACGATAGTCGGAATAATTCATTTTCGCAAAAAGTGCGGGTTGCGTCGTTCTGCCAAAACGCCGTCGATACGAAGGTATAACTATATAGGTACTTCAACGCGACATCTCGTTTTACGGATTAAATTAAAAAACAATACGGTCTCACGGTATGTATACAGTGTGTTAGATTTTGTGTCACAGCAAATACTTCGGCTATTGTACGAATTAGTAAAAAATGTTGTATGTGAAAGTTATTAGATTATTTATTCTTAATAATGTGTCAAAATCAGAAAAACAATTGAACATCAAATAATTCAGATAAAGCAAATAAATTTAACATTTTAAATGGAACGTACCCAGTATTATTACATATTCTGAAACTACAAGAATTTATCTTTACAACGGTATATCACATGTTATACTTATTTCATTAATTAAAGGCGTAATAGAATAAATAACTGAACGCGTTGGAACACGTACAGTGTAAACAATGTACCGACGACGCACACTTTTACCTTTGCATGTTCTATTAAGTAGAGCCGAGGAGGCCGTGATATGCGCTCACTTGTTATCGCTATCGTGTCAAAGTGGCTAAGTAAATTGTTAATTTTCATCTCGTGACACATAAAGAGAGATAGTTATTATTCTAATAATGAAAAAATGTATATGTTGAGAGTGTACATTAGATGCAATGATAATCCTAAAGAAGCTTCTGTATTGTATCGAACTTTGTATCCAGAAAAGGTACAGCCACATCCTCGCACGTTTGCAAGAATTGAACATAATTTACGAAGAAATGGATGTTTTAATGCTACAGAGCGAAGACCAAGAAATGGGCGTGCAGCACATGATGAAGATATTATGGTGTTGGCATATTTTGGAGCACATCCAAGAAATTCAATCCGTGAAGCAGTAGCCGACATAGGTATAAGTCATCACAAAGTATTTTTTATTCTAAAAAAACATAACATGACCCCCTATAAAATTAAATTGGTTCACGGTTTAACAGCTGGTGATTCTGATAGAAGGTTAATATTTTATAACTGGCTTAACAATAATCAACATTTAGTGAATGTCATTCTTTGGAGCGATGAATCTAATTTTAACAATAACAGAATTTCTAACAGAAACAAATATCATTTCTGAGATACAGAGAATCCACGTCAAATTCAGGAATGCAGGTTCCAACACAGATTTTCTATTAATGTCTGGCTTGGTGTATTAGGTGATACTATACTGAGTCCTTATTTTTATCGCGGAACGCTTAATGTTGAACGGTATGCTAATTTCCTTACGACAGAATTCCAAGAATATTTGGATGATATACCCCCTACAAGTGCGTCGTGATATGTGGTTACAACAGGATGGCGCACCTCCTCACAATGCCCCTCCTCCCAAGGATATTTTAAACGAAAAGTTTGGTGCGAAATGGATAGGAATTGGTGGCTCCATAAACTGGCCGGCACGATCGCCAGACCTCTCTGTGTTGGACTTTTTTGTTTGGGGATATGTTAAATCAAAAGTTTATGTTACATCTCCACAAAATTTAGAGGATCTTACAAATCGCATTCATAGGGCATGTGCTCAAATAACACCAAACATGTTGCAAAAAGTGCGATGAAATTTAATAAGCAGATCTCCGAGAAAGTATTACAAACAATGGGGAGCACTTTGAATAAAGAATCTAGATGTTAAGTAGGCATTACATACAATTTTATAATTAACTTACTTATTTACATATTGGTTTGTTCCTAATGTTGTATTTATGTTGAATAATCTGTTATTGAGTTTGTTTTAACCAACACATTGTTTATATTGTCTACGTTTTCAACACGATTTCAGTTATTTAGTGTATTACGCCCAATTAATTAATGAAAAAGTATAACATGTGATATACCGTTGTAAAGATAAATTCTTGTAGTTTCATAATATGTAATAATACTGGGTACGTTCCATTTAAAATGTTAAATTTATTTGCATTATCTGAAATATTTGATGTTCAATTGTTTTTCTGGTTTTGACACATTATTAAGAATAAATAATCTAATAACTTTCATATATAACATTTTTTATTAATTCATACAATAGCCGAGATATTTGCTGTGACACATCAAATCTAACACACTGTATAGGTACCACCGGCGCCCCCATTTAGAGCATGAAAAATGAGTTGTAAAAAATCAATTACGTTCGTCGTTTGTTTTTGTTTTTCCATAAAACCTGTTTTTCCCCGAAATTCTTCTTTAACTTCCTCCCACCCCCCACCCAAATACATTTCCGGACGCGCCCCAAGTGTATACAACTACGTCGAATTGATTCAAAATTTGTTTCATCGAGAAACACCGTAAGGTACACTCGAATGGACCAACGAATTCTGAATATTATGTCGATAATTTTCTACACATATCTCCTATTAATTCGTTTAATTAGCAATGCTATCATTCTCACAAAACGAGATCAAATTGAATGATTGCCAGAATAAAATAAACGTACTTTGAAAAGCGCAAGTAATTGTCTGCAGTGCTACAAGGCATCAAACAAATACGGTACCTATCGTGTTTTTTTTTCTCTCCAAAGTTTAGGATTACGGTCATTAGAGATGATTGTTGCACGCAACGGAAAGTTACTTTATTAAATAAGATAAGTTTGAATTTTAATTTTATTCGACAATAATTACGTCCGTATACAAGGCAGGTGGCAAAAAAATGACAAATAGTCGAAACTTTATTAATTTCGTCGAGACGTGCACAAGTTTCTTTAACGATTAAAAAGTAAGTAAACGATTCCTTTACTGAAAAAAAAACGCATTACGTTGATTGGAGATTTATATAAATGTGCGTTGAAAAAAAATGAAACGAAACAAAAAATCGATTAAAAGAGCTCGAAAAATTGTAAGTAGGTATGTTTTATATCTTGGACGAGTTGTTAAGTTCAGCAACGTATCGTTACGTTGGCGTATCTAAATTAGTTTATAATAATTATACCACGTCGAATGTCATAATATATTATATAACACTATAGAAATATTGAAATATGAAATATGTTTGTATCAATAACACGCAAAAATATTTAAAATGTCTGATATAAATCATTTTATTTTAATAAATTGAATTTTCCGATCGACTCAAATCGGTATTGGATAGTGGATAGGATTCGTTCACAGATACATTACAATTGGCGCCCGACGCGAGGAACTTTTCACGTTTCTTCGTCGACGTAAAAGAACGTGCAGTACAATCGATCGAAAACGTGTAATAAAACTAAGTACTCACAAAATCTGGACGACTTTAAAATCTTTCGTTTCCTAAAAAAAAAATAAACGAAATGCATAATTTGATTTTTATATAAGTACAAAAACGAGTTCGTAACTGCTTTTCAATTCTCGTCACATCAGTATATACGTCAAAGGCAGTAAATTAGAACTAAAATTCAATCGGAAACCTTTCAATTTTATAAATACAGAAGAAATGGCTCAGGCGCGCATTTAAAAATTAATTCGTAAGATTTGTTTAGTGTATCATTTAATTTGTGTCAACAACGTGAAAACACTTTTTAGTAAAGTGCCGCGAAACAACAAGTAAACCGTGACTGATGGAAATTACGTCAATAGATAAGAATTTAAAAGCGAGGGCATGTTTTATGTCGTAAAGATAAATTCATTTTACCAAACTATAGAGGGACGGCGCAACACACAATTGTCGTATTAATTATCTAATACAAAAAGTAAAATATCAAATTAAATTTTAAACGTTCTTTTCGGATAGGTTCCAAAGTTAAAGTCGCGCTCGAGTTTCTCGTGCGGGAAACAATTCAATTTAAATTTTGTTACTTGTGGCGGCAATTTTACGGAAACGGAATGAGCGTATGGAATTATAGGGAAAAAAAAATAACTTTCCCTCACGTATAAATTGTAATTTACGTCATGTGGGGGAAGTTGACGTGAAACTCGGCACGTTCGCGGTTTCCACTTTCTTCCACTATTCAGCGTGGAATTGTCTTAACACGTGAATGAGAATTTATTTCGAGAGAACGTCGCATTTTAGTTACAACAACTAGTTTTTAGTTTAAAAGAACAAGTGTTCACATTATCCTGAAAGTACAACCAATTTCAATAGTAACGTCCGTTAGCTATTTTTGCATCTTTTTGCCAGTTCGAAGTGCACATGGCGACACCTAACGTGAAAGAAATACGATAAATTGCAATTAAAATTTCAACACGTAAACATACCGAAAGCGAATCAAATAACGGACACTTTCAAATAACGGAATTTTTTCGAATACCGGACACTTTCAAAGGTCGCGGCATTGTTTTATATGTGTTTTTGCTGAATTTCACATTAGCGGACACTTCTTAATAACGGACATTTTTTCTGGTCACGCGACAGTGTGCGATATTGAAAAGTTTCATTGCATATAATCCCGTAATTTTAGACATAAAAGTGAGCAATCTGCCGAAAAAGTCCCAGTTAGCAGGATTTTTGTAGACATTTTTATTTAGATATTTTAAAGAACGTGTTAATAATCTCAATCGATATCGTGTCGACGCACAGTGGGGCAGAATGCCGTAAAACGTGGCAGAAAGTCAAAAATTGAAATATCATATTCACTCGTTTAAACTCATGTTTTATAATAGTTTAATCATCTATGGATGTTATACGATCAATCAATTACTGCTATCATCACATATTTTCGTGGCAGAACTGGCAATTTCGATAAACTCGTATGAATTGTTTATTACACGTCAAAATAGTTGCTCCGTTCTTCGTTTAGTTTTACATAGATAATTAATGCAAAACTGAGTTGAAATCGAGATGGATGCGAACTCTACAGGTACATAAACTTATTTAATAAGTTATTGTTCGTTAAAGTGCCTAATTTTGTTTATTATAATTAATCTATTTTAGTAAATAAATTTCATTTCCTTCATTTCACTAAATCAACTAGTCGTTGACTTTTAGTTTACTATCAAACTGTATCACGTTACTTTTTGCATAGAAGTGTAGCTAATACAACATACAGCTACTGCATAATAAAAAAAAATATTGCGACTTTTTGCGACATTTGAAGGTAATGGCCTATAAGACAAAGTTTATTGTTTATACGACTCTGTGTTTATTGCAAAATAATTTAAGTAAACTTCGACCGATATTTCGAATATTTTAAGGTAACTTTCCATTCTTTCCTATTCATCTTCAATTGTAGAAGTAGCAGAAAGCCGAAAAACTTCAAAAATTTTACATGTTTTTTGTCAGCGTTCTAAAAATGTTCTGAATTAGTAATCTGTTTAGTTTCCCACAAAAAAAGTTGAAGCAATTATATACAAATGTTTTATATTAGGGGGGACCGGAAAATAATGTCGTTTTTTACATTAAATTCAAACAAGTTTTTATTTTTAATCGATGATGTAATCACCCTCGTTATCAACAATCTTTTGCCATCTAGTGTGCAAATTTTCAATGCCGAATCGATAAAAATCAATTCGTTTTTGAGCAAAATATCTGGAGATGACATTTTGGATATCATCAAAATTTTCAAATTTTTTACTGGATCTGAACTTTGGCATTTACAAACATCTAATGCACTTGGATAAACATCGTAAATGTTTTTGGTAGCAACTGTTACGTTACTACCCTTGTGAAACTTAAAGAGCACAAGTATTTGGCTGGCCATTTCACCCAAAATTGTAAAAAAAAAATTGAAGATTTAATTATTTATAAGTAAACAAGTCACATTGACCTTAAAATATCTTTGGTGCGACTTTGAAGTACACAATCAGCTGATAAATGGTAAACAAATATTGATGTGCACAGAAACGACATTACTTTTCCGTCCCCCTAATATATGCTCGTGGAAACAAATATTTTTCGATATACAGACGAATCGTCTCCCGAAGAAGAGGAAATAGAAAGCGTTTCTTTTTCATCGGACGACTAAACTACACTTTTTTCTATTGTAACTGTAATTTTATTTTAATTTTACGATTCGAATAGTTTAATTATAATAGAAAAAGATACCTGAATAGTTTACCTGATGAAGAAGAAGAAGCATTTTCTGTGTTCTCTGTTTTCTTTTATTAGGCCATCTTTTATTCAATTATTAATTTATTTTTTAAATTATTTACGAATATTTTGTAAGAGTTTGTTTTGTGAAAGTTTCTGAACAGTTTAATAGGAGTAAAATTTTTGATTTTTTTAGTAAGATAGTTTTTCGAGTACGTACGTTATATAATAAATGTAATTTTTTTGCTTGATAAAATTTTTTTTCAAAGTAAGTCAAATATTCTATAAGCAATACATTTTTTCCTACTGAGATGAAATTTTTTGTTCAGTATAGGTAGGTACCTGCCCCTATTGTAAACCCAATTTCAGAGACACCCTATACATGAATTTATATGTATAAAAAATATTTCTTGTGATCAATAAAAATAATGGTTTATTATGAAATGTTCGAAAAACATTATATAATTTTTTACGTATTACATTTTTTGTTCAACAGGTCCTAAATTACAACATATGTGGCAACCAATCGATGTCACGAGATCATATTTTCTATAAAATACAATTGTTGCGGGGTATTTTTATTTTAACTTTTTTAAACCCTTTATCATTTTCACCCTACCATTTATTTTTAAAATAAAACTTGTAAAATATTATAAATGATCTATATTTATTCAATTTAAATGACTTACCAAGCAGTTAAAGCAGTTACATAAATCAAAATAGTGCTACGTTGCGAGATATTCGAGGGCAGAGGTTACGAAAAATGGTTTTTCTTAATTGTCGCTTTCCGATCGGTGGTCGATGGTTATTTACATTATAGAACTTAAAGTTGTCTACAAAAAGGGTTCTAGATACATTTTTTTGGTTGATCAACCATTTTCGTGATATGAAGCAGATAAGGTATAAAATGTATAATAATGTATTCGCTTCCGCACCATTTTGGAGGACTTTTTTTACGTGATTTCCCCGATAGATCTAATCCATGGTGTGCGGGATGTGTTAATTCGTTACTCTAAACATTATTTTCCATTATTTTATCCTGCAGATAATTAAAATATTTCATCGTCATCTTGGATTTCTGGCAAATCACGTTCAATCTGTTCTTCATTGTCAATATCAATCATATTTGACGCGAAAATGTCGATAGGATTGAATTTATCTACATCAAAACCGTTTGAATCTGAAGTTGCAACGGGAACGGCATTGAGGCATGATTGTGAATTATAACAACCATAAATTTTACTGCATCCACGTGCAAATCAGACAACGTAGAATATACGACTTTTATCGGTTGGTAGTACGAACAAAACTTATAGAACATTTTTTGTAGACAATTTTAAGATCTATAATATAAATAAGCTCAATCAACCTCCGGGCCATAAGCAGCGAGATAATTAAGAAAAACAATTTTTCGTGACCTTTACTCGCGAATATCTCCCAAAGCCGGCACGATATCGATCGAGACTTTTAACACGTTCATTAAAACGTCAAAATAAAGAGCCCTAACGAGCCCTAACAACTAAACGTTGGGACAAGCAGTTTTTTATTGTTCCGTAACAATGTAGATGACAAGATTAATTTTGCATTTTTATTAATAATTATAATACGTTCTTTTTAACAACACAATTTTTATATTTTTGTCATATAACTTTTGTTAACATTAATTTTGTAATATAATAAGATAAATATATTTAAATTACTTTGTCCCAACATTTAGTTATTAGGAATCATATAACTGGACCTTTTTTCGGCAGATTAAACCTAAAATTACTGGACTATATAGCAGGTAAAACAAGCGGACGCTATCGAGAAGAAGTTCGTAATAAATTAAATTTGATCGAATTGAAGATTATTTCTGAAAGACAATTGGATAACTTAATCCATCGCTAACTCTTCCGACAATTTAACAATTCCACATTTAACTCTTCGTATTCAAAATAACTTGGGAAAGCAAATTCATCGATTTCCAACCCGATAGGTAGGCTAAAACGAGCAACAGGGAGAACGCGTCGTTGATCGTTACCTACACGGAATGGAATCTCTACCAATATCGCGAAGAAACATCTCGTCGTGCTTATCCAACATCGCAAACACGCAATCGAACATTTCGAGAACGATTATAAGAAAAAGCGCGATTATCGATCGCGCATCGGCACCCCAAACAAGGGAACTAATTAAGGTTTACACCGAAGGGAATAATATTTGTCCTGCCCTTTATGATGCGACGAGTACGTGCGAAATGAATATCTCGCCAGTGCTCGCTTAATATTCCAAAATATTCCTAGCACCGAAATGTTGGGGTTGGCGTTTTTATGACACCTACAAATAAAAACAAAGTACTTAATTAAGGGAGGAGAGATTAACTCCCACCGCGGGTGACTTTAATTTATTAATTTAAAAAAAAAATAAGGTATAGCTTAAACGATGCCGTCATTTTTTGATATGAATAAAATATCAACAAACATTCGTGTCCAGTTCATGGAAATTGATGAATTATTTTTGTACAGCTTCAACTTTTTTAATAAAAAGGTAAGCGGGTAGATAATAATAACCAATAAAGTTAGTCGTATTTTTATACCTAGGTGAAGTACTTCGTTAAATTTAGTAAAACGAAAATATGTAGGTATGTACAGTGGACGAATTAAAAAGCGGAACGAGCCTCGAGTCTAAAATGTACTTCGTTTTAGTTGCTCGAAACGGACTGGCCGTTTCTTGTTTTAACTATTTGTTGTTATCATATAACGGAACCGATTACTTAGTTTATATAATTGTCCGCTTATCAATTATGTTTACAAAATTAAATGCTTGGAACTAAATACATACTTGTTACTGAATACAAATGTATTCAGCGGTGTAACAATGACAAGATTATTAAAGTACAACAGACGTCCTTCTGCACGTGATACAATCATTACATGCATATATGGGAGTAGATCCGTCACACCTCAACTAGATTCGTTCCGATTTTTAATTCGTTCAGTGTACAAATGTATAATTTAGTTGTAGTATGTCATCTTACGAAACGTCAAATTCAATCATCCATAATAATATTATGCGGCCGTCAATTTCAATCGATAAATAATTCCCAATACAATATTTAAACTTTATTCCGTCGTTTTACGCGTTATATAAAAATGGAAAGAGCATCGACTTTAATCGTACTTTTACTGTTACGTTTTCACTCCAAAACGGTCGTATATTCTTCACGTGAAATAATTTTCGGCTCCACGGTTTCGGTTTTTTTTTTTGAGGTCACAGTTCCAACGCAATATGATTCGGTTGAGGGAAGCTCACATTCGGGTGTGCCTACTTATATTAAAATTTTAAATAATTCGAAAAACAAAAAACGGCCGTACGGCTCTGCGGTCGTCAAAAAAAAGGGGGAATCGCGATTCGAAATTAGAACAAACGGAACGAACTTATGTTAATGAGGAAATGCAATTCATTCCACCTGTTCTATTGGCTTGTCGAGCGTGTAATGTTTCACGATGCGTTTTTTAATGAGGCAGATTATGAATGCCCGCGGGAAATTAGCAGTACTATTGCCAATGGATAACTGATACAGATTTTCAAATTTTCCGAAAAGTGAATACTAACGATGCAACTAACGTACTCTAGAACTTTTATCTAATATTACTAGCTATAATATATAAATTAACTAATATTATTGTGAATATATAACTAAAAACGGTAGAAGAATTAACAAATTAATTATATTTATCGTCTAATAGAAATAATTATCGATATTAATTAAATTTACAAATGAAATTTAGTAAAAACACGTTTTTAAATACGTAGTTAGTATGTCTATTTAGTTATTGATAGATTATCTAATCAATATGTCTTATTCTTCTACTTCATTAAGTAATTTACCTAAAATAACAAGTGGTCTTATCAAATTCTAAATAGTTATTCGAATTAATATAATTAGATGATGAACTTGTTTAACGACACATTTTAGATATTTTGCCTAACTTTTAGGTGGCTCCGCCACCGAATCGGCATTTTCACAATCACCAGGTTATTCAGAATCAATGGGAACCCTGTTTATGGTACTTCCGTAACTTAAAGGCACGTATCAAAATACTTTTAACATAAATGTTCCAATACGGCACTAGATGACGTTAAATTAGTTGAGCACAGTTGCCAAATTGTTTTAAATGCGCAGTTGCTCATACAGAGTAGTCCACGGAATTCGCGTTTTTTGGTTTATATCCATGATAGAATGAATATTATGGTAAGATCTCGGCTCAGTTCTGCGCATATTGTGTGACGTCACTGGATCTAGAATAAGGCCGACAAACAGCGGTAGACCATTGATATAACCAAGATTAGCTTGCTAAGTGAATACGGGCACGTTGTTTATTCAATTGATAATAAAACTCATAGTTTCGAACAGTTAGAATATTGTTTTTAGGTTTTATCGTAAACACGAGGTGTGCGGTGTTCGATTGCAACAGTGACAATCAAACGATACTTCGTAAGAAGATAATTGGATTTTTTATTTTTGATTTCGCAATGAATTGAGGTTAAAGTGGATTCATTTGTGTTACCGATCGGCCAAATTCAATATTAACAATTCGAGAATTTGTTCGAAACATTTTAAAGAAGACAATATCGAGAGAGATTTGAAACACGAACTGTTAAACTTGCCCGAAAGTAGTCTGGGTTTGAAATTGAAACCCGAGTCGGTGTCCACTCAAAATCTACCAGGACAAATATCAAATTCAACGTCTGCAACTGACAATGAACATAGTGAAAAACGGGAGCAATTACAGGAACAGCAAATTGTGTTGGATAAAGAATGTCGAAGGTAAAGTTGTAATCTATATCCAATTCATTAATTGTCTCTGAAATTACTGCTTGTGCATGTGTAACTGCTTAAATTATTGTAGATGTGCCGATAGCAAAATTGGTGGTGGCGATATTAATTTAATAGTAGCTGATAATAATAATAATCAGAATAATAGTAGTAGGTGTATGACGTGTGACGTTGGGTGAGTTTAACATCCAATTCTTAATCGAATTAGACGTCAATAGTTCAAGAATTGATTTATTTTTACATTTTACAGTGTGAATACTGACAACAACACTCAAGAAGATGTAGTCACAGCGTTAAGGTCTAAAATTGCTACTTTGGAAAACGAAATAGAAGGTTTGAAGAAGAAAGAAGCTTTGTTGAATAAATTGTTGAGTCCTGCACAACAGCGGAAATTGTCTGGTGTTCGTTCCCTTAAGTTGGCGACATTTCCAAGGCTATCACAATGTATTCTGCAAAACGTTGAGTTACTAATAATAAAGATACAATTCTTTGGCCGAATTATTATTCTTCTTTAAAAATTATGGTAATAAGTTAACAATTACAAAATAAATACAAACATCAGTCTATTATCGTTTTACTAATAATCATATCTGTTAATGAAAAATATAATTAATTGTTAAAACTTCCAAATCGCACTAAAAACTAAAGAAACTAGATAAATTTTCGAGTGTTTGTTAATATTATAAATAATATTTTACGACCGTTAAATAAAACCATGAAATATCGATTATTTAATTCCTATTCCACATGATTTCCATCTATCCTACATTATAATTTATTTTTTAAATAGGTTATAATTTTTGCTATTTTTAAATTTCTACGCATTGCCGCGTCTACAACTCTACAGTGACGTCACTGCGCGGAGACGAACGTGTTTAGAACACTCGGAGATCCTACCTAAGTAATTAATTATACCATGGCTTATATCACATACTCAAATCAATTAAAACTGTACTTAATTCGGGCACGGCATAGGTTCTCAAAGACAAGCAAAAGCTACAAAACATGCCAAAAAATACGAACAAGAAACTAAAAGAGATGTATCAACAGGTCGAAAGGTCTTTAAGAACGAGGAAAATGATGCTCTAACCCTAGTTAATTATATCAAGTCATTTGGGAAGAGATAATTTAATTAGCAACGTCGTTACCGTAGTACCACAATAAGAGATTACAATTTGCTACGAACATCTTGCATTATTTTGTTGAAGTGGATAGAGCGAAACGTTACACGGCTTTGTATTTTAACTTTATAATTATGTGGCACGTTGTTGCATGTTTTTTGTTTATCGAATTTTCATACACGTGCCTCTACGTGACTTCTTACAATTAAATAAGGGCAAGCTTACAAACGTACCACGTATATTAACTATGATAGTAATTAAAAAAAAACGTCTAAATAAAACTTTTTGCTTTTTTGAAAACTGTTTCTTAAATTTCGTGTGTTCAAATTGGGTTCGATTGGATTAAAATCTGGAAACTATCGTGGCCACCGCATCACGTAAAAATTCCTATTGTGTAGCTATGGAACCACGATATGAACCTAGCTTTTAAAATCTAAAATCTTCGTTCTAAATTAATGTAAAAGCATCATCGACATTTTAACAAAAGAAAACAAGATGGAAGCCGTAAAAATCGATGCCACGCAAAGATTTCATTGAATTTCGAAAATTTAGAAATCAAATCGAAAATGGAATACAACGAAGAAGATAAGAAAATTACCTTTTTCTTTCTCGAGAAAAAGGAAAAAGAGGAAAACCCAAACGATCGATCGTGGAGAACAAAGAGTTCCGAGAATTTAAAACATTGGCCAGTGGCACAACTAGTTCAAGTTCTAAGCGCATAAACCCTACACTTTGTGATACAAACATGAAATTTTAGGGGCATTTTTTATACACGATAACGATCACAATAAACGTCAGAGCCCTTTCGGAGCCAACCCCTAATTCAAAATAACCCCTTTGTGGATTACCTTGGATTTACTTTTTAAGTGCGATTTTTCGAAAATTGACCATTTTATGGAAAGTGGACAAGAGCGCCTTTTTTATTCTAAAATGGTCGGAGAATCCGACAATAAAATTATTATTTTTTTAATTAATCCCCTGAAAAAATTGTGATTAGAATGGTTTAAGGGTATCGTATCCGTGAGGTGGTATCAGAAATCTATAAAATTGAAGTATTATTTAAACAAATTCCCTTTCAATTTTGGGGCGAGTATCTCGGCAAACAAAAAGTTTCTAGAAACTTGAAAGTTTTATTGTGACCTGTTTTATACGTCTCCGGAAAATTTCTCATCATTTCCTAGACATTCTGTTTTATAACGCATCCTAAGTATTAAAAGGATTTTTTTTTAATTAGGGGGTGGCTCCGAAATGGCTCTAACGTTTATTGCGTATATTATGTATTATTATTGTTTATTAAATATTACAAATATACAATTTAGTTACTTTATTCAATTGATAAAGTGTTTTGGAACATATCGTGAATAACGTATAGGTGATAATAGTACTTATATATTCATAGTTTAAATTTAAAATTTAAATAAACGTACTTTTTCTGTAAATAAAACTACAATGGCCCGACAAAAGATATTGATAAAAACAAACATATCGTTAATTTTTTTTACGAGAATTTGTGAATTCCTAAACTTCTATAACGATCGGTTGTAGAGAAAGTCGTAGACGTTGCAACAGTTAAAACGAACGTGAACGATAAAATAATAATGAATGCTGATAATAAAAATTTGTTTAACATTGAAGTGCACTCGTTAAAATTTTGATTATCAAATTTTATCTTAAATTCCCCGTAAAACGGGGCGAGGATTTCTCTCCCATTTAAATAAGCCCCGCATTTACACGTTATGACAGTAACATAACAATAAATCGAGGGAACAAAACGCACATTTTACGTAAAGTTTATCTTTCTTCATAAAATTACATAATTTAACTCGTTTTAGAATCTCCATAAAATAAAATTTTCTATGATAAACTAAAGCTAAACGAAAAAGTTTAGATTGAACGAAAACGGTTAACCAATTCATTTTATATAAATAAATTCGCCGTATATTACTCAACAGCTTCATTTGTCCACAATAATCTTTACATCACGTTAAATAAACATTGAACACGATAAAATTGAGTACCCACTAACTCTCTCTTCATAAAACAAACTTTTTTTTTACGCCAAAATATCTTTGGCGATTTAAGTTTTTTTTTTATAGACTCCTACATTTAAGCAGTTAATAAAACTGCTGCACGGGTTCGATTTGAATTAATTTAATTCCAATTTGCAGCGATAAATGTGCGAAATATTAGCGTAATCGATTAAAAACGATTTGTAAACTACGAGCAACATAACCTCAACTACAAAGTAAATTCGCACCGAAAAACTTTTACGAACACACATGCGATACGTATTTCTTGTACGATAAAAGTGCACGAAACAACAATAACAATTTAAACGAGGGCACGTAACGTAAACTAAATCTAGTAAATTATAAAAATAAACTTACACGACCATGCCGTAGGCCCCCTCGCCAATGTAAGATAGATTCGTGTACCGTGGGCCAACTTCGAACGTTTGGCCCCTCACAATTTCAACATTTGGATTAGCACTCGATGTACCTGTAGCCTCCGCCATTTTTAGGGAGTTTTGCTAAAACGACTTTCCCTTCCGACAAACTCGCGCAAACTGAAAGTTCCATCCCTAAACTGATAAGTGTTGCGTACGGAACGACGCTTCTTTACGCATAATCGATTTTCTTTTATGTCAACAGCACGTTCGCGTATTAAATTGCGCCACTTTTAATCAAAACGAGACTTTAAATAACTTTTATAATAGAAAAATATAATTAAAACCGTATTAAAATAAACCCGAACGTTAATTGTACTAAAAACGCCATCACTCGTTGATTGCCGTAACTAACCGGGCGTTCTTTATAATATACAAGGTGGTTCGCAATATTATTACATATTTTATTTTTTCAAAAGTTATTAACGTAGATTTTGAACATTAATTATGAATGCCCCGCCGACTTTCGAATCGTTTTTACTCTACGATGGAGAAAAGAAGTCAGTATTACTTGTTTTTCTTATAATTGTTTACCTAACCTACAATTTTATAGGATTATTCGAGAACAGGATACAAAAGTAACGAATGCAGCTATTTTTACGGTTAACAAAGAAGATCACACTCTCGGAAACATGATTAGAAAGTATGTGCTCGTATAATTAATTCGAATTACAAAAACAATCTTTTTTTAAGTCAGCTGCTGAAGGACCCGAATGTTTTGTTTGCTGGATACAAGCTGCCGCATCCCTTAGAACACAAATTCGTATTGCGCATCCAAACTACGTCCGATTATTCGCCGCAGGAGGCTTTCATGCAGGCCATAACCGACTTGATTTCGGAATTGTCGCTGTTTCAGGAACGGTTTAAGGTACGACTTTATTTTAAGGCTGTAAGTTTGGAATTAAATTGTTTATTGTACTACACAATGCACTTACAGCAAACAATACAGTTACTTTTATAAAAGTATCTAATTTCCTGCATTTTTAATGTGCAAATAATAGGCCAAAACATGCAAACTCTTTAAAATTTAAACGACCTCAATAAATTTACAATTAAAATGGTTTGTTAATGTACTACTTCATCGGCAGCAACGTAATAGAAATTTAATTTAAATCAAATCTACATTTATGAAACGTGATCCTATTAATGAATTATCTGTTGTTCGATTTTGCAAACTCGATCAATAACTAACATATAAATTTTGTTTCAGGAAGCCATCAAAGAAAAGAAAGAAGGATTAGATTAGAAATTCGTAGATTAACAATAATTAAGTTGTTTTTAACAAAATAATGTAACTTTATTAATAAAAGAACTATTCATTTTAATAACTTCTTACCTATACAGATATCACGATATTATTGTATAAATTAGAAATAAATACTACACGTTTTCTGTTTGATTAAAAATTGCTTAAAAAGTTTGATCTTCTTTGCAGTCCTCTGTACAGTGCCCAAAAACTAAAAACAAACTTCGAGTTAATTTATTCGTTCAACTTCAAAATTTCTACGTTAATGTGGACTTACTTTCACAAATTTCACAATAAGGCCTTTCTAATGATTTTGCAGTTTCTCTTTTTGCACTTCGAGTATTGCAAGGTAAAGGGTCTTCGTTAGCTTGAAGTGGACAGTCTTCTGTTTCGTGCTGATCGAACTCTTCACATATATCGCAGTAAACTCTTGGGGGAATTGTTTTATTCGCTAATCCATACCTGAAAATACTCGGTCATTTTGATACTTTCGAGAAAATTATAGTGTCGACGTACAAATGTAGTTCATCAGTAGCTGCAGGACTATATCCGGACTCCAGCATTTCTATCCGAATTCTCTGCTCTTCATTCTTTCTTTGCATATCAACGATGATTGAATTTAAAAATTGGATTTGCCCTTCGGCCATTTGCTTTTCTTCTAAAAGTTGTTGGTGATCGTCGTATCCTGGATTGTTATTGGCCTGTGACTGATTATAAATCGTTTGTTGAATTAAAGCAGAAAGTATGTTGTATAGGGTCTAAAGATGCATCTGTTGAGCGCAAACAGTAGGGCGCCAACTGTATTAATTGAATGCGTAGTGATTAATGATTTTAAGTTGTTTTTTTTTTATGCCACAACAATAACAGATTCCACCAGCTTTTCTGGTTGCAAGTTAGTTACTTATTGTTCACAAAACAGTAAATAAAATACTTAACTTTAATTTGATTTAAAATCATTGGTCACGCGCATTCATATAATATAAATCGTGCCTTAGTATCACTGTGTCTTAATGTCTTGCACCATTTGCTAATTAATGTTGATATTGTTTTGCTGTATTAGCGATATCAACGTTTTAGACATAGAAATTTCTTTAACGATTAAGTACATTAAATGGCAGTTTTCCTGCAGAAAAAATAAAGCAAAGGTCTATGTCCAGGAATGAATACTAAGAGGCAGAAAAGATTCTTTACAGTATTAAATACTCGTAGTACTATTTTCGATAAAAGAAAAACTTACGGTATTTTGAAGCCTGGCACTGTGCGATTCGCTCAATTTTTGGGCCTACAAAGAAACACACGAAATAACATGATTTGCCAATAATGATATCTACATACAAACCTTTGTTAGTTCATCCTGTAAGCGTGAAATTTCACTTTTCTGTGACTCGACTTGGACGTTGCTCGTACTTAATTGTTGGCGAGTGCTTTCTATGGTGCGTTGTAGCTCCGCTTTTTCTCTAGTGTGCTCGTCATTAGTTGTCGTCTCTAAGTTTTTGGCTAATTCAAGCATGTATTTATCGATTTCCCCATTATTTTTATCCGCATCTTCCAACTGCGCCACAAGGCTTTGTTTTTGTCGTTCTGTTAGTTGAACTTTCTGTAACAGTTGCACGTAAGTGTTCTTCTGCGACTGAAGATCTTGTGCCACTTTATCTGCCGTTTCAATTTTTGTCGTTAAAATCGACACCTGATTCAATAAATCGGTGTACTGTTGCTTGTTAGTGGCGCACTCTTTACTAATTTCAACTTCCACCAACTGTAATTTAGCCTTTTCGTTTTGCAATTGACTAATCAAATTGCGAGAATTGTGCAATTCATTGGACAATTCCTTTATTCGACAGTCTTTTTCGATCATATTCGTACTTTTGTTGTCGCAATCTTGTTTTAAGAGATTCGCCTCCGTCGAGAATTGTTGCAATTTAGCGTTTCCTTCGGCCAACTGAAATTCGATTTTCTTTATTTCGTCATTGTGTTTGCTAAGTATCTCGTTTTCGCGTTGCTGCGACTGAGCGAAATTGTGCTTCAATTTGGTTTCGATATCGATGATTAATTCCGATTTTTGGGCGATCGCGTTTTTATATTCGACGTTTTCGAGAGAAAGGGCGTTTAATTTCGTTTGACAGGATTCGATGGTTTTTTGCAAATCGGCGGTCGTCCTTTCGAATTGTTCTTTACGACAACGTTCGGTTTCGATGGAACGCTCGGAAGATTTTTTCAGTTCCGATTCTTTCTGCTCGACAATGTGTTGCAGTTCGGACACTTTAGTTAAAAGTTCATCTCGAACTTTAGCCGTATCGGTCGCGGCCGTTTGGCATTGTTGTTTTAACAATTCCTCGGTTTCGACTGCTACTCTTAACTTTTCGTCGTATTCCGATTTAGTACGTTCGGCATTTTGATTGACCTTTTGTAGCTCCAGTTGTAACTGTTGCTCTACTCGTTGACACTCTTGAAGCTTGCACGTATGTTCCGCCTGAATAGTTTCCAGGAGTTGATCCTTCTGCGCGACCACGCCTGTAAGTTCTTGCAGTTTGGCACTATAATCCCCAGAGGAATTTATTAAGCCCTGCAACTCGCCCTCGAGATGTTGCTTTTGTTGTGTTAATTGTACGATTCTCTCTTCGGAGGCCGTAAGTTTTCGTTGTAGATCTCCGGAGGCCAGCTGTAAATTATTAATTTGTTCGTTGCCCTTTGAAACTGAAAGTTGTTCGTTATCGAAACGTCTCTGGCACGACTCTATATCTAAACGTAACTTTTCGATTTCTCCATTTTTACTACAGATGTCGTCCTTCAAGCTGGTGATATCGATAGAGTATTTGGAAATTTGGTCGTTCTTTTGCTGAATTTCGGAAGCCATGGTCGCCAGTTCGGTTCCTTTCAAACTGATTTGCTGTGCGTGCCTATCGTGCGCTTCGGAAGATGCACGTTCGGCATTTTGTCTTGCCTCTTCCAAATCGTCCTTGAGTCTCCGTATTTCCTCCTGATGTTGCGCAATCGTTTTGTTCGCGTCCTGCAGCTCTAGGTCCCGTTTAGATAAAGTAAGTGCGCTCGTTTTCTCTTGTTCTTCCTTCTCGGAGGTCTCTCGTTTTAGTTTGTCCTTGAGATTGTCAATTTCATTTTTCAAGTTCGCCTCGGACTCTTGCATGCTCGCTTTGTATCTGTCGGCGTCTGAAGATTTGATCTTCAAATTGTTTTCCGCCGCTTCTAAACGGGCGTTCAGGCTCTGTATTTCCACTTCCTTCAATTTTACGGTATCGTCGCGACTTTCAATGTCCACATTCTTATGGTCGATTTCTTGTTTATGCTTATCCGATTCCAATTTCAATTGATTTTCGAATTCGTTCTTTTCTTTGATTTGATTTTCGAGAACGAGCGACTTTTCGTCGAGCAGAGTTTTGGTCGCGGTCAATTCGGTTTTAAGGGCGACAATTTCGTCGAGCTGCTTCGTACTGTTGATATCGTTCTCCTTCAATTTCGACCGATACTCGTTAATTTCGCCCTCGAATTTGTTCCGAAGATCGTGATCGTTTAAAGCGGCCAATTTCAACTGTTCCGCGTTCTTTTCGCTTTCCAGACGCGCCAGCTCTAGTTTTCGGCAATTTTCCTCGAGTGCCGCCAGTGATTCTGTTGGAATAAATTTAGCTTGAAATTACAACGTTTGCGCGTGTCGATTACGGCTTACTTGTGGTCGCCGCGTTTTCTTCCTCGAGCGCTCGCCTCCTCGTGATCGCGTCTTGGAGGTCGATTTTTAGATTGTCGACGTCCTCGCGCGCTTTAACCAGGGCTTCTTCGGCTTCGAATAACTTTCCGGAGTCCATTTCCAAGAGCTCGATCTTTTGCCGTTCGGATAGCCAGTTGCTCTTCCAGATCTTTTATTCGATGGAGGTTGTGTACGTTCGAGTCCTTGTAAAAAAAATATAAGTCGCGATACAAGGAAACGGGAAATGATGTGAAAGACCAATATTATAAGAGTAGGTATAATGACAACAAGAAATTTGCCTGCTGCCGATTGGTATTGAATTTAATATAAAATCTTTACAAAAATGTCGTCTTGTATAAAATTGACCGATATGGCCAAAGACGCCACTTGAACTGATCCTGTTATCTATAATTAACGCCAAAACAGAAGGTTTCGCTGCAACTTACCTCTATATCGCCTTTTGTGATGGCGGTCTCTTCGAATTTAAATTGCAAATCTTCATTCTTGCGTTTCTCGTCGTCAAGCTGAGACAGAAGATCGCTGCGATCTACATTGAGTTGAGAAAAGATCGAAGAAAATTCGCGAAATTTTGCTTCGCATTCCGACCGATACTGAAAATAAATAAAACCACCTTCGAAATATTTTCGTATTTCTTGTTTATGAATTGTACAAAAATGTGAAGCTTCGCATTTTCAAATTTAGAAGCTCGACATTCTCGGACTATTCGAAAATAAAAAAATTAATTGCAAGGTTTCGTTTGCAATTACGTTCCATTAACAACAGAATATTAGTGAATTCAATGATCAATGGATTGTCAGTGATCGGTGATTCAACGAATAAGTATATATTATCTATAAAAATGGGAATTTCTTTTTTTTTTCAATAAGACTATATAAGGTACAATGAAAAAATTGACCTACACGTTCGAATTCCGATTTCAGCAATGCAAGTTTCTGCTCGGCCTCATCTGCTTGGTTTGCCGCCCTAGTGACTTCCGATCGTTCCAAATCGCGCTCTTTCAGTAGCTGCTCGATATGTTGCTGTTTTTCCCGCAACACGTCCTGGCCCAACAATAATATAATGTAAATACATTGTCTTATACAAAACAAATACATCCTCTCACATTGTCTTCAATTCGCGACACCACAACCGATTATCGCAATTATCAAAATTTAATTCGTAAAATAAAAGCTCCCATAAGTACCAAAAATTAAAGTAAACATGGACAAAGTGAAAATCTTAAGATTTATTGCCCCAAAACTGAACTGAAATAAGACAATTATCTACTGATTAATTAATTGGCGAAGAAGTGGACATAATTAATTCAATAAATTTGAGTTACTTGCACCAGATCGATAGGAAATTGTGTTGCGGCATGGGAAAATGGTGAAAAGGTCGCGGGTACTGCGAGCGACCGAGCGAGGAAAATTATTTTTTAAACAAAACAATTCTAACCATCGACAAGTTAAAACGTGTCGCATATTCCAAAACTTTTGCTCAACGATAAGTGTCTCAACTGACCACTAAATTAATCGAAAACGGCCACTTAAAAAAACAACTTCGATAAAGGTACCTACAGGAAAATTATTTAATTTCGATTATTTTGTTAAAAATCATTTACGCTGCACCGAGTTTTAGCTCGTTGCCTTCGACCCCCCCTTATTTTGGCTTATGGGGGCTATTTTTACTAGAGTCGGGACGTCAAACTTTTAGTTTTCAACTTTGGAGCCTTCTAACGAAAAAAACGCTAATGGGACTTTTATCGAAAACCGACCTTAACACGACATAATTTACTAGTGTTTCTTTATTTTGAAAACTTTAATTTAAGACATTTACAACGGCGTGATAGGTTTTTTGATATCACGTTATGGCGCAGTCGGGTTTCTTGTTCAACGAAGCTCGGTTAGTTAATTTGATACGTGAATCGTTTTTGTTTTAATGAAATTTTTCAGAGGTCTGCGCTAGTTGCAGTTTCAGAAATAATATGTTGTATAACTAGTGCTGAAATATCCTTTCGGCACAAGTATTTATTTATATTGAAAAATTTTGATTTTTGATATTTATCTTAGGTACTTTGACGCTTTAAAAGTCACCTCTATTGACAATTAGTGATAAAACTGTTTGTGCGTAGTCATTGCATGACAGGCTAGAAGGCTTTTGATTGGCCGAGTAGTGTGTGCAATGATTGCACACGGGTTACAACGTTTTGGATTGGCTAACGAGTTTATTTACGCACGGTCGGTCTATTTGTTTGTAATTTGTATACTCAACGGGTGAGCGCCGCAAGAAAAAAATTATAGGAACTTTTAGTATTATTTTGACGTGTTTGTACGCTCCCAAGAGATTCGTCACCATTTCCTGGACACCCTGTATACCTTTAAAAAACTGTCACACCATAAGTTGACCATTTTGGGCAAAACCCAATAAGTTTTAGCTATATTTCAAAATTTTATAGTCATTTCTTCGAGAACTAATAGTACCCTAATGGTCAATAGTTAACTTAAGTAGATTTGAAACGATTGATATTTTTAATTCGGAATTAATTACGTTATTTAAACGCAAGGCAATTAGATTTCTAAATGTTCAAAGGAACTTTCAATTTTCTTGTCGAACAATTAAAATTCGAATTCGTATATTCATATTTAATTAAATTTAAACACCCCATTTAATTTTAATTATTTTTTTAACACTATAGGTAGGTAGATACCTACACTTGAACGCCTTTTCGGCATATTGGATGTTCGATATTGTTAGGGGCTTATTTTGTGTGTCGATTATGATTAATTCATAATTCGAAACAAACTTTGGTATTGTACTTACCTTCATTTAAAATTAATGTCAAATCAAATTTCAATTCAGTTTGATACAAAAAAATTGTATGGGGGGGGGGCAGTCATGAGATTACGTAACGATAAGCAATTGCTAATAGTTAATAAAGAACGTAATTTTTTCTTATCAAATACAGTCTAAATTATAATTTAGTAAGACGATATTTTTATAATACAACAGCTAGTTATGTAATAGACACATTTCACACACGTCGCATACATTTGATGTGAGCAAAAGTTTTGGACAAAAATTAACAAAATAATTCTTACTGCAATAATCTTATTATTGGTAGACAGAAGTCATTCCTTTTTATGTTAAATGTTCACGTTCACGGCATATTCTGGTAACCATATTGTTTCTAATTCAACGGAAAAAAGGATAATAGGATGCGTCGATTATTATTTATTACAATTAATTAAAAAATATATCTATAATAAAATCATATGAACAAAAAGTAGGTAAGTGCGAGTAAAATCATGTAAAATATTACAAATCTAATAACAATAAGTGTTTAGTGACTAAACTAAAAATACTACAATATAGATAAGGACTAAATTAAGTAGTACGAGCTCATGTTAAAAAAATTAACGCCGCAAGTAGTCGGTTGTGGTGCCGTTGTCGATTCTACTCCTCAATATGTTACCTGTAACGCGGTCCTTGTCGGGAACGCGCCCGTCGGAGTCTTAAGGGCTATTTTCTGCTCGAAAAAAAAAACACACACGTTTTGTTAGTAATTCAAACCAATCACAATATTACAGTAAATTAAAAGATGCAACACGAACCACACAAATTGAGAAAAACTATCAATCAAAAGTAATACGAAAACAACCAAACCAATTTAGAGGTACCTACTTATAGTTCATGAGCATAAATAAAATTAACCAACGTAAAAGAAATATGTTTGTGTAATTTAAAAAAGTAACAATTGATATAATTTTCATGCAGGTCCATGTATGAAACTTTCAAAAAGTCAAAAACAATTTTTGAAATTAGACGCGCAAGAGTCACGAGATCGTCGAAACGAAATAAGTAAACCATCACCCACCGTTTCGACAAAATTAAAAATTTAAACAATCGAAATACAGACCAATAAACGTTACACAAACATTAATATTCAAATAAAAAAAAATACTAGCATTCAACAATTAAAAAAAAAAACAACTAAACAATTACTTCACGCACATAACAAAGCAATACTCGAACACTACCAAACAACGCATGGAGTTAATTTCGTCATGCAAATTAAACCTAACAAACGTATCTGATCGTTCAATTGGCTGGTGTTGCTCGATCGGCTTGAAAAGTTGTAACGTTCGCTGGAAAAATTTAAAGACCCACTAATAAAAACGCAAACTTTTCAAGGCGGTTTTCTAAACGTAAACAAGTCCCATAGCACTCAACCTACCTGGGGTGTTAAAGAATTGATGCCAAGCCTTACCCTTCGTGCACCTGAAGTAGCACTTGCTAAAGACGTAGTGGTCGACGTCATCGACTCCCTAGAGCCGGCTTTTCTCAAACCGGACGGGGGTAAACCGGTGCCGGAGTGTATGACGCAATTTCCCGGTTTATGTTTCAGGGGCGACTTGCTAACTTTAGATACCGGTGCGAACAAACCAAACTGAGGTGTGCACTCGAAGTATCTACAAAGATCAACGTACAATTGACGTGAAACGCAAGGGAAAAAATATGGTTAAACCTTTTTCCGTCCACCGAACCGTCATTTTTGCCCCTGGGCTCGTCCAGTTCCACGCCGCACCAGTCTCCGGCGGCGAAACCTGCGGCACCCATATAACGTAAGGTGCCAACCTTAGAACCTTGACTGGATTTAACGATCACGCGATCGCCGATTTTATAATCGATCACATGTATAGCCGAAGAAATGCTGGTGTTTGATGCACCTAAGAGTTATTCCGTTTTTGAAGGGTCGCCCCGCCCAAAAATATTTTTGCATGTCTTACTTAAAGAAACCGGCGACTTTCTCAGGCTCTTGGAGCTTCCGGTGGGAGACAATGGACTACCCACGCGTCTTCTAACTCCATTGCTGATCGGAGTCGAAGTTATACTGTAAACGGAACTGGTATCGGCTCCTTCAAAAGGAAGTCTAGTCAGACGTGTTAAACGGGAGAAGACGCCACGTTTAGCCTCGCATTGGAAATAGCGAATTCCGCCGACGGATCCGTCATTCTTGCCTGTCAAATTATTCGACTTCGTATTCGGTCGCAACCGCGCAAACGAAACTTTCTTACCTATGGGCTGATCTAGAACGATTCCGGCCCAGTCTCCTGGCGCAAATTGAGTTTCGCCGATGTAAGCAATTTGTCCGGGCTTTGTGCCTCCGATCCAGACACGGTCGCCGATGATAAAACTATCAGTATCTTCGGTCAACACACTGCTATCTGCGTATCGTATTAACACATTGTAATGATATAAATGGAAATTCGATTTCAAATATTGATAAAAAGAAAGAAGTTTAAACATGCGTTTAGCACAAATGAATAATGCAAAGTACGAATAAGAGGTAGATACCTGAAAAGCCAACAAGATGCTCGATACCATGAGGATGACTCGCCGAAATGCCGTCCACAGAACTAGCTAATGAAGCAAACAAGCAAACTGTATATTACGTGCACCGTCAGCAAAAATTGAATAGAACTACACGCGTTGATTTTGCACGTTGACTAATTGACAATTGCACCGGCGTAAATTTTTGGATTAAAAAAATCGTTACGTTCGTAGGTGCAAATGGCTCCAATTAGTCATACTATAACAACTTTCTCTTTAAAGAACACTTACGCTGCTTGGTGTAAACATCGAGAGATACGGCCAAAGTATCGTCTTCGTTTTCCTCCTGCACGTCTGGATAGTGCAAACAACATGCAACATATAGGTATACATATTGAAAAGACAGTTTAACGTAAAAAGCAAAGAAAATAAATAACATTTTAAAATTCTTGTTATAATTGGAGGGCTCTCAGAAGCCGAACAGTGTAAGTCACTATTGTCCTGCCATTGATTTATGTACGGACGATTTGTCAACCGAAAGTACGAACATTGCAATAAGACTTGCACTACATAAATCAATGACAAGACAATAATGACATACGCTGTTCGACTATTGGAGCCCTCCGATTATTGAAATTTCGGAAATTTAATTAGAATGTATAATGAACGTGCTTTTATCGATTAAACCAATTAGCCACAAAATGGTACGCTGTTAAGTAATTACTGAGAGGATTAACTAATGGCTAATAATGGTTGTTTTCTCTCAATTTAATCCGCGTAACGTCTTCCGTAAAATAATTAAAAGTGCTCGAAATTTCTCTAGCAAAATGAAATTTAAAATGCAAACACGAAAACCATTAATGTATTAGCAAAGCGTTAAATCGCTTTTCACGCGAAAAATTCATTATTAAACGCATTTCGCGTTCTACAATGCCTATACAATTTCAAGACGTTTCGAAATTTAAAGTCTTGCGAATATGGTTGAAGAAAAACAAAAAAAAAACGAGACCTAGAAATCACAAGCAAAGATCGCAGAAGGTTCATCAGCTCCAAAAATATAGCGATTAAAGTGTGTTAGTTGTAAAGACCAAATAAAAAAAAAAGAAAACCGAACAAAACCAATAAGTATGTACAACAAGAGCCCCAGCAGGATCGATAAAAAGCTGAAAATGATGACGCACAGATCATTGATATTATCATCGAGATGCTGCTGATACAACCAAAACGATGTTCAGATCGATGAGATCAGATAACCGACTTGGACTGCTCAAGTCGAATTTTAAAAAGATAAACTAGAACAACAACGGCTGTAGATAGTAATATCGAACTTGTTCGGAATAAACGAGCCCTAAAATGATTATGTCGACATGAAGAAACGTCAGCAAAACTGTTCTTCGTCGAGCTGACAGAAAAAAATTACGTAGATACTATTGAGATCGTTGCGTGAAAAAAACTAGATAATAAAAAAATATATAAAGGCAATACCTAGATGTGTGTGAATGCAAAAAAGCAACGACAACGACAGGAAAAAAATTGCAAAACCTCATTCTCTAAAATAAAAAAAAAGACCCAAAAAGACAATAAATTGCTTGGGTTTAAACAACCGATCCAATAAATTGTTTGATGAACAAGAAAAACAAATTATAAATCGATGACATCAAAAAATTGCCTACTTGTTGACAAAATTTTATGACTCACAACCAGTTATTTTATCACGTATTAGGTACGTAGTACCAAACAAACTATCGAAGTTCGTATATTTCTTGTTGCGGGGGGCAAGTCGCGAAAACTAATCGAGAACTGTTAAGTTAAACAAGTTAGAGAAAAGAATTAACGTCAAATGTAGTGTTTAACGATGTAATTAGTCACACTCGTTAATTTAATGATTACATAACGTCGATCGCGTAACTACGAAGTATTTACCTACCTTTCCAGTATTATAATTTATTTACTGCACACAATAAACTAAATACAACAATACAAATATGAAATTGTCGATTAAAAATAAATTAATATACCTACCCGTCAGTTTATGTTTTCCATAGTCATCGCCATAATTCCTTGTCGAAGAATCAGTAAAATCTACAGGAAAAAAAAAACAAAAGCACATAACGCAATAACTAATGGCAACTTACATTAAAAAATTAATCCTCGACAGGGCGATTTTTCAATTTTTTTTTATAAACGCGATCGATCCGCTTCTGTTGTTTTTTTTTTTTTTTAATTGGCGATTTGTGATTCTACGACTATTTTAACGCACACTATAGCCGATATGTTGTTCATGCAAAACCTAATGCTTACTGCAATACATTCTGCTTTTTAAGTTTTATTGGTCCTTCAAACCGGATCTAATGACTTAAAACGTACAAAATTCTACGTAAAAAACGCATTACAAAATGTTACGTAAACAAAGCAATCACACTAGCGATTAACAGACGTTCGAATTTATTCCGTTCGTTTTCGCTTACATAACCTACTCTAAATAAGGTAGTTATCCGTTTAGGAAACTATTGTTAAAATTCGTTTTGATCGATTTAAATTGCAAATTTAATTACAACTTTGTGTCTGCGTGCGTATGTATACCTCTTCGTTGACGTAACCGGCGAGGCTAATCAAATTTTACGCGATAAATTAAAAAGATCGACGTCGCGTTAATAGATATCTAAACAACTAATGAAACACAAATTAACAATAGGTAATTAATTTGATACCGTGACGAATCGTAAAAGCGACATCGAATTTTTTTCTTTGGACTTCTCGACAAGCAATTTTATTATTATCGACCATAAACGTAAAAGTTCGGAAAAGTTTCTTATCGGTTGTTCGGAGATGTTTTACAATTCAAAGTGTACGAGAGCTATTGTTAGAAATTACATAGATAATATGTATCGTGCGGCGTCACTTGTATTGGGTACTTTCAGTATCGTCAACAAGAAATACGATTTTAAGTGGATCGACCGTAGGTAGCTTAGAACGTAATGTAGAGATTAGTTTCCGAAAATTTTGAAATTTTTAGCGCACCCCAGATCGATAGAAATGACGACCTTCTGACACTTTAACAAAACTTAGACTTTGTTCGCGATTTATCGATTGATCTGACGCCGAAGTCTCCATACCGATAGAACTTCCGATATTTTTTAAGTAACGCATAGTACAGGGGGGCCACAACCTGCGGCTCGCGAGCCACATGCGGCTCTTTGAAGGATTATTTGTGGCTCTCGATTTTAATATTTAAATATTTATATGTTTTCAATAAATATAATTTTTGTAAAAAAAATTTTTTAATACCTTTTTTGCATACCTTTTAAATACGTATTTAATTGCGGCTCGCGAAAAATTTCAAATTTTGAAAAATGGCTCGGACTATCAAGGATCTTGGTCACCCCTAGTATAGTATATTGTTTATTTATTAAACGAAATAAATTATGAGAATGTTACTTGTAAATTCAAATTTCATAGGAACCCATTCATATCGACGCAGTTTTGGCAGAGTAACTTAACGCACAAAAAGTAAATTTTATAGGAACGTACATTTTGTGTTGTCGCGTAGCTATAAAAAGATACGTTTTACGGAAATACAAATCGATTTTTCTGATGGGAAAAAATCGGAATAGTGTTACCAGATTTTAATAGACGATATCTTTGCCTTAGATGCATAAGATAGTCAGAATAAGTCATTTTCGCAAACAGGTCAAGTCACTCTGCCAAAACTACGAATAATCTTATTTAAAAAAAAAAACATGGATAATGTTCGAGCACAAATAAAGCTATTTCGATACCCACTCCCTTTTAGTGGAGAAGCGTCCCGTCGACGTCCCGGAAAAACCCAACATTCAACTGAAGAACATGCAGGCAGACGATTATCGAATAATTATTATTCAACTTTGTCGCGCTTCAACAGTGTATGAATAACATTTAAGTCTTGTAAGCGCAACAAACACGATGGGCCATACTTTAGGGTCATTTAAATATATGACAGAATTAATTATAAAAACGTATACGTCAGGAAAACAGGTCCGTCTTTGAAATTTACAGACAGAGAAAATTGTGCAACGCTTAATGCAATTTCTTTAACGCCTATTGTTCAATAATTATCTAACTACCTGCCGATATTTAATCCTTATGTTGGGTTTTGTCAGGACGTCCACTACAATAGTAAGTATTTAGATAAGAAAAAAAAATCAATATAGACTTAAGTTGGAAAATGCTTCTGTGAAATGTTTCTGACTGACTTTATATATTTATTTTTATGGTGCTTAATGTAGTGCCAAAATACTAATTTTTGCACTAGGGTCTGCGTTAGTGCGGCGAGTTGAGGGGAGGCTTTTTCGCGTTAAGAATGGAGCAATAATGTCCAGCAATAGAACAACGAAACAATACTCCTACTTCGTTTACCTCTTCAAATACCTCTTCGTTTTTACGTTTTTTTATTTAAGCGCTATGAATTTATAACGCAACATAAAAAAATCTAAACGTACCGAACCGTCTTGAGAAAACTCATTCGAAAAAGAAAATACATAAACTTTTTCAATTAAAATCTTTAGCTAGCCTCTCAAACAAAGAAAAAAAGAGCGCATTAAAAAAACAATAGCACGTTATACATACAGATGATTTAACTTCCAAACTTGAATTTGAAAGAAACTAAAGTCTAAATAATAGATATGTAAGTATATGTAAACTATTTAAATAGAAAAAATATTAAAGACTGACCTGACAAAATTTCCCAACACATCATATCTCTTATTTTTGATAAAGTTTGAAATATTTAATTTACGCACTCTCCTGCTGAAACTAAAATATGGACGCGCATCTTACTAATTTAAACATAAACTATCCCCCCTCGCTAATTAACCAAAAAAAAAAACAACACAAACAAATTTGAGAAGTTACCGTGCCGTTTGAAATTTGCAATTTTATAAATTTTGAGCTTTTATATTTATTAAATACGACACCGGGTGGGGGGTCTGGTCGGCGATTTACAACACTATATTTAGTCGCTTTCGGCAAAAAATAACAATCATGAAAAAAACTATTGGCATTCTAAAATTATTAAGATTGTAATTTAAATCAATTAGTCTCAATTTAATTAAATGTAAGTTATAAATTACAAAGATAACGATGAGGTAACAACAATTTCATCCCATTGTAAAACGAAAACGATAAACTCCGCAGAAACTTATCCGTTTCAATTAAAACATTAGAAAGTTAGACATTGTTTATATGTATAAATTACCTATTGGGGGAACTGAAAAAAATAATTTTCGTTTTTCTGTTTTATTGCATAATTCTTCGCGACGGTTGGGTAAGTTATCAAACCGTAATAGTCTAAGAGCTGGAGAACATTTTCACATCCGAGTTTATGCCTCTTGAAATTTTGAAGGAAGGTAGTTTTTTTAAGTCTGGCTCAGCAACCCCGGTTTCGAACTACCCCACAATCGTTTAAAATTGCAAAAAAAAAGGGATGTGAAATTGTAAGGGGAATTGTAGTGGGATTTCTATCTCATGAAATTTTATAGAAAAGTTGTCTTTTTTTAAGTCTGCTTGAAGAACGAACCACCTGATTAGGTAAATACGTCCGCGAACTACCCCTAATCGTTTAAAATTAAAATATATTCGAAATTTTCATTCGTACCTCTTGAAATTTTGTAGGAAGGTAGCTTTTGTAAGTCCGACTAAGGAATGGACAGTCTGGTTAAGCAAATCCGGTCGCGAACTACCCCTTAGTCGTTTAAAGTTGTAAAAAAGGGGTGTGAAATTTTAATTTCTATCTCTTGAAATTTTGTAGAAAGGAAGGTTTTTTTTTTAAGTCTGGAAGAGAAATAAACCACCTGATTAGGTAACTCCGTCCGCGAACTACCCCTAATCGTTTAAAATTAAAATATATTCGAAATTTTTATTTATACCTCTTGAAATTTAAATCATCTCTATTTCACACCTATTATGAAAATTTTTACAGGAAGCATGGCGATGTCTATGACGGGTCGATATGCCTTCCAATATAAGGCCTCTCTCGCACTCGCGCGTCTACGTAATGCTCTCTCCGCCGCACTAATGTAAAAATACTTTTTTCCGTTTTTCCTTTTGGGCGTTAAGGCCGCCAAATTTGTCTGGCTTACGACACTTTTTTCTTTCAAATATTATTAACAAGCTGCTGTAAAAACGACAAAAGGTAGAATGCAATTAATGCATTATTTCAAAATGCAACTTTGACCGTTTGGCAATTATTTTTTCATACTTCAATAGGTATGAGATGATATAAATTTCAAGAGGTACGAATGAAAATTTCGAATATATTTTAATTTTAAACGATAAAGGGTAGTTCGCGGACGTATTTACCTAATCAGGTGGTTCATTCCTCAAGCAGACTTAAGAAAAGACTACTTTTCTATAAAATTTCATGAGATAGAAATCCTACTACAATTTCACATCCCTTTTTTTTGCAATTTTAAACGATTGTGGGGTAGTTCGAAACCGGAGTTGCTTAACCGGGTGGTCCGTTCCCTAGCCAGACTTAAAAAACTACCTTCCTACAAAATTTCAAGCGGTATAAACTGGGATGTGAAAATGTTCACCGGCTCTTGGACTACAAATATAATTTGTGCGGTGCAACGATGCAACAATGCAACGAAGCAAAGTAACTGTTATTAATCTCCGTTAACTCGTTGACGTAGGAAACGGGGGGAGCGCGGATTTTTTTTTTCTAGAACGTACGTGGCCAATCGTTTCCTTCGTTAACCCCAGCTTACATAAATAATTGAAGCTAAAATTACTTTAATTTCTACACTATTATATTCATAAGTCATGCAACATCGTTATGCACGATAATTTAACCAAGTACCTATTTCACCTTGACTCCACGTAATAATTGTTTGTTGACCTAGATCGCTTTTTTATTTACTTATACGTAGAAATGTGGGAGCTGACGATTTAATTGATATTTCATATTTTAGAGTAGTCATATTTTTAAGTCGAAACTTTAGATGATGGCACAGTCGACGGAACCGGAACACTCGACTTGCCCCACCCTGTACCCGCCAAGAATATCTAGGGTATCCCGGACCTTGGCCGCAAAACTACAATGGCCAAAGGTAAATCGTTTGTTATATCATATGACAGAGTTTAGAAATAGGAAAATATCAGACACGTGACCTTTAGAAAACTTGATTAACCGCCATTCAGCAATAATGCCGAGACTGTATAAATATTACAGTGAAGTTATCCGATAATGAAAAACAATTCCCACCTTTCACTTCCACGTTTTAAATGGCAAATTCGCTATCGCAATCACTCACTATTCGCAATATCGGACAACTACAATGATTTATTTAGGAGTAGCGCTTCTCACAAAATATTTCTCATGTATTATTATACACTATATCGTCATTAATTACCGGACATCATATGCGTATCTGTAGAACTAGCATTCGCCGCTACCACAGCCTCAGCCCTTCGAGAAAGGTTATAGAGGTTCACTAGGTCAATTCGATTCGATTCCTTCTGCAACACGATGAACAGCTGAATTATGTTTTGTGAGCGGGCGAGTCTGGCCCGTAAGCGACGCTCCAACGCATCCCAAAGGTGTTCAATGGAGTTGAGGTCAGAACTTTGGATCGGCCAGTTGAGTTCGTTCATTCCCATTTCCTCAAAACAAATTGCGATAGCCCTTGCTTTATGCATCGCTGCGTTTTACTGCTGGAAACGACATGGAAGTGTTCGAAATTGTTTGGCAGGCACCAAAGGAGCACGACAAAACCATGAAAAACAGGCCCACGTCATGATTCTACCGCTCGTGCCCGTTGATTAATGACAATATAGTGTATTATGTCAACGGATATAAAAAAAATTTAGAGAAAGGTAAACACCTGGAACAACACCAGTGTACTTATGAATGATAAAACGAAAATGGATCTCTCGAGAATCTTTCAAAAATCGGCTCCAAAACATTCAAACGCGCGATACTCTACTGTTTACTCATTGTCAGAAAAAAGTGTCATTCGTTCAATATAAAGTGCCATTCATTCACAACGAATACCAATAAGTATAAATAACGATTAAAAAAAAAGTTAATTGTATTCGAGAGGCTCCATGTATGGACGGTGACGAATTGAATCTACTACACCTGTACCTTAAAAAATCTCCCACGTTCGCTTTTAAACGAACATGCAATACATTACAACTGTATTTTTATGCGCGACTTTTTATTTAATTGGGCGCAGTTTTATATTTTTTTATAGTGGGCCATCGCGATTTAAATATCAAAAGCGGTGGGCGCTAGATTTACTGTAAATAAAACATTTTTTTTTGCAATCAAAACTAAATATAAAACCAAAAAACAACTGGAATAGAAAATTCCGACAAGGAAAGTGATTGCGGCTGTAAATCGTGAAGGTCAACTAACGAAAACGAAGAAAATACAAAGCAAGGAAGCCAAACAGTCAAAATTAACACAAGAAAATATGAAAAACACCAAGTGATACATATTCAATAAAAAATTACGCATACAGGGTGAGTTAAGATAGTAGCACCCTCCCCCATTAGCTTGTTGGATATTCATATTAGAAAAATATTTCCTTAACAAAAGATGTTCAGAACGATATGTTGTATATTAACGTAAATTTATTTTACTTCAAGGCCTAATGAGATTTGAGCAGTAATATGCATTTTTTTATTTTTAAGCGACACCCTGTATATTTTTTACGTGTTTTGGAAAAAAAATGTTGTTATGAACATCTTTTGTTAAGAAAATATTTTTCTAATATGAATATTCAACGAACTAATGCAGGTGTGTTACTATCTTAACTCGTCCTGTATATAATAAAGAACTTTGCGATATCATTTCCGATTGAAATTTGAATTTGTCGACTTTGCGCCAACTATTATAAATTATTATATGCGGAACTTATTACTTTTGTAAGTAAAGTCATTTTGGAATCGCAATAAAGAGTCCCGTTTCGTTTTAATGCATTATTGCTGTCCACGCAATATTTAACGGCGAAAGAATTCAAAAACGATCAAAAATTAATGACTTATCGTTATTAAAAGATATAGATACACGTACAACCTAAACGGGTAAATGCACCATACTTTGAAAACGAATAAATTTCAATAAAATTCGCCTCAAGCGAAGAAATTTCCGGAATACAAAAGCTAAAAATATTAATTTTACAAACAAGAATCCCATATATGTTATCTGTTATTCGCAATTAATACGCATTTTTATCAAAGCTATTCTGTTCCTTTTATCTAAATTTCATCATTTCATTTCCGAGTTTTAATTTCAAGTACGATCTCCTTAAGGGAAGTTCAAATTTATTAATTTAAAGAACATAAGAGCTTTTCATTCATAAGTAAATATCTTGACGACGACGAAAAGTTTAAATTGTCAACCGTCTTATAATTTTTATCGCAAAATTTTTAATAATAAAACGATAACAGCTACGTCCTTAAAGAAAAGAAATTTTAAAGAGACAAACTATTTTACTGTCTACAAAGCTTATGTACATTTTCAACGCATAATATAATAAACAATTCATTCTACTAAACAAGATATGATGTTTTGTTGATCCTATTTTCAACAACAAATACAGGGTGTTTCGAAATTCGCGCATACGGATAGCATGATGTTATTATACAATAAAAATTGAATAAAAAGTTTCTTTACGATTTTTCGATTAGACCAATACTATTCTAATTATTTGGTCGAGTAAATAATGTCGAAAAATCGTAAAAGCTTCGGATCCGACAAGAGAACCGATTTTGATGGAACTTTTTTTAAAATGTATGTTATACTACATTAAGTATTTAAAATCGGAAACATTCCGGTTGGCGCATTCAATTATTTGTATTGTTTAAACAATTTATTACAGCAAAATGCAGGAAGTCCAGGAAATAAGGAACTTTATATTCAGTTTTTATTGCATAATATCCTACTTTCGAAACACCCTGTATGTATAAATTAACCAATTGGTAAAAAAACCAATTGCAATTTTAGATACAAATAATACAGGACCTACAATTTTGCCTCCTTATTATCAAAGAACAGGCACTTACCCCTGCCGGATTTGAACAGCGACTTTTGGGCATAGGAAACGTTCATGTGAATTAACATTATACCTCTACTATTGAGACCGATTATTCATTGTCGATCATTTATGAAGTGCAACACAAACATTGCCCATAAGTTAAAAACAAAAAATTTCAGTTACGAAACGATTTAAATTACTTCGCATAAGACAAAAACATTTTTTAATTCATAATTAAGTGTCGGACGCTTTTGCACGGAACATATTTCATTCGCCTTCGCTGTATTGTTGGTTTTTTTCCTTCATTATTTTAAAGAGCAGCATACCTACAATTGTCCCTGAACATATTTACAAACGTATCCTAATCAAAAATTTAAATGTAACGTCGATTAAATACGATAAATATTTTTCCACGAAATAATTTCAAACAAACGTATTAGAAGAGCTTCGAAATCGTTTCGAGGACGAGAAAAAATGGCTTCGGCGATTTTAGTGCTTGCCTTTTGTGCCCGAAAATCGCGAGTCCAATTCCAAAATTTTTAAGCGGAAAAATTCGAAAATAAATCGGATTGTTAGATAAGAAACTGGGCAAAATTTCAGTGCACGGTAAAACGACCCTGGATTCCCTGGATCGATATAAGTAAATGTGATGGATTGATTTTTTGGGAAAATCTAAATTTGAGAAAGTTCAAGTTTAACGCACATCGATAAAAAATAATAATAAACGTAACCAAAAAGGTCCAAAGTCGAAAATCTTCCGTTCGTTTCGTTTGCGTGTTCTAAAAACGTTTTGATGTATATAATAACGTTCGTCGACAATTTGAGAATTTTCAATTTCGAAACTAGCATTCACGCAAAATAATTTGCACCTAAAAACGACGCGCGTCCTTAATTAACATAATTTTGCTCTCGTAACATTTTTCTTGGGAGTCGCTTTTAATTAAGCGGCTATTTTATTGTCAAAACACGACGTTAACGTCACTTTTTTCCTTCAAACTTACTTTGACCCAAAAAAAAAGTAATAATTATCATTTTAAACACGTTCTGTTACGACACAGGAATTTTTAATAAAGAATGTCCGACACATCTCAACTTGATCGTGATCGAACAGAAAAACGTAGGCGCCCATTTATCCGCTATAAAAACAAACGAAGATTCTTTTAACTAGGCCAATCTCATAACGTGCTGGTAATTAATTGCATCGTGAACGTCACTTCGCCAATCAAAATTAATTAAACGCGAACTGCACGGAAGCGCGAAAATTTACTATTTTTTTTGCATGTCGAGTAACGTATCGTGAAAATAGATTTATTTATTTTAAAAAAAAAGAAAAAATCGCAAACTATCGAGGAAAATAATTTTCAAAAAATCTTACCGAAATAATGATCAATTACATCCATTATCACTTGCTCTCGAACAGCAACAAGTAGAAGTAACAAGAAGTGGTGAAGCAACAGAAATAATAGCGCGAGCAGCACTCATTCGAGTAAACAAGAGAATGGACGTTTTCCATGATGTCAGTTAAGGACAACCGCGGAACTAGTAAACCGTGGAGGGACGTCTTGACAGTTTCCAATTAGAGGACTGATCTCATTGGATCAGGTGCGCATCCCGAACAATAGTTACGATCTAGAAAAACGGAATCGTTGCCCTTTTCGTCAATGGACGAGCGATAAGCGATGCGTTAACCTTTGGAAATTTCTTGCACGATCGTAATGCAATCGCGGAAACTAAACGGCCTACTTATAAGGTATCATGAAGTTACGCCTATATGGTAATGCAAACGCGAGATTCAAATAAGTAGCTTTGGTAATATAATTACAGTATTTATCGCGTTTCGTCGACCCAATTTTACATATCAGGAAAACCAAGTAAACTGTCGCGTGTATGAATCAAAAAAAAATAAATCAAAAAAAATTGTTTCTCTATTAAGTACACGATCGTGCCGAGAAAATTAATAACCCCGTGATGGAACGCCTCGTAACCAAACAATTTTCTTTACTCGGATATGCCAAAACTGCCAACAATCTTCCATTGCTAGGTATAATTTAGCAGAAGGTTCCTACGACAACATTTCATTGAAGAGAAATTGTAACGAACAATCCAAATTTTAGGTCGGTGATTAACTTTAACAGACAATCGATCACCGTGAGTGTAGGTTACAATTACTGGTGCGCTCGTATACAATTGCTCAAATGGAGAATTTCTCAAATTATGTAGTGAACGTTTTATTCGCCCTTCGGGAGCGAAAATTGCGCTCTATTTGAGGGTCAACACTCGTTTCATCGGACACGTCCGTTTTTAAAAGCGAACGAAGGGGAAAATGGGTTGAAGAGGGTCACTGTTTCGATATTGTCTAATGCAGTCAACTAACAATAAGTCAGTAGGCTTAGGTTAGTATAGACGAGGTGAGTTTAGACTAGTGCATATGAAGTGAGCTTATCGTTAGGTTAGTGTAGATTAAATAGGCCGAAAACAAATTTGGTTATTAGTTTAACATGGGAAATTGTTTTGAAACAGAATAATTTACTAATTTTTTTTATTCTTTACCTCTCAAGTAGAGCGTATTTTACACTCCCGAATAAAACTTTCACCACTATATTTACATAATTCGAGAAATTTTCACGAAACCACATCAATTGCTTCCATAATTAATTAGATAGGTACCCAGGCGGCACACCTGACGTCATAATGTCGTCAATTATTGGTAATTATTCGTCGGCGACGTCGTGGATTCAATAAGAGACGTACGCACGACGAACATTTGACGTCATTAAAGAACGTCGTTGAGACGTCTTTATTTGGTCATTCCAAAGACCTGAATCCTTACTGGAAAAACTGAAGTTTTCACGTTACGTTAATTGAATTTGAGAAAATAAAGACGTTTTGAAGCGTTAATTTAAAGCGTAAATTACTCGTAATTTTTTCTAACATGTTTATATTTTAAACCAAAATTTTAACTAAAAAAGAGTTTAAATTTAACCAAATTTTAACTATTGTGTACGTCAATGGGTAGAACTAGTTTCTTTAAAGTGTCACGCCACTGTGCACACTGATCGCGCTTTGGTTTACCGTCAGCAGTTTTGTTAGGTTAGCGGTTTTACTTTGCAATGAGTTCTGCGTTATAAATTTGTAAATTGTAAATTTTGATATAATTTCTTAACGGTAAGTGAAAAATTAATCAGCCTATCGCCACCTAAAGTTAAAACGAATAATTTTAAATATTTAAACAACTGGAAGAAATATTTTTTACAATAATTTTACGAATCATGGCTTAACAAGAAACAGACAAACTGTACTTATTCTATAGGTTTTAACCTTTAGTTGACTAGGTTATCTTTGTGGCGTGAGTGACCCCCATTTTATTATTAATTTATTTAGATGTCTTTTGTTGGTGTGAAATTTTACATTGTACGACTCTTACAACCAGAAAGCTTTTATCTAAAATAGTTTTTTTCTGTTGTGCTTAGTTTAGGCTTTATCAAAGGATCTCAGAACTCGTGGACACACTGTATATCTTATATTATATTTACCGCTTACATCTTATCTTAAACGTATTATTGTATTACTCGTATATAATAATAATAATAACGATATTTGGTTATTAAGCAGGTAAATCCAAATTTGTTTGTGTTCCTTCTTTGATATATTAACATACTTTGTTTAATTTCTTAGATTTAGGTTCTTTGTTTGTACGTTCATTTTTGTAATAAAGTAATAATTATATTGAATGTATTTGTATTTTTTTCACCTTTAGATGCCTTAATGCCTTAGGATTACGTCAATAGGACGTCAAATCGACGTCCCATTTAAAGAAATTCGGAGTCCATTAGACGTCTCAAGTAACGTACTAGATTGGTCATAATTTGACGTCATTGAGGTGTGACATTAACCCGTCATATTGACGTCATATATACGTCATTTACGACGTCCCCATTGGGCCCCAAACGGCCAATAATTGACGACATTATAACGCCGCCTGTGTGCCGCCTGGGTACCCGATATTAATTGACTTATCAATCATCGCCGCAAATACTTTTACGTGAATATTAAATTTCGCGAAAATTTTCTGACGCAAACCGAATTACACGTTTGATTTATGTACAACATGAACTGCCCACGTAACGACGAAATTACTTACGCGAGGTCCGTGCGAAAATAACAATGGGTGTCTTTTATAGGACGTAATAGAATTTAATAGATAATCACGATGATAATCCGATAATTTTATCGGATCAACGCCAAGCCGATCGTATCTCCAGAACGAAGGTGGTAAATTCAAAGAAGGAGCTCCTTAAAAATTTGGCAACCGTTTCGTTTCCCGTTACCTGGGCTTAACAAAGTGCACCTTGAACGTTTCCCAACCCACAAATAGGCATAATACGATTGCATTAATTTACTTAGGTACCTACTTAATTGAATGTATAATTATGCGCAACGTCCACACATAAATTTAAAATATAATAAAGTAATTAAAATAATTAGAGTTTGTGTAACATCATGTTACGTAATATTGCTATAATTATTACACATTTTATTTTATCCAAATACTCATTATTGGCCTATTTTTTTATGAAACGACTTCCCGTATAACCTACATGATGTTCGATTATTTTAATAATGCGCTTGTTAAAAGATGACGATTAAATTAAAGGCAAGCACAGCTTGGTTTTATGCACAGGGTGAGTCATTTAAAAAATGCCACGCGTTTTTCTCGAAAACGGTTAGAGATAGGTAAAAATCACTTATAATAAAAATTGTAGAGTACGTAGGGGGTCGTCCGATAGCGACATTGATACGAGTCAAAATAAAAATTTAATTTTGGAAGTAAGAATTTTTTTATTTTTTATTTTTTCAAAATAAACGCTCAAAATTTTGCTTCGAACAACGTTAATCGGCACAATTACCATTATTGGAACGACGTTAACCCACATTGGGCGCGTACTTTAGATCAAAAAACATCGATGTTTGGACTGGCTCTCGTCTAAAATGGCTTTTTTCTTTGACACAATTTTCCAGAACTAGTGAAACGTGACTTCAACTGCTTATTTCGGCAAAGTTGGAACGAAACGATTAAACGCAATGTTTCCCAATAAATGGAACGAATGACCTGAATGAATTTTCATCTCAGGGGAAAAGCGAAAAACTGGAGTACTTTGAACGGCCTACTACTCGTTGTAATTTCTATTTTGGATCGTATCTTCGAAACAAATGATTATTTCGAAATCAATTGGGCGTTATAAAAATACCGTATCCAATTAAAAAAAAAGATAACTTAGGCCTATAACTCCAAAATCAATTGGTTTCAAGGTCATTCCATGTCGCCTTCGCACTACAATTTTTATAATAAGCGACTTTTACCTATCTCTAATCGTTTTCGAGAAAAACCCGTGGCATTTTTTAAATGACTGTATAATTATAGCTTCAGTTATTACTTATAAACAGTTTTAAACTAGAAGAAAACTATACATATCTGGTTCTTCGTACTGGATTCGTTAGTTTATCATTATATAATATTGTACTTGAATGTGTGTAACAACGAGTTTCTAATGTACGACGATAAATTTTAATTACTATTAGTCGCTCATCGGCATTATTAATAATACATCAAAATTATCAGAGAAAAAACGAAGAGAATAAACAACGTTGCAGTCCCGAAGGTAAATTGTATTAGTAGTACTTTTATGTATTGTTTTGACTGTATTATGAAGTCCAACAATTATCACCATTACAAAACATGCTAACATCCGTCTACGTAAATGCGCAAATAAACATAAAAGGCTCGCAAATTTAATTTTCGACGAGGAGCTAACAATAAGCTAATTTAATCGTACTTCTTCCCGCCATGCCAGTTAAAAAATAATAATTTAATTCGAACTTCGTGAGATCGAACTGCACGTTCTACGTAGCATGACGACTGCGAACCATTTAAAAAAAAACATGGGCGGCAAAAACTGGAATTTCCACGTCGATGAATTTAATTACACCTATTCATAACAAATCACTTTCGATCGGTGGGGCGAGAAAATAAAATTCAAGCCCCCCCCCCTCCCCCCAAAGAATGTATTGCAATAACAAAATAGGCTCGACACCAAACAATAATTATAACGATTAGATCATACTGTATCAAAACGCTAAAGTAAAGCGATATTTCATTAATAAAAACGAAAAACGAACAATAATACGCAACTTTTCCAAAAGCAACAAATTAATACAATAAACAAATTACTCACTTTTGGTGGGAGTAACTGGTACGGCGGGTTTCTGGTGACCGATGCAAGGTCTCGCTATCCTCGATAGACCAGGAATTCCCGAAGTCTTCTGGTTATCACTTAGTTTCGGTTCTTTGATCACGACCACCCCGACACTTTTGTTTTTGGGCACCGTATCATCAAGCGTGTCGTTCGTTTTAATCGTATCACCGTCACAACCGGACGCGATTTCACCGGAAGCGTTTTCACTGATAGTCAAATTTTCCGATATCGAATTAACGTTAATTGGAGTATTATTTTCGGGAACGATTTCACTATTACTATCGGAAGGCGGTGGAAGGGCTACTGCTTCCTCCGTAGGGGTTGCGGGAGTTTCTTGGATCGTGCCCATTTTTTCCTGAAGATAAAAAACGTGAAATAATGGTGAAACTAAAATAATCAGGTGGAAAATTCGGCGCATTTAATGTATAATTGACCTTTTTATGACCCTAATAATAATTTTGTATTATTTGCGAAATGTAGATATGACAGCATTGCGGACAAATAAGGAGAGATAATGATATAATATTTACATTAGTCAGCTCATCTTTTCTCATCATATTTAAATTTGATGGAAATAATATCAACATTGCATGTTTAGATACGTATACGTTATCCACGATAGATTGGTTCCAATTCACGTCATGCATAAAAAATTATTCAATGGTGTATTTGTAATGTTCAGTTTAAAGTTTTGAACGTGACATATTCTATCGATGATTTATCTGCACTATAAGTTGTTGGTACTGTAAAAATTACGAAGTTTTATTGATGACCGGTATTAGAACCTATCGTGAATAACGTATAAGTACCTAAATAAATTGCGCGTGATACTCAAAAAAAAATTATTCAGCTAACGAAATAAATAGAGTGGCGAAAAAATTAAATAATTTTTTTTTTTTTTTTAATAGGCGCTAGTCAAAAATGAAAAAATTAATCAACAGTGCCAAATCATTTTAAAAACGTGCACCTCCCAATCAAAAGTCGGTGTTTTATAATTTAAATGTTCTTTTTTTTTAAGAAAATGTTCAATAACTTTGATTTGTTGAAAGAATTTTTAAAAAAGTACAATAGCATTTGGGCAATTTCTAGTTATCAGATTTCTTTATCTTTTGAACGTTAATGTTGAATAATTATAGTCGAGTCAAATTAGGTTTTTACTTCGGAACACACAAGAACAGCACCGATTTTGATGAAACTACATTATTTAAAATCAAAAACATTCCGGTTGGGGCTGTATTGTTTAAACAATTATTACAACTAAATACAAAGTGTTCAGGATATAATAAAAAAATCTCTCGAAAACGTATAAATCAGGTCAAAATAACGCCACAAGTTCCTATAAATGCTTTTTCTACGGCACTTCCCTGTTAAGATATATTCACGTCCAGAGTTTAAAGAGTAAAAATCAATTTTTTTAAACAACATGTTTATTTTTCGTTGGAATTTAATAATTGTTGGTGTACGTACGTAGTAAATTAAGATCTTCAAAATGGTGTAATAGGATTTTTGATACCGCCTCAACCTGTAACCTTTCCAACCCCAAAATATTTCAGAGAGTTAAGTTGTTAAACTTTTAACTGCATTTTCGGATTCCCCAGACATTTTAAAATAAAAAAGGTACTCTTGTTTAATTTCGATGAAATGAACCATATTGGAACACTTAAATAATATCCGATTAATACATAATATCTAACAGTAAGATACTCTGCATCTCCTATCGTTTATGTATGATTTTCTCAAATATGGCTCATTTCATCGAAATTAAACGAATTATTAAACGAAAATTTAAAAAAATGTCTGGGAAATCCGAAAATTCAATTAATAGTTGAACAGCTTAAACCTCTGAAATATTTTGGGGTTAGTAATGTTATGGGTTGTGCAGCCCTGGCTCTCTTGAGCTGATATCGAAAAACCTAATACACCATTTTAAAGCCCTTTATTTATTACGTATGCGTACCAAAAATTATTATATTAAATTAACAATGTTATTTAAAAAAATTGAATTTTCCTCTTCAACTTTGGGGTGAATATCTCAACAGGAAAGCGCCGTAGGAACAACACTTACGGGGACTTGTTTTGATGTGGTTTATACGTGCCCGAGACATTTTTACAATTTCCCGGACACCCCGTATTTTGTTGTAATAAACTGTTTAAACAATACACAATGAGTGCGCCAACCGGAAAATTTCCGATTTCAAATAATGTAGTTTAACATACATTTCAAAAAGAGTTTCAAAAAGTTTTGACGATTTTTCGGCTTTATTTACTCCACTAAATGTTGAAATTAAAACAAAAAAAGAAAACGAAACTCATTTCCAAACATCGTGCAATTTCGCTGGCATACAAATTCACTATTTCGTCATATTTTAGAATATAAGCGGCTCTTACTTACGATTAAGTAATGTTAAAATGATGAGGTTCCCGACATCAGTTAAACACTGAAACAAAATAAACTAGTGTTAACTTTCATATTTTTCGACTAAAACTATTGTCATTACTTAATAGATATATTTATACAGAATGTTTACATTGAGGCTTCCAATGTAAAATTTTCTAACATCATGAAGAGCATTTTTTTTGAAAAAGAACTAGCCAACCATTGGTACCTACCACTGATATTATTTTGCGCGAGCGAAATAATAATCGGATACCTGACAATTTTTGTATAAATAACGTTAGACAAAAAATCTGCAACGCAAAACCCACATGATTGGACGCACATACATACGTTTAACTCGCCAGGAAAAAAAAAACAATCACAATCCTTCATACTCAAGTGCTCGAATCAATCACCACCTTTACATCACAAATGAATCGGCATACCTACTTATTTAATAATTTCACCAGGATCACCATAATTATCAGACTGAGACCCGAACTCATTACAAACACGCGCGATTTTTATTTTTTGCAGACTTTCGACTATACGCACGTTTACGAACTGCCAATTCGAACGTGATCGAATTAATCGTATTTAACTGATTGTTACTGAAGACCAAAAATTGTTTTTGTTTAGAATTAATCATGATCAGCACTTCGCAAAAAGCTATTTATAAGACGAAAATCTATGCCAAATGGACAACGGCCAAAATTGATACGAATACGTTTCTTCGGAATCGCGAAATCAAAACATTCCATTGATAGAAAAGTGATTCAATTTGAAGGAATGCATACGAGGTTTAAAGCAAAAAGATTATTGTAAAGATCGAATATTGATCTTGATTTATTGAACCATAATACTCGATAATACCTATTCATTTCTCTAGTTGAAAAATAGTGATTATCTAATAATTTAAAATCTGTTAAGACTATCTTGTCCAATACAAGAGGACGCCACATTCAACACATACCTAATAACTAGCAGTTTTTTTATGCTCGATGAACGTCCAAAATTACAAACGATTCAACTATCGCGAAGACTAGTCAAGACTTCGCTTTGACTAGCGAAGAACGCCACATTTAACACAACATTTTCAAAATTACCTAGCTTTTAAGTCGGATTTTTTTGGTATCGAGACATAGTCCATACAGTCATAAGTCGGATTTAACATTTAAATATCTCGTCAATAGTTTAATTTGATTAACGTGGATGCTGGTTAAAAGTTGCTCGATTCAAAACAGTCAGTGTAATCAAATATCACATTTTGTAACTTTGTAAACGGTTTTGTAACAATCCAACCTTCGAGAGAAGTCGAAACATATTGCCGATTATTAACAAGTTAATTTTAACTACTAAATAAATTTGTAATGTGAATTGAAAATAATGTACCTATACATCATAATACTTTATACCTAAAAACACGGCTAGTTTCAATTTTCAACAAACAATTACTTATGTGTAAGTTAAGAACGAATGCATCAAAAGAATAAACAATAAGAGAAATGTAGTAGAGGCTTATATCCGACAATGAATGATATACATAGTTATTAACGATGAGATTGATTGAATTATCAAAAAGAAGTATTTAAACCAATCTTTCATACAAAAAAGACCATAAATATTTTGACTATTATTCAACAACAAATTATCAAAAAGACTCATGTTGGAAAGTGAACTAAAAAGTTAAACCTATTGGCTCGACATCAAACAATGTTGTATAGAAACACATACATGTAAATCATCTATTCGTCCATCTGTACACATCATTTCTAAGCCTTACCGCACAATATTAAAACCGAACCTAATAATTTTTAGATAGGCAAATACACAACTATTACCTCCCAATAGGTTTAACAAGAACAGGGCAATCGGCAGCTGACCGTAACATCATATAACCTTATTATATCGGAATCAATTGCGGCTACTTGAAAACATCTTTCTTGGATATTTTTAACTTTCAAACGTTTCAAGTGATTCTTAATATATCGAGGGTTTGGTATTTTTAAGTGTGATTCATTAAATGATATCAGTTTAATAATGCAATCAATCCCATTTCGTTTTTCTGAAATTGGTTCAGTAGGTTTCCTGAAATTGCGATTTTATAAATCTGCGGTCACTAAATTGATAATAACAACGTCAGTACTATTTATAACTGGCACTATTATTTTGTTGTCTAAAATAGGAAGACAACCTGTTTATAATAACAATCAGTTCGTTATATAACCTAACTTTTAAATTTAAAACCCGATATAAAACCAATAATATAAAGCCGAGCATCTTTAATCGACAAGTTAATTAAAACACGACGCGAGAGTAAACGACAATCTTTGTTTAACCTCCTAAGAAGACACCCAAAAAATTGGAAAGAATTTCTCAAAGATTACTTCTAGAATTTATCGCTAACTTAGTTTAAAACTAATTATTTATAATAACGTACCTCGGAAAAATAAATAACAGCTAACAAAACACAATTAAAACGTAAAAACACAAAGGTAAATTTTTAATAAAAACCGGACAATTAAACTTACAAACAGCTGACGCGCATGTTCGTTAAAAAATTAGGTTGAAATTGCAACCCCTACGCCCTCTTTCACAGTGACAATGAATTACAGTCGGTATATGTCATAATCTCCCACGTACAAAATTTTTAAATGAATAATGTCCACTAAACGTAGAAATATATTTGGAGACAGAAAAATTAAGCGCGTTTTATCGAAATGAAACTGCTTTATAAAAATGTCGACAGAGACGGAGAAGGGTAGGTAAATTTACTTAAATGGATGATTGAGGTTATATCACATGTCTGACACCTGCTAGATGTTGGTTATATGTAATAAAATCATTTTAGGACGGTCGGTCTTATTGCCGAAGAACCAGAGGATATGTGGCACGCTTACAATCTTATAGCAGTAGGAGATTCTGTACGCAGCACGACAATCCGAAAAGTTCAATCAGAATCGGCAACTGGATCGTCTACATCTAATCGAGTACGAACTACACTAACTATATGTGTTGAAAGCATAGATTTCGATACTCGAGCTTGTGTTTTACGCCTCAAAGGTAGAAATGTGGAAGAAAATCAATATGTCAAAGTAATTAAATTAATCGATTAAATTTTTTTCTAACGAGAATGATCGTAGATGGGGGCATATCACACATTAGATCTTGAACTGAACCGAAAATTCTCACTGAAAAAGTCTGAATGGGATTCGATAGCGCTGGAACGCGTCGAAACTGCATGCGACCCCACTCAGAATGCCGACGTTGCCGCTGTAATCATGCAAGAAGGTTTAGCCCACATTTGTTTAATTACGGCCAGCATGACTTTAATTAGAGCCAAAATAGACGTCACCATACCAAGAAAAAGGAAAGGTTATACTCAACAACATGAAAAGGTACCATTTCTAATTGCCCCTTAATTGTAAACCCCATATTTAACAACTTGCAGGGTTTGCTTAAATTCTACGATAATATCATGCAAGCCATCTTAAGGCATATAAATTTTGACATTGTGAAGTGCGTCTTACTAGCATCACCCGGTTTCGTAAAAGATCAGTTCTACGAATACATGTTTCAAACTGCCGTGAAGACTGACAATAAGCTGTTGCTTGAAAACAAATCAAAATTTATGCTTATTCATTCGTCCTCTGGTTTTAAGCATTCGCTTAGAGGTAGGTGTCGAATGCATATTAATATTTAAATAAACTAATTGCGTTACAGAAGTGCTTCAAGATCCTGCTGTTGTAAATAAAATATCCGACACGAAAGCTGCGGGAGAAGTGAAGGTCTTAGAAAGTTTTTATACAATGCTGCAGTGCGAGCCGGCTAAGGCGTTTTATGGTAAGAAACATGTCGAGAAGGCCAACGACGCACAGGCCATTGAAACGTTGCTGATTTCCGACCACTTGTTTCGGTAATACTTGGCTTTGCATTGGTTTTTCTTGGATTAAATGTGAAATTTTAGTTGCTCGGACTTTACACAACGTAAGGATTATGTTAAGTTAGTCGATAATGTTCGAGAGGCCGGCGGAGAGGTTAAAATATTTTCCAGCATGCACATCTCCGGCGAACGTAAGTGTGATTTTGATTAATATTCTGAATCTGTATTAAGTACACATCGAATGTGGTTGCATTAATAATTGAAGCTAATGCTGTCTTATAACTCAATTTTGAAATTGAGCCCTGGAAAGACGATTATTGTATGTAGAGGAGAAATGAAAATGGTGTGCTTTATAATTTATTGGTTTGATAAACTTGGCAGTTAGGTGTGCTGTTCTTTCGCCCGGTGATTCGATATTATAATTCATACACAAGAGAGTTAATTTATTATACCTTTCGAAATTGTATTAGAATTTTTTATGACCATAATCTTTTTCTTTATAAAATACCGACATGCAGTTCGGTTAGGGAGAATTGGCAAGTAAGGCTGAGTTATGTGCAAAGAGAGAGGGAGAAAATATTCGACAAGCCGTGAATGCTAAGAGAAAGTGAGGTCTCTAATGTGCGAGGCATTCTGTCAACTCTTCCTGACTGGACTGTATAACGTATACATTCGTCCTCGTCCATTCTCCAAATTATCGATTACATGTAAAACAAAGCTACCTTTCAGAATTAGATCAATTAACGGGTGTGGCTGCAATATTGAGATTTCCAATGCCCGAACTAGACGAAGACGACGAAAGCGATCCAGAAGTTTAATGCAACAGTGAAAAACCATACTACACTCAACATTTTCAAAGTGGCTTGTTAGTAGTTAATTAAATTATTTTGTATTAACTAGTTCAATTTTAAATTAATAATCGGGAAGCAACTTTTAAATGTAGTAAATTTATTTGTTATTGCTTCCTTAATATGTATTACTTAAAGAAAAGCAATTTTTGAATTCATGTACCTATATATTATACATAACGTGGTAATATACAATGTTACAGTAAACCAAAAAAAAAAAGAACAGTATTTCACATGTTAATCAAGTTTGTTTTAATTTTTAAGATTTACGTTGTAATTTCTCGCGTTCCTCGTGCAACCGACGTTTCTTTTTCAACAACCACACTTCCTTCGACCTCTCTCTCCTGCCCTGCATCATGCTCTTATATAATTTCCTATGTTTATTTTTCACCATTTTCTCCCTTAATTTGTATTCTTGCCTTTCCAGTTTTGTCTTTTCCCACGGAGCTTCCGCGTATATTTTTCCAGGAGTGACCGATAATTGTTTATTCTGTAATTTTTAGAATTAATTTAAATTGCCGAAATTTTACTTACAAATCATACCTGCGATTGCGGTTCCTTATCTGTCTCGTCGTCAGATTTTTGTTTCATTTCCTCTTCCTTTTCGTCATCGCTCTCACCTTTCACGTCCTCCTCGTTCTGGTGGTCTTCGACTTCTTTCTCTTCTTCACTTTCAATTTCGTCGGCTGCAGGATTAGTTATAGGCAACTCCTCGGGAGGAACATACTGTTGAGTGGCATCTCTATCCTGATTAACAAACGGTGACAAATGAGGAGGTAGTACAGCTCCAATAAAATACTTCTCTACTGGTAAAAATTCCCTAGCATTTACACTATCAAATATCCACTGCGGTTGAAGGTAATATCGTGAAATATACTGCTTATCTAGTTTTGGCCTGTCGACAATCTGATGTGTGATCGTTTCGTCATTTTCATCAAATGTCGAACCAACAAAAAGAGATTTCTCCCACGAAACTTCGCCTCCAAAACAACGTATAATGAAAACCAAATATTCTCGAGGTACTTCCCGATTAATGAAAAACTTCAATCCTTTGAACAAAGTTTTCAAAGCTTTCACCTTCTTCAGCTCTTGTTTAGCCTGTTCCAACTCCTCTCCGCTCGTTTCTGAAGGGAACTGATCAATCTCAATATCGTCATCTGTAGACTGATTCGACATTTTTGTCAAAGGTATGTTTAATGCCGCTATTCTTTCAGCAGTAAGGGCACCTTCGTCCACTAGTTCCCTTTCATTTTCAGGTATACCGGTTACGCTCAATTTTGGAGGATAATAAACATTTAAGGAATGATATAGACGGAAATTAACGAAACCCAACATAATTACGTAAAATTCAACAAAAGTGGACATCACCTTGAAATCCACTTCTTGTTTGGATTGTGGCTCGAAAGAAAATTGGTGAGGCACAATCCACGTTATTGTTTGACCCATTAACTCGGCTTGGAAATAGTAACCTTTAATCGAAATAAATACCTTTCTCAATGCTTTTGCTTCTATTACGACATGTAAAAATTCGATCGTTAATCTTCTACATAATGCAAACTGATCTTTTGGTATGTGCGCTAAAGATGGAAACGTACTGAATAAAAAACAAAGCGTTAGACAATCGTCTAGGTCTCTTAATGCGTCTGTAAACGTCGGGTATCTCTCTTTAACAATGTGATCCAACTTTAAAGTGGGATGCTTGTTAAGGTATTGGCGAACTTTTTTAAAATCCCTTAGCGCTCTCGCACGGCCAACTTTTCGGTTAAATATTTTATAATCGCGCAGCTTCCAGATTATCGGTTCTTGCATCAAGAACATTATGTCCTTTTTATGGTAGAGGGTTTTGATCCCGGTTTCGCCCTTCTGGGCCCGTTTACGATTTCTGGGCTCGCGCGGATAGATCCCCTTGAGTATGCAAAGCCTTCGGAAATCGTTCAAGGTGAGCTGTAGTTTCTTGAGGGCGCTCTTCCTCGACAAGAACTGAGCGCCTTCTCCTACGGAATACTGTAAATTGATATGTTAACGATGATAATTTACTAAGGTTAATTGTTAAGTTACCTTCTTTTTCCTTTTTGCTACCATTTTACGTCGAGTACGTGAGCCAGTAGAAACGCACACGTGCAAATGTTAGGTTATTACACAGAACACAAATGGAAACTCCCTAACGAAGTGAGTCGCCTGCAAGTTGGTCAGGCTGCATTGTTGTAAGTATACGTCAGTTTTTTTCAATACGTTGTGATTTTATAAATGTTTAAACGAAATGAGTTTGAGGTCGGAGATGAAATCTATGACACGGTACGAAATCCACAACGCATTTATAAATCAATATATCCTTCGAAACCGTGGCAATACAACTTATCTTAATCGCAAACGTTCGGAGCACCGCAACGATTACGACGTGCTACGCGATAACCATCGGTTTTTATGGGACGATAAAGCGCCGGACACTTGGGAGGCTCGGTTCGCTAAAAAATACTACGATAAATTATTCAAAGAGTACTGTATCGGAGACTTGAGCCGTTACAAAGAGAACAAGGTAAACGACACCTTTTTGTATAGCGAATTACCACTAATATTACAGGCAATTGCTCGTTTTTAAAGATAGCCCTTCGTTGGAGAACCGAACAGGAAGTAATATTAGGTAAAGGTCAATTTATTTGCGGAAATAAACTGTGTTCGTTAAAAGCGGAACTCAAAACGTGGGAGGTGAATTTTGCGTATAGGGAGCACGATGAAAAAAAGAATGCCCTTGTGAAAATATGTAAGTTGAACTTACAGTACTAACAAAGATTGCAATAGTACTTTCAGGTTTATGTCGAAATTGTTCGGCCAAATTCAATTATCGAACGAAAAACCAAATAAAAAGATTAAGTAGTGATGGACGGTCGGTTGGCAAGTCGAGCAAAAAACATCACAAAGAGAAAGAGGACGGCGATGTTTTATTAAACAAAGTAGATGCGTCTAAAGCAGAAAACGAAGATGCTTCCACTAGTTTTGATCAACCGACTTTGTCGGAATCCCCGTGGGAAAAAGAAAAGCCAGTTAATGAAAAATCACGAGACGAGGAAATGGAAGATTATTTGCAATATCTTTTATTGTAAATTTAAAATCGAGTGTTTAATTTATGGATATGCATTCGTTGACATATAAATAGGTAAATGTATACAAAAAACTGTTAATAACAATTTCACTTTTAATATTGTCACAAATTAGTTTGTAAAAAACTATTTTGGAAGAATAGGTACCTATAGTTATAATTTTAATGATGGCACGACAAATTGATGTATTAATATGGTTAGCTTAGAAATTTGTATAGTTTTTATTTTTGTTTACTTATTATTTAAAATTATAATCTAAACTAATATTTCGTTAGCAACTTTCAATTTGAATATTTTAATTAATATTCGTAAGGTGGGATCGAAGACGATTTTCTACAAAAAAAATAATAAATGAATACCACTAGCCTCTTCTTATAATGAAGAAAAATGTCAATTTCTTCATTTACTTAAGATAATTATTGTTACGAGATTGCTAGATAATATTCTATGTATGTACATTTGACGAACCTCTCTTAACAATAACAAATGTAAATCTTGTCCAAAGTAATAGATATGCTTAAAAATTATTGAGCAATAACAAATATTTCTGACCCGATTTTATTTATTATAATTAATTTCCAATTTTGATAAAGAACGAGTTAATAACCTGTAAATAAATCATTCAAAGAAAATCGATTTTTTTTTATAAAATATTAGTTTTAATAATTTCTATTATAATCGATAATATTAATCAGAAATTGTTATTGTTAATCGATTTTTGTCCTGACCATAAAACTTGACACATCCTTTTATATTATATACTTACCTTTTTTTTTTTTATGAAAACTAACCCGTTTTTAAAAATGAAACATCTCCGTTACTGTTCATTAAATAAAACTGTAAGCGGGAAACCATTTTTGCAAATAAATTTCCAAATAGAGATTCCCAAATTTTATTTTTCAATCACATTATTCAAACTTATCACATAGTTTACAATATAGCTTGTGCATGTAGGTACTTGAAAATGTTGTTAATTTTGGCATAAAAGTTTAAATATTCTAAATAATTATATCGAATAGTGAATTATATATATATAGGTATATATATAATTTATTATATGTTAGCAACATCGACCGGTTTTCATTTATATATTTCATATGTCTATCATAACTACATTACGCTATGTACACTACGTTGTTAAGTTAAATATATAACTTTAATGCTCCATAAGAGCACGCTCCTCAATGAAGCCACCGATTCTCATGTATCCCTTCTATCAATTAAAATAGTAATAAATTAATTTTATACATGTTTCTTTGTTTCCTCGTAAAACCGTAGGTACTAGAAAAAATTTATAAATACATTACTAAATTAACTAAAAGCCAGTACACAAACATAAAATACCTATATATAAAAATGTATGTATAATTAATAATGTCCAATTTCGAAGAGAAACAAAATTAAAAACACTTAATCAAAATTTAATCAACGAACCATCTCGGATATTCTTACTAAAAGTAAATTACAAAGTGATCGATTAATACTTAACCTACATAGCATAAAAAAAAATACAATCTTCCCTAACAAGTAATTACTTACATGTATTACCGTTAGCGCAATTTAACTTTTCATTAACAGACTTTGTGTAAGCTTCGTGCACTTTGGCCACAAAATCAGTGTCATTCTTTAGAAGGTAAATTAGAGCTTGCGCAAGCTGATTATTTGTCAACAAATTCACATCACCCTTATCTGTGGCGTCCTGTTGCAAGAAACTCGTTCCGAGCTCGGACTTCTCCCTGGACAACGACGTGGCGAACATCATCGGAGGCATCAACTGAGGTTTCTGTGAAGTTTCGATTACGTTTGCTAGCGGCGACGTGCCGCTAATTTCCGCCTCGTCCAATGTAAGATTGTGTGGCTGCATCAAAAAGCTAGCTAGAGGCGACGACCCCTGCAGCCCCTGAGGATGGGGAGACACGGTCCGTATAAAGCTGAGGCCGTTCTGAGACTCTTGCTCCTTGTTTTCTAATCCCGCATTCGAATTTGGAAAGAATAAAGGCATAGGTCTACGGTGCGCTTGCTTGTTTTGTACTAATTCCTGCGGAGTGACCGACCTTTGCTGTTTCTCGATGTGTTCGACGCTATGTGCGGGATTGCTCATTAATTTTTGTAACAAATTTTCGCCCTCGTTTTGCACAGCTGCCACATGTTTCACTGCCTTGGTACTGGCTTTCGCGAAAAAGTCCATGACGCTTTGGGAATGAATGTCCGGAGCTCGAGGTGTCGATGAATACTGAGGTTGTTGCATCCGGAGGTCGGACTTTGTCGGCGTCTCGTTATTAAAATTTTCTTGTGCCTTAGTCAACATGCTAAATATGTCGACGCCGGTCTCCTTTTTCTTCGTTTTTTCTGTTAGTTTCTCCTTGAGACCTTCCATTATAGATTCCAACAAAAAGGTTATCTTAATACACTCTTCTCTATTATAAAACCAAATACCAAAAATCTTATTCTTCGAGTTACGATATAATAAAAAGGGCGGTTGCATTTGATACTCGAACTCCTTGACGATCGGTTCAATTAAATTGTTCGTGTTCAGTCTGTTCATTATCATGATGCTGTGCCATGGTTCGCCACTTCTACTATATAAAAACAACGCACCTTCTGTTTCCGTTCTTTCCCATTCGTTTATGCTGGGATTGAATTTGTATAATGCTACGTGCGTCGATGTCGCCAAGATATCTTTCACATACGGGTCGACTCTTTTGATAGAAGTTACACTTATACGCAATTCGACAGAATCGGCCATAGTTTAAACTGGTTGCGAAAAACCGAACGACCGCTAAACTGCGACTATCATTAATCGATTGGATTTACGTGAACGCAACGACAGCCCTAAAACAAACGAAAACCCGACAATTTAAAGTATCGTCACTTAATTTTAATTTCAACATAATTGCGTGGCGATGGCTTGCGAGAGGGAAAAAGGGCTTTTGAATTTGAATTCTATTATTTTTTAACGCGACGAAGTATACCGAAATTCTGTTACATAGGTTCGATGTTCGTTCACAAGTTGATTTGTGTCTAAATGAATATTTTTAAAAACGTAATCGACATAGTTAACGCTTTTTTTGTTATTTAATTCTAACTTTATTATTTCTATTGTAAAGTAGGGAATATGTGGCTAACCTGATTCTATATCGATGCAATGTTGCCAATAGTTATAAATTTAAAAATTAGTATTATAAAAGAAATAGGTTTTCGACAAACAAACTCATCAATCTCGACGTTTAATTAGTATGTTGTTCCTAAAATCTGTCCTACGCGATATTGTTTTAAAATAACTGGGTTAGGAAAAAATGATAAAGACAATAATATACAGGGCGATTTTCTACGTTACGAAATATCAATTATTCAAAATCAACGATGAATCGTTATTTATTAGTTAAGCAATAAATAACTTTTGAAACGATTAGAAATTTTCAGTTAGTTTGGTGATATACCCTATTGATAAAAAATTGTAAAATTCGAGCCCCCCCCCCACCCGCCCCTCAAATTTGGAACATTTAATTACATACACGCAAAACAAATTAATGGTTCAAATACATTACCTTAATTTATAACACAGCTTCTTCTACGGTCGTTATTTTGTTTAAAATTTTAAAGAAAATAATCGTATCATAACAACCTACCTATATGTAAGTCATGTGCAACTAACTTCGTGAACGTCTTCGGAAACGTCCATTGTGGTCCCTTATGTTTTTAAAATTTTAACTTCAAATTGACAAAGTTAACTTTACAAAAGTTATGTCTCGTTCTTTTAGGGCCGAGACGCGCAGCAGGGCCAAGGATGACATTAAAAAAATTATGCAGGTCGTCGATCGCGTTCGACACTGGTAAGTTGTTTGTGCGAAAGGGCCACCATTTAAATTGTACCGGCTTCGAATTTATAGGGAAAAAAAATGGGTAACCATAGGCGACACCACAATGAAGATCTACAAATGGGTACCTGTCGCGAACAGCGAAAACAAGAAGAGCAGCAAGCATAAGGAATCCAACAAGGAAAATCTCGCCCGCAAGAACGCTACCGTGGAATCGAGCAACTCGAGCTTCAGCATGGTGACGGAGGACTCCAACACGTGTATGTTTAAGTTTAGGTAAATCGATGCGTTACATAATTGTAGAGGTATTTGTTAATAGGTTTCTCGACTGTTAGTGATTCGCAGGGACCGACGGACTTTTCTTCTCACGTAACCACGTTCTCCGAAGACTCTAATTCTCAAAGCAGTGAGATGGCTGTGAAAAGGTTAAAAACCGATTGATGCATCTAGCTTTTGTTAATTTAAGAGTCGAAATGTTCAAACTACATATATGTTTTGGTCTCTTCAAGCTCCTACAAGACTGTATATGAAGTATCCTACCTACTTGTAATTTTAGGAGGTAATAACTGATTACGTAATTTGATGAGTTATTTTATTTGCAAAAGTTTGCAATATACAAGAACTTTCAGAAGATGTTGGTTTTTTGATGTCTCCACCTGTAGGTAAATGTGATTTATTTTTATTTGTGTGATGCGGAGGGAAGTTATATTATCTTAAATAATTTATATATTTTATAATTTTTTTAATAAGACATGGTTAGTTGCAATTATTTTTTATTAGAGATGTTTCGTATTCTTCTTGTGCCTTTTTCTTAACTTGCAGGTTTATTAATTTTCAAAAAAGTGTGGATCGTTCATTTACATTTTTAAAATTTCAGTGTATTATAGGTTTAAACAGATGACTTCTACAAAGTGAATTACTTATATAAAATCTTGATGTTGATTATTGCTTTTTTTTTTGTTCGAACCTACCAAATCTTGTAAATTTACAGTGATAGTTTCGACGTTAAAAAATAACTAATTGTTTATTAAGACTTTGTGAACTAAAATAACAAAACGGACATTAGCATTATTAAAAAATTGTTAACATATATCTATTAGAATATCAAATGAGAAACGGAGATCTTCGGTAGTTTATAGATCCATATCTAATGTGCTGATAGTATAGAATTCACTATATAGTTTATAGTTTAGTCCAAGGCAAAGCTGCCTTGAAAATACAATTAGGAGAAATAATATTTCATACATTATACAAAAAGTATTTTGTTTAAGATCCGTTCATTCTAATTGTGAAGCAAATAATAGATAAAACAATATATTATAGCAAAACTCCATTGAAAAGCACTTATTCACGATGATAAACTAGAAGTGAAGTTATAAAAAACAGTTCGTATATTACAGACATATATGACATAATTTCACTTTTATTCATATTTTTATAAACATTTTAATTAACTGATGTTTAAGAGGAAGGAAGTCTTTGTAAATACCATACCGTTTTATGTTACTGTTTGATGGACACCCTATGTTAGTATTTTCAATAATTGTGTCGCACTGTGTATGTATTGAAGCTGTCATTCATGTTTGTAAAAGAATTTTTACAAAGTTTCTTGCAAAATGCCATTGTGTTTGATTATTTTTTACGTTTTCCCAGTATAATGTTCGTGTTCGGATGATCCAAGCTCGACCCCGTCCATCTACAGCAAATTAGAAAATGCAGCAGTAACACGAATATGAGGTAATCGCAAATGTTTTGCTGTGGGCATGTAATTTCCTGAATTTTAACTAGATAAAATTTCTCGAACATCGTTTCCTTTCTATTATTTATAAACAATTGCATCATTGCGTAAATAACGTGTTGGTGGTTTTTTTAAGATGTGATTTTCAATCATGAGTGAAGAGGGAATCGAATGGTTATATGAAATACTGCAGGATGTACAGCTTGGGCAGTTTTTGGCGTCGATACGCGACGACTTGCAGATTACACGATTAGAACATTTCGACTATGTACAACCCCAAGACTTGGAGAAAATCGGTCTCAGTAAACCAGGTTTGTTTCGATCGTCGAACGAAAATCGGTTTAATCGAGTTGACGATTTACAGGTGCCAGGAGATTATTGGATGCCGTTAAGAAACGAAAAGCCCACCAGTGGAAACGGAATATTTTAACTAAGTTAATTCCTTCGGGTAGCAAGCAAATAACTAATAAAAAGAGCAATTACGAAGAAGGAATATCGCTTAGTCTTACCTGCCTTATACAAGAGAAAGAAATTACGCTATCGATTAAACTGGGCGATGGTTCGTTTGGTGTTGTCAGAAGAGGTTTGTAAAATCCGATTGCAAGTTTTAAGGTGAATTATACCTCTTTTATTTTTAGGGGAATGGACCAGCCCTACAGGTCGAACGTTAGCTGTTGCCGTAAAAGTATTAAAAGCAGATGCTCTCATGCAACCTGGTGTTTTCAACGACTTTATTAAAGAGGTACAATCGATGCATACCCTCAGTCATCCTAATTTAATTAGGTATCGATGTGTTTTATTGCATGTTGTGTCAGTTTTTGAGCTTGTATTAATACAGATTATATGGAGTAGTGCTCTCCCAACCGATGATGATGGTAACAGAATTGGCATCTCTCGGATCTCTTTTAGATTGCTTAAGGAAAGAATGTCAGCACACGCCGGTCCCGACATTATGCGAATACTCGTTGCAAGTAGCTACAGGTATGGCTTACTTGGAAAGCAAACGCTTTTTACACAGAGATCTCGCATGTAGAAATGTTTTATTGGCAGCCAAAGATAAGGTATACAATCCGAGCTTGGGCTTCCGTCTAGTTATTTTTTAATTTTTTAGGTGAAAATAGGCGATTTTGGTTTGATGCGTGCTTTACCCCAACAGGAAGATTGCTATGTAATGACTGAACATAAAAAAGTGCCTTTTCCTTGGTGCGCACCCGAGTCTTTGCGCTACAGGCAATTTAGTCATGCATCTGATGTGTGGATGTTTGGCGTTACGGTTTGGGAAATGTTTACTTTCGGTGAAGAACCTTGGATTGGACTTGGCGGTAGGATTTACAGTTGTACGTCGTAGTCCCTGTTTCAATTTTTAATTGTAGGTTCTGAAATTTTGCGTAAAATTGACCGCGAAGGGGAAAAACTACACTATCCGGAAGCGTGTCCGCCCGAAATTTACAGCATGCTTCTGCAATGCTGGCACAAAAATCCTCAGGAACGTCCCACTTTCTCGACGATCAAGGAGTACTTCCACAAATGCATGGCCCCCGTCATGAAGGCGGCTGCCCGTCAAGACGAACCTGACAAGTTGAAAATCCACATGGGAGATTCCATTGCCATTATCGACGGACAGGCAGATTGCTATTGGTGGAAAGGGCAGAATCAGCGTACTTTCGATATTGGAATTTTTCCCAGGTAAGTAATGTTTTTTTTTTCTTTTTAGATGCCGTGTTGTCGAACACGAGGTTGTTTTAAATATTTATAAACTGTCCGATGCCTTCCAAGTATTTATTACTTTTCTTTTTTTAAACAATACTGCCTGTTACTGATTCTGAAGCACTTGAAAATAAATGAAAATAAATTTATTGTTTAATCGAATAACAGTCAAATTGGACAAAGAAACATAATAAAATAGATTTTATTATTAATAATGGTAATTGTTTTCATCAAATTAATTTTAAACTTGGAAAATTTGTTCAAAAATTTTACTTATCAAAAAGAAAGATGTAAATAAAATGAGTGCAATATATGATTGTTAAACAGTAAAACGTAACACTTCTATTGTATTTAATTAATTCGAGACCCTCAAATAGTATATAAGTATTAGCATTTTAAACTGATAAAATTCTGGATAAATATTATATTAAGGAATTAAATTGGTTTAAACTGATTTTTAGGAAATGTTCATTTCCCAATGTTTATGCGTAGAATGATGCTTATTTGTGAGAATAATGATAACCTCTAGATAATACAATTTAAGCGTGAAGTGTTTTTTCTGCAATCAACAAAAATGATCCGAACATCAAATTAACTAGAAGGCTAAATTGTGGAATAATTTATTGGTGAAAATAATTTTTCCCCACAATTTCTGTCTTTCCATAATGTTTCCATAGCAGTTATTCCAGTAATAGCTTATCTGGTAATTATAAAATTGGCCCTAAACAAAACAGCTGTTCCACGGTGATCAACTCAAGCCACTAGTGAGCTGCTTTACCAATTTTGGCTGAAGCTGACGTATTACTCTTTTATAGTATTTGGCGTAGCATAATTCAAACATTTATTAACTTTTACTATATTTTTTTGTTATGTAACCCTTTAAAAAATTCTAATGGTTATAAAGACAAACGTAAGATTTCCAATGACCTATAGTGCTATTTAAAAAGTGCAAGATGACAACAGTACTTAAAAACTGACTGTGAAAAAAATTATCTTTTAGTCCTAAAATATGCGAAATCGTTTCCCATTACATCATACAAAATTTTAAATTTAGATATCAAACCGTTTGAACCCTTGTATATTCATAAAAATTATCATGGATATTTTACATGGGAACCCATATGGGTGTCCGCTAATTATGTAGATGATAAGTTTTACTGTAAATATAAGTCCTAAATATCGAATTGGGCAGGTGCCTAGTGGATCCGCTGAGACCGACCGGTCCAGAAGATATAAGCAAGCCACTAAAAAACTCCTTTATTCATACTGGCCACGGTTCAGCGTTTGGAGAGTCATGGGGCAGTCCGGCTTACATCGATGATATGTACCTTAAAAATCCGATGGAACCTCCAGACGTTTTGGGGATGCAAAGCGAATCGAGCCGCACGCCCCAACTGTCGATTCGACAGAAATCGACAACAAAGTCGCGTAAGTTCCGCTTGCTCGCCTCCTACTTCACGAGAACAGATCCTTATTTCAAATTTTAGTATCCCTTCGCAAAGATAAACAATTCAACTATCGTCAGTTGACAAACGAAACGACAATCAAAAATAAACCGGCTCGTCCTCCTCGGCCAAAGATTTCGAACCAAGAGAACAACGAAGAATTGCTCATCGACATTTTGCCAGACGACAGTTCATTTTTGTGCAGTCGACAGACAATGGAAATTAGTCCCAGGAGTATCTCGCTTTTGGACGAGCCGATCGATGTGCCTCAAGATAATCTTTGGGCGGAAGATGCAGTCTCGTTAAGCAGCGGTCCGGCTGGTTATTCTCGAACGCCGTCGTATTGTAACACGCTAAATTTAGATCCATTCGACACCTCGTTGACTTTGGATAGTAAAATTCATCGTTATTCCACACAACCGACGTTGATAACAGCACAATCACCGCCCACTTTCCAATACAACTCAAATGTAAATAAGGAGCCGCATAATGTGATAGATAAAGGAACATTTAATAAATTAGACGATAGCTTTATTAAACAATTAGAAAGTAAATTGCTCATAGAAAAAAATAAAGAATCGCTTACTATTCCGTCTATTCAACCACCGCCGCCACAGTTAGTAAAATCTAGAAACAGCGAAGGTAAAGTGTCTGCATACAGATTCACGAATAATTTAGCGCACGAAAAATCCTATTACGGAACTTACGATAAAAACACAAATGTCTGGTACGATTCCAATAATGTTTACGGCACAACTAAAAACTGCAATTTGAACGGTTCGCAAAAGAACAACATTCAAAATTATGCAAAAGAAATTAACCAGACTGGATCGGAATTTGGCGAGTTTCGTAGTAATTATCCGATTGCGGCCCAATTTGATCCTATGTACAATGCTCAAAATCAAGTTCACGATGTATATAAGTATGGAAACACAAATGTATATAGCGGCAAGGAGTCTCATTATAATAATGCGTACAATACTCAATTACCTGTTAGTGATAGTAATCCAATACTGGCTCGGAGACTGTACAGTGATGTGGCCGAAAATGTATATAGCGAAATTCCAGAAAACGTTTACAGCGCCGTTCCTGATGAATTGTTAAAGCCTCATAGGCCTGCACCGCCCTCGCCCTTAGTTTTAGTAGGACAGCCGCTTAGTATGCAACAGATACAGAGGAAGATACAACAAGGACAGGTAAGGATTGTTTAATTTTGTTGGAAATACGTTAGTAACGTATATGGGGCATCCCTACTTGTTTGAAAACACCCTGTATTGAATGTGGTCCTCATTTAAAAAATAAAGCGATGCCGTTTTAATATTGAAGGTTTACCAAAAATTCTTTAAGAACTAAGATTGTATATATGTTAGAAGTAGATTGTATCTTTGATTATTTTTGATAGTTAAGTGCCGATGCGGAGCGTCTCATGACACCGGAATTTAGGAATAACAAGATTAGTCAAGTTAAGGACGAAGTGCCCGATGTCGAAGTTGACTATTGTCTCAATATATTGCAGTCCTGTGGTTGGGATGTTGCCACCACCGTTCGTTTAATAAAAGTTGACAAATTGTTGAGGTAAATTGTTTTAATTAGATATGGTGACGTTGGTGACATTATTTGTTATCTTTAGGTTGGGCGTAGCTAAAAGGGAAGAGTGCGAGGCGGCCTTAGAGAAAACAAATTGGAATGTGGAGCGGGCGGCTTCTGCCATAGTCGATTGATTTGTTTTAAGCGTAAAATTGATGTACTATATATTATATAGCAAAGGTTCATGCCAAATAATTAGTACTATTACTTATTGCTCCTTATGAATATATTAAGTTATATATTATTATATAATGTAGTTATTTATCAAATTATTTTAATAAATAATTACTGTAGAATTAACATAAGATTTATTGTTTCTTATCATTCTTAGTTGGTTTTAAAGTAGTTTTCAAACGTGATCGACATATATCAAAACAGTTGAATATCTTTTTGAGCTTAATCAATCAGTATAACAATATATATAACAATAATAGTTTGATTTATTTATTGTTATGCAACTTCCAGAATCTTTAAAAAAAATTATTAAATATGTTACTTGATTATTGAATATATTCTTGATTATCAAAAGTTCATTTAAAAACATCTTTTTTAATAGATCTGAAATTAAGAGTGAAAGTTTACAGATAAAAATGTGGTTCCGCAATAAAATGCAATTTTACATAATATAAAAATTAAACACCTTATTTTAAAATTAATGTTATGTATTATGTAGTTTTAAATTAGAAACTGGTTCCAAATAAAATTCACATCTAAACACAAATACATTCTGATATTTATTTATCAGGCAATTTATACAATTGAACTAATCGATCAGATCTCAACTAATACAGAGAACTCATTGTAAAAAGAGAGCCCTTATTAAAAGTATATTTACAATTAAATAAACAATGTACAATATTATGACAAGAATATACTACTTAACTTAAATCTTCCTATTCTAATTCTACATATTATACTAATATTAAAAGGAATTGCATAATCAATAGAAAGTATGCAAATAAAGATGCATTAGATATATTGAAGTTTTAAGTCGACGAGTTACAAGTTGCAAAATTCAATATATACCTGTACATATTATATTTACATATCTATACAATACATGCTAAATTATAAAAACTTAACAACGAAATAAGAAATTAAATTAAGTCTGGGCTAATTCTTTCTTTTGTTGTTTTTTCTTTCGACAATCTGGGCAAAACCATTGTCCTTTAGGAGGTACCATAATACCGACACATTCAAAGTGAAACCATTCGATGTTGCAATCGTTGGCGTCGCAGCCGATCATTTCCGAAACCTCATCGTACGGACATCGACAGTAACAATACAAGGGCGGTTGACTCGGATTATTGGTGAAGGGTGGGGGCTGAAATTGTTGTAATTGTTTGGGTGGTGGTGGTGGTTGTGGTTCCTCTTCTTCTTCGTCTCCTTCTTCTTCTTCCTCCTCCTCCTCTACCCCTTCCTCTTCAGAACTGGTCTCGTTAGATTCGGTGCCGCTTTCGTGCTCTTGTCGAAGACTATGCGTTTCTTCTACGTTAATCAGGGTTCGTGCCGGTAGAGGTTCTTCGGGTATTTGAGGTGGTGGTATGGTTTTTATAGTTAAGGGAGGAACAATCATAGGTGGAGGTGGCGGCGGAGGTCGCATCACGGGCGATGGCAGGTCCATTTTTCGCCACTTAAGGATAGGAGGTTGATATCTGTCGTGCTCTTCATCACTGGAATAGCCGTAAAACTTATTTGGTATTCGTCTGCGTTTCGAAGCACGTATACTAGAATCCGACATATTTGAATCTGTATTAAACATCGATTGTTCGGCAATTACACTCGAGATATTATTTGGAATTGGCGATGGCGAGGGGTTAGAGAGGGGCGAATTTTTTGGCAACGAGATTGTAAGAGGTGAAACGATAGGGGGTTGATAGTTATTGGTTATGGGAATATTTACTGATAAACTTTGCTTTTCTTCTTGCTTCTTGCTTTTCTTTTTTTTCTTTTTGTTTTTTGACTTTTTCTTAGGTTTCACTTCTTCAGTTTCTGGCAAACTGGGAGTTGAAGGGCGACTAGATTCTAGTATTGAACCGTTCATTAGAGGTCCAATTCCTGCCAGTAACAATAATTCTTTTCGTTTTTCAGCAAAAAGTTTATTGGCTAATTTTTGAGGTTGTTTATCGTAGAAGTCCTCGTCGGTTTCTGTCTCGGTCGTATCCAAATCCGATTCTTCTATCACTTGTTCGACTTGTATGTTGGTTTGGTTATCGGTAGCGACGACGTCGATTGGCGAATTATCAGTTTCTTTGTTTTTTGTTTTTTCTTTGTTCTGTTTCTGTTTTCTCCGTTCTCGGCGAGCCTGTTGCCTTTTTCTACCTTCCGAACTTGAGCTGTCCGAATCCGAACTGTCAGAACTAGAGCTGGAACTGTTCGAGCTGCCGCTGCATGAACAATTCGAACCGCAGGTACAACTCGAGGAATCGCTGTCTGTCGAATCGCTAGACGAGCTGGCCTTTTCGTTTTTGACAGCTGGCGCCGACTGTTGTTCATTTTGCAAGTCCGATGTGGGCTTTTGCTGCTGCTGAGACAAGAAGCAGTAGTCATGGTCTGTACTTTGAGTCACCTCGATTGTGCTGTCAGCCGATTTACTCGAGGACTCTTGGCTGAAATTTATGCAGTGTGATTCGTTGTCCGATAGAAAAATTATTAAAAAAAATACTTTTGTTATTTTCAAACTATAATCACAATTAAAACAACAACTTGATAATAATATCTAGCAAGAGGAAATATAATCCAGGCAGTAATTAGTAGAAAGTGGCAACTTGGCACATGTTGTCAAAAATCCCCATAAATCCAGGCCTGTACTTCAATCACCATCACGAATAAAGACGCCAAAAATACCTAAATGATAAAATAAACTAGGGAACATTTCTTTCAATTTGCGTTATCATTTTTCTGTAAAGTCAATCGTTTTGACATGTCTTTTATAGGTAAAAGGTGTGGGAGTCAAATTTATGACTTCATAACTCCCGTCTGTGGAGGAATTTTTCTATTCTCTTTACCTGAAAATGCATATCCTAGATGGGTCTAACAATGTACAAATTTTCATGTTTGTATCGAAAGTGCAATTTCTCTATGCAAATTAATTAACATCCAGTTACCTGGTAAAATAAAGTTTGTGAAGCTGGCAGGCCGAAACTATTGACTTTACAAAAAACGATAAGAACATAAATTGTAGAAAATTTTCCTAGTTTCATCATATAGGTATTTTTGTCGTAAAATGAACTGTAACGAAAATTATGATAAAAAACAAATTTTTGATGTATTTTTCTCATGATGGCGGATAAAGCATAGCACGAATTTACAAGGATTTTTGACCTATTAATCGGCAAGGCTCAATTAACAACTGTGCCAAGTTGCCACTTTCTACTAATTACTTAGGTTGAATCTTTTAAAATGCCTCAACTAATATAGCTGTTTTTACATATAAAAATAGATGCTTAAACAGATACAGTATGATGTAAAAAAAACAATTAAACAAAAGTTTCTCACCTCAACAAGCAATAATCGTGATCGTTTATTAACGCGGCCATAACAACATTTTCACTTGATTCGATTTCCTGATGGGAAGTCTCGGGCACGTCGTCCACCGCACTCACGCCCTCCATCTTTCCCATGCTCGCCTGATAATTCTTGAAGTCGTCCCAGATATTATCGAGGACCGGCGTTTGCTGATCGGCACTCGAGGTTTCTGGAATTTTGACTTCTAGATTTTCGACAACAGATTCGGTCGGCGTGTTCTTCTCTAAATTCAATTCTGGAACGTCGGTTTGCGTCTCCTCTGCTTTGTCATCATTTTCGACCTTCGTCACGTTTTTATCGGTTTCATCTTCCGAATCGCTGCTATCGCTCTCGGAAAGATTTAATTCGGGCAAATCGTAAACGTCCACAATCGGTTTAGACGCCGGTTTATCTGCAGCTTCGCTGGAATTTTCGTCTTTCTCGCTATCGACTTTTGACTTTTCATCATTAATTTCGGCGGCCACATCCGCCTCTTGAGCTTCGTCTTCCTCTTTACTTGCGGCTTTCGCATCGCTTCCCAGAATCTCTTCGGGCAACTCTCGATGTTTAAATTCGTGTTTGAGTAACAATTTCTTGGAGATGAACATCTCCTTACAGTTTTCGTACGTGCACGTGTGCGGCCTCACGTCCGTGTGGAAACGCTTGTGCACCTTCAAAGCGACAGCCTTCGTGAAATTCAGGTTGCACTCTTCGCACGTGAACGTTGTTGGCGGTATGCAGAAGTGGTACACGTGCGGCCATTTCTTCTGCAAGCACTTCTTGCAAAGAACGCTTTCTGTGCCGTGCTTCCAAAATAAATGTTTGGTAATGTCGGGTTTATTGCGATACGCGATACCGCACCTATAGCAGAGATGGTGCAGCTTGTGCTTCCAGACGTGATTCGAGAGTTTGGATTGATTGTGGCATAGTTCGAGACACACGTCGCAAGCATGGTGACGTTTTCGCAGATGCACCATTAATCTGTGAGAAAATTAGCATTTTTAACAATTTCGGTTTCCGATTAAAATGAATTCTAATTAGAAAACAATTCGTATAATATTTATAAATGCGAGTGGCAGAAATGAAGACTCTTAAGAGAGATCGTACGCTAAATGCAAAATAACCAGATGTTGCAAACTCGATAACCGAAAGAAAATGTACGAAATGGCTACATAATGGTGGTCATCAAAACAATAACTATATCTAATGAAGTACAATAAAAAGGAAACTGCGGTGGTTCGTCGAATAGGTTCAAAAACGGTTTCGACCAACTTTCGAATAATTTCAGAAACTGAAAGGAGGCCATCCAAAAATTAGTTTTAGCAAAAAACTGCTGATCGAAATCAATTAAATTCCAATCAAAATTATTTTCATTTCCACCACATTTACAATTGTCAAATTTAAAACATTTAACTTAATTTATACGATGCCGTAAAATATCACTCACCTAAAAGCAGATGGTAAGTCATCGCCGACACACATACAACAACGAAAGCTGACATCATTATTTAGTTCATAAAGTCCAGGACACAATGACAAATAAGTTCGCTATAACTATAAAAATTCGATTTGCACATGATGCACAAGAGTATCGTTTTGGCGTGCATTTTGCGATTATGCAAATACAACTCTTTGTGCACGTTGGTCGAGAAGCGACATTGAAAGCACTCGAATACATGAGAAAACGTCACGTTCTCCTCTCGAGAACTCGATTCTAAATTAAAGTAAACGTCCTGCAGCTCCGGCAGGCTTTCCTTTATCCGCATAACGAAACTTTCGGGTATCAGCTCTTCGGCCGTTATACTGTTAACGACTGCCGAAAATCGATGCTCCGCAATGGTGTGCAGGCCAAGTTGTTTGCCGTTAACTGCGATCTTCCTGGCATGATTGCAATAAATGCACGTGGCGATCGTTTCCTTTAGACATTTCTGCAGCAACTTTTGAATGTCGAATTTATCCAATGGATACTCGAGTTCCAATTCGATTATGGGAATATCGGAACCGGCAACTGTCAGTTGCGGTTCCGTAACATTCGATGGTTCCTTGTTCTCTTTTTCGTCCGCTATGCTGTTACTCTCTATCGAATCCAGTTCCATCGTCAGCTTGTCACTGTCATCGCTGTCTTCGTGTTCTGCATACGTCGTAGAAATTAATTTAGGTAGTTTAAGAGTAACTTTAGGAACTTTACGAGTTTCCTCTTGTTCGGAATCGATTTCTTCTTCTTCTTCTTCTTTTTGAGGTTCCTCCTCGATATCAGTCTGTGCTACATCGGACTTCGATTCCACAGAAGGTTCTACTAATATATTATCTTCCGCTTCTGCTTCCGATTCTGATTTGTTTAACTGAGGATTATCTTCTTGGATTAATTTGTGGTTTTCAGTTTCATTTCCAGTCAAATTATTTGTCAATTCTGGCTTGACACTATCAATTTCGTTTTTGTTTTGTGTAGAATCTATTGGATTATTTTTTAAAATTTCCTCATCATTTTTTTCATTTGTTTCGGGTATACTGTCATCACAAGAAGTTTCATTTTGAAGAGGCGTCTCGTTTTCTAGATTTGTTTTGTCTTCGAGGCTTTCGTTGGCTTTTTCCGAAACAGTTTCGCTAATAAGTTTTTCATTTTCTGCAGTTTCGCTATTTTCTAATGGAGCAAAGGACATGTCTCCTGTAACGTGTTCGACAAACGTCTTATTTTTTGCCTGTTTAGAAGTTTTATTTGTTTGTTTTTGGTTAATCATGCTGTTTTTTAAGTTGTTCGTCGTATTTTTATTTTTCGAATCGACAACGCCCTTATTTGGTTTACCTACACAATGATGTCCAAAGAAATTATCGTGTTCATTAAACACTTTCTCGCAGTCGCAACACATAAGAAAGCACGGTTCTTTGTATAATTGAAAAAAGTCTTCTTCAGAGTCTAGCTGACTTGGCACACAATTATGTTTAGAAACTAAATGTAACGATAGTTTATCCGGTATAGAAAACATCCCTAAGCAATACAAACATATAAATCGTTTATGCACCTCACGCATGTGTAGAAACAAGTTCCAATTTTCGTAGTAAGTCCCGCACGCCGAACAGAGAAAAACTTTTCTTGTGACACGGAAGTTAGTTGATGGTGCCGACGAGGTGTTTGTTAGCACGGGAGGAACAATCGGCGTTAAGGCTCGACACTGTTTATGATGTTCGTTTAATAAAGGTAAGGATGGAAAACCCGCCAGTCCGCATTTCGAACATTTAAACTGCACAGTCGGCTGTAAACCTAAATATTGAGCGTATTCGCGCAGTTTGGGGCTGCCGTTTTTCTTTTTCTTGTTGTTCGGTTTTTTGGTAGGCGATGATGTAGATGTCAGGGACGAATTGTGAGTTTCCTCTCCGACCTGAAAAAATGCCGGAATCAGTTAAAACGAATACGAACTGAAAGTTTGGCATGTACCTACTTTTGAGGAGGATACGATGAAAAGTATGCACAAAAATGTTTTGGGTTAATTTAAAAAAAAGAGTAAAATGCAAAAATAGTTAACTTAGTCACAACCGATCGAATCCTAACAGACACGCTCTAACAGAACGAACTTACAGCTAGCTATAACTCTTTAACTATTTCGTTCCGTGGCTCGAGAGCAGTCACATTTTTAACTCACAATCAAGTTATCGAATAGAATCTGTTTATATAAATAATGTTTTTTTGTTAAAATTCGTTTTAAAAATGATTAATAATTTTTGATCATCTAAACCACTTTTTTTTTAAATATTAATAAAACAATTTTTTTATGAAAATTTTTGACAAATATATTCTTTATCTTTTTATTTTAATAATAGAATTATTAAGAAAAAAATTTCATTCAAGATGTTAGCTGTGTACATATTAAACTAAATAAACAAACAAATTAAACTACAATTAAAACTGCACATAAATCAAGTAAATTTGCTAAAATAAATAAAATATACCATCACCAAGCGAAAGAGTGAAAAACCCGCACTTGACCCGCAAAATTGAAAAACAAACAAACAATTCTTTAACTAATCTCCAATACAAACTGAAGTTTCATAGAATTATAAAAAAGTGTTTTTATAATTTTTGATTTTACAGAACGAACTTGTGATAATAATAATCATAAAAACAGCTATAGACAACATTTTAATAACGTTCCAAGCTAAAAACGCTTAAATTAATATTTTGAGAGTTACCAAAAGCTCATTTTCATCGATTAACCCCACCTACATTTCTTCAAATGTTTAAATGCTCGAGAAATAAAAAATAAAACAAGAATGCCTACAATATTACTTTCCAAATATCTTACTACAGATATGTTGCAGTATTGATCCGGCATTCTCACATTGTTTTCATTTGCTGTCAAAAAGACAGCTACCTGACCAAAAATCATGAAAAATCTGTCTTTTAACATGTTCTATCACCTAAAGATGCCAATTTCCTCGAATAAATTTAAACACAAACTAATCGAGTTTATCGATATTAAAAAAAAAAAATAAGTAAAAAATACGAGATTCAAACACTTATTGTTTACCTTATAAATTTCATTCGTACTAGGTTTTTCGCTCCTGCTGTCGCTATTATAATCTTTATCGTTCGTGTTCTGATGCAATTCCGATAATTCGAACAGCGATTTATTGAAATAGGGATTTGTCGGCGGTACATAATCGTTATCGCACTTTGTTCTCTTAAAACCTCGAAAGCCTTCCTCTTCGTTTAAAAGCAGCTTACGTTTCCTACTACCCTGTGGCCTTTCGTCGATCACTAGAGTATCACAGTCCGAACTATCTGTTCCATTACAATTCTCTCCGTTCGTGTCACCGTTCACTTTAACTGTTTTAATTTCATCGTCTTCTTTATCACTATCGGCTGCAAGTTCCACCGAAGTCACTTCTCCGTTTTTAAGTGGTGTCAATGCGACTTCTGACTCGACCCGCTCTTCTAAAACATCTTCCATATCGTAACCACGCTAATTTAAGTCGGTATTCTCACAGAATTGATATTAAGAATTGTTGGTTAGATACTGACTTGTCAAAGTTGAAAACACGAAATCTGGATGAGAATCGATGGCTCACTTGAATTTCCTAACACTTTTACATAACTTTTTCGTTTCCGAATAATGACTAGGTAGGGACGAAGCCATTATTGTTGGAATGCCTTCCTTGCAAATCGTGTAATTACTATAACATAAAATTCGTGACTCGTCGATTACTTTTAAGGAAATACTACACACAAACTTCAAGCACTCTTTCTGCAAATCACATCGATTACTACGTATAAATATTTATTATTAATTTTCTTCTCCCCGCCTAAAAGCTTAGTATAATAACACTCCATTTTGGTTAGTCTCTCCATCGGCATGGACAGGTTAGCCAACTCCAGATGATCGCGTTTTAAGTGTTTTTTGTGAAATTTATTCGGATTCGGCTGTAAAATCGTGGAAATATCGTAAAAAAATTGCATATACTATCCGTATTTCGCAACAATCCTGTGTCATTATGAAGTATTGGATTGTTGTCAACCATGCGCCTTGACAAATTTCTTAGAATTGTCAAAATTAACACATAATATCACCTTAAGATTTTTAATATTTTCTGTAGTTACTTTTTATAATGTTCTTAAAATATAATATATTAAACATCTACTTTATTAATAGTAATTAGTAAACACTAATAATTAATTATTTAAATAAATCCAGGAATTTAAATGATGTGTTACTTTTAGGGAATTTCATTTGTAAATGTATGTGACAATGAACATATGTTTATTAGGAATTTCGCTAACGATTTATGTATTTACGTTAAATATTCTAATTATAATAATAATGGAAATTAAATAATAATGCAATTAGTAAGATTCGTAATTAGCATGCAAATATTTTCAGTTCATTAAAAATTATTAATTACACGATGACTCAAAATAAATGTCATTTTCTAATTATCGAACTTACTGTAAATACAACCAATTAATTTTAATTGGCAGGGATATGAAAAAAATTTTGAAATTAAATTTCCATGATTCTTATCATTTGGTTACAAGTCGCGTTTATGATAGTTGTTGACTAATAATAAATATGCAATTGCATTTTAAAAATGATATATATGATTATAATAATATAATAAGTGTTAAGTTATAATAGTATATATTAAATGTTTTGCTTCAACCAATGAACGTTCATCTAATTTTAAAGATTTACTAAACACACTCTAGCATTAAAATCAACGAAAATAATTTATTTTCAACATTTTATATAATATACAAATTTTGTTTAAACATTTTTATCTCATGATTTTCTATAGTTTCTTATACATTTATTTTACAAAACACATGTGGGAAAATCAATTTAAATGTTTCCCATATGAATACAGATAATTATATGATCTAAAATTAAATTTTCACATTAGTGACACATTTAAAATGTAAACGTGATATAATCATTACAATCGAACGAATAGAGCTGGTAATCAATAGGTACAATGTAACATAATCTTTAATAAGTAGCAGTACTACTTTTCACTAGAATTAAAAATACTAAGTATTTAATTATTTGTTTTAATACTTGTATTTTTAATGTTTTACCGTAACATAATTGTTGACATTTTATTTAGGAGAAACCGTTTGTTCCATATGTGAATAATACATACAACACAAACACTACATAATGTTAATGAAATAAGCTATTTATTGTTTTACTGTAACATAATTGTCTTAACAGTTTAAGAAAACCTAACTTTTGTGGTAAAACCATTCAAGTGTTCCTTATGCAAATAACTATGGCCTATCCAAACCTATATGCAACACGTCATCAACAAAAAGTTACTCGATTGTTTATTTGTAATTCGGTTTAACGTTTGGAAAGTGACATATTCTATAGATGATTAACTGCGCACGTATTAGATGGTATAAAGAAAGACTACAACTTATTAGAACTGTCAAAATACGAGGTACAAAGTGACATCACTGTGTGAAACGTCATAATCTAGTAACCATTTTATTGATGACGTGTTGCATATAGGTTTGGACGAAGTGTAGTTACGATACAGATTTTACATAATACTACCGAGTAGTGCTCATTATAAATATAATGTATGATAATCTTTTATAAGTAACAACATTACTTTTGACTTGATTATACATAATTATTTATTTTTTTAGTAACAATTTTAAACAACACCCTAACATAATTGTCTTATCCGTTTAACAAAACATAATTTTTGTAATAAACCATTTAAGTGTTCCCTATGTAAATAACTAGTTATGATACAAATGTTACTTAATGCTAATAAGTGGGGCTCATTATCGATAAAAACGATTGTTTCTAGACAAAGTTTAAAATCTAATGTATGCCTTAGCGTTTTGAAAGGTTGGGCCGCTTAAAAGTTCTGTTCTATAGAATCGATTTATATATAAGACTACAGAATAAATTCAAATCCAAACTTAGTTGTAATAAGTAAAGCCGTTTTAACACTTTACACATATCGCCACATAAAATGGAAAATCTGCATCCATGTGCAACAATAATGCAATAATTCTTATTGGTAAAAAATTCTTTCGTCTTTTGTGGCACGACCGGAACGTAGCAATTTTAAACTCAAAAAATTTAATTAATTTAAAGTAATAAATTATTTTAATTGCCTTTTACAACGAAAACAATTTAATTCGTATACATACTTCAGAAAAATAGCTACTCTTGTTCTAGAACCAAACACAGGATGTGACATCATACAAAACTCAAATATACACCTAAAGAGGTCGCGCCCGATTATTTCCGACTTTGCGCATTACCTGCAACATTTATAAACAATTCATACAGGATATTTCTAAAATACGGTACACTGCTTTTCAATAATATGCCCCATAATTACTAAAAGAAAACACTTTTAAAAATTTGAAAAACGCGCTTCATGTTTTTTTGTCATTATTTACTTCCCCAGTTTTTAGTACAAAAATTAAAATTACGTCATAATTATATCTTTACGCTACACAACACTAAAACATCTTTTATGCTAACAGCAACGTCTGTTTTTCTAGTAATTTTTCTAATAATTTTAATAAATACAATATTCTTAACGAGTTTGGTAAAACACCGATAGATGTCGTCTTCGTTGTGTTAGTTGTATTATTTTCATATTCGTTTTGAAATTCTACAATTTAAAATGTTCCCTAAATTTGCATCACACATACAATAATGGCAAGTTGGTCGGATTTTGAAGATCTACGGGATCACTTAAGCGATTCGATGAAGGTTATCGAGGTAAATATACATATTCCTGCATTTTACTATACCTACGTACAAATTTTATTTTTTGCAGCATATTACTAATGGGGAGACATCAAAAATTAAATTAAACAAGGTATTGGAGAAGGTCACCGATCATACAACATTAATTAGTGCTTCGGAGAATCTACTTTCGAAATTACAAGAAATTGTAACTTTAACATCGGTAAATGACAACGTAAATAGCTTTTATGCAAAATTAAAAGGTGGTTTAAAGAATTTTGATTAGAAAGTACACTAAATGCGTTTTCATATTATTTTAGAGGATTATAGTAATCTCGAGCAAAAATATAATAACGTCGTCGTTGAAAATAAGTCATTAATAGAAAAATACCATATAGAAAAAATGAAATTACAGAATAAAATACAACAATTAGGACAGCTTGTTGAACAACAAACAAAAGCATCTAATCACGAAGGTATTTAGTAATGTCTTTAATTCTATCAGTCACTTTAATAATTAACCGAATTCTTGTAGAAGCAGAGTTGGTTCAGCAGATCAACACCTTAAGATTCGAGGTAGATATGTTAAATGAAAAACTACAGGTAACCGAGAACGCCAAAGCTGCTCTCCATAAACAGCTCACGGACTTTAAAAATGAAGCTAACAGTAATTTGAAAGATGCTAATAATGTATGTTTTAAAATCAATTTTATGGCAATTCTAATTTTGTTTCTTTAGAAAATTTATAATCTTCAAATGGAGGTGCAGTCGAAAAACCAACATCTTTATAGTCTGGAGCAGGAACAAAAGAAACCAACAAATTTGGCTGCAACTCAGAAAAATGAGGACACAATCGTTTACAACAATCCGCCACAATATTGCATTGCAACCACTGTTGGAGGCAAATATCCCACTTTAAATGTTGGCACCGTGACCTCACACAAACCGAAAAGTAACAAAACATTGCAAAAAATGACGTATAGTCTTAAACAAAATTCTATGCCGCTGAAAAAGCAAAATCAAGCGTCAGATGTTGGTGGGAATCAAAATGCAAGTACTACAAGTAAGAAGATAAAGTTGTTTAATCCAGGATGTATGGATTATTTAAACAATTTTGATGGGCAGTAAATTGTAAGTAAACTTTAATAATTAATATTATTAGTCGTTTAAATAGATTAATAATGTTAAAACGTGGTTTTATTAGCATTCCACTTGATACGAGTAGTTGTTATCAGCCTTAATTGTGTAATTCACAAATTATATTTTATGAGCGATTTGCGAAATTATTTTATAAACTTTAGACAATCTTGTCTTTTGTCACTTAAAATGCACGATTAGGTTTTTCGATCAAACGAACAAAATTTATGGATATTAATGCTATTCATTCAAAGAACAAAATGTCCAGAGCCACCAGAAGTGACCGGCAAACTAACAATCCGAGGTTTAATAATTCTTTTAGGCGATCAAGTGTTCCCGGTTTTTCTTGAAAACAATATCTGGCTGTAAGGTCAACACTTGATGCCTAAAAAAATTTATTTTCAGTGAATTAACATGCGAGAAAACACTAAAATGTGCTTTACAACAAATTATTGGCATTTTTTATGACCGCTTTGAAAACGAAAAGGGACAAATACATATTTACTTATTAGTAAGTTCTGAAATACAAATAGATTGTTTGATGTTTAAACAAAATGATACTGTTTAATTTAAGATAAATTTGTGTGTTTCTACAATTTATTAATTATTGTTTTGTCAAAAAAAAAGAAATATTTTTAGTTTCAAAAATTCTTAATATTTGTATTTACTATCGAATATTTTTTAAGATACATCATTTTTTAATTTGCTTTTATTTAAAAAGCTTTTGTAAGGATATATAATACAATCACCTTTTCTATACATCTCATAATAACTAAATTTTTAATTCCGAGACATATTTACTTATTTATAAAAAAATTCAATATTAACAATATGAAGGTGATTTAATCTTAAAATTATGGCAGAATATCTGCAACAAATAAAAACAGAAAAAAACGAATATTGAGATAAAAAATTATTCGTCCGTCACATGTTTTTTGTTTTTCTTCTTCTTTTTCTTGAGCGGCTCTTCGGTTGTAATTTGTTCTTCGACCTCGATGCTTATATCGCCATTATTGCTATTCATTGTATTGTTAGCTTCGCTCTTGCGTTTCTTTTTCTTCTTTTTCTTTTCCGATTGAGCGACTTGATTTACCTCTTCGACCGCTTCTTTCATGACGTCGATATTTTTTCTTGGAATCTCACCAGTCTCGTAGAATTTTAATCTGTCTTCCACTTGTTGTTTGAGTTTTGTACCGAAAATGGTGGAGGGAAACTCGGTGAAGCAATCAATTCGTGATGCAATTGAACACTTGTTCGCCAGAAATCTGGAGATGCGTCCTTTGTTTTTGGTGCCGGCTCGACCAATGAACGTAGAATGGAATAACAAACCATATTTGGGAGTGTTCCTGAAAATTGTAACTATTAACCATGACACTGATAAAATAGCATTAATCGAATTTGTAAGTGTACATATTCGCAGTTATTAGTAGAAAAATAATTTTAAAAAAGTAAGCCAGTTTTAGAAAATTGTAGTTTTCAAGTGATTTTTTAAAATGTTACTTAACATTGCAGCTGTGTTGCTTTTTCTGGACAGCCAATGGTTAACCCTTAGTATTTCCAAATTTCCACCAATCGTATGACAAATGTTGTATTGTAAAATTAATAATTTATTAAGCAGTAAAATAATAATTACCTTTTGTCTTTAATGCCCTGAAAAGAGCTTTTCTGCGCCTAATACTTGTACAGTAGAGGCTGGATGTTTTGCGAGGTTCGTCAGTGAACCGGCATGCGATATTAATCTAGCGCCGACCTGCTCGCCGACAAGAGTCGCCAAGTTAGGAGCGATAGTGATCATTTTCGTTCTCAAATATTGAGAGAGCTCTTTCGGTAGTTAGATAACGATATTACTCGGTTTGCAAACATTTCTATGTTAATCAAGTCCACGGGACTAATATCCATTCCCATACTCGACTTTGACGCGTCCAAAATGGCTTGCGCCTTCCCTGAATCCATTACAATTTCTTCCATTCCTTCTAGAGAGTCTTGAGTAAGCTCTTTCGATTTTTAATAAATTGGGCTAGTCGAGCGTATGTGTAGTTCTCTGGAACAATCTTTACTAATTCTGGGAAGTGATAGGAGTACCATTCTCTATAATTAACGTAATTAAATATAGTTCACAAAATAAAAACGCAAACAAACCTTATTCTCATCGAAAAAGTATTAATATCTTTATCGAGTTGGTCCAACAACGCAATAGACTGAATAATCATATTATCTACTCGATTTACATTGAATTTAACTTTAGCCCTCGAATACGAATGGCTTAACCCTAATTGTGCTACAGCTGAACTTTTAGCTGTAAAACCTTTAACAAGATCGTGGAAATGTTGTCGAATCCCTGAGATATTAGACAGTTATTTTAGTTTTAATTAGGACAGTATAATTACCTCTAATAATCTCGGGAACGGCCCCAATATGGTTGCAAGAGATTTCTAAAGCTTCGGTTATGGCAGCACCTAGTTTCGGATCAGATATACCTAACGTTATTTTTTGCTTTTACTCGATTTTGGAACCGTGATGTCCAAGAACTGTTTTAAGTCTTCGGGCAGAATGCCTTCAGATATCGAATTTATATTTTCGAGGGCTACTATAGCTGTCTTGAACGGTCGGAAACCGACTAATTTAACGACACTATTGAATCTCGATAGATCGGTGACTGACGCCTCCACTTGAGGCAACAGCATGCCTATTTCTTCGAACTCGCGCACTTTGAAAATTCCGTATCCAGCTGCGTGCTCATACAGCACGTATAAATTGGCCTGAAAAATGTAAAAACGAATGATAGGTTATATTGACAAAACAAAGTCGTCGCTCTTAAAACGAGAACGCCTCAAGTTTATTTGAAGGACCAGTGCCTGGCGGTCGTTCTGACTTTAAACTTACCATTTTGCTACGGCTTATTTTGAAAAAAACTTAAACTTTTAACATTAGAAAAACGTGCGTTGGTTAGATTGGAAACGAGTTAGATGGTTGCCATCTAGCGACCAAAATCGGAATTAGTCGAAATTAAAGTTGTTTTAAACGTTTGCTTGTTGATACGTTTATTTTCATAAAATTCTTTATTGAAATTTATTGGTAATTAGATAGAACGAAAATGTGAATCGTTTTACGTGCGTGATAAGATTTATTTCGTAATAAAGATTCCAATTTATACCAATACCGGCAATTGTGATAAAGAAATGATTTCTAAAATAAGTATATGTAGTTGGTTTTTTGTGTTTATGTAACAAAAGTGTCATTTTAGATAAAAATATAGGTACATTTTTAATAAGCAATTCCCATTTGGATGTGCGATTGCTTTTAGTGCGTGCGGTATTGTAGTGCTGTGTGGTTTTTGTAGTTTACAGACAAAAGAATTAGGAATAAAAAGTCGGTTATTATGATTGTAGTGATCTAGTGGCTTCCTTTGATCTAAATCATGGAAGGAAAACGCCATAAAACCAATAGGAAGCAACCGACAAAGAACTAGAAAGTGGTGCTCTAAATTCAATTGTATAACACTCGGGTGTCTAACCCTGGCATTATAAAATGTTTGTCTGGATTACTTAAATAAAAAAAAAGTGATGGAACTTTGAACTGGGACCAGGTGCTAAATGTGCAGCGACAGTCAAGAATTTGGAAATCGTCTGCAGAGCAGAGAAAATTTGGAAATCACCCGTAAACAGATGAGAGACGAGACACCTGTTGGATCGATTCAACATAAAGGTAAGATTTTGTTTTAGTAATGATATTTACTCTCTACTCTATGATTATGATATATATCTATTATGAATATAGAAGAAATGGGAAGTTTTATTAAATCTATTTCTATAATTAATATGCAGTTGTATTAGATTCTAGATTTATAATTTTATAATAGATTTGTTGCATTTAGTTCGGTTTTTTTCTGGAACTGAACAGAATCTACTCGGAGGTAACACATACCGGCACTACTATTTTCAGGAAGTATCTATATAGGTCGTAGCTACGCTGCTTCAGGTTAATTTGGTTCGATTACTTTATTCGTCTCGACTAAGTTTCAACTCGGTCGCAGAAATGTACCTAAATATTATATTTAGAAAAGCCTTATAATGGCTATGATGAATTGTGAGAATGATGTCTTTAGATACATGGTCATATGCTTTTAATGTATCAGTTTTAATGTAGTTACATACTCATGTATTATCAAATTCCAGAAACAATTTATTAGGTACATCACTAGGTGTACATTTTGATACTATACATTTATTTAATGATTACGGATATACATACCGTACAAAAAAAAAACAAGATAATTTATAGGAATAAAAAAAATTACAAATTAATACAAAACAATAATATCAACAACAATAGTAATAATATTTGGAAATGTGAAATATGTCCAAAACGAAGCAGTATTTCTTATATAATTGTAAGGCCCTGGGTAAAAATCAGTTCACGGTATGGTATCTTTATATATATATGCCAATGTGGATTAAAGTAACCGATCTAAGAACATGAAAACAAGTTAAGAACAGTCAATGTTATCGTTCATTAAATCGAATAATAACGAGTTGAGCACCAATTCTTCTGTTGTCACAAAGTAATAATTTAAGACAGTTGTTGCAATGCTTAATAATACTTGTTTGGTAACAAACGATATGTAACATATTAAGCATTTTTGGGCATGGTTTTGTTAATATTAAATTAACTTTTTTATTATAAAAAATACAGCCTGATTGTTTAAATTAGCAAAATTGGGTATAATTTTAAAGGCAATCACATACATAAAAAAATAAAAACTGTTACTTGTAGGTATTTTGATCTTTTTAGTCGGCATTTATTTGTATACTATTTTGATTCGAACATTGTCCGAATTAAGTGAAAAGTCCGGTTAGGGTCCAGATTAATGAGATTTTACTGTAAAAGCATCTAATTACATTACATAATGCAAAAAGCAGTAAAAGAAATGTAAACACGAGTGTTTATTAATAAAATTATTGTTCATTGTTACTTATCGTGTTTAAAACGACAAATTTAAGTAATTTTTAAAAATAATTGAAGGACTTATTGTTAGAACATGATAAGCTACAATAACAAAAGTTTAGAATAATCAACATCGAAATTCGAAAATTACGTATAAAATGTATTTTTGAAAATCTTTATGCTAAATATCTGTAGCATTTTAAGTAAAATTAGTTATTATCACAAAATATAAAAAAAACAACTTCTGATTTTGAGAAAACAATACACATAATACATAAAACAAAGTGTTTCTTATCATGTTCTTGTAATAAGCCCTTCAATTCAAGTGATAAAATATTCCAAAGTGGTTTGCTCCAAGTTGTTTGCTTGTATATGACGGAAACTTTTAAAATATTTTTTTGCATTTTTAACAAAAACCGTTAGGGATATCAAACCTTATATTCGATAAATTAAGGAAAAAAAAATTTTCTAATAAGACTGTATAATAACCATCTACGACATCGAAAAAGTTTGACACCCACGTGACCACACTCTGTAGTGTTGGTTCTTCTTCTTGTCATGCCGTCTCTTAATTAGACGTTGGCAATTACATTGGCAAATGTTTCTCTTTCCGCTGCTGTCCTGAATATTTGTTGAACATTCATGGCTGTCCACTGCCTTATGTTCTTTGGCCAGGGAGTTTTTCTTCTGCCCCTTCCACGTTTACCTTCAACCTTACCCCGTATGATAAGTTGAGGTAGCTTATATTTTTCGTTTCTCAGTAAGTGTCCCAAGTAGGCGGTGTGTCTTGTTATAGTAGTTATAATTCATATATTCTGGCTGTCCATGGGATTCTGAGTATACGTCTCTTCAACCACATTTCGAAGGCACGCAATTTGTCGATCTCTTGTTTATTTAGTGTCCAGGCCCAGTGTTGGTTGCCTACTTTTTATATTTAGGGTGGTTTAAAATTCGTGAACATTAATTTAGGGGTTGACGATTAATCATGCAATTTGGAGTAAAAATTAATAAATAGTTACTTGATACACCGACGTCCAAGGGTTACTGATTGCGAGATAAATGAGGAAAAACAATTTATTTAGAGTAATGAACGTCTTAAATCTAATTAACATTATGAAAGCAACAAAATCAACATTAAGTTATAAAATAACTATTTAAATCGGCGATTACCATATGTTGAACTCAAGCTGTAAGTCGACGAACAAGTGAGCTTTGTGCATTAATATGCAATTGTTGGAACCTTTGACAAATTTGATTGCAATTGTTGAAATTCGATAATGGCACCATAATAAGTACCTAAGTATACATTTTTTTTAAACGACTTTATAAATAAAAATAGGTAATAAAAATTAAACTTAAAAATTAGGAAATAAAAGTATAGTAGATGTATTGACCTCCAATCGTAATAATAAATTACCTATTTAAAAAATTTATCTTTATTCTTCAATTTTGGGGGTGAATATCTCAACAGGGGAGCGCCGTATGAAAAAACGTTACAGGAACTTGTGACGTTATTTTGACGTGGTTTATACGCTTGTACGGTTTATAAAATCAGTCAAATCGGGGTGGGCGCGGTTGCGACCATCTCCTCTTAAGTTTCTAAAGCATTTTAACACATTTAAATAACGTCCTTTTATCACGTCGACTGAAAAATAAAATACACTTTTTTTTCTCTTTTACAATTCCAATTACTTTCCGCCCATAATTCGGAGTGCAACAAAACAAAAAAAAAACGATAAAAATTATCCTGAAGATGTTCACGATTACAGGGTTAAATATTAAAATACGGCCTTACAACTAATACCAGAGTTACTCTACCTGACAAACACGGCGCTATAAGTACCGTAATAGAATGATCAAAATGCTGAGGACTAATTTAAATTTTATACTTATCTAAAAGTTTTACACAACATATTTAAATGCGGGCGATGTAAAAATGAATTACAATACAACCGTAAAAACATTTGTTCGGCTTATCTCTTCTTGAACACGTGCGCGATAACGCGAGCTTCGACGATTCGAATGCTATTTATCTGGGCTTGAAAACATTCCTTCGTAAGATAACGTTAATTAGAAGGGTCTTGCAATTACCTTGGGAAGTGATAGGTTAAGATTTATCCTAAAGTCTCTTTGTAGGTACGAAATATCCATAATTAATTCGTTTCGTCAGTTCGAATCGGCGTTTCTTGGACGGAAGGTACGTCTGTACGCGCGGCTACGTGTCGATTCAATTCACTTTTAAGGTTTTGGGTTTTTAGACTATTTTTTATAAATTTTATTGTGTACGAAGTGCCTTTGGAGTTATTTCAAAATTAATTTTATACGCTTTTTTGTTTAAAACGTTGTTTGAACTGTCGATGTGCGCGGAGAGGCTGACCGGGCGGAATCGTGGGTTTAGCGCTTTTCCAGACATTAAAGTAAGTCCGTGTGTATTTTTTATTTTAATTGTTAACAAATCCGAAAATCGTACTTACCTATAGGGCGAACTTAAATGAAGATTTTCAAATGTAGTGACGTAACACGTTTTGTTACTCATTACAATATGTATAGCTTATCCAAACCTATACGATGTTCACGTCATCAATACAAGGTTACTAGATGATGACGTTTCGTACAGTGTTGTCACCTCGTACGCTCGTATTTTGACAGTTCCAATAAATTGTAGTCTTTCTTTATGCCATCTAATATGTGCGCAAGTAAATCATCTATAGAATATGTCACTTTCTAAACTTTAAACCGAATTACAAATAAACAATCTAGTGACTTTTTGTTGATGACATGAACATCATATAGGTTTGGATAAGCTATATTAATAGGGTCCTAATATTAGTCCTTTTACGAAAACGCACGTATTTATTGCGAGTAAACGACCGCTAATTGATGCGTCAATAATTTTTTTTGTTTGCTCAAAATGTTTGAAATTGTATTATTTTAATTTAAACATCTAAGTTTAAATCCAAATCGTAATTTCTATACTTTTGCTTTCGTGAAATAGGGCGAATTTTAAATTTAAATGATATAATCGAATGACTCGTCTGTAAAACCAGGTTTATAAAATCTCTATCTGTTGTTTTTATAATTTTTACAACAATTTTTTTAATATTTTGGCAATTAATATTTAATTTTGAATTTACTTTTTAATCGAATTACATTTGCCATATTGTACATTTGTACATATTGCCTCACGTTATATTCGTCATTTGGAATCAAACATTTTTAATTTTGATTTTTTAACTATAAATTCATATTCGGCAATCTCGAAATCATAAGAATCCTATTTTCTTGACTATATAACACTTCAGTTGCAGAAATTTTTACATTTCAACGTATGTTTTTTTAATATTTTCACTCTTTTTCAAAAAACTTTTGGATTTTCAAAATAGCACTAATTTTTAAACGTACATTTTTTTTAGTTCTCACTATTACAAACTCGATAAAACAAGTTTTACGAAAATCTATTTAGTTTATAACTGGATTTCGAGGTTTTTCGATTCTCATGTTTAACGACAGTGAACCAAAAGGGTTATGGAGTTAATTGACATGAAAAAAATTGATCGATTTCAGTTTTCTTATAATATTTTATTAGGCTAAAACTTAGAGATAGAAAAAAGATAGATAAAACTTTCTCGATTAAAATGCGTTGCCTTTAAAATTCCGATCTGTTTTGTTGATCATAATATGTTAACGGGCCACCTAAAACAGTCCATAAATTTAGGATTAGTCTATAAAAGTTTATATTTTAACACCTTTCGTGTGAAATTTTTTTATTTTCTGCAGTCCATTTAAAATAAGTCATATTGAAAAATTTACGTGGCCATTCTGATGCTAATTTTGACCATTTACCCTCTCGCGCTCCCACTTTAGAAGCTTTATAAATAATATCTTTGTATTTTAAATTGGCTTTATAAGTCTACCGTATTAAAAATTATCACGATTATCTTTTAGTATTCCTTTGGTTCCATTGAAACATACCTGAGGGTCGACAACATCCTCCTGTCTTGTTTAACTAGATGGTTGAAGCATTCATCTTCTTTATTTCCTTTATTTCTTTCTCCTCCTTGTTAGCATTTCATGGTTGCCACAAACTTCGAAAGTCGGGAAAAATAAAATCGACGAGAGAGGGCAGGAAAACTTTAAAAAATTTGCCGAGTCAAGGAGAATGTCCCACTGAAAGTCTGAGGGACTTTTAAACATGCTTCAGTCCGACTGTAATGCAAGCTGTTGCACATTTTTCTAAAAATAAAAAAAAAAACTTACAAACTCTAATTATAGACTGGATTATAGTGTGTACCAAGCGTTGTTGATTCGTATTTTTGTTCAAAATTTCATTCGGTTAGTTATTAAATACACTAATTGCCTATAGTAGAATTGTTTTTAAGATAATTTTTGTTTAGGTGTGTAATTTTTTAGAAGAAAATAATTATTTATTCATGTAGATAATTTTTTTGACGAGAAACGCGAAATGTTGTTTTTGATAAACAAAATTTAAAAGAAGCGTTGAATAATGGGGAAGAGCACGTAGGATATATGGGGATGGTGGAGGTCACACTTAAAAATAAATAAAAAATATATTTCTAATCGGTTGTTAGAGCTATTTGCTTTTTTAATTGAAAACGATTGCTAATGCTTTTATAAGAGTTTAATAGTCGTAATGTGTACATTGACTATTTTGATTCTTACTTACTATGGATACCGTGAGAGTCGGAGAAAAAATGATTTAAAATTTTTTGCGGCAACCACGCATTTACAAAGTTATATATTTTTTGGTAATATAAGTTATAATATAAGTTTGGTATATAAGTTTGATATTTTACTACCTAGTTTTGTCCATTACAAAATTTTTAGTCTCGACTAATTTTTTTTTTGAGTTTTAATAAATACAGAGGAAAAAAAGAGAAATCCAAGGGGGAGGTTGTGAGGACGGCATTTCCCTGTTTATTTATTTATTTAAAAAAGATCTGTAATTTTTCTTTTGTGTGACCGTCTGGTTTTAAAATCTTCTTGCACTATGTCTATTAAGTCTATAAATTTCAAATTTTAGCCTATAAAGTCTATAATAAATGATCTGTTGGGAGCCCCGTATATCTTTTCTATTAAAAATTATCTGAACAGTTAGAATTGAAAATGACTACGCTGTACATCACTATAAATAATTTAACTTCGTATAAATAAGAACGTACCTATCCCGCTAAAAATTGCAAATAAATGAAAAATGAAAAATTGATAAACTCTCGCAACGATTTAATGAAAATTGCACAAAAATATCTCATTGCTTTTGATCAATAAAATTTTTCTAATACATTTATTTAATACTTATAACAAACGGTAGCATCACAATAACCATAAAAACTACATCTAACAATTGAGCACTTTACGATGTCCTAGATATTATGCATGCACCAAATGAGCGGGTAATTTCTTCCCTCGACATCCATTTTACGTAAAATGTTTGTTTCAATTTTTAATCGTGAAATAAAATGGACTCGCGTCCGATTTCAATTGGTGTACATTTAATTAAAAATATCAAATTACTATTTATCTAAGTACTTAAATATATTTAAATTACTTTATCCTAAGTTTTTTGCAATTTAAAAAAGTTACAGGTGTGAACTATCTACATAAATAACTTGCTCAAAAATAGGTACATGGAATTATGCAATATGTGTACATTATTTAAAAGATTTACAAGTACATACGTACAAAATAGTCGCCGTGCATAATGTAGGTAGAATTAAAGTTCACTCAAAACATTTTATTTTACTACGACTAATTTACATTCATCCTTTTTTAAACCTTAATACCATCAAACTTATTGTAAGGAATATCAGGATCCATATTGTGGAAGAAATAAAACCTAAGTATACGTCCTTTTCGACTATAGACCAGCCTCTCGTTAAAATCGATCTCAGCGATGTGGTCGCCAGAGTTAAAGGCAAAAAAGTTGATATGTACCTTAACACGCCAGGCATGCCTTCTATTGGCCAAATAACACCACTTAAGAGTAACGTTGGATAAAAACTACCCAAAGCCAGCTGAATGGCGTTTCTTTCCAACTCGCAAGCTGCCGAAATTACGAACCCAAAGCACATTCCACACAATCCCTGAAGTATCGTCAAAATCACCACCCAAATAACATCCCCCCTGCATTGGACGCCGAAGACTGCAATCATGAAAATCAAGACTAGCGCCGTCTGGCAGCACATCACCACGAACTGAGTGATCACGTGGGAAAACAAAATTTCTCCCGGAGTAACACCTGCGCATATAATACTTGAATTTAAAATCCATCTGTCGCACTCGCCGAAACATACCTGCCACCCACGACCGATCCAATAATCCCTCCATTCTTTCTATGATTAAAGCGGAGGACGTCAAGGCGACTGCCAAGAAGAAAATGATTCTGCAAAAAAAAAAACAACATACACTTACGCTTATTCATTCTTATCGGGACGCGAGAAGAAAAAAAATCGAACACTTACGTCAAAATTACGCCGGGCGCCACGAAATCGGTAAAAGACGGCTCCTTGGTCCCGTAAATCGGCTCTTTGAACGAAATCGGAATATCCGCTATTTTTGGATTCTGCTTGCACGATCTAAGTAGATTTTGCGCGAAGTCCTGGTACGAAAGCTGTAGATCCCTTTGAAGTAGCACCCCGATTTGTTGATCTAAACAAGAAACGCCATCTAAACGACGTACAAATCGATTTATACCCGTTCACTTACTCGACATATCGAGCCAAACTCGAATTTCACTTTGATCCAGTGTCTCTTCTTCCGCATCCTTCCCCAATGCCATTCTGGCCACGAGGGCGTCCGTAAAATTCTCCGTGAAATACAGGGCACCCCAAGCTTCTCCCGATTTCACGGCCTCCACCGCCGACGTCGGATCCGGATAATACAATTTATGTATCGTGTTGTTATTTAAATTATTCAGATATCGACAACTCAAATGACTAAACTTACAACCGGGGTCGAAATGGCATTGTTGATACGTATTATTCGTATAAAAAGTCTCGTGATTGACGATTGCGAATTTTAAATCTATCGGATCTCGTCCTATGGCCATACAGAATAATACTACTTGCATTACCGGCAGCAAGAATATGAAAAGCATGACGCCGACGTTCCTCCACATTCTCAAGAAGTTCTTTTGAAGCAGCGCCTTCATTTTCCCCTTGGTCGTTATATGGGAACAACTTATGCAATCGTTGCACGTTTTGGATTGTGGCGGTTTTGGTTGTTGCATAACGTCTATCTATAAGGAAACGTTTCGGTCTTAGCTAGGTATCTACACTGGTGTAACAAAATTAAGAGAATTTTCATATTTTATCTACGATCTCCAGAACTACTGGACAGATTTTAATAAAATTTGGCGTGAACATAGGTTGCTATAATACAAACAAAATAAACATTCAACAGTTATAATAGACACACATGTTTGTGCGTAACACTCATGGGAGTATGAAGGTCTGAAACAGCGGTTGCAGAATACACAAAAGAAATGGGTTAATAGGGGGTATGGTCCCCTCTTACAGCTATACACGCCTTGCAGCGTGATGTTATACTGGAAATAAGGCAGTTTATCAGTGCCTGTGGCAATTGGTCCCACTCATTCACCAACGCTGTTTTCAGTTCCTGGATGGTTCTCGGAGGGGGGTTGCGAGTTGCAATTGCCCTTCCCATAGCGTCCCAGACATCCTCTATAGGGTTGAGGTCTGGAGACCTGGCTGGCCAATCCATCCGGCGAATATCCTCACTCTCGAGAAATTCGTCGACCAGAAGAGCTCTATGTGGCCTCGCGATATCGTCGTTATCGTATTCAATAAAATATGCAAATTCTCTTAATTTATTTCACCAGTGTACTTAAGAGGATGATTACGCTTGCACAGAAAAGCTAAATACAATTTTACAAGTATGTTATCTACACGTTATTTCAGTATCCCAGTATACAAGTTTGCCCACACGCCACACTTCATTTCAGTACAGAAAATATTTATGCTTATCTAGTAAACATTCTGATAAATATCTAGTTATTAAATTCCGAGACATTATATTAAATAGGTATAATTATTCGGTAACTTGTTCTAAATTCATATTCTACAGTATCTGGTTTGTCAATTGTTCAATTATTACAACAAATCAGCCGAATAATTCTAAAATTAGTGGCAAATGTTATAACTACTGTTATAACAGTACCCTCGTAACCACTCGTGTTAATTGTGTTATACCTTGTCGTGTTAACAACTTGTGCTTGTTGACAAAATGGAATTTATGGAATAAAAACCCAGATACATATCGATGTGATTAATTATAATAAGGGATGATCTTTCCATCTTCTGATTATATCTGACAGATATTTCCTTTAGAAACATATCTGTCAGATAAATTTATCAGAAGATGGAAAGATTTGCCCTAAACCTGCATTCTGTTAAATTTTAAATAAATTAAAAATCGTTCTGTAGTAAGTTTAGATCGTATTCAGACAGTTGTATATTGAATCATTCGCTAAAACATAAATACGTTTTGGAGAAGTAATTGTTGCAGTTACTTCTAACAATAAGTCTAATAAGTAAGATACGAATGTTTCACTTGAGTAACTACAATAAAACCCCGTGTATGTGAATCTCGATTTTTTTTCTACCTGTTGAAGTAGAAAATTATGTAGATAATCGTCGGCATCGCCTCAAAGTAACAGTAACTATATCGACGGAAGTTGTGGCAGATTATCGTAAACGACAAAAAGTAGATTTTACGGAAGCGCACATATTGTTTTGTAGCATAGCTACATATAAGAAGATACGTTTTACCGAAATACAAATCGATTTTTCTGGTGAAAAAATCGGAATATTGATACCAGATTCTTGTTCTTGACATATGATGTCTTTGCCCTAGATCCATTGATGCATAAGATAGTCGGAATAACTCATTTTCGCAAAAAATGGCGTTTACGATAATCTGCATCGATATGTTAGAACAACCACTTTTACCATACAAAAATTTCGACAAACGCATTCTTTACTAATTATATGAGGTAATATGCAAGCCGATATCTTGAAATAAACATTTCTCGAGTTTAGTTTACGCAGCGAGGAGATAGCGTGAGCAAGACGGCGATACAAGGATAGAGCATACACGCGAGCACGAAGACCGCGATTCGCCGATTATTAAACGAAAATGTTTTGAGCCCTTATTTTATTTATAAGTATCTATTAAGAAATATTTTTTAGGTAATTAAAGATGGCAGAAGGTGTGCACGTTTTTATTTTTTTAATCTATAGCTTCTAATTCAAGAAAGTGACATCGAAAAGTTAGTTTGATTATTTCCAACTTCAAATAGTTATTATATTGTTCACCAACGATGTGCCACTAACGAACGACACAACCACAGCCACATTTGCGGATGACACAGCCATCATGTCTACGGACTCAGATCCTCTACGAGCTTCAGAAAAGGTACAGAATCACCGAACCACATTACAAAATTGGCTGAAGAAATGGAAAATTGTAGTTAATCCAACTAAATCTACACAAGTAAATTTTACTAATCGAAGAATCAACTGTCCACAACTTCATTTAAGCAACGTGCCTATCCCAATCAAAACAGAAGTTAAGTACCTAGGAATGCATCTAGATCAAAAACTAAGCTGGCGAGCACACATAAAAGCCAAAAGAAAATAATTAGATTTAAAGATTAAAAATATGTATTGGTTAATTAATAGAAAATCCCACCTATCAATTGAAAACAAGCTACTTATCTACAAAACCATAATAAAACCGATATGGACATACGGAATTGAACTGTGGGGATGTAGTAAGCCATCGAACACTAAGATCCTTCAAACGTTTCAATCAAAAACTCTTCGCATGTTAGCTAACGCGCCTTGGTACATATCTAACCAAACTCTACATACTGACCTAAGAATACCATTCACCAAAGACATTATCAAACCCATTGCTACCAAATATAAAAATAGATGCGTAGGACATAGTAATCCGCTCGGAGGCGAGCTATTCACACACCAACCAGCAGACAGAAGATCGAAGAAACTGTGGCCAGAGGATCTTCCTGAATGAATTCCAGAGAACCATTAGTGGATGGTACCTGACTCAAATCAAATTCTTTTATCCCATTTACTTATTACTTTGCAATGTTTGAAGTAGATTGTAAATTCGCAATTATAAAATAAAAAAATAAAATAAAAAAAAATAGTTATTATATAAGAAGTATATATATTCTTAAGAAAATAAGAACGTCTTCACGTACTTGATGATACATATTTTCAGATTCTTTAATAAAAAATTGAAAATTTCTATCAATATAGATGTAATACCTGACCGAATTTATATTGAAATCCCTATATTAGTGCTTGGCGTAATCATCCCCTTAATTAATCTACTAGTCGATTTTTAACTTAACAAGCAACTTACATCTAAATGGCCATTAGTTCCGTCGTGGAGCAGAACCTCTTTGCTTTGATGGAAATTTAATCCAACTACCCCACTTTCTTCGCTAACGTAAATCGAATCCTTTTTTCCCCAGGCCATCGAATTTAAACTAATATTGTTGCTTGTATTCGTATCCGGTAAATTGGTGGTTTGACCTTCTTTTCTCGATAACTTAAGAAATACTTCTTCTAACGATTGACAACCGTACATCGATAATAAAACGTGCGGCGCTTCTTCCGCAAGAAGCTTTCCGGATCGCATCAAACCAATCTAAAATGATTCGTATAAATTATTTTAAAAAAACGAAATGACGAGCGGTGGCGCACCGTGTGCGCCGATCGCGCTTCTTCGATGTAGTGCGTCGTGATGATGACAGTTTTATTACCATCTTTTGTAATGTTAACCAAATGGTTCCAAATGCTCTGTCGAAGCAGAGGATCTACACCGACAGTTGGTTCGTCCAGAATCAACAGTTCAGGGTCGTGCATAAGGGCAACGGCGAACGAAACCCTACGTTGTTGGCCCCCGCTGAAATGTGACGGTCGATTGAGCAAAACGCGCCTTTTTTTTTTAGATTATATTTTGTGTCGGGTACCTCAAATTTTTAACTAAACGATTTTGGCTCGGCAAATCCAAGAAATTGAGCAGAAACTGTAGTCTCTCGTTAATTTCCGAAGTGGGCATTCCAAAAATCCAACCGAAGTACATCATGGTTTCGCGAATGGAGAACTCGCCGTAGAGGGCGATTTCCTGCGGCATGTATCCTACCCTTTTCCCGGGAACGCCCGACCCCTTGGTGCCAGGTTTTCCTCCTAAAACCCATATTTCTCCCGAGTTCAGTCTTCGTCGGCCCACGATGCACGACAATAAAGTTGTTTTCCCGCAACCTGAAGCGCCTAGCAGTCCATATCTGCAAAAGAGCTGTAATTAGCATTATATAATATTATTACCTAACGGTTTTTACGGAAAATTAGTTAAAGTGTTCGCGCGCTGGGACGGGGGGGAGGGGGAATCAATGAACTTTGCCCCCTTTAACTAATTTTAATACATATATTCGTTTCCATCGTATTTCTTAATTCAAGGTCATTTTAGACGAGTTTTTTCCGCTAATTTTTGAAAATGAAGATCGATTAACCTTGTTTTTTTTTGAGAAATAATTAAGTTTATACATAGTAATAACGTCAATTAAAATAATATGTCTATGAGCGGCTCCTCGAGTCGAGTGCTAAACTGGGCGAAACTCTTTCGATTCTCAATATCATGAGACTATTATAATACTATCAGAAGTAACTCTCGATATTTTTATAAATTTAAGAAAAAAACAATGAAACCGCTTGCAGATAGAGAAGTTCGAGTTATAGTAAGCGCGTTTAAGGGAGAAATTACCTCTGAGATTGTGCACGATGTTTGAATTAAAATTTAATAAGGTGTTGTTTGTTGTTGAGTTTAGATGAAACTTCAACTGAAACACGTGCGTTGAATGTGTATTGCGAGTTGCCTATTTAACATGCTTTCTATTTCCAACGTATATTATTATTTACTATCTCAACCTTAGAATGCAGCACACGGTCTTACGAAGTATTGTTCTCTTTTGTCAATTTAAGCATTTTTTCAATCGTGGCATCCTTGTTCTATAAAACACCGTTGTCATTTGTCAGCTGTATTTAAGTGGGATGTGTACGTACGAAGAACAAAACTTGCTGATTGCATAAAAGTAAATATTATTTGACAAGAATTAAAGAAGTTTCAACTGTATACATAGTTTCGGACGCATTGCGCTCAATATGACAACACTGTACTCCATAAGACCCTGTATTGCATTCTAAGGTATTAATTACCACGATTGATTACAAACATTATTTTGCCATATTATTCACCTAATCCTCTTTTTATGTAGGTAAGAATTTTTTACATAATTTCGAAATAACACGGTTTAGAAAACAAAAATTAATTTATAAAATATTTTTTATATTTTAATTTAACACGGTTCAAATACTAGCGGAGGTTTTTTTTCTGTTTTTACACGATGTTTCTGGAACCAATCGATCGTGTAAATGAGAATTGGGTATATATTAGGTATTTATAGTACAAATTCCAATTACGCACGACAAAAAATAAAGGATATGTACTATAAATTATTCAGATCTAAAAAGATACATAGGTACCTAGAGCTTATGTCATGAAAATTGGCGAAAGCCCCGATTGCGCAGCAGAACAAGTCTCAGGTCTTAGATGTTTATGAGAGCCATAATCGACACAAAAATACTCTGTACCGAAGTACAGTACTACCATGTTTTAAAATAATAATTCTATAGTTGCAATTCAAATTATATTGCTTACGTCTACGTTACTGAAACGAGTGGCGGCGAAGGGAGGAGTTATTAGTGAAATTAACCACCTTTCCCGACCGTTTTTTCGCCAATTATTACGACATAAGCTCTACCTACCTATCCATTTTGTTAGTTTAGGTGTTTATTTTTTTAAATGAGCTGTTATCGTATTCGCGCTTATTTAATTTAAAAAAATATTATTGTTAAAACCCGTTATGCACTTCGAACAATTATTACATCCGACTATTTTATTGTAATTTAACCATATTTTAACGAAAAATGCGCGCGACTAAAGTTATGCATCAACAGTTCAACTGGACTGAACGCTTTTATTTTTACGAGTCAGTTCCAGTTCTCACTTTACGTTTGCTACACGTTGAATCATCACGTTCCGTTTCAGTTTCAATTTCGATTTCAGGTATTCGTTTTCCGTTTACACATCAGTTTGAAACTGAAACTGAGATTCGAATGAGAACTGAACTGATCGCGTAAAAGGGTCCATCGTACACGGTCATAAATTACATGTAGAAATAATGAAATTGAAAGATAGGTAATGTCAAAAATATACGTTTATTTTTATGAGAATTTTATTGTGCGGAGACAGTAAGACATAAATTTGCGTTATTCGGTTGTTCATGTTTTGGACTACCTATAAAAAGTTTTGCGTTCACGCTTTGGAATATATAAAATATTAAATCAATCGTTCACGTTTTTGGACGTTCACACTATGGGACGTTGAACTGTATTTCAATTGAACTATAAGTATATTAAAAGAAATATATTTCCAAATATATGTAGGTAATTATTTGTATCTGAGTCAATCTACATCAATAGCACAGTTCAATCAATGTATCTTTCAAATATTCGGTTAGTAAAATAGGTCAACAATTTACCCAATTCTGTTAATCATTAGAAATCTAAGACACCACAATAACTATATATCACTGAAGATGGCAAAGTTGCTGTCGAAACTTGTAGATTTTTAGTTACTTTCGTAACTGGTGTACTCGATTTCGTTTCACATAAGAGCTCTTGGCAAAGGCAAAACGATGCAGATACGAAATCGTTCGATTTCCAAATAATTAATACCATCGCAGGAAACAATTAATTATTAATTGTGGGCTCATTTACATTCAAACGCATATTCAATGTAGCAAAACCGAAAACATTTTTGAAACCACAAAGGCAAGGACAAGTAAAAGTAAAAAAAAATTGCAGACGTCGAATCCATTGAAATGTTACTCACATAGTTCCTTTAGCAACTGTCATGTTGAGATTGACTAGTACGTGATTGGGGTTCTTCTTCGATCCGAACAATTTGAACGCATGCCTGACAGAAACGGCTTGCTGTCTCCTGGCCCATATTGTCGATTGCCGATGTTGTAACGGAGACGGCCTTTCTATTCCGATGCCTACTAAATCTGGACTTGGAGAATTTGTTGTTGCAGTTTCTATTCTTTCGCACATCGTTGCGTTTTCACTGCAAATAAAAAAAAACAACGATGATTATTAATTTTCTTTGTCCGTATCAGTTCGATTATTATTCGCACGCGTTTTAACGCGAAGGTCTTTGCGATCGACGTTTCACTTTATGAAAATAAAATTCGTGTTCGTTTTTGTTTTTATAAATATACCTAATACTAGGATGGAGTCTCATAAAAAGCGCTATCGCATTTTGATAGCTAGTTAACTTAGAAAAGTGTAAGTACGGGTGCGTTAAATTGTAGGTCAGTATAGAATAATGCTCGCACGTAACGTATCTTCTTATATTGGAGTAGGTATCTACCTCCAATTGTTTATAACGTCAATTACGTGTATTGTCAATTGTGTAATATGGGTATCTAATGTCGTAAACGATCACGTTCTCGGCAAATTTTTGCATTATCCTCAAGTAATTACGGCGATTGGATGTTAAATTAGATAAAATACTTATTGTAATCAAGACAATTCGATTATTGTAATTTCGCGAAGGACTTCCCTATAGTTACTTACCTATAAGTGTATGTATTTTTGTTTGCATCAATTTTATTACAATCGGTTTAATTTTACGAACGCCGTAACGAGCGCACGAAGCGCATGTGGCAAGTGTTTAACTTATTGAGCCCCTCGACCCAAAAATGACAAAAAACGGACTTTTTCGACGACGTAACGACCCTACGATTTTTCGATACGACATTTCTTAGATGGTATTTTGTGTAAGTACGACACGAAACGGTGAATTTTGAAATTTTCATAGACTTTAAAATAAATAATCGAACCTTTATCATCTCTTATGTAAGGAGTGGAATTTAAAAAATGTCATGTTCTTGTACTTTTCAATAATTAAATACGTATAGGTACCCTACATACATAAGTTTTACTTGTATATTTTTCGGGTTCGTCGCTTACGCGATCGTTGAAATCTCCACCGATTCTAGTTGTCTGAATTGCCTATTTTCACAACAGGTAAGTTTAACGAACTAATTTAATAATTACAGTATTATAACGTGTTGTAGATCTTAATATTTACGGTGTTAAACTACATATAGGTACAACCCGCGCCGTATAACGAGTGTTTAACTTGCGCTTTCCCAATCCAATAATGACATATTTAAAACTACAATATGAAATAGCTTTGATAACTCAGAAATTGAATTTTTTTTACAGCTATTCTACCCGTAACAATGACAAAAAATACCAAATATTTAATTTTCAGGCTTAAAGCTTTCGAAATACTTACCTATTAATTATTAAAACTATGAAAACTTCGCAAAATGTATTGCGTTTTTAAACCTTCGAACAGCTTTATCTCAAAAACTGTTTGACTTAGAAAGCTGCATTTTGTGTTATTTTCCTCAGTTCTTTTTTATAAGCTTTAATTTGATGTGCTACAAGGTTACATTACTAAAACTTTTATTGTTTTAGTAAACAATTAAAAAAAATATTTTTTAAAACATCAGAAAATCGAAAACATTTTATTTATTTTTAAAAGCTGTATTTTTTAGAGCCGTTTAAAGGTTTAAAAATGCTGTACATTTCGTGCAATTTTTCTATTTTCACATGGAATGACCCACATACATTTCTGGGACCGTAAACATTTTTCCTTAAGTATATCTTACATCACCTATATTTATGTAGGTTTTTTCTATTTCCTTTTCATTCTGCATTTATGATATTTTATTATCATGTAAAAAATGCCGCGATATTCTTCAACAATCGACATAAACGTATCTAATTTTCCTTGTAAGTACTTTGATTGAAATTAGTGGATTATTATAAAAATATGGTAATTGTTTAGAATGACATAAAATTGCAATAAACCATATTTATAAGTAAATAATAGCATAATATAGGTACCAATTTCCGAAGACGCGCATTTGTCAGTTTACCGATATCGAGATGCAACAGCTATTTATATGAGTGCAATTGTATCTTCTATTTAAGGGCAGGAGGGTGTTTAGAACTTAGCGAAACGTCTGAATAGATGGTACTATAGCAAATTTCTTATACATAGACAACCATATTAACACTAGTTCATTGAAGAGACAATTTAAAAGCTTATTCTCAGTCCCGGTTTATTTATGACCTACTGATTTACGACTTCTCAAACGTTTGGTTTGGCAGGTAGAAGTTCTTTCTGAGAGTATTTATTTGCCTAGTATAGTTCGAATTCTCGATCTATACATTCAAGATAGGTTTCGATGCACGTCATCAATAACAAGTGAATAAATTGTATATTTGTAATATTCAGTTTAAAGTTTTGAACGTGGTATATTCTATAAATGATTTACCTGCACACATATAACATGACAAAGAAAGACTGCAATTTATTAGTACCTAATGTAAAGATAGATACGAGGTTTTATTGATGACGTATATTGGAACGTATCTTGAATAACGTATAATTAAACACACTACCTCTATCCGTACTGAAAATAATATAATATGCATTTTACTTTGCGCGTACCTGCGCCACCCCGAAACTGTCAGTTTCGATAATTCGCTTTCTTGAATTCGCTAATGACCCTATTATTACAGAATAAGAATGATGTGGTTTTTCATTTCCCATTTATTTAAAATATTTTGCTAAAACTTATTGCCGATTTTTTCACTTCTTGGTGAATTTATCTGATAGGTATTTCCCATAGAATCTAATTTTACTTTAACCGTACTTTGCACGACCAACTGTTTACATGGTAAATACCTATACGGTTACCGATAAATTTACCAAGAGATGGAAAAATCGGCTCTAAGATCGAGAGTAAGTTTTTCCAAAATATTCTAAATAAACCGGAAACGAAAAACCACATCGTTCTTATTTTGAACGTCGTACTTTGAGAACGATTCATACCTAATTACTAGTTATTATCGCACCCAAGTAAGCGGATTATCGAAACTGGTCCTTTCGGGGTGGCGCAGGTACGCGCAAAGTATAAACGTTTCCCTCGTTCCTTTCTTCTTTATTGTTCAACTTATTTGTAAATTTTATTTGGTACTCGTATTCGCCATTCGTGACTTGTTTGGTGTATCGATCTTGGACCGACGTTAAAAATTGTTGTTTATTAAAAACTTTTAAATGACATACGACTTGAAATGCGTTTCCATTTGAAATTTTTTAGTTGACCTCCACCTCCCACTCCCGGAGGTTACACACCTAAATATTTTCCATCAAAAATTGTGCCCTAAAAATAATGGAATAGGTAGGTAAGTGCGTGTTCGCCGATTTTTCCATATAGGTACCCAACAATTTCCGAAAAAAATGGTACGGGGTCAGGCTTTGTGGACATTTGGTATATCTATGCCATTTAAAACAAAAAAAAACGAAATTTTTAACATTATGTTTAAATCTAATAACATTTGCAACCATTTCATTCTGTTTATAATAATAACACTTAAATTTTGAATAGCTGATTTATAATTCATATACGAACTACATTATTTTTTATTACACATGTTATTATTATTAAAAATTATGTAGTAGCAGAGGTGCCTATAACGTTTTTATTTTTTAAAAAGCAATTTCTGACGCTTTCTAACTATTTAAAACTTGCCTGCAGTTTCGAATGTGTATTAGGTACCTTTATATATCTGTCAGGATTATTTGGGTAATAAATATTTCTAACAAGACCACGTGCCGAGCTGTAGAGGTCTGCACACTCTTTCTCTTTCTGTGAGCCTTCTTTGTTTAATTTTGAAATTTTATAAAAACATTTGTACAATTATCATGTTCTATTAAAGATGAAAATTTGATCGACATCTTAAATTATATAAAAAAACGTTCTCTAGGCAATGACAAAACGTTAGCTTGATATGTTGACGCATATATGAAATTTTGAATTTTATTCATAAAAGTAAACTTATACGCAACATTTTTTCAATAAAAAAATCTATTTCTACTTCAGCTATCTTCATCAAAACTTGTTATCTCCTAGATATTGTATTGAACATTATACATTGTAAAATTGAAGCCGCAATTTAAATTCGATTTTGAATTGTGTACAAAAGTTCTAATTTCGTTATTAATAATTTTATATTAAATTTTAAAAACTGAAATGATAGATAATTTGATGGCGAAAAATCTACAAATGAGAGAATTTTGTAGAATTTAAAAATAAGGAATATAATTTCACTTCTAATAGTCGCCGGGAATAGAGTATACCCTCTCCTTAAATTGTCTCGTGGTAGTCTCCCTATTTCTGTCGATACGCAGTCAAGAATACACTCCCATATACTTTGAGATCATTTAGAAGCGGCACAGAGACAATTTATTAAACTATTTAAAAAAAAACCTCAAACGAGACATAAACTACATTAAACGTCAAAAATTCAAATGGCTGTTATCTTAAGTTTAATGCGCAATAATCTAAAACAACAATTCCATGTTATTCTCTGCCCTGCTTTAAATGATCTCACGGTATTTGTGATTATCGAAAGATTATATTAGCGAGATGGCTTAGACAGAGGACACGAATTTTAAAACTAATTGTAAATCTCCCTGAATAAGTTTACGGAAAAATATCTACCCAAAAGAACCGTAGCACGGTATTCTATCTTCCGAACGTTTGCAGTTTAAATCATTGTCATGTACGACACGAATCTTAAAATAATAATAAAGCGGCGGCGATACAATTGCTTTTTAATTGTTTGTAACGGAAATATGACAATGACACTAACAAATTTGCAGTCTAGAAATACGACCGTTTTTTTTTTCTTTTTTAATTCCCAACCCTGAACGAAACAGGATTGTGGGTAATTAACTATTAACGAAATTATACCTTAACCTGTTTGGTAACATATATGACGTCAAACTAACAAAAACAGCTTGGGATAACATTATTGTTTATTACTTTGAGAGGCTCTACCAGTTTTACCGAGATACGTACATATTTGATCATAACATGAATTTGTATTTTAACATTTGTAACTGCCAAGGTTATAGACAAGTGACCTATTCAGGTTTATAATAATAATTGTTTGTGTTCACGATATGTTCATTTACATTTTATTTTTATTTTTACAAAAAGTGCGCCGTTTTTTTTGTTTTACTCGGAGATTTTAAGCGTTGATCGATTGGAGAAAATCGTGGAAAAACCGTTCCAGAGATTTAGGGCACCGTTTGAGTTATATTGTAAGGTTTCGGTTTATTGTAATATTGCCGTGGATATGGTTAAGGGATTTGTATTGAACATTTGTATTCAATATCGTCGTTTATACTTAAAATAATCATTCCATAATTTTGGTTGACGCATTTTCAGAAAGAAACTAATTATCTAAAATATACATGAATCTGTTGTGAAGTATCAAATCTAATTAAATTATTTTCAATTGCTTTGATTGCAATTGCACGGTAAAAATTATTTGAACCTACGTGAAATCACTCGACACCCACGACAGTTGCAAAAATTTACCTTTTTTTGAAATTACGACGAGTTCTATCATTTGGCTTTTGCTTTTGTACAATGTACTTGCGCATGTACTAGCATCCATTTAGACATTTTCCATTTATATGTTGGGTTTTAGAACTTCAGAAATGACACTATTTCACATTCACCGACTTTACTCTATATTAAATCGTTGAATTAAATATATAAAGCGTATTAAATAAATTTACGTTAACTACTAATTACTGCATATATAGCTTATCTTAAAACTGTCAAAATACGACGTACGAGGTGACAGGACTGTGTGAAACGTCATCATCTAGTAACCTTGTATTGATGACGTGAACATCATATAGGTTTGGATAAGCTATACGTATGTTTAAATTATGTGTAACACGAATTTAGGCGACCATTGGAACCTTACTTACATATACTTACTTAACAATAACGGCGTGCTTTATCGTAGTTAATGAGAAGTAAATTCTATTTATAAATTATATCGACGACCATCGACAGCGGAAAACACGATCATTACCAAAATACAGTACAATCTTGGTAACGTGAACTAATTACTGCAAGTGGCGTTCACGTTTTCGAGGAGTTCATGTAACTGAATAGATAGATAATTACCTAATAATAATAATTGACATACCTACATGGTATATAGTGTGAAACACCAAACACGGTTAAAATAACATTTATTTATGGAAGGCGATATAGAAAGGAATAAAAAATGTTATTTCTTGAAAAACGTTTCTTTTTGAGAGCACATACAGTTGCCTTGGCAATTCTCAAATTTTTTTAATAAAAAAAGCCATTCCGAGCCCGTTCTTTGCATCTGACAAAAGCTTGACTTTGTTTTCTAAAGTTAAATATAGCCTATCCAAACCTATATGATATTCACGTCATCAACAAAAAGTCACTAGATTGTTTATTTGTAATTCGGTTTAAAGTTTGGAAAGTGACATATTCTATAGATGATTTACTTGCGCACATATTAGATGGTATAAAGAAAGACTACAATTTATTAGAACTGTCAAAATACGAGGTGATGGCACTGTGTGAAACGTCATCATCTCGTAACCTTGTATTGATGACGTGTGAACATCGTATAGGTTTGAATAAGCTATAACTATAGCTTTATCTTAAAGTAATTATATGTGAGTGGTCACGCGAAAAGGGACCTGAAGAGTAAAATAAAAAACAGGTTTTTTTTTTGGATACCTTGGACAGTTTACGCACTTTTATCTCAAATATTTAATTTTTATCTGAAGGCTTTACAAAAATTAATCATTACGCCTACGACATATAGTAAAATTTCCGACAATCATTAATATTGTTATTAAACTTTTGTTTACATGTACATGAATAGTAGAAGAATTGGAATTTTTTAGTCGAACTTTAAACTCGTTTTTCTCGAAATCTTATTTTAACCTTCAGGTCCCTTTTCGCGTAACCACTCATATATAGTAACTTACGATAAATCGTTACACTCACAAATCTGAACTATTAATAACTTATTGAACGTGCCCGGGAACGAATATAATAGCTGATAAGAGTTTGTTTATTTTTTTGGTATACCTACACCTTTTCTTACGTAATAAATCTAACAATAATTATAAATTTGTGTTATTCCGTTGTTTATGTTATAGAATATAAAAAGTTTCGCGTTCACGTTTTTCGATGTTCACACTATCGGATCTTCACGTACGTTATAGCGATTGCACTATAATATAATTGAAAAAATCACGATATAATTTTCTCGATTTATTAAAATTATTTGACTAATAATAAGTAATAATATTTAGAAAAATCATCGCAAAATTTAACTTTATTTTTTATTTATTTATTTATTATTTAACTTCCGATAAGACCTATCATTTTGCAAAGCGGTTAATCGATTCAAGATTTAAAAGTTTTGACCTTAGGACGTATTTTTGAGAAAAAACTAAGGGGGTGTCGAGGATATGGTTTGAAACGCTTATACCTTTTGCAACAAGCCGCATTCGAAAAGCGCCTTTCCTTCCCTCGTTAGATACATTTATTTAATTCCTACAGCTATAAAGCAACCTCTTAAAATTAAAATGGGAACAAAATAGAATATTGACAAAGAAACAATAATTACCTATAATCGGTACCTATTATTTTTAAACGAGGTACAATTTCCTTTAAATATTTGCTTCGATTACAGTGACGTCAATGATCCGGCCCTGTTCAGTAATACTTAACCATTAATTTCATTTGTTATTCAACCGCGACTAGTAAGTTTTTTTTTGTTTACATTTACTTGATAGTCTGGTGACCCCGGATTCTCTTTTCTCCGTCGATTAAACGTTAAAGCGCGATAAGAATAATTATTGGGGAAACGAAGAATTTCTCGGTAACCGTCCGTCATCCTTGGTTTTACGTGAATCATCTTCAAAACGTAATTTTCGACTATTTCACTTGATTGAATTTTAATGGCAGTTAATTGTATCGATTAGATGTGAACAAAGGTTGAGAAGAGAGTTGTTTGTTATCAAACCTTGATCTCATACTTTTAAGGATAAAAGCAAAATAATCGTCTAATTCGCTTATAATTGTCTTGCAGGAAACTTTAATACAATGGCCGATATTTAATTTATTTATAAAACTCGCCATAGAAATTTTAATTTCTATGAAACAATCAGGAACTTCATTAAGTATATTAAGAAATTTGATAGTTTAAAGGTTGCGTCCATTCGAAATCTCCTGTGTACAAATCTACATCTTCGCGCATTAATTCATTATCTATAGCTGTTACGGTAACTGCTGAAGTGCAACGTTGAGCAATAGTTAAATAATGCGAATGCTTGTAAATAATAAATTTTGCATCGTAATTAATTTCGGTACTGTTAGCTTGTTTTTTATTTTTCGAATTAATTTCCGGACGACCAATATTGCTGAAAATAAATTTACGAGAATAGGAAAAATTGAAAACGCCGGAACATTTTGTTTGTTGGACGATCCTTTGATTATTTTATTTTCGATTAATTTTAATTAATAGTTAGTTGCCCTAAAAAATATTTGTTTAAAAAAAATCGAAAGTTAGTTAGTTTTTGTTATGCGCGCCTGTGATATTTATTATACGCGTTTACAAGTTGCGAACGTCCTGATACATTATCCAAATTATTGAAATTATTTGAACGTTTACAATTGCGAGTCCTGTTTTAATTTGTCCACCAGTTCGTTTTGTATTTACGAACTATATACTTATATAATATGTACTTACAAACAGATAAGGAAATATCTGATTAAAATATTGCAATTTGCGTTACCGACTTTAAAAAGTTTTTCTGCTAAATTCTATGAAATATGGAGGGCAACGTTCTCGTGCCCCCCTTCGAGCACCGATGCGACTGTAAGTCAAGAACGTTATATAACAAAATAATGTTGACTAACACGCTACGCTGACTTGCATAATTATGTAGTTCATTGTCATTTCCCAGGCTGAATTTTCCTATATGCACCGTCAGCGCAACGGGGCAAGTCTAGGAAAAAAATTTTCCAACTCAACTTCCGGACATTTATTTCGATTTCTATCACCATAAAGTATACCGTATTTACTCGAATATACAGCGCACCGTTTTTCTTACCAATTTGATCGACAAATTGGGGCGCGCGTTATACTCGAATTATGAATAAAATAAAATATTAATATTAAAATATTTATTTTATGAGTATTTTCATTTTTTCTCTTTCCGGTACCCCAAAATATCGTGTACGCGTATACTCGTGGACGCGTTATATTCGAGTAAATACGGAGTAAAATTACATGGCAAAATTTTGAATGCCAATTTTTTTTTAAGTTTGATTTTTGATCTTATAACATAGCATAACATACCGTATAACATTAATTTGTGTTAAAACTTAGTCGCGTAGAAAGATTAAACTACGAATTAATACAACTATTAAAAAAAATACATACTCGTATTTCGCTCCTGTTCCTATTCAGTATTTTATTTTTATTTAATTATTTCACACAAGCACTAATAAACAAAAATTTTAAATGGGTCACTCGATATTTTTTTTTATGTAGCTACTGATTTATTTTATTTTTAAACAGTGGCGGATAATAATAAACAAACACGTTATTGTTAATGTCACAAAAGCTTTGTTTCTATGATTTTATTCTACTGCGAAAAGTGATTCGTTGTGGTAAAGGGCATTCGCAATCGCAATCGCATTCGCAAAATTATATTAAAAACATGTAAAAAACACGAAAAATTTTATTAAAAATTATAAAATTCTACAGCAATCGAAAGTATCTATGGGTTATAAAAACAAATTTCGAATACGAATGTATAGACTGTTTCGTTTAAAATAAGAAAGTGAAGGTTATTTCCGGTAAAATGGAAAGTATGTATTGAAAAAGTGCACCTTATAAGTATATCAAAATACCTATACCTACATATCTAACGAGTTTCTTTTGATAACTTAAAAGCAAAAAATTGGCATAGCTGAGTTAAAATTTCCGCGACACCCGTATATTTATTTATATAGTAAAATTCGTGCATACAGCGATCACCATTAAAAAAATATATTTACATTTAATTGTTTAATAAGTAATCATTAATTTATTACCCTTATTAATAATAAATTAAAATAAATATTTAATAAATAATACTATTTTGGCACTATACAGAATGATTTATAAATAATGCGAAAAACTGGTTTCTTGTCGAAAATTAAGGGGGACCTTCTATACAAAGTTTTTGTTTAAAACAACTCTTTTCGTAGTAACTCAAAAAAGGAAGCTCTTGAATTAATGAACGACAATAATGTTAAATATTTAGTTGAACCAAGTTATAACAGTTGTTGACAAATTCCGACAACGAACAACGTCATTTAACCTGTAAAATATCAGTGAATATTAATATGTTCCAAGTTTCATTGTAATGCACGATCATTTATTTATTTTTTTTGCTCAAAAACTATAGGTTTTGAGGGAAAAATTAAAGATCTAAAAAATGTTCTAAACAAAGCAAGTTTTCAAATGAAATTTTTTAAATTAGAAAATTTTAATGCTTCACAAAGGCCTTAAAAAAACAGGGCGTGCAATTTTCACCTCTTCCCGAAGATGGAGACGATTGAAAATATTACTGTAGGAAACCTTTTGACGAGTACCCAAACATTATTCACTAAATGTTATTATTACACATTTTTTCAGGTTTGATAAATAAAACCCTTCCTCTTTTGATGGGCGTAAACCCGAAAGGAGACATTTTAGGAAAAACTTTTTGCGTTAAGCCCCACTTAATTTTCGACAATCAATGGTCCCTTGAAGTTTTTCCGCATTATTTATGAGTCGACCGTTGAAAAAATTTGCCGGATATCATTTAGTCGAGGCGAACGGACGTTTTCGGCTTCTCCATGCAATTGGTTGCAATTTGGTTGAAAAAGTGTGGGAAGGTATTTTATATATTATATCATATTCTTTTTTCAGTCGTAAACGTAGACCTTGTACAATTAATTATCTATGGGTCGCATGGGATGCTTTAGATATTTTTCACGTTTAACGGAATAAATTATTGCGAGAGAGAGAGTTAATTTTTGGAGAGTCTCTTAACCTTGAGATAACAAGCGCATCGAGCAGATGAAGTTCCAGGAATCCTAATTTAATCTTCAACTAATTATCATAATTAGGATACGGTCGTTTAGGTTTTTTGTTAGTCTTAGGTTTCTATTTTCAAATTAAATATATTTTCTGAACGATTTAAATACGGTGGAACCTCGGTTCATGAACTTAATCAGTTCCTGGACCCTGGTCGCGAAGCGAATCGGTCGTGAACCGAAACAATTTTTCCCATTGAAATTAATGTAAATACAATTAATTCGTTCCAGATGTCGTATTTTTTAAGTATATTTTTATTTAAAATGCACGTAAATTACATGTAACATTAATTATAGAAAAATAAAAAATTAATTAAAATTAAATACTTTACGTAATTTATCTTATTTTTTGTTGGTGAATTTTTCTGAAGTGTAACGGCATTGTCATTGAAAAGATTAATTGCCCTCTTGGCTATAACTTTGGTCGTGAACCGACTTATTGTACATCAACCGAGTCAAAATTTGGTCGCCAAAGCTGGTCGTAAACCGATTTGGTCGTGAACAGAGGTTCTCCACTGTATCGATCTACATAACAATTAGGATGTTCTTTCGGGCGTTTTTTTTTTGAACGACATTTTTATGCTTATATTAAGTTAATTCTAAGTAAGGGTAGTTTTTTTTTAAATTCAAAACCAGCCTTTAAAAGTCAAAAGTATTTTAAGAGCGCCACGACACTTGGAAATTTGTAGAAAAAACCAGAATCCTCAAAATTCGCCGTCGATTAATCAAACGTATTTAAATAATTGGAACTGAAATCGGTATTAGAGAGAAAACCATAGCTGTAAGTAGTTATATTTTGAAGATTACCAAAGGCACGACTCTTTAAATATGTTTGGTTATATTTAATGCACCGTTCTATTCATTTTTGTTCTTGTATTGGCCTACTTTTAAATCCAAGACTTTTCTATTTCTATTTCTATTAAATATTATATGTACTTCTTCACAAAAATTCCGTTTCGACCGATTGCATAAATGTCTCAACACTTGCAAAACATAAAAACTGTTCTAGAAAACTTTCCATCCGTTAGCTATCAGAATCAAGGCTGTCTAACTAGTATTAAGATTACATCGATTAATTACTCAGATGGCTGCATTTATTAAGGTGTTGATGTTGTCGTAAGAATTTTTAATTTTAACAAAGAATTTATTGAAGTAACCACGTCCAGGTTGCGTAACTGGTAGCTAATATGGAAATCCCCCCCGATGACGAAAGCGCAACATTAAGGCCGTCGAACTTAGAATTTTTAAAATTTCGTCTCGCACAATCGGCGATAAAACTACCTACCATTTCTTTTAGTTCGGATGTAAGCAATAAGTGAAAGTGCTCGAATGCAGAGAGTTTTATCCACAAAGTGCATTATCGTTTTTAGTAAAAGTTGCGTTTATCGTACCTATACATTAATTTTAAAATGATCTAAAATCGTGTTTAAAATAATAAACATATTTTTAACTCGTTGTTTCGGAAAGCTACTAGTTTTCTATAGATTATATCGTTACGATCGCGCTCCACCCTCGCGTCACCGAATTTAGGCATCGCGTCACCGAATTTAGGCATCGCGTCGTTTGGAAAAACCTACTACCGTTGCGGTTTTCACTTACGGCATTTTCATTTATCGAATGAGGTTTTAATTTATTTCATTCGAAAATGATTTGTGAACTCGCAATTTGCTTTTCTCTTATAATAATGGGACTTTCTCGAATAGTTTAAATTTGTTCGGAGCTTTATGGATCGATATACTTTTTGTATTCCCTTTATATTGTAGGAGTACTCGAAAACTAATCTGAACGCAAGCGAATCCCTTTGTCGAAATTTTTTTTATAAACAAATCGTGAATTGGAATTTTTGTTTTCGTCATAAGCTCCCCGATGATGCGCCGCACTTTTACTCTTAGTGTGGATATCGTCTCTTATTCGTTTTGTTGTCATTTTTTAAATTGTTTAACGATACTTATTTATATTTAAGAAGAGCGTTTAACAGTTTAATCGCGCTTATTTGAAAATTAGTTCCGCGGGCGTAACCAAAACTGGAAGTTAATCGCGTAAATTAATATAAGATACGCAATAAATCAGTTGAGCAAGCGATAAGATTCGTCTAAAAATAAGAGAATCAACAATCAAGACTATTGCTTAACGGATTTCTCTACAATCACAAAGTCTAATAATATTTCACAAACTCAGAATTGATTATAACAATTCTGACTAACTTTTACCAATCTTACTTATCTTAAATAAAGACTATGTTTTATAAAGTTCTATCTCTATACTCATGAAGCTTACATCTCCCCAGGGCGTCAATTCTTCCTCTGTGGAATTGACGTTGGGTCACATCCCTATAGGGATGAGCTTCGTGATGTGGTATAAACCTCTTGTAGTTTTCTTGTTGTTTGTGTTGATCTTGTATATCGAGTCTGATATTTTCTTCTCTATTTTGAAGGGCCGGTTCTAATTTCTTCCAATTTTTTCTGTTCAGTCTATTCTTGTTCATTACGTAGACCATGTCCCCCTCTTCAAGCTTGTAGTCTATTCTGTTTTTGTCGTATAATGATTTATTGTAGTTATGAGACTTTCGTGTTCGAAGTAGCGCTAGTTTTCTGTCCTCTTCCAAGTTTCTTTTGTATGTTTCGTTGTTTTTTAGCTCTGGTGGCAGCACATCGGTTGATTCTCCATTCAGTAAATACTCGGGTGAGAAACCTGTGACTGAATGGTTTGTTTCATTGTATTTTTTTCTGCATTCCTCCGCTACCGTCGACCAGGCTATTTTCTTTGTTTTTTCATTTACGGTGCACCGTATCTTGTTCACCAATGTTTGGTTTAGTCTTTCGTTTAGCCCGTTGGAAAACGGGGCGTCCACGGCTGTGTAGATCATTTCAGCCCCCCGGTCTTTCACATAATTTTCAAGTTCTTTCGAACTTATACCAGGGTATTGGTCCGCTAGTATAATTTCTATTTTCTCTTCGGATGGGACTTTATTTAGCAGGTTTATGAAGTCTTTTGCTGTTTGATTTTTTGAGCATAAAATGTATGCATATCTAGTGAAATGGTCTTCCAGTAAGTGTAGGTATGGAGGTAATTATATCTATCATTATAGATTTATCAATAGAGCTATTTACTTCTAGTAATAATCTTTCTTTTTTCAATGCATAGTCCAGTAGCGAGCCTCTTAGATATTTAAAATTCATCGCATACTTTACCGGTGACCAACCTTTATCAGCATATGTTTCTGTTAGGCTTAGTTCCCATGATGACCAATCTGACTCCACTGTGTGCTTTATCAGCATTGAGCTGTACCAATCTTTGCAGGAGTCATCCAGCATTAATCTTAACATTTCAATTTTTTCTGTGTCTGCATTTAATTCCAAGCGAAGACACTCTTTATTAAAACCATTTATCCACTGTGACACATTTGTTGTCATTTTTGAGAACTTTTCAAAGTAAATTTTTTTTAATTCAGGTGTAAGAGTTATCCACACTGCTCTTGTTTCATATCTTCTTTTTATAGAATTTTTTACCATCTTGAACGTCTCAGTTTTTATCAATTCTTCATGCAAACCTGCTGGTTGAAATTCTTTTAGTATCGTATATCGACTTTGTTGCGTGTCTTCAATTGACATCAAACCATACATATTCGTTTTGGTATCGTCTGGTTTTGGAATAACTGTGAACTCAAATTTTAGTTTCTCCATTTTTCCAATAAATGATTGTTGATTTATAAGATACGCAATAAATCAGTTGAGCAAGCGATAAGATTCGTCTAAAAATAAGAGAATCAACAATCAAGACTATTGCTTAACGGATTTCTCTACAATCACAAAGTCTAATAATATTTCACAAACTCAGAATTGATTATAACAATTCTGACTAACTTTTACCAATCTTACTTATCTTAAATAAAGACTATGTTTTATAAAGTTCTATCTCTATACTCGCGAAGCTTACATTAATATATCAGGTTTTGCATTCAATCGAAATTTTCGAACAAAAGCTCTTTTAAAATAATTGCCGCCGGAAAAGTAAACAGGGAAATCCTATTTAAATTAACAAAATTGTTGGTTTATTACCTAAATTAAACCAATTTGTAATGCTTGGCGAAATTTGCGAGATCCATATCTGATTGTGAGTTATAATTAATTTATTTAGGAACGTTAAACGAAATTAATGGGCGGTCCTCTAGTTTTGCCGCTAATATAGATAATATAAAACCGTTTGCATTTTGAGATAACATCAATGTTAAAATTAATCGACGAATCGTCGTCCTTTGGGGGGTTTCGAAGTTTCTAACGAACGCGATTGCGTCACCTTGAACGACGGTCCTTTGGACGTTGAACAGAAAAATGATAATTAAATCGCTAAAATGGCTTTTGGCAACCTTTGAACGACCTTTAAATCCAAACTGGATAGTTATAATTTTGCTGATCTGTGTATTATAAGTTGTCATTCGTTGATTGATGACGATTGATGTTTACATCCTCAGTTTCACTCTTTGTCGAACATTTCTTAGTCACTAAACCACGACCAATTTGTTCGAGTTTTCCTCCTCACCGTGGATCACTTCTAGCTTGGTTAGCGAATTCTGCCAAAGCGTTTCTCTAAAATGATAGCGCGATAAAATAATATTGTCGAAACAGTCGCTTCGGTACCGTTTTGGACAGTTAATATATCAAATATTAGAGAAGAACGGGAATTTGAATGCATAATCGTTTGTTTTTGTTTTGACATTGTTTTATAATTGACGCCGTTCTTGTTAAAAATAACTATCCACACAAAAACACGGTTTCGGTGTAAATTTCCATTTTTAAACAGCTTCTTTCCTTCTTTTCGTTTAGTATATTTTGCATTTTTACATCACAAACGGTTTCGATCAGAGTTTATGGGTCCATGCGTGTTTTTCAACAATTTATAAATGGTTTTGTGCAAAAAATGGAGAATTAAGTACCTATATAATAATAAGCCAGTTGCAAACCGGTTTAAAATATTCGAGCTAATGACGCACGTTAAAACTCTAAACAAGTCAAAAAGTCCAATGTATCGTCCGTATAAAAAACGTCTTGTTAATGACCATTTAAATCTAATTTCTAATTCGTTATACGTCAATGTTTCTTTAGAAAATTTTAATTTGTAATGGGGGCACTTGAAAATACGTCGTTCCGGAAAATTCACACTTTCCTCGATGTTAACTTATCAATTCTAAATTCTTCGATTTTTTTTTTGGTTAAACTTGGAGATGTCGCTCGCAATAATTTCAAGACTAAAATTGACTTGAATTCCGTAAACGACTTGCGGGCACTTTTTACGATAGAAAGAAATACGGAAATGAAAACGTCACTTTTCCAACTTTTTCATTTATCGCTAATAATTTAATGTTGCGTAATTGCACAATTTACGGCAACAATTTACGACAGTCCGTGCCGCGTTTGTTCCGCTACTTGGACGACTTAAGAAATGATAGTAAACAATTGATGGAAGAAATCGAAATTCCTTCCTCGCTGGTTTTGTCATTTAAATTCGCCGTGTAGTTGAAAATCGCTCTTTTGTCGTTCGTTCACGTCTAATTGTCTCAGTTTTGACTTTAATTTAATCCGTTTAAATAATTCCCCATGTTTCTTCATTATAATAATAATATTTTTTAATGCAAATTAGTTAGTTTTTAATTTGACTTATGAATTGGTGTAAGATATTAACAATCTAATTAAAAAAAAATGTTTCTTTCAAGTTAAAATTTTTAATTAGCTACCTAAGTACGTTTCCAACTGCTGAAAGTTTGTTAGTTGTTAATCATTTAACGATACACGGATATTCAAAGAAAAACTTTCTCAAACATCATTTTGATCGAGTTTCTCAATTATCGGTCATAGTTGATCGCCAATTAACCACCAAACAAAAGATTATCTAGTCTAAACAAGAATTACTGTTTACATGGTGGCCGATTGTTTTTTTTTCCGACATATATACTGTTAACGATTATTTTACCCAAATTGTAACAATTAAATGTGCGTATAGTATAGTAAAAGTTCTTCTTCACTGATTATTAGGAGTTTATCAGCAGGCTATCCAAACAATACCATATGATACAACAATCCATTGAAGAGTCCATCGTCCAACAAACTTCCAAAAATTGCATAATTAATTAAAAGCTTGTCCAAAAAATTTCGATCGTTTGACATTTAAGCGATCAAAGCAGCAAGTAAGGATGAAAAACGAATTTTCGGAATGATCCAAATTTTCGAAAAACGATCGATCGATGCTCACGTTCGAAGTAAAAATTTGGTTTGCATTTTAACGCGAAAAATTATAGCAAAGCAATTGATGTCGATGTCAAAAAGCTGTATTGAATTTGTGCTTTGTGGGTGGCACGTCTAAAGGACGCGCGTCTATTAAGAAAGACAGACGGCATTTAAATGTCCACTTTATTTCCTATATCGCACCCTTGCGACAAAAGCGACACAACTCTAAAAGCTAAGTTTCTCAGAAATAACAAAAAAACTAGTTCCAACTTAAGGAAATATTATAGAGGTGTGAAAATTAACTGAAAGATTTGTGATTTGTGACGTTAATAGGCTTTTGATTGGCCGATAGATTTATGTTTAATGAACCCATAAAAGGGGAAAAAATCAGGATTTTTGAGTCGTGTCACTTTTGTCGCAAGGGTGCGATATGTACTTAGAAATACATTCGTATAACTTCCATTAATATTGACGCACGTCCCGGTGGAACTGCGCGCGCGTAGAAAGCGCGTATAACGCAGCATTTAAAAAATGTAACCTGAAAGTCGTTGTCCTTGTGAATATTCTTTCGTTTTTTCTACCTGTTTTACCTATCTAGATTAACCGGATTATAGAGATAAGCTCATATAGAATTGTTTTTAAAGGAACTTCGTGAGAGATCGACCACGTTATTTAATTCGTCGGTAATAAAACGAAATAATTTTACGTGTTACATACAGATTTCGAACGCACGCTAAGTGCGAAAGCAAGGTCTTTTGTTTTTAATATCGTTATAAAAAATATTAAAATTGATGTTGTCGCATACAAAGTCCGAGTTTAAGGTAAACCGGTGCTTAATTAATCTAACACTGCGGCGTTTACGAACACTTAAATTGGGCTTGTTTTTATATTAAATAAATAGGCATACATAATTACAATAACAGTTTTACTTACGTTATTAGCATTTTAGCGAGCAAACGATTAAATGGGGGCTTATTAATAAATTAAAAGGAAATGTAAAAGTCGATAGTTACACAACGAAACTTTCACTATAAATTGCACATAATGTCGTAGTCGTTTGTCTTCAACTTCTTATTCTCTCAATTTTCTCGAAAAATTAAAATAATGTTTATATATATATATTATATATATATATTCATGTAACACTGTCAGTTCGACACAATAATATACGACCGCGACAATAAAAAATAAGACGACAGGTTGCAAAATTCGAAAGTCACAGTAAGTTATGTAAATAAATAAATTAAATTCTAATTGAACCCGTAATCGGCATGTTAATTTAAATCGAAAACGCTCGCCCCAATCGAAACCACCGTAAACGCAAATAAAGGAAGAAATCGTCACAACTCACATAATCACTTTCTTTATTGCACGCACGCGATTCGAGACGCAACACGGTTCGTTATAGGACTGATCGTTCGAATCTCCCATTTCGACGATGAAGTCGTTGGGTTCCCTCTCTCCGAGTAAGGTGCCTTTGATCAAATTAACGCTTTGCTCGTAGTAATTACTTCGACAATGTTAACCCAACGACGCGACGCGGCCGGCTAGTTAGTTGTAAGATTTTCGGTGGGATGGGGAATTTCGAAGGAGAGCATCTCGTCCAACGGTATTAGGTCAAAACCGTCGCGGCCGCAGGAAATTCGTAAGGTCGTACAATTGAAAACCAACTCGACACCGTGAACGTTTGGACGTTTCGAGTGCTTTTTTTACCAGCGGATTTGTGATCGATTGTATGGAAACTGACGAAAATTTTATTAGGTCAAAATGATCAGTGTGGTCTAGATTAAATGGTCACTATACGAGTAGAATTATTGGCACGAGCGTCTGCCTGTATGGGCAATGGGTGCTAAAGCCCTTTTGGCTTTTCAAAATTTACAGTTTCCAGTTGGAGCAGGCTTACGTGTATCTGGCAGTTGCGCCCCTATCCGCCCGTACACTTGCAAATCGACATGGGTACTCTCGAGTACTGGTATCTGAGATATACATTTTGCCTTTTCTCAAAACTTGCAACGCATGCAAGACCAACATTTAAAAATCGATAAGTATCAAAAACTGAAACAAAAACCTCGAAAGCTCGTTAAGTATCTGTACAGGGAGTCCCAAAAATGGACGATCAAATGCATTTGCAATCAAAACAACCATAGGTATATCCACTTATTGCTGGTTCGAAAGTTATTGCAAAATTTGTCCATTTAATGCAGATTTTAATGGCATAGGGTTTAATTAGAACAGATAGTCGCGAGATAACAACAGTCTTCCTATGTTTTTTGCAGTTTCTCGCTATCCCCCTGTAGTCTCGGTACTAACAATAAGTGTATAAACCTTGCACTTTGTGCTACAAGCATAAAATTTTAGGCGTATATTCCATACCATGCGGTGCTGACCACAATAAGCCATTTCGAAGCCAACCTCTACTCTAAAATAATCCCCCCCCCTCTTTAGTACAGTTTTTAATCCTTCCATTGCCCGATTTTGAACCATCAGCAATTGGATAAACATATATATGGTTATTTTGGTTGCAAACGACTTCACTTCGACTTGATCATCCACTTTTGAGATACCCTATATGGCGAATTGAGCCTACAACCATGGTACAATGAATCATGCTCGTTCACGAAGATTTTTCAATTGCTAGAGGGCGCGAGCCTCAACCTAAATACGTCATAAATATTGCAGAGCCAAGAGGGCTCGAGTTCTCTCTTATCCATACGGATAGACGTTCGTGTTATGTTAATGAAGCTTTTAAATACGTATCGAGAACGTTCCTTTGGTAAAACTTGTTTAACATTAGATCTATAAATAGAAATTTAAATTTGTACGTCTCGTTTCTTTATCTAGATCGTACAGTTCCGACTTGACTTCTGATTAATGATTATTGTTATTTTGTGGTCACAGAAGGGCCATTCGGTCCCATGATGTATCGTTTCCGTTATTTTTAAAGGTCCATTAAGAAAACTAACCAACCAAAATGGCAATTTTCATACGTTTCCATGTTCACGGAATCTTAAAAATAACGGAAATTATATAACATAGGGCTGATTGTGTTTTTTGTTATAATTTAAGTTACTGTGCAATACAAATGGGCTAAATTATGGGCTTTATAAATAATAAGTGTACTTATACCCATACCCATAATTTTAATAATTTTTTGACCTTGAAATAATTGAGTTATTTCCTTATTGTCTGTTATCATAGGTTTGTTTTGGACCAATCGAAGAGTTTTTAAGAGACAAAGATTGGAAGAAAGAACTGTAATTATTTAGGGGTGGTATAAGTTAACGCTAAAACTTAGATATTCCTTATTTTTCTCTTTTAAATTCAGTGCAAATAAACATCTAATATTACTATCAAGAACAGTTTGAGGATGTGGAATATCGAGATGAATTAAATCTCTCTTATCCTTTATAGGTATCTATCGTTTGGGGCTCTCGAGGAAGACAGTTGCTTAGAGCTAGCGCGTTCGTTTGAATTAAAACAAATTCTACCACATGTATAATTAATCGGAGGACTTGCAATTTTCGAACGTTATTTTTTTAGCGGAAACGAATAAGTATTAATTTTTTTTAATCAACAATTTTTTTTCTTACTGAACAGATACGTAGTACATGGGAAGGCAAGAGTTATTTATGTACTTCGTATTAGTTATTGTTTTTAACAACATGTTTTCTTCGTATTTCATTAGGTCTTTTACTTCGATAACGTTTTTTTTTCAGTTTTAAAATTAGTTACAGCTAGCGTTTCAATGTTTGGCGATTAAAAATGTCGGTATGTGTTGTATTACGTACTTCTTGTGTCGGTTTGTACTGAATTAGAGAAGTTGGCCTCGCTCCATTGATTATAGGTAAATACGAGAACAAACTATGATAATTAACATTACATTAAAAAACTAGTTTACAATTTAGTTTTATTGCACTGGTTAAAAAGAAAATTTCCATTTTTCCATTTCCAGAAAAATTTCGAAAATCGAAAGTTATATCACGTCAAGATGTTAATCGTATGATTAATCGTGATATTTAATCGCAGACGATTGAGACGGTGAAACCACACGTCTCCCAAATAAAAAGGATCATTATAAAATCTGTTCGATTGGTAATTATTGTGGCCAGTTAAGTAATTATCTAATTAAGTCGCTTTCACATACAGAAATAAACAACGGCATCCGTCAAAGACGCACTTACAATAAATTAGATGAACGTTAGCTCACATAAGAACTTTTTCAAAATTGGGAAATGTAAAAAATAAACAAAAAATCAAACATTTGGTTAGGCACGAAAGCGACATCATTGGGAATATTAATATTTAATCTATCAATTGTTGTTTTGGAATGTTTAATTTAATAGACGCCCAACTTTCTATTTTTGTCATAAAATTAAATCGATTTAGTTTATTTAATTTTCACCGCTCCCGTCTAATTCGAACTTTGGAGGATCTTGATTTACCTATCGAAGAACGGAATGGGCGGGGGAGGGGTTAGGTAAGGGTAATCGTATGTGCAGGATTAGGTTTGGGTATATTGGGGAATTTTTAAATATTTGCGGTGTGTTTAACAAAATATGTAAATGAATTAAAAAAATTATGTTTTTCATGCACAGTTCTTAAAATAGGTACCTTATATTCGAAATGTTAAAAAGAAAAATTGAAAATCCTATAAAAACGCGACAAAACATATTGTTTTACGGCCCACCTGTAGTAGATAATAAATTTACTTATTGAATTTATTGAAGTTGATAATTATTCATAGGTACATATTTTTGAAGAGAGTACTTAGCAGTTATATGAAATGATTTATTTTTTTTAAATTTCTGATAAATTCGCAATTTTAAATAAAGAAAACTTCTTTTCAGATAGGTAACCGCATGCGGATATACCTACAGCGGGTTTGTTTCGATTTTTGATGTTGAGCACCTGTACGAAATTTTATCGAACATTTGGCGAACGCGTGAATTGTCAGTTGCGCTTGGCGATTAACGTGTTACAAAGTGTCGCGTCGCGTCGCGTTAAGTTGTGCACGTTTCGTTTTTCTAAAAACTCTCGTTTTCGGTGGTGAAAGACTATCGACGGGCGTTCCAGACAGAAGCCTCTACATCAGATATCTATGCTGGAAAAAGGTCAATAATTTTGTTTTTAATAATTTTTCAGGGTTTATATTGAAGTTAAAGTTTTTCACCATTGCGTAAATAACCGATACGTATTTTTAAGCTTGTGTAATACTTGTTTTGTGTTAATGCGAATTTGATAGTTTTCTTTTTAAGTTTATAGCCTGGGGATCTAAGTCCATTAGCCACAGACTTTTTGTATGTGCAACGGCATCGATACGCGGTGTTTTTTGTTGTTCCCCAGGAGTTATCTCCCTGGGTACTAATCGTGTCCAGCATTTGTTTTTAAGAGGATCACAAGATTGCTTCTCTTATTTTTAAAATTACATTCACAAACATCCACGGTTGCAGCGGGATTCGAACCCGCAGCCGTGGTGACCTAGCAGAGTGATAGCTCACTGGACCACTGCGGCCCCCTGAATTTAACAGTAATACTTTAATTTTAAAAATAATCTTAACGGTAACCTTTGATTATTTTGATGTCCTTTTAAGAAAGAAATTGTTAATGATTGACACTTTAAAGTTTACAAGAATTTTCAAAGTCTTTAAAAATTAGGTAGATAATTAATACGGCGTTTTGGCAGAGCGAAAGCGTAAGCGAAACGCGAAATATAACACAGGGTCGGATCTTAAAAAAATTTCCCGAAGGTGACACCCATCAAAATTGAAAATATCTAGTACACCGTAACAACGAATGATCTGCAGAAAATGTTTAGACATATCGCATTGCAAGGTTATACTTTATAAAATTGTCCGATTATTGAATAGTTCAATTCGTAGTTTAAAATTGTGGTTTTGGGGACGAGGGTATCTTTTATGTGGGTAGTACATTCGGAAATTTAAAAATCGTAACGCATATATTTGAACGGTGTAAATCTGGCTTGGAGTTGCCACACTTTTAACGCGTATAGGTACTCGACGTATTTTTTATTTTTGAAATAAATAAAGCTCTCTTCGTAATAACCTATTTTGAAACGACCTTTATCGTTTGATTTAAATTAAAACACAATAATAGAGATAGATAATAAAATGTCAAACTGACATTATTTTATTTTGAAATTATAAAAATATCCGTTTTAAGCAACTAAAAAATTATAAATTTTAGTTTTACGACTAAATTTTTTTAAGTTTCTGAATATTTCCTCGCAAAACTAAAGGTCGGTCGCAGATATATGTAACTGTACGCGTATTTAAATCGCATATACGTAGGTACAGTGGTACGTAGGTACGTTGGACATGTCTTGAAGTACTTGATTCACTTGACGGGATAATAAATAATTTGCATAATCCGGACGTAGCATGTCCTACTTCTATTTTATTTATAATTTACATAAACAAATCAAATAAAATTGGGCAAAGTCAGTTTTACATTGTATACAAATTTTCGCGTCCCATTTTCCATGGCGCCCACTGTACGTAAAACGAAAATGACACTGCTGGGTTAATAACGGTAGAAGGGTTCCAAATCACGTCGATTTGTTTCTAAAAAAAAAACAAAAAAGTACGCGCTTGTAAATAAAGTAGTTACAAAATTGCAGGAAAATTGTTCCGCGTCTTCGCGATTTTTTATAATATATATGATTGTCATTTAATATATTGTTATAGCGTAATAATTAAATAAGAATCGACTCGCGAATTATAATAGATTTTTCTAATTAGGATGTGGGAGCTCATATTGAATTTACATAATCTGAAGGATGAAATTCCTTGTCGGTTTTCTAATCCAACTCCACTTTCAAATAAATGGTTATTTTACAATACTAACATAATTACACATTCGTATTATGCTTGACTGTTCTTTATCATCCTCGTCTTTTCTAGATGGCCTAATGCAAGAATCATGTCATTTCCGTGTGCGCTGAACGTTTTATTGCAACGCGTTATGTAATGACATACATATACTCTATTATTTATATATTGATGTTAAATGGTTGTTTATATTTTACTGTTACCACCTAGCCGTCGATTAAATTCGTCTAAACGGAGTTTATTTTTTTATATTTTCGATTGCCTGCTTTTAATAAACCGATTAGGAAATCTAATGATGAGAATCATTAATTTATTTTTAATGCACCGTAATTATCTGGAAGTTAATTCCGAGAAATATATTATCGGGGTGAATATATACACAAGAGGTTGATTTTTTACCAAGTACATTTTTTTATGAAAACCTATTTTCCATGAAAATTATTCGAGAATAAATCGCGACATGTAGTGGAGCGTTTTTTTTCTTATGTCCCTTAATTCGAGAATAATTTTCTTTGGGAAAATTGATCCGAATCAGTAAAAAAAATGTGCCCTAGTATAAAATTAACCTCGTGCGTATTAAAGACGATTTAATATGTGATTACTAGGTACCTATGTGGAATGATTATTACGAATACAATAACAAAATCATTTGTTTAGAATTTCACTAATTTTGCACTTATTGTTAGAATTTAATATTTTGATGGAATTTCGAAATTTCGAAAATTTGATTGATTTGTTTTATCAACTATCAGTAGCATGTTTCATCACTATAAAAAATTCCTATTGGTCGATTTTCTTTTAAACTCGACGTTCCGATTGGTCAATATAGTAAGAATATATTATTAATCGATATAAGTACCCACGTGTGTCACGTATTTACGTATACCTACAAATTAAAATTGTTTATTTGAAAATTCTCGTGCAGTTTGAAATACGACGATCCGCCCTCGCTATCCGCGCGAGTTAGTTTCCTAACGCGGATAATAAATCGGGGGTCCGTTTCGTAAAAAAAATAGGAGTACAAGTTTATAAATTACAAGTATTGTTATAGGGTATTGTATAGAGTTTTCTTGGCAAGCATATTGGTTTATTTTACCCATCACTATAGTAACATTTGTAATTATTGTAAATTTGTTTTTATTTTTGTGACAACTTATTGTTAGATGCATTTTGAACAGTACCTACATACGACGCATTTGTTAAAATTCCTAGAATCGCGCCCCCTTAGGCTCTTTTAATGATCGTGTATCGCGTATACGCAAAACCGCGGATAACGACTGTTCACTGTATTCGAATTTCAAATGACCGAATCGAATAATAATCACGACTTTTTCGTAAGTAGGAAACTGTTAATTAAAAGCGAATGATAGATACGTTGCAACTTTTAACGAGGAAGTGGCAGGAAAAGTGTTTTATTCGTTTCAAGTAAAAATTATGCACGGCGACATGTAAAAGACATTAAAATGTAATCAAAACGCGTACGTAACTATGTATAACAACGCTGAAACGGATAAAGCATCAGCGTTACGTAATAATTTCTTAAATTTTACCATCAAAATTACAGAAAATACCAATAAGGTACACATTACGCTCCATAAAATAATCAAATTGCCTGTGACGTAATCGAATGCTATACAAGACCGATGTAAATTATATAAGACGATGTCATTTTCTATGTTATTTCCTAAATCCTTCCGCGACACACGGCGAATGCTTACACGACCAACATCCGACAAATTTGTTTATGGAAATTAATTGCATAATTAGAAATTTGTTACACTGTTTACGAGCAATGCACTAAATATTCCGCTGCTTAATTGGTTCGGGTACATAAGTACGTTAAGGCTTCTACGGACGTTTCATGTTGTCTTAAGTCTGTTGTAAATACACCATTCTAATCATGTCTAAATGTAACAGTTTCATTTTTAAATCGCAATCTTTTAAAAGTTCTCAACAATCAGAAATTCAAATGATCTAAAAGCACGAGTCGTCAACGATTCAAATATTATCTACATATGTCGAGGCCCGATCTTGTCTTGTAGATAAGACTTTTTTAGGGTTGTAAAATATATTTGCTTAAATTAATTAAGTAGATAAACTACAGGGGTATATTTTATTGAGATTTATTTTTACTTTAGAGATTTGTTTAAATTGTAGTCGGGCGTGTTGAAATTTTTGTAACCGGCCAATTGAGTTGTAAAATATTTTAAAACGTTTTTGAAGAGTTCGATCCTTAAGGCTCGCGAGTTTTCGTTAAGCTCGATCAAAATTTTAAATTTAAATTTTCGAAAACCTATCGTGCAACTGTTAGAAATTTAACGAGAATAAAACGAGCGAACAGTTCAAACGCTCATTTTTTTGTTTGTTTTTAACTGCATACTTATATTTTTAGAATTTTAGAAAATGTCAAAGAAGCAGAACAGTTTCAAGCTTAGGACAAATTATTTAAAAGATAAGTGTGTGGGTATCCGATGAGCCATAAAATTTAGAGGGTGTCTCAGACTTCATTCTCCAGATGTATACGTCTCGATTATTTTCGAGAATTGCCCCATCGAACCCTATATATTCGTAAATGGTACGAAATTATTTACAAGTTGGAGTCTGAAATACCCTTGTGTACTAAACTGAATGTTAACATTTCTTTTAAGTCTGGATGAAGATTTACCTTCTGCGAAACTAACTTTAAAAATTTTCGATACGTCCCTTTTAAGAATTGCGATGTAAATTTACTCTCGGCAAATCACCCAGAACTGAATTCATATAACGTAACTACCACGTTATCTCATTACACAAGCTGTTAAGTTCCGATAAAATTGCATCAATTGGCTGCGTTTATTTTATTTGTTATTTGCGTAAATTTTATGTTTTATTAACCTAATATAACGATTTTGATACGGTGGCAATAATGCCATAATTATATTTAACAGACTAACGATAAGACAAACAACCGTTTGTTCCGATGTGTTATGTGCCAAAACACAAAAATCGTGTATTATAACGTATATCTACGAATTATAATATTGTTCTCAAACTACTGTTCTTAGAATCAAAATGTAAACTTGTTTATTAAATTAATATTTAAATAAATACGTATGTATTTATTTATCAGTTTTAATGTGACCTATTTTGATACGAAACCAGTCTTACGAATCTAATAATGAAGACCTAATAATACTTCGTCTACAGTAGGTAACTGCATATGTTGTGATAAAACCATTTTGCAATGCTACTTGTTTATTTGAATTACGTTTTTTTTTTTTAGTACCTAGGTAACTTACGCGGAAGTTATGCACGTTAACCGGAACTCGTGAAACTGCGTTTATTTATTAATTCGATATTTACATAGTTGTTTATGTTTTAGAAATCGTGCTAGCTATTAAACAGCTGTTGCATTATTTTAATATGTAACAGGTATAATATTAAAAGTGTATTGATTATACAGTGTTATATCGACATTCTGAGGTCCATTTCCCTGGAGTGCGACTTTTGCAAAACAAAACAAAAATTATGCCATCATTTTGTACAAGTTTTGTACAACCTTTACTTTTTTTTGTACCCTTCCAAATAGTCAGCTATCGCAGATTGAAATTTCGCACTCCAAAAGTTAAAAATGTCGTTTTTTGTTCTTGTAATAGTAAGAACTTATTTTGTACAGTTTTGTACAACCTTTAAAAAATTTTGTACCCTCCCGGAAATGCGTGAAAATGACCGCCAAAGCTCGTACACTCGATGTATTTTAGAATGCTCAAAATGTATAGCCTTAAATAACATTTTAAGAAGATAAATGTCTTTGTTTTTATATAAAAAGTGACTTATATTTTGTATTTGTTTAAATAACGTTAAACAAATATTATTCCTTCCAGATTTGTGGTTTCTTGAATTGTTGATAAAATTAACAGATGAAATTTATATGTAATAAATAAATTGAAATTCAAATAACATATATTTATTAGAATTTCAAAAAACAGGTATAAAAATACATTTTTTAAATATGATATATAAAAATATTGCGTAGTGTACTAATTCACAATTTTATAACAGCACTTAACCAAAAAAGTACGTAAATACAATAAAAAATCATTATATTAAGAACTGGCGTTGATTAATGTTCGACCGAAGTACGATTTCATCATTACAACGTATGTCCAAAGATTACTTGATGTTCGAAATCATTACCCAATGAACGTTTATTAGTGTAATGACCTTATACATTACTACATCGAATGCAGTTCATTATGTTAATGAATAATTTGACTGCTCCAATGAACAAGCTTTCTTTTTTTAAATAAATTAGTATATAGATAATATGAATTTCGATTTATAGTGATAATAACTGCGTTTATTAGTTTTATCAATATTCTTACATAAATTCAATAAATTATTCCACTGAAATGCAAAGTTTGATTATTGTATCGATGAATGTGTTCATTAAATAAAGAAATATTCTTGCATTGTTACAATGTACACTTCTATTCATATTAAAAGAGTACAGTTACTATTTCACATTGTAAATAGGACAATGTTTATGTATATTGTTTCTATAGCAAATTTATTTTTTGTAAGGTTTCAATTAATTATCGCTCAAATATACCTACATAGAAAATTTGATTATTAGTTCTTTATTGTTCAATGTTGTCGATTGTAGGAAATACAAATCAATTTTTCCGGCGAAAAAAATCGATTTGTACACGTTTCTCTGGAATTTGATATGTAATAACACACACAAACCGTTTTTAGAAATATTTTTCTATAACAGTTCTAATATAAATATTAATGTAAACGTCGTGATAATTTTTTTTGCAATTATTTAGTTTCAGTTTTCAAACTGCACTGTCTTGAATTTATCCTGTTACTGCGAAGCCGTTAATATTCCTAGATTATTCTATATATAGAATTAAAAAAATACATAATCAACTGTATTTATACTGTATATTAGTGAACTTAGTCATAGATACGGTAAATGTAGTTATTATTTCAAACCGACCTTACATTAATGTGATGTTTTAAATTTATAAACTTTAAGTTATGATGTTAATGTAGAAATTCGTAGATACAATCAAGTAATGATTGGATTGATGAAAAAGAGTCGTTAAAACAATCAAGATATCCATTAAATTATTAAATATGTTCATCAGTTTCTAATGAACATAATAATATTGGGACTACGAACATAGAAATTAAAAAATGAACATCTATTAGTAGTATTAATGAACTTTTCATTGTATCAATGCTCAAAAAGTCAATAACTGGTGTTCATTGATATTATGTACAATAATTTTTTGTGTTACATAAGTAATATGGAATCACGTCAAAAGGCCGTCGACAAAAACGCCGTGAACAAAAATATCGTCAGTTTCAAAAGTCAAATTAAATTGAACCTATTATTATAAACATTAGTATACAGCAGTAATAGGTATCTATTTAACTATATTTGTATATAAATCGTAATCAGTCAATTCCAGAATTTCAACAAACAGTGAGATTCGAAAATTCATTCTTAACAGATACCTGCTTACTTTTAAAGTAAGCCTAGTATAAATTCAGATTAATTATTGTTATATTTGGCACATGCAATATAATTATAAATATACAATGTGTGTTATGAATAATATTTTAATCATTTAAATCGTTGTATAAAACCAGACAACTTCTTTCTATGCTCGTTATTTTCAATTCTTCATTTTCTCTCATCATAAGAACGTTTACCACTAACAAAGTTTGTATAAAGACAAAAAGTACTTTTAACATTATTTTATCGCAACCATGTATCACGTAAATGTAGCATATACATATTATATTATATCTAACATGTGCCAAATATAATAATAAGTAATTTGAATTTATACTTATGTACTTTAAAAGTAAGCAGGTATCTGTTAAGAATAAATTTTCGCATCTCACTGTTTGTTGAAATTCTGGAATTCACCGATTTCGATTTATATACAAATACAGGTAAGTAGATACCTATTACTGCTATATAGTAATGCTTATAATAATAGGTTCAATTTAATTTGACTTTTGAAACTGACGGCGTTTTTGTTCACGGCGTTTTAGCTACGTCCTTTTTATATATACTGTCATAAAATTGTGAATTAGTACACTACGCAATATTTTTATATATCATATTTAAAAAATATATTTTTATACCTGTTTTTTGAAATTCTAATAAATATATGTTATTTGAATTTCAATTTATTTATTACATATAAATTTCATCTGTTAATTTTATCAACAATTCAAGAAACCACAAATCTGGAAGGACTAATATTTGTTTAAAATTATTTAAACAAATACAAAATATAAGTGATTTTTTATATAAAAACAAGGACATTTATCTTCTTAAAATGTTTTTTAAGGCTATACATTTTGAGCGTTCTAAAATACATCGAGAGTGCGAGCTTTGGCGGTCATTTTCACGCATTTCCGGGAGGGTACAAAATTTTTTAAAGGTCGTACAAAACTGTACAAAATGAGTTCTTATTATTACAAGAAAAAAAAACGACATTTTTAACTTTTGCACTCCAGCATTTCCCTGGAGTGCGAAATTTCAATCTGCGATAGCCGACTATTTGGAAGGGTACAAAAAAAACTAAAGGTTGTACAAAACTGTACAAAATGATGACATAATTTTTGTTTTGTTTTGCAAAAGTTGCACTCCAGGGAAATGGACTTGACATTCTGACTATGGCTAACGACTTTTCAAACTAACATAAGCTAAACACTATAAACAACGACTTTTTCCTCTAAAGACGCAAATTAAAAAAGAGATTACAAGTATAGTTATGTCCATCTGTGGACACACTGTATGTAGTATAATATAAAATATATTAGAATGCAGATTTAATGTTATCGAAATATTTAACTTTGCGGCTCAAAGTTGAAACCATTTATTATTCTGTTCCACATTTCCTAATTGAGGGAGGCTACAAGGGATTGATAATTGTTTTGCGATAGTATTTGTCATTAATGGTGAGCACATTGCCATCTACTTTTTCAAAAGGCACCACCAAAAAATGGTGTGCCCAAAAAATCGCGTCAAACATGACTTTTATGGAATTTATTCGTCGTTGTTTTTTTAGGAAATGCGGATATTTGTTTTGCTAACCAAGTTATTCAGATGAAAATATTTACTCGTCAATGAAGATGATTTTTTATTAAAAAAATTCTTCCAAGGCACAATCGGTAAGCCAGCGACGTGCCAAGTTGGCATCGATCTTTCGAACAAATTTTGATAATAAAATTTCAAATATTTCAAAGCGTTGTTCAATGCTATACTATATCGTTGCGTGACGATTTCACCAAGTTCGCTGTTTGCTTTTATTTAAATAGCGCGAAAAAAATTGAAATAATCAAAATAATGGAAATTGAATATTCTGTATCGAACTTCTGGTCGTCTCAATTTGACGAACTTAATGCACATAGACAAACGAATGTGAATTTGATTAAGTACCTACATTTGATTTTTTTTTAATTTTTAATTTGATGGGCTCGGAATCTGAGCCCATTAGCCACAGACTTTTGTACGTACAACAGCATCGGTATACGGTGTTTTTGTTGGTGTTCCCCAAGAGTTATTCCACTACACTAATCGTGTCCAGCACTTGTTTTTAAGGTGCAGCGGAATTCGAACCCGCAGCCGTGGCGACTTAGCAGAGTGATAGCTCACTAGACCACCGCGACCACTGCATACATTTGATGATAACTCAAAAGTTGGAGATTACTCTACTACCAAAAAAAATCATTGTGAATATTACAAAATGTTTTTGGTGTTTGGGTCGTAGGAAAGTAAACACTTTCATATACCTATAGTTACCAGTCAATTCAAAACAGGTCCCCATATCTTCGATGAGATAGCGTCCGCGCAAAGCGAAAAACCTCGTTTCTCTGACGTAACATTCTCACTTAACCAAGTTCAACAATTTCGTAAATTTGCATTCGCGTTAACAAGCTCAATGTAAACCCCCTACCTCGGTTGGCCTTACAACTTCGCAAAAATTGATCAGGTATTTTACATTGAAATTCAAGGTAACATTTTTTTTTAATTTGAAACTGGCGCGAAATATTATTGAAGTGCGGCAGGGGATTATCCGTGTAGGTACCTAATTATTAATAATTACGCAGGTTCAGGTAATTACATGTATTTAATTAATGTGAAATAATAATGTACGGCAAAACGTAGTTAGAAAATAATTCCTTCACGTTTTAATAATAATTAGTCCTTCATTTCCTTTTTAGAAAGTGGCGCGAAAAAGTTATTTAATTATATGAAAAATCGTGTCTCGCATAAATTTCAACGCGGAAAATTGTAGCTATAATCTTTAGACTTTAAACGACAACTAAACGAATACAATGATTCACAATTGAAGTGGACGTTTTTCTTGATAAGCACCTAATACAATTATAATTATAATTTTTATTGCCGACCTTGCTGGGTAAGGCTTTAAGGGTACGACGTTTTTGTATTAATTTCCTTTATATATTCCATGCTCGTTCGATTTTTGTACTATAAAATAAGGATAATTAATATTCGGACGCTCACAGAACTGGACCAAACTTAAAAAGATAAGGTATTCGTGGCTGAAAAATATTTGTATTGACGCACGAAGGGCGGAGCTACCGAATTCTTGAACTCGCAGAGCGACTATTACATTAAAGAAGCTTATGATAGTTTATAATTGGAACTTTAAAGTTTTGAAGAGACCGTTTAAATTAAAAATAAAAACAGGACTTATTATTATTTAAAGTTTTGAAGAGACCGTTTAAATTAAAAATAAAAACAGGACTTATTAGGTATTATAACTGTTTATTATGACTATCTACAACGAGGGCGTGGCGAAACAGGTGCCCCCCGCGGGCTCAAAAACGTAAAAAATAAAAATAAATAAATAAATATAAAAGTCCACTATTTTATATTGCATTTTGATATTTTCATCATTTTTGAGTTAGAGAGGCGCAAGTTAGACACTCGCCACGTGCGCTTCATACCCTGGTTGCGGCGTTGCCTATCTAAAATTTGCGAAAAATTGCACATAATTATGCCCCTCCAAATTAATTTTATTTTTGTGACTTAATACAACTTAAAATTTTTATTAGATGCGCCAGTTGTTCAGCTGATTATCTAGAAATTTACTTATAATTTCTAAAAGTGAACGTAACTCGATTCAGTGTACACTCACTCAATCAAGTTACGTCCATTTTATCGTTTCGCGAAAAACGTGCCACTTTATTATTCGAATAATAATTTAAAAGTCGATCGATAAATTAACGTAAATTGAGCGTTAGTATGAAGGTGAAAATTAACTAACTACATTTAAAAAAAAAAAGAAAATAAAAGCTGATGTTTGTTTTTTACTAGGTAATTGTTAATCTTGGAAATTTTCGAGATTAGGTACCTACACCTTTTTATCGAGGATTAGTATCCATCGCATTGAATGCCGGTGCTTTCTGAATATGTCTCAAAAATTCAAAAAGAATCCCATCAGTTTACGAGATTCCAGAAAAAATAATTTTTCAGTAATTTGACGATATCACTATTTTTCAAAATTAAAATAAACGCTGTTTCTATATTTAATTTGTCCGCATCAACAATAGAAGCCGAAGGGCTTTAATAATTACCAGCGGTTTTCGATAAATACGCATTTTATATCATTCTTCAACTAACATAAGTGCACCAAAAAGTCCATTAAGCATATAATTTTCGTTTTAATTTCCAAAATTCAAAATGGATGACATTCAAAAACTATTTTTCTCAAAATATTCTACGGTGCATATATATACATATTTTAGTTTTTGAAATACAGAAGTCTTTTTCTATGTTGCCGTCAAATATTGTTGTATTTCTTTATTGTTTTTATTTTTATTTTTATATTTAAAATTTCTAATAATCAGATAAAAGCGGAAGTTAAAAAGATCGTACTACATCGATAGATGATATAAATAAAATATTTTAAAGATCACAATAAATTTAATTTTACATCTAAAAATTAAGAAAATAAATACCTAATAATTATTCTTACAGAAAAGGGCACATACTTAAAACAAAATAGTGGTATTTTAAATAATGGTATTATTCGATATCCTTTTTTTGCGTGTCACAGGTGAGTTTCTATGTTAGTTTATATATAAAATAAATATCTTGACGTCGAGAGATTGTAAAAAATACAACAAAAAAACGTTTTGAAGTTATTTTTAGATCGACAACACGTTTGCCCTGTAATAAATTTTGGACATTATTATTATTTTGTTTTAATTTACAAACTAGTAAACGTTTCTGTATAAATTTGCATACATACCTACCTACATATTTTTATGATGTATTTTTTTAATATCCAATAAAAATACTTTTCTTGAAATAAATTGAGATTCATGGTTTCATTTGAATAATTTGGAAAAAAATAGTCTTAGTAAATTGATTTATAATTTTGATTTTCTCCACAAAAATTGAGTCGTTTCCTGATTTCCATTTAAAATCACGATTTTTCCTCAACACACTTTACGAATGTATACTTAGAGGGTGGTTGGGTAGGTTGGCCGTTTTTGGGTACGGAAGCCTGTAGGTGGGTTGTAAAAGAATATGTATGAAAATGATTATTGTACTAATTCCCCACATCGATGAAAACGAATTTTTTTTAGTATAGCTCCTGAAAGGATATTTCACCTTTCAGTATTAGTTATACAATATACTAATTTCGACTCAATTTTGAAATTGTGAGCAATCTGCCCTCAAGCTACCGTTTGTATTTGGAGTTGTGTATCATGAACATATCGTTTTGGCAGAATTATATCACTAAAATTACCTTAAATCGAAAGGTATCTTAAATTATTGTCAATACAATAATGTGATATCGTAATAACAACAGACTTAAATTTTAATTAAAGGTAATTTCAATACATTTCAAATTAATTTTCATTAAAAATCTTTGAAACCATTAAAATCCGAATTTCCCTAAATTCGTTAACCTCTGATGTACGTATGTACATATTTGTAACTTTTTAATTGCACCACACATATCGGATTACTTGCGTAAAACCTTGAAATTTTTGTTCATATAAATATTATGATCGAAATAATGTTTTGCAATTTAAACCTGACATTTTTTGTTATTTAAAAACTAAATAATAAACGTACGGACCTACTTTTGCAATGAATAACATCGCATATATTGTAAAAGTTTCATGTTAAGGTTACAACCAGCTACATTTTCCCATTAAAAACTGAATAGTCTATAAAATTAATCGACGAATCAACTTCACTTTGTTCGAACAACCTGTGGACTAATTTTTTGAAAATACCCACTTTGATTTTAACTTTTACCCTAAAACCTGGACAACTTACAATCAGTAAAATACACGTTTGCCAATTTAAGTTGTTATTTTGTTTGCACAACTGGATGTTTTTATTTAGTTCGATTTAATTAATTAAAAAAAAACTTGCTCTCGAATAAAACTTGTATTTTACAATAAAAAAGAAATTGATAGCTTGCGATCATCTAACGTGCCGGTCGAAACCTTGATATTTAAACAAATATTTTATAGTCGCGAAATAAAAATACGAATTTGAAGAATTCAAAATTTCATCTTTTATTCGCGATTTTCTAAATTTTGTTTGGCGAGGACCTTTAATTATTTTTTTTAAATAAAATAATACTCGACACCTAAATTATTGACTAAATTATTACTTTACGTTATATGTATTTCGTTAGTTGAGTTGTCGAGTTTTTGAGTTTGTTTATATTATTTTGATTTTTATTGAATCTATCTGATTTAATTTTGCATTACTTTAAACGATTTTTTTTTCTTAAATTATTGGTTGTGTATTTATAGCTTCGGAAGTAGGTAGTTATTTTTAAACATTTTCCTCGCAAAATAAATGTCTTTTTTAGAACGGTTAGTAGTATATTGTTTTATTATGTGGAAATATATATATATATATATATTTTTAATTTTGATGTAAATATGTTGAAACAATTCAATTAAAAGCTTTAATTTTCATTCAGAATTAATTTAATTGTTGATCGTGTTGATGTTGTATCAAAAGTGTTAGGTATTTTAGTTTAAATAATGGTCGCATTCGGGGAATGGTAGCGCCGTAGCGCTTTATCGAAGCGATGCTCTGAATGGTGTCTGCTTTACTCGCAGTGCTGCAACGCTTTAGTAAAGCATTAAAGCATATAAATATTCCGCTTTAACGTTTTATAACTAAATAAAGCAATGACGCATCCATGCGTTCTAACCTAACAAATTATGTTGCTTGTGTATGTTTTGGTTTATGCAAAAATAAAGATGGCTTATAACGTTACAATTCGGAGACAAAGTCATTTCCCTTGCAGTAACGTAAGAAGAAAGGTTGAAGATATTACAAGGTAAGTTTTACATAACAATTTGAGTGTTAACCAAAAACAAACAAAATTGCCAACCTAAGAATTAAAAGCTGAAAAATAACTAGTACCAAAAATGTTTATTCAGGCAAGATAAAGCGTTTCGACGCTACAATTCCCTGAATGCGACCATTGTGATGATCCAGCGACAGTTTAATCAATTATTTACGATACGTTGGACGGTCAATAAAAATTTGGAAAATGTAATTATTGCTTAATTTTTCTTTTGATGTCTTTACAATTTATTTGTATGCCTAGAAAAAGCTCGCGATGCACGTATTAGCAGTGGAAAATTACGAAGATTTGCCATCTCATTACCGAGCAGATTCTTTATAGTCTGTAATATCTATAAATTTTATTTTTGTGTCATCACGACCATTACAATGTTAAAAACAATGAGATAATTTTAGGTGTTGGCAAGCTTAATGTCAAGATTATGTCCTATTACATAATTTCTTCTTCTTTTTCACTGAATCTGCGTCCGAGCTAAACTGAAATGTGATGTCTTTGGTTTGGTAAGAATTAACAAAGCAGTCATTATCTTTTTTTTTATTAGTTGTGTTTAGATGTAATTTGTCGAGCGTATGTACTTTTGTCGCATTATGTCTTAATTAATTGTAATCGAGCGTAACCTCCCTCAAAAAAATAAACAACATTTAGTTACCTGCCTATTTAAGGTTTTGGTGAAATGTAATAAAGTAAATTTTACGACGCGTAGGTACACCTAATGCAACTGATCAGGTGTAAGGTCACCATAAACCTTGGTTAATACCGATGCCACGTTCTTCCACATAACGGCGAAAATTATTCCGGCGCGATTCACAAATAATATATGGTATAATACGGCTTCGCTTTCACTCCTTACGCAATTTTGGCGGAATGTAGCACTTAAGGTTGTGTACGTAGTTAACAACTTGCATAACAAAGCTTTTCTAAATTATCCGGCACCGTACGTACTTGTATTGTGCCCTCTTACGATAATTTGTCCACAGATAATTACGTAACAAGTGCAAACTAATTTTGCATATTGCATCGTAGTATAGGTAGTTTTCGAAAGTGGGGCCGACTAATAACGTTAAACGGCAACGAGACGTCAGTTTTTGGGTCAATGCTTCCTAATCGTTTAATAAATAATTTTTCTAGATCGATCGGCACGAGTTTCACGTTTTAAACTTGAGCTTATGTAACGAGATCTTCTTGCGCAGAATTGTTATGTAAGTTTTCAAAATCGATCGTTCGCGCATGAATCGTCATCGCCCGAATGTTCAAAATTAGTCATTTGTAGATTGGTGTCAAATTACATACTGGTCTTTATTTCTTAGATTTTAGTTAAACGCCACATTTCTTGAACGATAAGACGCGCCCCAATTTTAATTCGAGTTTTCCAAATAAAAAGGCGCGCCGTTTAAAATTACAATAGGAATACTTCCGTTTGCGCCCTGATTAAACTAGGGGGAGGGGGCATTTATTAATTTTATATACGAAGTTAGAAGACTGTGCAAGTTGAACACAACAAAAGTCGTTTCTTTAGAAGTCGAAACGTGTAAAGCCTGATTTCTTATTTTTCCTTGTTTTCTACCATTTAGGTATGATTGGTGAATAATTATCATGACGGACGAGCAAGTCCGTTCTACATGTCCGCAAGACTATATGGGCGCCCGTGCGAGGGGTCGTGACTTTGTAATTTGAAACAAATAAGATTTAGATAAATCTAAATGGGATCAAATTTAATTTTATTATTTTAATTGGGGACTACCGCGAATGCTACTAAAATAGTTGTGTTTGTTTCAAAAGTGCGCGTGATGGTTGCATCAATAATTTTCTCAGAATGACTAAATTATGGCCAGTTTCGCCAATAGTCTAACACTTTTTGGCACGTCACCGGGTAGTGGTAAGTGAACTTTGCACGCTCCCGCGCACCCAAGTTTTTAGGGGTTTAGTTAGAGGTTTTTAGGATTTTCAATGTAGTTAAAACTTTAAACCTTCGAAAAATTTTGTGGCTAGAAAGGTTAGGGATTGTGCACCACTGACTTCCTTAAGGCGATATCAAAAAACCTATTGCACCATTTTCAAGACCTTTATTTATTACGTGAGTACACCAAAAATTGTTAAATTCAAAAAGAAAATAAACATGCTATTTAATAAAAATTGATTTTAAAGTTTCAACTTTGGGGGTGAATATTTCGGCAGGGGAGCGTCGCGACAAATTTAAAGTTTTATTTCTACGTCTTCTATGTGTCCCCGGAAGATTAAAACTCATATCTCATTGCCACGCGACGTATAAATGCGCAATTAAAAATTAACCTAAATTAAACACTTTTATTCTCGTGGGTATTAAAGGAACAATTTTTCGCGTTTATTGGTCAAAAATTTTTGGACCAATGGGAAATCTTGGATTAGTTAATTCTTTGTTTAACTTAGTTTGGTAAAAAGCAGATAGCTTTTTAAAAATTACAATTTTTACCATTTTGACTTACACTGCCCTTCGAACGTGTTTAATTAAAATTTTCATTTTTCATATAGTAGGTACAATTGCGTTCAACACTTTGACAAATAAGGTGCCCCAAAAGTAGGGGAAGGTCGGGTAGCCCCGGACAGCGGGTAGCCCCGGACAGTACAATTACTAAGTAAGTAAACCCGTTGGAAAACCAAAACATAGTTTCGGGGGCCCCCCATAGAGTTTGTACGCATATGCAACTTAGTCAATGCATGAGCACAGATTGATTGACAAGCTACAGTGAGTGTTTGTTCCTGCCAAACATTTCTCATCGCCCCTGTCGAATTTCATTGCAGATTATCAAGTGCAAAAAGTTAGTATACCGCCTTGTCTATTTTTTAGAGTTGTAATACATTTAATATAGTTTATGAATGTATTAGTATTCGTTTCATTCCATATACAATTTAAGACCTATGGGCAACAACATCGAATGATAGCGATCGGGTAGCCCCGGACACGAAAACGTCGGGTACCCCGGACACCATTATAAATGTCGAATTTCATATTTCAATTTCAATTTATTATATTTTCAACAAATATAATGATTCAATTTATTATAGCTTCTCTGTGGTTAGTACATTAGATTATACTTTTGTATTGCAGGAACTTATACAACATGTCTAAATTTAAGGGACCAACAACTAATAGAGGTAAATGGGACGAAAATAAAATGAAAACAGCAGTGAAATGTGTCAAAGAAGGCAAGTTATCAATAAGACTATCTGCAGAAAGGTATGATGTGCCAAGAAGTTCCCTTCAGGACCGTCTAAAAGCAGTGAATAGTCACAAAGAGATCACGCTTCGTCCAAAGTTAAGACGATTTGAACCCACGTTTTCTGAGAACTTTTCTAAGTAACTGTATAATCACGTTAAAGAACTAGACAATCGTTTAATGCTCCTGACTAAAGACCTAGAGGAAAAACAAAAAGGTAGAGGTGGCAAAAAATTGAAAACAACGACAACTATTTAAGGTGATTCCCATTAAGTTGAAGAGACAGCGTGTACCATATCTGGCGAAATGTTTAAAGAAAATTGGATTCGGTGTCATGACTGCAAAGATTGGGCCCACGAAGCATGTGTTAACATTGACACTTCCGATTTTTACTACATTTGTGACGTTTGTAAGGCCAAAACACGTTTAGGCCACTATTGATATCTGTCCGGGGCTACCCGCCGACTTTTATATTACCGCAAATTGGGAGCTTAAGTTTTTCAATATTCTAGTTACAATAATTAAGATATCCTTTTTTTTTTCATTAGTACGATTAACAAAGTTCCTTACTCTATTTTAATGCTAAAATACAAACTGACATTTGTTGATTGTATTTTATATTTCTACTTCATTTAAGTGTCCGGGGCTACCCTACCTTCCCCTACATGTGAACGGATTCTAGCAGTTTTTACAAGGTACTTAAATTTGAAAATCCGACCGCACGCAAGCCTCGGTATCGAATTTTTATGTCGCATGTCAAAAAACTCCTTTTTTAAAAATTTTCTCGAAAGAAATAAATTTTTTGAAAAATAATATTTACGAGAGAAATTTATAAAAATTTAAAAAAATATATCACTTTTTTTCGATTATTTCGAAAACTATCGAAAATTATAAAGAGTCACGATCGATAGAGAATTTTATACCGATTCCAAAACATATTTCATATTATCATATTATAACGGCCACCATTTTGAAACGAGTCGGTCGATTTGGCTGGTTAACGAACTCGTCCTTTGTTTTCTTAAAGACAATACGCTATCCAAATTTCAGCCTCTTACAATCAAAATTGCGACCGGAATCGTGTCCACAAGAATTTGATTGTATACATATATATGACCGACCCAAAATGAATGACCTATATTTTCGTGATGTGGGGGGTCGAAATCGGAGAAAAGCCAAAAGGACAACACGTCTGGGTCCCGTCATTAGACAGGCTGCAATAACTTTATTTTCTATGAAAATTCGCTAATACTTACCAGTTTAAAATTATCTGGATAATCACTATCTACTGCCTTTATACAGCAGAATTATAAATTTACTCTATTTTTAATTTAAAAACTACTCATTAAGCACTTAAGCATTGAAAATTTCCCTATTACAAACCATAAACCAGATAAAAGTTTAATCGCATTTTTATGTAGCCGATAAAATACAAAGCAACTAATAAAACATGTGCACCGCCTATTTTCATAGCTTATCACGGTGCGAACAAAAACTGAATGTTTTTAAAATAAAAACGGGATTTCCTAATATGCACGTATACACTCAAATGCATTTACATATAGAATTTCGGCAAAACCGATTCAGATCCTTCACGTTCGTGATACAGAGCGGTAGTGCTTGCTTCAGTAGTTTGAATTTTAAATTACAGCGTCGTATTGTTCGTGTGTGCGAGGAGTGCTCGTTCAGTTTATAAAGCCTTTTTGCGTGTGAGTACGCGAGTGTTGTGTATTGTATTGTGTTCTCTAAAAGGATTACAAACAAAAAGGATTCATACTGGATCTGTCTTTGTCGATTAACTCTCCACGTATTTATAAAGTGTAAATACATGGACCTTTAAGCTCTAACACAAATTCGAAATTCAAAGTTTTTATTGTCGCAATAACTTTTAAAAATTTAAGGCTGACAGGGATACAAAGTTTGATCGTTTAATTTTTTATTTTGCCACCTCTTTACTAAAAAAGAAAATTCTAATAATTCCAATTTTTTCGTGGCATTCTTTGAATTCTCGTTGTTCTAAATTTCTTCCTTTTTTTACTGACTATATTATAATACTTTAATGCAATTGTTGTAGTTATTTTACTAACAAAGTGAAAATAAGGTGACGTGTAGGGGTAAAGGTACGGTTCGGTTAGTTTCCTGATTACTTACGTACTCAAAAAGTCGACCGCGCGCAAGCCTCTGTTGTTATCGTAGATACCTACAAGGAGAGTTAAAAAAAATGGACGTTAGAACGAAACTTCGCAAGATATAATTTTATCTTTCGTGTTAGGTATATTGTTGACTACGAAAAATTGTCGTAGTCATTCTTTCTGCAAATGATCTTGGCATTTACATAATTATGTACCTGCTTATTACTGTTTTTCTCGAACGAGTGACGTGAGATATGGGTTCAAAAGATCACTAATAACCAGAACATATTATTATGCAAAGTTTTTGTTGGAGTGTGGATCAAATTAAAATTAACACGTTCGCTGTGCGAATAAACGAGCACAATTCTTTTGTCGATTCTAGAAAGCAGCGTTTTTCGATAGTCTATTAAACCTATATAACATTGTAAAGGATTACTTTAAAAAAATTTATGTAGCACCACAACACCACACAAGCCGTTCCATATGATTACCCATGCAAATAAATACGTTTATTCTAACGAATTTAAAATTAGAGAGAATTAAATGGCTGTTATGTATTTAAATAAGTAAATATGTATAATTTGTTATATTATATGGCTTTTACTTTTTTTTTACCTCAAGTAATTTAGGTATTTTTTTTTTGTTGAAAATTATTCTCGATCACTCAACAAGTAACGATCGAATTTATTAAAATATTATTTTGTTATTAGATAAGGCTTCAAAAGTCGTCTACAATTCGTCATTGTGTTGTTTTCGACCACATTATAAAAACGTGATATCCATATTAATAACATCATTAGAGATATTAAAATGTTAATTTTTTATCATTAAAAACAGCCGTGCATTTTACTAACAATTATTACATTTATATACATAAGTACCTACTTATATAATTTCAGGAACGATTAAAAATTTTATATTTATAGATAGGTACATCGAAATAATTTATAAGATTTAAGTGACTGTCTTTGTTAATAGCTTTAAAAAGTAAAATTAGTATAATTAACACAGCTATGGAGACGTTCAAATATCGCGTAAGCAAGCTTAGGAGATGGGATGGGGTTTAAACTTTTCTTTATTTTTGCTGACAAAGGGAGAGGAGGGGAGACAAAAATCTTACCTACGGTAGAAAATAAAATTAATTAAAAATAATAATCAAAAATTTGAAAACTATTACTCTTTCTACACCAGTTTTGTACACGACCAAACGTACACGAAAAACAGGGGTTTAAATCGCAGAAAATACGCCCTCGTCGTGCACGTGAATTGACGTGCATAACTAAAGATAAGGACGGAAACGAAGATAAGCGATAAGCGAGGACGTCGCGACGTCTCTGATTCAAGCGAAAAAAACTTAAGCCAGTCATTTCAAGACGTGCAATTTTTTGTAGATAATATCGAAACCGAAATAGAGAGTTTGTGGTCTAAAGATAATTGATAAAATTTTAAAATTTGTCATTTGTCTTATGTCTTATTCTTTGTGAGCAGGGGCGTCTAACATTATTTAACTTTTAATTTAATTATTTTAATTTATTATAAAATCTTTTTTATTTTATCTTACAATGGAAAGGAGGGAGTCTAAAATCAACGAAATTCTGCTTAATAATACGTAATACTTGAACGCTCCCCTATTTTGAAAATTATATTTTTAAAATTATGTATCAATTAGTTAGGTACTTTATATTTGATATTAATTTATTTGGTTATGGCTCCCTTAAAATATCTGACGACAATCAAACATTTTTATCGTTTTTAAATTATTAAAATTAATTATTTTCACCTTTTAGAATTTCGTATAAAAGAAAGCGATCGTATCCACGTTTTAGTAATTAACCGGTGGGAAAAAGTTCTAGTTTGTATCTTAATTAAAGATAAAAATAAACATGCTCGTTGCGCGAATTTTTTTCTTTGCAATTTTTATAAAAACTCTTTATGAAAAACGGCGTTTTGTCGAACATTAAATTATCAATTGTAATCGCGTGACTTTATGAAATTGAGGGTTGTCCATAAATTGTAGTATAATATATCCCAAAAATTAATTATTCCTTTAATGCGGTACCATTTCTGTTGTTTATAACGTTCCTTTAACATGTTATCATTACGGCAACGTATGAAACTCTCGATTGTGATTGATTGTTAGTTTTACGATTTCAAAATTTTTTCAAAATTTTCCTCGCATGTTTTTGGTCCATCCTGTAGTTATTAAATTGAGATTAATTAAATGACGCTGAATTAGTTCGACACGGCCATTTCATCGAAATGACATTTTAACTTCAATAATTTATTTACCTGCAGATGAAAACAGTGTGATAATATTTGTTGGCAGTACCTCTACTAAAACCGTTGTAGGTTTAAGTTATACCTATAGGTACCTATGTATGTAGTACATACATAATATGTATATAATTTCTAAATTAAATTCAGTATCAATTCAACCATGAATCGGCAAATAAACCTTGCGTTTTATTTATTCATTACATTACATTTTTAAAAGCCAGGGTATTTATAATAATAAACTGTTATACGAATGTTAATGAATTAATTGTCTTTGAAGGTACTGCAATTATTTATCACATGTAAACAGTCGATCTGTTTGAAAATGTTAATCTGCAAATTAAATCCTTGCCTCTACATTAAAAACTCGATTATCCGTACCTCAGCGATACACCTAATATGCGGCGCTTTATGGAGATGACCACATCACGTTATAACATGTTCAACATATGATAACATGTGTTTAGAGTTAGCGACAGGGCCTTAGTCTAGTAGTGGCAGACGTTACTTTAAAAATTACGTCGTCAATGAAAAGTTACTAGATTGTTTATTTGTAATTCGGTTTAAAGTTTGGAAAGTGACATATTCTATAGATGATTTATTTGCGCACATATTAGATGGTATAAAGAAAGTCTACAATTTATTAGAACTGTCAAAATACGAGGCACGAGGTGACAGCACCGTATGAAACGTCATCTTCTAGTAACCTTTTATTGATGACGTGGATTGCATATAGGTTTGGACTAAGTGTAGGTAGATAAGCTTTATCATACTATTCCATTCAAAGGTACTTACCTAAATAAATTCAAGTTATAAAAAGGGCTAAAAGGAGAAAATACGCACTTTCTTCGAATAGAGTCTCTTTAAAGTATATATTACGGAGTATTTGCAGGTGTGACATTTTCAAATCGATTGATTGTACATACCTACATAGATCAAATTTAAAGGGCTCCGATGAAACGTTAAAATGTGTTGCTTCGAAATAATTAACCTTTAAACGTTCAATTCGCTTAATTTATTTTATAAACATTTTACATTTCTTACATGTGCTTTTCTTTGTCGGCATAAATTAACTACCTGGAAATCCGCTGTGTATAATATTATTGTATTCATACTTTATTTGTCTGTAGCGCAAATTATTTATTTTTGAAACTGGGCCCAGCCTAAATTCGATAAAATCATGAATATTACTTGCGTTAAATTAAATTGCGTAAATGTGCACATAAAACGAAATTAAATTTTAATGAAACAATGGATATTCATAATATAATTAACAGATGTTTAATATTATCGACGTCATAAGGATAGATTATTTTAAGTAATTATTATAGTTACAATTATCCTTGAATTTTTATATATTTATTTTATAATCATAATTAATATTTTAAAGCTTAACGTCAACTTCTAACTAAACCGACCACCGTGTCACTGCGAATATCATTGTTAATTAATGACGCTCACTCATACAGAATAGATTTAGGTATTTGAGATTTAATCATATTTATATTTAATCTTAGGTACTTTTCAAACAGACCTTCGTCTTAAATAAATAGTTAGATTACTGTTTGTCGATAAGAAACATACACTTTTTAAATAAAACACCCTGTACAGTTTAATTTGACATTTAATCGAGTATTCGTAGTTGCAATGCTTCTATATCTTATTCATTTTCACCGGGCATCCTATATTTACTGCATGGGTTGGGTGAATAGACTATAGTATTTTTCTTAAATAAAGTATAAAATATTTTAGTATAAAGCTGCGTTCATATTAACAAAAATTTACGTCGTGCAACGCATTCGCCACAAATTTGTTTGTACGTTAACAACTTTATGCGAGTGTGACATGTTCGCCGCGTAACAGCGCACAAAAAAATTTTCGCCACATTTAACGCGCACGATCCGTCCGTTGTCGGGTTTTTCGTGTTGTACAAATTTGTGTCGAATACAACGAACGACGTAAATGTTTGTTAATGTGCACGCGGTTTTAGATTTGCAGGCCATATAATAAAGTGCGAACAGTAGAACGATAAGGAATTGTAATTTAAACAAAAAATCGAATTTAACCTAGTTATCATAATTAGAACATTTACATTGTCCATTTAATTTAAATTGAGAAGTCGAATCACTGTAGTCAACATTCCATATAATTTTAAACGTATTATAATTATTATTAGAATCTGTGTTTGGCTAGTATTTAAACGAAAATGAATTTCCACATTGTAAATTTCGCATATTTAGACTTTAAATAATTATAATTTCTTAAGGAAACATGTTTTGTCATATGTTTATATAATACGTTTTGCTTATTTTCAGGTGCAGAACGCGTCCGCAAATTTTCATCAACCTTTGGTAACAACGTGCATGGGGTGAGTGCTCAAATTAATTTTTAACTTATCGATAAACGTTACATTAAACTGAACGTGATGGGCTAGTTGTTTAAAAAAAAATCGAATGACATTATGTAAATATGTTTTTAACAAAACAGGATGTTCTGTTTAAAAAGTGGCAATTTACTAATCGTTAAAATTAAAAAGTTAACATTTTTATGTTACCTATTAGGGGGACCGGAAAGTAATGTCGTTTCTGCGCACATCAATATTTGTTTACCATTTAATCAGCTCATTGTGTACTTCAAAGTCACACCAAAGATATTTTAAGGTTAATGCGACTTGTTTACAAATAAATAATTAAATCTTCAATTTTTTTTACAATTTTGGGTTAACAGTCAAATACTATAAGAGAAACATATCTGGAATTGTATGCTTTTTAAGTTTCACAAGGGTAGTAACGTAACAGTTGCTACCAAAAACATTTACGATGTTTATCCAAGTGCATTAGATGTTTGTAAATGCCAAAGGTGGTTTTCTAAGTCCAGATCCGGTAAAAAATTTGAAAATTTGGACGATATCCAAAATGCCATCTCCAGATGTTTTGCTCAAAAACGAATTGATTTTTATCGATCCGGCATTGAAAATTTGCACACTAGATGGCAAAAGATTGTTGATAGCGAGGGTTAATCGATTAAAAATAAAAACTTGTTTGAATTTAATGTAAAAAAACGACATTATTTTCCGGTCCCCCTAATAGATAGATAACAGACACCTTGTCGTAAAACAAACCCATAGGTACCTACCTACCTAATCAATATTTAATAAAACAAGTTATATAAATGTATACAGGGTGCTCATTTAAAAATTTAAATTTATTAAAAACAAATACGGACACAACGGCACATTATAAATGATTTTGGGTAACATTTACTCGAAAAATGGCTGATTTTTAGAAGTAGGTGCGGTTCAAATCCTTAAGAAAGTTTCAAGAAAAGACGAGAAACTTTATTCGTCGATACACCGATTGTTTTGTTAAAACATTAAGTGAAAACGCCCCGTATTAAATATTTAAATATATAAATATATTTGATGAAAAAAAACATTAATTCAATTAGTAATATTGGCCCGTGCAATTATGCAAACATTCAACTAATATAGTTGTCGTGTTGCTCGTCTAAAAATGGAACTTTCGTGTCAGTGTCAATGAAAACGTAAAGTTTTACTCTCCCTTTCATAACTTTCACTGCGTTTCGCGTTCGAGTGCGAATTCGATTCTTCATCAATTACCTACGTTGCGTCGGCGTCGTTTCGAATCAGACAACCTTATTCAACTTAGATTGCAAGTATTAACGCAGAAAGTACTTGACCTATTAAAGTGAGGTCGTCCGCAAAAATAATTGTGCATAATATGTTTAACTGGACGAATATCCTTTTTTGCTAATTTATCGCACGGAGTAAAACTATAGGTACTATATTAACAATAAAATCGTTGCTTACGCATAGAAGCGATAAAGAAGTGAGGAAACGTTATTTAGCAATAATAATAATATTATTTATATTTTATTTGACGACGGGGGGGGGGATAGTTCGGATTGCAGACATCGAATGGTTCGTCATTAAAAAAACATTTGTCGGTTATAAATAGAAATAATCCGTGAACGAGAAATGATTAATATCGCGTTAGATACGAAAATTAAGAAAAAAATAACCGGCAACTATTTCGAAATGCACCGTAATTATTATTATGTATTATCACGTCGTTGCGTAATTTGGAAAATAATTAAAAACTCACTCGTCTTTTCATTTGTACGACTTACCCCATCGATTATTATTAAATATAACGAACGTGGTTACGTTTCGGTATTCACGGTGTGCAATTGGGCGAGCGTATTGTTGCACAAGAAACTATAGCGAATACGACGTCAATCAAACTTTGCGCTTCTTAATAGTCGACGAGTTAATGTTAAACTGTAAACAGCTCACGATGTTCTTTAACCACTAAAAATCTGAGAGTAACCGATTTCCTACAATGATTCATTCCAACGAACCGATAATCTTTGTTCTATAATTGTTTTATCAATATCCGTATGTTTATTACTAAGTTATTTTTTTTAAAGTGGGACTGTCGTTTTTTGCACGAAACTTCATTAAAATCGTGGACTTGTGAACTCGCTTAATCGTTTAGAAACTCCTAGCAGTATGAAAATGTCGTTGCAGCGAATTTACAAAATATATAGTTTCAAAAATGGCGCATTTGATAATGAATTTTATGTAGCACTTATTGCACGAACAACATATTTAGCTGCAAGAAACCGACTAATGGTCATTTTCTGATAATATTAGGTTGGGGAAAAAGTTTCTTCGTATTTTAGTACGAAAATGAAACAAGTTTTTTTTATATTATAAATGAAGTTTATTAAACTAAATACGTGCCATTTTGTTCGACCACCTTTTGCCACTTTTGAGGTAAAATCATAATCTCATCACTATAAAATTTCTGTGATTTTTTAGCGAAAAATTGCGACAAGTGATTTTCACAGACCTCTTTTGAAATCAACTTTACACCATTAAGAGAGTTCTGTAGAGATCGAAATAAATGAAAATCTGATGGTGCAAGATCAGGACTATATGGTGGATGCATCAAAATTTCCCAGCCGAACTCTCTCAATTTTGACGGGTCGCAAAGATGTGGGGTCTGGCGTTGTCGTGATGGAAGACAACGCCTTTCCTATTGATCAATTCTGGTCGCTTTCTCTCGATTGCTTGACGTAATCTTTCCAGTTGTTGACAATAGAGATTAGAATCAATTGTTTGACCGGGTGGGAGCAGCTCGTAATAAAATATTCCTTTGTAATCCCACCACACACACAACATCACTTTTCTTGGCGTCAATCCTGGTTTTGCCACCGTTTGCGGAGCTTCATTTTGCTTCGATCACGATCTTTTTCGTACATTATTATCGTACGTGATCCATTTTTCATCGCCCGTAATGAGCCGTCTCAGAAATGGTTCGATTTCGTTCCGTTTGAGCAATGAATCGCAGATGGAAACTCGATCCATTAAATTTTTCACTGTCAAATCATGTGGCACCCAAACATCGAGTTTTTTTTTTATATCCGGCCTTTTGAAAATGGTTTAAAACTGTTTTGTGGTCGATTTTTAGTTCCTTGCTAACATCATAACTACTAATATGCCGGTATTGCTCAACTTTTCTCATGATTTCATCGACTTTTTCAGTGATTGGCCGACCACAGCGAGGCGCATCTTTGATATCAAAATTTCCAGCTTGAAAACGCTTGAATCAACTTTGTGCAACGCGTACTGATACTGCATCATGTCCATAAATATCACAAATTTTTTTAGCAGCCTGAGTCGCATTCTTCCCTTTTTTATAATAAAATTTCAAAATGTATCTAATTTCCTCTTTATTTTCACTCATTTTCAAAACGCAATAACTTTTGACTGAGTGAATAAATATCACAATTTTTTAGGTTAATTTGTTCTGTGAAATGTCAGCTTTCATTTGCATGTAAATATTACTAAATTCGATTAATAGTACCAGAGTTATGCGATTTTAAAGCCATCTACCGCGAAAATACGAAGAAACTTTTTCCCCAACCTGATATATATATAAATTTATCAATCCATAAAGTTTTTAAATTGATAAATAAATTTTACAGAAACCGGCCATAAGTTGAGTTTGAAATTAACGATCGACTATATGTTTATAAACAAGTAGAACGCCGCGCCGTGTTTACTATTTATTCTACGTCGTGGCGCATAAATCCGTGCGGTTTAATGCGGCACGAGCCGAATTTCTCGAATTATCCGAAAATGCACGCTTTCGAGGCGCGAAAGTCGAATTTAACATGTTATCGTAGATTGAAATTTTTCGCGTTTTGCCGGAACGGTTTTCGGATTAGCTCGTGGATAAATAACTTGCATTTTTATTTATTTTTAAATCCGAAAATTAAATTGGAATTTTTAATTGATTCCATTGCTTTGTCAGTTGGCTTAATCCGGTGAAAATTATTTTTCGCGACGGCGTCGATCAAATCGGACGGATTAAATAAGTTTATAGGATCGTAATTAGTCGACTGACAATGGGAACGGCTTGTTCTGTTTATTGAACTCCGGTAAGGTCGCCGATATTTCTTGTTCATTTACGGTGCAGTGATTAGATTGCGCTTCGGCCGTAAGTTTTAAGATATTGTTCGAATAAAAGGCATATTTAGTATAAAGAATATTATTTTATTTGATTGTTTAAATACCTTTTTGCCAAAAAAGAAAGTGTTAAATTCTGAGCGATTTTGGATCGGTGTTTTTGATTATTGATTCCGAACAAATTGACAACAATCATCGCAATGATAATAACCAAATTTTTGTAGTCTATTCCGGAAAAATCAGTCGACTTTATAGGTCGAATCCCTATAAAATTTTGATTGACTAACAGCTGGCAACGTTTTTATTTTGCGGCATTTCGGTAAGCGCGAAACTTCGTAGGAAGACTTTTTCGAACGTTCGTTATCTGAAATCGTGCCACTGACAGTTTTTCGTCGGGTATTATACAGGGTGTCCCAGAATTGCTGCTAAAGTTTCAGCCAGTTGTGTTCTATATACTTTCAGAAAGAATGACCTAAGAACGAAATTTGTCTCCGAAGCTTAGTTTTTGTTCACGAGCCAAAAAAAAAGAAAATTAAACTTAGCAATACTGTTGCCATAGATTAATCAACGGCTACTAATACATCATAATTTTGGAAGCTATTTTTAAGTAAATAGTGTACATATTAATAATGTGTAAATCTAATTGAAATTACTATTTTATTGATTAATAAACTACAACGACTGCTTAAAATTCAAAATCAATAATTGTCACTTTAGTGACAACTACAAAAACACCAAGTTGGAAACAGTTTTCATCGGCACGATACCCGCTTTATTTGCTTGAATGAACATTCAAGCCAGATGGTTGCATTCAGCCTTAGTTGCCAAATTTAGCTCCTTGTAAGTTTATAGCTTCTACCAAGTTCTATCAATTTATCAAGGCTTTAAGTCATGTTCTGAAGAGAAATCGTGGTCTTTAAGAGATCCGCACGAGAAAACTGAGTCTCGGAAACAAGTTTTATTCTTAGATTATTTGTTCAGAAACCATAGGAAAACACGGCTAACTGAAGCTTTAGTGGAAATTCTGAGACACTCTGTATACCGAGCGATTCGGCCAACCTGTACCAAGATAATAACTCAACAAATTTTCGAAATACATAGATGAATTTTTGCATAGGTAAATTTGGGTTAAAAATCTATTTTTTTTCAGTTTTAAGAACCGTTATATCACTTCCGGTTTCACCGGAAATGAAGTCATTTTTATTATTTTAAATAGAACGCTATATATTTTTTCACCTGATTAAAAAGAGGTTTTCTTTCTCTTTTCAACGATATAAACATTGTCGGTTTGATTTTATGATCTTCTTATAAAAATTCATAAAATCGGATAACTAACTGAATAATCAAATTGCCCAGGTTTTAAAATGAAATCCAACAGGTAGGTAGCTTTTTCCGTATTGTTATGGCAGTTGTCAATAAATACTGTAATTGTTTTACAATAGATAAAGCTACTTCGTTTTAAGTAGGTAGTTATTAATAAAAGTTGAACATATTGCAATGCTAGTTATGATACTGATATTAAACTAGGTACTTACTTAACTATTACAAAAGTTAAAAAAGTCAAAAGACTATTTTTCTGAATTTAAACACTCGTCACTTTCGGTTTCACCGAAAATAAAACAGTTTTATCTTCGTGTTTTTTTTAATACAACGAATATTTTTTAGCTTTTTATTTTTTGCATTGTCATGCAAATAAAAAGTTGTTCGCTTTAATTTTTAATATTTAATTTTTTTCTTCTAACCTTTAATTTAAAATATTTGGATTAAATAACATTTTCGCGTAAAATTTAAAATAAAGATTCATTCGACAATTGTTTCCGTTTTTATTGTGCCCTATTTATCGAAGTTGGACGATTTTTCCGCAATTTTGTATAGTAACATAACTTTTACTTTCGAACAACTTCTTTTAATGACATTTTATCGTATTTTCAATATTAATGGCCCTTTACCGATATTAGTTATTGAATCTTTTTTAATAAAACGCCCTATATAGAGATATTTCAACTTTTTCCACGGTAGGTACATCTTAGTTTTGGACTAAGCAAGACTGGTTCCCTGAATGTTATTTAAAAACTCCAAAATTATTTGTCATTTACTTAAATCTATAGCAAAGTCAATCCAGGGACACACTGTAGATACATATATAACTGCGATAAGTGGGGTGTCATTAGTTTTGGAGAGCCCGCTGTTCGTATATAACTCAAAAATTTACTAGTTGTAGTGGAAGATTGCGATCAATCGGTATTTTATTTCGTAAATTATTGTCCGTCTTAAATGCATTTACGTTGACCTAATCGAGAAGTTTCTGGTCTAATAATTTATTTGTAAGTACGTCCCACTTTATTTAGAAATCACACGTATTGCTTAAAAGGATGACTTAACAAGTACAAGGTAGAACAGCAACGATGGCACCAATAATGCGTTAAAAAATTAATTGGCTAAATTAAAAAATAAACAAAATTATCCTCCTACCACCTGCAAGCTTATAAAAATTTTGAAACTTTGCCTTATTTGTTATTTTGTAGCATACGAGGGAGGTTCAAAAGAAAAACGGAACGCTTGCAATAATAAGGTGTACCTACTTAACTTGAAAAAGGAAAATTGCTTTCAGATTGTTTTGGCGTTCATTTTGCAATGTACAATCTTTTTTGAAATAATATTATAAATACCGATTAACAAAATAAACATTTTTTTTGAATTAATATCCTCACTATATAATAAGTTGAATTAACATCGTCCCACATTTTCTTAACATACAACTTCTAATTAAGCCATATTTGTTTCAATTAAATTTTCGAAACAAAACCAGTTTCACTGTCTATACCCTCCATTAAGTGTTCACGTTTCAAATTAGATAACAACAAAAACGGCCGTAAAATAAATAGAGCACACCTCAATTGTCTATTGTTCTTTATATATTACGTAACATTGTTTGCGACAAAACACACTTACGCAATTAAGATAAATTGACATTTCCAGTTGAACTTCCAGATGCAGGCAATTCACGTATCTACCGGTTCTTCGTTAAATTATCCACATTCTTGAATAACAACAAAAATAGAAGCCGCCACGATAAATACTACCCACTTATTAAGCCGTATTATTACGTAACTCTCTAATATCCATGCAAGTAGGAAATAAAACTGAGAAATCACTTTCTATAACCCTTGGGCATATCCTGAACAAGAAAGTTATACGAAATAAGGTTTGTTTATTGGAAGGAATAGTTTTAATTTAGCAATTAGAACTGTAAAATGATTTATTTTTGTTGTTTGACACTAAAACGGGAATGTGTAACGTCCAAAAAGTTTTAAATAGGCAGTACTTAATTGCTTGCGTTTATGGTAAAAGTTTTTCTGGGAATTATTCTGCGGCAACGTTATGAAAGTTATTATGTAAAACTATCTTAAATGTCAAAAGAATTGTAGTGTTTTTCTCACAATCGGTTGCGTCGACATTTGTTGTTCGTCTGATTATTTCTTGTATAATTTTATCGAACTTCTCGGACGCTCCTCGTAAATATGGCTCGATATTAAAATGCGTATAGAATTTCGTCGATGACAAATAATCGTCCTCGTCATTTAAGTGAGGCTAAGTAAGCAAATTAAAAAGAGATTATTGGGATTAACATAATCTAGAATCTCGAAAATATTCGGTTGCATTTATAAAATCACGGTAATTTGTTTTGAAGACAGATAAGCACATATAGGGATAAGTATACGCGGCGTTTCATTAATAATGCGACATAGAGTAACTGGATAATCCTCGACCCAAAATATGACGATTTAACATAAAACACTTATAATTAGATAAAATGTGCCTTTTTACTGATACGATAAGATACAGGGCGTGTTATTTCAAAATTTAAAAAAGCTTTTCGCCAATTATTTTGGACCGTTCAATATTTTTTGTGAAATTTTGCAGAAAGTTTAGGTGCTTTATAACACAGTAAACTGTGAAAAAAAGGATCTTTTTAATTACTACCAGAGACGGAGGGAGAGTTTCCCCGCTCTAAATTCCTCCGTCACTGACGGAATCGTCGTTTTAGTATGATTTTGCTGATTTTAGTATCTTTTGCTCCATTGCCATAGGGCGAGTATTTTTCAAGACATTTGCGTTTGAAAATAGGGCTGCACCTAATACAAATGGAATAAGTATTTGTGTTACGAAGTTGTTTAGCAACGCCATGTTTTGTTTTGTTGATTTTTGCGATAAAAGTTTTGCAAAACGAACACCGAAATAAATATTACGGTATCTAACACTGTAATATAAATCATTTTCTTAATTAAAAATGCCCCTGTAAACCCCATGTCGCCCGTATCATCCCTACATTACTCGTTGGTTCGAAATAGTAGTTACACCACCCTGTGTCGATATATTAGATGTAGTCGATATATTTTTATAATTTATTATACTCGAAGTTTGTTCGTTATAAAATATTTATCAAGTAATAACTATGAAATATTTAACCTTTTGGTTGCGTACAAGATAAGAACGTTAATAACAATATTTGATTATTAATTATAAATCCGATCGTAAATAAACAGCAAAACGTATGCTTACGGACTTTTCTATTTAATAATTTATTATTGGATTTAGTGAAAATTTAAAATGCAAATATGTGCAGTATAATTATGACGATTCACGTGCCCTGAATTACTGTTTAAAAATGACTACTATCGCCAGTTCGACGACCTTGAACTAATAAAAATCACATAACGCATGATAAACATTTTAGATTTCATTTTTCTTATGCATTTGATGGAAATGTTTCATTTTCACTACTTCACTCCGTGTTGTTACAGTTCAAGATACGATTGATCGTTGTCGATTTCATTATCTTACACAAGCAATAGAATGTTCACCTCTGACCACGATCATGCAGATATCATTAATTCATATTCTTAATCTTTGAATAACAGTTATTTTTGACCTGGTAAATTAATGTCAATTAATAATGTGTTGCCTGGAGAACGAATTTAAATAAAAGATGCAAAACGGTAACAAGCGCAGCTATCGAGGAGATAGCGATGACGAAGCGAATTTGTTTTTACGCTCGACTTTTCAAAGTCGTGCTTATTTTTAATTCCGAAAGTTTTCGACGATTTTGCAATACTTATAAAGTTTTATAAAGTTATAAAGTTTTATAAATTACTTATAAAGTTTTAGTCGTTTTATAAATTCATTAGTTCTAATCACTTAATGTAAATGAAGTATACTACACGTATTTTAATGGTATACTTGTTTGGTACTTTGTATTGGTAATGGTACCAGTTTTTGTGTAGCGTTGTGCGTGGCTTTCGATTGTACAATGTGATCTTCATGTGATCAAAATTGTGCATTTTCCATTGAATATTTCTGCTTCGCATTCGCTTTCAAATTTTGTAGCTAGAGTTCGTCCGGCGTAGAAATAGGAATCGGGGGAGGCAATTTACGTTGCAGTGTAGAACTCTTAAAATAAATTGCAAATTACGAACAGCAAATTCGATTTGCTTATGGATTATTTGTTATTATTTGTTGTTGTTTATTATTTTTCTTAAAGCGCCGATTCTCGTGTCATCCCCGATAGAAATGTCGTATTTACTTAACGAAAATTATATTTCGCGCGAAAGCTCGATTCGTCTTCTCTAAGGTGACCACGTTAACAACCTTTCCCCTGCACGCGATCTTATTGTGCGTTTTAGTTTCCGTTAATTAAGTTTTCGTTTAATTAAGTAATTAATTAAACGCCAAGAAAACCAAGCAGTATGAAATTAAAATAGATGATTTTATGAACATAAATAAATGTTAAAAACGTCAGTCTCTAAAATGGTATTAATTTGAAATTAAAAAAAAATTCGGATGGATTAAATAGATAGATTAGATATTGTAATACTATTTATTTTGTAAGCTTTAGACAATACAAGCAGTCCTGTTAGTTTTAAAATAAAATTAGATGGCGAGCTCGTAAACGGCAATAGTTACATCGCCGACATTATATTGATACTATCGATTGTTTCTAATTAGATTTGATCGAAAAACGACCAAGTTCTTGGTTGTTTGTTCAACTTTGAAGGTTACTAAAGGTATCATCAATCGGAAAACTGAATCAATTTTTCACCATTATCACCTGTTCAAATATAGAATGACGGAATAATTGGTTATATTTACGCAATGCAAATAGTTATGAGCAAACCAGGTTCAGAAATATATTATTTCATTATCATTATCGCTTGATGAAAATATTTCCATCATAATCTACTTTTGATGTTGTCGCTATAAAATAATAAAACAAATTGTCCTTGAACTTATATAGCAATATTGAAATACAAATTATTAGATTTATCAAATAGATTTTTATCAAAATGCGTCGTTGTCGATTTACTAAATTACCCTTAAGTATCGTTAGATAGGCACACATATGTATATGTCATTCAAATTTTATTCCGATGTACGTCATCATGTACGTCAGGGTGTAAACAGTATTACACCGCATTTATTTTAACAGGCTATAGTTTGAACCAAAACAAGTCAAAAATTTTATAGATACCTGTATCATGCATTTTCGCAAACGCATAGGGGCTTTTTGAGTAAACACGCACGGGATGGTCCCGTTCTTAAAATATCGATAACCATGTTTTTATTTAATTGTAATTCCAATAACATCTGTAATACAATTTGTAAAAAAAAAATGAAATCGAAATCAAACATTAGAAAAGTTAATTTATCAGTAGTATAACAATTATAAGTACCTACACGGATCGCTTTTACTATCTATAAGATTTAAAATTAACATACATTTTAAATGTGCTAATGGTGTTCTCCGTACACGTTTTTAGCACATTCAAATATTGACGGTAATTAAAAAGGTGTTAATACTTGAATATAATCGTAAAGTTAATCTAGTATTCTGAAATATCATCCGACCAACAATAAAGTGAAACTTATTTGGTCTTCATTATCCATATGCTGTGGGAAACAAGAGTTTTTAAACCTGGCAATTCTTTTCCGGGTATTATTGATACCGTGATCGAAAAATAGTCTGATTATTTAACGCGGTTGTTTGCGTAATCTTTTTAATTCCTGATCACTGCAAGTGCAACAATTATAACCGTATTCGCGCGACTTGTGATAATTTACGTCACTTTTTATGCAACTTGTAGCTTATATAAATTATTGTCGCGCTCGATTTGACGCTAATTACGTATGAATTTAAATTCGAGAATCTCCGGGGCTTAAACTAACGGCGGCGAATTATTTTTATCTCGTTGTTTTAGGGACGCGTGAGTAATACCGAGACGGTTTTTCTTCTTTTTAGGATAATTTGAACTTTGGCCCGAAAACAATTATTTAATTTAATTGGCGCGTATTGCTACATATCTCGTTAAAAATTGTGATAAGCGGTTTAGTAATATTATTAATTAGAAAAGTATTTAAGTTATTATTTAAATGCCAAACTTGACACGTGTCTCGTTGTTACTCGTGGGCCGAGCGACGGCGAGACTCTAGAAATATGACATTTTTGATTTTGAAGAAATGAAAAATAAATTCACACGTAATTACCTAATTTTCGTCCTTCCTATTAAAATTTGTTACCACCACCTTAAGTAATTAATTTCGTTAATAACCGTCTATCTTTGTTTACGCCAATTAAAAAACGATAGAAAGACCGACATGACAAGCGTGTCAAGTTTTTTTTTTTTAATCTTTATTTAAACCGGATCAACAAATAAATATTATACATAGTTATGTATTATTGTTTTTTTTTGTTTTTATTGTTCGTCTATCTCGGCATCCGTGTTTTGCAACAGGTTTTGTGGTAACCTTCTTTTCAACATTGTGTATACTTTGGTTTGTTCCAGGTTGTAGTGTATCGCACTTTCACAATTAGTTAAATTGATAAAAAACTTGATTGTTGGCACGTTTAATTCGTAGCATGTCGAGTTTGAAACTTATCGTTTTCTGATTGGAGTAAACAAAAATAGGCGGACATTAACGAAATGCATTTCCTAAGGAGGTGGTAACAAATTTTAATTCGAAAGACGAAAATTTAAAGTAAAGTATACTATAGAGATTAATTGTTTAACCGCTTGAAACCGACAACGTAAGAGAGTTAATTCCCATAAGATTTACATCGCCTCTATCTTTGTCGTACCGACTTTTAACAATTAGACGTAATATACGTAGGTGGCTGCGATTTTATATTATTTAACATCACCTTACAACTTTTTTTAAGTAATATTTTCGTGTATCTTGAGAAATAAAGGTCATGTGTAAGTTTATACCTAGGTATTCTTGAGGCAATTTTCTATTTTTTTGATCTACCCTGTAGATACGGCACGGGATATTTAAAGGTTCACAAGTTAGTGCATTTTACGTTTCAAAATATGCAGAAGAATAATATCAGCCGAGAAATGTAATATAATTTTTTCTTTCATGCGAGTGCGCAACTTTCTGCCGGATGCTGTACGAAGAAATCTAGAAGCGAAAGGTTGTGTGCAAGGCTTAAACAAGTCCCATTTTATTAAATTTACGAGGAATTGAAAAGAAATACACCTAGGCAGATACTGTACATTTATATATTTTTCTCCTTTAGTTCTTCTAACTTTTCTCTCGTTTCTTTTCTATTTTTCAATAAGTAATTTATAGTTTATTTATAGGGACAAACAGAACATTAAACATTTACCATAACCACCCTTATACTTATTCTTATCAATTTTTGTCCGGTTCGGATTAAATACACAAAACGGTGGTTTTTTATCAAAAAATCCTGCTTGATTTTTACACCCGATTATTTTCCAAAAGAGCACATTAGAAAGGAAGAGTAGATGAGAAGGTGAAATTGAAAACAATTTTGAAATTGATCTTTCTCTTTACCACGCCAAATAACGAGTCGCATCTGGGGGTTATTTAGAGTAATTCGCGTCAAAAACGGTTTAATCAATTTTGTTTTCTCGTCAAATATTCGATGAGGGCATCAACTTGTTTAATGGTTAAACAATAGAAAAGTGGGTCGTTATCGTGACTATTCGAAGAGTGGCCACGTTTCTTAAAAGCACTTTGATCGTGGGCGTTCTAATTCGACTTTTCTGTTGAAAAGAAAACGACAACCGGCGGCGGCGGCGGCGATGGCATTAGTATGGCAATTGACAAACTATTTATCGCGCTCGCGCTAAAAGCGAAAAGCGAAAAGGGGTATAAATTTTAAATCGTCCGGTATCGACATAAAAATTTTAAAATTTCACGTCTTTCACGTAGTGTTAGTAGAGACACGATCCCGCAACTAGAAATTATCAACCTGATGGAGAAGGCACGCGAAAGAAATGGGGGCCAAGGTCCACGACGTACAGCGGGGCCACAAATATCGTATACTCTTAACAAACTATCAAATTCAATTACCTTTTCATTTTTAAACCGTCGAAACGGAAATTGTCTGACACACGCGAACTAACTTTAACAAAGTTTGTCATTGTATAATATTAATATGCAATTTATTATCTAGAGCGAAACGTGCTCGCGTGCAACAGTTGAGCACTTTTAAAACGAACAGGAGAAATGCGCACTCTCAGTTTCGGTAGATATAATCCGTTAAGGCGAGTTTAATCCGTAAACGTTGTGCACAAAAATTATTAAATAGAAAGTATCCGAACGGCGTTTTTCGCAAACGAAATAGAAAGCAGACGATCTCGCGAGAATGCCGCCACTTATGCCAGAAGAGTATCGCGGTACTCGGCACTGGACGGATACACTGAAACAATCGGGCATTAAATGCGAACGACTACTAACTGTTAATGTCGAAAGTTCAAAGATACCGTGGAATCTTGATAAATGATTAAAAAATTAAATTTTTCGGTTTGTGTCAAGGACAATTTTTGAAAACAATCGATGGTAATTGTGTTAATTCCTTGCAAATTGTCTGCATTTAGGTGAAACGACATTTACATGTTTCTACTTACGATTTAGTTACGAGTTGGTTTTGATTTATTGCATATTGCGCCCGTTGTTTATCCACATTGTAAGGGCACGATACCTACATATAATACGTATAAACAACTTTTGCAAGCTTATGAGTGGCCAATAGAATAAATCACAACCGAGCCATAACTAAATTATAAACAAAAACATAACATGCAAAGATACTATAGACATACGAGGGTTGTTTAATATGCATTTTTACAATAGGTATATCGATGACTTTAAGTCCTTGACCTTCATTAAAGTGTTTTACATCTTCTTCATAAATCTTTTAAAATGCTGTCTGCTAAGGTTGGTTTCAGACGGACGATACGCGTATGCGATTCTCGTATGCTCGATACAGAATTAACATTATAGCAAATGTAAGCTTTCAGACGCTTGATACAGCCTTCATACGGTATCGCATACAGACTTCTAAAATCACGACAGTTCGGACCTCGTCGACTGTAGGATCGGTATCAGTCGGAAAATACGAAAACTCTTTGTGTGTGATGGATACAGAACTAACATTACAATATATGGGATCTTTTCAGACGGCGATACTCGCTTCATACAGCGTCGCATACTAAATTTGAGTATCTCGCGAACGTCGGCCGCCAAGCGACAGCAAAACGCTATACTCTGTTTCTTTAGAAACATACAACATGCTATACTCTGTTTCTTGATTAGGAGGAGTAAATTAAAATTTCCACCTAAAAAACGCGCTCACCGATTGGCTACTTGCGAGATTAGTTTACGCTGGGTAATTTGCCGTACGCGCTATTAAATCTCCGGTAATTTATGTTTACCTACATGTGTGACAGTTGATGGGTATCGACTTTAAAGTGTTTTAAAGTCATTTCTTGTATATTACCAATACGAAAAATAGTTATTTTCAGAATTAAACTGATCATTTTGTAATAAATTCAAATCCAAGAGCAAGTATTGCATCTGCAGTGTCACCGCAAACAAAAACGCCCCCATTTGGGGCATTAATTTTCTGCTGAAAAGCAAATTATTTTGAATATGTAGAAGAAATATGTATTAGATGATGAAAATTCGGTATTACCTACGTTAAAAATTGTACTTTTAGCAGGTTAAATTAACAGCCCTGATATTACACACCCTTTTAATACTTTAACACTCATCTTATTCATCATACATTGACACATTTCGAATTGTCACTGCATTGGTACATTTTTGTCCCATACATTTACAGGAACCAATGCAACTCATTCGATTTTTGCTACTTTTTTTACATTTTGCTACTGCGATGTAAAAAATATGATGAAACGAAATTTATGAATCAACAAAAAGAGACATTAAATGTTAAAGTCGCTGTAGTTTTCGTATGAAATAGGAGCTTCTCGTAAATTTATTTAATACAAAACGCTTCTTGTATTATGTACTTAATTATTAAAATAACGGATAAGGTGTATTTACAATAATAATAATAGTATGTTGGCTTATTTTAGAATGACATATAGAATGAGAGGGAGCTATGGGAAAAAGCGAGATGGGAGATATACTGCAACCAGTTGGGAGAGCGACTCTCGAAAATGCAATGATGATGCAATGAATTAATGATTTATCTTAATTATGAAGCCCTACAAAAATATAATTCTCCTATCGTCGGATGCTAGAAGAATAACATTTTTCGATATGTCGTACTATTTTGTAGTTATGACAGTACAAACGGTAAAAAACGCGAAATTGAAGTGAACTTTTTAGCTGTTCGAACTGAGGTATCGGTCCCAAAAGTTATTTTTCTCCATAAGAGCCCGTGTATTTTGCATTTTTTCAAAAATTTTTAAACGATTAATTCCACAAAACCAATTACGAATTTTACGGCAAAAGAAACTTCACGTTTCCTTCTATACGTACGCCGAATAACTCTTTCGGTGAAGATAGTGCCCTTTTTAACTGGACGATTTTTGACGGCTTTTGGCTTTTTAAATAAACAAATACACCCTTTCGATTTGTCGAGGTTTCATCTTGTAACCCCGACAGCCCCTCGAAGGTCATTTTGCAGAGTTTCGAGCACTCTACTATAAACAACGAACCGCTATATACTACCGATTCTGTCTAACTACAACAACTGGCGAGAAAATGCCTAATCGGAAAAGTATCGCAAGAGAATTTTGTACGCGATACGTGAATCGCATACCGGAATCGCATACGCGTATCCTTGTCTGAAACAGGCCTAACGGAGGTCAGCGATCATCGTAGCAATTTTAGTTCTGGATGAGCATCCAAACCACTCCCGAAAATTTCTTAACCACGACATTCTACGTCTGCCTCTAGATTTTTGCCCCGCATAATCAGCCGGAACAAGCAGTATCTTTCGTCTCTCATCACATGACCGAAATACCGGAGTTTACATTTCTTCAACGTCCGAATCGATTCCTTGTCCTTACTCGTGCGGCGGAGGACCTCTTCATATACACACTTAATAAAATTCAGCATATTACGTTTAAAAATAAGCGTTACAATTTCCCCCAAGCCAATAATTGTCTAAAGATTGTTCTGCGGCACAAAACGAACAGCGGCACCTATAGGTGATCGTTTAAGGGCCGGTTTCATAAACGGCTCGCAAACCAAAGGGTCTCAAATTAGTTTAGTGTCAGCTGTCGGTTACACTTAATAAAACTGACCTTAAACACTGGCGTAAACTCGATTTGCCTGAATCGGTAGAAAAATGTTTCAAACATTTTTTACATAATTAGCATCAATTTCGTGTTGAGAGACGGCTTTTTCGTAATTAGAATTTTTAATATTAAATAAATTCATTTTTCTAAAGTATCTTTTGCGAAACTTTGTCTTTTTAATATTGGGAAAAAGACTTAGTTTTTCTCGCGACAGTCGCGACAGTAGTTTATCGTGTTGATTTCGCGGAAAACCTTTTGTTTTCGAAGATATTAAGGACAACAATGCAACTACATGTTTATATATCGATTTAATTACGCTGCCAAGTGGGTGGCATCTTCATAAGAAAATTAACATAGCTTCGCTGATTCAAAACAATAAAAAGGAAATACATTATAATCCTTTCAAGGAGCGATTTTGGCCCGAAACAAGATGCGTCGATTCATCGTATACAATGATTTGCCACGTAGCAATGCCTTCGTTATTGCGCTGGACTTTTCCGATTGCAAGGTCGAGTAATAAGTTATTATTGCGGAAACGAGAACGATTTGCGCTAACGTAAGTGAAGGGCGGTATCGCTCTTTTATAATACCTAGGCAATACTAATGATAACGAAGAAAGGCGTAAACGATAGCAAAATCCGAAATCGATTAAAAATGTATTATATGGTTGTTTTTTTTTTAATATTTTGACTTTTTAAAGTCGAGCAATCCTTAAAATAATTTTTAAATAATATTAATTAACGCTAGATTTTACGCAATCTTCCGGATACACAAATACAGTAGACTGGCTTTTCCGATAGTTATATGGGTCCGAGGGGGTGTCGAATTAATGAAAATTCCGAATTATTTAAAATAAACGTAAATAAGTTCAAGTTGCACCGGGTTAGTGAAGTCGCGACTATCTCGGTCTCTCTTACGCACAAACATTACAAAAAAACCGATGTGCGGTAGAAATTTTCGAAACGCACTGTATATTTCGAATATTTTTTCCATCAAAGGCTACGGACGGTTGTCGCGGTGCCGCGTATCGATTTCCGTCAAAATCGGTCGAATAATAAACGATTTCGGATGTAAATTTGGTAATATTTTGAGAACGCCCTTTAGATAGTCCGCCGTCGACTCCACCCGCGTCGTGCAAATGATATTCGCGGCCATTTAACGTACTTCGCCAGGCCGTTTCTTACACTCGTTTCAAACGTCACATCCGTCAATACACCACCGAACGGCCGCACGTGCCGTTCCGACAGTTTCGCTTCGAAGAACCCGCCCGTAACGCGTTAAAAAACGATCAGAAAGTCGACTTATTCTGACCCCGTCGGTCCTTATCAGGCTACAAAAAAGGTCCTTATCGCTTTCTTCCCATCTCCGACTGTTCGCGAGATTGCGCGATTAAACGGAGAAAAATGTGACGATCGCTATATATCCGATGGAATTTCGAGACTCCGAATTTTGACATAAAAACGTGAATAACTTCGGACGGACTGCAGCTAGAAAGTCGAGAAACACACCGATCTCTTCTCGAAACTCCAAAGAACACGTACGAAAAAGAATCAATCCCACACATCGAGCGGTTCGGGAACGGCACGCCCCAAAGACAAAAATCATTTCCAAAAATCGCAATTCTTTACACCCCTGAAAAAACACCCTACCCGGTTCGAATTTTTACGATTTCTCCTGCGCATCTCCAGCGCGTCCGGCAGCTCTACCGACGAGCAAAGTTTCGCACCGAAATTCCGAAAAACCGCCGAATTACGCGGCATTTCATTTTCAGAAATTTTAAACCCCGACATATTGTACGGGAAAATATCGAAAAAAATTTTTTTTTCGGCGACTTTTCGCTCAGAAAAGGGCACTCGGGAACCCTCGCGCGACAAAAAGTTTCGTCCCCGCGCCCTCCTAACTGCCAAAAAAAAATTCGAAGAGCCGAATAAAATTTGGAATTTCCGAATAATTTGATGCCGAAACAGTAGCTTTTTAATTTTAGCGACATGTATATTATTGTATTCTCGACTTTTTATTTTTTTTTCTTTTCCGACAGTTCTTATTTTCTGACATTTAGGTACACATTTCCCTTGAATGGATAAAGATCCAGGGTTACAATTTTAACTAGGTACTAATAAGCTACTATATTAAAATAATTACGTTTGGTCATAAAAAAAGGTTTAAAAATACTGGTTTTACTTAAAGCTATGGTAGAAAATAAAATTCAAAACTTTAAACATCCGTAACTTTGCAAAATGCATTAATTATCAAAAAGGTTGTTTGAAATGAGTTCCTTCCCGTCTCAGGTATAAACTCTGCATCATTTCAAAAAGGCAAGGTCTTGCTCGTATTGTTTCACACAAAAAACAGCATTTTAAGCTATCAAAATATTTAAATATATTTAAACAAAATACTATTTTCCTCTTGTTGTCTTAGTAAACGAGCGCAAAATTTAATATTTCGGGGGAAGTTTTGGAAAAGACCGTCAAAAAAGTCTTTGAGTCTTTGGTTAGCTGTTGAAAGATAAAATCATACGTCTTATTTGTAAACTTAAATCGGGATTTATTTTGTAAAAATTTGTTAATTTTTACGCTCGGTTAACATGTTATCACCATGGAAACATTAAAAAATCTCGATTGTGATTGGTTATTAGTTTTTAAACGGCCTTTAAAATTAACAGATTTGTTACAAAGTAGACCCCATCACGACATAAATTATTTCGCGTCGTGTTATAGTAATAAAATTACTTAGGGCCGATCTTTCCATCTCCGGATAAATTTATCTGCCAGATATTTAGCATGGAAACAATTGTTCGAATAAACGTTCCTACGGTAAATATCTGTTAGATAAATTTATCGGGAGATGGAATGATCGACCCTAAAACCGAGACGTGCTTTTATCTTTCCACGGCCAACCAAGACTTTTTGGACACCCGTTGTTATTTAGTCGAATGAGAAAATCGCTCTTATCTCGAAAAAGGTCGAACGTCCTGCATTATAGTAATTATTATCAATTGTTGTTGAATCTTGTTTAATTTTGCCCGTAAAGACATATTCTTCTATCGATTCCCGATGTTTTTATTTATGTACATTTATTCGAAGCTACATCGCCCTATATAAGTGTCGACCTTAACAGTATTCCAATATTAAATAAATAAACTGATAATACCTTACGTACTTAGATAATTTTTTACTGCAACTCGTAATTTAAATATAAACACAATAGAAAAGTTTAGGTACGATTTCCTACATGTGCATGTGTAGCCGATAAGCGCCCATACCCACGTTTTGTTATCGTAAATTGGAAGAATATCGTTTCTGATAAAATAAACTTTCTAAAATTTAAACAAAGCATTTTAGTATTTATGTAACAAACGGAGTCGGATTCGAATAAGTGTTGTAAAAATTCCCTTTAGTTAAGCGTCGTCTCTCGGAGTGTTCGGTATTTAAATGCGGTGCCTATATTAAATTGGTAAACGTTTAGATTTGAAAAATTGTGCCTTTGCGCGTGTTATCATGACGTCGATGGGATACTTTTTATGGAAGTGGGAACCAACCATTATATGCAGTTTTGTGCAGACAAAAAGGTCAGCGTTTTATTAATTTTTATTTTGAGAGAAACCATCAAAGATGGGATCTGTACAAATTATGGTTCTTATTTTTTTTTAATCGCAATATATCTTAACGAAATTTTCAGGGTAAGGGACGACTACAAATAGCACCCTTACGGTCGGTTTTTCAATGCTCAATTAACTCTAACCATAGCAGAAACAATTGTTTTTAATAGACATTTCTATAATGATTGACCGATGGTCAGGGTTAATTGGCGATTGATCGGCCCTTTGGGCCAGTTTTTCGATCGTCGGTTATCGCTAATCGTTGGGCAATTGCTACGGAAATAATTGTCGAGACAATTGTTTCTTTAATGGTTACCTACAGTTGGCTGGTGAATGGTACTTAAGGTCACTAATGGTTACTTGTACAAATCGATTCAGAATTATTTTTTGTATCGAACAGTATAAAAATATACAGGATGCACTTAAGAAAAATGAGATGTCGTTGGGATTTGAAGCTATGACAATAGGCCATTAGCTACTTTGATAACTTTGAATAACCGAGGAGCTCATTTCCAAAATGAAACAAGTCAATTTCTCAACATTTCGGTAAAATTGAGATATGCTTGCTTTTGCATTTATGCTGAGTATTTCATTTTTTATTTGGTTTTAACGTAACATAAACAAGTTGTATTCGATTTTTATAAATGTTTGAAGCAATTGTTGATTGGACTTGTTTCGCTTACAATTAGTATAAGAAACGTGGAGGTTTGTGATAATTTGATTAGAAAATAAGGCAATAACTAAATTAGGTACCTATATGTATTAAAAATCTATTTTAACACCGATACCGATAAACTACATATACTTACAAATGTTTTTCACATGTACTATTATCACATTTTAAGCTTGCGTTCGCAGAGTTTCTCTTGATCGGTTTGCGTTACGTCAACTTTGGTTTTTATCAATTGACATAAATATAGAATTTTAACGAAGGACATGAAATAAATAATATAGATAGGTAAATTTTAATTAATCAACAAAAATACCTCTTTCTATTTAAAATAATAAAAGTCAAACAAATCGATAAATAGTTTAAGAATATTTTCATTAAACAGATCGGGGGCCGTTACAAAAGAATCCAAAATTTTAAATTGATACCGACCAAACTGTTAATAATACTTCCGACGAGCCATTGTCTTGTCGATTTATATTTTATTTTATTTTTAAGAGCAACCAGAAGCTGCTAAAATGTTTGAAGAATTGCTAAGCTTCATCTAGTTATAGATTATAGGTCTATTTTGTTTGCAGAGTATTTTTTAAATTATAGTTGTCCCTTGCTTAACAAGGGATTATTATCGATTAACGCTGCAAAATTAATTGCGATAAAAGTTTTAATTAATGCGCCCATAAATAAGTAGGTACGAGATAAATAGAAATATTAATTAATACAGTAATTTATCATGAACAAAATGTAATGTTTATTATTTTTTTTATTGATTTATCGGCTAATCGCTTTAATCAAGGGACACCTGTATTGATTCCATCGCTTTAGAGCTGAAATTTCTAAAATTCAGTGTGCGAAAAAAATTAATAGCTCTGTAAACGTTTTCGATTTTAAAATACCGATGTCAGCGTAGAAAACACGTTGTTTTTATTTTTGTTTTTATTGCGCGGGTTTATTATAAGAAAAGGATGTGTGTGAGGATCGCTGAATGTTTTGCAAATAGACAGCGTGCTCGTTTGTGAATCACATTCAAAAAAAAATGCCGATCTTTAAAAATATCGAAAGCAATCGGTAGTTTTTGATATTAGTTTTAAGTTTTAATGATTTGAGCGAGATAACTACTAATACGGTAAAAGTTTCTCGTTAGTTCCGACTTGATTATTTCTTGAATTTAGTGTACCTACTTACGAGAACCGTGAAAACAACAGTATACTTATATTATATTACTACATTATACTTTTTTACATTTTTATGTTACAATATTCAAACTAAATAAATAAATAATTAAATAAAAGATTAGATACATTAATTAGGAACGCGTTTCGATATAAGCTATCATCATCAACGAACTACAAAAAAAAAACTTAAAATTAGTTTATTATTTGTACTTTATTCTTCATTTTATGAATAAATAATAAAGCAAATGTACGTTATTAAAAAAATAATCCAAATTTATGTTTTTTCGAAAATCTTAAAACTCAGTTTCGTTATTTTAATGATGTCCTTGTCGTCCGAAGGTGTTGGAAATAATATTGTAAAGTGTAATAGTGTGAAGGTAGTGTTACACTTTTGCTTTTGAAGTGTTTCGGAATTTTATTATTTTTATGGTCGATTGTGTGTCAATTAAAGTGTTTGATCAATAGGAAATTATTACGCTGGCCAACGTTGTTTTTGATGATTTTATATCTACACGACTTGCTTTTTTACTAATTTTGATACACTGCACCGCTTTGATTTATAAATGTTATTTAATAAAGTGTCACTCAAAATTAATTAGTAGCTGCACCGCATCAACAAAAGTGGAACTTAAATAAGGAAAGCTTACCTTTAAACTTTCGGAGAAATTTCGTACTACGGTTGACGGCAAATGTCAAAAAAGTCAAAAATCTGTACGAGTTAAAAAGGAGGACGTTAAATTTAGAAATTAGTATTAAAGACTTAAGATTAGTATTGCTTTTGATCTTTTGATATTATGATCTACAGGAATTTATTGTTTAACACATTAAAATGTATTACAGTGATTTGTGGAGATTTTATTTTATTATGTTATTTTATAGCCTTATACGCGTCTGTGTAATCTATTTATATAATTAGTTAACAATTTAGTGTCTGTGCCTGATGAAGACAGAATTTAGACAAAAATAAAGGGTGTTAACTAGACTATTTCGTTTATTATTCGATTTGAACTTGGTCGCTATCAATCTACCATTAATTTAAATATTTATTGTTAGAAAAATATAAACTAAAAAAATAACATTAACCATTTTGAGTGTAATAGACTAAACAACTGTGACCTTGTAAATAAAATAGCAATAAAAACAATTATGTAGATTAGAGAGAAACCGCAGGTTCAGGTGTAAATCAATTCCAATTTACGATCTACGATATGCAAATAATCATCGTGAATACTTGCATAGATAATTAAATATTCCGTCATGAATACACAGCATTCCGTCACAGCATATCAATAGCTTCAAATATAAAAATAGTTTCGCTAGCATTTTCAAAATATTCGGTCGGAAACGGAATTAACCAAACGATAATAATATGGGAATCATCAATAAATTAACGCTATTTAAATAAAATTATAGATGCGTGTGAATTTTATCGAAGAACAACGAGCCTATATTTTATATAAAAATAATTATTATCTTTTAAAATAAAAATAATTATGTGAAATTCGTTAGTTTTCACGGAAGCTTAAAATTTTTGACGTTCGCCGAAAGTCTGTATTATATTTGTTCTCGAACAACATGCAGATCTCGTAGTTTGCGACGATAAATTAAAGCTTCAACTGACCTTATGGCATTGTTGCTCCAACTAAACATCGTTTTCAGTCTGCCACCTTCACTTTTAATTGAACCATTCCCGTAGCTATCAGCACTATGATGTTCTTCCATTTAATAGACACTTTCTACGCACCTAAATACGAACAGGTATTAAAAAGGGCCAAAACTGCAAAGAACGTCAATCAGTGGCGACACAATGAATACAAACGCCACCGCATTGAATAATTCAGTGCGAGCAAATAGGGGCAGATGCTTTACTTACGCATTAATAAATTATTTAATCGAAGGTAATATGGGAATTATTGTTTAATGTACCCCGAAAGATCAATTAACGATCGGCTCGAACCGATGACAATGAACGAATAACCCAAATGTAAAGGTTACGCAAACCGATTCCGGAAGAACTGCGGGACTTTTGTAAACACAAAATTCCGGTTAAATGTTATATAAAAATCGTTTTAAAAGTGGGTAAGTTTGTATCGACACGAAATTACGTAAAAGTACTACGGCAACGACGCGTTTCTCTTGGGTACCAACGACGACAACTAACACGACCCGTGAAAATGTACGAGATCGGGAAAAACAAAAAAAAATATCTAAGTAATGTAATTGCACAAACCATAAAACTGAATGAAAGCGAAAATACACGGGATTTTCGGATGGAGTTTGTCAACAAGACTGCTAGATTTCAATTTCTTTGTTAGAAAGTACCCGTTATAACCTTTCTATCCTTCTATTGGCTACTACCGCGACCATCAGGTGTTTAACACACGCGATCTTTTACTAAACAAAGACCTCTCGTACATAACCCGAGGATGCACTCGAACGCTTTCGTAACATCACTTTCTGTCTTTAAAATAGGATCGACCGATCTGACGGGATTATTAAAACGTACCTATGAATAATTTATTTAGGTGTGTTATTTTTGGGATTAAGTTGCGAAATCGTCGGCACGATCTTGAAAACAGTACCTACCTAACTTTGTTCAAATTAAACTACCTATAGGTACTTAATTATGGGGATTATATTAAACTGCACCACAAAATACTTTCATCTAACGACATATTGAGCGCGACAAAAATGACGCAATTAACGACAAAATATGTACTTGGCACGACAACGATTAATATATTTCTATTATATTAACCAATCAAAATGGCAAGTTTAAAAAAATCGATCAACAGAAATCTTTTATAGTGAAAAAACGGGCTCTTAATAGGTAGTAAAACATTTCGATAATTCTTTGCCTTGCTTTTATCGAAGCGCGCACGCGTCAAACTTGAAGTTTCTTCAAAATAGCAATTCTTAGTGCAAAATGACTGAAATTCTACATAAATTATTTTGTTGTATAATAATCATTTTATATTAATCTTCTGTCGACTAAATCGTCTAAATGTCTAAATCGACTTTTAATACTTATGGGATAGTCGCGTTTTCTCCCAGTTTTTCATATATTTCAACGAAAAACTAGCGGAAAAAATATTTTTGATTAGAAAATGTTTGCGGGATATCGTTCTTTACTTACAAAAAAATTAAAACAGCGGTAGAAGAATAAAGTGAATTCTAATATGCAAATAATATAATAATCCGTATTGTTTGTTGTTTTTTTTTTTATTTAAAACGTATAAATGTTGAATAAAACAATATTTAAGAAACACGTTAAGGGCCGATCTTTTCATCTTCCATTTAATTGACACATACTTACCATAGAAACGTTTGTTAAAACGATTGTTTCCGTGGTAAAAATTTGTCAAGTAAATTTATTGGGAGATGAAAAAACCGGCCCTAAATCTAAGAAAATGAATAAATTCAATTTTGGCCCACTAGTAAAATATGTGTGAACTTAACATAGTAACCTTAACATAATAATGAGGTTGGGATACAATGAGCATACGGTACTGTTGCAACTACATATTCTGACGTCTGTTTAAATATTTTTGTCGCTATATTGTATTTTTCGGCGTGAAACTGCATGTTTAGTCGCTTAATTGTTAATTTTGTAGTTCTATGAATATTTTGTCGGGCCGACAAATGACACCCCTGAATTATTCGTTTTCGACAGCTTTAATTTTTTTTGGCGCTTTTCGAAACGCCAAGAAGTTTGCTCTCGAAATCGATTTTCATGAATGTCGTCGACATTTCGATACGAGTAAAAGGCCAAAGACGTGCCTTCGCCTCTCGTTAGCAATAATCATAAATGGAAATTCCGGAAATTTCCAAGAGTCTCCAGTTATCCAATTATATCAAGAAGCGCCGATTCGGGTCTCGTTTATCGCGGGTTATTTGGAACTTTTGCCGTTGAGCACCTTGAATCTCCAAAATATGGGTTCCTGTTTATTTAATCTGTATATATACCAGTTTATATACTCTAAAATAATAACAAGTGTATCTAGGTAAACATTGATTATCTAAAATTTAGCATAGTCCCCTGCCCTTTCAATACAGCAGCGCGTGCGGCGTTCTTTCAATTTCTGGAAGGACCTCTCGAAGTCTGTTCGGACATGCGTCCGCAAAATGGGTAGTGGAACGCGCCCTCCCCCAACCCTTTGGGTGAAAGTAAAAACGGAATGACGAACGAACCTTCGTCGAGAAAAGAGCGACGTTCATCTCGCTTAATAATAAAAACAGGGTACCAAACCCGCAACAAAGTCTGTTGCTGGAATACCGATAAGCTGGTTACACACATGTGTGGCCATCATCCACGTCCCTTATTCGCCAAATTTCGTGTTGGCTGACTTCTTCTTTTCTCCCGATTCAAATTGGTAATGAAAGAGAAGCGTTTCGAGGATGTAGCGACCGTTCAAGCGCGAGTGGCGGCGCTCCCGAATGGCGTTTCATTATACACTTGTGTTTCTCTTAGAGCCCCCAGTCCGGGAACTTTTTGAATTGACCGTGTAAATGTGTTTAATACTATTATCATATATTGGAGGCGAGAAAAGGTTTCTTCTCGGTACTCAATACGAAGACCAATCAGTTTGTTTTTTACCCCACTTTCGTGCTTCAACTCAAACATCAGCTTTTATTTATAGAAACAGAAGTTAAACATGTGAAAAAAATCAATTAATTCTAGTCGGCTTTAATAAACTTCCTTTCAAAACAAAAGCGTTTCTCGATTTCTGACATACTTTGAAGAGGGGTTTTATTATTGTACCATCGATCGAATCACGAAACGTATGATAACATGCAGACGAAGCGGTGGCGGCAAAGCGTAAGTGCTAATTTATTTAATTGTCAAAAAAATAGTTGAGTATTTATTTGGTATAATAATCCAGGAAGGTTACCGCCAACCGGAGGAGCCCTAGAGGCTGCTTGTCCCTCGAAATTTCGCAGTGCAATTTCTCGTGTCGCATCTTGTGGAACACTTTCGTCAAGACCTCGAGGAACACACCAACGCCTTCGTCAACGTGCAATTTTGAATACTAAACAGACGAAGAGTTTTGAAATAGGAGACGAGAAGCACCTTTTTGTTATTTATTGACGTTTGTTTATTAAAGAATCAAAGTTTTTTTTTGAAATCCAAGTCGTTTGCATTTTATTGACTCTCATCAACAAAAAGTGTCGTGTGTTTACAAAAGTGTTTTTAAGTCTATTTTTAATTTCTTTCACTTTTATGCAATTCATCGTTGAATTGCCAAGTTTCATCCACGTTTTTATCATGTATTTTTTATAGTAGTATTAAACTTAAACAGCAAATGATTAGTAAAAAATCGTCTTTACTATTAAACGACGGCCGATATGTTAATTTAAAGATGCAAATTTCTAGTTCCGCCACTTTACACGTTCGTAAAGAACAAATAAAGTTAAACGTTAGCCTTCCTTATCAAACATTGCCGAATAAATACTTTTTTTAAAGAAGTTTCATAATTTCCTTAAGCGATAATAGAAATTTTAACCTTCGAGAATCTCGACGGAAATTACGGCAATGTGAAAATTTTAATTTTGACGTTCCCTCGAAGTGTAAGTTGTTGGTTAACGTGATCATTTAAATATTTGCAGTATAGTTCGTAAATATTGAATAAAGTCCATTTTTGGGGATTAACTCGGGGTCCGGTTATTTTCGCATCGGTCCGAATAATTATCGACACTTTTTACTTACAGATGTTCACTTCGGGCTAACAAACTCGATTAATATTTAATTTGTTTCACGATAAATTGGCGTTTTATAATTGAAAGAAAGTTTCGGTTATAATTATGACATCAGACGTGACCGCTCGCGATGACGAACGTTTTTCCCCTGCCGATACATCCTGCTTGAAATATTAAGGCGCTTATTTTTTTTAACGTTTAGAATTCGCGACGTTTCGAAAATGAGGTTAAGTAAAAAAGTCGAACGGCAGCGCGCGGCTTGCTAATTAATTTTTTTCTCAAGACAGATCAGTGGCATAACACGCTAAACCCATATAGACAACATTGTATAACCATATAGTGCCGATTTCGAAATCGTTTCGCACAATTAACGGCCGTTGTGAAACAACACACGACAAAATGTTCCTTATTATTAAACAATCGTTAATTCTTCCAACACAAGAAAGCAATTATATCTTTAAATTTTACATAGATTAAGTAGCTTAATTAGATGAAAAACTAATTTGAGTTACGGCCTGGTTCCACCACTTTCACTTGGCCACACCGATTGTTTAATAAATTGCAATTTATGGCGTTTAAATGTTTTAAACGCTCATTTTCGTCGATTCGAGCCGACTTTATGTTGTTGGACAATTAAAATTTACACGGCGACACGTTGCGCGGACGTTGCTTTTGAGATTGAAATAATTTTGAACTGTTTGGAGAGTTGGAAAATGTTGAAATTCAATTTGTTTGGTAGACACCTAATATTTCACGTTTTCTGAATTAGAAATTTGAACACTGAAAAAGCTACAGTGTGATCATTAAAAAAAATATACCAAATTAAAGTGTATTAAATATAATAAATATAGGAACAGTTAATGTTTAATGTTAATCGATCATAGAAACGCCCTTTCTTATATTTTCTTGCGCCCCCACGATCAACGGATTAGGCATTTCAAATATATATATATATATATATATATATATATATATATATATATATAAAACAGTAAAAGAACGGACCCAGTCAGTAACCTCATCAAGCGAAAGGGTTTTGTGCTATGCATCATTTTTAATCTATTTTATCAATTTTTAAGTTACTTATTGTCAGTTTTATAAGTACAAACGTCTTGTTTAAATAACACGCGCAACAATTTGTAGAAAACGAATCGCTCAAATTACCATTTTAAAGAAATCGGGCGGCATTTAAAATATATGTGCATATGTACGAATGCGCAAGACACGCACGAAATGTAGGTGAAGGCGATGCGTTTCAAATTACGAATTGGACGATTTAAATGGCTCGTAATTTTCCGCACGGCGTAAATTTGTTTAGAACTAAACAATTAACGTCAATCGGCGAATTTGGCCCAGAAAAACAAGTAGCGACGCGACGCGACGTTTCAAAAGAAATTTTGAAAGACCGAAGTTGTCTAAAAAAGTTATTAAGTTTAGGTTGTTGCATAACTTATGTAACACATCGGTGCAACGAGGAGGGGTTTTGCGGGCTATAACCCCCTCCAGAGCATGCGGAAATTTTTTAAATTTTTAAAAATACCTATAACCTTTTTCTTCCGGAAACTCGTTTCTCCAAACTTCCACTTTCCAAATCCAATTTCTGGATACGCCACTGCATTATAAATAATCACGATCACAATGTGTAGTCGTCGAAATTTGGCGATTAAAATAATATCGAAGGCTTTTTTTACAAAAACGATCCATAATCGACAGATATTTACAATGGAAATAATTGTTCGAACAAACGTTTCTACGGTAAATCTCTGTCAGATCAATTTATCAGGAAAAGATCGGCCCTAACGCAAAGACATCATCTGTTAAAATGTGATAACCGATTGTTTTCCATCGAAAAAATCGATTTGTATTTCCGTGAAACGTATCTGTTTATAGGCTACGCGACAACACAAAATGTGCGGTCCTGTAAAATTTACTTTTTGTGGTTTAAGATGTAAAGATCGGCCCTTAATCAAATGAGTTTTTTTTTTAAATCAGTATTTATCTCCGAAACTATGCATTTCCAAATATACATAAATATATTGCGTACTTCTGGGTGGGTTTAGTAAAAATATTAAAGGACTAAAGGGTTTATCACAGAGTCTGAGATAATTCGGTGCTTTTAAGCTAATAACCCATATACAGGGTATCCGAGAAATACGGGAAATGGTGGATAATCTCTCGGTAGCGTGTAAACTACGTCAAAATATGTGAGATATTCAACCCCCAAAGTTGAAAAATAAATAAAAATCAATCTTTTTTAAATGACATCTTTATTTGTCGTTGAAATTTAATAATTTTTGGTATATCTACGTAACAATTGAAGGTCTTTAATCTGATGCAATAGGAGCAAGGGTTGCACTTCACCTAACTTTTCTAGCCTCGCAACGTTTCAGAGGTTTAAATTTTCAAGTTTTAAAGATATTATCGGATTTTCCTCACATATATTTTTAAGATAAAAAGGTACCTGCTCTTGTTTATTTTCGGTTAAGCGAATAAAGAGATGAATAATTTCCCAAATATTATTTTAATTATTTTTGTCGTTGTTATTTGTAAAGATATCGAAAATTTAATTGGCGTTTTAAAGGCCTACAAAAAAGTACAACGACGACAAAAATAATTAAAATAATATTCGAGTTACTCATCGTCTCTTTATACTTTATCTACGATTTTCTCGAATGTGGTTCGTGTTATCGAAAATAAACAGGAGTACCTTTTTTAACCTAAAATGTCTGGGAAATTCGAAAATATCCTTAAAAATTCGAAAACGTTAACCTCTGAAACATTTCAAGGTTAGAAAATGTATAGGTGGTGCACCCCCGACTCTCCTAAGAAAATATAAGAAAAACATCTATTACGCCATTTTAAGGATCTTTATTTATTAACGTAGGCATACCAAAAATGATTATATTCCAACGACAAATAAAAACGTCAGTGCGTTATTTAAATAAATAAAATTTATTTTTATTTTTCAACTTTGGGCAACTGGTGGCTTGTGAACACTGAAATTTATTTGCAAACCTCTGTGGCTAGATATTGCGATTGCGTTCGTCTTCGATTTTTCGTGAAAATCGAATTTTCTACGAATCGAAACTAAATATTAACATTGTAAATATTGATTTTTGTATCGATCGGAGTTTTCGCGGAAGTTATATTCTTCGAAAAGCAAAGTATCCATGTATTTTCGGTGAAAATTACGAACGACTCGTGGAAGTTTAAACGAAACAATTTTAAGGTCGACTCTAAAGCAAATATGCGGTAGGAAAATTCTTATGGAATACCGGCGTCGAAGGTGAATTAAAAATTATTGATATTTTTTTGGCTCTAATTCAAAACTGTTTTACTATTAACCTTCGTGATGGACGTTTATTACCTTATTTAATAACCAAATTTGAGGAAACTATGTTGAGCAAGAACCTTCTTAGGTACGCTGAATTCTGTTTTTTTTTGCAACGATCGTTTTCCTTCTTTAATATCGCCATTAATTTTCAAAATTCATTAATACACAGTAAAAAAAAAATAAGACGAAAAACCGAAAAAGTTCGATTCATAATTTCTTTTAATTTTTAATTTTTAAAATTTTGATGTGACTATTTGTGTTATGCAGGGCTGAGAATTTCAGAAGGTTGTTGGTTACCACGTAATCTTCGTTTAGAAACAGCCTTAAGATGTTAATTTTTAAACTGGTTTCACTGCATTTTTTTATAAACTATACGACCGATTAATTGAAAATACGGATTCATTTTAAACTTATACGCACCTTTAAACTATAAATACGTCGAAAAAAACCGAATTGTAATCGCACAAAATAAGAAATAATAGTTCCCGTTCACCAGAATCGAGCGCGAACGTAGTCGACAACCTAAAGAAAACAACTAACAGATAGGTAATGTCCTTGTGTTATTTTGTTGATTTTTCCATTATCACAGGATTACCTTGACGAATTATTTTAAGATTTATTAATTTCTAATTCTTTAGGTTTTACGTCAACGACGTTAACACGTGTACGCGTAACACGTTGTTATTATTAGTTGTTAAACAGAACGAACACAATAAACGCGAATACCTATACCGTGAGCGTACAGTTTCGATAGCTTTAAATTAAAAAATATATATATATTTAAAACGACATTAACACGATACATGACGAGCTTATCTAAAAGGGAATAAGTGTGAAGGGTAAGAAAAATAAAGCCAATTAAATAAATTATATATTCTTATGTAAGACTAATTTCATTTAAATATATTATATTATGTTAACGTTTATAATTTGGTATGTTAATAAAGTGCAAATCCTAATTTGTTTTACCTTCAAATTACTTTGTTTTTGGTTAGTATAATTTGTTATTGATGATTATTAATTTTTTGGAATTAATGGCCCCCACGGAAAAACGAAGAGGAGAAAAATACGATAAAATAAAACATACGTCGATTTAAGTACTACCTAATATTATATTATACTACTATATTATAGGTTTCAAGTTTTTGTCTTTTTATTTTCTTGAGCGGTGCGGGTATGTGACGCATATAGTAGGTATCGCCGAGGTTAACTACGAGGTCTGACCAATGAGTAATGAGACTAAGTCCATAAAATGCGTATATTTAAAAATTAAGGTACATTGATGTGATCCCCTTCAAAGTACTCCCCTCCCACAACTACACACTGGTTCCAACGTTTCTTCCAGCTTTCGTAACATTTCTGGAAGGCTTCGACTGGAATATCCTGGAGTACCCTCGTCACGGCGGTCTGGATGTCAGTTATGGACTCAAAATGCGTTCCTTTCACGGCCAATTTTGTTTGGGGGAACAAGAAGAAGTCACAGGGTGACATATCCGGCGAATAGGGCGCTTGCGGCAACACTGCGATGTTTTTAGAGGTCAAAAACTGCGACACACTGAAGACACGATGGCATGGAGCATTGTCATGATGAAGGATCCACGTTTTGGCAATCTCTGGACGGACTCTAATGACTCGTTTTCGAAGCCGATCGAGTACTTTCAGGTAGAAATGTTGGTTGACGGTCTGCCCAGGTGGTACAAACTCTTTGTGCACGATTCCTTTGCTGTCAAAGAAGCAAATCATCATCGTTTTCACTTTTGATTTGCTCATTCTCACCTTCTTCGGTCTGGCTGCACCATGAGACAGCCACTGTTTGACTGACTTTGCCGTTTTGTTTCGGGATCGTACTGAAAATACCAACTTTCATCACCAGTAATTACACGATCGAGAAGAGTTGGATCAGCTTCAACCTGTTGCAGACACTCCTGCGAAATGGACATTCGCTCGTGTTTTTGCTCCGCCGAAAGGTTCTTCGGTTCCATCTTTGCACACGGCTTTTTCATGGACAAATCATCAATTAAAATTTTTCTGACGGTTTCTCGTTTCAAATTAAGTTCATCGGCCAACATTCGAATGGTTAGCCGCCGATCTTGATGCACGAGAGTGTGCACACTCTGAACATTGTTGTCAGTTCGAGCTTCAACCGGCCTCCCACTTCGCGGTTCATCCCCGACGCTCTCACGACCATTTTTAAAATCTTTATGCCATCGAAACACTTGAGCACGACTCGGGGCTTCGTCACCGAACACTTTGACCAATTTACCGTACGTTTCCGTAACAGAATCGCCGAGTTTAACGCAAAATTTAATCGCGTACCGCTGTTCAATATTACGTCGTTCCATATTCGTGACGCGCCTTACAAACACGTTGTCGAAAACACAACACAGCCGGTGAACTAACGAACGTACGAAAGTCGCGAGCACATGTATCGATAGAGGAGGGACGGGAGATTAACCGACCGAAGTTTCAGGTTCGCAGTGTTACCACAAGCGCGGCTAAAAAATCAGTCTCATTACTTATTGGTCAGACCTCGTATGTATATTTGATAGATTTAGATTTACCTAATTTGGCAAAACAAACTACGAAAAGATCAAGAATTAAATTTCGATGCTTGTAGACATTTTAAAAACGTAGTCTAGATGAATTATTTGGAGTAATTACTTATGCAAGTAATTCCACGTGGCTACTGAAAGGTACTTAACTGTAATTAAAATTAGACAACATAAATAGGAAACTTAGCTAGATGTCGGATTACCGTAAATCCTTTAGAGGAGAATTTTGTTTCCAATTACGTTTTTGCCTTATGCGTGTTTTGCTAAAACCAACAAGAAACTGCTTTAATTGAAATGCGCCAATTTTGATAATAATAATTATTACTACTACTAATATTTGTTTCGATAGATTTTAATCTAAAAACACCTAGAAAGAACGTAAAACACTCAAACAAGCAATATTGACTTAATACATATTTGTATTACAATAATTGTAGATATAATAATTATTATTAACAATACCTATCGCGACTTTTTGGAAATTTTTTCAAGAACGTTTTTATACGGGAATCTAGCGTATTGTAGTCGATTATTTTTTGAATTGATGGCCACGTATGTGGTCCGGACTTAAATCCCATTGATTACTATATTTAGAGGCAGGTGAAAAATCGCGCCTACTATTTCGGAAAATTTTTAATGCTCCAGTTGAAATGCCAAGGTGCTACGTACTTTTCAAATATTGGAGATTGTGCCGATTTTGAGCAGTTTTTACCATGGGTTTGGTTCATATAATTTAGTTAGATTTATAAGTCTTTAAAATAAAAATCATCATTTTTGACGTAAGTACGCGATCGCGTATATATTTAAATATTACTCGTAATACTAAAGAATATTTATTAATAAAATTTTTCGATATATTGCAAAATAATGGTACTTTATTTTCGAGCAAAATTCACTAATCCTCATTTCTTCGCTTATGCGCTTATATCCCCGAGAACGCCTGATGGATTCAGCATTAGTTTTAGAGGATGCACCGACTTTTATCAAGAATGAAATTTTTTGACAAACTAGTAAAAACAAAGTTTTCCGCGTGGAAAGAACTTTTTGATACTCGCTGTAGATAGAAATGATCTTTCAATTAAAATTTAAAAACAACAACTAAAAGCTAACAAACAAATTAAGTAGGTATGTAGATAATATAATAAAATTATACAGTGGAACCTCGGTATACGTCTGCTTTAGAATACGTCCTGTTTGGACGAAACAAATTTTGCTTGGTATACGACTTTTGTTCGGTATACTACTTAATTCAATTAAACGCGCCATCTATGAATAACTAGCACTATGATATCTACATTATTCATGAATTTATATTGACTTCATTTGGTTTGAAACTGTAATTTCTGGTGGGGAGAGTCGTTGGTTGGTGTATGTACTGCTCTATCGGTGTACTAGACCAGACTAGATCTTCGTGGTGCCACGGTCTATAACTTTGTTAACTTTGTTTTTTATAACTTTGTTCTTCTGGAACTGGATGTATGTGATGATGATGTGGAAGAACACAATCAAGAACTGACGAGTTACAGGAACTGGAGAACGATGAGCATCAAACTATAATGGATAGACTCTCTTCTGACTCAGAGGATGAAGAGATAGAAGAAGCTCCTTTCTTATTAATTAAAGAAATCCTTGCAAAATGGTTGGACGTGAAAATTTTTGCAGAAAAATACCACCCTAACAAAGTTGAAACAAATCGCAATAGCATCGCTTGGGAAGATCAGACAATGTCACATTTTAGAAACATCCTGAGGAGAAGACAGACCCAAAGTTTTTTGGACAGATTTTTAATAAAAGTTGTTGATCCTAGTGAAAAGCGACAGAAGGTGGAAAAGTAAAAAATCCAGGGTGGGACTCTTCTTCCATAGAATAGAATTTTTTTTTGTTTTTATATTTTAATATTAGGGAGAGTTTGATTTGATTTAATGATTTAAATAATATAATACAATATAATACAATATAATAACTTAAAAAATTTATAATAAAATTTATTTTTTTATTAATGTGCTCAAACAGTGTTTAAATTATTTTACAACCCCATTAATATACCATATCGAGAGTTTTTTTATTTACATGAGAACGGATTAATCATCTTTACATTACTTCTTATGGGAAAGGTTGGTTTGGTATACGTCCTATTCGGTATAAGTCCAAACATCAGGAACGGATTAAGGCCATATACCGAGGTTCCACTGTATTTATAATATTTATAAACGATAATCGCGCCCCAACAAATTGCATAATAAACATCTATATTCGAAGAGACTTTTCTGGTTTATCTACTACTCAACAGTAATTGCCGAAGGTATATACAGTTGTATGCAAAAGTTTCCGGCCAAACAAAATTTTGCGATTAAGTAATGTATAAAGGATGCGAAGTGGAAACACAAATATATCATCACAAAATATCTTTATTATAGAACCAAAATGTGTAACTAAATATTTTCAAGTAACAGTTAATAAATATTTACAACAAAAATAACAATTTTCACCTTTTCATAAGTGTCGGGCCAAATTCCAAGAAGCTACAATTCGCTCTGTTTCGTTTATGATATCGGTTACAAAGGTATGTAAACATCGAGAACTATATTTCTTTCATATTCTACCTTTAGTATTAATCGGTTAAGATGCCTAAACGCACGTCTTTAGACATACGCGAAGTAGTAATTAAGTTACACAATGAAGGGAACGTTTCACGTGTAATAGCCAATCTTTTGTCATTAGGAAAATCCACTGTTAACGATATTATAAATAAGTGGAAGACTATAGGTGATCTAAAAGATAAACCTTGTCCTGGAAGGCCCAGAAAAACAACGAATCGTGTCGATAAAATTATTAAAAGAAAGGCTGTCGTAGACGTAAAAAAGAATGCTGCGATCATCGCACGTGAATTACGCGAGGAAAATTTAGCTGACATTAGTCAAAGTACTGTTTCACGTAGATTAAATAAAGTGGGACTTTTGGACGCGTTGGAACTAAAAAACCACTAATTAGTAAAAAAAATAAGAAGGCCAGATTGGAATTTGCAAAAGCACACCAGTACTGGACTACTGAAGAATGGAAAAAAGTGCTATTTTCAGACGAAACTAAAATTAATTTGTTTGGAAATGATGGGAGAAGATATGTTCGTCGACCTAAAGGTACTAGAAATTCTTCTAGGTATCAAATACCAATAGTAAAACATGGTGGAGGTGGTATTATGCTTTGGGGTGCATTTTCATGGAAAGGCGTCGGTCCACTTCACAAAATTGAAGGCAACATGAACGCTGATATGTATAGAGACATTCTATCAGTACAAATGCTACCTTATGCTCGTCGAAATTTGCCACGAAATTGGATTTTTCAGCAAGATAATGATCCAAAACATCGATCGAAGCTACTCCAAGAATTTTTCAGGAAGAAAAATGTTCGTGTTTTGGAGTGACCGAGTCAATCCCCAGACTTGAATCCAATAGAACATTTGTGGCAAGAACTCAAACTAAGAATAGGAGTTGAAAATTATAGTAATAAAACTGTTTTGTGGGAGAAAGTTCAGGAAGAGTGGAAAAATATCTCACAAGATCGAATCGTCAAACTCATTGAGTCAATGCCTCACCGATGTGCCGCCGTGATAGCTTCGAAGGGTATGGCTACTGAGTACTGATGAAAATATTACATTTGTTACCATTTTTGGAATTTGTTCTCAAGTTATCGTGTTTTTTTTTCATGTTTAGTGGAGAATTTATATTTGGCCGGACACTTATGAAAAGGCAAAAATTGTTATTTTTGTTATAAATATTTATTAATCATTACATACAAATTTTGAATTACACGTTTTGATTGTATAGTAAAGGTACTTCACGATGATATATTTTTGTTTCTTCTTTGCATCCTTCATACATCACTTAATCACAAAATTTTGTTTGGCCGGAAACTTTTGCATACAACTGTAGGTTAATCTAAATCGCGATCGAGCATAGTAATTGTCGGTCTAAAAAAAAGTACACGAGCAACTTCAACTGCTCGCTTGAAATTTTGATTATTATTTATTGAATTATCGAACTTGAACTTTAGTCGTAGAATTCTACAATGAAATATTGCACTTATATAAAATATTTTAAACCTGATGACATTCACGAACGTCTATACCCAGAGAAAGAAGTATATTTAAATCAAACATATCTTTGTTTTATCATCATTATCATCATCTGTAGTTAAGACATCCATCGTCGATTTACATTACATTTACCATTTACATATCGACGTTTTTCAGAAGCACGTAACCCGCAAAAAGTCAATTTTACAGGAGAGCACATTTTGTGTCGTCGCGTAGTTATACGAAGATACGTTTCACGGAAATACAAATTGATTTTCCAATGGGGAAAAATCGGAATATTGTTATCAGATTTTAACAGATGAGGTTTTTGCCCTAGACGCATAAGGTAGTCAGAATAATTCATTTTCGTAAAAAGTGTGGGGCACGTCCTTCTGCCAAAACGCAGCGATATGTTTCTCCCGTAGTCTGCGTTGATTGTTTCGTGCTTATAAGGTCTGTGCAATCGATTTTAACTTATAACTAGAGGCGCTTGCGTCGGGGACTAATGAAATCTATTATGTATGGTTTATAATTTGACTATTTGCTATAACTTTTTTAAAATTGAAAAATAAAATTGTGTTTTCGTTTTACATCTGTTAAAACTGCAATTAATGTATTTTACGTAAAGTAAACAAGAAATTATTCTGAAAATATTTAATGAAATGGTAGCAAATATACATTACAGTTACCATTAGTTCCTGAAGCGAGCGACATCTGTTATTTCTTGAAAGTTGTCAGGCCAGCTGTTTTATGCGAATGCACAGGCCTTATAAGCACGAAACAATCAACGCAGACGACGGTTTCTCCTATTAATTCCCACTCCGTTCGGTCTATTCTGAGCTCGTATCATCTTTGTTTAAACATTGGTAAAATAACAATCGATTAATGTAAATGAACATTTGTTGATATTATAAATATATACGTACATATTTTGTTTAAACTAAATACATATACAATATTATTTCTTCGATAAAATCTATTATTTGTTTGACTATATTTAAACAAATGTTTGATTTAAATATCTTCTTTTTCTGTGTTCAGTTTAAGGGGTTCGAACCTCAGACCGTTATCGCTAGTTTGCTAGTTAAGGGGGGGGCTCACTCCTCAAGTTTTCAAGAACTGTAATCTTTTATTGTTTTAATCGTTAAGTCGGGTACCTTAAGAATGCGAGAAAATTGGCCCGGAAGCATTTTTGGTATTAAAAAAATCAACGTTTATATGAAAATCTTTTTAGGACACGGTGCAATTTTTAGCAAGCACGGCTAACTGTAAGCCAGACAACCGTCGGGCTTGAACGAATCGTCCACGACTTTTTATCGATAAGAAAATAAGACAAACAAAAAAACTGTTAAAACATGCAGATTGATAATACGATATGTGTCGACTATATTGTTCATCCCCGGTTAAATCTTTCATTTTTTTCATTTATTTTTTTTAAATATCAATTAGAATAATACCCCTAGAATATTGTTATTCACACGTCTTATTTTACTTTAAATTTTCAGGATGGAGCCAAAATTTACGTCGACGCTGATGGTTTTTTCGCCGGTAATTGCGCGCCAAGATTTTCGATTCAAGCGGAGCGGCGACATCGAAGAGAAAGAATATAAGGTAGATGGGCAATAGATATTTACAACTTATCGATTTGATCCATTTTTGTTAACCAAAATGAAATGAACGACATTATCGTAATGGAAGTTCTTGAAAGGTAAGTAGGTAACTTTTTAAAATTAAAAAACATCCGTATTTCTTCTGATCGATGATCTGATTTTTCTAAAATTCGGGTTCGTGGGTCTTTCTTACATATTTTCTTGAAAAAATTTGTCGAGTCGAAACGCGTACAATTTTCCAAAGACATCTTCAAAAGATACATGGTCACCGTCGTAAATTTTATCCCATTTTTTAATCTCAAAATTCTAGCATTTGATTTTTTTTTAAATTATATATATCACAAATATTGTTCGCATAGGTTGACTTCTGATGCTGCCCGTGACTCAAACACTGTTGCAAGATCGTAATCAAATATTCGAGTCCACTTCTTTAAATAACACGTTGTTGTAGGTGGCGGTATTACAATGGTAGGGCGCAAATATATTGCCTTATTATTGCTAAACAGGGTGGCCCATATAATGTGGAACCTCTTGCATTCTGAGACTGCAACCCAACAAACAAATTTTGAGAGCTAAAACTAGTCCCATGTTTATAATTGATATACTATAACAGTAAAAAAAAAACATTCGTAACCTAGGGCGGGATTCACCCATTTCCATCGACACTTAAATGTGTTAATGAAAACGAGACAAGTCATTACATACACTAAATAAATAATTTTTATTTTCAGTATCACTTTTTCAGTTTACAGTTAAATTTAATAAATTGGTTGTTCGACAAATAGGGCATCATCATAACTATCATGCAAATACAAATAGAATTGTGTGTGTGTGTGTCAAAATACAATTTAAGTGTTAAAAAAATTATACGCTTTACCATTTGTAAAGAAAACCCATTTAAAAAGTGATGGTGCGACATTTCCATTTTAGAATTTACCACCGTCAAACACACATTTAGATGGAACAAATACCTACATCTACTTTAAGCATTTCGTAAAATGTGTACGACATCGGCAACTAACTGCTCGTCTGTAACATAAAGTGGTCCATCGTTGCTTCCTAAAGAAATACTTTTTTCTTCGTTTTTGGTATCTTCCTTAGTTTTCCTAAATGAACCGTGATATTCGACTGCTTCGGTATTTTCAATTATAAACTTCAAGTTCTCCTTTGTAATTCCCCCACCGGGAACTATAATAATTCTATTTCCAACCTGATCGATCAGCTTGCTTATGAGCTTGACGCCCAACTGTGCGGTTTCTTGTTGTCCACTCGTCAATAGTCGTGTAAATCCCAAATCGATGACCACTTCTACTTCGATAGTGGGACGTCTACAAAAATCGAACGCTCTATGGAACGTAACCGGTAAGGGGAAACACGCTTTTATAATTTGTCGACATTTCTTCATATCCACGTCTCCGTTTTCCAAAAGGGCCCCAAAAACGAAACCGTCAGCGCCGTGTTGTTTCAATAATTTTGCATCCTCCAGCATAACCTCGATCTCCTCCTGGCTGTACACGAAATTTGAAGGTCTACAGCGCAAGATACAGTAAATCGGGATTTTCGCGGCGTTTGCCTTTTGAATTTGAATAAGTAGGCCGCATGTAGGCGTCAGCCCGCCCTCTGATAGTGCGCTACACAACTCGATGCGAGCAGCGCCGCCGGTAATAGCGGATATCGCCGACTCGAAATTATCGACGCAAACTTCCAACAATTTCGGCATTCTAACCCCAAATTTGTTAACAAATTTTAGGATACGTACGATTGCTATGGAGGAAACGCAAATTAATACGCGCTTAATTAAGTAGTAATAACGAGTTGAACTTACATCTATAAATAAAACACTGTCACGTTTTAAAAACTACTTTAATTTGGACAAACTGCTTAGTTTACACCGCTTGGTATCGACATTTTAAACCCGCCACCGGTGAACTTGACGTGTTCGGAGTTCGGAAGCGATTTTTGATTGGCGTTCCCGCTTTCCGTTCTCGTTTGAGCCTCTAGATGCCGCTGGTTCTTTTTCAAAATCAAATATTTTCTTTTTACTTCTTTTAATTCGTTTTGGAGTTTGTCCACTTGTTCTTTATATTCTAGAGCGTGTTGTTCGGTCATATTCAATTCGGATACTAAACACTGAAAGTTGAAAATTAGTTTTACATCGAACGTGCAGAAACTGCGCCTTTAAAATAAATACCATTTTATTCTTGAACGAGATTAAAAAAAAACTTATTAGTTATACTTTTATATGACGGTAATTCGGTATATTTGAAAATGGCGTTTTAAGGATGTTTTAATTTAAATTTATTTAACAAATTTTGTTTTAACGATTGGTAAGAGTTAAGAAAAAAGAATTAAAAAAGAATTAAGGGAAAAATTAAAATCTATTCGATAAGTAGACCGTTTAACAATTTAGAGCCGCTTTTTCGATTAACCAATTAACTCTGACCATCAGTCGCTCGCCATAGAAATGATTGTTTTTAATCAATTGATGGTCGAAGTTAACTGGTGATCCAAAAACTGGAAGAAATGTATAAAAAATGAGATAAAAAATTAGGGCTTGCTTAATATGCCTTACCTTCATTTTATTGCCACGTAACGTGAGCGCCTTTCGCACTTTCACCAATTCGTCCTGAATATCAGGTCCTGGTTGTCGAGATAAAACCTGCTTCAAGTTCACGTACAGGTTTTCGGCCTCCTTAAGCTGACGCTCCCTTTCGATCGCCTCGGACGACTGATGGAGGAGTCGCCTGAAATTGACGATAAGGAGGAGTTTTCCTTTTGTTCACATTTTAATATTACTTTTGCAACAATTGCACTTTCTTGAGCAACTCCAAAACGTCAGGATCGGATCCTTCCAATTTTCGCCAACGGTGCACGTTCAGTGGATTTTGCAGTTCTTCCTCGAGAGCGCGACATTTCAGTCTTTCGCGTGTCAAGTCCCTTTCCAATTGGAAAACTTCTTGTCGCAAGTCGGTCATGTTCGTTATCGACTTGGTTAGTAGGAGCTTTTCTTGTCTGAGACGTTTCACCTCGATCTTGAGTAAGCGTATGTCATCCAGTCTACGTTCATAATGGGCCTCGCCTATTAAAAAGTTACGGTTTTGAATATTGTGCGAACAATTTGACGCGTACCTCTATGTAATGTTGATTGTAATATTCGGATTTTTTCATAAAGTAGAGCCAGTTCGTCGTTTCTACGTACCAGCTGCGAACCTAGAATGTCTCTTTCGTTCAATAACTGTTCTAGATCTTTGGCTTGTTGTCTGATTATTCGATCGTTATCCTTAAAAGTTGCAAAATTATTAAAATAAAGAAACTACGGACTAACCAAGCCTATATGCAATTGACCACGTCAATAAAAAATTACTAGATTGTTTATTTGTAATTCGGTTTGAAATTTGGAAAGCGACATGATGATTTACCTGCGCACATATTGGATAGTATAAAGAAAGAAGAAATGTCTGCTTGTTTTTTGGTAATAACTTTGAGGAAATTTTTTATTCCAGTATTTAGAGAACAATTTTTCGATTCGAAAACGTTTATGCTGCATCAGCGCTCAAAGAGTTCAACTTTCTATTATCATCAAACTTGAAAATGATTTTTATACCAAATGAAAGCTTATGCTTTCCCGTTGACGAAAAATGTACGACAGACCCAAAATGAATGACCTATATTTTCGTGATCTACGGGTCGAGATCGTAGAAAAGTCAAAAGGACAACACGTCTGGGTCCCGTCATTAGACAGGCTGCAATAGTTTTATTTTCTATAAAGTGAAATTCGCTAACGCTTACCAGTTAAAAATTATCTGGATAAACACTATCTACTTACTGCCTTTATACCGCAAAATTATAAATTTACTTTATTTTTAATTTAAAAACTATTCGTGTGCCCCTCGACATTAAAAATTTCCCTATTACAAACCATAAACCAGATAAAAGGTTAATCGTATTTTTATGCGACCGATAAAAATACTAAGCAACTAATAAAACACGTGCGCCGCCTACTTTCATAGCTTATCGGAGTGCGAACAAACAACTGAATGTTTTTAAAATAAAAGTGGAATTTCCTAGTATCCAATGAATTTATGCATAGAATTCTGGTAAAACCGATTCAGATCTTTCGCGTTTGTGATACAGAGCGACAGTGCTTGTTTCCGTAGTTCGAATTTTAAATTACGGCGTCGTAATATTCGCGTGTGCGTTTGAGGAGTGCTCGTTCGGTTTATAAGGCCTTTTTGCGCGTGAGTGCGCGAGTGTTGTGTTCTCTAAAAGGATTACAAACAAAAAGTATTAATACGACGAGGAAAGGTAGGATTCTTCTTTGTCGACTAACTCTCCATGTATTTATAAAGTGCAGCTTTAAGCTCTAACACAAATTCTCTGAAAATCGAGCTTAGTTAGGCTCTTGGATAGGGACTCGGTTAGGGTTCCCTTCAAACATTCGACGGTTCATTACCGTGAATTAAACAACAATATTCGAGCGACAGCACACATTTTTCGTCAACGGAAAAGCATAAGCTTTCATTTGGTATATAAAAATCATTTTTCAAATTTGACGATAACAGAAAATTGAACTCTTTGAGCGCTGATGCAACATAAACGTTTTCGAATCGAAAAATTGTTCTCTAAATACTGGAATAAAAAATTTCCTCAAGTATTATCGTACCGGTTATTACAAAAAACAAGCAGACATTTTATTTTTTTATTCAAAGTAAAGGTTTATACGCGCGGTTTAACGAGCTATTTTTTTTTGCTCAAGTCTTATCATAACACAAATCTCTCGGTGGGATCTTCTACTATTAGGGACTATCTTCTGATAAATTTATCTGAAAAATATTTAACAAAAAAAATAAAAACGTTTGTTCGAACAATTGTTTCCACGGTAAATACAATTAATAGAATAAATAATAAAAAGATGAAAAGTTGCCAAGCGATTAGAAACGGCACTGGGATAATAATGGAAACACTTACCGAAATCACTTTGTGCAAGCGCTTCTCCTCGGCCTTCATCTCGCCAATTTCGTTTTTAAGCTGTTTTACAAGTTCCGAGGCGCCGTCCAACTCGACTCTAAAAAGTTTCGCGTTACATTTGAGCAAACACGATTTTAATCCAACCTTAAGTTCTCTTTCTCCTTCGTCAGTTTCCTCAGCACGTTCTCTTCACGAACTAGCTCTTGCTCCTTCATCGCGATGTCCTCTTTAAGCTGCTCGGATTGGTGGATACTAACTTTTAATTTGTTCTTTAGCTCGCCACATTCGGCCGAGGACTCTTGAAGGGATTTTTGTAGGCCGTTCCTTTCGGCGCGCACCCCTTCAAATAGGTTTTGCTGCATTCGAAATTTAGTTTCGTTCTCGGCCAAGCTCTTCTTCAGGTCATATATTTCTGTCTAAAACAATTTAAATATTTAGAATTTTGCACGTGAACTTAAACTTATTCTCACTTTCGTCAGTTTGACTTCGTCCATCGTATTTTCTATAGTTCTTGTAAGATCCAGCCCTTCGTCCACGAGCCGGTCTCGCTCTTTCTCTAAACAATTTATTTGCTTCCTTTGCTTGGACGTTTCCGCTACGTAGTCGTCGATTTCGTCTTCGAGCTTCTTTCTACCTTGCTCTTGGATTTTTATCAACTTCATGTGTTCCTTCACGAGAGCTTCGGATTAAAATTTGCGTTCATCAGGCCGCCCGCGTTTAAAATTAACATTTACCTTGATGCTTAAGAATGTTCTTGTTTAAAATGTCCTTTTCCCTATTCATCGAATCCATCGTTCTTTTATCGACTTCGGACTGTTTCTTGAACTGTTCAATTTCCCTATCCATGTTGACGTACGTCTGCCTCAACTTATCGCGTTCCGCAATAATGCTATATTTAGCTTTCTCCACCCTCGCCATTCTTTTATCGTAATGTTCCCGAACGCCAGCGAACTTGTTCATTTCGTTCTTCATTTTGACGATCTGGTCATCTTTAAGCTGTAACGTTCAATTGCGGTTATGGAGCTGATCTTAAAAAAAAACAAACAAACACCTTAATTTCGATAAATTGCTTTGCCAATTCTTTCCTGATCTCTTCGAAACTATATTCGAGCTCCGTATGTTCGTCCGCCAATCTCTCATGTTTTTGGTTCAACGTCTCCGCGTCTTTATTAAGCTTCTCCGTCAGCAGTTTTTCATTTTGAAACTGCCTGTCTAGTCTGGCAGTTACTTTTTCACTTCTCTGCAGCATCTGCTCTAAATTTGAAATTTGCGAATTCAATTTGAATACGTCGGAAGTTAAAGATTTTATATCGAACTCCAATTTGTCGCGATTTTTCTTAGTTTTATGCAGCTCGCCGGTTTGCTCCTGAAACACAGAATCGCGACAGTACTAATCGGGTACGACAACGAAACTTTCAAAACCTCGAGTTGCATCATTATCTCGTTAATTTTGATGTCCGCCTGCGAGTTTTTCCTCTCCAATTCCTCTTGATAACTCAAGGTGTTGGTCAGCTTCTGCTGGAGCTGCGCCACTTCACTAACCAGCCTCTCCTTTTCCCTCTCCAAACCCTCTTGGTTCTTGCTCGTTTGTCCTTCGCTAAAATAAAACGTCTAGAGAAATTGGGAAACGCGTTTTAATTTAAGTTACTTCTCCTCCATCCCGCCCATTTTGTTTTTGAATTCTATTTCGGCCGTCAAAGCCTGTATTTGGTTTCGTAAGTTGTCTATAATCTCCTGGGCCTGTTGTTCCCTTTCGTGCGCGGCGTCAGTCATCCTCCACGCGTAATCGATCCTACTTTTCAAATTTGTGATTGTATCGGCATCCGCTACGGCGATTTTGGTCGCCAAGGCTAATTTTTCCGTGCCCTCCGCGAGCTGCTCTTCCAAAATGTTGCATGTCGCGGTTAAGATTTTCTTCGTCTCGTTGGCATCGCAGAGGGCATCGAAGAGCTTGTTGTAATCCTCGGCGTAATCGGCCGTTTGCGGATTCTGTTGTATCTCTACGATCGTCTAAAGAACGAGAGGACGAGTGCGGTTATTTTGAACGAGCTTATTGCGTGCTTTACCTTGTTGAAATCGCGCTCCAATATCGCGAAGGCATGTTCGGGATTATCGGGATCGAGAACCACCTCCGCTGCTGCGCCTTCTTCTTCGCCGTACTCCTCGAAGACGTCTTCGTCCATGATTGTTGGAGTTTAGCGTACGGTTTGGGTTGACGTAAACTGTCAACGTTTAGTGTGTCGCTATCAATGAAAACGTGACTATGGGAATACGTTGTTGGACAAGAGACGTCGTTAGGGTTACTGCGGCCGTTAAATCAATAATATTGCAGTTTAAAACTTTTCGTTATGAAACTTGCGAGTAAACATTGAAAATGTGATTAACCACATCCTTTATCAATTATCGTTGTGGCGCGGCTGAATTTTTTTTATTGTTGTTAGTTAGCAATTTTGATTAGCATTTTCTCTCGTTTCGTTTACTTTTTTTATTTGTTACCGGTTAACTTTTATAGATCGAAAAGGACCCCGCAATTATTAGGTGTAAATTAGACATTCCGTCAAATGGTCTAATTTTTTGATATATTACTTTATACATCCTCCCGATCAAAAGTCCCAATGGGCATAAAGTCCCACGGACTCGAAATTTTGAGCTACTGACCTTCAAAGTTCAACGTCTTGCCTATGTAATATATAACTTATAATAATAATAATAATTTATAATTTTAATAATAACTTGAAAAGTTGTTTTGCAAGTAAAACAAGACAAGAAATAATAAAATACGCGTGTTTCCGTCGATTTAAAATTTTCAAGAAATCTCGAAAAAAAGCCTTGTTATAGTTCAAGATTTTTGCAAAATTTAGACCCCACCTAAAATATTTAGAACAGGTGCTATCATTCATGTAATATGTAACTTATAATAATAATAATAATTTATAATTTTAATAATAACTTGAAAAGTTGTTTTTCAAGTAAAACAAGACAAGAAATAATAAAATACGCGTGTTTCCGTCGATTTAAAATTTTCAAGAAATCTCGAAAAAAAGCCTTGTTATAGTTCAAGATTTTTGCAAAATTTAGACCCCACCTAAAATATTTAGAACAGGTGCTATCATTCGAGTAGTGGGATCTGTGGATTAATACTAGGTTAACATGTTGAATATTTCTCGCCCTGTCAAGGATGGTAGTAGGAAGAACGACTATGAGACATATTCATCCTCCCTTACGCTAGGGGTTGATTTAAGGGTAGAAAGGGGGTGGCATCCGCGTAAGCTCAAAAGCAACTGTTTGAAATGATTTTTTTATATGCAAAATAAATCTCATTATTATTTCTCATTATCAATTCGCTCAATAATTCGTCCTCACCCTTGCACGAGGGGTGGACGAGAGATAAACAAGAAATAGATATAGGGGTGGAAGAGGGTGGAAACCGCGAACACGCAAAGTTCAGCTATAAAAAATGATTTTTTAATGCACAATATAACTCTAAACATTATTTCTAATAATCTTGCAACAGCAAGAGTGACTCCATTTCTTCATCATTCGCGTCATCTTCCATTTCTTCATCATTCGCGTCATATTCCATTTCTTCATCATTCTCGTCATCTTCCATTTCTTCATTATTCTCAAGATTGTTCCACCTACCTGCCGCATCCTGAATATAGTTGAGCATGGCTTGGTCGGGATATCTTATATTACCTTGATGTCTGGCATATCCTAAATACCACAGGACACTAGCTATGTGAGCACAACATCCCAATGTTCAAGCGCCAGATTTGCACGTACAATAATATCCTGTGATTGGTCCATCTTGATTAAATTCTTCATCAAAATCTTGCTCAAAAGCAATCCATAGTTGGTACTTGGTAGCATTCCGAAACTGCGAGTATATTCGAATACGTATTAGACCTGGCATTTCTATATTCTCATCTATTTCGAAAACTTCAGTTCCATCATGATCTAGTTTATCTTGAATGTATGATGGTGATAAGCTTAACTGATATACCCCTAAAGTTAGGGATTTCAAATAATTCAGATCTAATATTGGAAATCCTTGAAGTTCTATTTCATCCAGTTTAGTCCAAACTGCAATTCTTCGTGCTAAGTTTTCTAGTTCTACGTATGCTTGTACTATATTTGGCTCGTGTATCCTTTCCTTTATTTTTCGAGCTAATTCGAAGAATTCCATTAAGAAACTGAAAAATAGATTTTATGTGTCCGTTTCTTGATTCAACAATCCATCTTTGAATCGTAACCACTCTTGACTCATTAGCCTGTTCAGTTGTTAATTGTCGCTATAGTGGCTCTAAAAAAGCAGGCATTTTACTTATATAATTTTCATCATTAAGATAAGGAATAACGTCTTTGTATCCACGATTAACAATAAGTATATCACCCGGTTGAAACCAATTTTTTATTCCATTTATATTCAAATCTAATTCATTTCTAAGAATGGTTGCATCATTATTGGGATGGTCTGTAAAGTAAGGGCCTTGTACATCCAAAATGTAACCGTCAGGGGCAACCAACATAACGGGCTTAACTAAGTGTCGACCTTTGTGAACTGAAAAGGATTGCCGCAACGTTTTGTAATTACTTGACTTCTCAATATAAGTATACGTTCCATCTACAATGACAACAACCTTGGGATTATTAGGATTGGGATTATACAACTCATTGGCAAAATCCGTGACATGTTGATTTATAAATTCCTCACGAGTAATAGCGTTTAAGCCTATGTTTACAGGCACAAATCGCAGCATTAGTGATTTTCGAACAATGCTTATTGTCATGCTAACGGATTGGCGACTCTTATAAGTGAAAATAACACGCAAAAAATCATCAGATAAACCTTGACGCAATTTGCACAAAAATAAAAGGAGATCTTTCTTTTTAACAAAGTGTTGTTGATGTCCATCTTGAACCGGATCACAATAAGTGTAGAGCTGTTCAAATTGAATCTTTGTCAAAGAAGTCATCGTATAGAAATCGGCGTCCGTTAAATCATTTTCTTCCATGAATTTATCTCCTCTGGGTAATGTAGCTACTCTGCGTAACTCAACAAAAAAGTTGCCAACTTCTGAACCTGCTAATCTTATTGGTCTATTTATCGATTTCAAACCACCATACAAAAAATTGTGCAGATGCATTCTATCGTCAAGATGGACATAACATACACGACTAGAAATAGGTATATATATATTCGTGTCAAGGTATATTTTTACTCTTGCCTTGACAGAAAGATGATGAAGATCACCTTCAATATTGTTACATATAAAGCAACAGGCTGTCGACTTTTGCTTTATAACTTGTAAGCGTAAACATTCAGGATTGTTCATGTTTTCCAAATCGGCTTTTATTATTTCATCGCAATTAATACAAACTCGAGTGTGATTATTGATTTCGACATGTTGGTGATCAAGTTCTTTTCTATGATGTTTCGCGATTTCAATTTTTTCATTGTTGAAATTAACAACAATCCTCATGACTCTAGAAGGAAATTGATCATTACAAACAAAACATCGAATACGATGTGCTATAATGTGCCTAAGTAAAAAAGAAACTAATTCTGTGTGTTGCTAATAATCTGTAGCGAGTAAGTCATTTATAATAGAAGCGAGCTCTTTTATTAAGCTTTTAAGAGAGCTACTCTATTGCAGAAAATCCTATACCACCTGGTGGCCAAAAGTGTTACTAAACTATTTTCAAGGCAAGACATTGAACTTTTAAGGTCAGTAGCTCAAAATTTCGAGTCCTTGGGACTTTTGATCGGGAGGATGTATAGAGTAATATATCAAAAAATTACACAATTTGACAGAAACCTAATTTACACCTAATAATTGCGGGGTCCTTTACTCCGATCACCATCTGTATTTTTATTAGAAAAACTAACATAAAAAGACTATCGAAGTTTTTTTAATTCGTATCTATTTGCTTTATGTATTTTTAACAATAAATAATCAACTAGCAATTAGTGATCATATATAGTACTTATTACACCGAAAAGAGCACCACATAACATTATAGATCGGTGCAAATGAATTTTTTTCTTAATTTTAAATGGATAAGGAGACAGAGTTAAATTAAAAAAAAATAATTCAAAAAGAATAAGACATTTTACGCATAACTTTATCTCCCAAACCCTTAAGTTACATTATTATATTTATCACAACATGCTTCAGTACATCATAAAAATAAAATATTTATAGAACCCTAATGACTACAGAAATATCTATTTGTACTTATGGAAAACGGTGATTACAATCTCTTAAAAACAGTTTGTCGTATGGAATTGTGACTTTAAACGACAACAGTCCAAAGGCAAAAAGCGTCAATTATAATTATTCGATTTAGTCGTGTCATTCTCTCAAGTCTGTAATATTTAAATAAAGGAAGTCGTGGGTTTTTTAAACTAAATTAAATATTGTTATAAGTAAAACGTAATCAGATTTTATGGAAACACATATCAGGAGATAAATATCAGATATATTAGCACAGCCCAGTTTTGAGTTACTTTAACATCGTCAGATAAAATCAGAATTGTGTTAAAAGTGTTAAAATACTATAATATTAAGTACAATATTCAAAATAGCGAATGCTTTCACATCGTAAAAGGCATTAATTGATACATGAAACATTTGTTGCAAACTCGAACTGGTTTTATGTGACCAAATTTTGGTAAAGGAACACTATTTGATGAACATTGTGCACAGAATATTTTCCCACAGTTCCTACAGTGATGTCTCCTTTTGACTACGGTAAACGTCACGCCACAACTCATACACTTGGGAGCTTCCACGTCCGGTATCCAAATAGGCGGCCTCTCGAACTCCGCCTGTCTATTAACACGACGTGCCTGCGACACGTTTTCGACACTTTGTCTTACATTATCCCTAATATCGATACGTTCGACGTTTTCGGATAATTGAGAGACGGTTTCGTTAACGGTTTGTCGAGGACGATTCGAATATTCCGAATTGTTTTCCTCATTTTCACTAATATGGAAATAAACGTTATTATCGAACAGAGCCTCTTGAGCTAAAATGTTTGGATCAACGGTGAACTCGTCGTTTTCGATCACCTCGCTCGGGGCGGGATGGTACTCCATCGAAGTATCCATGTTCGGATCTACGATCGTCGGCGTCGTCGCGTTCGAGTCGGACGTGTTCATTAGAAAAACGGCCTTCAGGATGTTTCGTAGGTCGCTGGCGAAATTCGTCTGCAACTGATCGGCCACACCTGCGATGCACACGAACAGACGGTGCAGCAAATCCTCGCTGGATCTGCAAACATAACGACAAACGCATAAATCGAAGAGGTTTAAACGCGTTTAAACGGAACATTACCTAAACTTCGCTCTCACTTCGTTTCTGCTAGCGATTTCGGCAGCCTGTAGGGCCAGCGCGATTTCCTCTTCGTCGTTGCTGTTGAACGACGACGTGTCCGAGCTACCGACGCTCGCCGCGTCGTCGTCGATTTTCGTCTGGGACACCTTATTTATCTTTAACGTCTTTTTGTTCGTCTTGCTCGTGATCTTATTAGTCCTGGGGAAAAATCGTTCTGGCCTTGGTGCACGACCTTCTTCTTGATCGACGTCCCATCGGTTTGTTCGGGCTTACTGTGACACTGACAGGGAATTTGGAGGACCGTCGAATTCTTAACGCAACCGCAACTTTTGTCGTCGAACACGTCCAAACTCGGCGATCGGTCTAAACTGGTATTTTCCGTACATATTCCCGAGTCTCCTGGCGATTCTTCGATCTCGTGCTTCCTAATATCTCCGATCGATCTTTTAATCTGCGTTTGTCTTAAGTTTTTTATTTTTTTGTCGGTGGCTAAAATCGAAGTGAGGGTGGCGGCGGCTACCGAAATGACTTCTAAAGAGTCGCGATCGGGAAGCGATTGGGTGCTCGGAGAACCAACCGGCGGTACGTTGGTCAAAGAAGCTACTATGTTATCGTGGTCGACGGTGTTCGCGATCAAATAACCGGACGTGGATGGAATTTCGATATTGTCGGAAGGCAAATTAATTTTTGGTACCGGCTCGGGTTTGTTTTCGGTAGGTTCGTCGATCGGCCGAGTTTCGCCTTTATTCTCACTAACACTATTAAAATTAGACACGTAATCTTTACACGAAGGAAAGTCACTATAAAATTGATTGATGAAATCGTTCAAATCGCCAAAAACGTCGAAATCGCTGACCGATTTTAAATGGCAAATTTGTTCGTTATCGCACAACAACTTTTCGAGCAGATAGAGCTCTTTTTTGTTCAACGTCCACAACAACTCTCGGATTTTGTGCAACAAGTTCCTAAACGGTCTGAACATTTCGCTCATCTCTTCCATCGGTCTGTCGATGCAGAGGGGGCCGTTCGGAAAAATTAGTCCGCTAACGATCGCCAACCGAGGAATCGTGAACATGAGCGCCGGATCGCAGTCGTCGATCATTTCCTGAGTTAAAAATTTCATTTTCAACGCTCTCTGGAGCGTCTCGGAAAATAGGACCCCGATGAATTGCTGCAGTTCGAATTCTTGGGTGGTCTTCACCGGTACCATGACGCTCACGTAGCAAAGTTCGAACTCCGCGAACAACTTATCGAAAATCTTTAGGCTTTCGATCAGCACCTCGTTGATGAGTTCGTTGCTGTTTAATTGGAGTGGGGAGTTTGGCGTGTTGCTCCGAAGACACGTCTCTCTGAGTAAATTACGAACGGTTTCGAGGCTTTTGGTTACGGCTTTCGATAGCGGGCGCATGGCGGTGCTTTCGGCTTCTCGATTCATAATTGAAGAACCCGCAGCTAAGCACTGAAACGTATAAAGAAATTTGGTGAGCGTGGCGCGTTTAAAAGGGGGGCCGTGGCGTTGGGTACCTCGGCGCCGAACCACAGTTGGCCGGCCAAATTTTCTTGCATGACGTCTTCGGGGAATTTCACCCTAAAGTCACGGTCGGCCCGATGGTCGACGATTAGGACGTCCATGATGGAACTGATGATCGTCAAGACCTTATCCTGGGATCGTCTCAGTTGGTTTACGAGCGCCGTGCATCGTTCTGGATCTTTGCGGCCGTCGAAGCTGTCCAGCTCGCTCGCGATCATGTTCAAGTCTTCGTCGGCGTAGAAGAATTGCGCCAACAGCGACGTGTCGTCTCTCTGAAACAAAAAAAAAAGGGTAAACATTTGCATTTTGGTTTGCTCGGCGAAGCAGTAATTGTTGTCATAAAACTGGATCTTCGGTGGCCACCTGCACGATCACCAAGTCAAGTTTATTGATCTTCTCGACTTATTTTGATTACAACGCGAAGTTTTATGTTGACGCGCGTAAGGACCACAGATTGGCCTCAGATTAAAAAAATACCTTGGAAATAATCCAATTTAAATCGACATAAACTGATAATGTGGCTTCGTTTCTATAAAACGTCGTCTAAACGTATATTTCAAACGATCCTTGTACGTGGCCGGGGGCGACATCGAGCTTTTAATAATATTGGTCATATAATAAAATAGGTTAAAATTATATCGATTCGCGGATAAGTGGTGCATTGCCTATATGTACTACGAAATGTGTGTGATTACATGCATAACGAGTTAATAATCCTGCAAGGTTAGAAGGTTAAACGATTAGTCGATACTGCGCTTTCGAGAAAACGACGACGAACGAAAACCAAAGACGTCGTAATTAGCATTCACGAGCAATGGGTCGCTTTTAAAAGTGAAATTTGGTGAAAGGCGTTTTATATTTATTAGATAATTAAATTAACTTTTAAAAACTAATTAGGAATATTCATTTACTTTGGACGCACGCTTATCTGTTACTTCGACTGAATTTTAAGTAGACATAGTGTGTACTCGGTTACACGCGTTTGACCTAATTAAATAACATCAAACTGAAAACGAGTTTCTTCTCGGATGCCGTCTCGAATATTTCTCTCGTTTTACTCGAACAATAATAACCGCATTAGGTAAACTTTATTTAAGCGCGTTTCGACAGTTAAACCCACCACCATCATCATCATCATCAAAATGAATAGACTCGAGCTTTCGCTATAACGACGATAGCTTTATAGTTTGTCGAAATGCGCTCGAATGAAATTTATTACGAATTGTTAGTTTATTTGCGTCTTTTGCACATTTTTGACGAAACCATTTTGAACCATTCGGATTTGAAAATTGAGAGAGCCCGCAAAAATGCGATCGAAACTCGGAAAGAACCGACGAAAAATCGAGACAAAATTTTTTTGTGGCGACGTAAACAACAAAAATGCACGGTACTTACGACGACCTGTCCTGGTTTCACGTTCAAGGATAGTATCTAACCTCCGTGCAATTCGGTTTTTCACACAAACCCGTGGCTGCAACGCAGAATAACAGGTGGGCTGAAAAGTTCGTAGGCTGACACATAGATAGCGTTACTAGGATTAGATTCATATGATTTTTTGTTAGTACTAACCTTTGAAAGACACGTGTATACATTTCACAACTTCCGGTCAATTGTTTCGTGAGATATAGCATTGTGAGTAAAGCAACTTTTGTTAATGTTTAAAAATGGATAAGAAAGAATTTCGTGTGTTGATTAAACTTTGCTTTTTGACGAAAAAAAATACTGTTGAAGCCAAGGATTGGCTTGATAAACATTATTCGGACTCTGCACCAGGCAAATCAACCGTTGAGAAGTGGTTTGCTAAGTTTAAACGAGGCGAAATGAGCATCGAAGACGATGCATGCAGTGGACGCCCCAAAGAGGCTGTTACCGAAGAAAATATCAAAAAAGTCCACAAAATAATTTTAAATGATCGTAAAGTGAAGTTGATCGAGATAGCTGAGACTCTAAAGATTTCAAAGGAACGTGTTGGACATATCGTGCATGAATATTTGGATATGCGAAAGGTGTGTGCAAAGTGGGTGCCGCGCGTGCTCACAATCGATCAAAAGCAGCAACGTTTTGATGATTCGGAGCAATGTTTAGTGATATTAAATCGTAATAAAGACGAATTTTTCCGTCGATATATCAGAATGGACGAAACATGGCTCCATCACTACACTCCAGAGTCAAATCGACAGTCGGCCGAGTGGACTACACGCGATGAACCGGCTCCAAAGCGTGGAAAGACGCAACAGTCGGCTAAGAAGGTTACGGCATCAGTATTCTGGGACGCGCGTGGTATAATATTCATTGATTACCTCGAAAAGGGCCAGACCATCAACGGCGATTATTACACAGCGTTGTTGGAGCATTTAAAGGATGAAATCGCGAAAAAACGGCCCCATTTGAAGAAGAAAAAAGTTCTGTTTCATCAAGACAATGCGCCGTGTCACAAGTCAAGGAAAACAATGGCAAAATTACACGAATTAGGCTACGAATTGCTTCCCCATCCACCGTATTCTCCAGATCTGGCCCCCAGTGACTTTTTCTTGTTTGCAGACCTCAAAAGAATGCTCGCTGGAAAGAAATTTAGCACTGATGAAGAGCTAATCGCCGAAACTGAGGCCTATTTTAAGGATAAGGAGAAATCTTACTTTAAAAATGGTATCGAAAAATTGTATGACCGCTATAATCGGTTGTATCGCCCTCGAAGGCAACTATATTGAATAAAAAAAAAAAAAATTATCAAAAAAATATGTTTTACTATGTTAGCCTACGAACTTTTCAGCCCACCTGTTAAGTACGTTGTTCGGCACAAACGTGTCCCGAATTACCTACATACGTGGTTTCCAGGAGGTGTTTGTTGATAGTTAAGCTACAAGAGCAAAATTTGCTTTTTGTCGCGTACGTTGTTCTGCCAAAACGGTATCGATACGTTTGTTTTTATTTTTGATAGGTAACTTAAAGAAGTAGTTCTCGCATTTAGCGTCGTGCAAATATATTTTTTTTGTATTTGAACTATTTACTTATTGCAAATCTTGCGTTTAATTTTTAATTAGTAAGCACCTACGCACTAATAAGTATATGTTGGTAATACGATGTTAATTTTTAGCCGACAACTTGGCGAGTTCTCGGCAATTTCCATTATCAAGAAGACGGGTTAGGCAGACCGAAAGAAACGACGAAAAGACCAATTCAAAATGCGGAATTCTGCGGTTATCGTGCGAAAAAACGGACGGAGGTGAACTTGAACCTGATACGAAAACGAAAGGCAGCGAGTGTTAAATGCGATGCACGTCAAGAACGAGGTAAATTGTTTTTAAAAATTAAGTTGACTATAAAACAACGCCCATCTAATTATTTAATACGCGTAAGGTCGCAGGTTTAAGTCGCGCATGAAACGATTCCTTTTGTTTGATAGACTTGTCCTTGCAATTTGTTGTTAGATTGCGACTGAATCGCGATTAACGTTTGGATATTTAATACAGGTAAAAATGATGAAATCTCTCGTACGACGCATCAATTGCAATTGTTTCAATGCCACACGAATCGAGGGTTGGAATTGCGTACTATACGTAATTACATTTCTATAGGCACTCGAAGCGTTATCGCAAAAAAATAATATTAGAAATCGCCGTTTTAAATTAAAAAAATTGGACACGAAAGTACGCGCTTGTTGTAATTTCCATCCCTGAAAGTGCATCCCAAAGTTCGCCACATCCGGGAAGTTAGTTTACTTCATTTTCGAGTTGCACGCGATTCTCGGAGCGCAGAACTTAATCGGACTTTGCAAGGAACGGTCGTGAGGTTTTTTCAAGTCCGAGAGATAAACGTCTTATCTTTAACGTAAACGACCGATGAAAAATATTTAAATGTTTGTTGGTTTGTTAACGTAATAAGTATATACCTACTATATTGCGGTGATTTGTTGGAAAACATAGGAAAACCGCACGCTGGCGAAACGTTCGAATTAAAAACAATTTTCGATTTTGGTAATTATTTTTGTGACGACCCGTCACGTCACGAGGTCGCGCACCAAAATAACGTATTAACTTTTAATTTTAATTTTTGGCCAAATGGGGAAAAACGAAAAAGTTGAATCGTTTTAGTGAAAGGCGCAACTGCGCGGGACGCGGTGCCCAAATAAACTTGCCGAAACCAAATTTGATTCGAATTAAAAACACTTACTTAATTAAAAAAATCGTCGCCCTTTTTCCGATTTAAATTGTTGCAGTTAACGGATGACGTTTCGGCCGACGCGACGTTGTAATAAAGGAATTGGGGAAAAACTAGATTATCTGGGCGTGTTCGCGTTCATTTCGTCGACTTTTAGAGTGTTTGTTGAATTCTGTTTCGAGTTCGCGACTAGCAAAGCCGGAATTGATTTTGAAGAACGACGACTTTGGGCAAAATTTTGAAACAAGTTAGTCCGTCCAATCACTTATAGTTAAGTTAGCACGATATTATTAACATTTATATCGTGGAGTTAGTGCAAAAAAAAGCTCGTCGAGTCATTTTCATTAGTGGTTTTGGAAAATAACGCAATTTAAACTTTTTTTTTGTAAAAAATCCTGTTTTTGATTTTGTCTCAAACTGCAATCACACTTTGGGAATGTAGATGACCTCGTTTTTTTTCTCTCTAAATTACTGGAATACTATAATTTTGTACGCTGTATTAATTTTTGCAGTAAGCCCACGATACGTATGTATGTATTTGTGTTGTTTTCCGTTGAAACGCACGATTCCAAAAAAATTATCATTTTTGAGAAATAGTTGAACCGTTACCAAATCCCCCGTAACATTCGACTTATTGTTAGTGTCATTTTGCAACGATTCAGTTTCATACTGGCCTTATATTATTATGAAATTTGGGGTGCCTAATGGTCCTATGGTATAGTGCACAAATAACAATTTTTACGGGCCTACGTTCATTATGCGAAATATTAGAGCTATGTAAAGTTTTTGATTTTCCATTAAAAACAAGCTCGGAGATGCTTTTATTTTGCTTTAGTGGGTCTCCAAATCGAGACATGGAGCCGGGAGCGGTCTCATTTGAAAGCTCCTTTAACCAACTTTCATGTGATATGTAACATAATAGGTTTACACTAAGAAAAACAATTCAAAATCCAACTGCCAATTTCAAAACTGATCGTCTCGAAAATAGATTTTTTATTAAATTTCGAAAAAAATCTAAAAATTAGTTCATACTTATCTGTAACTATCCACGAAATATTTTTTTGGAATCACGATGAGATCATAAGATATTACAAGTAACGTATTTGCATTGATCAAGACATACGTGACTCGCGTCAGATTTGCCCTTTTGCACTTCAAATTCCACCACCATATCGAGGGTCTAATGTCAGAGGGGTGTAAGAACCGAAAGAGAAGAAAAGCATTTGTAAGTCTCGCTTTCGAGATTAAATACATACATTTTCTCATTCACTGTTTATTTATTTGTTTTAATATATATCGCCTATTAATGAATCAATAGGCGCATAGTTATATCATTAAAAATATTAACTCGCGTGTTGTTTTAGTTCAATCTATTTTTACATATTTAAGTAGTCATATTTTCAGTATTTTTTGAACTGGCGAACTGATGCACGGCTCGAATAACTTGTTGGACTTCTTGAGCGCAGAGAGTACCGGTACGACCAGTTGGTGTAACAGGTACAATAGGTACGTTTTTGTTAAGATCCCATTATTTTCTCTTGATCATGTGTGTCATCTGTCGTATCTTATGAATAGTTAGGTTCTGATAAGTATAAACTAATTTTGAGATTTTTCAAAAATTTAAAAAAAATTCGTTTTCGAAACAATCGATTTTGAAACTTTCAGTTGGATTTAAATTTTTTTTTTAACATAACCCATGTTGTGTATCATATAAAAGCCCATTAAAGAAGCTTTAAAATGAGACCATATTTAAATAGTGGTTGATTTAGGCTGGAGATACAGCACCGGTTTCGGTCGTGCGATTCATGTCTCATCGAGTGGTAAAATAGCAAGTGTAATAAAATAGCAAGGAAGTAGTGGAGTACCACGCAACGAGAAATGAAACGCATGACCGTTATCGGTGCGTGTGTCCCCTAGTCTTACAGCAGCTAAATTTAAAGTATCACCGGTGGACCATTATTTAAATAAATTCTGAAAATTTCCGATAAGCCCAGTTTTATCAAAAATCTAAATAGGATCGGTAGAAAAATAAAAATTTTCTTTTTGTCCTTTCGTCCGACAAGTATACAAACGGCAACAATTAGTTTTTCACGTGTAAATTAAAATAGTTTTCAGTGGGGGGGCCAATTTGGAAAACAATCGAAAATCGTTTGCGTATATTTTTTCGCACGTTCGGTGCCTCCCCCCCCCTCACGACAAACCTACTATATTTATTTATTATTAGCACTTTTTATGGGATCGTTAAATTTTTTATTGCTTATAACAACTTTCTGGATAATCGTGTCCAGTTATTAGCAGGTCAAAACCGTTAATTTTAATGACCAACAGAAGCAAACGGAAAAACTAGAATCGCAACTTTCGAGCAAATTTTTGCAAAACGCAATCGATGTTTATGTAGGATACGATTTGCGGCCGTAACCGGTTGTTTCGCGAACGGGAGGGAAAATACGAATCTCGAGGAAACTCAACCGTCATCGATTAGGTACCCGTTTTCTTGTCCAATTTATAAATTTATTCGATAAAATCGAACTTCGGCAACGGTGGGTACGCGATAAAATCGAATTGATGATCCGAATGAAACCCACACGCCACCTACCCACATCAAAAACAGGTTAAATTCGTTGTCTAAATTTATGGTAATTTAATTTGTACCGTAAAAAAAACTACGATCTATTTTGGGCACCTACGCCTTTCTACCGATTTTTAAATTTTTGTTTTTTAGCCGTTTATAGGAAAAACGTTTACCAATCAATCGACGTTTGATGAAAAAATGTAAAAACTTATTCTGACGATGCGCTTGATATTTGCATCAGCTGATCGGTGTCGTCCAAAGATTATCGAATGGAGTGGTAGGTACTCATACTTGCGAAATATCAAGTTAATCGTTTATCATCAATTTGGAATCATTTTTTAAAAAATGTGAAAAAGTTTAATTGGTAGTTACGGCAAATTTTCATATAAATTAGTTAGTTGCCCGACCATTTGCAAATTGAAGTAAACACGAGAATACGTAGTAATGTCACGTTTCCATGCACCACATCAATTAGATTATTATGAAGTTTACGGAAACGATGACGTCAGAATAGGTAGAAAGCGCAACTTTACAAAAGTGTCGGAATTAAATAGCAAACTAGAAAAGGAAAAGGACGTGTCGTTCGTTTTTTTCTTATCGTCGTCTTTCGTAGAAAATCTATTTACATAAATATGTACATCGAATAATGATGTTGAATAATAAATTTAGACAACGAAGTTCCTACTTATCTCGGCTTCCTTATCGCAAAAATGAGAATAAGCCACTCTGATAGGAGCTTTTGTGTTCGAGTCGTCGACAAATATGTATAAGTAATAACTTTATCTACAAATTAAGTCAATACCTTCCTTTTTATTGTTATGGTTAGATTTTTTTACGTACAGGTAAATCAGAAAACTACTTACCTTTGGCCTATAAAACCATTTTCTCAAAGACTCCATTTTGTAATAAGCAATTTTCACTTTACGAAAAGCACAGTTTTATTCTTGAACGTTGCAAAATTCACCAATTTGAACTGCACTGGCAAAAATGGAAAAATACAATTAGAACACGATTTGAAAAATTAAACATTCCACCAAATAGCTTACCGAAAGATCTACTTCGAATACGGCGATCTTTCGAGCGCAACTTCCGACTGACGCATAAAATAAAAGCACATTTTTTTAACGGGAAACAGGTGTAAAACGATACAAATAAAATTACTATGGGGTACTCCCGAACGTCTGGAATGAAATGATTCAGTGATTTTGACATCTGACAACGCTTTACAGAGAGCGTGGCATAGAAACAATTCCAAGCAGAGCACGTCGAGATATCTGGCAGACGATAGTATAGATTTCGCGCGAATAATGTTAGTGCGCTGTAAAAAATCGAGCTGCGTTATTGAGGTTCGTCGCTAGTTGAGCCGCTGCGTTCGAGAGGACGCCACAAGTACGACGAACCGGGTAATCGCAGAGTAATATTTAAAATTTCTATATTTACGTGTGGGTATTCTATTTGTATTTATATCGTTTACCTCTTTCGCTACTGCTGCGATCTCAAGCAATGTCTGTCTGCACAATTTAGCGTCTTATAGTTTGTCTTTGTGAGCCATATTATTATGCCAACTGGATTTTTTTGTGTGATAATGTTATCGGTTTTTTTCATTTTTCAGATTCGAAACGACGGAATTTGTTTCAAGAATTTGAAAAAAGAACATTTCGTTGGTTTTATTATGTAATTTATTTTTAGTTTAACGCATAAAATTAATATTAGGTAGCTATTTAAATTAACGCAAAAATAAATCGCTCATTCGTATTTATTGAGTGGTAGGTAATGTTCACCAAAATGCATTTTGAACTAAATAATGTAGAAAATTTAGCATCGGTACCATACAGGCTCTAGATATTATATTGTTATAGCTTTATTTTCATGAAAATTTGCTGAAAATCATTACCATGACGATCTTGAAACTAGTAACAATGAAAAGAAAATATTATGGGTAGTAAAGTACCGGCAGTAGTTTAAATAGTTTGTGATTTGTGAAATAAATTTTATTTAATTGTCTATACCTATGTCATAATAAAGCAAAGTATTGTATTTTTTTTAATACCTGCGAGTAAGTAGACCTATTGAAAATGAGATATTCAACACCGAAAATCAGGAAAGTGGCCATCTGTTTTGTGGTTACATAGGTAAATACTTTGAAGTATGTACTATATTTTAACATTTTTGCCACTTACGAAATATATAATTATGTCCGCTTTCCTCAATATTATATGTTATAGTATTAGGTATATCTTTATATACTTTTTTTTTCTATGTTTTTTTGGCTATTTTGTACATTTTTAAGGAAATAAAAGCATTTATTATTTATTATTATTATTATATATTATGTACCTACCTTCGAATTTCCAAAACGTCTCTTGCAACATCAATCGACTTAACTCTGCAAAACTTCTGGAGCGGCCGTTGTATGTAAGAATAGTAAGTAAGTAAGTAATTTATAAGAAAGTTGCCGTATGTAACGGCTCGACGAAACATTTATAAAACGCTCATTGTATACTTATAAAAATTAGCCGCACGGTCCCCATTTCGAGAGTCACTCCTAAAGCTTTCCTCAACTTTGACAAATTCGTATAAAGTACAAGGGATATTTAAATATTTTCTGTCTTTTTCGAAACACTTTTCGAACTGTCCCTGTATACTTTAATAAATAAACGTCCTACACTTTTCGAATTCCCCCGTATAATCGTTACAGATCTTTAAAATAAATTCAATTAAATTGGAAATTAAATCAGAACGCCTAATTTAAGTGAATTTAATTGGGCTCATTTATTAAAATATACGAGGGTCGTTCCAAAAGTTTCTAGACGGAAAATTGTCGGAAACATTTGAACGACCCCCGTATACTTTAATAAACGAGCCCAATTAAGTTGACTTAAATTAGAGGTTCTGATTTAATTTCCAATTCAATTGAATTTAAGTTAATTTCATCAGCTTCATCAGCCTTCATCAGCTTCTGCGATCCTGATACAAAATATTCGATTTTTGTTCAAAACGAACGCTTTTTGAATGTTTTCGTTAATATTTGGACGGAAAAATCGAGTTTTGGTATTAGGAGAGCAGAAAATGTTAAGAGCTTACTTTGGCCGGGAAAAAATTGAGCCTCCATCAGCTTCTGCGATCCTGATACGAAATATTCGATTTTTGTTCAAAAACGAACGCTTTTTGAACGTTTTCGTTAATATTTGGACGGAAAAATCGAGTTTTCGGTATTAGGAGAGCAGAAATTGTTAACAGCTTACTTTGGCCGGGAAAAATTGAGCCTTCATCAGCTTCTGCGATCCTGATACGAAATATTCGATTTTGTTCAAAACGAACGCTTTTGAACGTTTTCGTTAATATTTGGACGGAAAAATCGAGTTTTGGTATTAGGAGAGCAGAAATTGTTAAGAGCTTACTTTGCGCGGGAAAAAATTGAGCCTCCATCAGCTTCTGCGATCCTGATACGAAATATTCGATTTTTGTTCAAAAACGAACGCTTTTTGAACGTTTTCGTTAATATTTGGACGGAAAAATCGAGTTTTCGTATTAGGAGAGCAGAAATTGTTAACAGCTTACTTTGGCCGGGAAAAAATTGAGCCTTCATCAGCTTCTGGGATCCTGATACGAAATATTCGATTTTTGTTCAAAACGAACGCTTTTTGAACGTTTTCGTTAATATTTGGACGGAAAAATCGAGTTTTGGTATTAGGAGAGCAGAAATTGTTAAGAGCTTACTTTGCGCGGGAAAAAATTGAGCCTCCATCAGCTTCTGCGATCCTGATACGAAATATTCGATTTTTGTTCAAAAACGAACGCTTTTTGAACGTTTTCGTTAATATTTGGACGGAAAAATCGAGTTTTGGTATTAGGAGAGCAGAAAATGTTAAGAGCTTACTTTGCGCGGGAAAAAATTGAGCCTCCATCAGCTTCTGCGATCCTGATACGAAATATTCGATTTTTGTTCAAAAACGAACGCTTTTTGAACGTTTTCGTTAATATTTGGACGGAAAAATCTAGTTTTGGTATTAGGAGAGCAGAAATTGTTAACAGCTTACTTTGGCCGGGAAAAAATTGAGCCTTCATCAGCTTCTGGGATCCTGATACGAAATATTCGATTTTTGTTCAAAAACGAACGCTTTTTGAACGTTTTCGTTAATATTTGGACGGAAAAATCGAGTTTTGGTATTAGGAGAGCAGAAATTGTTAAGAGCTTACTTTGCGCGGGAAAAAATTGAGCCTCCATCAGCTTCTGCGATCCTGATACGAAATATTCGATTTTTGTTCAAAACGAACGCTTTTGAACGTTTTCGTTAATATTTGGACGGAAAAATCGAGTTTTGGTATTAGGAGAGCAGAAATTGTTAACAGCTTACTTTGGCCGGGAAAAAATTGAGCCTTCATCAGCTTCTGGGATTCTGATACGAAATATTCGATTTTTGTTCAAAAACGAACGCTTTTTGAACGTTTTCGTTAATATTTGGACGGAAAAATCTAGTTTTGGTATTAGGAGAGCAGAAATTGTTAACAGCTTACTTTGGCCGGGAAAAAATTGAGCCTCCATCAGCTTCTGCGATCCTGATACGAAATATTCGATTTTTGTTCAAAAACGAACGCTTTTTGAACATTTTCGTTAATATTTGGACGGAAAAATCTAGTTTTGGTATTAGGAGAGCAGAAATTGTTAAGAGCTTACTTTGCGCGGGAAAAAATTGAGCCTCCATCAGCTTCTGCGATCCTGATACGAAATATTCGATTTTTGTTCAAAACGAACGCTTTTGAACGTTTTCGTTAATATTTGGACGGAAAAATCGAGTTTTGGTATTAGGAGAGCAGAAATTGTTAAGAGCTTACTTTGCGCGGGAAAAATTGAGCCTCCATCAGCTTCTGCGATCCTGATACGAAATATTCGATTTTTGTTCAAAACGAACGCTTTTTGAACGTTTTCGTTAATATTTGGACGGAAAAATCGAGTTTTGGTATTAGGAGAGCAGAAATTGTTAACAGCTTACTTTGGCCGGGAAAAATTGAGCCTTCATCAGCTTCTGCGATCCTGATACGAAATATTCGATTTTTGTTCAAAAACGAACGCTTTTTGAACGTTTTCGTTAATATTTGGACGGAAAAATCGAGTTTTGGTATTAGGAGAGCAGAAATTGTTAAGAGCTTACTTTGCGCGGGAAAAAATTGAGCCTCCATCAGCTTCTGCGATCCTGATACGAAATATTCGATTTTTGTTCAAAAACGAACGCTTTTTGAACATTTTCGTTAGTATTTGGACGGAAAAATCGAGTTTTGGTATTAGGAGAGCAGAAAATGTTAAGAGCTTACTTTGCGCGGGAAAAAATTGAGCCTCCATCAGCTTCTGCGATCCTGATACGAAATATTCGATTTTTGTTCAAAAACGAACGCTTTTTGAACGTTTTCGTTAATATTTGGACGGAAAAATCTAGTTTTGGTATTAGGAGAGCAGAAATTGTTAACAGCTTACTTTGGCCGGGAAAAAATTGAGCCTTCATCAGCTTCTGGGATTCTGATACGAAATATTCGATTTTTGTTCAAAAACGAACGCTTTTTGAACGTTTTCGTTAATATTTGGACGGAAAAATCGAGTTTTGGTATTAGGAGAGCAGAAATTGTTAAGAGCTTACTTTGCGCGGGAAAAAATTGAGCCTCCATCAGCTTCTGCGATCCTGATACGAAATATTCGATTTTTGTTCAAAAACGAACGCTTTTTGAACGTTTTCGTTAATATTTGGACGGAAAAATCGAGTTTTGGTATTAGGAGAGCAGAAAATGTTAAGAGCTTACTTTGCGCGGGAAAAATTGAGCCTCCATCAGCTTCTGCGATCCTGATACGAAATATTCGATTTTTGTTCAAAACGAACGCTTTTTGAACGTTTTCGTTAATATTTGGACGGAAAAATCGAGTTTTGTATTAGGAGAGCAGAAATTGTTAACAGCTTACTTTGGCCGGGAAAAATTGAGCCTTCATCAGCTTCTGCGATCCTGATACGAAATATTCGATTTTTGTTCAAAACGAACGCTTTTGAACGTTTTCGTTAATATTTGGACGGAAAAATCGAGTTTTGGTATTAGGAGAGCAGAAATTGTTAAGAGCTTACTTTGCGCGGGAAAAATTGAGCCTCCATCAGCTTCTGCGATCCTGATACGAAATATTCGATTTTTGTTCAAAAACGAACCCTTTTGAACGTTTTCGTTAATATTTGGACGGAAAAATCGAGTTTTCGTATTAGGAGAGCAGAAATTGTTAACAGCTTACTTTGGCCGGGAAAAATTGAGCCTTCATCAGCTTCTGCGATCCTGATACGAAATATTCGATTTTTGTTCAAAACGAACGCTTTTTGAACGTTTTCGTTAATATTTGGACGGAAAAATCGAGTTTTGTATTAGGAGAGCAGAAATTGTTAACAGCTTACTTTGGCCGGGAAAAATTGAGCCTTCATCAGCTTCTGCGATCCTGATACGAAATATTCGATTTTTGTTCAAAACGAACGCTTTTTGAACGTTTTCGTTAATATTTGGACGGAAAAATCGAGTTTTCGTATTAGGAGAGCAGAAATTGTTAAGAGCTTACTTTGCGCGGGAAAAATTGAGCCTCCATCAGCTTCTGCGATCCTGATACGAAATATTCGATTTTTGTTCAAAACGAACGCTTTTGAACTTTTCGTTAATATTTGGACGGAAAAATCGAGTTTTGGTATTAGGAGAGCAGAAAATGTTAAGAGCTTACTTTGCGCGGGAAAAATTGAGCCTCCATCAGCTTCTGCGATCCTGATACGAAATATTCGATTTTTGTTCAAAACGAACGCTTTTTGAACGTTTTCGTTAATATTTGGACGGAAAAATCGAGTTTTGGTATTAGGAGAGCAGAAATTGTTAAAGCTTACTTTGGCCGGGAAAAATTGAGCCTTCATCAGCTTCTGCGATCCTGATACGAAATATTCGATTTTTGTTCAAAACGAACGCTTTTTGAACGTTTTCGTTAATATTTGGACGGAAAAATCGAGTTTTGGTATTAGGAGAGCAGAAATTGTTAAGAGCTTACTTTGCGCGGGAAAAATTGAGCCTCCATCAGCTTCTGCGATCCTGATACGAAATATTCGATTTTTGTTCAAAAACGAACGCTTTTTGAACGTTTTCGTTAATATTTGGACGGAAAAATCGAGTTTTCGTATTAGGAGAGCAGAAATTGTTAACAGCTTACTTTGGCCGGGAAAAATTGAGCCTTCATCAGCTTCTGGATCCTGATACGAAATATTCGATTTTTGTTCAAAAACGAACGCTTTTTGAACGTTTTCGTTAATATTTGGACGGAAAAATCGAGTTTTCGTATTAGGAGAGCAGAAATTGTTAACAGCTTACTTTGGCCGGGAAAAAATTGAGCCTTCATCAGCTTCTGGCGATCCTGATACGAAATATTCGATTTTTGTTCAAAACGAACGCTTTTTGAACGTTTTCGTTAATATTTGGACGGAAAAATCGAGTTTTCGTATTAGGAGAGCAGAAATTGTTAACAGCTTACTTTGGCCGGGAAAAATTGAGCCTTCATCAGCTTCTGCGGATCCTGATACGAAATATTCGATTTTTGTTCAAAACGAACGCTTTTTGAACGTTTTCGTTAATATTTGGACGGAAAAATCGAGTTTTGGTATTAGGAGAGCAGAAATTGTTAAGAGCTGACTTTGCGCGGGAAAAAATTGAGCCTCCATCAGCTTCTGCGATCCTGATACGAAATATTCGATTTTTGTTCAAAACGAACGCTTTTTGAACGTTTTCGTTAATATTTGGACGGAAAAATCGAGTTTTGGTATTAGGAGAGCAGAAATTGTTAAGAGCTTACTTTGCGCGGGAAAAATTGAGCCTCCATCAGCTTCTGCGATCCTGATACGAAATATTCGATTTTTGTTCAAAAACGAACGCTTTTTGAACATTTTCGTTAGTATTTGGACGGAAAAATCGAGTTTTGGTATTAGGAGAGCAGAAAATGTTAAGAGCTTACTTTGCGCGGGAAAAAATTGAGCCTCCATCAGCTTCTGCGATCCTGATACGAAATATTCGATTTTTGTTCAAAAACGAACGCTTTTTGAACGTTTTCGTTAATATTTGGACGGAAAAATCGAGTTTTGGTATTAGGAGAGCAGAAATTGTTAACAGCTTACTTTGGCCGGGAAAAAATTGAGCCTTCATCAGCTTCTGGGATTCTGATACGAAATATTCGATTTTTGTTCAAAAACGAACGCTTTTTGAACGTTTTCGTTAATATTTGGACGGAAAAATCGAGTTTTGGTATTAGGAGAGCAGAAATTGTTAAGAGCTTACTTTGCGCGGGAAAAATTGAGCCTCCATCAGCTTCTGCGATCCTGATACGAAATATTCGATTTTTGTTCAAAACGAACGCTTTTGAACGTTTTCGTTAATATTTGGACGGAAAAATCGAGTTTTGGTATTAGGAGAGCAGAAATTGTTAACAGCTTACTTTGGCCGGGAAAAATTGAGCCTTCATCAGCTTCTGCGATCCTGATACGAAATATTCGATTTTTGTTCAAAACGAACGCTTTTTGAACGTTTTCGTTAATATTTGGACGGAAAAATCGAGTTTTGGTATTAGGAGAGCAGAAATTGTTAAGAGCTTACTTTGCGCGGGAAAAATTGAGCCTCCATCAGCTTCTGCGATCCTGATACGAAATATTCGATTTTTGTTCAAAACGAACGCTTTTTGAACGTTTTCGTTAATATTTGGACGGAAAAATCGAGTTTTGGTATTAGGAGAGCAGAAAATGTTAAGAGCTTACTTTGCGCGGGAAAAATTGAGCCTCCATCAGCTTCTGCGATCCTGATACGAAATATTCGATTTTTGTTCAAAACGAACGCTTTTTGAACGTTTTCGTTAATATTTGGACGGAAAAATCGAGTTTTGGTATTAGGAGAGCAGAAATTGTTAACAGCTTACTTTGGCCGGGAAAAATTGAGCCTTCATCAGCTTCTGCGATCCTGATACGAAATATTCGATTTTGTTCAAAACGAACGCTTTTTGAACGTTTTCGTTAATATTTGGACGGAAAAATCGAGTTTTGGTATTAGGAGAGCAGAAATTGTTAAGAGCTTACTTTGCGCGGGAAAAATTGAGCCTCCATCAGCTTCTGCGATCCTGATACGAAATATTCGATTTTTGTTCAAAACGAACGCTTTTTGAACGTTTTCGTTAATATTTGGACGGAAAAATCGAGTTTTGGTATTAGGAGAGCAGAAATTGTTAACAGCTTACTTTGGCCGGGAAAAATTGAGCCTTCATCAGCTTCTGCGATCCTGATACGAAATATTCGATTTTTGTTCAAAACGAACGCTTTTTGAACGTTTTCGTTAATATTTGGACGGAAAAATCGAGTTTTGGTATTAGGAGAGCAGAAATTGTTAACAAGCTTACTTTGGCCGGGAAAAATTGAGCCTTCATCAGCTTCTGCGATCCTGATACGAAATATTCGATTTTTGTTCAAAACGAACGCTTTTGAACGTTTTCGTTAATATTTGGACGGAAAAATCGAGTTTTGGTATTAGGAGAGCAGAAATTGTTAACAGCTTACTTTGGCCGGGAAAAATTGAGCCTTCATCAGCTTCTGCGATCCTGATACGAAATATTCGATTTTTGTTCAAAACGAACGCTTTTTGAACGTTTTCGTTAATATTTGGACGGAAAAATCGAGTTTTGGTATTAGGAGAGCAGAAATTGTTAAGAGCTGACTTTGCGCGGGAAAAATTGAGCCTCCATCAGCTTCTGCGATCCTGATACGAAATATTCGATTTTTGTTCAAAACGAACGCTTTTGAACGTTTTCGTTAATATTTGGACGGAAAAATCGAGTTTTGGTATTAGGAGAGCAGAAATTGTTAACAGCTTACTTTGGCGCGGGAAAAATTGAGCCTTCATCAGCTTCTGCGATCCTGATACGAAATATTCGATTTTTGTTCAAAACGAACGCTTTTTGAACGTTTTCGTTAATATTTGGACGGAAAAATCGAGTTTTGGTATTAGGAGAGCAGAAATTGTTAAGAGCTTACTTTGCGCGGGAAAAATTGAGCCTCCATCAGCTTCTGCGATCCTGATACGAAATATTCGATTTTGTTCAAAACGAACGCTTTTGAACGTTTTCGTTAATATTTGGACGGAAAAATCGAGTTTTGGTATTAGGAGAGCAGAAATGTTAAAGCTTACTTTGCGCGGGAAAAATTGAGCCTCCATCAGCTTCTGCGATCCTGATACGAAATATTCGATTTTTGTTCAAAACGAACGCTTTTTGAACGTTTTCGTTAATATTTGGACGGAAAAATCGAGTTTTGGTATTAGGAGAGCAGAAATTGTTAACAGCTTACTTTGGCCGGGAAAAATTGAGCCTTCATCAGCTTCTGCGATCCTGATACGAAATATTCGATTTTTGTTCAAAACGAACGCTTTTGAACGTTTTCGTTAATATTTGGACGGAAAAATCGAGTTTTGGTATTAGGAGAGCAGAAATTGTTAAGAGCTTACTTTGCGCGGGAAAAATTGAGCCTCCATCAGCTTCTGCGATCCTGATACGAAATATTCGATTTTTGTTCAAAACGAACGCTTTTGAACGTTTTCGTTAATATTTGGACGGAAAAATCGAGTTTTGGTATTAGGAGAGCAGAAATTGTTAACAGCTTACTTTGGCCGGGAAAAATTGAGCCTTCATCAGCTTCTGCGATCCTGATACGAAATATTCGATTTTTGTTCAAAACGAACGCTTTTTGAACGTTTTCGTTAATATTTGGACGGAAAAATCGAGTTTTGGTATTAGGAGAGCAGAAATTGTTAACAGCTTACTTTGCGCGGGAAAAATTGAGCCTCCATCAGCTTCTGCGATCCTGATACGAAATATTCGATTTTTGTTCAAAACGAACGCTTTTGAACGTTTTCGTTAATATTTGGACGGAAAAATCGAGTTTTGGTATTAGGAGAGCAGAAATTGTTAAGAGCTGACTTTGCGCGGGAAAAATTGAGCCTCCATCAGCTTCTGCGATCCTGATACGAAATATTCGATTTTTGTTCAAAACGAACGCTTTTTGAACATTTTCGTTAATATTTGGACGGAAAAATCGAGTTTTGGTATTAGGAGAGCAGAAAATGTTAAGACTTACTTTGCGCGGGAAAAATTGAGCCTCCATCAGCTTCTGCGATCCTGATACGAAATATTCGATTTTTGTTCAAAACGAACGCTTTTTGAACAGTTTTCGTTAATATTTGGACGGAAAAATCGAGTTTTGGTATTAGGAGAGCAGAAAATGTTAAGAGCTTACTTTGCGCGGGAAAAATTGAGCCTCCATCAGCTTCTGCGATCCTGATACGAAATATTCGATTTTTGTTCAAAACGAACGCTTTTTGAACGTTTTCGTTAATATTTGGACGGAAAAATCGAGTTTTGGTATTAGGAGAGCAGAAATTGTTAACAGCTTACTTTGGCCGGGAAAAATTGAGCCTTCATCAGCTTCTGCGATCCTGATACGAAATATTCGATTTTTGTTCAAAACGAACGCTTTTGAACGTTTTCGTTAATATTTGGACGGAAAAATCGAGTTTTGGTATTAGGAGAGCAGAAATTGTTAAGAGCTTACTTTGCGCGGGAAAAATTGAGCCTCCATCAGCTTCTGCGATCCTGATACGAAATATTCGATTTTTGTTCAAAACGAACGCTTTTTGAACGTTTTCGTTAATATTTGGACGGAAAAATCGAGTTTTGGTATTAGGAGAGCAGAAATTGTTAACAGCTTACTTTGGCCGGGAAAAATTGAGCCTTCATCAGCTTCTGCGATCCTGATACGAAATATTCGATTTTGGTCAAAACGAACGCTTTTTGAACGTTTTCGTTAATATTTGGACGGAAAAATCGAGTTTTGGTATTAGGAGAGCAGAAATTGTTAAGAGCTTACTTTGCGCGGGAAAAAATTGAGCCTCCATCAGCTTCTGCGATCCTGACACGAAATATTCGATTTTGGTCAAAAACGAACGCTTTTTGAACGTTTTCGTTAATATTTGGACGGAAAAATCGAGTTTTGGTATTAGGAGAGCAGAAATTCTTAAGAGCTTACTTTGCGCGGGAAAAAATTGAGCCTCCATCGGCTTCTGCGATCCTGATACGAAATATTCGATTTTTGTTCAAAACGAACGCTTTTTGAACGTTTTCGTTAATATTTGGACGGAAAAATCGAGTTTTGGTATTAGGAGAGCAGAAATTGTTAACAGCTTACTTTGCCGGGAAAAATTGAGCCTCCATCGGCTTCTGCGATCCTGATACGAAATATTCGATTTTTGTTCAAAAACGAACGCTTTTTGAACGTTTTCGTTAATATTTGGACGGAAAAATCGAGTTTTGGTATTAGGAGAGCAGAAATTGTTAAGAGCTTACTTTGCGCGGGAAAAAATTGAGCCTCCATCAGCTTCTGCGATCCTGATACGAAATATTCGATTTTGGTCCAAAACGAACGCTTTTTGAACGTTTTCGTTAATATTTGGACGGAAAAATCGAGTTTTCGTATTAGGAGAGCAGAAATTGTTAACAGCTTACTTTGGCCGGGAAAAAATTGAGCCTTCATCAGCTTCTGGGATCCTGATACGAAATATTCGATTTTTGTTCAAAAACGAACGCTTTTTGAACGTTTTCGTTAATATTTGGACGGAAAAATCGAGTTTTCGTATTAGGAGAGCAGAAATTGTTAACAGCTTACTTTGGCCGGGAAAAAATTGAGCCTTCATCAGCTTCTGGGATCCTGATACGAAATATTCGATTTTTGTTCAAAAACGAACGCTTTTTGAACGTTTTCGTTAATATTTGGACGGAAAAATCGAGTTTTCGTATTAGGAGAGCAGAAATTGTTAACAGCTTACTTTGGCCGGGAAAAAATTGAGCCTTCATCAGCTTCTGGGATTCTGATACGAAATATTCGATTTTTGTTCAAAAACGAACGCTTTTTGAACGTTTTCGTTAATATTTGGACGGAAAAATCGAGTTTTGGTATTAGGAGAGCAGAAATTGTTAAGAGCTGACTTTGCGCGGGAAAAAATTGAGCCTCCATCAGCTTCTGCGATCCTGATACGAAATATTCGATTTTTGTTCAAAAACGAACGCTTTTTGAACGTTTTCGTTAATATTTGGACGGAAAAATCGAGTTTTCGTATTAGGAGAGCAGAAATTGTTAACAGCTTACTTTGGCCGGGAAAAAATTGAGCCTTCATCAGCTTCTGGGATCCTGATACGAAATATTCGATTTTTGTTCAAAAACGAACGCTTTTTGAACGTTTTCGTTAATATTTGGACGGAAAAATCGAGTTTTCGTATTAGGAGAGCAGAAATTGTTAAGAGCTTACTTTGCGCGGGAAAAAATTGAGCCTCCATCAGCTTCTGCGATCCTGATACGAAATATTCGATTTTTGTTCAAAAACGAACGCTTTTTGAACATTTTCGTTAGTATTTGGACGGAAAAATCGAGTTTTGGTATTAGGAGAGCAGAAAATGTTAAGAGCTTACTTTGCGCGGGAAAAAATTGAGCCTCCATCAGCTTCTGCGATCCTGATACGAAATATTCGATTTTTGTTCAAAACGAACGCTTTTTGAACGTTTTCGTTAATATTTGGACGGAAAAATCGAGTTTTGGTATTAGGAGAGCAGAAATTGTTAACAGCTTACTTTGGCGCGGGAAAAATTGAGCCTTCATCAGCTTCTGCGATTCCTGATACGAAATATTCGATTTTTGTTCAAAACGAACGCTTTTTGAACGTTTTCGTTAATATTTGGACGGAAAAATCGAGTTTTGGTATTAGGAGAGCAGAAATTGTTAAGAGCTTACTTTGCGCGGGAAAAATTGAGCCTCCATCAGCTTCTGCGATCCTGATACGAAATATTCGATTTTTGTTCAAAAACGAACGCTTTTTGAACGTTTTCGTTAATATTTGGACGGAAAAATCTAGTTTTGGTATTAGGAGAGCAGAAATTGTTAACAGCTTACTTTGGCCGGGAAAAAATTGAGCCTTCATCAGCTTCTGGGATTCTGATACGAAATATTCGATTTTTGTTCAAAAACGAACGCTTTTTGAACGTTTTCGTTAATATTTGGACGGAAAAATCTAGTTTTGGTATTAGGAGAGCAGAAATTGTTAACAGCTTACTTTGCGCGGGAAAAAATTGAGCCTCCATCAGCTTCTGCGATCCTGATACGAAATATTCGATTTTTGTTCAAAAACGAACGCTTTTTGAACATTTTCGTTAATATTTGGACGGAAAAATCGAGTTTTGGTATTAGGAGAGCAGAAAATGTTAAGAGCTTACTTTGCGCGGGAAAAAATTGAGCCTCCATCAGCTTCTGCGATCCTGATACGAAATATTCGATTTTTGTTCAAAAACGAACGCTTTTTGAACGTTTTCGTTAATATTTGGACGGAAAAATCGAGTTTTCGTATTAGGAGAGCAGAAATTGTTAACAGCTTACTTTGGCCGGGAAAAAATTGAGCCTTCATCAGCTTCTGGGATCCTGATACGAAATATTCGATTTTTGTTCAAAAACGAACGCTTTTTGAACGTTTTCGTTAATATTTGGACGGAAAAATCGAGTTTTGGTATTAGGAGAGCAGAAATTGTTAAGAGCTTACTTTGCGCGGGAAAAAATTGAGCCTCCATCAGCTTCTGCGATCCTGACACGAAATATTCGATTTTGGTCAAAAACGAACGCTTTTTCAACGTTTTCGTTAATATTTGGACGGAAAAATCGAGTTTTGGTATTAGGAGAGCAGAAATTGTTAAAGCTTACTTTACGCGGGAAAAATTGAGCCTCCATCGGCTTCTGCGATCCTGATACGAAATATTCGATTTTTGTTCAAAAACGAACGCTTTTTGAACGTTTTCGTTAATATTTGGACGGAAAAATCGAGTTTTGGTATTAGGAGAGCAGAAATTGTTAACAGCTTACTTTGGCCGGGAAAAAATTGAGCCTTCATCAGCTTCTGCGATCCTGATACGAAATATTCGATTTTTGTTCAAAACGAACGCTTTTGAACGTTTTCGTTAATATTTGGACGGAAAAATCGAGTTTTCGGTATTAGGAGAGCAGAAATTGTTAACAGCTTACTTTGCGCGGGAAAAATTGAGCCTCCATCAGCTTCTGCGATCCTGACACGAAATATTCGATTTTGGTCAAAAACGAACGCTTTTTGAACGTTTTCGTTAATATTTGGACGGAAAAATCGAGTTTTGGTATTAGGAGAGCAGAAATTGTTAAGAGCTTACTTTGCGCGGGAAAAAATTGAGCCTCCATCAGCTTCTGCGATCCTGATACGAAATATTCGATTTTTGTTCAAAAACGAACGCTTTTTGAACATTTTCGTTAGTATTTGGACGGAAAAATCGAGTTTTGGTATTAGGAGAGCAGAAATGTTAAGAGCTTACTTTGCGCGGGAAAAATTGAGCCTCCATCAGCTTCTGCGATCCTGATACGAAATATTCGATTTTTGTTCAAAACGAACGCTTTTGAACGTTTTCGTTAATATTTGGACGGAAAAATCGAGTTTTGGTATTAGGAGAGCAGAAATTGTTAACAGCTTACTTTGGCCGGGAAAAATTGAGCCTTCATCAGCTTCTGCGATCCTGATACGAAATATTCGATTTTTGTTCAAAACGAACGCTTTTGAACGTTTTCGTTAATATTTGGACGGAAAAATCGAGTTTTGGTATTAGGAGAGCAGAAATTGTTAACAAGCTTACTTTGGCCGGGAAAAATTGAGCCTTCATCAGCTTCTGCGATCCTGATACGAAATATTCGATTTTTGTTCAAAACGAACGCTTTTTGAACGTTTTCGTTAATATTTGGACGGAAAAATCGAGTTTTGTATTAGGAGAGCAGAAATTGTTAACAGCTTACTTTGGCCGGGAAAAATTGAGCCTTCATCAGCTTCTGCGATCCTGATACGAAATATTCGATTTTTGTTCAAAACGAACGCTTTTTGAACGTTTTCGTTAATATTTGGACGGAAAAATCGAGTTTTGGTATTAGGAGAGCAGAAATTGTTAAGAGCTTACTTTGCGCGGGAAAAATTGAGCCTCCATCAGCTTCTGCGATCCTGATACGAAATATTCGATTTTTGTTCAAAACGAACGCTTTTTGAACGTTTTCGTTAATATTTGGACGGAAAAATCGAGTTTTGGTATTAGGAGAGCAGAAATTGTTAAGAGCTTACTTTGCGCGGGAAAAATTGAGCCTCCATCAGCTTCTGCGATCCTGATACGAAATATTCGATTTTTGTTCAAAACGAACGCTTTTGAACGTTTTCGTTAATATTTGGACGGAAAAATCGAGTTTTGGTATTAGGAGAGCAGAAAATGTTAAGAGCTTACTTTGCGCGGGAAAAATTGAGCCTCCATCAGCTTCTGCGATCCTGATACGAAATATTCGATTTTTGTTCAAAACGAACGCTTTTTGAACGTTTTCGTTAATATTTGGACGGAAAAATCGAGTTTTGGTATTAGGAGAGCAGAAATTGTTAACAGCTTACTTTGGCCGGGAAAAAATTGAGCCTTCATCAGCTTCTGGGATCCTGATACGAAATATTCGATTTTTGTTCAAAACGAACGCTTTTTGAACGTTTTCGTTAATATTTGGACGGAAAAATCGAGTTTTGGTATTAGGAGAGCAGAAATTGTTAAGAGCTTACTTTGCGCGGGAAAAATTGAGCCTCCATCAGCTTCTGCGATCCTGATACGAAATATTCGATTTTTGTTCAAAACGAACGCTTTTTGAACATTTTCGTTAATATTTGGACGGAAAAATCGAGTTTTGGTATTAGGAGAGCAGAAAATGTTAAGAGCTTACTTTGCGCGGGAAAAATTGAGCCTCCATCAGCTTCTGCGATCCTGATACGAAATATTCGATTTTTGTTCAAAACGAACGCTTTTGAACGTTTTCGTTAATATTTGGACGGAAAAATCGAGTTTTCGTATTAGGAGAGCAGAAATTGTTAACAGCTTACTTTGGCCGGGAAAAATTGAGCCTTCATCAGCTTCTGCGATCCTGATACGAAATATTCGATTTTTGTTCAAAACGAACGCTTTTGAACGTTTTCGTTAATATTTGGACGGAAAAATCGAGTTTTCGTATTAGGAGAGCAGAAATTGTTAAGAGCTTACTTTGCGCGGGAAAAATTGAGCCTCCATCAGCTTCTGCGATCCTGATACGAAATATTCGATTTTTGTTCAAAACGAACGCTTTTGAACATTTTCGTTAGTATTTGGACGGAAAAATCGAGTTTTGGTATTAGGAGAGCAGAAATTGTTAAACTTACTTTGCGCGGGAAAAAATGAGCCTCCATCAGCTTCTGCGATCCTGATACGAAATATTCGATTTTTGTTCAAAACGAACGCTTTTGAACGTTTTCGTTAATATTTGGACGGAAAAATCTAGTTTTGGTATTAGGAGAGCAGAAATTGTTAACAGCTTACTTTGGCCGGGAAAAAATTGAGCCTTCATCAGCTTCTGGGATTCTGATACGAAATATTCGATTTTTGTTCAAAAACGAACGCTTTTTGAACGTTTTCGTTAATATTTGGACGGAAAAATCGAGTTTTCGTATTAGGAGAGCAGAAATTGTTAACAGCTTACTTTGCGCGGGAAAAAATTGAGCCTCCATCAGCTTCTGCGATCCTGATACGAAATATTCGATTTTTGTTCAAAAACGAACGCTTTTTGAACGTTTTCGTTAATATTTGGACGGAAAAATCTAGTTTTGGTATTAGGAGAGCAGAAATTGTTAACAGCTTACTTTGGCCGGGAAAAAATTGAGCCTCCATCAGCTTCTGCGATCCTGATACGAAATATTCGATTTTTGTTCAAAAACGAACGCTTTTTGAACGTTTTCGTTAATATTTGGACGGAAAAATCGAGTTTTCGTATTAGGAGAGCAGAAATTGTTAACAGCTTACTTTGCGCGGGAAAAAATTGAGCCTCCATCAGCTTCTGCGATCCTGATACGAAATATTCGATTTTTGTTCAAAACGAACGCTTTTGAACGTTTTCGTTAATATTTGGACGGAAAAATCGAGTTTTCGTATTAGGAGAGCAGAAATTGTTAACAGCTTACTTTGGCCGGGAAAAAATTGAGCCTTCATCAGCTTCTGGGATCCTGATACGAAATATTCGATTTTTGTTCAAAAACGAACGCTTTTTGAACGTTTTCGTTAATATTTGGACGGAAAAATCGAGTTTTCGTATTAGGAGAGCAGAAATTGTTAACAGCTTACTTTGGCCGGGAAAAAATTGAGCCTTCATCAGCTTCTGGGATCCTGATACGAAATATTCGATTTTTGTTCAAAAACGAACGCTTTTTGAACGTTTTCGTTAATATTTGGACGGAAAAATCGAGTTTTGGTATTAGGAGAGCAGAAATTGTTAAGAGCTTACTTTGCGCGGGAAAAAATTGAGCCTCCATCAGCTTCTGCGATCCTGATACGAAATATTCGATTTTTGTTCAAAAACGAACGCTTTTTGAACGTTTTCGTTAATATTTGGACGGAAAAATCGAGTTTTGGTATTAGGAGAGCAGAAATTGTTAAGAGCTTACTTTGCGCGGGAAAAAATTGAGCCTCCATCGGCTTCTGCGATCCTGATACGAAATATTAATTTAATTTAGTTTAAAGATCTGTTAATGAATATACGGGGGATTCGAAAATTGTCGGGAAACTTTTAGAACGACCCCGTATACTTTAATAAATGAGCCCAATTAAATTGACTTAATTTAGACGTTCTGATTTAATTTCCAATTTAATTGAATTTAAGTTAATTTATTTTAAAGATCTGATAAGGAATATATGAAAATATATTCGAAAAGTTTTGCACGGTCATTTATTAAAGTATACGGGGGTCGCTCTAAATGATGGGCAGGTTGGAAAACTTTTCGAACGGCCCTCGTATATTTTAAAATATGGACGTCTATAAAGTTTTCGAAATCCCCTTTACAATCGGCGCGTTTTCAGTTATAGTATGATATTATGTTGTGAACAATTATAAGGGGAAATTCGAAAAGTTTCTAGACTCTCATTTGTAAAATGTATAGAGTCTCTTGAATGTTTTCTACAAAAATGTTCAATCAATTGAGAGAATGCATATCGCTCAAAAGAAACTACTACTGCAATAAAACATTTACTAATGCTGATAAAATATATTAAAATTTAAAATATAATACATCATCAAATTATATAAGTAGATAGGTACACAACATAATATTGACGATGTAAGCGTAGAGTTCCGCAACACTCATCACACCAAGGTAAGGCATGCGTTGAAATCAGTTCCAGCAAAGCAAGGTACCACCTACCTGTAACAAAAGAAAATTATAGTCTATATTATACCAAATAGTACCTACATAAGATTATGGAAATATTGTTTGGAGGAGGAACAGGGCAAAGAAACCTCCAAAGGTACCCAACATACATTTGTTATCTTTGAGAAATCCTAATATAAACGACAGTCGGATCAAAAATGAAATGATTCTTATCGATGGCCGTTCGGCTCTTACATCATACATACAAAACCAAGAATGTTAATCATCAGGCGCCCCCGCCCGAAGGTACCACGCACCTGATAATGGACAACGTGACTACGTAGTTGAAGGTTGTGGTATCCACAGCAGGACCTCTCACGTTAGGCCCGCAATGGGTTCACTAACACTCACACCTGTGAATCCAAGCACGGTCGAAAATTGTTAATACATTCTCCAAGGCCCTTTCATACTCCCCATTAGATCGGCAATCGGTACTAAAAAGCTGGTGTTAAAACAAGCAAAGTGAAACCGCGAAGTTAGGTTCTCAAAAATACCATTAAACAAGATGTACATAAACATGGCACAAATGTAACACACATAAATACGATGCAAATAATAAAATGGTCATCAACGAGATATAATTCAACACACATAAATATGCAATAAATAAAATGGTCATTAACAAGGTGCAATGCAACACACATAAATATCGACATAATACAATTATTAAACAAAGACAATTCATGTGGTAAACATATATTCCATAAAACGTCCTTCGACTTGGGTCAAAGGGTAAATCAAATATCCAATAATTTCATATTCATGTAAAAATGCAGCTGTAGAACAAAACACATTTAAATTCTCCGACGGCAATAAATACGGGGATTTATGCGTCTGGCAGGCAGCAGACGCGACACCCCATACTTAATTATTACGCATTGAAAGCATACATAACGTTGACCAAATAATTAGAACCAAGTACACATATAAACGACATACTTACTGATTACCTGAGATAGCTATAAAATGAAACAAAGATTATGAATATGTGTCACCGCAAAATACGGTAAAATTACACAGCGCCGCGAAGGTACTTAAATTTCAAAAGAAACACAAATAAACAATAATGAAAATGGATTTACACAACATAATCAAATATTAGAATTCACCTTGTAAAGCTTTGCGACATAATGATTAACACAAACCCCCAGTACTTTGTATTTTAATGATGCGCAACTTTCTTGAACGACAAAAGTACCTTTAAACATTGCAAATATTAAATAGTCAAAATTCCCAGCATTTATTAGCGTACAACCACCATAAAATAAAGGTGCAATCCTACTTTGTTTAATCCCGAATAAACAACAACGGACAAAGGGTCGTAAGTTGGCGCCTCCCACTTGAACACCTTCCCTGTTCGTGCGACACACACCAACTACCCTTCTTCTCTTCGCGTTTTTTTAAATCGTGAACCCTTTCTTTGACTTAATGGCCGAAAATTTACCTAAACAGTCGGCAACCCACAACTCATATCGTCAACTATGGTCCTTATTTTTGCCGCCTTATTTGAATTTAAACCAGGGTCATTACACTAGTTTAGTAGTTCCGAACTAGTTAAGAACGAATTCGGCACTACTAAAAAAATTGTTTAACGAGGATATACAACAAGAAATGACAAACTGCCCACGTTTAAATCGATTTAAAATTTTCGCAAAATATCGAAAAAAACACGTTCGTGGATTTGGCGAAATTTTGACCACAAATTTTTGACCCGTAACGTTCAGAACAAGTCGAAAACGATTAGAAAACTCGTATTTTAGGTATTACGAAGCAATAACTAAGGAACTGCCGGCGCAAAAATAGTTTATAATTTTTCATAATCTCGATAAAATGACGCCACCTAATACGCATAGAACAGGTCCGGAATTAGTCAAAAAGTAGTTTTTCGAGATTAACAATGCAAGAAATGACAATCTAAGCGTGTTTCCGGCGATTAAAAATTATTGCTAAATCTCGAAAAAATCCCTTATTATAGTCCAGCGATTTTTTTCTGGCAAAATTTTGACCGCAAGCTTTTGGGCCGTAACATTCAGAACAAGTCGAAGACGATTAGAAAACTCGCATTTTAGGTATTACGAAGAAATAAATAATGAACTGCCGGCATAAAAATAGTTTATAATTTTTTATAATCTCGATAAAATGACGCCACCTCCTAATACGCATAGAACAGGCCCGGAATTAGTCTAAAAGTAGTTTTTCGAGATTAACAATGCAAGAAATGACAATCTAAGCGTGTGTCCGGCGATTAAAAATTATTGCTAAATCTCGAAAAAATCCCTTATTATAGTCCAGCGATTTTTTTCTGGCAAAATTTTGACCGCAAGCTTTTGGGCCGTAACATTCAGAACAAGTCGAAGACGATTAGAAAACTCGCATTTTAGGTATTGCGAACCAATAAATAATGAACTGCCGGCATAAAAATAGTTTATAATTTTTTATAATTTCGATAAAATGACGCCACCTAATACGCATAGAACAGGCCCGGAATTAGTCTAAAAGTAGTTTTTCGAGATTAACAATGCAAGAAATGACAATCTAAGCGTGTTTCCGGCGATTAAAAATTATTGCTAAATCTCGAAAAAATCCCTTATTATAGTCCAGCGTTTTTTTTCCGGCAAAATTTTGACCGCAAGCGTTTGGGCCGTAACGTTCAGAACAAGTCGAAAACGATTAGAAAACTCGTATTTTATGTATTACGAAGCAATAAATAATAAACTGCCGACATAAAAGTAGTTTATAATTATTTATAATCGCCATAAAATGACGTCACCTAATACGTATAGAACAGGCCCGGAATTAGTTGAAAAGTAGTTTTTCGAGATTAACAATGCAAGAAATGACAATCTAAGCGTGTTTCCGGCGATTAAAAATTTTTGCCAAATCTCGAAAAAATCTCTTATTATAGAGTCCAGCGTTTTTTTTCCGGCAAAATTTTTGACCACAAGGTTTTGAGCCGTAACGTTCAGAACAAGTCGAAAACGACTAGAAAACTCGTTTTTCGACTATAACAACGCAAGAAATGACAAACTGCACTCGTTTAAAGTCATTTTAAAATTTTTGTGAAATCTCGAAAAAAAGACCTTAAGATTAATTGTAAGGACTTATGGTTTTGACAAAATTTTGGTCCGACCTAAAATATTTCGTTTCGACTCAGTATTACGAGAAATATCGATTTCCACGTAAAACAAGCAAATTAATTAAATCTTGTCGTTTTCGTCGAGATTGGCTTTTGCGAAATTTCGAGAATAACTACGTATTATTTATGGTCTATATTGTTCTTGTAAAATTGTTACCTGACCTGATAATTGACAAAATCTCGGAAAAACAGCTTATTTTAAATTATTTACCTTATTTTTGGCACCTAGTTGTTGGCAACCCAATCGTTGACGTAGCGTTAATCTTGCAGTTCGAAGCTTTCCAGAATCTTAGATGCTAACGCATGTGGCTTATGAAGCGACCGTTGGGCTTCCATCCATCGCATATCCTTCCCCCTAGACTTGGCGTCCATCCAGCATTGCTGGGTCGCCGAAGAGTCCTTTTCGGCGCGTAATGGATTTTCGGGGCCTAGTTCTACTCGGGGGAAATCTAAAAGAAAATTTAATTCGTTACTTTAAATCGCTTTTTAAAGAAATACGGGGGTCCGTTTACGGTTGCCGCGAGATAATTTAAACTTACATAAAGGTGACGCAACAAAAAAAAAACCGAACGAAAAGAGACGAAAATGAAGCCGCAAAATGTCGCGTTATTTCCAGGGAGTTTTTGTGTATTTTCTAAAAAAAAATTTGCGAACGTTAAGTCAATGGACATTTCTTGGCAACTCATCAGATACGCAAATGCCCAATGACTAAGTATTTTTATCGCTCGATAATTTAATTGCAATGCACATTTTTCAAATTTAAATAACATAATATATTTTTAAAAAGTCTTTTACAAAATCATGAACACCTAGACCGAGAAACTAGCAGAACGTTTCGAAAATATTAAGAAAAACGCTTTATTGCAAACCATAATTTTTCCGTAAAAGTTGACACCGTAACATTTTATTTCGTACCCCGTTGTCTACGAAAATGTCGATTTCCACGTGAAACATGCACTGATTGCATCGTTTCGGGTCGTCGAGTTTGAGTTTTTGCGGAATTTCGAAAAAGCGACTCCATGTTTAGGTAAAAATTTTTGGTAAAACGCAATTTACTACTCTATAAATTCTAAGAAAAACAGCTTATTTAAAATTATTTACCTAATTCTGGCGCCTAGATGTCGGCAACCCAAATTGCTGCTTGTAGTGTTTCCTACTTCTAGGCGTCAGACGTTAGGGATTACATGATGATGTTTTCTTGGGAGTTTTCACGAAATTTCGAGTAAACCGTCGTGTTTATAATACACGGTTTTTGTTATCGCAACGTTTTGACCCAAATAATAGGGGTTAGATTAATGTGAGCCTTAGAATGGCAAACCTATCACGACAAAAAACAATAGAGAGAAAAATACGATTTGAAAGTAGAAGAAAGATGAAAAGCAAGTGACGAATCTATCAATATCGGTACGTACGTTTCAGAACGCTTATTGCAACGAGAACGATTATCATAATTAATAAATAAACGTAGACATTCGAAATAGTATTTAGCAGTAAATACGTTAAAATCACTTAATAAAACGAACGAGTTTAATAACTACGGTGTAACAAGGATGTAGAGACGTTGTTAACGTTAAACACCTTCACGATTATGAATCGCTAACATGTAAAACGCATTAGTCCTGACAACCTCGTTTCTCAAGTGGAAAAAGTCTTCAGGTGAAGATAAGACCGAGTCGTGAGCGGCTAAGGCGCTTTAACTCTTCCAGAACGCTAACGAGGTCTTACGAGCTAGTTCTGAGCCGTTTACTGATGTAATTAATGTCTGGACGACTATTTAAATAGTATTAATAGGCAATTGCTTTTAGTATAATCATCCTGGGTTTAATAGCGAGTTCGGAAACATTTTAACCTAATCTTTTACATTAAACGTGATTCGAGGCTGAAATTTATTCGAAGCAATTGGCCAACGACGTTACCTGTACACAAAGCTCGGGTTCCTAGAATTTTGTATTTTTTATGGTTATTTTAACGACGATAGGTTTTAATGAGATTTTACAGTCGATAAAATGTTTTATTGGATTGCTTAATTAAAATATTTCGAAGCGATATCGAAACAATAAATTATTTATCTAATATCCACCAAAGTGTGTATGTAACGTTCGAATATATTTCGAAACGTTTTCTCCTGTAGAACGAACGAACGAACTTACTCGGACGTATCGAAGAATTTTTAACACTTTTTCTTTGTTAACATTAGGCAGCGAGTCGTTGAGCATAAACTTATTACAATTACAGGTGAGCAATCTCGATCGCTCGTTGTAACTCACAGTTAGAGAAACGTGACATAATTTAACCGCAAAACGGCCTTAGATACCTTTCCATTCTAATCCAAACGTGTTCATTATTAACGTTAGATGCGGGCTATAAAATATAAATAATTGAAATACCGTCAAACCGGAGTTTATTAAAAGAGCGAATGCAAAAAACGTCGGGCATAAAATTATCGATGGGGAACTTTTAATGGCCACGTTATTATTGAAGAGTTTGAAATTACAAAGGAATATAAGCGATCACGTAGGCTATTACAAGAGACAATTGAAAAACGACTTAAACATCAGATTCTCTGATTATACGTTACAAAATTGATGAAAGAATGGCATTCGTGGAATTACAGGGCAGGCGTGGTATATGACGATTGTTCATATATTTCCGACGTGTCTTTGTTTCCTTTCCGTTTCTTACTTCAAAAGACAATTTCGGAGGGCTTCGCGAAATTATAAACGATTTCGTTCCGATAAGCCCGTTTAATTGCCCATTACTTCATTTCTAAAGATACGTCCACGAGGAGGATAAGTACGGCCCTGAACAATAGACATTTTAATAATTTAAAGTTCGAACCGTTTCAACTCATTATTTTCCGATACGAACGTTCACAATAAGGTAATTATTATCCTTCAATTTCATAACTCGATATATGTAATTTTTATTATGACGTTTCGTGCCCGACAAACTGTTGATAAGTTGTCTCATTATTATTTTAACGACATTGTACATATACGTAAAAGCATAATCCTGTTCCAAGTGGGCTTCCGAAAATTTCGTTCCTCTGTCCTAGTACGTGTAAATAATGGTTCTAATAAATTAAAAATCGTGTCGCTAAAATTAGCCGCACTTGGTTTAACGAGAGACGTCTAATTATTGATGGCTAATTTTACAGGATTTTTCGATTTCAAATGCGCCGAAACCTAATTTAATTATTGTTACGCCGTGTTGTTAACCCGTTATGCGATTATTTATTTCGTCGAATTAAATAGCGTCGAGTTCGATCGTCCACGAAAAAAAACATTTATCTCTCGGCAGAAAAAAGCTCCGCGAACCTACGCGAAGGTTGGCACAGAATTACAACCTATGTTATATTAGAAAATGAATTTATGGACGTTTTACCGACACGGAAATGATTTGAAATATCCTTGACGCGCCCTTTAAAAATAAGTATATTTTTGCGGCGCGATTTAATTTGTGAAAGGGCTGCTTCGAATTACGTTTTACCTACATAATAACAGACGAAAATCGTATTTAATCATTTTATTTGCAGTTTACTTAAAGCCACGCGACACGCAAGTATTTGCCTAACTTTGTCGTTTAAAAAAGTAAAATCTCGAAAGTGACCGGTTGTGCAAAATACGAGGACAATTGAAAGCCCGTTAAATTTACAAAGTACAAAACGTACAAATATACGGAATAATAAGAAAACTTTAACGATAACTGAATAAAGATGAACGATTTTAAACGATTTTCCAAAAAAAAAATGAAGGGCCGAATAAAACTAGCGTAGAAAAACGGGAAATAGTTGTAAATAAGCAAAAGAAATGCATTAAACTATAAAAAAATAGAAACTAAGAAATAACCTGATTATTTGAATCGAAAAAAGACAAGAAAATACATCGAAGTCATTACAACACAAATTTATTAAAAAAAAAAGCATCATCATAAAAGTGAAGACGATTTTATGTGTCGAAGACCGAGAACGAATAAAGAAGAAAAAAAAGTCAAGGCTGCTTACCTATAACTACGCCACGCTAGTTTTAGATTAGTTTTATACTACAAACATGGAATACATTCGTAATTTCTTTAAGAACAGGTCTTTCCAAGTACGCGTTACGGTCATCTCTCTTCCGAAAAGACTTTAAAAAATGGCATAGCGCAAGGCTCTCCACATTAACTACCACTCTCTTCCTAATTTCAATAAATGACATTTCCAAAAACGCCAGTGCACGGTAATCTATACGCCGACGACTTAACAATCACGCCAACGGAATACGCACGCACACAACAAAAAATCTAATACAAACAGCCACATTACACTCAAAAAATGGTCCAAAAGAACAGGTTTTAAATTTTCATCGGAGAAAACCCAACGCATAAATTTTTCTTAACCTTAAATGAAAAACCACTTCGTTTGGTCAACGAAATTAAATTTCTCGGACCAGAAATTAATTTGGATAATTAATCTGCTCAAATCAATTTTGAATCAACAGTGGGGAACTGATACTAACACGTTACACTACCTATACAGTGTGTTAGATTTTATGTGTCACGGCAAATATTTCGGCTATTACATGAATTAGTAAAAAATGTTGTACGTGAAAGTTATTAGATTATTTATTCTTAATAATGTGTTAAAATCAGAAAAACAATTGAATATCAAATAATTCAGATAAAGCAAATAAATTTAACATTTTAAATAGAACGTACCCAGTATTATTACATATTCTGAAACTACAAGAATTTATCTTTATAACGATATATCACATGTTATACTTATTTCATTAATTAAAGGCGTAATAGAATAAATAACCGAACGCGTTGAACACGTACAAAGTAAACAATGTACCGACGACGCACACTTTTACCTTTGCATGTTCTATTAAGTAGAGCCGAGGAGGCCGTGATATGCGCTCAATTTGTTATCGCTATCGTGTCAAAGTGGCTAAGTAAAATGTTAATTGTTAATTTTCATCTCGTGAAACACAATGAGGGATAGTTATTATTCTAATAATGAAAAAATGAAAATGTTGAGAGTGTACATCAGATGTAATGATAATCCTAAAGAAGCTTCTGTATTGTATCGAACCTTGTATCCAGAAAGGGTACAGCCACATCCTCGCACGTTTGCAAAAATTGAACATAATTTACGAAGAAATGAATGTTTTAATGCTACAGTGCGAAGACCAAGAAATGGGCGTGCAGCACATGATGAAGATATTATGGTGTTGGCATATTTTAGAGCACATCCAAGAAATTCAATCCGCGAAGCAGTAGCCGACATAGGTATAAGTCATCACAAAGTATTTTCTATTCTAAAAAAAACATAACATGACTGCCTATAAAATTAAATTGGTTCACGGTTTAACAGCTGGTGATTCTGATAGAAGACTAATATTTTGTAACTGGCTTAACAGTAATCAACATTTAGTGAATGTCATTCTTTGGAGCAATGAATCTAATTTTAACAACAACGGAATTTCTAACAGAAAAAATGATTATTTCTGGGATGCAGAGAATCCACGTCGAATTCGGAAATGCAGGTTCCAACACGGATTTTCTATGAATGTCTGGCTTGGTGTATTTAGGTGATACTATGTGTACTAGGTGCTTATTTTTATCGCGGAACGCTTAATGCTGAACGGTATGCCAATTTCCTTACGACAGAATTCGAAGAATATTTGGATGATATACCTCAACAAGTGCGTCGTGATATGTGGTTACAACAGGATGGCGCACCTCCTCACAATGCAAGGAACGTCAAGGATATTTTAAACGAAAAGTTTGGTGCGAAATGGATAGGAAATGGTGGCCGACACGATCGCCAGACCTCTCTGTGTTGGACTTTTTTGTTTGGGGATATGTTAAATCAAAAGTTTATGTTACATGTCCACAAAATTTAGAGGATCTTACAAATCGCATTCATAGGACATGTGCTCAAATAACACCGAACATGTTGCAAAAAGTGCGACGAAATTTAATAAGCAGATGTCGGGGATGTATTACAAACAACGGGGAGCACTTTGAACAAAGAATTTAGATGTTAGGTAGGCGTTACGTACAATTTTATAATTAACTTACTTATTCACATATTGGTTTGTTCATAATGTTGTATTTATGTTGAATAATCTGTTATTGAGATTGTTTTAATCAACACATTGTTTATACTGTCTACGTTTTCAACACGATCAGTTATTTAGTGTATTACGCCCAGTTAATTAATGAAAAGTATAGCACGTGATATATCGTTGTAAAGATAAATTCTTGTAGTTTCAGAATATGTAATAATACTGGGTACATTCCATTTAAAATGTTAAATTTATTTGCTTTAGCTGAATTATTTGATGTTCAATTGTTTTTCTGATTTTAACACATCATTAAGAATAAATAATCTAATAACTTTCACGTACAATATTTTTTACTAATTCATACAATAGCCGAGATATTTGCTGTGACACATAAAATCTATCACACTGTATATATTAGGTTGGGGAAAAAGTTTCTTCGCATTTTAGTACGAAAATGAAACAAGTTTTTTTTATATTATAAATGAAGTTTATTAAACTAAATATGTGCCATTTTCTTCGACCACCTTTTGCCACTTTTGAGGTAAAATCATAATCCCATCACTATAAAATTTCTGTGATTTTTTAGCGAAAAATTGCGACAAGTGATTTTCACAGACCTCTTTTGAAATCAACTTTACACCATTAAGAGAGTTCTGTAGAGATCGAAATAAATGAAAATCTGATGGTGCAAGATCAGGACTATATGGCGGATGCATCAAAATTTCCCAGCCGAACTCTCTCAATTTTTGACGGGTCGCAAAAGATGTGTGGGGTCTGGCGTTGTCGTGATGGAAGACAACGCCTTTCCTATTGATCAATTCTGGTCGCTTTCTCTCGATTGCTTGACGTAATCTTTCCAGTTGTTGACAATGGAGATTAGAATCAATCGTTTGACCGGGTGGGAGCAGCTCGTAATAAAGTATTCCTTTGTAATCCCACCACACACACAACATCACTTTTCTTGGCGTCAATCCTGGTCTTGCCACCGTTTGCGGAGCTTCATTTTGCTTCGACCACGATCTTTTTCGTACATTATTATCGTACGTGATCCATTTTTCATCGCCCGTAATGAGCCGTCTCAGAAATGGTTCGATTTCGTTCCGTTTGAGCAATGAATCGCAGATAGGAAAACTGGATCCATTAAATTTTTCACTGTCAAATCATGTGGCACCCAAACATCGAGTTTTTTTTTATATCCGGCCTTTTGCAAATGGTTTAAAACTGTTTAGTGGTCGATTTTTAGTTCCTTGCTAACATCATAACTACTAATATGCCGGTCTTGCTCAACTTTTCTCATGATTTCATCGACTTTTTCAGTGATTGGCCGACCACAGCGAGGTGCATCTTTGATATCAAAATTTCCAGCTTGAAAACGCTTGAACCAACTTTGTGCAACGCGTACTGATACTGCATCATGTCCATAAATATCGCAAATTTTTTTAGCAGCCTGAGTCGCATTCTTCCCTTTTTATAATAAAATTTCAAAATGTATCTAATTTCCTCTTTATTTTCACTCATTTTCAAAACGCAATAACCTTTGACTGAGTGAATAATTATCACAATTTTTTAGGTTAATTTGTTCTGTGAAATGTCAGCTTTCATTTGCATGTAAATATTACTAAATTCGATTAATAGTACCAGAGTTATGCGATCTTAAAGCCATCTACCGCGAAAATACGAAGAAACTTTTTCCCCAACCTGATATATCACTCGTTAGAACACGCTTAGAATATGGAGCAATTGCACGCAAGACAATCTCAAAAACCAAAGAAAACAAAAACCATAAGAATTGCACTCGGAGCCTACTGTACAACACCTATCGAAAGCTTACATTGCCTGGCCGGCGAACTTTCCCCGCAACATCAGAAGAAAAAAACTAACGCTCTCATATACCTGCACACAAAAACGTCTTCTGCAGTAGATTTCGCTAGATATACGCAAGTAACAAACGTCTAGCGTCCACGTTATACGAAAAAATAAACATAACCTTATCCGAAATAAACACGCAATTTCGAGCCCTTATATTAAACCGCAACCTAATCCCCTTTTTTGGACACTCGACCCCGTAATCTAAATTATTAAAGTATCAAAAGTCACTCCGTGGTTCGGACAAGATTTTTATTCAACCTGAAACGTTTAAAACAGGTCCGGAACCAGTTTTTTTTTTACGTTATAACAAAGCAAGAAATGACGACTTATACGCGTTTCCATCGATTTAAAATTTTCTCGAATTCGCGAAAAAAAGACGTGGTTTTGTAAAAATTTCGCTCGGGCTTATAAGTTTTTGTTTCGACTACGCACGTGGAGAAATATAAATTTCCACGTACAACAAGCGTAAAATAATGAATTGAATGCGTATTCGTCGAGATCGAATTTTCGATGAAAAAGCTTTATTTATATAGTTCGTGGTTTTGGCAATATTTTGACCTTATATCTGAAGTGTTTAGTACAGGTCCGGTTTTTCCCCAAAGTCGTTTTTCGTGTTACACGTGTTTATGTCGCTTTAATTTGTTTTTAAATGGGTTTAGAGAAATTTTTATTTTACCTGAAACCTTCAATCTCACCACGATCGGATATTTGCAAATTTTAATGAATACTTTAAACAATTATTTTTCGAAAGTAGCAAAACGTAACTTGCGCGTATCCTTGTTATCGCAAGCCCTTCGATTATTTTCTTGTTGCGATTCCAATAGGACACGAGACAAATTAAAGCGGTCTATCCAAAATTATCCCCGACTTGCTCCTTACACGGCCAAAAAATAAGGTTTTCACGCGAGAAAAATCAAAACAGAAAGTTTGTCTTTTAACATCGCCCCGAAAACCGTTTATTGCACGAAATATTTTCAAAAATTTCAATAACCTAATTCGCTTAAGGCGAAACTATCCATTTCATTTTGATCGAAGTTCATAAAGTGAATATCTATCCCAACGTATCTTTTGTTAGACATCATTAAAACTGCGGTTTTAACAAAGTGTAGGTAATATCTATCTTTCTCGGTGTAATGCTGCGGAGACTCTACCATTTCTATCGGTGGTTTGACCTGTCGTACAAAGTTAGTCAATATCTTCGCGAGGTCATAATAATAACTGAGGTGGACGATTGTGCAAAGGTGTGTCGTATTCGGAGCGATTTATAGCTGTTCAAACGTTTCGCTCACAATATTTATAATAAAAGAGCATAAAATTATCGGTAAAGGTGTACTATTTTAATTTATTGTTAGTATATTACTAGATTAGAAGAGAAGGTGCAATTTACAATTACCGTTTTCAATCCCAAATATAAGTATTTATTTATAAAAGCACATGACAATTTTCTTTATTATAAATTTAAAAATCCGACCGCGCACAAGCCTCGATATCGAATTTTCATGTAATGTGTCCCAAAATTCCTTTTTTTTCATTTTTCTCGAAAAATTTTTCATCTTTTGAAAAATAATAAAGATACAATATTTTGGCTGAATTAATATTCTTCTTTTAAATTATGGCAATAAGCCAATATATACAAAACTTCGAACAATTAACAAACACCATATATTTCAATTCTGATTAGTTATCTTCAAGTGATATAATTATAAAAGATGGAAACTAGTTAACAATTACAAAGTAAATATAAACATTTAAAAGATCAGATTTTTGAAAAATTACATTTATTAGTAGAGAAATGGGTCATTATCCGAAAAGCGGTATATTTCCGTACATTTTCATGCGGGGTTTACATGTCTTCCGTAGTCGCGAATTTTTTTGTGATAATAATACTATGGAAATATACAAATATATAAATAAATCTATGGAAATATACAAAATACCCCTAGGATAATCATAAATCAGATTTCTTCGTCTATAAATGGGTCAAAACTCACGATTTTTTAACACATTTGAATGATTTCTTTGAACGGGTTCACAATTATAGCGATCCTCCATTAGATCTCGCGGCCGCCACAGCACATTATTCGGGTTGATAATGAATAATAATCACTAAAATGGATATTTCTCTGTACAAATATCTTACATAAATTGATTTATGTCGATCTGATCATTTTTACTAGACGTTTCTGATTTTATATCATCAGAATAGTAATTTAACGAGTTAAAAATTGAAAATTTTCAGAAATTATCACTTTTTTGAACGTTCAAATGACTCCTATGGTATTTTACTGTTAAATTATGTTCGAAATAGTACACAATCATCGTTTTGTACTTATTCCCACAAAAAAATTGCGAAAATGTAGTGAGTACAATATATATACATTTCGATGTGTGACGGTTGTGAATTTTTCTTATACGCCATGAAAGAAAACTCAACGAAATGAACTTATTATGGTGTAAAGTATGGAACCATAAAAAAATTTGGATGTTAGGTTGACTAAAGCTGGGAACACACTACCGACACGTCACGTTACGGCACGCAACATTATGGCACTGATTTCTACTCGCCGGCATGTAAAAAAAGTATAATAATAAGTAAATATATAAGAATTTACTAAGTTTATTTGATATACAAGCCAATAAATAGCGGCGGGCAGATAATATATCTTTATTTGAAACGTACTGCGTGAGCATTTGAATAGTTGCGTCACGTGTCGTCCTATGTGTACCAATGTAAAATTCCATGCCAGCACGCGACGTGTCCGCAGTGTATCCCCAGCTTAAATCATCCTATGAACCAAAAGCTGATAACAACGAGAAATATTTTTTATTTAGAAATCTCATATGCTAAAATGCCGCTTTCCGGATAATGACCCTTAAATATTCTCAAGAGTATTTTTATAAGTATTAAAAAAAAATTATCATTTTTTCCATTTTATTTCGAAAATAGTGCATTCTATCGAAAACTACAAATAACATGGTCGGTAGAGAATTTTATGCCGATCACAAAACATATTTCACGTTATCAATCCGATAATTAATAACGGAGATAACTCGGTTTCAAATTTTCGGTCGGCTGCCACTTTTAGCATTGGTTATTTTTTATAGAGCAAAACAATTGTTGTCAGAAAATAAATATTTACGGCAGGTTTTAATCCAACTTCGGACTTTAAAATGCATATTTTTCCAGTTCTCTAAGTGTAAATGTTTTCTTACAATATGTCATGAAAAATTGCTCAATTCCCTATGCTAAATAGAACGGATAGATCCCCTTAAATTGAAGCTCGACACGTAGACCTTAATCGGGGACACGTTTATAAACGTTACTCGGTTCGCATCGTTCGAAACCGTAAATATAATCACTAATTGTAAGTGATCGATAAGGTTAAAATTTGACGATTGTTTAACATTTTAATTTACGAAACTACACGCGTAGTTCTTAAAATTATCAAGAACCTATCGCAAAAATTATTGCAAATTTAACGAGCCGTTAATTTTAATTAATGGTTATAGTTTAACTCGTTAATAAATTATGTTGATATTCGTTTTCGCATTCAAATGGACCGTTAGGTAACTAACCGGCTTTGTTCAAAGTTAAGCAACTAAATGTTAGTGTGAAAAATAATACGGAAATTAACTTTGAACGAAACGAAAAAAACGACTATGTATATAATACAATTAATTATGTAAAGAGCTAATATAGGTATAGCTACATATAAACGTTTCAGTACGTATTTATGTAGCCGGTAATTTGCATACGAGATCTTATTTTTATTGTGACAATACTACTTAATGCCTCCATCGTTTATTAATCAACGTATAAATGATACTGTAGATTGTGTGGCCATTTAATATTTATGACGGATATTACGTAAAGTATCATTTCAACGTAATTATAGGATTGTTAAAATATGTATAACACTATTACTATAAATCGATCCAGTTTAATTGTTTTAGATATTATTGATGTAGTTTTGCGTTCAACAAACCTCGTCGTCGAGCGATTGTAACACAATCAAATACGAATCAAAACCTTGACGTAATTTTCTCCTAACAAATAAAATCCTAAAACAAATTCAAGACCACGGTGTTGTATGTCTACAGACAATTTATAGATAATTTTATCGATTTGCGTTTTTTAATAATTAATAATTTCCCTTTTCTGATTATGACACGTTGCTCGTTATTAGACGAAATAGATATAATGGATAAAACGCTAAAATAAATTCATAAAAGAGTAACAACAATGGTCGTTCCTTTGTGTCTAATGACCTATTGTAAAATACGCGTAGAAAGTGTTAACACGTTTCAATTCAACGACGGTTGGCGATAGTTATCTAACGCCTAGGACAAAAAGCCGTCGCGCGCCGCCAAAAATACGACGCGTACGCCGGCTCGTTGTTAGCAAAAGTTTCATGTGAACGAAAATAGTTTTTCCACTTTATTCCGATTGATTAAGCCTCTGTTATTTTGACCGACCACTTGCCGCCCTTTTTTTTTGGCTCTCGATATTCCACGAAAACAACAATCAAACCAAACTCTGCAGGTCAAAGTGATCCCTTGAGATAATCGGCGAATCGTAGATAGGTTCCGATTAGTTAAAGTAATAAATTTCAAAATAATCCGTTACGTTTTAATAATAATTCGTCGATAAAAATTCGAATTAAGGCGATCGCCAAAAAAAACGGCAAGCGACAGCGGTGCAGGGGAGGTTCGACGAACAGATGGACGGCCCGAATTCGAGGGGTAAATTCATAATTTTCGAAACGCGCCCCATTCCGTTAATCGTTTATTTTATAAACGTATATCTACCGCAGACGTCGTTTCGTCGTTAATTTACTTTTCGTGTCTTAAAATGTACATAGGTGCGCGTGATAAAAAACGCGCTCTCTTTTTAAGTGTAGTTTTCCCAGAAAAACACGAAGTAGCCGCTCCACAGATAAATAAATCCATGCCCAGAGGAACCGAAAAGATTTCTTATATAGACTCGGTAGTACGAAATTACATACACACACACACACTATAGTAGATTAGGTAACCAGAGGCTATCACATAATAAACAATAATGATATCCACTTTATGTTGAAGTTGTATAATTTTTAACATCCAGCGATAAAAATATTTGGCTACCAGAAAGGTCGACCGTAAATGTCATAAAACAACCCATTAATCGGCAATATAAATTAAAAACAAATAAACCGTCAACTTACGTGCCCGGTAATTAAATTAATTCGCGGTGGAATTAATTAAATTTCGATATAAAGTCCATTTATTTATTAGGAGCGTCGCGTCGATCCGTTTGTGGCCGAATTATGAGTCAAAACGGTAGCTCGACGGCAATAGAACACGAATTTGTTTTTTTAATACCTTCCACGTTTTACGCTTTGGTTAATTAATAATTCCGTTTGAAAAATATTAATTCGGGAAAGTTAGCGTGGGAGTAGCGACTTTGAATTATAACCTCATTCTTGACGGGCCCTACATCAAATTAAGTGAAAACTTTAAATTAATAAAGCAGCCCCCGAGATACCGCGTGTTATTTTCGCACATTTAAGGTCGAAACTGTCTCTATCAGTTAACTAAAACCGAAGCATAAGAATATAAGTTCGTGTATAATTCAGCGGCACAATCACCAATACGTCTAACCGTTTCAGGAGTTAATTGAAGTTAAAAAGGGTCGTTTTAATAATAGATAAGATTTTAAACGCCCGCTCAATCCGTATACCAAAGCTTAGTGTTTCTGAACATGAAGAGCGACTATTCGGCGGGCAATGCCGACTAATTATTAAAACGGTACGACAATGAACCCAAAAAAGGGTTATTTAATATTTCAAAATCTTGGGGTAAGTCAAGAATGATTAGGATTTAGACGGGTTTTAAAATTTATGAAACTCTGATTGCTCGCTAGTTGCAATGAGCGTGAATTTTTAACGGCCGCGATGTACTAATTAAGATTGTTGCGAGGAATATCGTTTATAAAGTCCTTCGTTTGTTTTTCGAGTGGCAGTGGGAGGGGGTGCGATTTGTGCAGGCACCTACAAGACGAGGCGGGCCCGATTTAACGAAAATTATTTTGCACGGACGGCCGCAGAGTTTTTTAGCGAAATTTCATAGAAAATAAAGCTATTGCAGCCTGTCTGACGACGGGACCCAGACGTGTCCTTTTGGCTTTTCACCGATCCCGATCCCTAGATCACGAAAATATAGGTCATTCATTTTCGGTCGGGATATATATATATACAGGGTGTCCCATTTGAAACAGTCCACCCAAATATCTCCTGAGGCAGGCAATTAACAGAAAAATGTTTGATATAAAAGTTGTAGGGTTTCGAGGGGGACATATGATGCATGCATTATTTTAAGCTTTCAACGTCATGCTTGCAAGCTGCAAGCCCGAAGTGCTTTTTCTTAAATGGCAAGTGCATTTTTCACTGCAATGAAACTTGTTCCTCTTTAGGAGCTGTTTTCAGATACCTCATTATTCATGTTATTCCTTCCAATTTTACTTGAAAAATGCCACGAAAATGAGTCTGTTGTGAAAATTTGAGATTCAGACTTTTTTAGCGTGACCCAGGATGCACTACGTGGAGGTAAAGTCTGCTTCGCATCCCTTGCGCCAAAATAAAACTAAAAAAAAAGCGCTAACATGTGTGGAAGTTTCTGAGCGTTTACATGAGATGTTCAATGTTTCCACCATTCACTTGCAAGCATAACTCAATTCGATGGCGGAAATTCTCCACAACCCTTCGAAGAACTTGTGGAGTTATGTTTGCAATGGCTTCGCTAATACGTCTCTATAAATCCACTGGAGTGGTCGGTCGATTTGTGTAAACAACATCTTTGATGTAGCCCCACAAGTAGAAATCAAGTGGCGTAAGATCCGGTGATCGTGGAGGCCACAAAATGTAACCAGCCCGACCTATCCAACGATTCGGGAAGGAAACGTTCAGGTAATCTCTCACAATTCGAGCGAAATGAGGTGGAGCATCATCCTGCTGAAACCACATTCTCTGTCTTGTTGGCAAGCTTACATCCTCAAGCAAAACTGGCAGCTCTTCACGCAAGAATTCTAGGTAATTCTGTGCGTTGACAGTACCATTGAAAAAGTATGGGCCAATCACTTGCCCATCAATAATGCCGCACCACACGTTCACTTTCCAACGATGCTGATGATCAATGTGTTGAGTCCAGCGAGGATTTTCTCTTGACCAATAATGACAATTGTGTCGATTTAAAGTCCCTGTACTGTGAAACTTTGCCTCGTCACTGAAGAGAACATAGTGGAAAAAATCCGGATGTTCATTCAGTCGTTGTAAAGCCCAGTTACAAAAATCAACACGATTTTGCCTGTCCTGTGTAGACAATGATTGAGTCAACGTGATGTGATACGGGTGGTAGCGCCCAGATCGCAAGATTCTTTGTATTGTGCTCCGTGGCACTCCTAAATCCCGTTCAATTTGTCTCAAACTGATGTGAGGATTCTCGTGAATCATAGCTAATATGGCAAGAGCTCGTGGATCAGCAGGGTTAATACCTTATACCTGACGTTGTTGTCTTCGGAAAATTCTCCCCCCTCTACAACTCCTTTCAATGTTCCGAATTACTAAATGTGAAGGATGACGTAGGCGGTCAGGGTACCGGTCTCGATATGTTCGAACAGCGGCTCGGTACCGTCCTCTACACTCTCCCAAAACTAGTAAAATATCGACTATTTCACTCGCTGAATACATCGTGGTGTGTTTAATGAAGTGAAAAATCATACTAACTTGATTTTAGTTGAATTGAAACCGATTAGAATAAAAGAATTCCCGAAGTAGTGGGGACATTTTCTGTTTATTGTTTACATCCAATAACTGCGGTTGGTAAACAGAGCCACGGAACAATTACCTACATGAAGGCGCATCAAGGATGTTTGGATCCTAAATTTTCACAACAGACTCATTTTCGTGGCATTTTTCGAGTAAAATTGGAAGGAATAACATGAATAATGAGGTATCTGAAAACAGCTCCTAAAGAGGAACAAGTTTCATTGCAGTGAAAAATGCACTTGCCATTTAAGAAAAAGCACTTCGGGCTTGCAGCTTGCAAGCATGACATTGAAAGCTTAAAATAATGCATGCATCATATGTCCCCCTCGAAACCCTATAACTTTTATATCAAACATTTTTCTGTTAATTGCCTGCCTCAGGAGATATTTGGGTGGACTGTTTCAAATGGGACACCCTGTATATATATATATATATATATATATATAATTTATATTTATATAATATATAAAATTTTCTGAAATTTTATTGTTAGAGAAAAATAAAATAACTTCTTCTAGAATTCGTTCTTTAAATCCCTTTCTAGACGAAGGATTAATTAGAATCGCTGGGAGGTTAAGAAATTCAACATTAGATTTTGAAACAAAGTACCCTATACTTTTGCCAAATAAAATTCATTTCGTGGATTTATTGATTGATCATTGTCATCATCAAAATCTACACACCGGACCATCTTTAGTTTTATCTATATTGCGTCGAAAGTATTGGATATTGGGTGGTCGTAATGCAGTAAGGTATCGCTTACAAAAATGTAATCATTGCTTTAAATTACGTCCAAGAAGCACACTTCCAAAAATGGCAGATTTACCCAGTTTTCGTGTATGCGAGGCCAAGCCTTTTTACATACAGGAATAGATTTTGCTGGTCCCTTTAAGATAACTTTAAATAAAAGGAGAGGCACTCGCAGTCAAAAGGCATATTTGTGTCTTTTTATTTGTTTATGTTTTGGTCCTTCGAGAAGGATTAATACAAGCGTTTAACATAGAATTTGGTGACTAAAATTTGAGTAATTTGGTTGGTTGGTTGTGAAGCTTCAAATAGTATTGGTAGTTGAAAGTTTTGATTTGAAGTTTCCATTCTTAAACTTAAATTTTAGGATTAATTCGTTTTGGTTAGTTTGGTTAGTTAGGAACACTTTTCCAACATCAACGTGATGGCGAAACCTTTAGTTATCGCCCAAATGAAGACGAAGAAGAGCGGCAATCCCCATCCGATGCAAACGTAGATTTTCAATTTAAAATTTTCCCTCGTCAGTGTCTCGACGACCAAAATGTAGAGCTACAGCCCTTCCACGAACATCCAGAAGAACGTCGTTAAGTGAAAATAATGCAGTAAAATAACGAGGAACACGCAGGAGAACATGTCGCTTTCGAAAGATTGCTCAAAGATTAGCATTAGAATCCACAACGAATAGACCAACATGCAGGCGCACATTCAATGCGTGTGAATTGTGTTTCGAAGACATCGCAGTTCTTTGAAATATATAAAAATTCCGATCGCAATCGAGAGGGCGGCCAAACTGAGGGTGTATCCGACGAAATAGATGGTCGTTGTTGTAATTACGCCATCGGAAGTAGCGTTTTCGGTGATTTCTTTGCAATAACTGTAGTCGGTTTTCGACCAGGTCCCGTTCCACAGACACTGCCTGCTCGCGTTTTCTTGTACAGCGATGCACATTACAAAATAGGGATGGGAAAAATCTAGGAAGGGATACACCACTGCACAAAATATTAAACTAAACCAGATTAACTAACAAAACTAAGAAACTTAATACAAGCGGTTTAAACATAGAACGGTCTTCTTCCAAATCTATCGAACAACTACTCTCACTTCAAAGCGAAGGTTAACCTTTCTAAACCTTATCAAATGTTTGGCGCTAAAATTAATTAACAATATTTGTAAAACAAAACCAAATTTCATTGTTTTCTAAACTAAAACTCAGTAAAACTAAAAACCAAACAAAAAAAACAAAAAAAAATTACTGCGAAGGCAATGTACATAATTTTACTACAGGCCTTCGAAAAACTCCAGTTTTTGTACGAACATTTGCTACTCGTACTATTCCGTCCGAACCGAGAAACAGCTTGTCTACCACCCCTAAGGGCCAATACAAGGGAGGAACATTCTCTTGTTTGATAATTACTAAATTGCCCGTTTTTATAGGGTTTGCAGGGGTGTTCCATTGTTGACGTGTCTGTAATTGAGTTAAATATTGTGACCTCCATCGTGTCCAAAAACTTTGTACTATGTGATCTAACAACTTCTTCCTATCTAATAAATTTTTAGGTGAATTTGTGACATTTTGAGATGACAACGATGTTAAGGGCGTCAACGTTAAAAAATGTGCGGGTGTTAAAGGCACCGGATCTGAAGGACCACTACTTAGCCAAGTCAAAGGACGAGAGTTAAGCAAGGCTTCAATCTGTATCAAAATAGTACTTAGTTCTTCATATATTAAGATCTGAGAACCAATTACCTTATAAAGATGCGTTTTAACAACCTTAATTTGTGACTCCCAAATTCCAGAAAAATGAGGACTGGCTGGTGGTTGAAATCTCCAAATAATTCTCCTAAATGAAAATTCCATTTCCAAGGAATTTTTATATTCCTTTGAATTCAAAAATCTATATAATTTATCCAATTCATTTTTAGCACCAATGAAATTAGTGCCACAATCCGAGGAAACAAAATTACAAGCTCCTCTACGTGATAAAAACCGTTTAAAGGCAGCTAAAAACAAATGTATAGATAAATCCGACACTAATTCCAGATGCAATGCCTTTGTACATAAACAAATAAAAAGACACAAATATGCCTTTTGACTGCGAGTGCCTCTCCTTTTATTTAAAGTTATCTTAAAGGGACCGGCAAAATCTATTCCTGTATGTAAAAAAGGCTTGGCCTCGCATACACGAAAACTGGGTAAATCTGCCATTTTTGGAAGTGTGCTTCTTGGGCGCAATTTAAAGCAATGATTACATTTTTGTAAGCGATACCTTACTGCATTACGACCACCCAATATCCAATACTTTCGACGCAATATAGATAAAACTAAAGATGGTCCGGTGTGTAGATTTTGATGATGACAATGATCAATCAATAAATCCACGAAATGAATTTTATTTGGCAAAAGTATAGGGTGCTTTGTTTCAAAATCTAATGTTGAATTATTAATCTTTCGTCTAAAAAGGGATTTAAAGAACGAATTCTAGAAGAAGTTATTTTATTTTTCTCTAACAATAAAATTTCAAAATAAAAATAACTACGTTGAATTATTTTAAGTAAATAGTACTCAGCTTTTTCTTCTTCCAAAAAAAGTAGTACTGCCTGAAGAATTTAGTAATTTTACAAACCTTAAAACATAAACCATTGAACGGATCAATTTTTTGAAAGAAGAACACCTACTAATTAATATTTCAAAGGAATTTAATTCAGAGTTAGTCGTCACAAACGAACATACTCGATTTTCAGGTAAATCTTCCTGGCTACATAAACATTTTATTGGCCACGAAGAAGAATCTAAGTTAAGCCAATCAGGACCTTTTAACCACAGTTTGAAATTAATAAATTTAGAGGGCTTCATACTACGCGACAAACAATCACTGATATTATTTTTCCCCTCTATATGATACCAATTTTCCGCAGAAACCAATTCCTGAATTTGAGAAACCCTATTGGCCACAAATGTTTGCCATATATATATATTTTGATCATAGGAGGCTGAAAATTTGAACAGCGTATTATTTTTATGAAAACGAAGAACGAGTTCGTTAACCAACTAAATCGATCGATCCGTTTCAAAATGAGGCCGTTTAAAAACAAAATTTTAAAAACTCCAATCTCCGTTATTACTCATCGGATCGGCAATATCAAATGTGTTTTGGAATCAGCATAAAATTCTTTACCGATCCCACCTCTTTATAATTTTCCATAGAATGCACCATTTTCGAAATAATCGAAAAAAAGTGATAATTTTGTTTTTTATTTCTTATAAATTTCTCTTGTAAATATTATTTTCAAAAAAACGTATTTCCTACCTAGGCATTAAGGTATTGCCTATACCTACACGTTATATTTCACTAAGAAGATAAAGTAAGATAAAATTTCGTTCGCGAAATTGGTCCGATCGAATGTTTGAGGGAAATCCTAACCAAGACCCTAACCTAGTTCCTATCCAACAGCCTAACCAAGCTCGATTTTCAGAAAATTTGAATTAGAGCTTAAAGGTCCATGTATTTACACTTTATAAATACATGGAGAGTTAGTCGACAAAGAAAAGTCCTACCTTTCCTCGTCGTATTAATCCTTTTAGAGAATATAACGCAACACATAACACTCGCGCACTCACACGCAAAAAGGCCTTATTAACCGAATACGACGCCGTAATTTAAAATTCGAACTACCGAAACAAGCTACTGCCGTGTATCACTAACGCGAATGATCTGGAACGGTTTTGCCGGAATCCTATATATAAATGCATTCGAGTTTATACGTGGATACTAGGAAATCCCGCTTTTATTTTAAAAACATGCAGTTCTTTGTTCGCACTCAGATAAGCTATGAAAGTAGGCGGCGCACATGTTTTATTAATTGTTTTGTATTTTATCGGTCGCTTAAAAATGCGATTAAACTTTTATCTGGTTTATGGTTCGTAATAGGGAAATTTTAAATGTTGAAGGACACACGAATCGTTTCTAAATTAAAAATAGAGTACATTTATAATTCTACGGTATAATGACAGTAGATAGTGATTATCCAGAAACTTGAGAAACTCGATTTTAATTGCACTTTTATCTAAATTATTAAGTACGTAAGAAAATATTTTTCTTAAGTAATAAGTACGTAAGAAAAATGTAGAGGTGGTAGTAGTCCATCATATCGTTTGAATGGTATCTTCGATACGTCTTTTTATGAATATCATATGGACATCCATTTCATGTCAATGGACATAAAACAGAGGACCAGAGGATATAATGCGCTGCCTGGGAAGAATTCTTTTTTTTGTTTAATTTTTAACCTAAACTTTTGTGTATATCGTTTAAAAATTAAAAAAAAAAAACTTAAAGGGGAATTTGATTTTGATCTTGTTTACTATAAAAATGCTTACTTTTTCTTGGCATAATAAACTATTAGGCAACATCTAAAATCATTCCGAGAGAATTTTGTTCGTAATGTATTCAAGTTATTACATAATACTAAAAAAAACCCGTTTTTATTTTTAATCGAGTAGGTAATCGTTTTAATCAATTCTTAATGGGAATTCTAATAACTTACGTACACAATTATGTTCTATTATTTAATTGTTGTGCACTTTGTCAGCTCTAATTCGACTTTGTCTCGTGACTCACACTCGCGTGAAATATCCGTCTTTCAGCACTGGTTGTACACTATTGATGGCAGATTGTAAAATTTTATAAAAATACGAACTTTCAAAAATTTAACATCCAAAACTTTTTACTTCAATAGCAATCAAAAACCAAACATAAACTGCGAAATGCCAAAAACGGCGTTCGTCTTTTGTTTTAGTGACTAATTTCTCCTGTTTTTGTTTTGTTTAATACTTAAACGAAATAAGTTTCATTTTCATTATTTGCACATATGCCGAGCGTGTTTTTTTTAAACAGCCTTGAAGAGATTTTTGTCGTTAAATTATTTGTCGTTTTGCGCGTTTTTTTTTTAAACTATCAAGACGTCGATTAACATTTTTCCTGTTATTATTTACAGTTAACGGTTTTTAAATGTGATGACTATACTCATCCTTATTAATATCTGGACAGTTTAAACTTAAACGCGTAATCTACGGGGTGGTTCGAAATCGATGGCGTTTTTATATAACCAAACAAACGGACCTACACGGAAATGTTTGTTAATTAAACAGTATGGCGGCGTTACATCAAGTTCGTAGATTAAGGTCTGATAACAAAGTAGGTTCAAATTCGATTATGTCAACCGGCACTAAAGATGATTAAGCTGAACTTTAAATTACCTTTAAATTAAATTAGCTTTAATGTAAAATGCATATTTAAATTAAGGAGACGTACGTCAATTAATTTATTTAAAGCGTCACAGTATAAAATAACGAAACGTCTGTTTAATTAAAACGAACGAAATTATCAAAACCGTAGTGCCGCTCGCTCACCTTTTAATCCCACATAATAATAATTGCAACAGTCGTTGAAACGTAGGTAATCGGCGGTAATCGACCATTATATCATTTATGGAGAGTTTATCTGCACTCAACTATAATCAACCTTTAATACCGTCCGCATCATCGGGCCGAGGGAAAAAAAGGACTTCGAGACCCGTACAAAAAGTCGGCCTGTCGTTTTCTTCGCCTTTAAAATGTCATTATAAACGTTTATCCGACCATATTTCGTTTCCTGACTATAATTTTGTGAAATTTTGTCTCATGTAATAATTTCTGGTATTAAAGTAACAAACATGTGTTTTAGATTGAAACCGATAAGATAAAACCTTTTTAGAGATAAACGCCCGGATTTTTTTTCCGCGTTTTTTATTTTATTTTTAAATTTAAAAACAATTTATATGTTACGAGGTACATTAGTTTATATCGTTCGTCGGAAATGACTCGACGGTTAAATTAAAATTGGGAAAACGTTTTATTCGTTTTGAAAGGGTGGGGCGGGCCACCTGCATTTTTATTATGTAATTAATATAAAAACTATTTAAAGGTTGGATTCGAAGGAAATTGTAGTGCCTGTGTGCGTAAATTCAAAATTCGGGAAAATTCGCCGAATAACGAACGTTAACTTTTTCGAATTTTTATTGACTTTTGAGCCGTAATTTGACGTTTTGATGGATAAATTTGGGTTACGATGGTTGTCTTTATTGCGTCGAACGTTCGAATTCCCGGACTGAATAGTCCGGGAGCGCGAATCCGAATCGATCCGAAATAGAATGTTTATGTTCGCCCCCCAGTAATTTGAGCTTTCCAACTCGATTTTTAAACGGAGACCTTTTGTCGTCGTCGGTCATTATTTTTGTTCGAAGAAAACGGTTTTCGAATTAAAACGGTTCGGTTAAAATTAAATATAACAGAAATAAAAGAAGTACGAATTTTGTTCAAAATCCTTGTCGAAAAATATCTGTCTAGATGACGTGTGGTAATTTGATTCTAATAAGCGAGAACTATCAAAATCATATTCAAGATATTTAAAAAATTCTCGTTTTTAAAATATAAGCTTTCAAACTCGGCCGCTAGAACTTTTTATTTCTATAATAGGCATATGTATATTTTCTACGCCCCATCATCATTATCGTACGGCTATGCTACTAAACAAAGCGTAATTAGTTTTATTTTTATTAAATCGTCGGTAGCGATTACTGTCTTAATTTTCAAAATTTAAATAAGTCAGGAACACCGAGAGGGAAATGAAAAATACTGAAATTAAGAATACGTCAATTAAAATCTAATGTGTGTACGATTGAAATTAACACCCTTGCCGTTAATATATGTACGTATAATTTGCATATTTTAAAACACGTATCATCATTACGAGCGTACAAAAAAAACTTGGATGTAGGACTAATTATTGTAATCGTTGAATTAACAGCGGCATCTGGTTTAGTAAACAATAAACCGGCGCATTAAGAGCATTTTTAATGATAATGGTTAGATTCTTTTATGAAGACTTGCGTATCAGGATTCAAATTGCGGATAATTTTTAACTATTTTATTTGTAGCAAAATGTGCAGATTAAACTCGAAGAAGTGCTACGAAAACGGTTAAACCGGACTCCTTAGAATTTATACAGGGTGGTTCGAATATCGTACATCAAAATGCGGACCCTGCACCCGAAGATCTCCAATTACCCATCTCTACTCAATATTATAAAGTATTTGTTGGTCCGCATTGAAAATAATTTCACTTCAAAATGGATTCAGTTTGTATGCTCAATGTAAGGTTGTAACAGCAATCTACTTACCCTTTTGACGCAGACGCCAACTCCACTATTTAGTACTGCTGTTCGTTCACTCAAAATACGCCAAAGAGAAGATCAGCTTGTTCGGTGAAAGCGACGTTTCGCAGAAAGGCGATTGCTGCAAAAAAGAAGAAAATTTTGGTGTTCGACCAAAGACGAATGTAAAAATTATATTACATTATTTAAATGCGTTAAGCGTTCGCAACGCACGGAAAAGGCAAAAGTGGTATTCGTTTCACCTGCCGTTTTTTTTTTTTTTGGAGATCATAACGTCATTTAATTTATTTTAAACAGATGATTGCGCGCTAAATCGGAGCCAAAACGTCAAGACCACCCGCGTACCCGGCAAGGTTCGAACCCACAACTTCATGAATCGCAAAAATAGAATCGGCGAATAGTTGCGACTTTCAGTCGTACTGAAAACCGAAAATCGGTAGGATTGCGCAATGCGGACCATTATTAAAAATTAAGAGAAACAAACCGAAATTAATTTCGACGCCGGCGAAAGTGCATTCGGCACATATTCGACCAAATTTTACAGTAAACCCAACCCGTCAATTTAAAAACTACTAAATGCGATTCGTGACTAAAATAAATACAAATCGTAATTATCCAGAAGCCCGTGGGCTTTCTCCAAAAAAGCGTACAATTTTAGCTACGTCGAAATTAGGCAAACATTCCGTTATATTAATAAGTATTTATGGTAGGACGCGATCTGTTATAATGTAAAAATTCGTTTCGTCCTTTTTCCTTGGGGCTAGACAGCATGAGACAGCGTCAAACCGAACGGCAATTATTGCCAAAATGTCCGCCAGATGGATGCACATTCACATATAATTTACCGGTAATTACCAAACGTCAGTGCAAAGTAGCAAACAATGTTTCAATTGTTCAGACGCTCGTCAATTATTTCTGTAATTAGTGCTCTTTTTGTATTGCAGCTTCGAAATTATAGGAATTTTATTAACTATCGAATAACTTTTTAAACGTTGCGGGTTCACGAGACGGCGTATTTTCCAAAAGTCGATTGTGATTACGTATATAACGTTTTTATATTCGAGCAACCGCATGTTTTCGTCTAATTAATTTAACGACGTAATAACGATGTCGGAATTGAGAGAAATTTTCAAATTTAATTGTGCACCTATATATCCGTGGAAGAAGACGTCGAGTTTCCTGTTTGATATAAACATTTCACGATTTTAATGGCATTTACATTTAGTCGGCATTTACAGAGCGAAAAAATTACTTAAGATCCTATAGAATTTTTTTTCCAACGCAACGCGACAAAATGAAATCAAATTTATGAATTTATGAATTTATGAATTCTTCAATAAATCACGTTAATTAAATGTCCCCCATAAAACTTTAATCATTTAAAAAGCTACAATACGAAGAGGACGCTAATAAATAAAAGCAATTTACTCTACAGCCGTTCCACCGGTAAAGGTAGGTAAGGTACTCAAGTCGGGAATGACAAAAACCTATTCATAAATGCAGGAAGCAGTAAAACCTAATAGGCAAGGAATAAGAAATCTGTTCTTGTGCGCCGATTACCAAAGTCTTCTTATAAAAATTTAAGGGGGTCGGTCCAGTGCCCCTGGTGGCTTGTACTAAAGTTTGATATTGTTTTATTTGCTGCCCTCTCGCGGGGTCAAGCGCTAACTAAATTAGTTTCCAGGTCCGATTTGTATTCCGCTATTGCTCCCGTTTTGTTATTGCTCTGTGCAGAATTAGTTTGCAATCGTTTTAACGTTTGTCCTGTCGGAAAAGTGGTCGGACCGTTAATTTTTTTTTAATGACCGTCTCCACGATCGTCGCGCCCCTCGATCGTTCCGATCGACCAACGACGGGCGTCTTCCGAGAATTTACGTAAATTGATTTTGCGCGATAATCCTAATCTAATTTAATCCTCGCGATAAATTTAAGTCCGACAGATTTATATTGACGGATTAAAAATTAAGAGTCCGAACGTTTCACTGCAGATTTTTTGTGGCCCTTAGTTTCCCGATTGTGTATTCTACAAGCGTATTGTTCCAGTAGTTCTCTTGTTTTATCCTCTTCTCCAGTCTTACATGCGGTTGGTCGACGAGACATAGCTCACTTGTAACTGCCATCATTCGTCTTCCTCTCTCCTGCAGAAATCCCATAACGCTAGCATGTTCTGATTGTTACTCTTTTGTCTTTGTCGGCGTCACATCAATTTTTCAAACATGGCGCGGAAACAAATGAGCAACCCGGTAAATTGAAGTAAGAAATAGCGGTTAGCTTTTGTTTTATGTCATGCCAACTGCCGCGCTATTGTTATGTTTAAGGGTTTTTTATAAATCTTTTACGCCCACTGAATTGTTCGAGAGGGCTTCGTATTGCCTGCTTTTTATTGCCCCCGGGAATTGTGTTCTTCCTCTCTAATAAACTTCACTTCGGTAATTTCGATTTTATGGTTATAGTGATATGACTGCAACATATGTCATTATAATTAACAACTCGAACGATAATTGAATTGTTTTCGTTTGTATTGCGCAAGCTGTGCCGCGAGGGTGGATGAAACGCGCGAAATGCGCCGGACATTTTAATAGTTCGCTACAAAATTAAATTCGATTGTCGATGACAGTCGAAAATTGTGTTTTATTAAAAATTTTCTAAACAACATCGAGTTTTTTTGCAGGTTTTCCACTTTTCATTTTCGCGAAGTGTTAAACTAGGAAACCTCTTGTCCATCACACCTATCCAAACGTATATCGGGTTAAATAATTTTCAATTATAGGATATTATAGATAACGTTGCGTTCTTTTTTGTTACATGGTAAGCGATCGATTCTGCTGATTCGTTTGGCTCAGGTTTCCTTTGGCGTTACGTTCATTATTTTAAATATTCGTCGAAATGATTTTCCTGCACACACCCAATCTAAAAACTTCCTCGGGTAAAACCAAAGCCCGCACAATCAGTAAACAATTTAACGATGGAATTCAAACATCTCTATGTTGTTATTGGTAGTTACCACTGAATTTTGGAGATCTTTTACAACATTTCTCCACGGTTGACGATTAAAAGCAACACTTCGCGTCGAGTTGTTTGGTCCACATTCTCTATGGTACTGCCATTCGTTATTATTCAGAGAAAATTTTAAAGTGTCCGCAGCAAGATAATTAACACGAGTGCGCGTAAGTAAATCCAAAATCCTAACAATCAACGATGTAATTGACAAATAGAATTAAACGGCAAATAACAACATTCCAATCTAACCCATGAAACAACAAAGAAACGATTAGAAGTAATGGTGTTTGATAAATTCTATTGAGCAAGCAGCCTACCATAGAAAAAGACACCGAGAAAAATATTTTTTGTAGAACGTTTCAACGTGGTTATTTTGGCGTCAAAAATATTGAAAATAGACATTGTATAAGAAATACCTTGACTGGCCGAGAGGGTAACGTTAACCTATTCATGTGATGGATTTCACATTTCTCGGTACTTACTAATTATTAATGATTTTTGTGTCTGATCTATATGAGCAATGTCTTTACACTAGTCTTAAACTGACCTCAGACACACAAATATTTTTTTAGTCAATAGAATCTTTATATTAGATACTACTATTAAATTACATAAGCATCGCAATCCTGTTAACCAATTACCGCAATCGGCATACTTTCCATTTTTCTAATATATCCTTAGCGTCGAAATGACGGCGTCAATACGTCTTCGCGTTGTAATGGTCGCGTCGAAACGTCCAATTTCGATTAATAATTTTTTTTCGTGATGGTGGTTATCTAGTTAATTTAGAATATTTTTGGACGTCAAAAGCAAATTAGATTTATTACATTACGATTGAAGCGTTGAACTAAATCAGGTCATATTATGCAAGATGACCTCTTAAACGGAAAGTCCTAGGATTGCCTCAATTTATTACAACCAGACTATAAACTCGAATCGTATTTTGCGGCAAAACATTTTTTTTAAACAGAAATTAGAGAACACGTCCAAAACACAACGAAAAAAAAACATTCGCAATTTTTATTGTGTGCGAATAAAAACGGCATTAATTCTTACGGACACAATTTTTAAAAAAAACACACAAACGAACGAACGAACGACCGCGTATAACGGCCGCAATTAAATCAACAAATTCTGCGGAAATAAAAGTTCGTTTGAATTTTAAGGCGGCGAATCCGCGCCGCGCTTTCTTCTTCCGCGAAGCCACCTCGAAAGGGCCGTCATTAAAATTTCACGCAGTACTTGTACATAAAGTAAGTGTATTTTAACTACGAAAATCTCGTTCTCACACGCACCAACAAACGCAGAAAATTAGTTATTGCTCCCTAAAGCGGGCCAAAAAAGTAACGGGGGCGGCGGTCGGACGTTCCGCCGAACTTTCCACGTCTGGCCGGCTGGCAATGCGTACCAACCCTTAATAATTGATAGCCCGGGTTTTATACAAATGGCGGAATGAAGTTTAATATAGTTATATTTGAGTGAGTGCGATATCTAGATGTCTCCCCCGAGAAACAACCCGCGTTTCTATTGCAAAGCATTGTATGGGCTGTTTTTATCGTATATACACGATGAAATTGTTTGCTTTTTTTCAACTGATGCTTTATAATTCATACTTGTTGTTAGATTCATTTTTTTTTATTTAAGGAACCGTCCGACGCCATCGAGGTAAATTATTGTGTAAATCAATTATTATTTATGGCGGCAGTCGAGGTGGCGTTGATTAAAAAAATCGAAGTTACAAAAGTTATTTTTGATATAGGGTTAACATAATACGTATATTCGAAAATCTGCGGTTATACAATTCAAACATTAACGTCTTTAATAAATTAATTTGAATTAAGTAGGTACACTTGCCACAGAAAAAATCGGGACAGTTGAAGGATAGAATTTTAAAAATGTTTGGTTGTGAATTGGGTTTTAAGTAAAATGCTTGTATTTTTAAAAGGGATTATTGTAAGTCACAAATCATCATTGTTACCTATTTTCTTTAACAAGCCATAACTTTTCCAAATCGGACCTATACATTGCTACAGCTTTTTTGCTTAAAATTATTTAAGAAACGCACCCCTAACGTTTGGCAGATTCCTCCCGGGACACCCTATATGTATCCTTAATTACTATATGTGTTATTTAACCTACGAACCTTATATCCAAGAACAAGAAACGATAAATAAAATAATTATGTAAGTAGGTATGTAATCATTCTTTGTGTGTATAGTAAAGTAATAAAGATACAATTCTTTGGCAGAATTAATATATTATATATTCATTAATTGTTTCCATCGTTTATATATTTGTAGCACTAAAGATAGCCCCAACCAGAGCCGAAATATATGGTGTTAGTTGTTCCAAGTTTTTATATTGGCTTATTACCACAATTTAAAAAAAAGTATAGTAAAGTAAGCATTCAGTCACTAGTTTTAATTTTAAGGCGATCCCCTACTTTTCAGTAAGTTCATAAATTTCAATAGAAATTAAGATTTCGTACTTTTTATGTTTTAGAAAAAAATTTTTTTAATGATATTTGGTATCGAAATCATCAGTACAAAAAAAAGAAATTATCCCACAGCGACGAAATTATCGTAAGACGTCAAAATTATATCAAAAATATTACATTTAATAATAAAACAGGGTTACAAACAGAACAATGGATTAAATCTACAGGTTCTAGACAAGAGCGATATAATGGAGTATCGACAGATGTACTGGACACATCTTTCACTGGAAACAAATATTTTGAAATGTATTTTTAGACTTCATCAGTAATTATAATTGTAGAGGCAGGAAATAGGAAAAGCATCAAAATATCAAGAATATAATAAATAGTAATATTATCGAAATCATAACGAATTCATAACGATCACATTCTAAATTAACTTTAGAGAAATAAGTAAAGAAATGCCAAAAATCATAATTCGCAACTTTGTTGGGTAAAGTTTGCCTGTTTCGTTCTCGTCTAACAATAAGTAGAACCCGTAAATTCAATACATTGTTCTCTTTGTAACCTTTTTCTATTCTTTTACTACGGCTTAGTAAATATCATATATTTGATATAATTTTGACGTCTTACGATAATTTCGTCGATTTGGGATGATTTCTTTTTTTGTGCTGATGATTTTGGTACTAAACATCATATAAAAAAATTATTCTAAAACATAAAAAAGAGCGAAATGTGGATTTTCATTTGATTTACATTGAAGTTCGTTAGCTTACTAGAAGGTAGGGCTCGTCTTAAAATGCAAAAGGCTATTTCAACCTTTCCGATATCTAACATCTTTACAACCTCATCTATGTAGGTAACAATGCTTTTATGACTTAATCCTTATGTACTTGCAAACAGTTTATTTAAAACCTGATTCACAACAAAACATTTTTAAAATTCTGTCCTACTGTCCCGATTTTTTCTGTGGCGATCGTACCTACGAGCAGCGTGTACCTATACTTGAACTGGGTTTTTCAAATTGCGGGCAGCGACCTTCACAAGATATCACAAAAGTTGTCAGTATTTGAAGCGCCTACTTACAACTTATTAAATTAAATAGAAAATATATTGAGTTTCAACATCTACAAGACACGATTTTTGTGGATGGTCGCACTTTGGACACAACCTCGTTTCGCTAATTTCAAATGTAAGTATCTATTTGAATTAAACCAAAGATATATGAGAGAGATATACTTGACGCACACTAGTACACTACTAGTGCTATACTAGTGCTATACTATTATACTTCGCCTTTACTACTGCTAAAACTACTAACCGCCTTAATCCTCGCGCATATATCCGCTTAAAAACAATTGAGTCTCCGTTCGGGCGAAATCGCGCATTTCGCACTTTGACGTTGGTTAATTAATACGCTTAGATGTCTATGCGTATTCAATTTGTCACAACCAGAGATAAGGAGGGGATATCTTTAATGGATGTCCATAATATATCCCATGTGGATGTTCATTCCAGATTAAAAAGTGGTTTAAAAATCATCATTATTATTTAAACCAGCGATTATTAAATTTTTGCAGTCGTACACCTAAACCCAATTGATTCGACTCAATAGTCTTCCTAGAGGGCTTCGTTAAAATCTCATACAGTTTGAGATAAGCTAATAGCGCCCCACTTAAAATAAAGTTAAATTTAAAAAAAAAGGTAAATCAGTCGAATAATACGAATAAGTTTCCGGCCTGGACTATCGCCAAAACAGTCGACAATGAAACGGCAGAGGCGACACGACAACTTCGATTGCAATGCTGCTGCACCGATACAATCCAAATATCGACAAAGTTTTTAATAAGGCATTGCTAAATTAAGTAATTGAATTGAATTTCTTCGGTAGATATATTATTACAACCGATATTATTCTTCCATGGCTGCCGTTGTCCTTATAGGTGTCGAGATAAACTCACTAAGACATCTATCGTTATAAATTGACGCGAGAAGACTCCTGAAGAGTACGACGAAGATGCTGAAAGACTAGACGTTGCTTTAACAACGACATCAACGAAGTCATTTGTGAACTATCCAGAGTTAATTAATTAGAGTTTGTTTTCGAACATAAATATACTTTGAATTTATTGTAAGAACGATCACATAAGAGTACTACATAATTTTCCTCAGATTGGAAGGACGAATCATACTTTGATTAATATATATAATAGAATTTCCCTTTAATAATCACACAAAGAAAAATGAAATGAAACGATCAGAAACAGACGGAGTCCCTATATATATTCGCTAAGCAGTTATCTATTGATTAAACAATGACGATAATTGTCAACAATTACCCGAAAACCACTTAACTATAGACCGAGGAGGGGAAACAAAAGGCTTTTTAACCCTCATATAACTTTTATTATGCGCGTAATGAGCGCCGAAATTATCGGGCCAATAAACGGCCGAACGTCATCAGTCCGGCTGGCGCTTATATTTTCGAAGGATTTCGTAAAACGCAAACGTCGCGTCGTGCCCCATCAGAAAAAATTTCCAAAAAATAAAGTCTCATAAATCTAGCGCGTATAAAATGAAATTCGTTTAAAAAGTAGCATCATTAAAACAAAGCTGCTCAATTATTCAAGGGAGCAAATTTAAAGAAAATTACATTATAAAAGAGTAATTCATTTATTAGGCAGTTGAGTGAGCATAATTGGACAGCGATTCTAGGAAAATCAAAATGGCTCCGACGAGAAACAAAAGCAAAGCGGCTGGAATAAAAAACGACAATTAATTCTTGAAACAAAACACTTCTGTGGCTCACGGGCTACAGTTGATACAGAATGATTTTCCCTTATCTTCGCAGGCTCGATCTATAGAAAATGTGGAAGCCGCGTGCAGATGGTTGTTTGTATTTTGGCTCGGGGCAATTTAAAAATAATTAGGTTAATAGAAATGAAAAACAGCCTCGAACGGTACCACCAAATTGTGTTCTATAATTAATAATAATTACGCACCTATCTCTGTAATTTATTTAAGGCGCAGCAATCAAAATAATATACACAGGTACCGCACGTTATACGGCCGCTATATTCCGTTTAAAACAATTTCCTCCATCTTTTCATTTTTAATTTTTTATTTGCGTGCGATCGTACGGTTCACGCAGTCGCTTATTTTTATACGGACTGTTCGTTATTAAGCTTGTCTATGTTGTTCGGGGACCTTTCGTGATTCGACAGTTACACGCTATTATCTCTATTTAAAAAGAAAACATCCAGCTACTTAGTTAATTGTTTTAAAAAACGCGCGCCATAATTGTTGTAAATTATGTATTAATGGTGGTTTTCGCGATGCACGACAGTCTATTATTTACGAAACGGAGTAGAAATCTAGGAGAAATCCTTTATTTATTTATAACAAATTAAATTTTGTTTATTCCCTCTTGCAAATTTATTTCCGCGCCTTCGCGATAACGGGAAAATTTTTGAACATTTCGTTTTAGCGTCAACGAATTGACGACTATCAAATTTCACCTTTGACCAAATTTGACCTTAAGGGGGGGGGGGCGTGTTATACAATTTTGACCCATTTCATGGGCAATAATTCGGATTCTTAAAGACTGACAGAGTACCTATATTAATATTAAATCGGAGTATGACCATTATTTTTCCAAAAAGGAAAATAACCAAAATAAATAAACCACAAGCATTTTTCTTGAAAGAAATGTCGAAATTATGGAAAAAAAGAAACTGTGTATCGAGAAAAGAAAAATATGATAGATAATGAGAATAAAAGGTAAACAATTGAAAAGGCAGAATAAAGAACCAACAAAAAAAATTAAAATTTAAAGAGGATATTACATTTTGATGAAGAAGTGACAGTAATTTGTAAAGAAACATTTAACGAAAATTGAGTTCAATGTTGAACGCATGTGGAATGCGCGGATCAAGAAAATATGAATTATTTTACATGGGAGGTTTGTAAAATGTAACTTTTTACTAATAATCCCTATTTTCTAACATTAAAACTTTTTATTAGCGTTATTAAATTATTATTATTAATAATGTTAATTATAATTATAATTATGTTTTTTAATAAAAATTTATTGCTTTTAGCCGTTTTACCATAACGATTTTTAGGTTAATTTTTAAAGAGCAATATTGTTTAAATATGTAAACTATTTGCTTTGTTTTAATTTGAGATTTGGGTTTTATTGTACCCATTCTAAAAAACTAAATAAAAATCAAAAAAAACCACCCGGTATTTACTGTCAAAACAAACTAATTTCATCCTGATATTCGACGAAGTATCAAATTGTGTATAAATATATGACATGTTGATATCATCATTTGAGGGTGTTTTATTTTCGGGGACAGTTTAATCCAAAGAGGCTATTTTTGGTTAATCGGTTGTATGTATAATGTAGGTGTTTATTTTTCTTATAGTTATGCTATTGTCGTTATTATGGAAATTAACATAATTTCACAATTGGACACAGTTGGACACTATTAGTATCTTAGGGGAAAACTTCTGGTGAACACCAAAAAAACACCGCATATACCGATGCCGTTGCACATACAAATGGCACATATAATGGGTTCAGATCCCGAAGTCATAAAATAAAAAAATATATATATGACTACTTATATCTGTTATAAGTAGGTATAAAAGGAAGGCTAATACAGGGTGTTACACGATCATAAGTGATGGCATCTAAAGTTAAACTAGCTCCTGACCGTGTTTCAATTTTTTTCCCATTTAATTTATTGGTGTATCGTCACATTATATCCACCACCGTTTTCAGGCAATTGTATTTACCTTTCTCAAATGCATAAGTAAATCTAGGGAGAATCACTCTAAATATTTAGCTAATATTTTAGTTTGCTTGGAGTAAACAGTTTAGAAGATAAGCGGTATTTATACCTGATGTATCCAAAAAATTAAAAAAAAAATGTAACACCCTGTAGTTTAAAAACAAAATACGTAATATGACGTCACATTAAAAAAAATTGAAAATATTTGACCCGTGCATAAGCCCACCCATCAATTTTTCAGCTGGTTTGTGTCCAAAAAAAGTCGACTTGTACACGAGTATATTTGGGTATATGAAAATTAATAAAGGAATAATTGAATGTGCATAGCGCTATAGTTTCGTAAAAGGCGAAAAAGACGCAAAAAGATGTTCGTTAAAAATAACACGGTATTGTTCAATGTCATTTTCCACGATTTTATACGCTGACCATGACTACGGAACAATTAGAATTTTATCAGTTTGGTTATCAATTTAAAACGATAAACATTTAACAATCTATACAATGTGTTTCAAAACCAAACATAGGCTAAACGCGAACGTTAAAAATAACGAGGTAAGCATTTTTTGTTTAACACTTTCAAATGTTTCACGGCATTACCTATACAATTAAAATATGTTGTTGCGAAAATTTGGGGAGTATTGATAGATATATACTATGAATTTTGGATAAGTAACTAATAACTTCGTTTTAGGCCGTTTTGGTACAATCGACGAAAATGACATCTCACTTTCGGAACGTAAAACGAATCCGCCTTTTAAAACGTTAAGTTAAACGTAGATTTTGTACGACACCCTTAATTTTTAATGGAATTTGAAATTAAGCGCGCGTTCCAAATATTAAATTTCCGCACACCCGGAATCCGAACCGACAATTTTCGGATAATTACGTCGGTACTTTGGGCAGGTATACGCGTGCACGTGACGTATACAAAAATTAGCCGGGTGTCACGTTAGACACAAATGAATATAACGACCTTTAATTTTGAAGGAATTTTAAAAGCGGCGAAGGGAAAATCTATACGAACCCAAAGCGGACCACTTGCCCGATCTAAAAAAAAAAAAACTTAACAGAAAGATATTCAATTTAGTTCGAATCTGTTTAATCCAATGGGAAATGTTAAAGGTGTGGCCGTCGCGCGCGATCCGACCAATGATCGTTCCTCTTTTAAGTGTGTTTTCGATGCTATGGCAACCAAAAGTTGGAGCTAGTGTTCCGGTGACATTCGCGCAGGGTGGTTCAAGCACATTCCGGGTAGACACTTTCTCACGCGCGCATCGAATACCCGAATCGTTTGCATGAAAATGCGTTTGGTTGTCGTTCGAAATTAATTAAAAGATGTCAGATCACGAGTTAACCGAGGACGATCACGAAATAAACGTATTGGACACGGATAGTCGGTTATCGAACAGTGATAGTGAACCTAGAAGCTCGAGGAGCCACTGCTCGAGCCCCGAAACCGCTCCCAATTCACATTCGTCGACCAGCACGACGTTGCCATTCAGTATTTCGAATTTGTTAGGGAAACACTTAGAGGATAAGTCGGAACCGGAAAGTCCGGAAATACCCGCGCACCTAGCGTATCATCAGCATGGGTTACATCATCAGAGGAGTGCGGTCGGGGCTTTCATCCCCTCTGGATATTACGGACACGGTGTATTAAGGGTGCCCGCACATCGGCCGATAGGAGGCCCCGGGAGTCCCGGAACCGTCTTCAACCCTTGGGCGCTCGGATTGGACCCCGTCCTACAAAGATCGGCGGCGGCCGCCGCGTTCGCGTCGCAAGTTGTTAAGGAAAGATTGTCCGGTGAGTTTTTTGGAGTTGATTTGTCGTAATTAGGATGGCGCGCGATGGACTGCGAGCACCTACAGAATTCCTTACGTACGTTGTTGTATCTATAGATTTATGCATAAAAGAACGGAACACCCGCGCGTATTTATACCCCACACTTACATCGGTGGCCGTTAGTACCCATATTGAAATTTTGAAAGGGATTTTTACGTGTCTTCTAACATTGGAGTCTTCTAACCAACGAGAAGGGATTTTTTTGCTTGAAAAATCTCATCTATTCTCAACTTTCGGGCATAGAATGCAAGCAACGGAGCAAATATTAAAATGCATTCGTTTACCGAAAGCTTTATCATTAAAATACCTACATCGCTCTGTAACAAGTTGAAGAAATTGTGATCGCAATCGATCAAATAAGTTTAATTTATTTCGGTACAATCAAGTTGCACAATTTTAGGCCGAACACTCACTTGTTACCAAAAAAAAACCTAAGTACCTACATTCGAGAATTGATAAGAAAAAATAAAATACCAATAAACAGGTTAAATAATAATAAAATACCGAATCAAATAGTCGACTCGCATGTTTCCGTCGTATACTTAATGATTAAAAATTTACTAATCCTCTCATCGAACCGTTCAACGCCGCACAAAAATCTGACGTGATCGAGTTATAAAAAGTTAAAATAAGATCGATTCGCACCGTCCGCGTCCTATTATAGTGATGCCTTTCGACACGTTTTCAAATCGTCTTGGTGCTCGTTCTGGAGCGGCTGTACGAGGCGCAAACACGCAAAGCGGTTCTCGGTAGTTCGAACGATGACTGTAATTACACACTTACCGACCCCACACCGTTTGCTTCTAGACATGCATAAATATAGGTAGGTACATTGCCATTAGCATTACCATTAGTGCTAGTTGATAAAATGTCTTTTAAAATTGTATGTATGCATGCACGTTATCTTTGCATATACATTCGTCTGAATATTTTAAACCAATTACCTATATTTCAAATCTAGATAGAATTGGAAAAGTTAACCGAGATATCTAACATGTTACGTTTGTTTCGAGACTTTTTGGAAAAATTATCGATGATCAAAATTTAGGCGTGCGGCGCACGGCGGTCCAAGCGCGGATAAAAATGTTTTTGAGAAATATCGAATTTGTCGGCGCATATAGTTATTAAGTCAAACAATCGACATTTTTAAAAATTACGTTTCTTACCGTTTATCACATATTTAATGTGAAATATTAACTCCCGAAATCTGTGTTGTGCGAAAATCGCAAAAATTTCTTTACTTACATTTTTATAAAATTTAACAGTACTTCTTATTGATAGATTGTCGTTTAATTTGTAATTTAAGCTCGGTATTATATCTAGTGGCCGTTTGGAATCTCCATTATTACCATAATTGTTATATAATATACTTATTGTAAAACATCTTATTTTATTATTCTTACTCTCAGGCATACAGGGTGTGTTTACTAAACATATTTACCTCAAAAATTCAAGGGGCGATTTCTTGGGTTATTTTATAAATAATTATGCCTCTGATGATTTTTCGAAAATCGTTTCGTTAGATACGAAGATACGAGATACCGGAAAAATTAAAAATTAAGAGAGATCAAGGAGACAGTTGAAATGCGAGGAGTTGGATTGTGAATTTAATAAAAAATGTCAGAAAAATTAAAAATATTAAGAAAAGTTAAAAAAATGTTATGTTTAAAGGGGTAATAAGGAAGAAAATAGTGTATGAATAAAGCATAAAGGATAAATAAAATATAAATAGTGTAATAATAACAAGGTAAAAGAAGAAGGAAAAGATATCATCAAACGAGAGGAAAATTTGGAAGAGCCCGTGACGGTGGAGCCAGAATATCAGCTAGAATTCGTGAGAACCGAAGAAGAATTAAAAAGCAGAGAAAAGGGTGTTTGGATGGAAATGAAGATTGGAAGTGTGGAGAGAAAAGAACAATAAAAAGGGCGAGAACTATTGAATAATTAGAAACAAAGCAAGACTGCTATGTGTAAGAGGAACTGAATAAAAATAGTATAAAATTAAGAGTAGATAAGATAGTTTAAAATAAATAATTAATAACTTAGAATTAGTTTAAAAATAAGTGTAGATAACAGAATATAATTAAAAATAATAATAATATTAAAATAAACCAAAGTGGGGCTATAGCAGTATGAAAGAGTAGATAATAATATAATATAATTAAAATAATAATAATAATAAATAAATACAACGCGAGAGTCGTAGCAATATGTAATGGAAAAAGGAACACTCGTGGTGTTTTCGAAAGAGTTCGTCGGTCAATGAGAAGATTAGATTCATGCAACCTATAGCCGGTGGTAATCATTTCGAGCAATATTTGTAGATTAATAAGCTTATTACATAAACATTGAAACTCGGTTATAACGAATACGAGTTTAGCGAGGTCTTGAATATTACGAGAATTTCACGCGCTTACATTTGAAATTGCATTCACTCACACACCGTTCTTTTATTCCCTGTTATAACGAGCAAAAAGTGACGGTCCCGACAATCTCATTATGACAAGTGATCATTCATCTGTTAATTCCTGCTATCTTTTTAAAAAAAATGGCAATTTTACAGGGTACCTACCTAATAAGCAATAGTTATTAGCTTATAATAATTCAACAATATTAATTGTTAATAAATGATCAATTTACAATTAATGTTGATGTTTAAAAAAATCACTAACCTACATGAACATGCACATTAATATAAACTAATATCAAGTAAAATTAAATCAATTTACAATTTAAAAAAAAATAATTAATTTCCAATTAAGGGTAGCTATATCGTATGCACAGAAAAGTATTGATCACTTGCGAGGGAGGGTTTTGCTGTGACCCTTCTGCCCAATTATTGAGTAGTTGTGGTCGACAAGCATTTAAAACTTTTATAAACAATTTTGTATTAAACATAATAAACATATTCCAACGAACAATATCGATCACTAACCAGCCTCACGTACGTATCGTACATCGTATATATACAACAATTGCATTTTAATTCAGTTTTTGTTGAAACTTGACATATAAAAGATAGCAGTGTGTATATTTGTGCCTAAACCAACGTAACGTCGATGTTTTATTTAAACGAGTTGAATCTGCTCACGAAAATTTAACAAAGGAACAGTTCGATGTTATTAAGAAAAAATTCGGAAAAATTTCGTGACGCGGTTCGACAAAAAAATTGGCAAGAAACTCATCGGAACGAACAAGTGTTTTTTGTGCAGCTTGTCGAATATTTAAAGAAGGAATTGAATCTTTACCAAGAAGAAAAATTTACGTAGGGGCGACGTCCAACAAAACGGGGTAAAAAGCGTTTTATAAAGATCAACGGTAAAATTGATCGCGAACAACCCACAGGCACATCATACTTTGCTAATTAAACTTCTATTGTGTGAAAAGTTAAAAACAAACAACTAAAATTATTGTATTTGTGAATCATTTAAAATGTATGCAAGCATAATACGTCAACAATTTTTTGCATAAGAATGTTCTAGTATTGTAACTTTTTGCTGGTTTTTTTCTTGTAATTATATAGACAGGCAATCGTTTATTTCTTTATATAAGCAGTTAAAACCTACAATATTTCATTATAACGTGGTAATAAAATAAAAATTAAAAATTCCTTAATTAAATTAAAAGAGTTACAGATTTTTTTCCGCGCGATCATGCGATTCTGAACCACCGTGCGGCGCACCTACAAAAAAGTGGGTGCTACTTAATAAATTTTCTAAGAAAACGGGCATCTTCATCAACTTAACCGTCGTAAAACGCAAAACAAAAGACGAACAGTGCGGGAGGAGTAGGTAACTAGATTGTACAAACATTTCGATCGCCAGGGAAGATTTTGAATATAAAATATCTGAATTTATTTGCGACCAAGACTTTTAATAAGGAGCAACGATCGACAGATACAATGAGATAGTCCAAGATGGGATACCGTTATCGAATGAGAATTTTAAAAAAAGATCAAGAAGACCACGCATTGTGGGCAAACACAAAGTACTCAGAACGTTTAGTGGGTAAAACCGAGAAAAGCAAAAAAATTATATTTTTCGGGTATTGAGCAAACTGGAAAACCAACAACACGCCGCACAGTGGGACAAGTTGTATGGAGGTGCGGAAAAAATTATTTTTGAAGTGGATATACGTTGATAGTTTTTTATTTAGATTAAATAAATCTTTTATGATCTATATCTATGTAAAAAACAAATAAATAAGTAAATAAAATATTTTTATTCAGAGAATAGTTTAAAAGATGCATAAATTACTAATTTATTATATTTATAACAATAAAATTTATACATACCCTAATAATAATTAGATTATTTAAACACAAAGCAGGTCCGTATTTATTCCTATTATTTGATATAAATTTCAACCAAAATTGTTAAAATTCGATAAATATATAAGACGTTTATCATCTTGTTTAATGGTCATGTCACACACTCCTCTTTCGCTCCTTAAGAGCTTTCGAGTTATTTTAGTTACACCCTGTATAGTAAATATATACATTATATACAAATAAAAAAATCATATACAATTTTCAACTACTATATAACTACATAAATAAAGATACGACTTGATTGTCTATGGGTCCCTTTTTTTATAAGTTTGGGCCCTTAAACTAGTAATAAATGGATCTGAAGAAGCCAACAGCATGTGCACAACACCCTCATTCGAAAATTCGCGGGAGCATTTTCTCGAGTGGCGCAGCCTGTATCGTCGCCTGCAGCTTGTAGTCCTTGTTGCGCGCTTCTTGTGCTTCTTCTATTAGCATTCCCATAGGCATCGCAGCCGAGGATAGTATTTCACTTCCATGAATAAGTATTTTGTGCACAGTATTTGGCATATTATACCAAATATATAAGCTCACATATAAATCGGCAGTATCGTTGCAATAGTTACCAAACTTTTTGCAGTCAATCGTGCTTCCAGAATTTATGAAAACCGATGTATAAGATCTTCATCCACACCAGTAATCTCTGCCACTACTTTGGGATTGCTGAAGAATCTCCTGGAAGTATTACCGTTATTAGTTGACCCCATTCCTTGCTTGACAAAGTCCACTTTAAGGCCCAACTTTTCAAAAAGCTCTTTTTTACGCCTCTTTCTGTGGCCTTGTATCAGAATTTGTCCTTCAACATTTAAATGATTTGTTGTACGCAATATGGAGAATGCACTCCATAAACTTAATCCGTGCGTGTAATGGCGATACGCCCACTCTGCATCTATATTGTCTGCTTTATTTCGCACTCTATCAAGATCGTTCATTTCAGATGACTTTGCCTTACATAGGAAGCACACAGCATTCGATGATGTATCAGTAATCGTCTGCGCTATCTTTCCGTCGATCATAGTGAACAAAAGTTCGTGATTAATGGTAAACGTTTTGCCACTAATGCAAACAACAGTTGGGTTCAAGTTAGCTATTTCAGACTTCATTCTTGATATTTCGTTGTTAATCAATTCTGTTGTTTTTTTGGAAAACTGAAATCGTACCGGCCTGCATAGTCTTGTCGAAGAGGGGCATTTATTTTTCCAACATATTACAGAAGAGTAGTCTGAAGAGTTGTTTGGGCTAAGACGTAGAGGAACTATAGTTGTGAAGAACATGTTTGCATCCGCAACATTTTCATCAAAGAAATTCTGTTTATATTCACTGTGGCCAGATGAACCATCACAGCCCCATTTCGAAATAAGAGTCATTTCCTCACTAATATTCTTTCTAATATTCACTAATATTCTCACTAAGTTCTTTTGCTTTTTTGGTTTGTAAAATCCTGTTAGTTGTGTGATCAAGTAGTTTTTGTAGAGGTACACATGCATAACTCTCAGTTATGTCTATGTCTGCAGGATAACATTCCTTTTTTTGCTTTTAGAACTTGAGAATAGTGCGAGAAAATGTCGCACCCCAAGTCTTTTGTCGCCTTTCTAATAATTTCATATTGATGTTTTGAAAGTGACGCGTCTAGCATCAAAGACAAAGCTTTCTCTGGACTGAATTCTGGATAATTTGATAGCTTGTCTTTAATCTTATCTGCAGCTCGAATAACTAATTCGTCAGGAAAATTGTCGCACAAACTTCTTACTTTGTTTCGTTTCGATCGCTCACAACATTCTTCAAACGATTTTTTTGATCGTCCACTTCGAGATCTTTTTGAAGGTCCTGGTTCAGAATCCGCCGAACTCAATTCTGAGTGTTCCACATCACAACTAATTAAAAATGTGCCATTCAACCAATCCTTATTTTTTGCAAGAAAATAAGTCTACGATCTTGATGCAGCATGCCACTTTTTCTTGAAATTTGGTAAGAACCGTTTACTCATTCCAAATTAGATTTCCTCTAATAGATTATCCGAAAGATCTGGATATTCCTTTTTCAGACTCTCGATACACTTATGCGCTTCACGATTGTTCGAAACTACAATATCGAATAATTCTGCATTAGAAATGTTAAAATTTGCCATGGTTTTAAAATAGTGTTACTTTCTCAAATAGATAATAGTAAATGAAGTACTAAATCATAATATACCGCTTTTATATGCAAAAATTGTCGTTAAGCTGATAATTACCCTGCTCCCTTGCATTTTTACTAACAAATATGCTCGTTAGTTAAACGAGGCAAAATCAAACGTTTGCAAACAATTGCAGCTGGAATTTATTTCATAAATACCTTAATATCTAAAGTATAATTAGTGATTAATCCTAATGTGTAGGTCGGTGTAGATCAAAAGTTATGATAATAAGAAGGAAGTATTTAGGTGAAATATTTGACTATTTCATTATGTCTGGCCCACATGCGAAATAATATAATAAATTATAATATTTTTATTGTTTCTGATACGTTAATATATGCCTCTTCAAATAAAATTAAAAGCCTGTCTAATGTATGTTCATTTCAGAGATATGTGACTAGGAACTTACTCTAATTTTCGACTCGAAATTTATACGCCACTACAACTATTGCTGTAGTGTCTTATTTAGTTGATGTGAAATGAAATATTTAGCATATAGGATTAGGATAGGGTTCTATAAAAATAATGACAAACATTTGAACCATAAAATAAGACTTCAGTTTATGGCCATGTCAAACGGTTTTTTCCGCCGTTGTCCCAGTGTGCGCCGCGAGCATTTTCTGGCGCCCAGTGACCGAAACAAAAATACCCAGAACGCGTTGTGAACGTGTTACGCTAAAAAAATTCGGGCAATGGGCAAATTCGGCGATTGATTCTTTTAACATCGTTTTGTACAGCGAGCTCCTAAATTAATGACACCCCGCTCGAGTCGGTAAGCCACCTTACTACAGTTACGCGGCGTCAAAATTAAAGGAGCCAACTGTACAACGCTACACATTCGTACTTTCTCACGTCTGCCCACACTCGATCAAAAAGTTTCTAATTCCTGTTGTATCAAAGACAGCGATTTAACAATCATTTATAATAATTTAAATGGCGTTTTTAAACATAACAAAACTTGACCAAAGTCGTTAGTTATTTTAATGATTTTTTTTTAATCCGCGTCAGCGCGAGTATAGTACGGAAACGTATATTCCGGAAGTTGTTTACCACACAAAGAAACAGTCGATATAAATAGCGCTTAAATCAGTTTAACTCATATCCATAACAGATGTCGTTAAAAAAGTCATTTACTTACATTATTTATGATGCTTTTAACTGTGATACTCAAAGAGTTCGAAATTTACCTGACCGATGTAAAATTTGTTATGGCTAGTAGTTAGGTACTAAATTACTTGATTAATTAGTTTTTAAAATACATATTTCTAATTAGGTAGGTACGTTAACGCGTCAAATGAATTTTATTTATGACCAACCTATGTATATCCATTTGTGATGATTTATTTTCAACGAGTAGGTAACTCTGTTTGAGAATCCTAAAAATTCAGCTGTTGAAAGTTACTTTACTAAGTATTTTAAGAATAGATAAAAGTGAATCGGTATCGCTGTGTTGCGTTGTTGCATTGTGAAGGTGTCGATAAAAAGAAATTATTAATAGTAACATCTAAGGGTTGCCTGCGTTTGTTTTTTTTTAATAACGACGATTTGTTTTGCCATGAAATGTCAAGAAATGTGTTTAAATAAATAAAAGTCAAAATAATATATACAACATGCTGTCCATTATTGGATTGGTTTACTGAGTGTATGCACCGGGTGTTAACGAAACTTGGGCCACCCTCGCCTCGCATTAGTATTTTAGGAATTTTTGGAATTTACCTAAGACTACAGGTATTGCTAATGTTTTAAAGAATTTTAGTAATTTTTATTGAATTTTTGGGAAGAATTAATAAATTTTTGTATTTTTAATTTGAACAAATTGTATTTTGATTATTTTATTAATTTTTATAGAATTTCGTATAAACCTTCACTGAAATTGTCGTAATTTATTAGAAAACAATTATTAGAAGAAAAGCTCGAAAAGAACCTCGAAATTTTCAATTTGTCTCGAAAATTCCGATCAAATTTCAACTTTGTAAGTTTATTTTTGGACTAATACAATGCACCTAAATTCTTTTGTGTATTCGACTAAGTTTATATCTATTTACAAACCGGTTTTGCTGCGATTTTCACGATATTTGTTTTATAAACATTGGTTTAAAGGTTTTCTTGATTTTCTTCGACTAAAGCAAGTCTATGATCGAGATTTCAATGCAATTATCAACATAACAACCATATAGTAACGTAGCGAATAAATTGACTAATATTTGTATAGATTTAAAAATAAACAAAACCAAATTAATAATTGTTATATGAATCTGATGATAATTTTAGAGCGAGTTACATCAGACAAATAAATGGTTGTTGTTTACGCAATAAAAGATGTTATACTGGCTCACTTCAATACACCTTTTAACTAAAAGTGCATGTTTAATTCATAACATTAAATAAAATAGATATTAGTTGATTTTTAAATTATGTTAGATAACATTAACATTCTAATAAAATATTTAAATAAAGCGGTCGTTTTTATACTTATTCGTGAGAAAAATGCACTTCTAAAAGCTATCGGATTCAAAGAATTTAATCGCGTGTCCGAATATTGCCCAGGAACGCGAAAAGTCTCGTAAAGTTTACTAACCTTCTTCTACCGATATTAATTCAAGATTTAACGAAAAAATCATATAATTGTAGGCACCTATACAATTATTTTCAAAAATATTTAAACAAAAATAGAAATTTTCTTCAAATCAATTTGAACAAATAAAATGAAGAATATTTTTATGGTTATTTAGGTCACCGTGAATATTTAGGGGGTCTATTCTGTAAGAAATCTGATGTTATAAATCTGTTAAAAAATTAACAATCAATCATAATAAATTGAGATTTTCATACGTTTCCACGACCATAACAGGATGTTAAAATTAACGGATTTTACTGAAATTAATTAATTTATCGGAGTTGTACTAATTGGATGGAAGAATAAATAAAATATCCACAAATTGGTAGCGACGCGACGCGACCAAAATTTTGCGTCGATTACTGTGACAAATACGTGTGACCTTTTTAGTCACCTCGCGCGAAATATTCGGTTTTCAGCACTCGATACACTACAATAAACTTATAATTAATATTAAACAATTGACGTGTTAAAACAAAAGACGACACCAAACGAGGGTAGGGTGATTCTTCATTTTCTAGCAAACTCGAAGGAGCAAAATAACGTGATGATTGTAAAGCCTTGTTAGTCGTTCATATGATTATATCACAATCATATCAGTAATTATGGCCGTCGCATGTTTAAATTAGCGCACTCAGTGCACGAATCATAAAATTATAAAGTAATCGAATGTCGGGGATTTTATGTAGTATTTCTAATTTGGATATTTTTAATTTTGATTGACTAAAAACTTGACTAAACAATGACAAGTAGGTAGTATTACTTATGTCTCTAGTACGAAAAAGACCACGCTGTGTATAATAATTTGAATAAGCGTTTCTATTGATAGTACGACATAATTAGACGTCTAATTCTATGTTTTGTTTGTTATCTCTTCGAAAGTTATGGGTTGTTATATTTTTAAAACGACCTTATTGGTCGAAACGGCGGTTGTATCTTATGAATCAGCATAGAAACAACACATTCGATTTTGATTATTGGAATGCTAAAAATCTATGACATGTTAGCATCGTGTTTTGTTGTCTTATTTAAATAATTTATTTCCGAAACTATTGGGCGAAGAGACCTAAAAAAAATTCCGTCAGTAACGGCACTATGTGCAATTTATAGATTGTCGTTTAATTAGCAAAAAACTACGTGAGATAAAATCAACAGAAGTTGGGGTTCAGAGTTATTTACAATTTTATATAGTTCCGACGCCGTAACGAGGGTACGAAGCGCATGTGGCGAGTGTCTAACTTCCCTAATTCAAAAATGACAAAAATTTAAAAATACAATAGGAATAAAATAGTGGACTTTTATGTCTAAGTATTTATTTTATTTTTAGTTTTTACATTTTTAACGTTTTTGCGCCCGTGATGGCCGCCTCTTTCGCCACACCCTCGTTACGGCGTTGATAAGTGCCTACTAAGATTAATAAAAATGCTGAACACTCATCCGAATATTGCAATTGTGGGAAATGAATGTATTTGAGTTTCTGTTACATTATTTAACTAAATATATGAACTATAGTGAGACCTACGAATAAGAGACAGTTGCGGGGAAGAAAAAATATTGGTCATTGTCGGGAGGTGTCCCCGCTAACTAGGGCAAATGTTTAAGTTACAAAAATACACATAAAAATATACAAAAATATTTTGTATTATCTTTGATCGTAAACTAAATTCACTAATGTTTTCGAACACCCCGTATTTTATCGTGTCGTTATTCCTTAAAATAGACACACAATTTAAATGACAATTTTAGTGTTTAACGAATTTTGAAATTTTTTATTTATCCACACCAATTTCGGTGGGCTTCGGTTAATTTAAGCTTTACGTTTGCTATTGTTTTTATTATGCATTCTATCAACTTGAACTTGATATTGTTTGATTACTCGCTGCTGATATTTCGTGTTGATTTCGGTTTTCCAACAAAAATTGAACTGCCAGTTTATCAAAAGCAAATTAGGATAAGCTTCGGAGAGAAATTGATGAAAAACAATCATACGATTTGAAAAGGAAACTACAACAGCACAATATAACAACAAAATATCGTAAATTTATGAACTTTATATTACGACGCAATCCGGGTAAACAATTTATATTCAATATTATTTACTAGAAATCCGTGACTAACCTTACTAGTATGTAATATTGATTGTGAGTCATATGTGCTACATACGTAGGAGGAATTTAGCCCGAAGCGAAGGTGGGAATAAAATTCCTAAAACAATTTCGAACGGGCAAATCGTTGTTAAAGATAAATTAATTAAACGTATAGTGCCGATTGTAACGGACGAGTTGGAGATAAATCACGCCGAAAACTAGTTGATCTGCTCGTAAGTGAAATGATAAACAAATTTTATTGATGTTATTGGAAATGTTTAAACTTCAAGGTCGTTAATCAGGTACCTACCTACCTACGAAGAAAGCAATTTCGAATGTTTACGTTGACATGGACAGAGTTCAGCATCGTTTTCGGTCATCATGTGAATATTCAAAATGCGTCATTGTTAAATTTAATTGGAAGGTTAATTGAACTACTTTTTTCCGATGGAAGTGGTAACTGGATTTTGCATCAATTACCTATATTAAGTATTTATTTGTTTAATTTAAATTAAATTCGAGCATCGCCGATCAAATATCATTTAAAACGATTTATGGCGTGGACATTTGTAGGCATTTATTACGTTTATTATACATAGATATGTATTTTAGAAAGTCAACCCTATCGAATAAAACTGCTATCGATCAATTTTGATTAACTCTGTGTGGGTTTCTAAAAAACTAAAAACCGTGAAAATTTAGTAAACGCATTTAGTTATAACCGAAACAGTTATTTATTTCTAGAAACGTTCTAGTTTCGAGAAATTTCTCACCTAATGCGCGAATTAGGTCAACAATTATGAACCTTTCCAACCGCCAACTAAAAAGACCAGTATTGCTAAAACCAAAGATCGGCCGCAGTAATTAACCGTTGTTTTGGAAGTCGGATGTTGCGGTTAACTCTACCTTCACCGATAACTATACAGGTTTTAAGCTCTACCTATCCGTGTAAAACACAAAATCAATCATTTCCATCGGTATTGGTGCGGGGCGGGGCGTACCTGTGGTACACGACAAACGTGGGAATTTAGAAAAACGCCAGATTGTGTTTGACAACGTTAAAAAAAATGTCGATACATTTTTCAAAATTTCACTTGAAAATATTAAATGTTTTCTATCCATAATAGGTACGAATTGAAAAATTCAAAAAATTCAAATTAACATTGTAGGAAAGTGGTGGAAAACAGAGTTTCGCTGTATTGACGTACACCTACCTATTTATTAAGCTACGTTGTTTAGATATTAATTTTACAACAATCTTTTGTATAGGTAGTACGTTAAAGTTATCACCTGTTAAATATTTTACATAGAGGATTTACAGAAGCGTTTCGTAATATTATGTTCATTCAATAAGCTACTAAAGTAAATTAAAATTAAAAAATTAAAATAGTAAATAAAGATAAATAAACTTTTACTCTATTTAAAGAAAAAAATTGAAAACTAGTCGAACCAATTTTTAATATATTATAAATATTTTGACTACCATAATATTCTGATCAACCCAAATCTAAATTCTTATAATATGAAAACCCTAAAAACAAAGGAAATTCATTAACTATAATAGTAGAAATTATAGGTAAATTTAACATTGACGAATAAAAAAAAATACTTCCATAAAAATTTAAAACAATTAATTTCAAACCTAAATAATAATTAGAAAATTCATTAACAAATCAAAATCCTAAAATAATCACTAATAAAACTATTATTTTTATTATAAAAGGTAAACAGATAAAATAAGGAATTGAAAATATTAATCATATAATAGTTCTTCCACCTAAATAACAAAAAAAAATAATCCAATTATTCCCTTAATTATTACATAATCATCCACTAAACTATAATAAGATCTGGAATTATAAACACCTCAAAAATATATTTATTTAAATGAACAGTATAAGAAACTGTTAATCCAATAGAAAAATAAAAAATCAAGTAAACAAATAAATTCAAATAAAACCTCTAAAATTAAATCTTTTGAATAAAACCCAGCCATAAATGGAATACCACATAAAAGAAAATTACAAACTGTAAATAAACAACAAACTAAAGGCATCTGATAAATTAAACTACCAAAAAATCGAATATCTTGATTATTACTCACACCACGAATTATACAACCAGCACATATAAATAATAAAGCCTTAAATAAAGCACGAATTAAAACATGAAAGAATGCTAAATTTCTATCCCCTAATGACAAAATCCTTATTATCCTTATACACGTTAAAATTATAACGCCTATTAAAAATTAACGTGTTTACTTACAATATTATAGAGTTACATCTTCGTTCGTTATCTACCAAAAACATCAAGAAAATATGACATTTTAATTAACAACTTTTAAAAATTCAAATCAAAATATGGAAGTAGCTAATTCAAAATGTTTTAATGACCCAGCTGTGCCGGTTTATTTTTTCAACGAGACGGATGCTCTGCACACCCAACGTTGCCCATAAGAAATTGTTTATTAGATGATAAATTTCAGTAAATTGGGCAGCTCGGTTTACGGATTTAATTTGTTTTAAACTACGTGGAACTATGCTTATGTAAATTTTCTGTAACACTTTAGATTTTTAGCGATTTTTCATAAAAAATAAAGCTATTGCAGCCTGTCCGATGACGTGTCTGACCCAGACGTGCTCTTTTAAATTTTCTCCGATCTCGACCTCTAGATCACGAAAATATAGGTCGTTCATATACAGGGCGTTTCATAAGCACTGTCCAAAATTTATGATATTTTAAGGAAAAAAGTTCCTATAAACATGTGTCCTGAAGACTTTACTTTCGTATGCGATTTATGCACGATGAGGTTCTCAGCTAATTTTAGTTTTGTTGCTCGTTAGTATCTCGACGCTGGATTGGACGAGCAGGACCTCAAGCTTGGCCGGCTCGCAGTCCCGATATGAATCCACTAGATTTTTATTTATGGAGTCATCTAAAGTATCTTGTTTATTATAAGGCACCTGAACTAAATGAAAACGACCAAAGAAATCGAATATTTAAAAGTTGCAATGTTCACACGAAATACTCCAGGAATTTTTGAACGTGCGCGAGGCAATCAAAGATGAGACGATTGGAATCGTGTTTTCGAATCAGAAGGTGGCCATTTTCAACATTTGATCTAGGGCCGATCTTTTCATCTTCCGTTTAATTTAATTGACACATATTTACTATAGAAACGTTTGTTCAAACAATTGTTTCTATGGTAAAAATTTGTCGAGTAAATTTACCGAGAGATGAAAAGACCGGCCCTTAGTGTCGAAATAAACCTTTTTTGTTGTACATTGTTGCCGATCAAACTTTTATTCGAAACAATAATAATACTAAATAACTTTTTTCCTTTTGAAATTACTTTTGAAATATTATAAGGAATTAAACCCCCGAAGTTACGGACGGTACTTAAGAAACATCATGTATATACAGGGTGTTTAATTGGGAATGGACCAGCCGTTGCAGGTTGATAAAGGACCTCAATATGCATCGATTTGAGCCGCATGTGTCAGGCGATTTTTTTAAATTTTATTTTCGCATCTAAGGGTTATTAGCGTAAAAGATTTGGTGGTTTGATTTACACATTGATTGAAATTACATTTTATATACATGATTATTTTAAATTGTGATCTGAATAAATTTAATAAAGCTGATGGTGGATTCAATGTCGTCGTTTAGAGCAGGGTGAATATTGTCTGGAATGTTGTTTAGTGATCTTGTTCGGGCGTACTTCTTGCAGGATAAAATTAAATGTTTGATGGTGATGATGTGTGGCAAGTGTCGCATATCGGTGGTTCTTCTTGTTTAAGTAGGTGTTCGTGAGTCAGTTTGGAGTGTCCAAGTCTAAGACGAGTAGCGATTATTTGTTCTTTTCTATGGGGAGGAATCTTAGGGAAGGTTCGGGCGGATGGTTTTATTTCGGAAAGTTTGTGAAAAATGTGGAACGCTTCACGATTTTGCGTGTCATCCTTGCGCAGGGACCATGCCAATCTTCTCTGTATCATTCCAATTTTAGTATATGTACCGCCGAAGCGAGTACTCAGGCGAATTTTGTTTTTTAGATTTTACCTATACATTTTTAACTAAACGTCGGGTTTGCCCACAAATTTCGTCATTCTGGCTAAACTATTAATAATAGTCGTCCGATAATAGGCCTATTATCCCGAATAATATTTTTTTTATCCGATCCAAAAGTATTGCGAGAAAAAAATGACCCTTAAAAATTTTTATTACAAAAGCAAAAATTATTCCTCAACTTTTACAACACTCTCGCAAAAATGCAAAGATAAAGAAAAAAAAACTACTGTTCATCTTTAAAACTTCTCCACTTGTTATCGGTAATCAACCCTATAAATTTCATTAAGCTAGGTCCGATGACTTCACGTCGAAAATTGTGCGCAAAGTGGGAAAAAGCGAAAATCCCACTTTTTAATTTTAATCGAAAAGTGAGATAAGTTGTCGTGAATACTATTGGTAATTGCAACGTAGATATTAATTTTATTCCAGTCGTTCTACTGGGTTTGATGTCTAAAAAATTGTTTAAAAAGTCTGTAGTCTTTTAACGACACTAACCGATTCTGTTATCTTGTAGCTCATTGTTGGGCTACGATTATAAAAGAATCATGGCACTAGTACAATAGTTTAACCAGAATAACGAAATTTCTGGATAAAACCGAAGTTTAGCTAAAAATACATAAAACCTAAATAACTTCTAAACTAACAAATTTCGCCTAACATGTATGGGGGTCGAATCGATGCGTACTGAGGTTTTCTATCACCTTGCGATAGCTGGTACATTCTCAATAAAACACCCTGTAGAACGTCCGACACGAAACCGACAGAGTAAATTTGAGGACTTTTAGTACGTTTTCAGATTTACATTGTTTATTTTTCGATTTGCCTCTTTTTAATAAACATTTTAAATCAAGTTTGTTTTTAACAATTTGTCGTTGTGGTAATATTAAAAAAATTTTTTTTTCAAAAAAATCTACGAAATATTCCAGTTTAAGTTTCGGCCGAACAATACAAATAAGTATAGGTACGTATTAAAGTTTCAACTTCGCGTGATGCACCATAAACACGGACTCTTTATTCGTTAAGTGTACATTTATATAGTTGAGGATGTTTGTTTAGTTTATGAGATGATGAGGTTTACTGACTAATTTAATTTCTATTGAAGTTTACAGCGTAATGCACATTAAATTGTAGGAATGTTTGCAGGCCGCTACGTTTTTATGGATGACAAAAATTAAACGGCTCAAGCGGCGTGAATATAATTCGAGGGGGCGACGCACGATTTTTTTAAATAACCAGAAAAATAAGTCTTACGTAGTCTTTTAGCGTAGGTACCTAAAGGTCGATCCACACCGTTACAGTTTAACTGCGCACAGTTTATCGCGTGCAAGCGGAAAGTTTAGCACAACCGAGGAAACCGAAGTGCGCGATGTCCACACACCGTCGGTGTCGTTTATCGTTCAGTTTTTTTAAACACAGCCGACTTGTGCAGTCAGATTGTAGATGTGTATGGTAGCCTTGACGTTCAACTATTCTTTACAATCGTTGTCATAGTAAAATGCGAGTCGAAAATAAAATATCAATAAACGAATTAGATTATTCGTTCGTTTCTAACCTACATTTAGTGCAGAGCTACCCAAATATATGTATGTATGTCGATCGATTAAATTAATGCATTAGACTGAAATTGCGCGCGACCAAAAAAAATAAAAAATAAATAGTAATTCGAATTAGGAACAACATTAAAAACAATTTAAGTGGATTGTAACATTACATGCTCTGGATATGAACTGGCTATCGAAAAAATCTAGAGTAGAGGAAGCAAATAATGGAAAAGCAATATTAAAACACGAATGTTTTTAAGCTAAAACAACTATTAAACAAGTAATCAAATAGAAATGAGATATACAACGCGATATCGAACACGAAAACATAATGTAAACAGCTATGTATAAGCTGGAAACGAGTAGTCGGAATAACGAACTACATTATAAACAGTTGAATTCGATGGCATGCAATGACAGTTTTTGTATAAGTGGGAGCCATTTTGAGTGACTAAGGACGCCATTTCGCTGACTGCTTGCTTATTACCCCTTGACACGCAATGCCGTACTTATTAATTTACAATTCTAACGCCGTCTTTATTTTAATGTTCTCCACAGCAACACGTTCGGTTCGTTACAGCCGTTTAAGTTCGACCGAAACGCGTCTACGTGAACGACGAAACGCCAAAAACGCGCCCAACGTTAAATATGGATTATGGACAAATAAGTTTGATGCAAAGCGTTATTGCTGTCATTTGTTTTATTGAGTCGATTTGTTTAATATACTTGAATTTGTATTTAAGTACACACCGATAAAATCTATACATTACAATTTAATGTGTAATAGTTTCGGATATCAAGCGACAATTACCGCGGTATACAAAGGAAAAACTTTTCTATCGGAATGCCGCGCGTGTATAAACGCCTATGGGCTTCTATCGAAATTAATTACTTAAAGAATTATAATCAAAGTAATTACGTTTGCTTTATAAAACGAACGAGCTCGGCAATTGAACGAGCCAGATTGTAATTTAGAAAATTGAACATTTTGTACCGGTTGCGAATGCCCTTAGGAGGGGTATAATTCGCAGTTGCAAAGCTATGCCGTTTCGCCGCTTTTCGTTCGCGAGAACCTGTCATTTTCACTTACTTTACCGCTCGTGGTTTCACCATAAACGCTATATATTTCAATATGATGTATTTCGCAGTATGGAAATTTATTTCGCACTCATTTCCGAAAAGTAGATGCCGTTTTATAACACTATTCGATGCCATTCGGTTCGATGAAAATATATAGACGTCAGTTCGGTGATAAATTGTTTAACAATAAGTCGGCATCGGGTTAATGTTAATCCACGAAATGGTCGGTATGGGTGGGTAGGGTAAATTGAATTTTAGTTAAGGCCTATTAATACTAAATAAATTGCCTACTAATGTATAAGTATTGTTGTAATATAGAAAAATGTAGGGAGCGATCTTAAAAAACAGTAAAGAAATTGGAAAATTGCGTGAGCAATATCGGAATGTAATAAATTACACGTTTATTGGGGCTGTAATAAAATAATAGACTGTCGATGATATATAACCATAATCATTAAATCTAGCGATAAACAAATTGTTTATTTGAACCAAGTAACTATACAAACAACTACCTTTTCCACGTATATTTATTTATACGTGTATTTACAAGGAAAGTTACGCAGGAGGAAATCTCAGAAAAATTTGAAACTTTGCATGATTGTAGTACTAGTCAACCCTAATCCAGAACCGTATTCCGTTCGTGCTGTTACGCGGTTTAAGAGGGTGAAACCCATCCTTGAAAATTGGAACTTTTCTCGATTTTACTTATTATCTGTGAAACAAGAGCTATCGCCAACAAACTATATATTTTTGTAAATGGCTGTACAAGACCTACATTACGATACAAAAATTAGGGAAAATTTTAAGGGATGGTACTGTGCGTTCGATGCTGATTAGTGGACGCTTAGCTTAATAATGCTGCCGCTGCGACGGCCACTTGTATGTATCAGACTATAAGAAAAAAATTAAGAACTTCTAAATTTTTTTTTGTATTTCCCACCTTTTTCTCGTTATCGTTTTTCTTCTTTGGTTAATTTCCAGCGTAGATTCTTCCGTTGACGGCAAACTTGTATTATTACATATCTATACCTACGTAAGATAAAATTTCGTTTACGAAATTAGACCGTTGAATGTTTGAGGGGAGCCCTAACCAAAACCCTAACAGAGTTCCTATCCAAGAGCCTAACTAACCTACATTTTCAGAGAATTTGTGTTAGAGCTCAAAGGTCCGTGTATTTACACTTTTTAAATACATGGAAAGTTAGTCGACAAAGAAATATCCTATCTTTTCTCGTTGTATTAATCCTTTTTGTTTGTAATCCTTTTAGAATACACAACACTCGCGCACACACACGCAAAAAGGCCTTATATAATCGAACGAGCACTCCTCGCACACACGAACAATACGTCGTAATTTAAAATTCGAACTACTTAAACAAGTACTAACGCGAAAAATCTGAGCTGGTTTTGCCAGAATTTTATATATAAATGCATTGGATACTAGGAAATCACACTTTTATTTTAAAAACATGCTGTTCTCTGTTTGCACACCGATAAGCTATGAAAGTAGACGGTGCACACTTTTTAATAGTTGTTTTGTATTTTATCGGCCACATAAAAATGCGATTAAATTTTTATCTGGTTTACGATTTGTAATAGGGAAATTTTCAATGCTTAAGAGCACACGAATAGTTTTTAAATTAAAAATAGAGTAAATTTATAATTCTGCGGTATAAAAGTAATAGATAGTGATTAATAAGATAGTGAAAATAGATAGATAGTGAAAAAATACATAATTTTGGAATAAATTTCCTAAAAAGTACATATTTTAAAAATTTTTGGTCATTATCTCTCAATTTTTGTTTTATTAAACTTCACTACGACCCCTGTAATAGCTCAAGCTCCCATCGCACAAAAACCTACGTCACAAGACTAGTAAAATTGTGTGAGACAATTAAACACACTTAGTGTGTTTAAGAGTTAATATGGTGGGAAATATCCAACCGGTGGCAGACAATTGAATTTTTGTTTTAATCATTTTTGATAAACTTGATACTTGATCAAATTTATCATAGACTTTAGGGAAATATCAATTATTTAAAATTATTGTGATCTGCCTCGCAAACCTGGTACATCTCCCTCCAAATGAATAAATTTTCAATACGTCACCTACTGTAAAATACTACATCGCGTTATGTTTTTTCAAATTATAGTTTTAATTGTCCTTTATATGAATATATATGTCTGCCGATGTAAAAATGAACGCATGTATGGCAAAATTAGGGGTGAAAACTCGAATTGATAACACCCCTTAGGATTTTCATCCCTAATTTTTGTATCATAATGTAGGTCTTGAACAGCCATTTACAAAAATACATAGTTTGTTTCACAGATAATAAGCAAAATCGAAAAAAGTTCCAATTTTCAAGGGTGGATTTCGCCCTCTTAAACCGCGTAAGAGCACGAACGGAACACGGCTCTTTATTAGGGTTGATTAGTACCTCAATCATGCAAATTTTCAAATTTTTCAGAGTTTTCCACCTGCCTAACCTTCCTTGTTAAATCTTAAAAAAATGAACGAATTCGACAATTGAACGTTTTAAGTTAATCGTTATCATTCAAGAGAATGAATTGCACTTCGTTTCAGACGCGGACCCGCTAATCTTATGATGATGGCACACGATGTGCTCACACCATCAATTTCAATTTATTTTTAAATATAACGCTTATCTACATTTCCTGCAAAATTCCCGTTTTGTACGTGTCGTAATTACGACGAATTACCTTCATATATTTAAATCACACGTCAACGAATTTTATGTAAGTACCTATATAAAACAGTTTTGGTTTGAATTTAATTTTAAAATAATTTAATGAGTTACAAGGTCGTTCGTTTCGTATCACGTGTTAATTTTAATAGTCGGCTTGTTACGCCAAAAAGCGATGTTTACATTAGCTTAGATAGTCGGTCGTATGCATGTACGTATATTACTCCTTGCATTTAAAGTCGATGAATAAATAAACGCACTTATACACGCTCTCGATGATATCGGTCGCGGCTCCACCCTAATGTAAACGCCGCTTTACGTTAGCAATGCTTCGACAGGGTCGAAAACCGATTATAAAACTGCAAAAATCGGACAAACGATATTTTAAATATTTAAATAAATTTAAGCCGCTCGAATTTGGCCTCGCTCGTCGAACAAATTTTTCGTGAATTTTTTGTACGATCCACCATTGTCAGGTTCATTAAATCGTAGAAGCCAACGAATCGAAGCCAGTTGGTCCATTTATTATATTATGTTGTAGGTGCCTATTTTGTTTGTTCTGCACACCAATGACAGCTTATATTGTTTGCGTTACTAATTTAATTTTTAAATATATTGATGGTGTTGCACAGTAGTGTCCAGCACTTTTTTTTTTAAATTTTATTTTCGCATCAACCTCTAAGGGTTATTAGCGTAAAAGATTCGATGATTTGATTTACACATTCATTGAAATTACATTTTATATACATGATTATTTTAAATTGTGATCTGAATAGATTTAATAAAGCTGATGGTGGATTCAATGTCGTCGTTTAGAGCATCGTGAATATTGTCTGGAATGTTGTTTAGTGATCTTGCTCGGGCGTACTTCTTGCAGGATAAAATTAAATGTTTGATGGTGATGATGGTGTGGCAGGTGTCGCATATCGGTGGTTCTTCTTGTTTAAAGTAGGTGTTCGTGAGTCAGTTTGGAGTGTCCAAGTTTAAGACGAGTAGCGATTATTTGTTCTTTTCTATGAGGAGGAATCTTAGGGAAGATTCGGATGGATGGTTTTATTTCGAAAAGTTTGTGATTAGTTTGCGACCAGATATTAGATGGGAATAATACCCATTAATGTTCCATTGCGCTAAGAAGGAGACTGCCATTAATAAAAAGTTGTTAAGGAAACGTCACTGTCGTCTTCGGTAAGAGATGTTTGGGATGTATTTTCATTTTGATATTGATTTAGGAGCTTCTTTCTTATTCTAGTACATCTAGATTTTATTGAACGGGAATTTAGATGTGGATGAATGTCTTCTAACATCAATATTAATTTACCAATTTCGTTAGTGTATTCTCTTGCAGTGGTGATTGGGTCGCTGGATCCGTGGGCATTTTCTAAGTAGTGGAAAATTTGTTGATAGTTTAACACGTATAAGGAGGGCGATTCTTCAATAATTTTTTGGAGCGGTATCAAGACTTCTAATAAGTTGTGGGTAGGGGGATCGGGTGAGGAATGTTTAGCTTTTTTTGATTTTCTATCTGGCTGTGATCGTGGTTTTAAGAATGTTTGATTGGCAGTGGGGAGGACGATATTGACTGTAGGGGAGATGTCTTCTTCAATTGGGCTTATGTCAGGCTTATGTAATTGACTGAATATCGTTCTTGTTTGGATCTTTATGCTGTTCTTGTAGAGAGGAACATGGATTTATGAATGTACATATTTCTTGATTAGATATGGTGATTTCGGGTGAAGTTTCGGAAGAGGTGGGAAGATGCGGTCTCTTTTTGCAGGGAAGTTTAGGTGGATTAGGTAATGGAGAAAAGGTAGGTGAGGCGTGAATTTCAGCTGTGATTATTTCGGAGGTTACTTGGGAATGATTGTCGGTGTTTCCGGAGAGTAGAGAACTATTGATATTGTTCGGGCAAGTAGTAGTGGTAAGGTGTTCTTGGTTACATTTATAACATTTAAGGTATTCGGTTTGTAGGAAAATTCTACAGTGTTCGTCTTCTAGTTGTAAAACAAAGGATGATGGTAGGTTGGTTACGTCGCTGGCATCTGTATAAACGAATCTACGAAAACTGATAACATGCGAATAGTCCGGATTTTCTAGCCCAGATTTGTAAGTAGATAAGTAAATTGGTGAAGTAAGATTTAATTTTAAGTTATTTTTCAAAAAGTATTCCAACTGTTGATTTGTTATATGGGGGGAGACGTTAGACAGTAGAATTTTCTTAATTTATTAATTTATTAATTTTCTTATTTGTATGTCTTGATTACCTATGTTAATCGATTTGGTGGAAAGCAATAAGTTGTTAACTATTTCTTTGGTTGAGAGATAAATACATATCCGCTCATTTGATATCCTCGAGGCCGCGATAACATTTCTCGGTTGAACTAAGTTGCCAATCGCATATATGTATTCTTTGATTTTAATGCCTTCAACCGAATTTAGTAATATGCCTTGATGTTTGGTAGGAAAGGAGAAATTTGGTTGACGTTTGAGGATATTCGAATATGAGCGGCGTTGGTTGATAGGGTTAAGGATGGTAGGTTCCATAGCTTCTGTTATTTTATTGATTGGGGAAGTCGAAGTAGGGAGTGATGGATTCATAATTAGAGGAGGAAAACCCCCTTATTAATTAATAAATGAAGCGACGTAATTGTTGGTTAGATTATGTACAGCTTGATGAATAAAGACACTAACCTTGAATGTTGCAACTAAAGAAAATACGTACGCACTCTGTCACGGTTCAAACAAAAGTCTCTGTCCAGCACTTTTGTTTGTGCAAAGATCGAGGTATATACAAAAGACGCGCGCGAATACACGTAGTTGCAGTGGAATTCGAAACCATAACCGACAAATTCTACATTATTGTCGCGCTAAAATGTTCCGGATTTTTATGAAATTTTTTTTTTTTAATTTTTCCATCGTTTTGAACTTTCGTTTTTCCTAATTGTGGATCATTTTTAAAATAAACAACAATGAAAACAGAGGAATAGCGGCATCCAAAAATTTAATAATAAAAAATTAAATTGTTGATGTGAAATACACGCGTTTCTGTCGATTTAAAATGTTCGCGAAATCTTGAAAAAAAGACGTGTTATAGTCCATGATTTTGGCAAAATTTTGACTCTATCTGAAGCATTTAATTTAGTACAGGTCCGGAACAAGATACATTTACAGTTACCTCGACTAATTGAAGAAATACAACTTGTTTTAGAGTTCCAACTATTTCGTTGAGAAGTTGATGCTCGTCCTAAATTGTTAAACGACACGGGGACAAAAGCGTTCAGGGACGAATAATATCAGAGATTGTGTCGTGGATTTGAGTGTCGTACTTGACGGTATTTAAAAATTTGTACTGTGATTTTTTTGAGACGACCACCGAAACTGTTTCGTGGAACAATATACGAGGCAAGTTGCATTTGTGATTGAACTCAAACCGAACAAACAAAGCGGCAAAAACGGTTCTAGTAATAATGTTCATTACGTTTACAATGAATTTTAATTTAATTTTAAAAACCCGTATTTGTTTAGAATTGCCTGTAGAAAATGCACTAGATTTTTAAATGTTCGAACTTTAAAATTTTGGAGCTATTTTAAGACGGCATTGAAACGTTGTTGAAAGCACTTTCGAAGGGCCACTTTTATGTGTTACGAGATATCTATTAAATTTATTTCAAAGTACCTATATTAAAGTTGCATTTTTTAACATTCATAATACTTAAGAGCTAATAGAGATTAAGTTTAGTAAACGTCCGAATCTGTTTGCAACATTTTTATAATTATCTAGGGGTACCTAATGAAAAATTAATAAAATCCTAACCTTTTCGTCGCGTCGCTCAACGTCGCATCGTATAAAATTGTAGTGGATTTCCATTTCCAGGCGGTCCATCGTTAACGGAGAGGAATAACACAAAAGCACAATAAATTAAGTCTGAAAAGTTTAAACGGCGTTACGCCTACGGGACCTAACGCGCACTCCGATCACTGTTATTTTTATGAAATTTTAATTCGAGCCCGCGACGTGCGTCACATAAAAGTCCGATTGTTTTGTTTAAATTTTAGAAATCGCATTTTATCAGGCAACGGTCCTTGTATGTCGCGATAATAACGAGTTCAAGTTCGAACGTTTTATGCAACGTCTGGCGTGCTTTCTCAGTTCTTATCGGCCACATGTATGCAGTCCACAAGCCTGAATTTATCTATCGTACACACGTTTACATTGAAAGTTTTTAATAAAATAACTTCGTTAGATTGCCAGAATACTTTATATCGATGGAGTTTTTTCAAAAGGGCGTAACCCACACTTTTGTGAAAATGAATTTATTCTGACTATCTTATGCATTTAAATGAAAGGCATCATCTGTCAAAATCTAGTAACGATATTCTGTTTTTTTCCGCCGGAAAAATCGATTTGTATTTCCGCGAAACGTATCTTCTTACAGCTACGCGACGATATAAAATGTGCTCTCCTGTAAAATTTACTTTTTGTGGGTTACGCCCTTTTGGAAAAACTGCGTCGATATGTACGGGCTGTCCCGAAACGCATTTGTAACGCAATCTAATAAAACATAAACCGTAAAATGTGCCCTAAAGACAAATAAGTGCGTCTTTTAAAATTAAGATTTTGAAAATGGTTTTTCAAATATCTCCAAAACTGCTCAAACCAAAATATAGGCACCGAGTGTCGACGAGATCCCTAGCACCCCTCGTTTGCCCCTTGTTTATCAAGCTACACCCCCATGTATGTTATTGAAATTCGCCCAGGATTAAAAAAAATGCAATAACATACTGGGAGGTTCCATTTGAAAATCGAAAATTGACGTCGCTTTCGACCAAACCGTAAGTCCAAAAAATCACACATCATATCAAAATATCTTTTTCAACTGTGCCGATTTCCATTTCGGTAGCTCGAAAAACAAGGAACAAAAGACATACGGCATAACAAATGCTCGCTTAACAAATGCTGCTACTTAAATATACTTTAAAAGGTGTTTTCTCGAAACAACGTTTTTCGTTATAACTAAACGAAACGGTTTTCTAGAAAACCATCGAAGATAGACGTATGAAATTTTCTGTGTAGGTATTCCTTTGGCAACATAACTCTTAGGTATGGTGGAACTAAAGATTTTGAAATCGGCCGACGAATTACCAAAGTGTAACCCGAACCATTTACAAGCTACCGTCCGCATATCTTAATGGACAACTAAATATCGCAAAAACCAACGAAGAAAAAAACTATTTGCAGAATTTTATAAGACACTTGGTCGTCGCTTAATCGATTGACAATTATGGCGGTTCATTGCAAGTACACAAGGTGCAGATTCAGACTCATTACCTACACCAAACGGGTACTTACAACATTTGTTTACTAGAGAAGTCACTTAACAATTATCGTTAAACCAAAGCTCAACGAGATATCACGAAATTATTTCGACATATGCTTGGAGTTACAGTAAAACCTTTCTATTTTGATCGCCGCTCGATTAATGTCTTGTTTGTCCGGATGTAATTTTGTAATATGTCCGCAACATTTTAGTGAATCGGGCCGAATATTATTAAATTTAATCACAGGTTAAATCACACTTACTTATTTCTATGAAAAGAATTGTTGTAATAATCGTTTCCAACGAGATAGTCGTAATTTAACAACCTATGACTAACAAATGACTATGAATACGACCGCAACTATTTAAAAACAAATTTCGGTCCTTTCAATTTTATAATAATTAAAATCGCCTACGTGTTAAAAAAAATTGAATATCTTCAAGTCAGATAGAAATTGATGCCGTTTTAACGAAATTTAAGAAGACCTTGGCGATGTTAGATTGTTTTAGACGGTTTAATAAACTTACTGTAATGAAGTCACGTTGGCCGGGCTAGTTTAGTGCCGCTCTGGCAACTAGCGACGGCGGTCGGAGGCTCGAATCCGCCCGCATCCACGTACATTTCTAACCCAATTTACAATTCGCGTTTTAGCTGACTGTATGGATGAATTTTCAATGCCGCATTAAAAAAACAAATAAACGTATCTGCCGTCGCACTGCGAACTAGACGGAAAATGTAAAATGACGATAGCGTTTCATACTTTTTTTATAGTCTGGTACATAGACGTCTATACGTTAGCGAAATTGCAAGTCGACCACTTTGAAGGTTTTTAACGATACAACTTCGTATAGTGTGCGGAATAATTTTTGATATTTTAAATTAGATTTATGTAGTGCCTTTGAGTGATCGATTTTAAAAACAATTTCTCCGATCAGGATTATCCGGTACTTTCAAAAAAAAAATTAAATTACTTACCTAGGATAAGATCTTCTGTAAAGATGCTTGTTGTTCGTCTTTCTTTCACGAGATCCGTCACATAACGAAATCCATTCTGTAACAATTTCACAGATATTAATTGATAAATCTAACAATAAATTAACAGTAATAATATTTACTTTTCTATACGTGATATGTAAGTACAAAAAATTCAGGAATTATGTAAAATATTCACAATCAGATCGAATAAAATCAATAGATAAAAATAAATAAAAAATCAAATTATTAATCAGTGTAAATCATTATTGTCCTGCCATTGATTTACCTATAGTGTAAATTCCATTGCAATGTTCATATTTTTGATTAGCATAGCGTCCAGTGACGCGAACTCGTTATCAACTGAAAGTATGAACATTGCAATGGAATTTTCACTATACATAAATCAATGAGAGGACTGCGATGGACTTAGAACACTGATTGACTTCTGAGCTCTCCATACAAGTACAGTGGACTCTCTCGTTAATTCGTCACATATCTTGTCAGGTAGTGCCGGATTACTCGAAAATTATCAAAAAAAAACCCTTTTAAATACCATAAACTACTATATTTTTATTAAAAACGACGATTAAAGCAAGAAAATAAACTGAACTTCAAATACGAACGCGACGGGCGACCTAAAGATTCCGCTTTAAATCGCCGGATTAGTGGAAGGGCCGGATTAACGAGAGTCTACCGTATTTTAATTCGAACGACCATTCGAAATTTACCAAATATTTCTGACGCTCGCAAAAGAATCACACAAATTGCTTCGGTTGGCACTTAATTTTTTTAATTTCCAACTAATTTGTTACAGTCGCATCGTGATCGATATAATAATGATAATTCAAACATTCCAATTATTGCATGTTACTATATATATATATATCTACACACGTCAGTTTTAGTGAAATAGACGCATTTTTTGCAGACTCGCATTATAAAAGCTTCAACGAGCTCTTAAACGTCAAAAGTAAATAAAGAAATTACCGCGAAGGCCAAGCATGACTATCAAATTTTTATTTTTTATTAACAGTTACATTGCAACAGTTGTGAATTTTAACCTATTAAGGAACGGCGAACAAACTATCAATTCACAATCGCCCTTTGGGAGGGGTGCAATTGAGTCACACGGTAGAAAAGACGCCCGCAAAAACAACTTCTGCGACCCAAAATGGGGTTGGGACAGTTTTTCCCAAAGAGAAAGATTAAGAAGATTGAAAGTTTCGTGGCGCAGACGCAAAACATTTTTTTAAAGTGAATTAAATTGTGAAATTGCTCGTGGGAAAGTTAAAAATGAGCTAAGCGCAATTTCTTCGGTAAACAGAAATTAAAGGATTTAAGAAAAAAAACGGTTATAATATATAGTTAACATCTTTTAGAATGCTTAATCTATAAAAATGTCACTAATGCCGAGTTCCTGTTCCTTTTAGTGTAAATTATGAAATTGCCGGCACGCAATCTTCACCGCGGTCTGTCGAAATTCAACAGAATCCCTCCCAGTCGCGCCGGGGGCGCCGCGCCGGAGGGATATGATTTAATTGTCCCGTTTTAATGAAAAATAATAAGTAATTATCGTCATTTTGTTCGTAAAACGCGGCGGCTCGCATTTCATTTGGAGCATTTTTTATGGGGCTTTTTGTTTAATTAGCATCCGAACAATGCTATTATATGCGAAGTATAGCCGAGAAAGGTAATGCTAATGGGGAAACGTGCGACAATGGTGAAAATTATTTTAAACGCGAACGTTAATTAACAGGTGAACATGTTTTGATGGCCAACAAAGAAATTACATTTTACGGGCGCGTATTTAATAACGCGTAACGGCTTTATAATACTAAAACAAACGCCACCGGGCTTATTATCCGCGTTTATTTACGTAAACCGCTTCGAGGAAAAAGATTTACATTTTTTACGTAATTTAATTCAATCGAATTTGCAAAAAAAGCAACGACAAAACGTACACACATATATATATAGTTATATTGAAATTAGGAAATTAGGGTGAGACAGTCGTCAAAAGGCGCGTGTTCGTTTTTTAGAAACCTTACAACCGCAATTTTTCTTTTTTTTTTTCGTAACTTTGTGGCGCCTGTGGTTACACATCGATACGAGAAAATATGTGTAAAAAGCCTAATATTTACTCGTCCACTTAATTATTTAATTAACATGATCCACACGTCTTTCGTTAGCCCCCTAAATATTAAATTTCCATGCTTCCATCAGTCAAACGACTACCCGCGTCCTTATTACTTATTTGGATAGAAATCTGTCTCCCAACTACCAAATGAGGAGATTTTAATTAATAAAAGATTTTGAATCCCATTTAAGGCAATTAAATTACGAATCTAGCGAGCGCGGCTCGCAAACAGTCGACAATTAAAACAAAACAAAAAACAAATTAAAGCATCACAAAGGTTAATAATCGACAAATTGAAATTTAATAAAACAAGGTTAAGGAATTGTTCTTACAATATAAATTAATATAATCAAAGTTCAGCATTTCAAGATCATTTCACGAGTGTCCGAAGAATCTTTCGGTATTGGTTGGCCGTGAAAAGATAAAGGCGCATGTCTTACAATTCATTAATGATGATTTCTCATTGAACGAGCACTTGATGTAGTAACAACTTAATCAACCGTTAAATATTTAATTAATTTTTTCAGCCGGTCATTTTATGCGAATTATTAATAAGGACCGGTTGCGCCAGCCTAAATTAAACAAAGGACTAACTAATAACCAAGATTAAATCGATTAATCGTGATTTTCTATTGGTCGAAAACTTTGGTTACCATGACCATAACAACTTGATCCTAGATTAATTAATAATTCATTTATTTCGTTGAATCGTCATTAAGGGGATGGTATCACACTCGAAAATGAATACTTATATTGTTTATGTCTACTGCACGGGTTCGGCAAATAGAATATAGATTTGTGTTACTGATTTGGTTCGAGTAATTCAAACAAGCGCAGATGGCTTTGATCCTAACAATAATCTAAACAATATCAAGGTCAAACGGCTTGATTTAAACAACAAACTTAACGACAAGTAACCTTAATTAAAACAATAAAATTGGTATTCGCAAATTAATTCGAGCGATTTTTTTAAGAGTTTCGTTTTCCAAAGTCGCGCGCGAATTAGCGTGGATCGCTAACGCGGCTCCCAACCTGGGGGAGGGGGGGGGGGTTGTGTGACACCGGAATTAAATTCGACATTGAAACGCTAAATATGTAATAGTAGTAAAACCGTATTAGGTCCGTCATCTTAATTTATCCACTTAAAATTTTTCCTCGTACACGCTGGCTACATACAGGGTGTTTTTGAATTAATGTCGTGGGAAAAAAACTACCTATAGGCGCGATCAAACGGAACAAAAGCTTCGGAAATATTTTCCGAAGTATTCCGGGCCGGAATAAAATTTCGGCGGAGCGAAAAATCTATTATGCCGGTCGACAATTTTAAAACAGTTCAGAAAATGTGTTGTTTTTGTTATAATATGTTTTATTAACTGTTAATTTAGTAGCTTACTTAGGGTGATTTTTATAAATTTAAACATCCGTCTTGTTTTACATTTTTTTAAGACCATCGACGTCGGTTTGTTTTCTGTTCTTTTTAAAATTAATTTCTCATTAATTTTATTATTCAAATTTCGCATGTATTTCGAATTAAATCTGTTAACATTTGACGGTTTACATTATTAATGACAAATTAATGTCAATTTTCAAGGTTTATATAACTTAATTATTTCGATTCAATTTATTCGAATTAATTTGTAATTATTAACTGTCGAAGGGCTTCTTAATCACACAACGAATTTCTCTCTGTTAGTTAGTTCGCCTGATTTGTTCGATCAAACGGACGCGTTACGATGATGACATTTAGAAAATAATATACGTAGAAAAACCGGAATTACAATTAATTTTAGAAAGTAGAATTCGATAAAGTTTACCTATTTAAATCAAAACGTTTACAAATACAAACAAACTAAATAATGATTCGTTTTTACTTTTAAATTAATTTATGCATTTCAAAGCTATAAAAATGTTGAACGTTTTTAAAAAAAAGAGTTAAAGATGCTGTCAGACATATTTTACTGTTTTCGATTTGAAGGTATTATATCTTGTCAATTTAGTATAACCGGTTTTAATGTGGATATTTAATTAATGATTACCTATTTTAATGCAAATTAAAAATAAGTAGGTATTTAGTTGCGTTAAAAAATCAGTCTCGATAATTTCTCAGAGATCGACGTTATTGAAATTTTAATTTTGAAAGAATCGTTAAGACATTCGTTCTCTTGTTGCCTATTATATACGCAACTGCTTTGCTTGTTTGTTTGTTTATTTTTATTTGTAATGAAACCAATAACAAATAAATGTTCCGCCCCCCCGGCAATTATTTTCTGTTATTTTTGTAAAAATTAAACAATTTAGAAATAATGGTCTTATAGGAAAATAAATTATAAATAAATACTTGACAAAAAAATATTTTAGTCCAGTTAATTCGGCGTTAAAAATGGACAATCGTGCGCATTTCGTAGAGGGATCTATTGTAAGCGCAACACCGAGTTTCCGGGAGTTTGGAGGTGTAATCATTCGGCCGTCATCTTGAAAATAAGGGTGCAACTAAGTTTTTGATTAAAGTATCTCCGTAAGCGCGAGTCTGACAAAAAATTTATAATGAGCATTTTTGTAGATAATACAATTATCTACAATTAAACTCATTTACTTTTTTTATTCGGTTAATTTTTGTTGATTTTGCAGCGTCTCCAAGAAAGGTACATTTTATGAAATGTGCGCTTTAGAAGACTTGAAAAATGCACTGCTGATGAAAACTGTGTGATGTGATAGGAATGTAGTTTTGACTGTCCCCCAATGGCGAAGTGGACCAATAAAGGACTTCGAAATCGATTTAGGGACAAAAGCAGCTTTCCCTAGTTTTCTTTTTAATTATTAATGTTATGCCGAAAAGTTATTAATAAAAATTGTAGAGAATTGTATTATCTACAAAAATGCTTATTATAAATTTTTTGTCAGTCTTACGATTACGGAGATAAATAAAAAAAGAGACTAATTGAGCCCTTATTTTCAAGATGCGGCGGCCGACCGACAACGCCTCCTTTAATACCTTGAAATACCTTTAATCCTGTACTGATGAGAATAAAAGGGTTAATTTCAGTTAATTTTTTTGCGCATTTATACTTCACATAGGAATGATAGGTGAGTTTCAATTTTCCGGGAACGTATAGGACACGTCAAAATAAAACTTCAGGTTTCTACAAAATTTTTCGTACGACGCTCCCCTGCCGAGATATTCACACTCAAAGTTGAAATATTAAAATTAATATTATTTTAATAACATTTGTATTTTTTGTTTTGTTGTATACGTATATAATAAATAAAGGTCTTTAAAATGGTGTAATAGGTTGTTTGTTTTTTTTTTTTGATATCGTCAGGGGTGTACAGCCCCTAACCTTTCTAATCTCGATGGTGAAAAAATGTCGTTGCCTATAATATGTATAACATTTCGATTAAAATAGGGTTGCCGTGGCTCCCAACACTACAGGGGTGGCAACCGAACAAGTTTCGGACGCAGTTTGAGCCCCTCTACAAAATGAGTAAATTCGCATCTCGTTGCCTCTGTGACGTATAAATTGCGCAAAGAAAAAATAACGAAAATCAAGAGCAAATCTTTCGCGTTTCGAGTAGTAGGAAAATGGAAATCACATGGAAAATACGTCTTTATTACCCGATGACGTACCAAAAAGTGTCACCGACTCTTAAACTATTAATTTTTTTGAAAATGAATATAGTGTTAAAATAAGTTTATTAAAAATATAAATATTACTACTTTAAAAACTTGGACTTCGGCCTTTTTAGTTTATCAAATAATTTATATTAATTTCGAACAACTTTATAAATAAGTAAGTATTGTATAACAAAGCCTAAAATTTTATAACTGCGATCTGTTATGCATACCTATACGTAATAATTTTGATTAAAAACGCTTTCTAAACAATCATTTCTGGTTTAAATGTGTTTTCTATATCTGTATAAGTAAAATTGTTTAAATTATTTAATTAAAGCGAACAAATTTTACTGTTAAAATTACGTAATTTAAAAATTTCAATTGTTTTATAAATCTAAATTTTAAAAATATCCATTTCGAAGAAGAAAATGCACTATGTATTGTACTTTAGTAAAATTCGATGGTTTTACATAAAATGGAAATTGTGTAATATTATCGTTTATATGGTTAACCGAAACGTGGAGTTGCAAAACGCCATCGACGGTAGGTAATTATGACAAATTAATTATCTAGCTTTGATGACCGTTACGATTTCAGTTGTATACGTAAATCGATCGAACCCAACATCGGTAGCGCGTACCTATACCCAATTCGAAATTTTGTTCGACGAACTATACGCCATACCACGCCACCCGCCTCTCTAACAATAACGCATTAATCGCCGGTAATTTATTGTGGCACATACCGCCTATAATAAAGATAATAGATTAATGTCAAGTCGAGTTTTCCGCAAGGGAAGTAAACGCGGCGAGGATAAAAGTTAAGGAGAGTAACTGCAAACTTAGCATATCCCAAAAGCGCTATATAAAAAGCTCCATTTACATCGGCCCTAAAAGGCAAGCGCATAACTTCACTGAATTTTAATATAGCGTTCAGAATATTCAGCGAAGTGAATTACTTTACCGGCCGCCCGGAACTTTAACGGCGACCATCTTGTCTCAGGAGGGAGCTCCTTTTAAAAGTTCCGCTGCGAAAAGCTCGAGCATGGATTTAAAGTGACGCCATATTATATGTAATATGTATTGATCTAAGTTTAGAGCTTTTTTCGGCTTTTAAGTTATCCTCTTTGGCTTTCTTTATTCCTATATACGGTACGCACATTTTATCTCTTCAAATATTCATGCAAATGGTATATTTGATAATATCTCAATTTCTTCTCCACCTTTCATAAATCTTGTTATCGTTTTGCTTCAACTTTTTAGTTTTCCTAATAAAAAATTTAGGGCTTAATTTATTAATGTCTACATATTCTTATAGTGCGATTTAACTAATTCGCATTGTACATTATAGTTTTAGGTATTTTAAAATTTAATTCGCCCCAAAAGTGATCAATTGCATTTTTATTATTAATATCTAACAATAAGTAGGTATAAGAATATGTGAAGGGTGTTCGTAAATGTGCAAAGTGAATCTGATTTTCTGGTTTTTTAGATTATTATAAGGGTGTTCCACCTTGATTGCATAACACTTCACCGGGTTATACTCGAGTTAAAAACAGGACACTCCGCGCCTCCTTTCGCAGCCGAGTTCGGAACCAACAAAAAACCGAACAATACCTGATCAATCTAAAATAAAAATAGCTTGTCCGTTCGATAAAATAAACATCATAATTAGTCCTCGAACGTCACTGAAATTCATTTTCGTCCTCTCTCGTTAAACATATCTATACGTCACTAAATTATGAACGTTCGATCAGTTTAATTGCGTCAATTTTTATCAAAAAGGAAGTGTCCTTTTTTATGCGAACGTGTCGCGTTACGGTGATTAATTCTCACTTAACGACGCCACTTTCACCGTTTCATTTTCGGACAGTATAATGTCAGTTGTTTATCGTTACGAATGCACGGCAATATCTTTACCTAGATACGATTTTTTTCCTGTTTCAAGCCGTTCCACGGTGGTTTAGAATTAATAAAAGTTGGCCAAAAGTAAAATTTAAAAATACTTTTTAATTATGTAAACAACTGTAGAAACTTTCTTTTTGTAATTGTCCAACCCTATTATTTATGGTTATATACTTACTACGACCCCTAGAAGATCCTTCTCAGTTCTGTTGTGCGCATTACGCTCTATTACGGTCTGTAAATAAGAAGTTTTCGCTTATACTGTTAGTGCTGTTTTGATTAAAATTTAACTGCACATTGTCCAATGTAAGTACTTGCATGTTGTTAATTTGTAATCTGAAAAATTCGTTTGTTTATTTGGAATGAACGTTATATGGAATGTGCGGCAATTTATTACACTTTTTTAGCATTAAATAGATGTACAAAAAATGTTCCGCAAGATACCGCATTTTTCCTTTTATTTATAAAATGTTCAAAGAGTGTTTAACAATACGTATAAAATTTATTTGCGACCGTTTGCGACTTTGTGAAATATTTAATGCTTATTTTATGACTGGTGTTAATTCACATACATAGGTACTTAGATTTATAGAAACAGCTGTAATTAAGGATTGACACATTTTTTCTCTGAGCCTATGAGCGTTATTGCAAAGCTTTTATTTTGTTTTATAGAGCACAGTTAAAAATTCCAACAAGAGGTGAGCTTTTTCAAATTTTACGCGAGAAGGTCGTGGAAGATAGACAAGCACAGATGGAACATTTACTATCTTACATGATTAATGTTTATGATGTAGATAATAATGAAGCAGCTCTAGAACAACTTACGAAAGCTAATAAACATTTGTGTAGTGAATTTTTTCTCAAATTAGACGGATGTGGAAGAAATAAAAAGAAATTTTTAAATAAACACGCTGACTGGCTCGCTACAGATTTTAATTATAAACAACTGGAAATCACATCCGAAAAACCTTGTACTTCTAGTGCATCAACTTCTGGTCGCCCAAAATTAAGATTTGCAGAAAGCAGTTCCAGAACAAAACGACGAAGAGGAGAAAAACTTACAGAACACTATGAAACTGAAGAACTAACTTATGCAGCACAAATTGGACTACGAGCAGAAGGAAAAGACGCCGAAGCTAAAATTGTAACAGAAGCAACTTTGACTACTCCGACACGAGCGCAAAAAATACGAAAAGCATGGAAAAGTAACCAAAATGGTCTAGTTATTACATCGTTTACTCCCGACGAAGTAGTATCATTAATTGTTGAAGCGCGACTAACTAAACACCAATATCTTCTTATCGGGGAACGCACAAAGCAAAAAAGTTTAGATATTTTTCCTTCATACCATAAAGTCATGGAGGCAAAAGCTAAATGTTATCCTCCATCAAATAAACAGGTAATCAATCACAGAAATTTCTGCAGAAATTGAATTGCAATCTATATTTGACCATACTACATCCCGTATTCTGGAATCACAACAATCTGTTATCTCAATATTATCAAATGATGTACTAAAAAATGCTACTTTATTAATAAAATGGGGTTACGATGGAAGCACTGGACATTCGTAATATAAACAACAAATTTCTGAAAAAAATTCTACTGACAGTGACCTATTTCTCACATCTTTTGTTCCAATACAAATTTATTCTTATTCGACAGAATCTGAAAAGATCATAATATGGCAAAACCCGCGCACATCTTCAACTAGGTTCTGCAGGCCCATTAGATTTCAATTTATAAAAGAAACAGCACAAATTTCACGACAAGAGAATTGAAAAGTTGTTACCATTTAATTATGCTATTAACAATAAAAGTATCTGTATATCATATGTTTGTGTAATGACAATGATCAATGGAAAGGTATGTAATGCCATTACACAAACATTATCGTCTCAAAGTTGTTATATTGGCAACGCAAAGCCGACGGAAATGAATAACATTGACAGAGTGCTTCAAAAAAATATAAATGAAGATAGTCTTCCATTTGGTTTATCTATATTACATGCCTAGATAAGAACATACGAATGTATTCTTCACATTTCATACCGTTTAAGCATTAAAAAATGGCAAATTCGTGGAGAACATGACAAGAAGATTGTGGCAGCGAGAAAAATTACAATTCAAAATGAATTTAGAAATAGGTTAGATTTATTAATAGATCAGCCAAAAAGTGGTGGAAGTGGAACCACAAACGACGACAATAGTGCTAGACGGTTCTTCAAGATTATTTCTGAATCGGCGTCTATAACTGGAGTTGATAAGAACTTTATTCGTCGACTTGCAATTATATTACAAACTTTGGCTTCTGGCCATGATATTAATGCAAATGCATTCGACGAGTATGCGTTAGAAACGGCAAAATTATTTGTGGAGAAGTATCCGTGGTTTTATATGCCTGCAAGCGTTCATAAGATACTTCTTCGTGGATCCGTTATCATTGACGCAGCTTTATTGCCTATAGGGCAATTATCTGAGGAGGCCCAAGAGTCCAGAAATAAAGATTTAAAAAGCTTTAGAAAATCTTACACTCGCAAATCATCGCGAATAAATACCAATCAAGATTTGTCGAACAGGCTTTTAATATCTTCAGATCCCCTAATTTCATCATTGCGAAAATTGCCCTCAAAACCATGTTCGTCATTTAATTCAGAAATTATTAATATGTTAAAAGAACCTAAATTGGGTTTAGTGGAAGAACCGCTTTTTTTTAGTGATGATAGTGAAGACGATTAAGTGTTTACTGTTTATTGTGTTTTAGTTGTTTTTTTTTTTAATTTTGTTCATTAACTTTATTGATAGTTATTAATTAATAGTTATAGTGTACGTATTTGTAATAAATACCGGATATAATTTCTTCTTATAGTAAACAAACAATAACAATTATCTACGATATTTTACTGTGCGAGAAACTGCACCCTTCAAATGTCTTGGTAATTTTTTTAAAATTTATATTACTTATTATTTATCCTATTACGTATAAATTGTTTAAACACTATAATTTTTTATTGAATTAAATCAACATGCGAGTTTTGTATTTTGACCACCTTTTTCGGATTCTGGCCCACTGTGCGTTCGTTCGTTTGGATTTCTCCTGCCCATGTATAACAACAGATGTGTCGAGGCGTATTTCGATGGTGCTATTTTTAAGACACGGGTCACGGTTTTATTACCATACTTATACCATTAATGACCGTCTACAAATGTGATTTTAACTAGACGAGACTGCCAGCACTTCCAAATGTCAACGTAATTTAATGTTCTTTAAATTGGCAAAATAAAGCCATAAATTTGTTTGTTATTAAGGTAATCCTAAATAAATAGTGCACTTTTTAAGCAAATCGTACAACGATTTTGGGGTAATTAACGTGGCGCGCTTTCTTCGTGTGTAGGTAGGTAATGGAACACGTTACCTACGATCTTGATATATTTGATTAGTGTAATAACTTTAACTTCCGTCGACTAAACAATTAAAAACAGTTTTGTTACAAAAAACACTTATTTTCCATCGAAATTTATTGCGGTAACATCAAAACGGTTTACGACGTTGACTTTTTGATGGCAAGTGCCGAAACGAAATGAAAATGGAATTTAAAAAAAAAATGGACAAATCGAAAAACGAGCTTATTTGCAAAGGATATTCAAATGTTTTTAACGCTTTATTATGCCCTCGATCTAAAACACCTTAAATTAATACTACGCACGGGGGCCGATCCGGGAGCATTACGAATCGATTTATTTCAGTACGTTTCCGTCAACGGAAGATTTGCTCGCGTGACGGTTTTCTACCTTAAAACTCGGCTGCTGAATTTAAATGTGAAATGAGGATAGTTAGGAGTCTATTTTGGAAAAATACGTTAATTTCAACGCCCCTGTTAACATGCTATCGTTATGGAAACGTACGAAAATCTCGATTGTTAATTTTTTTAACAGGCTTTCGAAGATAACAGATTTATTACGGAACAAACCCCTTAGTTTATGAATTTAAGTCTTGTTGTTAATCTTTTCGACAAGTTTTCAGCTCTTTATTCAAAGCACGTATGTACTTAGGCACGTCCTCAGTACGGCATTTGCTCAAGACTGCAAATTTTCTACTTTTTAGTAAAATCGATCTACAATCAATCTGTATTTCAATCAAACGATTACCTTATCTCTTAACATCCACCGTAATTATTAATTTTTTTATTACGTGAATAAGTGGATATGCCACCTCCAGATACTTCATCCCTTTTGGCTCTCCCGTATTCTGGACCAATCGGATCTTTTTGAAGATCAAAGCCCGATATGTGGCCCGTACTCGTTCGCTTTTGACTGTCCAAGATATGCGGAGGGAGCGAGTGCGGGCCACATATCGGACTTTGGTGGCTGGAAAAATCTATCATTGCTATTCGAGCAAAATTAACAAAGAACAGCTCGAGATGATTAGGTTTCAGTCCAAAAAATGCGTACTCTTTGGCAGCCCTCTCCTGCCCAAGATCGCGTGTTTGATTATAATCAAAATTATCGTCCATAAATCTCAACTTAATAACTAAATGCATAATAATAGAAATAATAGGAATCCACTAAAATCGATTGGCAAGTCGCCGGATTTGGATCCGACTGCGAGTTTTCCAGCTCGCACATTAGTTAGATAAAACTCCAAACGACTTTAGCTCGTTAAAAATACCAAAATATAAACGCGCTTTTTACATTTTTCGACCAAAGAAAAATTCAAGTTTTATCTTCGGTTCGCGCGCAAAAAAAATAAAATCGTTAATTTACGACCGCTCCGATCCTAGTCAGCGACGATAATTCACGAGCGCGCAACCGAAATTATCTAAAACAAAAACCTCTTTCGACCGATTACGTCGGTTTCAAAATACTTTTATTGCCCCGTCATAAAGCGACGATAATTCGGGGTGAGGGGGGTGGGGGAACAAAAAGAAACCAACCCGTCTGTTCTTCAGACAGAATTAATTTACACGGCGTTTACTTGTTATAAAAAAAAAACAACACACGAGATAATCTTCCGCACTTAACTTTGCGCAAAAAAAGCAACAACAAGGAAAAAACGAAAGTTTCGTCAATGAAAACGACACGATTCCCATTAAATTTGTTATGTTTAAAAAATAGTAGTTTTATAATGTTCATTTCCTTTTCGCGATCATTATGTTTGAATTGGAAATTTAAACGAGATTGCATCGAATCAAACTTTGTTCGATGCTTATAACGATTACCTAAATAGGCCCTCCGTAAATTCAGTGGGTAATGGGTGCAGTCGAGCAACTAAAGATCGACATATATTTATTTAAAAAAAAAAAAAGCGTCCAAGTCGCCTTTGTGAACAGTCGTTTTCCTTTAATGCGCTCGTAAAGCGTGTGGACACTTAAATATTAAGGCTGTACTTAGGTGGCCGCGCGGACGTGATAAATCAATGCCCCCAAATTAAACTGCTAATTACGTAATTTGCAGGAGAAGCTTTAACGATACAAACGAACGGTCCGCAATTAATTCGAATTCAATTAAACGTCAGTCCTTCCCGTCGTTTTGTCAATTTTTTACAACTTTTCACGGGCGTCGATTTAAATTTAAAAGTGCAATCTAGGCATTAACAGAAAATAACGTCTCGTTGCGCCGGCTAACATTTTAAAACTAGCTACTATAGGGCCGTAATTCGCCTGCTAGATGTAATCGGTAAAAAATTCTATTACATAGAGCGTTCCCATTGGATGATTTCTTAATGACCTTTTTACGTGAGTTTAATGCGCTGTGCTTGAAATGGTCATTTTTATTATAAAATCCAAGATGGCGGATAATTGTAGTGAGCGCGTTTTGCGCTTCAGAGATTCCGAAATGAAACTCGTCGATGATGATGATGAAACTTGCGGTTTATTAAATGAGCGACAGCGTACATATAATTTCTATAGTATTAAGTTGTGCTTATAGTTAATGGGCGATATAATAACGACGACCAAGTTAGCTGCAGCAAACAATGTACTTGCACACATATAGTTGTTGATGGGTTACGTAAGGCGTAATTGCTTTTTAAGCGTTGCAATTGTTGTATATTATGCAAATGCCCGCCGTTAGCGAGCTTAAACGTTCTAACAGCTTAATTAGGTGGATTCGCGACGCACGAGGCACCGACGCGACACGTCATCGTATCTATCTATGTAATAATAAAAAAAAAGCTAGTCGAAAAGAACGGCATCATTTTAAAATCCCCTTGTAGGAGCACTCATTTATTATAAATGTCCCACTTTAAAATTCATTCCCGTTAAAACGCTCTAATATTAAAAAGTGAGGGTGTCAATTTTTCATCGCAGCTTTTTATGTGACGTCAAAGATGAGCCATCGAAACGACGCCTCGTAGATTATTATTCATTAACCTTTATTACAGCGACTGGAAAGTGTAGGTGAAGTCCGCGTGACGACGCTCTCTTCGTCCGGGGTGCGCGGCGTAGCTATCACGGTTGAAAGCTTTATGTTGTCGTGCATTAACAACTGATTGTGTGTCGTACGTTTTATTTTGCTTTATGGACGTCTTAAGAGAGTCATGATTAATTTCCTACTGATAATGATGATATTTTAATAGCTCTTTTACAGCTAAGTATGTTGTTTTAATACTAACGCATTATGTCGTAAATAACGCTGAATTACTTTAGTTTATCTTTCGAGTTGATGGTTTTTCTAAACACGTGTTATTATAAAATTCATTTATTAAATTGGGGCCGCAATTAAAACCGGAATTATTACTAATTACGCGACGTCCGATAGGTTTCCGAACGAGTTTCAATTCGATATAGGTTTTTTTACTTTTTGGGGGGTTCGTTGTTTGCGGCTCTCGGCTTCGATGACGGTAATGCGCCAAGAGACGGTTTACGATATCGTTTAAATAACGAGTCAATAACTTTGCCTCGCTTTAACTCACACGAAATGGCGGAGGTTCGTAAAACCTCATCAAGTGCGATGAAAACTGTAATAACGGGGCCGCACATTGTAGCTCGATACCTACTACGTATACTTTGTCTAACCAATTCTTTTAAAATCGAGTTGTTTTATTATTTTCCGTGAAACCCGTCAGTTTTTTATTCGAACTAAAATGATCACCTGAAAATTGTGGTATTTCGTAGATCGCTCGCTACGTTCCTTGCCGTACCTTTTTTTTTTGGCGTTTGTCGTTTATTATATATTTTTGTGGATAACGGGCGTTGGCCTGTTTTGAGTATAAGTGCCATGACGATGTGGAGAACTTACGAAACAGTTTTTCCTTGGTACTGCTTTTTCATAAACTTTTGTGCGATTTGGCTTTTCTCACGACCCCTTTCTAAACTTCCCTGTTGGGTATGTAATTTTAAGTGGGTAGCATACGTCTGCGTTTTTCCATCTCATTTTTGATTAATCGTTAGATTTCGTTTTCACCCTCACTTTTCACACTTCCAACCTATTCCATCTCAAATAACCGTCGATGAGGAAAAAGAAATACAGGACTTTCTGGATATACCATACCAATTCGCTCTGCCCATGGAACTATTTACAGTTAATGAAGTCAAACAACTGATCAAACACCACCTAAAATCGAAGAAAGCCCCAGGCTATGATTTGATTACAGGGAAACTAACCAAAGAATTACCGCGCAAGGGCTTAGTGATGCTCACCATGCTCTATAATGCTGTCCTGAGGCTGGGTTACTTTCCAGTCCAATGGAAGGTAGCGCAGGTAATAATCATTCCTAAGCCCGGTAAACCTCCTAACGAAGTTGGTTCCTATAGGCCAATTAGTCTATTGCCCGTTTTAAGTAAGCTACTGGAAAAGTTATTGGCCAGAAGACTGACCCCGATCCTAGAAGACCACAATATCATCCCAGATCACCAGTTTGGCTTTCGTGCTAATCATTCCACTATTCAACAGGTGCACAGGGTTGTAGACACGATAAATCAGGCTTTTGAGGATAGACAATACTGTACAGCTGCCTTCCTTGATGATAGTCAGGCCTTTGACAGAGGGCCTCCTGTACAAACTCAAAGCATTCTTACCACATTCTTTTTACATTATCCTCAAATCTTACCTAGAGGAACGATACTTTCAGGTAAAGTACAGACAAGATCAAACTGAGTTACATCCAGTCAAATCCGGCGTACCTCAGGGCAGTGTACTTGGACCCATCTTGTACATCATTTTCACAGCAGACATGCCAATCAATCCTCATACATTCACTGCTACTTTTGCTGACGATAAAGAACTCATGGTAAACCATAGAGATCCGGTCGTAGCCGTAAATCTCCTTCAACAGAGCCTAGACGTAGTAATACAATGGACTAAAAAATGGCGCGTTAAACTAAACGAAGCAAAATCCTTTCATATAACATTTACAAAACGCAAAGGTGCATCTTCCGCAGTCCTTGTAAACAATATTCCACTAACTCAACTGACAAAGGTTAAATATCTAGGTTTGCACCTTGATAAAGGCTTAACGTGGAAGTCCTACATCTGGACAAAGCGCAAACAGCTTGATCTGAAATTCCGTAAACACTATTGGCTACTTGGTAGAAAATCTAAATTATCGTTAACCAACAAGCTCCTTGTCTACAACACGGTTTCCAAACCCATCTGGACATACGGCATCCAGCTGTGGGGTACAGCTGCCAACTCCAACATACAGATGTTAGAAAGGTTCCAGTGCAAAGTGCTACGTGCTATGTGTGATGCTCCATATTTTGTTCGAAACGCAGACATCTTACGTGACTTAAATGTCGATACGATTAAAAATGTGATAATGAAGTGTAGTGCAAAATACCTAAACAATCTGGAACACCATTCTAATGAGTTAGCTCTGAATCTACTGGACAATAGTGCAAACATTCAAAGGTTACATAGATACACACCGCTCGACCTACCTCATAGATTTGACTAATTAAGTTATTATTACACAAACCTTATATAGTAAGTAGCTAATGCGTTGTAAACCGATGGGTTTCAATCTTCAAGTCATTGTTTCATGTCACATTAACTCCTAACCTAATATTTGTTTATTGTTGTATAAACAGATTGCAATAAGATAAAATAAAATTAAACTTTTCACTGTTCTCATAACATGTCCTAAATCGCGCCAGATCTTCATCTCTATATCCGTAACCTTCTCTCCTCTTTTGACTCGATTATTTTCAATTAAACCAAACGTAACAAAAATAATCGTGCAAAATTTTGGAATGAAGACTCGTTGTCCAGATGTATTTCCGGTTCCATGAAAATTGCTCGAATGGAGAGAATTTCTCGAATTATGTAGGTACAGCGGTGAACATTTTATTCTCAGTTTCGGAGCCCAAATTACGCTCTATTTCGGAAGTAAAGAATAAAAATTGGTAAATGATTGTTTTAAGACAATTTCCCATGTTAAACTAATAGCCACAGACTTTTTTGGCCTTGCATACAGCATAAATTGAAATATCATAATCGTGCTGCTGCACGGCAAATTAAAGTCCATTAAAAACAGAAGCGAATGACATCGAATTGAGCTCCCCGAGTCAAATAGTTTTTGAGTTACAGCTTATTAAAAAGTTAAAGGTGTTGTCATTTTCGTGGGATTTTTGTTTATTTTAAAATCAAATAACGCAAAAACTACGATCCCAAAAAATCTGACATTTTGGGTTTTTTGTCTTCTCGATTGGTACAATGAATAAATAAGAAATTTTACAAATTTACAGTTTTTGAAAGTCGAAAATATTTTAGTTTCGTGTTTTTGATTTTACAAACGTTTCTTGCTTTTATATTTAATGCTTTTATTCGTACAGTGGGATAATATGGCAATTTGTTTTACATTACATTGTTGAGTTAAATTTCGTTTTTAGCTGTTTAACCGTTTTTGTATCCATAAATGATTATTCAGTAACAGGTAATTGCACAATATACGTTTCAAGTATTCGTCCGTTCCAAAATCACTTTACGATCAAATTTACAGGGTGTTTTGCATAGTATGTGACTTTTTTAATACCGTGTCCGAAAACGGACAAATCTGCAAAATTACTTATTTGAACTTTATGCATGTGCTTGCGACACGTGTTCTTTAACGTGCTAAGAATCCCACAATAATTCTAGATATCTTCCAGCGTTTCCGATGGTGAGGCGGATCGGGCACCCGTACCAAAACAGGACGCCGCCAAAACGAAAGAAACCGCGGACGTCGTTCACTAGATTACAAATCGCAGAATTGGAGAAGAGGTTTCACAAACAAAAGTACCTGGCTTCGGCGGAAAGGGCGGCGTTGGCGAAAAGTCTGAAGATGACGGACGCGCAGGTCAAAACGTGGTTTCAAACAGGAGGACGAAGTGGAGGTAAATATTTAAATAAATTCGACTTAGATGTAGGTATATGGGCGATAAACGACTTCTATTCGAAAATTTAAATTTAATTTACGACCATCGATAGAATTCTTCTAATGGACGTTAAGTTGCCCGACCAATTTAACCTTGGTATCGTCGCTTAAAAGCGTAGTACTTGGTGAAATTTAGTAGGTATTGGAAGATTTATTGGATCCGATTTGCGTTTAATTGGGGATTTGTTATAAAAATAAAATTTAAATTTCGGAAATCGTTCGAAACAATATCTGATATGTATCAACGTCGATTATAATGACCGGATATATTTGTTTCAAGGAGAATTTCATTGTGTGCGTAGGTAGCTAGCTAGTAATCGTGCCGGATATTGTAATTATAACGAAACGAGCGATTTAGGATATCACTCGTTTCCCCCTAACGGCGGCGCGCAAGTGTCTTTTTTTATGAATTGAATAATTTAAATATTTAAAAATTAAAATTGCACAAAAATGTTCTACAGCTGTACGTACTTGATATAAAGCAAACCCCCGGGTGAATTTCCGACAGGTTTTTAAGAGGCATTTTTTTTGTCGACAGTCACATGTAAACTCCGACGAAATAAATTATTTACTCGCTAATGTTGCGGGTTTAAATAAAACATTTGTTTCTAGCTCGCGCTCGCGTTAATTAATTGCGGATCGTCTTTATCGTAGAGCGTGAAATAAAGAACAATTAAATAGATAATTGCAGTTAAACTAAATACGAAAATGGACGTATTTTTACACAAATAGTTCATTTATTTACGTACACGCATAAGCAAACCGAACCGGCAAAGTAATAAATTGTCCCTCGTAATTTCCACCTGAAACGGGCAATTACTAAACAAGTACCAACATGTTGTTATTTTAACGGCGCGTTCGTTTCCATCGGAAAGTGCTCTATTTTGTTTAAAAAGAGAAGATTAGCCGTCGCATAATCGGCTCTTAAGATAAGAGACTTTTAAATCTAACAACTTTTTCGTTGTTGATTAAAACCGGAGTTATGTCGTGGGGTTCTTTAAACACAACAAACTGCTGCGACTTTTAATTACCTGTTCGGTAATGGACATACCGTGTAGGACAAGAGAGTGGCGCCGGCGGGAACAATTGATGGTCGCCACACATCGCGACGACAACACTTAAAAACCAAACTACTTTTATTTTCCGTCTACGGAATCGAAACTATTAAAATTTTGATAGTTACGTTCACGTAATCAAAATAACGACCGGAATTATTCTCGTTCGAATTACGTGACGCAAGAGTTATAAAAGAAATTACATTTCGGTGAGGAACTTAAAGTTTATAGGCTTTAATATCCTTTGTGAAAATAACACACGATCCAAGCACGCAAAGCTCTTTCTAAAGCCCAATATAACAAACGAGGGAACATAAAACAGAAGAACAGCGAAACAAATGAAATAACGAAGCCACAATTCGATTACTGCGTGTTTTACCCGCGATGCAATGGTAGACGTCGTTTCAGGCAGCCAACCTCTAGTCAATTACACTAATACGATCTGGTATCGCCTACAGCTACGCTACCAACCGCATCGTTAAAGTAACTACATTGCCTCCAAGTTGACAAGAGAGTATTTTTGGAAAAGGCGTAATTCGCTTTTATTCGATTCCACTTAACTTTATTAAACGTAATGAATTATCTACTTCTGCCTTCAATTACTTTTCTAGGTGTCATTGTCATAAGTGGGGCGAGCCCCGCGGCCATATCGACGAGAAAGCTCGAATCGCGACCAAACAAATAAAAACTTAGGAAATTATAATTTATTCCCGCGACTTACACGAAATTAATTCGAATTTGTTTAATTAAAACGCGGCCTGCGCGCGTCGTTAACTGGACGCGACCAACTGGCCGCGCAGATTAATTGCGACCGTGCGATTAAAGTTTCTTTTAATTACCGTTATTTATTTCTTTATTAACAGCGCTAGAGTTTACTCCTAGGTTTCCGAATTAAAAGGCAGCGACGAACGCATTAAACATTTTAATAACTTAATTTGTTAATTGGTTTGTAAATTGTCGGAATATGATTGGCCGTAAGTTCAACTAATTGCAAGCAACGTTATTTTGACGCTTTCTTGAAACCACAAACTAATAGTAGGTATAATAAATGTTACGTTACATAATTATTATTCTAATTGTGTATTGTTATCTTAATTTTGATTTTTTCCTTGCGTATTCAAACGCGCATTGTTTGGTGCATCAAAAAAACGTTTATCAACTTTGGACTCCATCTTGAAATTATCTGTTATATGCATGAATTTCTTATACTTAACTCTTATTTGCCATTACAAAAAAAAATTAAATTTTTCTGCAAGAACTCGAAAGAAAAACAATTAATTAACTTTTGGTATCTATCTATTGCAGGCGTTAAAACAATTAAAAATAAACAAGTAATCTATAATTAATCGTTACCAATAAAATTATGTCACGTAACTAGAATCGACTTATACAAATTTTGTACACGTTTCGACCGCTGATGCTTTTAATGCGGTCAGTTAAAAAATTAAAACGAAAAGACTAACGACGAAAACAATATAGAGGCTGATCTGTTAAGGGTAGTTTCGAGAAAAGAATTAAATGTACTTAACGATTGATTAATTTGCCGTCGTCATGGCAACTAGCAAATGAATTACCTATAGGTATCAACTGGTTAAAAAACTGTACTAATAAAATATTTGATGTCAGCGCTTTGGAAGCTTTCACGCAATCATATCCTCTTTTATTGTTTAAATTTTAAATTAAATAGTGTTAAATCTAACTAATTGCGAACCAAATTGAATTTTTAACACAAGCTAAATACGTAGGTACAACATAATACGTAAACGTTCGATTTCGCGGACAGTTTATTAGGTAAATCTAATGAAACTGCTGCGGCCAACTAAACTCGAGAAATTTCAAAGTAAATATTAATCATAATATGTTACCTGATGCCTGATGTTACCTAATAAACGTTCGGGTGAATAGCAAAACGACAGTTTGAACAATGGAGATTGATTTGCACAGTTTTTCGTAACAGTTTCAGTATTCGAAAGTAGTCCAAACGTTGACTAAAAGTTGTCCGAAAATTATTCGGAAAATGTCCGAACGTTGTCCGGAAATTGTCCGAAAATTATCCGAAAATTGTCCGAACGTCCGAAAAAAATTTTAACATCAAATTGACGAGTGTTCAGTTTTGTAATAAAGTATCACTAAACCTATACTATCTATAACTTTCCCAGCTACACCTGCATATTTAAAAATTTAAATAAAACTATTAAACAATTCAATTTGCTAGATAAAGAAAGAAAAACATAATACGGCATGACGCCGCGTTTAATTAACTCTGAACTCGAAACAAATTTGCCTTTAAATAAATTTCGCGGAAATGCGGAAATGCATGTGCGCTATCTAAACAATAAACACATGCAAGATACGATACAAAATGTTTGCAAATAAATTATCTAGGTTCAAAACAGTCGCGTTTAATTATTTATCATACCTAATGTATTAAAAGTATTAATACCATAAATTTCTACTTTCTAAACTGTATAGATTCTATCTTAATCTCGATTAGTTGGGGACATGCGAGTTTTTTTTGCAATTTAAATGCAACAATAAATAATAAAATTATTAAAACAAGGCTTGCACTACAATTTATTAGAAAAAATTGGCAAAAATGCAAGTGACACTTTCGTACGTATTTATAAGAGCTAAAAATATTTACGTAATACGACTACGTATATGTTTTTATTTTATTTTCAAGATGTTTCGTTTTTTTTTGTTTTTTGTTTTTCTTTCTGTAGAACGTAAGTCAACACCAAGCCACTTGTCTGTCATTCATTTGATTGACGGTTTTCTCCATTTATAAATTTCTTCCACGATATAATTCTTTTATTAAGATAACAATATTTCTGTCCGTGTTTTGTTAAATTTTTATTTATTTATCTTTCAGACGCTTCAATTGCTGCGATCATGTCATTCTATGATTACATTTTTTTTTTACATTTTATATTATATTTTAAAATTTTGTTAAATGTTTGAGATATATTATTGTTTTTTTAAATAAAACGCGTGAAAAGTTTATAACAGAAAATCAATCTATTTTACGCAACGTTACGAGTTAAACGATATTTGCGTTAAAAGAACTTGTGATTGCGAAATTACCAATAGAATGTGTTTGTTTCCTTTTTTTAATTGATTTTTAACTGATTTTTCAAGCACATACCCTACAACTATTTTTCGAAATTTATTTATTGGCCTCGAACTCTTGTCTATTCTTCAACTTCAACCACTTTTGCTTAGAAGCTAAAAATAATTCAATTTGAATTTTGAATTATCTTGCTCATAATAATAAAATAAAAAACTTATTTCCACCGACAAAGATAAAATATTGAACAATCGCCGTCTCGTTCTGGTAATCGAACTCGTTTCGTTAAACATGCCGTAATCGAACTTCTATCGTTTAAATATCTATTACACAACCGAACCTCTGCGGGTTATTTTCTCTAATAAATTTATAATCGATATCAATTTTGGTCAACCGTTTCCGCCGCAACGCCCGATGATATTGCACCGATAGTTCTCGTCGAATTCGAAAACAAAATGAAAGTCCCCTTCGAAAAAGGCGCCCTTTTATTTAAATCTTTAAAAAAAAATCAAATTACCCTTTTAAACATCGTCTACATAATAAAAAGTCGGTTTCCAGTTAAAACCTTAAAAGCTCCTTAATTTTCCGTCCTGAATTTGTAACGAACGGTAATTAAAAAATAATCGCTTTAAGTTGGGGCCCGTTTAAATTTTCAAGCGCGCCCCTTAATTAGGGGATGATTATTCGATAAGCGGCGAAAAAGTGCGCGAAACGATTTTCCGCGCTACCCGCCTATTAAGGTGCGATCGATTCGCGCGAACCGAATAGCAACAAAATGGTGGCGCGCAAGAGTTAAAACTAACGATATCCAAGCGAGTGAGTATACGAGGTGTTGAAACAATGACGCTTTCATATTTAATTACCATCTAATTAAACTACCCGGGCACACTGAATAATTAGCACCCCCATTCGCGCGAAGCGGAACCGCTCCAGTTGCAATTTTAATTAATAAAAGCAATTCGCAATTAAGAAAAAGACTTCTTACTGTTATTTAATTATGTGTAAACGCGCGCGTAATTTTTAATCTTAAAACGTTCCAATCTGTATAAATCATTTTTAAGTTTTTAAATAGTTAAGGGTCGGTTTATTTACGTATCGAGTTCGGTTCGCGTAAAGTGTATAAGATATTAATTTTTGATTAGGCCCTTAAACGAGTAGCGAACTTTGGGCAGCGCTTATTTAAATTTTTGCCGCTCTCGTGTTTAACGTAAGTAACTACAGGTGTCTCGCTAATCGCACCCGACGTTCAATTATTAACAAAGCACTAAAACCTGCCGCCTGCAGCGCAGTTGTGGTTGTGGCAATATTTTAATTATGATTTACATAGCCAGCCTTGATAACGCAATTTCCGCACATAATAAATTAACTGTTATATTTCATAGACCTTTGTTGTTAACTAGGTTGAATTACACGGAGTTATTAATTAATTGTGTTAATTGTTCTAAACTTCCAAATCTGCATTTTGTATGTTAACACGGGTATACTCACTGAGCTACTTAAGGGAATATTATAGAACTCGCAACCCCCCGAGGTTATTAAATAGTTTATCCATTATTTATTACAATGTTAATTTTATTAGTAAAAACAGTTCACCTGTACAGACTTATCGTTGAGGAAATTTTGGAACGGCAAAGGGCCGGAAAATAGTCGGCGAATGGTACGCGAAAAGCAAACGCAAAGATTTGGACAACGTTCCGCGATCGAAATCCAATTCTTTTATCTCGACGTTCGGCCGTTTCGGTTCGACGATGACACGAATTTTGTTGCGCGCAGAGTTTTACGTTTCCCAAAGTTAATTTTAAGACAATAAATGTTGAGGGTAGGCTGAAAGGGAGGTGTCCGGTGGGTCGACTGTCTCGGTTTGACACCCTAAAAGCTTCTGGATAATGCAAGAGCCGACAGAGCGATTCGTTCAATAATGCAAGCTGACATCGGTCTAGTGTTTGGAAGTTTAAATATTTACACCCGGAGTTGACGATTTCAACTATCACTCCGTTGTTAACTCTTTGTACCGGTAAAAATACAAGAGATAACGTTATTTGTGCAACGTTTGTTAAACTTTCATTCGCCGTAATTGTTTCTATTTTGACGGGACGAATCAGCGCGCGCGTGCGGAACGAATCATGAATATTAAAAAAAAAAATCGAATACGCCGAAAGTGTCGAGCCGTTTAATATTGATGTGGAGGCGGGCTGCGAAAAGTGTCCGTTTTTTGAATAGGAAATAACGATTGAAAACTATCTCCCGTTTTCTACGCCGTAAAGCGTCATCAAAAAACAGAAGATGTTTAATGTCATGACGTTTGTCTAAATATCGATACCCCATTTTGGCAGAACAACGTAAGCAATAAAAATCGAATTATGCAAGTGCGCGCATTTTGCGTTGTAGCTTAACTATCAACAAATACCTCCTGAAAACGAGTTTGTGTGAAAAACGGAGTTGTACGCGGGTTAGATACTATCCTTGAACGACAGCTCGTCGTAAGTACCATGAGTTTGTCGTTATACATTGCCACAAACGCAACTTCGTCACAAATAATATAACGTACCGTAATCACGATACGTTACACCTCAGACGCTGCTTATATGGTTGTTTTTACACGATTTTACAACGTGTCGCATTTCATTTCTATTTGTTAGGTATTAAGGGTAGGTGTCGTAACACAGGTTTTGCACGGCAGGGGTTATATTAAACTTTCGTGTGATTGGGTTGTATATGTTAAACCTCAGACACCGTGCTCGCTCTTCCGAACCGTAACAGAAAACCACCAGATTCTTACCGGAATTTACCAAAGTATGTCTTTGCCTTAGATCGCATCACCCAAGTAACAATTATACTTGAGATAAGTAGACTTATACAAGATATACTTGAAATGACCTTGTTAAAGACTTGACTAATATAATTATTCAAACTCAACTTAAAAGAACCTTGTAAAACACTTGGATATGTTTGAAAAACTCTTGTAGGTAAAATACTTACGTATAAACTTGTATACAAGGAAGAAAAATTAAGAACTATTCAAGAAATAGTTAGTCTAGTTAAGTCTTATTGAAAAGTTCTTTTTATAAATTAAAACTTAAATAAATTCTTGCTTAAAGTTTTTTCAAGATCATATTTGGAAGCGTTATACAAATTTTATTAATTTTGCGTTGCCGAATCTCGTATAAAGAAAAATTGTAAGTGTTATACAAAATTCCCAGAATAAATAACTTAAATAATATTTTATGCAAGTTGCACTTACACACTATATAAGCGTGCGCGAATTATAGTTATCAAATATAGGTATGTGTAGTGCTTTTTCTTGTCTCCGAATTTACATTGTATAAAAAGTATTTACAGATAAAAATGGACGCATTTAAATTATGGAAAAAAATTAAAAGGTCAGGCCACTATTACCGAAAGGTAAATAAACAGTTTTCAAATTTGATTATAGAATCGTCGTCTTTTGCTACTTCAAATTTGTCATCTAAGAGGTTATTGCCAGCAATACCTCAATCGTCCAATAATAAATGCCTAACTAATAATGAAACTTTAGTATCCAATGATAAAACTAGTAATTCAGGTTCTATACCGACTGCTAAGTAGATATATTCGATATATATATATATATATATATATATATATATATATATACACATATATACACATATATATATATATATATATATATATATACAGGGTGGGGCAAAATAATGTCATAATGTGAATGCGCCATAATTTTTGAAAATGGCGTCAAATGTCATTGTGCTGTGACATTTGTGTTGTAGACAGATAGAGAATTAGTTGACAACAAGCAATGGAGCGATACACACCTGAAGAACGCGGAATTATTGTTACTGCTTATTTGACCAATTTCCGAATCTGTTATTTTAACGCAGCGTGAATTTCGTCGTCGTTTTCCTCATCGTCCTGCACCATGTGCGCGAACAATGAAGCGTATTGCTGAGCGTCTTGTGCAAAGTGGGTCCACTAGAGATGTCGCAAGAAGTGGCCGGCCTCGTATTGCTCGTTCGATCGAGAATATCGCTGCTGTGGCCGAGGACGTCCGAGAGAGTCCACAAACATCGACGAGACAACGATGCACACAATTTGGCATCAGCAGACGTTCGTTGCATCGAATTTTGGTAAAGACCTGAGGATGTTCCCTTACAAAGTGCAAACCATTCACCTGCTGACCGTCAAGTGAGGTTAACTTACTCACATGCTCTGTTAAACCTGGTGCAAGAAGAAGATGATTTCGTATCCAAAATCATAATGAGCCACGAAGCCCATTTCCACTTAAGTGGTTATGTGAATAAACAAAATTCGCGTTTCTGGCGCACGGAGAATCCACATGAAATGCACGAAGAGCCATTGCATCCCCTCAAAGTGACTGTTTGGTGCGGCATTTGCAGTGAAAAAGTGATTGGCCCTTATTTTTTTTGAGGACGCCGATGGCACCACCGTAACCGTAACTGGTGAGCGCTACAGACAGATGTTAAACCAGTTTTTTTTTCCCCAAGTTGCTGAATTGGGTCTCCAGCATTGTTGGTTCCAGCAGGACGGAGCAACCGCTCACACAGCTCGGGCAACGATACAGATTTTGAACCATCAATTTCCGGGCCGCGTGATCTCCCGCTTTGGCGATTCGAACTGACCGGCCAGATCGCCAGATCTCACGGCGCCAGACTTCTTCCTTTTGGGCTTTTTGAAATCTCGCGTTTATCACAACAAACCACAAACTTTGCAAGTCTTGAAAGCCAACATTGAAGAAGAAATCACCAATTTGGAGCCAGATGTTTTGCGAACAACAATTCAAAATGCCGTAAAACGAGCACAAATGTGCATCAACTCAGGAGGTGGTCATTTGACCGATATCATTTTTTCAACTTAACGTCATCAATTTTACACCTTCAAATAATTTTTTTGTGAAAACAGAGCCCAATTTTTTTCATTTCTAACAAAATGGCAGCCAATTCACATTATGACATTAATTTTGCCCCACCTTGTATATGTATATATATATATATATATATATATATATATATACTTTAATTCGCACCTATGATTTATTGACGTATTATAGGGGTTGTCAGCGATGAGTCACCTGAAGATTACAGACAAAGTGCCTATGAATCTTACGCAGATGATGAGAGTAGTGATAATAGTATTAATCGCATCATATATGATGATGATAGCAGTTCGGCGGCTGAAGATGAAAGGAGCCAAAATCTTCACACGAATATAAGACATTGGGCGCTAACATTCAACATTAACCACTCAGCAGTAAAAGAGTTACTCAAAATTATTAATAATTGTTTTGATAAAGACGCGTTGCCACAAGATCCACGCACGTTAATGGAAACTCCTCAAACGGTCGAAATTATACCATTGGGTGATGGCGAATATTGGCAAAATGCTTTGCGGTTTTGTTTGGAAAACTTATTCTCAAAAATATCTAAGCCTATAAATAAATCCTATAATATAAGCCTATCATTAAATATAAACATAGATGGACTGCCAATATTTAAAAGTGCCAAAAACGAGTTTTAGCCCATCCTGGCCAATATTGCCGAATTACCGAAACAAAAACCATTAGTGATCGGAATATATTATGGAAAATCTAAGCCATCGAATCTGCGCTTGTATTTGATTCCATTTGTCAAGAATTAAAGACAATTTTGGCTGACGGAATATATGTAAATAATAAAAAAAAATAAAAATTATAATAGGGTAAGTAAGGGAAATGTTGTGAATTCAAACAAAAAACCTGGACAAATTGATTTGTAAAAATTTTTTTTCTGTTTGTAATATGTCTTCTTGTATAGAGCTTGAACTAATGAACTTGATTACAATGTTATTCATGTAAAATATTTTAGGATTACGCAAACTTCTGAAATAAGTCTTATATCAAGTGTTACTCAAGTTCATTACCTAAGAACTTTGTACTTGAATAAGCCTTGTATACCATTCTCATGTAAAACTTTATTCATATATTCTTGTATATAGGAGACCAGTTCAAGCCGCATTCCAATCGCCCTTTTTACTGGCATTAGCCCTGAATAATACTTTATACTAAGAAAATTCAAGTCGCATTTCTTGAATAATTTCTTATAAAAAGCTTTAGACAACATTTATTTAAGCAAAATTGTTACTTGGGCAATGTAATGCGGGTTTTGTTGTTATGTGCGTCCATAAAATTTAATTAATGTCGTTTGAAATGGCGCTTTTTAGAATTTCTCCGGGACTACGTTAAAATGATTATTTTGTTGTTTTTTTACTAGGACTACGTTAAAAACTAAAGATTTCGCTACTTTATTTGAAAATAATCATTTGTGATTGTTTCTAATTTAAAAGTATATCAACACAGCTTTGTATTTGTTTAGAAAATTACGTTGAAACATGTGTGTACTTATTGTTAGTAGGTAGAATAATAAAACATCCGGAAGTAAAGCATTAAGTGGATTTGTATCAGAACTGCGTGTTGTCATTTAAAGATAACCCTGGTTGATAACTTCAACCCAGTCATCCAATACTATAGAAACATGCCCAGTGGGTCCGAATTTGATTAACGACAAGACCGACCAACATTCGTTAACTGACCAATAAATTAAATAACCACTGAAATAATTATAATGCTGAATAATTTAAAAATTCAAATGAAACGCCCCCATAGAGTGCGATTCAACTTTAAATACGCAAACCTCACAGAAATCGATAGATCGTATAGTTTATCTTGAAATACCTAAAAGTACTTATTGTCGTTATTTTCCGGTTTTGTTGAAGTATTTTTTTTTATCAAAACACTTTCGTCCCATAATTTAAGCAAAATTCGGACGCTCACCGACGGTCAAAGGTGGTCGTGAGCGTCCGATGCGAAGCACTTACATACAAGCAAAATAACCAACAAATCACTTTTGTTGCAGGCGACAAACGGCGGAAGAAAGGGAAGCGGAGCGACAAGCGGCGAATAGATTGATGCTGTCGCTGCAGGCGGAGGCCCTGAGCAAGGGTTACATGCCCGAGGCGCCCCCTTCTTCGACGGGGCCCGGAGACACGGCGCTCAGCGCCCTGCAGAACCTCCAGCCCTGGGCCGGCCCTTACAGCACACCCCAGCCAGCCCTGGCGGAGTCCATCTGTTAAGACCGCGCGCCCTCTCAAGGACGTTATTCAAATAAGGTGGCCGTGTGAGGACCGCACTTAAAAAAAAAAAGAAATAATAACCGGTGCAATAAATATCGTGAAGTTAAACAACGGACATACGTATAATAAACTTGACGTGTTGAATCAGATAAAACGAGAGACCGTACTGAGAATTGCTGTATTTATAATTAAATAATTAATATTAATAACGCTGTACTTACTGAAAAGTAGTGTGATTTATGTATAATAAATTAAATAATTGTAGATAAGTTAAGTAATTACTGTAAGCACAAGGATCCTGCATTAAAGTAAATAAAATGTACGATACAATCGTTAATCTGTTTAATTAACTGTTTACTTTCTACACGTCTTTTTGTTGAAAAAGCATAAGTGTTTTCCTCTACGACGCCGATAACGTTAGATTATGATATTATTACGATTTAAATTTCGCAATGTTGTATGTGTACGAGGGGGAGGGGGGGGGGTTTAATCAATTTCAGGCGAGGGATTAGTACGCGCGTATTGAACTGTAAGCCGTGAGCCGGGCTCGTAAAGAACTATTTTGAACACGAGAAATAATATTCAGTCGGTGTGCAGTATATTTTCGGGTAGGTATATTAGATTACATTTTAATCAGCAGCAAGTCAGTCGGTACAGCAGGGGAACAGGGTTACCAGCCATTACTCAAAGCTGACGTTAAATGGCTAATCCAATTGTTACCCCAACGATGTGTGGTTATCGCCCGATTCTGTTTCAGATAAAATGATCAAATTGCCTTTGTATTTTAATTTGGTAGCATGCGCGTTTCGCCGCCGCTCGTCCTGGACGGATATAACGTTCATTCGTATTTAATGAGATGATGGACTTGAAAAATTCGATCGTTTGTAAATTAAATTAAATCTAGAGCGAGACAGAAAAGGCGTTCCACAACGATGATTACATGAATTGAAAAACTTCGGACCAGTTTTGTTTAGTATTTATTTTAGTCGAAAGTGACGATCGAAATTGTTCGTTTAAATAAGAAAGGCCGCGAGGTTTGCAGACTCTTAATTCGGACGAATTGTCGCTTGTTGTAAGTTTTTTGGACTCGCAAGGTATTATTGAAACGTGATCACGAGAGAGACTCGACACTAAATAGTGGAAAGCGAACGTCGCAGACTTTTCTCCTAAAAAGTATTGTGTTGACGTCGTCCGCGCTGTTCAAAATCCTTCAGAAATTCGAGTTTAAATATTAGATCATCCTCTGTATAATCGCGTGAGTTTGTTCCTTTTAGACTATGACGTTTGGTCCATCCAATGAGACATTAAGCATTGCGGATAATTGTAGACACATCCTCGTTTAATATAATAGCACTTACCAAAGAGATAATAATTTACCTACATCGTCTTGGTCTTGATGTTACACTCGATGGGCGCCGTTCAAACGATGGTACCTACTCGGCAATTAAATTATTGAACGTGCTATTGAAGTTCGTCGCACAAATACTTATCGGTTTTTAAACCTCCAATTCTGAAGATGTTGATAAAAAAGAAGAATAACGGCGATAGAGTCATTTGGTCCAGTACTTTATCAAATACACAAGCCTGAGGAGATAACGAATGCTAACCAAACTAACAATAAGCAGTCTTTTTCGTCCGTTTAGCGTTTAACCCTTTCCCAACGTACTTACGTTTTAAGTATCACTTTTTTAGAAAAAATATTAAAAATACAGATGAAACGTATCCATGCTCGCTTGCATGGATCGACAGTACTGTCGAGCAGCGCGTGCTGTACTTACAAGGAAAAAATTCTTGTAGTGTTACATAATTTTGTTTTGGTGGAGAGACTGATCTTGTTCTTGAAGCTTCGATAAAAATCGTTAGTACTTTAGATTAAATTTGACGATAGACTTTTGATTTTAATCCTAGCACGATTTATTTCGCAAAATTCTCGCGGAACTTACAAATTGAAAGTACCGTCGCGTCGGGCTCTAGAGTTCCGTTTTGTGAATACTTCTCAGCAGGGCTGGATAATTTATTCAACTTGATTGTAAATTGTGGATAATGTAACGTGACCTCATTTCAAACCGATAGTGAAATCGAAGCAGTCCTCTTGATAATAAGACATCAGATTACTGATGTAAATTTTTATTTTCACAATATTTAAACAATATTTTAATTTCAGTTCATTTTAAGGGTAAACGGAGTTTACCTGAAATACTGAAAACATTTTAAAAAAACATTCAAAGACACTAGGTAATCAAGTCTGCGCTTTTGTTAACCAAGAAATCGATGCTCGGTCAGAAAAGGGTTAAAACTTTGAAGTTAAGGGAGGCAATTTATGATAGGTACTACAAGTAAGTAATTCTTCGGTGACGTCTTCTACGTTTTTAAGTTCGTAATCGTATTTATTTACGAATTACTTATATTCGTGATAAACATAATTTTCTGTGCACGTGCAAACTGACACTTGCAACTTCGTCATTTTTATAAAGGAAACGTGCAAATGCCCTCGAATGCCCTTACTGTTTAATTTAAACTGTTTACGATTTATTCATGACCTTATAATGATGTATTTTTGATGAAACAACGAAAAACTTTCATTGTAAAATAATTAAAACGAATTGAAAATGTGCGTAACTAAATTAGACGTCAATCAAATACCAATTTTAATTTATTCGTACAATAGATATAAATTAAAATGGTCACTCTAATGCAGCAATCCCCATCGAAAGTGGACGGGCCGGTTTAAAAACGAGCAACGTTTTTAGCGATAATGCGACACGGCAATTTGATTAATTTTATAATCCGAAGTCGACGGTTTAATATCGAATGTCCCGTCATATTAATTTAACACGTTAATTTTTCGTCGATTAACGAATAAACGGCCTAGTCGAATTTGTTCAAACAACATAATATAACGCGATTATCCATATTTTATGAAGTAACAAATAAGGAAGGTTCGAATGAAAACGTTGCGGCTAGTATCTCGTAATTTTCCTTAGGATTAATTGGCCGCGAGTTCGACTGACCGCATCGTGGCGGACAAAACTGCTTTTGACTATACTTCGTCCAAACCTATATGCAATCCACGTCATCAATAAAAGGGTTACTAGATGATGACGTTTCACACAGTGCTGTCACTTTGTACCTCGTATTTTGACAGTTCTAATAAGTTGTAGTCTTTTTTTATACTATCTAATACGTGCGCAGGTAAATCATCTATAGAATATGTCACTTTCCAATCGTTAAACCGAATTACAAATAAACAATCTAGTAACTTTTTGTTGATGACGTGAATTGCATATAGGTTTGGATAGGCCATAAGTGCTTGCACAATTAAAATTGTAGTTCGATATTTTACTTGCATTTCAATTTTATTTGTCAGATTAAAAACCAGACGAACTACACCTAAAGGTATAAATGACTGCGTTATTATGCCTACACGTAAACTAATTGTCCCCCCCCCCTAAACCCCAAAAACGAAACAAACAAATAAAAGCGCGATTAATCTACCCACATTTCGTTACAGTAAAAAATCCAAATCGTGGATTTCGACCGCAAACCGCGCAAGGACCCTCTAAACACTTGTCGTCTGCATAATTATCAATAAAACGAAATTAATGCCGCGTAATTGGTACGGACCCCGAGAGGAATTGCGTGCCGCGGAGAATCCGAAAACCGCAAAAGAGCTTTAATTCCTCAATTTACAGAGCCGCCGTGCTCGATTTGGCGTATAAAGAAAAAATATTAGGTTTCGTTGATATGTGTCGTCAACGTCGACTCGCAACGTCCTCTGATGCAGGAAATCAAACCGCAAAAATATAATAATAATAACAACGATTCTGTGTCTGGTCCTCTGCAGTTTTAACCTGCGATCTTAAAAAAGTGGCGGCACAATTGATATCTTTACCTCCGATTAAAGTTTACAGAGCGACGTAGCCTATAATTTTACATCGAAATGACATTTTTTTTATGCGAGGCCCTTGATCCTTTGTTTTAAGTTGGCGATTTGGCCGGTCTTGCGTGTGACTTTTGTTCGAATTGGTGATATCCTGTTTTTAAATTATAGTTATCGAAATAAAAATCTGCGAAGATTTTTTTCTAGACGTCCGCGATGGTTTTGGGACACGTTATAGTTCGAAGCGTACCCATGCATGTATATATGGTCAAGTTTTAGTCCGCTCATTGCCTTTTTTGTCGTATAAATGTTAAAGAGCTACCGTATTTCTAACCTAAATTTTCTCGAGTTTTTTTGTTCCTTAATGAAATCTAATAGTTCGGGTTCATAATGTGCTCGGTTTAATTTAATTTCTAATGTAGACAAAAAATAATTATATAAAATTAAAAGCGAGTGTCCTTCGAGGTTACCTAATATTATAATAACGGACATATTAAACAAAATTATAATGGATAAAATGTAATTTGTTGATTAATACAATTTCCCATGTTAGTTAATGTCACAGTGAGTAAAATTACGTAAATAAAATATCTCCACATATAGGTACAGCGTATTCTCTGAAAATAAGGCGAATAAAAAAATGTACGTTATATAATGTTAGGAATTTGAATCCACCCCGAGCGTTTCTACTCGTTCATATTATTAATTAAATTATTAAAATTATAAAAGAAATTATAGGCATGTTTCCAATGATTATTTACATTACGCAGAAAAAGAAAATCGTTTCTATGCGAAGCGAGGTGAAATAAAGAGGTCAAAAACGTCGTCCTATCCCTTTCTCCATAATTTTCGATAACATTCCTTTTTACAAAATTAAAAGCAATCGAAGAAATTCAAAAAAGAATTATAAACTGCATTGTAAAAAAATGAACCGACATTTAAGCGTCAAAAAAATCTGCATCATAACTGAAAACTTATGTGTTTAGCGATTTCTGTCCATCATAAATTAAGATGAGCCACGTTAGATACATGTACTAAAAACAGCCCCGTGAAGTCACAAACCGTTCAATTAAGTCCACGATATGGTTTTTTCCGATTGGCGATCAAAGATAAGCAAACTAACAGAGATCAAAATTGATGCTACACTTCGTCCAAACCTATATGCAATCTACGTCATCAATGCAAGGTTACTAGATGATGACGTTTCACATAGTGCTGTCACCTCGTACCTTGTATTTTGACAGTTCTAATAAATTGTAGTCTTTCTTTATACCGTCTAATATGTGCGCAAGTAAATCATCTATAGAATATATAGAATTTCAAACTTTAAATCGAATTACAAATAAACAATCTAGTAACTTTTTTTTGATGACGTGAATTGCATATAGGTTTGAATAGGCTATAGGTTTGTTTACAAATTAAAAAAAAAATGTGCCGCGATTCGTGATCGTAAACGAGAAGCTTAAATCTATCACTGCACGTCCGAAACGAAAACGAAATCAAAACAATGAACAGAAAGAGGCGAATCGTCGGCTCCAAAGAAAGTGAAGATAGTCCTCTCGGCCGAAAAGACGATGGGGTTTCCAAGAAGTAAAAGGAACTGTTTTGTTAAACTCGGTACCTTGAAAAAGAAAATGCGTTCTTTGAAGTGTTCGTGTTGTCGAATAATAAAAATTGGTCGCATAAAAACGTTCAAAATCGTTCCACATCCGTCGTATTTAATTGACTTGATCAAACCCCCCCTTTTGGACTACCGTCTATCCTCACAAGAGATTTTCCACCACCAATGAAGTCATTATGGCGTTCAATGACTATTTTGCAAGAAAACCACATCCGAAAAAAAAACACCGATTAACACGCTCGACGACCAATCTCGTATTTTCCAATGAAAAGTAAAAAAAATAATAATCAAAAATATTAAAAATATTACAATAAAACAACGACAAAAAATCAAAAGTACTCAACATGAAGGCCATTCAAATTTTATTTCGATGCACGTCATCTATAAGAGATTATTAGATGATGACGTTTCACCTCGTACCTCGTATTTTTATAATTCTAATAAATTGTAGTATTTCTTTGCCATATAAGTAATGCGAAGGTAAATCGTCGGCAGAATATGTCGCTTCCCAAACTTTGAATTGAATTACAAATATATTCTAGTGACTTATTTTAATCGCCTTTTTATCGACGACGTGCATCGGAATAAAATCTTGATAGATATATGTAGTCAGATATTTATAATCTGGAATAAAATAACGAACGAATAAATGTTAATAGTTTTCTTCATGCATCTATTTCAGTAATTTTCTGGATCAATCTGGAGAATTTTTTTAATTTTTAATTATTTTTGATAGACACCTTTTTTTTTTAAATAGCTCCTAAATCTTAATGTAGACGCACCTACGAGTACTTCTCTTATATCATATTAAAGGCTAAAGTGTTAAAAAAAACCTGTTGTTATCTGTTAGCGACTGTTTGTCGCTCATACTGTTTCTTTAGTGGTATAACAACACTTTGACGTTGTTTTCTTAACTGTATGTATTAAAAAAAAATGTGTATACGTATTAGATGAGACATACAAATGTACTTTCAACTGATAAAATAAAATTTGTTACAAAAATAATTGCCGCTATATGTCTGACCTACAGCGTAGACTCGTTCCGAGGTGAGACGTTCCACGTTTATAGCTCGATTTAAATTAACTTTTGGGGTTGATTTTCTTACGGGCGAACAACAAATTCGTTACCTGCCCTGCTTATATTTTCGATAAGTGAAACCGGACATCGTAAAGCAACATTTTTACTTACTTCTAGAATTTCCCCATTAGTCTCGCACTATTAATTAATTAACCAACAAATAAATTAAGCGATAAAAATAAATCTTGAGAAATGCGGAGGATTCGAAACTTAAATGCCTGCATAAATTACCGGAATTCTCCCTTAAGCGACAACTTTAAATAAATTAAACCACTTACCGCGGCTGCATTCGCTCCAACAACTAACAGAAATTATATTTACTAATTAATCTCGAGATCATTTAAACCTCTTAATTTGATATGCTCGATTTCGACGAGGAACTCGAAACCAATTAAAGTATTAAAACTAACAGGTTTTTACGTGCAGTAGCTGGCTACCTATTTTAAAACACTCCCACACTCTCCGATATCAATTTAACGGTTTTAACATAGTTTCGATGACCGATAATTATCTGATCGTTTTATGCGCGGAAGGGCCCCTTCGTGTAATTAATCAACTCAAATTATGATCGATTAAGTTTCTCTAAGAAAAAGGAACGGTTGAACGTATTTTCACATAAAAGAGCGGGTCCGGTGACTTATTGGACGCGAAATAGAAATGGACAGCGATTACGGCTGCGATCAGCGCCACTCTTTGCGGATTAAGTTAACTGTCGCTTCTGGTTCTGGATTAAGCCACAAAATAACTCGCTCTCCACGAATAAACAACTTATAATAGCGTCGTTTATATTACGCAAATCGTTTGGAAACTTTTCGAAAATGAAACTTAACGGGAAATAGTGCTAAAAAGCTAAACGGCTTTGATTGTTAATCGACTTTGTTGTAACTAAATACCCGTGAGTGTTGGGGTGGTCTTCTCGCTCCCGCCTCGACGTTTTGCACTAACCCCCGGTCATCGGGGATCAATTAAGTGCGCTCGCTCCTCCGGGGATCTGCATGCATCTCTATTATATTACAATATATTGCTGCATCTGCTTCATTGTTATTATCCCTAACATATATTTGATTTTAATTCGCTTATTGCGATAAGTGGCGACGACGCCAGCTTCGCGGAACGATCGTGGAGATGTCTGTTTTTAAATTTCGGTTATCCGTTACATTAAAGAAGAGGGCGAACGGTCGTGTCAAGTGACGGAGAGCAATTTGTAAAAGAGGCGCCGAAATGCCCTGTAATTTCCTAGATAAGCACCCGCGTTTACTACCTGAAGATTGGCCCATCGTAAAATCCACAAGCGCTTATGAATGAGGCGATGAGATGTTGGGCAACGACGGAAACTGTCGCGACTTTATACGTCTAGACAAAAGAGCTGGTTTGCACAATGATGAATCGCCCGTTTGTCACTAATAAATATGAATCGAGGGCAAGTTTTTCAATAATAGCTTGTTCACATAATAGTTAACTGGTCGGTCGCCAAAGGATCTGAGCCCAATTCCCAAAAACCCGTAGGTACTCAATAATCGATTAATATTGTTAGTAATCAGGCGATCGTTAACAAATACTTACGATGAATGTGAGTAATTGTGCGCTTTGGGATCATTGCACCTTTGAAAATTAAAATCAATACCTACTAAACTTTTCTTTATTTCTTATTGTTTAAATCGCTTTGCACTTGCGTATTTAAATACAATTGTTAAGAGCTCTCGCAAGGTGCGTTTACTCCACTTTACTTGGATAAACGCACAAGTTTTTAGAAAAAAATCACGATAAAGGACAGTTGAAGAGCAATTTGTAAAATATTTTAAAAAACAATCGAGGAGCGTTTTTTCAAAAAATGGTCGTGTCCAACACTTATGATCAGTGACTCTTTTCGGTCTTAATTCACTTGTACGGATCATTTTTGAAAAATAAAAACGCTCCTCGATTAGTCGACAACATGACAGAAATGTCGTATCAATAATATTTTAGATGCAGTTCGTCCAAACCTATATGAGTCACGTCATCAACACAAGTTACTAGATATGACTTTATTGCTGTAATTCGTACTTCGTATTTTGACAATTCTAATAAATTAGTCTTCTTAGCGCACATAATAGATGCGTATAAGTAAATCATTATTAGAATGTCATTTCCAAACTCATACGAGATTACAGCAATAAACAATCTAGTAACTTTATTGATGACGGAACTCATATGCTTTGGATAGCTATATAGTTGTCAAATTTTGCCGTGTTATAAATGTGCTAACAGTCAATCTAATAGTGCATCATCTACTAGATTGTCCCATTCGAAATTTCTTAACTTGCAGGGGTGGCAATGTAGCATACTAAAGAACCTGAAAATTAGCCAAGTTTATCCAAGATTATTATGTCTTTGTCTTTTCTTATTGTGCTACAAGTAATAATGTTTCAGTAAAAGGCGAACGAGATTTTTTTGTTTAGTACGATTTTGTAGTATTGTCTACTTGTGGGTGTTGTGAATACCTCGCGCTTTCCGTTCGTCACCTCGTCACCTCGAAGGATATGAATCATCTGACAATGAGAGAGTTGCTTTTTCAACAGTCATCAGTTCCAACTTCACTGCTTGTCGTCCAATATTTTAAATACATTAAAATTATCATTGGCTGTTTAATATTAAATTTTATAGAATTTACCAATTGTAAATGAAAATAACATCAAATACACGGGATAAGTGGAAACCCATGGTGTTTATTTTGAGCAGATTTGTATATTACTTACTGTTAATTTATTTTTTATTGAACATCATCTACATCCGACTAAACGTGTTTGTGATGGAAACACAGCGGTTTGTTTTTTTAATTCTTCAGTGTTGACGTGTAAATCTTTATAGCAAGTGTAAGCGGCAAAAAAGTTTATGTTAATAAATAACAATAGGCTCCTCTTTCCTCAAAAGAGTCCTACTCGGAAAAATGCAACCTATCAATTTTACAGATAATTCCACTTCTCTTATTAAATAAAATTTATGTTGATAACAAAAGCATTTTAAATTCTAAGGAAATTTTAAGTACTTCCAACCTCCAATTTCCTCCAACGTTTGATAAAAAGGGAAAAATTAAGTTTAACGTTTCGTTTGATTTTTATATCTACTACTGTAAGTTTTTAATGTTATAAAATATCGTTTTGTATTTTTTCTAAGTGGAAAATTCTAATCAAAAAACAAATACGTTTACATCACATACTTTAAGGTCGAAATTGGACGTTTTGACGCGAACCCATTTCAACGTGAAGGCATATAAAAAAAGGAAAATATGCCGATTGCGGTAAACTTTATTATAGTACCTAAATATCAGTAAAAGTTAAACTTTAGTGCAGACGAGGTTAGTTTAGGTTAATGTGAATGAGGCGAGTTTAGACTAGTAAAGATTTGGTAATTTTAGGTTAGTGTAGATGAGGCATGTTTAGACTAGTGCTCAGACATTGCTCGTACAGATCAGACATTGTTATCGTATAAAAATCGAAAAATCAATAATTAGTAGGTACCGAGGAAGATGAAATTCATCACATCAATGTTACCCTCTCGACCAGTCGACATATTTGTTATACAATTTCTATTAAAAAAAAGTTGACGTCGAAATGTTTTGCGTCGAAACGGACTCGCATTGAATTGGTCACGTTGAAACGGTCGCGTCGAAACGTCCTAAATCCCTTTAAGGTATTTGAAACACGATGCTCATCATTTGCTCATCAATTTGAGAAGAATGTAAATAATTCTCGCAGTTCCACTTACCCCGACGTATACTTTAGTTGAAATTAATCGATAGTTATCTGTAAATTTTCAAAACTAGTTCCCCATAACAAATTAATGCAAATATTCCGCGATAACGATGTTGCAAAAGTCTTTTCCGAATATCATAAGGATCAAATTCTCGCGTTTAGAAAATTTGACATGTCGAGGCGCGCCACCCCAATTACCTAGTAGTACAACCGCGCGTAAAATATAACTTCTCCAACAAAAGCAACCTTTAAATTGACCTCTTACTATAGAACAACCGGGCATTTTCCTTGATAGGATACATTTGAGCTAATAAACGAGGCGCAGTAAAAACCCCCCCAAGCACTAAACTTTACTTTATATGGCCCTACACCATCAACGCGACGCTTTAACTTACAACGACAGCGTTAGAACAAGAGAAGCTTTCAAAATAATTAGAAGTGGAAGAATCACGTTATAAATAATAAATATCAAGTTGTTGTGTGTCGATGTAAGATGAGGGCGCGTGCGACTTCATGCAGAACACGAGCGAGCCCCGTGCTTGGCTGGCTGTTGCACGAAAGACACAACCCAGCCCTGGCTCTTCGCCGAGGGCGCTAATTTAATTCAAATCCCCACAGACATCATATTGTGATCTTTTATGAAATAGCTATTGTCGTAGAGCTACACTGTTTCGGAAAAAATGTCAGTTTTCTATGAAAACGTTTCAAGGTATAAATACGAAAACGTAAAGTTTACGAGGCGAGGGGTGATTAAATTTTAAATGAGCCGATTTCACTGAAAAACAAAAAAACGTCGACGAAACAAACCGGGACGGCTAAAAATTTAAAAACGGACACACCGTCAGGTATATTTTTTGCAGTGTACTCGAGGGCTAATTGTTTGGCAAACCCACAGGGGCGCTCATACATCGTAAGTTCATTATAAGTTAATCGGCGGACTCGGAAATATACTGCTCCCATTGCGTTAGCAGCGTCCAGCCGGATCGAACTGTTTTTATCGGGGGGTGGGGGGGGGGCGAATCGACAACCGATTACGTTATCTTAACGTAATGCAGACGACGAACGTTAATTATTTCCAGTGAAATTAGTAAAGAATCTCGAATACTCGATTCGGCCGCCGATAACGGACGATTTCGAGGCATTTATGTATGTTATTTGAAAGGCATTCGAGAATCATTATATGCGTCCTGGCTCGTTTCAATTGATTGCGGAGGCTTAGACTGTCGGGAGTTTTTTTTTTGGTTTTTTTTTTAAGTGGCGACGGATTTTTGTCACGCGATAGAAGTCGGACAGTTCGAATTTGTTCCCTAAACAATCTCGGGGGCATGGAAACGACTTATTAAAAAATTCGAAATTTAATCGCGGTCCAAATTCAGCTGCCACGCCGAGGACGCGTTCCACATTTTATTATTACACTGTTAGTATAATATGGTATCATTATGGATGATTTAATGAAGAAATTTTGAACGCCGGTGATGGGTGTTTATGTGCGGATGATAATTGGGCATTTTTACCGGTAGGTGCCGATTGCAAATCATTTTCAAAATTTTTACAGCTCGTTATAGATTAATTAATCGAGATTTTTCAAAACAAATTAAATTCTAAACGGCTAGAGATGTTTTTAAAATTTTTAAAAAGTTTGCAAATTAAGCCAAAAGTTTTGTAAAAATCAACCATTACGGGCAACCAAATGTACTGACACCATTGTAAGTAAATAAACTTGAATTTTCATTATGAATTTCTCTATTGGAAAAAAATTGCAAAAACACGAAATTTTCAACACTCTCGCAGCTGAAAATTATTGAACATAAATTTTGAATTTTTCGTCAAAGGTTTGACGAATGCACATTATATTAAATTGCATGTCAACACCATTTTAATTAAATAAAGTTTAATTTATCAAATACAATCCAGACTCGGTGATCATCATCTGTCTAATTATGTATGTGCAACAAATTCAATCAATAGTAAGTATGAAATAAAGATAAGTAGACAGACAATTATTGGCCTGACGCTTCGAACGACTATATGCAGAGATTACAGATTAACATTCTTTAAATAAGATGCTTCCGCAAAAATAACAAATAGAATGATTATATTTACGGTCTATTAAATACGAAATTATCTGGTGTTAAGTAGTTGCTGCTCCGTTAATTCTTTTGTGCGTTGGATTAACCTGAAACCTCATTACGAATGTTTTCAATAATAAATTCATCTAGTTATGATTTCTTATAATTTTTATTATAGTTAGGAAAAAAAACAACAAATTTATGTCCCAAATGACCAGAATTTTTGTTCAAAAATATGTCGTTTTTACGCGTAATTTCATTTCGACTAAAAATTGTTCCAGTGCCCATTTTAAATTGATCGGTGATAAACCTTAATTATGTATAAATTCTACAATTCAATAATCTCGTCGTAAAACCTTTACAACGTTATCTAATTGTTATGACAAAAAATTAAATAGCAGATGATTAAACAATTTATGGAAAGTATTTATAAGAAATCGTTTGTAAGACACGACGTAACGTTTGTTTCTCGAAAAAGTTCAAAATGCAACAACCAAACGTCTTTCCGCTAAATTCAGCTTTGGTACACGGGGAAACATATTTCGGATCGTGAAAACGGCTCGAACAATTCTTTTAATTTTCGTTAAATCACGTTTTAAAAACATGTCCTATATTCAATTTTTCGTGCGGGCGCGACACTTCGTTTGACGAATTTCGAGTAACGGCGTTACCGAATTTCGCTAAACAACTAAAGGCGCGTCAATCGTTCGTTTTCGTTGCAATACGTACGTTCGAGACATCACGCGAGAGCAAATTTTCAAAATAGTTAAGCTTCCAAGAATAAAAATCCCGGAGTTGTTTTAACCTTATTTCGTCAAAAAACGATAACGTGGTTGCGTCTCGTAGAAAAGCGATTACCCACGATTTTTTCGTGAAAAATTTAAAAATATTGGAGGAAAACCGCGTATACGCGGCGTCTGCGTGGCGTTTTCTAAAACATTTATTAATTAAATTTTCACCGAATCAATTTGGCCATCAAAAATTGAAGGAAATGTTGCGAAAAGTGCATTTACCGTAAATTAATGCCACTCACTATTAAAAAAAAAGTTGACGCAAACCCCAAAAGCACAGACATATTATAAAAATTGTATAAAATATGATAATTACTAAATCGGGATATTTAAAGGATGTAAAAGTGCTGGTGCTGCCCTCGCTCGTGTAGAGGCCACACTTTTCTTGATGGTTCAAAGGAAATCCTTGGCGCGATCCTGCATACCGTTCAGTGTTCACTGTTTGTGATTAGAAAGCTACGTCGAATAAGTTACGTGACATCGACAACAGAGGGTCTCCGCGAACATTTTATCGAATTCCGGATTTGATACGATCGTTATTTGCATTTAGATAAGTTTTTTTTTTATTATGATTAATTTAGCTAAAATTACAGCGATAAAAGTTTTATTTCGGCTCGCACAACAAAATCATCTTGATTTATTTTAATTGAAATGTAAATGAAGACGTTTGCGTTATTTCGTAAATTCGTCGTAAATTTGGCTTGAATACGAGCCGCCAAAGATTTTTGTCGAGAGCCGATTATATAAAGGAGTGGTTTATTTGTGTCCGGAATGGAAGAATTAATCCGTTCGAATCGTCATGTTAATCACGTAATAGGCCCTTCTCGTCGAAACGTCGAAACAATGCCGAGTTATCTGACGTCGGAAATGAGTGACATATGAGCGTCGCTAAACAGCTGAGCAGACAGGATGGCCAAACACGCTATGGCCGATTTAATGTAACAAATGAGCGTCTCTTGGCTGCCGTAGCCGACTGTCTGTAACTCACCGACTGTTCTCGTTTTTAGACCAATTAGTTGAATTATTATTCAAACTTATCGTTAGAGTTATGTCTGATTATATCTATTTAGATACGGTTTGAAGAAGACGAAACGAGCACGTGTTCGGTGGTTAAGGAGCCGATTTTGTCTTTTGGACGTCCGCGTCCTGGCAGCGATCTGCATGTTAAAATTAAAATTGTTCGATGAGCGATAGACAAAGCAAACTGGGGGTTTGTCACGGTTAAAGTGCGACTCTAACGAGCTACTACGCCTTTCGTTTTTAGATTTCATTGTTCGATTGGGACACGTTGGTGACATATTAATCGTTCAGGTGTTTTAAGTGTACCTACTACACTTAAATTTAAATAAGTATAGTAAGTTATCCTTCGATGCGCCCGTGAAAGGCTCGATTGCGGAGTATAACCATCGAGGATATTGTTGCACTAATCAGCTGCGATGCAGATCCCATCTCGGCTTTTTCTACAAACGAAAATCGCAACTCGGCAATATTTACTTCCTTATAAAATGTAGGAATTATAAGACATTAAGTTTTAATGCTTATAAAACGCCATTAATTAACTCTCCTTTTTGACGTAATGCCTTCCTTACAAAATAAAATTTTAGCACCTTAATCTCGAGATTTATAAAAATGATTCGTTAATTTAATCAAAATTTAATTAACGAAACTGCCTAAATACGATACACTCCAGTAGCTTAATTGGATATACACTTCTGACTAACTAACGCTAAATTTAAAATTCAATTTCGGTTTGTTAATTGCGTCGTCTTTAAAGAAGCGCAGCTTCTGATACTTTTTGGTCGATCGGAATACTTTAGCGGTGTAGGTAACTTGGTAGCATCGTTATGCAACGAACTAATTGCGTGTAATTAAAACGGTGCAGAAGCCGATCGTCGATTGCCCGTAAATTAACGTTAACGCAAAAAATTCGGTTTTGCTCGATTCCAACAATATTAGCTAATCCTGTTCGGTTTTTATCGTAAAGAACGAAAATAGTGTGCTAACACCGATCATAATTAAATTTCCATATATGCGCGGATTGGGCATTTTGCCGACACTTCCTTTTATCGTTATTAATTTATGTAAGAACGCGCAGCGCGACGATAATTAACGTTTCGGTTTTTGGAACGACGGAATTTGTTTTTTCCGTAATTTGGGATCTTTGGAATTACCTACGATTTGTTTGTTTTTGTTAATAAACGATCATCGACACGTCCATTTTTTAACTATTAAAAAACGTTTCGAAGTGCATTATTTTCTACGACGCCCCACAAGGCGAAAGTGACGACTTTGTAAATCTGCTTCGCGTTTTTCCGAAATTTTGAAACTTCGATTCGCAAATAGAAGTTTAATTATCCCGCCTATCGCACCCCGATTTTGATTCAACACGGTCAACGTCGCGAAACTATCGTTGAAATTAACACGTCAACTTTTTCGATTTAAAATAGATTTTCGGACGTTTTCGTGTTTTGAAATTATCGATCGCGTATAAAATTGTACACTTACACGTTGCAAATTAATTTTCTATTACTAAAATTTGGAAATGTAGATATCTATAATATTTAAAAATTTAATAAAAATCAAGACGCTTTAAAAATTAAAAACGATACGGATCCGTGAGGCTTTTTCCCTTTTATGAACGATAACACGCAATTATTATTAGTTTAAGGCCCATACAAAACCAATCACGCGATCTCATAATTCCTTTAACAATTAATGTTAATGCACTATTTCATATTATTTGTGTACATAACCATCAATTCTGTTCTATTATTTCATTGTTACGTTACGTTTGTACGTTATCTAACAGATACCTCATTTAATATCCACTATTAATACATTATCAATGGCCATCTATCCTAATTTTATATGTTTTCTACACGGTAAAAATTTCGAAGGAAAACTTTCACAATAAAAGTTGACAATTAATGGGGAAAAAAACAAAAAATGCTCGATAATTAAACTTTTAATTGACAAAACGTCAGTTCGGTAAAAGTTGTGCAAATCCCCAACTTGTTTCGATAAAGTTTATTTTCGAGAATCTCTCATTTTTAAATAAATTTTATAAGACAAAAGGATGTTTATCGAATTGCCTACATTTTTATGAAAGATTGCCTGTAAGAAAGAAAACTAGAAAGATTTAGCAATTTAATTACAGTAATCACTTAACATTCGCAGGGGTTACGTTCTATGAAATTTTAATTATAGTGGATAAAGCAACTGGAACGAAAAAAAAAGTTTACCAAGCATCAATATTGTACAGTCATGGTTATAATTAATGTCGCCGACAATGTTCAATATGAGTAATAAATATATGATATATATGGGGTCATTTATCATCATTCACCCCTCGGCCCCTTTCATCCACTGTTGGATACAGGCCTCTTCTAGATTATGCCATTGTCTTCTGTCTTGCGTCTTGTTATCCAGTTTCCCGCTACTCTGCGTATGTCGTCGCTCCATATAGTTGGCGGTGTACCCCTGTTTCTCTTGCATTCCCTAGATCTCCACTCTACAAGTCTCCTTGTTCATTTGTCATCATTCATACGGGCCGTATGAGCTCGTATATATGAGGTACATAACATAATATATAGACACATACATATATGCAAAATATGCCGTTAAAACACGTTACCGCCGACATTAATTATGTCCACGCCTGTACATACATACTTGCGTAGATATTATATAATTACATATACCTAGTATCGATGAAATTTATAAAGAATATGGCCCGTGGCCTCGATTCCTTCTTTTGAATTTAAGGCTCCTCACCAGCCAAGGGTCGGTTTCTATCGCTTTCTTAACAAATTGTTGTTGAAGTACTAAACTTTCAATATTCAATTTTAAAATGTTCATGTTGTTACGATCTGTGTTAATACTTTAATGAATAAATTAACAAAAAATTTAAGGAATTACTGTATATAAATAATAAAAATTTGTTTTCAAATGATAATAATAACACAACATTATTAGTTATATTAACAAAACCATTGGATGTGCCGCTTAAAGAGAACATGCCAAATTTCTAGATGAAATTAACAAACTGTTAAATTGAATTAACTATTAACTATATAATACACCTAAGTGTCGTTGAAAATTTGACAAAACAAAAGTCGCACTTTACCTCGTCATACGGTAGTAGATAAAATTACCGAAATTATTTTATGGGCCCTATTTTACCATCACTTCGTGCGTCGAATCATTTTGTACTATATTGTAGTTCAACCATCGCGTCGCGTCGCATCGTGTTTTACATAAGCGACTACATAACTAATCGTTTGAGGCTGAAGTTGAGTTTGCAAAAAGTGCTCCTACATTTTTTTTTAAGATTACCTCCGATCGATTCGATTATTCGTTTGAAATCAACGTAAGCTTCTATTGTCTACCATTTACATTAATTCACAATTTAGCAACTTTGCAGCTGCAACGCCGATAAAATTAATTTAGGTGTAAATATTAAGTTAGTTTGTGTGCAAACAAAAAGTGGACGCCCACGCGAACATATTATCTACAGTGTGTCCCCGGTTCGACTTTGCGATAGGTGTAAATGACATATGATTTTGATCCAAAACTAAAATGTACTAGTGAGAAAAGTTGAAATGACCCTATACGGGCCGTTTTAAAAAAATATTCAATCATTGAAGACGCGATAAAGCGTGCTCAACTTTTTCAGCTTTTGATTTTTGGATATTTTTCAATTGTATTTCCAGTTCTCGATACACGACATACTTGTAATTAAAAAACAAAAAGGACCGAAATAAGCTAAATGAGGACTGCGATATTTCACGCAAATTGTGTCAACGTTGATACGGTCATAGATTTTATTATGACCGATGTACAAAATTAACCTAAAACTTCAGTTGCAATAAAGCTTCTCTTATGACATCGGTGAAAGGAACGCGCGGAGACTTTTGAAATTAGGAAAAATAAGGTTATTTTAGAAATAATGGATCTTTAACTGTATTGGTACCTACACAGAAAAAAATAAAGCTTTTTAAAAAGAATTTAAATTTCGAATTTTTGTTTTAAATAATAATTTTAAAGTCCCCAACTTTGTTACAGAAAATGTTGGGCAAAAGTTGCAAAATATTCATCGTGACCGAGCTACAGGAATTTCCCAAAGTTTCCAACGTTGTTGTGTTATTTTGTGGTCAACGTTGTCGGGCTCGAGAGCATTGTTGAGGTTTAAGAATAAAATGTTTATCATTTAAAACGAATAAATAAAATTTTTGACAGAAAACGCCTATTCCGTTCTTGTAAATAAGATAAAACAAACGAACGTTTTTTTGATTTTGTTTTTTCGACAACAAAGTGGTATTTAATTTTTCTTTAAGCTGACGAAATAGACATGTTTTTGTTTTCAAATGCAACGTATTATGTTTAAATAAATGACTTTGCACCATTATTATGTTTGATTAATTCTCATTTGTAACAAAAATGTGGATATTTTTGCTAAATTTAAATATGTACTCTACCGTAATTTTCAAGATGTATTTTGATAATGGAAAGCGACGTAATACATGAAAAAGTTGGAACAATATTATTAACATCTGTCAGTGTTTATTATTGCACAGTTCAAATTACAAAATCTCTCGGTAAAAATTAAAAATTATCTAAACGCACAATTTGTTACGAAAGAAATTTATTATTTCGAATTTAAATAAATTTAAAATTTAACGTTATTCCGTTGTGAATAAATTTTATATTAATACGTGGTTAATTGACAGCAAAGTTATCCAATTAAACTTTTATATTAGCGACATACCTAACGAAATTAAGATAATGAAGTCGACTAATTCCTCGATTTTGATTTTATTCGAAAAAACAAGTCTGTAGCACATGGTTTTTATTACGTACTTATATTAAACGTCATGTGTTGCGAATAAATTATAATAAGAAATTACTTATGCTAAAGTTTAAGGTCGTATTATGATTATTTATATATTTTAGTAGATAAAATAGATTTAAATAATAAATTGAAACCACTCTAAATCGGCGTTTAAAAATAGTACAAATACACAATGTGTTAGTGGCGGACGTATGAGGTGTTCTTTTGTTTGCTTGTAAAAGTTTTACAGTTTTTGGAGCCCTTCTAAAAATTTTAAGGAACTGCATTTAGTAAAGTAAAATATGTTTATGACGAGAAATTGAACGATAAACGTTAAACAGTTTACTACTTATGTGATATTGCGGAAAGAGGGCGCATATTTTATTTTTATCGTAGGCTTGTATCGAAGGTAATAAATCTGCGACAGAGACAAATTGTATTTTCGCATCTATTTATTTTGCGCATTTATTGTAATTTTCATCGAAAAAAGGCGCTATTACTTTTGTCTTGGTTTATTCGATGGTCTGGTTTTACGACCGACCTAATTCCAAATGATTTTAGATACCTATACTTTTAAAATTTTCATTTTTTCATTTTTCAAACAATATCGAACTAATATCACGCTATGCGGAGTGTAATTAAAATAACTCGAAAGCTCTTAAGGGACGCAAGGCGAGTGTACGACATGATCATTATACAAACTGATAAACGTCTTGTATATTTTTCGAATTTCAACAATTTCGATCGACCTGCTTTGTGTTTACAGAAAGTAATTATTATTTCCGCATTGGAAAACATCGCGAATACGTTTAGTAGTAGCACAAAATTAAACTTTAAACGTTAAAATTGGACAAGGACGGGGTCGTGCTTAAAATTTTCAAAATACAATTTTCCCAGAAACTATCAATAAGCGACCATGTGTTGATCAGGAGATGGATGAGATGGAGATACACCCTCACAGATATTCGAATTTTTTTAAATTATTTTTATACTTAGGTATAATGAACGTTGACACACGCACAAACGTATAAGTAACACAAATCGCGCGAAAAGAATTAACTTTATTTAAACCACTAGAAAAACCGTCCTAGAAAAATTCGAACGCGATTATCAATACGTATCGCAGTTTAATGCGGCCTAACAATTTAAAACCGCCTAATTCCATCCTGTTTTCGAGATAATGGAAGTTAGCGAAGGCGGGGCCCGCTTAAAATAAAATTCGTATTAAGCCCTCCAAAAATACGTATAAAATACTTCCATAAATTATAATGCATTCGGGCAAAAGTTGTAGGTAATCGCGTAGTCAAGGGAACGAGCACCCCACATAATTTAAACAATAAAATAATGTATTTTTCGGCCAGGTTATCTTACAAATAAAGCTCAAAAGCTACATTACTTCGGATTTTATTGCGTAATTAGTATAAGAACGTAATAAATGAGGTCATGGGAGTAGAACACGGGAATTATACTTCAAGTGAAATATATTGTCTAATGACTTCATTACTTTAATGTCGGAGCTAATGTCGCCGGAGTTATTTAATCTCGACTAAACTGTGTCATTACTTTGATTTTATCTTCGTTTACACCAGATTTTGTTATAAAATATGTATTTTTAAACAATAATTTACGAACACAATAGATTCGAATGTAGTTAAATTAAGTCTAAATCGCATTTTAAGCATTGCTCGTGTTTGTAAAAAAAGATCGCGTCGCGCGTCGATAAAAAAATAATATATTTCGACGCGACGCCACGGGAAAGAGCCTTAAATCGAATGCCGATAAAACATTAAAAAATGTATTTTTGTGTTGCGAGTGATGAATAAATGACGAGAAAATTGATTCGTGTCTATCCATAATGCATATAATAAGACCTCACGGTTTAACGTGAATGCGAGGAAGGAATGCGAAATCCCGTCATGTTATATACGAAAAATGTTTAATGAACTGCCAGAGAAATGCCTCGACTCCGCCAATTAGTCGGATAATTAATTAATATCGGCCGAATGTTATTTTTGTTAACATCTTGAATTTTTCAACTAGCCACCGATCTGTTGTAGGTGGGTATTTGAAATTAAATTTATCGGGAAATTCATCTGACGTAATCAACGACGCGATGTGTTTCTATAAAACTTTCAATTGCAAAAAATGTCATTTAAACGAATAAAAATTAGAAGTACTAACGAAATCAGATTAAATTCAATAACAAATGAGAGAGATAATAATAAAAATTGAAACGACTTAAGAAAAACGTTTCGACAAAAGGAAATAAAATAAAAAAATTTCGACACGTCGTATTTTATATTTTTATATTATTTTTGGTTTTCTTCGTCTTGTTGCTATGGCGATCAAGTTAGCGTTTTCAAAAATAGTTGCAAAAAATACTATGCAAATAGTATTCGCTTACGTGAACTAGGTTTTAGATGGTCGTTAGGTTTCGCGAAAAATGATGGCGTGCTGCTTGCTCCTCCCCCGTCTCCACTACATTAATTTTTAGATATATTTCGGGGACAGATTTTGATACAACAATTTTTGTGTTGTTTTTTTTCTGTGTTATTCAAACTTGTGCGTATAATTATATTCGATGTTTAACTTGAAGAAATAACAATTAAAGAGGTTTAAATAATTATCGGTATTTAAAAATAAAAATCCAGCGTACAACTGGATTAATAACAGATAATTGAAACATTTCGTTTACCTACAACAAGTTCATTTTCATGGACGTCTTATAAAACCATTATTACAGCTTCGTGAAATTAATTAACAAAAAAAAACCTCTAAATTTTTCAGTCAAGATGTTTTAATTAAAATCAGGAAGCGGACTATAAAAAATACTGTTTTATATCGTGACGCGACGATATGCGGTGTACATAATTCATTTAAAACGTCGAAACCGAACAAACGCGTTCGTGCGTACTTATAATGGTTACTAGAGTCAATATTTGTTTTTACATATTTCGAATAAAATAACCTAATTCTTAAAAAGTAGTTAACTCGATTTAAAAATAAATCAAGAAACTGCGTCGTAACTGAATGGCGAGCTTTAACGCAAAAGTCTTCGATCTTGAAATAACTAAATATTAGCACAGTTTCAATTTGGTTTTTCGTTTAAATGCAGTTTTATTGAACAAAAATGGAAATTAATTAAGAGTGACGAAATTTCCGATCAACCTACCTTATATGCGACCCTTCGAGGCCACCCGACCTCAATCCATTGGATTTTTCATCGGGATGCCTCGAAGAAAATGTTTACCTCGAACTAGTCGTGGAACCGGCAGTTGTCATTGGCCATCTTTATACTGTTGATAAAACTGCAAGGAAGGCCGCAATCGGAAATGTTGTCGCTTTTTTTAGCTTACCGATTCGATTTTTGAATGGAGGTGCGTTATTTTTGTAACATCCTTGTGTAGGCACTTATATCAGATTCGATTTTTGATGACCTCCCTAGTTTTTTTTAAAATTTTGAACAGCAGATCCGCTAAATTAATACTGAATCGTTTTTGAATAGGAAAATGTCCGATTTACTTTCTAAATTCTAAATATTGATAAAAGCTCTTTATCAAGTTTCTTCGGTACGATGCCTTCAAATATACGGGGCATGTTCCCATGTCCAAGTTCTTTCGCACGAGCTGCGAAAAAGTGTAAATTAAAACGTAGCGTCGGCGTCGTCGACGTGCATTTTGTTTTCAAAACAAAAATATTTTAGGAATTTGTTTTAAACGACCGGCCATCTTAACGCATTTAAGATACATGTATGTAAGTCGATTTACGCCCGGTTCCACCACCTCGCCTTGAGCTCTGCTTAGAGCTTAAGCTGAACTTGACAGAAAAATTCAGTTCCACCACGTACAACCAGACCTTAACTTCGCCAAGTCAAGCTTACATCTGAGACGTGAATAGTGAGAGCTTGAGATCATGTTTATAACCTCACATTGTTCAAGTCTGTCACAGTGACTAGAATTTGTTACTTTGATTACTAAAGTTATTATGGAAGTGGATATTATTAATATAATTCCCGTTACTGTCGTATCATTTATTACTGAGAGAATCAAATATTGCGAATCATCGGTTGATTTGACTGTTGATGGTCCTCCGCCAGTTGTACCGTTTGTGGTTTTACATTCTATTACATTTTTATAATTTGCAACCAGTGAGGTGAGAAGGTGCTTCTCCTCTCTGGTGTAATTGCACCGCTTCATTTTGACCATAATAATATGGATAAAATGAAAAGGAGAACAAAATGTCGCAACAGTAACGGGCAATTTGTTAGGTTAGGTTAGGTTAGGGAATTTCATTTTTTTTTGACGTTCTGTATTACTGTCGCAGTGCGGGATATTTAAAAACTGAAGGAAAGAACCAATCACGCGCAAGTTTTGCAGTGCTGTCATCTTTACGTACAACTTAGCCAAGGCGTGCTTTGAAAAGCGTGGTGGAACGCATTTCCGTCTTGAGTCGTGCTTACATTTGAGCTCGACTTGGATAAGTTCTAGATCAAAATGGAGTGGCGGAACCGGGCGTTAATGACCTATACTCGTTAAGTTTTTAATTTACTTTCGGGTGATTCACGAATAATGTGAAGAACTTCAAGGGGCGATTCATTGTCGAAAATTAAAGAGGGGGCTTTTCATACAAAGTTTTCTCCTAAAACGTCTCTTTTCGAAATTACGTCCCTCGCAAGGCGAAGGGTAAAATTAAGTTTTTATTTTATTGGAGAAATGTCGAAAAAATGACATTTAGTAGATGATTTTTACTTATCAAAAGGTTTCGTATAGTAATATTTTCAATTATCTCCATCTTCATAAGAAGGTGAGAATGGCAAACGCTGTTGTTTTTTTTAAAAAACCTTTTTGGAGGGTTAAAATTTTGCAATTTAGAAAATGCGATTTCAAACTTGCTTTATTTAATATTTCGTGTTTCGTTTGCCATTTTCAATCGCACCTGTAGTAGGTATGCGTGTAACCGTGTCGGGCCGGCCATCTTAGCTCGTTTATTAAATGCGTGAAATATGCTAATTTTTTTCGTTGATTTGCACACACGTAAGTAGAACCGGTGGTGGGGAGCTTCGATTAACGTGTATATGCACCGAAAACCGTTTCCCGTACATGATTTCGAACCTACCCAAAATTTTACGTCGTCGAGAAACGTCGAACTATAACATAATAAAATTAAATGCGGGCCTGAGAAAAAAACGAGAAAAAAATTATATGCGATATGAATACATATTACGGCAATAACGCGTTTTTGCGCGAATTTTCGAGAACTACTCAATTTTAAAAAGTAGTTAATAACAAATTAATTTTTAAATTATATGGGTTCTTAATAAATATTAAATTTGCATCATTATTCAAATCCCTGGATTACGCTAAGGCGATACTATTTAAGTTTTAGTTAAACAAGTTTGACGATTGCTTAAAAACTTAATTTAGTAAAGGCTTATCGGATATTAAAAACGTTCCTATTAGTAACGAACGTGGCGACGCGAATATGTGCTCAGGTACTTTAAATTGCGGAGATTAAAATAAATTTTACGTTCATGTGAGCAAATTAAATCTTCTCGCGACATATAATTACGGGTTCGTTTTTAGTGTCGTCCCGTAGTTCACAAAAGACTTTACCTAATAACGATAACGAGAAAATTATCCCCGCCATTCGAGATGTGAAAGCGAACATAATCGACTGTCGTAATTTTGCACCTAATAGTTAATTTTATTGGCAAATATTGCGATTTTCACAAATTTACTCGAAGCGTGCCGATAACCTAAAAAGTCGACGTTAAAAAGATTAATCCGGCGAAGTCGTCGCCGTCACGGCAAAAAAACAATAAGTAGTAGGTACCTCTAGCTATTAAAAATGTGATAATTTCTAATAATTTCTTAATTGAGTTATCTGGACAGGTGGACGTAAATTGTTTAGCATAAAAATCGAATAATTGAATTAGTAAACGATGCACATATTAGATAACAATTATCCTTTAAATAATCCACGAATATTAATTATTATTAAATGGTAAGTTGATCAAGTTGGTTAATCATCGTTGGATATTAAACCTACTTTGTATAATTCGATAGAGTCTCGTTTTATGACTCTATTATGCTCGCGAATAGAGAAATCGGCAATTTTCGCATCTTATTAAATTGTTACTTAGTTACCAACATTAGATAACTCTTGACAAAACGACAAATTTCTCAAACAATTCGAATTATTCGTAAAAGCAAAAGCACTTACCGCTCTCCCGCCCCGTTAAAAATGAATCGGCTTGTCTGAAACAAAAATTACACAATTAATTCATTAGATCGATGTTGTAACGTTAAAAGATAATATGTACTTGGTAACCGATTGAATGCGCAAAGACCTACGATGTTAATCAAGTAGTAAATTACGGCGCGGAAAGGTAATTGTTATTACCTACTACATGTTGAGTAATCGTTTAGAAACTCGATTGTTTTTTTTTTTTTGGTTTCTTCTCATTCCTTTACCTAATATAAGTACGTGAATATTTACTTTAAAGAATTATCTGGGCCAATACGTTTACAATCCAACGTCATAAGTGGGGGAGGGGGTTAAAAAGTAGTTACGTATTTCTATTTTTCCGTTATCAAAATCACGGATTAATATTTAGTCCGGAAAGTTCCAATTTGACGGATTAGTCGGAAAGTGTTTTCTACACGATCGGGAAATGATGATAAATTAATACTTATTATTAATCGAATTAACCATATTAACCAAAATTCAGGAGATTAACGTAAAATTAATTTACTCTTCTTCTAATATTTTCGAGGGTAGCGTTTATAATTTATTTTGAACAGTTATATAAACACACACACGACGAAATGCATATCCACCAAGCGATTTTCAAATTTCGTGGCAAAATTTAAGTGCCTCGCGTACTTCAAGCGCTTTCGGAGTTCGAACAAAAAAAAAATTACAATATTACCGAAAGATAATCCTAACTATGCGTGCGGCGAGTCCTCTTCATTAAAATGCACCCAAAAAGTTAAATATAATAATTTGCTTCAAAAATGTTGGAAAAGTCAGCCAACTCGCAGGCGACGCAGATCTGAAGACAACAAAATTTCACGTATTAGACTAATAAATATGTATATTTAATTATAAAAACGGGCAATAAGCAGCGTAAAGTGCTCGATGTTTTTTCCTAACCTAAATTCTTGTTAAGCGCGATGGTGGCACATGAACCTGGGTGTGGAGAGTGACTTTTAAATAGTTTAAAAAGTACGACCACCGATTTTATTATTCAAAGAAGAAACACTTGAAAGGCCGAACGAATAAATATTAAGCCGTTCTGTCGTTGACAATATATAGGTTTTTGCCAGACCATTTTCGTTCAAACAATGAGCGCTTTTCTGGACTATTCTGTATTTAAATAAATGATTTAAAATAAATGGCCGATGTTAATCGGTTAAAACGTTTAGCTTATTCATTTCAAATATTCGGGCATCTATTTTTTGATAGTGTACAAAACAAAATAATTCATAATTTATTCTAAACGACCTAGTTAGGCAAACAAAGATCGGAGAAAATCCAAAAGGACACGTGTGGATCCCATCATCAGACAGGCCGAAATACCTTTATTTTCTATGAAAATTCGCTAAAAGTGTATAGAAATAGAACGAACCATTTTCTCAAAAAATACCTTTTATAGATTGAAACATTATCAAATTTATGTATTTGGCAGTTAAAAGGGACCTTTCTTTATCTACTGGTGGTATTTTAAAAATCTATTTTCATTAGTTTGAGATTTATATGATTTATGTTAGGTACTGATGTTAACTAAAATGCCTTTCATACTTTAAATTATAATTTATAACGTCATAATCGCAATTAATTTTTATTAAACAAATTTTTATGTGCCATGAATCGTTAACGTATTACCTGAAGTAAAATAGTTATCGAAAAAAGATAAAACATAATTACCCATACAAACATTTTCAACTGATTTAACAAGTTGGTGAATTTGGAAAATTTTTACTACACCGCGTTTATCATTATATGTATGTAATACATATTACGCCCTATATTAATATAAAATTGTACTTTAAACGTTTCTGTTAACAAAATATAAAATATGTAAATTAAATATCACGCAGTGATGTTTCGTAAACAACGTTATTAGCACGAATGCACAATTTAAAAACCATTCAAAAAGTCATTAAAATACCTACAATACAAAGCTACTCGCACGCTTTCTATGAAAATCGAAATCTTCAATTAGAAATTGTTAAGGTAACGCTAGCAAAAGCTTGCTTTGCCTATACGTAAAGTTACTAATTTAATAATAAATATATTCCATGAAATTAATTTTAGATAAGCTTAAAAATTGAAATTCTTTATTACTCACCGATGGGTTACGTAAACCTAATGGTCAATAAACACCTTAAATAATCACATTTTGCGCGCGTAAACGCGAAGTTAAAAGTAAATTATTAAGACCTCTAAGGTTACCTAATTTTAAAAAGTTACGTATAAGTAACGCCGATTTTTTCTTCATTAAAAATCTGCAGCTTTCCGGTTTCGATAATTCTAATAAAGTCGTACAAGTCTACTTACCGTTTTTCGAAGTCCCGTAGCGTTATTGCAAGACCATTTCCTAAACCACGCAGAAAAATTGTCAATCGAATGGGTCCTAACAAAAATTTTCACGACGAAATAACGAGCACCACATCGTGTAAAGAAAGACCGTACACGACTAAATCAATTTAAATAAGGCCCGCTTATTCATTACGCTTACCAATTCGGGAATTTTGATAAGAGCGCGCGGTTACAAAGATTACAAATACGAGGGTCAGTCAGAAAGTAAGTTTAAGGATGGCAGCGCTCCGCGTGGTGAAAAGATAAACTAACGAAATTTTAGGAGGTTGTTCTCTCACCTATTCTAACCAGTTTGACGCATCGCCGAGCCCGATAAGTCTATTTTTGTGTGTTTTACGACGATTTAAAATGGAGACGCCGATAAAAGTAGCGTCCAAATGTGAACCGCGAAGTGTGATACGTTTTTTGACCGCAAAAAAATTATCAGCTAGTGAAATTTATAGAGAATTATCGTCTGTATACGGTGAGCAGTGTATGAGCCTTCAAATGGTTACACGTTGGCGCACAGCGTACCTAAATGGAAGAAAAGAACTCCACGACAAAGCGCGCCAAGTCAATGAAATGGGTACCAAAAGGTGGCCGACCGCCGAAAAAATGCAAAACAACTTTCTCCGCATGTAAGGTGTTAGCGACTGTGTTTTGGGATTATCGGGGTATTCTTTTGATTGATTACCTCGACAAAGGCAAGACTGTCAACGCGGAGTACTACTGTGGTGTTTTGGATCGTTTACGAAAAGCAATCAAAAATAAACGGCCAGGTTTGTTGAGTAGCAAAGTGTTTTTCATTCACGATAATGCTCGTCCGCATTCTGCTCGTTTAACCCAAGAAAAATTGGCCTCATTTAAATGGGACGTTTTTGAGCATCCGCCTTATTCCCCCAATTTGGCCCCAAGTGATTTTCACCTGTTCCCGGCGATGAAAACGGCGTTTGGCGGCATACGATTCGATACAACAGCTGACATCACCGAAGCGGTCACAGCATACTGCAAAAAACTGGACGGAAATCATTTCAACGTTGGAATTTCAAAATTAGTTACTAGGTATCAAAAATGTATTGATAGAAGTGGCGATTTTGTAGAAAAATAAAAAAATGTCTGAATTTTCCGAAAATGACCTTATTTTTTTGTTTTGACCACTCGTAATCGGACCCTTAAACTTACTTTCTGACTGACCTACGTATTATAATTCTAAGCAGGTAATTTCTTGCGTCCAGGTTTGCGATAAGTTCGTTCGCTTTTTCGAGCTTATCTACGCTTGGGAATTTACGTTAGGCGTTCGTAATATCCATATGTTTAAATTTTAATAATTTAAAAAGATAAACAATTTGTACTTGAAATTGAATGTAGGTAACAATTGTTAAAAATGGTTGTTATAATTTGAAAAACATTAAATATAATTTTATTGTCTTCAACAATTATTTATATCTTTTATAATATGCATATTACTAACGATTATATTGAATTTAAGAAGAGATAGACGTTATAATAAACAAACAATCCTATCCTAAAGTCCTTATCTAAAGTTGACTACATACTTCTTCAATAAATGATCCACATTCTCGTTTAAATTATTAAACTTAAAAATATATAAATAAGTACGTTTACTCCTGCAATTTATAACAGTAATGAGAATATTATAAATTCAATAGTCGGCTAAATTCCGTATTTTTAATTAATTTTGGGTCCGATTAACTAATTACTCGAGAAATGAGAAGTTCAAAGCCGTGTTCACGGTGTAAAAATCAAATAATAGATTTTGGACCGTATCTTCTGGTGGTTGTCACGGGTTTTCCAGATGATTAATAGTCGTATACGAAAACGCAAAAAAAGTGCTTTGAACGGAATATGAATCCGAATTCGCTGCCGATCCCAAGAGGTTCACTCCGCGACGTGGGAAGCTCCTAAGTATACGGCTCGTTTTTCGTTTTATTGTAATATTGTTGAGGCTTGAGCGGGGGCGTCTGACTACGTCGTATATTTAAGATAACGAATCTTCCATTTGTATACGATTTATGAAAATATTAAAAGCAAGGTTTAAGTACCTAATTATATAAAATGGGGATTCCAAAAAAATAACTCAAGGAAATTCAAGCACCGAGCTAAATGTGCAAAAAAGACAACTGATTAGAAATCAAAAATACCACGTTGTTAACATCAGTGACAAAAACACCAAGAAGAAGACACTTCCATACGAACATTCCGGAAGGACATTCAATATTTTTTAAATACAAATATCCAGGATTTTTTAATTTTCAAGAAAAATAATTTTCCCGAAGGTTTTGTTCAAAATATTGAAATTTCGATAGATTCTCTTAATCTATCTTCAACTGAAGAATGCTTTTTTGTTTTATAAGGACAGAATTAAATATACAAATGTACGGTAGAGTATCGAGGAAGCCTTCTAAAATGTTAGCGCCGATTGAAAATGTCTATTATTATGACGTAGAAGATATTACGTTCGCGTAGAAAAATAAAAATCGAAGCATCGACGTCATATCATTTAAAAGCTCATAAGAAACCACTGTCTAATGCAAAAGACAGAAGTTAAGTAGGTAATACACCTATTCGTTCATTTTTTTACACATTGTATGGTGCTCGTATCGGCATATTCAATGATAGGCGCTACGAAAACAAACTTATTATGATTTTGACAGGAAATCGAATTCGCAATAAAAACTTCCACATTATCGACAGTTTTTAAAACTTCTCGTCAGCATATGCAATTAATTATGAAAAAAAAAATTAGCAAAAAGGAACAATTCACAGTGGGCAAAAATAAAAAATGCCAAAACCGGATTTTCATCGTTAACTACCCACCCATCAGCTGCTTTATACGCACAAATCAACTCGTAATTCACCGCCAATTTTAGTTCAAGGTCGGTACAAGCTGAATGAATTTTACAAAATCAACAAATCAAGTTGAATCATTCGAAAAGAAGTGATCATTTTAAATTTCGGTTTTTTTCAACGAGAAGCAACTAAATATGCTCATTAACAAGGTCAATTGATTGATTGACTGAAGATGTGATTTTTTTGGTGAAGATGTTTCGTTGATTTGTCGTTGATTATTGTTGTTTAAAAGATAGACAAATTATATTAGATATAAAAGAATACGTATGAAACGCTAAAATATTGGGAAAAATTTCATTGTTTAATAAATTGCCTATCTTCTAAAATAAACATTAAATTATTGCAATATATGAGGTGTTAAAAAATAAGGTTTAAAGATTTTTAAGGACATATAGTATGATCGAAAACAAGTTGAAAATAAAATGCACACGAATCTGTCCGCAAATCAATTGTTTTCAAGTTAAGGGCGATTTTCTCTCTCTATTAAATAATTACTTTTTTTTAAATTTTCTCAGAACATTAAATTTTTTCGTGTATAATCCAGATACTTTTTTTTTAATTGTTATCAATTTTGCAGGGTTACTTTCCGATGCAACGTCTGTTAACAATAAGATAAAATACTAACTATATAGAATTGCATGTAAAAAAATCAAGAGTCGGAATAGAACAGTAGGTTACATTATACAATACAGTTAAATATAATAATATTGACGCAGTTTTGGCAAAACATCTTAACCCACAAAAAGTAAATTTGTGTCGCGTAAGCGTATGTATAAGCAGATACCTTTTACGGAAATACAAATCGATTTTTATGGTGAAAAAAATCAAAATATTATTACCAGATTTTAACAGATTACGTCTTTGCCTTAGATGCATAAGATAGTCGGAATAACTCATTTTCGCAAAAAAGTGACGGTTAAGACGTTCAAATCGAGTTTAAATACGGCGTGTTCCATGTAACAGTATGGTGGCCGTAATTTATCTATAAACAACACGTATCGTTCGTTAAAAAGGACAATCCCGAATTTATTTCGAGTTTCATTAAATTAATCGTTAATTATGACGCGACGTAACTTAATAATATCAAAGTAAAAAGCGTAACTAGTCGTTCCATCTGGTAAAGCTTAAAAATGGTCCATTAGCGTCGCGTTAGACAAACGAGAAGCCGCTTAAAGCTGGATAATAGTTCAGTATTTTGATTAAGGAGTAGTATAATTTTAACATCTAGTCCTGCTTATCTTAAGTTAATAAGCCACGTTAGTCGAGTTTGTATTGGACGGTATCCAGGCAGCTGTCGAGCACTAAGTTAGCCACTTTGAATGGCGGCTTTCTTGTTCGCTTTTAGAAACCGATTAATTACGAAAGGTAAGCAGATTGCCGATTCGGATTTGGCAAAAGCACCTTGTCGCGCACTTAAACGTAAAATGGGACCGTCCCGCGGTATTTTAGTTGGACGTTATAAATATGTCTTATAGCCGGGACCATTTAATTAAATATATTGTTAAGAAAACAAAACTGAGGTTGTACGAATTGCCCTCGTTCGCGCCGGCATCGGCATCCGTATTTATAGCGTTCCTAGAGTCGATTAACGACGTAGAATTTCTTTTTAAAAACAACCTTTTTATTTTTGCCGCCACTCAATTTCTCGAGTTACCTCGAATTTAAACGGTGCCATTTAAGAGAGATAAGGCAAAAGAAAATGAATATTTTATTATCGCCAACGGTCATAATAGATAATACAACCAATAATTCCGTACTTAAACTAAAAGTTATTACCGCCGTAAAATGTAAAACGCGCAGTGCAATAACTAAACGTTTATGACACATTGTCGCCGCTGTTAATAATTGTTAAAAGTCGAAACACTTGTCGCGTTTTATAACGAATATATCGGTAAAAAAATATTACACTCCGTCGTAAATTCTTGACCTGACTAGCAAAGCAGCCACTTTATTGTCTATTGATAACTTTTTAAACGGAAGGCATCGCCATTCTTTGTTTAAATTGGTTACTCGCACAATTGCGATTTCTAATCGACTTCGAATATTAAGATAGTTATATAAATTTTTTATTATTGTCAACGTCGTGCCAGTCGATAGATATAGCTGTTATTTTCCGCAATAAAACTAAAATATTTAACTGATGGTTAACGTTTCAACTAACGGATTCGCCAATTATCCTTCCCCATCAATTAAGTTAACACTTCCTTCTCTTACGAGTGCCATGTTTAGAATTGTCCCTCCTTGTCCGTCTGTTTGTGTAGGCGACCGAGGTTTAATGGAACACCCAGATCGAGTTGGCGGCGGCGGCTTTGAAATAACAGATTGTTATTACCGTCGACGTCACAACGCGCACTCGACTATATGCCACAGTAAAACATAATTTACCATTGTTAAGAAGTTTGCGTTACGTTTCTCGAGCGATTTTATTGCGAACAGAACGACTTTGGCGGCGAACTTACGTTAGGCAACTAAAGAGGCCGGAGATGGAAACGCCGTATGCGCCGGCGCCGCCGCCGTCGCGCCGCTGTCTTAAAAGAAAATACGCGAGGATTTAAGTCGAAATTGTTTTTTTTTCTTCTAAACCCAATTGTCACCTTAGGGGTAGGTCGAATTCAAAGATTTTATAGAAATCATCTAGAAAACGGCGACCACATTTTTTAGAACACCCTGTATATCGTAACCTGTTCGGATACGTAAACGTTTTCATTACACTGTTGATGCGTATGTTAGATGTTCCAGATATTAATGTATCTACAAAAATTAGTTGTTAAACATATGATATTACAGATTGCACGATCTTTAAATATTATTAGGTACCTACTGCTAAATACCTATTTTTGAGAACTCAAACAACCCAGACAAAGCACCGCTTACAACACAACCTCCACCACCATCACCAACGCATCCTCGGACTAAAACCACTCCTCTCAACGGAGCGAGCATCCCAAGTAACAATTATACTTGAGATAAGTTGACTTATACAAGCTATGCTTGAAATGACCTTGTTAAAGACTTGACTAATATAATTATTCAAACTCAACTTAAAAGAACCTTGTAAAACACTTGGATATGTTTGAAAAACTCTTGTAGGTAAAATACTTACGTATAAACTTGAATACAAGGAAGAAAAATTAAGAACTATTCAAGAAATTCATTATTCCAGTACAAATACCTAATTAAACCCCTATTCAAGAAAAACACTTAAGTCTTATTGAAAAGTTCTTTTTATAAACTAAACTTAAATAATTTCTTGCTTAAAGTTTTTTCAAGATCATATTTGGAAGCGTTATACAATTTTATTAATTTTGCGTTGCCGAATCTCGTATAAAGAAAAATTGTAAGTGTTATACAAAATTCCCAGAATAAATAACTTAAATAATATTTTATGCAAGTTGCACTTACACACTATATACGCGTGCGCGAATTATAGTTATCAAATATAGGTATGTATAGCGCTTTTTCTTGCCTCCGAATTTACATTGTATAAAGAGTATTTACAGATAAAAATGGACGCTTTTAAATTATGGAAAAAAATTAAAAGGTCAGGCCACTATTACCGAAAGGTAAATAAACAGTTTTCAAGTTTGATTATAGAATCATCGTCTTTTGCTACTTCAAATTTGTCATCTAAGAGGTTATTGCCAGCAATACCTCAATCGTCCAATAATAAATGCCTAACTAATAATGAAACTTCAGTATCCAATGATAAAACTAGTAATTCAGGTTCTATACTGACTGCTAAGTAAATATATTCGATATATATATATATATATATATATATATATATATATATATATATATACTTTAATTCGCACCTATGATTTATTGACGTATTATAGGGGATGTCAGCGATGAGTCACCTGAAGATTACAGACAAAGTGCCTATGAATCTTACGCAGATGATGAGAGTAGTGATAATAGTATTAATCGCATCATATATGATGATGATAGCAGTTCAGCTGCTGAAGATGAAAGGAGCCAAAATCTTCACATGAATATAAGACATTGGGCGTTAATATTCAACATTAACCACTCAGCAGTAAAAGAGTTACTCAAAATTATTAATAATTGTTTTGATAAAGACGCGTTGCCACAAGATCCACGCACGTTAATGGAAACTCCTCAAACGGTCGAAATTATACCATTGGGTGATGGCGAATATTGGCAAAATGCTTTGCGGTTTTGTTTGGAAAACTTATTCTCAAAAATATCTAAGCCTATAAATAAATCCTATAATATAATAGCCTATCATTAAATATAAACATAGATGGACTGCCAATATTTAAAAGTGCCAAAGACGAGTTTTAGCCCATCCTGGCCAAAATTGCCGAATTACCGAAATAAAAACCATTAGTGATCGGAATATATTATGGAAAATCTAAGTCATTGGATCTGCGCTTGTATTTGATTCCATTTGTCGAAGAATTAAAGACAATTTTGGCTGACGGAATATATGTAAATAATCAAAAAAAAATAAAAATTAAATAAAAATTGTAATCGGGTAAGTAAGGGAAATGTTGTGAATTCAAACAAAAAACCTGGACAAATTGATTTGTAAAAATGATTTTTTTCTGTTTGTAATATGTCTTCTTGTATAGAGCTTGAACTAATGAACTTGATTACAATGTTATTCATGTAAAATATTTTAGGATTACGCAAACTTCTGAAATAAGTCTTATATCAAGTGTTACTCAAGTTCAATACCTAAGAACTTTGCACTTGAATAAGCCTTGTATACCATCCTCGTGTAAAACTTTATTCGTATATTCTTGTATAAATCTTTATAACATATTCTTGAATAAAGACCAGTTCAAGCCGCATTCCAATCGCCCTTTTTACTGGTATTAGCCCTGAATAACACTTTATACTAAGAAAATTCAAGTCGTATTTCTTGAATAATTTCTTATAAAAAGTTTTAGACAACATTTATTTAAGCAAAATTGTTACTTGGGATATTATATCAGAGACAATATTTAGACTAGATGTGTCTGTAACAGAAATAGAACAGAGACTACAACAGGCTAACTACAATAAGATGTAGCAACAGAAGTTGGCTACCGCGTAATAATTGGCTTGCGAGGAAATGCGACTGCTTTGTTGCACCTAAAATTAACTGAACTTAAAGCCAAACAAGGAGACGTTGCGCTCACAAGTGCCGAAAAAACGGTCGCAAAGCTATTCGCGACGACGAACTGAACGTGCCACAAACCACTGCTTGGGTATCTCCAGGAAATTGGAACATATTACGACAAAATGGGGAAGGAGACGCGACTTACTGTGCCTGCTTTACCAGTCCACGTGGTCTAGAATTTTGGCCGTTATCGCGCAACTACTGCGAAACGGCAGAAACGCAAAACTTGTTCGAAGAAGTGCCATAACTCTCGACATTGCCGGTGAGATGATCATGACGTTAGCGTCACCTGACGCCGAACCAACGAAGAACTCTCTCGTTTAAATCTCCCAAATTTGACAGAGATTTTTTAATGTTGTTCATTGACAAGAGAGCAATTTCAAAATTTTCACCTATCATAAAACTTAACTATTTAATTTTTCTTATATACCATTGTGTTTCCATATAGATAATTTATATTTAAGTTGCTACTTACAATTTATTTTCATACATTGAACCTTCAGAAACTTATATTTTTTATCTGCTCCACGAGCTGTTTATAAGAGGAAAACGGCTGCTATCAACAATTTCATTCTATCAAAAACTAATAAAATTAACCTTTTGCACGCATATGTCGCATATATCCGTCGTGTTCTCTGTAGATTCTCAGCGTCGATGGCAAATATATTCACGAATATATGTGTATGACGAAAATGTAGGGCTTTGCATATTTTTTATTATTATTAATTTTAAATATTAAAACATAATTTGCCTTATTTAAATAACGGGTTATCCTACGCTATTTAGTAGGAATAAAACAACGTGCAAAACTTATTAGCATTAGTACAATTAAAAGTTGTTTATTTAAATAGTAAACAAATTAGTTAACAAATATGATTTCCATCTTTATCACTTAATATCGTATCCAATTTTGTATAATAGTCGTTATATTTTTATAGATACGACCTTCGAGCAAATATCAATTTTTCATTCAAACTACAGATCAGTATATGTTATGTAAATATATATATATATATATGTAAATTCGGATGACATAAAAAATTGTAAGGAAGTTGAATTTCACTATTATATTATTGTAAAAAAGTAGAAGTAAGTATTGTATTTAGATAACTAATTTAAAACCTATTAGAGGGCCGCGGCAGCTTAGAGAGCTATCGCTCTGCTAGGCCGCCCGCGACTGCGGCGGGTTCGAATCCCGGCTGCAACCGTGGATGTTTGTGAATATAATTTAAACCGGCACCGGTGTGATCACCTAGAAAACAAGTGCTGAACACGGTCGTTGCACATATAAACAGTTCGTGGCCAATGGGCCTAGATCGCAAGGCCAAAGAAATCCATTTGCGAAACTAAGCTAATCGATTTAATTTATATCGAAATTTCGAAATATGAAACCTTTTATAGATTAGACAAACCAAACACTTGCTTGTCGAAATCAGAATCAACCAACCTATTTTGTATTAGTAGATAGTAAAATATAATTCAAAATAATATAATATAATTAACGGCACCCAGGTACTTACTATAGCATCGGATCTATAATAATTATGAACTATTTTTTAAATCGGCTAGATTATCATCAACGAAAATTTCTGTAAATAGGTACCTTATCATACCTAAACCATAGATATCATACTGAATGATGAGTGTTTTGAACAGTGAAACCCCTACCATCCCTAAGGTTAACTGTAATATAGATTTAAAGGAATTGTATCGCTTCATCAGGTACAAAATAGGCGCAATAGAAAAAAACATCGACGATGTATTAAATCACCCCAACATTACTCATTGTAAGAAACATGATTTATTTCACTACATAGGATTACTTTTAGCGATAACTATTTCTCTTTATATTTAACCTTATTTTGCATTAACGTTCAAACTGCCACAATATTTTCTATTAAAAGAGTATTGTACTGCTTGTTTTATTAAGTACTGCTTTAATCATGTGCTGAACTTTATAAGTTAATTTAAGATAAGCAGTTCTGGCATTTTCCTATTTAAAACTAATTCTAGAGTCCTAATTGTAATCATTAAATTTTCATATAAATAGTAGTAGTAACTAGAAGCAAGAAGTGATCGTATAATTGTAAACTAAAGTACTGAACAATAAAATATTAACGAATAAAAAATTAATCTTCGAATCGTTCGACTTCGATCGTCGAAATGTTGGACGCGATTAATACCCAGGGGTCCATTTGTACCAATTTTTAAATACAAAAGAAAATACAAGTTAAATTTATGAAATGTCCACCGTTAAATGTCTGCCGTTAAACATACTTCAGCACGTTGTTGCGTTGTTCGAACCGAGTTTTGAGATTTGATTTATGTAGGCCCACTAGATGTATACAGTTAAAAATTAAAAATAAACACAATCGGTCACATTCATAACGGTCCTATTTTATATACTTTCCAAATTTTTAAAGTCACGACAACTAGAAAAATATTGGTCAAATCGAAAAATCGCAGAGAAACTTTCGATTACGTTTTTATTGTACAGTATCATCCTACTTATCTACCATATGCGCGAATTTCGAAACACCCTGTATACGTTATTGAATTATTCTAAAACAGCTAATTGTTAATATCTATATTTGTACTTATTATTGCACTTAATATTTACTTTCACATCTATCTATAATTTCAAATTACAAATTCTAAATTCAAAATTATATGAACACCCTCCCCCCTCCCCGTATTACGTCTGAAAAGTACCCAGAAAGGCCCAGACAAACGACCCAAAAAACAAATTGTGAAATGACCAAGATAGATACTTTCTTAATCGACGACGATCTACAGAAGTGATCAAGTCGAAAAGCACACGATACGCACAAGTATTATGTAAAATATACCTATGTACACACTGACGTACAGTTACCGAGACACAAATAGAATTAGACGCGACTACAACCACCACTATAACTAAATTGTTGTTATTGCACAAGATCGTCGAGCTTTTATATATTTATATATATTATATGATAAGGTCATAGTACGAACTTTTGGAAAATTATGTCGATATTAGCGATGAATAATTCTTGTTGTGCAAACATTATAACGATATAAGACAATATTTGAAAGCAGTAAATGTGATAAGTTAATCGGAGAACTTTTTATCCAAACATCGTTAGGTGTTTACTTTCTTGATGTAATGAGACAATAACGGAGAAATCGAGTATACGGGGTGTTCATAAAATAGGTACCTACGTTTTCAATCCGGTGCCCATAAAACATCAAAAATCGTCGATGCCTTTTAATATTTAATAAGGCACCAAGATGTTGTAATAAAATGCGCGAAGGGTTGCCTCCCAACTTTTCGACTATCGCCCACTTATCATACGTACAAAATTTTGAAAAATTCGTCAAAGGATTCTTTAACTTTTCAATATTCGTTCGAGTTAGGAAAAGGGCAGTTTTTCCTAACTATAGAGTGGAAAATAAAACAAAATTCAAAACAAGTCGGTCGGTCGGGAAAGCGCCGCTTTAGTGCTAAAAAAAGGAATGCGATTAAATCGCCATTTATTCGCGCTTCTTTATTTTGCTTTTATAGTCGACGTATGATATCAGTTGTGTCACATGTTTATCACGATAACGCAGCACTTGCTTTACGCCGTTTCAGCGCCGAGTCTGGACCGAATGCGTCCATTATTAAATCTTACTTTTGTTTTCCACGGCAATGAAATATTTCACCGCATCAGTTCACAAGGGGAACTTATACAAGTACGAGTATTTGACAATGACGAATAAAATATTCGGTTAGAATTTTGCAAAATCTTGTGTGCAGTCGGGTGCAAAGTTAATGTCGCGATTTGCGAGCATTGCGCGTACAAAACATGGCACAACGAACAAATCAACGAAAAATACTTAGGACGCACAGTGGAGTATATGATATGAGAAGTTGGCCAAAAGTCGTATTTCTTAAATCAATTATATAATGTAGCTTAGAATCTCCCAGAATAAATAAGACTCTGGGCCGTCTATCTGCACCATTTTCTTGTCGTCAGTCCAACTATTGAAGGGTCTAGTTCATTTGTAATTTGTCTGTAACTCCGGCTTACAGGTAACTTTGTCAAAGCTCTACAAAACCGTTTGTATTATTTTCAAAATATTAGTGTATTAGAGAGTTTTTGTGAAATTTTCGAAGAAGGATTCTGATCTAGAAGGTATGTATATAATTTAGTAGAATATATGACATCTTATATCGAAAGATACGTATATATTTTTTGTTTTAAATTAAACATAAAAAATAATTTCTTTTTCGATTACTTTTAATAATCACCGGTCATTTAGTAATACTTCCAAGCGTTGCCAAGCAACAAAAGTTGTTTAATATGAAATGTCAATTATGTAGCTGTAATAATTAACTTTTTTTTTTACCAAAGTACACCCATTAAATTTTAATTACTTTTTTAAATAAGGTCTACGTGTTAATGTATGTATTTTTCAAATATTTGTATAGTCAATAAAATTGCTGTTTTGTTCACAGAAACATTTACCGATATGAAAAGGAAGGCTTTGTTTGATATAATAAAGGAATCCGGTCGTACCAAGTTTCAAATTCCTAATTGTTTCAATTTATTTCATTAGTTGTTTATAAGTTTATTGTAATGTAGCAACAAATTTGATTTCAAAAATTTTCGTTTTTTTTTCAAATTTTATAAAATCTGAGTTAAAATAGCTTTAAATGATTACTTGGACATAGTAGGGACACAAAAACGCATAAAATAGTTTTGGCCAACTTTTTGTGTTAAATACCCCACTGTGGGACGATAGTAAGACGAATATTCTGTTCGCAATTTGTTCGCTGTATCATGCGTTCCCGCGCAACGCTCGCGTTCCGAGACATTACTTTTATACTCGACTGTACGTCCTAAAACTCGCCAGGAAAAGTGCTTTTCCATTTGCGACGCGTTTCTCACGTCTCACGTCTGAAATGGAAAGCATTCACTTTCCTTAAACCTACATGGAAAACCTTTTTTCATTAGAAAAAATTAAAATTTCCTATTTAAACGTTGATCTTTGAGTTGGTCGTGTTGTTGTTCTTTGCGGGTCCCTAACGACACACATATACAGTTACATAATATATTTAAAAACGAAACTCGAGCAACAAACATTTCGCGACCGGCACAAATAAAATTAATTATAATAAAAAAAAAGTCAGCTGCGACAGGAAAAGGAAATGGAGCTTTTACTTGTTTTTTTAACCGGTTAAAAATGATATAATAACATTATTATCCTTTTCCTAGCCGAGCCACCCGCACGTAACCCTCGCAACTGCGTTTAATATCTCAATTGTTTTCATTCCCAAAATTAGACGCCGCCGACCAATTTACCATGTAATTTTATATATAAACGGTATCAATTTCGACGCGGAAGCGTGACATTTTACCGAACGAACGGTGCGCGCCCCTTTTTTAATTTTTCCTCGTCTACCGGCTTGTCTACTAACTATTCGATTTCCTTTATTTGTCGTTATTTTTCAGGTGGCCTATGCGTCCGGGCCTAAATCGAAACGCTTAAAACGACATTAGCGCAATTTTCCGACAAAGTTCGTGCGCAACCAGAAGGGCAATTTATCAATATTCAAAGTATTAATAAATGCCGGCGTTTATGGCCGTCGTAAAAACCATTAAGTTATGTTTTGACAGAGTTAAGAAATTTTACTGGATTCTCGTTATATTTGGGTTCCGGCATCGGTCTTTGTCGGCACCTCAAAGGTATTAGCGCCAAAGAATGCCTAATTGTCACATCGTAAACAGATTCCGACACAAATTGGAGAATTTGAAACACATTTTTTTTTAATACGGCCACCTATCGCTTGTGCACTCGTGCACAACAGTTTTGACCATTTCACTTACGATTAGACTCTTTTTAATTGCGGACAAGAAAAATTTAATTTAAGGATTTTATGAAATTCCTATTTGCTCACCTGATCGATCGAAACTAATTAGTTTTTGTGAGGTCAAGCTTTTAGGTACGTTACGTAAATCGAAAATACTCGCGGAGGAGGAGCGGCGCGCGTTCGTCCAAAACTTTTAGCATCGACTGTTTAGATAATTTTAAATGAAATTAGAAATTAAACCGACGACTTCGCGTATTGATACTAATTTTATTGTTGTCGGCAAGCGTTTATGTGTGGATAAATTTTGAACTACTAGCACGTTTAAATTTTATAAAGTGTTATGGGCGTTATGAAAAAAAGGCGACCTAGATTTTTTCGGTAAAATCTCTGGATAAGTTTATTGCCTATAATTGGCGAAAGGTCGGTCATAAATGTAAGTAAGGTTTCGGTGGTGGCGCCGAAGCGTTCGCCAGTGGTGTAAACCGGGGGCGACCAACGAAATTCGTGCTCGCCCACCTAATCCGCGGGAATTGTAAAAATCACTACCTACCTATATATGTATATATTTTATAAGAGTTCCAAATGAAAACGAATAAGTCGTAAAAATGTCCGAACTTCGTGATTTTGTCGAATTAAACGTTATAATTCCGCAGTCGAATACGTTAAGAATCCAAATCGAAATTGCATGGCGTGTTTGAAATTACTAAAATGGAAATGGTTTTGGTATTCTAGTTTTTTAGTTACAAAATGATTCGTTCCGAGGAGTATATCGTGAATTTAAGAAATAACGTAGGTAAGCCCGTAAGCGTGTGCAAAACTGAAACGACCGCAACTCAATATAATAACGCTATAGCGCTACGAGGTGTTATTATTACAAATTGAGTTTGTTTAGGATGCGATGTGTTTCAGAAGTTATTATTTGTATGGGAAACGTCGAAGTTCGTGTTACTACTACTACAACGCTACGTAACGGACGTAATTTCCATTTAGGTATAAAGTCCAGTTAGTAAAGCAGATTAAATAGATTTAATAATATTAAATCGAAGAGAATTTAACGTTTTAAATATTAATGGCACCTTAAATTTTATTTAGCTACTGGAATGACATGAACTAGTTTTAAAACAAACATCGTCGATTTAATCCTCGTTTTTAAGATCAAATGGCCGAACAAGACGACGATCGAAATTCGACGTCTTCTTTTCGGCAAATTTATTGACGGACGATGCGGATGCCGATCCTAATCCGTAATATATTTAAATGAACGATGTAGACAAGAACTTAGTTGTATTATTATTAAAAGATGTTTTTATTTATCAATTACAAAATATGACGTTTTATCGTTTTTCGAGAATAATATATTCTCTTTTATTTTTGTTTATCCTTTCTATGCCGCCTACATACTCCCCCCCTTCTTCCAAAAAATCCAGCTCCAACTTAATATTAATTAATACAAAATGTTACATTCCTCGTCTTTCTTTTTGTCTCCGTTATCATCGGTTCCTCATTTGCAATCACGAACGCCGGTTTTATTCTGTCTATTGCTGTTTTCTTTATATTCCCATTTATGTTAACGTAAAAAACCTTATTCTGTCTGTTTTCCACTTTGAATGGCCCTTCATAAGGTGCTTGCAGGCTTTGATTTTATCCTATCCGTTCTTATGAACACATAATTGCACGTCTCCAAGTCTCTAGGAATGAAAATTTTATTCGAGATCGGTTTTTTTGTTTTAATGGGTTTTCTATTTTTGAACGAATTTTTTAAATTTTGTACAATGTTTGATTCATCCAACCTATCAGGAGATTGGATAAAAATTTCTCCGGGAATGCGTAACGGTTGGCCATAACCATTTCAGCTGCTGAACATTTAATACGAGGTCTGACTAATAAGTAATGAGACTGATTTTTTAGCCGCGCTTGTGGTAACACTGCGAACCTGAAACTTCGGTCGGTTAATCTCCCGTCCCTCCTCTACCGATACATGTGCTCGCGACTTTCGTACGTTCGTTAGTTCTCCGGCTGTGTTGTGTTTTCGACAACGTGTTTGTAAGGCGTGTCACGAATATGGAACGACGTAATATTGAACAACGGTACGCGATTAATTTTGCGTTAAACTCGGCGATTCTGTTACGGAAACGTACGGTAAATTGGTCAAAGTGTTCGGTGATGAAGCCCCGAGTCGTGCTCAGGTGTTTCGATGTCATAAAGATTTTAAAAATGGTCGTGAGAGCGTCGGGGATGAACCGCGAAAGTGGGAGGCCGGTCGAAGCTCGAACTGACAACAATGTTCAGCGTGTGTGCACTCTCGTGCATCAAGATCGGCGGTTAACCATTCGAATGTTGGCCGATGAACTTAATTTGAAACGAGAATCCGTCAGAAAAATTTTAACCGATGATTTGTCCATGAAAAAGCTGTGTGCAAAGATGGTACCGAAGAACTTTCGGCGGAGCAAAAACACGCGCGAATGTCCATTTCACATGAGTGTCTGCAACAGGTTGAAGCTGATCCAACTCTTCTCGATCGTGTAATCACTGGTGATGAAAGTTGGTATTTTCAGTACGATCCCGAAACAAAACGGCAAAGTCAAACAGCGGCTGTCTCCTGGTGCAGCCAGACCGAAGAAGGCGAGAATGAGCAAATCAAAAGTGAAAACGATGATGATTTGCTTCTTTGACAGCAAAGGAATCGTGCACAAAGAGTTTGTACCACCTGGGCAGACCGTCAACCAACATTTCTACCTGAAAGTACTCGATCGGCTGCGAAAACGAGTCATTCATTAGAGTCCGTCTAGAGATTGCCAAAACGTGGATCCTTCATCATGACAATGCTCCATGCCATCGTGCCTTCAGTGTGTCGCAGTTTTTGACCTCTAAAAACATCGCAGTGTTGCCGCAAGCGCCCTATTCGCCGGATATGTCACCCTGTGACTTCTTCTTGTTCCCCCAAACAAAATTGGCCGTGAAAGGAACGCATTTTGAGTCCATAACTGACATCCAGACCGTCGTGACGAAGGTACTCCAGGACATTCCAGTCGAAGCCTTCCAGAAATGTTATGAAAGCTGGAAGAAACGTTGGAACCAGTGTGTAGTTGTGGGAGGGGAGTACTTTGAAGGGGATCACATCAATGTACCTTAATTTTTAAATATCCGTATTTTATGGACTTAGTCTCATTATTTATTGGTCAGACCTCGTATCCTCTTTTAATGATGTCCAAAATCCTAACAAATTCCGTTATATGTCGTCTTAACAACGGAATTTGTTAGTTTAACTTATTGATTGTGTTAGAATTATCTGTTTTAAAATTGCACGGTTGTTGGCATTTTCTTGCTTTCTTTCCAAATGTGAAATGATACCAATAAAATTGCCCCGATTCGTGAAATATTTTACGTGTTCTGCTATTACTACATTGTCGATAATGAATGTTTGAACGTATTGATGGTCGATTTCTGTTTTGTTCATGTGAATGATATTTTTGCTTTAACTCGGCCACGTCGCGCGTCATTTCTGCCAATGCATCTAAAAATTGTTTTGTCAATAATTTATTCTCGTTAGTGACGTTTGTCTGTATCGATAAAATATTTGTGACATTTGTGACATTCCAAATTTTGTCGGCAATGTCTAATAATTCATTTATGTTGCTTTTACCTGATGAAACTAATGCTATGTTTATTACGGATGGGAGTTTTCTTACCCAAAGACTTTTTAACAGCCCTTTACCGACTGAGAATGAAGTACCTGTCGATAATTCCATAGAGCGAAAAAAATCGGATGGTTTACGGTCACCCAGTTCCGCATTCGATAATAATTCTTCTAACTTCTTTTCCTCACTTATTGAATTAAACTTTTTTTAAGTATTTCGTACCTATTTCCTGATGGTGGATTTTGAATTATGTCTATGATTGTTAAAATGGTTTCTTGAGGTAGAGATGCAATTATATGTGCATATTTGCTATTTTCGGATTTGATATTCTTCAAATGAAATTGCGTTTCCACTTGTATAAACCACGCCTCCGGGCACGATGTCCAAAATTGTGGTAGTTTTACATTTAGCATGGCCTCTGAAGCTTCCACGTCGCCTTCAGGTAGCATCTTAATTTTTGTTAAATTCTTCCTTCCGCGTCGGGTACATACTCATCACGTCGGGGTCACCAAATTTGTAGACAAGAACTTTTATTTTTGTTTATCCTTTCTATGCCGCCTACAAATGACGCGTGGACGACGAGTTAATTTCTACAATCGAATCGATCGAGCGTCAACGCAGGTCGTCCGAAAATACGGGAAATTTTTTGAAAAACCTTTGTCCTAGGTTTTGCGAAAACTCGTTTCAAGCCCACCCGCATTAACCCTCATACTACCGATTGTTTTTTTATAATACGCATTACCGATGGGGGTCGTTATTAACTCCAAAGCTCCAAAGTCGTTCAGTTTTCGATTTTCAGTGAAATCATCATGTTCGTTTTCTAAATGATCGAAAGAGTAGTTTCCGTAATTCTCATTATCACGCTCAGATTCTTCAATCCACTTTAGCATCGTTTCTTCTGCACCCTTATCTGGGAATGGGCCGTTTCATCGCAGCCGTTTTGTCACGGCCGTTTCATCGCCAATTGAAAAATAAAGTACTTAACACGAACGTTTATATAAAGCTCTAATTTTAATGCACGAATTTAAGAAACATATTTACTTTAAAAAATACGTATTAAATATCTATTTACTCGAGGAAAGGTCGACGGATATTAGTTCGTCGACTGCCATAAAAAAATTAATCAATAATTATTTTTAAATTTAAATTAAATACAAGTATTTAGTAGGTAATGATTTGTTCTCAGAAATTTAAAAAGACGTGCGGAAATACCATGGAAAGCACAGTTCAGGTAATGAATGAATGTACAACAGCAACTCAAACGGCAATACCAAATCTATATAGTTCATATTATATTTTTGTTACTTAAATAATGTGACAAAATCTCAAATATATGAAACATTTCTATATTTTGAAGTTGGTAAATGTTCCTGTTTTTCTCACAACTGGTAAAAATGGCTTACGTTAGATTCCTTTTAATGATAAGCAATTCGATTAATTTATCTAAGTATCATGTTTTAATAACTGTTAATTTAACACTTTAACATTATTTTATTTTAGATATTAAGCAGCAATTTAAATTAAATTAAATTCCATTTTCACATGGTTACAGTTTCGATAATTAAGAGTATTTACCTACTTATAATTTTTTAATTCGTAATTTATTTGCTGGCGCATAATGAATTTTACTTTTATTTGTTTTACTTATTTCTGTTATGTAATTAATTATACAGATATAATAAAATGTATAAAATTATTGCTTACTTACTTTCATCATAAGTTATTAATATTGTAAATTTAACTGACTACTACACAAGTTATTAATTCGTTGAAATACAAAATTTAAAGATTGCACGAATATGCCTACAATTAAAGTTTTAAAACTGACAAAATCTACATTTTTGATTCATTTATTAAAGTCGTAATAAATAGGGTTGGCAATGAAACGGGCGTCGGACAGGCACGGCGATGAAACGGCCGCGACGAAACGGCGGCGATGAATCGTCCCCCTTATCTACCCATCTTCTAGATCTACATTTAGTTGTAGTTGCAAAATTGAAAATTTGCATTTTTAAAAATGCCATCGAATCGCGCAGTTTTGCACGCTTTTTAAAAAATTTTGCTGCCACCCCAAATCCCAATATCGGCGATTAAAGATTATTTCTAATTACGACGCCAACGTAAGTGTTGCAGTTATTTTGAAAATTTTATTTTAACATTATCATCGTTTTTTTTTGTATATACCTTAAGTTGTTTTGTACGCCTTAAGATTTTGCTACCTTTCTGCATGTCCGATATTATTAAAATTAATATTTATACCCATACGGTATCCGAGATAGGTTCCAATGCACGTCATCAATAAAAAGTTACTAAATTGTGTATTTGTTTGAAAGGCGTCATATTACATCAATGATTTACTTGCACACATATTAAACGGTATTAAAAAAAGACCAAAATTTATTAGAACTGTAAAAATATTAGGTTTAAACTTATCTTGGATAACGTATAGTATCTAATGAATGTTTAGTTAATAGTAATATAGAATACTATCAAAAAAAAAATTACAAAACAATCAGTTCATAAATCGAGGAATTATATAGTCTAGTTCGGGTTTCATGGTCAATCGGTATACAGAATACGTTACCCAACAATTTCCTTTTAAATGAAATACTACAATTTTTTTGTACACCATGGAAGCGACACTTCCATCCCGTACAAGGCTGAGGGCCTGAGTGGTCTACATAGCCTTTTTTTTTAACTGGCCTTCTAGCGCACTCACGGCTGCGGGTTCGAATCCCGCTACAGCCATGGACGTTTGTGAATGTAAAAGTAAAAAATAAGAAGAGCAACGACTACATCGCAATGCTACACACCTAGTAAACAAGCGCTGGACACGATTTAGTACCCAGGAGGACATCTCTTCTTTTTCAGGTTTTTTTCTTTTTAGGTATAATATACAAGAAAACGGACGTTTTCCAAAATTTCGAAATAACAAAATCTTCTTAGGTCGATGCAACTTTCATTCAAAAATCATTTAATAAAGCTAAATTAAAATAAGCTTAGATAAAATATGGACTACGGACATACGGACGCTCGCTCGGCGTTTCCACAAAGTAACCCGCGGTTACCGTAATTTCGTAATGGTAGGTAAACTGTGGAAAATTCCAAAAACGCCCCACGGGTACATAGATGCAATCAAATCCGAATCGCGCTTTTTAAATAAATTCGGTCGCCTCGGCAATAAATTCAACGCCGTTAACAAAAGTTTCATTAGCATATCTAAACGCTCACTTTGTGGGCATGGTAGAGTCGTTAAGGGAGGGTTAAAATGGCTACCGATCCCTTTTGACATTATTGAATTGTCATTCGGCAACAAATACGGATAATTACGAGGTGCCAATCCATTACGTCCCTTATGAATTGAAAATATGATGGCCGTATATAAAAATAAAGTGGAAGCAGATTAGATTTCTGTGGACTGAACTTATAGTTTAACAAATAATTATTCTTCGGGTCCGTACGGCGAGATCGCGCCCGTAAATGTGAAGAATAATTGTGTTATCATTTTGTTTTATCTGATCTACATATGTAAATGTCGGAATAACAGAGTAATTTACGAACTTCGTTTTGTGTTTGTAATATATTTATGGTAATTTATTTATTACTGGAATTAGTTGTTGAATTCGATAAAAATAATAATGAAGCAATATCTCGGCTCCCTTTAAGACCACCATTCGAATGCTAACCATTTCTGAGTTATAATTGTATAATTAATTAATTTCGAAGCGGCGATTATTTTATTTTATAAGCCACCATTTGAATAATTCCACTTTATGATGTGGATACGTAATTATGTGAGCTTTTTGATTATCGTGTTGGCCAAATTGGTATACCTAAGTTTTGTAATCAAATTACGAGTGCTGGGAATTGTAATGCTAAACGCGCGTTTCTATTTAAATTGTTTCGTACTGATGATGTCTTCATTAAGAAATATAAGAACGGATTTTAACTAATTCAGTTCGTTATGGGTCTGAATTGTAGGTTGTATTGCTATAAAGTTGATTACGTGAAGCTTTTTAATGTTCATTAATAACTATACTGTTTCAAAAGCAAAAGCAAGACAAATATTTTGTAGGTACTCTAATTATAATAAATCTGCGAAAGGAACCAAATGTCTTTTTTTATGTATTTGAATGTATATCGAATAATCCATCCATAAATGAATAATTAACAGATTTCGAAACTTTTTATTTTTCTAAATACGCGTGGTTCAATTAGGGAGGAAACTTGTATGTGCAATAAATTAGAGTTTGTAAGTATATAAAAACGAGAACTTTATTATTTGCGGTTCCAATATGCACTTTTTAACTAGTTTTTTTATGCGCTTACTTTAACGGGCTTGTTAACAATTATATTATTGCGATATAGGTTATGGATCAACAGCTCGTCGGTCCGTATCAGTTCGTATTATCCGAGGCAAGCTCGGTCCACGTTAACTCGCATAAACGGGGTTCCACTGTATATCTAATCGAAATTTCCTAGTTTAAAATAACAATTTTCGATACTTATAAATATTGCGGTTTAAAAAAAGATCTTGGTTTTGTAACTGTGTTAAAGGAAAATAACGTGATTAATTATGTTGTTACAGAACTAATATTTCGAACTGCAAATGTTTATTTTCGATAAATAAAAAGAAGCGTTAAAGAAGCACTAAAGTAATAACTTTTCACATCAATTTTGACGCTATATATAGTTTCTTCTATTTAAGCGATGACTTTGCAGACGAAACTCGGATAGTGATAAAAAACCAGTGTTCTTTAAATCCACATAAATCTCGCAACATAAATCTATTCGAATTCGATATTCGCTAAAAAAATTTTTTTTTTTGATCAACAAGAATTGCAATTAAAACCATAATTTAATGAAAACGACAACGCACTCTTTTAGTTGGTTTCGATTTTAAATATCTGCAAGCTATACTTGAAAGTCTAATAAGTGTGTAAACCAATTATTAAATATAGGTAATTGAATATTTTTTATTTATATAAAAGTGTAACGTTTTATTTGCTTTTCGGAACAACCATTTTATAAGCTCGCGATTTTATTTTTATTTCGCACGCTATACATTTTTGGCACCCAATTTCGTTCGACGATTTTTTACAGGTATTTAATCTAAAATTTTTGAAAAATAAAAATACGCAACTCGTAAACAAATGCATTGGGCGTTTAATTAAATTAAAAATTCGCCTCGACTGTTAACAGTTGACGGTGAAAAAAACAAACAAATGGATAGTTGAGTGGCGAAATTGTAAATCAGCGTGTGGCAATTTCGCCACTCACATAATAATACTGCTTTCGAAGGGCGTTTTATTGCTTTTTATTAATTGGAATAGAGTTATTAATTTGAATTACCACTATTACCGTATTTTGCGGACTATAAGACGCACTTTTTTCTTCGAAAAATTGCCTCCAAAATTTACGTGTGTCTTATACTCGAAATTAATATAAAAATGTCCAGTGTTTGATTTAATATTCCCGCCAGTCTTAAAAATGGCCATATATTCGATGTCGCGGGAAACCTATCTCTATCTGGCAACATTGGATTCAACTGGCAACAGCAATGCACCGATGCGACTAACATGAGTTGCGTGGATTCACAAGCTTGCTAACACTGTCAGTGCCAGTGAACTTGAATTGAAAGTGATTTGTGTTATCGGTAACAATACAATATTTTTGTTAGTAGCTAGTTTCGTAATGCAAAAAAATAAAAGCAATAAAAGTAATAGCATATGCAGAAGAACACAGAAACAGAGCGGCCGAGCGGCATTTCGGCCTTCCACCAACAGAAAAAACCAATCGCGATTGGCGGGCTAGTAAAGAAGAACTGAAAAAAATGAGGAAGACTAAATGTGCAAATAGTGGACTGAATGCAAAATGACCAAAACTAGAAGATGACGTATCGAAATGGATTCAAGGACACCGTCAAAATGGCATTGGAATTAATATAAAAATGATTCAAATACACGCTCGTAAGCTAGCGCTACAGTGGAACTTAATAGACTTTAAGGGTGGAGTTGGTTGGTGCTACAGGTTTATGAAGCGTCATAGACTTAGCACGCGAACCAAAACCAAAATATCTCAGAAGATACCACAAGAGTATGAAGAGAAAATATTATCTTTCCATCGCTTTATTATTCAACATCGAAAGAAAACCAGTGTGAAACTAAGCCAAATAGCGAATATGGACGAAACTCCTCCGACATTTGATGTGCCGAGTAACAGAACTGTTGCCACGAAAGGTGCTAAAACTGTAACTATAAAAACAAATGGATATGAAAAAATGCACTACACTGTTGTCCTTTCATGTTGTGCTAACGGTACTAAACTTGATCTAATGATCATTTTCAAGCGCAAAACAATGCCAAAACCTTCTGAAATACCGCCAGGTATTGTTGTTCACGTACATGACAAGGGTTGGATGGACGAGGCTGGTATGGAATTATGGATTAACGGAGCGTAGGAGAGAAGAAAAGGTGCTTTATCGAAGAAGAGTTCTCTTCTTGTGCTAGATCAGTTTAGTGGTCATTTGAAAAATTCCGTGAAAGAGAAATTGAGACAGGGAACTTACTTCACAATTGCAACCTCTTGATGTCTCGATAAATAAATCATTTAAAGCGTATATGAGAGAGGAATGGAACAAATGGATGATGGATGAATCCCAATATAAATTCACGCCGAAGGGAGCTTTAAAACGATCTACAATCAAACAAGTGCGTCAATGGATAAAACAGTCGTGGTATAGAGCGAGAGAAGACATTATTGTTAAATCTATCAAGAAGTGCGGCATAAGTAACGCTCTCGATGGCATTGAAGACCATATTATACAGTGTGTTAGATTTTATGTGTCACAGCAAATATTTCGGCTATTGTACGAATTAGTAAAAAATGTTGTATACGAAAGTTACTAGATTATTTATTCTTAATAATGTGTCAAAATCAGAAAAACAATTGAACATCAAATAATTCAGATAAAGCAAATAAATTTAACATTTTAAATGGAATGTACCCAGTATTATTACATATTCTGAAACTACAAGAATTTATCTTTATAACGGTATATCACATGTTATACTTATTTCATTAATTAAAGGCGTAATGGAATAAATAACCGAACTCGTTGAACACGTACAGTGTAAACAATGTACCGACGACGCACACTTTTGTCCTTGCATGTTCTGTTAAGCAGAGCCGAGAAGACCGTTATATGCGCTCACTTGCTATCGCTATCGTGTCAAAGTGGCTAAGTAAATTGTTAATTGTTAATTTTCATCTCGTGACACATAATGAGGGATAGTTATTATTCTAATAATGAAAAAATGGATATGTTGAAAGTGTACATCAGATGCAATGATAATCTTAAAGAAGCTTCTGTATTGTATCGAACCTTGTATCCAGAAAGCGTACAGCCGCATCTTCGCACGTTTGCAAGAATTGAACATAATTTACGAAGAAATGGATGTTTTAATGCTACAGTGCGAAGACCAAGAAATGAGTGTGCAGCACATGATGAAGATATTATGGTGTTGGCATATTTTAGAGCACATCCAAGAAATTCAATCCGCGAAGCAGTAGCCGACATAGGTATAAGTCATCACAAAGTATTTTCTATTCTAAAAAAAACATAACATGACCTCCTATAAAATTAAATTGGTTCACGGTTTAACAGCTGGTGATTCTGATAGAAGTCTAATATTTTGTAACTGGCTTAACAATAATCAACATTTAGTGGATATCATTCTTTGGAGCGACGAATCTAATTTTAACAATAACGGAATTTCTAACAGAAAAAATGATCATTTCTGGGATATAGAGAATCCACGTCGAATTCGGGAATGCAGGTTCCAACACAGATTTTCTATGAATGTCTGGCTTGGTGTATTAGGTGATACTATACTGGGTCATTATTTTTATCGCGGATCGCTTAATGCTGAACGGTATGCCAATTTCCTTACGACAGAATTCGAAGAATATTTGGATGATATATCCTTACAAGTGCGTCGTGATATGTGGTTACAACAGGATGGCGCACCTCCTCACAATGCAAGAAACGTCAAGGATATTTTAAACGAAAAGTTTGATGCGAAATGGATAGGAAATGGTAGCCGGCACGATCGTCAGACCTCTCTGTGTTGAACTTTTTTGTTTGGGGATATGTTAAATCAAAAGTTTATGTTGCATGTCCACAAAATTTAGAGGATCTTACAAATCGCATTCATAGGGCATGTGCTCAAATAACACCAAACATGTTGCAAAAAGTGCGACGAAATTTAATAAGCAGATATCGGGAATGTATTACAAACAACGGGGAGCAGCACTTTGAACAAAGAATTTAGATGTTAGGTAGGCGTTTACATACAATTTTATAATTAACTTACTTATTCACATATTGGTTTGTTCATAATGTTGTATTTATGTTGAATAATCTGTTATTGAGTTTGTTTTAATCAACACATTGTTTACACTGTCTACGTTTTCAACACGATCAGTTATTTAGTGTATTGTGCCCAGTTAATTAATGAAAAAGTATAACATGTGATATATCGTTGTATAGATAAATTCGTGTAGTTTCAGAATATGTAATAATACTGGGTACGTTCCATTTAAAATGTTAAATTTATTTGCTTTATCTGAATTATTTGATGTTCAATTGTTTTTCTGATTTTGATACAGTATTAAGAATAATATACAACATTTTTTACTAATTCATACAATAGCCGAAATATTTGCTGTGACATATAAAATCTAACACACTGTATATGAAGAGGACAACCATGACGACGAAGTGGAAGAAGAAGAAAGTTCAGATGACGATTTTCAGGGATTTTAAAGGTCAGTTCGGTTTTATAAACTAAAATTTTTTTTTAGTCTGGCTTTGCAATCTAATAATAAAAATGATAAAAATGTCATTTTTTTTAAATCGCTTAAAAATTAAGGCGCGTCTTATAAGCCGTAAAATACGGTATTCAAATATATGCGGCGAGTTTGTCGTCGGTTACAAAGTTATAAAGATTATAAAATAATATATAAACGCTTACGATTAGATAAGAAATAACTGCTGTAGTGAAAAGTAGGCAGAATGAGCTTTCAAATATATACACGTCATATATACTTTCCGTGTTAGAATGTAATGAACTGATGATATTTAGCGAATAAAATTATAGCAGCTTCTTAACACAGCAGTAATAATGACTTTTTACTGTAACCGGCGCCTCTTCCGGAAACCGGTGATCGCTCAAAATTCGGTTATTGTGACTTAAAAAACTGGACATAACTGCCATTATGCGAGTGAATTTGCATCCTATGACGAAATTGGGTGCACCTAATACCTTATCGAACGCTTCCAGATTACGCCTAAAATTAATTATTTTCAACGTAAAAGCGGTAGTTCGTTGCTACTCGAATAACTCGCGGTTTCGACGCTGTTTTATTTTAAATGGCGATAAACTAACAACGTCCGATGAGTGGGATGAATGAAAAACATCGAGAATCATCGATTAATGCGGGGGTAAAACTCGTTCTGTTAGCATGTGCTTAACTACCGATCGAAATTGGGGCTCTTTCGCGTGTTAGCATTTTCTAAAACGGAATTTTGTTCTCGACCGCATCGATGGAAACACTTCGACTGCGATTATACCGAAGGAAATTACCGACAAAAATTGCAAGAGCCGTCCACGGTTCTCAATAAATTAAACCTAAAATAACTGATGATCGTTTACAACTGCGAACGTATCACGTCGTACAATAAGCCGTACCGAAATTGATTTTAAGTACAGGGGCGCAACCTGGGTATCCCTGACAGGACAATAGTTTTAAATACATGTTAATAGACTGGGCACAATGGCTAATAGAGACATTGTGCCCGGGGGTTGACACCCGGCTTAAAAGAACCCTTGGCTTTTCAATAAGCGTCGACAGCATCCATAACTGCCACGGCCGCCTTTTATTTATTTTTCTTTCTCGTTCGAGTTTGACGGACTAATGCGATATCGATACGTAAACTCCCTAATTTTATTTGTAATTGCAGTTAAAGGCGTTAACGAACAAAAACAAATTGGATTTATCAAATACACCAAAAACTGTTAGAATTAGTCGAGCCGTAACCGCAAACGCGATACAGTATAATGACGAAGTTAAAGATTTTGATACGCATCCGCGATTTGAAGAGGTTTTTCGACGTCATCGGGACCTTACGTTAAATAAAATTAATTATAACCGACGATTTTTGTACGGAGCGCGACAAGTAAAGAAAAAAATAGATTGTATTTCGAATGACACCACATTATAGTTTTTAAATAATGTATCGTCCATTTATCATACACACATATCAATTTACCAAATGAATAGTTACAAACAAAGTTATCGAGAAAACAGATCAGATAATGAATTCCCCAGGCCACGTACTATAAGAGTATTTGTACCATTGCATGTCAAAGATGGCCCCGATAACTCGTAATGTTTTGTAGGTATGGATAATGTTCGTTATTATTTACAACCGTACGTGCCCTTATTAAAGCATGCAATAAAAAGCCCGTCGTTCATTATGTCGTACAGGTTTAATTATTTACGTACTATGTACCTATACTAATAATTTGAATCGAACAATCCCTAGCTGCCGATTTTCATTATATTTGTTTCTTTATAAACACAGATAATTGAGAGATCGTCGCACGATAACTAACTGCATTTTAATGACTAAATAACCTTCGGCTTTCCACTCTAAGGATTTAAAAAAGTAAGTAGGTAGGTGGTATTCATAAAGCTGGGTACATAAATTTTACGTAATAAAACATTCATTAAATTAACTGATTAAGCCTCGCTTTTACGGTAATAGTTATTTGTGATTATGTTACGTGTTATGATAAAGTGACACGATGCTTTTACAATCTGCAACTTGATGTATAATTAACGTGTTATTTTCTTTTATTTTTAAACGAGAACGAATTACTAGCCGACAGAATGGTGAAAGGAAAGGATCGAACGACCCCTATTTGTTTCGGATTTTTTTTCCTATTTTGTTATTGCAAGCTTCAATCGTTAAACTAAAATAAAATTAGGAGAAGTTAGACAAACGGAGCTTTAATTTCTCGTAAGTACCTACGCGGTTAATATATTTCAGAAGAGGGTAGTTTTTAACATCTAAACATTTATTAGGTCACATTTTACCATTTATTTGAGTCGCAAAATCTCTCGCGTGTAATTTTCTTTTTTACTATAAATCACTCTCTGTAGCGGAAAAAATTTAATTGAATCAAAAATGTCCAAAAATTAGCAATATTTTATTTAAAATTCTAAACAAGCATTAAATAACCACACAATATTATAAATATTGTATGTTCTTTTTTCGGATTCTACGCGGCACCTATTATAAAGGTAAAAAGTTTTGAACCTTGACTAACCTTCGAAAAGAAATGATTTTTCAGAAAGTGCGACCGAAGACGTTATACTATACCGATTGACTAACGATATAACGAAGTTGTTTGTTAGTTAAACGCTCTGTAACAACGCTTTAGTTGTACTTTCAAATGTTTCCGAATAGCATCCATAGATAATAAAAATTAGGTATTGAAAATTAATTATTAAAAACAGTTCCAAATAAATTAACAATTATTTACGATTTATTGAAAATTATACCGTACGTTCCAACGAAAAACTTTCCTGCAATCTAATGTTTTTATTTTTGCCTGCAAGGGATACGATTTTTCTAAATTCGCTCTTTTTAAATTAACCTCCCGCCGAAAACCTTAAATTGGAACAAGGACAGCACCTAAAATTTTAATTTTTTCTTTATATACATACGTAGTAGCTATAACGATGCTTCGTTTTTTTTTCTTTTAATTCAACTTCAAATAAAGCTTGTCAAAAAATGCTTTCAAAACAGTTTCAATTTTATTAAATTTTCCTTTAAGAGTTTTCAAACTCGACAAATTTATAATGAGCCACCAATCTCACTCGCAAACAAAATCGACGTGTCTATCGTTGCCGGCGTTTTTCAGAAAAATCATTAAATCCGAAAATTTTTCGTCGAAAAAATGTTTTTTTCGAATATGTCACATTACACCTTAATAAATTTCACGTTAAACAAACGAATACGAAAAGAATTTGCTTTCATACGCTATTGGATTAAAAAAAATATTACACAACGGACCTCACGTTCTGTCCAAATGTTGCGTTATTCGTATTTTAATTTAAAGACGGAAGCACGTTGCAGTAGGCAATAAAACAGGAATTCGTAATACCTACAAGTTTAATTAATTGAATTAAACTAATTCGACTTTCTATTTTATTGCAAATTATAACATCGACAAAAAGGAACATTTAAGTAGTGGATAATTTCATTAGTTAGATCGTTATCGTTTTATTTCCTCGAAAACGGTTTTCGATTATTCCTCGTTTTTAAGTTTGTTGTAAACCCCTTTTAACGTTACGACGTGGTAATTTAAAGTTTGCAGGAAACAGTGACATAATCAATTAAATCGGTTATAAAAAAGTATCCCCATTTTCGAATAATTTAGATGGTAGATTGGGAAGCGACGAAAATAACATCCCATTACGTTAACTAAATTTATTGAATATTTAACGAGAGCTTTTATAACTTACGATTATTTTTTTTTTAATTTTTAATTTTTGTAGTTTTTCTTTAATTTGTTTGTTTTGTTTTAAAACTAAAATCACAGACATTTAGTAAATCGAAGTTTTAGGAATTCAAAAGAAAACCCGATAGTTTGTTCGTTTTTAAGAAGACACGCCCAATCCGCATAGTTTCCGCTCGATCAAACGAAAATCCGGAAAAACTCGCGTTTCATAGACTTCGAGGACCGAACAAAAACTTATCAGATTAACAACTGTTCATCTATTAACTCATCAGGTTAATTATGTGCCGTGCTGTGACATTTTTAATATTATCCTGGAACGTAAGATCTGGAAAACGACATTTTCGAATTTTAGGTAGTTATGGGAGCACGAGGGCGGACATTGTTATCACACATAGGTTCCCGAGTGTACCTTTGTCAATTCCGATCGAAAAATTTTTGGTTTTCTCGAAATTTTCTAGCGGGGCAAGCTTTTGAAATTTAAAAAAATAGAATGCCGCGAAGCACAAGCCGTTTTTGGAAATTTCGGCGCGAAACTTTGGTCGTCGGTAGAGCTGCGGGACGCACGTCAAACGTGCGCAGGAGAAAAGGGAAAAAATCGAACGAGGGATTGATTTTTCGGGGATCTAAAAATCGCGACTTTTTCGAACTTCGTCTTTGCGAGCGTGCCATTCGCGAACGGCCCAACGTGAAGGGTCGATATTTTTTCGAGCGCCTTTTCTGGACTTTCGGGAAGAGATCGGCGTGACTCTCGACTTTCTAGTTGCAGGCGGGCTAAGTTATTCGAGTTTTTATGGCGGAGAGTGCGCGGCACGTCGAAATCCCAGCCTCGAAAATTGTATCGGAAATATGGCGATCGTCGTATTTTTGCTTCTTCGATCGCGTGCATCTAGCGAACGGTCGGAGATGAGAAAAAATTGACGATGATATTTTTTGTAGCCCGCAAACATAACCTAATTCGAGTTTTTAAGTCAGGAACTATAAAAAAACCCTATACTATACTTAACGTATAGTGAAAATAAAAAATGTAAGATACAAATTACTTACTTATAGGTAGATATCGGTGTATTTTATACAATTAGAAAATTCCCAGGCTCCTTTTACATTTTTAAATTAGCAAGTAATCAACCATAGCCAATATAAATTTAAAACCGTATTAGGCGACTACGACATTTCTTGCGAAAGTAGACTCTCGATTATGTAGGATCTCGACTTTTAATGATATTATTTGAAGTGGCGTAATCGAACTACCTGATGCACCGTTTGTGTGTAGTTCGAATTTGAAATTACTTACGTCAGTAAATTTACGACTCCTAAATTTAAAACATATTTATGCCACGAAACGACTGAGACACAACCGTGCGACGTGCAGAAGAATCGATGCTCGACGCCTAAACTTTTGCTCGGCCCTTTTTGTTTAGGCACAAATGTTCGATGTTTATTGTTAAAATTAAGGTCAGCATAACTGGAAGCAAATTAATGATTCTTGTCACGCATTTTTATGGGCTTTCGAGTCGTTTAAGTCGGGCTTTAAAGCAGCTCGTGTCCACAATAACTTTTCTATAAATGCAATTGTTATGCAAGTTCAATCGTAAATTAGTTGTTGCACAGTAGGTATAATAAAAATTGAATTAAGCTTCTAAATATTTCATTATAAATTCTTTTGTGTATAAAAGTATATATCTATTGAAACGTAAAGAGCTGAAATAACTAAATCGTTTTAACGACATTCGGGTGGTTGATGAAATAATTAAGTAAGTACATATAAGTATTAAAATTTCTTCTCGATTAATTTCCCAACGCTAATGATTAGAAAAGCTTTTCAGTTATAAGTAAACGCCTACCATCAACGGAAATTACTCGGGATTCTAGTTTAAAAAATTATTTTTGTAAGAGAACATTAGATAGGTGCATTTTTAAAGCTTCAAAGGCCAACTTGCGTTGTCCACGATTTTAATTTAATTAACGTTTTAATTAGATCGATTAGAGTTTTAATTACGCGTTTTGATTTTAATTAACGATTTAATTCACGAAATCTCGAAGGTTTGATTTAATTCTAGAAATTAAATCGCGAAATTACATAAAAACCGCGAATTAAACGCCGAATTACGCGATAAGTCGACAATCAAAGCGCGAATCGATTTAATCTGCAGTTTGATATAAAAAGTGGTGGGGGTAGGTGTCATCCCTCCACTCTATTCTATTCTGAAATTCCTTCAAAACTATTTCAACTACTTCAAATAAATTAAAAGATTTCAACGCGATAGCATTACGAAAAAAAGATATCAAAAAATTGGTAAACGTATTTATGCAAATACAAATTTTTATTGGTATAGATACCCCGATAACGACTCTAAGACTCGACGCGGGCTAATTCTAATAATAAGTTAAAATTTCATTTTTATAATACGACTATTTTCTTGTTCATCTGCCCGAACTTTTTACGAGACGAAACAATTTTTAATTCGACACGACAACCGAATAAAACAACACGCGTTCAAAAACCACCTGTTTATTTCTCCATTACCTCACGTTTGTATCTAGTTTTTTGCGCGAAATGCAAAACAAACCCATTTCGATTCGAAAATTCAACGTATTATGTGTAACGTATTCGAATTGCGTTTTCGAGGAAAATATGCATACCCTAGATATTCTATCCCGCGATTTTTTATAACAGCTTCAGAAAAATGCGATCTACACTCAAAAAATTATTGTACATAATATCAATGAACACCAGTTATTGATTTTTTGATCATTGATACAATGAAAAGTTCATTAATACTACTAATAGATGTTTATTTTTTAATTTACATGTTCGTAGTCCCAATGTTATTATGTTCATTAGAAACTGATGAACATATTTCATAATTTAATGGATATCTTGATTGCTTCGACGACTCTTTTTCATCAATCCAATCATTACTTGATTGTATCTACGAATTTCTACATTAACATCATAACTTAAAATTTATGAATTTAAAACGTGATATTAACGTAAGATCGTTTTGAAATAATAACTACATTTATCGTATCTATGGCTAAGTTCACTAATATACACTATAAATACAGTTGATTATGTATTTTTTTAATTCTATATATAGAATAATCTAGGAATATTAACGGCTTCGCAGAAACAGGATAAATTCAAGTCAGTGTAGTTTGAAAACTCAAACTAAATAATTGCAAAAAAAATATCACGACGTTTACATAAATATTTATGTTAGAACTGTTATAGAAAAATATTTCTAAAAACGGTTTGTGTTTGTTATTACATATCAAATTCCAGAGAAATGTGTACAAATCGATTTTTTTCACCGGAAAATCGATTTGTATTTCCTACAATCGACAACATTGAACAATAAAGAACTAATAATCAAATTTTCTATGTAGGTATATTCGAGCGATAATTAATTGAAACATTACAAAAAATAAATTTGCCATAGAAACAATATACATAAACAATGTGAAATAGTAACTGTACTCTTTTAATACGAATAGAACTGTACATTGTAACAATACAAGAATATTCCTTTATTTAATAAACACATTCATCGATACAATAAACAAACTTTGCATTTCAGTGGAATAATTTATTGAATTTATGTAAGAATATTGATAAAACTAATAAACACAGCTATTATCACTATAAATCAAATTCATATTATCTATGTATTAATTTATTAAAACAAAGAAAGCTTGTTCATTGGAGCAGTCAAATTATTCATTAACGTAATGAACTGCATTCGATGTAGCAAAGTATAAGGTCATTATACCAATAAACGTTCATTGGGTGATGGTTTCAAATATCAAGTAACCCTTGGACATACGTTTTAATGATGAAGTCGTACTTCGGACGAAAATTAATGAACGCCAGTTGTTAATATAATGATTTTTTTATTGTATTTACGTACTTTTTTGGTTGAGTGTAGTTTTTCTAATAATACCTATACCTACATGTATAGGTAAGATATAATCCCGTGCTAAAACGTTAACGTCAGACAGTAGACACATTAGTAAATGTGAAGGTTTCAGTGGAGACGGTAATTAATTGAATCGAGAATTTATTTCCACTCGATAAATAACGAAATAGCTCCCGTTCTTGTACCTACTTATTTTGAAACGGCATAAACTTTTAAAGTTGATTAAGGCTAATTGTAAGAAAACGAGAGTATTAAATGATATAAGGTTAATGTTTGGCTGTACCTAACCTACATTGGCACAAATTCGGCGATGGGAGATAAGTTATGTTGCATTCTTGCAATTTTAATTTTAATTTAATTTTTTCAATTATTAGTTCCGTTTATTTAGGTTTTTTTTAGATTTTTTTGGTATTAATTCGTGGCAATTCAAGGGCGTTGATGACCAACTCCGCATATAAAAATAATTATTTAGTGCGTTTTTTTTAGGTATTTAAATTTTACAAGTGATATACCTACATATTGCAGATACTCCAACGAATTTAAGTGCGGCGACCTTGCAGATTAAATTTATTACAACCGACTAAAATAAAACAACATAGTACCTATATACCCATTATGAAGGAAGTGCACGTGCTGATAAGTCTTAATCGTCATTGCAAGCATAGAAATGTCTATTTAAAATGATTAATACATCATCCAACTAAAACGGTAGACGCGTTCTGTTCTGTTGTACAGTCGGGTGCAGATGTAATGTCGTGGGTCGCGGATATAGTACAGGAAACACAAAACAAACAAATCACGACCGGCGTAATTAAAGCTCCAACTTTGTATTTGTAACTCGTATTATTCGTCGTAAGCAGGTACAGGTATAGTCATCGTAAATTTGTTCGTTGTACGAAACATCCACGGTAATACCTTGTCTAAAGAGTCGAAAAACCGTGATAACGATGGTCAATTTCGATTTGTTTGAAATTGCAGATCATAACAACGTGAACATTTTAAAATTTAACATTGAAATTTTAAAACTTCAACAACAACTTGTTTAGAAAAAAATAGAAACCGACGCTTGACTGGCGAGGAGCCTTAAAAACCTTATAATGAAATTGATAAAGAACAGATTTGGGGAGCGCCTTTTCAAAAATGGTCATGTCCAAAACTTATGTGAAGTGAATTAACTTTTAAGCATAATATGAACAGTTGTATTAGAACGCAAGATGGATATGTGTGTTTAAAAGTTGACCAAAATACGAAAACCGGTCTTGATTCACTTTTCATAATTTTTCGACATATATTGGACATATATTCGACATATATTCTTTTTTACACAAGAAGATAGTCTCAACGTTCGCGAGGGTTTCCTGGAACGTAATCCCCGCAAATGTTGAGGGATTACCGTATTTACCGTCGGTAAATGAGGTGATTCAAAACAATTTCAACTTAAAAAATAATCTCTAATGGGATTACACGGGACAACACAAACAAACAACACATTCGAACCGTCAATAAATAATTTAGGTATAGAACGTTTTGTGCCTGAAACCTATACCTAATTATAGGTGTACTTATGCTAAATGCTAATCTAACGATAAGTTTATCCGTTTGAGTAAATGAGTGAATTTCACATTGAAAAATATTCGTTCACTTCTTTGTTTACGTCGAGAACAATTAAAAGTCCATATATGGACGCGCATCAAACAGGTGAACAGCTGTCAATCCAGCGTACAAAAAAAAAACAAGGTGAAATAATTTCCCAAAAACACGACCATCTAATACCCACAAAAAGCGTAATTAATAATAGATAATTCCAGTCAAATTAGACTTCGGCTTCGGGCCCTTCGGCACGCATTAAATTTATACGTTTCCTCCGCGAGCGCACGAAAAACACCGACCATCTTGAAATTCGTAAAAACTATTCGGTAAAATAACTTTTCTATTTAAGTAAGTGCAAGTATGATTTAGCATTATTTTAATTGTTTCGAGGATAGCGTTCAATTAAGTAACAATAATTATTTAGTTAACTAATTTAATTTCGAAAATAGGACAATAAAAATCCATTCATTGTATTTAATTAATGAATTAGTCTTGTTAAAAATTTTAATCATATTTTCGGTAACGCGATGACCTACTTGATCGTCGCACCATTACGTATTAGTTATTATTTAGTTATTAATTGAGCAGAATCATCCCGCATCGTCAGAAGGATGTTTTCGAAATAGGTACACTAATCGGCCTGTGCTCCCTTTAAAAATGCATCCGCTTCCCTCCGATATTTCTTCTTTTTACGTGTCGCATCTACCTAATACAGATGATGACTTATAAATTGGTTCGGAAGAGTCTATAACAATCTGCGGATATTTACCACCCTGCTCGGGTAACCGAGTATAAATTATTCTTGTGAAAGGAAGGGCCGGCCTGGGCGTGATCCCGTGTGAGGTCTGAAGGGCCGTGTATAATTACTAGGACACCTTTCGTCCGAACAGCTGCCACCAAAGTCGATTTCGACGAACGTAATTTAGGCGCATTTTAAATTATGAGCGATAGCGTTTTCGGATCGTTTACGTAATTTCGAATCATTTTTAATAATCGTCGGCAAAACCGTATACCTACCTACATATAGGTATGCACTATAGTCCGTCAAACGCAACAACGAAGACAAATGATCCAATTTATACGAGGTGTCACTTTTTAGAACAGTTAATTATGAGTTTTCAGTCAGCACGTAAGCTGTGGGGTTTGGAAAGACTAATGAATTGAGTGGTTTGTATTAATAAATAGTTTTCCCGAAAACACGTGATACCGATAATAACGTCTGTTATTTTTGACTTGTCCAATTATAATATTTAAATTCTCGCTATTGTTTTTGATTAATGGATCAATTTAATTACTTACTCGACGTATTTTAATTTTGGATTTCGGTCGACTTTCGCGTTGCGGGTCATTCGATTCACGCACTTTCGGGGGAACGACGACAAAAATAGCGACTCCCGAGGTATTTTCGAGTGAAAATAAAGAGCGAGTGCTCTTGGCATAGGTTCGTACGACGGGGGCGTTCACGAAATTATTTATATTTAAGTACCCAAGGAGAAAATTAGGTGAATTTATTTGTCCATCAATGACTCACTCAGTCGACGGATTCCTCGGCCAGTAAAAAGTATATAAAAGTTGTGGTTTTTTCAAATAACGAAGGTCTCTCATAAGTATTTTAACGTCACGTTAAGGACCGTAGGTATACCTAAGTTGAAAAAGAAATAGGTGACGCTTACAGATATCTTTATATAAAAATATTTAATTGTTAAGTAGGTATGTATTTAACAAAAAAAAAATTGAAGAGTTTAGCCTCGTATAAGCTTCGACCTAATTGTGAGTCCAAAATTAACTGGAAAAATTCAATTTTTATATTGCAAGCCTTAAAATGGCCGCACAAATTTGAAGACGGTTAAAATGGCTTTCAGAAGTGGCAGTGTTTGAAAATTAACACCCTTGCTCGAGTGTGCGTTACAAATTAACACGTTAAAAACAAAAATCGTTTTTTTTTTTAAAGTCGCAGGTAATGAGCGACACTTTCAAAACGAATTTTGTATATTTTGTAGAGACTTTGGTATTTCGAAAATTATTAATTTTATCTATCGTTAAACAGGTAAGCGCTTTTCGAGGACCTTTGAAACTGAAGACCACGACCAAGTAACGCGAACGAAAATTGCTAAAAAAGGATTATTTTAAAAAAATACGTACCTAGGTACCTATTGTATTAAAATTTGAAAAATTGGCATATCGAACGTCGTCGACGACATTACCATGACTCTACCTATAGGCGTAAGTGATCTAATCGATAATTTAAGGTCATAATAATAATGCAAAATGAATACCTATACCAGATAATTATTTATTATTATAACAAAAATTTGTGCTTAAATTCTTAAATTGTGCATCTTGTTGTTAGTTAAAGAGAAATTCAAGACAAACCAATGAAAATTACACATTGCCTATCCTACTCGTACCTTAAAAACATAAAATAAGCATTAAGTCAATTTTTTTTTTTAATTTACAATTGCTTCTCGAGATATTTTTAATAACCTTTGTAGACAAGCTACATCCTCTACTTATTCTAAATAATTTTATTTTCAACTAAAAATCTCCAATCTGGGCCTGTTAAAATTTTGTTTATTTATGATCTGTTAGCTATTTTAATTTTCAAAAAAAAAAACCGATAAAATGTAAATTGGTTCTAAAAATGTTTATCGGTGCAATAAATACCTAATTTATATACCTTTCTACACATATATTAAGAGGTATAGGTATGGATTTTGTGTTACAGTTAAAAATATTTTAATCTTGGGCTTTTGCGCCATATTTTATAGACGCATTTTTCAAAGAAACATCGAAACAACTCGATATAAATAATAAGAGACCTCGAAAACGTGAAGAACTGGGAATTTCCGTTTTAAAATTAAAACGCGACCACATCTACGATTAATTACGTATATTTAAAGCACGTCAAAAATGGCCTCGAAAATTCTGACTTCATTTTCCCGAAAAAATTCTACATATATCATATGTTTGTCGATTTATAAATTCGGAAAATTATCGTTGCGAAAAGCGATTTAAGCGAAATTTTAAACGGCTTAGGTAACAGCTAAAAAAACCCCATTTCGATATAACGCAAAGTTTAATAAAGTAAAACAAAAAACGGTTAGGAATTTACCGTATTACCTATTCGACCAAAAATCGGTTCCTGACAATAAAAACTGAAATTAAGCAACATCTAATTATTTACGTGACAATATCGCACTAGTTACCGCTCAACCTCGACAATCAAATAAAGACAAACGTAAAGCGTTAACAGTTGTTTGTCCCTATAAACGCAACGAGACCACCCTGCTAGTGAAAATCGAAATTGAACGCCGTCGCCCCCGCGCGCGCGCGCGCGCGCTCGCTCGCGTCACAACGAATTACCGAAATCCCATAAAATATTTGAAATTTACATGCAATAAGCGAGCGCGGGTACGGCGAATCCCATAAAACAAAATAATTTACATTAAACACGTTCTAAATCTTGCACTAAAACAAAACCTCATTTATCTCCCGCAAAATAAATGATATAAACAGCCGAGTTAAATGGCACCTCTCATTGGTGCGCTCTAATGATAATTTCAGCACTCCTTTCCGAGAACTCGTCCAATGTGAAACCGCGTCGGCCAGGCTAATCGAAAAATTTAACTTCCTGCGCCAACTTGACTGGGTCGCAGGAGTTTCGGGCTGCCTAACGGGCGGAGTCGCGCAGGCAGTTGCCTCTTTCAGAACTTCGACCAGAAACCTTCACTTGTAACATAACTTGTTCAAGATACGAAGCTACGGCACGTGTTCTTGCAGGAACTGTACGCGATTCTCCTTAATCGTCAAGTGAGTGCGATCTAACGTTCGGTGTTCGCGATGATTTTGCATCGGTTTTCCAGAAAATCCCATTAGCGAAGGCGACGATGTGCAAATAAAACGATTCGAAACATGCAAGACACCGAGATTCCATCTCCCACAGCATCACCGCAGGAAATGTCACCGTATTTAGCCTCGAAATACAACAGTCCGGTCTCTTCGCGTTCTCCGAGTCCATCGCTGGCCGATCACTCCGCACAATTGGCGGAAGATTCCAAATACGTGTCCGACGACGAAATCAGCGTCGGTTGCCCTAGTCCGGCCGTTAATTCCAGATCCGATGGTCGCAGTCCGGATTATTTGACGACGACGTCGACAACGTGCAGGTCAGATAACTGTCATTGCGTTAAAGAGCCCGAATCCGAAGACTACTTTAAGCCCCTGAAAAAACTGAAAATGGTGCGTCTGGCGGCCGAGAGACGAATTTCCCCGACCCTGGAAATACCCGATCGATCCGAGGGCGTTAAGAGTTTCTCGATCGAAGACATTCTCAACCACAAGCCGGCAAAAACGATGCAAAACGGCAAAATAGTGCGGCCGTGGGATTTGGATCCCGAAATCGAAGCCCAACAGAGTTTAGAACGATTTCATAGACACTTGAAGGCCCAACATTTGGCGATGTTGAGGCCCGATTTTCCGTTCAACACAAGTTACACGTCAGAAACGGGAAGTGATCGCTCCTCGAGTGTTACAAGCGATTGTTGTTCGCCGGATATTGTGACCAGCACGAGTATTCACAGACAGAAACATTCGCACAATAATAAACAGCCCGGTGCCACGCCGCTGGACGCGTTGTTTCAGATGACTTCGAAGACTTTTGATTCGAGTGCGGGAGAATCGAGTGCAGGTAAGTGTTTTCTTTGTAATCGTTATACGAACAAAAACTGCCGGATTTCTTTTATAAGGTGATAATTTCGAGTTTCAATTTAAATTTAATATATTATAATGGATGGGTGGTTTTTTGGTTGCTTACTCCACTGGAGTAAGCACAAACCCACAAGTGTGTCGTTAAATGAAAAATTAATAATAAATGTTGTCACGCTTAAACACCTCCATTAACAGTCGATTTTTCTATAACAAATTGAACACTTAAAACGCGCGTTGAAATTAAAAAAAAAAGTAAAAAATAAAAATAGACAATTAGCGCAATTGCAATTGAATTAAAAAACAAAGAATGCGTCGTATCCTAGATTTTAAAGTGGCCGAATTTATTATTAATCAACAATTTTTCTATATTATGCCTTAAAGATTTATTTCCGCATCTTGGATTTGTCACAAAATACCTTTATCTTGTTACATCTAGAGAATTATCTAAGAGAATTTAAATAATTCCAAAAATTAACCACAGATATTGAAACAAAAAATCCCCAACAAACAATGTTTTTCTGACAATTAATAATTTGGCCTCTATTGAACCGAATACAGAATGGATGCACTTTTAGTTAGATTGTACAAAAATATCTCGCGTTTTAATTTAAATAACGCTTTAAATCGAACGAAAATGATGGTCCGATTTTTAAGACACCCTGTGGATACCTTCCTAAATATGTGTCTAACGGCCTAGTATAAAAATATCTGATTATACTTTTTATAATCTTGTTAAAGCAGCATTTTATTTTCCACGTGAATTAAATCTATTAGTTTGCCATTCCGAATCACCCCGTGTGCGAACAGAAATGGCTAATTCATTAACAATAAGTTAAACAATTATTTAACAAAAAGTTTTGGCAAAAAACTAAAAAACAAAACACGAGTGACTTTACACAAACCAAAAACAATAAATATCTAGAAAATTTCTTGTCGTTTTGGAATAAAAAACTCGCAAAATTATTACTGCACTATTATTATTTTTTAAATTAAATTACGACTGCGCATTTTATTTATAACGCAAAAGTAATAAGAGCGGGAGCAGAAATTCATATTAGGATAGATAAACAATTAAATATCCAACAGTTTAAGCGGATTAATTTAAGAAAATTAAAGAATTAATTGCAATAATATACCTACAATAAAAGAAATTTATGGCATACAATAAAAAATAAAATTATACTACCAATTAAACTTAACACCTACACTATAATGTTATTATAAATAAATTTAAAAAAAATACAACTGACAATGAGCACCAAAATGAAACCTTAGGCACTTGTGCGTTTTTTTTTGTACGACGACGAGGCGTTAACAAGGCAAACTGAAAATTATATAAAAAGAACTGTACGTTATCTACAGTAAGAGCAATTTAAAGTGATCATTTCAAAAATTGTGCAGGTGGTGACATTTTTACGTGTTTTATTATTACTTAAATATTTGACTTCATTAGAATTTCTCTATACAACGAACCTTTAAATTACCAACTTTCAAAGATACAAACAAAAGCTACTACCAGGTCAAGAACGGTTGGGGTTTCGGTCATGATTCGGATATTAACGATATCGAGGCAAATTCATAATCAAAATTTTAGGTCGCTAGGGCGCCAGCACTTCCGAGAAATCTGAAAAAAAGAAACCGATTTTCGTTTTTATTTTTTTACTCGAAAACTATTCGACCGATTTTAATGAACTTAGTTGCAATATCTAATATATTTATAGAGATATTTTGTCGATTTTTTTCAGAATTGAACTATGACAAAAACTATATTATACTATACGGTATGGTAATACGAGTACCAGTTAGAAAATTTGCGTACACGTCCACAATTTTGAGCCTATAAAAAGCGTTGTTGCCAAACTGTGTCTCGCTCCGCATATTTTGATTATAAAAGCCTCATATTTCCGGTTCCACTGTCTGGAACCCGAGACCCTTCTATAAGTTTGTACTATACTGGCCTTGTGCCACAACAATATTAAACTAAATTACGAATCTGGGCGCGCGCGCAAGTGATGCTCTCCCCTGAATATAAAATTATTTCAGTTGAAGATCTTGTTCATGCAAAAACTTTGATTTTTCACTATTATAAAACAAAACAAAGTGTGGGCACAACACAATTTTTATAAATATTGGATGGTCAAAATGATCAAAACATGGACACTTTTGCGGTTACCAAAATCACTAGGTAGGTACAGTGGCCGTCATAAAAACTGGGACATATCTTGAAGTAGATTTTAACGAATATTTAGTGGTTTGAAACGGAGTTACTTGACACTAAGTAAGTAAACTACTACACCTAAAAGTTTTATTTTGATGATCGATTAATGGTCGATTAAAAATTTTCGAATGTCACTTTATCGATATCTACTTTAAGTTTTAAAGTCAGTTTTATATTGTACAAATTTTGTTGACCCTTTTCCTACGACGCCCACTGTACCACCAGAGATACCTTAAATCGTTACAACATATCCATATAAACAACTTCAGAAGTAATTTCAATAGGACGTATTTGATTATTAATTATATCGTTATCTACATTAAATATTTAAAGCAAAGTCGCGTCGCATCGAAAGGATAAGTGGCGCAATTAAAATTACGTCAGGTGCGTGCGGTAAACGAAAAAACAAAATTAGTGCGGACGTGTGTTATAAGTAGTTACATATACTTTCTGCATTGTTTGAGCTTCTCGTTAGTGCAAGTCGCGAACTGTTTGCACAGCGATAATTAATTACGTTTATATAAAATTAGTTTAATTCGTTCTACAATTAAAGTAATGTGTACAAGGAGGCGACGTTTTTGCGGCGCGGTGGAGGACGTTTAAGTTGTCGTTTTAACTGCGTCGCTCGTGTGTTACGGATTCGATTAAAAATCCACATTTTCGGTTGCATTTAGTCGACTACTGTCTTTTTGTTTTCCTAATGATAAGTGGTAGGTAGGTAACATGTTAAATGTCAGTCGAACGTAACTACCATTTAGAATCGTTGACATTTTGACATAATCGGTTGCATCATTTACATTTTATTGTTTTTCTAAATGGTTATGCGATCAACTAATAATTAGGCGTTAGATACGTGAACAGGTGAAATATAAAAAAATAAGGTTTGATCAACTTTAGCCTTCCGCGTTATTTGTTGTTGTTTTTTTTAATTTAATCTTCCAAGATGGCTTTGAAATTTTTGTAAACGACCACCAATTTCTAAGGCCATAGGTATGTACGAGTCGAACACAAACATATTCATTTAGTAATTATTTGTTTCATTATTGGTTAATTTTATATTATTTTATTATTAAAATATTTTCTTAATCGGTGTTTTGGATCAATGATATATTTTGTGGTTATTTATAATTTTTTTTTAATAAAAATTTTATTTTATACAGGTTTTTACTTGGGGGCGAGTAGAAATTTTGTATCTGTCATTTTATTTCTAGATATTCTTGGTTATTATTAATGTTCCGGCCTGCGGGCTACCGGGGGGGTTGTCCGAATGGTCAAATAATAATTGGTGTTTTGTATCAATGATATATTTTGTGGTTATTTATAATTTTTTTTAATAAAAGACATAAACATTCATTCATAGGATTCATTTTACGCCGACGTCCTTTTTCCCAAATTTCAACAGTACCCGATGCGTTCGCTTTAATCAACGAGTCAAAAATGATGATAATGAAACTAACGAATTATCTATATAAATATATGAAATAACGAAATGCGGCTCGAAAATTACAATCGAAAAAACCCTTTGGGACTTATAATTTCAAATGGAAATTATTACCTACACCATCATAATGGTAGCCCTTCTTGTGCCTTTCAGGCGGTTTCTTTTCTGACAAAGCGCGCCTTCTATCTTGCATTTTTTCGGCAAACGGTCACAAAATTAGTTTTCCATTACGTTTCATTATTTTTAGAAATATAGGTAGGTAGGGCCTCCGACAATCGTTTACATGTGAGTTCACTAAATACGGCTTTTAAAGCCAGGCCCAAATCGATAAAGTCGAGCCTATTGTGCGCCCAAACAAAATTTGTCAAATCGTTTAGTTCTCATTAAAACAGTTTAAAGGCAAACATCGCATTTTGGCATTTTAGCATCGTCACTCTAATGTATCGCACAAACATAAAACGCGGCGGCCCGTTTCACGCGTTTGCTTGAACAATACGAACGCAAACAGTTACGAAATAACGAAAATTTTAAAAATTTCCGGCGCGGTGCTATCCGACGAAAAACTCATCGAGACGACGACGAATTGGCGAACACGTGTCTACGTACAATTGTTGTTCGTCTAATCGGTCGTACCGCCCTCGGAGGTAGAAAATACAAATACGACACAGATTAAAATTCGGAATGGAATTAAAATTACGAAGGTACGTGTATATACGCGTAATTATCATTAATCGCGGGTTCGTCACGAACGAAATAAAGTTGTAACAATTAACCGCATGAAATGCCCCCCGATAACTTAATAATTAAATATCGACATGAATTTTAGGCACCTCTAATTAATTTTTCACTACTCACGACTAAATTTTGGAGCCGTTTTCGCTACCACATACGTTCGTGTAGGTACGATAAAAAGTTCGACACACGAAATGCCGTACAAACTTCTAAGTACTTTATAATTGCCGGTTACAAAACTAGATGTAACACAACTTATAATAACAAGCTCTATACAACTCGGTTAATCTGTAGCACGAAAATAAAAAATTCATCAAAAAAAAAAAAAAATACGTCCAAAACTTCGTTACTACTAATAATCTGATATAAAAAGTTATATCGACCACGTTCGTTTGTTTATCGTTAAAATGAACGACTAAATAAGCGCTTACCTGCAAAAACGTCGTCGCGCCACGAATCGGCTACAAAGCAGCACCACAGAAGCAACCGGTCGACGTAATGATCGGTCATTTTCTGTAACAACATAAGAAAACACCAGTTAATCTGTTTATCCATTAAATAAAATATACGGGGCGGCTTCCATCGACAAATAAGATTAATATCAACGGCAACGATATAAAAACAAAAAAAATGGCAATCAATGCCTAATTATAATTGCGTTAATCAATCATTTATATACAGTTTGAACATCATACATATCTATAGGCATCGACGTCGAAGTTTAATGTGTTTGTTCTTGTTATTTATAAAAGTCCAAAATAGAAAGTAATAAAGCCTACAAATAATGTTTTAAATAAACTGACGGACGGACGGTTCGAACTGTAATAAGCATTAGCGGCCATGTTTTTTTTTAAATTTCTCTTCATTATCTATACACTAATTTATAAGGAAACGACTCTCGAACACAGTTCCCATAGAAATAAAGATTATGCCCTAAGCCACGAAATCGATTTTAAAATGAAATGAAAATTTAAAAATACATTTTTTAATTATTTAATTTTCGAAAAAGAGGCTCGAATTATATACGGTACCTCGAACTATCGCGACTCGAATTACTCAAATTGTGTGAGCTTGTAGTTTTGATTTCTTCATTAATATTGGTATAATTGTTGTCGCGACTCCTGGATCTTATCTAATGAGAAGGTTATAGTGTACCTACATGGTTTTGTTCGTGAATCGTCAACGAAAATTCTGGATTAGCTTTACGTTTATAATACAACAAAATGCATTCTATAACAAAAGTTTGGAAGAGTTTTTTCAACGTTTATCTACGAGAGGCAATAAGAAATGCGAAAGTAAACGGAAGCCATGGTGTTTTTGGGAAGCAATTTTTATGTCCAACTACTTCCAACCGTCACACAGTGCGGCCGATTGCCAAAAAGCTGGCCAAAATTCGAAAATTCAAGTAATTCACTCCAAAATGGAATCTTAGGGGTTTTTGGGGTCGCTGATTACAAATTTTATGTCAAATGTACGGAAATTCACCCCCTTCACCCCTAATCAACCACCCCCTGGGGTATAATATCATGTATTATTTATCATAATCAAGTTACATATCGTTTTTGAGGGTTTTGGAGTCGCTGATTACGAATTTTCTGTCAGAATTATAAAATTCGAAATAGCAAATACAAGATGGCGTCACCCAGGGCGTTTTAAACCCCAAGCGAGCCAACCTCACATAAGTCAGAGCCTTGAACTCGAAACAATGAAATCGAAAACAACAATTTTCAAATTATGAAAACATTTTTTTATTACAATTATAAATCACGTTGATATCATCCTTCAAAATATCTTTTATTACTTGGAATAATTGTAACCTTGGTAAATCACCAGTAGTGGACATACTGGAACCTAAAAATAAGATTATTTTTATAGTTGAGAGAAAATTCTGAAAAAAATCATATGGGTGTAAAATAAAACACTGTTGTTTTCACTCTGCGACGGTTGATAAAAAACTCTGTTTATTTTTAAAACTATCTTCCTTAAATACTAAATCTTAAAACTGGGAGGTTTGGGCAAAGCATCCTTAGAAAAAACCCCATAACAATTCAAGTGGCAGAAGGTGGCAGCTGAATTTTGGCTTAATCGATAGTTAATACTTTTCCAAGTAACCTCCAAAAGGTTAGAAGACAGCAATCGACAGCGTTTTATTGTCATTTGATTTGAAAACTCAAATTTTATTGGAAAAACGAAAAAGTACCCTTATTATTGTGCTGCTAAAAATTTTCTGTCAAAGAACTGACATTTACAAAAATTTTTACGTATTTTACTAACTTTCAAACGTATATTCCATTTGGTTATATTAGATTTTCTTTGCTGCACGCGCTTTCACACGTTTAAAGGGTTTGCCGAATAACTACACCAATAGTGCGCTTGAAAAAAGGCCAAACTCAAACTGAAAATAAAGAAAGAATTTGGGGTATAGGACGTTACTCTTAACCATTTTTAACTCTTATAGGATCTCTCTAGCCAACTGCATGCTAAAAAAATCTTATCTAGACACTTTTATTTTTTGAGTTTTGGCCAGCTTTTTGGCAATCGGCCGCACTGTGCGTCAGTGCAAGTTTTCGATAATGAACGAGGTAAGAAATTTTCATTCTTGGGATTTTATGTCAAAATGCCCAAAACAACATAACGCGCACGTGGGGTGGAAAATTACATATCTATAAACTGACTAATAACGCAACTAGATTTGGGCTGGCGTTTTCGAAAACTAATTGCCTACACGAAGAAAACGGCACTGCAGCGGTTACCTACTGAATTCCTGTTGGGATAGCGACTGTCAAATTTTTTGATCGAAACAATCCTGGACTAGATTTATTCAGTAAGGCATAGAAGCATTTTCAGAGTATGCATCACAAGCTACCGAACAAATTCTGTATAGAGGTTCAATTTAAACGTAGATTCTGCAGAATCGTCTTGTAGTTCCAATCAAAAAATTGGCAGGACAGGTATTCAGCAGCCACTACGTACTTAAATATTTTTCCGTGTTTCTTCTTCCCTGTACATTGACAGGGCCCTGCATAGTTTGAATAAACCAGTTGTATATACATTTTTTCAAGTTTTTGAGAACAACTATAGATTGAACAAAATGCTACTCGTTCACCAGATTCGAATTCCCTTGATTTGTTTATTCAGATCTTACAATTCTTCCAAACAAAATAATTTGTGTAAAACATTTTTTAATTAATGTTCCCTGTTCTTGATTAAATTCGCGGACATGTGTTTACTAGAAATTTTAGACTTTAGACAAAGAAGTACAAATGTGGTAATTATTATGGGCCACCCCTTATACCAACTATGGTTGCCTTCACGATTTCTATTGCTAGAATTTAGACGCGTCGCGTTCGTGCATACCTACTTAATTCGTTCAATTCCGTGCAACTAATGAACGAAACATGCCAATCATGTTTACGTCCGACGCGAAAATATTATATCGAGCGCAGCTTATTGTACCATAGAATTTATAACCAGCCCAACGAAAACCAAATTAGAATGACACCCTCGGCTCTTAAAAAACAAATAACGACAAACAGTAGCCGAATGACTAATTTTTAGAGCGTAAAATAAACTACACACGCTTAACACATATTATTAGACAAAGAAACCGAAAGTCGATTTTAACAATTATCGCGGTAAATTTTATGCGAAATTAAAAAAAACATTTTATTAAAGCATTTGTTAATTTTATTGCCTTGCTTAGGACTAATTAGCGCATTATGTTTTCCTTAACGTGTATATAACGCTTAAATTGCGATGAAAACACGATCGAAAATATTAAAAATATATGTAAGTCCAAGGTTTTCGTTCGGAAAATGTGAGCTTTTTGTTGCAAAAAATATATATAATGCAACTCTTGTGGCGGTGCGCTCATGTTTAAACCCACATTTAGGTTTTGGGGCGCAGCCTCTTAAAATCGTTCAAACGTAGTACGACAGTTTGTTGCCGAGGAAATAGAAAAACCGAATTCGACGTTAATTCCAAATAATATTCGATATAGGTATAATAATTATAAACCTATATTGAAGGTTAGTTATTTAATATCTATCTACTAATTATTTTGTTTGTCATAATTTAGGTTGAGGTTATTTGTTTGATTTTGTTAGGTAATATCGGATACGTTACGATTTAAACGGAAAAAAATCAAATATACGAATGACACAGTAATTTATTATCGATTATGTAGTAGTCTGAAATAATCACGCAAAATAAATTGTAACATCAAACGCACAGATTTCAGGTTTATAACGAACATTTAAAATCCACAATTATTACATCTGACCCTCTCGCAACTTTAACTTTAAGCAAATGGGCAAAATCGCGAATTAACTCGTGTAATCCGGTGGTCAATCGAGCGAAATCGCAGAATAATCCGCGGAATCGCGAAATAATCCGCGGAATCTCGAAATAATTCGTGATTTAATTGAGTCAATTAATTTATAATTGACAATAAATTATAAAATACAAAATATCGTAGCAACATTTGCTCTTATTTTAAGGCCGTATATCAATCGGAATATCTATACATTTCCGATTGCATTTGAAAACGACCGAACCGATTTGGCTCAAATAAGAATAACGTTAAAGCGCATCGTCAACTAATCGACAATAAATTATTATAAAATAAAAAAACGGAAGGGGCAAAATTTAGTTGGCTGACGTAACGTTTATTAAAGCATTTTCGAACGACAAAAATTCAAAACACATCTCGAGCTAATATAATATTGAACTGTCCCAAAAACAAACCGAAAAAAAAACAGTCGAAACAAAATTACGACTTACCTATATAGAACTAATGGGTACCTCCGATGACTCATATTTCTTAGACGTAACCGTTCAACTCGTCTCGAATTCTGAGTACACATAGTCGTTCCTATAACCATCTTAATAAGTACCAGTTTTCCATTTGAGTAATTCGAGATTCCGATAATCGAATATATATTTCTTTTTAATTTCGATCAAATTAACGCACGAACATTGACTATTTAGCAATAAATACACAGAGCTTCGTAATGTAATACTGTACTAATGATGACTAATTTCCATTCACATATAAGTGCTTTAGTCCCGTTTTCGAAACGTTTAAGAAAAACTGTTTAAAACCGTACAAAGTCGAGAACCAGTACAACCGAATAACACAAAGTGCATATCTACAAAAATTAATAAAAATGCGCAAAACCGCGACCACGTCAATTAAACAATCGATGAAGACTAACGCATTCGTTTCCATTCGTCTTTATTCACGACACCTACGAGTTTTTCTTTCTTCATTCAATGTTTCTTTTCATGTAATAATCGCATAATTATTTAAAAAAAAATTATAGGCGTCGAATAGTTTATGTAACTATTATTTTGTCGTTTCTTGGATAAAATTAATTTCGAACGCACGACCTCCACGTATTTTATCTATTTATTTGTAATTTCTCGCAGAGTTGGTACCTAATATGCGAAAAATCTTTCACTTCATTTTCTTAGTTCTAAATAAATTAAATTTTAAAAACTAAAACGTTTAATTAAAATTTAAGTAAATGATTAACAAATTTGAATCCGCGAAGGTATAAATCAAGCAGTTTTTCCGAATAAATTTACAACGCGCGAGGATAAATTACACAACAAAAAAAGATTTTCGTAATATACAGAATGTTTCGATCGAATGACAACATGAGATTACCTGTTCGCTGTTAAAAATAGACGAATAATATTTTAAACAAAACTATAATAGACACTGAAAAATGGGATACTATACGTGGTTGTTCAAAAATATGTGGCAACATTTTCGTATTAAATATAATTTACAAATGGATTTCGATGTTTGATTTGAAATGGATATTGGAAATCGATGAATAAATCGGAAAGGTAGCCCAAAATTACCAGATCTGATGACAAAATGGATTACACTCCTTATACGGTTATACAGGGTGAGATACAATAATAGCACCCCACTATTTAAATTAGAAAAATATTTTCTTAACAAAAAATATTCAGAATGATATATTAGTATATTATTATTGTACATTTATTTTATTTCGGGGCCTACTGAAATTTGAGCAATAATATGCAACATTTTACTTTTCAATAACACCTTGTACTTATATATTTTTTACATTTTCTCGAAAGAACTATCTTTTCTATATACGGCGCTATAAAAATATCGTGGTGGTTAGATGACAAAATTACACTGTTAATTAACGCGATTAAAGTTGAAAATTGTTCTATTTAAACAATCTCTTCTAGTAACCACAATATCGGGAAGTATTTATTAATTTATTTTATGAAAATTAAAAAAATTATCAAATTAAAATTAAAGGAATGCGTATTAAATTTTGTAGTGGTAATTTTGTCATCTAACCCCACAATATTTTTATAGCACCGTATATAAATAAAGTAGTTCTTTCAGATATCTATATTTCATTACTAAAATATTTACGTGGCCTGTTCCAAAAGTAATAAGAATAATTAGTTTTCGCTTTACGAAAGGGCGACGTGAGAAAAGTGGGTAGTCGAGGTAATAAAGAGGAACCTCGGGTTCTTATACGGTCGAACTTTCTTCCGCTAAGCTCAAATTCGGTACGTTAAAAAGCGCACTATTGTTTTTCGCCCTCATCACAGGCGAGGAAACTTGGAAAAACAGCTTCAAGAACGTTACAGATATTGAAGACAACGTTATACGAAAAAGTTGCTTTGTTGTCAATCAAAGTTTTCAAGAGGCGCAAAGACATCAAGGGACGACTTTCGACGGCAAGGACAATCAAAACTATTACAAAAACTGACGTCGTTGGAAACGTCCAGTCAGTTGTATCGAAGGTCCTGAACAACGATAACTCACGCGAAGACTTCCTCCGTTGCTTCGCTGGAATCGTTGTGTTCAGTCCAAAGCCCCTTTTTCGCATTGAAAGATTTTAGAAAACAATTTTCATTATTTTTGGGACAAACCTCGTCTTAAATGCGATGCAAAATGACTATACCTATCTTCTATTTTAACCCTAGAAAGGTAACCATTCTAAAATGTAAGTTAAGTGTAACCATCGTAAAATTTACGACACGACATTTTGATGTCTAATATTTTTTTTATTTTTTTTTAGATCCTATCAAAATAACTAAGCAAAACTTAGCAAATAACCAAACAATAAAAATGAAAGAAAATGTTACATTTTATTTATTAGTATTACATAAATTACAAAACGCAGTTCTATGTTCTGGACAATATGGTCTTCGGCACTGCATACAAAAATGCGTGGTCATACGTCGATTTTTAGTTGGACAGATGTAGCACATACTTCGTTTTGGAGGTCCTGGAACTGCTTGTATCTGCTGATCCTTTGTAGGGATGTTTTTGTTGATAACTTCACGAATCGAGGGCTGTAAAGTTTTGATTTCTAAACGTTCCTGTAGCCAAGGAACTGTTAATGATTTCTGCAATTCTAACATATGAGCTCTTCTGTTCATGGGTTTCTGGTTTAGTTTTATTGCATTATGGTAATATACAACGTAAGCATTGATGCTGGTCATGTTAAGTATTCCATAAAAAATACAAAGTTGCCAACGTTTTGTTTTCCTTGACGCACTCATGTGACCACACATTTGATCGAATGTGTCAACTGCTCCCTTAGTTGCATTGTATGATTCAATGATCTCAGGATTTCCAGAAGATTTGCTGATACTATCATTTTGATGCATCGTGGAGAGTAGAAGCACATTTTTGTTTTGCTTCGGCTTATAGGACACCAAGGTTTTTTCATTATCAAAGCAAAATTTTGAGTCTCCGACTGGACGGTTACGCAAACTTAACATTTCAAGGGGAATTTCCTTCTTGTTTGATCGAATAGCACCTATAATAGTAAGATTATAAGGTGCTTTTAATAGGTCGCCTGCTAGTTTTACTGACGTGAACCAGTTGTCCATTTCGATAAGTGTTATGAACAGTCTTGGTCAAAGTTTTTACATAATACTCTCCCAGTGGAAGGCCATTGGTTTGAGTAGATTTTCCCAGGTAAGGCTCAGCATCGATCATATATTTCGTTTTCACATCACAAACCATAACGATTTTTACTCCGTATTTTGATGGCTTGTTTGGGATAAACATCCTAAACGGACAGCGTCCTCGAAAAGACAGAAGCTGCTCATCTATTGTTAAGTAAGATCCTGACTTGTAGTATTTATTGCAGTGTTCAATAAACATATCCCATACTTCGCGAATGGCTGCAAATGAATCTGTATTCTTGCGCTTGTCACGGGTATTTTTGTCGTCAAATCTTAGACAATTGATCAAAAATTTAAACCGAGCTTCACTCATAACTGATTTATAGTTTGATCCACAGAATTTGTCATCAAATAATTCAGAAGTCGGCAGATGATTGTTTTTCATGACAGCTGAAAAATATAATAGTCCTATAAGTGCTTTTATTTCGATTGAATTAGTTTCAGATATTGTGGCCTTAGAAGGATCTTTATATCTTACACATTTAACATTTATTTCGGTGTTTGTATACGCTACCACTATATCAATCATTGCATCGGTTATAAATAGTTTAAATGTGTCTAGAAGTGTAAAAGTCGTTTTCGCTAAGTCTTTTGGACCTGGCATAATGTGAATTATATTTCTCTTAGCTGTTCTTCCTATTACTTTTCGTATCACAGTTGTCCATCTGTGACCATTTTTTCGTTAGAGCCCCGCTTCATGTCTAGCTACTGGTCCATTCTGTTGTTCTATAGAATCATCTTTTTCTTGTGGTATGTCTATTGCAAAGTTATTATTGGACACACCTTCATCAGTCGCTGTTACACCATTGTCTTCTTTTCACGCCAAAACTTGTGAAAATATCTTTCTTCTCTTGCTGGGGCCTGATTTCGGGCTAGATTCGTCAAAACTATCATCGGAAGGAACATATTCAGACTCAGATTCTTCAAAGTCAACAGAATCTTCAATTTCACTCTCACTATCGTCAGTTTCATTGCTTTCCGTATTTTCCTGGAATATCTTGTCAATCTCCTCTTCTAGTTCCTTATCAGATAATGGCTTTTTCATTTTCCAATTGTCCCCCATAACGATTTAATTGTATAATTTACAGTTTTTTGTTTATTAACAAAAAATTACGGCAAGGGTAACCCTCGTAAAAATTACGACTGAGCACTCCGAAAACAAATTTTTCCGTTGAACTAATTAAATTTTGCGTCTCGAATGAGACTAGCTAGGTGCGGATCTCGCTCCTACGCAAAACGGCAAAGTTATAATGGTAAGTTGCAATGTAAGTCGTAAAATTTACGATGGTTACCTTTCTAGGGTTAAAGTACTAAAACATTTTTGAAAAGTCAAATATAGATATCATAAGATAAAGGATGTCCTGTTTTTTTTTGCGATATCGTCGAATGAAAGATACGGCGCGGTGCGACGCGACGAATAAAAAATAAACTGATTTTCTTCGATTTTTTATAGCAAACTATTCCAATTACTTGGTATCCGGAAAGTTCACCGACGGAAAGTTCACGGACGACGATTCGCCGAATGGAACATTAATCTATTGGTGAATTTGTCGAATGGAAAATACACCGATTCTAAGATTATTTAAGTGCAGACGAGGTGAGTTTAGGTTAGTGTAGATGAGGTGAGCTCAATTTTAGAATCGGTAAATTTTCCATTCGACAAATTCACCTGTCGGTGAACTTTCCGTCGGTGAATTGAAATCGGCGAACTTTCCTAAATCCCAATTCCTTACATTAGTCAAATGTAAGATACTTATATAATGTTGAACAACCCCAAATATAGATAATATTCTATTCTGCTGGATTCGAGTCCGTGAATTTAACTGGCCAAGCCACCTCTACAATATTTAAAATTAGACAATGGAATTGTGCACAAACGCGACTTTTATCACACTGAACACTTAACGCCCCTAAAATTTTAAATATTTAGGAATTTCATCCTTACTCGTATTTCGAAAAAAAAAATCAATTTTCTCCAACGCGTTATCAGATTATTATTCTCCGCGAACATCGAGGAGTGCTATAAATTTATTTAAACTGGGACGAAACGTTCTTATTGCACTTAAAGGAAAGGCGAAAGAAAAAAGACGCGCGACGTCATGCTTTTATGATGGTCAACGTCCTTGTTGGCGCAATAACTGAATAACTACATTCAAATGCTTTTAGCTGATGGTTGGCTCGCCATAAACCATGCCTTCATTTAAATTTGACCGATCGTAACTTTTATGAAATTTGGGATGGTATCGTGTCGGAATCTCTGGCTGTATTTGAGGTTATTGAATTGGTAGGTAGTTACGCTGCCTAATTGCTGGAACTGTGTCATGGGATACAAATACGCGAACGTCGACGTACTTGCTTCACTTAAATATAGGTGCATCTCGATTTTTAAACCACCGAAGCGATTTTCCGCAAAAAAAATACGTCAGCAACGATAAAAGCGTAAAGAATGTGTCCCGAATGTCATTTAACACATATTCGCATCTAGTAACCCATTAAGTATATCAAATCTAATCTCGCATGTATCACTGATTCGAGGAATGTGATTAACTTAATTCTAACTTCGCGCACGATCCCAGCATTTAAGAAATTACGAATAGGTTAGGACTGTGAGGGTTTATTAAAAAGACGTTAATGAGGGGCGTTTTTAAAATTGTTAATCACATTCTAATTGGACGTATTGTTAGACGGTGAACGTCGTCAAGTTTGCAAGCTAAAACGCGAAACCTACACGTCGAGACGTACAGTCTAAGCTTAGGCAGGTATTTTTTAACATCAAAGGAGCCGACAGTGCCTAAAGCGACGGTTCACACTAATTGGAGGCTCAGGACGGTCAAAGAAGCCGCTGGAACTCAATATTGAGCGTTCTGTAGCTAATTGAGTGACCAACAACTTTATAGGTGGCTATGGTCATCTTATTTCTATGTTCCACGGAAGTTTTTTTGCCCTTTTTCGGTGCCTAAGCATTGTTATGTAAGTCGGTGACCCGAATTATTAAATTTTTTAGCCTAATGGAAAGGAATCTTTATTAATAAGAAAATTATTAACGTTCGATTTTTATTCTCAAATATAAATTAGTTGAAACTGAAAAAAAAGCTGATTAGCGGCGACCGAAATTAGAAGCGTTAAATTCCGAAACTAGTTTTCGTCGACGAAAATTCTAATAGGTAGCTTGTTGTAATTTTTTTTAAAGCGCACCGATCCGACGCGACGACGGCGACGCATTGAAAATCGAAATTTAAATTTGTTTGTTTTGAAAAGTCGAGTTAATAAGGAAAATGTCCGCTAAAACGTGTTCCTAACGGGAATGATGGATGGTTTATTGTTTAATATGCAAATTGCGGTCTTATCAGATCGATAGTTTTGCATAACACGAGAAAAACTTGTTTATTATCGAAAACAATTCGAAGAGCCGTAATGATAAAATCGATAGGTCTTGAAATAATTAAATTAGGAAGGTTTAAACAAGTAAATGGAAGTGTTTGGAAAGTATAGGTGTAATTTTGTTTGATTTTCAAAAGCGTTGGATCCGGATACAAAAACGTATGTCGACTAAAAAATCCAGCTCGTTTCTATTTCACTTGGACTAACAAAATCTTAGTCGAGCGCACTTTTGTTGTTTTTTCAATTAAATTAAGTGACACCGTTTACCGAATTGAAAATTGAACTTTGAAGGGTTTAGTGTTGGTTATACTTACTTATCCGACCTAAAGCTACCAGAAGCGCGATTACAAATGAGGGATATTCAAAATTGTCTTCATACAAAGTTTCGTTATCGTTAAAAATACCGTAAGTATACGTAAACAGAAACGTTGCCAGCCTTCTGGCTAACAAAATTGATCGAAAGGGTCGCGAACGACAATTTAAAAATACCGTAAAAAAAACCGAAATTAAAACCTGCGGTTTAGCCAAATTGTCTTCAATAACAAACATTTTGTTTCGTCTTATAAACGAATCTTTTTTCTCAAAAAGTTTAATCCCGTTTAGCCATTTCGATTGAACTGACGTAAATCCGGTACAGCTGTTGATGATTAAATAACAACCAAAACCAATCGTAAGTATTGTGAGATCAAATTTCTGGTTTAGTTTAATTCCGAGTAAACTCAGAATTTAAGAGAAATTTAAAAATAATAATAATAATGTGGCCCTTCTACGCTACCTTATAGTAACCCTATCTATTTGTTTTAATTAAATTAATTTAATTGAAGAAAACTTAAATACATAATTTAAAGCTTTTAACCAATTTAAAATATGCCAGTTTGAAGTTTCGCATTTAAATAAATAAATTCGATCTTATTGTTAGGTGTCTTCGTACTTGTTTTAACTGACGGAAATTATACGTGCGTGTACAGCGGGCTCCTAAATTAATGACGCCTTGCTAGAGTCGATAAAGGTCATTCAAGATAGGTTCCGATGCACGTCATGCATAAAAAGTTACTGAATTTTAGGTATATTTGTAATATTCAGTTTAAAGTTTTTATTCTACCGACGATTTATCCGTAGATACACATATGACATAGCAAAGAAATAGTACAATTTATTAGTACTGGAAAAATACGAGGTGTCAAAACTAAAGGAGTCGACTGTACAAAGACGAACGAACCGGTCTAGCGTTAAAAAATAAAAATTAAGCATCGTCTTGTTTAAGCTAAAGGAAGGCGACAAGTCAACACTAACTAACGACAAGTTCGACCAAATTTAGTCTCACTTTGACATCTACGCGTATATAAAGTGACTCGACTGCTCATTTTATATGAATTAGGGCGAATTATAAACAAGAAAAAGATAGACAAATGACCACACACTTAAAGCTCCTATTAAATCCAAACTTATAGCTGATTTCGTTTTAGTTTTACGTAATATCTAGTATTTACTTGACCAAAAGAAAATTTTGTAAATTGAATTTTAATTTTTATTATGCACACACGGAAGGCGTAACTGGCTTATTATTTATACACCTGAGGCCCTATTCTCGAAATCGCTCGACATTTGTCGGACTCCGACTTGAAATTTCAAAGGTTGTTAGGTATAGCTCATCCAAGCCTATATGATATTCATGTCATCAATACAAGGTTACTAGTTGATGACGTTTCACGCAGTGCTGTCACCTCGTTCCTCGTATTTTGACAGTTCTAATAAATTGTAGTCTTTCTAATATGTGCGCAAGTAAATCGTCTATAGAATGTGTCCCTTTCCAAACTTTAAATCGATTTACAAATAAACAATCTAGTAACTTGTTTTTGATGACGTAACATCATATAGGTTTGAATAAGCTATAAGTACATCTTTGAATATCACCATAGCAAATATCGAGCGATTTCGAAAATAGGGACCTCCGGTACGCAAACAGTGTGGCGGTTTCAAGGAAATAAGGTACAGATACGAGTAAAAAAAATTAGGCCGACAATTTGCATTAAACGTAACTTAAAAATATTACATAAATCTCGGTACCTAATCCCCCTTCATAAACGATCGTAAATTGTTTTATCGAATAGGTACGAAAAAACCGACTCGACAAAACCCCAAGTACGCTCTAAGAAAATTCGTTCCACGTGATTAATTCGAGCTGGACTGTTACGAAATTAGCACGATAACTCGTAAATTATTTCGAAACGATGTAGGTATAAAAAGTATATTAACGCTAAATCCTGTTTCTCATGAAATGATCGTTATTATATACCGCAAATGTTGCTTAAACGGTTAATCGTCCTAATACATCAAGTGTTATAATCATTGTTAAGTAACTGATAATGTTGCTGTAGGTAATTTCAGTAAAAATGTTGGCGCTTGATTAAAGTAGGTACTCGATATTTCCTAACAGGTAACGTTTTATTTATTTTTTTTTTGTAATGAGAATATTTATCTTATACCTTTTGTATTATCCCAGAACATAGAACCTCCACGAAATTGCCCTAATTACAGTTCAACCGTCATTATTCGATACAGTATTTAAACACCAACACTCGCGAATATAATAAATACGTTCACTCAAAACCACGAACGTTCAACAACTGATGAGTAACAAAAATTAAGCTTCACGTATAGTCACATCTTGAAGGTTATCAGCGTTAAGAGGATGATTACGCCAAGCACTAATATAGGGATTTCAATGTAAATTCGGTCAGGTATTACACCTATATTGAAAGAAATTTTCAATTTTTTATTAAAGAATCTGAAAATATGTATCATCAAGTATGTGAGGACGTTCTTATTTTCTTAAGAATATATATACTTCTTATATAATAACTATTTGAAGTTGGAAATAATTAGACTAACTTTTCGATGTCACTTTTTTGAATTAGAAAAATATATAAAATATATAATATATATTTATAATATATTAAAAAAATAAAAACGTGCACACCTTCTGCCATCTTTTAATTACCTACAAAATATTTCTTAATAGATACTTATAAATAAAATAAGGGCTCAAAACATTTTCGTTTAATAATCGGCGAATCGCGGTCTTCGTGCTCGCGTGTACGCTCTATCCTTGTATCGCCGTCTTGCTCACGCTATCTCCTCGCTGCGTAAACTAAACTCGAGAAATGTTTATTTCAAGATGTCGGCTTGCATATTACCTCATATAATTAGTAAAGAATGCATTCGTCGAAATTTTATGTATGGTAAAAGAGGTTGTTCTAACAATACTTTTAATTGTCTACACTTGTATGTATCTTAAATACATATCGACGCAGATTATCGTAAACGCCATTTTTTGCGAAAATGAGTTATTCCGACTATCTTATGCATCAATGGATCTAGGGCGAAGACAACATATGTCAAGAACAAGAATCTGGTATCAATATTCCGATTTTTTTCACCTGAAAAATCGATTTGTATTTCGGTAAAACGTATCTTCTTATATGTAGCTATACTACAATACAATATGTGCGCTTCCGCAAAATCTACTTTTTGTCGTTTACGATAATCTGCCACAACTACCGTCGATATAGTTACTGTTACTTTGAAGAGATGCCGACGATTATCTACATAATTTTCTACTTCAACAGGTAGAAAAAAAAATCGAGATTCACATACACGGGGTTTTATTGTAGTTACTCAAGTGAAACATTCGTATCTTACTTATTAGACTTATTGTTAGAAGTAACTGCAACAATTACTTCTCCAAAACGTATTTATGTTTTAATGAATGATTCAATATATATATACAACTGTCTGAATACGATCTAAACTTACTATAGAACGATTTTTAATTTATTTAAAATTTAACAGAATGCAGGTTTAGCGCAAATCTTTCCATCTTCTGATAAATTTATCTGACAGATATGTTTCTAAAGGAAATATCTGTCAGATATAATCAGAAGATGGAAAGATCGGCCCTTATTATAATTAATCACATCGATACGTATAAGTTACTCTGGGTTTTTATTCCATAAATTCCATTTTGACAACAACCACAAGTTGTTAACATGACAAGGTATAACACACTAACACAAGTGGTTACGAGGGTACTGTTATAACAGTAGTTATAACATTTGCCACTAATTTTAGAATTATTCGGCTGATTTGTTGTAATAATTGAACAATTGACAAACCAGATACTGTAGAATATGAATTTCGAACAAGTTACCGAATAATTATACCTATTTAATATAATGTCTTGGAATTTAATAGCTAGATGTTTATCAGAATGTTTACTAGATAAGCATAAATATTTTCTGTACTGAAATGAAGTGTGGCGTGGGCAAACTTGTATACTGGGATACCGAAATAACGTGTAGATAACATACTTGTAAAATTGTATTTAGCTTTTCTGTGCGAGCGTAATCATCCTCTTAACAATGTGCAGCGTGTGTATATATATACACCCATTTATTTGATTACATTAATCGCTTTAAGATAACGACAAATTCTCCAAATCTTAAAAATGCACGTGTGCGGTTTTTACATAAACGTCCAAAAATTATTTCATCGCCGCACGAAATAATGTTCTCAGAAACTCCTATATTTAATTTTCGTAAATCACGGCTCGTAAAAAAATCCACAAGCTCGGAATTCATACGTACCAATTAAAATTCGACGATTGTTATTAAGATTGTTCCTGGAAGGACGCTTCACCGCAAAGTCCGGTTTATTCGAAAAATTCAGTTTTAATATGCGCAACTTGCCGTTAAACATCTGCGGGGTGGCTTTTATTAAATTTTAAAAAATCGACCTCTCGTCCGATTTTAATGGACTTTCGGTTATTTCTTCTAACGCCCACGAAGGGCAATTGAAATTCGGGTTGGAAATTAGTGTTGCCAATCGAACTATGTAAATTTTAAATGGCTTAATCAGAAACCGAATCATTTCCTCTAAAAGTTGAGATTTTTCGTTAAATTATTTAAACCGGCGATACACGATTGAAAATTATAAAAAAAAACGACTTTTAGTTTAGCTCCCATATAAACTCACAGTTCTCTAACATATTTGCCCCAAAATACGTTTTTAAATCTTCACATGGCGTGCAACAAAATTCTGGTTTACGATCATTTTGGAAATAAATTGAAAATAAATTTCTCACAATCAGAGTTAGAACTGTCGATGAATTTAATGATTAAAACGTCGTGCCCTAATAGGATGTCCCCTAAAAATTCCACCAAGCCTCCTTACTTTTTACATTTATATCGACACCCTCGCCGATTTCTGTTTGAATCGAGAAAACTTTTGAGAGGTGTACATTTTTTGAGAAAAGTCTTCTCAATTTTTGAAAACCCATTTTTATCTTAACAAGTTGTTTGAAGGTAGATTGTCGTTATATTAAATTTGGAAAAACAGCCGCCATTTTGAATGAAATTGGCAACTTGTAACACGTATGTCATTGGTAAGTTCTGTCCAACTGTGATTCTAAAATTCTTGACTTACGTCTATTTTCGGAAAAACCGGAAGTGATATGAAATTATTTTTTAATGCAAAATACAAGTCTCAATGAGCTACATCTTCATCCCAGATGAATTGAATGGCGCATTGTAAAACAATTTAAAATCACAAAACTGTTAAGTTTTAAGTTTTAATGTCTAACAAGGAAAGTTAGGCAGGTGGAAATCTCGGAAAAATTTGAAACTTTGCAGGATTGTAGTCAACCCTAATCCAGAACCGTGTTCCGTTCGTGCTCTTACGCGGTTTAAGAGAGAGAAATCCACCCTTGAAAATTGGAACTTTTCTCGATTTTGCTTATTATATGTGAAACGACAAGAGCTATCGCCAACAAACTATATATTTTTGTAAATGGTCAAGACTTACAATTAGGGGTGAAAATTTTAAGGGATGGTATTGTGCGTCCGATGCGGACTAGTGGACGCTTAGCTTAACAATGCTGCCGCTGCGATTGTCACTTATCTGTTATCACAGACTATAAGAAAAAAATTAGAAACTTATAAATTTTTCTATGTTTTTCCTACCTTTTTCTCGTTATCGTTTTCACTCTATGGTCAATTTCTAGCGTAAATTCTTCCATTGACTGTGAATTTGTATTATTATATACCTATACCTATGTAAGGTAAAAGTTCGTTCGCGAAATTGGACCGTTGAATGTTTGAGGGGAGCCCTAACTAACCTCGATTTTCAGAGAATTTGTGTTAGAGCTTAAAGGTCCATGTATTTACACTTTATAAATACATAGTCAACAAAGAAATATCCTACCTTTCCTCGTCGTATTAATCCTTTTAGGGAACACAACACAGTACACAACAATCACGCACTGACACGCAAAAAGGCCTTATTAACCGAACGAACACTCCTCGCACACACGAACAATACGACGTCGTAATTTAAAATTCGAACTACCGAAACAATCACTACCGCTCTGTACCACTAACGCGAAAGATCTGAAGAGGTTTTGCAGAATTCTATATATAAATGCATTGGATACTAGGAAATCCCACTTATATTTTTGTTCGCACACCGATAAGCTATGAAAGTAGACGGTGCACATATTTTATTAGTTGCTTTGTATTTTATCGGCTACATAAAAATGCGATTAAACTTTTATCTGGTTTATGATTTGTAATAGGGAAATTTTCAATGTTTAAGGGCACACGAATAGTTTTTAAATTAAAAATAGAATTAAATGTATAATTCTGCGGTATAAAGGCATTTTACCGTATAAAAAATACATAATTTTAGAATAACTTTCCTGAAAAGTACATATTTAAAAAATGTTCGATCGTTATCTTCCAATTTTTTTTATCAAACTCCACCACGACCCCTGTAATAATCCAAGCTCCCATCGCACAAAAACCTACCTCACAACACTACTAAAATCTTTTAGTGTGTTTAAGAGTTAATATGGTGGGAAAAATCCAACCGGTGGCAGACAATTGAATTTTTGTTTTAATCATTTTTGATAAACTTGATACTTGATAAAATTTATTATAGACTTTAGAGAAATATCAATTATTTAGAACTATTGTGGTCTGCCTCGCAAACCTGACCTCCCTTCAAGTGAATACATTTTCAATATGTCACCTACTGTAAAAAAACTACATCGCGTTGTTTTTTTTTCAAATTATAGTTTTAATTGTCTAATCATCCCCTGTCTTGTCATCCCTAATTTTAATATCATAATGCAGATTTGAACAGTCATTTACAAAAATATATAGTTTGTTGGCGATAGCTCTTGTTGTTTCACAGATAACAAGCAAAATCGGAAAAAGTTCAATTTTCAAGGGTGGATTTCACCCTCTTAAACGACGTAAGAGCACGAACGGAATACGGCTCTAGATTAGGGTTGACTAGTATTACAATCCTGCTAAGTTTCAAATTTTTCTGAGATTTCCACCTGTTTAACCTTTCTCGTAAAGTGCAAGGGTAATAGTGAAAGCCTCATCAGTATATTATCATCTGGTTACTTATTGTATGAACAATCTTATAGAAACTAGAAATTGTTCAATTGTTTTCACACGTAAAATGCTAAGTCCACTAATTTTTGGTTTACTCGTTTTTATCCAGTACTTAATGTTTTTAATAAAATTAATGTCAAAAGGATGCGCGATCGCTGCTGCTCCAGATGTTGTACCACTTTTGTCGCCCGGAAAAACCAAAAGCGATGGAACATAATACGGAGCAACAACATCCACACATTCTTTCGACATTAATATCCATTATTAAAAGCACCGATTTGTTAGCTTACTTCCGAAAGCGCACATGCGATTCTTAATTTATTGTCGATATGTAGGTATGGATACAAAATGCTATTACGAATAGTTTTTATGTTCACATTGTGTGGGTACACAATTTAGGTACAAATGATTTAGTAATCATCGGCGTCATCTGTCGACCATATCTTCATTTTCGAACTATTAAATAATCATCATGCTGATTTAACAATTTAAATTCATAGACACGTTAATACGATTCTATTGTCGAGTATTGATTATTTTGCCTTTTTATCGTCAAGCTGTAAAAATTACCTTGTTCTCGATTTATTAATTTGAATTGCAAGATACAACTTTATTTATTTAATCGACACGTCAGTAAATTAAGCAATTGGGAACCTTCGAGGTACAAACAAAATGAAGTATAAGTATTATGTGCTATAGCTTATCCAAACCTATATGATGTTGACGTCATCAATACAAGGTTACTAGATGATGACGTTTCACACGGTGCTGTCACCTCGTACCTCGTATTTTGACAGTTCTAATAAATCGCAGTCTTTCTTTACACCATCTAATATGCGTGCAAGCAAATCATCTATAGAATATGTCACTTTCCAAACATTAAACCGAATTACAAATAAACAATCTATTAACTTTTTGTTGATGACGTAAACATCATATAGGTTTGGATAAGCTATACACATAATTTTCGAGAATAAAAATCTTTTGAGCCAAACGTTGCGACTTAAATTTTTGTTGTTGCAAGCTTGGGTTTTTCCGTAATCTTTATGGCAAATTATTGACAAATAAAAATAGAAAATAAATTAAAAAAAGCATATTAGTAAGCGCTCCCCATTTCGATTTAAACTCGCGAAACGCTTATAGTCCACTTATTTATACGCGCCGAATCCTCGAAAACGAGCTAATATAAGCGTTCGGCGACGCAAAATAGATCTATAAGCGCGGATTAAGACGTCGAAACGTAATTTAAACAATTTCAAATGGCGGAAAGCCCGATTCGGACCAATCGATATTTATGCCAACCGAAAACGCGACCTCACCTAAGGACGCTTATTTACGAATAATTTAAATAAATTACGTATTCGTAATTAGTCTGGTTTTTCGTCTTCTCTTCGACGTGTAGGTAATTTTAAAAGTTCGACACTTAATCTGCATTTTAATGAAGTTCTGTGGCTATTAAAATGGGTAGACGGGATAAGGATAAGGCCGTGTGGTTTTTAATTTTGAAAATCGGCCAAGATTTATATCGATTAAATTGAACAGAACGCACGGACGCGACGAGCCATCGCGATTACGAGCACGTGAATCGTCCAAAGAAAATACACTCGAGCCTTCAAAGTCGTCGAATAAATGAAAATTTGTGTTGTGTAAATTAGTATCGTAACTATGTATGTATGTATGTTGGCAACAAAATCGACTTTATAACGAGCTGCCTGTCTGTCACACAATATTGCGATTATTACCTTTAGATACATAAAGTACAGTTTGCATTATGCCGTAATCGTTTTGAATTATCCAACAATGAGTTTCGCTACCTACTCCGAAAGTCCGAACAATAACTAACTGCGCATAAAAAATTTATTGTAAATCGTCGAGTTTCGAGCATGAATACTGAATATGTTTTGTAAAATTCTATCTAAAATTGGATGACGTTGTATTAGTTTTGAGTAGGTATATATCCGTTCGCACTATAGTAGAATAACGAATAAGTCTCGTTGCCAACAAACTAAAATTGCTTTAATTCCTATATAATTAAGTTTTAAAATGACAGTTGAATCATTTTTAATTACCTAATAAAATTAGAACTGTAGGTGCACGGACGTCACGGGGACCTTCGAAACAATTTTCCTAAAGGTAATTTGGAAGCTTAATTTTCGTTTTAGAAAGCTTTAGTCTAAAAGTTCGTAAACTGCCGCTTTTTGTGAGCATTTTTGGAATTTTTAAGAGAAAAATACTTTTGCCGAAAAGATCTATCACAAAAAAAAAACAATTTCGATGCCATTTCAATCAATGCTGCCCCTAACGTTTGCAAAAGTTAAGTTGAAATGATTGAAATATTTTACTAAATAACCGTCACTTTTCCATTTTGGCGGTAATCCAATTAATTTATTTAATTTTACAAAATACAGAAGCGTTTAAGCGAGGAGCTCGTAGTATAAGAACGACGAAAGAACAAAGCAAAACGACGAAATTTGGGTAATGTTTTCCTTACCTTATAGGCATTCTAACAGCAACACTATTTTCCAAAATCCTCGCTGTACGGCCATCTGCAAAGAAAACAATTTATTGTTAGCCACCTATAATTTTTAAGATTCGATAAAGTGAAAAACTAAATTTTTGTAGGCACTTATTTATAGTTTAAAAATTATTGCTATTTAAAATACATATAAAAATAACTTGCGAAGCTTAAATTTGACACAAATGGAAAACTGTTTTATTTGAAACTACTCAGAAAATTTTATTCTCCTTAAAAATCTCTGCATAGTTTCAAATTAATAATTACGTTGAATAGAAAGAGGTAAGACAAAAATTTTCATTATTCAAAAAAAAAGAGATTTTAAACCAAAAATTAAGCGTAAGATTATAATAATCTTAATTAAATCAGAGTTATTTTGAAAATATTAAAATAAACGAGACAAAATTCGTTTTGCAATCCTAACTGTTCGTTTAGACGACCTAGAAAAACAACGATCGTTATAGTTGTTAAGTTGGACGCCTCTAATCAATACTACAGTCGAACTCGGTTAATTCGAATACCAAAAATCGGACAATTCAAAATTTTGCGCTACGTCACGTTTTTATGTTGTTACTGTTTAAGTTTAGTCATTCTATAGGTGAGTAAATAAAAAAAACCGCAACTGTGCCGTTAAAAAAAAGTTGCGAAGCGAAGGAGAAGCAGAAATTCCAAGAAAACAGGTACAATGGAGTGAGTGACTCCGGTATTTTTTCGAAATAAGCCGTTACTTCGGATTCGATTATTTAAAAATTCGATCTTGCAGACGTTTTAAATTTTACTAGTACATTATATAGGAAATTCTAGAGGAATTTTTCCAGTTCGAATTAGTTGTTTATTGTACGAAGCACAATAAAGGGGACGGAATTTTTAATTACCTAACCGAAACCGTCATTCGACGCTTCATAATTTTCGCAATTAATGGATAAGCTTTGAGAACTCGAAATTTTGCATTTTCTTTAATTTATTACTTTGTCAAGCAGTTTCTTGACATATTTTGTTTTCACTTTAAATTAGGCTTCGTCGAGTTCATTTTAGCAGATATTTAATCATTTATATGTATGTATACATCTAACAACACATCGTGGTAAAATTTCGAGAATAAGCCCTAGATTTTTCCGGTGTAGGTGAGTCGCGCCCAGTGGTAGTTATAAATGAAACTATACAGTGTGTTAGATTTTATGTGTCACGGCAAATATTTCAGCTATTGTATGAATTAGTAAAAAATGTTATATATGAAAGTTATTAAATTATTTATTCTTAATAATATGTCAAAATCAGAAAAACAATTGAACATCAAATAATTCAGATAAAACAAATAAATTTAACATTTTAAATGGGACGTACTCAGTATTATTACATATTCTGAAACTACAAGAATCTATCTTTACAACGATATAACACATGTTATACTTATTTCATTAATTAAAGGCGTAATAGAATAAATAACCGAACGCGTTGAACACTTACAGTGTAAACAATGTTCCGACGACGCACACTTTCATCTTTGCATGTTCTATTAAGTAGAGCCGAGAAGGCCGTGATATGCGCTCACTTGTTATCGCTATCGTGTCGAAGTGGCTAAGTAAATTGTTAATTGTTAATTTTCATCTCGTGACACATAACGAGGGATAGTTATTATTCTAATAATGAAAAAATGGACATGTTGAGAATGTACATCAGATGCAATGATAATCCTAAAGAAGCTTCTGTGTTGTATCGAACCTTGTATCCAGAAAGGGTATAGCCACATTCTCGCACGTTTGCAAGAATTGAACATAATTTACGAAGAAATGGATGTTTTAATGCTACAGTGCGAAGACCAAGAAATGGGCGTGCAGCACATGATGAAGATATTATGGTGTTGGCACATTTTAGAGCACATCCAAGAAATTCAATCCGTGAAGCAGTAGCCGACATAGGTATAAGTCATCACAAAGTATTTTTATTCTAAAAAAACATAACATGACCCCCTATAAAATTAAATTGGTTCACGGTTTAACAGCTGGTGATTCTGATAGAAGGCTAATATTTTATAACTGGCTTAACAATAATCAACATTTAGTGGATGTCATTCTTTGGAGCGATGAATCTAATTTTAACAATAACGGAATTTCTAACAGAAAAAAATATCATTCCTGGGATACAGCGAATCCACGTCGAATTCAGGAATGCAGGTTCCAACACAGATTTTCTATTAATGTCTGGCTTGGTGTATTAGGTGATACTATACTATAGCTTATCCAAACCTATATGATGTTCACGTCATCAACAAAAAGTTACTAGATTGTTTATTTGTAATTCGGTTTAAAGTTTGGAAAATGACATATTCTATAGATGATTTACTTGCGCACATATTAGATGGTATAAAGAAAGACTACAATTTATTAGAACTGTCAAAATACGAGTTACAAAGTGATAGCACTGTGTGAAACGTCATCACTAGTAACCTTGTATTGATGACGTGAACATCATATAGGTTTGGATAAGCTATAGGTCCTTATTTTTATCGCGGAACGGTTAATGTTGAACGGTAAGCTAATTTCCTTACGACAGAATTCGAAGGATATTTGGATGATATACCTCAACAAGTGCGTCGTGATATGTGGTTACAACAGGATGACGCACCTCCTCACAATGCAAGGGACGTCAAGGATATTTTAAACGAAAAGTTTGGTGCGAAATGGATAGGAAATGGTGGCCCTATAAACTGGCCGGTACGATCGCCAGACCTCTCTGTGTTGGACTTTTTTGTTTGGGGATATGTTAAATCAAAAGTTTATGTTGCATGTCCACAAAATTTAGAGGATCTTACAAATCGCATTCATAGGGCATGTGCTGAAATAACAACAAACATGTTGCAAAAAGTGCGACGAAATTTAATAAGCAGATATCGGGAATGTAATACAAACAACGGGGAGCAGCACTTTGAACAAAGAATTTAGATGTTAGGTAGGCGTTTACATACAATTTTATAATTAACTTACTTATTCACATATTAGTTTGTTCATAATGTTGTATTTATGTTGAATAATCTGTTATTGAGATTGTTTTAATCAACACATTGTTTACACTGTCTACGTTTTCAACACGATCAGTTATTTAGTGTATTGCGCCCAGTTAATTAATGAAAAACTATAACATGTGATATATCGTTGGAAAGATAAATTCTTGTAGTTTCAGAATATGTAATAATACTGGGTACGTTCCATTTAAAATGTTAAATTTATTTGCTTTACCCGAATTATTTGATGTTCAATTGTTTTTCCAACTTTAACACATTATTAAAAATAAATAATCTAATAACTTTTATATATAACATTTTTACTAATTCATATAATAGCCGAGATATTTGTTGTGACACATAAAATCTAACACACTGTATAGATTTAAAGGAAACGAAACTGAAAAGACTTTTTAAAAACCTATATTTTTCGAGTTAAAATCGTAAAAGCAAAATTCACCGAAAAAGATTGCTTCACGAACCTTAAACGAAATAATTAAGTAACTATTACCTTTTAATAAAATATCGAAGCGATACGTATCATCCTTTAAAAGCCAACCAACTAAATTGACTTATCTGTAACCTGTAATCAAATAAATTGCTGACTTCTTTCATCTATACGTTATTGAGTGGCGGGTTAGAATGGAATCGTTGACTACCGCTATCGTTGCATTATCGATTCGAAAAAAATATTTCGTAAGATTCTCGCGTTAATATCAGTCATAAACTTTCAGCAAGAACTACATATAAAAGGGGAAATGACGGGTTATGACAAAATTCAATTACTCGAAACATCAGCCATTTTAGAGTGACACTCCTGACACCAGTGATTAGGAACACGAAACTTGAAACGTAATGAATACCGTCCGGCCTCTATTTAAAATTTATGCACTCGTAACACACGAATTGCATTCGAGGCGACGTGACGCGACGCGTCGCGTCCGACAGCTGCGACGAGGCGAGCCAGCGCGTCATAGGACAAAAGAACGGCTCCTCTTGATGTTTAGATATCATTAGTCGTCTTTCCCACAATTTAAACCGATTCAATTTTAAATTCAATTCCGTTGAAGGCTGTAAATGAGATCGATCTGAAAAAACAACAACCGGTGGTACGATTCACGTTCTCGACCGAGCGGAACGGGGTTTTAAGGGAATTGCCTAACAAAAAAATGTGAAATGTTGTTACAGGCTGCCAGTTAATTTATGAAAGGATTCGAAACGTATATATCGACAAACCCCCGGAACGCTCGCGCGGATAAAATTACGGATTACCAATCATTAAATACGTCTCGGGCGGTCGAAATTAATTTCCTAAATGGGGTGGCAAATTGAATTAAGATATAATAAATAGGTTTGCGGTGTGTTTTTTAAAAGTTGCCGGTTTCTATTTTAATTATCAATGTACCTATATAATGCCTTGATTGCGATTTAAATGGCGACGTTAAGGTTTCTGATTAATCGAACGGTAGCATGCGGTCGCAGAACGGTGGACGTCGCTGCGAAATAAAATTAAAATTCGCCCTAAAAGTAAAAAAAAAAAGTTAGATGGTGTCAGATCGGGTCGATGAAATGGCCACAAACTTTTGTTCTCGTAAAACACTTGTTTTTTCAGGTAAACGTTCGACTTGACACGACACGAGCAAGCGTTTTGAGCATCTCGCAATTTATCATCATACAAGCGTCTAAGACTAAAATCTTTGGTAGGTACCCATTTCGTAGCAGATGCAAAAAATCTATGTCCAATTTAAACTTGACGATGTGCGTGTGTTTTGATGATCTATCGAACAACAACCAAAAAGACGTTGAAAAGCATGCGAACGTTCCTCTTAAGCTCGGAAGTGCTGTCTTTTGGGCTCATAATAATAGAGGAGGTGAGTTGCGATGACTGAAAAAGCAAAATAATTGACAGTTTTGGATTGTATTGTCTACCTATAACAAATACAAAACAACGCAGATTCCTTCGAAAAATCTCGTCGATAAGCGAGAGAGCGAAGCCGAACCAAAAATATAGAACAATAAAAAAAAAGAAAGTCGCGAAGAAGATCGTCGTTAAACAATAAAATAGAAAATATCAATCGAATTAATAAAACAACAATGAAGATACGATCTCGTTCGTCAACTTACCGTACATTCGTTGCTCATCAAAGTAACCTCTAATGGTAATATAACTCGAAAATTCTTCGACAAACAAAAAAGCAATTCCTTGTATACGCTTTTTAGTCGTAAACTATTAACAAATAACAGAATATTTGACCTAAAAGTGCTTTTTTTTTGGAAGTTAATTATAGATGATAACAATATTTTCTATAGATAGATGTAAAGTATTTAAGATTAAATTGTTCACACGCAAGCAATAACCGCTAAGCAATTTGCGCGAGCAATAAAAACATCTAACAACCTAATACCTTTAAAAATCAGTTTTTAATGCGGCGAGAAAATTATAAACACGCAGTACACCTATGTGGTACAGTTTGTTCTCTGAAAAAGGCGCTGCAATTAAATTGTTTTCCTTAAAACTGAACCAACAAAGCCTAATACGGGTTCTCGTTCGTTCGATACCGGGTCGATTTTTAGAATTCCGTGAGACCAAATTGATAATAATCGAAATTTATTTGGTTCGTAAAAAAAAAAGTATACACGATTCCATCGCCAAACGGTCGTAACCAAATCCTGCCGTTCTCACAATTTAGAAATAATTGCGGTGAACTACGTGGTCGCTACCGAATGCTCAAATCATATCGCGGCAAAAAATAATCGGACGTGATCATCTATCTGGTTATTGATGCCGCCATCCACCTCTGGCGGTAGCATTAAAGAATAATGCCCGTATTATTCGATTACGAATTCGAAATTTTACACGCCTCTTTACTTTTACACGGGACGATGTCCGAATTGCACCCGAGACGCGGCGGAAAAGGCAGCCGTTCTTCGCAGGAAGCGCCCAATTATGTACTCTCGTGTGCGAGTCAATTCCCCCAGTGGCCGCTGAACATCCTTTTCTAGTTTCCCCCGCTGGAATTTTCGCGATTTATTTTTAGTTTCAAGGTTTCGCTTAAAAAGCTAAATATCGATCCGTTTTGGGTCGGTTTAATTTTTCGGACAAAATTTCCCTCCCCTCTCAAAATTAAACTTGTTCGTCAAATCGATTTTTTTGATTGATCTATAGATTTATTATTAATTTTATTTGACCTCTTAACAATTACCGTTCGACCGTCGCATTTTGCGCGTCGAAAGAAATCGAATCTGCAGCTAAAACACTTTATACATCCCTCTGCAACCTACCTGCAGATCCTACGACCGACCCGAAGCAGATCGATATTTAGCTTTAAGTGAAACTTTCGATCTAAAAATAAGTCGCGAAAATGGTGGTGTGATGTTCACCGATCGTTGGGGCATTGACTTGCACACGATAGTACTATACATACGAACCAGGCTATTATTTATTAAAATAACACACGTTATTAGGTTTCGTAATGTGGTAAACTAATTACAAATATCATAGGTAATTAGCCGTCTAATTATTTAATGAAATCTTCGGTTTCATTATTTCGTTTAACCCTTTTTAATTAGAAATTAGTTGAGTAAATAAGATTATTAATTATGCTGGAATACTGGAGTTTGCCGGCTTTGTTTTTTAATTGTGTATAACTTGCTCGCGTTTGGGATGGAGAGCGCCGCGCCGTCAGCAAAAGTATGTTTGGATATTGTTGTTGTTGGGCCGAGATTTACAAAGCTGGAACGCACATGTATTTTTATGTGCATCAACTACTGTGACCACCATTGTCTAAATTGGGGAGACCTTAATCCTATTAATGCAACTTTGGACTCGGAACACGCCGATATTTGCACCATTGGGACCATTTCATCGCGTTGCACCATTCAATTTTAGGTTAAACCAAGACTTTTGGTCCTAAGCGGAATCATTTTGGACTTTCAAACGTATTGTAACTCACGCATGGATTGTGCACTTAATGTTTTATGTTCCAAATGGAGAGTCATTATTCACCACATTTTGAGCATCTAAAGCTTAAACACGTCTAGATCGTAAACGCACCGCCATTTGACAGTTCGACGTATATATTAAATGTTTTCAAGGAGGTGAAATTTTCGTGGTAAAGAAAAACCTTCCCAGGCGGCACAGTGTCGTTATAATGTCGTCAACTATTGGCCGTTTGGGGACCCAATGGGGACGTCGTAAATGACGTCAATATGACTGGTTAATGTCACAGTCCAACGACGTCAAATTATGACCAATCTAGTACGTTACTTGAGACGTCTAATTGACGCCTAATTTTTTTAAATAGGACGTCGATTTGACATCCCATTGACGTAATACTAAGGCATAAGTGACGCATCTAAAAGTGAAAAAAATACAAATACATTCAATATAATTATTATTTTATTACAAAAATGAAGGTACAAACAAAGAACCAAAATCTAAGAAATTAAACAAGGTATGTTAATATATCAAAGAATGAACACAAAATTATTTGGATTTACCTACTTAATAACCAAGATATACAGAAGATATACAGTGTGTCCACGAGTTCTGGGATCATTTGATGGAGCATAAATTAAGCACAATAGAAAAAACTAGTTTAGATAAAAGCTTGCTGGTTGTATGAGTCGCACAATGTAAAATTTCATACCAACAAACAATGTACAAATTTACAACGTAGAACTCACTGCAAAGTAAAACCACTAACCTAACAAAACTGCTGGCGGTAAAGCAAAGCGTCATCAGTATGTCAGTGTCACAGTGGCGTGACACTTTAAAGGAACTAGTTCTATCTATTGACGTACACAATTAGAATGAATAACTGAATGCGAGTTTCCTTACTAAATTAGTTGTATACTAGCGTATTTATAACGTATACAACTATTACTATTAATCGCATAGACGCGATAGTGCATAATTCCAAAATAGATTTATATATTTTTAGTTAAAATTTTGGTTTAAAACATAAACATGTTAGAAAAAATTACGAGTAATTTACGCTTTAAATTAACGCTTCAACGTCTTTATTTTCTCAAATTCAATTAACGTAACGTGAAAACTTCAGTTTTTCCAGTAAGGATTCAGGACTTTGTAATGAACAAAAAAGACGTCTCGACGACGTTCTTTAATGACGTCAAATTTTCGTCGTGAAAGTGTCGTCGTGCGTGCGTCACTTATTGGATCCACAACGTCGCCGACGAATAATTCCCAATAATTGACGACATTATGACGTCAGTGTGCCGCCTGAGTTTATATCTTTTATTCGCTTATAAAGTTGGTTCGTTCAAAGTATTCTTGGAAAACTACAAGGTGGTTTGCGGATGGTGCGCCCATAAATTGACTTTGAAGGTGTGGTTTAAAAAAGTTTTTCGGATTCGTTTGGGAGGAGGGGGTTGAATCATCTTAAGGTCAATTCGGGTAAGCGTGATCGCATTTTCGATTAGTTGAGTTTTGTTAACGTTTTCCGTTACGTGTGGTAAGACTTTCACGTCGATATTTTTTTTTATAAAACGGCTCAACATGTTACATGTATGGCTGTAGATGTTCCAGAGAAAAGTTATTAAATATTTTTTAAAACAACGTCTGTGTTTACACTTTCGCATCAAATTGAGACAAATGTGACTATTGCTTGTGACATCGTTAAATTTACTTAATATTTGAAATCGGGGTTAAGTGTACTTTCAATTACGATTTTGAATATCTTTAATGACACAAAAGTTGCAAATTTTAAAATATTATAAATGAAAAGTATAGCAAAATCAACTTGGAAGTGAAAATGATCTCTTTTCCCTCCTCAACTCCTCAAAACTAACGGTCGATGCAACAGAGTCAGTTGACAGACGGGGTCTGGGGTGTTGTACGGTCAGGGTTACGAGGAGGATATAGCTCCAAAATCCTTACCCTCGATGCGCCAGCGTGTTTGGTGACAACTATATAGCCTTCTATATTCTCGTCCTTAAAGATAATTCGAATTATTATAAATTTGAAGTTTTTGCGTGCGCGGGAATTTTTTGATAATTATTCTCGGCCAACTTGTTTTCAACAATTGGCGACGATAATTGAAGAATGATTACATTAAACGATCGCGTGCCCTTCGAGAAACAAGGCGAATTTTAATACGCAGTGATCTTGCAAACTGACCTTAAATCAATTAAGTAATCAGTTAACTTGTACGTAAATCGACCGATCGGCCCCGTATGTTCGACTTTAATTGCGAACGCATTTATTTAAAAAACTGATTTTTTTTTAATCAATTTAAGGGTCATTCTGGCTCGAATAAATCGGGTTTCGTTCGGTTTAACTTATGGAACCGGATTTAATAAAAGAAGACTAATTGCACCGCGCGATTTTTAACGTTACGTCGTGGAATTAATCGATTTGTCGGTTACAAAAGGATTTTAGGCCGTGGAATTTTTGAAACGAGCAATACGTCAGCGCCCGTTTGTTTAATCGTAGTAAGTGATCCGTCAAGGAAACTAAATCGAAAAAAAATTCCGCCGAGTAACTGGGTTTCCATTATTTTTATTTTCGATATTAAACAGAAAATGCACGAACCTCTAATTATACCTACAATTCAATCTCGAGAATCTGTACTCGCTTCCGATGAGAATAACGAAAGAGAAAAGACCGCGATAAGCTCATTACGTTCATCTACTTGAGTCGTTATAAAATAGATTGACGTTAATAATACGCTACGATTTCTAACGACAACGTAAAAAAAAAACCGAAAAGAAACTTGTCAAAAGGATAATCACGAAGCTTTACTCGATATAACGATACTGCCTTCAAAAATCTACCTTTATAAAGGAGACATTAGACGACCATTACTAATCAAGTCTAGGTTCTCTATTATGTTAAAGGACCCTTACGAAACGTATTACTGTTTGGTAGTTGGCTAACAACTTTGGACCACCCGAAATATTGCGCCTCGAGCGAACGATCAACGAGTTCTTTATGGAAATGTTCGTTGGAAACGCATTAAACCGAACACCTACCGTAATTCGCTTTCGCATTTAAAATGGGTATACGCCAAAATTCGCATAAAAACCCGCGTTTACAGTTAGTTTATATATTAAAGGTAAAAATAATCAATTTTGGTACAATAAAAGTCACGGTTAATAAGCAGCATTAAATCAAGCATACGATTTTTCATGTCTTAAATATCTCGGACGTAGACAATTACACTGTCGGCGTGAAAAATCGTATCCGGCATCCTTTACTTTTATATTAAACATCGAATTATACATATTTTGTATTAGGTACGTTAATGGCACTCGACTTTACCGCACCTTGCAACACGTTATTCAACGTCAAATCCGATAATGAACGAAACGCATGTTAGGATCGATTTGTTTGTTTATTTTCTTCTTTTTTTTCTTTAGATATCTACCCGCACTGGAAACACGTCAACAATTAATAGTTTCTTTTTACGATTACTTTTACGGCGGCAATTTATTAAAGTCTCGGCCAATACGCAATAATAAATATTCGCGATAGTTTATTAACCCATACATTAACTTCAATATAATTGACTAATATATTATCATACGTATATGAAGACGTATTGCGTGTAGTTTAAATGCCGCTTTTCGCTTGTTTAATTACCCTTTTATATCACAAATCACCCCCTAATATAATTACTTGGAACTTATCAACTAACGCAAACACTAAAATATTGCGTGCGTCACAAATTCACGAGTATATTTTTAAATTTTCATACAGCGACCCCGCCGATTTTTCTTTCTAATGCGGCAAAAACGAACAACAACCACTTATACCGTATTTAACGTATACCGAAAGAAACGGTACGAGCCGAGGTTTACTGAAGGAAATCACGCGAGATCGAAGATAATGTCAAACATGGGACCATAAGGAAAGCATGAGAAGTTAGTGGTGATTACTTTCGACCGTAAAGTAGGCTGTTGAACATACTCCTCTGTCGCGAGTACCCACTTTACATAAATAGGCAACGATTATTTTTGTAATAAAAGGTGTAATTATTTACGATTATGGTGTTTTATGGAAAAGTTTGCAATATTTTTACATTTTTAACACCTCATTATTGGAATTTCAGTGGTGACGTTGCGCCGCGAAAACTTGGGGGTTCCGATTCGCCGATTCGCCCCCTTCCCCACAACACGACCGAAAATCGGAATAAATTTTATGAAATTGAACGATTCGACCGGGACACTTCGACAAACATTAATTGGCGAATTAAAACAATTCAAATAATATACCCACTACACCTGCACAGATCGAATTATTTTCGGTACGCCTTAAAATTTTAATAAGAATCTTTAAAGTGGTTACTCACGAAACGTTCGGGCCGTTCCAAGTATTAAAGCCGTTCTTTGCACGTTCGCAGTTCTAAAATAATCGCATCGCGTCATGTTCAATGTCCACCGATATTAACACGAACGCATTAAATTGTTTATTGCAATTTATAAAAAATGAAGGACACGTTTTTAATCATCATACACGCACCGCGATCTAAATAATACTAAAATTCCAGAACTAAAAGCTTGCAAGTCGAGATAACGATAGGTGCGACTGATTGTAAGTCGAGCGAGACAACAATAGTCAGATGTCTTAACACATTTTCGTCACGAGTTCGTCTCATTTTCGAAATAAATAATGCCGTCTTATTCCAGAGCATCCACATAATTTTATTAAAATTTTTAATAGTAATCAAAATGACAAAATAATTACATGCGCAAGATGTAAGAGTGTAAAGAACGATATACCGCACACTTTTATGACCAAAATAGAACGATTTAACATAATTTATCTATACACAAAAATGTACGGTTTCGAAGTTATAGCCTCTTAAAGGTCCTTTAAATTCCATTTTGTTTTTTTAATTAAACGAAAACAATTGATGATAGCGAGTTGAAATTTGGAATGCGGACATTTTTAATTACGGTATATAGGCCATATAGGCAAAAGTCAAACAAAATGCCAGACGAGCCGAATTATCCCGATGCAGAAGATGAACGAATACCTGACCGATACGTTCTATAGAGAAATTCGGTCGAAATGAATTTATCGCTCGGAATAAAATCAAACGATATCAAGTCGGAAAATTGAAGTGGCCACGCATCGGCTTTTTTACGACTCTCCACTGCATTCACGCCATTCGCGTTATTAATAACGAAACAATAACGATTTTTGAGTACTTACACGCACGCACGGGCCATATCAGTGAACGCAAACGGAATCGATAACAAAATCTCGGCTCATCTGAAACTATTAGAATCCAATTTTTTTTTAACTCCTATATTTATACAATCAGTCTTTTTGAGACTATAAGTACAACTTGTGTATGCTTAACCTAAAACTTAAATTATTAACAACATAACATGTAGAGTAATGTCCCAGTGGACATTCTCCATAGAGAATATTTTTTACATAATTATGACTTGTTTATTAACTAAAATCTAGTGAGTAGATCAGATGGTTTGAATCGCTTTAATCTTCTTGGTTCTTCTTCGTCCAGTAGCAGTGAGGTAGCCAGTTCGTTTGGATGTGCTGTTATCTTATCTTTGTATTTTGTGCTGTATTTTGTAATTTCTTCGCGGATGGTAGGTATCTTTAGATCAGCGTGTAATGTCGCGTTGGTTATGTACCATGGGGCATTTACTATTGCTCGTAAAATCTTATTCTGAAATCTTTGCAAAATCTCTATGTTTGAATTGCACGCAGAACCCCATAGGGGCACGCCGTATGTCCAGATGGGTTTCAAAATAGTTTTATATAGTAGCAATTTGCTTTCCATTGACAGTTCCGATTTTCTTCCGATTATCCAGTAAATTTGTTTGAATTTAGCTCCCTGCTGTTTTCTCTTAGTGAAGATATGAGTACGCCAAGTTAGTCTTCTGTCCAAGTGTAGACCTAGATATTTCACTACATCCGCTTGAGGTATTTGGTTTCCCTTTTCAGGGTGAAGGTAACTTGTGTCGATTTTGTTTCATTCGTTTTCATTCTCCATTGTTTCAGCCAATGTTCTAGGTAGTTTACGTGGTCTTGAAGATGTCTGGTTGCGCATATGGGGCCATTGTGTGAAGCTAATATCACTGTATCGTCAGCATATGTTGCATCATCGTTGTATTAGTTTCAGGTAGATCTGCCGTATAAAGTGAGTGGGCCCAAAATGCTCCCTTGTGGGACACCAGATTCGATAGGATAGAGTTCGGAATGCGCTTCTTGGTAGTTTACATGGAATGTTCTGTTAGAGAGGTAGGATTTAAGAAGAGAGTAGAAAGGATGTGGGATTGTGTGTTTGAGTTTATACAGTAGTCCTAAATGTCATATTTTGTCAAAAGCTTGACTTATGTCGATGAAGACGGCTGAACAGTTCCAACAGTTCCAGAATCCAATTTGACGAACGACGCAAAATCCTTTAATTACCGATCCGATCACTTATCCGTCCACGTCACGCGTCGGTAAATAATTCGGTTCGTTCGGTTTTCGACAAAAGTCGAACAATCGTCCGCTATTCACATACCTATGTAGTTACCAATTAAAGTTCGTTTTCCGACACAATTACGCGCCAGTAATCGACAATTTATTTTGTTAGAAGGAACGACGCAATTGATTTAGCTTAGCCCCAATATATCCGATAAGCGCCCAAAGTGGGAACAAATATAAGCAAATCGAAGCCAGGTCGTGTGAGATTTGGCGCGGGTGATTTACGCGACTGCGGTACCCCCTGTCTAATATGTCACCATTACGCCGACACCTCGCCTTAATCTGGATTACGCGTTATTTGTTTGTTTGGAGACGTTTTATTGCCTCACCGATCACGGCAGTTCATCTAAATTAATGCCCTTTCGATCGGGTTTTCTACGATTTAGTATTGTTAGGTTTTCCTGTCGGAAATTTCCTAACGATGATATACTGACGAGAGTCGATTAGAATTTCGCGATCGCTTTTTATTCTTATAGGTGTTTTTGAAAACGTGCATTTTTGTCGACGAACGCCCTTCGTGTTATTTAACCCAATTTGGTTGCATTCAACTAGTTTCCCTTATTGGAAGTTCATCTATAGTCATTGAACTATTTTTTAAATTCGACAATCATATTATATCAATTTTAACGAGAAGTGTCAAAAGTATGGCCCTCGATTAAAAGGTTACGGTTATTTAAAAACATAACCATCTGAAACATCTCCTTCACACACCAAATGGGGGTCAAGTTAAAGTGATGAGGTGTCACGTACATTTTTTGACCGATTGATCTCAAATTTTTAACCAGTTAATTAACCCTATTTTAAAGAAGTAAAAATGGGGTGTTTAATTATGGTGTAGTGCAAAAATACAAATTTTTAGGGGGCCTATGTTCAGCATGTGAAAGGTTACAACTACATAAAGTTTTTGATTTTCGGTTAAACATTTTTTATTTTGCTTTAGCGGGCCTCCGAAATGAGATATAAAACTGAAAGTGATCTCTTTCGAAAGCTCGATTAATGGGCTTTATATGATATGCAACACAACAGATTTATACGAAAGAAAATAATCCAAAATCCAACTGAACATTTCAAAATCGAATATTTTGTGGATAGTTGCAGATAATAGTATGAACTAATTTTGAGATTTTTCGAAATTAAAAAAAAATCCGTTTTTGAGATGATCGATTTTGAAATTTTCAGTTGGATTTTGAATTGTTTTCTTTTATATAAATCTATTGTGTTGTATTGAAATACAACAAACGAAACTACTTCCAACTCCATATCTCGATAAATCGGTGGTTAATTTACAGCTGGTTAAAGTATCACTGGTAGGCTATTTTTAATAAAATTTCGAAAAGTTAAGCTTAAATATTTTTTTCTCGTATGAGCTTAAAAATAAAAAACAATGCATTCATTCATAATGATTCATGACAAGTTTGAAATTTTGTTCAGAAGACAAAACAATAAAAAAAGATACCCCACCATGTTAACTTGGGGGGGATGTGGGTTTTAGAAAATTATTTCTATTATACATATTTTAGAAATTATTGTTTCTTATCTTTAATTTATTCATTTTTGTCTTAGAATTGTTATTATTACCTACACCTATACCGTTTTCATGTTAACGCGCCATCTACCGCGAAAACCGTAAAAAAATTATATCTTATTGTGATGACGTCCAAAAAGTTATGTACGCATAATTATAATATTTTGCTCATCTGCTGTGTTGATGGTCTTGTAAATTTAACTAAGCCGATAAACGGTACTACAATTTGCCCGCGAGTATTGGTACTAAATAATTTTCCGACAATTTAATATCGCCATTTTTATATCTACGCCAAAAAAATATTTGCACCGGTACCGCAACGGCAATTACTTACGCGAAAGTCGTCACATATGGGTTACGTAAACCACCAAAAGTCCACTCCTAAAGTGCGGGGATCGAACACAAATGTGACGACCATTAAGACGTCGTTTAGGATAATCGTAATTGCCGCGAGACAGTAATCATAATAAATGTCTTCGTTTCGGAAAATCTTTTACAAATTAGAAAACCATCGCTGTTTCATAAGGGTTCTTAAACAAAAGACAGGTGCTTAACGTTAATTACGGCCACTAAATGAATAGCAAATGTCGTATCCGGCGCGTTATTTCTATTTACAATTCATTATTCAATAAATTACCCAACAGGAGTGTAGTTATTGCGAACGTTAAACATCGTCAAATACCGCTATAGTTACTGTACTATAATATTCGCTAGGTACCTAAAGCAAAACTAATTTAAGAGTGTAACTAAAGGAGGAATTGTTATTTAGTTTTACATCATTCGTATTGCCGTTTAGCGTGATTATTAACGGGAAAGCTTAACCTAACATAACGTTTCCGTCACCAGCGCTAAACAAACAAATAACTTAATTCGCAAAAATGCGACCGTCAACTACTAGAAAAATCAACCGTAAAATTAACGTCCACCTTTTACATAATCCACGTCCTATCTCGAGCAATAAACTTTCCTAATGAAGTAGATAAAATAATAATTTTATTATATTTGATATCTACCAAAATTTCGTGCTGCGAGAACGAACGTTAATTATACATTTTATAATAAACGATTAAAAATCACGCCGAAATTAATTCCATAAAAACTTGATTAACATTAGAAATTAATTTATTATTCTCAATTTGCCGATATAAATGGAAATCGTAAATGTTTGTCGCGTTTAGCTGAATGCGCGCCTTTCGACAAGCAACCAATAAGGAAATTATATAAAAAATCGTTTTTTATGGAATACATTTGCATTTATAAGTTGTAATATTTATTGCGGTAATTAGGTGGATTGCTTTGACAGGCCGAAAGAGTATAACAAAGCGCGGCGAGATGAAGGCACAGGCACGGATCGACGCTTGGTGGCCCGTAACCGTGAAGTTCTTTTACCTACAATCTTCGAAGATTACGCGTTGGTGTGGTATATTTAGTTTTTCGACAATTTCGACTCGTAATATTTCGCTTGTATAGTTGCTTATAAATTTTGAAGAAAATATACAAAGGGCATTGAGTCGCGGTCGGTGGCTAAGATCTACGGTTGATTAAGATGACGAGGGCTGATTAAAAAAAAGATAACAGGTCGAAAACCGCAATAAGACCTAATATATAGAGGAAACGGCGCCAGAAACAGTAAGGGCAAATCAGTTGTTAAAAAAAAAAACGGAAATGAAGATTTTTCCCTAGATAAGCTCCGAACAAGAGGAAATGGTCATTTTTGATTTTAGGCAAAAATGTTATATATGAAAAAAAAAGTTTTTCATTTAAAACCGCCATTTTTCAATATAATAATTAACTATTGGGTACTTAGTTAAGTATAGGTATTCATAAAAAAATTGAGAAAATGACAAAAATTTGAAAAAGTCTGGAAATACAGAGACGACTTTTAATAAATTATAACAAATATTCTACACTCTAAACGATATTTCAGAAAACCACAGCAAAACCGCGGTTCGTGTGCAAATGAAAACTAGCTGAATATACCAAAAAATTTGCACTGTTTTTTTTGTTTTGGTTACACAAAGTTCCTTGCCGCGAGATTTTTTGTTGTCGCGACAAAGTTTTAGTACTCGTCACGGCTAATTTTTTTTTTTAGAGTGTACGAGAACCGTGTTAGTTAAAAACAGGGAACTGATAAAACTGATGGGCGTTTTGCTGTAAAAATGATCGAAAACAGTGGCAAATATCTAGGAAATTTCGGAGAGCCTCAGTTTTTTTTTAACGAGACATTTTAAGAAAATTTACCTACAAGGTGTCCAGGAAATGGTGGAAAATCTCTAGGGAGCGTCTAAGCCGCATTAAAATAATGTCACAAGCTTCTATAATTTTTTTCTTATAGCGCTCACCCCTAAAGTTATAAAATAATAAAAATACGCCCAAAGTAAAAATCAATTTTTTAAATAATATTTTTACTTTCCGTTGAAATTTAATAATTTTTATATACACCTATGTAATAAATCTACGTCTTTAAGATGGCTTAATAGGTTTTTTTGATATCAGGTCAGGTGAGTCAGGGGTGCACTTGACCCTAACCTTTCTAATCTCAACATGTTTTATAGGTTTAAATTTTTAAGGACATTTTTTTAGGATTTCCCATACATTTCATAATAAGAAATGTACTCTAATTTAACTTCGATAAAATGAACCATATGCGAGATACACGTAAAGAATAAGAAATGCAGAGTGTATATCAGATAATTATTTTAATCAAATTATTGTTTCTGTTGTAATTTTTAAAGATACCGAAAAGTCAAAAGGACCTTCCTATTAGACGTTATAACCTTTTGTAAACGTTTAAAACGCTAATTAAATTTATGTGATTATAGGAAAAAAAATAATTAAAATAATTATCCGGGATACTCTGCATCTCTTAATCTTTATGTATGACTCTCTTGAATATGGTTCATTCGAGCAATTCGAAAATGTTCTCAAAAATTTAAAAACTTAAACCGTTGAAAAATTTTGAGATTAGAAAGGTTATCGGTAGTGCACCTGTAGTGATGTGGTATCAAAAAATCTTCATTTATTACGTAGATATACCAAAAATTATTAAATTCCAACGAAAAATAAAAATGATTTTTCAACTTTGGGGACGAGCGACGTAGGAAAAAAGATTATAGAAACTTGTGACATTATTTTGACGCAGCTTAGACGCTCCCTAAAGATTTTCCATCATTTCTAGCCTCTGGCCTTTTTATAATGGAAGCATTTATAACAAAAAGGCTTTTCCACCATAAAATAATAAACTAATAATTTATTGTCCAAAAATATTTTCTTGTGAAGTAATAAGAATAAAATGTGGCCGAAATTTATTCAAATAACATAAACATCGCGGAAAAAAACTACGGATAGGTAAAATTAAAACGAACAAAAAACCTAAATAAAAATTTTTCCTAAAATCAATCATTTTCGAGTTATTGCTATTATTCATTTGATAATCGTCTTACTCGGGTATATTCCTTTAAAGATTTTTAAGAACTCGGAAAGTGAAACTGACTGTTGGGTCAGCAGCTAAAACATCTGTACTCTTTAATTTATGGCCCCCGTTGTAGGAGAGTGCAGATTGTTGTGAATATTTTCATTTATAAATACAATTCCTATTTTTGGTTTACACGTAAAAGTTAGATTACTTTATTTAACATAATTAATAACACGCCTGTTTTTGGAACAGTTACGTTTAATATTGAGAGGCTTGAAGTAAAAGGGGTGCCGGTACTAGTTTTATGATTTTGAGAAATTGAGAAATTTCTACGGGCTTTTAAAGTATAATTAAATGCAAATAGGTAAGTAGGTACTTTAATTTTGGTTTTTTACCAAACGTAAGGACCAAAAGCAAAATTTAAAAACTAAACATTCCATAATGACGTAATGAGTGTTAGAAACTTTCAGTGTTATTTCGAGTTTTTTCCCGTACATTTATTAAAGTGCCGTTATCGAAATTGATTTTTATGTAACAAAAATTTTATTAGAACACATGCAAATATAAAAGATAATAAAAAATAAAATGAATATCAAATAGCTACTTAGATATCTACTTAAATGAGGAAACATTTTAAGTATTTGTTACAATACAACTTGTCAATGACCGCAAAAGATATTTACGACTTCAACCCCTACAATCGTTTCTGTTTACTATCGTAGCAACCTAATGGAATGCCAGCCGAGATAACGGTACTTTTGAAAACCCACCAATGTCACTTGTTCAATTTTAAAAAGGAACTAGTGGATTAATTTTTTGGACAAATACACCCTCTCTCCCTCAAAAGTAAATTTGCTCAAATCAAAAAATGTTACTAAGTAGCCTTTTTGTTTTTAAATGCTTGCTAAATACTTACTACATATACATAGACATGTATTTATTTAAGATTGAATGTCAATAAAATAGGCACAGAGAACTAAAAAAAGCTAATTCTTAAATTAAAAATAGCTCTTATTGCAAATATTCGATTATTTCGGTTTCTGTGACGGCACTAGCAAAATAGAAATTGGCGCTTGCTGGCGCTAGGTGTCGACAATAATAATCCGTAAAAAAATCAAGAAAATCGAACATGAAATTTTTCATTCTCTTGGCCCCCCCAATTGAAATGCGAATAGTTACTAAACCAATTTGGCGCTAGCTTTTTGCGAAGTGGCGCTAAAGAGCGCTAGGTCTATTCTACTTAATGCGCCCTTTAAACATTAAAAATTCGCAATGGGGGCTAGCGTTAACTTGGCCGCCCCCAAATGTTTTTCGAAATATTTCGGTTTCGGTAGTGGCGCTAGCTGGCGATAGGTATGGTCGACAATAAACGACAAAAAAATTAGAAACTCAAAAGTACTTAAAATCGCTAACTTGCCCCCCCCCCACCTTTGACCTACATTAACTTCAGAACCAAAAGAGCGCTAGGTCTATGCTATCTAATGCGCCATTTAAACGTTTCAAATTCGCAATGGGGGCTAGCGTTAACTTGCCCCCACACACACACACACAAAACTGTAATACCGTTTTACGGCGTAACCGTTATGGCGCTAGCTATTGTGCGTTTAGCGCAAAACGCTTTTTCTTAAAATTGTAAGTGGAGGGGGGGCCAAGTTAACGCACCTAATTAAACATCTGCATGATTTGTTCGGTAGCCTGTAATGTATTTATGTCTTACAAATGCCCTGATTGGCCTTACTGGTCGGCTTTTTCAGTGTAGGTAATCAATAAGTAACGATAACGAAAATATAAAAATAAAGCCAAGGGTCTAACCTAATCTAGGGATTATAAGTTAATAAAACGAACGGAAGAAAGATGATAGAAGAAAAATTAGCCGAGTCAAACTTGAAAACATAAACGAATTAACTGAAATTGACGACCCAAGTTTGTTTAAAAACGGATAACATGCACAGCTAATAACATTCATGGGTCAAAGGGCAAGGGCGGGTTGGGATATATACTATAGATATATATATATATATATATATATATATATATATATATATATATATATATATATATATATATATATATATATATATATATATATATATATATATATATATATATATATATATATATATATATATATATATATATATATATATATATATATATATATATATATATAATATATATATATATATATATATATATATATATATATATATATATATATATATATATATATATATATATATATATATATATATATATATATATATATATATATATATATATATATATATATATATATATATATATATATATATATATATATATATATATATATATATATATATATATATATATATATATATATATAAATATATATATATATATATATATATATATATATATATATATATATATATATATATATATATATATATATATATATATATATATATATATATATATATATATATATATATATATATATATATATATATAGGGCAGATGTTTTCGCCGATAAAACTGCGAATAAAATATTCAACCGCCTATTAAGCGACATTATTATTGTTTGCCGTCAAATTAGAGGGCAAAACCTGTACAAACATTTGCCTAATAGTTAAGGCTCGCCGACGCGTACGGACGGCCATTTTCGTGCATTGCACGCGAATTACCGCGTCCGCTAATTAGATTCGTCGAAAAAATATCGATTCGCGGCGCGGAGGAGTTGAACGCTTGTTAATTACCTGAGCTTTACGGGGCGTAAGCGTCGATATAATTGTCGGGATAGAGAATATTCACCTTACGACGAACGGGCGTCGGTTATTCTTGTGAGTTGTTCGTCGCTCGTCTTCGTTTCGACGGGTAATTTTTCCAACGCTAACTTTTACTCGTAAAATAATTTAAGTAAAAAACGCGTTCTCGTGATAGAAAAAAATTAAATGCAATTCGTTCGGTAAAATGCCTATCATTACAAAATACATCAGGACATCGATCAGGTCGGTTCGAAAATAACTGCCGCTATTTAACTAAATCGTTCACGTGTACGATATAAACAGTAACGAAACAAACACTGTGAAACCGCGGTCGGGTCAAATTTTCTATTTTTTCCAATGTTTGACAAACAAATTTTACTTGTCAATAACCTTTATTGTGGTGTATCAAAGCTTAAATACGGAGCGATCCCGAAACTCAAATATTGACAGATAATTCGAACATATTTAGAACACTTATTATACAAGCGCAGTTCGACGTTCATTCTTAATTGTAACGCGATATAATCCAGACATAGTTAGACAGAGTAGTTAGTAGATATCGATTACTAATTGTAATGTAGTTGAATGCTCGATACTTTCCTAAACTAACTTGGAAGGTTCACCACTACCGCACATATAAATTGGTAACTCGATATTTCAGCGTTTTGCGCTTAATAAGAAGGCGCAAATCGGCTAAAAACCTGATTTATACCTTATTTATCACTGTTATTAATATTATTATGTAAATTGCCAGTCGGTCACCTCTTGTAAAGTCGTTAATAACTTGTCAACGTTTTTATTTGCCACGCTCGAACGATGCTGGACAAGATAATAACAAAAAGCTCGCGACCTTTATAATTCAACATTCATAAAAAACGACTTTGATAATGGGTAACAGGGAATATCGATGTAATTAACCTTTTTTCGAACGTCTTTTCACGACGTTAACTAGGCGTACCTCCAACTTTGACGCTATGAATAATGAAACGGCCCATCCTCGAGAATATCCTCGATTTCACAGCTCATTTTTGGATGAATCCGTAAACGAATCGGCGCGCTCGATAATGGGAACTGACATGTGGTCCGACAATCGACCACCAGACAAAGACGTCTCTAGTTCGCAGGAAATTGGGTTCTTTCGGCTTCTTACTTTGAAAATTACAACCACGTTTTTATCACGGTTTTAACGATCCAGATTGATTTCTATTAAAATGAGTTTTCGAGTTAAATTGAGATGTGACCGCAATGATTCTGCGTTTATGTTCGTGTAGCTCTCTTGTGGTCGAGCAAACAAGGTTCGACTTGATTGTTTCCTTTGTTGAAAATACCAAAAAAATTTCTCAAGTTGCCGGACTTAATGAGCGCTCATTTCGAATTGCCGATTGACGGACTACGCGGAATTTTGTTGATTTATTTAATTAATATGAATCCTAAACGGCTCGATGTCAGTGATGACTACAAAAGGCGTTTTAGTTGCTTTGCTGTGGGTAATGCACTTTTATGCAAATGTACTACTGTATTTGTTCTGGGCTTCCCTCTCCAGATCGTCCAACTCCTCGCGTCGTTTCCTTGACGCTCGCCAGTTTAGACACAAACTTCTCGGTTCACGATCGCCAGGCAGCTCGACGCCGCCGTCCCACAGGGTTTGGTGCTGTCTTCTGGCATCCCCATTTAAGTCCGTCCCCGCAACGACCGTCTTCAGAACGCAACCGACGTTCTCGAACCATGACTCGCCGTTTGGTGAATCATCATCAATCCCGTCAAGAGCTCTTCGTCTACTTGACACGGCGCCGAATCAGACCTTTCATCCTGTCTCGGATAATCCTCTCCTCGGCGAACCTATCCCACGATGGGTCGAAACAATCGACTTAGCTAGGACAACGACCTGCTGCTGCACAAGACCGTCATTCGCCCCTCCTTAGTCTACACGTTCCCACATAATCGAGGTCGTCCAAAGCAAAGTGCTGAAGATGATCATCTGCTCGCCTCCATTCCGACATACACATTCCTAGCATTCAGGAATACATCCCCAAGTCCCAGAGAAATTTGTGTCGGCGATTGCGGTCCATCTCAACCACCAGATCGCTCACCTTTGGGATTACAATCCCGAGGGCGCGCGGCGGCGCAAGCGGCCGAAGCTAGTCCTCAGACAACCCTTCCCGTCCCCGGTTTAACAAACCGTCTCGATAATAGTATTCTTTTCAGACGAAGTACCCACATATCGAAATATTTTATATTAAGTTTAGGTATTTTAAATCGAAAAATATTCGAGGTTGGTTATGGTTTCGTTCTTTTTCCATCTTCTTTTATACGTGTCGTGATATAAACCTAAGCGTTCATTTGTTTCACACAACTTGATACGTTTTTTTCTAAATTCAAATTCAATTTCGGCATAAGAGGAGTTGGCTGGCGTAGATTTTCAATTAGAAACGGGTCAGTAGAAAAATATCAACATAAATAAAGTCACATTTTTAATTTTCCAATATACAGTGTGTTAGATTTTATGTGTCACAGCAAATATTTCGGCTATTGTATGAATTAGTAAAAAATGTTGTATATGAAAATTATTAGATTATTTATTCTTAATAACGTGCCAAAATCAGAAAAACAATTGAACATCAAATAATTCAGATAAAGCAAATAAATTTAACATTTTAAATGGAACGTACCCAGTATTATTACATATTCTGAAACTACAAGAATTTATCTTTACAACGGTATATCACATGTTATACTTATTTCATTAATTAAAGGCGCAATAGAAAAAATAACCGAACGCGTCGAACACGTACAGTGTAAACAATGTACCGACGACGCACACTTTTACCCTTGCATGTTCTATTAAGTAGAGCCGAGGAGGCCGTGATATGCGCTCACTTGTTATCACTATCGTGTCAAAGTGGCTAAATAAATTGTTAATTGGTAATTGTTAATTTTCATCTCGTGACGCATAATGAGGGATAGTTATTATTCTAATAATGATAAAATGGATATGTTGAGAGTGTACATCAGATGCAATGATAATCCTAAAGAAGCTTCTGTGTTGTATCGAACCTTGTATCCAGAAAGGGTATAGCCACATCCTCGCACGTTTGCAAAAATTGAACACAATTTACGAAGAAATGGATGTTTTAATGCTACAGTGTGAAGACCAAGAAATGAGCGAGCAGTACATGATGAAGATATTATGGTGTTGACATATTTTAGAGCACATCCAAGAAATTCAATCCGAGCAGTAGCCGAGATAGGTATAAGTCATCACAAAGTATTTTCTATTCTAAAAAAACATAACATGACCCCCTATAAAATTAAATTGGTTCACGGTTTAACAGCTGGTGATTCTGATAGAAGGCTAATATTTTATAACTGGCTTAACAATAATCAACATTTAGTGGATGTCATTCTTTGGAGCGATGAATCTAATTTTAATAATAAAGGAATTTTTAACAGAAAAATTATCATTTCTGGGATACAGAGAATCCACGTAGAATTCGGGAATACAGGTTCCAACACAGATTTTCTATTAATGTCTGGCTTGGTGTATTAGGTGATACTATACTAGGTCCTTATTTTTATCGCGGAACGCTTAATGCTGAACGGTATGCTAATTTCCTTACGATAGAATTCGAAGAATATTTGGATGATATACCCTTACAAGTGCGTCGTGATATGTGGTTATAACAGGATGACGCACCTCCTCACAATGCAAGAAACGTTAAGGATATTTTAAACGAAAATTTTGGTGCGAAATGGATAGGAAATGATGACCGGCACGATCGCCAGACCTCTCTGTGTTGGACTTTTTTGTTTGGGGATATGTTAAATCAAAAGTTTATGTTACATGTCCACAAAATTTAGAGATCTTACAAATCGCATTCATAGGGCATGTGCTCAAATAACTCCAAACATGTTGCAAAAAGTGCGACGAAATTTAATAAGCAGATCTCCGGGAAAGTATTACAAACAACGGGGAGCAGCACTTTGAACAAAGAATTTAGATGTTAGGTAGGCGTTTACATACAATTTTATAATTAACTTACTTATTCACATATTGGTTTGTTCATAATGTTAAATTTATGTTGAATAATCTGTTATTAGGATTGTTTTAATCAACACATTGTTTACACTGTCTACGTTTTCAACACGATCAGTTATTTAGTGTATTGCGCCCAGTTAATTAATGAAAAACTATAACATGTGATATATCGTTGTAAAGATAAATTCTTGTAGTTTCAGAATATGTAATAATACTGGGTACGTTCCATTTAAAATGTTAAATTTATTTGCTTTATCTGAATTATTTGATGTTCAATTGTTTTTTTGATTTTGATACATTATTAAGAATAAATAATCTAATAACTTTAATATACAACATTTTTTACTAAGTCATACAATAGCCGAAATATTTGCTGTGACATATAAAATCTAACACACTGTATACTCCATTAATCTTAGTTAATTTTTCCTAGTTTCTGTTTCGGTTATCGTTTTAGAGCGGAAACGAATAAGAATAACGGCCAGGGTGTTGAGGACCCACCGACGTAGTCGGATTAAATAAAATATATATTGTAACATCTTTGAAATAATAGGACCTCCGTAGGAGGTCCTAGATTTGGCTCATAGTTTTCTATTTTGGATTTTCTCTTTTTGGATTTATTTTTGTTACTCTTTTTGGATTGGATTTACTTGTTATTGGTTGGACTTGGATTTTGTTGCCGGAGGTTGACTGGAAAGATCGATTTTAGTTACCACGCGGAGACAGCCAAGTTTAATCAATTGCCGTTCGGAATAATTTATATTTTTGTTATTGTTTATATTAATTATTGTTAACGAAGTGTTTCTCGAGAAGCATTAGCGTACTTATCCATTTATAATATATAAAATTGTTCATATTAAATTTAGGACTTCATTTAGGCCAGATACCAACATTAACTCTTGTATTGTACGTTTCTGGATAATTTACCTATTGTAACTATTTAACGTCATATAATTTTAGTAATTTTCCCCTTCTTAATAGTTATTGGTATAAGGAAAATTACTTGGCGCCTTTATTTAATTTTGTTTGTTATTATTAGAACCCGACCGAACTCCACTATTCAAAAGCTAGCCCGACAGGCCTCTAAATTTTTTTAAGTGCTTGTTTACCATTATAAAATAATTATTTTTCGATCGAATTTTATTTTATTTTTATCACTTTTTTTGCACGTAACAAACTTCCATTGTAAACATCGGCGTTTGGTTTAATTTTGACCTACATCAAAATAAATGTCCAAAAATTAATTATCTGCTTATTTTGTACATATGGGCAACACTGTATTATCGCTACTTTAAACAGATTCGACTTTCGCGTGCCAAAAAGTCATTTGGTCAAGTCAAAGAGGAGCCCAAGGTGTTGTCTAAACGTCAACAAACGTTGCTGTTAACTAGGAAGAATAAGGAAATAGACGCAACATTTAGCCACGTCAAACCAGAATTTTGACAGACATAGGGTAAATTTTCCTCATTCCAAGCTCCGCGCCGTCTTCGTCAAAATTATCAATCTTAAGACGCCTACAAATGCGAATCAAAACTCGTTTTTCGAGCTTTTAATTCCCATACGTAACGATTAATAAAAAAAACGGGTAAAATAATTCGGTGGTCGTTCCGTCGCATTTATTTACCCCGGAACGTCAGCCGCGGATACCTTACTAATACTTAGTGTCCGTTTAAATAAGCCAACTTTATGTCGTCGAAAGCTCTTCCAGACGGGCACGGCGCTAAGACGTGCCGTTTCCACGCAAAATATTAAATTAAAATCGCTAACGAGCGCGCGCGCGCTCCCTCTTTTATCCGAATAAACGTCATTAGCCCGGCAAACGTTAATTTAGACAAATAGATCAAAAGCGACGCGGTCGTGCGTGGCACACTATCGTGCAACATTAAAGAGATGTCTAGGTAAAACGTAGACCAAACTCGTGTGTTATTAGGCGGGCCCCACTATTTGATGTTAGATAAGAAAAGACCAAACATAAAGCAGCCCCTTAATGCGGTAGCCATGTTTGTTCAACAGTTTACGACACCCTTTTGTTTTTATTGATGCGCCGCCGTTATGCAAGTACTTCAGCCGTTTAAGCGTTTCAAGAAGTTTAGATATCTATTAGGGAAGCCCATTTTTTTTCAGCTACCCCTCTTTACTTTACGACAGATAAATTTCGTTTTATTTTCGAGCGATTGCCGATTGTAAATCACCTTTTACGTATCTACCTGTAAAATTTAAAGTTATTTAATTAACAATTAAATGGATTTTATAAACCTATTTATTTTGGGAAATAGCGGACGGCTCGGGGGCGAATCGATTATGACGTAGTGGTGGTAGCTACGTACAGGTAGGTAAGCAGCTTGCCTCGATGCTTAAATCTGACGATGCAGTTTTTGCTAATTACCTTTGTTAATTAATGCGGCTATATACTCGGCCTAACCTTTTACGTTATGATTGATTACGTGGACGTATTGTTGTCTGTTTTGCGCGGATAATTATTAAAACGGGGTAGCGTCGGGGTATTAAATGAATTGGAACTTTTCAATTGATCGGTTGTGACGAGCGAAACTATAAAATTCGGGAACTGTTCCACTTGCAAATAAGTAAAGTAAAAGTGGAACTAAATCGTTTTTAAATGGAATTCCGAGACATTCGGTAGCATTTAAAGGCGAGGGACCGTTCCGAACTAAGCTGCTTACAGGATTTAAGCTCGGACTTGGGGAGCGATATATATCATCCCGTATAAGCCATATTTTGACACTTGAAGATGTCAAACACGAAAAAAGGACGGGCACATCCTTTGCAAAACACAAAACTGCCGGACAATTTATGGACAAGGCCCTAATTTAGTTTTAATGTTGCTTCGTTAATAAATTTGTGAGCTTTAAGAGCTCGGAATATGGAAAAATTGAAATTAAAAATTATATTTAAATGGGAACATTATCGCGGTACGAATCGGCGCCGATTTACATACACAAATATCATTTCTTTGTTTTTTAACACCGGATTATTTGTTGAATATTTAACAACATCCTACTGAATTATTTAGATCAAAAATTCCGATAAAACTGTAAAATTCAATTAGCGCTTATGATTAAATGTTCACAAAAAAATGGGGATTCCTTGTAGCTTTCATTTTACGCAATTTATTATAAAATAAATTAGATGCGACGTCAGATTCGTTCTTAAACGGGAAACGAAGTGTCCGCTTACGTCTTCTTGTTATATCTAGAAGTTAAAACATTTAAATTTGTTACGCGCAGAGAGCGCGTTTATTAATTAAAAATTGTAGGCGGTTTCCAAAATCAAAAATTAAGATATGTTTATGTTGTCTTTTTTGGGGGTAGCGGTTAAAGTAAATGATTGAATCGATAGTTTCATGAAAATCGAAAATTTATCTTTTCGTAGAAAAACAAATTTTTCTAAAACTCGGCATTTTTCAAATTAAAAGATCGTATTTCACGACAAAAATTAGTTGGCAAAGAAACTTTTTACCTATGTTTCCCGTAAAAAATTCAAAACAGTGTAGGTAATTTTGAGAAAACTTAAAATGTTATTTTTTGCAAAAATAGTTACTTTCCCTATGTTAACTACTTCGAATTCAGGCTCAAAACGCAGTTCGCCGTATTATTTCAGAGTTACTTAAAAAAATCAAAAGCTTTTTTGTAAATTCTTTTTACACCTTATTTGTTGCCACCGTTGGCAACATGAGCCTGAAGGAATTAAACTGGTATTTTTTTCAATAAAAATAAAATACTCCTACAAAATAGAGATTTGATTTTAAAAATATCGAAGTAGGTATATTTACTTATATGCATAGTAAATGCACAGGTAGGTGGGTACTTATAAGTACCTACCTAACTGCATTTATTTCGACAAAATATTTTTCTTTGAACACGCAGTCTTTCGACATTTTTATGAAGTTGGGTCCTCTAAAATTTTAATCAACACCAAAATATTTGCAAAAAAACAAAAAGGAGCTGTTTTAAAAATTTAGAAAATCCTCGCCGCTGTAAAATCAACGATTTTTGAAAAAAAAATCGAAGCGTAACTAAATTAGTTACGTAACTAGATTAGTTAAAGTTCGATTTAATGATAAATCGCTCTACATTTATGTAAATATCAACGGTTTTTTTATAAAACCTATAATTTTTAAAGAAAATAAATTTGTTTTTTATTAATTTAAATTTATACGATGACTGAAAGCTTTTAAAAAATAATATTTATTACCAATTATAGGTATAACGTGAGGAAATTAACAAGAATTACTATAGGTGTTAGAAAACAATATTACTTATCTTGAAACTTATCCTTAAATATCAGTCATTTTAAGTAAAGTTTTTAAATGAATTATACTGGTTATTTATAGGAAATTACAAGAACATAATTTACTCACTTAAAGGCAATCCTCTATTAAAACGTCAAACTTTTTCTAAAAATATTAAATAATCACGATAAAACCAACAAACAAATTTAAACGATTATGAAAAATTAACCAAAATTTCGACCACAAATAAAGTAAATAAAAACGTTGTTCGAAAAATTGACCAATCGGGTCACAGATCGCATCAAATTGACTGATGGAATAGGTTTTTCTAAAAATTAGAGAGTTTGATAAAACTGTTGCAATAACGTCACGTGACGTGACCTCATCATCTCAGTTTGTTTAAACTACTTGATGGTGCGACATAGGCTTATGGCAAATTTGACAATAATGTTGCGGCAATCCTTTAAACGTTCAAGTGCCTATTTTATATATATAATACCTACATTACATTGTAATTTATTGCGTCCTCGCCGCGCAAACCACATTTTACAAGAAAATTCGTCGAAAAAATCATGCCACCTACCTACCAATAAAATCCGAAACTTTCAAAATTATGTTTACCTAAGTAACGTTAGTTAGGTACAACCTTGCATGTTAATGGACGTGCTAATTGAACGTATACGTAATCACGAACAATAAACTGCGTCTTATCGAAATACATTTTCGAGCCATCTACGTATTGTTTTAAATTTTATTGGCGTCTAATTGAATAAAATTGATGTAGGCATTCACAAACGAAACGTAAAAGTTGTTTTAGTTGTAAGTAATTAAATATCTATGTTTGTTTGTTTTTTTTGGGGGTTTTTACTTTTGCGCATTGCGAAAATAATCGCTTCATACGTTTAAATAAATTAAAAGAAAAAATACAACAACAGTTCTATTATTTTGTTTTGCACGTTTTCATAACGACAACGAACGGGGAACGGGTTCGTCGTCTAACGCAGCATCGAAGTCTCCGGCAACGATTTACGATTTTTTCGCAGTTTCGCTTTTAAAAAAAATTGCCCTAAAACGCGTCTCGATCTCCAACGCATAATCGTAAGCGAAAACAAACCGAAACGAGCGCCTTAGAAAATATAGTAACAATTCCGACTGAACTTTTGCATCGTTTAAAAAGTTAAACTGCGAAGCAGAACTGAAACGTTCAAGGGAGATTTATCCTTAAGTATATAGCTGGTTTATACAATCTTTACGACGGTCCCCGGAGACCATTAATCGACATTAGAAACACTTTAGTTGCTTTTGTCGGCAAGGCCTCTGGCGGCGACCGCGACTACCACTAACCATCACCATGAGAAAGGTTATATGGCTTATGGGTCCCGCTTTATTGTTGCTTTAAAAAGCGGACAGTTTTATTAGCCATTTAGAATTTTGGTAGCATTGTTTTAAGTTAATTTCTTAATTGCGCCGTCAGTCTGTTACTTTCCACAATGGTTTCCATTTTAAATCGCCAAAACACATTAAATCACTATACGTCCGACTACTAAAACATGGAAAGATCGTTATCGAATGATAAGGCAAAAATACAGGCATTAATACAAAGACATTTTAAGGACGGAAATACGAAAAACGAGTTCCGCGAGATCGTTAAGTTCGATTCGAGTTTATTATACACCTTTGGGCTTTAAAAGGATACTATTATGGTGCACAGTGGCGCCTCGTCTATTTCGCATTTTGTTTACCGAACACGATTAATTAATTAGCGGCGCAGTCCCCCACGAAAATAATCGTAAAATTTTATACGACTGACTCATCAAAATCTTAAATTGCGGTTTAAAAAAGACCATCTATCGCCGCTTGTATCGGGGGTGGTTATAGCTATACGCCGAACCCACCTTTAACCAGGTGGAAGGTGCCGCTCTGTAATCAACTCTAATTGGTTAACATTACTAGTCACATTAGCGTTGTGTGTGTGTGTGTCTTCTCTGTCATTGTACAATAGATAACACGCCGATCTTCATGTATATATATATAATGGTCGCTTTCAAGGGTTTTATTAAATGTTATTTTCTAGTGTATTTTTTCGAAACCCGTCCGCACTGTGTGTTTATTGTAATTAATAATTGCGGGTTCGCTAACGTCGGTGCCGCAGCTGCGTGCGTTTTATTTTTCCGATGATATGCCGCTATTTATTTTTCTAAAGCGAGCCCCGAATCGAGGATCAAAAAGTTCCGGGAAAACTAAATAAAAAGCTCTCGAAAATGATAACTTTTTGTTAATATACGCCGTCGATTGCACCATCGTACGTTTCACGAAGAGTTAGTTGACCCGATTTCCGTGACTTTCGGTTCTCATTTTAAACTTATTAAAACAGAATAAAATGCACGTCCATATTAGATGTCGCATCTAACGGACCGTTACTTCGTGTACACCGAAGAGGATAACTTTTATGATCCTTAAAAACGTTTTATTGCGAAGGTATTGTCGCGGTGATTTGTTACTTCTTCGAGTAGATGTACGCGCGTTTTAATTCAACTCGTTTTTTTTTATCGTCCGAAGTCTCTTAATAAATGAAGAATAAGCGAGAGCTGTTGCGAAATGAGCTCCTGCTGTCCTTTTAGCACGATCATCGAGTGCTTTTAATTCATTGCTTATAACAGTTCGAGAAACCAATCAATTTTATTTACGGACAATTTACAGGAGTTTCCCCGTAATTTAGGTACTTGAAAAGCTTCCGTTCAAAAGAAGATTTTCGATCAACGATAAGTCGTGGTGATAAGCCATAATTTTTATGACTGCAACATTCGAAGTATCATCTGCACGTTTTTCGATTTAAACGCCATGGAAGATCGTTACTTTAAAGCATTATTCGAATTGTTTTAAAAGATGCAGGAAATGCACAAATGGAAACTATTAGAATGCTTAGGTATTATACATTGAAATTCCCGCACGTCATCAAACCGTTGCGCTCATCACTATCAGTCGATGTCTAAAATTAATGGGAAAGTCTGCTTTTTAGGACGTTTAGGGCTCGTTTGATTGGATACTTAGCGTGAACGGGACCTAAATCCGAACTAAATCGAGCGCACATACTTAATATTATTAGGTCCATTTCTATATGGCACGATCTCTAATAAGGAGAGAGCCAGGTCTGGCCTCGCGAAATTTGAGTAAATGGTGCCGCATACCGAAATGTCGGCTGTAATTTCAGGAGTAAGATTCTGGCATCCAAACTCAAATAATGACATAATCATATAATTAAATTAACGTTGACGACATATCTGGGTATACCTCACCGCGCCTCGCGTCTCACCTTTACATCGACAAGGCCCATATTCTCATTCTGCGAACTATTATACGTACATAGTTACATTTCGATATGCAACACCACCCCGAATTTCGAGAGGCCATGCCCGGCCCTCTCCACGCCGCTAAATATAAACCAACTAGAGAGGAGCGCGGTTTTCTTCTGAAGATAAGTAACCCACTTAACCTTCGAATATACATAGGTATGATAGATTAAAGCCGAGTGGCCTGCTGGAGGCAACTATCCGCACCTTTCGCGCTTACAAGCGTCGAATCGTGATCTCTAATTGACAAATAAAAAGATTATCATAATTATGATAACTTAGATCGTTTTCTTAGAACTGCGGCTTGTTTACCGCGGCGAGTTTTTTCGCCTGTTTATGAGCGACGGATTCGTGTGTGACGTTCTGACTCGTTTATTTCTTGGTTTTTTCACACCATTATTTTGGTAGCGTTTGCTTTGTTTTTAGCGTATATCTGATCTTTGCCACCGCCGCCGTACGTTACGATAACTAATACGTGAAAGATGGAAAACTGTTTAACTTTCGCTTTAAGTGAAGAAAGTTAGTAGTACCTACAGCCGACGCGTTACATTTACATTTTTACTAATTTATTGTATTTATCTGTGACCATTTTATTTTCACCAAAAATGTAAAAAGTGCTATGAATATGTGTACAACTACATGCCATGAAAATGTCCTTTGTCTGAGTCGTGGCACGAAAACGTATAGTACTTAGTAAGACAAGTAAGTACATTTTCCTTTTAAAAGATTCCATTTTTGCTGTCTTGTTCAGAAACAACTTTTTTTCTATGTATTTTACTGTTCGAAAAAGAACCACAAAAGTATATTTTTTAACTTATTTTGTTAACATTTATTTTCGTCATTTTGACGTTTTTGTAAATTCTAACTTATAAGTTAAATCAAAAGTTCCTTATATTAATTTTTCTTCTGAAACTTAAAGAATTTCGGCAGCAGCTTTACCACCCTTTAACTTTGATCCGACAACGTTTTTATTCGAGTTGTTTAGATATTGTTTTACATACGTTTTGGAAAATCAGATAGAAGACAAGGACATTTATATTGAATGTGATTGTACTTTGTGTTAAATTTGTTTAAATAATCGTTCCACACCTGTTTGTTAAAACAACAGGATTACCTGAATTGTTTATTTAGTAAAATTCGACGCCTTTTTATTAATACGCTAATCTGAATAACTCGACAGATAATGATTTTATTTTAATTATTCATTATGTATGCATGGCCTATCCAAACCTATACGCAATTCACGTCATCAACCGTAATTCGGTTTAAAGTTTGGAAAGTGACATATTCTATAGATGATTTACCTGCGCACATATTAGATGGTATAAAGAAAGACTACAATTTATTACAACTGTCAAAATACAAGATACGAGGTGACAGCGCTATGTGAAACGTCATCATCAGTAACTTTGTATTGATGACGTAGATTGCATATAAGTTTGGACGAAGTGTATGTATATAAAACATTTTTCGCAAAAGTTGGGCGCTTCTAGAAATTTTAAGGTTATTTAGAAAAATTTGCAATTTAAAAATTGATTTCAAATGCCTGTTTATATAGTACGAATTTTTGAAGGTCCTGCATGTAGCAATTCAGTATTTATTTAATTAGGGAGTGTCATTTATTTGGTGCTTTCTCGTTAACTTTCTAATAAATATATAATTAATTCCGTAATTAAACGTGAATTTGCAATTGTTTATACAAGCAAAAAGAGCGTTTCTTTTTTTTTAATAAACAATATGTTTAAATTAATTAGCAAATTTAGAATTGAACTCATTGAACTGAAATATTTAACAATAAAACATTTTCAAAGTAATTGTTTTCAGCTATTTGTTGTTTAATTAAATGGCGCCCCACAAAATTTCATGAATTTCGGATAAATGGCCTCTTTCGAATTTTATATTGAGCGCCACGCAAATTCGAAAAACAACTTTATTTTCACTTTCTGGCGGTTCGTCTAAACGCGGATATTTCGTAGCAATCACTTTCATCGTTAAAATATGATCGGCAACTGCTACAAAATATACCTAATATCGTTTAGTTTTGCCTATCACTTCAAATATTAGTGTACCTACATAATTTTTGAATTAAATTTAATGTCGGTGTCCTTCACAATTTTAGTTTAGTCTTTTATATTTTATTTATTACATAGATACTTATCGTTAGTTATAAATTAGTTACACGTCATATTATCTACTATGATAACGGTAATAATAGTAATTTAAACATAACATTTTAATTATTACGATATTTTTATTTACCTATGGCCTATCCAAACCTTTGCAATTCACGTCGTCAAAAAAAAGTTACTAAATTGTTTATTTATACTTCGGTTTAAAGTTTGGAAAGTGACATATTCTATAGATGATTTATTTGCGCACATATTAGATGATATAAAGAAGGACTACAATTTACTAGAACTGTCAAAATACGAGGTACGAGGTGACAGCACTGTGTGAAACGTCATCATCTAGTAACCTTTCATTGATGACGTGGATTGCATATAGGATTTGGACGAAGTGTATCCACTGTTAATTTTTAATATTGAAGTGAATTCGCGTTGGCGTTGAAATGTCCCAACGATTAGCTCCCTATATTTTTAAGAAAATTTAAATACGACTTTACAATTTAATGCGGGGTGGGGGGGCGTTCGTTTCGAACACAATTTTCAGGTTATTCAGAAATGATGCGGTTTTCGTTTGTTGCCAAACAAACGACTTCAGTAAAGGAATATTTTTAAACCTAACCTAATGTTTTTATTAAAAATTTAGAGAAGAAAAATTTAATAATCTAGAAACTATAGAAAAAGCTATAATTTAAAGCATCAAGTAAAAGTTTCATAATACGCACCTATACAGTCCTAATAAAATGTGTCTGGCGGCCGAGTTTGAAGCCTTATATTTTAAAAACGGCGAGGCCGAATTGCATAAAATGTTTAATGGATATTCGTTCACTATTTGAGCTTGTACAGTGAAAATTTCAGCTACGTACGTAACGCCGTTTTGGAGATTTTGTAAAGCATTTCACGAAAACTGTCGAATTTTGCTAATTGTTTAAGACGTCATCATAAATAAAGTATTTCTGCACCAAATTATGTGAAATTTCGAAATAATGTACCTCAAATCTGTTGTAAGGAAATGTATGAATACCGGGTGTCAACGAGATCACTAGCACCACCCCTCTTTCGTCCCTTGTTTTTCAAGCTACCGAAATAAAACTCGGCACAGTTGATAAAGACGCAAAATCCACATTTTGACATGATGTACGATTTTTTTGGACTTCCAATTTTTGATTTTCAAATGGAACCCTGTACATTATTGCATTTTCGTTAAATAATAAAATTAAGCGCGAGCATCACGTGAGAAATCAAAAAATTCCTATACGAAATTTAGAGTCCAATGGAGATCCCCAATAAACCTTAATCTCGCACATAAACTATAAATAAAGCACAACGTAAAATTTTCGTTTAAGGAAACGACTATAAGGTATTAAGCGCGCTAACGGACTTCCCCGACGAACGAATTAAAAGTTAAATTAATTAATCAGAGTCAGAAAATCTTATATAAATAAAGGATACAAACAATTACTTAATATAAAATAACGAAAACGTCGAGGATTTATTTTATCGTATACGATCTTAGCGTCCACGGTGAATAAGCGAATTCGGGAAATTGGCCGTCCAAAATCTTCAGCTACTTAGCACCATAAGGAAGAATATTTTTGATATTCGATTAAATTAATAGTTGGATTAAGAAATTTTAATTGGTTTATATTACGTTGCGCATCGCGAAAGATTATTTTTCGATAACAATAGTTTCCCTTTATGGTTAATAATTAATTTAATAAAAACATAAGTACCTAATATATTACACGTGAATAAAAACCGTAACGAAATCGCGTTGCCCAAGTTCATAACTGTTTTTCTAATAAACTTATTTTCTCGCTGGTTCGGCGTACTTATATATATATAAATATCTACAAGTTAATTTTTGGGTTAGAAATTTTACTTTAATTTCGGATCATGACTGGATCGTTTTTTTCGTTTAAATTTAAATACAAAGAAATTTAATTGGATCAGATTTATATACTATTATTTAGGAGGCGGATTACAACTCGGATTCAATTCAAATTTGACATTCGGTATAAGTTAATTAAGCTCCTATGTGAGAGCGGAAATTACTTAAACTAACGAAGTATTTTGTAACGTTTAAAAAGGAAAATAACAAAACGGCGGAAGAGCCAGGAAGCGCATTGTGCCATTAAAAAATGGGCTTACGTTTTCGTACGTACCGAAGATGGTAATTATAACGATTTCAATACACCAAAAGTTAATTAACCGTCTCGCATTAAAAAAAAATAATATTAAGTACCCAGGACTGAATAGAACGAAACACGTATGTATTATAGGTACTATAGCTAAGGTCTAATGTCATTATTAATAAAGCAAAATACAAATGACTTCCGTTGCGGTTTGAAAAATAGATCAAACACCAGTTGGTGAGAATTAAAATATTATATCAATGTCTAAATTAGATGCGAGACCTGTTGGGGTGGTTATTATTTTACACAAAAGCGAAACAGGCGGCAACGCGTTATTTTAGTAATTACTACGAGGTTAGGCGCTTTTGTGTTTAAACTCTTTCACGACACCCGTTTGTGTATTTTTCCCCCGGAAAAAATAACGATTATTAACAATTTTCGACCACCGGCACCGATTCGTGTGTGATAGTTTTCTTTTCTATAGACGTCAAAGGCAATAACCCTCAAACCCTCGCAATTACGGTTTTAATATCAACAGTAATAGATATAATAACGTCGGTATTAATATTTACAGTACATTAGAGTTAGTATATTGCCAAATTCCTCTTACGCTTCCTGACACAAACCATTAATACCTATTAAGTCAACATATTGTCACCCCAAGTGGTTCCCCTATCCCTTTAATGTGACATTTGAATTATTAGGTGGCCGGGAGACAAAGTGGCCTCCGACCATCGTAGATACATTTCCAGGTCAATCGACTTGCATCGAGACCGATTTTTCTGAGAAAAAATGAAACGATCGCAAAAAGTGGTATCTTAGGTTACTTATGTCCAAAAAAAGAAGCGTCACACCGAGAGTGTGATTTGTTTTAGTTGACGATCGATTCGTCGAATAGATTAGAATAATTAGGTTTTTATTGTTTGGCGAGCGGGGGAGACGTACGACATAAAATACAACACAAAAAAAACATCATCGTGTGGGCGAAAATGGTCGTTTCACGGATTGATTAATAAACATTGAACTTTCGCGTAATTTTTAAATGATAGTTGGTACATAACTACTTATATTAAATTGTTTAATATTTCCAATGCAGACTTTAGATAACCAAATAAATCCGACTAAATTCAGAATTTATATGTTTTTGAATTACCACGTGTGCCGCGTGCGTGTTTTCGAACTATATCATCGCGATTTAGTAATTAAAACAACAATCATTTATCCATTGAAACATTAATTAATAAAAATTAAGATAACAGCATAATTAACGTGATAAGCATTCAAAAACTTTAGATAACAGATAATTCAATAATATTTAAAAAATTTAAAAGGGGGCCGTGGTGGACTGTAGGGACGAGCAACACACGCTTCTTGTAAACCAACCGCCTGGGGTTCGAATCCTCCTGCAACCACGAATGCTTGCTATCGCTTCCACCAACAATTGCGTGCAATGCAAGCCTTTTGTTGTTTTTCGAGAACCTTTTAAGTGCAATTGTATCCTCTAACATATAAGACACTTGCGTAATAAACTACGAATTTCAAGTAAAGACGGTCAATATGGGGGTAATTATCGCTTTAGCCAATCAGCTGATTTATCTGTTTATTATTAGTCCAAATTTATTTGGATTCTTGCCACATTAGTTATCATGTCACTAGCTATTTTTATCAAAAATTTCTTTACAAAAAAAAATTAAACTCATCCATGGGTATTTTTCAGACATTTATTTTTATCATTTTATAATACTGTTGCACTTTTAAGGAAGATATTTTTTAATTACGTTCCCCATTATCATGGATGTTTACAACAGAGTTTCTTATATTTTTTTTAGAATAATTTTCGTTGTTGAATATTTATAGATATACCTAATATGTTAGGTATATCATCCCAGGCGGCACACTGCCGTCATAATGTCGTCAATTATTGGTCGTGGACCCAATAAGTGACGTACGCACGACGACACTTTCACGACGAACATTTGACGTAATTAAAGAACGTCGTTGAGACGTCTTTTTTGGTCGTTCCAAAGTCCTGAATCCTCACTGGAAAAGTGAAGATAAAGACGTATTGAAGCGTTAATTTAAAGCGTAAACTGTTCGTAATTTTTTCTAACATGTTTATGTTTTAATCCAAAATTTTAACTAAAAAATATATAAATCCATTTTGGAATTATGCACTATCGCGTCTATGCGATTAATAGTAATAGTTCTATACGTTATAAATACAGTAGTATAAACAAGTAAGTAAAATCACATTCAGTTATTTATTCTAATTGTGTTCGTCAATGGCTAGAACTAGTTCCTTTAAGTGTCACGCCACTGTGTATACTGATGACGCTTTGGTTTGCCGCCAGCGGTTTTGTTAGGTTAGTGGTTTTACTTTGCAGTGAGTTCTACGTTGTAAATTTGTACATTGTAAATTTTGATATAACTTCTTAACGATAAGTGAAAAATTAATCGGCCTATCGCCACCTAAAGTTAAAACGAATAATTTTAAATAATTAAAAAACTAGGAGAAATATTTTTACAATAATTTTACAAATCATAGCTTTACAAGAAACGGACAAATTGTACTTATTTCTATAGGTTTTAACCTTTAGGTAACTAGGTTATCTTTGTGGCGTGAGTGACCCCCATTTCCTTATTAATTTATTTAAATGTCTTTTGTTGGTGTGTATCTTGTGGTTTTGAATCTTAAATATATTATTGCATTACTCGTATATTATAATAATATCGATATTTGGTTATTAAGTAGGTAAATCCAAACAATTTTGTGTTCATTCTTTTGATATATTAACATACTTTGTTTAATTTCTTAGATTTAAGTTCTTTGTTTGTACCTTCATTTTTGCAATAAAATAATAATTATATTGAATGTATTTGTATTTTTTTCACTTTTAGATGCGTCATTAATGCCTTGGGATTACGTCAATGGGACGTCTTAAGTAACGTACTAGATTGGTCATAATTTAACGTCATTGGGCTGTGACCCGTCATATTGACGTCATATACGTCCTTTACGACGTCCCCATTGGTCCCCAAATGGCCGATAGTTGACGACATTATAACGTCAGTGTGCCGACTGGTATATCATATATAATTTTATTTTTATTTATGTAGGAATATTGCAAGTAAGAAAAATAATATGTTCCATAAATTATGATTTTCCTTTTGTTTCGCTGTTTTCAACGACAATGTGCCATGTGTACAAAATCTAATAAATTTTATAATATTATTATTATTATGAGGCAAACTGAACTTGCTATTTGTGTTGCTCGATTTCATTTGGAATTAATAACATAATTCACAATCCCGCATAATTCCTTTATTTTTTAAATTAAAACCATCTACAAAAAAATATTCAGTGTCCACTATAAAATAGAAATTTATTGTGGGATCATTTTTCTTTTTTGATTTCTTCGTTAATTTTTTTTTAAGCTTGTTAATACTCAAAAACGATTTAAAAACGTTTGGGCATCCGATTCCAAAGCGTTTTTTTTTACTACAATCAAATTTTTAAATGCTCGAACGCGTTGTGCGGGCTTAAAAATGCCAAAAAGCGGTTGTTGTTTGGCTAACTGGCAAAAATTGGATGTTTTTGGATTGATTTTCTGAATATTTAAGTAAACAAAAATGCAAACCTCACTTTCCCCCAAATGTTTGTTTTATTATTTTCATCGATTAAACCCTATACATACATATGTTCATATGTTGCTCGTCGCAATAGATATTACCTACAATTTTTTCGATTATTACACGAAAGCGTTTTTTAGTTACGCACTTAGCCGTTTCTTTATTCGGCCTTTACTCATAATATATTATTACACAAACGACCGATTTGTTAATTTACGGACGATAAATCAAAAATCATCAACGAAATTCCAACTATAGTACGTGGCGGCGTCCATCAAGCGCGCGCGTTCGATTTCCAATTTCGTTTTGGTTAAATGATTACTGTAAAAAATCGGGAGCATTCCGGGAATTGTTTAGTGTTTATATCTGAAAGAGTGTCGCATCGTCAAGTCTATACAACTAAATCACCAATTACAAGCGAAGTGTTCGCCTTTTGTCAAGAAGCCATTTTGTTTCGTGAACAACAAAAATCCACTTTCACACTCCAACTGTTTTATTATTACAGCGTTTACGAGCCTGTTTGCGATGTAGGGAATTTATTTCCGGCCGTTGGCGGGTTCTTATTCGATATTTCGATTAGCCGACGTTTAGTCAGGTGTCGATAGAATTTATATAAGACGTGTTATCCGTTGTCTGTTGTAAATAGAAAGTGTACCGCGACGTCGAACGACATATAAAATTAGTCGAACGTCGCGCCGCACGCACATCCATACTTTCCGTTATCGCGCGATTTTTGCTGCGTACTTTGTATAGTCCGGGTTCGAGGCGTCGAGGTAAAGTTGGCGTCGGAAACGGAGCGTGGGTCGCTAACAATAACTCTGCGGGGTTGACACTCTCGTAATAAATACGGTCGCACCCGCGCTCTATTTTCCACCCGATTTAGTCCTGATGAGAAAATGAGCATTCCGCCCAGCCACGGGTGCGAAAACTCCACTGTGACGTCATAAATTCAGAGTACACTTCAAGACCGTTTAGTTCTGCTGAAGTTCAGTTAAATGTGTCCAACTTTCCAGCATCCGTAATGGGATTTAGAGAGAGTACCCCCGCATTATGTTTAGGAATTACTTGTTTTGATTTTATGGTTTTGTGTTTACAAATTAGTTTTCCTTGGCGACCGACCCGGACGTAGTTTATAGTTTTAAACAATCGCATAAGGAATTACAATTACGACGCGGCGCGGCGGTGATGCGGAATTTTCGTTTCGAAGACAATTCGCAATTACCGAAACCTTTTTGATGAAACTTTTGACCTTTGCGTAGGATTTATTCAGATTAGGTTTTTGGGGGGGGGGGATCAATCTAGGCTAATAAATAAACAACCGAAATCATAGCCGAACGTCGACCGAAAACCGATCCCTAAAAATCCGACACGAAGCCCATTCAAATATATAATGTATCGGTTCCGAAAGAAAGTAAATTTATTTTTCAATTGCCATTTTCGGAGAAACGTATCATTACCGTCACGATTATAATAATTTATTTGTGCATTATGTAAAGTAACAAAACAGATAATTACGATTTATAAAGCTAAATATTAAAATTCCGCCGTACTGACAAAGTTTATTAAATTGGTCGGGCGAGCGTACCGCGAATTATTTAAAACTATACATATCCACTTTTTTATATCGAATCGGGATTAACGAATATTTTTGAAATAGTCGAATTTACGCGAAACGGTGCACCCATAAATTCGTTGTGCATAATAGTATATAGTTAACTTGGTTTGTGCGCACCCTCTTTCTGCTATATTTTTCTCAAATCTCAATCGCGCGAAGAAGTACCGCATCAGAACATTTCTGCACGCGACAAAATTATGTTTGCAATTGCAGCAATATTTTCGTGTAGACTAGTTTTCTGAAATGATGATGCCGACAATTAGAATTGGAAAGGGCCATAGATGAAGATACGGTTTAAATATAGAAGATGAAACTGTTTCGAACATAATCTTGTCCCCATTAAATAAACCTCGGTCAACTTTGGAAATCGTCGCTGACTTTGAACGAAACAAGTTGATCGTTTTATGTCCAAGAACAAACGATAAATTTCTTTATTATTATTTTTTTTTGAAACAAACTACAATCAGGTGAAGCACTACTGGCTACGCTAATTAGTCGAATTAATTGTTGATAGTACAGTTGGCTCCTTTAATTTTAATACTCCGTTCGAAATTGCAAGAAATTCCAGAAATCAAATTAAATATCTACGCAGAAGAGTTACCAGCAAATATATCAAAAACAATTACGTCAACATATATAGATATACACGCCCAGTCACTTATTTGCATACCGTTTGTTTTAACAAATACAATTTGCATAATCAGTAAAGAATTATATCGAATAAGATATGGTACGACGACGCAGAAAAACCTGTTGATAATTTGAAATGCGACGAATTCGTGTAACATACGGAAAAGATGTTAAATCTGCGGGTGCGATTAAAAGGTTCGCAACGAAAAGGGCCGGAGATCACAAATCGTAACAAGATCGTTTCTCTTGAAACGTTTACAAAAATTAACACCTCTAATGGAACTTTGCTGCCCTCATTATTTTCAGTAATGCAACCGAATAGAAAGCCGACAGTTTTAAAGAGTTAATAAGTTACTAAAACTTTCTTTACGTCATCTTTACGCATCGTAAATTTTTAAAATATTAAAAATCATAAAGTTTTAACGGCCGTACGTTTACAAATACGGGCATATAGTTTACCGAAATAAAGAAACCTAAACAACTATTTTAAAAAGATCGAAAATGTTAGCTATTGAAAGTGCACAATACTTTTGAAAGAAGATACGATAAAATATTTAAAGAGCTTAATTTAAGAAATTCGGTTACAGTTTTAGGTATAATCTGGACGTTTAAGCGTGTTTAAGTAATGGAAGCGGTTATACAGTATCTCCAACTTTCATTCTTTCACAAACAACTGTGCGCACACATAATACGTAGATATTCTAAAATTGCTTCTAACGTGTTAAAAATTTTAAAAAGTAGGTACTATATTGTATGTGTTTGAAAATATGATTTTTTATCAAAAACGGTCGTGGCTCATATAACGTAGTTTGCGCCGTAGTGTCTTTGGACGTGCCAGTGGCTGCGCCTAAATGTCCCAGGCTCAAAAAGTATCTTATTTAATGGTCCCAATTGCATTAATGGACGAGTACTGCGTAAGTAAGATGGTCACAAACGTCTATGATTGCAGGAGGAGTCAAACCCGACGCCGTTTGTTTACCAGAAGACTGTCAAGCTCTCTAGTTCACCACGACATCCTCCGAAAAGTATCTCTCTCATTTCTTTTAACGTTTTTTTCATATACAATATTAAAATATGTGCGTTGTTAAGCATTTTGTTTGAAAGTCGCTGGTTGCGTTTTCTTTCTTTTTTTTTAAGTCGTAATATTAATAAATATTAAATAAAATTTTTAATTGTCAAAATTTTAATACATTTCTTGTTTGTTTATATCGGTAACTATGTATATTCTGTTTCGTTAGCCGACTCGTATTTTCGTAACATGCGTTTTAATGTAATTCGTAAATGTCCTTATAAAGGGTGATTCATTTAGAGGTACTTTTTGTGATGGGGATTTAATTGCAGATTGCGCATGCGTCGTGTCAACTGAAGTGGCATTCCTGTTCAGTAGTGTTTGACAATTCATAATGGAAAGACTTAGCCCGGCACAGCGTCTACAAATTGTTCAACTTTATTACGAAAATGGGCGTTCTACGAGGAATGTGTATCGGGCGCTTAGAGCAACTTATGGTCCACATAATCGGCCTACCGAACGCACAATTCGCTCTACCATCAATAAGTTTGAGACCCAATTTTCATTATTGGATAATGCTCGACCAAATAGACCACATCCAGCACGTAGCGGAGAGTGTACGCGAAGACCGTGAAGTGTCGATTCGTCGCCGTTCTCAACAGCTTGGCCTGTCATATTCAACAACTTTGCGTATTTTACGTAAGGATCTTTCTTTAAAAGCATACAAAATTCAACTAGTGCAACAACTGAAGCCGACCGACCTTCCGAATCGTTTCCGTTTTAGTCGTTGGGCTCTTGACACGCTTGCAGAAGATCCACTGTTTTCGAGAAAAATTTTGTTCACCGATGAGGCCCATTTTTGGCCTAATGGGTTCGTGAATAAACAAAATGCCCGTATTTGGGGTGATGAACAACCCGGAGAGGTTCAAGAGCTGCCATTAAATCCAGAAAAAACAACTGTTTGGTGTGGTTTATGAGCCGGTGGAATAATCGGTCCATATTTCTTCAAAACAGAGGTCGGCCGGAATGTTACTGTGAATGGTGACCGTTATCGCGCCATGATAACAGACTATTTGATGCCAGAAATTGAAGCCCGTGGTCTCGACGAAATTTGGTTCCAACAAGATGGCGCGACTTGCCATACAGCCCGTGAAACCATGGCTTTACTGCGAGAGCAATTCGGCGAACAGATCATTTCACGCTTTGGACCAGTGAATTGGCCGGCTAGATCATGTGACATCACACCTCTTGACTTTTTCCTTTGGGGCTATGTAAAGTCCAAAGTCTACATGGATAAGCCAGCTACAATTGAGGCATTGGAGGCCAATATTACTCGAGTCATTGGCCAAATACCACTCGAAATACTCACACACGTCATTGAAAATTGGAACTTCAGAATGGACGTTGTTAACCGTAGTCGCGGACAACATTTGAAAGAAATTATCTTTAAGAAATAATTGTAAAGAATGGTTCTCTTATATGATAATAAAGATTATAAAATAAAATTGTTTTTTTCATTTTTTTATTTAAAAAAAAGTATCTCTAAATGAATCACCCTTTACATATACCTTACCCAAACGGCCTGGAAATCTACGTCATCATGTAATTCAGTTTAAAAGTTTGGAAAGTGACATGTTCTATCAATGATTTACCTGTACGCATGGTATAAAGAAAGACTACAATTTATCAGTACTGTAAAAATGCGAGTTACGAGGTGACATCACTGCGTGAAACGTCATCATTTAGTAAATTTTTATTGATGACGTGTCGCCAGTCAGGTTGCATAGGCCATAAGTACTTATTATAGAAATAAAAAGTTCTGGCGGCCGAGTTTGAAAGCTCACATCACGAAAAGTACCTAACGGATTTCACTCAAACAAATTGCGCGCTAAAGGTACTTTATTCCTACATAAAAATGCGTAATTTCATAATTTTACAAAAAGGCGTTAAGTTATTACAGCAATATGTTTTTTTATCGCTAATAACCGGCATGGTTGATGCGGAAAAAAAATTAAAAAAATATATATATGTTTTAAAAACGTGATTTTTACTCATATTTAAAAAACGCTTAAAGAGAAATTAAAATAAATTAGAATCGAAGTTACTTACCTGACATTACCTTTCATATACATATTCGTATTTGGTGCAGAAATATTTTAGTTATGACGTTTTAAAATCGTCGATACAAAAAACGAGCAGCACAATTCGACAGTTTTCGTGAAATACCTTATAAAATTTCCAAAACGGCTTTCCGTTGAATGCCCAGCGAAAATTTTATACAATTTGGCCGCACCCTTTCTAAGGCATAAGCCTTCAAACTCGGCCGCCAGCACTTTTTATTTCCATAATAGGTACCCAACTGTTGTCTGTACACGTTGGACTTATGACCGAACCCAAACCCGTCCATATCGCGACGTCAGAATTGAAATAATTTAGAAACGTTTTAAAATTCTTCCACAAAATTGACTAAATAACATTTTTTTTTTCAAATAAAATTTATAACCGCCCTAAAAGCAAAATATAATAATTTCCGTGTATTAAGGTTGTAGCCATCAAACGAAATTAATGGCTCGTAATCATGGGAATCCAACTGCGATTAGATGTCGCCCACCCAAAAAAATAGTAGAAACAAAAAGAAATAATTAAAATTAATAAACAGTGTTTATGTTAATCTCGGGACGACCGACGACGCAGACAAAGCGTCATTAAATATGATTTTTATACTGCGGTTTCCCATAAAAAAACGACCTTGTTGAAATATCTCCCGAATGTCCCGCTAATTAATTTAAAAGCGTTAACTTTCCTAATCCGTCTAAATGGTGAGAATAATAACATTTTCATGCGTACAAACCGAGTACCGCGCGCGCGCGCGCGCGTCCGCACAGAAATTGTTAATGTTTGATTAACTCCTCATTCTTTACAAAATAAACAAGTCATTATTTTTAATGGATTAAATCGGATTAGCTAATTAAGAAATCCTTGTGTTTCTCTAGCGGGTTGATATTTTTTTGAAAATACATTTATCTACACGTGCGTAGAAAGTATCGAAGATAACCGTGTATATACATACCTACGTAAAAGTAAACATGACAAACAAACAATTATTTGACAACGAGGAACGTTAATTAAGTTTTCTAGCTGGTTTATTAGACTATTAAGACTTACAAATGACTAATTAGTGTTTAAAATTAGCCGCAATGTGCTCGAAGATGGAACCTCAGCATAATCTTGTAAATATACAAACGGCAGTGGTCTTTAGAGACGAATATTTCCATCGGCACTACGAGCACAGCTGCATATGTCGAGAAAACATTTTTGTCACATTATTAAACGGTGTTAAAATCTTGAATTATAAACGTTTAGGACGTAACGTAATAGGATTTATCATCGTAGACGTGTTCTATTTCCATTTTTTAAATGTTAAATTAAAACGTTGAACGAAAGGTTAATTTAAGTTCAAATTATTTCTATTAACATTCCCGAGATTTTTGTCGCGAGAAATAAAGCTCTTAAATTAAAAATCGTTTTAGAAACGTACGAATTTTATGTACCCGCCATCCTGAAACAACGTCGCGTTAGATAAAATTCAGGAAATAGACGCCGGTGCCGAAAGATAAATGACCCGGTCGTTCCAAATTGACAAAATGACTATCCTTAAATCCCTAGCGCCACATAATGTGACAAACATTCCGAAAACAAAATAAATCACGGCGGACTTGCCGAAAACGTCGAATTCAAACTCTTTCGATATAAAAACGTTGAACGTTCAATAAATCAAACCAATTTGAATAAATATTCGTAAAGGAGAATGAAATCTTTCAGGTAGCCGCCCATTAACGGGACAAAGCGCCAATTTCGGATTAAGTTACAGTCAAAAGCACACATGCGGGAGCTTAAGAATGTGTTGACAGCGCGGCCCATCATCAACTTTTGAATGTCCTGCGTTCTGGGTTGGGTCAAAATTTACAGACAGTTTCCGTAAATCCCATTTCATAGCCTACTGGGAATTTATGGTCGTTTAATAGACAGGCAACGAAAACGATGCGGTTATTATTTCGGTTATTTTTCGTATATATACCAGTCTTGACGAGCTTCCAGGAAAACGTCGAAGACACGCAAGGACTCTCGAAAATCCCGTTTCGTCTCGATTAAACGATAAATAGTCCGAGATTTGCACTCTCAAATAAAAGATAATCGCTTCTTAATTTTAATGAGAATCCAATTAAGCTAAATTTAATTTCCTCCCGGTGTTAGGAAATTCCAGGTGTTAATAATAATCCTTTAATTGCCCGCAGAAACTGTATATTTAGCAGATTAAAATTGTTTGCGCTCGTTGGGTTTAAGTTTGTCCGTGACCGGTAGCAAAATATGCAAAATATCTCCTAACTATGGAAAATTTCGTTGAAGTTATGTTAATATTGAACGAAAACGCGCGCGTGTTTTCACACTTCCAAGTTACTAAATGGGAATTAGGTACCGATTCCGCCCCAATTTTGTCTTGAAATATACATTGGTTGTAGCATCGCTATATACAGTGGGCTGCATTTATGTTAATGACCCATTCGGATCCAATCGTTATCTATTTTGGTAGTACCCACTAGTAAATTCGTCCCGACCGGTTTCGTCACTTTTTGGCGAAACCGGTTGGTTAGACTAACAAAAACTACTTAAATGATTTTGACTGCATCGTAATATGACGAAGGATAGCGACGAATCACTTACGTTAACCGAAATGAAATCATCTAAATATCGATGAAAACGCCGATAAATTGCTGATAACAGTAGAAATTAAGCGAACGATACGATTGGTCGATGACCCACAACGATTTCCCCGATACAATCTACAATTTTAGCACAAATTGTGCGCTTCACCTGTAGTTTGTTGAATTGTAAATAACCTTTCAACAGGAAGGAACGATAGTTTAAACAAACATTGTGTAAATTCGAACGTCGGACCATAAATGGCGGTTATTTAACGTTTTAAATCGAAATTTTGAAATGATTAGTTGTTTATCGAATTTTTTTGGAAGTCACGTTGGAAATGTTCATCACAAAAACATGTCAAAGTGAACTAACTTAAGCTACAGACATGACAGTTATGCAGACAATTTAATCGATACATACATATAGGTTGATGAGTCGAAAACTAATGGCGTTAAGTTCGATTACTTGAATCAAAATTATGAGCATGAATGGAACCAAAACTAAAAATTGAAATTTCAAACAAGACCACAAACGCAAAAAGATAAAAGTCGAAGTCTTTAGGAATCTTTAATTCAATTTGTCAACCGAAGTAGAGGCAAAACTGTTCCAAAATGGATTTTGGATTTTCCGAATTTTAACTTGAATGAAAAAATCGAGTTTTTTTCCGATACGACGGTCGTAATAGCGCACGAAATGCCAATGTCGACTGTAAAACTAACAGGATCCAAAAATGTTTACGCACAATTTAACTGCATGGAAAATGGCACTTAAGCGGCACCCAGTTTTAAGTCAAAGGTATTAATATCGAAGAATGTATGAATGCTAAAAACAAACCTCCCACTTTTCGTGGTTTTGGGCGTTCACCATATTACTAATAGCAGCCTTCAGTCTCGTTAGATATTTTACTGTTTCGTTTATTTTCCTATCTATTTCTGTAATTTCTCCTTCATACATTATTAAAGACGCGATTTTTTAATTTACGATACAATTTCATATAGGTATTTAGGTAGACGTTTCGGCCGATTTACTTATTACGAATAATGCACCTAAATGTAACACTAACTTCAAAGTTAAATGGTTTTTAAGTTGCCTACCTTTCCTGACACGGTCGGTTACAATATAATAATAATTGACCAAACACGCGCAGACTATGTTTGTTTTCTAATTATTGAACTTTTATTTATCTAATTTCGATTTTTATAACCTTACACTTTCACCTATTCATTTCTTTTTAGTAATCGATTGTTTCTTGTGCGTATGTATATCACAATGAACAGTTTCTCTTATTTGAAAGAGTTATAGTTTTGGAATTACAATAAAACTCCGTTTATACGTTTTTCGCACTTGTACACTATACCGGGTGATTCGACCAACCTGTCCCAAACTAATAATTCAACGTATAATAAAAATAAATTTTTGCATAAGTAAATTTGGGTTAAAGATCTATTTTCTTCAATTTTAAACGCCATTATATCATTTCCGGTTTTGCCGGAAACGAAGTCAATTTTATTATTTTAAATAGAACGATATACCTACTTATATTTTTTAGCTTATTAAATAGGGATTTCTTTTTTCTTTCTAACGATATAAACTTTGTCGATTTATTTCATCGCCTTCTTATAAAAACTAAGAAAAACGAATTACAAATTGAATAATCAAATTACCCGGAAAAAAAATTGAATTCCAACAGGTATTTTACTTTATTTTCCTACGACAGGTAGTCATAAATTCGGTATTTGTTTTAAATTTAATTTTTGTAAGTTTAGTCACGGTAAAAAAGTATGACAATATTTATATCATTGAAAAAGGAACAAAATTTTATTTAATAAGCTAAAAATATTAGGTTGTTTTAAAAAAATATATATAATTGCCTTAATTTTCGGTGAAACCGGAAGTGACAAAGGTGTTTAAACTCAGAAATGACTTTTTTTAACATTTGTAATAGTAGGCTTTTCTTCATTATTGTCATGCAATATTTTCAACTTTTATTATTAACTACCTCTTTAAAAAGAAGTATCTATTGCAGTGTTCATTGACAATTGTCATAACAAAACAAAGAAGTTACCTGTTGGATTTTATCTTCTGTGGGTAATTTGATTATTCGATTTTGTTCGTTTTTATAAGAAAGCGATGATAAAAATTTTGCGCTGTCAACGCAGTCTTCGTCAAAAACCCGATATTATCTCATTTAATAGTTGGAAAGAATCTCGGATCATTACGTGTAAACTGCTCGACTCGACTTGCAAATTTCTTAGATTTTTGATAATGGTTTAACTTAAATAATTACTGAAAAAACAATTAATAAGAAGATGCGAAATGTAAAGGGTCAAAACGACGATTTTCTAAAAGTGTATACGGTGCGAACTTTTGTGTTTCAATTTAACTGATTTGTAGATACAGTACATACCATAGGTGTTTATTCTTCGAAAGTTTTTATAGCCTGAGACAACCTCTTTGATTATTATCGGTTATAAATTAGGATAAAGTTAAGAAGCGATAAAAAGTTGTGAAGAAATTAATTTAATAAACAGGAGTTTAAACGAACAACGAGAAGCGGAGGAAGTGATGGGGAGTAGGACCTAGAAGAGCTAGTCTCCCAACTGGCGGGATCGAATCCCGCTTCCGCCATCGCGAAAAAATACAGACTTTGGTTTTTTAAATTTCTAGTCTATTAGGTAACATTTATAGTTAATTAAAAATAAGCAGTATATTAAAGAACGTATATAAAGATTTGTACAGTAAAAGAATAGCAAGTAAAAATGTGCGCTGAAAAACCGATCAACGCCAAACATTACTTATTATCTCGCTATAAACGCAGTCTTTTGCACTTCAAATGTCAAAATCAAATCAAACAACCACAAGATAAATCACGATTTGTATCCAAACTTTTAACAACGCAATCAACAACTCATTGATAAAGGAAAGAATCTGGAAATACTTCTCATCTTGACGTTTCGTGACATCGTCCGGTAGCAACCGCAGTACATTGCGCAAAATCCCAATCGCCGTATACGCACGTTCGTTTTGCGGTAGCAATTTCGAAAATTAATTTTCCAATTTAATTCACCGTTGCCGGGTTTCAATTTTTATAGTCGGAGCGTCAAATGAAGACACGCTAATTAAATCCAAGTCGCGCTAATAACAATCGTAAACTTTTCGCGAGCCGAGAAAAACAAGATGGCAATTACATCATCGGTCCCCTCCCACGATATATCTCTAATATCCGACCGATGATCGTTTAACGTCAGCAAAATTACCCGCGGAAATATCAAAAATAAAGTTATAAAACCGTCGAGATGTAAAGCAGAAATGTTATGTTGTTTTAAACGTCGCTGTCAGCCGCCTCGTACCAATTTAAAACATTAAATCAAGTTGGCGTTGCTTGTTAAAAATAACGTCGCTTGTAACCAACCGCACACGTAACGTGTTCGACGATTTTTTAACCGGGCCGTCACTCGAAGTGACATCGATAAACAAAACTGAAACCGACAAACTTTCGCGGCTCGTAATCGCTACTACTGGCGACGAGATGACCTCTTTTTTATATTTGCACCAATTTTCGATCGAAATACGAACGCTGCAAAGCTGCATCGCTCACATCAAAAGAATCACGATTCAGAATCATTATCCGCTAGGATTCGGCTGTTGCTTCATTACAATTTGAATGAAATAATTAATGCTAATCATCGACAATCGGTAATTATCTACATATAATTTATAATCTTCGTGTTGCCTAATAGTTGCAACGATGATGATGATTAAATCGGTGTAGGAGAATCGGATCGATTTCGGGAATTAACGTAATTGAATTAAATAAGGGCGCACGATTACCACACAAATTTGGGCAATCTTAACGTCCATCACGATGGTAAATAAGGCAATGTTATTAAAGATATCGCCAAATCATTGTGTGTGGATGTTCAACTTGCTAGTTGAGTGCTAGTGGCGGTTGGCAGGTGTGACTAACGTAAGGCCTTTTGATGGTACACGCCGACACCGGCCTATTACGTTCCTGCGCGTTTTTTAACGAGAACTCGGTTACCAACATTTCAAATGGACAACTGCAAACTCGCGCTCGTTTCACCTACAGCAGAGTTGTATAACTTAATGTTTTAAACTGTAATCTTATAGTATTTAGTAATGAATTTTCGGGAATTCGGTTGATGTACCAGAAGAATGCGCCGGCACTAATCTAAACTAGGAGAAAACGTGAGAATAATACATCTACATAAGTCGTAATCGCGCCCCAAAAATTTTCGCTTCTTTTAAAATATTCAACGCCGCGATGACTGGCAGTTTTAACTACATTACTAGGTGCGATTTCCGCTTTTTGCGGATTTTTATCTTGAACATTCATTAATATTTTCCAGCGCAATTTAGATTAGGTTAGGTACCAGTGCCGGTCGTTTCCTCGAAGGAGTTCCTCAAAAACGACCGATAGCGCCGTACAGATAAAATTAAAATTCGCGTTAGACGTGTTTTTATGAATAATTGCCGGGCACCGCCGTCAAGGCCCGTAAAATTGCCTCGCACCACACACGGCGCTTCTTAAATTATGTTTGTTAACCAAACTCGTAATAAGCCGTTTGTTTTTTTTTCGGCGATAGGTATTATCGGTAATTTCCTCTTCTATTGATTTATGTCCGCAAATTATAAATTAAGAATTTGAACTTTTTAAATTCTGGACCGACGAATTTGCATCGCGTAATGAGTTGTTGTTATCGCCCCGAGCCGCACCAAATGAATGATTAGATATAGTTTAGAGTATTAATTTACAGCACTTCCGCGTCCGACGTTGCCGTAATCAAGTAAATAATTGTAGGTGTTAAGGAGGCCGGATAATGGCGGACCACCTAAGAACGTTGATGCTATCGTAACTCGATCGAGTAAGAAGAGCAAACAACTTAAAAAGAATTTCTCGACAGAACGCCGAACAAGCGGATTTATATTTAGGCCTAAAGAGCAAAGCTGAATTTTTTTAAATTATTGCTGTTATCAAACTTATTTTTAATAATAAGCAACACATAAACATATCACTTATTTACTTAGGTAATGACGAAACATTTTCGGATTATCGGGTACGATTTTGTTTTGGTCTTTAAAAAAAAAGGTACTATCGTGCGCGAGTCAATTCCCCACTTGTCGGCGAATATTCTTTTCTAGTTTCTCCCGTTACAATTTTTGCGACTTATTTTTTCCATACGCTTCGAGTCGGTCGTAGGATCGGTGGGTAAGTTGCAGTGGGACGTATGAAATGTTTTTGCCGCAGGATTCGATTTCTTTCGGCACGCAAAATTTCAATTGATGGGCGAATAAAATTAATAATAAAGTTACAGGTAGCTGATAATGAAATTGACACAAACGAAAACTTTAGTATCGTTTTTTCGATTTGACGAACAAGTTCAATTTTCGAGGGGGCGATTTTGTTCGAAAAATTAAACGGGCAGTTTCTCTTTAAACTTCGGCAAGTGACATCGTGTCTAATTGTAAAAAGTAACCGTTATCTCTGCTTACATTTCAGATTATTACAATAAAAAGAAACGTTTTTAAGGGCCAATCTTAAGTACTAAAAACAAGTATCTTTGAAGAAAATTCTTTAACCATTTTTTTTCTTATCAGTTCCTTTGCCGTCGGTAAACGATGTCGCAAACCAATCCTAATTGCAATTTGAAAAACTAATCTTTTTATATCGGACGCTGTTAATCCGAAAAATCTTTTCTACATCTCGAGACTAATAATTATGGAAGTTTAAAGCAGGTTTACGATCTAACTTTGCATTCTTTATTTCTTCCACAGGCTTTTCGGATTTCACGATATCCACTAAAGTACAATCACATGCAAAGAAAATGTCCCTGTCTTCTATTTCATTTTATAAAACGTACGTCCTATTAAGCATAGACTGGTGTCACCTCAAAACGTCAGAATAACCAATAACAAATGTCAACAAATAAGTTTAAAAATATACTCATACTTTTTTCGGCACTGTCATCCGAAAGTGTTATTTTCTACCGCTGGTCGTGTGATTTTTTATTGCTAAAAGTAGACGTTTGGCTAACAGCGGGAGACAATGGGCTCAAGTAGGCGCTACGTTATAGTAGTTGCTACGGCTGAACAACCTTAAGCTGACCTTGTGATAAACACATGGTACAACTAATGTCATACGTCCAAACGCGCAAATAAACACCAGTTCAATTAAACCACTGTTTTAGCGCTAAGGCAGCGCTTTCCCGGCTGAATGCGCCCATTGTCTCCCACTGCTATTGGCGACGTGAGGGAATATTAATATATGATATTATGTACATTACAAGACAGTTGTTGTTGACTGATTCCAAAGCTAATGTGCTATATCAATGCAACGTTACTTAAAAATTTCAGACCAATCGAAAGTTTTGAAATAAAATTATGAAAGTACCGAAAAAATCATATGTATTTATTATTCTGGAGTAAAGTGTCATTTCTTCCCTTCAGTCGGACGGTAAACTTTATCCGCGAAAGAAATTAAACACTTTCCTCCCTTGTAATGTTATAGCTATTGTGGTTCTTTTACAAACAGTAGCAGAAAAAATCATATTGTGTGAAACATGTGCTGCGACTTGGACGAGGGACATTTTCATTGCACGTGGTTGTACTTCGGGAAACGCTAAATGTTTTAGACGCCTTGAAACGGCACATTCGTATATTTTTTTATAGCACTTGCACCACGAATGTTTCTTATTTTTGATTATCTAAACCCTACTTAGCTTCAGCACTAAAAATAGGTAATTTGTCTCCCAATATCGCATGTAACGATAATAGAAGGTGCAGCAACAATGCCGTATTACGACACTTGACCACTCAGAATGCACAACGATTATTAACAACAAGAATATAAATTAAATTCGATAATTTATATATGAAACAAAAGATTGAAACGCCCTTAATTTGATAGTATATAGGTAATAAGTTATTATTTATATTTATCTATGTATCCAATCTTTGCGAATTACCTATATTATACTCGACCACGCAGTGTTAAAAATACGAACTTGCACTGCTACGAACAATTTTAAAATAACCGACTACAGCTTATTCAAACCTATATTATGTTTACGTCATGTTTACGTACAAGGTTACTAGATGATGATGTTTCACACAGTGCTGTCATCTCGTACCTCGTATTTTTACAATTCTAATAAATTGTAAGTCTTTCTTTATACCATCTAATATGTGCGCAAGTAAATCATCTATAGAATATGTCACTTTCCAAACGTTAAACCGAATTACAAATAAACAATCTAGTAACTTTTTGTTGGCGACGTGAATTGCGTATAGGTTTGGATAAGCTATAGATAACAATATAAATCTCCATTATTTTTTGAGAAACCTAATACTTGCAGTTATTTAGGTACTGACTATACCATGAAAACCGATAAAGAATGTTACTTAATTCCTGAAATACTTCACTGTGCCGTATTAGGCACCCAAGCGGCAATATGCTACTTTCCTCTACAGAACCTCAAAATTAATTTACAAATAAAATAAATAAGAAAAGATCACTGTACCTTTTCTCAGCACATCCGTAGTAGGTTCTGGAACACCCATAGATAGTCTTTCACCAGCGAAAACGAGACGAACACTACGACACACACACACTATCAACGCGACGCGACGCGATACAGTTCCACAATCGCCAAATGTTAATTAACTAACCGTTCCGAATTCGCAAATGTTCGATATTATTTCGTACAAGCCGTGGCATGCAGGTGTGTAATATCAGCAAAGTGTTGCATCTGAAAAGACATTTCCATTATTAAAATTGCCAATTGTAAGATGGGACCTGCAAAAATAAGTCGATCTCGTTAGCATTTTAGACCGATCCGAAGACCAATCAAAAGAACTGGACGGTTTATAGACCGTCGCTTTTTCGTTGAATAATTTGGCATCAACTTTAGCCTTCACAAAAATATCGTAATTGTTAATTATTTCTCTAATTTATTTTTATAGGACACGGTATAGATAATGCAAGTATTTTAATGTATCGACACACTGAACCAAAAGTTGACGTATATACAATGAAAACGTACGTTGAATTAATGAAAAACAGCATTAAAACTCGTCCAAAGATCGCTTTCATTAAACCAACGAAACATATTTGATTTACTTATAACTGGATTTATTAACCAATAAAATATTTATTGTGTGAATAAACGCGCGTTCATAGGCTGTATGATTTCGTTATCAACGAAATGATGAATGATCGATGAAATATCAACACACTTCGATAAACACACGCGAGTTATTAATATTGTCAAAAAATGTTTGGCTCGTGGAACAAATTCGTTATCTTGTGGGTTACTTTTATATGAAATCAACGTAATTACTTTTAAACAGCTTTATTAATTCTTTTTGGTTTTCGATAGTTCCTATTATTATTCTGTCTCCTAGCTACCGCTTCGCCACAATCTTAACCAACGTTGAATTAACTTATCAACCATACATCGACACTGTGATTCTAATCAATGATTGATAAAACGTGTAGTTGCTTAGTTAATAATATAAAATTTTAATACAACGTATGAATTACTATGCGAATTCGTATATGTAATAAAAATATTCATTCTTACAATGTAAAAATTTTCAATATACCAATGAATACTGATTCTTAACATTAATGAATCCCGTGATAAAGCAGTTAAAACTGTGTACATAATATTTCGTTAAAACAAACAAAAGTTTATTGTGCCAACGAAATAACAGTCTATAATCAGCGTTTATTAATACTACGATCAACATTTTTTTCAGTGCAAAGTACCTACATAGGTAATTGAAGAACGTTGTCGCATTGTTTAGCAATCTGTTTCTTTGGGATTTATCCTGTTAGCTTGGGGTTCAAACGAAATTAAAAAATTGCAAGGTTCCCTTAAACGCCGTTTCTCATTGTCTCGTAAGAATAAAGCGTAGATTAACACGAAATCTCTATTTACCAAGTCGAATCAAGATTACGCAATCGCGTTATTCCATTAGGAAAAAGCGCCCGTTACAATTTGCGATGCGTAAAAATCATTTAGGCATTTTACAACGGGCAAAATTAAATTGCATCGTTTTCGCACGCTCCAAATTATCCGCGAACGCTTGTAGTACACGTTTCGAACGAAAAACTGATCCGTTCCAATTCTCTTCCAGATGGCCAAAATCACCTCAACCTCTTCAACAACCGCCAGCAGCCCAAAAAGAAACGAAAATCCCGGACGGCGTTCACGAACCATCAAATATTCGAATTAGAAAAGCGATTCCTATACCAAAAATACCTAAGCCCGGCGGATCGGGACGAAATCGCCCAGTCGCTTGGTCTCACCAACGCCCAAGTGATCACGTGGTTCCAAAACAGGAGGGCGAAGCTCAAGCGCGACATGGAGGAGCTCAAAAAGGACGTCGAAAGTACGAAACTACTGCACGCGCATAAAAGTTTCCTCGAAAACGTACAGGACTTGGGCATTTTAAAGAAAAAAATCGTGAATGATGACGATTGTCCGAAAAATTTGGTGGTCGCTTCGGAAAAATAGTGTGTTGTACTTGAGAGGAAATTAACGCAAATATTACTTCCGTACCTAAATTGTTAACAGTCGATTTTCAAAATTTTACAGTAATAGTTGTGTTAGATGTGCGAATGCGGCCCAAGTAAATAGCTATAAGATAATTAATTTGAGCTCTGTACTTGAGGCGGATTAATTTTTATTATCAAAAATATATCGGCAAGAGTAATTATTACTGATTTAAATTTTTATAGAAACAAGAATATGAGCCGCATCTCGGGGGACGAACTTCAGATCAATTTCCTTCACACGTTTGACTCTTGTTTTGTAAGTTTAGTGTGGTAATAGTGGGAGTTACTATATAGGACGGCCCTTTTTGCATTATTAGACGATGCCCGAACGGAAAATTTGTAAATATGTGCTGTTTGTAATTAAAATATAGACAACGAAAAATGTACAAAGTGTAAATATGTATTTAAATATATTTCGTAAATGTTGATCTATGTATTAGGTAAAACTCATTACACTGTTATATAATTAATGTTAATAATTTATTGACGTCATTTCGACGGGTAACTGCAATATTTTATTAGTGTACAGTAGTAAGGCTTTAGTACTTTTCATTGTGAATAGCGTCAATGTGAAAATAAATTTTTTTTTAATAATCGTTTATTTCTTTCTGGGCATTTCCTATGTAAATTTAGGTGATTTATATGAATTTGGGCCGGTCGTGTTTCGCGCAACGTTTTTAGATTTACGATCAAATACTATCCAGATAGGCCGACGTCACATCGGAAATATACAATCTGCAGTTCCAGGAACGATTATTATTTTTAATATATACGAATATATCTGGCATGCGTTAATGTAACTAAAAAAAAAAATGTAAACCTCCGCTTTTATATGCCGTTTCCGCTTGTCGGTTTGAATTATATATTTGATAAATACATTGACGAACCAATTCCGTTCAAGTTCCATCGAACTAAATGTTCCAGAAAATGACGTTTTACGCGGTACGTACTTATAGCCGAATATTATATTACGAACGAAATTTTCGACCACGGCAATTCTACAAATTTCCAATTTAAATGGTAGGTAAAATGGCCCGAAACCGAGTTTTAACAGTTTTAACACCGAAATATCCTCGAGTCGAGAACGAAGTTCGAAGCAACCATTAAAACAACCGAACTCGAATTTAACGCATTTACGCGACTAATTAAAACAAACCATTAAGCGATAAAGCTACTGATTTTTCGGTAGCATTGAGCAACTAACTACCTTCTGCAATTTCGACGGGTAGGTATCACGTTTTTATTATAATATTATGTAAACGAATGGTCTTTGTTAGTAACGGAATAACGGAATGGAATCTGTTATTAACCATTTTTTTTTTATTTATGCGAAATAATTGGAAATTTCAATATACAAGGAACACGCGTTTGTCTTTGAGAAAATCTACAGGGTGTTCTTAAATTGATTGGACATATTTTAAGAGCGCATTCTCCGCATCGAAACAAAACGAAAAGTTCCCATAAACGCGTGTCCGCAAATACTTCGTTTTCGAGATACAGGGTGTTAAAAGAATAGTATATATATTGGTGTCTCGAAAATGAAGCATTTTCGAACTTAAGTGTATGCTTATGGACTTTTTTTCTCAACTTGATGCTTACTGTCACTTCCCAAAGTTTGTAAATGGTATTATGAAATAAATTTTTCCCTTGACGCACGCTTAAATAAGACACGAAATCGGATTTTGTCTTTTATCTCAGAAACGATGCGCCGGCGCTGTACGATAATAGTGCAAGTGGTCTTATTTTTGTAAAACATAATAATACTGCCAACATTGCAATAACTCAGTGGCGTAGAAGTTCTAACTGAAAAACTGTAACGGCGTGCCTGGATCTCCGCCACTGGACGAAATGATTTATCATTGTCATTACCAACATATCACTCATGTAGAGTGTAAATAACATATCGAATTTCAAATTATTTAAATAAACCGTTTCGGAGATAGTAAAAAAAAACATTTAAATATTTTTTTGAAACTTTAACCCCCCTCCTCCGCCGGTATCTCGAAAACTATGCGTTTTCGGACACCTATTTATAAAAAAATTTCATCTTATTATGACGTGAAGAATATACAACTTAAAATATATTCAATCAATTAGGAACACCCTGTATATCACATCACCGCATTTAAATTAAAAGATTGAGATTTGTCTTTTCGTTAAGGGGTCGGTAATGTGCGTGAAAGTAAATTTCCGAAACTGGGGCGTTGTCATTCGACAGCCGCGCCGCGTCGGTGCCGTCTTAAAAATAAGAACGCAATTAATGTTTATCTCCGCAACCGTAAGTCAGGCAAAAATTTTATAAAGAGCATTTTTGTAGAAAATACAAATCTCTACAATTTTTATTAATAACTGTTCGACGTAACATTGATAACTTAAAAAACTAGGAAGAACTGCTTTTGTACCTAAATCCATTTCGAGGCCCTTTATTTGACCCCCACCTCACCATCGAAACACATTCAAAAAAGTACATTTTCTGTATTACTTCTAATTTTCTAAAGCGTGCAATCGCACGTTTCATAAAACTTATTACCCTCGAAAACGTTACGAAATCAATAAAAATAAACCGAATAAAAAAGTAAAGCGAGGTTCGATTGCAGAGAATTCCGTTATCTACAAAAATGCTCTTTACAAAATTTTTGTCGGGCTCGCAGGTCAAAGAGATAAATAAAAAACCAGTTGCGCCCTTAATTTGAAGATGGCGACACCCCCTCCAGTCCCGGAAACTCAGTTGTACACGTCTACGAAACCCAAAACAAAAATCGTTGCCCACCCAAAATTCACGGTTGCTCATTTTTTTTAAGGCCGGATTGATTGAACTATGTAGGGCGTTTCGAAATTCGCGCATACAGAAAATAGGACGATGTGAAATAAAAACGGAATAAAAAATTCCTTTACGATTTGTTCGATCGGACCAATTACTTTTCTAGTTGCAATCATTTAAAAATATTAGAAAACAGTGTTTAGTTTCAATTTTAAATGTACGAATCAAATAGTTAAAATCGATCGGTAACAAATTTTTAAAAACAAGTGAAACTGCAAGTTAAATTTCTGAAAAATTATTACAACATTTTTTCAAAATGTTAGGTATCATCTCTAGTGTTATTTCCAGGACAGCCTAGTAGAAAATATATGTTATGGGTCGTATTCATTGAGAAACTATTTTACCTGCTTTCGAATTTTTTTAAATCCACATAACTAGAAAAATATTGGTCTAATCAAAAAATCGTAAAGGAACTTTTTATTCAGTTTTTTTCTATCCGCCCTAATGCAGAGGTCTTTGGAACTTCTACTGCTGGTGGTTATTAGCTCTACGAACACAGACATCCACGCCTAGCAGGGGATATTTCACCACCCGTACTGGGATTCGAACCCAGGACCTCAAGTGAGAAGCCAGTATAATATTCATCCTATTTGTTGCATGCGCGAATTTAGAAACGCCCTGTATACAAAATAAAAATTAAACACTTTTAAAATTCTATTTTTAAAACTTGTTCTCGTGGAAATTTGCATAAAAAATCCGACATCATAAAAAGAAAGTCGTTTATTCTGAAATAATTTAATATTCCTATTATTTATGATTTATGATAAATACTTGCATGTTTTACTTTAAAATATTATTATTATTATATACCTATTAGGGATTTGCCCAAGGACTATACGAAAAAAAAACACTTCGTTCTCTTTCTCTCCCTAATCTCCCAATAATAATTTGCATATTATTTTATCATAAGTGAAATTAACTAATTAAAAACAAATTAGCTGCGAAGCTGTTGCACTATTTAATCTTCGGTAATTTTCACTCGATCGCCTCGTATAAACATTATTTTATTGAATACTACACCGGAAGTAATTTAAAAAGCTAAACAAATTCGAGGAGCCAGAGAAAATAACTAACCAATACAATACCGTCGATTTCTCTTCACTCGATTTCAAACAGAAGTGATATGTGAAAGTAATAAATTGAATATTGTTTACAAAATCAACGAAGGAAACGTTACCGGCATATTATGGCAAATAACATCTACATTCATATACCTGCTCATTTCAAAAGATGTAAGTGACTAGAAAAAAGTTTAACTGAAAACGGTGTCTACACTGAATTTTCTTATGTTGATATTTTAAAAAGAAATTTTCGAATGTTTCGCCAAATTCGATTTTATTTTTTAATTGACGAGGAAGCTGGATGTCAGATTTAATCTGAAGACGACATTGTGTAAAAATTACATACCTAAACCTGCTAAAAATTATTCGGATTATTCGAATTATCCCTGGTCCCATCAAGTTAGGTTAAACAAGACTCGAGCGTACTTAACATACTTTTTGTTTAGTAGTTATAACGTTTTAAATGACCAATATAAAGATTTCCCCTAATATGAAACGCAGTGTAAGTAAATCAAAAAAAAAGACCAAAAATTAACAGATGAGTCCGTCAGTGACTCCAATAACGACTTATCACTGTACGACAGCTCTGAAGATGACAATTATGAAGAGGACGCATTTTGTGGGAATTTGTACTCGAACGATAAACGAGGCGAGATAAACATTGAAGACAACGCACCAAACGATACACAAATTGACACATGCAGATTATGAGGCCGATGTCCATTTAGTTTGCCCTACATGTTCGAAAAAAAGCAAATCAGAAACGAAGAAGTGAAAAGAAAAATGTTCTAGTTCGGGAATGTGTCGTTGAAAAACATTTTAATGTTGAATTTCGAAAATTGCTTGTAAAGGCGTTCGATGCTTACATATTAAAATCTTTACTTGTTACGTTAATTAATTTAATTTTTTTAATTTTAGCAAGTACCTTCTTAAAGTAGGTATTATTTAAACAAATTGATTTTTCATTTCAACTATGGGGTTGAATATCTCGACATGGGAACAGTTTATAGAAACTTAAAAGTTTGATTTTGACGTGTTCCACACGTCCTAAGAAGATTTCTTCTCGTTTCCTAGACATCCTCTCTCATAACGCCCTCTGACGATGAGTGTTAAAAAAGTGTTATTTTGAATTAGTGGGTGGCTCCGAAAGGGCTTTGTCGGTTATTGTGATTAGTATGGTGAATAGGATATACCCTAAAATTTCACGCTTATATCGCAAAGTGCAGGGTTTATGCATTTACCTCGAATCTGGACTATATAGAGGTATTATTTGACTACTGCAGATAAACTATATCGAGCAGTTGTTGCAGAGAAACTTGATCCACAAAAAGTAAATTTCACGGGAGCGCACATTTTGTGTCGTCGCGTCGCTATACAGGGTGTATCGTTCAGGATGGACCAGCCGGCGCATGGTGATAGAGGACCTCAATACGCATCGATTGGATCCCCATATATGTTATCCGAAATTTGTTAGTTTAGAAGTTATTTAGGTTAATAAACTCCGGTTTAGTCCACAATTTCGTTATTCTGACTAAACTATAGGTACTAGCGCCATGATTTTTTTTTGATCGTAGCCCAATAATGGATCTATCATAGTCTAACAACAATTGTTTTTTAACATCTCCTCGCAGGATCTTTTGACATACAAAAGGCTTTTGACATGACTTGGAAATATCTCATCACCCTATAAACTACAAGAATGGGGACTTGATGGCCACTTCTTGCAATTCATTCGCAATTTCCTATCGAACAGATCTTTTCAAGTACGTGTAAATGGACATCTCTCTTCTAAAAAGACTCTAACAAACGGCATACCACAAGGTTCCATACTTAGCTCCACGCTCTTCCTAATCGCAATAAACGAAATCTCCAAAGATATCCAGCCGCCAGTACTCTGCAATCTATTCGCCGACGAAAGGAAAAGGAAAACATATACAAACAACAAAAACTCTAATACAAACAGCCATATTTCGCTTAGAAAGATGGTCCAAAAGAACAGGCTTCAAATTCTCACCGGTGAAGACCCAATGCATAATTTTTTCTAAAAAGAAACTAACCCCCCCCTCCTAACTCTAAACGATAATCCACTTCAATTCGTCGACGAAATTAAATTCCTTGGACTAATATTTGACCGGCAATTAACTTCGAAATCGCACATCAAGTATCTACAAGCCAAAAGTCAAACCGATATAAATTTGCTCAAATTACTATCGAACCAACAGTGGAACCAAGATCACTTATTAGAACACGCTTAGAATATGGATCAATCGCTTATTATTCAGCTTCAAAAATAGTACTTAAACCGTTAAACGCAGTACACAACAAAGCCATAAGAATCGCACTCGGAGCCTACTATACAACACCCATTGAAAGCTTATACTACCTGGCTGGTGAACCTACCTCCCTACGTCAGACGAAAACTACTAAAACTATCATTCGCCGCCACCATATCACCATACATAAAAAATCCTACACATAAATACGTCTTCACCAGCAGATATCACTCCATATATGAAAGCAACAAACGCCTAGCTCCTCCACTATACGAAAGTTTGATAACAACCTTATCCGAAATTAAAACCCACTTTCCTTCTCCCATACTAAACTGCAACTTAATCCCCTTTCCCTGGATGCTCAACCTCCCCAATCATGACACATCTTTACTACAGTATCAAAAATCTCAAACCAACCACCAATTAATAAAAAACAAGTTCCTAGAAATCATCCACCGTTACCCAAATGCAACTATAATTTTTACCGATGCCTCTAAATCTGAACTTAGCGTAGGATGTGCCGTCGTCGCACCTGACGAAACTCTTTAATATAAGTTACCTAACTCCTTCAGTTCCTTTTCCGGCGAACTTTATGCACTACTACAAGCCTTAAAATACAGCAAAAAACTCCAAAAGCATCATATTTTAATCTGCACCGATTCCCTCAGTTCAATCCTAACTCTCCAACAAACTTACCCCAAGACCCCATTACATGAACTTATCCTTTACGAACTGTCTCAACTGCCGAAAGAAAACATCACCTTCATCTGGATACCCTCACACATCGGAATAGCAGGAAATGAATCAGCAGACGCCGCATCCAAATCTGCAATCCGCACTTCAACATTTCACCAACTTGAATCTCCACACGCCGATATAAAACTTCACCTCAAACTTCACATATTCAACTTCTGGCAAAATATCTGGTCGCAAACTAATCACAAACTTTCCGAAATAAAACCATCCACCCGAACCTTCCCTAAGATTCCTCCCCATAGAAAAGAATCAAATAATCGCTACTCGTCTTAGACTTGGACACTCCAAACTGACTCACGAACATCTACTTAAACAAGAGAACCACTGATATGCGACACCTGCTACACGATCATCGCCATCAAACATTTAATTTTATCCTGCAAGAAGTACGCCCGAGCAAGATCACTAAACAACATTCCAGACAATATTCACGCTGCTCTAAACGACGACATTGAATCCACCATCAGCTTTATTAAATTTATTCAAATCACAATTTAAAATAATCATGTATATAAAATGTAATTCCAATCAATGTGTAAATCAAACTACCAAATCTTTTACGCTAATAAGCCTTAGAGGTTGATGCGAAAAAAACAACAATTGTTTTATTCGAACTAAAGGTATTTCGACAGAAAAAGAATCTTTTAAATATTTTATTAAAACAAAAATTATTCCTTACCTTCACAGCACTATAGTTAAAAATAAATAGATAGAAAAAAAATTTATACCCGTCTTAAAAACTTCTCTACTTTGCAGGCAAGCATCCCTAGAAATTTCATTTGGCTAGCCCCGCGATTTTGTGCAAATCGAAAAAGACGAAAATTCCACTTTTTAACTTTAATCGAAAACATTAATCGAAACGTGAAATAAGTTGTTGTAATAAATATAAGTTGTGAATAATTAAGGAATAATTTTTGTTTTAATAAAATATTTAAAAGATTTTTTTAAGATTTTTTTTTCTTTTTTTGTCGAAATACCTTTAGTTCGAATAAAACAATTATTGTTTAGGACGATAGACTCATTATTGGGCTCCGATCATACATAGATCATTATGCGCATACCAATAGTTTAGCCGAATAGCGATGTTATGGACAAAACTGGATTTATAAAAAATAAATTAATACTTCTAAATAAAATTTCGGATAACACATACGGGGGTCCAATCGATGCGTGTTGAGATCCTCTATCGCCCTGCGCCGGCTCGTCCGTCCTCAATAACACACCCTGTATATAAACAGGTACGTTTCACGGAAATACAAATCGATTTTTCCGGTGGAAAAAATCGGAATATTGTTACCATATTTTAACAGATGATGTCTTTGCCTTAGATGCATAAGATAGTCAGAATAATTCATTTTCGCAAAAAGTGTGGGTCAAGTGACTCTACCAAAACGTCGTCGGTATAAAGGCTTCCACGGAAAAAAAAATTGTTTAGAAAAAATCCGCAGATGGAGAATATTTAGCTAAAAGTTACTAAGGACTCCCTCCACCATACATGTCAGATCGCGATTTATGCGCAAGATCGAAAGTATTGATCGAACATTCAGCTGTGGTGTGAACAGTATCGACGAATTTGTTGATTTATATACATCGATTGAACGTTCTAAACTTTACTATAACTCGACACCTTTACGGTACGTTTCGGCACTCCTTGTATACAACATACATACGATATGTCTTTCGTGTTAGAAAACTGCAATTTTTAAATAGGAACATCATGGTATTACCGGACATAAAATTTCAACTTTCCTTAAAAACATTAGATTAACTTTTCATAGTTGATCAGTACATACTTAAAAGACTATAAATTACATAAACAAATTACGTTAAAAACATTATTTGATACGTTTTGTTTATTTATCTACATGTAAACCATGGTGTCTACTTATGGTGTCTACCAAAGTCTACTTATTTATTTTACACTTTTATTTCAAATGATGACTTATTTGTCACGCTTTTAACAAAACCAAAAGTTATAGGCACGTGTTAAGCCATATATCAATAAATTCAGAAAAACCAATCTTTTAATGAGTTGCCTAATCAACAACTGTGATAGATAGAATTACAAAAATCTCTACCAATTGCCCATACTATGAACAGTGTAAACCAAAAATACGGTAAAATAATTTGGAATCCTCGATGGTTTGATATGCTCGTCAATTATTACTACGGCAACGCATTATTGTAACAATTATTTACTATCAATTTAATGTATCTTCAGAATTAATTATGAAACTGGTGCGAAGGCGCACAAACGGAAAATCATAAACTATCTGAAATACGTAAGTAGGTATTCGATAAATATCGACGACGTTTTCGCAAAACATCTTAAGCGACAAAAATCTAATTTTACAGGAGCGCACATATTGCCGTTCTACAGGGTGCGTCCAAGAAATTTCCGGAATTATTTTTACCGCCCAAGCGAAGCGCGAGCGGGCGGCCGCTCCTGTCGGGATTGGTGGTAGGGGTTCTCAGGCAACAGGAAAAAATATTCAGTTGCCTCCAAACCGCCGGAGAGTGTGGATTGCTTGTACAGTGAGACCCTGTTTGGGTGACGCGTCACGACTCACGATGCAGCGAAATGTTGAACAGCGTGTGAACATCAAGTTTTGCGTTAAACTTGGAAAGACTGCTGGTGAAACTTTACAAATGCTTCGGACAGCTTACGGGGACGAAGCAATCAAGTGTGTACGAGTGGTTTAAAAAGTTTAAAGACGGCCGAGAAGACGTCCAAGACGATTCCCGAGCAGGACGACCGAGTTTAGCGACAGCCGATAAAAATGTGGACCGAGTGCGAACCTTGTTGAACTCTGACCGTCGGTTAGGCCGCATCCGCCCGGAGATCGCTGCCTGGGTTCTCCATCATGACAACGCGCCCAGCCACACATGCTTCTCGTGACTGAGCTGTTAATCAAGTACGGTGTGACAATGCTTCCCCAACCCCCCTATAGTCCGGATGTGGCTCCAAGCGACTTCTACCTGTTCCACAAGCTGAAAAGAACACTCAAGGGAACTCATTTTGGGACCACCGATGCGGTTCAAAAGGCTGTGACGAAGCAACTCAACGGCATGTCAGAAAACGACTTCAAGGGCGCGTATGAAGATTGGAAAATTCGGTGGCAGAGGTGCTACGATGCCGATGGGGACTACTTTGAAGAATTTTGAACAGTTGTACGCTTTATTTGCAATAAATCGTGTTTTATAGCCTCATTCCGGAAACTTCTTGGACGCACCCTGTATAGGGTAACCATAAGCAAATACCCTTCTACGGAAATACAAAGCAATTTTTCTGGTGGAAAAAATCGAAATTGTTGTTATCAGATTTTAACAGATTATGCCTTTGCCTTAGATACATAAGATAGTCAGAACAACTCATTTTCGAAAAAAAGTTGCGCTTAAGATTTTCCGCCAAAACGTCATCGATATGATTAAACGACCAAATTCAAAATTAGTCATGCAGAACAAATTGATAAAACGAAGGTAAAGACGAATTACACGACAATGTAATCGTTCGTTCGCACGTGTAGATAGTTCTTATCTCGTTAAATGCGAAACAATAAAAGTAGATATGTAATATTTCAATAGGATGGTTGGAACTCCCAACACGATAAATTTAATGAATTGATTTCTTAAAAAAAAATTACGTAAAATAATATCGTCCTTGCTATAAATTATTATTAACGAAAAATGAAGTGGAAACATTTATTTCATAAAAAATATGGATGGCGTTTGCCAAAAGGGCTTAACCCGCACTGCGAAAATAAATTAATCTGACTATCTTATGCATCTAAAGCAAAGGCATCATTTATTAAAATCTGATAACAATATTCGATTTTTTCCACCGAAAAAATCGATTTGTATTTCCGCGCGAAACGCGTCTTCTTACAGCTTACGCGACGTAACAAAATGCGATCTCCTGTAAAATTTATTTTTTGTGGGTTACGCCCTTTTGGAAAAACTGCGTCGATTACCTGATTACCTTATATTATACAAAACTTGATTTAAACGAGTTCTGTTTTTTAAATATATTGTAGCGAGTGTTTGAAATACAAAAAAATCATGCAAATGCTACGCTAGCTATAGATAAAATATTAAGTAAGGTACCTTTTCCAAATATTTGTCGAACAATAATTCCTCGCAAGTAACACGAAAGTTCGCAATTTAAACGTCTATTTGCAGAAAAAGTTATTAGACGCGAACCGAAACACACGGGCACGCGCGCACAATACGCGACAAACGCGAAAAATTAGTTTATAATGTAAAGAGAATTTTCGAAGATCGACCGTTCACGTTAAAATTATAAATCGCAATGACAATAAAATCGGAATATTTGTTTTCTTGTCCCCACAAGTCTGCCACGTTATCTACACATATGCATTGTTAAATAAAGTACACGTGTACTTCGTTCGTCCACGTTGCTTTCGCGTTATCTGCTGCCCATTGTGATTAACGCGTGTTTATCAATATCAAATTCGATTTTAATTTTCAGACATCTATTCAAAACAATATTATTAAATAATTTATTTAAGTACCTAAATCGTTTAGTTTCTATTCTACTTCAGTTATTTTATATTATATTCAATAAACTACTTTTTGTAATAAATTCACTAAAATAGTGGGTTAAATATAAAATTCCCACTCAACTTGTATAAGATGATTAATACGAATAATTACACAAAGAATAAAGGTTCAAAGATGCGACATTTATTGTTAATAAAGGTTCGTCATCCAGAACTTTCAGAACCAATTTTAAGAAATTTGAACTAAGTAATTAGTAGGAAGTGGAGACTTGGCAGGATTGTTAATCGGGCCTTGCCGACTAACACGTCAAAAATTGCCATAAATTCATGCTACGCTTTAGCCGCCATCGTGAGGATAAGTCGCCAAAAATGAATTATTCACCAGAACCTCCTTTGCGGCTTATTTTACGACAAAAACATTTATACGATAAAATAAACTGGGGAAAATTTTCTACAATTTATGTTCTTATCGTTTTTCTGTAAATTCAATAATTTCGACGTGCCAGCTTCGCAAAGTTTACATTATCGGGTAACTCGTTACGTTAATTAATTGGCGTAGAAAAATTACACTTCATCTTTCAATAGAAACGCGATAGTTTGTACGTCGTTAGCGTACAACAATAGAGGTCAAAAACGTCGAAAATCAATTTTTTTTAATAATTTGTATAAACACGCTCGTGTGATTAATGCTGTGATTCTGTAAAATTAGTTAACATTATGTTAACGTTAAATTATGTTCATAACATTTCTCTGTTAAGTGATGTGCAACATTATAGCATTAAAATCGTATTCTGTAATTGGCAATGTTGAAATGCTTTTAACATTTTTACTAAAAGTTAAAAAATGTATATTTTTGAACCAACGGGATTTATCACATGCGCAGTGAATTGTTTTCATTCCCGGTATTTTCGAATATTGTTTGGATTTATAAGGTTATTAGGTTATGAGGTTATAAGGTTATGTCATGTATTAAGGTTATGTTATGTACCGTGTCCCAAAAAATGAAGTGTAACTAATATCTAGGAATATTCAAAACCAAAGTTTTAAACATATAGGCACCCATATAATATGTTAATTAATGTAATGATAATTACCTTTAAATATGTAAGAATAGCACTTGAACGGGCAGTAGATAAGTAAGGTTTCAATCGATTAATTAACATTATTGCTAAGTCTTTTGTAAAGCGAAAGCTTTTTTTGAAACACAAATCTGATAACACTTCAAACGGGTTTTGCATGCCTCGTAAACCTCTTCTGTAAAGTCGCATACTATTCCTATATAATATATATAATCATTTATTTACATTTGTACCGGTAGGTGTTAAGGACTATTCCTAACATGTCATTATTCATGTACAATTGAGGAGCGTTTTTTCCAAAAAGGATTTTTTGGACACGATCATGAATGTCACATGAACATTTAAATCAAAGCATTTAAAGCGGTTTTCGTATTTTAACGGTTTTTCGCTTCAAGAGCGTTTTTTCCAAAAAGGATTTTTTGGACACGATCGTTTTTGAAAAAAAACGCTCCTCAATTGCAGTTTATAAAGAAATGTAGTTCCTATAATATATATACGAGTTACCTTTCTTCGTCCTCTTCTAGTAGTATATATGTCATTATAACATCCCTTAAAGATCAACAAAAACTATTGACACAAGAAACGAAAATTATCTGCCAACATAACCTTACAAACCCAATGTAAAATTGTTACATTCACGTTTTACCTCACTGTTATTTTACAGTGAATTTTACTAACATAATGTTATTAACAGCGGACATTTTCCTTACAGAATTGCATTTTCGTTGCATACTTTAAAATTTTACATTTTTATGTAGTTAACATAATGTTAAGCGTAACATTTGCTTACAGAATCACAGCATAAGTCACTCGACTACGGATCGTGACTCGAACTGTCACACTCGCGTGAAATATCCACTTTTCGGCACTAGTTATACAATACACCAATTCTTATTTTATTTAGGTATTATAAAAAACGTACGTTGTATTTTTCGTACGACGAAATAAAATAATTTTGTTCAAATTACAATTCCAAAAAAAACAAAAAACAAACACTCGTCGTTACCATTTTTGTTAATTAACCAATTGTAAGTTTTCATCAACATATCGGGGAATTTATCGTTGCCGTCTGAGTGATACTTTAAAGGTCTCTCGCTTAAAAACAGAAGACGAAAATCGAACCAGTGGTTTCCGTGGTATAAGTACCGGTAAAAGTTTAAACGATGGCGACCAGTTTTATGACTTCGTAACTCCTGTTCGCAAAGGAAACAAAGGAAAAAGCACAACCTATAGACGGGTCTAGCGATGTGCAAATTTTCGTTTGTATCGAAAGGTAAAGCGTAATTCCTCTATGCCAATTAATTAACGTCGAATTACCTGGTAATATAAACTTTGTGAAGTTGGTACACCGAACTATTGACTTTCCAGAAAAATGATAAAAACATAAACTGTAGGAAATTTTCCCTAGTTTATTTTATCGTATAAGTGTTTTTGTCGTAAAATAAGCCGCAAAGGAGATTCTAGTGAAAAACTTATTTTTGGCGTATTTTCCTCACGATGGCGGCCGAAGCACGGTAACGTGAATGTATGAGGACTTTTGACGTGTTAATCGGCAAGGTCTAATTAACAACCGTGTCAAGTCTCCACACTTCCTAGTAATTAGTTAGGTCAATTTAGTTTTTTATTCCCAAAATACCTGAACTAAAAGTCGTCATTCGGAGCACCTCGTTAATTCGTTCAATTACAAAACTGCAGAGATACACTTTTAAGAAAAAAGTACACTCTTAAAGATTAATTGGTCGAACCCACCACTTACATCTTTTCACTTTTCTGGAGAGATAATACGCTCCCAAAGTTAACGATAGAAAACCTAAATTTTTTCTTGAAAACTTCATCAAATTAAGCACAATTTTATAAAAAAAATACGCTTAGTTATTACCGTCCGTTTGTGCAGGCGCAACGTGTAATTTACAATAAATTGTAAAAATAAATAAACTACTAATTTAGAGGTTGTGAATAATCCAACCTCAAAAACCTGAAGACAAAATTTGGGGTTAAGTTCAACTACTAATAATCATGATATTACTAATTTGGAGGTTAGGAATGAATCTTAAGACTGAAGAGATAGTTAAATCTTCTAACAGTAATGATCGCCCTTAAAATTTAGCTCAATTTCCTTAATTTAACCGATAACCTACCTACAACGAGCTAGAAAATAGCCACCCGTATACTGCATAATTAATTACATAGTTTACTAAATATTGGTTATAATAACGTTAGCAAATACATATCTCGAACTATTATATATTTATTTCAATCGTCATCTGTTTACAATTTAATTCATTCCCGGAAAATACGAAAAAACTATATGCCGAGATTCCCAGAACCTATTCAAATAAGAATCGATTTTCTAGTTGAACAAATGTATCACTTTAACCTTTTACATATTTACTAACGATTAAAATAAACCACTAACACGACTTACTTGGGCGACAAGAAGCGAAATGGATGGCCATCGAAACTCCACATGGATTATCTTCATAATAAATCGGAAGACACTTTATGCACAAGTTAATAAACGGAAACGAAATTGTTTATATTATACGGCAAGGTCGTTCTAAAGTATTCGCGGATAGTATAAAAGATGGAGTCCGATGAACCACCACAAGTTGATCGAGGCCGGCCGATCGTCGAAATCGTCCAAAACGTATTCACATATTCTTAGAACAATTCGCGGTGGCGAGTGCACGAAATTTTTGTTTAAAACGTTTCCCGTAACATTACGTTCGCGATTGTTAAGGCAATTATTCGATTTGTTAACTTTGAACCGGTTATATTTGAAATTAAACACAGGTCAAACATCGAACGCGTTACCCGTAAGCTACACTTGTAAGCGAACGAGTTGCCGCCACGCGCATAACCGGCTCGCCTCCTGGCGGTCGACCTTAGCAACAACACGTCGAAGTACGGTCTGCGCGAGACCAAGGCCGGAGTCGATAGAGGTCGACGCATGATTTTATAAATAAGGTGGGATAACGTAATAATACGTTTAATTACTAAACGATATTCATAATAATATGACCAATAATAATTCAGGAAATTGTTACATACTTCTAAAATTCGTTATTTTAAACTAATAAAAAAAGTGTTCGATTTATTTTCAACATTACATCGTTTTGTTTTTAAATAAAGGACGGCGCACGGTGGGGCGAGATATCGTAAAACGTGGCAGAAACTATTTTGATTTATGTAACTGCTTTAACTATTTGGTATATCATTTAAATTGAATAAATATAAATAAAATAAACAAAATACAAATAAACGTAGATAAAGGATTTTTTTTATTAATTAATATGCCATACCATCTATGGGTTTAGGCGCAGGTTATATTTATATTATTATAATTACTGCATTAACTAATACATGATTGGTTTTCACTTTAAATCTGGTGAATCAGTCCTATCGACCTAAGAAAATCAAGTACTTTTGTCGGATGGTTTTCCAGAAGTTCGAGCAGTTGTAAATTGTTTATCCGATTTGTTGATCTTTCAAGGGAACATTTGGGGCATTTAATGAGGAGGTCTTCGACTGTTAGTCCCACATCACACGCGTTGCAGATTGGTGCTTCCGTTCCCCTCATCAGGTACTCAGGTATGTCCTATTCGAAGTCTTGTGATAATGATTCTTTCCCTACGCTTGAGCGGTTGTCCTGGTGCCCAGTTTAGGTTTGATTTTATTTAGGTGGTTATTGGGATTCCAGTTCCACTCCTCTTGCCAGAGGTCTTGAATTTTTCCCTTGATATAGATCTTAATATCGTCACTGGTAGTTCTTCTCGTCTACTGTAGTGCTTTCCGCTGCTTGTCTTGCTGCTTTGTCCACATTTTCATTTCCTGAAATGCCTGAATGGGATGGAATCCAGATGAAGACGACTTCCCGGTCTGTAGTAGGTTTGTTTTAGTATGTAGATTCTTGTGTGGAAGAGTGTTTTTGGTCATCTTGACTTGGTTTATTTTCTAATGCTTTTTGTAAGTTGTTTATTGTCCTAGTGAATCGATATCTAATTTTCTGATGTTTTAGCAAACTGTATAAATCTTTTAGAGTTGCAATGACATCTTCAACATTATCCATGAAATTAGCTGCTACTTGAAGGGGTGTGGACGTTTGAGTGATTTCGCTATAAAAAATTTTGAAATCTCTATAGTTAAAATTATACTTTAAAGGTTGTTTGATTAATTCTTCTTCAACTGGTTCAAGTAATTCGTCTAGTGTTGGTTCGAGGCTTTCGACTGATTGATTTTTTATTTTGGACTGTGAGAGTGAGTTATTTCTGGTTCGAGGTGGTCGTGTGGAGAATCTTGAGTAAAATTCATCAATGTTATAGTCGGAATCTTCAGTTGAACTGCATTTCTCCAGTGTGTGTATTATTTCGACGATTTGATTTTTTATGGTTTGTTGCTGAAATAGTGGGTATATATCTCGCAACATATTAGAGATTTCTGTGGGGTCGTCAGTATATGTAATGATTAATTTTTTGATATTTTTGTTTTTTATAGGGTTTTCTATAAGATTTATAAGATTATCATAATTTAAAGGGAAGTTACGATATTTTTCATCTTCCAAGTATTGTTTGATTTTGTTATATTGGTCAGGTTTTTTTGAGTTTGATGCTGTTGTAGGAGTTTCGTCATCTTTGATCGTTTTCCTTTTTATTTTTGTTTTTTTCTGGGAGGGGATTATAAACTCGAATTTGTTTAATTGTGTAGGTATGTCGTTTTTTTGTTCTATATTTGCTGATTTTGTTGTTTGAGTCATTGGTTCACTTTTTTAAGGGATATCTGTGTGTCTTGAGACGTAGATAAAGTTGATTCGGCTGATGTGTTCGAAATTTGTCTTTTTGTTGAGTGATTTATCTCTACTTCCATTTGGGAATTTGTTTCTGTAATTTGTTCTTGCACAATGTTTTTGTTATTATCGGTAGTTGGTGTCAAAGTCTGTGTTGCTTGCCTATATGTGCATTCTATGGCTTTATGACCTGTGTTTTTACATTTGTGACACATGTTAGGGTCCCATATCGATAAGTAGAAACGATAATCAGTTTCATCATAGTTTATTATAAAGGTTGATGGTATTTCTTTGCTTTCACTATAGAATTGTCTTTTAAAGCTTATAATATGTTTAAATCCTTCTATGTGAATTCCTGCATTTAACAAAGAGATATTCGCTGACAGGGTTATTCCTATTTGACACAGTTTTGTTTCGATTATGGAGTGTGGAATTATTGGGTTGCCTCCGGAAATAATTATTCTTTTGGTTGGTGTTATTAGTCGACAAATTGGTATTTGATGATTTTCTACTAGCAGCGTTTTGTTATTATTTATTATTTCGTTGACGAGTTCTTTATTTCTTAAAAAAACGCATATACGATTATTGGAAATCTTTTCGCATGCTATTATTTGTTTGGGTTTATTATTTTAGCTAGGTTTGGTAATGGTCAATTTTTGAACTGCAGTCAAACATGATCTGTGATGGGCGACTAGATATTGTTTGAGAACAATGTTTTTCGATCATTTCATAGTAAACCATTATTTTTATTGATCACAAGAGAAATTTCATAAATATTTTTTATACATATAAATTCATGTATACGGGGTCTCTGAATTGGGATTTACTAAACTAAAAATTTAATCGTAGTAGGAAAAAATATATTGCTTGTAGAATATTCGACTTATTTTGAAAAATGAAAACAAAGTTTATCAAGCAAAAAAATTACATTTATTATATAACGTACGTGCTCAAAAAACTATCTTACTAAAAAAATCAAAAATATTACTCCTATTAAACTGTTCAAAAACTTTCACAAAACAAACTCTTTCAAAATCTTTGTAAATAATTTTAAAAATAAATTAATAATTGAATAAAAGGTGGCCTAATAAAAGGAAACAGAGAAAACAGAAAATGTTTCTTCTTCTTCATCAGGTAAACTATTTAGGTATATTTTTCTATTGTAATTAAACTATTCTAATTGTAAAATTAAAATAAAATTACAGTTACAATAGAAAAAAGTGTAGTTTAGTCGTCTGATGAAAAAGAAACACTTTCTGTTTCTTCTTCTTCGGGAGACAATTCATCTGTATATCGAAAAATATTTTTCTCCCCGAGCAAATATAAAACATCTGTATACAATTGCTTCAACTTTTTTTTGTAAAAACTAAACAGTTCACTAAGTCAGCGATTTTCGAACACTGACAAAAAACATGTAAAATTTTTGAAGTTTTTCGGCTTTCTGCTACTTCTACAATTGAAGATGAATAGGGAAAAATGGAAAGTTACTTTAAAATATTCGAAATATCGGTCAAAGTTTACTTAAATTATTTTGCAATAAACACAGAGTCGGCTGTAAGCTTTATCTTACAGGCCATTACCTTCAAATGTTGTCAAAAGTCGCAGTATTTTTTTTTATTATACAGTAGCTGTATGCATTAGCTATATTTCTATGCAAAAAAAGTAACCCGATACAGCTTGATAGTAAACTAAAAGTCAACGACAAGTTGATTTAGTGACATGAAGGAAATGAAATTTATTTACAAAAAATAGATTAATTATAATAAACAAAATTAGGCACGTTAATGAACAATAACTTATTAAATAAGTTTATGCACCTGTAGACTTTGCATCCATCTCGATTTCGACTCACTTTTGTATTAATTATCTATATAAAACTAAACGAAGAACAGAACAATTATTTTGACGTGTAATAAACAATTTATACGAGTTTATCGGAATTGCCACTTCTACCTGTATTACACGGAAATATGTGATGATAGCAGTAATTGCTTAATCGTATAACATCCATAGATGATTAAGCTATTATAAAACATGAGTTTAAACGAGTAAATATGATATTTCAATTTTTGACTTTCTGCCACGTTTTACGATATTCTGCCCCACTGTGCGTCACCTTTAATTATCATAATCGAAGTCCTCAAAATTCGAAAACTTAGTAGGTAATAAGTATCATGCAAATCGTCGAATTGTTTAAAAATTGTAACTGCATCCTACTTACCTAATTACTTTTATCCGCTAAAAGGACCACGCACACTTTATATGTAAAAATAGAAACCACTCAAATCGATTTTTTTTATATCAATCGACGCTACTTAATGTGAGGAATAATTATTACCATTGCGCCAAATCTGTAACTTCATTATTAAACCCGTTAATGAACAATTCATTGAAAAAATTTGAGCTTTAAATTATGTCGGAAGTTAATAAATCTGTCGTTCATTATTTATGGAGGGGTCATGGTAAATACATTTCTAAGAAACGACACAAATGTAAATAGCAGGTAGAAATAGTAAAATAGTGCTCATAGAGTATTATATTGTTCGATTCCTTGTTGTAATTAAGAATTTTAAACCCGTATTCATATTGAATTGACGTTAGCATTTAAATTCTGAATTTAATCCTACTATTTTAGAGTCGTTAGAATAGAATTAGGAAGTACCTACTGTAAGCGAGCTTAAAACCTGGAATAAAAGAATTACCTAAAAACTAATAGTTTTGTTAGTTACACTTTATCCAAACCTATAAGCAATTTACGTCATCGATAAAAGGTTACTAGATGATGACGTTTCACACAGTGCTGTTACCGCGTACCTCGTATTTTGACAGTTCTAATAAATTGTAGTCTTTCTTTATGCCATCTAATATGTGCGCAAGTAAATCATCTATAGAATATGTCACTTTCCAAACTTTAAACCGAATTACAAATAAACAATCTAGTAACGTTTTTTTTGATGATGTAAATTGCATATAGATTTGGATAGGGCGTAATTGTTACAACAGCCACAATTTTATGTGAAAGATTTCTTTTTTGGCGGATATACATAGGCCGATTTTTCAATATTAATGATTTATTGAATTATTTATTACGTTACAGAGTTATTTTAACGTTACTTGACAAAGACCTCTAATGAGGCTGGTCACTAATACTCCCATTAAAATAAAATTAATAATTTGGAGTTATGGCCTATCCAAACCTATATGCAATTTACGTCATCAATAAAAAGTTACTAGATTGTTTATTTGTAATTCGGTTTAAAGTTTGGAAAGTGACATATTCTATAGATGATTTACTTGCGCACATATTAGATTGTATAAAGAAAGACTACAATTTATTAGAACTGTCAAAATACGAGGTACGAGGTGACAGTACTGTGTGAAACGTCATCATCTAGTAACCTTCCATTGATGACGTGGATTGCATATAGGTTTGGACGAAGAGTACCTATAGATATTTTATGGTGAACATTTTTAATAGAGGTAGAAAAATAAACAGCTACATTATGTGTATTTTTGTCTTATATTGGATTATTTTATTATTTATTTATTTGAGTCACAATTTTGAATATTGAAGAATTATTTTTTTTATTGATTTGGTATTCGTGAATGTGTTTTATTTTTTATTTGAATTGTTTGTTAATGTTATTAATATATATATTAATAGACTCTATTTCCAATTATTATCGTTAACAGCAACAGCAACTGTATTATAACAGCGATTGTAAAAAGCAAGCTGATATAAATATCGACGCAGGTTTTCCAGAAGGGCGTAACCAACAAAAGTAAATTTTACCGAGAGCACATGTTGTGTCGTCGTGTAGCTATAAGAAGATACGTTTGGCGGAAATACAAATTGATTTTTCCGGTGAAAAAAATCGAAATATTGTTACCAGATTTTAACAGATTATGTCTTTTCATTTAATTCAATAATTCATTTTAACAGAAAATGTGGGCTACGCCCTTTGACAAAACGCCATCGATATTATCTTTTTATAGATAGGTACAAATAATCTCTTAGTTTTGTATACATTTTTAATGTGCACAAAGTCAATACCTATTTAAAGAATTATTTCGATCGTTTTAAATCTCAGGCCAGTTTAAGTAGGTAGGTACCGACCCGTCGTTGTTAAGTACCCCGCAATTAATAACAAAGTTGATTTAAGTAGGTTCTCTTTTGCTCTCACGAAATTCTCATAAGAGCGTTAATTAAAGATTATGGCTTTATTTATAAATTAACAAAATTGGCGCAATGATAATAATTATTCTTCACATTAAGATGAGTCGATTGATATAAAAAAAAATCGATTTGAGTGGTTCCTATTTTTCCATATAAAGTGTGCGTGGTCCTTTCGATCATTTTTTTTAAAGTTGCGGGTTAATGTGAATTTAATTCTAAAATTGATTTTAAATAAATGCTTGTTTTTTGGAAAATATTAGTTTATCAACTTGGTATATATAGGTACTATGGTACAATGACTATTAAGGTAAGATATCGGGGCGGTTCTGCACATCGAGATGGGACGTCATTCGTGAAAGAATCAGAAATCTGACAGGTACGTACTTGCACGGATGACGTCTTGCGCGGGTTGAACGTGTTTAGAACATTCGAATATCCTACCTTCGTAAGTTGTTACACCAAGAATAGGTACCTAAGCGTATATACTTGCTATTGTTAACCCTCGGTCAGTAGGTACCTAACGGGACATCATATCTTGTTGCTTGACCAAAGTGGTGTAAACAGAGGGGTATCAGTTCACTGCAACGAAGCGGATAGTGTACTTCTATTTTCAATATTCAATAGTAAGTATTATAATACGTAAGTCGATTTTTATGATCTTATATATTACATTTTATTAATACATTTAATGTTTTATGAAGTCGTGGGATGTAACATTCTGGGAGCAATTTAAAAAAGCAACTTCAAACGTACGTCGATATTTTCGATTTCTTTTTCAATGCCAACTTCCGTGGAAAGAAAACGATAGCCGAACGCACATGCATTAGCTTATTATACTTTCATAGGTGAGTCATACTCCATTTTGACTATACCTACTTACTTCAGTATTTAAAAACACGAACAAATTAAGGAGAATATACTTAAGTAGGTAATCTTTGCTATTAGATATTATTTTTTACTATTTTCTTTGAATGATTAATTATATTAATTTTCAGATAAACGTATCATATTATCCCATCGGAGAAAAAATGCCCATAAGAGAGTTTACTGCTAAATGGTCAAATTACTAACTCATATTGTAGCCAATAAGTACAAGACGCAGACACGGCGTTAGAAAAAAGAATCAACAAACCGACATTATGTGACCTGAAACTAACGAATGTATTGTTGGTAAGTTAAATATAAGTCATTTTTGTATAGTCGATCGTGTATTAATGTATAATTTAATTTTCAGAAATAATACGACGAGTGTTGTACACCATCCATGATGATAACTATAAGAAAATCCGTCGGCATCTATTTGGCCAATACAAAAATTAAACAATGATTCTTCACTTCAACTTTTTCATATTTTCGGTATTTTTATAAATATAAGTGTTATTTATAGATATCTATTAAATTTTATTTGATTATATGCACCTACTTGATAAAGTCCAAATTTGTTTATTGATTAATTATTTATTTTCAATTTTACACTATTTTTGTTAAACACGAAAATTTCTTTTTTGTCAATTTTTGTATTGTAAGTATTGTTAACAAAAAGAAATTTTGTTGGAAAATTAGAAAAATTGTGCCGAAACATTGAAAATAAATAAATAATAAATTAATAAATCTGGACTTTTTTATCAAGTCTTTATATAGGTGCTTTTATTAAAATGAATTGAAATTTTAATATATTACTGAAAATATGTTTAATTTTGTATTATAATTAGTATGTACTACTAAAATATTTTATATCCTTTTTTCAATAATAAAATTATAAGATAATATAGTAGTTTCTTATTTATACCACTGTAACATAAGTAAAATAGTTCCTAGCTATAAAGATTTTAAATAACTCGTATACATCTCTATTATATCAATACGAGAATGACAAAATATCTTATTTATATACATTTAAGATCAGAACAATATAAAAAAAATATCAATACAACCTCAAAAAAGTACATTTAAACTGCATAGGTTTTACATCAAAATTCTATATTGTGATTATGAGACAGACCGTCACATTGGCTTATAATAATATATCGGGAAATTATGTTACTTTTAGCTAAGTGTGCTGCTAGGGGCCTATCTATTTCAGCGTCTACCTGACTTTGCAACATAATGGGTACCGGTCTAGGTCTAAAATGTTTTGGAATAGTTCCCTCTTTAATATGGATGTTTGCTGCATGCCATTAATTGTTCCAATTCGTCGTACGAACACTTTGGCGTTTTCCGTCAGTATTTTCTCTAGTTGTTGGTTTTGTTCGACGTGCGTTCGTTGATTTTCTAGTTTATGTAACTTTATGTTACATATTCTTGAGCCCCGTGGCATTTCTAATCCAAATTCTAAACACCAATCAAGTCCAAAAAGAGGTATATCGTTTTCTTCGATGACGTACAGATTCAGATTTTGTGTTTGTTCAAATGCGTTCACTCTCACTTGTGCTACACCCAATGTTTTTATTTTCACGTCCGTATACGCAACCAGGTCGTTTGCTTGTTCTAAAGTCGGTTTCCCGATTTTTTTCCACAACTTCTTTCCCACAATTGCATGCGCTGCTCCTGGATCGTATAACATTTCAATGTTTTTCTGGTTAATGTTCACAGGAATCATTACTTTTTTTGCATTTCCAATAACGCATATACTAGTCGTATCAGTTGATGTTTCTGATTCTTCGTTGTCCTCGTTATTTACGATTCTTCTAGTGTTGCTGTTAGCCTCCTTCTTAATTTTCATTCTTCCGGACGTAATACATACTGCAGCGAAATGACCTAATTTTCCACAAGCTAGACATTTCTTTCCCCGCGCCGGACAATATTTTAGATTATCATGAAGTTTGTTCTCACAAAATAAACATGTTGTTTTTGTTCTGGTATGTTCGTTTTTCTCGCTGTTTTTACTCCATTTATTACTATTTGTTCTTGTTGGTTGATTCATCGAATGATTGTTCGTTTGTTTTACTCTGTTTATGTTCTGATTCATCTTTTGCGTATATGCAGATATTCTTTCTGTCTGAATACATGCTTGCTCTAATTTTACCGCTGTTGCCTGTACTTCTGCTAACGTTGGCAGAGGTTTTGGGTTGATTGGATTGAGAGGTATCACTTGTTTTTCTGTCACAACGCGAATAACTGCGCGTAATATAATCAGACGGGTGTTAAAAATAATTATTTTTTCTTAGGCGTGTAACCGACTCAACGAGTGAAATGCTGACGAGATGTAACGAAAACGCGCGACGTCGTCAAGTCGTCAGTGCGAACTTGAACTCATGGCTCGTTATCGAGCCTGTTTATAAACAAACTTTTGTTTTATAATTAAATTTACTTATGTCAATTTTTTACGTCTAATTAATTGTCTACGTAAATTGCGTAAGTTGCGTTCAAGCCATGTCTTCGCCTTCGTTACAATTAACCTGTATCATTTGTAATAGTATTACGGGTTATAAAGTGATCGCATTCAGCGGTAAAAGTTTCAACAAGTGCATCGAATTAGTGAATATCCGTAAGCTAAATCACTTAAAATACCAGGACGTCGTTTTGCCTTATAATACCAATACCAATAAGGGATATCACGCGAAATGTTATAGGTATTTCACTGCGGTGAATAAGAAATATTACGATACATCCAAATCGGATGACGAGAACAACATTCCCATTTCGACATTTTTACAAGAACCGTCCACTTCCACGCAGAACGTCGTTAGCGTTGAAATCGAAGAAATGAGCGAAGACGTTCCATATTTGCCAGAACCACCGGCCTTCGAGCACAACTTCAATTTTAAATTGGAAGACGTCCTCGAAGAAGTCCTCGTCTAGTTCTTTCATTTTAACGTAAATATCGTTCCGTGCAGAGGTGGACGGTTGCGGTGAAAATAAGAAATTACGTCTTACGTCACTTACGTCTTCCAATTTAAAATTGAAGTTGTGCTCGAAGGCCGGTGGTTCTGGCAAATATGGAACGTCTTCGCTCATTTCTTCGATTTCAACGCTAACGACGTTCTGCGTGGAAGTGGACGGTTCTTGTAAAAATGTCGAAATGGGAATGTTGTTCTCGTCATCCGATTTGGATGTATCGTAATATTTCTTATTCACCGCAGTGAAATACCTATAACATTTCGCGTGATATCCCTTATTGGTATTGGTATTATAAGGCAAAACGACGTCCTGGTATTTTAAGTGATTTAGCTTACGGATATTCACTAATTCGATGCACTTGTTGAAACTTTTACCGCTGAATGCGATCACTTTATAACCCGTAATACTATTACAAATGATACAGGTTAATTGTAACGAAGGCGAAGACATGGCTTGAACGCAACTTACGCAATTTACGTAGACAATTAATTAGACGTAAAAAATTGACATAAGTAAATTTAATTATAAAACAAAAGTTTGTTTATAAACTGGCTCGATAACGAGCCATGAGTTCAAGTTCGCACTGACGACTTGACGACGTCGCACGTTTTCGTTACATCTCGTCAGCATTTCACTCGTTGAGTGGGTTAGACGCCTAAGAAAAAATAATTATTTTTAACACCCGTCTGATTATATTACGCGCAGTTATTCGCGTTGTGACAGAAAAACAAGTGATACCTCTCAATCCAATCAACCCAAAACCTCTGCCAACGTTAGCAGAAGTACAGACAACAGCGGTAAAATTAGAGCAAGCATGTATTCAGACAGAAAGAATATCTGCATATACGCAAAAGATGAACCAGAACATAAACAGAGTAAAACAAACGAACAATCATTCGATGAATCAACCAACAAGAACAAATAGTAATAAATGGAGTAAAAAACAGCGAGAAAAACGAACATACCAGAACAAAAACAACATGTTTATTTTGTGAGAACAAACTTCATGATAATCTAAAATATTGTCCGGCGCGGGGAAAGAAATGTCTAGCTTGTGGAAAATTAGGTCATTTCGCTGCAGTATGTATTACGTCCGGAAGAATGAAAATTAAGAAGGAGGCTAACAGCAACACTAGAAGAATCGTAAATAACGAGGACAACGAAGAATCAGAAACATCAACTGATACGACTAGTATATGCGTTATTGGAAATGCAAAAAAAGTAATGATTCCTGTGAACATTAACCAGAAAAACATTGAAATGTTATACGATCCAGGAGCAGCGCATGCAATTGTGGGAAAGAAGTTGTGGAAAAAAATCGGGAAACCGACTTTAGAACAAGCAAACGACCTGGTTGCGTATATGGACGTGAAAATAAAAACATTGGGTGTAGCACAAGTGAGAGTAAACGCATTTGAACAAACACAAAATCTGAATCTGTACGTCATCGAAGAAAACGATATACCTCTTTTTGGACTTGATTGGTGTTTAGAATTTGGATTAGAAATGCCACGGGGCTCAAGAATATGTAACATAAAGTTACATAAACAAGAAAATCAACGAACGCACGTCGAACAAAACCAACAACTAGAGAAAATACTGACGGAAAACGCCAAAGTGTTCGTACGAAGAATTGGAACAATTAATGGCATGCAGCAAACATCCATATTAAAGAGGGAACTATTCCAAAACATTTTAGACCTAGACCGGTACCCATTATGTTGCAAAGTCAGGTAGACGCTGAAATAGATAGGCCCCTAGCAGCACACTTAGCTAAAAGTAACATAATTTCCCGATATATTATTATAAGCCAATGTGACGGTCTGTCTCATAATCACAATATAGAATTTTGATGTAAAACCTATGCAGTTTAAATGTACTTTTTTGAGGTTGTATTGATATTTTTTTTATATTGTTCTGATCTTAAATGTATATAAATAAGATATTTTGTCATTCTCGTATTGATATAATAGAGATGTATACGAGTTATTTAAAATCTTTATAGCTAGGAACTATTTTACTTATGTTACAGTGGTATAAATAAGAAACTACTATATTATCTTATAATTTTATTATTGAAAAAAGGATATAAAATATTTTAGTTGTACATACTAATTATAATACAAAATTAAACATATTTTCAGTAATATATTAAAATTTCAATTCATTTTTATAAAAGTACCTATATAAAGACTTGATAAAAAAGTCCAGATTTATTAATTTATTATTTATTTATTTTCAATGTTTCGGCACAATTTTTGTAATTTTCCAACAAAATTTCTTTTTGTTAACAATACTTACAATACAAAAATTGACAAAAAAGAAATTTTCGTGTTTAACAAAAATAGTGTAAAATTGAAAATAAATAATTAATCAATAAACAAATTTGGACTTTATCAAGTAGGTGCATATAATCAAATAAAATTTAATAGATATCTATAAATAACACTTATATTTATAAAAATACCAAAAATATGAAAAAGTTGAAGTGAAGAATCATTGTTTAATTTTTGTATTGGCCAAATAGATGCCGACGGATTTTCTTATAGTTATCATCATGGATGGTGTACAACACTCGTCGTATTATTTCTGAAAATTAAATTACACATTAATACACGATCGACTATACAAAAATGACTTATATTTAACTTACCAACAATACATTCGTTACTTTCAGGTCACAGAATGTCGGTTTATTGATTCTTTTTTCTGACGCCGTGTCCGCGTCTTGTACTTATTGGCTACAATATGAGTTAGTAATTTGACCATTTAGCAGTAAACTCTCTTATGGGCATTTTTTCTCCGATGGGATAATATGATACGTTTATCTGAAAATTAATATAATTAATCATTCAAAGAAAATAGTAAAAAATAATATCTAATAACAAAGATTACCTACTTAAGTACATTCTCCTTAATTTGTTCGTGTTTTTAAATACTGAAGTAAGTAGGTATAGTCAAAATGGAGTATGACTCACCTATGAAAGTAATAAGTAATGCAATGTGGCGTTCGGCTATCGTTGTCTCTTTCCACAGAAGTTGGCATTGTAAAAAAGACCGAAAATATCGACGTATGTTTGAAGTTGCTTAATTCGTATGTTTTTTAAATTGCTCCCAGAATGTTACATCCCACGACTTCATAAAACATTAAATGTATTAATAAAATGTAATATATAAGATCATAAAAATCGACTTACGTATTATAATACTTACTATTGAACATTGAAAATAGAAGTACACTATCCGCTTCGTTGCAGTGAACTGATACCACTCTGTTTACACCACTTTGGTCAAGCAACAAGATATGATGTCCCGTTAGGTACCTACTGACCGAGGGTTAACAATAGCAAGTATATACGCTTAGGTACCTATTCTTGGTGTAACAACTTACGAAGGTAGGATATTCGAATGTTCTAAACACGTTCAACCCGCGCAAGACGTCATCCGTGCAAGTACGTACCTGTCAGATTTCTGATTCTTTCACGAATGGCGTCCCATCTCGATGTGCAGAACCGCCCCGATATCTTACCTTAATAGTCATTGTACCATAGTACCTATATATACCAAGTTGATAAACTAATTTTTTCCAAAAAACAAAAATTTATTTAAAATCAATTTTAGAATTAAATTCACATTAACCCGCAACTTTAAAAAATGATCGTTTTCTTTGAAATTGATTAGTAGATACTTAAATGCGTAATTACTAATTCCTACCCTGCAATGAGACCTTCGGATAGGAAGTGATGTTTCATTTGACTTCGGTGTTACGAAGAACACGTGGGCGTTAAACGAAGGAAGATAATTAATCTGTGGGCTCGTTGCAATTTAGAATTAAAAAAAAACAAATAATAATAACAACATGTACGTGTAAGTCGTGCTTTTTGTTTACGTAGAAATTTACATTCGTACGCAGTAACGTCGGTAAGATATTTGAACAATTATTATGTATTTGAAATTGCGCGAAGACTGTTTTTAATATAAACGACGAAACCGGTCGGGGGCCGAAAGTTTTGAGCCGGGTTCGGTTTTACAACTTTGTCGTCTTTTTTGCTTCTTCTTCATCATGATTTTAAACCGGCTATTTTCGTTAGGGCATCCGCCCCTCCGCGTTCGAGTGCCGCATTTGTCCGACTATTACAAATAAATAAGTATTGCATTTATCATTTACTTATTTGTCTTTTTATTTTTATTTGTTTGGTTATTAAACGAACGGACGGAGTTTTTTTAGAATTTCGTCTTCTTTTTTGCTACAAAACACATTGGCACCGATTCATCGTCGGGACAATTCACCGTCGACCCATTTTGTTGTCGGCCAGTTCGTCGACGATTATTTTAGATGAGGTGAGCTTAGGTTAGCGCCAATGAAACGACCACGATGAACGAGCGGCAGGGTATCGTCTTAGATCCAAATCTTAATTTGTTTTAACCACATTTTTGTAAAACTGATAAAACGATTTTGAAAATATTTTGGAAAAAACTTTCATTATCGCTATATCGAAGATTTTGAATCATTCTTCACTTGCTAGTTCGCACTTCTAGGTTGCCACTTGCTTGTTAAATATGATAATTTCCTAGACGATTAATCTCTTTTACCGAGTATTTTAATTTCTTTCGTAGACGAGTATTTGTTGATCTTATTGTTATAGTTATTTCAATTAAAGCTCCTCGAGGATTTTGATTATGAGTCATCAACCAAATTGATAACCTTTTCAAAATCAACAGTTTTTAATATGGTTAACAATTTGGTTAAAATATTTCTTTTAGATATAGAAACTCCAACTCGTTTTGGTCGAGTGTTGCTCAGCTTCCGACCTTTAAATTTCGACTTCGACTGCTTGCTTCGAGAACTTGTTTACAACTGCAAACCTCCGCCTCATTACCCATCCATTGCGTTTGTTTTATAGTTGATGATTTTGTGTCGGTTGTTTCAATTTGATTGCGCTTCCGCTGAACACGTTTAGATTTCGTTTCGATAAAATAATCTGTTTTTTTGTTACATATTTTGCAATTAATTTATCTGAAAGCAGCCCACAATAAAACCAAAATTATCATCGACGTCCATACGTCTAGTACTCTACACGACGGCCGGTCACCAAAAAAAAAATAATTATATAAGTAAATTAGATTTCCTTTAGTGTCGAGCTTTTTAATTGGTATTTAAAATAATCGGCGTTTCGTACCTACTTGTCTTAATTAGAAATCCCGACTTTTTTCCTTACAAAGTCGATTAGATTTATATATACGCAACCATTTCGACCGATGTTATTCGGAAATAAAGCGAGTTTCAGAAGATGCCGCCACAAAGCTTAAAGTTTACTCTCCGCCATCAACATCCATTTCGATAATCCTTTAATAAAATTTATTAACTAGAAATTGTTAGTAACGGTCCCTAATTCTTTTAATATTTAATAATTGCATCGCGGTTCGAAAAAATCTAGACGCTTTTGGGAGTTAATTTGATATTTCCTATGGAGAGTAATTTCGTAAAATGCTCACAAGTTATTAGGCAACGAGTTTAACGAACGTAAAGCTTATATAAAATGGAGATTTGAATAAATTATACCCGGCTTCTGTGTTTTTTAATTAAGTATATTTAGAAGTAGTCAACTTAAGTTTTAATTTATGTCGCATTTACCGGTTTTTCTAATATCCTGACTAGAAATATATTAAAATCTTAAGTACGTTGCGTGTTCCGACAAAACGGCGAACTTCTTTGCTTTCATTTATATGCTAATTTATTTGTCAAAAAATTCGCCATAATATACTTATTTAAACAAGATGATATTTTCTTAATTTGGAGAACGGAGTTGATTTTTTTTTACCTTCAAAAGTCGAGTTCGAAGAAATAAAGTGCGGTTTACGGATTTCACTTCTGGAAGTGTGAAAAAAACAATGTCATTTAACCCAAATGTCTATTTAAAAGGTAGATGACGGCCCTTTAGGGTGGTCTCGACTTTGGCGGCGTGTTATATCGCAATTAGAGATGGGAGCCTATCATTAGTTCAGATAACGACATAACTAGACAAATGGGCACGGGTAGACCGATCCAAATTATAGCCTCTAGCCGCTCTCTAATTTGAGTGCCGCGAACACCTACTGACGTGTCGGTGATTTTCGAGAGGGTTCACTTCCTAAACTTTTAGCCAAAAATTTTCTCATGAGCATTGTCGTAAAGTTTCTACGAATTATTATACAAGTCTACGTAATCGCTGACATTTAAACTCTCAGCTATATAGGTAGCTATTACAACAGTAACTCTAAAAACACGATAAGGGGTAATTAAATGGGAAAAAAGGGTCAACAAACCGCGGCAAAATGCACTAACTGCATTAGCTCTCCACGGTAGCAGTTACCAATTAAACATTTTCAACACGCAAACGAAGAATTTCCTATTATGCCGATTTTTAATCTAATAATACGTCCGTTAGTTAATTAGTTTGGAGACTTGCAGGTCGATTTCGTTCCATTTAATTTAAACCAAAAATATCGTAGGTATTATTTATAGTATTTTTTTAACGCTTCCTATATACGTTCGCGGAGGAAGTTGCAGTTCTGTTAAAGTAGGTTCGTTCACGATTTTTTTCTTTAATATCCAATTTTTACATAACGCGTTTATTTACGATTGAATTAATGAATATAAAAGTACATAAATATGTCACCTCGAAACAACCGTGTCGTATGTTGAATATTATTATCTATAGTAATGCGGTTGAAATGGGGTTTCGTGACCGAAATGGACGAGAGCGTTAATAAATAATTTTCGTCTTTTAACCCAACACAGATTTTCACTATTTCAATTGAATTACGATCGAATTTTTGTTCGTACCACATTTAAACCCGTTATTCAATCAAAATCACAAAAAAATCACAAAATTCTGCAAAAGTTATCGATCGATTATTTCTACCAGAATTTACGACGTCGTCGTTATTGTTACGCTTGTTGTTACTTAAGTCGCTTATTCGATGCTGGCTTTGACACCTCATTTAGGTTTAATAAATTATCTTTAAATATACGGAAAAATTTCAAGACTTTGACTCGATCGAGTTAACACACGTCTCTGAAAAGAAGAAAACATGCGTGTTGTTCGGAAAGCACATAAAGTTCTTGGTATGGCAATGAGAACATGCGAACCTTTCACCAACTTATCCTCTATCATTAAATTGTATAAATCTTTGACTTGTTCGCATCTTGAATATCTAATATCTGCAATTCCTTTTTTATTACTCCAACTCAACCACGGCATGCTCTGCATCCTTCGAAACAATGGGTGTTGTGGCCCATTTAAGATGATAAAAGTAATTCTTCTTCTTCTTGGTTTGAGGTTGAAATCTAACTTTCTGCCCAACACTTTGACGCTTGGTTGACGCTTTCCAAATGGTATTTGCCTATTTGTTACCTTCTGGAGTCGTTGCATTTTGGGAATTCACATACCTTGCGTTTAAAAGACCCGTATTGTTATGATACGGGAGATCAACAATAAAGATACTAGAAAATTAAAAAAAAGAGATCAAGGAGACAGTTGAGATGAGAGGAGTTGGATGGTAATTGTAATGAGAAATGTCAAAAATAAAAGAAAATTAGGGGAATAAATAAAATTGTAAGGGATAAATTAAGAGGAAATAAAAGTGTAAAAAGTGGCAGAGGAGTAAAGGAAGTTGAAGGGAAGCGTGGATGGAAATGAAGATTGAAAGTGTTGAAAGAAAATAACAATAAAAAGGGTGAGAACTAGTGACTACTTATAAACAAAGTAAAACGGTTATGTGTAGGAGGAACAGAAATAAAATAGTATATAATTAAAAAGTACAACGTGGGGCCGTAGTATAAAAAAAATGGCGTCCAACGTAAAAAGCTGGTGATTATAAAAATAAAATAATAATAAAATAAATAAATAAATAAGAATAATCAACATGGAAACTCGTAGCAAGATGGGGAAAATCACAGGAAGAAAAAAAGCTAACCAATCAATAAACATATTGACACAGTTAAAAGCAATATTAGAACAAAATCGGGAAAAAGATAAAAAAGAAAATAGGAATATTAGGGAACAAGAAAAAGAAGAAAACAGGAAAAATAGGGAAAAAGACAGAGAAGAACTAAAAGGCATAATAGAAAAAGGCCTATATGAACAAAGGAGGAAATGAGAAGTAGAGCTAGGAATGAAAGAGAGCATCATTAGAATACAGATAGAAGCAACTGAGAAACGAACAATAGAATTACAAAAATACATGAGGGAAGAGCATGATAAAAATAAAGGGGAGATTTGAAATTTAAAAGAAGGACAAGAAATAAAAGTAAGTGAAATTAGATAGAAACAAACAGTAGAGTTGAAAAAAAAATAAGAATATAGATGTAACTGACAGTAATATGGAAGAAAAATTATTATTATGCAACAATGAGATTATAAAATGGGTAGATGTAGAAGATAAGGTGGAAGAAAATGGAGAGAAGCTTACAGGGAAAATAATATGCAGTATAGGAACGAGGAAGGTATTGAAGTAATTAATACAGAACCAAGAATTGACAAGAATTATGATCATAAATTAAAAATTATTAACAATGAAACATTTAAATATAAAATAGATCTTATACCATATGAGTATATTAGAGTGAAAATAAAACGGAAAATTGATAGAAGGCTAATAAATAAAATAATTGAAAATAGGGATAGGTATCATTCAGAATAAAGCAAAGAAAAATGATAATAGAAACAAGAATTACGGGAATTATATGGAGAAAGAAAACCGAAAAATTAAAAAGAAGGTTAAATTAAGAATAAACCAAAAAGTGGGAGTACGAATAAAATTAAGAGAAAATTAAAAGATAATAGTTAAAAAAAGGGGATTTAATTAAAAATTAAAAATTTTAATAAAATTCTAAATTTAAGTTAATTAAATGGGGGGGGAGGGTCAAATGCCTTGATGCGGAAGATCAACAATAAAAATACGAGAAAAAAAATAAAAAGAGATCAAGGGGACAGTTGAAATGGGAGTTTTTGGATGGTAATTTTAATGAGAAATGTCAAAATAATAAAAAGTTAAGGGAGAATTGTAAGGGAGAAATTAAGAGGGAATAAAAGTGTAAAAGACTGTAAATAAAAGTGAAGGAAGTTGGAGGGAGCGTGGATGGAAATTAAGATTGGAAGTGGTGAAAGAAAAGAACAATAAAAGCAAGACTGTTAAAGTGTAGGAGGAACTGGAATTAGAATTAGTATAAAATTGTTAGAATAGATAGTTTTAAAATAAATAATTTATAACGTACAATTAGTTAAAATATATATAAAGGATAGAAAATTAAAATAAGTTTTATATAATTAATTTATAAATTAGAAAAAGAAATGCAAAGGGGGGTCGTAGCAATATGTATTAAAAAAAAAGGAATATCATTAAAATATTATGTAAACTGACAATGAACCTACAATAATTATAGGTTAATATAGATTAATTATTAATCTTGTTTGATGGGAAACATCGATTTGTAACTGTCTGGCAATTGATGTAAAACATATTTCAAAGATAACATCGTGCATCAAAGCATGCGTACTGTATTAATCTTCTTCAGCGTAAACATGCGCCTTAAAAATTTTATATCGACCGATCGTTTAAATATTCAATTTTGTTCGAGAATCGAACGTTAACGGCCGTTATTCGTAAGGCGACCCTATCGAACAATCGGTGTCGATTGTGGTTTTGCATTATAAATTGTTATTATTAATCCGCGAAAGCGCCAACCGATCGATGTTTGATTGACGTTAAATCGCGAAAAAATGAACGGATTTTGCGCCACTTTGATCACGATATTGAGCATCGTACTTCCGTTTCTGTGTTTTAAATTGTATTTGGTCCTAACTACCGGATGGGATAGAAGTTACACGTGTTTGCTGGGGAAAACGGCTTTAGTTACAGGAGCCAATGCCGGTAAGTTCTCGTCATATTATTTTAAAAGCGAATTTAATTCCGACGCGAATCGTCGAACGCCGGATTTTGCGGCGCTTTCCAATTACTTCGTAATTGTCGTCGAAAACAATTCCGCCATAGGAATTGCCAATTTAAATCAAGGCCGGCTTCTTCGGTTTCATATTATTGTAGTGTTCGTTCGAAACGGTTTGCTCGAAAACGAACGCCCGGAAAACCGGGGTAGTGGTCCGTAAAATAAACGTGGACGTGTTGAAAACTTTCACAACGAGGTCGGGCCCATCGTTTATCGAGTTTTGAATAATAAAGTCGACCTCGTTTGAACTGGATCGGGGATTGAATTAAAATTTCATTTAACTATCGGGGAAGGAAATAATTCCACGAATTTTTGACGGTCAAAAAAAAATAGTAGGTAACACAAATATTTATTCGTTAAGTAAGATCTTTTTTTTTCTCATACTTGGATAACACTTGGATTATTTACAATTAGATATAATTATAAGTGCCTGCATTTATTATTCAGATTTGTCACGTTTAAATATTGATGTGTGAGAGAAGTTTGACCCGCGCGTTCGTCGTTTCGTTACATTATAAATGAAAAGCTCGACATTTCGATATCGTCGGGTTCAATCTGCTGACATTTCAGAGAAATTTCTCATAACGTCACCTTTCGTTTGAAAGGCGCAAACTTAATTTGCTCATGGTGTCTAAAAATATTATAATCGTTCGCACGATATTCTATGCATAACATTTACAAACAACGCCTTTTATAATGAAACCTACTTAATTAACGGCGGTACCAACAAAAATGCATCAACTTCCAACGGTACATATAGCGAAATCGTACGTATTCGAAAAGTGCAAGTCAGCGTATTATTCATTTACAAACTTCAAAACCACTTTAACTCCTACTGTTTCGCGGCACAATACGTCTACATTAGTTTTAAAAAAAAATACGGTACCAGCGGGAGGTTTACAAGTTGATAATGTTGTATTAATGACAGTTGGCCGAATGGTTACTCCTAAGAATATGAAACGTTTAATTAATTACTTATACTTTTTACACGTTACGTTATTCAAAAAAAAAAATAAATAAAATAACACAGGTTTTTCCAATTTACGTAAAACCAACCCTACATTCAGACAACAAATCGTATAGTTGACTAATTCAAATTAACCTCGAAAAACGCAAAAACACTCACGCAACGATCAAATTACGAAGTCCAAGATTTACCTACACCAAAATAGAGGTGCGTGAAGTAGGCACGTCATTAAAAGCACAAACGAAAAAAATTGTGCCAATCGTTTGTGCTTTGTTTGTGCAGGATACAAAAATTTTGCATGACACGTCGTTTTCGAGTTATTTTAAAATCAAAATAAAAAATTATTTGGAAGCACAAACGAAAACAATTGTGGCAATCGTTAGTGTTTCGTTTGTGATCGTTTATGCATAATATAAAATTTTTGCACGACACGCCGTTTTCGAGTTATTTAAAAATTAAAATAAAAAATCATTTGGAAGCACAAACGAAAACAATTGTAGGAATCGTCAGTGCTTCGTTTGTGCATAATATAAAATTTTTGCACGACGCACCGTTTTCGAGTTATTCAAAAATCAAAATGAAAAATCATTTGTGAGCACAAACGAAAACAATTGTAGGAATCGTTAGTAGTTTGTTTATGAACGTTTCTGCACATTGTAAAATTTTATTCAAGTTTTCAAAAATTAAAACCTGATGCTTAACACGTTGTCGTTGAAGATACATACAATCAAAAACAATATTACAGCATTCATTAGTAGGTATCTAAATACTTCTTGGAATATTTGTAACTATCGGGAATTTTATAATCAGCACGTCAAAAAATATTAACTATTTATACAAGGTCGTTCAAGTTATGTAAACGTACTCTTCTACTGAAAGTAGTTGATTTTCGTACAAGTACAAGAATGCAGATCATATCATATCTATATTCTTAAAACTTGTATGTAGGTATACCTACTGTCTTTTTGAAAGGAGATCCTATTTTGAATAGTAACATTATCTTTAAATTTTAATCAGGAGAGAAACTGGAAATTTTAAAAACAATATAAAGTAAGATAGTTCAGGACTATCTGGATTAAGTTAAAAATAACGTACAACGATTAATAATTTCTAATAATTTAAAAACACTCATTATATAAACACTTATATTTACCATATAACTTAGGTACCAAAACTTATTAATATTAATGATAAGATTAAATCTAAATATAAGTTACTAACGATAAGATGCACTGTTCTACTTCATTCTAGTCTGAGAAGAATTCTAATTAGGTAGTACCTATAATCAAAGGTAGTACACATACCTATAGTCTCGACATCATACTGATTATTATATTTACTATGTTCAAATCTACTTTTAATAATAAAATACAAAAACAATGAAATAACTACCTACAACATAATCAAATATCTAACAAATAAAAAAATATATTTAACGTAAAAGCCATGCATTTATTATATGCACAAGTAGATTAACTTAATATTTACTTACAAACTAATAAAATTTAAAAAAAAATTAAATTTAAATCGACGTTATAATATAATTTTGTTTATTTATTATCAATAGAACTTGAAGTTTGTTCCAACATATCGCCAATTTGCGAACCGTCCGACACATGCTTTCAATCAATTAGAATTTGATAGTTGAGTAAATTCTAAAATTCTGATTAGTTGAAGGCATGTACCAGACAGTTCGCAAACTGGTTTGGTGGTGTATTGGAAAAAACCTGCATCTGTACCTCAGAATAAAAGTGTACTAAGGGCCGATCTTTCCATCTCCCGATAAATTTATTTGACAGATATTTACCATAGAAACGTTTGTTCAGACAATTGTTTTCATGGTAAATATCTGTTAGATTTTAGCTGAAAATAGAAAGATCGGCCTAAGTCACATTTTAATTATTACATAAAACTGTTTGATTTTAAACAGTTTTGTAACCTATCTTAGGTGTTTAAACCAGATAAGTAGGTTGTTTAAGCATGTAGAATTTACATCTATTTCTATCTATATCTGGACCACATTGAGCTCATGATAAGTTATCACGGGCCGCATATAAAATCTAACATTTATTAATATACCTACTCATTTGGTTCTTCGTCGTCTGTATTTCGTCTATATTTTTTTCGTTCTAATTTTAAGTACCTATACCTCTATATAATGTAGGTATGTGTGTAAATAAATAGTAGGTAGGTATCATTGAAGATTAGTAAGATTTATCGTAAATGGTACGATAGATATGTGCAAGTTATAACACGCTGGTAGGTCCAAAACGTTGATTTTCTGCTTTTAAATTTTGAAAATTGCTGTACCAGTACGATTTTTCTTAAAATTTATCTACCATCATATAGAGCAAAAGTTAAAATATATATCTTAAAAGTTTCATACAAATTAGTTCATTAATAAAGGCGCAAAATTTAAAATAGTTTTGCAGCTTTGTATATTTCCCCTTATTAAGCAATGAACAGAATAGTTACTTTAATTTCATTCCCGTATTATATCACACTGTACATAAATTACATAAAATACCACAAATATCTATGGCAAAAATGAAATAATAATTCACCGTATTTCTATATCAAGGAACTTTCCATTACCGCAAAGGAACACATACAGACGAAATAAAAATATACGATTTTGATAGGTAGATGTATCTTTCATAAATTTGCTTATCAGTATCAGAAATATCAGATTTATACAATTGTAATCTATATCTAAGAAAGTTGAATGTACACTGCTTAAGTAGATTTGTTAATTTTTAATTTCTAAAATTTTAAAAAACGGTAATAGTCGGTACGGCCGTACTACTCCGTGCCGCCTAAATAAACGGCCTACCATGATAAAATTCTTCAATGATTACAAATATTACAAAATACTGCAATATTGTTTTTGATTGTACATACTTCCGACGACGACGTGCTAAGCATCAGGTTTTAATTCTTGTATAACTCGAAAATGACGTGTCGTGCAAAATTTTTATATCGTGCACAAACGTCCACAAACAAAGCACAAACGATTGGCACAATTTTTTTCGTTTGTGCTTTTAATGACGTGCTAACTTCGCGCACCTCGAAAATAGTGCCTATAAATATTAGTAAATCGTAAGTAAATTATTACTAAGAAAGTTTTGACCCTGACGATTACGGGCAGAGTAAGTGTCAGATTACCGGACGATTCTAACCGATTTCGCACAATTGCCAAATCACAGAAGCCCTTCTTTATGTACAAATGTCTTGAAATGCCTATCGCAAGTAACTAATAAGTAGCCGCACGATTGCGAAAAACAAACAACAACGCCAAAACAGTTTCCTTCAACGGCCTTTACGGTCGACCGACTTACACCCATTAGAATTTAGAGACGCCGTCCTCTTCGATTGTCAATAATTCTCGACGCGGTTAACCTAGATTCATAATTTCAGGAATCGGATTCTATACGGCCCAGGACTTCGCCAAGAGGGGCGCGCGCGTAATCCTCGCGTGCAGGGATCCCCACAAGGCCGAGGAGGCGCGCACAAAAATAGTGGAAGCCACCGGAAACGAGAACGTCGTTATCAGAATTGTCGATCTGTCGTCGTTGGCGTCGATACGGAAGTTCGCCGTGGAAATTAAAACCACCGAAGACAGGCTGGACGTGATCGTCAATAACGCGGGGGCCGGCGGCTTCGAACAGACGATGACGGAGGACGGATTGAGCTTGTCCATGCAAATAAACCACTTCGGCCCGTTCCTGCTCACCATCCTCTTGATAGGTTCGTATCGTGTACTTATCGAACGATAACGATTAGGTAATTTCCATATAGGGCTGCTGAAGAGATCGTCGCCGAGCCGAATCGTGAACGTGTCGTCGCACGCAGCTAGTTTTGCGAAATTAGATTTGAATAATTTAAACGAGTACCCCAAGGGCCCGTTTAGACGGGCACGAGATTATGCTAACGCGAAGCTTTGCAACATATTAATGGCTAATGAACTGTCACGCAAACTGAAGGGAAGCGGAGTGGACGTGAACTCGGCGCATCCCGGGGCCGTTAAAACCGATTTCGTGAAAAACTTTACGAACAAAGACAGGATTTGCGTCGTTCCGATTTCCAAGCTTTTTTACAAGGTAACGATTATTGGGCGATTTTAGATGGTAGGTGATTGTCTTAAAAATTGAATTATTCGCGCAGACCGCCGAAGAGGGTGCCCAAACTTCCATTTACGCGGCAGTTTCGAACGAGATCTGCGGAACGTCGGGAGAGTTCTTCGCCGACTGTAAGAAGGCCGCGATGCCCAGGAAAGCGCAAAACGTCTACACCGCCCAAAGGTTGTGGGAAAAAAGCGAAGAGCACGTTAAATTGACGAACGAGGAACGTCAGCAACTATACATTTAAATTTTATAACAGTAGAGTTTTTAAGTTTAATAGCCGGCACGTTGCACTTTAGGACAAACATTAACGTTTTCGCGTTTTCCGCGAACCCGACCGAATTATTTGTGAATTGAATTTATTTGAAATTGTTGTGATTTCTCGTTAACATCTATATTTAAATATATGGTTAAAATTTCCAGGAAAGAAAATAACGCGAGGACACCCCTGTGCACTTTTAAACGTGATGCGGTAAGCTCGTGTACTGTTATTTTAGGAAAGCTCATCTGTTTGTATTCGAAAATTGCCAGGAACGATGAACCGATATGCGCATTCAACAGACAAATCGCTGCCTGTTCGTTGTTTGACTTGTGAAGCTCCCATCACCGTCGACTAGTTTACGCACCGTGAGCTTCGATTAACTAATTACCAACGAATTAGTGTTTCTAAGATAAATTGCTGGTAGACGTTTTCCTTGTTCGTTATGTAAACACTTGTTGGATTAATAATAAATAATAATGCGATTCTTAGTTTTGACTTTTAATATCTACCCACATATTTCTATCGCTTATGATTCATTAAATTAAAATGAGAAATTGATCTATCGCCGAAAAATGTGAACGAAAGCAAAACAAAACAAAACAAAATTTTAAAAAACAACAATTTGTAGTCCGGTCCTGTATTTAGACAATTTCGAAATAACGGTTAGCAAAATAGCAACTTAGGCCGCTACCAAACGCACCTTTTGGGTTGACGGGATCAAAAAAATACGGAAGAGTTGGGCAATTTTAAGAAAGTTCTAGGAAAAATGGCCGGATTTCGGAGTCCGGAAAAGCCGAACAGGTCGAGGCGGCCGAAATAAAAGCATCCCACGATTTGCTTCAGGTGTGATTTATTTGAATTTATTCGAACGGTTAATTTGCGTTGAACGCGTTAAATAAGTAATTTTATTTAAAAGTTGTTTTCGCGCAGTTAAAATAAATTAAAATCTTTATTTATTTATCTATACATTTGAATGTTTGCGTAAAAATTTGAATTTTTTGTTATTTTGTAAGATTATTTTGTTAAGATAGCTGTACCTATATTAATGACGATTGTGATTACAATTTGTATAAATTGGTATAAAACATAGATTATGATTGTATAATGAATTGCCAGAAATAATAAAGAAATGGGGGAGTTTAATGATATTTTAAACAGATATTCATCTTTCCACCGCTGCAACTGGTTACATGTTAGACTTACAAAAAAATGTTTATACAAAAAATTCGTATTAATACGTACCTAATTCTTTAAACGGAGGTCATTTTAACGAGAAAGTTTTAATTTTTGATTTCTTTCTCTTATTGTTAGCGCTAGAACTTCTGATATTATCTATATTTTTTACTGATCATAATTTAACCAGACTTTTAACAAAATTACTCACGTTCTACGTTTATAAACATTTTTCACGGATTGCATTCTTTAAAATATTTGGCGTGTTATGTGGAGATATATTTTGAAAATAAATACACACATAAAATAAAAGAAAACAATTCGTTTATTGTTCATCTATAAGCGAGATATTTTAAAAAGCGCGTTTTTAATAATTAGAAAATCACTAAATTGACCTCTCTTTGAACACTTTATTTTAAAACATTTTATTCTAAAATTCGAAAAGCTCATTTACTTGCTCAACTTTAAAAAATTGCGAAAAATAATTACTTTAAGCACTTGTTTCGAGTAACTCGAGTACTAATAACGCTTGTATTATGACAGAAAGTACAATAAATATTCGAACCATCTACTTACCTTCACTGAAAATGTCAGATAAATTCCAATTAAAAAAAAAGAAGAGAAAATTCAAAGCGTTCCCAAGGTCTGTAGGTACCTAAACGTAATGTGATTAGACATTAATGGGCGATATCGATAAATCAATGATCACTTACTGATCGCCGAACTCGCGGGCGGCCTGTGACGTCACGGCCTTTCATTAGGCAAGTGGCTAGATTTATGTGTCGGCGAGATCAAAGGCGGCTAGGTGTGAGACCAATTGTTCCCGTGACAAAACACTGCTTCGTAATTTACGGTGCTGTTTGAATGGTTTACACCGTGTTCCGATGTTCTCGCATAGATTCTATACGTGCACGGCGAGTTACGACCACGTTATATATATCGAACCTCTTTTCAGCAGTTTCAGTATTTTTCAGTCTACGGGTTGTTTAAATGTCGTAACGTTAAATTGCTAGAAAACGTATTAAATTACGAAATGAGATAGATGAAGGTTTAAACATAAATATTTAGATTTACACGGGACAACGGCGCACCGGGAAGGGGGTTCGGACGATCGACAGTTCGTTTACGCAAACTAAGCAGCGCGTTTTTCTTCAGACAAACTGCAAGGTTCCCCGACTAATTCCGTTGCAATAGAATGTTTTAATTCGGACGAACACGATGACTAATAAATAAGTAACCTTCTTCCCGCAAAGTACGGGAAATTTTTGTTTGTAAAAACGGTTTCTCGAAATGCGTTTACTTTCCACGATACAGAGGCGCTCAAATTTAAACGAAAATCGTTTTTTCCTCATCTAACTAACGCACAATCTAATAACTAACAAGTATTAGTGGACCCGCTTGTGTTAATATTACGCTTGTCGAGTGTACATTGAATGAAGAAATTTAGCCAACTATTTTACTTGCTAGAGGGTTAATTGTACAGAACGAAATCACTTCTTGGCCACTTCAAAACCGGTATTACTACCCTATATAAAGATTTCGGCATGCTAATATAAATACCTACTAGTTTAAAATTATTTGAATAATCACTATCTACTGCCTTTATACCGCAGAATTATAAATTTACTCTATTTTCAATTTAAAAACTATTTGTCTGACCTTAAGCATTGAAAATTTCCCTATTACAAACCACATACTAGATAAAAGTTTAATTGCATTTTTATGCGACCGATAGCAACTAATAAAACACGTGCACCACCTACTTTCATAGCTTATCGAAGTGTGAACAAACAACTGAAAGTTTTTCAAATAAAAGTAGAATTTCCTAGTGGGAATGCATTCCTATATAGAATTCTGGCAAAACCGCTTCAGATCTTTCGCGTTAGTGACACAGGACGATAGTACTTGTTTCAGTAGTTCGAATTTTAAATTACGACATCGTATTATTCGTGTGTGCGAGGAGTGCTCCTTCGATTTATAAGTCCTTTTTGCGTGTGAGTGCGCGAGTGTCCTGTTCTATAAAAGGATTACAAACAAAAAGGATTAATACCACAAGAAAAGGTAGGATCTTTCTTTGTCGACTAACTCTCCATGTATTTATAAAGTGTAAATACATGGATTTTTAAGCTCTAACACAAATTCTCTGAAAATCGAGGTTGGTTAAGCTCTGGAATAAGGACTCAGTTAGGATCTTCGTTAGGGCTCCCCTCAAACATTCGACGGTCCAATTTCGAAATTCACGAAATTGCATCTTACGCCCGTTTTCGCGATCACAGTAAAATATGTACATGAAATACATGTGAAATATGTTTATCTACGCTGGAAATTGGCAATAGAGGGAAAACGATGACGTGATAAAGGTAGGAAATAGACAGAAAAATTTGGAAGTTTCTATTTTTTTCTTATAGTCTGTTACAGACAAGTGGCAGTCGCAGCGGCAGCAGTCTTAGTTTGCATTTTACGTAAGTATAAAAAAATAATTATTTCGGTATTTTAATTTGTTTAATGTTTTTTGATATTTTTTAATTTATCTTATTTTAAGAGATTTTACCTTTTCAGTGCATTCGTTTACGGATAAAAAACGAAATTCAAATTTTAGACTGCCGCAACAATTTTTAAACGATTTAGGTTTACAACGAAACGAAATTTGCTCGATTAACTTTTTATTTTGCCACTTCATTACTTAAAAAAAAATATATTCTAATACCAGTTTTTTCGTGGCATTCTTTTAATTCTCCTCGTTCTAATTTTTTTAAACTAAATATTGACCCTCTATCAAGTAAAATTGGTTACTAAATTTCTTCATTCAATGCATCCGAAAGTACACAAACGGGTCTACTATATATTTCATTATTATTTTAGTGGTGGTTATTTTATATTAAGGACGTGGTGCGATTGGACTTGTTGAACTTTACAACTAGTGACGCTAGAATAGCTTTTCGTACAATTCCATTGGTGCAGTGGTAGGTCGACCGTAAGAGCCTCCATATTACCTATCTATGAAGCAACTATCTGCGTTTAAAATCTGCATTTCCAGTCAAGTTTTTTACTCGACAAGTATTTTTATTTTAGAATTTTAATGATAATTACGAAAATTAACCTTCGGATGTTTAGAAAACATTTATACAAATCGGTTCACAAATGCAACCGGAAATACGAAACACAATGTGTTTCGATCTACGGCCTTAAGGCTGGCAAAGTGTTAAAAATGTGGTTAAAAATCATCATCGATGGCGTAGATGCAGGGAATACGAACCCCTCTTTCGCTCAACTTTTTTTAACTACGCCAATAATTTTTTTATTTTGTAAAGCTTTATCAGCAGCTTCGTCGAGCAAATAAGAAGACGTTTGAAAAAAATTGACGAGCGTTAGCTTTAAAACTGTTACGTTGGAAAAGGCCCTAAAATCACGCGACTGTCATTAGAAGTCGCTTCTTCTCTGAAAAAACGAGGATGTTATTGCAAGATAACGCATCACAATTTAACACGAACAAACATACTTTCAACACGAAGACGATTACCGAGACATCTATTTACCAAATAATAGATTAATCATGAAACTCTGGATGTGCGGATGCTTTTGTAAAAGAAACGATTTTCATCTAACCACCTTGGGTGCTGTCAAATCAATGATTAATATTAGAATACAATGGTGAAAAATAGATACGAACTCGAAACGATAAAATAGAACTCGAGAAAATCCGAAAAGTTAATTTTCCACCTAATCATTGCTTTCAAGGGCGTTTACGTCATTCTCCACGGACGATTCGAAATGTCGCGCTTCGATATCGAATTTACGTAAGTTAACTAACGCAATCGGTAGGTAAACAGGGCCAAAATCGATTTGGAGGATGATCACACGAAACTGATGGGCCTGACGAATTTAATAATATGGTCGTTTCTGTTACCTCTTCGCCGGATGACGTAACAAATATATTATGCACCTGCGATTTTTTTCGTATAAGAACAGTTCAGGGCCCAAATTCAATATCCCAAAATTATACAAACATTAAAACGTGGTAGTAAAATGTATACTTTGTAAATCCTTCCCTGTTTTTAAGGTGTCTTCGGCAGCGAAATTACAGGGCGTCAGTTTCGGGGTGCAATTTCCAGAAAGGCCCGCTCCATCCCGTCTATATATTTATAAGCGTTCCCTTCCGATTTCGACCCCTTCATTTGGTTAATTCGATATGATATAGTTAACTGGTTTTAATTAGAATTATGTGCCTATACCTATAGTTTTGGATGATGGTGGAATTTAATACGGGGTTTGTTAGCGGATATGTGCCTATGTGTTTTTAATTTTGTGGAGCGATTAATTCTCGTTGGCGTAATCAGCCGCATAGATACGACCGTTAGAAAACTTTCAGTGAAAGTTTTATTGCGCTTGACTACACGGCCATTAGGATAATGGACTTTAACGACCAATATTATTTGCAATTGGTTTCTGGCGCGTGTATTATAAAAATCGAAATGTATAATCTATCCAAGTGTACGTACCTACGAATCATTTAAATCTGCCAAATACTATTAAGTTATTTGCAATTAGAAATGGTTTCGAAAAATTAGAAACAGTCGATAATTTTATGGATATATTTTTTTAACGGGGGGCGTATGTTATAATCACAAACGTCTGTGTATGTGTGTGTGTTTGTATTTGTATCACACTTTTTAACATTTTTCGTGGACTAAACTTGAAAAACAATTATATGATGTAAATCAAATTATTTTATTATTGCATTGTTTAGTTGTCAGTTTTATTAAAATAGCGCGTTCCTCATATTATAAATTATTAATGTAGAAAATTAGCATACCTATATTGTTTGTGAACACAAAGGTACGTCTTTAAGATGTGGTTAGCAATTATTAATAATCAAGTGCGGATTATGTAAACGTTCAACCATATTGCCGCTTATTGTTGTAATTTCCTTGTTATTTTGTAGAACGTGAATTACACGTAGGTAAAATTATTTGTGTTATTTTAATTAAAATCGAATATTGTTAATAATAAATTTCTATTTTTCAGCGAGAAGATCTTCAAAACGCACACTAGCATTCGTCTGCGGAAAATTTTTTGTACAATTTGACTTTTTAAATAATCTCTCAAAAGTCTCCACGTGTGCGAAATTTTTTGTAGGGCGTGAAAGGGGACGAATAACAGTTTTTTTACAAATATCGCGCAAAATATCGATTTTTTTCTGAAAAAATGGCACAGACGTAATTTGTAGCTTAGAAAATTTGCTATACAGAATAAGTAAAATAAGTAATTTGGCACAGATGTCAGCCATTCGTTATTAGTTTTCAGGTTAATTATATTTTTTATTATTTATTGATTTATATACAGTTAAATCTCTGTCTAAATTTAATCGTCACTTGCTATTCTTGAAATGTACGTTAAAAATAGAGAACACGCAGAACGTCGCTCGTATAAAGAAGAAAATCAATAGTTCAAGACAAAAAATAAGATTAAATAAAAAGGTAATTTTATAAATTTTATAATAAATTCCACTATTTGTTAGGAAATCAACACAAGCGCACACTAATAACGAACGCAGCCTTAGAATTAAATGCGCCGTTATGTTGCATAAGGTTAAAACTAAAGAACAATAAGTCAATCATTTATATAAAAATGTTAACCCAAAAATCAATTTTCTGAGCTGACAGACTGCAAATAACACCTTGTGCTTTTAAGTTCGAAAACTGTTTAGTGAATTTAGTTTATTCTTCACTGAATTTATTTCCCTGTAAAAACGTAGATATAGCTTCACGTAGGTACTCGTATACTTATTAATATAAGCGACCATTTTCCTTCTTTACGGTACATCTGCGAGTCGTTTTCTTTTATCAAATTCCGTTTTCGATTTAGAGAGCTGAGCATAAAACCTACAATTAGAAGAATGGTAGGAATAAAGCGTCAATTATTTTTAATATTCCCTAACAAACTAATCTCGTAAATTCACCAAATCGACGACGAAACCTGCGAATAGCATCAATTTTTGATCAACACCAAGACTGACATCCAAGACACGCCAAAAACGGTTCTCAAGAATCTAGCACATTAAAATTTTTATTTCGCCGCAATAAATCTAATATTCTTTTGTAAACTTTGGCGAGTTGTATTATTTTAAAAATAAACATAAGTATCCGAAGTCGTATATTATGAAGACGCAGTTTTACATTCAAGACATTGTTAGCACAGCGGAAGTAATAAACGACGGTGTAAATGGGAGTGTAATAGAATTAATTAGGGCTAAATTAAATTAGAAACCAGTTTTTACGTTTAATTACAAATAAGAACGTCTAATTATTTAATAAATAATACCCCTAACCGCTTATTTCCATTATTAGCGCGCATTTTTAATAAATTTCCAATTAAAAAAAAGACGGCTTTCCACGCACGCAAAAAATTAACAAGCCGTATCGTAATGTGCCGTTTTCTCACACCATAACGTAATAAGCGATTATTATATCAAAGATCAATGCTTAAAATTAGTTTTGATAATCGTCAATAAGTTCCAGCATCTCTGGTCCATCGCGGCGGTCTGTTTGAGTATGGGAGCTGGGGAGCGAAGGGAGCTACGGGGCTCGCGCGGCGGCACCTTTGTGAATCCTTATACGGTAACTAATTACCGCGGTTGCCGCCAACCGACACAATAAGAAGACAAGCACATCAAAAGGAGTGTTCACCGTAACTCTTGTTCTTAAGACAATTTATAATTTATTTTCGTTTCGGTAATGTCCTATAGATTGAACTTGTATTAAATGACGCGAACTTTCCGCGTACAAAGCCAAAGCTTTGCGTTTTCCCATTTCATTTGGACCACCGTCGCGCGACGTCCATCGACAAGCTTTTAAATCTTATCGTAAATTGTCGAACGTCCGTTACTTACCTATTGTAGGTAAGTACTTAAATTAACCGTAGGTGAACGGGCCTAAATTTCTACAAGGTGTCGGCGTTTGTTTCAAGCGATTCACTTATTGGGTGGGCAGAGGGCAGTCGCATCGATAAAAAAAACACCATCGAGAACACCTGAATGGCGTTGCTATGTAGGAAGCCATGTTAGGTGTGATTCTTTTGTTTCTGGGTGGTAAACAAAGACGGGACCACGATAAATGGGACAAGGTAAGAAAAAGAAGGGACATCGTGGGTGTTTGACGTGCATAATTGAGAATTTGACGGAAGGTTTTTGATTCTTTGAAAGGTCGCCTTCGAGGGATAGGTTGTTCCCGTTTGTCAACTGGCCATCCGAGCATTTTCTATATTTAGTTGTTGTTGTTGGCGAATTTTTATTGTAGCTAAATTTGAATAATAATTGTTATGATTATTCGGTTTATAATCGGATTAGCGTAAATTAACTTTAGTTGTTTATAAATTTATTTTTATGAACACTTCGCGTTCGAATTTTAAAATTGAGAGGGTCGTTGTTGCCATCTGACGACCGATAGGCGCACTGCAACGGAGAGGCAGCTTTTCCGGCAAGGTTCGCTTTAAAAGTTAGTTCCTTCGATTAAGCTCGCTAGTTATTAACTGAAAAATTGCATAGATGGAAATAAAATATTGTTTCTCAATTCAAATATTAGTTGTTTTTATAAATTGATTAGAAATAGTAATTCAAAGAGGAAAGATGATGAACTAAATCGGTTAATTTTTACACCAATTGTTTTTACGCAAAAGCTTACATTTAGTAACATAATAAAGGCGTGCAGCTTTCCCCAGTTTTATTTTTAACGATATCTAAACAAATATTCACTTTATACTACTTTCCTGTAATTAAAATTTAATTTGTTGAGCTTAGTTTTAAACAATATGTAATCGATATGTGGAAAATATTTGAAAATCTTGATTCTTTCTTTTCTTACTTTTGTACTGTATTATTTCTATTGATTTTTACAAAAACTAGCCTTTTATCTAACAATCAGTTGGGCCAATTTTTATTGAAAACTTTTGTGATCGTGGTCACGTCATGGTACTGGTCAAGTTACGAAATGTATCAATTAATCGCATTTTCAGCGATTAACTATAATATTTTAAACAATATTTTCCGTTAACTATTTTTTAACAATTATACAGGGTAGACTTAAGTCGAAAAGTTAACCTTAAATTAAAATTGTTTGACTACAACAATAAGCTTATTTTATAGGGATGTCCGATTGTTTTAATTAATAAAATCAAGGTAATTTTTAAATTATTTAAAAATATATATGTATATAAGAAGGAGTACAAACCTAAATAAACATTGTGATAAGTAAAAATGAATAAGTTAGAAATTTAGTACAATAATAATTATCGAGAGCTATTCAAAACTCACATTTTTAATATTATCTACATATATATATATATATATATTTTAGAGGCGCTGATCTCAAATGTCGTGGAGAAACGTCGACGATGAGCGTCCCAGTTTTTTATTTGGTTTTTTCGTAGCTTATAGTGAAGGCTATAAAGTTTATTAGTAGCGACCCAGACCTAGAATTCCACAGAAGACGATTTGCTCCTGCTATTGGATGTTTTGGCATAACTGTTCAAGTGATGATGGAGCTGAAACAAACAATAAACATGGTAGTGGTAAATCAGATGAAGGTAATATATGTGTGCAGAATTTAAAATAAGACATAAATACTTATTTTTTAGCATAGTTTCGTAGTACACAAAACAATTGAGAAAGGCGATACTTTCCAGTCCAACAACATTTCAAACATTTTTACATTTCAATTTAAAGTATTTTGAAAAATATGCGCAAAATATCATAATTTTTGAAACAAGGCGTTTGATAATACATTATTTAAAAGAAATATATACTTTTTACAGAATTTTGTATTTGCATAAAAAAGAATATTCGATAATAATTGTTAAAAGGGCGATTAAAAAAAACTATACATTCAATGTTCTTGCAAACAAACACCCTATTAAATATTAATCATTTCCATCGGTACACCAAATTAGAACAATACCGCATGTATAGTTTCCGAGGAAATTACTAAAAACATGTATTTTTTAATGTTTTTTTGTAAATTATACAAAAACCTAACATACGATTTTCTCCAAAAGTTGTCATAATATTACTATCACTCACACTAGTTACTGTGAATTTTTTCAGAATTTTTGAATGTACAGTTTTTTTGAGTCGGTACAGTTTAACCTTAAGATAGTCTTACTAGAGGACTATTTCTATAACTCACGGCGAGGGTCCCCAAGGTCTTCCTAATGTTGCACGAAAACGTAAAGTTACAGTGACAATCTGGAGCTAGGATTCCACGGAAGATCGTTTGCTCCTTCTATTGAAAGTTTTGGCTTCAAGTTTGAGCGATGATGAAGCTGAAACAAACTGACTTGAAAACTTTATTGTGGACGTAAACGTTGCGAACGAGCTCAGCTGCGCTCGTCATAAAGTTAGTTTTATGTTTTGCCCATTTTGAGGAATCTTTTGCAAAGATATACATATACATAAATGGCATTATATAGATTTTTTTTTATTAGATATCCCATTTTATTTACAATTTGTACAAGTACATTCAGTAAATTTCGTGACTGTAGTGATGGCAGGTAGAAGTATGCTCACCGGCAGACTTCTGTAACAGTAAGCTTTTAGGCTTCTTACGACTAGGGGTTTAAAACTTGCAAACTAAGACTTATAATCTAACTTAAGCTACACTATCTACATGATCATTCAAAATCTATTCACTAGATCACTTGGCACTAATCTTTTCAGTCGCCTATTGCTAGGCTCATTGGTTAGGTTCACAGCTAATACATTGGGATGAACTCTGAGTCGAGCACTATAATGTAAGGTGTAGCGTTGTATTTCTTCCTTGACTGTTGGAGTTTGGAGATCCCTTCAGATAACGGTGTTGGGAATGAACCATTGAGCATTTGTTATTATACGCAGCACTGTAGATTGGAAACGCTCCAGTATTTCGATGTTTGAATTTGAAGCTATACCCCACAGTTGGATTGCATATGTCCATACAGGTTTTAATATTACTTTGTACACCATTAGCTTATTTTCCAGACTAAGTTTAGATGTTCGGCCAAGTAGCCAATACATTTTGGAGAGGGCCATTCCTAATTGCTTTCTCTTAGTGAAGATGTGCTTTCACCATGTAAGTCTTCGATCAAGATGAACTCCAAGGTACTTCACTTCTTGTAGTTGTGTTAACTGAGAGTTGTTTAGTTGCACAGGGGGGCAGCTTTCTCTTCGTGTGGTGAAGGTTATATGAACAGATTTGGATTCATTAACTTTTATTCTCCATTTCTTTAGCCAATTTTCAATGGAAATAAGATTAGTCTGCAGTTTTTGCGAAGCCATGAAGGGATCGGTGTCCGATGCTAGGATAGCGGTGTCATCCGCAAATGTTGCAGTTAGGACTTCTGCTGAAGTTGGCAGGTCTGCGGTGTAGATTAAGTACAACAAGGGGCCGAGCACACTACCTTGGGGTACCCCTGCATTTATTGGAAAGAGTTCAGAGTATTCAGATTCGACTTTTACCAGCAAGTGTCTCTCGTGAAGGCAGGACTTTAGGATTAGGAAGTAGTTAATTGGTAAGAGGTTGCGTAACTTGTACAAAAGACCAGTAAACCAGACCTTATCGAAAGCCTGGGTAATGTCGAGAAATGCGGCTGAACAGTATTGTCGGGCTTCAAAAGATGAATTAATTTTTTCCACTACTCTGTGAATTTGTTCAACAGTGGAGTGCATTAGCCGAAAACCAAACTGATGATTTGGAATCGTCTCAGCATTTTCAAGAATTGGAAGTAATCTCTTGAGAATTAGTTTTTCAAAGACTTTTGATATGATGGATAAGAGACTTATTGGCCTGTATGAATTTAATTCTGCAGGCGGTTTTCCTGGTTTTAAAATAAGGATAATTTGGGCTACTTTCCACTGCGCAGGAAAATGTCCAGTGCGTAGCACTGCGTTAAATAGTTGAGTAATGTACTTTGTTCCAATGTGAGGCAGTTCCTTTAGGGTTTTCGCGGTAATCAAGTCACAGCCTGGGGCCTTCTTGGAATTTAGAGAGTTTATGACTTCTAAAATTTCCCTATTTTTGAAGCTCTCAACTGGTGGTTCGAGCTGGTAAGGTTCTTCTAAGGATTGGATAAATTCATTTTCTTCGTCCGGTCCATTGTCTGAGGGATGAGGCCGGAACACTTCCGTTAAATGTTCTGCGAACGCTTGGGCTTTGTCTGCATTACTTCTTGCCCAGGTGCCTTGGGTTGTCCTTATAGGAGGATTAACTTTTTGCATTGTTTAATCTTTTTGGTAGCCCTCCAGAGGGAGTATTCTGTAGCTTCTGTGGCGGTGAGGTTCTTAAGGAATGTTTCTATACAAGCGTTTTTATTTTCATTTAAAAGTTCAGTTAGCTCCCGCGTGGCAGCGTTCAATAAACGTTTGTTTTCCGGGGTCCTTAGTCTCTGCCATTGTTTTTGTAGCTTTCTTTTTTCTTTAATTTTGTTCTTGATTGCCGTAGGGCAATCATAGGTTGCGAAGGTTCTACTAGCTTCAGGGGTAGCAGTCCAGCCTGCCTGCTGAATGGTGTCATTGAAGTATTTGGCTGCCGCTTCAATGTCTTCGGCAGTTTTGAGCGGGAGTTATATAGATAACTGTGATATATCCGTAATGTTTTAGGCATAGGTAAATTTTAAAAATCAACATATATTTCTGGTGGGTTATGTATCTTGTAAATAGTTCGCGAATTTTTAAATTAAAAATTAGTATTTTGATTAAATGATTTACACGTAGATATAAAGAGGATTTTAAGGTCACGGCAATGCCATCAATATATCGATTCGAAGCCAATAGGTGAACGGAAAACAATTTTATAAATATCCGACTCCGTTTGTTTATAGCGTTCTCTCAAATACGTGGTCATTTTCAAACCGCCCAAACAATCCACAGTAGGGCCCATTAAATACTACTAATAATACATTTTATACTCCTTTTTAATGGAGTACATAAGCAGCTTATATGAACTACATAAAAGTTATGGGTTCGGCGAGCGTTAGACAAAGATACAAAGCTAAAGACGAACAAGAAGCTGGTAATGCAATCGTTTGTTTATAATGTAGTAAAAATAATCCGTCAGTCATCTGTCTTTGCTGCTCTACACTGTTTCGAGGAACGTAAAATTTTCGACATAATATGAACGAACTAGAAATATTATATTTGACGTTTTATTGTCGTCTTTCTTCCTGATTTTTTAGTTTAGGAACCACACATTTATGTCTCTATGTTTATAAATTAAAAGTTATCAAAATTGAAATAAATGTGCCATTAAAAATAATTACTTTGCAACGAATTCGAGATATCTATAAAAATATCTAGTAGCGAATAATAAAAATACAAGCAAAATATTTTAAATTTTCAATAATTTTTAATTAAAATGCGCACGATAAATTAAAGAAAATTGACGAAAATATTGAATTTTTTTTAAGTGTAGATGTTGGCGGAGATTGTTTATATGTTTAAGAAACATTAAAAGCCTTGTGCAGTAGTGTATATTGAGTTATATTCAGCTTTCAGAGAAGCATACCATTTCATATCCTCTAATTTGTGTTGCACGTAAACAAAACCTTTATCCTTGTGGCCACGTTTAAGTTGATAATATCGAAAGAGCCAGGTATACTTAAATTCAATTATACTAAAATAAAAACCGGGACGCGCACAGTAAATATTTAAAATTTTCACGTGTAACTATTATCTTGTGGGGAGGGGGCCCTTTGATGTAATATACGTTCGCTTTTAATCGCCCATCTTATTTTAATACATACTTTTATTGTCGCACGTTCTATTTATCGTAAAAGGGTATTTTATGTTCATTTAAAGAAAAAGTGGGTTTTACGATGACGTTTCCAGGGAGCTTAATAATTTTATTGCAATTTAATAGTTAATGCGAATTCCACGAATAGATTCAAATCAAGTACCTACCTAACGAATTTACATTTTAATATAAAGTCGATAAAAATCCATACAAATTTTTATTATTCGTAAGGGGAAAGTCGACATTTTGTTGAACTCGGGAAATTATCACTGCTGCAAAAATGCATTGCGAACAATAAAGGATAAGCCACATTATTTAATGATATCCATGGATTGACAAAAAAATGCAGAGAATTCTACGGCCGAAGAGTGCACAATAAATCGCAGTAATTAAGGGCGAAGTAGGAGAAGTGGGGAAGAACGCCTTATATCGAATATTAAACGAGAATAGATGAAGACGACAAAATGACACCATTGACAATTGTAAAACCTTAATCTTTTCTATTACCCCGGACGGAGCCGGAGCCCGGAAGTGCGAGCGTCAATAATTATCGAAATAATTGAAAACAAAACAATCGCTAACTTTTGTTTTTATAACGATATTTCTTTAAAAATAGCAGTAATTGTATATAGATCGCAAGTAACGAGACGAACGTGCAAGATTCAAAGAATGCTGAAAGAATCGAATGAAACGTAATTGTCGATTTACCGAAGAACTCCACGAATCTCTCTTGAATAAAGTATAGAGAGAATAGCTTCTGATTGGCCAACAAAAACTTTACTAAACTTGCCGACTTGTTACTACTGCCGGCGATCCTAAAAATTTTCGGGGCCACGCGCCGCGGGCGATTTCGACGGGACTTCGTAAGTTCGCGTCCATCGTCTGGTAATTAGGGCGCACCTCCGAAGCTCGAATGCCTTTTCTAATTAGATAATAGTCGCGGAAGGTGTATAGGTATGTGGACAAAAGTTCGGTCACGTGCGCGCACGAAGTCCCCCATTAAATTTTGTTCCGTTCGTGTCTGAAGAGGAGAAGTGAAGTTGCGGGAAAAGTCAAGAGCTGCTTGATTGAAACGTTTCCAAATAAAATCGGTCGCGTCCGACGAGCGCTATTACGGCCTGTTAGAAGCTGTGGTTAGATCAAATTGCTTGTGATTGAAGAGAAAATAGTATTGGCAGCTTTTACGACGTAATTTTTTCGAATTCGCGGTTGGGGATTTATTTTAGGTAGGCAAGTATTTTGAGTTTTACAACAATATATCGTGTGTAAAATGCACTTTATTATTATACGATGATATTAGCTTTATATATAATACGTAAACTGGCCCGCTCGATCCGTAAAAGTGCGGGTTTTGCGCGGTTTTCGGAGGTATTTCACCACGGGCATCACGTCGAATCGGTAGGGCGCGAGGACGCGGGGCCGCGTTTTCTCGCGAGTTAAAGAACCAAAGACGGGAATAGGGCGGGTCCCGTTTCGATGTTCGAAAGGGAAACGTGCGAAAAAATCGATTCTTTCGGGCGTATTTTCGACCGTCCGCCGTCGTGTTTCGTTTGACGTTTCTCCGGTTCGAATTTGCGTTCGATAAAATGGCCGTTTTTGCGACGTTTTTTCGGGGCGAAATCGGCGTCGAAAATTATTAGGGGACCGGGAACGGCCGTCGCTCGAGTTTCCCGGCGCGTCTCGGTCGATTAACGAAGATCTGGACGAAAATAGGTCCGCGGAGAGAAGGCGGAAACAATTTCGAAATACCAATCTTTTTCTGCCGCGTGCTAGGTTACGGTCGCTGTCAAAGTCAAAGTCGATTTTCTAATCGAGTTTTGTCGTGTACGGGGACGTTTTATCGATTCGAAACGATCGCAATTGGGTTTGTGCACTTACGATTGCGTTTTTGCGCGTTTTCGCCGACCTCGAAAGTGGATTTGTAAACGTTCGTAATTTCGAGGACGTCCAAGTTTCGACCTCCGTAAAATTGCAAGTTTTCTCGAAGAACGGCGACGCCGACGAAGCGATTTCGCTTCCGGACCCGCAGAACCGTCTATTTTTGTCGATCGGAAGACCCGGTAAACGACAAAACGCGTTTGTTCGACGAGCAAGTTCTAACCTCAAAAATGGAAGGTTAGATTTTTCGTTTGTCGAGGCTCCGAATTGGATTAGTGCCGCTAGGACGCGACGAATTACCGTTACGCCAGGAACGATCGCGACCACGAGCGAGAGCGCCCCACGATTGCCATTATTGGATCGGCAAGCTTTCGGTCCATCGAGTGCATGCAGTTCCTATATAAAGTTTTTGATTTTTTCCAGCGGGCCTCTTCGAATTTCGATAAAACCTTTCGACTCGCGCCTTTCGACGTCGACGTCGTCTCTTTAGTTGGCGTAAAAAGCGAAATTTGGAGATTAAATGTGTATTTGGTATCCAGCCCGATGACATATTTGGACACTATATCGATAATGCTCTCGGAGTGATTTGCATGTTGTAAATTTTATTTTTGCTCTCTTATAAATATTGTAAACTAAATCACGGTGCCGTTGAGTAGAACGAGAGCGCCCCACGAATGCGATTATTCGATCGACAAGCTTTCGGTCGCGTAGCGACCTAACGTCGCGCAGCGACCCATCGTCGCGTAGCGACCCATTGTCGCGCAGCGACTCTCAGACTCGCGAAGCGAGTCAAAGGAGGGACGCGGCGGCCGGAGGCCGCCAAGGCCCGACTGGTTAAGCTATTAATATAATACGTAAACCGGCCTGCTCGATCCGTAAAAGTGCGGGTTTTGCGCGGTTTTCGGAGGTATTTCACCACGGGCATCACGTCGAATCGGTAGGGCGCGAGGACGCGGGGCCGCGTTTTCTCGCGAGTTAAAGGACGAAAGACGGGAATAGGGCGGGTCCCGTTTCGATGTTCGAAAGGGAAACGTGCGAAAAAATCGATTCTTTCGGGCGTATTTTCGACCGTCCGCCGTCGTGTTTCGTTTGACGTTTCTCCGGTTCGAATTTGCATTCGATAAAATGGCCGTTTTTGCGACGTTTTTTCGGGGCGAAATCGGCGTCGAAAATTAGTAGGGGACCGGGAACGGCCGTCGCTCGAGTTTCCCGGCGCGTCTTGGTCGATCAACGAAGATCCGGACGAAAATAGGTCCCGCGGGAGAGAAGGCGGAAACAATTTTCGAAATACCAATCTTTTCTTCTGCCGCGTGCTAGGTTACGGTCGCTGTCAAAGTCAAAGTCGATTTTCTAATCGAGTTTTGTCGTGTACTGGGACGTTTTATCGATTCGAAACGATCGGAATTGGGTTTGCGCACTTACGATTGCGTTTTGCGCGTTTTCGCCGACCTCGAAAGTGGATTTGTAAACGTTCGTAATTTGAGGACGTCCAAGTTTCGACCTCCGTAAAATTGCAAGTTTTCTCGAAGAACGGCGATGCCGACGAAGCGATTTTGCTTCCGGACCCGCAGAACCGTCTATTTTTGTCGATCGGAAGACCCGGTAATCGACAAAACGGTTTATTCGACGAGCAAGTTCTAACCTCAAAAATGGAAGGTTAGATTTTCGTTTGTCGAGGCTCCGAATTGGATTAGTGCCGCTAGGACGCGACGAATTACCGTTACATTACGCCAGGAACGATCGCGACCACGAGCGAGAGCGCCCCACGAATGCCATTATTGGATCGGCAAGCTTTCGGTCCATCGAGTGTATGCAGTTCCTATAAAATATTGGTGGTTTTCCCGACGGCCTCTTCGAATTTTGGATAAAACGGTTCGACTTGCGTCTTTCGATATCGACGTTGTACCGTCTGTTAGTGTAAAAATCGAAATTTCCAGATTAAATGTGTATTTGGTATCGAGCCCGATGACATGTTCGGACACTATATCGATAATGCTTTCGGAGTGATTTGCATGTTGTAAATTTTATTTTGCTCTCTTATAAATATTGTAAACTAAATCACGGTGCCGTTGAGTAGAACGAGAGCGCCCCACGAATGCGATTATTGGATCGACAAGCTTTCGGTCGCGCAGCGACCCATTGTCGCATAGCGATTCAAAATCAACATTCAAATTAGAGCGTAACATCAGGAAGAATCATAATTTCATCCAAGATTCAATTTCAAGACTCTATGACAAGAAACTATATCGAAGAAAATGGATGAAAATTGTTCAAGTTTCATTCAATTTTCAATTATAAGTTTTACTATACGTTTTCGTTCAAGTTTCATTATACAGGGTGTCCAGGACATGGATACCCTATGTTTATGTGCACATGGGTTAATTTGCACTGCTGCTTTCTGTGACGAGTTCACTTTGCTCCGTCAATATTGCAAAAGTTAACCTCAACCGTTACCGTATTAACGGTGGATTGTTGTTTTTCGTGATGAGTTTCCGAAATTCTATGAGATGGACCACCGAAGCAACCACTAAATTAGTGAAGTTTGTTTAAAAATATAAATAGAAATTGGCAGCATTACTCTCATTCGAAATGTATTATAGAATTTTGATCGAAGGACGTCATCGATTCGTTGACTCTATGAGCGTGTCATTAAGCCTCAACAGGTTTCATAAAAATAAAATAAAATAATATAAATAATAATAATCCACGCTGTCAGCCATCGTGGCTAGGGATGAGTGGCTCTCAGGGTCGTTAACGATGCCGTTTGTATACCGGGCGCCCTACAAGCGTAACTTAGCCTTGGTTGAGCAAGAGCGCTCTGCTCAAGTCGACCTTTCTTTCGTCTCGTTTTCGTGGGATTAATATGAACTGCATTACAACAAATAATGGGGAAATGGGTAAATTGGACTCTAATGATAGCTCTTCTAAGAGACGCCTAATAATTGACAATGAAATTGAAATTCCTCCTAATTTGGACCTAAATAATAGTACCAAATCTAAGAAAATTTTGGATAACTTAAAAAGCAATCTTGATATTATGTCTAAGTATGTATCTGATTTAGATACAGTAGTTAACAACAATAGAAATACTAAGGTTGAGATTAAAAATTTTAAAAATACCTTGATGAAACAAATGTCTATGATACAAAAAATAGACTTCACTTTTGATAATGGTACGTTTAGTAAACCATGTATTAAAGAGGTCAGTACACAAACTGACCCCGTTACTCCCATTTTACCTACATCAGAATATCTGTTACCAGACCCTTTCATTGATATTGATTATACTGACTGGCCCTCCATGTATGATATAATTGATACGAAATGGCCTGACTATTATTATAAATTAACTGATATTAAACCTATTAATTTTTATCTTCAAAAAAATTGTGATTGGATAATCTTTATTGATCCTAATAATATATATAAAATGGACCTATGGAATAAAATGGTTAATATTTTCCCGGAAAGCGAAGATATTATTAATAATATGGGCTCAGAAATTACTTATATTAAAAAAGCCCTTCACACTTCTACGAACTCTGGTATTTCTTCTAATAATCATAACACTTTGTACATCATTCCGTTGCTTGATTCTTCTACTAACTACAACTGTGAAACGCTATTCAATAAATTACTTGAATTTAATAAATCCTATGGAGACTTTTTAAATGGAATTTTATACATATCTTTAAGTGAAAACATTTTAAATAAGCATATTCGTAAATGTGCTGAAATAGTGTTTCAGCATTCCGATATAGGAATATCTATTATCACCAAACATTCTCATATTAATAACAAAACTTACAATACTAACAAATTGTTTATACAACCGAATAACAAAAACTACGCGTAAATCCATTAAGAATAATGAAGATATCAAGAATTCGAACATTAACATCAAAAGTATTAGACAAACTCTAAAGGGCAATATCGTATTGGAAATCAAAGGTGATAAAAGTAATGCAGAAATGCTCAAAGATAAAATCAAAGCCAAAGACAAGGACATTCTCATCGATCATGCCCATAACAACATAATATTACACATCTATGGGATGGATGGTCTTTGCACTAAAGAGGATATTAAGTTGGCCATCTCCCCCTTTATGAAGAACAACGAATTTCTCAAGGTACTGCCTACCAGGCCTAATAAATTCAACGGTTTAAATGCGACCATAATCTTGGATGAATGTCTTGGAAACTATTTGATGAAGTTAGGCAAAATCAAAATCGGCCTCGCCTATTGTAACGTCAAACCTAGAGTTAAATTAAAACGCTGCCTCAACTGTCTAAATTTTGGACACGAACGTGTCCGGAAAACAAATTATTAAATAAAAGAGTATGATTCAACTGTGGGAAGAATGACTGCAAAGCTGACAATTGTTGCAATGAACAGTATTGCATCAATTGTAATATTTCTGGCCATCGATCAGACGGGACTAGATGTCCTACATATAGAAGGATACTGTCGCGTACGATCAACTCCACTGTGAAAATTCCTGGACCAAATTTCATTCATGACTTACGCCAGGAATGACATCTTATATATATAATTTCTAACTTTAATTTTTTCTCTTCTTGATGCCCAAAATTGTATAAAATTTCGAAAAAACGAAGAATTCACTACTATATTTACACTCAAATAAGATCTGCAAATCCAGAGCCTCCACCGAAGTAATGTCTTACGATGGTTCCGGTGGGGTGCATTATCACTATCCTGACAAGGAGGGGTTTAGTCGGTAGGTACATCGGCTAGACTTGCCGGTGTGAATCCGACACTCCCCCCGGCGATACCGGGGGTGTCTTTTGAAGATTCCCCTCCTTGGAAAAAAAAAGGTTTCATTAAAAAACAACAAATAAACAACTCTACAACGTAATAAGAGGCACACATCAGGTTTCTATTAACCGATAAGTCTTATCGTCTATTATTAGACGTCCCCGCGCGCAAATATACGCGCGCGTCAAGTGCATAGGCAAGGTACTTCCACCGAGAATTTCTGAATCTAAAATGTAAAATTAGCATGTGAATGTGAATACTTCCAACGTTCGAAAACTTTCTTTAGAGTTAGGAAGGGCACTTAAATGGTAATTTTCCGAATTATCACTGAATTTTCCGGAAATTGCTTTAAAGGATACGAACAAGTCGCCTGAATAAGAATTTGCGCGGGGCTGGTTCGAGAAATTTTATCGGGCAGAATAATAATACAGGACAACAAGGAGTTACGCGGAACGTTACTTCATTGTTGGTTAATTTAGTCGAAGTTCCTAGACTAAATAATACCTACACCAAGATACAGATGAAACTGGGTGGCATTTTTTCCCGAATCGGTAACATAATATTTAGTTTACTTTATTAAGTCCGTCATAATTGTGTATATTAGTAATTTTATATTGTTTACACTCAGAAAATGAGTGTTACCATGTGCACAACACTCCGAGTTGTCAGACGAAGCGTTTGGTAAGAACTCTCCTTAAAAATTAAAAGCGCAATTCGAAAAAAAAAAACGTACGGAGATAATTGATACGAAGAAGGGCCGAGGGACGGGAAAGCGCCTTAAACGACACTAATTTTCATTAGTCCTAGAGTTCCAGTTCATCGATTCAACTAAATATACTTCCTTACCGTCGAGAATCGTTCAAAAAGTGCCCCCGCAAATACAGAGGACCGACGCGGTTCTGCGACGCGAATCGGGACTTTTAATTGTGCAAATTCAACATTTATCAGTGCCACCGTTTGATGGAATAATAGAATTGATTGGAATGAAAAGATACTAAGTGTTGCGGTTTAGAATGCAAATGCTAACAATTTCGATAATTTGATACTCGTTAACTTTTGTAGTTGCCCGTTCGCTGGAAATTCTGGCGCGAACAAATAAATCCGGCTGCGTTAATTTTTAGAGAACACCTGTAATAAATATTTAATACCTACGACTTGTTTGCGCACGGAATTAACCCTTTATCCGTCAGCAAGGTGATCTAGAGTGGAGTTTATAATCGCGTAAACTTCTGTCAGACTATATATGAATTATAATAACCATGTGCAAGAGCTACCACTTTGTTCAAGTGTACGTACTTAAGCAGATATGTTTATAAAATAACTATTTTAGAAACATTAAGTGGCGTGTTCCAGTATATATTTTAAGTGGATAGCTTCCAAAATATTAAACGCACTCTTATTTACTTAATAGTACACTAAATACCGTTTAATAGTTTGATAAACTGACTTTAATGACCCAGGTACTGCTTTTCGGCGAAGCTCTTGGAAGGAAACTGGAACTATTGCCTAATAGGCCGTAAAAGTGGAGCGCATATTAAACGTTTTTTAATGGACCGTAATAAAGCGAGTTTTTGGGGAACGCGCGAATTATTAAAATTTGGCGACGAGAGGCGCTACGTCGCACTGCGGAAAAGAAAAACGAAACCCACACTTGCCCCATTTAATAATAACAGTTAATAAATATTTAAATTTACCTGTCCGTCATTTTTTTGATGAAACTTCATTATTCATTAGCCATTATCAAAACAAACAAGTCATTTTTATGAGAACGTAAAATACACAACCTCGAACAAACGGTTAAATTCGTAAACGTCTGCTACGTAAAAATACTCGCACATATATTATTTCGATAAAATGTCGATCAGTGTTTTATAGGGATACCTGATCACAAAAACGCTTTTGAAATACGAATACTTTTTTTCATAATAAATTCGTAAACAATGATAAAATTGATCTAACAAAATTATTGAAAAAAAAATCACAGTTTTCCCTCGAAGTAAAACTTGACGAACGTGGATTTTCTCCTTCGATTTTTAAATTACCTAGAAATTGTTTTAGATCGAGATTCCGAAACCCCCTCGGTGCCACCTATAAGAAAATTTAACAGAACCTGGGCATGCACCAATCAAGACAAAAGCGGATGTTTTTGCAGCTCACCTGGCAACGGTATTTCAACCTCATGATAGACTCTGCTTGGTAGAGGATGAAAACTTCATACAACAAGCGTTGGACGAACCAAATACACCTGCTCTACCAATAAAACCAGTAAGAGTTAATGAAGTTCATAGTGTCATACAAAATCTTAACCCAAAGAAAGCTCCAGGATATGATTTAATCACTGCCAGAGTCCTGAAGGAGCTGCCGCGAAAGGCAATACAACTGATAACCTACATAATTAATGCCATTTTCAGATTACGCATATTCCCGGACCAGTGGAAGATGGCGCAGATAGTCATGGTACCTAAACCAGGCAAAAGTCCGGAAGAAGTTACTTCATATCGCCCGATCAGTCTACTGCCGGTCTTATCAAAAGTGTTTGAAAAGATATTTCTAAAAAAACTAAAGCCAACTCTTGAACAACAAAAACTCATACCCAATCGCCAATTTGGATTTCGAGAAGGTCATGGCACAATAGAGCAAGTTCATAGTGTCGTAACTAAAGTAACTCACGACCTGCATCTTAAAAGATATTGCTCATCTGCGTTCTTGGATATAAGCCAAGCATTTGATAAGGTATTAAGATTAAGAAAGTCTTCCCATTGCCTTATTATGAATTACTTAAGTCCTACCTATCGGAAAGAAGATTTCAAGTAAAATTCAAAGACGCGCAATCGAGTCTTCATCCAATACAAGCCGGCGTACCGCAGGGAAGTATCCTAGGACCTATCCTGTACGTACTTTACACAGCGGATTTACCAACCACTCCACAGACACTAGTAGCTACCTATGCCGACGACACCGCAGTGTTGGCATCCCATACCGATCCTCAAAGAGCATCATTGTTACTCCAACGAAACCTCAACAGAATAGAAATCTGGTTGAAACTATGGCGTATACGTGTTAACGAAACAAAATCCACACAGGTAACTTTTACCCTCCGGAAAGAAACCTGCCCCCCGGTAGCATTAAATAATACCCTGCTCCCGCAAAACGACAATGTAAAATACTTAGGACTAATCTGGACTTATGGCACCCAACTTTGGGGAACTGCCAGTAACTCAAACCTATAAATACGACAACGATATCAGAACAAAATAATCAGGATCATCACAAATGGTCCTTGGTATGTTCCTAACTGGTTACTACAACAGGATGTTCCGGTATCTACAATTAAGCAGGAAGTCCAAAGTGCTAGTGAAAAATATCAAGTGAAACTTAGGGTGCATCCTAATGATTTAGCTGTGGCGTTATTAGACAGACAATATATTCCTCGACTCCAAAGATGTGACCCGTTAGACTGACCTGAACGATTTTTAGATTAGGTTTAGTTATAGTTTAAGTAAGAAACTTAATTAGATTATGTTCTCAACTAACCCTTACTTGCTGCAGAATTGCGAAGTACTATCACTGGATATTACTTCCTCATGTTATGAATTATATGCCAAACGATTTACTGAATGTTATCCTATAACAGATTGTAAACACCCAATTAATAAACATGTGAAAAAAACCGAAACCGGAGTAAAATCAACTGAAGTCGTCCCAGAGAATATTAAGGAAAAAATAGTGCCTAACCCTCGAGTTTTTCGGATCTCGAAATCTGCACTTTTATTTTATTGCAATATTGACGTTTTAGGTCGAATGTCTCGACTTATTAAATTTGTTTATCGTGAGAGCCGATTTTCGCAAAAAAGCGAAAAGGTCGAACCGACTGAAAAACAAAACGTTACATACAGGTAATTCCGATTTTATTACACGTCATCAATAAAACTTCGTATTTTTACAGTACCTACCCACTAATAAATTGTAATTTTTCTTCGCCATACGTCATATGTGTGCAAGTAAATCATCGGTAGAATACATGCCACGTTCAAAGTTTTTTAAACTGAATATCGAAAACATGCCTATTTAATAACTTTTTGAATGTGACGTGCATTGAAATCTACCTTGAATAATGTATAGATTATACGTTTGTAATTAATTTCGAGGTAGGTACCTACGAGATGACGCCACCGTGTGAAACGTCATCATCCAGTAACTTTTTATCGATGATGTGCATCGGAATAAAATTTGAATGATCTTTAGCCATTTTTGCTCTGATAATGTCGTTATAGTTCAAAATGGAATAAAGTTTATATCGTATTGCACGACAATTTTTTTTATCTATTTGAAAAAAAATCTGTTTTGATATATTCTACTCCTACGTCATTAATTTTTGTCCACTCCGTGGGTACAATCGTAGACAATTGGCGCATTCGGTCGGGCTCGTCACCAAAACAGCGGAAAGTAAACGCTACGTTATAGTAGCCCATTACGCCGAAGGAACTTAAACTATTGTGATAAACACGTGGCACAATTGAAGTCATAAGTCGATTGGAAAAATTAAATAAATAAATAAGCGCTGTTTTAGCGTTTTTCCGACTGAATGCGTTCTAACGCTAACTAGTAGCGACAACGTAGCGGACGATCGGCGTAACTTAAATTTTTAAAAAAAAACCTCCTCGACACGTATCTACGTATCGTTTTTATTTCCACTCTCTTTTCGAAACGACACAACTACTATAAAACAAAAACAAAAAATTATTCGCCCCATCTTCGATAATAATTTAATTTCGTTCATTCTCTACAACGTGCACAAAACATCGATTATTCATCGTAAACATAATAAATTAATCCTATAATAGATATTTACAATTTTACACTTCATTTTAATTGCACTAAAATTGATTGCGTCAACGACTTTGATATAAGTATCTAGGTTTGGTGCGCTTATAAAAGAAAATCGAAAAAAAAACACGTGCCGCCCTTATTCCCTATGGTGCTCACTGTTAACGTCGTCGTCCTGACTCTGCTGCAAACCGCCCATAATCGTCGAAGGATGATAGTAACTAAAATACGGAAGTAAATGCAAGGAGGTGTTGTACTGCTGACACAAATTCAACATCGACTCCTGCAAACTCTTCGTCCCGTACTTCTGTCCGACACCCTTACTATTAAACGGGTCGTACAAGAACAAATCCGATTTGCTCGTTTCCCCGTAAACGGGGCTTTTCTGATACACCAAACTTTTCTGTTGCATGAACAGCGGCATGTCGTCCTTAACCAACACTTTCACGGCGACTTTCCGCGCGTTCTGCGACATCATGTTCTGTTCCTGCATTTGAAGCTGTTTCCGTTTCGTCTTGTAGCGCCTGTTCTGGTACCAGATTTTGACCTGGGTTTCGGTTAGCTTGAGGGCATGGGCCAGGTCCGCTCTTTCCGGACCGCTCAGGTATCGCTGCTGGCTGAAGCGGCGCTCGAGCTCGAAGACTTGCGCGTGTGTGAAAGCGGCCCGCGATCTCTTCTTACGACCGGATTGGCCTCCATCGCGCGCCGCATCCTCCGATTGGGCCGAGCGGATGGGGTCAGGGGAAAGTCCGGAAAAACCAGGACAGGAATCTGAAACATGACGGTCGAGTTGAATTTTTTCTTAACACTCGAATTTTCCGGCGATAATTCTCAAATTGTCGAGATTAACGATTTCGTTGCGCGTTAGACAAATAAACGGAGAACGTTTTATGGGCAATAAGTTGCACAAAAAAACATAAGAAATCGTTTCGTTTATAAATAAATAAAGAACCGACAGAAATTTTAATGTTGGCATTTTAATTACGGCCCGACTTTATAATAAATATAATGCGAAATAGTACTAAATCGGACGAGCTACTTTTTAATCTTGAGGACGCGTCCCGTAAAATAAAAAGTTGTGAGAATATGGCATTGAAATGATGTTTGTGATGAACAACCAAATAAGCACATATAATTAATAGATTGCTAATTTTTATTTAATTACAACTTTTATTAATTATACGTGTATATACGATGTGCTTAATCAATAAAAAAAACACAAATGAGTAGATAAAAGCAACCACAGGCGAAAATTTAGAGATTTAAACGCTTTGCAACTATAAATTGTTGCAATCTAGGGGTTCTTCTTATCAACGTATCTAAGCACTTAAATTGAATTCAACTTAACTTTTTTAAACGCCCGTTATTTTATCAGAAATAAACACTTATCGGCAATATACCGGCAATAAAAATTTTCTTAAGTATTCAAAGTACAATAAACAACTACAGATACCGGTACATTAATTTTTTTTTTAATTACGATAAACAATTTTAGAAAATAAATATTCGAAGATTTATAACTCAAACATATCGACGCCTCGTGAAAATAATTGACTAACAATATCTGTTGAATCAAGCTCAATTGCCTATTTTTCTATTTTGCTAATAGATAACAATAAGCACCAAAATTATAAATTACTAAACTAATTATAAGACGTATTTATTCAAAAATTATTGCTTTGATGAACCGTTATGTTCTACCTACTCGGGAAGTGCTTTTGTGTGTCGCAAATGGGGCGGAAGCGGGGGAGGGAATTTTCTAATTGCAAGTTCAAATTTTCAGACGACTATTTTTTTAATTTCTAGAGTTCGACGGTTTGTTTCATTTGCAACTAACGGGCGATATAGTTGTGTAAAATTACGCAATCTCGTAAAATTCTTAAAATACAAAGTCAATAATTGAAGAAACGAACAATTAATGGAAATAAAAATATACATACGTAGAAAGGTTGGATACATCGAAGACTAAAAGAATTAAGGCCGGGGTAGCCTTATTTTCAAAACTAAAGCGGATACCTACCAAAACATTGATTCAAAAAGTGTTAACCTTAGATCAGAAGAAAAAGAAACGAACGATAAAAATATAATCGGAATCCATCACATCCGGTAAAAACATTAAGGCATCAAAATCTTATACATTTTTTTAAGTAGCGTTATTCGATTTCAAAGTGTCAATAGGTAGATATCTATACAGAACGCCACCGTCGGCGTCGATCGTTAAAGAAAATCTCTTGTGCTTTTTTGATTAAAAAAAAAAACGTATATATGTTAGATAACTAACAATAAATTTTTCGAGTCGACGTACACTTTGTACACACTTTGACTGTTTCAAAGGCAGCTATAAAGAATGGGGCTTCAAAGGCTTGGATTGCGTACTCTACGAGTTGCGACCTAGTGCCAAACGATTATTGTTGTTTATTTTTAAAATTAAAGTTGCAGCTGCGTGAAAAGATTTGATTGTAGGACCGATGACAATGTAAAGTCTAAATAGTTTTGAGACGTTTTGTAAAATTTTGAACAATTTTTACGAGGATATTGGTATTATTATAGTAAAGTGTTGTACGTAACACGTGCACGGAGAAAAAGTAATAAGGAAGTAGAATCAAAATTAGAAGAAAAATTGAACCAAATTCATTCGTGCGTGATTATAAGAAGTCTATTATACGGGGCGTAACTAAAATAAGTCTGTAGCTGTAACGATTTACCTAAAACATATTTTCCTTATTCAACATATGGTCGCTTATTGATAGTTTCCGAGAGAATTGCATTTCAAATTTTAAGTACGGCCCTGTCCTTACTCAATTTTAATTAAATCCATAATACCGAAGAAGCAGATGATTGTTTTTCAAGGTACAGAAAAAGGGGACATACGGGTTATGATTATGATGTCGACGACATGGCATCAGCACGTTTAATTTATTTTATTGCAGGGTAGGTTAGTGAAAATGTTTAGTTTAATTTTCTTTTTGTAAAGGACCAATCATTCTGTTATTGCTCGCAGTAGCGTAAAGTTCTATCATATTGTTGTTTGTGCATTTGATTTTGTGCTACTAGTGAACTTTTTCGCAACGGTTTCCGATGCATAATAATTAGATTCTTTGAACACAAAGCAGGTCCGTATTTATTCCTATTATTCGATACAAATTTCAATCAAAATTGTTAAAATTCGATAAACATATAAGGCGTTTATCGTCCTGCGTAATGGTTTGCATATTTAAGTTATGGTATTTTTAAATGGGACGCATTTTAAAAATATCGAAACACTTCAATACGTTTGTTGTTTTACGTCTCCACAAACGCAACTTCCGTACAGAAAATTAAATGTGCTGTGACCGCATTTCGTAATTACACCTCACGTACCGATTATATGGTTGTTTTTCCATAATTTTCGCATTTTGTTTTTTGTGGTGATGACGATTGGACGTATGGCAACACCTATATGCCAACCCCATCGCCTATATTTATCGTTAAAATAAATCGGAATACAACGAGAAACTGTTTCTACAAGGATCTTATTAACAATGAAAGGATTACAAGGAATCTCGTGCTTGCCGCTCGCGCTTTACTTTTTTGGCCGAAGCTTAAATTTAATGCTGAAAATTTTGCGAAGCATCTTCGGAATTTTTGGTCTATTTTCTACAGTTTAAAAACAAAATATGACGCTTAATACAATAATTTACTACTTAATTCTATAATTTATACAATTATTACTTAATATTTCAAAAGAGCGAATAAATACAAAAATTTATTGCGGTAATAAACCATTTTGGCGATTAACATTCCTCTGACCTACATTATATGTTAAAATGTTTTTCGTATCAATAGCGTGGACTTTCGATAAAAATTGCATATTTTCATTTTAAAAAATAATACGAGCTAAGAAGTTGTCGAAAACTGTAAAATCGCATTTCGGTTTCCCAAAATTTCGTATATAACCTCAGAATATGGTTAAGCTGCGGCATAAAAAAAAAGAAGGATGTGTCTGAAATTAGCAATTTCGATGCAATTTTGCTCGTATCGCAATTTTTTCGTTCTCGTTTTCGCAGAATATGTGGTTTATAGGTTATGGACGTAATTTTGGCATGTCGCCTGTGGCGACGCGCAGACTGGATGTTTAATTTAATTGCTTCTTAAAGCGTTCCATTTAAAAAAAAATAAAAAACAAAAACTATTTCGAACATTAAAATAATATAGTGATGCGTATTTTTGCAAATTCTAAATTTTCGATTTATTCGAAGTTCTTATTTTCGTTTTACACGTACGCGTACCTAATCTAAAATTCGAAGGGTGACTATCTGCAACCAATTACTAGAATTAAGTAATGCCCACGTATCAAAAGTACAAAAAGCTTTTAGCTTAAAAGGTTCTGAGTATAGGTGCCATCGTGTACCAGTCGCCATTTTGTGAAATTCTCGTCTTTTGACACGTCAAAGTGTCGGAACTTCCGAAATAAACCCGACTCGTAGTTTTATATAATAGACATTAATATTCCCTAATGGATTTGGAGAGGGGGACGTTTTGGTCGAAGTTATAAAGGTTAAAAGTAATTCCGTAAATTAAAATGTTGCGAAATATATCTATCTGTCCGTGCGTCATCAAAAAAAACCGCCCCTAAAAATTCCTAGATTACTTACCGGCAGATTTATGACTAGATTTCGACATATCCAAAGCTCGATCTTGAAACTCCGAAAATTCGTCACCACTTTTATTACTTAAAGTTTTCTTGTTCAAAATGTTTTCGATCGAGAACGGCGTAACCGACATCGAATTGCAACTTTTCTCTTCCGTCATCGTAAATACAGATAGGTACCTAACAGTTTCGTCACCGGTATATTTATAAAATTCAAAACGCTACATAATAAATCGATTATTATAGATAATCGTCAAAAATACATCTGTCTTCCACAAAATCTGTGATAGCACTGATGTTCATCATCCTAAATTGTTCCTGACACCGCACTCGAGTTGTGGTGGATAAACGAGACCGCGAAAGCAAACTTCTCTCTCTCTCTCTTTTTACAGATTGGTATTAAAATATTGCAACGCCCTTTTTCAACGTGTTCCCGGCGCGATGGTAGGGATCGTCGAGCGTTTCCCTTTTAGTTAGAAAATCGTTTTTTGTTAATGGCAGCTTTTGAAAAATGAATAAACGATTAACGTAAATCATTTTTAAAAGCTCCCAAGTTTAAATTCCGAATTTCGATTAAAGTGGATTAAGGACGTAGGTATCTCTGACGCAAGAAAAACTTAATCGATATAATTTATGTTTCATTTATACTATATCGACTTTGATGGCACTTGATTCTAAGTACCGAATTATGTAATAAAAGCGTTTCGGATGGTTTTTCTAAAATCCACTTCTGTTCGCGAGGCCGCCGTTTAATCTCCGATTTTGAAGGTTGAAGTGCCGTTTTAGCAACAACAACAAACATACGGGCAATTTATAATAATTTTAATTTACGATTTGCGTTCGTAATGTTAAATAACTAGGTTAACGTAACGTGCGCACGTTTTTGTATATTTAGTGTAGTAACCGAAGACTATACCTAAAAAAATTAATCGTTCTATTAATAAAATAATCCGTTTTCTATACAAAAGGAAATTAGTTGTCACGGTCTTCCGTACGCGTCCGGATGGGCGCACGTGCCCCTTTGGTTTTTCGTTTGTTGTGCCGTATCCCGCCGTACTTAAATGCTAAGTTTATTTAATTTGACTTCATCGTAAAGGGACAACCAAATTTCCGTTTTTACAAATAATTTTTGATAAGTTCTGTCGTCGTATTATTATCTAGGGATTAGTAATTTGTCACGATTGCTTTATCGTATATAGGCGTAATTACGTTCGCATTAATTTCCTTCGAGTTCAAAAACGAAATTCGTATAAATCGCACCGCGAGCTTTAGTTAGTCCAAATGTTGCCTAAAATTTTTACATTATAAACGTTTTCGAAGTCGTAAAGCTCCGTTTCGGGTTATGTGTAGTACAAATTTCGTTAAGACGCGAGCTTTTATATACTTGGCGCTTACCTAAAAGGATTTTTGAGACGTCGTCAAAAAAGTTTTTAAGAGTAAATATTACGGTTGCTCCAATTCATCTTACGTAAGTTAGGTAAATCGAAGTTTTTCTAATGCAGAAATTAATGGAAAATTTTGATTTTTAAAAGTCGAGCACTATTGAGCGGCGTTCCGTTCTTCGGTGTTGTTTTGAGGCCGAAATTTTATTATTCAAGCACCTACTTATATTTTATTATATACTGGGTGTTTCGAAATTTGCGCGTACGGAAAGGTAGATTGATATTATACAGGGCGTTTCAGAATGGCACGGTACTATTTTAGGGCTGCGTTCTCTAGCTCAAAATAAACAATAAAGTTCATACAAACATATGTCTCAAATTAATTTTTTACCGAGATATTGAGGCGTAAACATATTTATTTCGCAATAAAACATTTAAAGTAAGCAACTGTTCAAAGTGGCCGCCGTTTTGTCGAATCCGTGCATCTCTGGTAAGTGATAGTTGCTGCAGCTTCCACGATGCGATTCCTTAGCTCTTCTTACGTAACCATAGACCTCATCAAGCCCCACGCAAAATAATCTAACGGCGTTAGATCGGGAGATCGTGGTGGCCATTTAACACGTCTAAGTGTATGGAAAATTATTACGTTTGTTCAAAATGTCCACACGTTTGCTGCTAAATATGCTTCGACGTGTTGTTGCATCGCTTGAATCGAGTTTTGAGATTTATACGTTTAAAATTAAAAATAAACGTTACGGACCGTATTCATAACGACCATATTTTACCTATACTTTCCAAATGTCGATAGTCACTCTATTCTATTTTCGCGTTATAGCGTTTTACGCCTTGCGATTCCCAATTTCCATTGTCCTCTCTCATTCCATTCTCCGTCATTCAGGTGTCTTTCACTCATGGATTTTTGGATCCCTTGACTCCAGTTTTTCCTTGGCCTTCCTCTTTTTCTTCTTCCTTGTGGTGTCCACTCGAGTATTTCTTTCGGCAGCCTACTTTCGTCCATCCTCTGGATATGTCCGTACCATCTTAATTGTTCCTCTTCTATCTCCTCTATAATGGTCCTTTCTACTTCCATTATTTGTCTGACATATTCATTTGTTTTATGTTCTAGTCTTGAAATCTTCGCTGATCTTCTTATGGCGTCCATTTCCGTAGCTAATATTTTCCTTTTATCGTTTTCGGTCATTGTCCATATTTCACTGCCATAGGATAGTACGCTTTTTATTATAGAGTTGTATATTCTACGTTTGCTCCTTTTTTTAACGTTTTTTGACCATAATACACCATTGAGAGCCCCTATGACTTTCCGACTTTGTGTGATTCGGTTTTGAATTTCTGTCGTATCTTTACCTTCATTTGTAAATGTTACCCTAGGTATTTGTACTGTTCTACTTCTTCAATCGTTATATTATTCTCAAGTGTTAAATCTCCTAATTTTGCTCCTATACTCATATACTTTGTCTTGGTAACATTCATCTCCAGTCCCCATTGTTGATATTCTTCCATCAGTTTCCTGGCCATATATTCTAAGTCATCCTTAGATTGTCCGATTACTACCTGGTCGTCTGCAAATTGTAATGTAAATAATGTTGTATCGTTCTTGATTTCATAACCCATCATTCCGCATTTTCTTTTCCAGGCTTTCAATGCGTGTTCTATATATATTTTAAAGAGTGTAGCGATATACAACAACCTTGTCTTAGTCCCTTATCTATTGCAAACCCTTGTGATAGTTTATTGTCCATTTTTACTTTCGATATGCAGTTGTTGTATAGGTCTTGAACTGCCATTATGAGTGTATGGTTGATTTGTGTGTTTGTTAATGCTTCCCATAATTTTGTAATCGGTACTGTGTCGTATGCTTTTGATAAATCGACGAATAATAGATGTACTTCTCTTCCATAGGCTAGTTCTTTCTCTATTATTTGTTTCATGCAGAATGTATTGTCAATGCATGATCTTCCGGCTCTGAATCCGCTTTGATGTTCTGATTCTTTATCGCTATATTCCCCTTCTATTAGGTCTCTAACAACTCTTCCATAAAATCGACTGAAAGTACTAGTGACTGATAAACCTCGATAGTTGTTGCATTTCGTTCGGTCGCCCTTTTTAAACAATGGTGTTATATATGCTAATCTTCATTCATCCGGGACCTTCTGACCATTAATGCACATTGTGAATAACTTGGCTATCATGTGATATAATTTATCTGTTCCATGTTTGATCAGTTCTGCTGGAATTCCTCCTGGACTTGGTGACCTCGATAGTCACGATAACTAGAAAATGGTTTGATCGATAAATCGTAAAAGAGCTTTTTATTTGGTTTTTATTTTATAATATCGTCCTACTTTCCGGATGCGCAAAATTCCAAACACCCCGTATTTACGCTTACTCTAACTGAATTCACATTAGATAAATTACGTTAGATAGCCGTTTTTTGTAAAAAAAAATTAGAAAAGAGAAATTACGTATATTTAAACCACTTCGATGACTCCTCGAAAATTAATGTAAGTAAATATCTTCAAACATTTTCGTGATTTTGTAAAGAAACTTATAGGCTCAGGTTTGATTATTTTAAGGCGTAAAAATTAACAAAATACATTCACATTCATTCACATTCGTTTTTTTTTTAAATATCACTAATCGCGACGGTAACGTTTTTTTTAATAAGCTTGATATAAATTCATAATGAGACATTCCGAGAGCAATCGAAGAAAAAAAATTAATGACTCGTTATGAGCTTTAATTACACGAATGTTAAGTAGCCCTACTTAGCTCCACAAACTTGCCTCTATAATTATATCGTACATAAAACGCTTTTGTTTCCGATTTTGTTGGCGTTAGCATAACAAAACCGCGCTAAAGAACGGTATTGTTGGCAAATGGTGATTACATAGAAGTGTCCAGCCAGGCGCAGGAACTCCAACTCGATCCCCCATAAAATCTAAAGGCGACAATCTAACCGCGCTGCATCGCACCATCAGAAAATGCTTATCCAGCAGACGTTCAAGCAGAATACATAAAAATCCACGTATGCAACGAAAACCGTGCGTAAAAGCGACGACGTTAATTACACATTTTATAGACAATCAAAAACTGAAATTGTCTTACATAAATAATCAGATCAACGTGTACGTATGTTATTTTTAACTGCTATTTAAATGGTTATGGGTATAAACAGAAAGTGACGTTCTTCCGGAGTTGTTTAGGCAATCAGGCGGCCGGAAACGGCATCCCTTCAGGTCCAAAGAAAATACAGACCGGCATCCCTCCTATTAACGAAATCGTCGTATTATTACTTGCGAGCGCGAACGTAAAATGTTTAAACTAAAGTAAATGCGCTCTTTGGCAACTATAATAGTTGGCAGTTTTTATAACCGTCAAAGCGAATAACTTAAACATTGATAAACAGGAGGTGCTTTGAGATTTCAGCTTTTAAGTTGACCAGATTGACTCGTGTTTACCGCTCCTTGCGGGAATCAAAACCCTAATAGCCTTTTAACCAATGCAAACAATACAAGTGAAACGCACACTGGCCATTACGGATAATAGAATTATTTATATCTGTCCTTAAACGATCATCGGAACGATGTTTGTGTTTGTGTAGTCATCGTTTTATTTGCGATCGGTCTCTATTGTCTTTTTGATGGGGAAATTTGGCACCAAAACAATTTAGACTGTTATAGTCGGATTAGGGTGAGTTTTTTTTTCAATCGTCGGCTATCATTAACCGTTGTGGCAATTATTGTTTATACGGTATTGGCCGATTTTTTCTCTATTATCAATGGGCACGTTCAGTCGGGCTCATCGCTGAAACAGCGGAAAGTAAGCGCTACGGCCGAAGGACCTTAAGCTATTACGATAAACACGTGGCACAACTGATGTCGTACGTCAACTATAAAAATAAAATTTAAAAACAGTCCAATCGAACCGCTGTTTCGGCTTTAATCGTATGAACTGCGCATCGGTCAACACACATTTTGGTGTCTCAAATGTTGAACCTGTTCCAGAGTAGGTATGTTAATTGGTCCGCTGATGATTCCAAAAATTGTACCAGTTTTCCCCGATCGCTTTTAATTTTTGAGATACACGCACAGAACATCCCTAGTAGAAATTTTTCTAGCTTTTCCCCATTTGTGGTGAGCCAGTAGCCAGGTTAAGGCGGGGAAAACCTAGAAGGGAAAAAATAGTTGAGTCCTGCCTAAAAATCAGTCTGTAAAACTGGACTAGTTGTAACTCGACTCTATCTAACTAGCTCACATCTAGTTTTTTCCTTTGAATCACTAGCTAGTTGTAACTCGACTTCGACTGTCGAGTCCATATCTAGTTTTCCTGATATGAATTTTAATCTAGGTTTTCCCCGGCAGAAATTCATGAAGAAATGTGTGGAAAAACTGGTTTCGACGTCTACTTGTATACCTAACCTAACGTAACCTAACCTATATTCACATAATGCAGTAAATTAAAATATTTGTTATAAATTTCAATCTTGAAGCAAGCATGGAATCTGATGAGCGTAAAAGAAATTAATTGCTAGGCGAGTGCGTAGATATAGAAAAAAGAATAATTTGTTAAATGTTAAATATCACGGTAAGTTTTAAATATGTTACTCGACATATAAGTATATTCTAACCTCGAGTTTACGTTTTGTAACCTCGAGTTAACATTTTTTGTTAGACTCAACTTCGGGAGACGAAGATACAGACGAATATGTTAGTACCGCAACATCAATTGATTCTACCTTTCTTCGTGACAATAATGGCACAACAAACGAACTGGGCTCGCCACATGAGGTTATGTCCCGTGAAATAACCGACAATAATTCAACGAATGAAGACTCTGGACAAAATTCCAGTTCTCAAATAAATGTTCCACTAGATTTTGAATTAAATGTTGACGACGAAAACGACTTTTACAGTCTAGATGAAGGGGATTTCGAAGACGTTTTCGACTTCGAGGAAGAAATGGAAGAGATAACGGACGTCGAAAATTTAAAAAAATGGGTTATTGAATGTAATATTCCACAATCGCATCTCGACAAATTACTTGCAGTATTAAAAAATCGAATTCCGGAATTGCCAACATCATCCAAAACTCTTTTCAAATCGATTTCTGCTACTTACAAAACTGAAATAATGGGTGACGGAGAGTTCGCGTACTTGGGAATACTCAAAGGTTTGCTAGCCTGTGTAAATACCGAGCTTGTCAACCTATTGTCATAATATATTGATAATAAAAACATTTTAGATTTCATCGATGGACAAAAAAGCTTACAAAGTGAAAGACTTCAAGTGAAGGATTATGACAAAGCTTTGACCGACGTTTTGCCAAATGCCAAAGATTGGAGTGGAGGGAGAACTCAGAGGAAGAAGAATGACAATGCCGAACAGGACGAACTGTTGTAAATTCTTGATAATTAATTTTATTAATGTATGTATTAATCATAAATATTTTTTTGTTTCATAAATAATAAATAGTTCTATTTTATTATTCCTATGAATAAATAATATGAATTTAATTTCGCTAGGTTTCTGCTAGTTTTCCCTACCAGTTTTTCCACGCTATTCTCTAGGAGGGAAAAGCGTTACATGGTTAGTTGGGGACTAGTGGGGATTCCTACTGGGGAGCTAGTTTAACCAATGGAAAAACTAACTAGCGCCCCAGCGTTTCCCTAATCAAATTTCTACTAGGGATATGCCATATACCCACTCTTTAATCTGCTCGTCCATAAAAAAATCTGGATATTGCAATTAATATTTTTTTAAATACGGAAAACATTAAAAATTAAAAGAAAACCACAAGTTTATGGTATAAACATTCCGATCATTCGACGCACAAGAAGCTCTTAAATTCTACAGAATAGGATCTGCCAAAATAATTCGATATAAGATCCCAACAATAGTCTGCCATCAGGTGTGCATCTCATCTTCCTTGGTACAAAAGTTGGCATAAAATCAAGCATATATCTAAGAAACTAGAGCCGATGCGGTCTTGACAATGAAATTTTCTGAATCGACGCTCCGAACAACCCCAGGCACGGACCTAAAAACCAAGGCGCCAAAAAAAATTTGTCGCTCTGTGTTGATCGGTAATGTGCAGTTTGGTATCGGAGTCAATGCGACGTCAATTGTAACGACCCATATTTTCGTTGCTTTCAGTGTGACAATCACGATTAAACGTTACTGTCCGTTTGCCCCAAGTTTATTGTAGATTGTGGTAAATCGAAATGTTAGACGAACTAATTTTTACCTGTGACTTCGTTCCATTTGGACTCAAAATATTCGTAGGAACATAATACGAATATCTTCTGTTTCATATTTTAAAGATAATACGGACAAACTGCAGATCGAATTTAAAAACAAATCATACTTTTCCCGTTTCGTCCCCTTAGGAGTGGAATTTGGAAAAATCCTTTCTTAGTACGTACCTAGAAACGTACCTATTCGATTTCCACGTTTCTAGGACCAGTGGGCGTTGATATATCAGTAGGTATTAATCCGCGGTTTGATAAGAAAAATTAGAGAAGATAGGCGACATCCCTCTATTGCGGGCTCTTAATAAAAAGTGCGTATTTATGTAATTTCAAATACATATTCAGGTAATTAAATGCATTAAAAACGCTAACACTCTTGCGTTCGCAATTCTGTTTTTGTCTGATTTCGATTATTTCTTGTATTCATATTTTTTTCTAATATCAAACGAATGACAAAAAATGAAAAAAATCGACCGCGCGCAAGCTTCGGTATCAAATTTTCATGTCGCACGTCAAAAACTCCGAATCATAAAAATTTTCTCTAAAGAAATACATTTTTTGAAAAATAATATTTACGAGAGAAATTTATAAGTATTTTAAAACAAAATTATCATTTTTTGTCGATTATTTCGAAAACGATAAATTCTATTGAAAATTATAAAGAGACATGATAGGTAGAAAATTTTATGCCGATTCCAAAACATATTTCACATTGCCGATCCGATGAATAATATCGAAGATTAGAATTAAAAAAAAACTTTTTTGAACGGCCGCCATTTTGAAACGGGCCGGTCGATTTGGCTGATTTTCGAACTCGTCCTTCGTTTTCGTAAAAACAATACGTTGTCCAAATTTCGGCCTCCTACGATCAAAATTGCGACCGGAATCGCGTTCACAAGAAATTATACATACAGGGTGAGCCATGATGATTGAGACAAACTTTAAGGGGAGGTAGAGCTTGTCAAAAGGATTCAAAATTCACGGTCGCAAACGTCATAGGAAAGTCACATTCCTGTTCCATTTCCATTCTGGAGGGCGTACGAGTCACTCGTGGCTTACCCGCACCCTTCCTACTACCTCTTAACGACCCATATTCTCACAAATTGTGATGCACATTCGCAAACACACGGCGGTCCGGTACATCTCGCTGTGAGAATCGTTCGCTCGTTGAGCTGCTTGTGCTTTGCAATCTATGTGCATGTCTGCCAGCTCCCTATTCGAATAATTTTGCATGCTCTTAAGGGGATTACTGCTCGAATGATCAAAAATCACATTTTTCCCCTCGGGATCTTTCCGCTCCAACATCACCTAGCGGCGTACGCTGACGTTCGCAACTTTGGGTCGCTATGCAATTTTAAATCCTTTTGACATGCCCTACCTCCCCTTAAAGTTTGTACACCCTGTATATATATGAACGACCTATATTTTCGTTATCTAAGGGTCGAGATCGGAGGAAAGCCAAAAAGACACATCTGGGTCCCGTCGTCGGACAGGCTGCAATTTTCTATGAAAATTCGCTAAAACGATATCCACGTAAGTATCTAAATAGTTTCCGATAAGGCATTTAAATGTGAGTTAAACGAGTGTTGGTTTTGGATTTTGAAAATAGACGTTCCGTTTCTTCAAATTTTTATATCTTCGTCTATCTGCACGTAAAATTTGATATTCGAGATGTAATGGACGCTCAACTCACATTGTTCAATAAATACCTACAGGCAATTACAATACAGTAATCCCTCGCCAACCGCGGGGGTTCGGTTCCACAGAGAGACCGCGGTTGGTGAAACCGTAGTTGGCGAGGGATACATGATTTTTCACTGTGTACATACAATACCTTGTATTACATAGGAACATAGGAAACAATAAATAGGAGAAGTTACATCATAAGCTTTAATGAACAAAGAAATGTATAGTACTATTGAGTACATATGTACGTATACATAGAGTATCTACAACATACACAAATTACATACGTACATTGTAATACATATATAAAAAAGAATTATTTATGAAAATACGAAAGAATAGTTGGCTGTCTCGTTTTTTCTTGATTTCCTTTTGGACCTCTTTATACGTCCATAGCAGACCCTCCAAACCATTTTTAAATTTCAGACTTCTTTCTAATGATGGATCTTTGTCAAAAACCAGGCCTTGGAGTTGTTGTGCAGATGAAAATATTTTGTTTATGTTACTTAAATTCAGGGATGTAATTGTCGGTATCGTGGTCGTGGTTGGACTGCAAGCTGTTAAACCCCTCTTCACGAATTTCGTGCAATACCCGCAGAATTTCTTCGATTTCAGGTGCTTTGTCAGGCGCACCTGAATTAACCATCACTATTTCTGGCCATAGTTTTTTCCAGCATGCATTTAATGTAAATGGAAGTAACTCATCAGTTGCATCCTTGACGATTGCTACACACTGAGTAATGTTAAATTGTTTCCAACTCTGCGTAACAGTCAACGAAGGATCTATTTCCATTCTGTCCATGATACGACTGAAAGTTCGTCTCGGGTAATATCGTTTAAATGCAGCAATTATCGCCCGATCTAATGGTTGTAGGAGTGAGGTGGTGTTGGGAGGCAGAAATCGAACTTCTACATTTGGGTCGACTAATTTCAGGGATTCGGGATTGTCCGGGAGCGTTGTCGATGATAAGAAGCGCTTTGAAACTTTGAGGCCAAATATTGCTAACACTAGGAACAAAGCAGTTCACGAATCAGTCTGTAAATAATGATACCGTAACCCACGCTTTTGGATTTTCTCTCCAAAACGCCGGTAAGCGATTTTTATCTTTATTTTTAAAAGCACGTAGGTTAAGACTTTTGTATGGGTTTCACCATATGATCGCTCGAAGCGTTACACCAAAATAGAAGGGTTAGCTTATTTTTAGCAGCTTTAAAGCCCGGTGCAGATTTCTCATTTTGTGATATGAACGTTCGAGTAGGCATACTCTTCCAAAATAAACCTGTCTCGTCGGCGTTAAATACTCGTTCTGGCTTATACCGTTCACGTTCGATGAATTTTTTCATCTCGGTCGAATATCGATTGGCCGCCTCTTGATCCACTTGATCCCATGATTTTAACATTATGCAGAGAGAACCGTTTTCTGAATTTCTCGAGCCATACCTTACTTGCTTGGAAACTTAATGTTTCACATACAGACTTTAACTGATCAAAAAACCGTATCGTTTTTTCTTGAACGATGCGGCCACTAATAGGCGCCCCCTTTTGTGTTTGATCTTCAATCCAAATGCTAAGAGCTTTTTCCATCTTTTCCATAGTTTGAGATCGTGGAAAAAAATGTTACTTTGTTGTTAACACTAGTGCCACACTTAACAACACTGGACCGAATTGATTGTTCACACTTTTTAATTGTTCTTACAGTCGATTCGTCGACCTTAAACTTTTTCGAGACATTCGCAAAAGTTTCACCCGCAGCCGAACAATCCAACAACTGATTTTTTTTTATTTAGAGCCACGACAATTCGCTTTCTTTTTACTAAGTCTTCATCGCCATTTTTAGAAGACATTTTCGAAAATTCCGAAGCGAAACGTACAGCGTGTAGGAATAACACTGAACAACTGACGGTGTAAACTGGCGCGTAAACCCGTTTTTCCGGCTATTGACGATTAGGCTAATATAAAAACAAACCACTGCCTACCCTTCCTTCTCGACTGTATGACGCGAGCGTGCAAGATTATTGCACTACGAGTTTACCCATTTTTTACCGAATATTTTGCACTTTTATATTTTGCCTTAAAAAATTAAAAAATAAATTTAAAAAAGTGGACCGCGGATAAGCGAAACCGCGGTTGGCGAGGGATTACTGTACAGGCAATTTTTTTTATAATCGTATGTTTTCATCGTTATTTTATTTCTAATTTTTTTTAAATATTTACTACGTAACTTATATTAATTATCACTATCTAAGCCCTATCCTAAGGTTTATAAAGAGCTAAAAATCGAATTTTTATCGTCGGTTATTTTTTTTCTTAGAAAACGGAACATTACAAATCGTCATTTAATTCATTCCAACGTCTATTCGAATGTTGCACTTAACTTTGTTTCGCCAGGGACAAATCATTGCGGATAACAATACTTTTACGACCGGCTCGACGCGTCACGTGAGCTGTTGTTGAGATATCGAAATCGTCGGGGGAACTCGTACCTGGCTGAATCGTGGACTTATCTGTCATTCGGCACGAGCTAGCTTCGAATTACGTCTTCGGCATTGTCAAGGTTTAGAATATTTTATTAAGTTAATAAATGGCGTCGTGTTTAATGAACGGTTGTGCGTACGATCGGTCGTCGAACGATCGACTTTTCCCGTAAATTTTCGGTAAACAGGTGAACATTTTATAATAATAGTTCGGTGATTGGAAACAAATAAGTTTTATGGTGTATAAAAATCATTTTAATAATTTCGCGATTAATAAATGTGCATCGAAGAACACCCAGCCCCATACGTATTCAGTTCGAAACCAACAATGTAAGTCGTTTATTGTATTAAATGCCTATTTAAGTGTATATAAGTGTGTTTTAAACTGCTGAACGTTTTAAGTAGGTAACCATTTATAACAACCTATTTCCTACATAATTGCATATTTTATGTAGGTTTAAATTTTTCGTAATTTCTTTTACAACATGTGGTTATCTATAAACGATTAGAATAAATGACGTACCGCTTCATAAGCGATATCGCCGGGGCTGCGGCCATCGCGTGGGCTTATCGTCGTTACGTGAGACAGATAACCTGTTGTATTTTTGTTTAAAACAGACATATTTACGGCCTATCTAAATCTACGTGCAATTCACGTTATCAATAAAAAGTTATTAGATTCTGGACGTCTAACGCAGCGATGTCGGTTTGTCCGAACGTTTGTAAACAAAAGATCTAACCTCAAATTTTCACATTCGTAAACAATGCTAAAGTTTCGATACAAATTATTAGTTAATAATATACAGACAATACCTACGTCACTACAAATTGCAGCTGTTGCTGTGTTAATCGTAATTTGATTTTAATTTTGCGTAGCGTGAATTTCTCGATGTGTTATTTGCACACGTTGTTTACATGCCAAAGAAAGATTAATACAATTCATTAGAACGAGATAGGCCCTAATCATTGTAAAACGTAATATAATATTCATATTGATTGTTTAAGTATATGTATTATTGTATTCATGCAATTATAGTGGAACCTCAATTTAACCTCGAATTTACCTTTGGTAAATCAGAACATCTAACAAGGAAGGTTACCCAAAGGGTACGCACCCCGATTTTGGTGAAAATTTTATCATAGCAACTATTGCCCAATAGACGATGTTTGGTGAAAAAATTAGCTGCCGTAAAGACTTCGTTTACGTTTTATTCGATAAAGTTGGTAAAATGGTGATTTTCGAATTAACAGGGCTGTTATCAGAACGATTTTAGCAGTAGGTTTGAAATTCGTAAATTTTCAATTTGAGATTATTTTGCACATTTTAAAATTAAAAAGAAATTTTTTCACGCATAGTTTTTGAGCTCGCCCGCCATTTTGAATTTTTTTAAATGGAAACATGGGGTATGTTATGTATCATTAGAAAGCTTATTTTTTCTCTGTTTAACCATCTAAAAATTGTATGGGGTTACATTAGAAAAAATTGAAATAAAATAGACAAACGTTTTTCATATGCCTACTCGCTGGGCTGTTATAATATTGTCATTTAAATGTAAATATTACTGTCATATTAAATATTGTCATTTTTGCATTGTTATTCTCGAAAAAATATTTTTCGAGTAATTCCGAATCTGTTCTATGCGTGTCACGTGGTGTCATTTTATCGAGATTATGCAAAATTTATAATCCATTTTAGCGCCCGCATTTCATCATTTCGTGCTTTGTTATACTAGAAACACGAGTTTTCTAGTATAGCTTATCCAAACCTATATGATATCACATCATCAACAAAAAGTTGCTAGATTGTTTATTTGTAATTCGGTTTAAAGTTTGGAAAGTGATATATTCTATAGATGATTTACTTGCGCACATATTATATGGTCAAAAGAATAGGTACGTTAACCCCCCCCCCACTTACAATTTTAAGAAAAGGCGTTTTGCGCTAAACGCACAATAGCTGGCGCCCAAAAATTAGAGCTAACGCCATAACGGTTACGCCGTAAAATGGTTTACAGTTGGGGGCTGTTGGTGCTAGCCCCCATATACATAGACATATATCTATTTAAGATTGAATGTCAATAAAATAGGCGCAGAGAAGTAAAAAAAGCTAATTCTTAAAGTAAAAATAGCTCTTATTGCAAATATTCGATTATTTCGGTTTCTGTAACGGCGCTAGCAAAATAGAAATTGGCGCTTGCTAGCGCTAGGTGTCAACAATAATAATCCGTAAAAAAAATCAAGAAAATCGAACATGACATTTTTCGTTAACTCCCCCCCTTCAATTGAAATGCGAATAGTTACTAAACCAATTTGGCGCTAGCTTTTTGCGAAGTGACGCTAAAGAGCGCTAGGTCTATTCTACTTAATGCGCCCTTTAAACCTTTAAAATTCGCATGGGGGGGGGGCTAGCGTTAACTTGGCCGCCCCCAAATGTTTTTCGAAATATTTCGGTTTTGGTAGTGGCGCTAGCTAGTGCTAGGTGTGGTCGACAATTAACGACAAAAAAAATTAGAAACTCAAAAGTACTTAAAACTGTTAACTTGCCCCCCCCCACCTTTGACCTACAATAACTTCAGAACCAGCGCTAGCTTTTTGCAAAATGGCGCTAAAGAACGCTAGGTCTGTGCTATCTAATGCGCCCTTTAAACGTTTCAAATTCGCAATGGGAGGGGCTAGCATTAAATTGCCCCCCCCCCAACTGTAATACCGTTTTACGGCGTAACCGTTATGGCGCTAGCTCTAATTTTTGGGCGCTAGCCAGCGTTAGCTATTGTGTGTTTAACGCAAAACGCCTTTTCTTAAAATTGTAAGTGGGGGGAGTAAAGTTAACGTACCAATAAAGAAAGACTACAATTTATTAGAACTGCCAAAATATTAGGTACGAGGTAACAGCACTGTGTGAAACGTCATCATCTAGTAACCTTGTATTGATAACGTGAACAGTATATACAGCCTATCCAAACCTGGATGCAATTCACGTCATCAAAAAAAAAGTTACTAGATTGTTTATTTGTAATTCGGTTTAAAGTTTGGAAAATAACATATTCTATCGATAATTTACCTGCGTACGTATTACATGGCATAAAGAAAGATTACAATTTATTAGAATTGTAAAAATACGAGGTACGAGGCGACGGCACTGTGTGAAACGTCATCATCTAGTAACCTTTTATTGATGACGTGATTGTATATAGGTTTGGACAAAATAAAGGTTTGGATAAGCTATAACTTCCGACTTGTTCGGAACGTTGCGTCCCAAAACGTTCGAGTCAAAATTTTGCCAAAAAAAAAGATGTGTATGGTTTAGCTATGGTTTCCTTTAATAATATTTTATAAATGTAATAATTCCTATGTTTTAAAATAAGTTTAAAATAGAAGAATGAACTTAAGTAAGTACAACAATATACCTATTACAATAGTCGAACGAATAAGTATACGAAAAACGTTTTTCTATTTTATCTCAATTTTTCCTAATGTAACCCCATACAATTTTTAGATGGTTAAACAGAGAAAAAAATAAGCTTTCTAATGATGTATAACATACCTTATGTTTCATTTAACAAAATTCAAAATGGCGGCCGAGCTCAAAAACTATGCGTAAAAAATTTTTTTTTTAATTCTAAAATGTGTAAAATAACCTCAAATTGAAATATTACGAATTTCAAACCTATATCAAAAACCGTTCTGACAACAGTCCTATGAATTTGAAAATCACCATTTTACCAACTTTATCGAATAAAACGTAAACGAAGTTTTTACGGCAGCTAATTTTTTCACCAAACATCATCTATTGGGTAGTAGTTACTATGATAAAATTTTCATAAAAATCGGTGTGTACCCTTTGAGTAACTTTTCTTGTAAGTATCTATATTATTAATAATAATTGACACTTTTATTATTAACTCGTACGTCTGCTTCTCCCACCGACATACATTGCAATGCATTTTGTTTAATTGAAATCTTGAGACACATAAGGGTAAAACCGGGACAGACCACGCACCTTTTGAAAAAAATTCACAGAATCGAAATAATGAAATGTCACTCGAACAACTAATATATTTACTACGCAAACATGTAAAATAACACAAATCGAAAACCTCTTCTTGAAAATAAAACAAAACTAAAGCGCTGCACCTAGTAATCTCTTCCAAACCCTATGGGTGAGACGACGCATCTGGTACGAGAATTGTTTTTGGTATTTTTCGTTTTGTCCCTTTCTTTTCCTTGCTTCCGTGTTTCTTTTTTTTCGACAATACAACTAGTGACAGTTAAATTCTGAGCGGATTGCTTTCTTATTTTAGGATTAATAGAAGATGTAACTGTTGCAATCGGGGCAATTGTTTCTAAAATTTTTGTAGGTGTCCAATCTGCAGCAGTGGATGATCCGGGTGTTGGCTCGTTTGCTTCATTTATTATGCGTGATTGCGATATGATGCGACAACTCATTGGAAAACTTCAGGGTCCCTACCAACTATATTTCTTTTAATTACGCCTTTATTTGTAGGTTTTTTTCCTATTTTTATCACTGAAACGTATGTCGTGCACCAATTCCGTTATACTGTCGGCATTGGCGATGGTCTTGTTGCATTAGGGCGCGTAATTTGAACGGTGCGAAGTCTGCTCCGCTGCGTCGACTGTCCCGGTTTTACCCTTAGAAAGTTCGTGAATGTATAGTAAATCAATATTACCACAAAATCAAGACCTCATCGGGTAATTACCTAACTAACCGTTTGTTGTGCTGATGTGTACGGTGCATTTCCAGCGACAATGTTACATAAAACAGTGGTTACGTGTTATGATAGGATCAATTTGCCTAACACGTGTACTCAGGAAGCTCTTATTTTCAGTATAAAAGCAAGATAACGTGTACCAATGAACGTTGCATAACCAATATAAAGCATTATATCTTTGAATATTCGTGCATGGTCTTTTATAATTATTCATGTAGTACTAAAACAACGTGCAGCTGTAGCCTTAGGTAATTGTCGTAAGTAGGTCGAGCTCGTTAAATTATCGTGGTTTTTTAAGATTTATCGGAATTTTTATTCATACCGATAATACCTATTGTAGGAGTAATAAATTCGAATTCTTCCTAGTTATTGTATAACGTGTATTAGTTATTTACAACTGTTCTATGTATTTCAAAAGGTTTTTGTTTGAAAAAGGTCTGAATTGAATTTCCTTTTATACCCATTTTTACTATTATGAAAACGCACTAAACTCAACTAATTGTAAAATTTAGTCAGAGAGTGAATAAAAAGTAAAAAATAATGATACTACAGACTTTATTAAGGGTTTTAGAAAGAAAAGGTTTTAAGGGGAGGGTATACTCTATTCCCGGCGACCATTAGAAGTGAATTATATTCTTTATTTTTAAATTCTACAAAATTCTTTCATTTGGAGATTTTTCGCCATCAAATTATCTATCTGAGTTTTTAAAATTTAATATAAAATTATTAATAACGAAATTAGAACTTTTGTACACAATTCAAAATCCAATTTAAATTGCGGCTTCAATTTTACAATGTATAATGTTCAATACAATATCTAGGAGAAACAAGTTTCGATGAAGATAGCTGAAGTAGAAATAGATTTTTTTTATTGAAAAAATGTTGCGTATAAGTTTACTTTTATGAATAAAATTCAAAATTTCATATATGCGTCAACATATCAAGCTCATGTTTTGTCATTGCCCAGAGAACGTTTTTTTATATCATTTAAGATGTCGATCAAGTTTTCATCTTTAATAGAACATGATAATCGTACAAATGTTTTTATAAAATTTCACAATTAAACAAAGAGGGCTCACAGAAAGAGAAAGAATGTGCAGACCTCTACAGCTCGGCACGTGGTCTTGTTAGAAATATTTATTACCCAAATAATCCTGACAGATATATAAAGGTATATACATTCGAAATTGCAGGCAAGTTTTAAATAGTTAGAAAGCGTCAGAATTTGCTTTTTAAAAAATAAAAACGTTATAGGTATCTCTGCTACTACATAATTTTTAATAATAATAACATGTGTAATAAAAAATAATGTAGTTTGTATATGAATTATAAATCAACTATTCAAAATTTAAGTGTTATTATTATAAACAGAATGAAATGGTTGCAAATGTTATTAGATTTAAACATAATGTTAAAAATTTCGTTTTGTTTTGTTTTAAATGGCATAAATATACCAAATGTCCGCAAAGCCTGGCCCCGCACCATTTGTTTCGGAAATTGTTGGGTACCTATATGGAAAAATCGGCGAACACGCACTTACCTACCTATTCCATTATTTTTAGGGCACAATTTTTGATGGAAAATGTTTCAGGTGTGTAACCTCCGGGAGTGGGAGGTGGAGGTCAACTAAAAAATTTCGAACGGAAACGCATTTCAAGTCGTATGTCATTTAAAAGCTCTTAATAAACAACAATTTTTAACGTTGGTCCAAGATCGATACACCAAACAAATCACGAATGGCGAATACGAGTACCAAATAAAATTTACAAATAAGTTGAACAATAAAGAAGAAAGGAACGAGGGAAACGTTTATACTTTGCGCGTACCTGCGCCACCCCGAAAGGACCAGTTTCGATAATCCACTTACTTGGGTGCGATAATAGCTAGTAATTATGTATGAATCGTTCTCAAAGTACGACGTTCAAAATAAGAACGATGTGGTTTTTCGTTTCCCGTTTATTTAGAATATTTTGCGAAAACTTACCTCGATCTTAGAGCAGATTTTTCCATCTCTTGGTAAATTTATGGGTAACCGTATAGGTATTTACCGTGGAAACAGTTGATCGTGCAAAGTACGGTTAAAGTAAGATTAGATTCTATGAAAAATACCTATCAGATAAATTCACCAAGAGGTGAAAAAATCGGCAATAAGTTTATAAGTTTTCGCAAAATATTTTAAATAAATGGGAAATGAAAAACCACATCATTCTTATTCTGTAATAACAGGGTCATTAGCGAATTCAAGAATGCAAATTACAGAAACTGACAGTTTTGGGGTGGCGCAGGTACGCGCAAAGTAAAATGCTCGTTGAATTATTTTCAATACGGATAAAAGTAGTGTGTTTAATTATACGTTATTCAAGATAGGTTCCAATATACGTCATCAATAAAACCTCGTACCTATTTTTACATTAGGTACTAATAAATTGCAGTCTTTCTTTGTCATGTTATATGTGTGCAGGTAAATCATTTATAGAATATGCCACATTCAAAACTTTAAACAGAATATTACAAATATACAATTTATTCACTTCTTATTGATGACGTGCATCGAAACCTATCTTGAATGTATAGATTGAGAATTCGAACTATACTAGGCAAATCCTTTCTCGGAAAAAACTTCTACCTGCCAAACCAAACGTTTGAGAAGTCGTAAATCGGTAGGTCATAAATAAACCGGGACCGATAATAAGCTTTTAAATTGTCTCTTCAAGGAACTAGTGTTAATATGGTTGTCTATGTATCAAAAATTTGTCATAGTACCATCTATTCAGACGTTTTGCTAAGTTCTAGACATCTTCCTGCCCTTAACGAAAGTTTGATATCTAGTTTACTGTTACAATTTGACGATATTCATTTATTTATTTATTTATTTAATTAATTATACCTGTAAATAGAGACATCATCAATATTCTTAGTGAATTTTTATAGAAAATAAAGCTATTGCAACATGTCTGATGACAAAAACGTGAAACGTGTCCTTTTAGATTTTCTCCGATCGCGTAAATATAGGTCGTTCATTTTGGGTCGGTCATATATATATAATCAATTTCCTGTGGACACGATTCCGGTTGCAGTTTTGATCGTAAGAGGCCTAAAGTTGGACAATGTATTGTCTGCTATTTTTCGAAAAATGTATTTCTTTCGAGAAAAATTGTTTAAATGTTTAACCTTTATTTTCATAAACATTTGAACATAACAAAACACTTCTGAAATTCACTTCTCACTTATTCACTTAATACTGAAAAAAAAAATGAACAGCGAAAAGAAGACAGAGAGAATGACAATTGTCGATTGTCAATTGTACGCGAGAGTATATATGTAAACTTGTTAACTACTTTTAAGAATTTCACTACAATTGTGAAAAATTTTAATATTTTTCTAATTCCACCGTACGGTGCCTCTAACATGACAAACGGAGGGCGGACGTTAATTTAGTTTGTGATGGAAATGTTCCTACTTATGTAATAATTTTTATTACTATAGCAGAAAATTTGTTTCGCCCCCGCTTCCCCTATATATTTTATTTTTATTTTTTAATTTAACACCATATATTTTAGAGAGGGTGCATTTGCAAAGGGTGGGATTTGGCGCTTGGCTAGGCAATCGAATTTTCGGGGCATCCTGTATAAGAAGCTATACATTTGCAGGAATTTGTTAAAAATTTGTTATAAATTTTTTAATGTTCAATTAGGCGTCGCTTTATTTAAATTATTTCGAATATCGATGCGTAAGTACACCTGTACTAAATTAATTGCATAATTTCTTTAAAATTTCGAATAAATTCAAGTTTAAATGGCAAATGGAATTTAATATTTATCTACGTATGATTAATACAACTCGACGCGTGTACTTATTGTTAAATGTTTTCTTGTGAAATAAAAATTATCTTCATAGAACAGGAACGTTTATCGCAGAACTTCGATAACGTTGGTATGTTTTGTTCGAACATTTGGCGATTACAGAACCGCGATGGCTGTGTTTAGTTTTACGTTAATTCGTTTTATTAGTAACAAAGAACGATTTACTTTCTCATTTTCAGTATGATATCGTTTGTCTGTGTGGAAGGTGCGCGCGTTCTAATGATCGATCGGGCTGTATTGTTCTAATATCGGTTGATGTTTTAGAATAAATTTTAACTAAATACCTAAGTACATAGTTTTCTGGCCGAAGTGTTTCTTTCGTTTTTAATTTTGTACGATGAAATTAATAATTAGTGATAATACCTATTAGTAAATAATTTAATCTAAGTTAGGCTGGTAATTGAAAACAAAGAATTTGTTTAAAAATATACATTATCGCTGTACGGGGGTTCACGTGTATTTAAGTGCCTTAATTCAGTGCGATGCGATATTAAAGACTCGTATTTTGAACATTTCGTAAAATTTTGTGCGATGAAATTTTGCGGGCGATACAGCGATTTTTAGGAATCAAGTAAGTTGCACGTATTTACCTATGTATGTACTACCTACATATCGACGCAGTTTTTCGAAAAGGGCGAAACCCACAAAAAGTAAATTTTACAGGAGAGCCCAATTTGTTGCGTCGATTTTTGGAAATCGTTTGTCCCTTTCGGGACGCTTAATATTTGAAAATTACACAAATTTCTACGAAATTAGTTGTCTATAAGTATACAACATGACTGAAACATTAGTAAGTACGTTGATCGTTTCTTGTCTCGTTTTGTCGAAATTATTTTCAGAGAAGCGCGTTGGTTACGCGTTTGAAAGATTTATCCGGTAGAGCCATCTACACTAAAAGCTCGATATTTTCCCCGACAGGAACAACAGCAACTGCTTAAACGAACAGAAAACGCTTTCGTTCGGAAATACGGACGATTAGTAAAAACAACCACCACTATCGAATTGACGTGTGGTTAGTTATTTTCGAAACACTTTTATTTTGATGCGTTTTTCATCTCCAATGTCATCTTCATGAATATTTTTTTTATTATTGTTTAATTATGCTTATGGCATTTTACAAATAATATGAAATTTCATTGCTATTCGCATCAACATCGAACACTTTCAGTTTACAATTTTTATAGCTATTTTTCAGCATGTTTTTTTGAAGTACATAATTATAAAAATATAAATAAAGAAGAAACGGGTGTTAATAATTTATTACAGGAACCGCAATTCCGTGGAAAGAACGTTTTCGATCCTACGTACATTAGATTTTTTTCAATTTTATGATGAGCCCAATCTGGTTTAGGGTCGATCTTTCATCTTCATTTAATTTAATTGACACATATTTACCATAGAAACGTTTGTTCAAACAATTGTTTCCGTGGTAAAAATTTTACAAGTAAATTTATTGGGAGATGAAAAAACGGACCTTAGACCAATTATTTTACGACCCTAATTTTGAACGTACAATACAATAGAATTGAAAAAAATGTAGCTTGCAATTTAAAATTATTGATAAGTATATTGTTATTTTCCGGATAACAAGTGCAGCATATTTTTCAAAATGCTTACCTAAAATTTTAATGCATAATAAATGTCTTAGTTTATTTGTAATAACCTGTAACCGTCAATTATTTTACAAAACATGAAATAATTCCAATAGGACTAACGTTAGAGGTATCGTTTATTGAAACAAAAAGTCGTATAACTATCTCAGAAATACAAATCGGAAATCTAAAATTATTTTAAATCGAAAGGGCGTAACCGGTTACCATTACTAACATTACTTCCAAAATTTCAGGTCGCAAATTTTATCATTTTTTTATATTCTTCTAACTAAAACTCGTCGTAACATATCCTGTGGTGCTATAGTAAAAAATTTAGAATAAAATACGTATTCGTTTCGCCTTTTTGGCATTTAAAGAAAATTCTCGAACACGTCGATTTTTTTTTTAAATTAGACACTTTATTCCACCGTTTTCATGACCACGTACACATACACACCCTGGCGGGGGCGGCAATCACCTTCGAAATTTTAAATATCAACAGTAATCTAATTTTATTTTCTAAAGATATTTAAAAAATAACCTTGTACGTTAAAAGTGCGAGGAAGAATGGGTTTAATCGCTTTACACCTGGACGATATGACGGTCGTTTATTAAGCACGTGTGTGCTCTTATCGTTGACGTCGACTCCGATAACGCTTGACTTTTATGTAGGCGATCACAACAAAGAATTTGTTTAAGAAAATTCATTATTGCGGTACGGGAGTGACTTAATTCGGTGCGGTGCGATATTACATATTCCGTATTTTGAACATTTCGTGCTTTCCCCCGACTGTAATTGAAAATTTAGTCTACTTAATCCATATTAATTTTTTACTTAACTAAATTTGTTAGACGATTAAAACAAAACTTACAAGAATTATGTAGTAGAAAAGAGCCGAGTTACGGTGATTTTCTTATTATTTATAATTAATATAAATATGTGAGGTTTTTTTTGGATTCCTATTTCTCGTTGTATCGATGTTGATATTTATATATCTAGGTATCTTATTTCAACCACAATTTTAAACAGAATTTTCGTTAAAAGGTTAAATAAATTTTACATTTGTTAATAAGTAAGTACCTATACTTACAAAACAGAAAGAAAACGGTTGACGTTATTTACACTTAATGTTTAATACACGACATATTGTACTTTGATTGCCTTTTAACTGTTAAATCGTTTTTTACAGTGTCGTGAAGTGTGATGTGTCCTGAACTTTGGCGTGCTGTCGAGGAATCGAGGGTTGACGAAACTGCAGAGGACGTCGAAGAATTAAGGTAGTACTTACAAATCATCCGGAAAGTTGATTGCATTTAATTTAATTTTTTTTTGTTTGTTTCAGGTAGGATCTTTCTATTTCGTTAAGCGGGGGTCACATTTATCTATCGGTGAGTTTCTTGTATCGTGCAATTTGTTAAAATTATATACACAGGCACCTAAATAAGCATATTATTAATACTTACTGTTGCAAATAAGTAAAAACAAAATAACATTAAAACAATAAATTATAATAAACAATTATAATTTAAATTACGTAATTAATAATTAAATCACAAAGACTGCAGTCGCGCTTTACAATTTAATTTCAAATAAATAATTCGACATTTGTAGATATTTAAAATATATACTTATTTTGTTGAAGGTAATCATATTCGATAGGTAATTAAATTCATATAGAAATTCGAACAGAAAATAAACAGAGATATCCAATTAAAATTGCCGATTAAAAAAAAAATCCGCTTGTGATTCGAATGTATAGGTAAGTGGTAAATATAAGTGCGAAAATAAAATGCACCCGACCCATTGTCATATTTCCCCTACCACGACGGGTAATTTTCAATTATCGTTTTCAACGCAATATTTTGATAGATAAAAATTAAACTTTAGGTCTGAAGACTTTAATTTTATTTTAACAATTTCAAAATGTAACCTTTTCACGTATGTCGGCGGTCGGAGATACGACGACGGTGGTTAATATCGACTGCGTTTTTGCAGAAGGCCGTAACGTGCAAATAGTAAATTTTACAGGAGCGCACATTTTGTGTTGTCGCGTAACTATAAGCAGATACGTTTCACGGAAATACAAATCGATTTTTCCGGTTGATAGACAGAGTAACTCATTTTCGCAAAGAGCATGGGTTACGTCCTTCTGCCAAAACGCGGTCGATATATTATTAAGATTATTTATCGAACCATTCGAAGAGAAAACCATCTTAGGCACCTAGTTGTGTATAAATACGACTAAATGATCAGTTATCTAAGATAAATAGTTGTGCAATAATTTGTTTATAGATAGGTACATATCTTTAAATGGCTAATAAGCTTGATTTTATTTAAATAATTAGCTACAGGACCGTCGTTTACGTTCAAATTTGTCGTTCTCGACTGCACATTTTTTTACATTATTTCATCGGTTTACTTATATAAATGGTTATGTAAAAATTTGTTTATGCATAATTAAATGTTGCTTAAGAACGTTTTTGTTTAAATTATTAGGGGTTTCGTTTACTAGTAGGGCGTCGGGAAATTTTATGTTTTCTTTAAAGCTTTCCATCTTCTTAATCCCATTTTGAACATTTAGATATCTACGTATTTAATGTAAATCGTGCAGTAATGTTAAACGTTTTTAAATGTTCTACGAGCTTGTTTTTGGTAAAATAATTAGCAGTTATCTGTACGACCTGCTCATATCTCGATCGTTCGAGCCGTTTACTTTCAAATTTGTCGTTCTCTGACCTGCACGATCTGCAGGTCGGTAATTTGTTTTTTTTTTAAGAAAAAAGAATTTGTTCAAATTGTTTTCAGAATTGTACTAAGTATATGTTAAAATATTGTGTAACATTACGAAAACACACAAGTATTTGAATGATCTTCGCACATTTGAATTTCTGGTAGTGCCATCTACACTAAAAGTTCAATATTTCTTCCACCAGAAATAGCAGCAACTGCTTATAAACGAACAGAATACTTTATTTTGAAATACATGCGTTGATTATTTAAAATAACCACAATATACTGACGCGACGCGCGATTGTTTTCGAAAAACTTTTTTTTTAACTCGAAATCGCGATCTATTTAGAAAATTTGCCTCAGTAGTTGATGTAATTGCGATTATTCATTGTCTTTGGCGATCCAGAACGATGCTGTTTACACAGTCGATTATTAAATACGCTATTAACAAACAGTAATACGAGATTCGCTGTCTAAATACACTTGATTGAAATGCAGTGGGGCGCCTGAAAATCCGGGATTATGTAATTACATCGTAAACGATGAAAAATAAAGTTCTAGTAGGTGTCTAATTATAGATTAATAAACTTTTACGACTTGATTTCTACATTTGAAATTATTAATCGAATGAGTTATCATCAACTAATAGGTAATTTTCAAATTTTAACTAACATTAAATTGTTCGAATCTCGATTGGCACAGTTTGTTCCTTTTTTTAAATATATGTTAATAAAGATTTTAATGTGATAAGGCGCAATAACGAAATTAGTACAGCGCTTCTTTCCTTATAAGAAATAATAGGGTGATAAAGCAAGTCGTTGAACATCAGGAACTAACCATAAGTCGAATCTAAGCAAACCTTCGTTAATCTTCAAAACGAAAATCAGATTGGTTGTTGGTTACCTGACCGTGAGAACAATAATTAGAAAATAAGCAATTTTTCAACAAAAATATTTGGAAATAGCGATTTAAAATTTTTATACCGAAAAAACATACCTACATACCATAAATACTTACTTATACATGATTATAATTAAAAAGTTATTATGTCGCCCTTCTTTCATTTCAAAATTTTGATTCCAAACATTACTAAATGTTCATTTCATCGATGAATTTTTCATCAATCAGTAGGTACCTACCTATAAACACCCTGTAATTAAATCGAAGAATTCTTGAATTTTCAAATGCTAATATAATATTTTAATGAAATTGATTTAAAAAATACCTACCAACGCAACGGTTAAAGTTGGTAGTAATCTTTTATTGAGTAGATAATTTTAAATGAGTTTTGTTGGGTATTTTTTTTTTGGTATCGAACTTATATGGCATTATGTGGATCGCCCTAAAACGACGAATATAACATCGAAATAAAACAACGTTGCCTTTTATCGTACAGTTTTAGAATTTCAGAATAGAATTTAGAAAATTATTTCATATAGAAAGCTTTAAAATTCAATATTTTTATCCAAATATTAAATTTTTCAATAATTTTATCTTGAACAGTAGGTATCAAAAATAAGCGAAAAAAATCGTGCTCGGGGGGCTTACAATTTCTAATAGATATTTACAGAAAGAAAATTGATTTTAATGGCTAATGCTGCAAAGGGTCGAAGACTATTTTTAAGACACCCTTTACCGTAACTACGGGTACTAAAAACATATACGAAATAAACAAAATAAAATTCTGCGTGTACGATTGAAACAAATCGTAATTTTAAATTTGTACGGCATCAATTTTTTCATTTTTCAAAAAAAAATCAATTTTCCACAGTCACAAATTTAGGTGCGGCAGTGCCGTATGATTTTTATAATTTAACAAATACAAACGACATTTTATTTCAATTAAAATAGTTCGTGAAATATTCTTCGTATATAGGCCCCGCTAAAGTCAATTGGCAAAATTAAAGTATATTTTATTGATAAAAAAAACAATATAGATTATAATTATAATGAGAAATGATAGAAAAAAGGATTCCATCCTGACCGTATAAATCTAACGAATCACTTTGCGCGGATGGAAATAAATTAAATCGTGCTATAAAATAGATAAACTGTAAATTTTGATGTCCGAGGTACCAACGCGCGGTCACAACCGAAAGATATTTATAAATCTTTATCGGACTGCTGTTTCGTGTTCTCGGTACCGGCGAAAAATTCAAGTAGTCAGCACCAGATCACCTTTTAACCTAAAAGCTTTTGGCACCGTATACGATAAAGTAAATATATGTACATTATAATTACCATCGTCTTAACCCTTCTGGCGGGTACATTCGGAATAAAAATCGATTTTATTTAAATTTCGTATTCTTTACAAAATTGATTAAGCTACATTTTCATGTAAAGCTCGCGGCATGGCACTTATAAAACATCAGTAGTTGAACTCCGAAAATCTAACGTTGAAATTGCCGTCGTTGCAATTAACGTAACCGTTCGTGACGGGGCTACCGCTAAATTCGTAAGATCCGTGCTGGTACTGATTGCCGACGCAAAAATTCGACGAACTCGTCACGGAAGCGTTCATCGGAATTTTCGACTTCTCCATCTCCGCCCCTTTCTCCAACTTCTGTCTTTTGCACTTATAGCGCCGATTTTGAAACCAAATTTTCACTTGCGTCGAGGTGAGTTTCAGGCCGTGGGCCATTTGTTCGCGTTCGGGCGCCGAGAGGTACTTTTGCTGCTTGAAACGGCGCTCCAGCTCGTACACTTGCGCCTGACTGAAGAGGACCCGAGGTTTCCTCTTGGTCCTCTGGCGGCCGGATTTTCTTAGTTCGGTTTTGGAACTCGTCACTTGCTGGTGCTCTAGAAAAAAAAAAGATCGGGACGTTTTAATTTTTTAGTCGATATAGGTAGATATTTCGATACAGTTGAAGTTGCTTATAGCGAACCTCCGGATATAACGAACCATTCCTAAAAGTCCCGCCATGCAACCCGTGAGATCCCTTATATATTTTGTTGGTTATAACGAACTTTCGAAGACAATTGCGTACCTGGTTTGGTACTTTTAAATCACTTTCAAACAGAGAAAAGTGCAAAATGCAGATTTAGATCTGATTCCTACGCTCTACTGAAAAAAAAATTAAAAACTAAATATTTGAATATCATATAATATTGCCGTTCATAGATGTTTATTCATTAAAAATATTAAATGAAGTTTTTTTTATCGTTTATTACGAACTTCGGATATAACGAAGTCTTGTTGGGAGCCGTTTGTGGTGCGTTATGACCGAATTCTGCTGTATATGCTTCAGGACAAATTAGGTCCTTCTAAGCTGATCTAAATCCAAATTTGCCACCAAATGTTCAACAATAAGTTAAAGGATTAAGCCGTCGAGGTCGATGTTTGCGATGCTACTACGGTTTCAATACGAGTATATATCTACAAAGAAAACACGAATTTAAGAAGGGGGTTCAATAAGCGAGAATCAACAGATGTCGCTATGGTAGATTCACTTCAGGAAACGATACTAAAAAACTATTAAATTTTATTAAAAAAATTTAATTGATGATAAATACTAATTCAATTACCTAGTTGCTCCCTATATTTTTATCCTAAAAAAGTTAAAGGAACAGTTTTGCTAAGTTGTACACGTGCTTCCGAATACTTCAAATTATAAGATATTTAGCTACTATATGATTAAAATATTATAAGGAGCAACTAGAAGAAGGTTCAGTGAATACGTATATGAAGGTACAGGGTGTAATTTTTACTAAAATTCGTAAACCGTTTTTCGAAAAATCGTCATTTTCAAGTATAAAGCTATCTTACAGATACCTACTTGATTTCGAAGAATTTGTCTAACAAAATTGTCCAACTATTATTGAATGGATGGTGCTGTAAAAATACTATAGTGGTATTTTTTTTATTTGCCGGCTGATTCGTTGACATTAATCTCCCGTTTGATAAACAAACATCAAACTGCATAGGTGGCATATTTCGTTGTGAAATATTTATTTTTTATTTTTAAATTTTTATTTTGTATTAATAATGGCACTTCTCTCACATATTACACAAAAAATAAATTTTAAAAATCAATAATCATTATCATTGTGATTTTCTTGAAGAGAAATATTATGAATTTTTCGCTCCCATAACTTGGTAACTTTTCTGGTTGCAAGTTAAATAATTTTTTTAAGCTTGTTAACATGCATTTCATTATTTTTGTGTTTCTCGTCAAAACGCCCATTCTTTATATTCTGTAACTTTATATCCTAGAATAAATAATTATAAACGCTAGCAAAGTTTACAACGTAAACATAATTAAATTAGGTGCCAATGCATCAATGAAAAAGCGCACTCTGTAGAAACTATTTAGTACAAGAAAACAGGAATTAACATTTAAATAGCTGATGCCAAAATCGCGCCATCTTACGATTAAACCGTTTGATATTAATTAAAATAATTAGAAAAATTCTACTGTGGCGTTACTAGCGGAAACATGGTGGAAGCTGATTTTTCCAGCCCCCTCTTAAGCAAAGAACGGCGACAAGACGGTCTAAAATAAAAAAAAATTAAACTTATTCCATCTTATAAAGAACATCGAGTTACATAATGCGAAACTAAAAAAAGCCCGGTTACCGCTTTTTCGCCTTCAAAAAAATAAAAATAAAAAGCGATTTCTTAACATTAAGTAAATGTAGAAATTTTCATTTTTGAAAATTCATTAAAAATCAACCGCCTAACTAGACGAAAACTTGAAATTCGCGATAAACTCTCCATATTAAGGACCAATATTTTATTTTATTTTATTTTACAAGGCCCACCATCAGGAAATAGGAAAAATACTAACCAATTACAAGTAGATACAAAACATGAACAATTATATTCCAAATAAGCATTAAGAAAACATTACATACTGTATAAAATAACGAAGTACAACAATAGTAAAAAATAAATTAAATTAACATTAACAATAACACTTCATAAAATGGTCACACAGTGCCTTATTGGAATATAGGGTGTACTTTCATAATGTTATTCATCACAACGTAAGCCGATGTTTTAAATGGTTTTGGACAATTCCATGTCAAATCGGCCAAAATTTTCAAAAATCTACAAGTCATCATTTGCAATTTTTTTTTAAATTAAACACGTTACGCAACCTATATAAAGTTATTTTAAAATATCAAATTTTGATTTTTAGGCCAACACATTCCCAAGAAATTCAAATTTTAATTTCGGATATTTTGGCAAACATGGTGTTGCATAAATTGATGTATCTCCGTTAATATTAGACCTAGGGTCGATCTTTCCATCTTCTGATAAATTTATCGGACAGATATTTACCATGGAAACAATTGTTCGAACAAAAGTTTCTATAGTAAATATCTGTCAGATATATTTATTAGGAGACGGAAAGATCGGCCCCATAGGGGGTTAATTGTTTTTTATATTTTGTTCAGAAAAGTGCATAGAATATACATAAACAATAACGGCTTTACGATATACAGATTAGGAAAAATAATTTCGGAATATATGGGTTTTCCCAAGCAAGTTAAGCGACTGGTCTGAGAAATAGTTGACCAGTAGAAAATATAAAACGTTTACGCGATGAATACGAAAATAGTTCGGCGTACCATTATTGAATTGATCGCCCCCCCACTTACCTAGTACTGTCCTTACCAGTACTTACCTAGTATCAAAATATTCGTGAGACGGAGTAATTTTCATTAGCAAGAAATGAGATTATTTTTACGACGTTTCGCTGCACTCGAGAAATTATTCGTTATAATAAATGTAACAAATAATTTCTCATTTGAAAATAAATATTGTGGTTCCTTTTTCGACATAAGGGATTTGAAGATAAAATAGATTCTAAAAAAAAAATAACGTTAAATTCTAAAAATGCAACGTAAAAATTAAAGCTCTAAAAAAGATAAAAATATTACAAATCTAATGTAATTAAATAAATAGTTCAAATAAACCTTGTTGTGCCAAACAATAATCAAATTTATTATAGGAAGGGCGAGACGTTCCGATAGTGATACAATTAACTATTGAATTATTGTAATAGAGGGGTGGCTCTGACGGCTTTTGTGGTTAGTATGGTGAATAAAATATAACCCTAAAATTTCAGGCTCGTGTCACAAAGTGCGGGGATTTTGCTTTGCACTCAGAACTCGGGGCCCAATTCTCGAACCATTGCTTACAACAGGTACGCGAAAATGACGTCACAACAATGAGTTTTCATAGAGATCTATTTGTTGTGACGTTTCGCATACATTTCGTAAACGAATGGTTCGAGAATTGGGCCCCTGAATTAAATTTTGAAAATAAGTAAAATAACATAAGATACAAAAAAACGTTTATTTTGTTAAACACGTTAATGTAAATATTTTGTTTTTCGTTAGTTGTAGGTATACACGCTAACTTCATATCTGAAATACTGATACATTTTTATGTTAACTTATCGTTTATTACCAAAAACAAGACAGTTTTTAATCATATTAAAATTATATCTATCTCATATTAAGAACCTATACGAGCTCAGAATTTTCAATTTATACAGAAAGAAACAGATTCAAAGTATATGTCAACTACCTTTATAAATCATTACTCACTTCATGCGCTTATTAAATAACCCTCGTTGCAGATACGTAACGACACCACTATGAAAACTTGATGAACACGAATATACGTTAGGGATAAAATCTGGTCAATAAAACAGATTTATGTACGTATGTAATTATTTTACAGGTGTTTATAGACATAAAGATCTTAGTAAAAATTATCACAGAAGAGATGGAACTGAAATAGTTTAAACAATAACGAACTACCCCATATTAGGCGACTTTCCTCTACACCTAGTTAATTTTTAATGAATTTTCAAAGATGCTCTCTATTTACTTACATACATACGTATCTACAATTAATGTTAAGAAATAACGGTTTTTTATTTTTTTGGACGAAGGGCAACAACCGCGTTTTCGGTTTTATCTAATTTTAAATAATTCAGTGGGTTTTTTAAAGGTTTTTTTTCGACTCCTTTAATTTTTTAATACAAACATTTCCATAACCGTTTTTTACCTACATTTAAAACTCTTCCACGAATTACATCATCGTAACGCAAAAGATACTAAAGATACGCATTTTTGTTTCGTTATTGAAATTTAAAATTGCGACTTTGCCACTTCTATAATTTTTTAAGGCAGATCTTATCCCTAAAGACGTATTATTTAGGTATTGTACATAAAAATGAGCACCGTCGAAAAATGATTGTAGACTACGACTGATGACTGATCCTTTGTAAATAAATAGATTTATTAATAAACCGTTTATGATAAACTTCTTTAGTTAAAAAACGGTATTAACGTAATTTGATTAAAATTCTGTTTATTAGTCATCGTAGACCTCACCATAACAAGCTAGAGGTTCGGTAGGAATCAAAGCAAAGTTCGTCGTCACACCTACTGGCGAGGCGCCTCAAGTAAAAAAATCATTAGAAAAAATATTTACGTACTTTATCGTATTGACTTAATAAACCATTTTATTTTGTATATATGTTATTTTGTATATATACGTGCCTACATCACTAACTATTGATTAGGTATGAAATAAAATGCAAATAAAAAAATATATAAAACAACACAGTTCAATGTCAAGCTTTTTAAACAGTTGATCCATTAAAAAAAATAATAATAATAAACCAATCATAGAAAAAATTTGGCTCCGCCGTATTATTATTATAAATAAATGTCGATGAAATTTTAAAGCAAATAGGCATCCAATATAGGTTCTAATTCACCACGTCATCAACAACACCTTGTATTTGTTTTGTGCAGCACAAGGTGCGTTCGGTCACATTCGAAGAAAATATCGTACCGTTGGCCCGCGAAATTTTTCAGTTTTAACTTCGAAACGACTAATAGGTATTAGAATTTAAACGTGTTTGCGCGTTCATTCGAACACTCTGTATTTCGTGATTGTTGGATTTTTGTATAAAGCACCTTTAGGCACGTGTAAGATAATAATTATATAACATATATAAGTAGTTGTTACGAGAAATTTTAAAATGGAGAGACGAATACGAATTTGTATATAAAAGCACACTACGTCGAGCACTCCGTATTTCACTAGCTTAACTTTTTTTGTGTGTTTTTTTTAATATAAAGCAAGGTATTCTCGGCCATACTTAAACAAAAAAACCAGTTTGTCGGTCCGCGAAATTTTCCAGTAATTAGGTAATTTCAAAGCGACGAATATTAAGTGTGCAAACATAAGGCCGCGTTTATTTCGAGCTCCCTGTATTGCGTTAACTTGATTGTTGATTTTTTATACAAAGCACAGTGCATTCGACCACGTGCAAGGAAAGAAACGTATAGTAAAGGTCCGTTTATTTCGAACACCCTGTATGCCTAAGATCACGATCGCGATGCGATCACGTTCAATAAAAAAAATCATACTGTTGGCCCATGAAATTTTCTAATAATTAACTTTAAATCGAAGCGACGTGTATTCGAATAATTTTAACTCGAAGGTACGTTTGTTTCGAGTGCCCTGTATTTCACTAACTTGACTGCCGATTTTTTCATAAATCAACGTGTCCTCGGCCGGTGCTTAGAAAGGGACCGCGAAATTTTCCAGTAATTGATATCGAAGAGAGTAGAATTCGAATTTAAAACATGAAAGTGCATTTATTTCGAGCACTCTGTATTTCATTAACTTAATTGCCGATTTTTATATTAAAGCTCAGTCGTGCAAAAACATCATAACGCTTCCATGCGAGATTTTGAAATAATCGACTTTAAAAGGACGCGAATGCAAATTTGTACGCAAAAGACCGTTTATTTCGAACACTCTGTATTCTATAACCGCAATTGTTTATTTTATATACAGCCAGTAGTCTTCGGTCATGTACAACAGAAAAATCACCGTTAAAGTTTGTTCGCGAAATTATTAAATTCGGATGTTCGACTTGAACGCAAGGTGTATTTGAAATTTGAACGTAATGAGAAAATTTGAGCGCGCCCCGTATTTTAATAAGGTAACTGTCGAAAATTTCTATAAAAAAAAGATACCTTATAAAACCCGTATCAAGGAAAATAGCATATTGTTGTCCCTTAAATTACGAAAATTATTAAGTTTCATGTGACAACTATTCGAGGGGAGGAGGATACGTCGAGGATAATTGTTTCTCTGTCAATTTAATAACACGCCCATTGATTATATCCTTGAGCTTTAAACTTTCAAAAATTAATCTACAAAAAGCTTAATTTAAAACAAACAATAATTGGGTTTTTTAATTTTTTACCCTTGCTTTACATTTTCTGATACTCTGTATATCAAAAAAACATTGAAACGAAGCTGGTACCTAAACGTTCAACTAACTTTTTCACAATTAATAACTTTTTCGACCTTCTCGTTCGACTTTAATTAACAATTTACTATTTTGGGAACAGTTAATAATAATAATAATTGGAGATGGACAAAATCGAACTTTCGATTATTTATTATTTTGTTAATAAGGGCAATTTTTAAATTTGTTTATAATAACTTGTTGAAATAAACATTATACCTAATTGCGTTTTTAAAAATGAATATCCTTTCATTTGTCGATCGAATTTAAGTGAAAATTCGTTCGAGTTTTGTATTATTTATTGATGAGAACGAGGGTTTCGATTTAATTATAATATAAGAGATTTAAACGATTTATTACGAACAAACGAAGCGCTCGCTCGATCGTTTTCGATAACAAAATTACTTACTAGGGCTTTCGATTCTTGCAAAATCGTTGTCCTTCTCCCTTTCTTGATAAGGTAAACATAGATTATTTAAATGCTGTACGTGAGACGTTGTCGAATACGAATTGTCATTTATAAAATTTTTATTCGAGTAAGGCAGCGTTTCGCACTTAATATTCACCTCCGCGGTGTTGTAATAATTATAGTTATAATGGTCGTAAGTAGGAAGGGCACCGTTCTCCCAACAATTACCTTGTTGCGGATAACCATTAACGTAATCCCCGTATTGTTCGTATTCACTTTTAATACTGTTTAAACTCACAAAATTTAAATTCGGACACGAAAAGTCAGTTTCGTTCGTCATGTTCATGTTTAAAATGTCTTTGACGGAAAAGGGCGTTGAGAAACAACCGGAGTTCGTCGTCGTGTCGCAATTTTCGAAATCACTCGAGTTACCATGAAACGATTGTTCTAACATTTTAATTATTATTATTATTAATTGACCGCGTGCACGCTTCGGCAGCGGGTCGAATTAGGTATGCATTAATTTCTCGACGCTTCGAGAGATAATCACGCACGAGAACGACTCAAAATTCCCTAAAGATCGGAAATATCCCCGCTAGCGTTCGCCGCGGGCGCCCCTAAACGCCACATCCAATAAAGCTCTCTTTTGTTGGTCGGTGGTCAGTAACTAAATGTTGGGCGCATATTAGTCCGTAGAGCGTGATATGTAGAGCTTTTCGGCTGCACGTTGACGTAGCAAAAACGTACGCCTATCCAACCAATCACGGTTCCCCCCTATGCTAATATTGGGTTATGAAATTGATTGTAATACAATACAGTCGTTGATTGATTTATAGATAATTTTCAAATCGGCGACTTTGAGTAATTTGAATTTTTTCGATAATGTTTATAAAAATATTTTAATTGAAATTTAAACAATTTCTGAGCACAATATCGTCTTTAAACCTTAAATCTTCACCCACGTATAGTTTTGATTTTTTTTAACGGAAAGTGCCCCAGAGATAATTTTTTTCGCTTTAGGTAATTTATTGAATATTCGCAAATTTGAATTTTTCAAAGTTTTTGTAGATTTTAGCGATGGCATTTTTACTTAATTTTTATCTTTTACGTGGTACCTAATTGCCTAGTTACCTTCCATTATTAATTTATTGATTTTTATTGTTTATTTTCGCCTAATTATATCAAAATCGCAGCCGGAAATTATCTTAAAAAAATTAATTGAAAAATGAATAAAAAGCCTCCGCTTACTTTAAAGGTCTCGTAAATTAAAAAAATATACCTAACATAAGTATTTTTTTGTCTTGTTTTGGTTACACCAATGAACTCTCGTACAACAATAGGTTGTACTTACCTACAATAACTTGGATGTTTTGGAATGCATTGCTAAAGCAGTTATAAACCTATCCTGACGCAAATCGCTGCTGCTAACAATTTAGGTTGAATTTTGTGTATCGTCACGAAAGTCTAGCGGCCTCGAGTCCGGAAATTTCGAAGACCACTTCAATAGATTAACTTTTTTTTTATGTTTTCTTTTTCTAAAAAATATTAAAGTCCTCTATTCATAAATAGGTACCCACTTCTAGAGTTTGTTCGGTTTTAGATTACAGTACACTTATCTAATTTTAAATTGAACGAACTCTATCAACGATTTTTGTTAATTCGACAATGTGTAATCGACGACTTCTTCGGTTTATCACTTGGTCGTTGTTTTAATATGTGGTTGAAAGCAAAATATGAAAGAAGAGAGAATTTTTATGACTGCACGCTGTACATTCTTTGACGTTGTTCTTCGATTTGTTATTACGGTATAAAATAAATATAGTGTTCATAAAGAATGCACCATCTACTGATACTAAATTTGAAAATTTATTTTTCCTTTATAATTACCGTAAAAGTGACGCATTATAGTGTTATTAGTTTGCAACACTAACAGATTTTTGACAGTTTGGAAAGGGGGGGGGGGGGTCGTTCCTAACAAAAACACTTGTTGTCTTTTTTTGACAGATAAGAATTTATTGTAGGTAATAGATTAAGGTTTTAATTTGTTTACGTATACGAATATCTTATACGTACTTTCGGAATACCAACTGCATAGTCACACTTTTGTTGTACAGTGTGTTTGGGAAATATTTTAAATCTCATAATGCGGGGTAACACAGTCGAAAAATTTCAAATGTGTGAACCTTCAAATTATAATTGCAGATTGTTATTAACGATGTTGAATATGTCCGACCCTGCGAGTCTTGGTAATTTCCTACTTAAATTTATTCGATCGTGCACGAAATTGTCTTGACTTCGTTTAGATCCCATTTGACTTTACCGTTGACGTTGCCTCGACCTTTATATATTATCTTGTTTGATCTCTGATGTTACCCGACATCATCTTATCAGATCGTCTCTGACCTTCTGTATTCATGCCCGACTTTGTTTTTGTTTTGATTATATAGGACCTTTCTTTGACCCTGTATGACATATTCTTGACATTGTCCGATCTTGTATAAACTCAAGGTCTTATCCGATTTTGCCCTATCTTGCCTGATCTTCTCGTGAACTTATTTAATCTTGTGTTAGTTAACCTTGGACTATTATTTCGGATCTCGCTGCCGGATTTGCTTAACTTTGTCTTATGACAACATTGCCTCCCGAGGAGACGCAGTTTGACTAAATATCGGCCAATCATTTCGGTTGACGCCGTCTTTTGTTGTGCGAAGGTCGACGATTCGTCCGGGTTTCCATCGTAGTGATGAAAATGAAAAAAAAATCCTCGTGTTAGGTTATACGTTATGTATAATGTTTTAAATGCTTACTTGCAAACAAGGTGTAAAATTTATTATTCAGGAACCTGCGATAAACCTGTTGCTAATTCTTTTGTCAAATTCTTCATTTATTTTACATCGGTATATCTTATTTTATCTATGGTACATTTATTGCGTTTGTGTATTTTTAATTAATAGTATTCATCAAAGTTAACTTTTCACCGGAGTATTATCTGATACATTCAAGTTTCCGCTGCGGTTTTAATTTAATGGCAAACGACTTGACATTTCGGTGTCTGAACAATAAATCTTACTCCTCATTGGCAAATAGACATTTGTAACCGATTTCTTAGAACTGCGTTATATTACGTAATAACCTACTACAAATATTAAATCTTCAACATCATTAACAAACTACTAATTACAATTTTAAGATTTACACATTTGAAACTTTTCGAAGTCGTCCTAATTTAATGGTAATAACGAGAAAGTGTTTGAGAAAATAAGTTTGTGGGTAAACAAAGCACGTTAGTCGAGACAATAAGACTTTGTTGATTGTAGTTTGATAAAATTTTTAAATTACCGAATAAAAATAACTAAAAAAAAAAGAAATGGTAATAGGTGCCTGAATTATTGAGAGTTAAATAATTTTGATGTGCGACCGTGCACATTTTTATTTAACAGTTTTATTAATTGTCACTTCTCGCCCGGGCGGAAAGTAAAAATGTCAAAATTTTGATGTAAAATCGCTTTTGATGTTAAAATCGCTATTTTAATGTTATTTCTTTATATGAATTTTAAAAACATTTATTTCAACAGTAGATATCTGAAAAAAAATCGATAATAACCTACATACTTATATAAAAAAAACGAAAGGATTTTTTTCGATATGCACTGCATCTGCATTGTTTTCAAGAGTTTTCTCCAAAGTGCTCCCAACATTTCTAATCTAATCTCCATTACCTAAGTGCTCGCATGTACGTAATTTAAATTAATTTCGGGGTTCACCTTATTACTTATTACACAAATATGCTTTCTTTTTGGGTATACTCGTGTCGGGACGGCAGTGGTCATCTGGTTTATGTAAAACATAACGCCTCACACACGCTGGGAACGGAGCCTTGGCGCCACCTTACATGGTTTCAGTCCGCCACGCATCACGATATTGCGCTTACATGTGCACACAAAGAATGTATTATTTTCCGTTTTATTAATCGGGATTTGGATTGCGTTTACGTCATTTTCGGCAACTCAATCAACGAAACTTATACGCCGACTTCAATCGTCGCCCGAAAACGTAACACGAAATATTATAAAATACATTCCCAACCACTTGGTTGGGCGAGGAGAGATTTCTTACGCCAAACGTCAATATGTTGTTAATTTAAAAATTACATTAGAGAGAGTACTTGGGTATTAAGAAGAAATTTTCGATGGAGTAATGCACGAAAAATCGTGAGAAAAATTCCTTAACCGAAACATAAAATTCCTGTTATATTTAGAGGGTAGTTCCTCCTAACGAACGAAATATGCGTATTTTCTTTCGTCATTTATAATAACGCCAAACGAACGAATGGGATGTATGTTATGTGGTAGAGTCGATCGAAAGAAACGCAGGAAATTAACCTAAGTCTGGACAATGTATCTGATAAATATAAATATAGCCGTAAATCCATTTTTTTTTAATCATCGTCGATTAACTCGTACAAAAACGATCCGAGAAATACTCGTGATTTATTTCGATGGCAAACAAACGGGAACAACCGGGACGTTAATTAATTGTCAGCTTGTCCCGTTAAAATCCCCTTTTGTCAGTTTCCACACCATTTATGTGTAAGTTTGTATAAGATCGGTTCGTTCGTTGGCGCCTAATCCATATATCTCGCAGACGGGCTGAAACGTTGCCTATGTTTTAATTTTTTCGTTGTAAAAGTGTCATAATTTGGCAGATAATTGCCGAGGTGCCGATTCGGCTAGACTTCCCACAAAAAGAGATAACAAATTGCCTACTTTTCCGTTTTTGTCACTTAGCAGACAATTTCATTCGACAACGCATTTATGTGCGTTCTATTACTGGGGGGAGACGGCGGGGAGCTGGTGGTGGAAGTTGGGGTGTTTTGTTGTGAATTTATGTTTCCTAAACGTCAACGTGCCAAAAACTATCTTTCGATTTTACTGTAAACGTAAACAATTCGCGTGATAAAAAATAACTCGACATTTTTTAATAAATGGCGGGGACGCGTTACCATGCGACTTGTTTGTTTATGAACACCTTATTCTTGAAACCAAAATTACAACATTTACAAAATATTGGACGATATTTCGACACGTCATGGCCAAATTATCAGTCCGGTGCAAAAAGGTTTTTGCCTCGGAACCCGATCCCCCTCATGAAAGCCGGCCTAGTTGCTCGACAATTTCAAAATATTCATATATTTTTTGCTTTCGATGGCCCCTACATGTCGATAGTTTAAATCCAAAATATTTTAACTCTACCTTAACTCGTTTAAAAATCGGGGCCGTTTTTGTTTCATATCGTGCGACAGAGGTTTGCGAAAAACGCCGTATTTCAGTTATGGTTTATCGCACTGCTCTGGAATAAAACCATTATTTTTGACACATTTCATACTACATTTTTGTTAACGTATGTTAGTTTTCGTATCTTGTTTCCTTGTACCCGAAAAATCGCGCCAAACTTGATGTTTGCTATTACAAAAAAATCAATCTTCGAAAAGTGATTTTAAGGGAAGGATTAAACCGTGAGCATTCAAATTGTTTTCACAAATACTTATGTCAGGGTAGTTTGTGAAAATAAATAATAGAGCCCCGATATTTGCCGTTTTTGGACACACGACCATAAATAAACCCAGAAATATGCTATTTTTCGCATTTTTTTGAAACTTTACGAGTAAATGTCTATGGTGGGCGACCTGCTAAAATTTTAACTATTTACGATTTAAAGTACATACTCTATGAGAGTGAACTGCAGTAAAAATTTGTGTTACTTATTCCACTGTGAGCAAAGTTGATGTGCTGGGTTAATTTTTTTTTTTAATCAGGATGTCCAGCAAATGATAAGGAAATTCACGGGAGCGAATGGATCACATCAATACTATAAGTTTCTGTAAATTCTTTTCTACGATGCATTCCCGCCAAATTATTTACCCCCAAAGTTTAGAAATAAGTCGTTTTTTTTTAAAATAACCAGCGATATTGAATAATGAAATCGAAAATGAGGAAAATGAAGAATATTTAATTTTAATTTAAGATAAAAATATTATTTTTATTATTGTTAAGTAGGTACACCTACTTTTTTTTATAATTTTTTTAAGTATAACAGTTGTTAGTTTATAATTTATTTGTTTTAGGATTTTTTTACTAAAGAAATTTCATGTTGCACCTCCTTTTAACCGAATTTTACATATTTTGTGAAGGTTACGTTCGCCATTTTGTATCAAACATTTTATAATTTTGATTTTTTTAACCATAAATTCATATTCATCGAACCCGAAAACTGCATTCACTTAATTGTAACACTTCAATTGTAAAAATTATTACATTTTAACGTATATTTTTTAATATTTGCACTCTTTATCGAGAAACGTTTAGATCTTCGTAATAGCGGTAATTTTTAAAGGTTCAATTTTTTAGTTCTCGCTGATACAAACTCAATAAAGCAAGTTTAACGAAAGTTCATCTATTATAAAATAACTGGGTTCCGAGATTTTTCGTTTTTCATGTCTAACGACACCGAACTATAATTATGGATTTTCCGGTTAACGAAAGTTATGGCGCCCAAAAATGTTTAAACTTATAGCGTAACCAAGTTAGCGAAAATCAATTAAAACAATTAGGTAACACTTTTATATTGAAATAATTTTGTTTTGTGTTTACGGTTAATCAAAGAAAAACACCGTCCCAATTCTTTATTGAATTTAAATTATTTACAGAAGAATAATACGTAATTTCATGAAATTAATGGCGGCCTTTCTGTTTATATTTATAGTAAACTTCTTCCATTAAATTTCTTTCTAATTTAAGCCGACAGGATTCTATAAAATCGTTTTCAACTCCACCAATGCCGTTATCCTGCTACGTTGCAGGAATTCGAATGGAAAAGAGCTTCGCTCGACGCTTAATCGAGCTTTACATTATTAGATGTCGCTCGCAGCTCTTTTTTAGAAACTCCGTAGATTATTTCAAATATTTATTAAAATCGATTGTTGCAAATCGTTAATAATATTTATTTTATTCACGATATAGAAAGTGAAAAAACGTACGCAAACAGACGTTTGTGCAGTGACAAACGGCCAAAGGTCATTCAATTTGTAAAATAACCGATTATCAACTAATAAGCTTATTTAGTTTAAAATTAAAGCTCAAAATTTACAAGAAATGACGTTTAAGATAATTTATGTTAATAAAATTACCTTTAATTGCCAAAAAAATAACGCTACCTACTACTCGGAGCGTCGGGAGCGAGAAAATATTAGTCATTTTCGCGTAGATTACCTATTTATTTAATTTTTGTAAATGTAGAGCCGATTTATATAATGATTTAATTAAAAAAAAATAGTTTGCTTAATTAAGAAGTTTCTGTTGATTTTGTAATTTCATCAAGACCTAATTTTATGGTTACCTACATCGACGCAACTGGTTTTTAATTTTATTTAAATCGTATGTTAATTTGCAGTTTTATTTATTTATCTGCATTGGTGGTTACTAAAAAAAAAACCGGGTTGTTCGAAGACTAAAAACACGTAGATATGATTTCTAAAATAATATTCTGTTTATTAATGTAACTATTTATTTAATAATTAAAATTTTATCGAAGTGTTCGGTTGATTTATTTTCGTTTATTTTAAATTAATGAACTCATTTAAAACAAACGGGGAAGCGAAAAATAACAATTAGTTACCTAAGTATTCGAGAAACCCTGTTAAAAATAAAACTTTCGTTTATATAATAAATGCCTAACAAAAATCAGTTTAATTAACCGTGTTAAGTAGGCAATTATCAACAAAATACGATCAAAATTATTTATGTGTTAATTTCGAAAACATTGAAAAAATTTCGTTTCGACATCTATTTTATCTATTTATTGAATCTTATAAATATTTAGCTCTTCCACGATTTTATTTGATTTTGTTGGAGCTATAGCGTATACAGGGTCGTCGTTAAGTAAGCTGTTATCAAAACGATTTTGGTAAAATTATAAAATTTGAATTTAAAATTATTTAGCGCCTCGAATAATTTTTATAATATAATAATCATTTTTGAACGCGATCGCAATCTTAATATTTTTTAAATGTGGCAACATGAGCTATGCGATTCATTTTGGAAAGATTTATTTTTTTCTCTCTCTGTAATCATCTTCGACGTGTAAATATGTGGTTACGTGAAAGAAAATACAGAAAAATTAGAAAAACGTGATAAACTTAAAAATTTTATTCGCACCGAAATAACAGAGTTGCCAAATAATTGCGGAACTCTTTAGAAAATTTTAGAAGTAAATTCGTAAATCGCTAAAACTTAAACGGGCACGGCTTAAACAGAATTCAAAATTAAAAGTTAGTTTTGTACGTAATTACATTTTAGAAAATAACGTTTAATTTTTGTTTTATAAGGAGTATTAGGTAATTTACTGTGGATAAGTTTTTCTGTTGATTTTTGACTTTTTGTAAATGCGTTATTTTCTAGATATAAAGTAGCATAAATTGGTCGGCAAAGTAGGCGAACATTTTCTTTTGTCTGCTTTTATTTCGTACTAATTGAAAAAATATTGATTGTTATACAGAGTGGACTAAAAGTAAGGAAACGCGGCCGCGATGTCCAAACGGTTTGACATATCAATTTGAATTTTTTAGAATGTAATGGGAAACGATTTTGCATATTTTAGGATTAAATAATAATTTTTTTCGCAGCCGGTTTTTGAGTACAGTCGTTATTTTGCATTTTTTTTAAATAGTACCATAGGTCGTGCAATACGTCATTGGAAAGCTACCACACGGTAACACATTTACTTTATTTTGCGTATCTATTTATCCGACACTTGTTATCCTTTTCATTTCGGTACTTAACTTATCAACATTTTGGTCACAGACTGGCCTTTTTATAAATTCTTTAAAAAAACCTTATTTACTATTAGAGATCGATGTTTTATCATGTGTTGTAGAACAACAACTTTTAAAAATTGTAGACTTAGGATCGCATTTTTCCACACATCCACTTTTTTCATGTACTTAAGTGATAGGTATTATATTTTGAATAAAATAATCTGTTGATGCAGAATATTAAAAACGGTTAGTTGCACCAATAAATTAGTTGTTATTTTGATAGGCAACCAATTGATAGTTTTAATCTGCTGTGATCTACAAAAACACAATATTTATCCCGAAATGCCTGCAATTATTCGTAATCGCTTAACCTTGCCAAACGTAAACCATCATAATTTTCGTCAACCTCGTATACACATAAATATTTTATTAAACGTCGCTTAGGTATAATTCGATTTAAAAGATGCCAAACTTGCACCTTAAGATTAACCGAACCAATTTACCTTAATGACGGCCGCGTTTCCGAGGCTCGTAATTAAATTTTCGAAACCACCGAATCATTCGGTTCAGTAGAACACGGCGACGGTATTACAAACGAAATTCGTACCCGATCATTAAAATTGGTTCTTCTGCTTATAAAGTGACGCGCGCGACTTGTGCGATTATTTCAAAAAAATCGTAAATCGATCGCCAACATGAAACGCGCGTCGTTTTGCTGCTGTTGAGCGTTTCCGCGTCGCTGCGCGAAATTTTCGCCCAGATGCGCGAAATTGATTTGGGCGAGCGACTGTTGTTGCCGTACGAATTCGACTGGGGCCCATGTCCGGCACCGAGGTCCGTGGAAAATTTCAACCCGGTTAAGGTATCTAATAATATATTGTTTGTTGTTCATTTGCGTAGCAACAATTAATTTAGATTATTTGCTTATGAAAAAAAAAAAAAATAAATGTTTTTCGACAGTACGCGGGCGCCTGATACGAAATTGTGAGCAACAAAAACGCCCTGCTTGGTAGAGAATGCGGCACCGCGACTTACAGATGGGACTTTAAGGCCCAAGTTTATAATTTTACATACAAAAGCGTGGATACCGTCGAGCACATGACACTGATTCCGACAGACTTGGCGAGCGGACATTTTAAATTGTTTCGACGTCGAAGGGCGGCTCCCCTTAAGTACGTGATTTTGAACACCGATTACGCTAATTTTGCGATTATTTGGACTTGTTCCGAAGGGATGTACAGATCCGGAAACAGTCGTAAGTGTTGTCAGCAGTTTAAGCAGAGCTTTTTTGGGAAAACGGTCTTGTTGCAGAAAGTTTGAGTATTTTTGGAAGGACGCCCACGCTTTTGCCAGAAATTATGGCCACCACCGTGGACGCGATTTCAAGCAGGAGGCTCGACTCGACACGCTTGCATCGCGTTTCCCAAAACGTTGACGTTTGCGAACGATACGAAACCGATTATTATTAAATTACCTACGTGTTTTCTTTAACTTCGGAAAATGGTGACGGGTTTATTTTTATTTCGTAGATTGTAAGGACAACCAAAGAGAAACGTGAAGTTTCTTCACAGATAGGTACGCAAAATAAGGTAAATGTGTTACTGGCAAAAGTAAAAGTTATTGTTGTAAACTCTGGTGGAATAGCGATAACGTTCATTAATAGCAGGATATTATGTTGAATAAAGTTAATGTTTAATTTATGCGTTCATATATAATTTATGGAAAACGCCCGTTTGTTAACAATTAATTTTTTAGCATACGAAACGTTCACATCACGTTGTTATACCAAGATCTTGTAATAGGTACGTTGACGTAATTTTTATGCAATTATTGTGTCGGTAGAATACGTGCTTTTATACAGGGTGTCTCAGAAAGGTCCGTACAACGCTTGTTCACAAATGCCCTAGCTGAAAATGTGCCGATTTACTTCCAAATTGCATCCTTTTTGCACATTAATAACTTATTAACGACTTAACTTAAAATGTTTTAATTTGGTACAAGTATTGACTGCAGTTAAAGCTATAATAAACACACGGCGCCTTACTCAAATTAACACACGGGGTGTTTATTTTTAAGGGCCACAGTCTTAGTTTTTTGCCAACAACATTTTTATACGTACGGCACTGATTCTTTTGAGAATTGTTTTCCATAGACAGATCAATTTAGAAACTTTTATTACTCTAAGAAAAATCTAATATCTCGCACGGTATCTCCATAAATGGACAATTTTTGCCGTAAAAATTGAAATGTGCGATTTTGCCACTTTTTGTTGTAGAAAATTCTGCTCTTTTATTCAGTCCACGTTTTAACGAAAACGTATCGGCCCATAATTGTTGTTTTCAATCACCAACAATTTCCAGACGTTCCAAAAAAAATTCGAAGACTCGATTTCGGTCGATTTTTCCGAATACAAACGAATATCGTCTTGGTTATTACAACAAAGGGTATAACCGGCTAAGCATGGCAAAATGGCCCCCAAAGAAATCTACGAAACATCCTATATTATTACATTGGCAAGTCATAAGGAAACGATATATACACGTTTTACTCCCTGACCTTCAGTAGTCCTTGAGAAAATCAAAAAAGTATGTACCCGGGGAACTATTTTTTAAATTCGTTTATCTACGAAACTATTATAACTACGAACATAAATCAAAAACAAATTGTTAGAGAATGCTTCATAGCATAACATATGTTTTTTCTATTAGTTTCGACTAATAATAACTATTAAAAAATTAATGGAGAAATTTTGAAAATTGAAAATTTTACAGTTCGGCCAGAGTGACAATCATCAAAAAAATGTCAAATATTACTACTAATGTCTAAAAGTTGTCTACTCCTAAAAGTTTCGTGAAAAAAAAATTGGTACAACACTGAAAAAAAATAAAAGCAAATATTGGTAGCGTCAAAACAAAAACGACAAGTTAAGTTTTTTACGTTGTTTAAACCGCGAATAGAAGTAGTGGTCAAGTAAAAAATATAAGAATGTTTCACTACTTACTGTAGTTGTGTAAAACGATCTCATTGTCAGTACCCATCACCATACAAGAACAGCGCCAGCGCGGCGCTTTAGACGGACATGCAGTTCAAGTTCTAACATTCTTGCAGTGTTGTTAATATTTATGTTCGACGATTAAAATACGTAGTTCTAGAAATTCGAAAATCGTACTCAGATCCAAAAAAAGTGCCTTTGTGTAAGCCGTTTACAATCTGTACAACCAATGGCTACATTCTTGATATTGTTGGGCCTTTTTATGGTACTCAAAATGATGCCATGATTATGAAACTCGTATTACAAGACTCCGTAGGCATAAGAACTACGTTACAACCACATGATGTGTTCATTGTTGATTGTGGTTTTCGTGATGTAATAAACTACATAACTAATGAAGGCTTTACCGTATTTATGCCTGCCTGTAAAGGCAAAAAATCTCAATTAACTACGGAAAAAGCAAACATATCGCGAAAAGTAACAAAAATACGTTGTGTAGTCGAAGCTGTACATGGTGCTATAAGCCAAAAATATCGTGTCTTATATCACAACTTAGATAATAAGCTGCTTCCAAAGGTACGATTGTTGTGATACGGACAAAGGTTGAGTTCAGATGGTGCATTACAAGAGGAAATTATTGAATATATGGAAAGCAGAATGAATTCGACAAATACTTTGCGGGAAGATGTTGATAATCATCATTGTAATCGCCGGAAATCGTCTTTTCAACATCTAATGGTATCTGACCTCCTAGATTTTCCACGTTTAACTGAGCAAGACTTGAAAGTTTTATTTACAGGCAGTTATCAACTTTCCTAAGCTGTGTCGTAATTATCAGAAATACTGGACAATAAGAATAATCTTCTCGTGCAGTATGTCAAGCAAACACCACATATTATAAAACTGAACGTACGATCGAGAGAAAAATAATAAAGTATATCGTATTTATATCGATTATATTCCTATTGTTGTGACTGTCCCAACGGTAATAGAACAGTTGGGTGTTGTTCACATACAGCAACTATAATATATTATTTATCACTCACCCGATAAATGCCGCGTAATATATGTCCAGCAGAGATATTGTCGAAAATATTTGCAACAAATTCTGTTTCTGTTGTCATTAATGAAGATAGTGATGATGATTAATAATATTGACTGTAGGTAAACATCTGTACTCACTCAGGCAACTATATAACCAGAATTAATTAATAACAATAGAAACGTTTTCTATCGCATTCGATTGTATTTATGTACATAAGACATTTGTAACTTTTCTATTAACTGAAATCCCTGTATATTAGACACTTATTTGCATTTTTTGTTTTGTTTATATTTTATATTGTCATAATTGTTGTTTTATTTTGTTATAGTTTATATTTTTGTTTATGTAGGTGCGGTACATTATATAGTAGTAGTGACTATTATTTTTTTTCAAAGTGTTGTACCAATTTTTTTTCACGAAACTTTTAGGAGTAGTAGTAGACATTAGTAGCAATATTTGACATTTTTTTGATGATTGTCACTCTGGCCGAACTGTAAAATTTTCAATTTTCAAAATTTCTCCATTAATTTTTTAATAGTTATTTTTAGTCGAAACTAATAGAAAAAACATATGTTATGCTATGAAGTATTCTCTAACAATTTATTTTTGATTTATGTTCGTAGCTATAATAGTTTCGTAGATAAACGAATTTAAAAAATAGTTCCCCCGGTACATACTTTTTTGATTTTCTCAAGGACTACTGAAGGTCAAGGAGTAAAACGTGTATATATCGTTTCCTTATGACTTGCCAATGTAATAATATAGGTTGTTTCGTAGATTTCTTTGGGGACTATTTTGCCATGCTTATCCGGCTATACCCTTTCTTCGAAGCACGTCGACTCGATTATTGGCTTAGGTCGCGCGAATCCTAAAAACTTGATTAGGTATAATTTACTCGTGTATATCACGATCGACAGAAAAATCGTTGAAAATTAATAGTGCGGTTCGAGATATTAATTGTGAATCGTTTTTTTTTCTTCGGTTCGTATTGATTTTGGGCATTTTTAATCCGTCGAATTTGACGCTTAAAAAAGATAGCACCATCCAAAATTTTCATACGGAATATTAATTCGAAACGACTTTTATAATATATTTTATAAGTGCCTAATTCATTATATCAGCGGCATGCACACATGTGTCATGAGTTGCAATAAGAGATATGTTCACAGTTAATAATAGGTGGAATTATGGACAGTAACAGATAGGGCAACGACGGGGTTCGCGTCCATGGGGGGCGTCCGAGGTCCCCCCTCTCTTTAGAAGAGCTAGGGGACAGAAGGCTTTGCTTTGTAACAGAGATGTCGAGTGCGGTTAGCGAGAATCATTTACCACAGCCATGCCAGCACCCAGCAGGATCCAGACTTCATCGTCTTGACCCCGGTTTAATATAATCGGCCAATAAATATACATTCGTAGATAAAATTAAAATCTGTTGGCTTCTTGTTGCGTCGAAATTATTGTTATTAAAATCGGCCCTGTCGGTGGATATTTGGAATTCCAACGATCACATTCGCGTCGAAGACGATCACGAAACGTCGATGCCTAAAACGTACTTTTAATAATAGCAACTAATGATGATGACTGGCTAAGGCAGCAAAAGACCACCCAATCACAATATTACAACATTACCATTGTTGTCTCGTAATAAATTACGTTAATTGTTGACAGCTAGCCGCATCGAGTTGGTCATGATAACATCTTAATTGCGCGTTGCTTAAACTTTCCGCGAGTGTTTTGTTAATCAGAGGTTAACTTCGTTGTGTTTTATTCGCTCGAGAGTCTTTTGATTTTTTGGCAAGAATCCTAAAGCGGCGTTAATGGCATTTTGAATATAAATACCTGCTCGTTAAGACGAGGAAGTTGAATTTAACAGCTTTTGCTCGCGACGAAACGAACTGTCAGTTGAAATTTTTGGAAAGTAATTGCTTAATTACAAAATATGACCACCTGAACGTATTTTGATTTACTTATTTTTTTTTTCGTAGACGCTACATTAGGTTTTAATTTGGTAAACACGTTCTTTCATTTGTCAGCGTGCCCTGGTGCTTTAGACCATTCACTTAGTAAGATATTATAAACCTTTCGGACTACTCTTGTAATAACTTATTATTGTTGAGAATTGTAGCTGGTTTATTACACTCTTTACAAACTGGGCGCGGTTTTATTGAGATTAGTTGCTCGATTGCCGCAAGATGAAAGCGACCGTTTATTTATTAATTTATTGCCGAAGAGCTGCATACATTTTTATTTGGATAATTACGACGACGATTACTAATTTTCGGCATTTTAATTAACGCCAACTAATTCGACGACGCTCCGGGACCGAACTTCGAAGAATAACATTTTAAACATAACTAACAAAAATGACGATTTTAAATAATATTTAATCTGGACCAACGGATCTCCGATCAAGTTTAATTATCGTTGTCGGTCTTTCGAAATCGCTCCTTCGCTTCGGCTCGAACCAAGAATTTATTGGCAATAAAATATTTGGAAGTAAAAGGTCTCTCATTACTAATTATATAAGATTCTTAATTATGGGTCTTCGTGTCAACTACAGCTAGATAAATAAACAGCGAACGATTCTCTTCCACTAAATTGCTCCGGTCATATTTTAACAGCACTAAAGCCGCTTTGTTTTTATGGCCATTATCTTGTTTCCATTATTGGACGTGTTAGTTACCTGGATCGCAGTAGGCTATGATGAGATCCGCTGCCTTTACCTGTATAGGTAGCTATGGTTATGCGAGAACGCGTGCCGGTCATCGAATGTTTTCCCTTCGACTTCGACCACCGAATCGACGACCCCCTTCTTTCGACAAATTAAAACCTCGAACGACCCGCACTCGAAACCAACCACCAAACCTGGTCCGTCCGTTTACTACCGATCGGATCGAATTTAACTCCCTCCGCGCCTTAAATTCTCAACGCCAAGTGCAAATATCCGAAAAACCACAACGAGAACTGTCCGAAGCATTTTAAAACGGTTTAAAAATCTCAACAATATATCATAATAAAAGCGGTCATTTTTCACGAAATCCTATTTTAACAAATTGGAGTCTTATTCAGAAGAGACCGCCTGTTACGTTAACGATTGTCGTTAAGTCGGAAAGGTCAAGTGGTTCAGATCAAAGCAATTTCAACCTAAATTTAAGTTTCGGCCGTATTCGTCACGGTCCCTGAAAGTTTCGTTTTCTTAAAATAACGGATTTAATGGCCTATGAAAAATCTCCGACCGAAAACGTCGAATTTCATGGTAACAAGTGTCGCCCGCGTATTCCCACGCACTCCCATGAAAAGAGAATCGCCCCCCCCCCCTCCCTCGTTTACCTGGGTCCCGTTTTCGTCGAGGTAGCAGAATTTTTATGCAGGCTAATTATGGGGTTCTCGGGTGCACGCTCTATGATCTCTCGACGACCGTTTTTTTTTTCGAACGAGAAATCTAATTAAATTTATTTAACCCTCATGGTCTCGCGCCGGTTATTTATTTATTTATTTCCGAGGGAAAAGGATGGTTCTTCGGTTCAATATTAACTTTCTGCATGTTTTTGCTCGAGTTTCTGAATGACATAGGGCTTCTCATTTTGGCTAAATGGGCACGGCAATTGCTAACGCCAAAATCAAAAATTTACTATATAGAGCGTTTCAACCTTAGAATGCAGTACAGGGTTTTATATGGAGTGCGGCGAGTGCAACCTTATAACAATAAAATTGGCAACACTGTTGGATTACCAAGATTGAGAAAAGGCTGAAATTGACAAAAGAGAACAATTACTCCATAAGACCCTGTATTGCATTCTAAGGTTAAGACGTTCTACAGTAAGTATTTTAATATTAACAATTTAAAACTTGTTGAAACGTGGGCCTTTGTTGGTGTAATTAATAAAAAAAAATCCATTTAACGGTTATAAAAATCGTTCGAAATGTCCATTTTTGCCACACATCGACGAACCAACGTTTGTTTTAATTGCATCTCGGAATTTTTTCCAATAATGTTTAAGACACCTCACCTCACGATCAGATAAAAAAATAGGAGATGACACAACATGAATATGTAATAAATTAAATATTAATGCGAAAATATTATTTAGCATTCAACCAAAAACACACGTAGATACCGTCAACCCTTGACATTCGTGGGGGTTACGTTCACCCACGGGATTCGAGGGCCGACTGTAAAAAAAATATAGATATAGAACAAAGCAACAACGCACGAACTGTTAAAAAACGTATGTGTTCCATTTAAACAAATACCATTTTGGGTCGTCGTGGTTTGTTGAGACGCTCTGTGTATGTAAAAAATATTTTTAAAGCGCGTGTATAATTAAGATAGGCATAAACTTGCGTAAACAGGACTGAATAGATTTGTTACAGTAAATACAAAATCTTCCTTCGACACGACGCACTATGGGGCGAACAGGCAAATATCATCCCAAAATTCAATATTATCAAGTATGTTGTAGAAGTAAAAGAAAAATTAATTATAAATCATTGAAACCTATATTTTTTTGATCTGTGATTATATTTGTTGTAGGTCTTTCCGTTAATTTGTTATAAGGCCTCAAAGTTGAACATTTACAAACAACAGATCTATTGCTACGTTTTACGCGAAACTTTGAACTCCTATCATAATGTGTTATGGGTTGAATCTAGATATTATTTTTGTTTTATTTAGCTTAAGAGAACATCTATTTGCTATGTAAAGGCCTAATTTGGGTTCTTTATATTTAATAACTCTTTCAAATGAAATTGAGATGCACAACGATGTAATTGACTACAATTATAAACTTGCATCAGACATTTAGTAACTAGCGCTTCTTGCCGATGTCTAGAAATTGAGATTTTTATATTCATTGAAGTGTCTACTTTAAGTATCAGCAATAAAATCTTACACCAACTTGCACCTTTTTAAAATATTAGGTTTCTAACAGAGCGTTGCGTAATAAAAGTTAGAGAAATGAACATATTACACTATATGCTGTTCCATGGATCTAAACACTCTAACAATAAGATACATTTACTATTCATCAATACTTAACACATATATTTTCCTACCTTTGATATTACGTTATTTTTATTATAATAGAATACTTTGTTCCTACCTGTATTAGTAACTATTTATTAATTGCAATATAAGTATAGATGGATAATGTTTCTAATACACAACCTGTTGTGCTATTCGTATCTGTGGTAGGTAAACCTGTCAACCTCAATAATAACAAAGTAACTTCGAAAAACATTATTTTATCTGTGGTCGTGATATGATTATGATTTATACCTATATTTGTCAATATTTTGCATGTATTTTGCGCCCGTTGCTTTTTATATTTATCGTATCAAAACATATATAAAGTAATTCAAATTCAAGTTAGTTTAGTACATCATAATACAACTAGTAGGTATACCTTTAAGGACTATTGTCAAACAATTGTCTGTGCAATATAATTTCAAAGTCAAATAAAATGGTTGTTACACAAATCAAAGTGAACGACTTGTGTATGTATGGCTTTCATCGAACATGGAAAACATATCTCAATTGCTGAAAAATTTTTAAATGACAATTACAATCTGACCGAAACGCAATTCGTTTGTGTTCGAGCCAATATACAGAAAACTCTATTGCCCAAATTTAAAACAAAATGGACTGCAGCGTCAATAATGAAAGATCGATTTATCGCCAATAACCAAGACTGGTTAAATACGGAGTTTATCGTTGATTTCGACAGTACAGAGGGGTCTACACCAGAAATTTCTACACCTTCTGGAACAAATAGAGGTAGACCGTGCAAATATTATGAAGAATCCTCCGAGTCTACAAAGAAAAGGAAAGCTACACAATTGATTCGAAATTCTGGAGTAGATCAAATTAGCTTCTCACATTTACAAGCACCGAGGTCGATTGGTGAAATAACACAAGCGAAGATTATTGAAAAATTAAGGCATTTATCCTCTGAATTAAAAGATAGTCTATCGCCTTGGTTTGATAACGAAGGTAAAAGTAAGTAAAGTATTAACTTTTTCAAAAGATGAAGCTTTAGCCGTATACATAGAGTTAAACATATCCAAGGACAAATATCAACTATTAAAGAACGTTCTCGATGAAAAAAAATGCAACATACTCCCATCCTACAGAAAAATAGCAGAAGCTAAAGCGGAACGTTGTACTAATGGAATAACCGTTACGGATATAAAAGCAAGTGTTACACTTCAAAATCTTCTAAACCACACGGTAAAAAGAATCTTAAAAATCGATTCTGTTGATATATCAGATGTACTACAAATGGTATTATATGTAAAATGAGGATGCGATGGATCATCGGAACAGGCAGAGTATACACAAATTTTATCTGGTGAAAGTGAATTTATTTCAAATGCAAATCTTTTTATCGCTTCTTTAGTTCCCCTAAAGTTACTTTATTCTAAAAACAGTCAAGTAATTTGGGAAAATCGGACGTCTTCTTCAAACAGATATTGTCATCCAATTTCAATTGAATTTACTAAGGAAACTGCAGCAAAAACAAGAGAAGTTATCTCGGGTTTAGAAAACGAAATTTCTACACTTCAATCTACCCATGTAGTTATTTCTGAACATACAACTGTTTCGTTAAACGCGAAATGTTTTTGACGATGATTGATGGAAAGGTAACGCAAGTGTTGACTAATACACCTTCTTCTTCGGCATGCACAATATGTTTCGCAAAGCCATCCGAAATGAATAAATTGGAACTCGTTAGAAATAAACAAGATCGGCAAGAAGCCTACAGTTTCGGGCTTTCAACATTACATTGCTGGATCAGATTTATGGAGCATATTTTGCATATTTCGTATAACTTACAATTTAAAAAATGGTCTGCTCGAAGCGAAGAAGAAAAAAATCAAAAACAAGAAAAGAAAGAAGATGTACAAAGAAAATTCAGAGACGAGCTTGGGCCGATTGTCGATAAACCTCGTCAAGGTAGTGGGAATTCCAATGATGGAAACACCCCCAGAAGCTTCTTTACTGGCTACACATGTAGCGCAAACATAACTGGAGTAAATGAACATCTTATCAAAAGATTTTACATCATTTTACAAACTATGGCTAGCGGAAAACCTATTGACTCAAAAAAATTCGGGGACTATGCAAGAGCAATAGCTGAATATTATGTAGAATAGTACGGATGGTACGTATATGCCTGTCACTGTTCACAAGGTATTAATCCATGGAGAAAACATCATAAAACATCTTGCTCTGCTACCAATGGGACAGCTTTCGGAGGATGCCCAGGAAGCACGAAACAAGGATTATAAATCTTTTCGCTTACACCATGCTAGAAAATGCTCACGATCGTCAACAAATAAAGATGTAATGCACACCCTCATGTACACTTCAGATCCATATATTTCTAGTAATAGTTGGTATAAAGCACGAAAAGTTATAGAGTTGGAAGACGAAGTCCTTTTACAAAATTTAAATGCAGAATCGAAAGAAAATTTAAATAGCGAATATTAGAGAGTATTTTCCCTACGCTTATTGTTGTATTTCTAATGCAATATTTAATAAACTCTGTATAAATTATAAAACTACATTTATTCATTAACTTACATTCCAAATTTCACTTCGATATATGTTTTACTTTTAAAGTTATTAAATTTTGAGATGGTATGTACCTGTTCGCCCCATAGTGCGACGTAAGTACTGTTATGCACATAAGACATTCTGCATCTATGTTCGTCTAGAAAATCTTTGGCAATGCAATTTTGAAATTTTCCTTAAAGTATTAAAATTTGTCATTGGCACGGGTCTGGCTGACGAAGAAGGTCGTAATTTTATATGGTGCCCAAGTTGCTTCGCATGTCCGTAAAAATTACAATCTAACGGATTTAAATCCGATAATCGTGATGGCCAGTTTAGTGATAAGTGTTTGTTTGAGAACTATTGTTAAAATTCGTTTTCCTCGACGTAGTAATACGTCGTGTTTAATATCGGTTTTGAATTACAAATTTTTAACCAAAACAAATCATGTTTTTTAAGATAATTGTTATGGAAAACCATTATTTACGTATAGGTGACGCAACGAGCAGAACAAAATAAAACGGGAATATAAATAAGATATTAGAACGAAAGAGATGTGGGTGCAAATGTCGGCTGTAATTTTTGTCGGATATGCGCCCTCACGCCATTGTTTCTAATTTTCTTCAAAATATTTACGAAACGCACTTTGCGTTACACCCTCATAGAGCTTTCAGTTACTTTAAATATGAATAACTTATTGTTGGTCTGGGCGCATTTAAAACACAACACTTGTGGATATTTTTAAAAAACTTTGCTTATCGTTTGGTTTTAAACCCCCACAATGTTCAAAACGAACCACGTGTAAAAAGTATATTAGAATTTGATTGTTTCGACTTTCCACCGTTTAATTTAATAAGCATAGAAAGCGATAGCGACCGTTTAACTCAAATTTTATTTATTAAATCGAATTTAAAAAAGGACGAGTAGGTATCGCGTTTAAAATTTTAATATCGCCGAACAAAAAGAAGATCTTTCTGATCGTATCGGTATCGTTCCGAATAAATAATTACGGTTCGAATCAAAACAAAACGTTCCTTATTTTATCAAACAAATGAACAAATCGTTCGTCGAAACAAAAGAATATCGACGAAGTTATTTTTAATAACCGTGCCCGCGATGGTATTATACCATTTCATCATCAATATTGCTTTCCCAAGTGTTACCTAGGTGGCCGGGCCCGAAGATTAAGACGTCTATGTACAAGAGAAACATAACTTTATATTATATCGCGGTTAAACACAAGCCGGGTACATGGGTTTTATATTCTCGAATCTAGAGTGCCGTGGATGTACAGGCATGATAAATACGTCGCTTATTCGGTAAGGCTTTTGTATTGGGGACCTCTTCGGTTTGATATATTTCTTTATTGTTTTAACCAACCTTGAGCAAGTAGATGTCAACGATTCCACCACACCAAGACATAAATTAATATTTTACGGCTTTTTTTATCTATTCCGAAACGTTTAGGACGTCAAACTTTTTGTTCGATTTAAAATACTGCCCGTTTACCGCGTTTCCGAAAAAAATTTGGGCCGACGGATGACGAGGGCGCATTTAAAAATATCGGACGCCCAAGGGGGAGCTTTTATGAACTAAAAGTCGCAGAAAAATCTTTTATTCAAATTTAAATACTTTTTGGACAAACTGAAGATCGATTAAGCCACTCTCTTGAAAGCTTCTCCCAAAAAGTCGACGGTCAAAAATTCGAATTTCTACCACTTTCGATGGGTGCTTAATTCGAGCTTCGACTTAATGGAGACGTTCGTTTGTTTGACGCTTTGATTACAATCGTTCGTTTTTTTTATCGCACACGGTCTAGTCGTCAATGAAATTGATTTCAAAAGCCTTCGACGAATGATGCGCATCAATCTCCTCCATTATTTTTAATTTACCATACACGGATTCTGTTGGTTATCAAAAGATCGCGGGCACTTATTTATAAATAAATTTGACGTCCGATACAAGTCCTTAATTATCAATTCACGCTCTCGAGACGCGAATTCACCTCACTCAACCTTCGAGACGATTTCTATAGATCGAATTAATGTTGCATAATAAATATTCGTATTAAAATTATTAATTGCATAATTAGGAGATATATTTTGATCCATTTAGAGATGACGTAGCTATGACAGATGATAAAAGAAAAATGATAACGGTTATTAATATACCGCACAAGCATTGTTCAATCAGAGTGGTGATTTATTTTAGACAAATAAAATTTATGAATCGTTTTTTTATTCCTTTGTGAACTTAGAGACGCCGCCGTTCATTAGTCCTGGCGCTAGCTGTCACCGTGATTGATTGTCCCACCATCTCTCTTCACTTCATTGAAGCTTTTATACACCTTATTTCGTTAACGATACGATACACTTTATTTTTCGGCGACTGACAATTTTTTAAACGACGATTGACAAAATAAACCGTTGATTCGATTTCGAGCTGATAATCTACATACGAGGAACTTTCGTTGCACTTCGAACCGACGCCCTACATCGCGAGCCAAATTTGTTTGGCATTAGATGTCGAGGGCGCGCGCGGCGGGATTCGAACCCGCGCTTATTAGGTCACAAAGCGGAGACGCTAACCACCGCGTTCGCTTCGAAGTCCCGGAACTTTTTCGTAGATAATTTTTCAAAAATATTTTCGTTTACTAAACTGTTTACTAAATAAATCTCGCTCGAGTGTACGCTAGAGGCGTCGCGGTAAATTTGTAGTTCGTTTAACAACTACTAAACGTAACACTAACTATAAGTGCCTTATAACAAGTAGAACGTGGACTCTTAGGCGACCATTAACATATAAATAGAAAACGGTTCGCGACACAAACCGAGGATAATATACTCGGGGTCAGTATATTTCGTATTTTTTACGGCGCACTGCCTGAATTAAAATAACAGAGGAAACAATAAAATTCGAAGCATTTAAAGTGTTCTATTGTTGTTAAAACCACAAATCGGTTTATGCTAAGAATGCACACTTGGTAGACCAATAAATATACTAAACGCTGTTGCATTCGTATGGAAAATAAAATAATATGTAAACGTCGATTTACCGTAAGGCCTAAATTACACCGTACAAATTTCGCGGGCTCGATTTTAAGGGAAATCGAACTTTTCGCGTTCGCGCGCCCGTAATTTTTGGTAGCACTTGGGGACGTTCCGATGCGGACGGCACGTTGGGAAAATCTGATTTTTGGAGGCCATCGGAGGAAACCGAGACGTGGACTCGTAAATTTGCCGAGTGTAAATTAAGTACGACCGTGCAGCTCGCAAGATTCAATGGGTATTTTCAAATTTAAATTTCAAGTTGAAGATAGCGACATCTCTATTTGAGACCACACCAGCAAACACGAAGCTGGAGAGGCTGAACAAAAGAAGAAGTCTGAATAACTTTATATAACAACCGGCGATTTAAATACGTACCTATATAAAACGCGATCTTAAGCCGGTTCGAGTGAAATTTTTCCGTAGGTACGTGTGCGCCTTATTAATTGAATGACGATGATAACAAATAATTTGTCGGTTTAATAGAAATTTTAGGGCGCCGCGCCGCTATAAAATTGCAAATCGAATTTGAAAACCGAAACGGCGGTGGGCAGACGCATGTTTGCATATTATGAATTATGCAAAACAATGGAACTCGAGAGACACAAAAGAGCCGAATATCGAATTTATACGTTTCGAATCAGACGTCAATCATTCTCGGATATCTTTTTGATTTATTCCCGTCCGTTGTTCGCATATGCTCGCCTCGTGATTACACTAGTCGCTTTTGATAAATTTACGTGTTACAGATTTTAAAATTTTGGTAGCGGCGCGTATCTAATACACGAGACTAATTCGATATAATTTCCGAAAACGAAAACGTCCACCCAAAGAATTACTTAACGATTTTACAACGCTTAGACGGTCCAACAATCGCGGGCCTTTTATACTAATTTTTTTTTAATAAATTAGTTTCTGCGTTTAGTAAATTAACGGCGAAAGGATTTCCTGTTCGCGTCTAATTAAATTTAGTCCGCGAATTGTACGTCTTATTCTCTCCATAAAGTCCCACATCTGTATAATATACATCTGTCCGAATAATTACTTCGTTAATTTATCGGCGGCTTTAAATAATCGATTAGGATATTAGGTAATTTCGAGTTAAGACTTTCCAAATTCGTTAATTTGTCGTTATAAAAAGTTTTGGCTATAGCTTTATTTCGAACAATTCGCGTCATGACGTTGATTAATCATTTTAATGAACTTAATAACGAGGACTGTCCCACTATATAATAATTATTCCAAGGTTACTTTTAGTTTTGTTCTGTACGGTATTAATAAAGTGTAAGTTAATTAACTCTTTGTATATAACGTAATTAAAATTCAACACAAATTACCAACAGCGTGATAGGGCAACTTCACGTTTTAAGAAGATAAATATGTATAAAACGCTATTCACCCTACGTCGTGTATCGTAAATACGTTTTAATGGGTCGAGTTCACATTCTACGGGGACTATTCGGAAAAAGCCTTGTATTTAGGAAAGAGCGTGCGATAAGTTGGCAAAATCACACTCAAGTTGGTAAATAGTGAATGTCGTCGAGTATATACGAATTATATACAAAATTATTTGTGACTTTCTTTATATTTTTCTTCGGTAATTTTGCGAGTTTATTTGTACTTCATTATTTTGGTTTAAATTATTTATCCAAAAAAGGGGTCGAGCTTTACATCCCTCGTTAAAGAAGAATCGGCATTTTTCTATGATTGCTGGTCTATACCTCACCAAGAGACATTAATACGATATCAGTAGATTGGTCGTAACCTCAAATTTACTAATAACGCTGATATTTATCCCGAAATTCGTGGGTTTTGGTTGAATTGATTGTTGAAAGTTGCGAAAAATAGTCTTTGATGGCTCATTGTGAGTAAATAAGATTGTTAGATAAAAACAATAAATGAAACAACGTAGGTATCTACTTGGAGTTCAATTCTCAAACCATTCGCTTACATAACGTATACGAAAATGACGTCATAACAATGGGTTTCTATGGAAATGTGTTTGTTGTGACGGCATTTTCGAATGGTTGGGCCCCTGGAGCGCAATTTCGTCGGTGCTGGGATTTCTATAGAAATCCATTGTTATGACGTTATTTTCGCGTACGTTATGTAAGCGAATGGTTTGAGAATTGGACTCCTGGAATGTTCTCAAGCCGTCAATAACATCTGGAATATTATCTACACTGTTCTTATAATTAAAAAGTAAATTTTAGTTTTTTTTTGACGATATCGAGGGCTGTCGTGTCGCGGTTCGGCGCCGAAAGTGCTGTTGATTTTGATGCGGCTTCGAGTCGACCAGCGGTATGTTGATTACCACATCGCCTGCTGATTGCGTACATAGATATCCGTGGGTGATTCTAATCACCGTAACATCGTCGCGACATGACGGACTATGTGGAAATACTGCCTTATAGGGTAAACCGGGTAAATACGCCTCAGTAGGGAAAACGCCCTATCTGTAATAGTACAGTTATCTTTGGTGAGATAGTGTTACGAGCACCAAAAACCAGTATCTTTTATGTATTGCGCATCGTGCATATGAATCTAACAAACTTGTTGTCGTTTGGTTTGGTGAAAATAAATAAATACCGCAGTCAACTGTAAATTGAGACCTACAAAATTTATTAGTAAGTATCTTTTAAAAAGAATTTCTCGCAAACGTGGCTAAATATTGTAAATTCGAAAACGGTGAATTACATTAAGTTCCTTAACCTAAAATTCGCCATGTTTTCAACTCTGTACCGTGTCCATGAAATGTGTTACGATAGTGGGGCGTTTTACACACGTGAATGGAAAAATCGCCTCGCAATTTTTGGGATAATAGGCCTCACTAAATTATGCGATTTTATTTGCAAAAAATGGGTAAAATTTATGTACGAAAAACAACTAGAGCTAGTTTTAGTCAAGATGTCTCTAAGTCTTAGTCTTTAAGCCTCTGAAAACTTATTTTTTTCAAGAAGCAAAAAGCTGTATGATTCAAAATAAGGATAGGAAGCTATCAAGAATGACAATCGCTAGATTAATAGGTAACGCATGGGGTAAAGCTGCAACTGTTGCAAATGAAGCATCAGGATTTAGAGCGTGTGGAATACATCCGTTTAATCCCCAAGCAATTGCAGATCACTTCTTTTCAATATCGGATGCATCATTAGAAAATACAGCCCACATTTCTCGCAAGATATCTAACCAAGACATAAATCTACCTGTAGCATCAATTTCTTCGGCAGTCCTACAACGGTAAAACGAAAGCTGGAACGTACTACACAACAGCAAACTTTTTTGGGAGAACCTGGACCCTCGAATAAGGAGCACACTTTACCGGCACCACCTATAGAATCCTGCAATAAGAAGGAAACTCCTTCAAAATATTTAAAAGAAATTCAACCGCTTTCACTAATCCCTAATACTGGCGTTTCTAAACGAAAACAAACGGCTCTCGAACTAACGTCTCCAGCAAATCGTATAAAAGGCAGAGTATTTTCTGAAAACAAAGAAGCTAATGCCAATAGAATGAATGAGAAAAAAAAGTTCAAAGAGAAATCAGCAAAACGCCAAAACTGGTTTGAAGAAGAAAAAAGAAGTTGTTAAAAAGAGAAAGATACAACTTTCAAGTTCGACTGGTAGTTCTTCGAATCTCGTTTTAAGCTTATCGAATGAAATTTCGGATGAAAGTGAAGATTTTTGTATCGAATGTCGCGAGTGTTATTATTCCACAAAATCAAAAGTTGACTGGATACAATGCGCTAAGTGCTCTGGATGGCTGCATGAAACATACACCAACAACAACGACATTTGTAACAAGTGTTCCAAAAAAAAACATAATTAGTAAGTAATTATATGGTGGGGCGTTTTTATCAATGTACTGGCAAAAACGCCCCAATACAAGTATTTCAAAATTTGTTTTTTTTTTAAATTATAGTTTAAATTAATAGTTCATTTATATGTTTTATAAAAGATTAATATCACCTTATTCAAATTTTATAATAACTTTTAGTAATAAATTTCATTTTTGCTAATTACAGATTTTTTTCAAAATGTGGGGCGTATTTTCCCGGTTTACCCTAAATAAACGGCATATGAGAGAAAACTTATCTAACTAATGTAGTATCTGTTTAATTCAAAAATGAGATTTACCTACGAATGTTTTTCTTCTTTTTTGTGAATATCACGTTTGATTATGACGTCCGTCTGATATTAGATCCTCGATAGCATAGTGTTAATTTGTTTTTTTTCCTATAGTGCCAACAAGTCACGTTTTTTCGCGCTGGGCGATTGATTAACCTAAAAAGAGAATCAATTTTAAATAACTCGTTCGTCCGTCTAGCGATTTATTTCCATTAATCGCCGTTGCTCTTTCCTAATTGCTCCTCATAAATTGCCGCTTCGTATATAATGAATCTAAAACTCCATTAGTTCCCATAATTATTAAACAAGTATCAACAATTCGAGCATAACCTCTCGAAAGACCGCGCGTAAATAGAGGAATTCGGTTTGATGAGCGTTCGACCAGTTTAATCATTATTGTTATTATTATTATTAGTAAGTAGTAAAGGAGTTTCTCGAAATCGCCCTCTCGTTCTGCTCTTTCAGATATTAATTTTACGACGATAAAATCCCGCCGAAGGTCCGATAAATGTTAACGGCTTAACTCGAAACGGCTACGAGAAGGTAATTAAACAATTTTTGATTGTAAATCCGCGCTTAAAGTCGTCAAAGAGGGCTGTATCTTAATTAGTCGCCTATAATACATTCCATCCGTCCGATGACGTCACAATGGATGTAATTAACTTTGTATTAATTAAACCGTAACCATGGTAACCTCATCTAGTCGGCGCGGCGGCTGTTAAGTAATCAGCTTTGTTTTATGCTGCCTCAATTAACTCGAAATCTTGGTCGCCGCGCATAAAAAAGTCCACAACAAAACCCGAGCCGTATCTACGTACATATTTCACTCCGTGAATTTTCCTGTTACTCGAACCCGACGATGTTTAAAAATAGATTTTTCCGTATTCAAATCCGAAATAATCGAGAACGGATCCATTATTCCCGAATGCATTTCTCAACCTTTTCTTCTACTTCTATATCGGATTGAATTAAACCAAATCTAAATTCAGACAATCCATTTTGTAATCTGCATTCGCCAATAGATTTCCGGCGTTTCGATAACATCTTCGAGGAGATTGCCTCATAGGCAATCACTTATACGTCACATCCTCCATGCAAATCAAATGGGGTTGAGATTTATATTGGGCCGCTAGAACGTGAACGAACACGACGCGAACGTCGAGAAACGTTCACAGTCTCCGACGCCGAACTAAGCGAACCTTTAAAATCTGTTTATTTGAATTTTCGCGCTAGGTTCGACGAAGCTTGCGAGCCGAACCTCCTCCCGAAGGATTCGACGATTCGAATTTGACAATCGACAATTTTACTGTGGGGCACTCGTCGAATATATCACGGATGCATTTCAATTTTCGAGCACCCCCTTCGATCGTTATTATTTTACGGGCGCGTCCCAAATTCGAGATTCGAACATTTTTCCGCGTCGCACGGCCGGCCTGCCGGTAAATAAAATTTCGCTCGCAAAGATTTTCTTTTTCGAAATGCTTAATAGCAACCTTTGGCAATCTAAGAATTCAAATGAAGCGACCTCCAGCTCGCGTTTGAATAAAAAACTACTTATATACTGCTAAAATGGGTGTGTGAATACATTTCCATTGCTCTGGAGCAATTTTCCCCACTTTTCATCCACTTTCCTCGCTTTCCAGATGAGTTCGACTTCACCTCCGCGCCGTTATAGCGTCATAAGGCGGGCACTCCATTTCGACTGTGTTTGTTAGAGCGCGAGAAATGAAATTGCAGGAATATTGGATTGCCGAATTTAAATATAAAGTGGCTTCTGTAATAAAATGGCCGACACGCGCGATCCAAATGAAACCTTTCCGATTTTTATTCGAAAACGTTACGTTCGCATCTAAAATTTAAACGGAACGATCAATTATATAAAAATTTCCGCGCGACCCCTTCGCCGATAGCGTCGTTCGGCCGCCACTTTTAAAACTAGCATATCCTCCGACGAGCTTTTTTAAGATCCAATAAACACCATTAAGCTCGTTTCTATACTTGCGATGCAAACCACTTAAGTAAAATAACTACGGCGCGACCCCTAAAGCGGCGTAATTAACTTGCATTTTTTGTCACTTAAAAACGTGTCGATCTCGATTACTTTTTAGTGTGTAATTAAACCACTTTAAGTTTTTCGAGTGCCGTTTTAGAATGACAGATGCGGTCGTCCTACACCTGTATTTGCAAACGTTTTTGTTTCCACCGGAAACATCGATAATCCGTATACAAACAATTTTATACTTTAACCCACTTAATACGCCGTAGCCTATACAAACATTTTCTCGAAATTCACACGACCGGAACGCGCGTCGCGTCGTAGATAGATAGATATACGTCGAAAATATACTTAGTTTAATAAAAATATTTTATCGATTTCCGTATATAGTATATTCAATATCTTTTACAAGTCTAACATGTGTGAAATAAAATAAGAAGGGGCAGAAGGAAGTTCGGGCTCCTAATCTCAAGTTTACGCTCGATTAGTCGCCAACACTAACCGCCATATTGGAATTTGATTTAAGAACACTCATTTAGCGACAACAAAGACGTTCAACTGTTCTATTATCTTTTTGACACACCCTTTATCATAACCCTCTATCGTGCGTCAATAACGTATATCACCGCGTTATAATTATTGTAAACTGCGCTTTTTTTTTTAGAAACTCGGTCGCTTTTCTATGCGACGCGCGAAAATGAAAAATTACCCGGCGACGTTCGATCGTTTCGCGTTTATAAAGAGGTTTAATGACGGAATTCTTAATTAATTTTAGCAAATTAACCGCGGAACGAAAGACGAAGTCGTTTTTGACGGATTAAAACTGTACATGACGTTTTTGTAACAATTGTGTGGTTTCCACTTTGTTTATTATAGTTACCTAGAGTAATATAAATAATGTATCGAAGTAAATAAAGATATTGTACGGGGCGCGACAAATAACTAACCGTTTTCCGATTAATTTTCCAGCAGAAAATAATCTGAATGCGGATTAACGGATATCAAATAACATGGGGAATTACGCTGTTTATCAAAGTACATGTCAACAAAGTATATATTAAACCGACCCTTAAAGAATATCAGCCGTATGCATAGACATTTGATTATATTTAGTAGCTACTAAATGATTCACAATGATGAATTATTAATGTAATTAATATAAGTTTAGGTACTATGTAAAATACCGAAAAAAACAACGAAAGATCAAAATGTATGTTAAAATATAAAATAATCACGTTTCTATTGGCACAATTTATTAAAAATAATTAAGTAATTATACAGGGTCGTCGATAAGTATGGAAACAGTCGATTATTTTCTAAAGTAAGATAGTTAGCGAGAAATGTTAAGCACAAAAATTTTAAGGTGGTTTAAAATCTATTCGAAAGAAGTAAAATTAATTGCACAGGAGTGGTTACAATGTCGTGACAAAATAAAGTTGCTTTTTTAAAATAGAACAACCTGTATATTACTCGATATTTCAATTCTCCTCGATATTCTAAAATTAATTTACAAAGCACACCATATGCCTAAATTTAACCGTTTTCTAGATAATGGTCGCATTCAGGGAATGGTAGCGCTGTAGCGCTTTATCGAAGCGATGCTCTGAATGGTGTCTGCTTTACTCGCAGTGCTGCAGCGCTTTAGTAAAGTATTAAAGCGTATAAATATTCCGCTTTAACGCTTTATAACTAAATAAAGCAATGACGCATCCATGCGTTCTAACCTAACAAATTATGTTGCTTGTGTATGTTTTGGTTTATGCAAAAAATAAAGATGGCTTATAACGTTACAATTCGGAGACGAAGTCATTTCCCTTGCAGAAACGTAAAAAAAGGTTGAAGATATTACAAAGTAAGTTTTACATAAAAATTTGAGTGTTTTACAAACAAAATTGCCAACCTAAGAATTAAAAGCTGAAAAATAACTAGTACCAAAAATGTTTATTCAGGCAAGATAAAGCGTTACAGCGCTGCAGCGTTTCGACGCTACAATTCCCTGAATACGACCATTGACACCTATCTACTCTCAAAATTGACACGAAATGACTCGAATGGTGTGGATATTTATTATAGGAAAACTATACAAGGCAGGTAATGTGGATATTATTACATTTTCTATTCGTTTGTTTAATAAAAAATAAAATGCATAATTATTATGCAGGGTTGATCAACATTCTTAAAACAAAAAAATTCTATTTTTTAATAGAAGATCGCTAACAAATAGGAACGCGTCGTACACCCAAAAATAGCATATTTAGGTATTTTGACGCGTATCGAAGAACCTCTAGGAACGGAGCTCGTTCGTAAATCGAGAACCGCCTGTATAAAAACACGTTTTAAGAAACAAGACATTTTCATATCGCCGATCAAAAAATACGATATCTCGAAAACTGTTAAATTTGTGTAGATATGCTATATGAATTACTTGTAAAATTTCGAAAAGAATTGAAATATCGAGTAATATACGGGATGTCCCGTTTAAAAAAGCAACTTTGTTTTGGCACGACTAGGTGACCATTCCCGCACAATTAGTTTTTTTTTATTGTAATAGATTTTGAACAACTCTAAAACTTTCGCGTTTAACATTTTTCGCTAATCATGTTACTTTAGGAAATAATCGACCGTTTCCACGCTTGTCGGCGACCCTGTACATAAAAAAAACGTCGAAAATAATTGGAGTTTTTCAAATTATTAGGACTTTTTCAATTAATAACAGCAGCTTTCGATCAATCATTTAATCAGAAATCCACAATTCGCTACTATTCGGTCCGTAACGGTAACAGTCTATTTCATACCGTTCGCGATCGCCCTTTTTGCGACAGTTTGAGTTGTAGGTAATAATTTGATATTAATAAAGAGTTAACGACGAGAATATAATTTGATAGGAGTAGAAAAGTTGGACGATTTGCTCCACTCGCCCTCGGTTCTTGTCGCAATCCTCGCCCTCGTGAATAATGACTATCGTAACATCATTAATATAATAACATTATTTAAAAAAAAAGTTAAATTTTATACCTATTTCAATTTCGTTGCTAAGCTGTTTTAAATTTTTCTTACAATAGATTTTTGATTATTTTAAAGGAAACTTTCGAAAATATCTTATTAGCAACAATTAATCCGGGTACTAATCCGGGTAAGTGTACTAATTGGTCGTTGTTTAACGTGTTTTGAGAACCGCTACACAATCAAAATACATAATAAAATAAGTTCAATTAAAACAATTAATTCATTTTTTTAAATTTAATAATATTTAAGACTAGTTTTCAACAATGTTTTTATTTAATCTTACAAAATCTATTCGAGGCGAATTAATGAATATTTTAAATGTTTCAGGGGCACACTTCGTGTTCATAACACGACCGGTTTCGTCTACTAGAAGTGGAAACTACGGGCATAAATTCCACGAAAACAGGCGTCGGAAATTCCATTTACATACAGGATGGTTCTATAACAAACTGTAAGTAGTTAACATAAGTATTTATTTTTCAATTGTCTTCTTATGGACTTGTTTTATTCGTGATTTTGTGCAGCCTTCGCTCGAAATTAAAATTAAACGAAGGTCGAAAATAATGTTTCAAAAGTATTAAGAAACAATCTTTTAAATATGGAAATTTCGAAACGTGCCGCTTTCAATTTATTAGATTTATTTATATATAAGTACTTCTAAATTGTCATGATTTTTACATTAGTTGAATTTCGTCAGGTCACGTGACGATTCTGTTTTGTAAATAAACATTTTGTTTCCGACTAATTGTGCAAAATAACGGTAGTTTATTAAGAACGGGCAAAATAGAATATCTAATTTTTACTTAGAAATACGAGCGAACTAAAAGAAATACGGTTTCCTTAATTTGCTCGTGCAGGAAATTCAAACGTTGATCGAGTTTTTTTAAAGAGTAACATTTGAGATTGAGATTAATTTTGATTTACCTCTACGTTATTAGTGCGTCGTCTTTTAGTTCGCGCAGTTGTGGCTGCGCATTTTTGTCCGTATACCTTCGAGCGTCACAAACTAGTCTTATACACTAATTACATGTGATAAATCAAGATTATAAATAGCAAAATCGCATAACTAGCTGTAGTTAACAACCTGAATAAATGCCCGACACTTATCTACAAAAAGCGAAGAAATTATCAAAGCTCCTTTAAAGCTCTCGTAACTTTCTAACTAATTCCGTAATTCTCGTACAATTTTGTGTAATGAATATTGCCTCTACGTTTTGTGGTCGGAATTCTACCGAAAAGGGTAATCCAATAGAAATTCCTTATTTAGAAACCGGGAAAATGTTGCAACTGTTGGTTGGAATTAAAAAAAAAAGGAAATTTAATTAGATCGCTTTAAGTGTTTTTAGTGATTTAAGAGGATGTAGAAGTAATTCCCTAAGATTCTTCAAGATTTACTGCTCCCGTTTCTAAACGATTTCTAACCTAAAACGTTTAGCGTTTATTGCCGCTCTTAATTTACAACTTTTTTTATCATTTTAAAAATCTGTTTTTGATTTAAATTAAACACAACATTATCGGATGTTGAATATAAATTTATAGGTACGCAACGAACTTCGTTTTATTTTCGTGTTCTTATTAAGCGACCGATAAAAAATCGTCGACAGGAGCCATTTACATGAAATAACGAATGCGCGCAACAACTAAAAACGCCCGAACGGTTTTAAATATTTTTGGCAAGCCGCAGGAAAATAAAATATGGAATTAATAAAACGGGCCGAAACTTCCTGCATCCTAAATTTACGATAAAAAAATGCCTTCGGCTAAAAGCACTTAGATTTTCCTTGTCGGAGCGCGAGTTTTCGGGCTTAATTTACATTTCACCTTTACGAGGCAAATGTTTATTTCATGAAGTGGACGAGAAAATTTTTATACAAAAGTCTTTATTGGACATCAGAATGCTATAATGGAAATCTTTTGATCCAAAACGGTGGGCAGTAACGTGGTAGACGCAGTCAAATGAGAACATTTCTATGCCATATTTTGATTTCGCTAACGTCTATTTCCTTATAACTTACCTACATAAATTTTTGCCAGACGCCCGCGCCCGTCCGTTACGCGCGCTTCCCTCCCTCCCTCCCAACCCCCGACCGCCCGTTTTATTAGCACACCTAAACTAAAACAAACCACCCTTAAACGTGCAAATATTAAATTAAGCACTTACTAAACAAAACAGTAAAAGGCCGCCCCGTTAAATTAAAGAAATTTGCCCCTAAGCGCCCCGAAAATAAGGGTAAATCGGTAGCTTTTGTAACATAATATTTAAAACAAAGGTGGTAAGCGCCCTTAAATGGAGGTATTTAAATAAGACACGGGGGCGGCTTAATCGCTTATGTTTAAACTTAGCCGCTGTGTTTGCTTTATAATTATAGGATAGAGATTGTTTGAGCGTTTCGTGAATTTACATAGTTATTTCGAATTTCTGCACCCCACCGACGGTGACGGGTAGATATTATGTTGTGGACGAAGACGAGGCGGTCGAGTTTTTTGGCGTTCGAAGGCGAATCGCCAAATTGGTTATTATAAATCCGAAACAAAATATATTGGAATAAAAGGGGGGAGGGGAGTTGCGGGACCGGTACCACAATGACACAAATCGATTTAGGATTAAATTAGTCAATGAATGTGTGCTTATAGTCCTCGTAAAAAATTTTGGCGGCTTGGTTTGAAAGTTTATATCTTAAAAACGATGGGGCCAAATTGTGTAAAATTTTTACTGGCGTGAGTATTCATCCACTATTTGAGATTGCATGGTGAAAATTTCAATTTTCTACGTAAAGCCGTTTTGGAGATTTTCTAAGGTATTTAAGGAAACCTGTCGAATTAAGCAACTTTAAGACGTCGCACAGTGGGGCGGGATACCCTTAAACGTGGCAGAAACTATTTTGGTTTTGTAACTGCTTTAACTATTTGGTATATCATTTAAATTGAATAAATATAGATCATATATAATATTTTACAAGTTTTATTTTAAAAATAAATATAGATAAAGGGGTTAAAAAAGTTAAAATAAAAATACCCCACAATCACTGTATCTTATAGAAAATATGATCTCGTGACATCGATTGGTTGTCACGTATGTTGTAATTTAGGACCTCCCGAACAAAAAATGTAATACGTAAAAAGTTGTATAATGGTCAGTTTTTGAACTACAGTCAAACATGAGCTGTGATGGGCAAGTAGATATTGTTTGAGAACAACGTTTTTCGAACATTTCATAGTAAACCATTATTTTTATTAATCACAAGAGAAATTCCATAAATATTTTTTATAGATATAAATTCATATGTAGGGTGTATCTAAATTTGGGTTTACTAAACTAAAAATTTAATCGTAATAGGAAAAAATATATTACTTGTAGAATATTCGACTTATTTTGAGAAATGAAAACAAAGTTTATCAAGCAAAAAAATTACATTTATTATACAACGTGCGTACTCAAAAAACTATCTTACTAAAAAAATCAAAAATATTACTCCTATTAAACTGTTCGAAAACTTTTACAAAACAAACTCTTACAAAATCTTCGTAAATAATTTTAAAAATAAATTAATAACTGAATAAAAGATGGCCTAATAAAAGAAAACAGAGATAACAGAAAATGTCTCTTCTTCTTCCTCATCAGGTAAACTATTCGGGTATTTTTTTCTATTGTAATTAAACTATTCTAATCGTAAAATTAAAATAAAATTACAGTTACAATAGAAAAAAAACGTAGTTTAGTCGTCTGATGAAGAAGAAACACTTTCTGATTCCTCTTCTTCGGGAGACAATTCTTCTGTATATCGAAAAATATTTGTCTCCCCGAGCAAATATAAAACATTGTATACAATTGCTTCAACTTTTTTGTGGGAAACTAAACAGTTTACTAATTCAGCGATTTTAGAACACTGGCAAAAAACTTGTAAAATTTTTGAAGTTTTTCGGTTTTCTGCTACTTCTGCAATTAAAGATGAATAGGGTAAAATGGAAAGTTACTTTAAAATATTAAAATCGGTCGAAGTTTATTTAAATTATTTTGCAATAAACACAGAGTCGGCTGTAAGCTTTGTCTTATCAAATGTCGCAAAAAGTCGCAGTATTTTTTTTTATTATACAGTAGCTGTATGTATTAGCTATACTTCTATGTTAAAAAAGTAACCTTGAGCTTGAAAAGCTTGATAGTAAACTAAAAGTCAACGACAAGTTGATTTAGTGACACGAAGGAAATGAAATTTATTTACAAAAATAGATTAATTATAATAAACAAAATTAGGCACGTTAACGAACAATAACTTATTAAATAAGTTTATGTACCTGTAGACTTTGCATCCATCTCGATTTCGACTCACTTTTGTATTAATTATCTATATAAAACTAAACGAAGAACAGAACAACTATTTTGACGTGTAATAAACAATTCATACGAGTTTATCGGAATTGCCAGTTCTACCTGTATTACACGGAAATATGTGATGATAGCAGCAATTGCTTAATCGTATAACATCCATACATGATTAAGCTATTATAAAATGTGAGTTTAAACGAGTGAATATGATATTTTAATTTTTGACATTCTGCCACGTTTTACGGCATTCTGCCCCACTGTGCGTCGTATTATCAAATTCTATGAAATTTCGGAAATAATGTACCTCAAATCTGTTTAATTGAATATTAATTTCTTTAATTAATATGCCTTTGGGGACGATAAAAGTCGAACCATCGCAATTACAAACGTATGCCATCAAAAAAAAATTAACAACTTTTTGGAATATTATGAAATTAAGCATGACCACTTATGTAGGAATAAAGTATCATTAGCGTGCAGTTTGTTTGAGAGAAATCCGTTGAGTACTTTTTGAGATATACGCTTTCAAACTCGGTCACCAGAATGTTTTATTTTTATAATATAATAGGTAAATATAAAATAATTATAAAAGAAAAAATAATTACAAGTACTAAAACGAACTTTAAAATCAAATCAAATTTTTTTTATAGAAACATTTTCATTATTAAAATGTCCTTGTAATTGATAAACATTACTAACATACTAACTTTTTACTTAACTTTTTGCTCGTTTGCAGAATATTTTATTCTCGATCAATATACGAAAAACAAAACGGGACATTACATCTAAAAAAAAATCAACTTACAGTTCGTGTCATATAGAAAAGGACCTGTCGAGCATTTACATAAATGCGCCAGTATTTTTGAAACGGAACAAATTAAAATAACACGCTTTTCGTCAATTAACCATTCGATTTGGTTAAATTTTGATCCTCTTCGATAACAAATCAAACGAGTTGTCTTGAACTTGAAAATAATCGACGACAGGTCATTTCTATATTGGCATATCTACTTTGTATCAAACAAAAATGAATGGTATTTTCGTTTAATTTTTTTCATTCGGTGAATTTTGTGCCTCAATTGAATTGAGTTAAGTTGTTTGTTAATAATTGTTGTTTTTTTGTTACGTACAAGAAAGTCTCATTTAACCGTTCAATTCACCAGTTGTGGGTATCTAAATGATAGTTTCTTTATTAATAATATAATGTTTTTCTCCATATATTAGGGGGACCGGAAAGTAATGTCGCTTTCTTACATTAAATTCAAACGAATAAATTTTTAATAAGTCTTTATTTTTAATCAATAATATAATCACCCTCGTTATCAACAACCTTTTGCCATCTAGTGTGCAAATTTTCAATCCCGGACCGATAAAAATCAATTGGTTTTTGAATAAAATATCTCGAGATGGCATTTTGGACATCATCCAAATTTTCAAATTTTAGCCACTAAGAAAATATAGGGATCGGAATACATGGAAATCCGAGGTGCGATATCGGGCAAATATGGTGGGTGAGGCAGTACCTCCCACCCCAATTCATTAATTTTTTCCAGTGTTCGCCTTGCACAGTGCGGTCTTGCATTGTCGTGTTGCAGAATGACGCCCTTTCTGTTGACAATCGCCGGATACTTTTCTATTAAAGATTGGTTCACTCGATCCAATTGTTCACAATAAAGGTCTGCATTAACAGTTTGTCCAGGTTTCGGCACTTCAAAGTGAACAATTCCGCGAATACTCCACCAAACACACAGAAGCGCCTTTTTGGGATGTAAACCCGGCTTCGCAGTACTTCGTGGTGATTCATTTGGAGAGAGCCACTGCCTTTTGCGTTTTGGATTATCATATAGGACCCATTTTTCGTCTCCGGTGATCAAACGATCAAAAAACGGTTCTGTGTGGTGCCGTTGAAGCAATACGTTGCATGTGATTGATCGGTTGGCTATGTTCTCTTCGGACAGATTGCCGAACACCTGCTCTGCTTATTTTTCCAATTTGCTGTAAATGTTCCTGGATGGTCGACCAAGGTTGGTTAAGGGCGTTTGACAATTCCTCGATTGTTTGACATGGATTTGCTTCCACTTCTGCCCTTAGCATGTCGTTGTCTAATATTGTTGGTCTTCCTGATCGATAGGAGTCATTGAAATCAAAATTACCGGATCTGAACTTTGAAAAGTATCTTTGGCATTTACGAACGTCTAATGCACTTGGATAAACATCACAAATGTTTTTGGTCGCAACTGTTGCGTTACTACCCCTGCGAAGCTCAAAAAGCATACAATGCCGGATATGCTCTTCTGGTATTTGGCTAGCCATTTCACCCTAAATTACAAAAAAAAAGTTTAATATTGAATTATTTAGAAGTGAACAAGTCGCGATAACCTTAAAATGACTTTGGCACGTCTTCGAGATATACAATCAGCTGACAAATGACAATCAAATATCGACATTACTTTCCGGTCCCCCTAATAATTAATCTGGGTTGCAAGGCGCCCGTATGTCTTTAGAAATTTTGTGGACGACTCTTTCTTGGTTGTAGTACCTACTTCTTGCACTTTACAATTAGGTGTTTTACGGTTTGGAGGTTTTGAACCATTATATTGTGGATATTATCTGGGCCTTAATCTTAAGTTTCTTTTTTAAGCTTTTCTATCTTGAAGTCAGGTCCTGTCATGCTGAAAGGTATGTTAATATCGTTGTTATTATAGGACTTACGATTTCTTTTCTTCGATATTTTCGTTATTTAGCTAATTGAAGAACAAACTCATGATTTATGGTCGTTTGAATCTCTTGAACCTAATCGTCGAAGTTTAAATTTTCTTCAGGGTATCTTAATGAAAATATATAATGTAAAATGTAATTCCCGGATTTCTAAAAAATTCTAAACCAATCCCGACTAAATCGAAAACTGGGCTGTTTTGAAAGCTCTGTTCTACTCGAATTGCTTCTTTTTTCTGGATTTTTGGATCCTTTTTCTTGTTACAGGAATTAATTTTCTCGGGAAATATGTGGTCATAGAATGAGTTGGCGATCTCGATAATTGTATGATAGATAAAGTGGATGACTAAGATCGAAGATGGCACATCAAATCAGAAGGGTTATTCTTTTATAACTTTAGTAGATTCTCGTTCCAACGTAGACTTGCAGTTTCGTCTGTCGGTTGCATGAAAACAAAAATAATCATGGTTTGGTTAATATTTTCATTGAATTTTATCCATCCCTCGATTGGTCTTATATGGAGCAAAAACGAGATTTTGCTGGCGATTCGATATTTCGTCGTTTCTGTTAAAAGGCGTTTTATTCGATATTACCAAACATTCGATTTTTATATGGTTACGTGATAAATAATCGAGGGTGTTCAGGAAACGGTGCGTATTTTGTAAGTATGGATACAAAAAAACCTTGACCCATCCAAACCTATCAATATTTCGTTAAAAATCTCCTTCGACATTTCAATCAACGTTATAAGTAACTTATTCCGTCAAGAGGGAGTTCAATTCGAAAATATAAAAATGAGCCATTTACATGCATGTAATCTTTATTATTTTCGTAATGAATCACTATCAATCATTTCGAACAAAAGGCACGTGTAGGAAAATGTTGTAGACGCCCACGGCGACTTAATTTATAATATAAACACCCTACTTTGTTTGCGACTTAATCCCTTCGTATATTAAATTAATCGTCATATTTGTGAACGCCGGCCGTCCGTTATTTTACATATCAAACAAGTGTTAAGCCGTCAGATTTCTTCGGACCGAAACTACTTACATAAATTTCGGTTTAGGCGAGGCCGCGATCTTATAATTAAAATAAAAAGTTATTAAATAACGCCCGACGAAAACAATAATGGGAGTATTATGAATAATAATATCGTATGCACCCCATACGATGTGGGAAAACGCACCCTTCGACCAGCTTATGTGGTTTACACGGGATTAGCAGTTGGCTTTTTACTGTAGCATATTGAATCTGTAAAAGACATTAAACGATTTGATTTATACGACGCGTGCCCACCATTAAAGTGTTTGTAAAGGAATCGCGCTGTTTGAATTTCTCACACCAGTAATCGTATAAAAATCGTAATAATTATTTTATTAATATTTTCGTGGCGCGCTTTTACGACCCCAAAATCGCGGAGACCTCGTTAGAATATAATAGCTCGTATCGTAATTCGAAACTTAATAAAAGTGTAGATGAAACGAAATAACAATAAAGCGAGTTTAATATTGCGTTGCAGTCGAATTTATATGCAATGCGCTAAATCTGACGCGGGTGTGGCGTTTTTCCTCGTGATAACGGCCACTAGGGCGGCGCTCTAGTCAATTAAAGAAATTTACAGGCGCAGTTTTAACTTCTTAGAATTTATTTGCATCACGGTTGATTTACATCGCATTAACGGGGGCTCGATCGAGAAACTCGCCCAGATTTAGTTTTAATATCGCCTTCGATTCCCCACCTATTTTATTCGTGACGATTGTAAATAAGCATCAGATACCCTCCTGAAAATCGAACGACCAATTATGATCCATTTTAATGTTCAAAGATACGAACGTAAAAAAAAATAAAATAACTAAACAAACACAATAACGAACGATATCTGGATAATAAGCTCGCTTTCGGGATCGCGTCGTCATAGAAACGAAAGTAGGGGAAAACGGAATTATTATTTTTTGATGGTTATGAGATTTTCCAAGAAAGCAAGTGCGTACTTGGAACGAGTGTGTAAAATTCTAAGTTATGGCCTCTCACGGTATAATTTCAATTTTTCTCTGAATATTTTCAACAATATGCTTGCCCTAAAACGGTGTAAAGTTATGAAAAAATATGGTGCCGAGATAATTCCGTTAAAAAAAAAATGAAATTTATAGTAAGAAAAGACGGCCTCGTAACGTCCCCGTAATACACGTGGAACTGGGAAAACGTTTCTCGAATCGTTAAATTTTTTTAGTGTGCAATTAAATATATGGTAGGTGGTACGTCGTAAACTTATTCTGTCGAATTTATTAAAAAAACTATTTTAGCGTTGTCTATAGTTAAATAAATAGTCGAGAGGGGATGAAATGAGTTTTATATGTGCAATTTGAATTTCGAAACGAGTCGATTTTCGCGCATTACCTTTAATAATATCAATACAGGTCCATCCGGCTTAAATACGTAGGACCATAATTTGTGCACAAAAAACTGTCGGTATTCAGCAACTTAAGCCAAAAATCTTTGATTAAGAAAAACGTGAAAAACATTCTAGGCAACCGAATGGGGCGAGGGGGGGCCCACTTTGCACATTAAAATCGCGCGCAAACAAATTGAACATTTTAGAGTACCTATTCAAAACCGGTTTTAACGTCTTTTGAAATGGAATAAAGATTAAATTTTGATTTAGATTTATCCGAAAGTAGGCACGGCGAGTGTTCAAAGTAAAGGTGCCTCGATCGGTGTACGTTATTTGAACGTATAACGACATAAATAAAGAAATTAATGTAAAAAGAAAAACAAATCAGTTTTAGGTACACACGTGAATGTAAAATGTAGCCGAAACAAATATTGATTTGGTCTTCTACTTGTCCTTTTTTTAAAATTCTTGAAGTTAACAGGAAATGACAGGATTTTTGCTGTTCTCGATCACATTTTATTCAAAAAGTCGTTTAAACATTGTGCTCGAACGTAAATTGTTTAAAAAAAATCTTAATAAATTACGTAATTTAGTGCCATTTTGTTGCTTTATTCCAGCCATTTCGATGGAATTTTATAAAAAAATTCTTAAAAAATTTACTAATTTGCCACATTGTTTGGAAATTAATTTATTGCCGTTATCTACATGTCAGGTCATTGCGTTTTATACGTATACGGGGCGACTCGTAAATAATGTGAAAAACTTGAAGGATCGGATTCCTTGTCGAAAATTAAGGGGGGGGGCCTTTCGTATAAAGTTTTTTCTTAGAACGTCTCCTTTCGGAGTTACGCTCCTCAAAAGAGGAAGGGTAAAATTAAGTTTTTATTTTATTTCTCAAACTTTTACGTATCAATATAAGTAATGTAGATTTCCTGCAGTCATTTTTTTCAATCGTGAATCATATCTTTACAATGAGGTGAAAATCGTCGGTTATTTTTAAAGACCTTTCTGAAGGCTTAATATTTTGCAATTAAAAAAATCCGTTTTGAAAGGTTACTTTGTTTAGAATTTTTTTTGGCTCTTTCATTTTGCACGCAAAACCTATAATTTTTGAGTAAAAAAAAATAAAATAAGTGGTCGTTGCGCACTACGCAGTGAAATTTGGAAAATACATCAATATTCGTTGATATTTTATTGAACTCGGAACTTGTCAGCAACTGTTATAACTTAATCCAACTAAATTATTTAACATTTATCATTCATTAATTCAAGATCTTCGTCTTTTGAGTAAGAACGAAAGGCGAGTTGATTCGAAGGGCCCCCCTTAATTTTCGACAAGGAATCGCCCCTTCAAATTTTTCGCATTATTTATGAATCGCTTTGTACTGTATAACAAAATTGGTACTTTTTCAGAATAGGTAGGGTAAACCGGGCAAATACGCCCCACATTTTGAAAAAAATCTGTAATTAGCAAAAATGAAATTTATTACTAAAAGTTATTTTAAAATTTGAATAAGGTGATATTAATCTTTTATAAAACATATAAATGAACTATTAATTTAAACTATAATTTAAAAAAAAACAAATTTTGAAATACTTGTATTGGGGCGTTTTTGCCATTACATTGGTAAAAACGCCCCACCATATAATTACTTACTAATTATGTTTTTTTTTGGAACACTTGTTACAAATGTCGTTGTTGTTGGTGCATGTTTCATGCAGCCATCCAGAGCACTTAGCGCATTGTATCCAGTCAACTTTTGATTTTGTGGAATAATAACACTCGCGACATTCCATACAAAAATCTTCACTTTCATCCGAAATTTCATTCGATAAGCTTAAAACGAGATTCGAAGAACTACCAGTCGAACTTGAAAGTTGTATCTTTCTCTTTTTAACAACTTCTTTCTTCTTCTTCAAACCAGTTTTGGCGATTTCCTGATTTCTCTTTCAACAACGTTTTTTTTTCTCATTCATTCTATTGGCATTAGCTTCTTTGTTTTCAGAAAATACTCTGCCTTTTATACGATTTGCTGGAGACGTTAGTTCGAGAGCCGTTTGTTTTCGTTTAGAAACGCCAGTATTAGGGATTAGTGAAAGCGGTTGAATTTCTTTTAAATATTTTGAAGGAGTTTCCTTCTTATTGCAGGATTCTATAGGTGGTGCTGGTAAAATGTGCTCCTGACTCGAGGGTCCAGGTTCTCCCAAAAAAGTTTGCTGTTGTGTAGTACGTTCCAGCTTTCGTTTTACCGTTGTAGGACCTGCCGAAGAAATTGATGCTACAGGTAGATTTATGTCTTGGTTAGATATCTTGCGAGAAATGTGGGCTGTATTTTCTAATGATGCATCCGATATTGAAAAGAAGTGATCTGCAATTGCTTGGGGATTAAACGGATGTATTCCACACGCTCTAAATCCTGAGGCTTCATTTGCAACAGTTGCAGCTTTACCCCATGCGTTACCTATTAATCTAGCGATTGTCATTCTTGATAGCTTCCTATCCTTATTTTGAATCATACAGCTTTTTGCTTCTTGAAAAAAATAAGTTTTCAGAGGCTTAAAGACTAAGACTTAGAGACATCTTGACTAAAACTAGCTCTAGTTGTTTTTCGTACATAAATTTTACCCATTTTTTGCAAATAAAATCGCATAATTTAGTGAGGCCTATTACCCCAAAAATTGCGAGGCGATTTTTCCAATCACGTGTGTAAAACGCCCCACTATCGTAACACATTTCATGGACACGGTACAGAGTTGAAAACATGACGAATTTTAGGTTAAGGAACTTAATATAATTCACCGTTTTCGAATTTACAATATCTAGTTACGTTTGCGAGAAATTCTATTTAAAAGATACTTACTAATAAATTTTGTAGGTCTCAATTTACAGTTGACTGCGGTATTTATTTATTTTCACCAAACCAAACGACAACAAGTTTGTTAGATACATATGCACGATGCGCAATACATAAAAGATACTGGCTTTTGGTGCTCGTAACACTATCTCACCAAAGATAACTGTACTATTACAGATAGGGCGTTTTCCCTACTGAGGCGTATTTACCCGGTTTACCCTACATAAAACACGAAATTGACAAAGCACTAATTTACCAAAAATTTCGATAGTGTTATACTTTTCAAGTGTTGTGCTCGTGTGGTAGATTTGGGGGTAATTCTTTTTTTACTAAAGATGCAGCAACAAAATCAGAAAGTACTTTATCCGAAATTTCGATAAATTTATTACTTTTTAGGTTTTAGAAAGTTTCAACTGTTTTCCCCCCATTTATTAATTTTCGGGGAAAAATAATTTAACCAATTTCTTCGTATCGTTAAATTGAAATTCATTTAATCGATTCGTTTCGTTTAAATTATTTACAAAATAAAAGTCACGGTCATTTTCTCATTTTCTTATCCAGATAAATACGAGTGGCGCAACGCCCACGCTAATAAGAATTAATTTAATCGCGGTTCAACAAGTTTCACCTTTTCCCCATAATGCGTAGTAGTGCTCAATTAGTAAAGTTGTTCGAGTAAAAATGTTAGCTCGCTTAGACATTCCAACGAAACAGTATCATTGAATTGAATGGTAACTGTTTCTGGTTCTCATAGAGGAGCGAGGCAGGCTCATAAAACGCTCTAGTTATACGGACCGGCTTTCCAAATAGGTAAAAAATAGGCGCGATAAATATCTGTCTCGTGGAAAAATCTCGACCGGCTTGTCCATTTAGCTTATTATTCCGACGATATCTTCATTGAATGTAAAACGCGCGAGCCCGGAGATCGGGCCGGAGCCCCGGACTAACAAGGGAGTGTGAGGTGGCGGTGTCACTCAGGAGGTAACGAAGAGGCGGCGTTACCGCCCGTGCGGCGTTCGCGCTGCTCGTACGTTAGCGGACAATGTGCCATTAACAAGTCTGCGCGTTCTCTCCTACCTCTCGGTTGAATTTTAGATTTGCGAAACGAGAATTTCGAATTGATATCGTATAATTATTTAGTTGCCGACCATCGGCTTTATTGTCCCGGCTTTAGACGCGTCCGTACACCTTATACCCAATAAAAGTTAAGTAGTGCCTACTCGGAAAAACCCACGGACACGAATTACACCGTCATTACACAGAACCCGCGACTAACTTAATTAAACGCCCTTGCAATTCGCGTTATCTCTCTCGTATATTGGACGTCATAGAAGCGACGTAACAGTCGAGCGCCCACATCCCGGCATTACGCTTTCGGTGTGGAATTTAAAATTAAGTTGTTAAAAGTTTTATAAGTACGCCCTGATTTGCATGTATAAAAAAAAGACGTCGGTGGATACGCTTAAAAACGGCCAAAACGACTTCTTCTGGGAGGTTCTTTTAAGTAGGTATGAGATGAATTAATGGTGGTCCTAAAACGTTATAAAACAGATGTTTATCGAAAATTAGTGTTAAATACCGTCGACGTTTTTTTTTTTTAAAGTCAATAACTGGTTCAGCAAATTAATGCTATTCACAGTTGAGTTAGCACGTTAATGTTTTCACTGTTTATCCCTTGAGAGGATAGCTGCTAAGAGCTCCTCATGCACTAATCGTTTTTATTGTTATTCACTATTATCACTATCATCACTTGTTATCAGTAGATCTTGAGGAAGAAGTCGCTTTAGCCTCACATGTAGGTTTCGCTCTCCAATTGAATAGTGGATAGCTCCTGTACAGCTTGATATAGTATTGAAGAATTTTCTGTTACATTTTTGTATGAACTGTCTAATAGTTGGAACTCCAAGTTCATCATGGAGATGTTTATTCCTGATAAACCAAGGGGAATTTGTAGCAATTCGAAGTATTTTATTTTGCAAAACTTGAATTTTGTTTATGTGTGTTTTTGAGGCTGCTCCCCAAACTGTGCATCCATACATGATTACTGGTCTTAATAAGGCTTTATAGATAAGAAGCGCACATTCAATTTTTAAGGAAGATTTTTGGTTAATAATTGGATACAACTGCGTTAGTCTTGTATAGCATTGATTTAACTTTTTGTTAATATGTATGCCCCATGTAAGTCTTTTGTCAAGATAGAGGCCAAGGTACTTTACAGCTTCGTCTTTGGGAGCTGTGAAGATCTTAGTCTCACATTTATGAGGGTTTAGTTGTAAATACCAATTGTTGCACCAGTTAGTGATTTGATTGATGACTTCTTGAAGTTGCCTGGCTCGCTCAATGATGTCGTTGTGTTGGGCAATTACTGCAGTGTCATCCGCATACATTGCCAGAAGCGTATTTGGTGATTCAATTATGTCGTACACATAAATATTAAAGAGGGTTGGTCCTAATATAGAACCTTGCGGTACTCCTGCATTGATAGATCTTCTACTTGAGAGTTCAGTATTAATACTTACTGCGAAGGTTCGGTCAACGAGGAAGGAATCAATTATTTTTATTAAGTAGGCAGGTGTTTGTAGTTGCAGTAATTTATATATAAGTCCTTTGGTCCAAACTTTGTCTAATGCCTGCGAAAAATCTAGAAAGGAGACTAATGTATGTTGTTTGCTTTCGAAACCCTTTTCTATAATTTCAATTAGGCGTAGAAGTTGGTGCGAAGTAGAGTGTTTAGCTCTAAAGCCGAACTGGAAGTTGGGAATGATGTTATTGCTAATTAAGAAAGCATTGAGTCGCTTGCTTATGATCTTTTCAAAGATTTTTGAGATGGTTCATAACAAACTAATAGGTCTGTAGCTTGAGGGTTCATGTGGATTCTTTCCAGGTTTACAAAACATCAGGATATGTGCAATTTTCCATGTTTCAGGGAAATATCCCAGTCTGAAGCAGGCATTAAATGTGGTGGCTAAGAAGGCGAGAGATTTGGGAGTTAGTTGTTTCAGATCAATGTTTGGAATGGAATCGTGCCCTGGTGATTTCCGTGTTGGTAGTCTCCTTATTAGTTTTCTTAATTTCTCGAGGCGACGTTGGTTTGAAAATTTCAGATTCCGTCGGGAAGTGCTCTTGTACATAATTGACTACTTCGATAGTATGTGGGCTGGCAAGGTCAGTATTTGTAGTGAATACCTGTGATAAGTGACGTGACGTGATGATAAGATACTTGACGTCGAACTAAAAATTAACGCAGGCCGCGTTTATATTGGCGACGTCGAAGATGAAGTTGCCGCTGACTAGATAACGGAGGGGGGGGGGGAGAAGAAAAAATCCAGGAACGAAATTAGCAAGCAAGGTGTCTGATATGGCGTAGTTTAGCGCGCAAAAAATAACTGTTGTGGCGCAGAAAATGAAAACAGAAAAGTCAGATCGATAAAAACGAGCACGGAACTCGCCAAAAAATGATTCCCCATTGGTCCGAAGATGGATTTCCGTCTCTCCGAAAATGAAATTCAACATTTAGGGGCCGGTTTTTCGACGCCCATTTAACTCCGAACATCATCAACCGATCACCGTAGAAACTTTTACAACTTTTGTTACGTTAGGCATCTCCGGATGATTACATTTGCGGCAATTATTATTGCCCAAAACCAAACCCAAGAAACCGTTTTCATTTGTTTTTTTTTTATGCGCCGAGGATGAGACAAAACACCTAATAATCATTTTGAGGTTTTTAGTCAGTTTTCCGAGCGTGGTTCTGTGTGTCGTTCAAAACGAGCTTTTTTCCAAAACACAATAGAAATATTATAACACGATTAAAAATTTCTTTTTTATTCAAAGCAATAGATAATTATCTTGAAACAGTTAGAAAAAATGGCAAATGGAGACCTCGGTGCCTCTGAAACGCAGAAAAACTAGAAGCGCACGGTTTAGCGATTTTGTTCCTTTACCGCTGATAAAACAATTTGGCGTCAGACACTCGATTAGATTTCGACCATCAAAGACCGCCGTTATAAAAACCTTGGAAAATGGAAAATGATCAATTTTACTTGTGACATCGTAATTTTAATCAAAAAAACGAAAAAAAAAAACGGACACTCAGATGGTTCAAATTATCGAGATTCTACTGTATTCCTTTATTTCATGTATGAACTAATGTTTAAAATTCAATTTCAATTTTTTAACATCAAAATTATGTTTTTTCCACTTCCGGTTTCTCCAGAACTGACATCAATTTTCGATTTTCAATTGGAACGCCCGGTATATTATTACATTTTTTGAATTTACATAATTTTCTGAATATAATGACATCAAATAAGTGGCATTTCAGCTGTCAAAAAAAATTGGTAGCCACCTAATTTATTTTTTTCAAATTTTCTCCTGTAAATTCGGTTATATTGATCTCACAAAATGGGCACGTAAGTAGTTTCGTCATTGAACGTATGTACTTCTTATTGGTGCCATAGTACACTTGCCGCAGAAAAAATCGGGACAGTAGAAGGATAGACTTTTAAAAATGTTTGGTTGTGAATTGGGTTTTAGGTAAAATGCTTGTATTTTTAAAAGGGATTATTGTAAGCCATAAACCATCATTGTTATCTACAACTGGACAATTTTTTGTGATTTCCGATAATAATAGAACAAAATATTTTAGAAGCAATTGATAGGCAGATTTAGTTTATGCTTTCTATAAATTTAAAAATTTATTGATAGATCGCGTTTTACCAAAAGGACGTAACTCGCACTTTGTGAAAATGAGTTATTCTGACTATCTTACGCATTTAAAGCAAAGACATTGTCTGATAAAATCTAGTAACAATATTTCGATTTTTTCCGCCGGAAAAATCGATTTATATTTCCGCGAAACGTATCTTTTTATAGCTACGCGGCGATATAAAATGTGCTCTACTGTAAAATTTACTTTTTGTGGATTACGCCCTTTTGGAAAATCTGCGTCGATATGACCGATAACGTAGATTTATATAAAAAAATGGTTACTTACATAGACAAAATTGATATAGCTTGAAAAATATTTCGTCTTGTTAATAGTGCTTCCTCAATTAAACTCAATAAATCACATTTATGATTTTTTGCCTTGACTTTTCTTTATCAAGCCATAACTTTTCCAAATCGGACCTATACGTTGCTACAACTTTTTTGTTTAAAATTACTTAAGAAACGCGCCCCTGACGTTTGGCAGATTACTCCCGGGACACCCTGTATGTATCCTTAATTACTATATGTGTTATTTAACCTACGAACCTTACATCCAAGAACAAGAAACGATAAATAAAATAATTATGTAAGTAGGTATGAATCATTCTTTGATTTACGATAATTTCGTCGATTTGGGATGATTTCTTTTTTTGTGCTGATAATTTTGGTACCAAACATCATATAAAAAAATTATTCTAAAACATAAAAAAGAGCGAAATGTGGATTTTCATTTGATTTACATTGAAATTTGTTAGCTTACTGGAAGGTAGGGCTCGTCTTAAAATGCAAAAAGCTTTTTCAACCTTTCCGATACCCAACATCTTTAGAACCTCATCTATGTAGGTAACAATAATGCTTTTATGGCTTACAGTAATCCTTGTGTACTTGCAAACAGTTTATTTAAAACCCGATTCACAACCAAACATTTTTAAAATTCTGTCCTTCTACTGTCCCAATTTTTTCTGTGGCGAGCGTACCATCATTGTATTAATTGATATTTCTTTCTGATAAGGAAGGTTAGGCAGATGGAAATCTCATAAAAATTTGAAACTTTGCAGGATTGTAGTACTAGTCAACCCTAATCAAGAGCCGCATTCCGTTCGTGGTCTTACGCGGTTTAAGAGGGTGAAATCCACCCTTGAAAATTATAACTTTTTTCGATTTTGCTTATTAGCTATGTGTGAAACAACAACAGCCATCGCCAACATATTTCCATATCGCCATATATTTTTGTAAATGGCTGTTCAAGACCTACATTATGGTACAAAAATTAAGGATGAAAATTCTAAGGGGTGTTATCAATTCGAGTTTTCACCCCTAATTTTGCCATACTTGCGTACATTTTTACATCGGCAGACATATATATTCATATAAAGAACAATTAAAACTATAATTTAAAAAAAAAAAACGCGATGTAGTTTTATACAATAGGTGACATATTTAAAATTTATTCATTTGGAGGGAGGTCTTCTGCTAAATTTGCGAGGCAGACCACAATAATTCTAAGTAATTAATATTTAAATTTTATCAAGTATCAAGTTTATTAAAAATGATTAAAATAAACTTTCAATTGTCTGCCACCGGTTGGATATTTCCCACCATATTAACTATTAAACACATTAAGAACATTTTATTAGTATTCCGACGTAGGTTTTTGTGCGAGGGGAGCTTGGGCTATTACAGGGGTCGTAGTGGAGTTTGATAAAAAAAATTGGCAGATAATGACCGAAAATTTTTAAAATATGTACTTTTTAGGAAATTTATTCTAAAATTATGTATTTTTATGCAGTAAAATTATTTGAATAATCACTATCTACTGCCTTTATATCGCAGAATTATAAATTTACTCTATTTTTAATTCAAAAATTATTTGTGTGCCCTTAAGCATTGAAAATTTCCCTATTACAAATCCATAAACCAGTTAAAAGTTTAATCGCATTTTTATGTGTCTGATAAAATACAAAACATGTGCACCGCCTACTTTCATAGCTTATCGATGTGCGAACAAACAACTGAATGTTTTTAAAATAAAAGTGGGATTTCACAGTATCCGATGCATTCGTATATAGAATTTTGGCAAAATCTCTTCAGATCTTTCGCGTTAAAAGTACAGAGCGGTAGTGCTTGTTGCAGTAGTTCGAATTTTAAATTACGGCATCGTATTGTTCGTGTGTGCGAGGAGTGCTCGTTCGGTTAATAAGATCTTTTTGCGTGTGAGTGCGCAAGTGTTGTGTATTGTGTTGTGTTCCCTGAAAGGATTACAAACAAAAAAGATTAATACGACGAGGGAAGGTAGGATATTTCTTTGTCGACTAACTCTCCATGTATTTATAAAGTGGAGCTTTAAGCTCTAACACAAATTCTCTGAAAATCGAGCTTGGTTAGGCTCTTGGATAGGGACTCAATTAGGGCTCCCCTCAAACATTCAACGGTCCAATTTCGCGAACGAAATTTTACCTTACGTAGATATAAGTATATAATAATACAAGTTCGCAGTCAACGAAAGAATCTACACTGGAAATTGACCATAGAGCCATTTACAACCATTTACAAAAATATATAGTTTGTTGGCGATAGCTCTTGTTGTTTCACAGATAATAAGGAAAATCTAAAAAAGGTCCAATTTTCAAGGGTGGATTTCAACCTCTTAAACCACGTAAGAGCACGAACGGAATACAGTTCTTGATTAGAGTTGACTAGTACTACAATCCTGCAAAGTTTCAAATTTTTCTGTTCTTTTCACTCTAGTTTTTAAATTACATTTTTTTTACATTAAAATCCATTTACAAATCGAAAATTGATGTCGGTTCCGGCGAAACCGGACGTTAGAAAAACACAATTTTTATGTAGATGATTTAATCACAGGCACCATCTTGGATCTCAATTGTATCTTAATAAATAACAAAATTACGGGACTGATTCTGTTACACACGGTATATTTCAATCTTTGTTTTTTTTTAAATGTATGTTATGTACGAACTTTAAATTTCAACGATTCCCGAAGTTTCTATATTTAAAATTTAATCATCCTGTAGAGGCGTCCGTCGACCTTAACAATATTCTAATATCAAATAATAAGTACGGCAACAATATATTAATAATTTTTTACCGCAACTCGTAATTCATACATGAACACGATGGGAAATTTTAGGTACTTACTATTTTCGGTATAATGATTTACTTACGCGTGCAGCGATAACAATACGAATCATATACCTGACCTTTGTTGCAAGAATTATTCCTGATAAAATAAACTTTCTAAAATTTAAACGCAGCAGTTTGGTATTTATGTAGATAAGAAACGAAGTCGAATTCGAATAAAGGCGTTTTAAAAATGCTCTTTAGTTACTCGCTGTCTTTTACAATGTGTATACCTACGATGGTGGTGTTTAGACTTCAAATTGTACTTTTGCGGGTATTATGTTGGTGTCGATGGCAAACTTCTTGGAACTGGAAAGCAACTAAACGATGAAAAGGTCAGGATTTTGTTAATTTTTTAATTACAAGGGCATTGCGATTAGGTGCTAAATTTTTTACTAATACACTAGGTCTTGCAAAATAACGCAAAATAGCTTTCTGTGTATAAAAATAAATAAATAAACAATCGACGATCGGTTTCAAAGATTTGTGGAAAATTAATTTGATCGATATTAATGATTATCCCACAAATCAGTGACGTAAACGTATTTTCTTAACGAGTGTATGTATCCAAATCCGTTTTCTAATAATTAATTTTACTCAAAAACGTCCAAAACAACTATATAGTCCGTACTAATCGTTAAACAGAGGATTTCCGTGTATAACTATCGTTATAATTGTGAAATAAAATTTATTTATTGTTTTAAGTGAATTAAAAACTAGAACTGCTAGCATATAATGAACGTAAATAAATAACTTAATAATTAGATAACAGTCTAAATTATATAAATACGAATAGGTTTTCATTTGTATCCTTTTACCGTGTATTTCAACGAAAAGTTTCCGCCAAATCTTTGATGAAATCTAATGATTTTTTTGAAAAAACGCTCGGACATGTCGATTTTAATAGCGATAACGGTTCTTTAAGTGCCCAAAATGTGTCCCGTCGACTTTCGTGCTGTAAAAAAATCGATGTTCGGTGTCACGATTGACATTTAGATACATCTGTAACTAGTTTCATTCGATGATTGTAGAAATAATCGGAAACTATGAGAATATGTGATGTGAAAAACGTACTAATCTAGCAAAACGGAGCTTCTCCACTTTTTGGATCGTTATTTGGCCACGCGACGGATTGGTAGAAGAGGTTCTCGATCTATAGTGGCCCTCCAGGTTACCCGATCTGAGCCCGTTAGATTTTTGGAATGGCCAAAACACCGCGGTCGGTTCGTTGCGAATGAAAGTTGGCGGAATAAATTTTAAACAACGTAACCTTCGACAAAATTGCTCCGACGCAGTCAAAATTTTCCATGAAAGTATAGGTAAAAATGTTTTCTGTTTTTTTTTCAGTAGATTGTTTACAACGCGCTGCCAGTGTCTTTTTGAATAGTTATATAATCGTTTTCTTATAAAAAATACGTTTATCAATTGACCTTCTTTGCGGATATTTAAGCTTTTGAGCTTTACCACTAGATAAGGGACGTAAGGGGTAAACAAGCACGATATCCTTAGATGTTAACAATAATACACAAGTCGGTTTGGCTTTCCCAAATCATTTTTAAGCATAGGAAGATTTTTTTTATCGTTTATTACGTACTTCGGATGTAACGAATTCGTCTTGTGAGTCCCCTGCGGTTCGTTATAACCGGATTTTACTGTATTTTGGTCGTTTATCGTGTAAAAATCTCGATAGCTACACGAGTTTTAAGAAAATGCGGTTATATTCGTATACCTACGAATACGTTTTCGTTCAGTTTAGAAAATAAATAATTAGTTTGTCGACTAACATGTGGGAATAATTTGAAGGTTTTTATTGCCGTCGGCGCAGTTATAACGCGTCATTATATCTTTTAATGGGTCTACCGGTAATACTTTGATATTTTAATAAATAATTGTTAGTTGGTTTAGTGAAGTCGTAAAAGTAAACAAATCGGCTCGCGTAACCGTAATTTATCATTTCACAATTGAAGACACTCGAAATCCGGACATAAATCGTAATTTACCGAATTCCCTTTATTTTTAACGTTTTCCACCTACCAATATAGAAACGAGTTTCAATTGATGACCTCCCAGTAAGGGAATTAATAAAACTCGAATATCCTAACTTTGCCGACTTCTCTTTATTCAATTTCAAGTCGGTAATTGCATTTCCCAGGCGAGGAATGAATTTCGGCGAGTCCCAAAAAGACATTTCGCATAATTCAGTGTAATATTAAAGATGTAATAGCAAGGAATACAGCAATAAAGAACCGGCGGTTGAGAATATGAAATTGTCGCCGCTTTTCGCCAACTTTAATTTCTTTCGCTATAATTCAACGACATTAAAATTTCTCGCGACATTTTTACGACGAGGTAGAATTATCGGCGAAAATTATGCTCTGAATTTGAAATATTTAAATTTAAATTGTTGAATTATTTCCATTTTATGCAGTAGCGCCGCCAAATTAAATTTGTTTACTGAAATGTTCTCTTTCGTTTACGTTTAATTAAACGCCGTTTTAAATGAGATTCTCGTTTATTAGTTTATGAAATATCCTTTTAAACTTTATTTTCACCTTTCAAATTTACGTTTTGATAGAATAATTAGGTCGTTTATATTCGGTTATTTTTGTTAAAGACAGTTAAGTCGGATGTGCGACATCTTCTTTTGTTATATTTGCGGACTTAAAAATGAACTGTGCCTAGGTAAAACGAACGATAACTTTATAAGTTACTCTTAATTTTATGAGCTATATCGTCGATATTTATTAGTCATTTTTTATCAATTATATTACCTGTTAGGTGGGGAAGAGTCGTGCAGTACCGACCATTTAAGGTTTTTTACCATGATTTCGCGTAAAATTGGCTAAAATAAAATTGAATAAATCTGATGTACGACCGGCGCATTATGAAATGGACATAGCTCGATGTATGAATTGTGGAGTTGCGTTGTTAGCACACAGCTAAATCCCGACACCTATCTAAATATAGAATTTCTTGATATCAGCGAATAATTTCGAGTCGCCGATTTGTACAACTACGTAATTGTATAAAAGAATATTAGCAGTAATAAAATTATAAGGACAGTTTCGTGTTAATGACAAACATACTTTTTAGTATATCCAGAAAAACTCATATGAACAATATGAATTTACTAATATCAATAAGCAGATAGTAATATAAAAATTTCAAATTCAACTCCTAAATACATAAACACAATTCATTTCGACGATTAACAATTAGAACATTCTTTCCAAAGTAATTAAATTATTGTCAGCGTTACATAGAGCGAGTGAGTGACAACTAAATCTACTGACTTATAAACATAATCAAAAAACGATACCTATTTGTGAATTGTAACCACTACATGTTTGCGAAATTTTTGGCGTTTTTTAACATAATAGTTTGTTTTTTGTAACACTTGAGTCAATCACACAAATTCATAATTAATATTTTAATATTTAACGTTCAATCTGTCTTATTGTAAGATTGTCGTCAATATACACATGTCAGTTTTGCAATTATGACATTAACAAAACACAATAAATTGGCATAAACCCTAATAAATGAAAGTTTTAAATACTCCTATAATGTAGTTTAGTTAAATAAAGTTTATAGTTTTACAGAAAATAGCCTTTTTCGGGTACTTCTTAAATACTGGGAATCCCGACCAGTTTTCAGTTAATCCCTTACACATAACATACAATTGTTATAATTATTGGCACTCAATCAAATGAGATGCAAATAATAAGTAATCAAAATTATAAAAAATGTAAAATACGGATGTCAAAAATAACCATTTTGATTACATTATTTTTATTTTTAATAACGGCCCTAATTCTTCTAGGCATACATAGTGCTAGAAATATAAAACGTAAAACGACTTAATCCAGCAAAAGTAAAAGGAAACGTTCCTTGGTGACGAATCACTAGGTACTGATTACGCCTCTGAAGACTCGCGGACGCTTGTTACGTCTATTTTGCGTATTTTGTAGTTATTTGTATTGACTTGTGACATAAATATGTGTCAAAATAGTGACATTGTAATATATAGAAAATTAATAGGTAAATAAATATATTTACCTATTAATTTTCTAGAATAACTCCGAAGATAAACAATTACACATACAGTAGAGTCCTGTTAATCCGAACGAATTAGGACTGAAATCTGTTTGAATTACCAGATTTTCAGATTAACCAAAATTATTCTTGTAATGCAGTAGCGAGTAGCAAATATAAAGTTTTTAGATTGCTTGCTGTAAGCTATAAGTTAACCAGCGTCTGTCTGACACGTTTAACATTTTCAACATTACGACAAAAGAAACAATTACTGACTTCTATACATTGTTCTATTTTCACTTAGCCTCTGTAGTATTTTTCTAACTTACTTTTGTTCAGATTAACCGTATTTTCACAGTGGCGTGGTTCAGATTAACTGGACTCTCTGTATATTACAAATAGCACAACCGATTTTTAAATTTAATGTTAATACACCTAGTTAGATCCAACGGCATAAATGTAAACATAGACTTTAGGCCTGTAGAAGTGTCGGTAACGTATTTAACGATTTATGTTTTGTTTATGTCAGTAAATGCAAACGTCTCCACTTACATATTAGTTAAATATGCCTCGAAGAAAATGAAATACAGAGCTGTGTGTTAAATCTCGCTGTTTTAGACCACGCCCCCCCGTCCATTTGATAATGAGTCTGTTGTACCTACAACCCGTACCTGATAAAAATATAGACATTACTTTCCTTTAAATTAATTATAAAAATCGATTAGGTAGCGGTCAAACAAAGAAAGTCTAAATTTTTAGAGTATGAAAATTTGACGATCAGTACTGACCAATCATTTTTTTAGAAAATTTTTGAGTTTAATTGATTAATAACACCAAAAAAAAAGATTTAATGTTAGAAAACAAGGATTATTAGTAAAAATAATTCGTATTTTCTTGATCCACGCGTTCTGCATGCGCACGACCCTTACATTGAATACATTGAGTCCGATCTTCGTTAAATGTTTCTTAACAAACCGTGCATTCTGTCACTTTTTCGTCAAAATGTCAAAGCTATTTTATTTTGTGCGTGTGCGTGCTCTTCTATCTTAGTGTCCTTATCAATTATTTCATTTCGTTTTAGTTCTACTTTTCTTTTCTTTGCTTACAATTTTTTCTCATCGGCCAGCTTCTTTTTTTCCTCTAACTCTTCTTTGCAAGGCGACATATCTCTTAAAAGAAGTGCTTGCAAAGCCGCATTCATTTAATTTTCGATTCATTTTATTTTTTTGGTGGATGTTTTTTCATTAAAAAAAAGAACAATTAGAGCAAACCCTTTGACTTAATTTTACTTGCTAACGAGCTGCGAAAACAAAGTAAAAAATATGGTTGGTACTGCACGACAACCACGTGGTTGTGATTGCATTAATACGGATGTTGCTAATTAAACGAACGATTGCAATATAAAAACAGTACGGAAACTTTCCGGCTTTACTTATGAGTGAATGGACCATAACCTCCAAGAATTTGGAGACAATCGGTCTACGGCATGAGTGACAAGTTTATATGACCAATAAGGCCCATTTTTTATTAATTATTATCACAATCGAAATTTTAATACGTTTCCATGCTGACAACATGTTAACACTTATTTGTAATGCTGTAGTAGAAAATAAGTGCTTTTTGATTTTTTTTATGCCGTCAAAAAACTCACTTAACCAAAATGGGGCTTGTCATTCATACCGTAGACCGATTGGCCCATTTAGTCATAATTTTCACACTGCTCTTATATCAAGTTGAAGATGCATGCGTATTGCATCGAACAGTAAGTCTATTTAACGTTCTAATAACGACCAAGTGTTTCGACGTCTAGGGACAATCCTATGTGCGAGTTAACGGGTCTTTCAAAATGCGTGTTATGCGAATTCAAATCTTGTTTTCTTTATTTAAACGTTTCATTGTTGGAATTTTTTCTTGATTCTCCAAAGAATATCTAAAAATGAATCATTTTACGCATTTTAAAAGCACCAACGCCGTAACAAGGGTACCTATATTGGCAACGAATGTAACGTTTCTATGTATTTTAACATGATAACCATGTTAAACAACCATTATAGTTCCTTGAATTTTTCATTTAAGTTGACGCGAATAAGGTTTAAGGTGCGCCCCGCGTTGGGCGTCAATTGTAACGTAGTTGCGCCAAGACGTAAATACGTCGCGATTTCCAATTCGAACGCGTTTCCAAAAAATTGAAGCCGCACGTTCGAGCTATATACACCGTGTCCAAGATAAGAATGCACAGCATGGGGATCTTGAAAACGGTAGAAGATACAGGGTGGCTTAAATTAGAAAAAAGTTGCGCTATTTAGAGAATGTTCACATGCTGGTCGCAAAAGTTCATTATTGTTTATCATTTTCAAAATTCTCAAAAAAATGTGATTTTGTGGATTTTCGTTTCTTTTCATTTTTTTATTTATTTTAAATGATATTAAAAAAACTACCAGCACTTTCTCATTGCGACTTTTTAAGCTCTACAAAATGGCGTGTTCAAATTTTTAATCCGACGTTTCGTATCCGAGAACCCATCATCAACTTTATTTTTTTATATGGCCACAAACAAAGAGACACCCTGTATTCGGTAGCATTATTCATTACAAATTCAACGATGTATCACACATTATGGTTTTGAAGCCAAAAAAGGGGAAAAACGTGAGTTATAAGGTTTTTTATTTTTTAAATTAGTAGGCGCTGGTACAATAACAGAAATAAAATGTCAAAAAATTATAATAATTGCTCAAATAGGTTGCCATTATTTTCTAGACACAAGTATGCTCTGTCTACAGAAGAATTCAAAACATGGTCTAACATTTCTGGTGTGATTGTATTAACTGCTGCTAAAACCAATGCCAATAACTGTTCTTCAGTTTCAAAAGTGGCGTCATACACTTGGTTTTTTAAATAACCCCACAGGAAAAAATCCAACGGAGTTAAGTCAGGTGATCGGGCTGGCCAGGCTACTTCACTGTGAGTTCCAATGCATTTTTCAGGAAACCTCTGGGACAAATATTCCCGCACAGTTCTTGAATTATGCGCTGGGGCACCATCTTGCTGAAACCAGCAGTTGTTAACTATAAGTAATGGTAATTCATCCAAGGCATTCTCCAAATCAGTTTGCAGTAGGTCGAGATATCGTTCGGAATTTAAATTGTTGTGATAAATAAAAGGTCCTATTATTCTGCCACCCAAAATACCTACCCACAGATTAAATCCAAATCGATGTTGATGCCTTGTTTCTTTTATTAAATGAAGATTGTCTGTTGCCCAATAATGTTTGTTACGCCGGTTGAAAATGCCATTGTTGGTTATCATTGTTGGTTATTGTTTTTCCCCTTTTTTGGCTTCAAAACCATAATGTGTGATACATTGTTGAATTTGTAATGAATAATGCTACCGAATACAGGGTGTCTCTTTGTTTGTGGCCATATAAAAAAATAAAGTTGATGATGGGTTCTCGGATACGAAACGTCGGATTAAAAATTTGAACACGCCATTTTGTAGAGCTTAAAAAGTCGCAATGAGAAAGTGCCGGTAGTTTTTTAATATCATTTAAAATAAATAAAAAAATGAAAAGAAACGAAAATCCAAAAAATCACATTTTTTTGAGAATTTTGAAAACGATAAACAATAATGAACTTTTGCGACCAGTATGTGAACATACTCTAAATAGCGCAACTTTTTTCTAATTTAAGCCACCCTGTATCTTCTACCGTTTTCAAGATCCCCATGCTGTGCATTCTTATCTTGGACACGGTGTATATACACAAATGAAATAATTCGCGCCACCCATCGTCCCATAGTTACCTATATATTCCATTTTGTACAAGTCACGCTTGCAATAACGTCAAAAGATGTTGTCGATAAGTAAACCGTGTACAAGCGGAAAAGCTGGATACCTACCTATACGTCTGGACGTTCGCATGCACAAGAATAAGGTACGACCGTGGGGAGGCACTTCTCCTAAATAAATGTAGGTAGGTAGGTGAGTTGAAACTAAAAGTCATACGGTGTCAGTATCGGTTCATAACTACATAAATAAAACGTCGTGAGCAGAAGATATCTAACGAGATTGAGACGTAAACTTAGAGCAATATGGCTGTTCGAAATGCGGGAATAAATAAAAGTGCGCGACACGGCAAAGACATAGCTTCTGGCGAACCGTAGTCGACAGCAGAATGGGTTCTAGCCACGACCGGACCATAACAGCTTTAAACAACAATGATGAAGTGTTTATTGTTTGCAGCCATCTTGAGAAATAATTGAGAACGCGTCGAGTTATTGGGAAAATAAAACCACGTGCGTGACGTATTCGTCTCTTGAATTTCAATTTACCATCGCAACGCGGCGCGCTCGTACATTGACTAATGAAAACCAATTTATAAAACTAAACGCGATATTAATGCAACGCTCAATTTTTCATCGGATCGTTTATAATCGAAGTTACAAGGGCATAATATCTCGTAAAGAATTCTTATTTCGCGCAATAACGAGACCGAGAATTAGTTCCAAGTCTCTCCGCAGCACTTAAGACCGGCGCTGAAATCGCAATCACGCTAAATTTGATCTGAACGTCTCTATTATCGCATCAACCCCTATTTGAGGGTAGATATAGCTGACTGCTAACTGCTTACGGTCCAGTACTAGTTTGCAGAGGCGAGGGGCGAAAACGCCGCTTATGAATATCAATGAAAGGAAATTGGATTTTTATTTTTTTGTATCCTGATTTATATGACGTCGAACGTTATTATCTATTTTCGAAGGTGCTTTGGGGGACGCGCCGGCGAAATCGCGCGACGTTTTCTGAAAATTTAAAACTTTCGGCATCGACAATTACGGCAAAAGGCTGCGAACGAAAAACGAAACGCACCTCGGGACAGATTTTTGGCCGAATCGTTCGCGAGACGCCTACGTATAATAATAACCAATTGAAGATTTCCACCCGGAAATTTCTAATTTCGTTAATTTGTACTAAGGACGTTGACGAGCAAATCGATCGAAGACGTTAAAAGTAAATTCCGACAAAACAAATTAAACAATGGCAAGTGGCGTATCGCGGAAGCTAATTCACAAAAGCAACAAAGAACGCTTTTATCAAATATGTGTCGTCGATTGCAAACTATGTATGCAGCGACACCGGGGCAAGTGTTAGTGATATATAATAGCGGAGTTCGAACCCCGGCGCGTATAATAGTTTAATACGAAGAGCAAACAGTACCCCACTCGCCCCCAATCCATTTAACGATTACACGAAGTCGTTGACTATACGATTTGATTTTTCTTTTTGGGTGTCCGTTTGCTTAGAAGAAACTATTTTTTTTTTTTGGAGGGGGAGGAAAAATCGGCACCTACGAGGTGTCGGTCGCTTATCGCGCCGCACGCTTCTGTGAAAAATCGTATTACGCTCGATTAAGGCAATGATTTAATGACGCGAGAACAATAAGGTAATCCTTGCGTCGTAAACGTGATTAGAAATGACTAATGACTGGTTGTTTTTTTTTGTGTGCGAACCCCGCTCTCGTCGGGGCGATATCGGAATGAACTGCGGAAATTAAGTTACGCAGAAAGTTTGTATTTTATTTTAATTAGTCCGCGTTGTCGAACTCGTCGTCGCTTAAAAACGAAAAACGCATCGGCGGTCATTATATCTGCACACGACCGTACATCGGGCTCAATTTTTTTAAATGTACGATTGCGAGTCGTACTTTGTTTTCGACATTAGAAAGAATCTTCGATTATTACGCGGCTAAAATTATCGACGCTATAGTTTGCCTTTGACTGTCTTTTATCGTTTTTGTTATTTATAATAATTCTTACGATTGGCTCGACATACTTTCATATTTTTGAGGAGTTTCTTGAACTATTTTCGACTTGCCGACAACTTATTATTGTTAATTCGTCACTGCTCATTTGCGACGTTAGTTTCTTTTAAACAAGAACTAACATTATAAGTTGCATTTTTAACACTTATTTTGGACGCCACGTTAACAATATTTCAATTCTACCCCCTATTTAATTCATCTCGAGTGGGCAGGTAAATTTCGATGGTAGAAAATTGTTTTTGAAATTTTCAAAAAAGCCAACGTTTTTCGTTTGTTTTTTACGAGTAGTATTTATAAGTGGGCAGTTATGTGAAAATCCTCCGTCGAGGATCGCTGTAATTAGTCGCGCTAGCACGGTTTCGTGCAGGAATCAATCATCGAATCAGCACCTTCGCGCACGGGTCGCGCGAAAATTAGCTTATAGCTTCCCATCAATAAGCGGGCAAACGAAACACGACAAAAGAAAGCCATCAATCATTTGTTTAAATAAACAACCATTATGTCTATTGTTGCGCAAATCGTTTACTCGGACGGCGGAGGCGATAGAAGCAAATCCGACCACGTGGCCCTTTGTGTCTTATCGGCCACGAGAGCGCTCAGATCGCATTTCGATAGCGTTCACAAATAAGTCAAGTGACAAGGGGTGAATTTTGTAATTTTCACTGAGTGATTCAGATTGGCTACTAAATTGGGTATCTTTTGTTGTGTAAAAGATAAAAGTGGTGTTTGGTTTCGGGGCCGATGTAATTTCCGAACGTTGATGGCTTTCAGTCGATGCTGCTGGGGTTATTTTTAGGGTTTTTGTTGTAGATATGATGGCAGCGCTGTCATGTAGCACGTGTTTGCCTTTTTGTTTCGCGCTTGTTTTTTGATACACGTTTAAATAGCCTGCTGTCTGGCTGTCATTTGTTTGATTTTGTCCGATGCCCTAGAACAATGGATTCGTATATAATACATATATGAGCTTTTTTTGTTGTCCCGATATACCGCTTATATGCGGCAATTTATTACAGATATCAATTTTTACGTTCACATAAATAAACCGAATTGACAAATATTACTATTTTTATGGATTTTTTTTGAAAACGACGGCCGTAAATAAAATATAATTCGACGTCAGCCTTGTCGTCGTCGTCTAATTGTTTAATTTATAATTTTCGCCAACGACGGGAAAGTGGAATCCCGTCTTCAAATTCGTATCTCACGTTTTAATCTATCTTTTCAAGTTTAACCGCTTCCTAATTTATGGCGGCCTTAGGGCCGTAAAAATTCGTTTGTACTATTAACGAAACGGGCGTTTGTTAAACAGCACGTTTAATTATTAATTTAGTAAGTTACCTGCGTGAATTTTTAAAAAATTTTAATTATAATTTTATAGGGAAACTTCAACATTTTGACGGCGACCGTTTTCGACGATAGATTTCTTAGAATTTCGTTTATTGGGACGTATCTAACTTTTTAATTTAAATTTTACTGAACTTAAAATCTATTTTATTTCTTGTTTATTTTTCGTTCGCGCGCTATAGGTACATATTTTTTAACGTGACAAATTAAGTTTTTGTATCGATTAAATTAATTCGGGAAAGTTTGTGCTTCAAAAAGAAAGAGTGCGCAATTTGTGTTAAAGCTGGCGCACACGTCGGACAATATTTCTAATATTTCGCCTGGAAAGTAAGGCTGGGTCTCCTGAGAAAATTTGCTTTTAGGAGAGCAACGTTGCGGGACGGCTCCATCGTCCCCCTGGCAATTTTCAAAATTTGATTTAAAAACTGAGCATTTTTTTTGAAATTATCGTCTTTAAATCGTTAAGCGACACTTGCGCTAAAAAATTGGGGTTATAACTCTTTTTTATGTGTCGACAGTTTTGCTCCCTTTAATTTTCTTTTTTTTTTACTGATAATTTAATAAGAAACGGATTTGAACACATCATTTTGGTGGATTTTTAAATATACATGTAGGAATGTCGGGGGTTTTTTCGTGTTCTTTACCATTTTTGCTTAATTACTTTTTAATTCTGTTAGATTTCGCTAATATTTTATATTTAGAGCTTTCTCTGCATGGTAGTTCAGAAATTTTATTAAAATATTTATAAGTCGTATCCCTAGAATGTAATATTTTGGTACCTAACAAGGAATGTCGTGGAGTTGGTCTGCAACGACCACGATGAAATTTGGGATATTACAGTTGAAATTGGTATCAGTGAAGTAGCATACGAAGTAACAAAATGTACCATTTAACTGAAAAAAAGTGTTCTCGTTAGAAATACTACAATACAATACAACATAAAATACAACAATACATGAACAACACATCAGCAATTTCGAACACCTTTGGGCATATCATCAAGGGAGAAAGGTCGAAGAGCGCTTATTACATAATACGAAGGGCGACAAAATTGCTTCTGCGGCAAGAATTGTGTTAATGAAGTTGAAGTTGATAGCTCACCACCCAGATAGCACAGGATATCACATGGATGTCCGTTTTCTTTAAATTAATGGTCATGAAATGGATACCCATATGATATCCAAAAGATATATAAAGGGTGATTCATTTAGAGGTACTTTTTTTTAAATAAAAAAAAATGAATAAAAACAATTTTATTTTATAATCTTTATTATCATATAAAAGAACCATTCTTTACAATTATTTCTTAAATATAATTTCTTTCAAATGTTGTCCGCGACTACGGTTAACAACGTCCATTCTGAAGTTCCAATTTTCAATGACGCGTTGGAGTATTTCGAGTGGTATTTGGCCAATGACTCGAGTAATATTGGCCTCCAATGCCTCAATTATAGCTGGCTTATCCATGTAGACTTTGGACTTTACATAGCCCCAAAGGAAAAAGTCGAGAGGTGTGATGTCACATGATCTAGCCGGCCAATTCATTGGTCCAAAACGTGAAATGATCTGTTCGCCGAATTGCTCTCGCAGTAAAGGCATGGTTTCACGGGCTGTATGGTAAGTGGCGCCATCTTGTTGGAACCAAATTTCGTCGAGACCACGGGCTTCAATTTCTGGCATCAAATAGTCTGTTATCATGGCGCGATAACGGTCACCATTCACAGTAACATTCCGGCCGGCCTCTGTTTTGAAGAAATATGGACCGATTATTCCACCGCCCATAAACCACACCAAACAGTTGTTTTTTCTGGATTTAATGGCAGCTCTTGAACCTCTTCGGGTTGTTCATCACCCCAAATACGGGCATTTTGTTTATTCACGAACCCATTAAGCCAAAAATGGACCTCATCGGTGAACAAAATTTTTCTTGAAAACAGTGGATCTTCTGCAAGCGTGTCAAGAGCCCAACGACTAAAACGGAAACGATTCGGAAGGTCGGTCGGCTTCAGTTGTTGCACTAGTTGAATTTTGTATGCTTTTAAAGAAAGATCCTTACGTAAAATTCGCCAAGTTGTTGAATATGACAGGCCAAGCTGTTGAGAACAGCGACGAATCGACACTTCATGGTCTTCGCGTACACTCTCCGCTACTGCCCCTATATTTTCTTCACTACGTGCTGGATATGGTCTATTCGGTCGAGCATTGTCCAATAATGAAAATTGGGTCTCAAACTTATTGATGGTAGAGCGAATTGTGCGTTCGGTAGGCCGATTATGTGGACCATAAGTTGCTCTAAGCGCCCGATACACATTCCTCGTAGAACGCCCATTTTCGTAATAAAGTTGAACAATTTGTAGACGCTGTGCCGGACTAAGTCTTTCCATTATGAATCGTCAAACACTACTGAACAGGAATGCCACTTCAGTCGACACGACGCATGCGCAATCTGCAATTAAATCCCCATCACAAAAAGTACCTCTAAATGAATCACCCTTTATATACCTACATAAGATATCCTTTAAGGATGTCCGATGGATTGTCATTTTATAGATGATGGATGTTAATGAATTCTGCATTTTGTTGCTAGATGGCGTTCGTAGTGATTGCTACTTGTCATAGTGTCATTTTCGTTCAAATACATGTCGTGTTGAAGGATCTAGGACAATTCAATGCCGACAGTTCATCGTGGCCGTTTCATCGCCGCCGATTCATCGTCGGTCGACGATGAATTGTCCCATTCTGCCCAGTGGACATCCATATAATGTCTAATGGACATGCTATTTGGACAGAATGACGACAAAAATGGTAAAACTTTGGATTTAGTATTAGATTCTTGTTTTTAATCTCTTCTTGTCTTTGGACGACCATGATTACGTCAGCCTCCAGTTGCACTTACCCATATAATCGAGTGTTTCGACCAACGGTTTCGAATTTTTGAGACCACCATTCGTGTCGTTTTCCGAATTAGTCGATATTTTTGTTTGTGAGCTGAAATGTTCAACGTTTTTTAAAAATTTGTCATTCTGGTCGTTCAAGGTCCTACTGTTTGCTGCTGGCGCAGGTGCGAGCTCCCACGAAAAGGTCACGAAATAAATCGCGATTTACAATTAAAAGCGATATTCGCTTGCTACCCAAAAAAAGTTTGGAAATTGGTTTCGTATTAAACACGACGTATTCGATGTCGAATATCGGGTTACGAACGTGAAAAGCGTTAATGATGGCATATTTTGCAAATTTTACTCCTACTTAGTTGCTCGGCTGGCATTTATGTGCGTTTTTATTGGTTATAATCTTGACAGAAATATTGACCGTGTAAACACAGCTTAAACGGGTCATTATAAAGATGATAAAGAATGTTAGGTGAGTTTGGGCCGTTGAAGTCGTACATCTATATTTAAGAATTGGTATGTACGGGCTCTTGTCAGAGGGCCGAATTTTGTGACAAACAGCGTTTACTTTTATTGCCTTAAATTAAGATAGCATCTCCATAATAAATTTATAACATATTGAATATTTCGTCCTTACAAATGCCGACGAAAGAAAGAATCCGAATAAACTTATCTAAGGTATTCGGTCGCCATAGAATTTATTATTGTACAATAGAAATATTTCGGTAACACAAACAAATCAGAAATATTTTTACCATGTACCATATTCTCGGTTAAGTATAAATAAAAAAATACTTTAATAGATTCATCTGTGCGCATACCTGGCATTTCGGGCGTTATACTGTGAAGCGTCTCGTAAACCGATAACGTTGTCGTCTTCACAGTCTAAGTTTCGCATCGAGATCTTTACCTTACGCTTGTCTTTAATAAATATCTGATGTCATTGACAAATAACCAAACATACGAGCGCCTTAAATACCGTCTCATTTAGTTTATTACGGACTAGTTTATGATGCCGAGAAAGATGGATTTATAAATTTGTTACGTTACGAATCTGCTTACCGTCCATTTATTGTTCCCTTATAAATCGCTCTGATTAAATAATTTCACGAACGAACAGCCTCGATCTTTTAAACAAACGACGTGTTGAACGATAGTTTATTGCTCTCATTTAAAACCGTACGTAAAAATGATGTCCTCGATTTTCCATATTCGAAACCTATACAGCCAGCAATTTTTTTTTTTCGGTGGCGAACGAGAACCGATAATTTTGTTCGCGTCCGACTTTTCGGGGGACTGGGGGAAAAATCGGCGCGGCCCCGAGCCGTTCGTGAATATCGTCCGTCGATTAAAAACGAAATTGATCGTGAGATTCAAAAAGATGAAAATGTCGCGTTTTCCGCGCGCCAGATAATGTCGAATACAAAAGAAAACTTGTATAACGTAAATACAGAGCCGACCCCCGAGCTAAAATCAATAGTAGACACTCAATTAAACTATGATTGCCCAATAAATAATAAAAAAAAAACAACAAGGGGAACACCTCGACCACAAAACAGGAGAATGTAGCGAGTTTGGAGGCAAGAAGAGCCCCGATTCCAGGGGCTATAATTGGTTTATTAGTTTCGTGGTCGTTATGAAGTCTAGGGTGGATAAAGCTGCCGAATCTCCGAATAAGCTCCCCTTACATACAGGGACGGATTTCGGCAATATTTGGAAAAATTATTATTTTCTCGAACGACTCGTTTCCTACACGTTGAATTACCAAAAACAATTTGTGTCTCATCGTCATTTCTATTAATACCTACAACTGTTAATTTAACGGTCAATGAAGTATTTAATTTAACTGAAACTTGCATATTGGTCGACGAGTCCTTAGAGACGACCATTCGAGCGGCTATTAATTACGATTTAAATTCCCGATTTCACGAAGGGAAAGTACATTTTAACCGTTGGCAGCGTCGAACTATTCGCAATTGTTAAACTGATGGTCGTAATGTTTAATGAGCGGTGCTAAATATTTAACAATTGGTTAATTCGACACGAAGATGGTTATCCTCTTACGAAATTCGGCATAAATTAATTTTTTTTTAGTAAAATTAATCCAATCGATTTCAGGAGAATTGGACGAACGAGCCAGTGTACGAACAGCGTTACGTCAACCTCAGTCGTCGAAGCAATTTAATAAATTACCGAAAGGCATTGGAAAATGGCGCGTTGGGTCATGGTCGAAGAATGAAACGAATGGGAAACACTTATTACCTACCTATCGGTCCCTTATCGTTGATCTTTTATATCGCGACTTTATATTTTTGAATTTTGATTATTTGGAACTTAACAGAAGAATAATAATTAATTGAACAACGCAAATCTAATTGCAGCGAAATACGTAAATGTTCGCAGAAATTAACAAGCTGACCGTTAACGTTAGGCCCCCCCTAAAGACGAGCAGCAACTTGTATACGTGTTATAACCTGCAGGCGTCAACGAGGATGAGCAAAAATGTCTCCGTAACTTTTATTTATTACATCACTATAGTTGCGGTTGATTTTAAATAATTAACTTTCTGGTTAAATAATCTGGTTTATTGTGGGTGGGGGGGGGCCTGTCGATAATTTTATTTAATGTAAGTATACGTACCTGTCTTATCGGGAGCCCTCGAACTCGCAAACAGTCGTTAAATAAAATTAAAACTAAACGCGTGTATTTAATTTTATTTAAATATTAATAGTTACGTAATACTTTTGTTTTCACTATCTTTTCTTTGGCTGGTGACGTGTACATCGTTAGTAATAAGGTGGGGTTTTTTTAAATTGTTTCATTATTTCATTGCATGAAAATTGTGAATCTGGCAGCCGTGCGTCGATTAATATGGCAACTTCAACTGTCGAAGTTGAACAAGCGAGACAAGGAAAGCATTACATATTTTTTATTATTTCGTCAAGTTCGACCACAAATTTCGAATGTTAAAAAATTAGAGAACGCGCTCTTTCAAAGTTTTTATTAAATTTAAATAATTACATGTAAATTCTAACTACCTATAACAACTTAAAAATACAGTAGATAGGTAAATAAAACGGTTTCACCTCTTAGTTCTTTTTTTGTTGAAGCGAACGTGAATGAGCGACTTCGGGTGGTGATTTCTGAAAATCCAAAAATTAGCGAATAAAAGAAGACCTTGGTATTATTGATTTCGATGCGACCGTTGATCGAATATCGTATGTATAGTTGCACAATGCATGGAATGTACTATCGAGTGCGCGTCGACGAACATCCTTTCTAGCTTCTCAAACTAAAAAAAAGAAATAAGTTGCAACAAGGTTGTTCGCTTACCAGTGGGGGAAATTGACTCGCGCCCGACAGTATAGGTACATAAATTAGAACTTGTCCAGATGGCGCGTATCAACGCGCGCGCTTCTTTTCGAGCAATTTCAAAAATATTGAAGTTCAAGTTCGAAAACGAGCAATTTCAGTAAAAAGAATGTTTCTGTTTCAGTAAGATCGATCGAAGTTTGCTTGCTGTACATAAGGATCAAAGTTTCGATCGTTTTCTACGAGTCCGTCGCGGAACACCAAGGAAATTTTCCCTCCCTCGTTTTCCAGAGACTCGATTTACCTATCGACTCGAAGACGGCAATTAAGGACGAAACGTCGACTTTTACAAACAGGTTGGTGGTCAAAACATACCTTTTATTTTCATCGTTTTCTCAGAAATGATTTGTTTGATTGTCAATATAATCCGCGAATGTTTCGTTGTTTTTTCTTTTTAATTTATTTTAATGACTCGGGACTACTCAATTAGCTAGTCTAATTTGGTGTGATGGTTTTTGCTAAATTTGGTTAGTACGGGTTAGTATTAAAAATCACAAACGTCCATGGTTGCGGCGGGATTCGAACCCGCAGTAGCGAGTACGCTAAAAGACTAGTCGAGAGGCCGACTTTCTAGGTCGCACGGCCCCAATCGATGATTTTGGAATTTTGTGATCGAGCAATTTATTTTGAAATATCGAGTCATCAAAAATAGACTAGTGTTAGGCCGCCCTGTGCGCAAATAAACGCGAATATAGAGCGAAATTCGACCAAAAAAGTCACGTTCGCAACTTCAAACGAAATACAAGCGAGCGATTAACGATTTAAACAGTTCTCAACTTAAAACCCTCGTTATCCCCAAAAATTAACATGTAAACAACGGCAAAACCCTTTGAAATCTACCCGGAATACCCTCCTGATATCCCATATAACACTATTAGACCAAATAAATACTCGCCCTGATTTTTATTGCCCAATAAAAAAGTCACAAATAGACCGGCGGAGTAGTTATCTGGTCAACGACGAGGATTACATGACAGTGCCATATTGGTTTCGCGGTTATTCTTTTCATTCAACACTTCGCCGCGTCCCGACGCTACCGTCGCAGCTTCCGGAATAAGCTCCGCCAAAAAGGATATTGGAAATGTGATACTTACTTATTGCCTTTCAGAAATGAAATTTAAATCCGCTCGAGCCGCGCTTACAATTTTCAAATCTGTATTTTTATAGGAAGATCCCTCCCTCGCCCGGCGTCGTTACTCAAATCAATCGCATTATAATAAAAACGCGACGAAGTACGAAGATACGCACCGAAATATACGTAGTATAGAAAATGTATGAAAGCAATCGCCGTATGCGTTAGTTACCCTTAGTTAGGGGTTGGTTCATGTTTAGATTGCACATTTAGATCAATTTTGTTTGTTGTCGCTTAACAATCGACGCATTATAATCAGCTTACGATTTTGACGTCGGCTGCATGGGGTGCTTATTGCCATACAAAATATTGATTTACGATCCGGCATTTAATTCGAAATTCTGCAAATAACTCGGCACAATCAAGGAGAAGGAAAAACATTTAGGTATAGGGTATAGGTAATATGAATGGCGCAATTACGCCCTTAAGTCGACTTTTGTACGAAAAAAGTTACGGGGATTTTTGTAGGTATCTAATTTAACTTTGTAACGATAAAAATCGGTAAGCCCTTGTCGGAGAAGGCGAGGAAATTACGGAAAAACGAGAAGAAAGACGAAGAAGGGAAATAGAGACAAAAGCGGCCATAATTGGGTTGTTTTAATTTACGTGGTGGTAGGGAAAACAATTAACCTACCCTTTATAGTTTTAATTACTTCATTTTCGCGGCTATCTCCGCTACGTGCGAAATCGCGCCAGGTTTAATCAGCTCAAATTTTCTTATTCGACGTGGCCTCGGAAAATTGCCCTCTGCGCCTGTAGCGGAATTTCGTGTTTTGTATTTTCGCGTCCCGATCGACTCCCAAATTAGAATTAGTTGTGAACGCGACAAACTCGCGTTTCGCGCATATACGAACGCAATTACGCGCGACTAAAGTGCATTTATCTTTCGAAACAGAAGACGCGACGAGCGAACGAACAAACCGCCCGTAATTGAATTGCTATATTTGGATCGTCAGACAAAAAGCTAAACTCCGAACTAAAACGGCGACATTAACGTAAATGAGGGGGTGTTAAATATTTGCGCGGTGTGAAACGGTCTCGTTATCTCTCGGGCAATTTACCATTTCGCTACTATTCAGATTATGCCCTGTATATAATGACTATAGCACCATTGTTAGGGACGGCCATTTTAATTTCTCGCAAAAACAACATGGCGCCCTCACGAGGCAATTAAAACAGATGATAGGCGATAATGGCGTTAATTAATTCTGCCTTTCTCCGTCGGGTGCTAATGTGCAAATTAAATTGTTACATAGTCTGGCTCGTTCACAAATATCGTTATTGTTGAGCTCGAAAAGCTCGCGTCTCGTTTGTTTTTGGTTATTTATTCGAGAGCTTTTACCGCGTTAGTTTTTCTCGTGCGGGACGCGATTTTTTTTTTTTTAAGTAATTTTATCGACGATTGCGTTTCAAACTTGAAAAATCGCGGTTCTCGTTTTAATTATAGCGATACTGCGATATTTTATGCGAACGTTTAAGCGATAATTAAGCGAGTTTCGTTCTAACGTAATTTAGGAAACGACGGAACGTTAATTGTGAACATTCCTTAAAGTGGAAAGGGCCCAGTAATTATCCCTGTAATTGCTAGATGGCGTAGAGCGTAGATTAACTATTGTTTTACAATTCCCCGAGGAAGATAAATGAAGGTGCAATTGTTGCTCGTTTGTTTCCGTAGATAGAAGAGACTTATGTTGTATTTTGTCACCATCCTTAGATGTTTATTGTCTCCCCCCCATTTCGCGCCTCAATCTTAACTAATTAACCGTTCCATTTTTTTTCAAACATTTTTTGGCAGTCCCTAAAGGAAAAATTACGGATTTAATTGGGCGTCGGCCACAAATTTTGTTCGAAATAAATTTAAAATTTAATTAGATGAGTAAAGACCGGCATAAAAATAAATTAGCCGGTATCGGCCGAAATCACGGATTTAAAATTTTTCGAGCCGAAGCTGACGAGCCTCATTTAAAACTGAGTCTGTGGATATTTTTCAGAATTACCAAATTAACAAAGATAAAATTTAGTGAAGTGTCTTCTCTTTCGTTAATTGTGAGGAACATTCGGGTCACGCGTTGTTGGAAGCCAAGATTGTTTTAAATCGAAAGGCGAGCTCGCCACGTCCGAAGCGGAATTTCGTCGTCCGTAAATCGGGTGAAATAACGTTCGGTGTCGGAACGTAAATTACAGAAAATTCGTGTTCAGTTTGTCGGTACCAGGCACTCGGGAAATTAGCGCGAATCCATCAAAAATGGTAGATTATCGGTTAATGGTCTCGCTCACGTGAATCGTTCGGGTTTGGATTGCGCGAAATTAAAGAAATTGGAATTCCAAAGGTTCTCGAATACACACACCTTCCACGTATTCCATTATTCCTGAAACCAGTCTTGCCTCCGCAGCAATACAAGGAGCTACTGTTTGTTTATCTCGATCTAAATTAGTAAAATCTTAAGCATTAATTAAAAGTTATCACTTTTCTTATCAATATATGTAATGTACCATTCGTCTATTATTTTTTATGTCTTCAGCTGTTGAAATGACAGATTTATTGGTCATTATTTTTATTGTCGTAACATAAATTGAACACTGTGTATTTTAATAGTCCTTACGAGTCCGGCTAATATTACGAGAAGTTTTATTTTTATGTTTGTTCGTCTACTAATTAAAGTTTTATTTTTATTCGATTTTTTGCTTCTTTTTAAACGACTGCTTCGTAGATTTTACCTGCTTCACCTTTTCAAACTTCACAAACACCCAATATACTCGTATTGTATTCTGAAGGGCCATTGTAATAAATCGGGACTTCATAATTTTTCAGTACAAAAGCGTTCGGGCTGGTAAAATCGTTTCACTTCATGTCCCTTTGTTGGTTGCCATTTCTTTTGTACTGTGCCTTACCTAGAGAACAGCCTTAGGCTCGTCCTTCTGTGTCACCCGGCACACTTAAAAATAACTCTCGAAAAATAAAAACGATCATTGCAAATTAATTAAAGTTAATCGCTCAATAACCTCCTAACCTTTTCGTTGCGTTTTTTTTTTACAAACAAACACAGAGATAACGGCCGCGAACGTGATATTTCATAGAAAATCGTTCGGCAAACAATTAATTAAGAACACCAAATGATTTAACTAATTTTTATACCAATTAATTCTCGTTTAAGCAACGCGATAACCCGACTGACGATTATTTCCGTTTTATATCAAAGGTCGTCTTCGATTGCTATTAATTTATGTTGTTTGACCGCATAAGTCAGAAGCTAATTTTCCAGCTGTATTTCTAAAGCCGCCAATGTGCAAATTTTACTATTTTCACCTAATATAGATGCTTAATTATGCGCTCAGTTTAACGAACGTGCAACAACATCCCGCAATCCGTCATTTATAATTTAGGGGAGACTAAAATTATTTTAGCTTTCAAACGGAAAATTTCCCGAAATGTTTTCGCGAAGGCCCGTGCGGCAAATCGGTCAAGTCACGAAAAACCGGTTTAGCAGTACAAGGACGCGAGCCGTCCCTCCCAAATAAGATTAATAAAATACCGACGTTTTCGAAAGCGATTTATTGTTGCTTTTCGAAAAACCGATTTAAGCCGAAAATTTGACAGCTACGACGGCGTGTCGTGTTCCCGAACGTGTTCACGAACCTGGACGTCCGCAACGCGCTGCAATACCCCGTAAAACGATTATTTAATTTAGGGGAGACTAATTTTTTTTCAGTTCAAACGGTAAATTTTCCGATATTTTTTCGACATGCCGACCAGCTCACAAAAAGTCGCTTTTGCAAGGCTGGTGAGTGAATCACCCCTCGCAAATGCTACTGATAAAATTCCGACGTTTTCGGACGCGATTTATTAGTACTTTTTGAAAAACCGATTTAAGCCGCAAATTTCACACATACGACGGTCGCGTCGTCTTCGGGGCGTCTTTCCAGACAGGACCGCCGTTTCTGCTCGTCCGTAACGCGAAACAGCCGCCCGCAGTCGATTGTTTAAATTAAGGGCGATTAAATTTTTTTGGACGTTGTAACGGGAAATTTTCCGGAATTTTCTCGTGTAGGCCCGTTGGGCATGTCTACCAGGACACGAAAAGCCGATTCCGTAGGTCCGGCGTGCGCACCATCCCTCGCAAAAGCTTATGAAAAAAGCATCATTAACGGACCCAATTTGAGATTGTTTTAGAAAAGTTTTTTTCTTCGTATCGCGCTAAACTGCCCTTGGTTCATTCGAAACAATCAAATACATCATGAATTAAAAGTTCCACTAATCACAGAATACATAAGCAAGCTAACAAATAACTTCTTTGAAAATTTAGTGAAGTTACAAGTTTACGAAACTTAATCTCGGCCAAAGAGACATTCATATAAGACTCAAACGCAGGCTAGCCACTAAGACTTACTCTAAAATTATTAACTAGTACTTAATTATTTTCCTAAACTTATTAATTATTAATCATGTGGAGGTTTCCTCTTGACGATTATCTCAGTGAGAAGTACCTACTATAAAACAGCCGTGTATTGCATTTCTTGCAAGCCAGCTAAATATATTTAAGTTTAGTCTAAAGTTTTAACCGATAATTTGCTAGTAATTTAACACGGTAAGCGACTAGTTGAGGGTGATTCGACTAGACGCCACGAACGACGTCACAATCGCTGCATAACCTCGTAAACGATTGATTTAATTTGAGAATACATTTTTACAGTTTCAAACGGTAAATTTTTATTTTTGCTTAATGTTACAACTAGCCCTAAGGCATACACGAAGCAAATTTGATTGGTATCTATTGACTAAACTATAATTTATTGACATGTGGAGGGTTGTCGCCCATTGGCGATTCCCTGAGAATACTAATATATCAATTATTAATTAGCAAGGTCTAATGTTGTAAGTCTTTTAGTCTACAAGTGTTATTGTCATTGTCTAGTAAATTTAACACTAACACATTGGGGTGATTAAGCTATTCATCTGACAAGCATAACGTAACATCAGACTTAACCTCGTCTTTGATCCATGGAACTTTTAAGTCTTCATGGAGTGATTTGTTGCTAATGAACCATTCAGCGTTGGCCATTACACGAAGAACTTTGCTTTGGAATCTTTGCAGAATATCAATGTTTGAAGGCTTAGCACAGCCCCAAAGATTTATGCCGTACGCCCACACTGGAACTAGAACTGACTTATATACTAACACTTTGTTTTCCAGAGACAACTTTGATTTTCTCCCTAGAAGCCAATACATCTTTTTCACCATGACATCCAATTGTTTTCTCTTATTTGTAATATGGGTTTTCCATGTTAAGCGCCTATCGAGGGTCATACCAAGATATTTTACTTCCTGTTTGATGGGGATCTGTATACCATTTAGGGTTATCGGAGGAGCGGAGTTGTGTTTCGTCGTAAAAGTAATAGCTGTGGATTTAGTTTCATTAATTTGTATTCGCCACCTGTACAACCATTTTTGAATTATGTCGAGACTACTTTGCAGAGTTATCGACTGGATCTTGGTGAGAAGCTATTAACGCTGTATCATCGGCGAAAGTGGTCAGCATTGTGTTGCCGTTGCATGGTAGCATGGTCACCTGTAAAAATCTGATATAGGGTTGGTCCCAGAACACTGCCCTGAGGAACTCCTGCCTTTATTGGGTATAGTCCAGACTGACTTTCACCGTACTTTGGTACCCACCGTACCTACTTGGTAGTACCTCTCGTTTAAGTATGATTTGAAAAGAAGAAAATATTGGTGTGGAAGAGACCGTTTGATTTTGTAGAGTAGGCCGAGATGCCAGTCCCGGTCGAACGCCTGGCTGACGTCAAGGAACACCGCAACACAATATCTTTGTTCTTCAAAGTCTTTTTCAATTATATCTACGACTCTGTGTATTTGTTCTAGGGTAGAGTGTTTTTGCCGAAATCCAAATTGATGATGTGGAATAATTTCTTCATCTACAATTATGGGTGCCATTCTCTTGAGTATTAATCTTTCAAGTACTTTTGACAGTATTGGTAAGAGCGTTATCGGCCTATACGAGGTAACCTCGTGCGCAGGTTTGCCTGGCTTCAAAATTAATATTATTTGGCTGAATTTCCATAATATTGGGAAGTACTGCAGCCTTAAGACTGCATTGAGGATGTGTAGTATGCACATTATTGTTTTGTGGGGTAATTCCTTCAGTAGTTTAGCAGTAATTAGATCATACCCGGGCGTTTTCTTGTTGTTCAGATGTTTGATTTCAGTTTTGATTTCTTTGGGTGTAAAAGAGTGTATCGGCGGGCTTAATTGTAAAGGAGCTTGGAGATAGTCTTCAATCACTTGTTCCTCTTCGGGGGTAGCAACTGCAGGGTGCGGTTGAAATATCGTAGATAGATGTTCTGCAAATAGTGTTGCTTTCTCAACTTCTGTTCTTGCCCAAGAGCTGTCATTTTTTCTCATTGGTGGAATAGGAGTACGAGCTTTGTTTAAAGACTTTGTTGCCTTCCAAAGCGTGTAGTTGCTGTCTGCTGTAGAAGACAAAGTGCTGACATAATCGTTAAATGATTAAACGGTAAATTTTCCGATATTTTTTCGTGCAGACCTGTTCGACATGTCTACTAGGACACGAAAAGAAGGTTCCGCAGGATCGGCTCTAGAAACCATCCTTTGCATACACGGTTGAAAAAACAAACGTTTTTGACGAACCCGTTTCGAGGCTATTTTAGAAAACTTTTTTAAACCGATAATTTGACAGTAGACGATACCATTCGATTTAAAAACGTGTATTTTGTTGTTTTTTACTTTGCTATGTTCGAAAAACGACTTTTCCAGTAGTTCCATACCTGTTCGTTCTAAACGTATCATGTCGATTTAAAACTTTTGCTAGAACTATTTACTATGATAAAACTTTTTTTGGAGATTTTGCGAAAATTTTAGAACCGCAAGTAGGCTATCATTTCTGTGTTTGTTCGGTATATATTAATAACTGGTTCCGGATTTGTACTGTACTGATTTTCTTGTCGAGTCAAAATTGTTTTAAAAATAAGTACTAGGAACTTTAGAAGACTTTTTATTGTAAATGTTTGAAAACTCAAATCTCGCTGAAAACGCGCTTATTTCAATATCTATTGCGTGTTTTACGTATGTAAATATTGACTATAATCTTCTGTTGTTACAGGTTATTGACTTCCCCGTCGATATGGTACTGTCTTGGACGGATGCGTTGCTTTGATGCGATATCGGCGTTGCAGAACTCCGTGCTAAAAATTAGCTGGGATGTACTACTTTAATGCACATAATTCATATAATTCGACGTTGTAAAATATTTAATTAATAAAGTTTATTTGCGTTATTGAATGTTTTATTATATCTACTAGTGTGTTTTGGGGAACATTCGCTCCCTTGATTGGCTGAATGTTTTGTACGATATTTTTTTAAGGACTTCCATATAGTATAAAATGAGCGTCAATAGACTTTTCGATATATGGGGCCTTCCGAAAAGTTTTTTGACGCTAAAATGTCAAGGTATACGGGGGTTGTTCGCAAAGTTCTCCGATGATATTCCATCAAGAAACTTTTCGGACGACCCCCGTATATTTTAATAAATGAACCCAATTAAATTGACTTAAATTAGAGGATCTGATTTAATTTCCAATTTAATTGAATTTAAGTTAATTTAATTTAGTTTAAAGATCTGATAACGAATATACGGGGGAATTCGAAAAGTTTTCGAAAGCTCATTTATTAAAGTATACGGGGGTCGTCCGAAGAGTTTTCCGATATTTTTGTCAAAAAAGTTTCTGAACGACCCCCGTATATTTTAATAAATAAGCCCAATTAAATTGACTTAAATTAGAGGATCTGATTTAATTTCCAATTTAATTGAATTTAAGTTAATTTAATTTAGTTTAAAGATCTGATAACGAATATACGGGGGAATTCGAAAAAATTTTGTACGCTCATTTATTAAAGTATACGGGGTCGTCCGAAAGTTTTCCGATATTTTTGTCAAAAAGTTTCTGAACGACCCCGTATATTTTAATAAATGAGCCCCATTAAATTGACTTAAATTAGAGGATCTGATTTAATTTCCAATTTAATTGAATTTAAGTTAATTTAATTTAGTTTAAAGATCTGATAATGAATATACGGGGGAATTCGAAAAGTTTTCGAAAGCTCATTTATTAAAGTATACGGGGGTCGTCCGAAGAGTTTTCCGATATTTTTGTCAAAAAAGTTTCTGAACGACCCCCGTATATTTTAATAAATAAGCCCAATTAAATTGACTTAAATTAGAGGATCTGATTTAATTTCCAATTTAATTGAATTTAAGTTAATTTAATTTAGTTTAAAGATCTGATAACGAATATACGGGGGAATTCGAAAAGTTTTCGAACGCTCATTTATTAAAGTATACGGGGGTCGTCCGAAAGTTTTCCGATATTTTTGTCAAAAAAGTTTCTGAACGACCCCCGTATATTTTAATAAATGAGCCCCATTAAATTGACTTAAATTAGAGGATCTGATTTAATTTCCAATTTAATTGAATTTAAGTTAATTTAATTTATTTTAAAGAACTGATAACGAATATACGGGGGAATTCGAAAAGTTTTTGGACGATAATTTTTTAAAGTATACAGGGGGTCGATCGAAAAATCGGACACGTCGAAAAGCTTTTCGAACGACACCATATAATTCTTACTGCAATTTTAATTTAAGAAATCTGTCAAACTATTTTCGTATATTCAAAGGGAGCGTCCGAAAAGTTTGATATAATTTTTTAAAGAAATATTCTGAACAATCCTCCTAGATTATTTTAATGACAATTAAATGTCAAAAATAAACGTATTATTAACAACATACTTTATTGACGAACTAAATAAATTCATTGTACAATACTGATTAATACAATATTTATTAACAACTGGTGACATCTCGCCTTATAATACTAATAATAAAATACTTCCATTATATGTATTAATACGAAAACTACAACAATTTGTACAAACATAAAAATTGAATTATTATCATTACACAAATTATACCAATTATCAATAAACTTGCTACTCTTTAGATTCAGCAAAAACTCAAAAAAAATCGCCTGATTATAATACGGCGATTTAATAAAATTTACAGGTCAAGACTCGAAAATTACTGCTGATCCATCTTTGCCCATGTCCAAGTACATGTTTGCTGTGTTCTGTATCTATGTAGTTTTCTTGACAAAATATTGGTTCGACTTATGTTTCGACTCGCCGTTGTGAGAAGTATCGATTTCCACCTAAAACAAGAGAAAATAATGAATTTTTAACATATTTTCGTACAGTTCAAACTTTCACGATAATTATGACAAAACCGCTTTACGAAAATACGATTTAAAATTTTCGCAAAATCTCGAAAAAATCCCTTATTATAGTCCAGCGATTTTTTTCTGGCAAAATTTTGACCGCAAGCTTTTGAACCGTAACGTTCAGAACAAGTCGAAGACGATTAGAAAACTCGCATTTTAGGTTTTACGAAGAAATAAATAAGGAACTGCCGGCGATTAAATAGTTTATAACTTTTTATAATCTCGATAAAATGACGCCACCTAATACGCATAGAACAGGCCCGGAATGAGTTGAAAAGTAGTTTTTCGAAATTAACAATGCAAGAAATGACAATCTAAGCGCGTTTCCGGCTATTGAAAATTTTTGCCAAATCTCGAAAAAATCCCTTATTATAGTCCAGCGATTTTTTTCTGGCAAAATTTTGACCGCAAGCTTTTGAACCGTAACGTTCAGAACAAGTCGAAGACGATTAGAAAACTCGCATTTTAGGTATTACGAAGAAATAAATAAGGAACTGCCGGAGTTTAAATAGTATACATATTTTGTATAATCTCGATAAAATTACACTACCCGATACGCATAGAACAGGTCTGGAATTACTTGAAAAGTAGTTTTTCGAGAATTACAAAGCAAGCAACGACAAATTAAACGCATTTCCGGTGATTAAAAATGTTTGCGAAATCTCGAAAAAAACACTGTAGTCTGTCAGTCAATGTTTAGAACGAGTCCTTAACTACTGGAAAGTCGTTTTTCGAGTTTTCTTTGAAACTGATCTCGTTCGTTTTCGAATTTTTTTAAATCATTATAACTATAGAAAAAAATTGGTTTTATTGAAAAATCCTAATTCAGCTTTTATTGTAGAATGTCATTCTACTTTCCGTATGCGCGAATTTCAAAACATCATGTATACAAAAACGGAATTATTATGCTAAATAGTAATCAGATAAAAAATATACGTGTTTTAATTTAGTCAGTAAAAGATATATCAAGATGATGTTGAAGTTCAATGAATAAACTTAATTCGTATAATTAGAATTAGGAATGTTAACTGTATGTAGCAATAAAATAAAACTAATTAGTGACTTAACCATAATAATTTTGAAAACTACACTCAACCAAAAAAATACGTAAATACAATAAAAAATCATTATATTAAGAACCGGCGTTCATTAATTTTCGTCCGAAGTACGATTTCATCATTACAACGTATGTCCAAAGATTACTTGATGTTCAAAATCATTATCCAATGAACGTTTATTGGTATCATGAAAACATATACGTTACTACAAGTTCAAGTTCATAATAATTCAATAATTTGACTTATTCAAGGAACAATCTTTTTGTTTTAATAAATTAGTATATGAATAATATGAACTTGATTTATAGTAATAATAACGGTGTTTATCAGTTTTATTAATATTCTTACATAGATTCAATAAATTATTCCACTAAATGCAAAATTTGTTTATTGTATCAACGAATGTGTTCATTAAATAAAGAAATATTCTTGCATTGTTACAATGTACACTTCTATTCATATTAAAAGAGTGCAGTTACTATTTTACATTGTAAATAGGACAATGTTTAGGTATTTTGTTTCTATAGCAATTTATTTTTTGTAATGTTTCAATTAATTATCGCTCAAATATAACTTTGCAGGATTGTAGTACTAGTCAATCCCAATCCAGAACCGTATTCCGTTTCTATCTTACGCGGTGTAAGAGGATGAAATTCACCCTTGAAAATTGAAAATTTTTTTCGATTTTGTATATTATGTGTGAAACAACAAGAGCTATCGCCAACAAACTATATATTTTTGTAAATGGCTGTTCAAGATCTATATTATGATACAAAAATTAGGAATGAAAATTTTAAGGGATGATGCTGTGCGTCCGATGCGGACTAGTGGACGCTTAGCTTAGCACTGCAACCGTTGCGACTGCCACTTGTATGTAACAGACTATAAAAAAAAATTAGAAACTTCTAAATTTTTCTTTATATTTTCTACTTTTTTCTAGTTATCGTTTTCCCTCTATGGTCAATTTCCAGCGTAGGTTCTTCCGATCACTGCGAACTTGTATTATTACATACCTATATCTACGTAAGGTAAAATTTCGTTCGCGAAATTGGAACGTCGAATGTTTGAGGGGAGCCCTAACCAAGATCCTAACCGAGTTCCTAATCTAGTTGGATTTTCAGAAAATTTGTGTTAGAACTTAATGGTCCATGTATTTACACTTTATAAATACATAGAGAGTTAGTCAATAAAGAAAGATGCTACCCACACGCAAAAAGGCCTTATTAACCGAACGAGCACTCCTCGCACACACGAACAATACGACGCCGTAATTTAAAATTCGAACTACCGAAACAAGCACTACCGTTTTGTACCACTGATGCGAAAGATCTGAAGCGGTTTTGACAGAATTCTATATATAAATGCAATGGATAATAGGAAATCCCACTTTTATTTTAAAAACATTCAGTTGTTTGCTCGCACACCGATAAGCTATGAAAGTAGGCGATGCACATGTTTTATTAGTTGTTTTGTATTTTATCGGCTACATAAAAATGCGATTAAACTTTTATCTAGTTTATGGTTTATATTAAGGAAATTTTCAATGCTTAAGGGCACACAAATAGTTTTTGAATTAAAAATAGAGTAAATTTATAATTGTGCGGTATAAAGGCATTAGATAGTGATTATTCAAATAATTTTACTGACTAAAAAATACATAATTTTAGAATAAATTTTCTATAAAGTGCATATTTTAAAAATTTTCGGTCATTATCTGCCAATTTTTTTTATCAAACTCCATAACGACCCTTGTAATAGCCCAAGCTCCCATCTCACAAAAACCTACGTCACAACACTACTAAAATTTTCTTAGTGCGTTTAAGAGTTAATATGGTGGGAAATATCCAATCGGTGGCAGACAATTGAATGTTTGTTTTAATCATTTTTGATAAACTTGATACTTGACTTTAGAGAAATATCAATTATTTAGAATTATTATGATCTGCCTCGCAAACCTGGCAGAAGACCTCCCTCCAAATGAATAAATTTTCAATACGTCACCTACTGTAAAATACTACATCGCGTTATGTTTTTTCAAATTATAGTTTTAATTGTTCTTTACATGCATATACATGTCTGCCGATGTAAAAATGTACCCAAGTATGACAAAATTAGGGATAAAAATTCGAAGGGATGACACCCCTTAGGATTTTCATCTCTAATTTTTGTATCATAATGTAGGTCTTGAACAGCCATTTACAAAAATATATAGTTTATTGGCGATAGCTCTTGCTGTTCCAGAGATAATAAGCAAAATCGAAAAAAGTTTCAATTTTCAAGGGTGGATTTCACCATTTTAAACCGCGTAAGAGCACGAACGGAATCCGGCTCTTGATTATGGTTGATTAGTACTACAATCCTGCAAAATTTCAATTTTTTCTGAGATTTCCACCTGCCTAACCTTCCTTGTTAGATCTCGGCAATAAAATTAAAAAACGTGCATGTAAAAAATTTAAGAAAACTCAAGACTCCGTATAAACAAACGCAAAAAGTATTCGTACACTTAAAATAAAAGCTAAAATTAAAAAAATTACAAATTTACTAGTATTGCTTCTAGCATTAATATTAACTTGCAATCCAAGATGTTTATTGTAAATTCGTCAAATAACGGCTGTAACTTTCCTTGTACGAATACTTTGTGCTCAACGTTTACAGGCGTTTCTCTGGAATTTGATATGTAATAACAAACGCAAACCGTTTTTAGAAATATTTTTCTATAACAGTTCTAATGTAAACATTAATGTAATCGTCGTGATAATTTTTTTTGTAATTATTTAGTTTAAAACGGAATAAAAAAAATTTCAAGTGTACGAATACTTGTTACGCTCACTGTATTTCAAATAAAATAAATTGATGCATAGGTACTTTTTATTCGGCCAACACCCAGTTGGCACAAGAAACACACTTTGACTGCTTGAGTTTCCAAACTGCACTTGTCTTGAATTTATCCTGTTTCTGCGAAGCCGTTAATATTCCTAGATTATTCTATATATAGAATTTAAAAAAATATAATCAACTGTATTTATACCGTATATTAGTGAACTTAGTCATAGATACGATAAATGTAGTTATTATTTCAAAACGACCTTACATTAATATGATGTTTTAAATTCATAAACTTTAAGTTATGATGTTAATGTAGAAATTCGTAGATACAATCAAGTAATGATTGGATTGATGAAAAAGAATCGTTAAAGCAATCAATATATCCATTAAATTATTAAATATGTTCATCAGTTTCTAATGAACATAATAACATTGGGTCTACGAACATGGAAACTAAAAATGAACTAAAAATTAGTAGTATTAATGAATTTTTCATTGTATCAATGATCAAAAAATCGATAACTGGCGTTCATTGATATCAGGTTCAATAATTTTTTGAGTGTAGTAAAGATCATTACATAATGAAAATGCAATTTATTAATAACACAAATAATCTGATGAATAATAAGAGCTACTATTGCTAGTAGAGCTAGTTTTTGTTTCGTAGTGCAATTATTTGCGTTAAGTAATTTTCGAATTATATTATCTAATTATGCTGCAAAGTGCATGCTAAATCTTGCAAATGCTTAGTAGTTTAATGCTTAATTCTTTTCAATTCAATTTATTAAGTTATTATCGTAGATACAGTCGACTCTCCCTAAGAGAAAACTCAAGGGAAGGTCAAATTTGCTTTATAATAAAGAGGTATTACTATAGAGAAAAATTTCTTTATATAAAAAATATTTCTTATACAGAATCAAACATCAAATACGACAGGTCGACATCTCTTGGTGTTAACATTTTTTGTCTTGAAATGATCTTCAATTATTTGTCGATTCTTCCAGAGTTTGCTGACAACAGCAAATACTAAGATCAATTTTTTTTTGAAATGATTTTGAATTCAGCGTTTGAATTCAGCTTGAATCTCAAGCGATTGATTGATTGCAATTGACTTTTTCGGATAATTTTGTTTCTCCGAATTCGTGTTAATTGCTGTGGTTGCGTTAATGCAACAAAATTTTGCATATTTTTTAATTAAAACAAACGGGATACTGACAGAAAACGAACAAACACAATTAATTGGGCTTCACTTTTTCTTTAGTACCAATACCGACTGACGGACAATTTTTAATTAAAAATTGCTTAAAGAACGAAGTGCGACTTGCGTGCATTTTTTCGGCTACCGAATGAACGGCACTTGTATGCAAAACATTTCTTTTAAAGAGTTTACGGCGTCTAAGGGAGAAAAAAAATTGCTAGTGTAATTTTTTCTTATGAGGAGTTTTTCTTTTAGAGAGACATATTTACGCACAAAACGTCTGCGGGAGAATGGGCCCTTTGCTTATAGATAGGTTTTTCTTACATGAAGTTTTCTCTTATGGAGAAGAGTCGACTGTATTTGTAAAAATTTGTTTAGTTTATAATGTTTAATAATATTAGACGATAGATGATTTGGAAAACAAAGGAATCTGTTAATAGCACACGACTGACCATCCATTCTACTACGCAGTTAAATTTCAAAACAAATCAGTTCTAATATAATAAATATCGTTATAATCATTTTATACCGACAAACCAATAAAGCCGAGTGTTAAGTAGAAAATAATAAGCTATTGAATAGCAAGCTGGGCTCGAACAGCTGCGGCATGAGGGGTCCCCCAGTGTTACGAATGGGGGCTTAATTGGACCCCTGCGGGGTGGCGGACCCCCCCGAAGTATCGACCAACGATCCTTATGTACACATATATACAAACCCGATTCGTAAAAATCATATTTTTTAATTTATATACATACTTCGTCGAAATTCGATTGCAATGTTCTAAGACTTTTCGCGAAATTAAGTTAAACGTCCTGATTTATACGGACCATAAAAATTGTTATGTTTCAAACACGATTTCTATTGAAATATAGATATCATTACGAAGACGCCGGCGCCGTCGAAAACATATTATTTTTTTCTTTATACCTAAAATTTATATAAATCTGAGTCGATTAAAATTTAAATATAGGGTGTCCCAACAAGAGCGCCGGATTTAAATTTGCCGCCATTTTGTTAATACGAGTTGTGCGGTGATTTTTTTTGACAGTTGTCACGTACAGACCACGCGATTTAAGAATATGGAGAAGTATTCAAACGAACAACGTTTAATTATTGTAAAAACACATTACAAAAATGGTGAAAGTTTTGCGAAAACAGTTCGCCAATTACGTCAAGTTTTCGGTCGCAATAATACGCCAAATGAATCGACAGTGAGGCGTTTAATTAAAAAATTTGAGACCAAATTTACGCTGATGGATCAGAAGACCATTGTTCGTAGTCGTCCTTGTCGGTCACTCGAAAATATAGCCACAGTAAGGGAATCTGTGGCCGAGAATCCAGGAACTTCCATTCGACATCTTGGTCAAGAATTAAACATTTCCAGAAGCACTATGCAAGGAATTTTGGTAAAAGATCTGCATTTGCACGCGTACAAGGTTCAATTGGTGCAAGAAATCAAGCCAAGGGACCATGAGTAGCGCCGTGGATTTGCTGATTGGGTGTTGGAACATCATCAAATTAATGCGGATTTTTCGAAGAAAATCATTTTTCAGATGAGGCACATTTTCAACTCGACGGATACGTAAATAAGCAAAACTGTCGGATTTGGGGTGCTGAAAATCCTCGTGCGATACTCGAAAAACCAATGCATCCACCGCGAGTAACTGTTTGGTGCGCATTTTGGGCTGGCGGAGTAATTGGGCCGTATTTCTTTGACAATGCGGCTGGAAATGCGCTAACTGTTAATGGTGTGCGGTATCGCGAAATGTTAACGGAGTTTTTGTGGCCCGAATTGGACATAATTGATGTGGAGGACATGTTTTTCCAACAAGACGGTGCGACCTGCCGCACTGCACGTGAAACAATGGTGTTACTGCAGACCAAGTTTCCAGGCCGAGTCATTTCTCGATTTGGCGATCAACATTGGCCACCAAGATCGTGCGATCTAACGCCGATGAACTTTTTTCTTTGGGGATATGTGAAGGAAAAGGTGAAACAGTTGAACATCTTATAGAGGAAATACGGCGCGTTATTGGTGAAATACAGCCACATTTATGCGAAAACGTTATTCAAAATTTCAACAAAAGAATAACCCTGTGCCAGAGGTTTCGTGGTGGCCATTTGCCTGATGTTGTATTTCACGTTTGATCGAAACTATTTTTCTTTATGTTGAAATAAGAATGGTTGCTTAATTAAAAGAATAAATGTGTTTTTCTTTAAAATTAAATCCGGCGCTCTTGTTGGGACACCCTTTACTTATCTTCAGTTGATAACAATTTTATAACTATTAACATAAATATAAAATAACCGTGTGATTTCCGAGTTGTAACAAAAATTGATGTGAAATTATTAAAATAGCAGTAATAGAAGCAACGATGACATTCATCGACACTTACCACCTCCATCTGTGTATAACTTGTGCAATCGTTCATCCCCATTAAAACTTCATCAGAAACGGTTTGGCCAATCGAATCGAGAGCGGACCATTTGAAAACATGCGCGTCGACAAGAAGCGAACTCGCTTGGATTTCCATAAAACGAACACTAAAGCAAAGTGAAAAAAAAAAACATCAACGAGGAATTCGCTGGATCTTTACACTACGACACATTTAACGCTTTAGAGATTGAAATTTTTTCGGGCGCCCTCAAAGCCCACCCGAAACTGACGCCATTTTTGGCGCGCACTGTGGAAGACGTCCAAGTCAGTTGCGACGAAAGTTTTGAACAGCTTTTCACGCAAAAACTTCCTCCACGGCTACGAAGAATTCAAGCACCGAGTGGGGGGATTTACTTTGCAAACAATAGAGACTAATATTGTTCGCTTTTTAATTAAAAGAGCTTTTGAAAATCATTCTCGTTACTTTTGGAACAATATTTATAAAAAAAAAATTATGTATAATCAATCTATTCAGGATTGAAAAGGATGAAGTTTGGCCGTGATCTGTTTTTCTTAGATTACCGATTCCTTGGACTAGTTTTTTAAGTGTTGGTATCGCTTTATCCAGTTTTTACAAAGTAACAGCTCATCAATGAGGGCGAGTTCGGCGGACATCGGCTGTTGTATGTTAGCGGTCCGCGTGATTAGTCGACGACTAACAATTTTGCTGAACGTGTCGCCGACTTTCATCAACTAGACATGCGCAGTACATAGTTCAGGTTCTAAATGCGCAAACACCCTACACTTTGTAATACATGCATGAAATTTTAGGGGTATCTGCTGTACACTATACTAACTACAATAACCGTCAGAGCCCTTTCGGAACCACCACCTAATTCAAAATAATCCTCTTTTAATACTCGGGGTGTGTTATAAAATAGGGTGTCTAGGAAATAATGAGAAATCTTCCAGGGGGAAGATACCACTTCGGGAGGAGCTGAGTTTTTGAATTAAAATTTGATTTGATTGATAACAATTGATTTGATAGTGTGACCGTGCAGTTTGTTGATTTGTCCAAATCATCACATTTGACAAACCGACTGATAGTGCGACACTGGCTTTAGGCGAACCACACACGGCACAATGAACAAATTTATACGAAAAGTATTTACGACAAGCGAGACAAATTACAAATACAATGTTGAACATTAAACATTCTGATCGTAATTGTTCGTTGTATCGTTCGTATTGCTCGGCGATTAGCGACATTAATTCTGCACCCGACTGTACGTTCGAAAATCCCGCCAAATCGATCGAGCCGAGCACTAATTGGTTATGATTATCGACGTATAACTACTGTGATTTTTAAACGAGACTCGCGCCCAACTGCACCGCCTGCAATTATCTTAAAATTTAAGTACAATTTAACTGCCTAATTTTCCTCGGATACCATTGTGTTTCCGTGGATAATTTATACTCAAGTTACACTTAAATTTTAAGCTTAAGCACTGCAGTCGGACGTTAGAAGAGTAAGAAGAAGATACCTTATAAGTATAAGTTGGTGACGTGAGTACACCAAATACGATTAAACAATTTTGTGTTTGAGAATGGCTTTTTGCTCCTTTTGGCGACGAAGTTTATTCGCACCATAATTTATTATGGGCAAATTTCGTTGCAACGAAAATCGTAGGAGTATTCGACGATTAAAATTTTATATTATTGTCCTTGGGGGTTTAGTTGCGAAAAAGCCGATCAATTAATCATCTATCGTTACGTATTTATATCCATAAATAAATTTTGATTAGGTGTTATTTTTAAAATTTGTTAGTTGAGAGTTTAATTTTAAAAACTCACCTTTTCGCAAAACTTATGGTTTTTCTATTTTACAACAACCGCAGGACTCCCTGTTGATGTTACATACTTGGCGACTGAAACGACGAGCCCCCGATGCGCTTCCCAAATCAACGTCATGCGTCCGCAGTTAATACACCTAAACAATACATTTACGTATTATTTTTTTGGAAAAATAATCCTTTTTATACATTTATACGGCCAACCCTCAAATTAAACAGAGCGTTTTACAACGATTTGTTGACAAGGACGTTAAATAAAATTACTTACAATATAAATTGTCTAATATTTTCTTTATTTCTTTAAATAATAATCTAACTATATTAAGTATAACTTACACGTCTCATAATTTTCAATAGAAAAATCTCTGTACAAAACTAATTTTAAATAATGCGATCGGATGAGAGGAAAAGGACGTTATCTGGAAAATTATGAGACACATTTCCTCGTTACGCATACCCATTGTACATAAATAATAAAATCATAAACTAATTTACATAAAACTTTTTACAAATTTATTTACACGTTTGTACAATCAATTACATGTATTTACACTCGACGCTTTCAACAAAATACAAAGGAAATCGATTATCTGACAAGTTATTCGCGTACCGAATCAGGTAGAAATGCAGGAGGCGTGCGGAAAACTGTTTAATTATTATAATATTAGAATAAAAGATTAGGGCCACCCAGATATCGTAAATTCCGTACAAATTCTTGCCGCCCTAATAAAATCCCTGTAAAGCAAATGACAAAATTGTTTATTTCCACTGACCTTTTTACAATTCGCGATAAACTTTAATTTATTATCCCGATAATTTTAATTAATTTTACTAAAAACAAAAATATCGAGATATATAAAATTTGTAACTTCAACGTTTAATGTGAAATCACCATGAGTTCATCGCTAATTATATTGTTTTTGTTTAAACAAATAAACTACGTTTCATGTTTTCGTGTAGATACATATTAAATTTAATAAATAATTGTCGGAAGGATCGAAAAAAGTCAAGAGCATAAGCCGATGGAGATAAATTCCCTACGTTACGATTACGAGTAAAATTCGAATAAACAAAAATAACTCCGCCACAGAAGTCGTATATTTTTCATTTCGGACTCTCGTCTTATCCGAATATTTTTACCTTTAATTAATATTCCTCACCGAAACTGGCAAATTTATTTAATTTGATTAAAACGTTCGATAAGGCCGAGGAATAAAATAAAAATAATTACAAAGATTCCCGAAATGCCGCGACCGTGTTATAAGAAAAGCAGGCGCTGTTTCGGCTTAATAACCGACCCCCGTAATTAATTTCGTTTTCTGTATGTGATGCCAAAATCTCGGCCGGTTTACGAAGAAGGTATGAACGTACATAAAAAAATAATCGTTATAATGTTGTCTCGGCCTTATTTCACCAAATCGAGTGTCAATTATTAATTACGAACGGCGGGGTTAAGGGTCGGTGTGTGTGTGTGTTACTGCTTTCGATAACGAGTTAAAGAAGGTCACGTAAACTCCTTGGGATTAATGTTCCGAAAGAAAAATAAATTACATCAAAGAATATCTGGATCGCCATTATCGGCGCTTTTATCGTAATGCTTATAAAGAAATTTCGAAAAAATTTTAATTGCCCCCGACCTACCGCAACGATAAACGAGAAAATCGTACGCGGCGACGGCGGCGGCGGCGCAATTTTTTGTTTTCAGTCGACCCGTTTCGCAACTTCGATTCTTATTTGGCACATTAATACGTCGCGCGACGTTCTTAAAATAATAAGAGATTAATTTAATTGTTGGCTTAAAAGGAAGTTTCACGGATCTCGTGACATAAATATAGATAATATAACAATATGCGGTACTGTACAGGGCATTTTTTTTTGGCCGTTCGAAATTAAGGGAGCGCAACAAACTAAAAACGATAGATAATTTGCCAGCAATTTAAACGTATTGGCGGGGGTTGGGGTGGGGGTGGGGGCACGACTTTCACATCAATCAAAATTAACGTAAGCAGTGGGTAGGTAAATAATATTTCACGATTTTCAAAAACGCCCTGTACCAAAATCGTAGAATGAGCATCACGAATTATCAACAATTTTTCTATACCTATTCAATTTAATATTGCAAAGTTTAATCACGTATACAACAACACTAATATCAGTTTATCTTATACGACACATTTTTCATACACACCCTCACTTAGTCTAAGACATGTGCGGACTCGGCGTCCTCATCGAGCTTTGCGGCGATGTTAGATGGTGAGGTGGGGGCGGTTGCGATATGATTCCAAGTGGGGCCATGGGGGGTCGCGCTCCTAGCAGGGACGCCAGAGGGTGCGCTCCTGGAGAAAAATAGCCCTGTAATGCCGGATGGGGATATAAATGGTGGGGATGTCTGGTCAAAGAAGCCATCTTTAGTTTTTCTATTTCCGCTTCCTGCAGTCGTTTAGCTTTCGCTCTCCGATTCTGAAACCAGATTTTCACCTGCGTCTCGGTGAGCCTCAACGAGCTAGAAAACTCCGCCCGTTCGGCTATACTGAGATACTGTTTGTCCCTGAATTTCTTTTCGAGAGCGAGAAGCTGCTGCGTCGTGAACGGAGTGCGGGGCTTTCTGTTCGGCTTGTGCTTTCTCAGATTGCACTTCAATTTCGGACCTTCGCCGTTCGAATCTGTAACAATAACCGCGCAATGAGCGACGGAAAAAGAACTTTATAAATTATTTATGCAATTATAAACTGACGGCGTCGTTAATCGTCGAATGAGACGGCACATAAACTGCACTTCTTTTGAGTTCAGAAAACGACAATGAGTACATCTTGGCTCGAAACTAAAAACAAATGTCCTATGTGCAAGCCTCGTGAGTTGTTAATTGCCCTCATATTGCAATATCCTGTCTTCGCCGGCGAAAAAAGGCGCTCATTATAAACTGTCACGAGCCCGCCATCTTAGCGTCGGAAGTTGCCACGTTTGGCTTTCCAATTATAATGTTAATAACCGGCAATTACTCCATCGGCTAACGAAACGATTCCAATTAATTTCCAGATCGCCTTACAGCAACGAAAACAAATAAAATGCGCACTTTTTACGCGACCTTAAACTTAAAACCGCCCTCATGTTTCACGCAAAAGCGCCAAAGGAAACGATTAAATTAATAATCGAGAATAAAACGGTTAATGACCGGTTTAAAACAATTTTATATGCAAATATTATGAAAAATAATTAGCCACGTCTTTGTGTAATAGATTAGATTACTCGATAATTATAATAGTACGTTTAATAAGTGTTTGTTTACGTTGTCGGTTACGTCCGGGCGTTCCCGTTATTAAAAAAAAGTATCGCTTCTACATAATTTTTAATAAATTTAATAATATACCGTTTAAAAAAAAATAAGTTTCTCCTGTTTAAACTGATTTTTTTAGCATGCAATAGGCATCAAATCAATGTTTGCAATTTTGCATTTTTCCTTCCAACGATTGACAAGTTCTTGAAAGCCATCACGAAATAATTAATAATCTTGTGCTTTCGGACGCTACAATCACGATCCTTTTCAAGTCTTCGTTTGTTTCAAACCGGTGACTCTGATCCAACTTCTCCGTTATTTCCCTGACACTTTGGGCTCATTCTATAATGGGTTCTTCAAACATTTTCTTATGAACAATAGATATTTTTGAAATAAGATACCTAATTCTATTTTTTTTAGTTTTGGTTTTGGTTTGGTTTGGAAAAACTAATGATGCAGAATTAGTATTTAAAATAGGTGCAAGTAAATGTTGAATGTTAAAGCCCCATCACTGTGTTAGTTATTGTATTTGATTTATTCTAAGTGTAAACATTATCACATTGCAAAATATAATTAGATCTCTTTTAAAATTATAGTTTAAGGGCATGCTTACTTATCTACACTTGTAAGAACTCTTTCCAAGTTGTTGGTAGATAATTTTTCATATTTATCATCTATTTCAATTACATTATAACGTTTTTGATATGCACCACCATGAAGATCACAGCTTAAAATTATTTCATCTACAATTGTATCATGTTCTTTTATAATATCTAAAATTGTTTTACGTATTTCTTCTATTTCTTGTTTTTCATATATAAAACTTCGATTAACTTCTTTTCTTAATTCATATTTCATTACTTCTAATGCTTCGATACTTTTACATGTTATTTCATTTATTTTATTAACATTATAGTGTATTTTTTCAGTTTGCTTCGTAAAATATTCTAGTCGTAATTCCCCTTTGATTGAAAACATACTTATAAAACTTCTATAAATTAACTATTTTATATAGTATATGGCTTAAAAGAAATAAAAATAAAGGTATAATAATTGACAATCTCAAATAAATGACAATATTTGACAACTTTGAATTATATTTATTTTACAATGGTTACTTTTTGAAATTCTTATTTTATAATATTAAGCACTACAAATACAACATATTTTAACTAAGTTTTTTTATATAATGTCTACATTTACGTTAGTTGAAAAAAAAACATCCATTGTTGTCAGATGATGCCCGTTTCTCATAACACAATTCAGCCTTTCCTGGTTCACATTGCTTGAATTTTACCGTCTTCGCCGTAAACAATCACAAGCGTCGATTAATGTCCGCGGGAGCGATGTTTTCGACCGTGAAAAAATCGACAAATCAAACAAACGTTTACTGCACGCGTCCATTTCATAAACTATAGTTACCAACGATGGCCCAAAAGTGAAACAAGAATGGCAAGACTCTGAATCTACCAAAGAAAGATAAGAATTTCGACTATAATATAAATATTGTAGACTAGAAGGATTTAAACCTCTCGCTTGTAAATACAGATGAGTACTATCGTAGCTACACAACTAACACACAACAACGGACGAAATAATAAGTTCGATATTTTAAGATTAGACCGCGCGCGATGTCACCTATCGAATTTCCATGTATTCGTGAGAAATTTCCATTTCTCAAAATTACTTTTTATGCATTTTTTTTCCGAAAGAAATACATGTTTCGAAATATTACATTTACTAGAGAAGGGTATTTTTAAAAGAATTTTAAAAACAATTTCATCGCCTTTTTCCAGATTACCTCGAAAACGGCGCATTCTATCGACAATTACATAGAGATATGATCGGTAGAGAATTTTATGTCGATCTCAAAACGTATTTCATATTATCGATTCGATAATTAATAACGTAGATAACTCGCAATTAATTTAAAATTTTGAATGTCGGTTCTGGCAAAACCGGATTTAAAAAATCTTTTTATACAAAGCGTTCAAAAAAAGCCGAACTCAGATTTTTTCATTTGAAGTAACCCAATTTAGATTTTCGAATTATTTTAAATGTCTGTAAAACAAGCTCATGACCTGATCACATCGGAAATAGTTAGAAATAATCAAGAAAAATTTAACGATCGCTTACGTTATTGTCCCATAACCAATGGAAGACATTTTGAACACTCGCTAAAACAATCTTCATTTGTAGCTCACTTTTCGACCTCGCTGCATAGTGAAGACTTTATCGACCAACTCTGCGCGCGTTTGCAATTAATTGTCGATCGTGAGATGAATCGCTTTTCTTTCGACCCCCTAAAATTCCAATATTTCAGTGATCAACAGTCCTCGATGGTTACTTCGACCAAACTTTCTTCGTTCCCTGTTTGCTTAAAATCCTCTGTTCTCTTGTCTGTTTTTCGCATTTCGTCCCCGAACATTTTTGTCCCTTGCCGATTTCGTTTTTTTTGTCGCAAATCTGCGATTGAAAAGTTCGGTTTTTGACCCGTTCCGCTGTAGGCTCGTGTTTTATTAATATCCCGCACCTTTAGATGTTCACGTCTCCTGTTTCACGTTCGCTTCTTTTCGTTATCGCTTTTACAATCGTCGGCCTACGTCCACTAATTAAGGTATCGGATTACCTCCTGGCCTCCACGATTCCCGACAACATAATAGAATACACAAATTGACGAGCGAGTCTTCACATAAACATCCGCACGAGCAGCGGCGACGACAGTAAAAACCAATAACCCTAAATTAAAAACTGTCGGGTAATTTTTCGTCAGTTTCAAATCGGGAGCGACACACCTTTTTATTGGCAATCAGAAAAACGACGTTTCGTGCTACCTAAAATATTATCACCCGAGCGATTGTAACCGATAGCATCCATTTGACGTCATTTGCATTTGTTAACAAGCTTGTTAGCGCTACTATTATTTGCAGGTGTTTTTAAGTGAGTAACAGATACGAATTTTTCGAGAAAACGAATCGCTTTCGTTTTTACGGGAGCTTCGCGGAAAACTCGTTTCTGAAAAACGATTACGTTTAATTAGCGAACGGAGTACAAGTGCACGCGTTTCAAATTGCCACTACTACCTTCTTTAGCGATCGCAAATAATAAATATATAGATTTATATATATATATATATAAACGAGGTATTTTGAGTAATAGTTACATAACGCGAATTAGTAAATAATTCATATGATTTAACAGTCTGTGGGTTTTACAAAAATTTCGTACGGCTCTGCCCAATTACGTCGCATATAATAAACTAATTAGTATTTAATTGCTGGTTAATTAGCGGCCATTATAATTAATACAGTAGATTAGAAATAATGATCGAGGCAGTCGAGCTGGATATAGTTAAGTTTATTTTTTTCTCGGCGAGCTATTTATACATACCTAAATTACCAGTTTTATGCAGATATCATTTTGGCGTCTTGCATAATTTTTATTTCGCAATTCAAATTAATTTCTGTCCGGGTTAACGACAACCAATTTTGATTTACCTCTACCTAATTCGTGTTTTTTTTTTCGCCGTCATAATTGGCTCTTTGTTTGACAAAAGAAGCCTTTCTCGACCTTTTATTGGCCAAATTAGTTCGGCCTCATCAATTTCGAGTTATTTTATAGTAGGTACAAGGCAACCGCTCGGGAAGCATTAACACCTGATCTTTTAAAATTTATTAGCCCAAAACCAGATAGAGTTATTCAAACGTTAACGACCGAATATTTTCGAAAAAAACAGTTAAACGGCGAACTTTTATCTCGTACTTATGCGAGAAGGCATGCGGAAGCTAACCGGTGTAATTAAAATTTGTCACCGAATTTTTTTATACCTACCTACTACCGAAAAAAGTGGACTACATTAATCTCGCGTTTAAAAAAAAACTATACCTATGCAACAATCGCTAGATAAGTCGTCGAATAAATTAAAATATACAATGTAGGGAACGCATTTGTATGCAAATTTAAACAAAGTACGTACACAAGTGCGCTAATCAGAAGATCTGTAAATTTTCGTTACAGGAAAGCAACCCCCCCCCATTCTCGTTTGTATGCAAAATTATTTATTTACTTTCTACTTTTTTTTCGTTAAAAATAATTTTCGTAATAAATTGCCACGAACTATTTCGTTATTGATAATGACTTAATTGGGTGTCGTACTATAATTTACAAGCGTTCGTACAAATTAATAATACGATTAAAGACAAGTGGACGTCAGATGCCGCACGTTCGCCTTGGAATATTTCTAAGCAGACTTACGTTTACAAACGTAAAAAAAAATGCGATCGTTGACCTACATTAACGTTATCCTAAGATCCGATCTGTGTAGGTGATTGTGTAACTTTTACTTTTAGTTCGCTTTTGACATTGCCCCCCCGACGTCGTAATTTTTCGTTCCTTTATAATTTTCCGCGCGGAACAAATTTTTGATCCACACCTACGACGCGTTGGGTCGATCGTTTTTGTCGTTTTATTTGGCGGCATGTATTTCGCGCGCTCGTTCAACAAACAAAAATACCACATAGTTAACTTAGGGCAGGGTACCCATGATTTCAGCGTATTTTACGCTCATCCTTAAACTAATTTTTGAGACATTTTGGATCATTAAAACCAAAATGTTTTTATGATTAGTTGTTTATCACTATTTTGTTTGTGTATACTGGTAATTGGAGTACATGATTTTTATTCGTTAATTTGTTATTATAAATTATAATTTTGTTAGTTATGGTGGAATTTTATAAAAACTAAATAAGTTAAAGTGAAGTGGATTTTTTTGTTTTACAGAGAATAATGTACTCGAGGACTTAACAAGTTCTCACAAATTTTATTATTGTTTACATAAAAAAGATTGATTTTAAAATATTAATTTAATTTTTTTATTAGTTTAAAATAATTCATTCGTTATGAATCTTTTATATGTCCTCGAGTAGATTATTCTCTGTAAAACAAAAAAATCCACTTCACTTTAACTTATTTAGTTTTTATAAAATTCCACCATAATTAACAAAATTATAATTTATAATAACAAATTAACGAATAAAAATCATGTACTCCAATTACGAGTATACATAAACAAAATAATGATAAACAACTAATCATAAAAACATTTTGGTTTTAATGATCCAAAATGTCTCAAAAATTAGTTTAAGGATGAGCGTAAAATACGCTGAAATCATGGGTGCCCTGCCCTTAACCCATTACGTGGGGTTAACTTAAGTAATCGCTTGTGCGATGATTAATGCACAAAATACAACATCAAAAACTGTCGAACCAACAACACATTTGTTCTCGCACAATCATTGCACTTTGGCCTTTAACAACTCGGCTTACCCAAAACCCTAATTTTAATTAAACCGTCGACCAAGAAAACCAGTTTCAATACCAGTAATCACACATACAGTTATTAATGAATTAACGGCCGGACATGCTCGGTAAGATCGTTATGAAGATGGATGTGCGCGCATTTTCGAGCGCAAAAACAACGAAACGGCCATCTTAGGGACGATCGACTGCAAGTATTTCTAATTCATTAGAGACGCGGAGCAATGCGCGCACGAGAAAAACTAACTCAAATCGAAACGTTATTTTTTTCTTTTCAAGTCTAATTAAAACCGAAACAGGTACATTATTTCTCAACGGAATTATCAATGAAACGAAAAGAAACGGCCAGTTTAAGAAAACCGAAAACGGGCACTTTCCAATCGGTTAATGGGCATTTTATTCAAATTACAATGTGTTAATTAATGGATAAAGAATCGGATAGGAGATTAGTTCAATTAAAACGAACGAGCTCCCGGTTTTGTGCATTCCACCGGCCGATCCGGCTTCGGAGACACCAATTAGACCGGCCTGGCGCGAATAAATAATCACTTAGCCTCCAAAAACGGGCACCTGTATCGCTATTTATTTTAAATTGACCATCGACGGTCCATTTTTGAACAGGCTTTACTGTTACGGGTACGGGGCCCGAAACTGTCGGATACAAATTTTGCGTTGCACTTACGTCGGCGCGCGGACGGAATCTTTAATCGGCCTAAAACTTAAGGACAACAACACTATAGGTACTATATACGAGGTCTGATCAATAAGTAATGAGGCTGATTTTTTAGCCGCGCTTGTGGCAACACTGCGAACCTGAAACTTCGGTCGGTTAATCTCCCGTCCCTGCTCTATCGATACATGTGCTCGCGACTTTCGTACTTAGTTCTCCGGCTGTGTTGTGTTTTCGACAACGTGTTTGTAAGGCGCGTCACGAATATGGAACGATCCAACTCTTTTCGATCGTGTAATTACTGCTGATGAAAGTTGGTATTTTCAGTACGATCCCGAAACGAAACGGCAAAGTCAACAGTGGCTGTCTCCTGGTGCAGCCAGACCGAAGAAGGCGAGAATGAGCAAGTCAAAAGTGAAAACGATGATGATTTGCTTCTTTGACAGCAAAGAAATCGTGCAAAAAGAGTTTGTACCACCTGGACAGACCGTCAACCAACATTTCTACCTGAAAATACTCGATCGGCTGCGAAAGCGAGTCATTCATTAGAGTCCGTCCAGAGATTGCCAAAACGTGGATCCTTCATCATGACAATGCTCCATGCCATCGTGCCTTCAGTGTGTCGCAGTTTTTGACCTCTAAACACATCGCAGTGTTGCCGCAAGCGTCCTATTCGCCGGATATGTCACCCTGTGACTTCTTCTTGTTCCCCCAAACAAAATTGGCCGTGAAAGGAACGCATTTTGAGTCCATAACTGACATCCAGACCGCCGTGACGAGGGTACTCCAGGACATTCCAGTCGAAGCCTTCCCGAAATGTTACGAAAGCTGGAAGAAACGTTGGAACCAGTGTGTAGTTGTGGGAGGGGAGTACTTTGAAGGGGATCACATTAATGTACCTTAATTTTTAAATATACGTATTTTATGGACTTAGTCTCATTACTTATTGGTCAGACCTCGTATACGAGGTGAACGTTTTCGACGAACCCTTCGTTTACGCAACACGCTTTTTGTTTTATCGTTACGTAATTTTGATCGGCGGAGTTAGAAAACCGCATTTGCGTGCACGACGTATTTTATACACATTGAAAGACGACGTCTATAGATAAACGTCGATTAACGTTATTTGCAAATAGCCGATAGGTTACAGCAACAATCAAGAAAGATTAATTGAAGCATATATAAGCGAACATGCATTCTATTTGCGAAACAAAAGAATTGTTGTTTAGGTAAAGGTATACGCGCTATAAAAGTATACGCAGATCTGTCGTTACAGACACACGTTACGTAAGTACTTATATACCGTTAATTAACATTGAAACCAAACATACGGATTTAAAATATTTTTTTTCAAATAAAGCACCCTTGAGATGTTACCTTCTTAAAATTTATAAATATAAATCTTAGAGGCGGTTTTTTCATCTCCCAATAAATTTACTTGACAAATTTTTACCGTGGAAACAATTGTTTGAACAAACGTTTCTATGGTAAATATGTGTCGATTAAATTAAATGAATCACTTAAAGCCCCAATTACGAGTTTATTCCCCCAGATAACGCGGGATATTCACTGAACGTCCGTTTTGTATCCCTACGTCCACGGACATGAAATATGACATCCTGAAAACATGCATCACATAGATCAAGATGCATCTTTTAATGATGCCCGATGGACTGCCATTTTATATCCAGTGGTGGATGTTAATGAATTCTGCATTTTTTTTTGTCGTTAAATGACGATCATATAGTTATTGCTACTTGTAATCATGACTAGTCATTTTCTTTCAAATGTAAGTCATGTTGAAATATTTGTTAATACTGATCAACGGTGATCAACAATGTTTTTCAGAGAAAAAGGACGAGTTACTATTGTTATACTACAATTGGCAATTTATCCTTACATCAATGGCTATATGTTTATATTTTTGAAACAACGATTACTATGGTTTATAGAATACATGAAGTCTTTTGCACTGCTTATGTACCATTCAGATGGAAAATGACGATTTTCAAACCACTTTTCAATATTAGTTGGTTGCCTGGGATAAACACCCACCTAGGATATATTATGGACGTCCATAATAATCCCCTGGACCTAAAATGGACATCCAATGAACATCCTCAATGTCCAAGCAGGACATCCATAAAATGTCTAATGCATATCCTTGTGCCGTATGGATCGGCACTATCAAACTTGCTCGATGTAATACCGTAACAGGTAAATTCGTCTACTTATCAACGATTTATTGAGGAAAATTTGTCCAATTGTTATTTTGTTTTTTAGTTTTCGTCGTAGAAAAATTAAATAGCACTTTTAGATTTGTGGAATGCTTGTGGGGGGGGGGACAGCTAGACGCGCTACCGATCGGGCGCCAAGCCATCTGGGCGCCGGTAAAATTTTTATGATGAGGTGAGCTTAGGTTAATGTTAATGGACAACATTTATGTCGAAATGAATCCCTATTTGTCAATGTGTTTTTAAATATATTGCTTATCTGTAATAATAATACCTTCGTACAAAATTTTTTAGATAATTCATTACTATTTAATTTTATTAACTGTAAGGCAAAAAAAGTATAAAATTCGAAAAATTGTTGTAAGTCAATTGATTGTAGATGAATTGCTGTAGGCGAATTTACCTAAATCCCAATATAATACATATTTAGTCGTGTTGTGTTCATACATTGTTTCTGAATACCGTTTCTTAGCCCGGGTTAAGTATGGTAATAACTAGTCCAGGATTAAGCTGACAATCAAGTTTAAAATCTCTATTCAGAGTCGTCGCTAACCCAGTGTTACATATAAATAACCCCAATCTAACGTTAACGCCGCAGTGCAGGGAACGTTTGACGACAATGTTTTAAGTAATGTTTCTTGTCGACTCGCGTACCACCCACATTGCATTCAAATTAGGCACAAAAACAAATGCGATAAATATGAATTTGACGATGAACGATGGTAAATACCTAAGTACATATTATTTCCAATCGTGAAATTTAAAATGCATCGGATAATCACCCGGATAAGTACAGTTTTGTAAAACGTGAACGCCAAACTTTTTAAATTCTAAAACATAAACAACTGTTACAAATTCTTATATTTATTGTGGTTATTAAGTAACCAAATAACCAAAACCAAGCTTTTATCAAATGCAAAGAAAGAATTTTGTAAGTGATTTTTGTATCGAACAAGTATGGAGTTTCCACATCAACTGCAATGCCCCCCCCCCTTCAAGAAACGTTTTTCAAGAAATTACATACCTATTTTTTGTTTCTTTTTATATTCTGTTGCATAAATAGAGATTATTTTAACTATTTTCGGCGTTTCACGCAATATTATGTATATCAATTATGTTAATTATCTATACCTATTCGGTTACATGAATTCGAAAACGTGAACACCACTTTCAATAATTATAGTTCACGTTATCGAGTCTGTTCTGTATTTGTGTATTTGTAATTAAGTTTAAATTTTTAAAAAGTGGCATAATTCTACCGACGATATATCTGCACATGAAAAATAAAACATAACGATAAAATATAATTTATGTGCTTATTTTGTTTAAATTTATGGGTAATTATAGTGTCGATCTGTTTCGCAATCCAATAAAATTTTATTTAATAATTATTAGTAAGTGGTAGATATTAAATTATTGTTTAAATTAAAAATTAACGGCCGCATGTTCATAGACAAGTCATTAAATTAAGATTATACTAAACAGTGATTATCTTAATAAAAAACGATCGTTGCAACCAATCAAATTGTTGCTTAATACGAGATAATCGAAGTTTAATAACGATTTAATCTAATCACTTGTGTATATGAATAAGGCCATAAAATTTAAAATTCATTTTATTGTGAGCCCAATTGATTCAAAAACTATAAAAAATAACGAAAGCATCTAACATAAGATGAAAAGATTTTAAGCGAACGAATAACTAACCCCTAAAAATGAAAAACAATAGACATTTATGGGACAGGAAATCTGTCGAATTAAAAAAAATGCCTACTTTTCAAAATTTAAAGAGGACTTTGTTTCTTGTCCTTTTAAAGATGTGTTAGTGACTTCTTTTCCCAAACGAGGCGCGTCGGATTACGAGGGGTGCGGACTGACAAGCGCGTCGAATTAACGCGATTCTACATATTGTAGTTATATACATATTTATTGGTAGTTACGAGACGAAAACATTTTTTGAAAAGAAAATTCAACTCGCCAAAAATATGCCCTTTCAAAAGTGTCGTAAAAACCTCGTTGTAAGTATTTATTAAATCTACTATTTTACTAATTAATCGAATGAATATTTTTCGTTTGAGAGTTATCGAATTTAGACGATTGCACGTAACAACGTAAAAGCCAATTAATTTTTATAGACGCGCTACAATAACATATATTTTAAAACAGAAATGTTAATATCGACCTACTATACTGAACATACACGTCGACAAGACGTGATCGTCATTAAGTAACTCCAAAACTAATTTATTAAATTTATTATAATTTATTTATAAGCGAGATAAATAGCCATTTCTAAAATTCGATACAATGTAACGAATCGAAACGGGATCGTAATAAATTCGACCAATTAATTGACAATTACATTATTTAAAAACATATAAGAATAATTTAACACGAAAAAAAAGAAGATAAAACACTAAAAATAGTTATCTGCCGATAATAATAATTATTATAATTACAACGACGTAATTACAGCAATAATTGAGAATTAATTAAAAATAAATAAAAACGATATTGTTAACAAATCAACTTGTTTTAATAGTCACACTTTATAAGGAACATATTGCTAATTTATATAATTATTTTTATGCGTGCGGTCCTCAACAAGTTCGCGGGAAAATTATGCGAGTGCTCGCCGATGAATATTGTTTGTTGCCCGAGACGCGGCTTGTAGTCGAAGTTTATGTAGCCGCGTAGTATATTGGTATTGTAAACATGTCGAGAATGATGGGGAATATTTGTGAGGTCGATATTTACACAATACGTTACTTCGTAATCGCATTTTCACTCGATATGTACTACACGAAACGTTCATTTATTTGGCGCAAATTCCCCGATTTCAAATACAGTCGAACCTCGATCAGTCGAACCCTTTACGAATTAATTATGGGTACCAAAAAATTCGTACACCCAATCGAACTTTTATGGTTATCAATAATGGGAAATGATGGTGTATGGTTTTATTATTTTCAAGGCCATTGAATATACAGTTTGTTTGTTTTTGAACCACAAATGCTTGTTTTTAATCATCAAATTTTCCCTTTCACAGGAATGCAAAATGCCGTAAAAAGCATATAAGTTATTAGAATAATGCATTATCATTTTGCATACTTTTTAATAAATTGTAAATTGCAGTTTAAATGTTTACAAGCCCGCCAAACCGGAAATGGTCGATTTTCTTTGTTCGCGGCAGTTTGTTGTGCTGCAAAATATTATCAATCGTCCTTTTGTTAGTAGATAAATTATTATCTACGTTATAATTTAAGTTATTTCGAGATTTTAAGGGTTTCGTTTAGTTGGTTATGTTCAACGTTAAGCCACAAGCCACCTTTAAGTTTATCAAGAAGTTCATTTTTTTTTTTAACAACGTCGTAATTAGCTTCTGCCGCTTCTTTTCATTATGCGGCCGTTGAAGAGAGCTCTACTTTTTTTCTATTTTTTTTTAAACTTGGAAAAGCAACCGCGAATGCCAAACCCGCGAAAGACGAGGAACGAGCATTACGTTTTGCAGTGTCGAAATTAAATTAATTAAGTTAATTAAATAAATCGCGGTGTATAAGCAGATAACAAAACGAACGTCGATCTTCCCTGTCGGTGTTTCAGAAATCGTCCCCTATCGCAACGATAACACTAGCGCCTGCGTCAGGACATTTAATTGAGTTCCGATTCGTTAATTATTCAGATTGCTGTTGTTGTTAAAAATCGCGTTCGTTTCGTAACGTGGGCAAGTACCTAGTATTTCAAGTTGACGTATCAATTAACGGTTCAAATCTGAACTGATATAAGAAGGCACTCCCGTTCGAACCGTAAAATAAAAGAAAACCACGATTCCGTCGTTAAAATTCACATTCGCCAAATTAAAATAAGCTATATATACACAACCGACCGCGAACGAAGAGGAACTAAATTAACATAGCCTATTATTTTTTTTTTCAAAAACAATACGACATTAACGTCGCAACTTCTTCGCTTCGACGTTGCCGTAGTACCCGACAAGCTGCAGAATAAATATAAAGCGAAAGCGTACAAATTTGTATTAATTACACAGTCGCGTTATGGCGGAATTACTTAATTAATTATGAATAGTTTATGCGGATCGTTACGAGATCCCCATCAATTGTGGGGTACCCTCCGCCTGTCCATTCGTGTTTCACACAAAGAATCGAAATAGAATCTCGAACTGAAACTATCAAGAATATTCGAAAATATCTATAATATGCGGCAAAAAAATGAGGAAATATTCGAGAGAAGGTGGATCATTATTCATTTGATGAAGGGTCTTTTGGCTAAAACAAATGCCGCGCGGTGTCGCCGTCGCACGCTAGATACCTATGTTCGTATTTCATTTGAAATATCGCAGTTCAGTCGATATATTTAGAAATTCAAGTCTACCCCGTTTTAAATATATGCTAGTGTTTCGGGCTTTTACTTTTGTTTTAAAATATATTTCCGGCTGCCGGCGGCTTATTTATCGATGTAGACGTCAAAAGTGCATATAACTGGTCGTAGTTCGCTAAACGATGACACCGCATTATAATATTTAATGGCCTATAAAGAATTTAATTTAAAATCGCCGATGGAACGGATCGAGCGGAATCTATAGGGCGAAAGGCGGAGCTCTCCTCCCGTGGACGATTTGAATTCGCCCTATCTGCTGACGGAATCTGGCAGGGTAATTTACAATTCAAAATTAAATGGAGAAACTCTCTTTTCCCCGGATTTACATTTTAGGTGTTCGTATACCGAAATTACCTGCCCGTAATTATTTATGCCCCCCGGCAGTCCGAATAACAAGTCGATAGTTCGACGTCGCTTAAAAAAATCGCCGTTTTTTTAAATTTATTTACCTCGTTAATAGGCGAGTCCGCGAAACTTCGGAACCCACAAGAACAAATGAACAAATTTCAAAATATTTGTTATAGATTTACCATCAATACAAATATTCCTCCGGCTGCCGGATTAAATTTTTTGAAACCTAATTTTGAAATTTTGTATTTAAAGAGTTCACATATTGAGTCCGATTTTCGACGAGATAAGTGGTTTTTGGGGTCGCTTTTCCCGGAATTTTCTAAAAAAAACGTTACAAATTTATAAAAGTTTTTCTACATTCTTTTTGAATCGTAAGAAATGTACATTCGATATGTTTCTATGATTAAATTATCACAGAGTCGAGTTCTGCAAAATGTTTTGAAAATTTTCCACAATTTTTCCGGAAATTTCGAAATTACGAGCGATAACATTTTATTTCAAAACAATCATGTACTCATATTTAGATTTTTGGAGTCACCGATGACGGATTTTTTTTATCAGAATTGAGATTTTCCTAAATATTTAGCAGAAATCTTAATACTTTTTATTATTTTTTATATGGCTACCAGAATGTTTTTATCGAGTATTTTTTATCTCGAGTTTTATAGGTAGTTTTTTTTTTGTATTTTGTGAATAATTTTGAGTTACAAGAAATAAAATTTACACGGCAAACGTATTTTCCACTGACGCCCGGAAAATTCGTGTAATAAACCGCTCTAGAATTGAAAATCTGTAACTTAGAAAGCTGAAACTTTCAAAATCGTCTAAAATAAATTGTACCCACACAAAATTTAGTCAAAATTGAATAATTATAAAACGACAAACGTTTATTATCTTATATGCGACACGAGCGTAGTGGAGAACTTGTAAAACTTTTGTAGGCACTGTTAAAATAAATGTAGATACTTATTTCGAACAATTATGCGAAATGTCTTCAATTTTCAATAAATATTATTAATGCGGCAAACGATTCTTTGCGACAAACGTGTTCCGGCGACGTGCGGAAAATCCGGAATCCGAAAAAATACTCGAGTCCGTCAGCCGCAATGTTTCCGATTTCGAAAAATGTATGTAATAGGTGTATAACGACAAAAAAATATTTTAAAAAGTTCCGAAATAAAAACCTTCATCGATTCGACTATTAAACCGAAATAAATAGCGAATATTTGATTGTAACGGTTGTTTTTCTGACGCAAACTCACAATAATATTGCTACCGTCGTTATTTTAAAAGCGAAGACGATTCAAATTAGTTTGTTATTATTTGGACAAGTTTATTGAGTTTTCTCAAAACCGATGTTTATTTTACGCAAATATAAAAACGTAGACGTCAAAATTACTTGTCGCATTGAGAAAATTACTCGTCGATAAGGTGTACGTAACTATTTTAAATGATTCCAATAAATTGCAATGATCTTATTCATTTTCGTCGTGCAGTAAACGTGTAGAATAAGTAGATTTGACCCTGTCTGTCTAACATGTTGTTGTCGTAAGGCGACATCTTGATCATGCGTTCTCCGCATCATTTGTTTATATCTACTGCATAAGTTGAGTGAATAGATTATAGCTGTTTTTCGTCCTAGAGGTATTTTGTTCTTTAGAAAAATTACTAAAGCGAATTTCGAAATCGTATCTACTGCCAAAAGTTTCCAAAAACAATTTCAATATATATTCCTCATTTGCATGTCAAACCCTTTAACCCAACAGAAAACTAGTCACTAGTCAAACTAAGACGGTTAGGTGTAAAGTTGGATAAGTATTTCAAGAAGAACCGAGTTTCAACTAGGTAAAAATGAGTGACGTAAAACAGTTACAATGACAGTAAAAATAATATTTCAAAGCGTTACGTTGTTAAACCGCATTTTGATTGAATCCCATCATTTCTTCAAGTATGCACATACAATCTACCCTCGAAATTCGCGAGATATCACATTCTTGCCTTTGCTTTTCCTCTCATTTTTACGCGAGATATTTTTTGTACTAAGAAATTGTATACGAAATTTGGAGCCCCGTAACAATACTATGACGCATTTTTGGATTGAAAGCGAACAGTTAAAAGTGCCCCAACCTTATAGTGTGTCGGAACATTTATTACCAACATTTAAAATTTTTAAACTTAGCTTTTCTATAGAACCCCAAACTAAAAAGGTTCTTTTTAATAATATTTTAACCCCTATTGGTTTTCAAAATGGCGCCTTATTCGAGGCCTTTCATTAAACATGGGAATTCCGATTTAAAAAATGGGTAGGTAGATATTTAATCCTGTCCACGTATGATCGACCTGTAATCGATGATTTTGGACTATTTCCCCCGAAAGTACACACGAAATAGAGAATCGCGATTAAAGATAAGCTATGTATAAAAAATCTAATGTATTTCGACAACAAAATTATGGGAAGCATTAACAAACACACAAATTAACCATACACTCATAATGGCAGTTCAAGACCTATACAACAACTGCATATCGAAAGTAAAAATGGACAATAAACTATCACAAGGGTTTGCAATAGATAAGGGACTAAGACAAGGTTGTTGTATATCGCCTACACTCTTTAAAATATATATAGAACACGCATTGAAAGCATGAAAAAGAAAATGCGGAATGATGGGTTATGAAATCAAGAGCGATACAACATTATTTACATTACAATTTGCAGACGACCAGGTAGTAATCGGACAATCTAAGGATGACTTAGAATATATGGCCAGGAAACTAATGGAAGAATATCAACAATGGGGACTGGAGATGAATGTTACCAAGACAAAGTATATGAGTATAGGAGCAAAATTAGGAGATTTGACACTTGAGAATAATATAACGATTGAAGAAGTAGAACAGTACTAATACCTGGGGGTAACATTTACAAATGAAGGTAAAGATACGACAGAAATTCAAAACCGAATCACACAAAGTCGGAAAGTCATAGGAGCTCTCAATGGTGTATTATGGTCAAAAAACGTTAAAAAAAGGAGCAAACTTAGAATATACAACTCTATAATAAAAAGCGTACTATCCTATGGCAGTGAAATATGGACAATGACCGAAAACGATAAAAGGAAAATATTAGCTACGGAAATGGACGCCATAAGAAGATCGGCGAGGATTTCAAGACTAGAACATAAAACAAATGAATATGTCAGACAAATAATGGAAGTAGAAAAGACCATTATAGAGGAGATAGAAGAAAAACAATCAAGATGGTACGGACATATCCAGAGGATGGACGAAAGTAGGCTGCCGAAACAAATACTCGAGTGGACACCACAAGGAAGAAGAAAAAAAGGAAGGCCAAGGAAAAACTAGAGTCAAGGGATCCAAAAATCCATGAGTGAAAGACACCTGAATGACGGAGAATGGAATGAGAGAGGTCAATGGAAATTCGGAATCGCAAGGCGTAAAACGCTATAACGCGAAAAATATATATATATATTTCGATAGCTAGCTGACCATCAGTGACTACTAGAAAAGGACGAGGTGTCCGTAATATGGCAACTTTAGTAATTTCAGCAATTTCACCTACTTTATGAGGTTTGATGGGGAACCTAAATATCGACCACGTTCCTAATATCGACTACCGTAAGTCTAGCCTCTGGATAATGTGCCTCCCTACCACGGTGCGTCGTTTCATTGTTATTGTGTGAATTGTCAAAACGTTTTCAGCCTGGTGAGTTATCAAACTACTCACAACTCTTACTAATACAGTATGTAACTCTCGTGATGCATCCCGATCGCCATGATATGGTTAGGTAGTGTGTCCAGGACGCAAGCCAATTTTCTCCCCGAGTTGGAGGACGAGTTGTTGCAGGTGATGCGGTGGGCGATATTTGAAACAACTTTTTCAAATTTAAGAAAAAGTTCACTTTTTCCTTTTTCTTTTTTTCAACGGTTAAAACGGTAATGCAATATAATGCAGTATTTGTTGTTAATTTCCGGATAATGCGATGAGCATTAAGTACGGTTATGCAAACATTTCCTTAGATGGACGATATTTGAACCCCCTACCTGACGAACTTATTATGGCCTATCCAAATCTATATGCAATTTACGTCATCAATAAAAAGTTACTAGATTGTTTATTTGTAATTCGGTTTAAAGTTTGGAAAGTGACATATTCTATAGATGATTTACTTGCGCACATATTAGATGGTATAAAGAAAGATTACAATTTATTAGAACTGTCAAAATACGAGGTACGAGGTGACAGCACTGTTTGAAACGTCATCATCTAGTAACCTTTCATTGATGACGTGGATTGCATATAGGTTTGGACGAAGTTATTAGTTAGTTCGCAAATGACCTAACAACTCGCCTAAAATCAGTTCCTCTAAAAACTAATTAATCAATATATTTTTATATAATACCGACGATTGTTAATTATCGCTTGCAAAATTCTGACGAAATCAGTTTAATAATGTCTACCGGTTAAGTAAGAGTTTACAGAACTTAAATGTTAGAAAACAAACGCGCTGTCTGCCGTCACTGCCGGGCATTACCTTACCAGTAGGCGCACGCTCGCAACCGCAACACCGAACTAAATTTATTGCAAATGTAAAAGACGAACATTAAAGTCCGTAAAGCTTTAATTAGAACAACTCGAAACCGACACGCACAAAATTCCACAATAAACTAACCAAATTGTGGAGGTTCGGGCCTAAGAAAAAAAACAGCAGTGCGTGCTATACGCACAAAAACCAAATTTCTTAATCGAGTTTGATAAAAATTCAAGCTATTCCTTCGATGTAAATAAACATAGCGTTTGCACTAAACGTTACCCTTGACCTTAGGGACAATGATAGTAAATAACCGGCGTTACTTACTATCGCGCATTTTAAACTTAAATAGTATTACGACATGTCACCCGAGTTCAACTTACTTTAAACAATTTACATTTGCAAACACGCTAATAAATTAAATAACTTCTTTTACGTTCTCTCGGATGATCCCTTTATTACACGACTGTCGGTCATTTAATGATGTTTATATTACCAGTCGAGATTTTATTACTTCCGCTTCTTGCGTATCCATCAGGTATTTACAGTTAACACAGAAGGGTTCCATAAAATTATAAAACGACGACACGCCGAACTTGGGCGGCAATTTTTAAATCGTGGCCTCTTTAACCGACCGCGTCATAAAATTAATAATTACGCGGACAGCTCGCTCGCTTAACGAAAAGCTTCAATCGCTTTATTCAAGGATAAAAGAAATTTACTACTACACGTAAAACGGCGCGCAAATCAACGTCAATTTATAAACGCAACGAGCAATTTCTTATTGCTGGAGAAAAAATTAAATACCCAACGCTATATTCAAAAACGACCATAAATTCGCAATTAATCCGGCCGCGTAGAAAATTTTTATATTTAACCGGCAATATTTTCGTTCCGATGTGGAAACTCTAAAATTCACGCGCATATAAATTCGGCGATAATTAATTAACGTCATAAACGAAAATTAATCTTGTAAATACGAGGGGATCGCCGTTTTTTTTTTTTTTGTAAAGCAGTTTCGCAGATGGTACCGTCTCAAATTCAAAGCCGACACGACACTACAACCAAAATAAAAAACAGTCCACAAATATCTCGACACCACATATCAGTGTCGGAAGTTAAAGGGGCAGCTAAACGATCATTACCAGATATTTATTGCTCGCAACGTTTACTAGGATTAATAACCATCTATCACCCGTGGGACAACCGGGACGTCCCCGCTATTTAACATTCCGCGCCTGAAAAATACAGCGCGCTCTGTTCGAAAATCCAATAAAGCGTCCCAGTTTACCCCGACGCTTTTGCTTTCGTCGCGTTCGTATTTTGTTGTTTTTTTTGAAAAATCCTGCGTTTTAATAATAATCGACGTGTATCTAATAATAGGTTACGAAAATAAAAATTTCCACCACTTTCCTATTGAAAATGCACATTTTCCTGGATTTCTATGGTTTAAATTCACATAATCAGTGTGGAATACATAAGTGTTAATAATGTAAGGATGGTTTCTGTTAAATCGAAACCTGATTTCTACTGAATTTTATGTGAAAATAAAAAAAATATATATATATATATATATATATATATATATATATATATATATAATTTTCATTGGCAATTCGAACGTATTTCCATTATCTCAACATTTTTTTTCCTATTTAGAACAGTTTTGGGGAAATTAAATCAATTGCGAAGCCATACTTTTAGGAGCACATTTTTCTTAAAATTTTCAGAATTTCTAAAAAAAAACAAAAACAGTAGATAATCTACGACACCAATGATTTTTTTTCAGTTTCAGTAGTCAATTAATTTAATCCGCGTTTTAATTCGATTTATAAGCGAATAGAAATGGAACGGAAACAAAAAATACTTAGGTGCAAAATTTTTAAAATAGATAACCGAAATGCTTTTATTTAATATTTAAAAAACTAAGGTCCTATACACTTTTATGGATAAAATTTTCTAGTTTGATTCTTATCTATAATTTAGGTCCTAAAATTGAAATATTTCAAGACAAGACAATTCCAAATAAGTATAAGTACAGATTTATTCCTGAACGCCGTTGAAAAGCAATTAATTCGACTATATATACTTATCGTATAAATGGCGACTAAAGTCAATTCAAGCGAAACCAACAATCAACAAATTTAGAAAAATACACATTCCATTTCAATAACACGAGAAAGGGCGTTTATAAATTGCAGTAGAACATGCGAAAAGCTAATTTGCTTTAAAAACATTACACCTACAACGAAGCAAAGTTTATCTGAAAGGACATTTTCCGGGATTGGACTGTGTCATGGTCGAAAGGCGACGAGTGTATTGCGCGCTTATTATCGATTGACGAGCCAAATTAGGCTCCCGAAGAGACACCTAAATAGTGGTCGAAACGTCGACACGTTAAATTATCTACTTCGCGAGTTATCTTCTTAATATCGGCGACCAGCACTTATTCATCGCGTTCTCTACCGGAACTTTTTCCACACAATATCGCTCTATGGGATTATTATCTAACCTGAATTCGATCGACCATCAGACAGATGCCGCGATTAACAATTTAAATTCGGAAAATTCGCCCGACGCGGCCCAAATCGACCCCGAAACATTTTTATTCTCCGCACAAATAAAAGCTCGCAGGATTTTCGGCTCTCGCGGTCGCCTATATATATATATATATATATATATATATATATATATATATATATATATATATATATATATATATATATACTACCAGCGCGTTAAAGTCCCAATTTTAAATTAAATTACCCCCGGGGTAATGATTAATTTCTTTTCACTTAATTAACTAATTACCTACACTTCGACGAAACATGAAAAACGATAATATAAGAAAACAAACAGCGCGCCCTTTCGCTATTCAATAAATATTAACGCGGGCCGTTTAATAAAACGATCGGACGGTTAATAAATCAACAAAAATTACATAATGTGGCAGCTGAGTAGCACAAATTGAATGATTTCCTGTTTTAACAGCAGGTAATAATCGTATCGGGTAATGTAGGCAGAGGATAGGCCGGTAAAAAGCGACTAATGTTAGTAAAACGACCCACAATCGACCCACGAAGTCGAGATCCTGCGCTGGAAGTGTTTTTTGTCACGAAAGCCTTAATCCTATCGGGGATAAAAGATTTAATTAAATTCAACCTAATTCGTGAACACGGCAACCTCTTCCTCTTTTGCTTCGGGTCGTACGAAAAGAGACAAAAGTTGGGAGCGTTAATTTCGAGAGAAAACTGTTAGGAAACCATTTGTAATATTAAGTAGGCATTTTATAATAGGTATGAGGTGGGTCAGTTATAATTTTGAGGTGGTAAATTTATTTTAATTGGATTTTGTTGGGTGGCGCCGCTTTAATATTATCTTGTTAATAACTTTATTAAAATTCCTTTGATATACCGCTTTAAGCCGACAAATAATTTCGTTTACAAGCGTTTAGGCGCTTATTAATAGCGATATAGTACATTTTTTTTTATAGGCGAAATTGCTATTATCCTTGAAACTCTCGTTTGCGCTCGAGCTTTCCCTTTCGATTCCAATCTTTTTAACTGCCCTTAATTAATTTGAATTTGAACTCGTTTAGTCGTACAATCGGTAAATCGGCAGTCATGCGAAAAGGAAATCGTAATAAATTAGGCGTTTACTGGTAACGATTTATCAATTACGGCCGTACAAGAGTCTTTTTAAAAGAATCCAATTATCGTCGAACAAATGCGAAGGTAGAGAAATCCATCAAATTCTAGAAACAATAGAACGGTCGTACGAAAGCTTGACGGATCTAAATTCGTATCGGAGATTTGATTCGAGTAAGCTTTGACAGGATTGGCTTTTGTTTCAATGATCCATGACAACCGCTTCGGATTTATGTATTCGTGCCCGGAGGCTTTCTGCGTAAGGCATCGAACGAACGTCGTTTACCTAAAGGAAACTTCTATTTATCTGTGCTAAGAAAGCCGTGGATTAATTAGCGATCGACGTGGCTAATTTCCTTAGACGTCAAGCTAATCCTTATTTATCTAGCCACACGGAATTATAATTTATTTCGATTTCCATTAATTATCGGTTGGCGTTATTACTTAAGAGGAAATCGTTCGGTTAGTTTAGTCACGGTGCCACTAACAAGTCAATCCGATGAGAATTCACAGAACTGGTTCTCGAAATACCAGAAGGAAGCAGAAACCGCACGTAAGTGGTGCGCGCGGCCGGAGTTCGGCGCATTTTCATATTTCAGAAAGACAGGCTAAGTGCAAAAATGGAAAATTGCATTTTGCACCGAGCGTGGCGAGCCGTAACATTCTGGTGCTCTTAATTTATGTTGGCGAGCGCTTTCGATCACTATTAAGCGATAATAAAGTTCTTTGGCCTTTGATGCATCATCGTGTGGCGCGACCGAGTCGACGCCGAAGCTTTTTTTTTATTAATACCCGCGACGGGTTCTATTTAAAGTTTGCACGCGCACAACCCCCGCTTATCATCGATAATCAGTCGTAAATCCAATTTTGGCATAAACTATGCGACTTACGCGCGCGCTCACTACTACTAACCCTCCAATTTATTCCGTGTGCATGGCGGGTTCGCTTAAAAAAAGTTTGACGTAATAATTCGAGTTTACAGATATGAAGTTGCCGAAGACCTTAATAATGGACTTATAACGTCCACCCAGATACAATCGGCAACAAGAAAAATTGAGGAGATTAAGAAATACGGTACAAAAATGTCCCGAACTTATTATGATTATGACTGATAGACGGATTAATGCTTTTTAAAGATGAAAGACCATAATACGGGCGTAATAACTGCGAAATCTATCCCGCACCATTCTCGAGGAAGAAGTGGAGGAGGCAATAAGAATTGAAAAAGACGAAAAGGCACCTGGACCTGATGGCGTTCTCGTAGAACTCCTGAAACTGCCGAACGATAACGCTATCAACATCATCATAAAGTTATACAAACCGATTTATGATACCGAGAAAACCCACGATGAACGATGTACAACAAAAAATTCTTGTAAATGGTAAACGACTCATAAGCAAAACAATATTCATGACTATTATTATTAGGTTGATGCATAATTATCCGGCGTTTATATCAGCGCGTTTTTCATCAGTGTAAAGTAGCGTTTTGTTTATTATTTTTGTATTAAAATAACCTTCTCTATCGTTTTAGAAAAATGCGTGTCGAAAACCATATTCATATATGACCATAGTCATATTCGCCATATTATGCTCTACCACTTCGAGAAAGGATGGAAAGCAGCACAGTCATTTCGCAATCTGAACGAACTTTTTGGCAAAGGAACAATCGGCAAAAGTCAGTGTAGGGAGTGGTTTGCCCGTTTTAAATCAGGTGATACCAGCTTGGAGGATAAGCCAGGAAGAGGTCGACCATCGGATTTTGACGATCAGGCTCTTCTGGCAGCCGTGGAAGAGGACGAGAGCCTGATAACACGAAGGCTGGCTGAAAACTTCAATGTCAATCAATCCGCGGTCGTTCGTCGCATCAAAAAGCTTGGAAAAGTGTGGAAAATCGCTGGATGGGTCCCCCACGAGCTCTCCGACAACAACAGAGCCGATCGCGTTCGAATTTTCACCGAGTTACTGCAGCGAAACGAACAAACACCATTTTTGAAGAATCTTGTCACTGGGGATGAGTCATGGCTTCTCTTCAAAAACGTCAAAAGAAAGAAGGCTTGCGTTTCGCCAGGTGTTTCCCCTAAAGGAATACCGAAACATGTCCACTGTAAGAAGACTATGTGGTGTGTGTAGTGGGACAGAAGCGGAATCATCCATTGGGAGGTCATTTCAAATGGCATTTGTTATTGGTTTAACGATGCGGATGAACGACAACAATGGCGAATCCCAGACAAAAACGGCAAGCGGCAGTTCAACATCAACAACGACGTCTACCTGGCTCAGCTTGATCGCCTTCACGCTGCAATCGAGGCAAAAAGACCGCGCAAAAAGAACCATATCGTCTTCCACCACGATGTTGAACGCCGCGTCGTCGAATTTATCGCCAATAAAGGCTGGGATCTGCTTCCACATCCGCCATATTCACCGACCGAAGCACCTACGGACTATCACGTCAACCGCTCTTTGAAAAACTGGGAAATGAATAAGATTTACGACGATTTGGATGACTTGGTGGCCGATGTCAAAGCGTGGATCGCCTCTAAGAATCGTGTCTTCTTCGCTCGTGGAATCGACCGTCTGCCAAGCAAATGGGAAGCAGTAATTGAAGTAGACGGTGACTACGCTCCCGAATAATCGTTTAAACATGTTTTTGTCAAATATTGTTATTGATTTTGTTAAATAAAATTTGTTGAAAAACGCCGGATAATTATGCATCAACCAATAGTAAACAACAGTCGATTCGAAAACTACTTCTGAACAATGTGGAAATCGAACAAGTACGGGAAATCGCAAGTAGTCTCTTAAACTCGCAATGGAACCACTCAATGGAAATTACGGGTCGATTGGCAAAAGCAAGAACAACTTTCGCTAAGTTAACCCCGATGTGTCTTGAAAAACCAACATTCAAATGCAGATCCTAAACTAATTTATTGTAAGCGACTGGTGAGAAGTTATGATTGTGTTTCCGGTTTTATCTGCTATATGATGGGGGTGGAGGAAGCATTGACGTTGACGGAAGCCAGAACAAGGAAATTGGAAGCGTTCGAAGTGCGGGTCTATATAAACGTATACCTATGAATTTCCTTTGACTGAACATGCAACGTTCATGCAAAGAAAGAAAATGAAACTGCGAAAACTATAAATAAAAGGAAGCTCGAATATTTTTCGAGCTATTATAACTACGCTCTAAAACAAAAAATCTCGGCGGTGGGCAAGAAATTTTGTAACCAGAACATTATTCTTTTGTATAATTCAGCTAGTTTTTTACCAACAAACCGGTCGCGTTGTGATTTTCCTGAAATATGTTTTAGAGCGCGATAACGCACGAAAAGATAACAGGAAGACGGAAAAGCTCTTGGTTGATGGGAATCTGAAAAATTGATAACGCTACAACTACAGAACGATTTAGAACGACGGCCAACAAAGTAGAAATAGCGATGTGGATCGTTAACGCCCGATAACGCGATTAGGCACAAGAAGAGGGACCTCTCGAATTTCGTATAGAATTTTATTAAAACAAACAACTGGCTGGCAAAAAAATACTCCCTATTGATGATTTTAAATGTTTTCATTGCTTTATAACAGCAGCGTCTAGATACCTAATACAGTAGAACTCCATTTATCCGAACTCTAGTCATCCGGATCATTATCGGGGAATAAAAAATTACATTTTCTTCGTCAAAACTTTGATGGACACGTTCAATTAAAAATCTCTGATCGTAAGTGTAATTGTTGTGTGTTTAATTGTTTGTGGTAAAAAATACATGTGCACATTAAGCCTCTATTTATTGCCATATTTATCACTACGCCATTCAAATATACTGTATTCTTGTAGTTAATAAAAATAAACAGAAGTGATTTTAGAATAATATTCGCGTTTTTTTTCCCACAACATAGCATTTCCTTTAACAATTATCCACGTACAGCACTTCATTAATCCGGATAATTGGATTTCTACTGTAGATATATTTTCCGAAACTCAAAAAATTTAGTCGAAAATTTTTGCCTCGAAGCTTGTCCGCTGGAAGCGCATTCGTTAAATCTGCTAGTTAATATTTAATAATTGAGCGAGTCTACAATGGTTTCGTAAAGGATTCTTTCAAAAATTTATCGTTTAACGTCGACGCCATAAATCATATATGTGGTGCCACAAAAACTGTAAAAAGTCGCACGTTTCCGTTCCTATTTAACTTTATAAATTTCTCGACATCGATAGCGTATAACGGCCGTTTGTTTTTTTAATCGACGTTTAAAATACCTATGTATACACGATTATATTTAAGGCGCGAAACTAACCTTAAAGCTTAAACATTCGAACCATAAAATTGCGACATAAAATCATCAACTTCGTAATTGGAGTAAATTAAAGCCTATTTACGATCTACTATATACGTGTCGTATAGAATCTTTCAACAATTTATGGTTGAAACGTCGACGCCATAAATCGATTAGCACTAATACCTATACTAGAAAAACCGCTGAAAGTATTATCACGTTGAATTCGATGTTGTTGAAAATAAAGCACGAATTACGTCCACGTAAATACATCCATATGTTGCAAAACCTTGGAATTTTTAATTAATTATTACCGATCGATCGTTTTAATATAAAGTATGTACCTACATATTTTTCTTGTTGTTAATAAAGTTGTTACTCATAAGAAGAAAATTTTATCGTTTTGTTAACTTTTAGAACCTAACACTGTTTTTTTTATATTACGTACTTCTCTGTTTCGCATAACACGTCATTTTTTAAGAACGTAACGACCGCATTATACGGGGGATTATATGTGTTACAACTTATAAAACAGAATTTAATCGACGCGATTTGTAGAGGGCCAATATTGGCCACCATTTTAACATTAGGTTTGTTTCGATTTAAAAGGCGCAAATAAAAGTATTAAATTGAATGACACAAGTCCCGAAATTAAACCTTGCGGAACGCCCACGGACTCTATACCGCGATAAATTAAGTGAGTTCTTATGTAAAATGTACGGAATCTATAAGAAATTTTGAATAAATTATAATTTTTTGAGGGTGAGTAACCGATGAACCCAAAGTTGTAGTTGAAAATTATTTAAAATATTAAAATAATTTATTAAAATATGTATTTATTGACCTTGAACTTTATAATTCATAAGCTACAGAGTTTTCTGCGATAAGTATTGCCTACAATTTTATTTTTAAGTATAATACATACACAGTGGGATTTGAACCCGCGATCTTTGAATTGCCCAACGAATATTTAAATAGCCACCTTAACATCCAGTCCTTTACATGCATTTTTATAATTAACTATAGTTATTTTACTTTTAGGTCGTTCCCATGCAAAGTGTGCATTTAAAACTTTGCTAAGCGTATGTGATCTTAGATTTTACAATGTTGTTCTTTTTTTAAGTTGCTGCAGGTGCATCTCAAAGAAAATTTTTCCAACTTACTTTTAGCACTCATTAAAGATTCTGTTTTTACACACCAATATCGTATAAACCCAATTCCAATTAAAAACGTACAAAAAAAGAAACGGAAAGACATATCACTAATATAAATTAAAAAAAAAAATTAACGAATAAAAATTGAAATACAAACTGAGAAACGGATGCGGGAAGATGTGATCTAGATCCATTAAAACCTAGATATTTCGTGATGTAAAGCAAAATAAATAATTTATAGATATAGGTAGGCACATAAATTAAAACCGTTATACAATTTTTCTGAACGTTTTCGTCGGCGTTTGATTTAATCGTTCTTAATTTAAAAAGATTTAGTTTTTTTTTATTTGTTAAATCCTTTACGTATATAATACCTACAGACAAACTTTTGATACTCGTAGGACCAAAAAAAAATTGTCCGTTAAGAGAAGGGCGTCCCCGAATAGAGTTAATTAAAAAACTTCATTGTACGAAATACATTTATAGTTTGTATCTTCTTTAAATTTTCTGATTGTCTCAAAAATGAAGTTTGTCAAGTAAAAAATAAGGTTTGTTATACAAGGAGCTTGAAGAAAACTATTGTGATGTTACTATAAATAATTTTTTACAAATAAACTTTAAATTAAAATTATTAATCTAACGTTTAAAAGTATATTTAAAGTCTGAATCAATTCCACATTCAATTCTCTGTCGCAGTTCTTTCACTCGAAATTTGATTTGTGATATCGCGAATGGCTTTTTCGAATTTTTCCAAAAATCTCGATTACCTCTTTGTAAGTATTTTCTTGTAATGAACACCAAAAATAAATATCGGGCGGAATCGGATTCGGTAATCGAGGTGGGCACGGCAAATGAACTATTCTTTTGGTCCAGTTTCGTCCAAAATTGTAGGCGAATAGAGTGGGGTTTTACGGTTTTATTTAATTCGCGATTTAAATTAAATTAATCGGCGATTTATTTCGCGGGGCGATTATCGGATTACGCGTGATTCCGCGAATTAACTTCGCGGGTTTGATCCGCGGATTAATTTGATTAGATTGTAATCTAATCAAATCGCGGAATCTAAATAATCCGCGGATCAAACCCGCGAAATCGCGGAATCCGGTAATCGCCCCTCCCCCCTGCGCGAAATAAGCCACTGATTAATTTAATTAAACCGCGAATCAGACGTCTCCATTCTACTTAGGCGCCCCAATCGCACACTATTTTGTAGATGGATTTGACAAAACTATACAAATAAATACATACAGCTGTTGTATTAAATTTGGAAATTAACTTAAAAATTAATTAAATTTAGTCGAAACTATAATGTTTGAAATAAAATGCTCACTGTTTTACGGCTTGACTTACGAAAATACCTGCATAAAAAAATAGCATATGACCTTTTCAGCAACCAGAAAAGTCTAGACAAATGGCTGCAAAATGTTGGATGTTTTCAATTTCTTTTAATCGATACAATGTGGACATGTTTTTTTTAATAATTTAAAATCACTTTGATATTGACTTTTCATCTTACAATAATCATTAGTTTTGTTCAAATACATATCTATTTTAATTACCTACTTTTCTCACTGACGGATTAATTTTCTAATTTTTCTTTTTCAATTAATACTTGGTAGATTAAGGCAAGGTACCTGTTGTCTTAAAGTTCGTAATTTTAGTTTCAATAAAATTTAGGCATTACTTTATATATAACAATATTTTGTTCTTTCTTGTTTTTTCAATTTTCCTAAAATTTAGATAATGTCCTCAATGTTCCCTCTCGGTAGCAACGAGATATTTAAAAAATTTAAATTCTGTTCTCAACAAATTTGGTTACTTTTTGGTTACTACAAACCTTCGTTCTAAAATTAAAGAACCAGAAAAATATTTGTAATTGAGTTACCTCGAGTTTATATTCCGTTAATTTTTTGAACGTTCTGACTTTTAACTTTTGACAAACTTTGATATTAAGACAACCAGAAGATTTTATAAAGAATATGTATAACATTTTTACTATAGTTTATTAAAGATAGAAAATACCGACCGGATAAATACAAAAAAAAATAAGAAGAAAATTGAATAACGAAAGAATTAAATTTTATAACTTTAAACTGATGATAAATAAGAAAACACGAGCTTTGTGCGTAACATGAGCGTAAATTAAAATTTAAGGTTTTAACTGTCCATAAGGATTTTCCCAAAATGATGAAAATATTTTAATAAAAAGTTCTATCGTTTAATTTGTAATTTTTTGCGAATATAACATTTTTGTGAAATAAAAAAGTGCACCAAGTCGAATAAATGATAAAAGTAAAAAATTATTTCCCAAAATAAACGTTAGGTAATACCATTTAATTAGTTAATTGTAAGAGCTAATTTTCAAAGTTTAGTTTTGGAATTCGTTACTACTCATTACTACTTAATATTTTATAAGGTTGGTATCTATCTGGAATAAATTTGATAAAATTAATTAAGAGTAATACAGAAGGGATGAACGAAAAAAAGCAAGTTAACTTGCAAGTTAAATTTTAATTAAAAACCATAGCTTCATTTTTTCGTTTCAATTAAAATTATTCAACTACTAGGCCTTCACGAAATGGAAGTTTAACTAAACTGCATTTTAATATCTGTAATAAAACTAGTTTTAGTATGTAGTCTATAAGCCTAGGTCAATGCTTGAAGCTCAAGTTTTGAATCGTTTAATACTTTTGGTTCTAAAGCCACCAGTTAAACAAAATTTGGTTTTGGTTGCGAGTCGTAACGGGTAGAATAAGCTTTGGCAATTAGGTACCCGTACAGGAGAGACCTTTTTAAGTAGGTACAAAAGTTCGTACTAACCTAATCCGCATATAGTTGTGGAGCTACCACAATAAAATAACCTGCGAAAATTGATACAAAATTGGATCTGGGTTATACAAAAATAATAAATAATTTCACGAGCCTCATCAATAATGGATGAATGGATCGATCGATCAACACTTCTCTGTTGTTTTTTTCTAGCCGTTGTGCCAGTTTTCGTGCATTATCCATTTTAGAAATTACAACGATGACTCAAATTAACATCAACTGCGACACCAAAATCCGAAACCGCCTGATAATAAATTTGAATCCAATTTTTTTCAAAAAAAAATAATTTTAGATTTCTTTCGGTTCCGCAACTACGTGCAGATTAGAACATCGGTTCATATGAGCTTTTTTACACGAGAAGGTTTCTCCTGCACATCGGTAAAGTTTGTTTCGCTCGTCACGCGACTCGACCTGTATATATTTTTAATTTTAAAATTGTTTAAAGCGATCGTTAAATTATAAATCGTTATTAAAGTGATACCGATGTCTTAAATTTAATTATAATGTGAACTTTAGTTTAGTTAAATCTTAGTTTATCTGCAGTTTTTCAGTTTCGCAAATGTGATTTTTATTCCTGAATCAGTAAACGAAAAATTTTTAAAAGGGACAGCCAAACATCGTAAATCTGTTAAATCGTAAACAAATTCGTTTAGCTATATTAGAAAAAGAAAAATTAAAACGGGTATTAATAACTTACAAAACCACAATTTATATAAAGCAACCCTTTAAAATAAAATCATGTTTTTCGAAGCCAAATTGCGACTTTGCGAGTAAAAAAAATTAATAAAATTTATAGTTTTAAATTGCTTATTTCGATGAGGTTGATTTTAATTTGATCGTTTGTTTTCATATTCGTTAAAAAAGAAGTTTATTACGGTTAATCGATGACTGCGTGTCACAATAATAACAGAAGAAATGGCTTGTGCTTCACTGTACGTGCAGTTGCAAATCGGGACCAATTGTGTTTACATTTTTAATTCCCGTAAACTTGAATTGTTTGTTCGAGAGTGCCTAATTAAGCAGATAATTTCAAACAGACGATGAGTTTATTTTAATTGGATATTTGCGGTTAACCACAACATTTTATAATGAATCGTTCGCTTCTTTTTCAAGTAATCATAACCGAAACATTAAAATGGAAAATTCTCGGAAGGATTCGGTTCGGTTTATTTACTTTTTTTGTTGAATACGTGCCGAAATTGCGGATTTAGGAAATCGTCCTTCGGATAATTGCGTTTAACAATAGGTCAAACGGAAACCGTCGAAAGTCGTGTAAAATTGATTTGTTTGTAAACACAACAATTATGTGAAGCAATCTGTTTTCGAGTTTCAAGATTAAAGTGCATTTATTAAATCGTCGAACGCTTAGGCTAATTGTTTAATTTTCGATGTAAAATGTTTTATATACTATAAAGCGTTGCGTGCTCTCGGAACCGATTATTCCACATAATTGCTCGAAAACAAATTTAATTATAAATGCTTTTGATGAATACGAGCCGCGCGCCGCGTCGTCCTAGTATTTTCGTTACAAAACTGTATGTATGTATAGGTACGTGGGTAGGTGCTCATCAAAATAATCGACGTTAAAATTTCAAATACAGCGCAAGTACCGTCATTAGTAACGGACACCCTCCATACGCGGACATTTTCTTGGACACCCCTATCAAGGACACGTTTCACCAACAAAGACCAAAAAGAGTACCTCCCGTAATTGATTTGTATTTGGATTAATTGGATGTAATGACGTTTTCACGTTCACGGTGTCCCGACGGTGTAGGTACTTGGTGTTAAACGTCGTACAGTTTTCCTCGTCGACGTCGGTTACCTCGAGCTTTTCCGCGACGCTCGAAACCGCTACGGACAAATCGCGACCGCCCGCTCGATTTGTCGCCGAAATCGAAAATTAGTAACAACTAATTACTAATTGAATAAGTGTACAATTGGCAACGCACGACGATTACGAAAGCGAGACCAACTAGTCGCCAAAAACAATTAATAAATCTTTATAAAAAAAAAAATCCACGATCCGCGACGATCACGACAATATTACCTACAAATAATTTACTGCAATCTTCGCTAATTACGAGTAGCGTTAATTTATCTAAACGTTCATCTATTTTACGATCGTTCGCGCTGCACAACAATAACAATAAACTTGGCCGTGCAATTTGAAATTTCATTTATTTAATGACGTTATCTTTGTATAAAGATATAATTTACGGCCCCGTACAATTATCTCTGCCTTTCTAAACGCCACTGCACGCCGTAGAAAACAAAAAAAAACGAGCGAGCGAGCGAGCGAGCGAGCGACGGCAACGCAACAACTCGCGGAAGGAAACGCGATCGATCAAGCTTTTAAACCAGACGTCGTCGATCGAAGGCGGCTTTCCGTCGTCTTCGAAAAAACATTTAAACCCGTCAGTTTACAATTGTGCCCCTAACAGAAAATAAATACCTGCGGTTATGGCCGAGACGCCGAAAGGTGTGGGTCCCTGAAACATAGGTCCCGGACCGCCGAACGGCGGTACCAGTCCCTGTGCCGCCCAGTTGGGGTGCGCCGCCTGATAGACGGCGGCCGCCAGTGCCGAAAACGGGGTCGGCCGTATCGGCCCCTGGCTCACCATGCCATCTCTTTGGAATTCGGCCCTTTCGCGTTGCTGCGGCAAAAAGTGTTCGCTATCTTTGGAGAGACTGTCGGATTTTTGGTCCGTGTTAAGGTCCTCGACGTCCACAATCGAGTCCTCCTGATTCGAGTCGTACTCCTCGTCGGACGAGTGGTGCTGCGGACTCACGGAGGAATTTTGCAGGGTCACGGGCGACGCCGACTTGATCGGCCTCGTGTCCGCGAGAAGTGACGCTACACTAAAACTGATGTGTCCGTTTTTACTGGCGGTCTGTTGTTGTTGCGGGTTTTGCGATTTTTCACTGAGACTTTGCATAGTTTCCGCGTTTTTTGTGTTCAAACTGTCAATACTTTGGATAGTCATGCTTTGGACACTGTCAGTTTGTTTCTTAAGCATGAAGATTTTAATTATTCCACTCCGTTAATTGCAGGTACGGTCATTTATTATCACTGCGGCAGCACACTAGAACACTTGAACATGTTTCCGCGAAATGTTTTTCTTAAATCAATTAGTTAAACCGCTATTTATAATTTGACCGTCCAGTTGGTAAGGCTATCAAAGTACAACTGACCGACCAGCTTGTTATACTGACGCCCGTGGAAAGGGGCGTTCGTGAATTCCAGAAAGGAGGCTCGCGTTGTGAACACGCCTTTAGTGGAAAACCTATTTCATTTTCAGCCAATGGATGTAGTTTATTTAGAATAGGGAAACACTCGCTCAAGTGGATAGTCCCTAAGGGTCCTTTCGAAAGGAAACTCCGAGGATACGAACGAGTTGGGCTATCGTCGTCTGTTATTTTGCTCTCACTGTGTTTTAGTGTTTTGTTATTATTATAACTACACATTTAAGTGCTTGTACACTTTTATGGAGCTATTAAAATGGCCTTTCAAATTATTATAACTTAATTACAAACTTGAGGAGGTGTAGTTATCTCCACAGCCTTATTGATGTTTACTTATTTTTTGTTCAACCCCTTATTTACAATTCCAAATTAGTCTTTGTTCTTCTACTCGTTATTTTCGCCTCGCGGTCACTTTTTGTACAGGTTAAATTGGTTTAATTGGAGCTCGTAATTGAAGTATTTTAAAATTTTCAAACCGCTCCCCGACAGATTTTCCGTATAAGTCGCGACGTCGTTATTATTTTATATAGGTAGATAGGTAGGTGGTACCTGCCTACTTACTTATTATTATTATTATTTCTTGACCGACAATTATTGAATTTTTAATTATGGACGTTTCTCGATAAACGAGCTCGCTAATTAAGACGGCCGAGCTTTGCTCGAAATACGATTAAAAAGACGACGGCTAATTGCGCTTTAAAAATCTTTAAATACCCGAGTCGGTACTTACTTCGCTACGTTGCTTTTTTGCGAGGATGTTGAACAATGTTAAATTAACGTGAGATAATATCGGTGGACGTATACCTAGGTATATAAAATCAGTTGTGCTTATCTATATAAATAATTATTTTATAATTTACCCCCACAATATTTTTATAACACCGTATAAAGAAAAAAAACTATCAAAAATATACAGAGCGTCAATAAAAAAATTAAAAGTTGCGTATTACTGCTCAAACCTCATTAAGTCCCGAAATAAAATAAATATACAATAATATACAACATATTCTGAACATCTTTTGTTAAAAAAATATTTTTCTAATATGAATATTCAACAAACTAATAGAGGGGTGCTACTATCTTAACTCACTCTGTATGTAGGTATAGTACTACTATGCATATGTACGACCATGATTATATTAAAAATAAATTATTTAAAGTGTTTAATAACAAATAACGATAGGTATTATAAATCGGTGACCATTCACATACCATCTAAATAATTTACCTATAAACAAATATAGCATCGCTCATATTTTTATAACACTGCTGTGCGTTATTTAACAGTTCTCAGGTTTCGTGGCGTTTACTATAAACACAATTTCTTCAAAAACTAGAATTTCCCGAATTACAACGTTTAAATTTTTATCGGCTGAAAAATAAATATTTTTTTAAACTACCCACTAATTAATTTTCTGTATTACAATTGCCTATATAAAATATGGCAACGAAAACACGTCTCTGCACTAGCAAAAGATGAAAAAACACATCGAAAGAATTTGCTCTGAAAAATAGGTTTGTTTTTCGTTCAAATGTGACCGTTGTTATTCTTAATTTATAACAAATAACCATAAATTAGGGTAATGGAGACGCATAGCTTCAAAATCCATAAATTCAACCGTGAAATGTTCGCGTCTATTATAGGCACCTATACCTACCTAACTTATTTCAATTCCCCTGACAGTTATTTCACTCATATAGGTATACAGGGTGTTCGCTTTATGACTTGCCAAAATTTAATTGGTAATTATTTAGGTTGAAATAAGAGTTATTTTTTATTTGAAACAGCCGTAAAAGCAAACCTACAACAGTTAGATCTGAGTGGGTGGTAAAATTTTGGGTGGTATTTTAAAGTCGCCCGGAAAAAAATTAAATTTGACATAAAATTTACACAATATTTCAATTTACCTACTCGATTTTCGCAATATCGACTTTCTACAAATGGGCGTTCGAGGGGATGCCAAATTTTGATCCAAAATGTTTGGCAAATTTGTTTTGATTTTGAAAATCTAATATTAGGTATAGATGGTACCTACCTAATAGGCACAGTATAGATGTAAAATTAGAAACATTAATTAATCTCTAGATTTTCCTTCGCGCGACCGTTCTCGTGAAAATTAACTACAGATAGATAATATATAGGGTAAGGTGGGGGGTCAAACGAATGCCTCTTAAGAAAACTGGGGATATCTATTAAAATATTAAGATCGGCAATTCTATTTCCAATAGTTTGATACTGTTTTTTAAGTGTTGCTATAAAAATATCAATCACATATGTTAAATCGGAAACGTTTATCTATAACAAACGTTTAAATATACCAAGTACAAATATAGGTAAAAATCGATTACAGTAAAAAATTGTTTAAAAACTTAGATGTTTAGCTGTTGAGATTAAAACTAGTTCGCGAAAGTTCTGCTTTGAGGATAGGAAATGGCAACGTTTGTTCTGTTAGATGTACAGTAAAACCCCCCTAATTCGGACTAATTATCTAGATTAACGAAAGTTCGGATTAACGCGAGTATGTAATGTGCTCGTCCAGTCTTGTTAAAATACGCTAATTTAATTATGAAAAAAAGTAAGTTTAATTTTTTTTTAAAGTTTGTTGTACAAAAATGCAGTTTAAATTTTAAAACAAACACCTAGGCACGTAATACGTTTTTAATGTAAAGATGTAACAATGTAGATAAACAAAAAAAAGATAGATTTACATTTATTTTAACCGAGATTATTGTTCTAGTTCATGCTTTGCATGTTGTAACTCGAAAACTGCATGAATGAATGTTTGTTTTTAATTATAGAACAATGAGAAATCGTGATTTTGTCGTTCAATGAACGAAATACCTAATGTTAATGACTAAAAATATACAATTTCGGGTTTTTCTTCTAAGTGTTCGTTTGTCCCTACCGTCGCGTCGGGGTAAACGGACACACGTTCATCTCGTGGTTGTTTCGTGTTGTTTGTCTCGAAACAGACAACAGTTTCGAGTAACAGTAAATAACAATATTTACGATAAATACCTTACAAGTGTGGTCATTTAAAACTATTTTTAGAAAAACCTCTTAGAATGTCCGTGTGCCCCAATCTTACCCCTGTAATTCGGAACGTTCTCGATGCTGTTTTTTACGGTTACAATACCTAATTATATTTAAGTACATTTCGATGATTTTAGTGATTCGATGAGATGGTATTCCTAATAATTAATTTTTAATATTTCTAATAACTATTTCCACAACAGATCAGATTCGTTATGATTATTATCCACGATAAAATATTCACAACATAATCTTATAAACCGACTATTACTTTATCCGCAATTAATGTAAAATAAACGAAATTAATTACGTGCGGAAAATTATATGCAACCATAATTTTAAACTATCGATATGCAATTAAAAAAATGCATACGCAAGCATTAAGTATGTCATTAATTAATTATTTAATTAATAAAAACTATTAATATTGAAATATTATTAATAATTACGAGTAATTTATGAATACATTATCTGAAACATGATTAAATAAAAACGTTAAAACGATAAAAACGGAATATATTATGTATAAAAGTAATTTCAATTTTCCCACATCAATTTTACCGTGGAACAATTAAAACGATAATAAAATGTGCAGATCACGTTGATGCAAATTAAAATTAATTATAAAGTCATATAAATATTTTACGGTACCTATATGTACACTGTTAGAAATATTTTGTAAAAATGACATTTTATTTACACAAATTAAGTAGTCAATTTTTTATGAGCAATACTAACAATATTTTAGAGTAAAATATGGATTGTGTTAGTTACTTGTTGTTAATTTTCTGAAAGTTAATTTTACAATAAGTTGTGTAAATTGAGCATTTTCTCGACAAGCTAGTTTAATAATGACAACTTTCAAGTGTTAAAATTAAAAAATAATTATTTGTAAAAAATACAAACAGCATTAGTTAAAATATCGTAATATAAAGTTAATTCAATAAAATATATAAGTAAAATTTATATCGAAAGTGTCAAATTAGCATTTTCAATATTTATTTGTTACAAGTTAACGTTATAGAAATGAGTAAACTGATGATAAAAATAATTTATCTCATACGTACACGTGTACTAATAAGGGCTTTGGCTAAATTGCTTTGGTTGATTATTTTATTACAGAAATTAGTGCACCGTGGTCGTTATTTTTTCATTTCGTGTAGGTACCTACATATATCGAGTAATTTAATTAACAATGGTAAGTACATACATATCTAATTATTCTAATACAATGCTAAGTTTTTACTTGAATTGTACCAAATCTGAAAATTATGTCTGTGGGTTACGAAAATTGACTAATTGATAATGTCATTCAAGATAAAATCGATTTTTTGAAATTTGCAAATCCTACTGAACAAATCGAACAAATATTTACTACAACTAGGGAAACGTTTCATGTTCGTAATTTGAACAGAAAAGACGTTGCAAACAAATATCCAAGATTTTTGGATGTGGATGGATGGCTTGGTGTGTTTAATTTTCTACATTTTTTTCTTTTAAATTATAACCACCTAGATGTTATTTCAGATTTCTTTGGAATTTTTTTTAATGTATCCAGGTAAGGGGGACGACTTCAAAAATTCTATTGTCGGTAGTTCGGAAGTAATTAAACAAGTTTACTTAAAAACAGTAACAAATCCGGACAAAACACTTTTAGAGAATTCAGAGGATGAAGATGGTAAAAATTGTGTTTTTGGTATATGCTCATATCCACTATAATTTTTCAATTTCAGATTGGAATCTAAATACGAAATTACTCTTTGTATTACTACATTTGTTACCTCCAATAGGATTAAAAGAAAATAAACAAAATGTAAGAGAACAGAGAACATGTGAGAGAGTGGTTTTCCGCCATCTTCAATATCCATTGAAATCTATTCTTGAAGATAAACCTACACAGCCATTTATACTTGCTATATAGGAAGTACAAAAGGAGCGATCAGTAAATATTATATTGTATTTGACCAATTCATGGTTTCTGTGATAGATCACGACATATTTAGCGCTCTTGATTTATGTTTTAAAATCCATTTTGTTTTCGATTTAAAATTCAATCATGTATTTATTAGAAAATTTTTATAATTTTATACAGGTGAAATTTTATGATATACCAATTCCAAATCTTAGTAATAGAATAATCGAAATTCGTGCTAAAATGAACAATATTTCCGATTTTTTAGTCAAGTAAGTACACACGTAAACCATTGTTAAGCGATTTTTACCTGTTCCTGTGTTCTGACTTTGCGAACCTGTTCTTTAAATTGTTATAGTGTTGTGTTTAAATTAGTGTATCATTTATTACTTTATAGATATTGAGATATGTATCAATGATGGGTTCACTTATCTAATTAGTCAAGATTGGGAAACAATTGAATTTAAAAATATATATCAAGCTTATAGTGTCAAAATTATTGAAGCTAATAAATTATTTCATATAACTGACTTGCAATCATTAAAGCGTTGTGTATCTTACGAAATACATACCCCATTTAATGACAATGAAAACATTATTATTCCTAGATATAATATTATTTTATAGTTGTTGTTATTTTTAGTTTTAGTTTTATTATTATAAGCCTTGAAATAGATAATAAAAAGTCTCGCAAGGTCGTATGTACCTATATTTTTAGTTTTAGTGTTTATAATGTAATTTTATTATTTTGTGTATTTAGTTTTATTTGTTCATAATTTTCACTTGTAGGTAGGTAAGTAGCATGTGAGTAGGTACTTAAGCATGCAAATTTACTACGTAGGCTTTTACGTATAGCTTTTTATTATATCTAACCTTGAATCTTGTTATTTATAGTATCATATTGGTGTTAATAAATATATTATAGGAATACTTTTAATGTTTTTTTCATTTTCAAATTATTGCCAATGTGATATCAACAAAGGTGATATATTTTTATTGAAAAATTTGTAATTTAAAACTTGTATTTTTAGCTACCTTAATATGTTAATAATAATTTTAAAGTATAAATAGCTTAAACAACAGCTTGAAACAATTATCTTTTAAAATTATTATTAGCATATTAAGATACCTAGCTAAAAATACAATTTTTACATTAAAAATTATATAAAAATAACAAAGAAAATTATTCATATAAGGAAAAAATAAATTATAAAATTTGCTTTCAATTTTTGTTGAAATGACAACACACAAATGCATAACTAAAATATACTGAAGTAAAAACCGCAATTAAATATTTTACTTCCTACTAGTTGTAAACATCAAAATGACTAAAATTTGTAGTAAAAATTGCAAATTAATATTGTAAAAATTAAATCGTAAAATCTTAGTTTTACAAGTTACTTTAGCAATTACATCAACAAAATATTAGAAATAAAATGTAATTATTTAAAAATCAATAATAGATGGTTTTTGTGTTAATAATGACAAAGTTTTTAGAGTTGTAATTGACTTATTAGTACGTCGTTGATTTAACATAAAACTGTAGTGGACCTATACGAACTCCAATTTTTTGTTAAAATGACAAAATATTTCTAACAGTGTATAAAACAAACGATGTATTAATTTGTATTTGTGTTAGTTACAATTTTAACTTCTTACTGCTATGTTTTCTAGCAACAAATCTATTAAAATAACTATCGAAATTTATATATTGAAATAATTTCACATCGATCTGGCAAAAATTCGTGCAAAGACAAGAAGAAAAAGAATTGTTCGAAAGAAACACTCAAAATAGAAATAGTTAAAGGCGATCAAGACGGTATAAACGAACGTTCAGGTCCACACGTCGGAGCTCCAGACAGTAAACATCATCAGGAACCCAAAGGAAAGTGTTGAAGATTACAAATAGAAAATTATTTTCAATTATAAAATTGCAGCTTAAAAATTCGACTCGTTGCTTTCAGGTCATTGGTGCTGAAAATCGTGGTTCCTAAAAAATGTTGTTGGTGCGACAACGTCCTCCAAATCGACTAACAATAAGTCCAGAAAAGCAGACGCCTTCCGAAGTTCATCACTTCGAACATCGAAGACACGAAAAAACGATACGCCGAGAATGACGACCATGGCAAATTTTTGGTTTCAAAAAACCCACACAAGATACAATCATCGTCTAATAGTTCTCAGTGACCATGCTATCAAATGTACAGGATATAACATACATAGCGACTTGCATTTTACGATATTTACCTACACTTACAACTATACCTACTTCTGAACATATATCAGGTTGGGGAAAAAGTTTCTTCGTATTTTCGCGGTAGATGGCTTCAAGATCGCATAACTCTGGTACTATTAATCGAATTTAGTAATATTTACATGCAAATGAAAGCTGACATTTCACAGAACAAATTAACCTAAAAAATTGTGATATTTATTCACTCAGTCAAAAGTTATTGCGTTTTGAAAATGAGTGAAAATAAAGAGGAAATTAGATACATTTTGAAATTTTATTATAAAAAAGGGAAGAATGCGACTAAGGCTGCTAAAAAAATTTGTGATATTTATGGACATGATGCAGTATCAGTACGCGTTGCACAAAGTTGGTTCAAGCGTTTTCAAGCTGGAAATTTTGATATCAAAGATGCGCCTCGCTGTGGTCGGCCAATCACTGAAAAAGTCGATGAAATCATGAGAAAAGTTGAGCAAGACCGGCATATTAGTAGTTATGATGTTAGCAAGGAACTAAAAATCGACCACAAAACAGTTTTAAACCATTTGCAAAAGGCCGGATATAAAAAAAAACTCGATGTTTGGGTGCCACATGATTTGACAGTGAAAAATTTAATGGATCGAGTTTCCATCTGCGATTCATTGCTCAAACGGAACGAAATCGAACCATTTCTGAGACGGCTCATTACGGGCGATGAAAAATGGATCACGTACGATAATAATGTACGAAAAAGATCGTGGTCGAAGCAAAATGAAGCTCCGCAAACGGTGGCAAAACCAGAATTGACGCCAAGAAAAGTGATGTTGTGTGTGTAGTGGGATTACAAAGAAACGAGCTTTATTACGAGCTGCTCCAACCCGGTCAAACAATTGATTCTAATCTCTATTGTCAACAACTGGAAAGATTACGTCAAGCAATCGAGAGGAAGCGACCAGAATTGATCAATAGGAAAGGCGTTCTCTTCCATCACGACAACGCCAGACCCCACACATCTTTTGCGACCCGTCAAAAATTGAGAGAGTTTGGCTGGGAAATTTTGATGCATCCGCCATATAGTCCTGATCTTGCACCATCAGATTTTCATTTATTTCGATCTCTACAGAACTCTCTTAATGGTGTAAAGTTGATTTCAAAAGAGGTCTGTGAAAATCACTTGTCGCAATTTTTCGCTAAAAATCACAGAAATTTTACAGTGATGGGATTATGATTTTACCTCAAAAGTGGCAAAAGGTGGTCGAACAAAATGGCACATATTTAGTTTAATAAACTTCATTTATAATATAAAAAAAACTTGTTTCATTTTCGTACTAAAATACGAAGAAACTTTTCCCCAACCTAATAATCCGACAATGAGTTTGTAGAAAATAAACTATATTCCTATCGATTTAGGTTATCGTTTATTTTGAATCATTGTCAGTTGTTTCGAGCAAAACGACCACGTTCAATCCGGTAAGTAATTCAATCCTGAAATATTCCCCGAATAACGGAGTTCGTCACAAAAGATAACCAACATCTGTTTATCTGCCTTGTAAATCTCTGCTAAATATCAATTTATTTTTTATCTTTAAATTTATGGTCTTAAAAATTCGTATAATAACCTACAACACTCGTTACCAAAAAAAAAACTACTCAAGCTCGGGCGTTCTTACTTTCTATAGAAATTAGTCGTTTCCTCTTTTTTTTATTACGCAAAATAAACCGCGTATTTTGTACGGGAACGTTTTCAAGAATGTATTAGCGTCGAATTTTGAAAATGACGCGCGTACGTTACCCAGGTTGTTTAAATCGAGCTCGATCGAAACGGTCGCAACGGCAGTTTAGAAATCGCCGTCCTAATTAAGTGGTAAACTAGCAAAGCGAAACGAATTGTCATTGCAAAATCAATACAATCATAAAATGCCATCACGAATAACGTTCCACGTTATCATTCATCACGTACGGCGCAGGGGCACGACAGATCGAGCACCACATGAACGTAATTATTATATAAAGCTCATTTATGTCACAAAGAACGTAAGTATTTGTACTTGTTATATTGAGTTGGCTTCATTATTCGTAACGGTTTCGATTTTCGAATTCTATATAAACGTCGATCGGGAACGATGCCTGAACTTTTGCCGACTCGAAGGAAACAATAAGGACGAGCCGATGTAAAACAACAAAGGAAGGAAGAAGACGCTGCACGTTGCAAAGCTAAAGTTAACGAGGTTTGCAAATTGCTTGTTACGAGTCGAAAATCGGATCGGACCGTTAATAAAAAGAAGACGCTACATTTTAAATTGATACAGTCAGAGCAATTAGAAATAATGATCACTTAATTGTAAGTTATTGATCTTGTTACTGGATATCTTGCCGCAATTATGTATGAATGAGATACAAAAAACTATTGGGGGGAATTTCGTTTCTGACTTCTTAAGCTAATGCTAAGAGAAAAATAAGTTATTTTTATTCGATGATCGGGAGGAATTGTTCCGATTTAAAAATAAATAAATTCGCTTTACATACATACGTTATACGCCAATACGTATATTTTAACTGTCCGTAACAAAGTGGCACCTGAAAATAATTAGAGTTGGTGGTGCGGCCTGGGATCAATTAATTATTAATGTGTACACTTTTTTGAATTAGCGCATTAACAAAGTAACCAAAACGAGATGCGTGTTTTGATGGTCGATAAACCGCATTCTCACGACATCTATTATCTACCACCTCATTTCCGATTTGTTTTGTTTAGGGGTAAAAATGTGTCCAATGGTTCGATTTCACACAGAAGAACAACAGGATGGTGTTTATTTGGCCAGGCGACAACGCGTAAAAATAAGTCCCGGAAATCTGGAATTTGTTTTAATCGCTTCATTAGCGGATTATCTCCCGATAACAATGTTTACTAAATTTTCGCTCTCAAACGAGGTCGGCGTTGGCAGCCAGCCACATTGGACAAATAGCGTCAAGATTCAGTTTTTTGCGAATATTTCCTAAAATATTAACTTTAGAAGGAAAATACCTATTATCGATGTTATTCCTCGTTAAATTTTTTACAAAAAACAATTAATACGACAAATCCCTAAAGTTTGACAGTTACGGCCGTTCAAAGTTTAGTAATTTTCGTGACTCCGGAAAAACATGTAGGTATGCCTAATATGAATGGTGTTAAAAAAAAAAAACGGAATTTCGGCGACATTTAACCAATATGGGGAAATGAGGGGAAAACTTATTATTGTTAGTATGATCATCGGGAGATGCAAGCTATTAAAGCAAATTCCAAATTTCCAGGATATTAACACTAGATTTACGAACAAAATTACCCGTCATATTGACGGGTTTTCGGTATCCCACATACGGATATTTGAAATTAGGGTGGCTAGTGGCAACTGAATAGAGTATACCGTAAAATTTGGGTGACTTTGGCACATTTTCCAGAAAAAGTTACGAACAAGTTTTATTATTACGTTTCAATTAACATGAATTAATACTTTGAATTAATTACCCCTTTTACGCCCAAGCGCTATCGAAATGACCTTGTTAATTGTATATGACGTTTTCTATCTCAAAACTTTTAGTCCAGAAGTTAAACTGTACATAGCATACACATGGGGATTTTTGCTGTGGGTGAGAAATAATCTTGTGAACGGATATGCATTGTTGTGAAACATTTTCTGGCAAAAGTAAACGTGTAATGTTGGGGCGGCTTTGGCATGACATTCGGGGTGGCTTTGGCAGTCTTATTTTTAATGTTATTTTCACATCCCGTTGTAAACTTAACACATTTTAAACTATTTTAAATTAAACGAAAACGATTGATGAAAAGTTGAAATTTGGGACGTAGATATTTTTCATTACGGACTATCCTCACAAGGTAGAATGCAATAAAAATTGCCGCAACAAAATTGCACAAGTGCGAATCCTACTTTAAATATAATTTTTTTTTAATAAACAACTTCTTAAATTTAATTGTGCGTACAGAAGTTTAAAAAACAGCTTGAACCCAAGTCCTTCGTAAATGCCAGTCGCCCCACATATAAAACGCCATATAACGCAAACTTTTGAACGGGCTACGGATATTTGAATGCAAGTTTCGAGTTTGGCATAGGGCCAGTAAAAGCAACCAGAAAGTGCAAATAATATCCACGGGTGCCAAAGTCACCCCATACCTGTTGCGACTTTGGCACCCGCCATTTTTATTTTTTCCTTTGGAAACAATGACACATAAAAAATATATCTTCGGGGAAATTTAATGGCTGCATTAAGACCCATATTTCTACATCTTCTTGTAAAATCTTATAGTCAAAATGAATTTTAAGCAATTTATATTTAATTGTCTTTTTTTCATAACTAAGATATTTGAAATCCTTTCAAATTGACGAGTTCCGTAAATCTAGTGTTAAACTGGTAGTTGTCGCCTCGTCTATAGGTATGTCAAATATTGAAAAAAAGTTTTTGATTTTAGACACCACTTGCACTTCACGAGTTAAAAAAAAACAAACAAAAGAATCAGAAATCAGCAAACATTTTTTTTATAACGAGTCCCTTAACACTTGCGTGCGTGCGTGCCGCCTGTATTTGGTTTACAGTTTGAAAAATCAGTGGTGGTTTTTGTACCTACCTCTATTGATTACACAAACCGTTGTGAAAATATTGTTTAAATCTATCACGTGACCGTGTGCAAAAATTGTTGAATATTAATATTTACCCATCATTTCACAATTAAAACAAGAAGTTGAAATTTTGAATATTTATTTATTTATGTAGGTATGCCTTTTGATAACAAAAACGGTTAAATAAAAGCTGAATACAGTAATATAACAATACAAGGACTAATAAGTAGAAAAAAATAATATACCTACATAACGTCGTGTAACTCGGGACATGGGATAGCGCGAAACATTGCAATAATAAATATATTAAGTGCATGTTAAAAATGTACGTTTATGAATAATAAACTGGGTATTCGTAAAAATTTTACGCAAACATTTCAAACAAGTGTGATATTATTTCGAATTTTATGGCGTCGCACGTGTTTTGAACTGTTTCGTCTATAACTATATTTTTAAGATGTGTCGGTAGCTGGTTAAGTAAGTTAATGGATTTCTACCACACCCAGATTATAATTAAAGATTACAGACTGAATTCGTAGTTATGGCTTTCTAATTTCGGAATAGTGGAGATTTACCACTAGTTTGAACTTTTTTTTATGTAATTCAAGTAGCCCGCGACAAGTAACATTCGGATGCCGCGGGACAGCGCGCCTACATTTTATAATTTTCATATTTTGTGTTACAGAATGTCCAAGATCAAAGGTGTATAAAATGGTTAACTCGGGACTGAAAATAACCTCGTCCGTGTTCTAAAATAAAATGCGATGCAAAAATCGAGCGAGCAGTCATGTTTTCAATAAATAAATGTCGCAAGTTCAATTAAACGGTAATTTAATTACTTACCATGCTACGTGAAAGTCAATAACATGAAATTAATGATTAACAAAATAGAATAAATGTTTGATTATAATAAAATAAATCATCAATGGACTTCAATAAATAATGCGAGTGCTTGGTTTTTTTTTGCTTCTCGGTGCATATAACAGACGAACATCGTAAACAATTTTTTATAAACAAATTAGGGCAATTCGACCAATGCCAATGGTTTGAACCTTGACATCTCAGAAATTAATTCTATTTCATACAATGGTGGTACTAATAAAGTTAACAAAAACTGATGAAATTTCAGATTTTTAATTGCAACATTAAAAGAAGCCAAAATCGCACAAGTTTGACAACATATTTAACTCTTTAAAAAGCTATTTGACCTAAAAAGCCCAATTTAGTGTCATTCTCTTCAGTTTTTAATGGGCTTTAATTTGATATGCACTATAATATTTAAATTTTATTGTTTAAAATCTCAAAAACGCCCCTTTTAATTTTTTTGAAAACAATATATGTTTTGAAGACTCTCGTTGACTGCATGTGTGGCAAATTTCATAATGGGACACCAATGGGTTCTTATGGAAATTAAATTTTTTATATTATATTGTACAGTGGCCGCCACAGAAACTGGGACATGTCTTGAAGTCGGTTTTAATGAATATTTGGTGACGTGAAACGGACTTACTCGACCGGGTAATAAATAATTTGCATAATTCGGACGTATTTTTTCGATCACTGTGCGTCGTTTCGTTGTTATTGTGTGAATTTTCAAAAAACATTTTCAGCCTAGCGAGTTATCAAACTACTAACATAGTATGTAAGACTCGTGATGTATCGCGATCGCCATAATATGGTTAGTAGTGTAAAAAATAAGCATTCTTCTGATAGCAAAGTTATCGAGTTTACTTAGCCGGTTCTGCTTGTAGCATCCGCCGTATTGTAAGGTTAGGAGGTTCCTAATACCGCCTACTATGCGATATTCGAAAGATTGTTTTGAAATAGGTTTTCATTTTTACAGAATGTCACAGCATAAACAATGGAACAAAGTAACGACGAAAAAGGCAATAACAGTTATAAAAACAAAAAGATGGGCCTTTTGAAGGTATCTAAAACAATATGTTACATATTTAGATCAACTTTCCAATTCTTTTTTAGTTTTCAACGGTTAAAACCCTCAATAATTAGATGCAATAGATTATTGCAATACGGTATAGTAACTGAATGTATAATTGGCGCTAATTTCAGGCTAATGCGATGAGCATCAAGTACGTTTATGTAGAAATTTTCTTAGGTGGGCCCCCTACCTTAGTCCCAATAAAAATATTACTCTAAGCTATGCAAAATGTCTCGCATTAAGAACGCAAGGCTTAAATCAGAACGTCTTGTTCTCAAAATGATAAAAAAAAGACCCACTACCCACCGATCGTCTCCTTAGTAAATCTTCAATTATTATTATCTACTGATGTTACTTGAGCAGAAACATTGTTAACAACACGCAAGAACGTGTGCATTTACAGGAAGAGTCCGTCAGAAATGATTTAGAATGTCGTTCGGCGTAATTCAGTATGCTGGTAAATTGCTCATATTTTAATATAATATAATAAAGAGCGTTTTTCCACTCCCACATAGGTAATTGCGTAGCTTATACTACACTACAGCTGTCAAACCAAACATCCATATTTTATGCAAATCGGTATTAATTACTATCCGTATTTATTATTCGGGAATTACTTAAGAAGTTGATTTATAATCATATGGGTGAGGAAGTACGTTAATTGCGATCAGATACCGATATTAGATTTTTTTTTAAGTAATTAAGTCCGTATCCACATCACAGTCGACTTTTTCCGTCACTTCAAATTTGTTTATTTGGCTTACATAATTCGTACCATGTGCTTATGCAGATTTCGATTTGACTAATACGTCTGCCTCGTAAAATGCAGATGTTGGTGCTAATTACATATTAAATTTCGTATTTTAATTATTTCCATCCGTCTAAAATTTAATTTAACTTCCATTGTACTCTTACGAGGGATTACGTCGGTTCACCGAAATTTTATACTATATAGATATAAATGACATAATAATGTAGATTTAATTATATTCACGCCGCTAAATTTGTTTTTTAAGATACAACAATCGACATGATGAATGCCTTAGATTAACTCCTTTAATTGGCCACGCTTTTAAAGAAAGAACGAAAAATTAGTGCGCACCGAACAAAATTGAAAGTAATTTGAATATTTGATTAATATCTAACAAAAGAAAATAACGCCCCGTTTTTAAAGGAGCTTTAATTAATGGTCGCTGATTAACTTTTAATAGGGAAGAAAATTTATTATTCTTATAAAAGATTTTACCACCGAAATATTGCTTATTAAATTTGTTCTTAAAAATCTCTAATTAACGTTAATGAATTCTTAATTTCGGGCGAATCGTAATTCGTTATCGTTTAAATTTCGATGTGAAAAGGACGATTTTTGTTTGTTTTAAACTAAAGGTCTATTTCTTGTAAGAAATCCGTTTAATTTTAAAGCCCGTTTAGAGAGGCATTAAGGTAATATCTCAATAAATTATGATTGGTTGTTGGTTTTATAGGATTTTTTTGAAATAATAGTTAAAAATGTTTATATTTGGATGCGGAGGAAAATCAGATCTGATCGATGAGAGGTCAAATCTAATGTCGTCGCCATTTCACCTGGTCAAATATACTTCGCTTTAAAAAACAAATAGTGTAAAAAGTCATTATTTGCTATTTTTATGTTGTTGTCTAATACTGCTCGTAAACAAAATAAGAGCTCGGCAAGAATTGTGTATGTGTTTGTGAATGAGTTAAGTTATGATGGACGTGGATCTAAAAGGGCCCATACATTATCAAACAATTTGCGCATTTCCTTAAGTCTGTAAAAATATTAATAGGTATTAAGTTGCGAGTTGCATGGAAAAGTAAGTCTTCAAGCGCCAAGGCTACACAATGAAATAAATTCCCACCGAAATTCTCTATATTCTAATGAATAAATTCACTTGTCGAGTCTATTTTGCAAGAAAACAAACGACTACTGTTAGATTACCATAAATAAAAGTTTATCAAATACTGGAATCTCTATTTATAATAATGTAATTAAGTATATGGGAGTTCCACAAAAACACTGTTGAAAATATTAATAAAATGATGATTAAGATTGTCAACTGAGAAATATTGCGTAATGCAGCGCAACACGACGCGTTGCACAAATCTTTTCAAACGTTTTTGAAATCCACCAAATAACAATTGTGCAACGCATCAAACAAATTTTGTACAACAGCCTATGTTGCGCAAATTGTTTGATCCACGATCCACGCGGTAAATTTCCCCTTTACCCCTTATAAAAATACACGTGTTTCTTACAGTGAGCTTACTATAATCGTGTTTGAGAAAAACAATTAAAATACTTAATAAAGTAAATAATAATTTAAAAAATAACGTTTGAGGACCGCAAGTTCTCCGACCGATTACATAAATAGATAACCGTCTTCCCGGATTGCCCCAGACCATAGGCACATTATGCGTTATGGTGGCACGTTAAAACAATTTTAAATTTGCACAAGTGATTTAAATTATTTTCTAAATATTTGCATAGATTGACAAATATATTATTTGCGACGTATCGAGTTGCCCGGAGTAAATAGGGTTGCAACCCCGGCAAACAAATACTAATACAAGTCGTTAAATAATTATCTTGTTAAGTATTACAATAACTTTGTCAAACATTGTAATCGAATTAATAAAAATCTGAATAAATTACAATTACAACAAAAGTGGAATATTTTACATTTAACAACAACAATAATATAATTGTAGATACGTTAACAGAATAACAGTTTAATTACAATAAAACAAGTTGATATTTATGTTCAATTTATACCTATTCGAACAAAACCGAGGTCATATTTTCCAACTACGTAAGCGCGCAGGTGAGGCTTATCAACATCTTGCACTCCTATCGTGCATTACTAATAGCTTTAAGAATTTTACATGTCCGCATTTGAACCTAAATCGATCAAATTAAATATGAATACTACGTAAGTAAATATTTTAATTTACAGTACATTGTCGCCGATTCCAGAATAAATATATCTATTAGAAATTTGCTTAACGGATTTTGAATTAAATAAGTATCCGTATGTGCATTTAAGTTATCTATATAAATTATACCTAATAATTATATTTTATTTATTACATGTATAATATACGACTGTGACCAAAAATGCAAAAAATTACCATAACGCAAAGTAGTGTTGACAAGTCGGTCAATCATTTATAATATGTATAATTATTAGGTAATAAATAACGTAGTTCTAATTAAAACAAAAACAAACAATATTAACATAACTCCTACCTTAAATGTAAATTGCATCGCTTGCGAGACTTCGCCAAAATGATCCCTTAAGCGTAAGTATATATGGGGCTTCGCCATAATGTCAATCAAATCAAATCACGGAGAACAGACACAAAATAATTAAAATAAAAACACGTCTAACTGCATCGACGCGATCGAACCAACTAAATTAAAATCGACTAATATTGTATTAGTATATATCGTGTGGTTTGCATTGGTCACCTATGCATCATTTTACTTGAATCTTATAGCTCACGTGATTCGTTCATACTTCCCGAATGATTATTAAAGTATTACACTTATACCTACCTACACATAAAAGCAGATAATTAAAATGTATCCTTAAATTTAACTACAATAAATAGCTGGAATGATTTTCGAATGCTTTTCTATTAGGTATTTATTGCACGTATATTTATAATTTTCTACATTTTCGATAACAACAGTTGTTACTTTGAAAATATTTCGGAAACTCGGGGTTAATTTATGTCGTTCGATGTAAAGGGCGATTCATGATCAATGTGAAAAACTACAATTCATTTCCGAAAATTTAAAGCGGCCTTTTATATAAAGTTTCGTCTCCTTTTGAATTTACACCTCCCGAAAGGGAAAGAGTAAAAAAAGTTTTCGCGTGATTTTTCAAACTTGGAGAAATTTAGAAGAATGTCGGCTGGTCCACTTCACCTGAAGCTTAAAATAAAATTTCGAGTAAAATGAGTTTAAAGTTTGACCAAAAATAATCGTATATGAACATGCGTAGATCGTCACAGACGCTGACAACACTAAAAAACCAAAAATAACCTGTGGGAAATGTAATCAACCAGGACACACCATACGCTCGTGTAAACAAAAATTTAATAAGAACAATATTAATAATTGTCACAAATTTTAATAAATAAAAAATATTAAATATTTGACATAAAAATAGAAATGTTGTATTTGAATTCATTTACGTAGAACTGTCCAAGGTATGCAGAAACCCAAAAATCCAAAAAACGTTTTTTACTCTTCAGATCCCTTTTCGCGCGACCACTCACACATACAGGGTGCATAAAAAGTTCGTTTACAACGTTCCAGGCACGATAGAAGAGGGGGAAAGCAAACACCCTTTATCCCATTCCCAATTTACCTTTCAGACCACCTAACGGAAATATGGTGCGTCTGCACCAAGTTAAATCATCTCCTAAAATTGTCATTCTTCAAATTTAATAAATAAAACGAACACTCAATTTTACCGTTTTCCTTTTGATCGGCGGAATTCCGAAAGGGGACGTTTTAGGGAAAAAAAACAGAATAAGGAATAAATAATTAGCTAACCACAAGTTAGATTTATTAATGCGAGTAATTACCGTTTTTCTTTTGATCGGCGGAACTCCGAAAGGGGACGTTTCAGGAAAAAAAACAGAATAAGGAATAAATAATTACCCAAGCACAAGTTGGATTTATTAATGCGAGCCTAAGGCTCAAATTCATAAACGAAAATCATTAAAAAAAAATCGCCACGATACCGTAGCGACTTAAAACTTTAAATCGTCCTTATTCGTTCGCCGCGTAATACCGAGAACATCGACAACTTACACCCCCACCCCGTTTCATCCATTATTTTACTAGATAAATAAGTACACAAACACGTGCGCCTACCGAAAATGTTGCGGGAGTTCCATTTCATTCACCTCGGTTCCACCTTAACTGTACCTAATTAAGTCAATTTCGAAAATATACGAAGAAGATAATCATATCTGTAAGGGTGGTATTGTCGTTCACGGGCCAATTTAGGCCCTCGTGTGCAGGTTGTAGAGCAAATGTCTCCATCTGTATGCAGCAGATAGTATCGAACCTCTCGTGTAATTATTAAATGTACAGGTTAAGCCGCTTAAAAACTACGATAATTGGCTCGGTAATTAAAAGCAGTCGCAATTTGGATGTTTTAATTAGGAGACGGAGAAGGAAAGAGAACGTGCGCGTCATTTCGTCTGAGAAAGACATCCTTTACGTCTAAACCTAATTGCTAAAAGACAACTCTCGCGTATAATCAACTGCAGGGCTCGCTGTCGGACAAGAATTGTCAACCTTAAGGCGCCGCCGTTAGGGCCGAGTTTGCGATGCCGGCCCGCGCACAATATATTAGTGAGACAAGGGAGAATTTCTTACATAGGTAACTTAAATTTGAATTACAAAGAAACAACGAAGGCTGCGTTATTTTAAATGGCAATTAAAATTCTACTGCGCATAGCGAGTCGAAAGAAATGACTTTCGGTCCGAAACCTGGTGAAAGAACGAGACGGAAAGCAACTTACAAATAGCATCATTTATAGAAAGAGAAGAACGACGAGGACGCGTCGAACGCGAGGCAGGGGCAACAGAGATACAAAAGGAGACAAATAATACGGTAGAATTGCAGTAAATGAGTGTGTATATACGAAGACTAAAACGATAAACGGCCACCCATTTCGGAAAAACTCGAAGACGTATGAAGTCAGTTCAGGATGTTATAATGTGTCCGAGCCTTGTTACAAAAGACAGTTGTAAAACATTGTTAAATCAATTAAAACAGACGACTAATTTATGGCCCAATCAACATTTTTGAGGCTCGCATTCTCAAATTTAAAAATACATTCATTGCGGATATTTTGTCTGTGTTAATTGTATTTATGCGTTGCAGACGCCGAATTTTTATTAGTCGCATTTGTATGTTCGCCGTTCGGCCGCATTTTTTTTCCCCCCCGGTGCATAAAGGTATCGTTAATTAGTCGGCATTTGAATTTTTATCGCGAATATTTTAATTAGTCAAATAATTTTTACGTTCGCTTATCTAAAAGTAAACATTACAACAGCAATACGTATAATTGTAATAAAATTTATTCTAACGGTGGGCGCGGGTCGGTTTAATGTACGGGGAAAATCGAAAAGTACAGGTACCAAACCACCTAATACCGTACGAAAAGATTTCGAAACGATTCAACGTTGCGAGTCCAATTCGCTGTCTTTTATTACTTATTGTTATAACATTGTTAATCGATGCTAATACACGGAATGGCCATAAAATTATTATTAACAAGCGAAAAAACGTTTTTGAACAGTTTGCACTTTCAGGACTTCCAGAGACACGCCCCATTAAAAAAGTAAATATTTCCCAAACTTAAAGTAAATAAAAGCAAATAATAGTCAAAAAAAAGTAAATAAAAGTAAATCGCTGGAAGCACTGAATATACCAAACAAAGAAATGACAAACTACACGTTATTAAATCGATTTAAAATTTTTTCGAAATCTCGAAAAAATCCCTTAGGTTTTTTTTGGCAAAATTTTTATCAGAACGTTTTGCGACGCAACGTTCAGAACAAGTCGCAAACGACTAGAAAACTCGTATTTCTGGTATAACAAAGCAAAAAATGACGAAATGCGGGCATTTAAGTAGATTACAAGTTTTGCATAAACTTTTGCAAAATGACACTACCTGATACGCATAGAACAGGTCCGGAATTACTTGAAAAGTAGTTTTTATAGAATAACAAACAAAGAAATGACGAACTACACGTTTTTATAATTTAATATATGAAATACTAAGTGATCATAACAAGATACGACAGCAGTTAAACACATTCATACATCTGATAATGTCCGCGTATCACCAATAAATCAAACACCCATTACAACTTCACCAGGAACCAAATCACCGAGAAAATGACCTCCTGTACACAGACTACTCTTTTCTCAGATTCGTGAATATATAAAAAAAGTAAATAAAGTAAATATCTAGACTAAAAAGTAAATAAAAGTAAATCACTGGAAGTACTGCACTTTTTAAAAATATGTAAATCTTTGTACAAAATTCATTCAATAAAAGAATTTTATTTACAAATGTGGCCTTGTTGAAGATAGGTTTTACAACAAGGTAACAACTAAGGACAAAGGTAACAAACAACAAGGTAACTTTTTAGGTAACAATTAAAGATCAAAGCAAGCTTGGATACGTAATACAGAAGGACCGCTGTTATTCGAGTTAATATTGATCGGACCTACATCGGATAGCTAATAACTCGTTATTGAATTCGTATATAACTTATTGTATTTTAAGGTTGGATGGTAGAAATCACGTTAGGTATAGAAAGGTTACCTACATAGGTATTTTAAATTGCAAAGCAATAAAAAGTATCACTACACGCTTCGGCGCTCTACGAATCAATTTTCCGCGACGCGTTTTAGATATAGGTACGTCGTTTTACTACGCCCATTTTGTTTTTAAAAAACAATGTAAGAAGAATACCTCGAATAACCCGAAACTCGGTTATACACGGTTCGAATAATCGCGGCCCTACTGTACATACCTTTACTTAAAACAGTTATTAGATATAGTTTGACTTTGACTGGGCATATGTACAGTACAGCTTCGTTAATCCGAACAGATAAAATTTTATGAGAAATGTTACTTATTTACCAAAACCGAAAAACGGGCAGTGATTAAGGCCGCCTTAATTGTTTGTTATTTTATGAAGAAGCAACATTTCTCGTAAAATACCGGAAAACTAAAAATATCTTGGAAACGATTATGTTTAGGCATAGAAAATGTAATATTCACTTGAAAGTGGATGTAATTCTGCATCAGCGCGTGTAATAAAAATGTGACGTTTTAATTTTGAAAAGTTGAATAATTGTTTGCGATTATCCTGTAAGAGTTGGACAAAAAATAAGCAATGTGTTTGATACATAAGTCTATAGGATTCTTTACTTAAACTAATTCATTAAGAAGATACGATTTTTTTTAGTAGTACAGGGTTGCATATTTGACAAAATCTCAAAAAAAAATTTGTTTTCTCAAAAACTATAAACTCTAAGTGGATTTCACCTTAATACTTTTTGACTTAAAGGACCACGCACACTTTATATGGTAAAATAGAAACCACTCAAATCGATTTTTTTTTATATCAATCAAAAATAATTATTATCGTTGCGCCAATTTTGTTAATTTATAAATAAAGCCGCAATCTTTAATTAACGCTCTTATGAGAATTGCGTGAGAACAAAAGAGAACCTACTAAAATCAAATTTGTTTGAGTCCATAAATCAACTTTGTTATTTATTGCGGGGTACTTAACAACCACGGGTCGGTCTACCTATTTAAACTGTCCTGGGATTTAAAACGATTGAAATAATTCTTTAAATGGCTTAAAAATTCTTGGCTTTGTGCACATTAAAAATGTATACAAAACTAAGAGATTATTTGTACCTATCTATAAAAAGATAATATCGATAGCGTTTTGTCAAAAGGGCGTAACCCACAATTTCTGTTAAAATGAATTATTGAATTAAATGAAGACATAATTTGTCGAAAAAAATGTTTAAAAATTTGAAAAAATGAATAATAAATAATGAATTGAATTTGAATTTGAATAATGAAAAAATTTGTTTAATCGAAAAATCGATTTGTATTTCCGCCAAACGTATCTTCTTATAGCTACACGACAACTCAACATGTGTTCTCCGGTAAAATTTACTTTTTGTGGGTTACGCCCTTCTGGACAACCTGCGATCGATATTTATATCAGCTTGCTTTTTACAATTGCTGTTATAATACAGTTGCTGTTGCTGTTAACGCTAATAATTGGAAATAGAGTCTATTAATATATTAATAACATTAATAAACAATTCAAATAAAAAACAAGACACATTCACGAATAACAAATCAATAAAAAAAATAATTCTTCAATATTCAAAATTGTGACTCAAATAAATAAATAATAAAATAATCCAATATAAGACAAAAATACACATAATGTAACTGTTTATTTTTCTACCTCTATTAAAAATGTTCACCATAAAATATCTATAGGTAACTCCAAATTATTTATTTTATTTTAGTGGGGGTAGTAGTGACCAGCCTCATTAGAGATCTCTGTCAAGTAAGGTTAAAATAACTCTGTAACGTAATAAATAATTCAATAAATCACTAATATTGAAAAATCGGCCTATGTGTATATCCGCCAAAAAAGAAATCTTCCACATAAAATTGTGGCTATTATAACAATTACGGTCCATATGCGATTCACGTCATCAAAAAAAACGTTACTAGATTGTTTATTTGTAATTCGGTTTAAAGTTTGGAAAATGACATATTCTATAGATGATTTACTTGCGCACATATTAGAAAAACTACAATTTATTAGAACTGTAAAAATACGGGTACGAGGTGACAGCACTGTGTTAAACGTCATCATCTAGTAACCTTTTATCGATGACGTAAATTGCCTATAGGTTTGGATAAAATATTAGTAATATATTAAATATATATAATAATAATTAATATAATAATATATAATATAATATATAATAATATATTAATATATATTAAATATTAATATTATTAATATAACAAAACTATTAGTTTTAGGCAATTCTTTTATTCCAGGTTTTAAGCTCGCTTACAGTAGGTACCTTCCTAATTCTATTCTAACGACTCTAAAATAGTAGGATTGAATTCAGAATTTAAATGCTACCGTCAATTCAATATGAATACGGGTTTAAAATTCTTAATTACAACAAGGAACTGAACAATATAATACTCTATGAGCACTATTTTACTGTTTTCTATCTGATACTTACATTTGTGTCATTTGTGTCGTTTCTTAGAAACGTATTTACCATGACCCCTCCATAAATAACGAGCGACATATTTATTAACTTCCGACATAATTTAAAGCCCAAATTTTTTCAATGAATTGTCCATTATCGGGTTTAATAATGAAATTACAGATTTGGCGCAACGGTAATAATTATTCGTCACATTAAGACGCGTCGATTGATATAAAAAAAATCGATTTGAGTGGTTCCTATTTTTCCATTTAAAGTGTGCGTGGTCCTTTACATGCTTAAGTAGAATATGGAAAAATAGGGCGTTCTATTTAAAATAATAAAGATTGCATCACCCTGTATAAGCGAAAATAGTTTTACCTTGTACGACTCTTGCAATCAGCAAACTTTTATTTAAATTATTTTTTTCTATTGTGCTTAGTTTGGGCTGTATCAAAGGATCCCAGAGCTCGTGGACACCCTGTATTTTCTTCTATCTAAGTTCTTCTCAGATATAGTCAATTTTCAATTTGTCCCATTACGAATATCGTTAAGAGTATGTGTATTAGAAAAGCGAAAAAAAAAACTCTCAATTTTGCCGAAACTGATGGTTTTCTTAATGAATTAGGAAAACTTCAAAAATCCGGAAAAATCGAAATTCCCTTTAAACGCAAACGTTCGCAAAAAAAATGAAATAAATGTCGCTAACAATTAATTGTTGCGTGTTAGGTATAAATTAAAGTTAATTTTTTGTGACGGTAAATAAAATAGATTGCGTCCGAGCTTCACCTGTTTGGCCTTATTAATGGTATTTATAAATTTGTTTGACATCAATTTGCTAATAAGGATTTTTATTTGAGTAGCCACAAAAGGTAGACTAATGAAGGAACGCATAAACTACGGAATTTTAATATTATTATCGCTTGATTAACGCCATCGGAAGTAAAGTCCGACGCAAAGGTGCCGCATATAAATTTCTCGTACCAGATTTTTATACTTACTTCCAACGCAATACGATTACGGTTTTCTCGGCGAAGCAAAACAAGTACATAACTCTCTAAAATGCGATAAATAACGCGACGTAAAGCCATCCTTACTAATTTTATGCCTATAAATTCATATTTTCACACAAACAGAATACGAGGTCGTTACTTGAACGCGTATCAAAAATTTTAAGAATAGTACAATCAATTAAAAAAAGCTTAAGCCTCTAAATAAGCGAATCCGGACAAGCCGGACCATTCATCATACCACACAAATCTTTATAATCCGATATTTATTCCCGTCATTATAAATAAATTATTCATCCAGCAAAGTGTCGCGTTCTGCGCTTATTAGAGACTTATTCCGGCACAATTAGAGATTGTCCGGCCACACAGGCAACCAATGGTCCTTAATGAACTATAAATATGTTCGGTACAATGTGTTATATTGCTTATTTATGTGTGGGTATAATATATTAATATTCCTTATTCAGAGAACGCGGCGGCTCTCAAACTTTTTTACAATTTTTCAAGTCTCGACGTATTTTTTCGACCACATTTCACGATAAACGGAAAACTTAAATGATCGGAATCTTTAATTTATTTTTCGAGACACTTTTCACAAATAGACGTCTGTAGTAAAACTATGCCGACTCCTCGAAATTGATTTTAAAAAAAAACATTTGAGAGGTCCTGATGTCCACTTATACACATCAGAGGCTCGTAATAAATGAATTTAAGCGTACAATTCAAGCCAAATTACACCGATTCGAAGTATCATCGCCGTTGCGTTGTGCCCCCTTTAATTTTTCGTCCTTTACCCGCCCGAATATCGGCGTCCTCAAGTTAAGTTTAAATTTTTAGTTCGATAATAAATTAACGAAACGTTTCCCAATACCATTCAAAAATAGTTAAAATAGCGAAACGATAGATAATGAGAACAATAGCAGGAAATCAGGTTTATTTTATGATAGCCAACTTCGAAATCGTTAAATGTGAAAGTGTTTTAAATTATCCGATATAACAATCGCGTTATTAGCATTTTACAAAAAACACGTTAGAACGTCCGTATTTGGGGATCATCGGCGCATTCAAATTTTTAAAATACTTTACTGTCGTCGTAAATTACTTTTATTTAATTCAACGCGACGTTACCGATCATTTATTAATTTAGGCTACCATTACCTCCGATTCTGTATATAGGTGTAAATAACACTAATCGAAAAATATTTATGGCTTAAAGCGCCGATCAAATTAATGTAGGCACCTATAACGGGCAACCGCTTTAAAATTCAAATTAATTCACGAGTTTAAATGTACCTATGTTACCTACTTATGTATATTTTTATAATTTAATTAGAAGATATTGCAGGTCTTGTGACAGACAATAAATATAATATACAAAATATCTTTGCTTTAATAAAAATCTAAGTGATTAGTTAAATTATTATTTATTCGTTTGGCCAAATCTTTCGGAATTATTCTAATAGCGTGCAAAAAAATTTTAACACCCGTACAATTAATTGATTTATTTATACTAAATTCATTAATTGTTATTTAATTAGTTTTAAATAAGTACGTACAGGTAACCCTCGTATAACGCGATACCTATCTATACAACGCGGTTTATAAATTTTGATTACCCTCGGATACGGTCGTGGTTTTCGATATTTAACGCTTTCTACAAAGTATTGCATCTTTACTTAAAAATCGATAAGTACATAGGCGTTTTTTGATCGTATAACGAAAATTTTATATAGAATTACAAAACTGAACCTATGTACAGTTGGCCCCTTTAATTTAGACACCTAGTTCGAGACGATATATATATATATATATATATATATATATATATATATATATATATATACGTAACTGCAATAAGGTGACCCTTACCGATTCGAACGGGATGTCTCCAAAAATTTCCGAAATCCGAATTGCCAAACGTTTGAAAAAACGTGTTATTGCTAAACTAAGAACAGATTTTATAAACATCGAATAATGCGATTTAACAGTTTAAAAGAGCATCAAGATAATCTTTATTAACCACATTTGCAAGCAAATTCATCCACCGTTAAGCTACAAATATCAATGATTCTCTACAAAATAACCTGCAATTTAACGGACCGTTAAGTTCGGACCATACGCGTATATGTTATTCGCGATAGGTTCCGATGCACGTCATGCATAAAACGTTACTAAATTGTATATTTTTAATCCTAACATTTTTTATTTTAAGGGTATTACAAAATACCTTGCAAGGTAAAATAATTCTTGAAACGTAAAAATTACCTTACGGTATAAATTTCATCCTTAGTAACAAAAATGACGTATTTTGTACGAGTGTCAGTCAGAAAGTAAGTTTAAGGGTGGCAGCGCTCCGCGTGGTGAAAAGATAAACTAACGAAATTTTAGGAGGTTGTTCTCTCATCTATTCTAACCAGTTTGACGCATCGCCGAGCCCGATAAGTCTATTTTTGTGTGTTTTTCGACGATTTAAAATGGAGACGCCGATAGAAGTAGCGTCCAAATGTGAACCGCGAAGTGTGATACGTTTTTTGACCGCAAAAAAATTATCAGCTAGTGAAATTTATAGAGAATGCATCGTGTAGTCACCGGAGACGAAACATGGGTGTATCATTACACACCAGAGTCGAAAAAGCAGTCAATGAAATGGGTACCAAAAGGTGGCCGACCGCCGAAAAAATGCAAAACAACTTTCTCCGCATGCAAGGTGTTAGCGACTGTGTTTTGGGATTATCGGGGTATTCTTTTGATTGATTACCTCGACAAAGGCAAGACTGTCAACGCGGAGTACTACTGTGGTGTTTTGGATCGTTTACGAAAACAATCAAAAATAAACGGCCAGGTTTGTTGAGTAGCAAAATGTTTTTCATTCACGATAATGCTCGTCCGCATTCTGCTCGTTTAACCCAAGAAAAATTGGCCTCATTTAAATGGGACGTTTTGAGCATCCGCCTTATTCCCCGATTTGGCCCCAAGTGATTTTCACCTGTTCCCGGCGATGAAAACAGCGTTTGGCGGCATACGATTCGATACAACAGCTGACATCACCGAAGCGGTCACAGCATACTTCAAAAAACTGGACGGAAATCATTTCAACGTCGGAATTTCAAAATTAGTTACTAGGTATCAAAAATGTATTGATAGAAGTGGCGATTTTGTAGAAAAATAAAAAAATGTCTGAATTTTCCGAAAATGACCTTATTTTTTGTTTTGACCACTCCTTCCCCTCGTAATCGGACCCTTAAACTTACTTTCTGACTGACCTACGTATTATATTCTACCTTTACGTAACTACGCAAGTTACAATTTTAGACCTTTAAAGTATAATAATATGTATCAACTGGAGTTTGACAAACTCGACTTATTGTTAAAAGTGGAAAATCTAGTTTTAGGTTGTTACGTGCACTTGTGCTCGGTGAGTTTTGAGGGTGTACAGGTAAAATTTTAAACCGGCAAATCGTTATTTTAATAACGAAATCGTTTGAGACTAGTTGTAAATTTACGCGTGTTCTAAATTTTTCTTTATATTTCCTATTCTTTTTCTCGTCATCGTTTTCCCTCTATCGCCAATTTCGAGCGTAGATTCTTCCATCGACTGCGTACTTGCATTATTACGTACATACGCTTCATGTTTCATTGTATTTCACCAACCACTGTGATCGCGAAAACGCGCGTAAGATAAAATTTCGTTCGCGAAATTGGACCCTAACCAAGACCCCAACCAAGTCCCTATCCAAGAGCCTAACGAACCTCGATTTTCAGAGAATTTAGAGCATAAAAGTTCATGTATTTACACTTTATAAATACATGGAGAGTTAGTCGACAAAGAAAAATTCTACCTTTCCTTGTCGTATTAATCCTTTTAGAGAACAAAACGCTCGCGCATTCACACGCAAAAAGGCCTTATTAACCGAACGAACACTCCTCGCACACACGAACAATACGACGCCGTAATTTAAAATTCGAACTACCGAAACAAGCACTATCGCTCTGTGCCACTAACGCGAAACACAATTCTATATATAAATGCATTGGATACTAGGAAATCTCACTTTTATTTTAAAAACTTTGAGTTGTTTGTTCGCATACCGATAATCTATGAAAGTAGGCGGCGCAAGTTAGCATTGCGCTTTTCGAGGTAAAAGCTAGATAACACAAAACACGTGACTATGCGAATCTAATAAATAGACGCAGCAATGTAATAATAGACAAGATTATATCTTCCGTTGTAGAAAAGCAGGTCTTTTTAAAAAGCTCCTCGCGGATCTACGAATGTTAACTTGCACATGTTTTATTAGTTGCTTTGTATTTTATCGGTCGCATAAAAATGCGATTACACTTTTATCTGGTTTGTGGTTTGTAATAGGGAAATTTTAAATGCTTAAGGACACACGAATCGTTTCTAAATAAAAAGTAGAGTAAATTTATAATTCTGCGGTATAAAGGCAGTAGATAGTGATAGTATACTGTAAAAATACGAGGTTTTATTGATGACGTGGAACTTATCGTGAATAAAGTATAAATATTATTTACTTTCCGATAAATATAGGTAGATTTATAGGCTGCTAGTATACGGTGAACAAATTTAAATTCATAGATAGGTGCCATAATTCTAAAATTTTGCAGTACAAACATGATCGACTGCGTTTTGTCAGAACAATAAATAGGAACTTTAAGAACATCAAATACGAAAATTCCGATCGAACAACTACACTTTGGTGAAATGTGTGAGTATTACGCATTGATTAAATGTTTAATAAGTTTAACGTGTCGTTTAAACAAAAAAAAATCAGATGATCGAACGGAAAAAACGCCTACACGCCATTGCAAAATTTTACGGTTTTGCAATCACATCATTAATTAATTACAGATGGTTTAGCATTTAAATTAAAATTAACGATAATAATGCGACACCTGAAAACTATAAAATAAAAAATAAATGTCAATTATGTCCGAGATAATAATAATAATAATATGTTATTATTCTCGCTCATCTCGTTACTACGTTATCTAGAAAAACCACGTTATCACAATTTACGACTTGGTAATGTTTAAATTTTACGATGTGCCGGTGAAATTGACCGTATAAGGGGCGGTTGTTTGATCTTTGTTAAAGATCATTTGAAAGTCTAATTTCTTCACCTAATTATTTTTTAGATTCATTGTCAGTATAAGTACCTACAAGTGTTTCTGTACTTGTCGTACGCGTTCGTTGTGGTTAAGCATCTCTTCGAGAAAATTTCTAGCCAAGTTTCGACTGTAGGTGCGTTATTATTGAACTATATACGAAACGTGATGTGGTACCCAATAAAACATGAAATATTATCGGCTTGCTTTGATAGACGTCATCCAACGACATGACCTGTAAGATTTTCAGATCAAAATCCATTAGACTTTATATAGGATCACTTAAATTAGGATAAATTCAAAATCTACGATTAGATTATTTTATGTTATCAAATTTAGATAGCGATAAGATCTTTTACAAAACCTTTTTTTTTTATTTAAACATTACTTAAAAATAACAGACCGCGTCCTTTAAAAACGCCGCAGGCGAAATACATTAACAGTTTTCGTCGAGATTAAACTTGAACTTTACAAAATACGGCCCGAAAACGACGTTACGCGGCCTACCAGAGGGAAAGGTTAAAAAAAAGGTCCTGGGAAAATTATCAATTTCTATCAATAATTGTTTTCAAATACAAGCTGACGTAACTCTTGCATGTTTTTGAATAGCGTTAAATCCTAATTTGTTTATACGATCTTCGGCATTTCCCGTCTGAAACTCGTGCAAGAAACGTATACAATAGTTGAAAATTATACAATACGTGTAATTGTTGGCATATAATGTAGTTTTAATAAGATGACCGAGCGCTTTTTACGCAACAATTCACGACAACGCGACGAGCTCGAGCGCCGCCCGTATCGACTGAAATAATTCTAAACTATAAATAATGACTAATCTTAATTGAGGGCTAAATCGTTCACGATATACCAAATCCATCGAACGGCACAATGTTTAATGAACCGCGGAGATTCGTTATCAGACGAAAATCGTTTATGGCTAATATAAACTAACAGTGAGCCTACTATTATAATTACCGAAAACCGCCAGGTGCATGATCGAAGCCGCTAATGAACGAGAGCATTGTCCGTGCGGCGTGAAATGACCCACTAATTGCCTAACAATCGAAGTGCTTTTCAAATTGGGAATATTTCCCAAAGTGAATGGGGCCCTGATTGCATTGAATTTATTATTACCATTCAAGCCGAAAAGGACGTGAATTTTCTTCCGACGAAACGTGCGACCGTACGATTTTAAATTTACACTTTGAATAGGCACTTCGAACTACCATATAATATAAAACACCCACCCACACCCACCCGCCTTTCCGAATAGGTAATTAACCGGCTTAGAAATTAATTCGTAAGCTACCGGTTTTTCGATATCTTTAAATTAGCGCATTTACATATAAAAATTCTGAAAATTAACCGGACCCGATAAAATCTAAGCTTCTAAGGAAAAAGGGCCCCTCCATAAACGCTTCGGAACGTTTGATCCGCGTTTAATTAATCCATTTGTTTTTACACAAATTAAAATTAATCGCTTGAATTAAAATACAGATCACATATAATGGTCGTTCGATATAAATTTTGCCTCACGTCGCTAATGGTCTCGCCGCTTTGTCGTATCGGAAATAAACGGAAAATATGTAAATAAAAAAAAAACGCCGATCGTTAGCTAAACGTAAGATAACGATCTGTTAGGTAAATTGGCTTAGTTATTCGCGGATATTTTTAATAGGGTAAATCTTGAACCTATTGTGTCTGTTATTCTCGTTAGGGTGAACGTCAGACTAAGCTCTTTTTGTGTTCTTAATAGAGACCATTATCGGTTCTTGTTTGCAATCACATATGTAAATGTATAAGCCCGTTTGAAAAATAATGAGCATTAAAACCATTGATGTTACTGAATGTTCGTTTGTTCGGCGATTTTCAGATGTGCCCACTTTGATTCCCTTTTGTATTCGGCCTAATGAAGCTTTTGATAACGTTTCATATAAAACGAATTTTATTATATTAACAAAAATCGATGAGAGTTGTTAATTTAATTAATGATATTTGGGTTCGAGCATAAAATAGACTGCCCGATTCGCTCGTTTTTTATTCTAAGTATACCTATATGTATAAGTAAAATTTTCGACTCACCCTTATTTCACACGAAATCGGCAATCGACCTGAAAACAACAAAAAAATAGCAATTAGAACAACGTTAATTATTCTACTTAAAAAAATCGTAATAAATATAAAGACGACCGGTTTCTTTTTTTTTTTAATTTATACAGAGAGTGCCCCCGAAATGGTCCATCAAAATTGTGTCGACTCGCGAGAGAACGTAATATTCAAATTGTGTCTTTGCCTCCAAAAAGGAAACAAATTAAAGAACAAATTTAAAAGAACAAATTGTAAATGAAATTTACCGCTATTATTTGGGTTAAAAGCAAATTGTGGATGTTCGAGATTATTTCAATGTCAGTTACATAACAGTCTTAATAAATATTAACAAGACATTTGTAAGATGCAACGGAATGCATACATTACTTTGTAATTATACATATAAATTATTGTAATAAGATGAATGGGAACTTCCAAGATCGCATAATTTGAAGATGCAGTCGACCCGCGACATTCATAGGCTCGACATTCGCGGTTGTTCTTTCCTCCCCTTTTACAAGAAATTCCCTTTTTTATTACGAGAAAAATACATAAAAATGTACACAAGATTTTGCACTGTATGCGATATAGATATCGCACATATTTGCACATATCGAAGAAACTAAATTTTATCTTGAGCAGGGCTTCCAACGACACAGCCCATTAAAAAAAAATAGAGTAAATATTTCTCAAACTTAAAGTAAATAAAAGCATATAAAAGCCAAAAAAAGTAAATAAAAGTACACGTTTTTAAACCAATTTAAAATTTTTGCGAAATCTCGAAAAAAATCCCCTAGTTAATTATTCAGGTTTTTTTTAGCAAAATTTTTATCAGAACGTTTTGCGACGCAACGTTCAGAACAAGTCGCAAACGACTAGAAAACTCGTGTTTGTAGTATAACAAAGCAAAAAATGACGAACTGCGAACGTTTAAATAGATTACAAGTTTTGCATAAACTCGATAAAATGACACTACCTGATACGCATAGAACAGGTCCGGAATTACTTGAATAGTAGCTTTTCTAGAATAACAAACCAATAAATGACGAACTAAGCGCGTTTCCGGCGATTTAAAATTTTTGCGAAATCTCGAAAAAATCCTTAGTTAATTATTTAGGTTTTTTTTAGCAAAATTTTTATCAGAACGTTTTGCGACGCAACGTTCAGAACAAGTCGCAAACGACTAGAAAACTCGTTAGTTAATTATTTAGGTTTTTTTTAGCAAAACTTTTATCAGGACGTGTTGAGATTATTTACTTGTAAGGTGGGTTGCACCTGTATCTGCAACCATGCCCGAGTCAGAGGACTCGGAAAGCATTCATTCTAGATCTTGTGTTCATGTTGAACAGTTGCAAAATAAAGTTTTTCATTTTAATAAATCTAGTTTTGGCCCGGTAGCAGCCTCTAATGTTACTCAAACCCAACAGGACGTTTTGCGACGTAACGTTCAGTACAAGTCGCGAACGGCTACAAAACTCGTATTTCTGGTATAACAAAGCAAAAAATGACTAACTGCGGGCGTTTAAGTAGATTATAAATTTTGCATAATCTGATACGCATAGAACAGGACCGGAATTGCTTGAATAGTAGCTTTTCTACAATAACAAACCAATAAATGACGAACTAAGCGCGTTTCCGGCGATTTAAAATCTTTGCGAAATCTCGCAAAAATCCCTTAGTATTACTCAGATATTTTTTTTGGCAAAATTTTTATCAGAACGTTTTGCGGACGCAACGTTCAGTACAAGTCGCAAACGACTAGAAAACTCGCTTTTCTGGTATAACAAACCAAAAAATGACGAACTGCGAGAGATTAAATAGATTGCAAGTTTTGCATAATCTCGATAAAATGACACTACCTGATACGCATAGAACAGGACCGGAATTACTTGAATAGTAGCTTTTCTACAATAACAAACCAATAAATGACTAACTAAGCGCGTTTCCGGCGATTTAAAATCTTTGCGAAATCTCGAAAAAGTCCCTTAGTATTACTCAGATATTTTTTTTGGCAAAATTTTTATCAGAACGTTTTGCGACGCAACGTTCAGTACAAGTCGCAAACGACTAGAAAACTCGCTTTTCTGGTATAACAAAGCAAAAAATGACGAACTGCGAGAGATTAAATAGATTGCAAGTTTTGCATAATCTCGATAAAATGACACTACGTGATACGCATAGAACAGGTCCGGAATTACTTAAAAAGTAATTGTTTAAATATAACAAACAAAGAAATGACGAACTACACGTTTTTATAATTTAATATATGAAATACTAAGTGATAATAACAAGATACAACAGCAGTTAAACACATTAATACACTAATAAATTAAACACCCATTACAACTTCGCCAGGAACCAAATCACCGAGAAAAGGACCTCCTGTACACAGTCTACTATTTTCTCAGATTCATGAATAAATAAAAAAAGTAAATAAAAGTAAATTGCTGGAAGCACTGCTTTAGTTATTCGCGGATCTGCTACATTCGCGAGAACCTCGGAAACGTAACTCTCGCGAACGTCAAGGTTCTGCTATAGGTACAATGGTCGCATTCAGGGAATGGTAGCGCTGTAGCGCTTTATCGAAGCGATGCTCTGAATGGCGTCTGCTTTACTCGCAGTGCTGCAGCGCTTTAGTAAAGCATTAAAGCATATAAATATTCCGCTTTAACGCTTTATAACTAAATAAAGCAATGACGCATCCATGCGTTCTAACCTAACAAATTATATTGCTTGTGTATGTTTTGGTTCATGCAAAAAATAAAGATGGCTTATAACGTTACAATTCGGAGACGAAGTCATTTCCCTTGCAGTAACGTAAGAAGAAAGGTTGAAGATATTACAAGGTAAGTTTTACATAAAAATTTGAGTGTTTTACAAACAAAATTGCCAACCTAAGAATTAAAAGCTGAAAAATAACTAGTACCAAAAATGTTTATTCAGGCAATATAAAGCGTTACAGTGCTGCAGCGTTTCGACGCTACAATTCCCTGAATGCGACCAATATTTTAAGCGTTTAGATTAATTTTCGTGTCAACTTAAACTTAAGACAAAACAATTAAACAATCGTAGCCGAAAACCCGCTTCACCAAAAACGACACTTAACAATACCTAGCTAATTAAATTCTTGCGAGGCAATTTTCGACGAATTAAATCGATTACATTATACCCACACTACGTATATTTTATAATGTATTAACGGCGGGACGCGTTTAAATAAAATTCCTCGAGAAAACGGACGGACACGCTTCCCGTTTCGGCCATTAAATTTCGAGAGTCCGAAAAGTTCTTGGTCTATAAACAAATTGCGCGCATTTGTCATTTAATGCCTTCCGAGACCTCAAGTACTACCCCATTGTGTAAGCTAGACGCCGCCAGCTGCCGTTGCACAATAGACCTAATAAAAATGAAATTTGGAAATTTGCTTCAGTCAAACCACCTTTCGCCTATATTGACCAGAATTTTTGCTCGTTAAGTTACCACCCGTGATTTGAGCTCCATTCACGCGCACAAAACGTCAAAAAGGCAAAGAGTACCATAACTAAACGAAACAGATACAGAAGATGAACACCTATTGTGAGTAGTTTACTCGAATTATAGGATTTGTATTGGAGTTTTTGTTCGCCGTGGTAGGTATACGGATCGAAAATAAACTCGAAGGTGGTACTTTCGTATTACTTATTTAGCACCTTTTTCGGAGAACATTAGCGAAAGAGGAGAAGGGCCTTGTAATTTAGTTAGTGTTTGGTCTGAGGGAAAAACAAATCAATCACGAGGGCGACAAGACACATTTAAACGTCCCGACTATTAAGGAATCACTAACCGGAACAGGACGAGGAGCTAACATAGGGGTAACTTTATCGCTTCACACTTTGGTTGCGCCGCAACCCTTGTCCTAAATTTCTTTATCGAAATTTCTACGCGACTATTTTTATTCTAGAAATTACTTAAAAAAAAAAACGAAAAACACCTGGTACGATTGTCTAACACGAATAAAACACGATGCCCGGATATGGCGCAGAATTCAGTCCTTTATGTCCCAGTAAGGAATTCGAGGAGCGCTGCCTCATTAGAAGGAATGCAGCGCTAAACTGACATGTGTTTCCCAAATATTAATCATGTTTTTGGATGCAATTAAAATTTATTTTAATTAGGGGGTGTTTAGTTGTCACTTATGCTAACGATGTTAACTTTCTTTCGAATATACAAATGCATATTAGGCTCGTCCGTTTTCTAATTTGTAGTCGAAATTTTTTAACCGATGTTTGCCACGAACGACGGCGTTAATTTCCTTATGGCAATAAACTACTTGTTTGTTTGTTTTTTTTCAATTTCGATTATAAATGGTGGACGATAAACAAATTACACGGTGCGCCCTCGCCGTTCGCACCAAAAGCAACAGTTAACGGCAATTTTGTAAATTAGATCACGTAACGTCAAGTCATTAGCGCATGCTTGCTCACGAAACGATCACGAACATCGGTTTGATGCATGATGAGGTAACAAATTGATGGAGGATATGTAGTTATTATGATTAACAGCTTATTTTATACGAGGCGCTTTCCCGGCCATCATAAAAGAGTTGTTAGAGGCATTATACGGAATTAACGCTAAAAACGCTTCTTTGAATGCGGCAATTAAGCGTTCGTAAAAAAAAAATCAGTTTTACCAATCGAGGTAAATTACGGTTTATACGACAACATAATAACCGTGCACGTATACGCGCGAGTAGGAAGTGTCGGATATTTCGCGGTCGTCGTTTTTTCTAATCAAAATTTTAATGATACCTATAATTAATCACGTTACTGTTTTTGAATGGTCGGCAGCGTAAACATTTTTTGGAACCCTTTCTCTTCGAAGCCGATCGTGAACTTTTCGATGTTAATAATGTGCGATTCCTGACCGAAAATCGTTGCAATCGAAAAAAGTTGACAGAACACGAATCTATTTACATATGCCTGTATACGATTTAGAAAGATACTTGGTTAATTTTATCGCCAATTCGAATTCTTCAACTGCTTATTAAATTTTTTTGACGACGTTCGATTTTGTTCGTTACTCGCGGCTTTAGGTTGTCTAGATTCCGTGGTCTCTCTTGATACAGATTAATTGTACGTAATCCTACAAGAAGAAATATAATGGTGGCAGGTCGGAAAACCAGGACGGCCACTCCATGGTGGCAAATTGTACAAATCATAGTCCTACAAATTTTGAGCTTCGTCGAGCTCGAAACGACTTGGACTATTAAACTGAAATCATACTTTGTCGAGTGCCGTTTAAGTGGATTTAAAAAAAAAACCATTACTTCATTAATCATTTCTACAGTAATTCAGTGCCCAAATAATTCACGACTAATGACAGAAAAACTGGCCCTAAAATTATTAATATTTTTATAATTGCTATTAACCTGACAGCAGTTAATATTTGATTTTTTAAATTCTAATTAGACTGGAGGACGGTAGCTGGGCAAGATCGAGTAAAGAGAAAGCAGCAGCGTTTTCTGAATACCTAACAAAGGTAGTCCAGCCGTTCCCAAGAGAGGTCTCGCAAACTGAAGACCATCAGATACAACAATACTTGGAAACACCGGACCAACTAGAGCTACCAATCAAGAAGTTCAAGGTAAAAGAGGTACGAAACACCAGAGGATGGGATCTTCTGACGGGCCGGACGTTAAAAGAACTCCCAGAGAAAATAATAAAAATCATAACTATGTTGTTTAATGCGGCGCTAAGAGCGGAACACTATCCATCACACTGGAAGTTAGCAGTAATAATCTTAATCCCAAAACCTGGAAAAGATCCACAACAAGTGAGGTCATACCGTCCTATAAGCCGGCTACCCATCATATCGAAGATATTTGAATAGCTGTTACTAAAAAGAATTAAATCAGTGCTTCTACAAAAACATGCAACAACTGAACAAGTACATTGAGTTGTACGCAATAACAACGAAGCTCTTGAAAACGCACAATACTGTACAGCTGTCTTTCTCGATGTAAGCCAGGCCTTTGACAAGGTCTGGCACGCTGGCTTATTATTCAAGCTTAAACAAAACTTACCGCACAACATATTTCGCATTTTAATATCTTATATAAGTGAAAGACAGTTTGTTGTTAGACATCAGGATGAATACTCAGACATAAAGACAATCTCATCGGGCGTTCCACAAGGTAGCGTGCTGGGGCCTTTACTTTAGATCTTCCCACATCAAAAACCTTTGCAGATGATACAACAATTATGACATTCCGCAGTAACCCAAAAGTAGAATCTAGAACACTACAGAATCACCTCGATAAAATCCAAGACTGGCTTCAAAGATGACGGATACAGGTTAACGAACAAAAATCCATGCAGGTAACATTTACTATGAGAAAAGAAACATGACCTCCAGTTATGCTCAACAAGCTTGTTACCATAAGAAAATTGTGCCAAATACCTCTGCATGCACCTTGATCGCCGGCTGACCTGGAAAATGCATATCTGGAATAAGAGGAAACAACTCGAAAGAAGAAATTCATAACTTTAGTGTAAAATACACTAACGCCCGTTCCACCACTGCATTTTGAGCTAGAACTTATCTAAGTCGAACTCAAATGTAAACACGACTCAAGACGAAAATGCGTTCCACCACGTTTTTCAAAGCACGCTTTGGCTAAGTTGTACGTAAATATGACAACACTGCAGAACTTGCGCGTGATTGGTCCTTTGCTTCAGTTTTTAAATATCCCGCACTGCGACAGTTATACAGAACGTCAAAAAAAAATGAAATTCCCTAACCTAATCTAATCTAACCTAACAAATTGCCCGTTACTGTTGCGACGTTTTGTTCTCGTTTACATGTTATCCATATTATTATGGACAAATGAAGCGGTGCAATTACACCAGAGAGGAGAAGCACCTTCTCACCTCACTGGTTGCAAATTATAAAAATGTAATAGAATGTAAAACCACAAACGGTACAACAAATAAAGAAAAAGATGCGGCGTGGAGTAAAATAACGTCATTATTCAACGCTCAGAGGAAAAATGTGACTAGGAGTAATGATTCATTGAGGAAACAATGGAGTAATATGAAACAAGAGGCGAAGAAAGGCAAAGCCAAACATCGCGCAGAGTTGTACAGAACTGGCGGAGGACCAGCAACAGTCAAATCAACCGATGATTCGCAATATTTGATTCTCTCAGTAATAAATGATACGACAGTAACGGGAATTATATTAATAATATCCACTTCCATAATAATTTTAGTAATCAAAGTAACAAATTCTAGTCACTGTGACAGACTTGAACAATGTGAGGTTATAAACATGATCTCAAGCTCACATTATTCACGTCTCAGATGTAAGCTCGACTTAGCGAAGTTAAGGTCTGGTTTTACGTGGTGGAACTGAATTTTTCTGTCAAGTTCAGCTTAAGCTCTAAGCAGAGCTCAAGGCGAGGTGGTGGAACCGGGCGTAACAGACTTAAAGTGCATACCAACAGACTAGTCAAGAGGTTACTTACAGAACAAACTGATACACGTAGACTCAAAAGATTCAAGCCATCAGATTTAGGAAATAGATTTAACTAACTTATATTAATATTAATCTAACATATGTATCCTTAAATAAGACAAATTTTAACCAGCTAAGATGCTAAGATGCTAAGATAAGAGAGTTTACTAAGGCACGAACCGCTGGGTAATTGCTACATGTTAATTTCGAGATTAAAGTAGTAGGGTTTAGTTTAGTTTAGTTTTGCTATACAATTTACTTGTTGTCTTTTTAGGACAGATTGTAAATAATCTGGGGAATAAAAAAAAATTAAAAAAAATTCTAATCATTATTTTATTATTAAAATGTCAATATTTGACCCTAAGGTAATTGAAGTTTTTTAATTAGGTAACTAATGAAAACGTGCTTACGAAAGTGAACGGATTCTATTTACAAACATGAAGCGTTACACATTTATTTATTTATTTCGATAACAATAGCTAATTTTGCAAATTATTAATTAGAATTATGCTTACGCGTATTGCTTCATTGTCCATGTTAGCTAACGTTTATCGTTTAATTAATTACCTCGCAGCCGAAAATTTTCCCATATGAAAAATGTATGGACAATAATTATGTCATAAATTAAACGTCTCAAACGTTCCAGGAAACATTATAATTTAAATTCGCCCAAAGGATCTTTAAAAAAAAAAAGTTCGACGCAAGGACGATACGTATGTTACGTCGTCAAGTTATAACCGTATTTTCAATAGCGGTCGCTTGTTTGGGATGCCCTGTATAAAATCAACACGAACGTAGCCTCGAGTGTTAATTAACTAGATTACGTGCATTAAAAGTTCATTATTCACCGGCAGATATTTTAGCCGGCAACGTTTACCACCTCCCATAACGAGTAGGCTAATTTTTTAGTCGCGATAAAACATTATTCCAGCGTATATTATATTATTACGTACAAATTGTTTACTGGAATCGCGCGCAATTACGTTGTTATCGCCATCGAAATTATTTTTAAACGTTCCTTCTCGAAACGAGCCCGTTATACTGCCTATATACGGCCGATTAAACCCGTTCTTAAAATTCCGTAATTAAAATATAAACGTCACTGCTGCAAAATAAAAACCGCGCGGACCACCTAACCGAGCAGCTTCTGTTCAAAAACTTTTAACCAATTAAAATATTTTCGTGGTCGTTACTTTTATAATTAATACAAATTGTCGAAGATACGCGGGAATTTTTCGAAGACGAAACGCATTAATTACGCCGAAATCCCTCTCGAATTTTCGCCGTAATAAACTAACGACCTTATCGTAACTAGGTACTCAAAATGAAATTATTTTCGCCTCGATACCGACAAATTAAAATGTACAATTTGTTTTCGACGTCAAGAATGCGCGCTTCCTGAAATCGCTCCAAAATAAATTAATATTCTCTCGTCGCAATTACACGGAGGTGCGCTAATTGCAAAAGTCTTCGATATACGTTTAATTCTATTAGCTGAAGAACTTGATGCGGACAATTACGTGGGTACGCATCGCGTACCGGCTTGTTAAATGCGACTTCTCGAAAGGTTTCGGGTTTATTATTTGTACAAGCGATAGACAACAACTGGTCAGCGGGTAAAACAAAAAGGCGCTTCACCGACAAACCCGCGGCGCTTTGCGGTCCATCTACTAATGACCGGCTCAACTAAAACAACATTTAATTAGGTCCTTTGACTTGTGTTATTTACGGGCGTACACTGTAAAAACGTCGGGGCTTGTACAAAAGGTTTTTACTTTCCGAGGGTTTTCGGTCGGTCGTAATGCCCGACGTGTTTACAAAAGTTGTCTTAGGTGCCCCATTCTTAATTCATTGCCGTAGATCCAGAACGTACGTTTCGTAGGTGCTTATTTTCGGTTGCGTTAAACTACATTATAAAAATTAAATTTGTTGTTCCGCTTACTTTAAAATATTTTTTAAATCCCGCGACGCGTTTCGCAACTTGATAGTTACATTTTCAAGCGATCAATTATTTGAATTTAAAAACGACCTAACCGATTCGGCATAAATGCATCGAGTTTTCCAATGTCCACAAAATTAAAAATTATTATTGAAATTCTAAGTTTTTATTTCAAATTATTGTAGAATAATAGTCATTTTGGGTATTAGTGTAGCATGTCTCCACCTCGGAGAAATTTTTTTTTTGAAAACAACCCCCAAGTGTAGTATGTCTCCACCTCAGAAAAATATTATCCGTTCTTGTGTAGCATGTCTCCACTAACCCAATTGAGTTTTTTTTTTTCAATTTTATTTTTTTTCAATTTTTTTAAAATTCATTTAATATATAATAATCCATACACCACAATTTCATAATACACAATTTGCTTCCGGGTCATTTGGCTGAGTACTGGTACAAGAAACAACACCATGATACGCCATTCAACGACATCATCGCCGAAATTGTCCGTCAGTTCCCGCTCGCTTAGTGATCTTTCTTGAGTGATATTATTGTGTATTATGAAATTGTGATGTATGGATTATTATGTATTAAATGAATTTTAAAAAAATTTTATAAAAAAAATAAAATTGAAAAAAAAAAACTCAATTGGGTTAGTGGAGACATGCTACACAAGAACGGATAATATTTTTCTGAGGTGGAGACATACTACACTTAGGGGTTGTTTTCAAAAAATTCTCCGAGGCGGAGACATGCTACACTAATACCGTCATTTTGTAAGCGATAAAAGAGAAATTTTATTTTGTGAATGGGGGATATTGCGGAACGACCGTCGGCGAGTGGAGCGACTCCACGAACAAAATAAAATCGTCCTTAACACGTACATCGTGCAAATAGTTTTTCAACAAACACCATTAATAAGTTTTTAAATGTATTAATTTCATTTAATGGTTACGTCAAAAATTTGGCAAATTTCGTAAAATGCACCGGAAAAACAAGCAGCCAAACATACAGTTTTATGGATTTTACGAAACAGGCAAATCAAGCCGTTTCAACGTGACTTCCAACAATATAAAAAACGAATCAATTCCCCAAGAAATTGAAGAAGCTGGCTTTTATTTACATTTTAATATAAGTACCCAGTTATATTAATAATTTTTGTTACTAAAAATATCATTTCGAACTGACAGTTTATTTAAAAAATTATTGACAAACAACTGTCAATTTACTTTTTCTAACACTACATCTTTTCAACTTCGATTTCAGAAAAAGTAAATTTAATTTCAAAAAAATAATTCATTTTCAGAATGTATTAAAAAATTGACTAACAATAAGGACATTCCAGAAAAAATTTGATTTCTCAAGTTTGTCAATGTTTCTGCACTCAAAGTTTGACCGTTTGTGGTGATAAAAAGTAATTTTTGAAAAAAACAAATAGTGTCATATTAAAGAACACGTGAAATTATTAAAGAATAGCTTAAATTAAACTAAAAATATATGTTGAGTAAAAAAATATAACTGGAAATACGAGCAAAAATCCCCGTTTCGTGCACTTTTTTGTAAAGATATCCTTAAGGCGGTTTATTTTGAAAACGTAATAGCTCAATTTTCCGACTAGAAATAAGAGAAACCTTTCTCGATAAAAAGGGGACCTCGAGACCAAATAAAAAATATTTGTATTGTAAATGCTATAAATATGCTGTTTGTATTGTAAAAAAGGGTAAATTGTAAATAAAATTGTTTGTTGGTTTCAGAAACGCAATCTCCAGTAAAATAAAACATGTACAGATAGATGTATAGGAATCTATCTATTTATGACTTTATTTTATAACTATTTTAATTTAAACGTTTCAACCTATGACAACCTTAATTACGTTTACAAGTGTACTACAACGCATGTATAGGTAAGTATCAATCAACAGACGAACAGGATAATTAATAATAAATTATCAAGAACATTTAGTAAAACAAATAAAAATATTATCATACATAAATATTTCTTATCTGTTATAAATATGTTATTAATTATAGATATAAATAACATTGCGAAAAATGTTGACAGAAAAATTAAAATTTAAAACGTTTAATTGTAACTTTTATTGTAAACGAACTTAATATAGGTATGACATAACCGATACAGATCTGAAACTGTTTTCTCTCTTTTTTTTCAATTAACACCATAACAACTTGTTTTTAAAAAATTGTTGTAACTAAAAATTCGATTTTCAACCAAATCGAAGCCACTGCCTAATTAAAGTTTTCAAAATTTAAATTTTAAATCGGCTGTTAAATAGTTAATATACGTAGTTAATAGTTAAATAAATTATGTGACAGAATTTAAGTGTGAATAACTCATAAACAATTGATTTTTGGTATAGGGTATAATACATGAAAAATGTTTGGAATTTTTACAAGGAATTCGAAATTGTCAAAACAATTGGGGATTGCCGTATGAAGAATTAGGGTTGATGTTGACTCGGGTTTGTTTGGGACGCCTTACATAATGAAAGGATGTTTTTAAAGTGAACCTAGATAAAAATAGAATCGACGGGTCCGAGTGGGATTTCTTTAAATATTAGGCGTTTTTAAAATATTGAATTTATTCCATACTTTTCGACCGTATATTAAATAATAAATTTATTAATATACATTAAATTTAAATAATAATAATTTAATATTAAATAAAAACACTAGATAATAATAAAATATACTAATAGATCTTTTGAGGTGTACTTGTAATGACGAAATAAACCATACGCGACCATAATTTGATTATATATTGAAAATAAAATATCGAGCAGTTTTGGCAGAACGTCGTAACCGTCACTTTTTGCGAAAATGAGTTATTTTGACTGTATTATGCATCTAAGGTAAAGTCATAATCGGTTAAAATCTGATAACAATATTTCGATTTTTTCCGCCAAAAAAATCGCTTTGTATTTCCATAAAAGGTATTTGCTTATAGGTACGCCACAACACAAAATGTGCGGCGCTTCTGTAAAATTTAATTTTTAAGGCGTTTTGCCAAAACTGCGTCGATATGATCCGTATATGGTAAGATATTTAAGATTTTCAAATGGAAATATCTTTTTTCTCCCATATATCTCGATGTTGTCATACACTGAATTGAAGGGCACGTTGAAACCCCGTCCATTAGAGAATATAACACATGGTGTTACAATTTAAAAAAGTTCCGAGGACGTTTTGACTCATTGTCCTTTATAAATAAGAAAAAGTTAAATGTCTAATTATATTTTCCACGACGCGAGGCGACGGGCGATTCCGCGATTTTCTTAAATTTGGATTCCCATCGTTTTTCGCATCGCATCCACACATCCTAATAATTTAACCCTCGGTTACGTCATATTGCTTAAAATTTAAACCCACAACTGCTCTATCTCGAAAGCGCACAAGCCGACGAGTGGATGTAAAACTTGGCCAAATCGACATGACAATACTCGTCACTCATTTTTCGAAAGCTACAAACACTAAAAACAGAAAAAAGTCCGAAATTTTTGGTAATTTGCTTCAAGTTGATACTTTCAAATCATCCCTAGAACAGTTTTTTCGTAAAATAAAAGACCTAAAGCTAGTTTTTTTTTGTTTGAAACATTGAAAAATTAAAATGAGGAATCGGAGGACGATCGCAGAGCGGAGCAAATGTCGCAAAACACAAGTCGCATAACAAATTGAGAATTCGGCGTAACAGTGTAGCGCAACACGTTCCTTTCGGGAGCATAAAGAGTGTAAGCACAGTCGGCAACCGTCAAAGAGCGGGTTGCTGTCTCATATTGCGGGGTGGAGCACTCGGGCGCCGGGTCTCACTTCACGGTCTAGGTCAATAGTTGGCAGGACATCCTGATTTACGAAATGCCGAAATATACGACCGGTAATGAGACAGCAATTGCGAAATGTAATAGAAGGGCGCTCGGAAATTTTGCAACGGACTCTATAGGTAATTTTAGGGGTCCGGTAATTAACCATCGACAGTTTTGGGAAATCGATAGTTTTTGGCTATTAGGGACACGTGTAAATACGGCATGTAACAGCTCGAGACAAATGAGCGGCTTCCGGAAACCGTTAACTTCGAATTGAACGTGTTTTTCTTGCTTTTATACTTGGGAAAAACACGAAACTCGTTCACAGTTAATTATTATCATTTTAATAATTTAGTTTCGAGAATTTCAATAATGCCGATGTAAAACTCGGTAAATTTCTATTTATATATAGGAAAAAACGTGTACAGTCGGTTAAATTAAAACAAAATCCGTTTTAAATCAAAATTGTTTTTGTTTTTGTTTTCGTGCGATTTTTAGAACACCAAGTGGTTTTTCATCTGGTGATTTACCTAACGGCTTGTGGCATAAGTTGCCAACATCTTCACTTTCGAATCGATTATCGTGACCGTTGTAAAAAAAAACAAAGGTGAAACATCATTTTCTCCCCATTAGCCCAGTAAAATTAGATTTTAAATATAAAATAATTAATAACAATGTAGATTTTTGTGCGGACCTTTATTTTTATGTTTCGAACTAAATTTCCAAAATTCCCCTTCGATATCGTGTCCGCAAAAATTGTTATAAGGGGCGAAAGAAGAAGGTAAAATTCGGTTTTTCGTAATTATCGAAAAAAAGATTATCATCATTGATTTTTTTAGGTCGAATCGACCGTTGCAAAAATATAGGCTAAATGAAGTCTAAAAAAGATGTGCACCCACTATAGTAGATGGAGAACAATATCAATAATACATAATCTCCCGATTCGCTAAAATCTTGCTGACGTTTAGCGATGACTGTAGCGCACAAACACTCCTTACCGAACATGATCTCATAAAGCAAATATTTTAACCACCACATTTTCTCTGTACATCCTAGAATATTGTAATACAAATTCTAAATCACTCTGTATAGCAGATAACTATTAAATAAGCAATGAAGCTCCTTGAAAATGTTAACAAAGTTTGTACGAATCCGGCAGATTATTAGTATTAACAACAATAACACGAATATGTTATACAATATGGATTAGACCTACCAGGAACGCCACATTAAAAAAAAAACGTGCTTAGGACCTTTTTTTTGTAGCAAATTTTACGAGCTACAATTTTGATGCTAACATTTTTTCTCGAAAAATCGATAGTTTCCAAAATCATTACAAAAAAACTGAATTTCATCTCCATTCGTCCTCTACGACAATTTTTGCGAACACGCTATCGACGGGGACTTTTGAGGCTTACGACAATTCGTTCAAAACATAAAAATAAAAAACCACGCCAAAATCTAGCTTGTTAACAAATTTCTTTTTATAATTCTCCCCCATCATGGTTTAATTTTATTAGGTCCATTTCCCTGGAGTGCAACTTTTGCAAAACAAAACAAAAATTATGCCATCATTTTGTACAAGTTTTGTACAGTTTTTTACAACTTTTAGTTTTTTTTGTACCCTTCCAAATAGTCAGCTATCGCAGATTGAAATTTCGCACTCCAGGGAAATACTGGAGTGCAAAAGTTAAAAATGTCGTTTTTTTATTGTAATAATAAGAACTCATTTTGTACAGTTTTGTACAACCTTTAAAAAATTTTGTACCCTCCCGGAAATGTGTGAAAATGACCGCCAAAGTTCGCACTCTCGATGTATTTTAGAATGCTCAAAATGTATAGCCTTAAAAAACATTTTAAGAAGATAAATGTCTTTGTTTTTATATAAAAAATGATGTATATTTTGTATTTGTTTAAATAATGTTAAACAAATATTATTCCTTCCAGATTTGTGGTTTCTTGAATTGTTGATAAAATTAACAGATGAAATTTATATGTAATAAATAAATTGAAATTCAAATAACATATATTTATTAGAATTTCAAAAAACAGGTATAAAAATACATTTTTTAAATATGATATATAAAAATATTACGTAGTGTACTAATTCACAATTTTATAACAGCCCTTAACCAAAAAAGTACATAAATATAATAAAAAATCATTATATTAAGAACTGGCGTTGATTAATGTGCGCCCGAAGTACGATCTCATCATTACAACGTATGTCCAAAGATTACTTGATGTTCGAAATCATTACCCAATGAACATTTATTAGTGTAATGACCTTATACATTGCTACATCGAATGCAGTTCATTACGTTAATGAATAATTTGACTGCTCCAATGAACAAGCTTTTTTTTTAAATAAATTAGTATATAGATAATATGAATTTTGATTTATAGTGATAATAACAGTGTTTATTAGTTTTATCAATATTCCTACATAAATTCAATAAATTATTCCACTGAAATGCAAAGTTTGTTTATTGTATCGATGAATGTGTTCATTAAATAAAGGAATATTCTTGCATTGTTACAATGTACACTTCTATTCATATTAAAAGAGTACAGTTACTATTTCACATTGTAAATAGGACAATGTTTACGTATATTGTTTCTATAGCAAATTTATTTTTTGTAATGTTTCAATTAATTATCGCTCAAATATACCTACATAGAAAATTTGATTATTAGTTGTTTATTGTTCAATGTTGTCGATTGTAGGAAATACAAATCGATTTTTCCGGTGAAAAAATCGATTTGTACAGATTTCTCTGGAATTTGATATGTAATAACACACACAAACCGTTTTTAGAAATATTTTTCTATAACAGTTCTAATATAAATATTTATGTAAAGCTCGAGACAAATGAGCGGCTTCCGGAAACCGTTAACTTCGAATTGAACGTGTTTTTCTTGCTTTTATACTTGGGGAAAAACACGAAACTCGTTCACAGTTAATTATTATCATTTTAATAATTTAGTTTCGAGAATTTCAATAATGCCGATGTAAAACTCGGTAAATTTCTATTTATATATAGGAAAAAACGTATACAGTCGATTAAATTAAAACAAAATGCGTTTTAAATCAAAATTGTTTTTGTTTTTGTTTTCGTGAGATTTTTAGAACACCAAGTGGTTTTTTATCTGGTGATTTACCTAACGGCTTGTGGCGTAAGTTGCCATCATCTTCACTTTCGAATCGATTATCGTGACCGTTGTAAAAAAAAAACAAAGGTGAAACATCATTTTCTCCCCATTAACCCAGTAAAATTAAATATAAAATAATTAATAACAAGGTAGATTTTTGTGCGGACCTTTATTTTTATGTTTCGAACTAAATTTCCAAAATTTCCCTTCGATATCGTATCCGCAAAAATTGTTATAAGGGGCGAAAGAAGAAGGTAAAATTCGGTTTTTCGTAATTATCGAAAAAAAGATTACCATCATTGATTTTTTTAGGTCGAATCGACCGTTGCAAAAATATAGGCTAAATGAAGTCTGAAAAAAGATGTGCACCCCACTATAGTAGATGGAGAACAATATCAATAATACATAATCTCCCGATTCGCTAAAATCTTGCTGCGCACAAACACTCCTTATACTGAACATGATCTCATAAAGCAAATATTTTAACCACTACATTTTCTCTGTATATCCTAGAATATTGTAATACAAATTCTAAATCACTCTGTACACCCATACCTCGCTATACGGTAGCTCTAAGCCGCTCTTTATACGGTATTTCGCTAAAACGGCCCTCTTCAATTAAGGCACGTTTTCGATTTACAGCCTAAAATGTTTCGCTATAACGGCAAAAAAACTTTTTTTCGATGTCGATATATCTACATGTTGCCAATCTTGCGCAAGCGCAATCTCGATGCACACTCTTTTCTATTTCTTCTTGTTTACGAACGTTATTCAGTGTGTGCTCATAAAGCGGCTGGCTTAGACTTGTCTGTGAGTGTTTTATATACATATTTATTACTAATTGTTACACATTTATTGAAAACATTTTAAACAATTAGGGACATTTTTGGTACTTAAGTACATATAAATACATGTACAAATTAAAAATTTTTGATATGTATTTTTTTATTAAACTTATTTTATAGTTCATTATTTTTTAGACAAAATGCCATCGAAACAATTATCGACTTCGGAGACTGATAAAAAGAGATGCCGAAAATCAGTCACGGTAGGAACTAAACTAGAAGTATTACGTCGTATAGAAGTTGGAGAGAAAATTGTTGAAATTTGCAAGGCAATGGGACTTGCGAAATCTACAATTCAAACTATTCGTGATAAAAAAGATGACATTAAAACATATTTGCAATCTGCTGCATCTTTAAATGTCTCGAGATTAACACGCCAAAGAAACTGGATTATGGAAAAAATGGAAAAACTATCGATTATATGGATTGAGGACAATAACAAACGAAGAATGCCAATGAGTCAAATGACTATCCAGGAAAAAGCTTTAAGTATTTTCGAAAATTTGAAGAATGGAGATACCGATGAATCTGCTATAGATGTCATATTCCAAACAAGCCGAGGATGGTTTGAAAAATTTAAAAATAGATTTAATTTGCATAATTTGAAAATGAAAGGTGAAGCAGCTAGCGCCGATGAGGCCGCCTCTAAGGAATATCCCAACATTTTAAAGGGAATTATTGAAAGAGGTGGTTATAAACCTGAACAAGTGTTTAACGTAGACGAAACAGGGCTTTATTGGAAGCGAATGCCTGATCGCACGTACATTTCAAAAACCGAAAAATCTGCGCCTGGTTATAAGGTGTCTAAAGAACGATTAACTTTGCTACTTGGTGCAAATGCCGCGGGTGATTTTAAGCTAAAACCACTTTTAATATATTTGTCCGAAAATCCAAGGCCTCTTAAAGGACTAAATAAAAATCAATTACCCATCATATGAAGATCCAACAAGAAAGCTTGGATGACTAAAGCTACCTTTGAGGATTGGTTCAAAAATCACTTTTGTACAGAAGTGAAAAAATATTTGCGAGACAATAACTTAAGCAACAAGGCTTTGCTAATTTTGGATAATGCACCAGGGCATCCTACTAATTTATCCGAATTATCTGAAGATGTCATGATTGAGTACCTTCCGAAAAATACAACAGCTCTGATTCAACCAATGGATCAGGGTGCAATAGCCACTTTTAAGGCGTATTACCTACGCCGAACTTTCCGACAACTTATAAGGGAAACCGATGGTAAATCTTCAATTAAAACATTTTGGAAAAACTATAACATCAAGGATGCTGTGACAGCATCATGAATCATGGAAGGAATTAAAATTAACAACAAGAACCATGTTTGAAAAAATATGGCCAGAATGTGTAAAAGTACTGATACAGAAGTTAATTTCCTCCCTGAAATTAGGCAAAACATTTTGGATCTAGCACATGATCTCGGCTTTGAAGGTTTGAACGAACGTGATGTGCTTGATCTACTTGAAGCTGATAGGGAATCCTTTCATATGAGGAACTCATTCAGTTGCAAGCAGAACCGGCATTTGATAAAGAGACTGAGCCTGTTGTATCAAACAGCTAACATCAAAAATTTGTTCAAAGCTATTTCCTATTTCGAACAAGGAATAAACATCCTCCTTGAAAATGATCCTGACATCGAACGTAGCGCTAAAGTTTCTCGAGGAATTAACTCAGCCATTAGCTGTTATAAATCACTGAAGAACGAAATAGACAAGAAGGCAAGACAAACAACGTTGGACAATTTTTAAAGCCAGGTCATCCTTACCAGCGAAAAATGATGACGACAGTGATCTGCAAGTTACCATTTCTTCATCGTCTTCAGATTAAACCATTTTATAAAATTATGTATGTATACATACACATATTTTATGTAACATGAAGTTGTTTCATTTTTTTCATAGATTATTGTTGGTTTTGGAGTCTGTTATTATTTTATGTACAAATGTATGTACTTGTTATGTATGTAATTTTATTTAAATGAAATAAAAGATAAAATGCATTTTGAATTATAAACCATGTTACATATTTAACAAATTTGGAACCGATACCCATTTGAAATTTGATATGAATTTGTATTAGAATAAAATACAGTAGTATACCGTTCTTTTAGTTTTCGAATCAAGTTTCGATTGAAGTATCTGGAACTAAAGCAGTTTGAGGTATATAGCAGATAACTATCAAAATAGCAATGAAGCTCACTTGTAAAAATTGAATGTAGTAACAAAGTATTGTACTGAATTCCGGCAAGATTATCAGTTATTAACAATCAATAACACTTTATTTATTACAATTATGGATTAAGATTTCACTTACATGTTACCGCAATAAGAAACCAAAAAACGTGCTTAGGACCTTTTTTATGTAGCAAATTTTACGAGCTAACAATTTTTGATGCTAACATTTTTCTCTAAAAATGTTTTTAATTGCCAAAATATTACAAAAAACATGAGATTCATGCTTGCCTTTCACGCCCTCTACGACAATTTTTGCGAAAGTGACAAAACGTAAAATGACTTACAGTACACGGAGAGACTTTTGAGGTTTACGACAATTTTATCGAATTTCAAACATAGACTAATTAAGACAAACCAAAATCTAGCTTAGTAAAATTTTTTAATAATTCTCCCCCATCATAGTTTAATTTTATTGGGCCACAAAGGCTCCTAATTTTTTCAATGTTAATTTGGCGGTTTTAAAATTGATTTGCAAACTTTTTAATGTAAAAAAAAAATTAGCGGCTTTTACAAAATCTACAAAACAAACAGCACGATGTTACGAAAGCAGTAAAGCAGTAGCCGTTTTCAAAATTTTACCTCGACCGCTTTTTTTTGTGAAACCTAATCGCATCCGAAATTACTCTCCCACAACATCCCGGACAATACATTAACAATGAAGACTGTAGGTATTAATCTTGAAATTTGTAATCCTTTTTCTCGGCCACTTGACAGTAATCCGAAGCTTTACCGAGACGAAAAACAAAACTCCACTTAGGAAAGCAATCAGTATCTGACGCTTTGCTAAAATTAAGAACATATGTCACGCGCATGATGAATTACCTACTCGCTATATATTAAATTACGTTAGAGCCCATTTGTAAATGAACGCTTGTAAATGATTTATCGAATTCTATCCATAATTAGGCGAGATTTATGGAAATACTTTTTTAAATTTCAGTTTTTAACGATAACAACTTTCAGGCTAATTATCCGGCGGAAGAATTTAAAAATGTTACCGTTCTAGGTAAAACGGCCATTAGAACGTCTATTAACAAGCCATTTCGCTTTGTCGCTCGAAAAATTACGTTTTCGTTATACGAAAATTTGTCGCGCCGCTCCGACGAAAACCAATTAAACGGGCCGCACCCCGCGTAACATCTTGAAATAAGTGACGAAAACAAAGAAGTAATTTAAACCGAACCGAAACTATCGACTTTTGTTCGACGAGAACGGCGTTAGTTCGTTTGAACAGCAAATTAGTCATTTACAATTAATAATCTTTTAATTATGTTTCTCACAGACCTCTTCTGTAACGGTTAAATGTCATCGTTAGGCCACCAAGCGCCGATTAGATAAAACTTTTTTTGTGAGTTGTAGAATGCGTACTTCAAAGTAATTTTATTGAATAATTATTCTAGGAATTATGATTAAAGATTTTTTTGAAATAGTAGGTAGGTATCTAAATATGGTATTTACAATATTTATTGCTGGTTTTTTCGCCAGGAATTACCGACTATACGATTCCGTGTTCTTGATGAGATTTATTAAAATCGCCCAACCGTTATTAATTTAATTGCGAAGAACGTCGGACTTTTAATTGTAATGACAATTCCAGTTTTATTATGTTACGGTTTAAAAATAAAATAGGTGTATGTTATCAGAAAATTTAGCAAAACTGTTTTGAAATGTTGGTAATTATATTGTATTTACTTAAACGTGCAAAACTGGAAATGAATCAACACGCGAAAGGACAGTTCTTTAGAAATTATAAAATGTTAAGCAAGTATCTATATCTATATTAAATACTTACGAGCTATTTAGAGCAGGTTCTAAGTGCGTAAACCCTGCATTTTGTGATACATGAAATTTTGGGGATATTTTCTATACACCATAATAACCGTCAGAGTCCATTCGGAGCCGCCACCTAATTCAAAATAATCTCCTTTTAATATTCGGGGCGCGTTATAAAGCACGATGTTTTATAGGAAATGATAAGAAACTTTCCCGGGACATATAGAACACGTCAAAATAAAACTTTAAATTTTTATAAACTTTTTTCCTGCGACTCTTCCCTGCCGCGGTGTTCACCACCCCCAAATTTGAAACGGAAAAATAAATTTGTTTAAACGATGTTTTTATATTTTATAAAAGGCTACGGTTTTTATAAGACTGGGCCCAATGAAGATACATAAACATATACGTTTGAGTCTCAAAGTCACTCAACGTGAAGTACAAGGGCAACTTTTACGAGCATTCAAATGTTTTATGTCGGTTTTGTAACTAAATACTTTATCAATAGAATTCATGAACAACTACTCGTGTGTTATATACCATCGGAAAGTGCGCTTCGAGATCTACACGATGGTGTCAAATTCAACGTCCTAACTGGTGGTACAAGGGCACTTTCAATGCTTTAAATGGATTTTTATGCGAGCCCAGCAACTTGTAACCAGTCATAAGCACGATACGCAGAATGATTACAGTTGAACCGTATCGACGGACCCTCACCAGCTATACACCATTGGAAAGCGCGCTTCGAGATCTTTAGGATGGTGTCAAATTCATCGTCCTAACTGGTGGTACAAGGGCACTTTAAAAATTCTTTTAAAGCATTGAAAGTGTCCTTGTACCACCAGTTACGACATTTATTTTGTCACCATCGTGTAGATCTCGAAGCGCACTTTCCGATGGTATATGGCTCGTGAGGGTCCGTCGACGTATGCGTGTCCTAGACTGGTTACAAGTTGCTGGGCCCGCATAAAAATTCAATTAAAGAATTGAAAGTGCCCTTGTACCACCAGTTAGAACGTTGAATTTGACACCATCGTAAAGATCTCGAAGCGCACTTTCCGATCGTATATAACACATGAGTACTTGTTCATGAATTCTATCGATGAATGTCTTTAGTTACAAAACCGATATAAAACATTTGAATGCTCGTAAAAATGTTGTACTCCGTTTTCGTGACTTATGCTTGGACCTATGTTGTAGAACTCATTGAGAGCTTTCAAACGGTATATGGTTCATTGCTATCTTCAGTTGGGCCCAGCTCCTTATAAAAACCCGTAAGGTCCTTTAATGATATTCGGTTTACATTTCATAATTTTTTGAAACCGCTTTAGGGAGCGCAACGAGGAGACTAACCCTAACCTTTACAATCACATTTTCCTTTAGGGGATTAATTTACAAAAAATTTAACTTTATTGACGGATTCTTCAAGCATTTTCAGATAAAATAGGTGCTAATGCCCACTTTCCATAAAATCAGTCATATTCGAGAAAATCGTGCTTAAAGTGAAACAGGTGTATTACTGATAATTATATTGTTACGCACACCAGGAACTAAAGAGGAGCTTATTTTTGAATTAGGGGGTGATTTCCAAAGAGCTCTGACGTTTATTGTGTTTAAAGTTCTAAAGTTTTATGCTTGTATTATAAAGTGCGTTTATGCACTTGTTGTTAGAATATTAGAACCTAGCCCTAAACTAACCCCCAACCTAAGCCTGTTACCCTTTAAGTGCGATTTTCTCGAATATGGCTCATTTTATAGAGAGCGAGCAACAGTACATTTTTTTATTCTAAAATATTGGGGAAATCCGACAATAAAGTAATATTTTTGAAATTAATCGCCCAAGTTAGGGTTAGTATATCGTTGCTCCCCCTAAAGTGGGGAGCTCACATCAAAACATCTATGAAATTGTTTTGAAATACTTCGTTTATTAGGAATTTAAACCAAACATTATTAAATTTTAATAAAAAATAAAAGCATTATTTAAACAAATTGATTTTTTCTTTTCAACTTTGCAGGCGAACACCTTCGCAGAGGAGCGTGGCAGTAAAACGTTAATAGAAACTTAAAGTTTTATTCTGACGTGCTCCCGAAAGATTTCTCATCATTTCTTAAACGCCCCGTATTAAAACGCGCACCGAACATTAAATGAAGGTTATTTTGAATTAGGGGGTGACTCCGAAATGGCTCTGACGTTTAGACTGTGGTCAGTATGGCGTATGGAATGTACATCTAAAGTGCAGAAGTCGAAATTATTTTCACACTAAGAACCTGGACTAATTTATAGGGTTTCATTTCATAATAATTAACACAAATTAATTATAAAATTAAACTTTCTTATTCATAAAATAATCTTATCGGATACCACTCGAGCGATTCAAATCGTGTAAAGACAAACAGCGTAGCTGTAAAATATAACACGTCCGGATAACGATTGCCCAACAAATTTTGTTAAATTAACCGATGATCTGAAAATTCTTACGACGATATAATACCGCAAATTACACAAATTCGTAATGCACGCGTAGATACGGTTCATAATAATCTAGATAATCTCCCTTAGATGCCAAAAAAAAAAATCAAAGTAAAATTTCAATTAATTGATAATCATGTCGTTCCACAAAAAACGTTAATAAATAACAAAATACATTTTCGATATCATCGTCTATTTTAGTAAGTTATTTACATAAATTAAAAAGTGGCGTTTGCGCCATGTACATACTTATTATATTTATTTAATTTGTTATCGTAAAAGGGGTCAAATTAATTTCAGATAGCACTAATTTATTATGATTGCCTATTTCTCGCCGGGAGATAAAATCATTAATAATTTTTTAACTGTGTCACAAACGCTATAAATTCAATATCTTTATTACGTTGTTTAATTTCCATTACCGCAGCAAAACGAACTGAAAACTCGATAATGTGCTTTAAAATTATCGAGATTCGACGATATTATAGCGATCATAGATATTTTTAAACTGAAAGACGTCGACGCCGAAAAATCGTGCATCTTATAGCTCGCCGCGAAAACACCAACACGAATTTTGGACAGATTTAGGTATCTAGGTAAAAAGGACCATTCCACGGTGCAGTCTGAATGGCGAAAAATGTCATAAAAATTTGTAACACGAATAAAAGGAGCCTATCGAGAGAAAAAAACGTGCTGAATAGATTTTTAATAATAGAAATTAAATCAAAATTTTATGGAGTCGTCAGTAACTTTTATGAAAGGGTGGGTGGAATGTTTAAGTTTTATGTGACGTTCTCGAAGTAAGTTTTGATTTTTAATTAAAAAAAATACCATTAAAGCGATGTTTATTGCATCGCATCAACTAGCCGATGACTATTAATATTAACCGACGATTAGAAAATCGAAGGTGATTCCGTTAAATTAAATACTAATTTGGGATATTTATAAAATACAATTAATGTTACTCGATATTTATTTCTTTAGGGTTTAGATATGTCACACTTTGAACTATTATTATATAATTTATAACAGCTCCGTAAATTTACGCATGGCTGCTCTTCAATATGTCGTTGTACTTTTATATACATCGGGCTCATAATGGTGCCGAAATGGATCTATTATGCCGTCAATCAAACAAGGAGATTTTCGCTAAATTCTAATTTTTGGATTTTGAAAAATTCTCCGAGGACAATTAATTAATCTGAACGTCCATAAATTTGCACGATTCGAATTTTGAACATCGCTCTGTAATAATATAAACCGCGCTCTTCCGTGCATTTCCCGGACGTTAATGAGACATTCAAAAACATCCCAATAACCTTTCTCCGACAATAATATAGGTAATTAAAGGTGCTTTTAGGATTTAAATAAAAAACCGATACCGATAATTCAAAATTTTGGACTGACAAACACGACAATTAAGTATATTAAACACTTACAAACGAGACCGAAGTGCAATAAAAGCCCTAAAAGACAACTTTTTGCTAGTAGCTTTCTAGTTAATCACGATCCAACAATGGCCAGGGCCGCTTGTGACCGGAGCGACCCTTGACGTATATAAATTATGCATTTCACGCTCTTAGAAATGATATACTAGAGTCAGTATATTTAGCAACGTTTAAGCATCATTATAAGGGGAAATCTCAATAAAATCGGCAGATGGTTGTGCTTCCAATTGTTAACTGGTCGTCATGGTCGATGCCCAAACACAACGTTCATCGTATCAGCATAAGTTTACAACGAGTTTTCGCTTTTGTTCGCGAGCACCGTATTGCGAGAATACTTACACACAATCCTGATATAATCCCGGAGCGTTTAATATCAAATTAGCACATACGCCATTGATTATGAACGTACGCCAATCGTGTTCCGAGAATTTTATAGGACCAATGAAAGCTAGATTTATGTCTGGAGTGAGCGTTATTAATTGACGGTAAATAATTGAAATACCGTGTAGATACTATTAGTGGCGACATCTATAGTCAAGCTTCGCTGAGCAATCTGGCGATTAAAATTGGCTTCGAATGGAATTTGACATCCAAGAATACAAGAGCTACCTACGTTTCCGCCTGTCATCGATTTTACTTGACATAACTGGAAAGTACCTAACTATAAATATTACGTATTTTATCTTGAAAATTTATTATTAATTGTAAGTGCACAATATACGATGCTTTACTTAAGAACGAATTAAAATTTATCAATAAACCACCAAACGCCGTACGCTGTTGATTGACAAAAATTAAAAAATTTTAAAGTTTTACACCTCGTCGAGCTAAAATGACTCGGGAAGCCATACATTTATCGCACGCGAATTTTTCAAAATAAACCTCCATGATAAACGAATACGATCCCTTCTTGATGAAAATGAAAAATTTCACGTGGAATAAAAAAGTCTCTAACAATAATGACCGATTTTTCAATATTAAGCGAAATACTTCGAAAAAAAACGCAATTTAAAAATCAACCCTCCATAAACATTGGTAATTATTTCTGAATATAATAAATTTACCATCAAAATAGTTCAAATAAAATTTATTCCCCACACTTTCAGCTTTAACACGATATATATATTTATATAATTTGAATTATCTGAACCGATCTCACAAGTGCTACTAAATGATCAGCACAACGTAGGGGTAGTTGTAATAAATATTATTGGAATTACATATTAATTAAGGATCTTTAGTTTTGATATTACTTAATTATGTAGGTATTTATATGTAGATACATACCTACTTAATTTTAGATACGTGACAGGTATAAAATAAAGATTGATAACAAATTTTTAAACAAAACGAAATTCAAGAAAACAAAAATTAAATAGTATCAAACGTTTTTGTTGTTGTCTTTTAGTATTATTTGATCTTACGTATAAAAATTTATCCTGGTCATGATGATCGGCTTTGAAACTATTAGAAAACCTCGCGTAGGTATTGTTTTTTGTCAGTGACTTGTTTTCGACAAAAATCTATTGGACTGGCTCACAATCTTGTAGGTTACGCGTACTATTCGAAGTATATCAAAAAAATTTCGACATCCAAATAAAAAATACAAAAAAAAACAAATACCTACCATTTTCAAATTATTTGAATAATCACCATCTATTGCCTTTATACCGCAGAATTATAATTTTACTCTATTTTTAATTTAAAAACTATTAGTGTGCCCTTAAGCATTGAAAATTTCCCTATTAGAAACCATAGAAGATACAGAACCATAGATAAAAGTTTAATGACGTTTTTATGCGACCGATAAAATACAAAGTAAGTAATAAAACATGTGCACCGCCTACTTTCATAGCTTATCGGAGTGCGAACTGAATGTTTTTAAAATAAAAGCGGGATTCCTAGTATCCGTGAATCACTCGAATGCATTTATATATTGAAATCTGGCAAAATAGATTAAGATCTTTCGCGTTCTTGGTTCAGAGCGGCAGTGCTTGTTTCAGTAGTTCGAATTTTAAATTACGGCGTCGTATTGTTCGTGTGTGCGAGGAGTGCTCGTTCAGTTTATAAGGCCTTTTTACGTGAGACCTTTAAGTTCTAACACAAATTTTCTGAAAAATTGGCTATGTTAGGGTCTTGGTTAGGGCTTCCCTCAAACATTCGACGGTTCAATTTCAAAAAAATTTATCTTACGCGCGTTTTCGCGATCACAGTGGTTGGTAAAATTCCATGAAATAAGAAGCGTATGTACGTAATAATGCAAGTTCGAAGCCAACAGACGAATCTACGCTTGAAATTGGCAATAGAGGAAAAACGATGACGAGAAAAAAGTAGGAAATTTAAAAAAAAATTGGAGGTTTCTAATTTTTTCTTATGGTCTGTTACGGACAAGTGACCATCGCAGCGGCAACAGTGTTAGTCTGTATTTTTCGTAAGTATTAAAAAAATATATATTTCAAGATTTTAATTTTTTTAATGCTTTTTGATTTTTTTAATTCCTCTTATTTTGAGACATTTTACCTTTACAATGCAATCGTTTACAAAAACTAAAACGAAATTCAAAGTTTTGATTGTCGCAACAATTTTTAAACAATTTAGGCTGACAACGGGACAAAATTTGACGAGTTAACTTTTTATTTTGCCACCTCTTTATTTAAAAAAAAAAGTATATTTTAATAATTCCAGTTATTTCGTGGCATTCTTTTAATTTTCTTGTTCAAAATTTCATCCTTTTTTTAAACTAAATATTATAGTACATTCTTGCAATTGTTGTAGTTATTTTACTAACTAAGTGAAAATAAGGCAACGTGTGGTGGTAAAGATGCGGTTCGGTTAGTTTAAGTTAAGAATTAAAGCTGCAAGCGTGTGGAACAAATTTTATTTGAAGAATTTTGACCGTAACTTATTAATTTCAAAAAGAATTACCAATGTTTATGGAGGGTTGATATTTAAAGTGCGTTTTTTTGGTAGTATATCGCTTAATATTAAAAAATCAGTCATTATTGTCAGAAACTTGTTTATTCCCTATAAAATTTGTCGTGTTTTGGTTTTGAAGCGAGATCTCTATCTTTAAAGATAAGTGAGACTTTTAAGAAAGATAAGATAAAAAAAGATAAGTGACTTTTGAAATATTTAATTTTTAAGGGACGATGGGGAGTAAAGGACACGATTTTGAAGTTCCTAACAATTGGTTTCGTACTTTAAAATTGATCCTCTATTTAGTAAAATAAGTCGTTAAATTTCGTCATTCAATGCACACAGTACACAAGCGGGTCTACTATAAGTAAATCTTCTATATTTGTTTAAGTTTGTATAGCTTATCCAAACCTATATGATGTTCACGTCACCAATACAAGGTTACTGGATGATGACGTTTCACGCAGTGCTGTCACCTCGTATTTTGACAGTTCTAATAAATTCTAGTCTTTCTTTATACCATCTAATATGTGCGCAAATAAATCATCTATAGAATATGTCACTTTCCAAACTTTAAACCGAAGTATAAATAAACAATCTAGTAACTTTTTATTGATGACGTGAACATCATATAGGTTTGGATAAGCTATATTTACATGCAAAATGACTAGGTACTAATTAACTTATTGAAAATTAAAGTCTGCTTCATTAAATATAGATGGTATGAAAAAACAAATAAGATAATTGACATTTTTCTGATTTTCAGCATAAAAATCAAATTCTCCGACTTTTCTAGGATTTCCAGAAAATCGACACCGTGTAATAACCGAATAACAATTAACAAATAACCAAAAATAATTTTTTTAATGATTTTCTATGAAACTTTTGTGATACCCAAAGAATCAAAAATAAAGGATGAAGTAAAGAATACAAAAAAAAACTCCAAAATAAACCTGAATCTGTCGACTGCTATAGTGACACTAACATATTAACTTCTCTAGTTTATTTATCGGTCTATATCGGTACCAGGGGCCCAATTCTCGAATCATTCGTTATCGTAACGTATGCAAAAATGACGTCATAACAATGGTTTTCTATAGAAATTTGTTTGTTGTGACGTCAATTTCGCATACGTTACGATAGCGAGCGGTTTGAGAATTGGGCCCCTGGTCGCATTGTATCATTATTTTATTCTTCAGTTTTCTACATCATTAAACAATTTCAAATATGCATTTGAATTCTATATTTTTTAAAACTGTGGGAAGAAATCTCGAAAATCAAGCAATTTTCAACTTCATTCAAATCGAAAACGAACTCTACGGGCGCGTAAAGAATTCTTAAAAGGATTAAAACCGAAACCTTATTCACAAAAGCGAATCGTTCAACGTGTTCGTGTCCAATATTTTGAATACGAATAAGTGGGCGGAACGCACGTGCCCTAAGCTGACGTTCGACTTTTTAAAATTGAATTTCCAATCCTGGCAGGTGTCGTCGTGTGAACCATTAGATCGTCTCCTGGGAGTTTTACACATGCCACACGTTAATTTAAACGTCGAATTTAAAAAATGCGAGGCGCTGCAGCAACTAGAGAACGTGGCGTCGCGTCGTTTCGCAAACGTGGCCACCTAATCATTTCTATGGTCTATTGTCGCAAGAAGCATAAAGACATCGGATAGTTCTGTTGTACTCGCATCAAACTTTACCACTTTTTGCGCGCGGCCAAATGGCCTTATTCGTCGCGAAGCAATTGTTGCTGAACATGGCGTTGGTATATATATACGTACATGTACTGTATATCTATCTATACCTACAAACGTGCGTCCGCTATAATTTGAAGTGAAAAAGTGTGACTGCGCTAAAATTAAAAAAGTATATTGACTCTTTAAAAGCGAAGAGATAAACCGCGCTCGTGTTAATATATGGGAATTAGGATCCAGAAAAAGTCATTTGACAACGATAACTGTGAATGGCATCATTAAATGGCAGATAAGCTCAACGCTCCATTATTACACCGGTATATTGCGTCATTTGAATATAACACCGACAATTGCGATCAAAGGCGGTTCGTGAATAAAGATTATTAGTGGTTTTATGTTGTTACGTGTATAAATAGTGGAACGTCGCGTTTTTAATGATTCCTCCGGAAATTTTCAGATACATATTGCGGCCATTAATATGTTTTATATGTTTTCACATTTTCGGACGATCCAAAAATTTAGATAAATTAGAAAAAGCTTTTGTTTATACGTCCTATCTATATTTATCGAAGAAAATTTTAAATTTCTACATATTTTTATATAAGTTTTGTTATTGTGGAAGTAAACTACTACACCTTTACGAACGATTGAAACACAAAGTCGAACATTTTGAAATTTATCGTGTTAGACCTATAGTCGCGTCCAAGGGATACACCAAACTAATTATAAAAAATAATCCAAATGCTGTTGATGAAAAACTTCATAAAAGTGGAAAATGCACTATTTATATACACCTAAGTATAAGGTATATAGGTTATATATAAAAACATTTTAAAACCTCAGATATTTTAATTTTTTCGACATCACATTTTCAAAATTAGAAAAATTCGTTTAACATTTGAAGAGATGACCGGAAAAACGACGAAGATGTCGAATTGAACATTGTGATTGGGCCGTTAAAAAAATTCAACGCCCTTATCTCGAGGAACTCTACAAACCTGTTAAATTTCTGAATTTTCCAGTTCCTGGGTGGTTTTACAATTAAAATAATCTCGACTGATGTTGTTCGCAATAGTTTTTTCTAAACCCTTCGAATGTAAAATGTTGAAAAAATGATGTGTAGGTAGGTACTTTAAAAAATATGTGTCCAAATAAATAAAGTTCACGATACAACAATCTGTTATACTTATGAAATGTTATTTATATAATATTAATTGGTGCACGTCCACAAACTATATAGTGCCCTAATAAATATATAGAATAATAATATAGATACCTACAGGGTTAAAATCATAAACACTATGGTAAATATGCCGAATATGATAGTCCTTTTCAAAAATTATACCTACTATAAATCCTAGAGATTCAAAATAAAAATGTTTATTTATTTTTGTTAATTGTTATTCGTGTTTATTTAAGTACAACACAACATAGTTACCTACATAACTTTATTATTTAAACAAAGTCTTCAAACTACACATAATAACGAAGGGTAAATTGCTAAAAATGATAGGTAGGTAATACTGGAAATAGTGTAGGTACATAATTTTGATCGGCAGTTTACCCCTCGCATAATAAGAAAAGTGTCGATTTATTGTTTTAAAAATTAATTCCAAATATGCGACCCCTATAATTTATTCCTTCAAAACCTCTGACGCTCCTAATGAAACCTACATTATAAACCACGTATTTATACCTTTTTTAAACTATAGTAATGTTGAAATAATAAACAATAATGAATGAAACAACATTCAACTAAAGACGTAAGTATAGGTATAAACCTACTAAAATTAAAAGGCTTAAATTATTTAACGTAATAGACATTTCAGGAAATTTGCTCTTATAATTTATTATAAACGTCTTTTATGGCCACGTTTCAAAAACCAAACTATATCCATCAAAATGCCACAATTCAAAGAATTTGAATCAAACATGAATTCGAAAAAAATAGGTGTCTTAAAATAAGCCCTCTATATCGTATTCGAATCCGCCAACGGTCTCATGTTAGGCTTTTGTTTTACTTGTACAACAAATTACCTACTATTTTTAAATTATACTAAACATAAAATATGTTTAAAGACAACTATTAATTTCTTTGTTTACTTTACTATTTTCACTATTACAATACAAACAATGTTGTATTTTATCTTTATAAAGCTATATAGGTATGTAGGCACACAGATAACTAAATTGTAGCAGAAAACACCATCGGTGTGTTAGCTGCTTAGATTTTCTTGCTTTCTGTGGATACTTCTATATTACAACCACAGATTGTAACATTTGCAAGAAAATAAACGGTTTTTAAAAACAGAAATCCCCAAAGCGCGCACGTATCTCGTGCCTAACCAAAACTAAAATGGGAAAGTACCTATAACCAACAACTAGATGTCATAATGTACGAACAGCATATTCGTTACTCGATTTTTTTGTCGCCTGAAGCTTAAAGTTGAAAAAACCTACGTAAAATTTCGGTAAAAACACTCTTTCGCTAGTTAAAAAATCGCCACGTAGACGCCTTGAACGCCACATGACTCGCATAGATTAGAACCTGTACGGAGGTGAGTAATTGGTATTTGTCGAAAGGGTGCCATTTCTACCGATCGTGTCAGAAATTGAACTGAAACAACTAGCCCCGGTCTCCCCTAAAACTAATACTTTTGTAGGTATATATAAAGTAGCTACATATATGCCTATAAAGGTAAAATTGCCCTTTTAGCGCCACTCTACGCTACACTGAAAAATACAAGTACCTATGTATGCCTTATCTAAGCGGCCTGGCGATTCACGTCATCAGTTTATTTGTAATTCGGTTTAAAGTTTGGAAAATGGCATATAGTCTAATAGATGATTCATCTGCGCACATATTAGATCGTATAAAAAAATATTACAAATGATTAGAACTGTAAAAATACGCGGTACGAGGTGAAAGTACTATGTGAAACGTCATCATCTAGTAACCTTTTATTATGACGACGTAAATCGCCAGGTCACTTGGATAGGCCATAGTTAATTACAATTAAAACGATCATTATATTTACGAATTTTGTAATTTTTTACTTAATAACTTTTTTCGTACATATCACACAATAAAAATTTCCATTGAAATAACGAATTTTTCATTGGCTTTTTTTCAGTGTATTTGTTCAGTACTTGGTTTAGAAAGCTAGAATGTTCGTTCATTGTTCAGTTTGCTCGACTGTAAAAGTTTTCGACTTAATATTAACAATTTATATAGGTTCAAAGGTGTATTAAAATACCCCGCCAAACACAATCGGGAATAAAATGATTCACAATTGCTCCGTTTAAATTAAAAAGATGTTATTTTAACAGCCAATAAGTCGCAAGAGTTCTCGGAAAGCGCTGCGGATTTTATGGCCATCGATGTATCTTTTTAATTCATAATAAAGTTCGCGGAATCCAAAATAGTAAAAAAAAATAGAGTTCGGTTTGTTACTTACCCCCGTCGCCTACGCCGCTGTCTCCAAAAGTCCACGTAAAATCGGAATCTTCGCGTTCCACATAAAAGCCCATTCCCTGTAACGATTAAATAAAATAACATTAAACTCCGTCGCAATTACTAATAATATTTAAGCGCCACAGTACGCTCGTAAGCGACTTAATTTTTTTGCTACATTTAATTTGAAAATGTTACATTATTAAAAAGAGGAAAATGCAATAACGGAATACTTTTTCAGATTTACCCCATTTAACTTTATACTACTCAGACTAAATTACATCTAAATGTGCAATAATGAATGCAGATATATACCGGCAGACCTTATCTTTATGTCGCAGTCATTATTTTTACGTGCGACAAGAAAATCGTAATTTTTTCGGCTCGAAATCGACTCGACGCAATTTGCTCTTACTTATTAACAATTTCGCCACAGAAAATTTAATAATAACCGTAATGAAAAGGCTTCCATTAAAATAGCAATTTTCGTCCATTCTTTCCCTACGAAAAGGGGATCAATCATGCTTAGCTGGTGCGTTTTGTTTTACACGTGGCTGCCAAACGTCAAACAATTGACGCCGAGGGACGTACGTCACTCATCGCTTAATCTACCGTTAATCCTATAAACGTCGTTTAAATTTGACAATGTTGCTCCGCGGGGTTTCTAAACCGGGGTGGTCTTCAATCTTGTTAACATAATACCTCGCGATAATGGAATTTTCAGGGGCTTTGCTAATTCTACAAGAAGCTGCCGTGTTATCCTCGGATATATAGGTAAACAAACAAAAGCCACCGTGCGCGCATTTTTTAAACTTTTCAAGTCGAACAGTTCCAATCTCGGTAGGTGTCGATGATACCCACCCCCACTTGGTCGTCGATTCGCACGATCTACTACTTACTACATTTAAACGTCCCATATAGTCGTGTTCGAAGTAAATTAATATAACAAGCAGTCAATTATATAACAGATGAATAATTTGACGTAGTAACGAAAAGCAGCTTTCACATTTCCCGCTACTTTATATTACTGCCAAACAATTGACGTGATTGGCAGTGGCGTACTTTAATTCCCGCCTTTTAGGCGACCGTTATCTGAAATAGGATTGGCTGAAGCCGTGAAGAGGGGATAATAAAATCAATTTAATGCCATCGCTCGGTCGCCAAAGTATATCAAGGAAAGGGAGAGGTCCTGCTGAAAAAAGGGCCGAGAGAGAGAAACGATACTTTTTGTTATACCGCTAACTATGCGTGACATACGTGTGTTTGTATAGTGTTTGTTTGCGAGCTTTTTGTGTCGTCTCATTAAAAACCCTTTCTAATGAATTCCCTTTAATGTGATTAACTTCGAAGCCATCGCTGTGTTTTATTAATTGAAATACCTCCTATACCAATCGGAATAAATTAGGAAGTAATTTAATTTGCATGTTAATAAATGTCGATTAATATTTAAACGTTAATTACTTAAGACTCGAGGGGGGTAGGGGGACGGATCTGTACCTACGTAGGTATCTATATTAGGTAGATACTATTTAATATTTTAATGCGATTATTTGACGATTCAAATTCAAATGACAGCCAAGACAAACGAGCTAATGTGACACAAATGGGTGTCCTAATCACTTAGTACGTCATGCAAACCGAATTTGAACATCAGCGGTGACAAACAGGCACAAGCAATATTCTATTTAGATAATAACGAGGGGGCGTCCCTGCGATAGGGATCGCTCCGCCTGCAAAGGCATGGTACCTAACTTCAGCGTGCAACTGTTCAGTCGACCACCACAACTGTTGCCAACCACACCGCAAAAAAACGACAGTTTCCGGTATTTTGTTCTGTCGACGTGACCGAGTTCGTAATTAACGTACACGAACGCTAATTGACTTTGAGAAAATCGACAAGTTTATATTTCCAATTTAAGCTCGAACCCACCCATAAACTATGAAATTCAAGTGCGCAATAATTAGGAAGTCGTCAGTTGTTAAATATTTACGTGTGCACTAAAGCGGCGGTTTTTTTTATTACGCGCGAACCTTTGCGTTGTTCGGGTTAAATCTCAATTTAAGGATAACATCGGGAATATTATTAAGAAATCGCGCTCGCGTTATTAAACGTAAAAATGTCGAAATTGGTCGCAGCGAGCAGGTTCAATTAGCAATTTCAGAATGGAAAAGTCGATCAAATTAGAGCCCAATTACAAGACGAAAATATCGTTCAGCGTGGAGTCCCTGTTATCGTCGAAAAAATTCGTGTCCGACGCCGTCGTCAATAGTGACGACGACGACCACATTGACGTGGACGATCACTCCGACGACGAAAGTAGAACGGATTTGGCGGAAGATAACGGCGAGGAAGACGAGCGAATAAAAGCAAATGACGGAGACGAGATCGAGAGCAGAGAAAGCGGGAGCCCTAACGCACCACCGCACGGCGTTATCATCCCTCAACCTCTTCATCCCTCAGTTTCGCCGCTAGTGACGGGCGCAGGACCTCAACAGTGGCCTTTCGCGTGGACGGGACAACACGGGGCTATTTTTCACGCACCATCGCCGCACGGTATGTTTATAGATTATACAATGATTAATAAATAACTCGACCTAAAAATACCATAGCAAAATATTTTACAAAAAATTTCTACGAAAATAAATGAAAAAACTATGTAGGTAGGTCTTCGCATCACTTTAACATTATAAACAAATACGTTTTACGATCAAAAATGATCAAATTAAACGTTTAAATCTTCAATAACTATAATATTTCAAATATAGACTTTTAAGTAGGTAGATTGCACCTGTACCTATTTTCTATATCAAAACCTAAACAGGCTCACCCTTATAATCAAACGTGAAATGCGTTTGCCTTTTGTCGAACTGTCGAATTAGAATGTTTTAAAAAAAAACATAGATTTTTCTAAAATTTTGAAAATTAAACCGAGAAACTGAATCTTTTGACACAAACGCAAGAATAAACTGATGAGAGGTTCGCTTCCTATACAACTAATTACTACAGTGATCGCCGCTTATTGTGTTCGCCGGTTATTAGAATCGGCCGCTTATAATATGTGCTTATTATTCAACTAATTCAATAAACAAACTAATTTTTATCGCCGGATATTGGAATTAAAGCTGCTAGTCGCGCGTCTAACGTAATTATGTTAAGCGGCACTTATATAAAAAATGCAAAAAAATTAATTTCCCATCTTTTTTAAATTCATTAATTTAAAATTCTAATTGTTATTACTATTATTATTAACTTGTAAATAACGAGTTATCTACAATTCAAAATTCTTTTAAAAACTACAGCAAGGATAGAAAGAATAATATTGCATTTTTCTACAGTAAAAATAATGGTTGTATTTTTTAAATATAGGAAACTAACATATATAACTTTATAGAATTACATTCTCTATATGTATACATAAAAGTTATGAAAATTTAGCTTCTCTCATACACCTATGTTATTGTATCGCAAAGAAAATAAAATTAGTTTTCCGTCAGTTAGCCAACAAATACATTGCATTGGTTTGGTGTTCACCAAACAAAAATTTAAACAATGCAGCATCGGAGGTGTTAAAATTAAGGCCAGACCTGGCTTCCGCGTTAAAAATAAAATTACAACAATGTTGATTATTTAATGAGCTAAAAGTTAATCAAAATTTTCCAATTTTCGCTTGCAAAAATCAAAATATTGCGGAAATCACTTTACGAATATATAATTCGATTCGTTCAATTTTTAATGGAAAATGAATTAAAAACCGCCTCCCCTATATTGTTAACATAAATTTTTAATCTTATCTTAATAATACAAGAAAATGTAAAATGCAAGTTTTCTTGTTTTTTTTTTCAACTCACACGATTATATATTTAGTTTGTTTGTATACTGTTTTGTTTTGTTGCTGTAATAACCAACTTTGTTTTTTTTTTGAATAGCACTCATATGTTTTCTTTAAATCTTTGAAAAGAACATTTTTTTCTTTATTTGTAAGTGCACGAGTGCCATTAAAAAAAAACAAAGTCGAAACAAAACAGTACCTACACAAACGAACCAAATATATTATCGTGTGCGTCTAAATAAATAAAAAAAAAAAAGTTTGTATTTAACATTTTTTCGTATTCCTTCTAATTAAGAAGTTATAGTCGGTATAAGTTACTTTTGTTACGCCCTACAGAGGTATATATAAGTAACGGGTGTTCAAAAAGTCTTTTAGTCTTGGTTAATAACTGTGTCTTAGTTTATATAATTTTTTTATGACATGACGAAAATACCTAATTTATGACATGATTTAAGCTAATTTTATGACGTGACTTTATCTTTCCAAGGCCAATCGACACTTTAAAGACTTTTTGGACATCTGTTACGTATAGTATAATAAAGCGAAAATCCCCACATGCCGTTAATTGTGTCAGTTTAATCATTTTTCAGTGTCGCTTAAAATGGAAAAATGAAATGATTCATTCGAAACAAAAATTATTTTAACAGTAACAATTGAATCCAAATTTCTTCAAATCAATGTTTATTTAAAATGTTTATTTTTGGTTCAAATTTCATTTTTATAGATAGGCAATTCATCATAAGCAAACTTATACCTACAGAATATATATACATATATCTATTATATAATTTACTTTATTCCCCTTTTCAATTAAATCCAATAAATAAACTTTTATCCCTCTATAGATAATTTATTTAGGGGTTTCAGTTTAAAATTATAATATTTACGTTATGTCGCTAAAGTATTATGCAAATTAAATTTTATGTAGCAGTAATAAATAAATCTGGTCGTTCGCTATCGTTACCTAAGTATCTAATAATTAGCTATATAGGTATACTTAATCACCGTATAATTTAATGATGTAACGAAGTATTTAATCAAACGTTTATTAGATACTCTATAAATAGTGTGTATTTCCTTAAATACAGGATGTTAAAAAAAGGGTTGAAGATTTTAAGGACATTCGAGTAGTACCATCAAAAGCAAGTTAAAAGTCTTGATACACAGGGTGATTTCAAAATGGCGCATCGACTCTACAGTAGCACGTTGTATAAGTACTAAAGCGGAAAACCGAAAAAAAAAATGAAAATTTAAAATCGAGCCCCAAATTTAAACCCAGACAACGTCGGATATAAGTATATTATCTAATACTTAGAAATAATATCGTTTTCATTTCTTTTTTCTTCGATTTTTCGAGTTTATAAAGCTTATCAGTATTTCATGTTGGACGATGAAGGGTATGTATCGTGTATCGTTTAGTCTATAGATTCGTTAAGGTACGAGATGTGTTCGAGGTATAAATAACAAACCCCCATTTTCTGTCCCCTTTTGTATTTTCTGAATTTTCCGACCTTCCACACTGAAAAAAGAAGACCATTCCAATGAATATAAATTAAATGATAACTGTTAAAAAATACATTATATTAACAAAAAATTCGTTATTTCCACGAATACGAGTCCAAAAATCAACCATTTTTTGAGATAAAGGCGATTCTCTCTTTCGATAGCATAAGTTATAAATTATACCAACTTTGTTTAATTTTTAAATAATTTAGCGCCACAAAACATTACTTTATCAAAGAAAATGTAGGAAATGCCCTTCTTCTTTGAGAAAGCAACTCATTATTTGTTGTTTTTTTTCTCGAAAACAATTATTTTGCGACCCACGTCTATATTAAGTGTTTTAATTTGCTTTTAATCGTAAGTACATTTCATATTTAAGAGGATGATTACGCCAAGCACTAGTATAGGGATTTCAATGTAAATTCGGTCAGGTATTACACCTATATTGATAGAAATTTTCAATTTTTTATTAAAGAATCTGAAAATATGTATCATCAAGTATGGGATGACGTTCTTATTTTCTTAAGAATATATATACTTTTTATATAATAACTATTTGAAGTTGGAAATAATTAGACTAACTTTTCGATGTCACTTTCTTGAATTAGAAGCTATATATTAAAAAAATAAAAACGTGTACCCCTTCTCCCATCTTTTAATTACCTAAAAAAATATTTCTTAATAGATACTTATAAATAAAATAAGGGCTCAAAACATTTTCGTTTAATAATCGGCGAATCGCGGTCTTCGTGCTCGCGCGTATGCTCTATCCTTGTATCGCCGTCTTGCTCACGCTATCTCCTCGCTGCGTAAACTAAACTCGAGAAATGTTTATTTCAAGATATCGGCTTGCATATTACCTCATATAATTAATTAGTAAAGAATGCGTTCGTCGAAATTTTATGTATGGCAAAAGAGGTTGTATGTATTGTAAATACATATCGACGCAGATTATCGTAAACGCCACTTTTGCAAAAATGAGGTATTCTGACTGTCTTATGCATCAAAGGATCTAGGACAAAGACATCATATGTCAAGAACAAGAACATAGTATTTTGACGAAATTAAAGAGTGCGGATTATTTGTAAGTAAACAATATCCATTTTTGGCAGCAAGCCCTGATGGCGTAATAGGGTCTGATGGCATTATAGAAATAAAATGCCCTTATAATGGCCAAAATAGTACGCCACATGAAGCTATTGTTACCAAACGCATAAAATTTGCTACAATTGATAACAATAATGTGGTAAAATTAAAAAGAAGTGATAAGTATTACTTACAAATACAGGGGCAGCTCTTCGTTAGTGACCGCCAATATTGTTATTTCGTCATTTGGACTCCCAAAGGAATGGTATACGATAAACTTGAAAGGGATATCAACGTATGGGAAACTAAAATATTACCAAAATTGAAAGCGTTTTATTTTGATTATTATCTCCCAGCTTTATTGGTAAACCACAATTTGTAAATAATACTTTGCTTAGTGTAGTGTAATTAGTGTAATTTGCACAAATTCTCCCAGTTACATTTTAAAACAATTTTCCTGATTATCATGTGAATTGTGAACTGTCGACGTTTGGAACACTTTTCTCTCTGGCTACCCTTTATATTCGTTACAGGTAAGCTTTGACTTGTCATTTTTGAATTTTATTTTATTTTCATCGATGAAGGCATAGTAATGCTGCGTTTATTCGAATAAAACCCATAGTAATCCGAATTCGAGATTCGCATACACGGGGTTTTATTGTAGTTACTCGAGTGAAACATTCGTATCTTACTTAATAGACTTATTGTTAAAAGTAACTGCAACAATTACTTCTCCAAAACGTATTTAACGAATATAGGTTTAGAGCAAATCTTTCCATCTTTTGATAAATTTATCTGACAGATATTTACCATGAAAACGATTGTTCGAACAAAAGTTTTTACAGGAAATATCTGTCAGATATAATGGAATCTGTCAGTATCTGTCTATAATTTCCATCTGTCAGATGGAAAGATCGACCCTTATTATAATTAATCATATTAATATGTATAAGTTACTCTGGGTTCTTATTGCATTAATTCCATTTTATAAACAAACACAAGGTGTTAACATGACAAGGTATAACGCACTAATACGAAGGGTTACGAGGGTACTGTTATAACAGTAATTACAGCATTTTCCACTAATTATAGAATTATTCGACTGATTTGTTGTGAAAATTGAACAATTGACAAACTAGATACTGTAGAATATAAATCTTAAACAAGTTACTGAATAATTATACCTATTTAATATAATGTCTTGGAATTTAATAGCTAGATGTTTATCAGAATGTTTACTAGATCAGCATAAATATTTTCTGTACTGAAATGAAGTGTGGCGTGGGCAAACTTGTATACTGGGATACTGAAATAACGTGTAGATAACATACTAGTAAAATTGTATTTAACTTTTCTGTGCGAGCGTAATCATCCTCTTAAGTAATAATTTTATAACATTATTGTGAGTAGGTATTGTGTTATGGAAATCATTTTACTAGCAACGAACGCCAAGCCAAAATATTAAAAACCCGCTTCTAATTATTAAAACAAAATGTTTAATTTATTTGACGAGTTTTTGGAATCCAAAATTGGTATAGCATTTTGTTTTAAGATTATATTTTTCATTGAACTAATCAAACTAAATTATAAAAAAAATTGCCACTAATAAATAATTAAAAGCTCACTTCTAATACTTATCAAATCTAAAACAATCGTTAGATCCGGAAGTAATAGATCTTTTTCATATGGGAATTATCGTAAGTATTTGATTCTTCGTTTGTTTTGCGGTGGTGCTTCAGTTGCCTACCTAATATCTATTGTTTAAAAAATTAAAAATTTTACTTTAGCGCATTCTTTACTGTAATTTATGTACTATCGTGGACATTAATAATCGAACATACCGTACACCTGACATGCGATCATAAACCGAGCTATTGTATACATAACATATGAGATACCTATCCGTATGTAAAATTTCATAATAAACTGGAGAACTTGGCATTTTTTCGATTTTTATCGATGTGCTCCGCAGCTTTTCATTTCAATTTTAATTAATTCTTGCAAAAGGAACTCGCGTAAAACAGTTATATGTATGTGTAAGTAAATAATTCAAACTTCGAGAAATTACATATTTTTTAAACGATTTTCTTTTGAGCTCTAAAAGATTTTGATGATATATATATATATATAGGTAATGTCCTCACTCATATGTGCAGATACCAATTTAAAATGCAATAAAATACCAACACTGATATAACAAGAATGTTTCTCTAATCAGATAAATTTATTAATACATTTTTATGTGCATACGATTGCCTTAATTTAATTTTTTATTAATCAATTAATTTTTAATTTAAGTCATTTAAATTGACGACTAATTTAAAAAAAAAACAAGTCATAAAACGGTACCTGAACTAAACATACGGTAGAAATTTTCCAGTTATAGGCTAAATTTAGTTTCTGCTATTCTTAAATAAATTAGTACGATAAAAAAACGAAATAAAAATATTACATATACACGCGAGATTTATTTAAATAATTCATATAGCTCAATATTAAACTAATTGTAAGGATACCTATTGTGTATTTGTCATTTGATAGGTGTTGTCGCCAAAATTCGCTTTTCTTCAATGTTAAATCCGCGAAAGGAAACAAAATAGCCTATATATATATATACAAAAAATATCGGAAGGACTTTTACGTTTTAGTTTATTTTATATTTCTTTTTTTTGACAGGAAGCCAACAAAATTCTAACAAATTATCGCAATTATCCTGCGCGCTTTAATAGGGATATTATTTGCGGAGTGTTCAAAAAACGATTCAATATTTAAAGGATATATAGATATAACGCAATCAAACAAGTTAAGAACGTAATACGATTGGGCTTGTTCAACTTTACCGCTAGTGGCGCCAGTATAACTTGCTATACATAATGCATTAATGTAATAGTTGACCGACCGTAAGAGTTCCAATCAGAGCGCTTATTACGAAGCGCGAATGTTTAAAATCCATTAACTGTATTTCCAGTTACATTTTTTTTACTAACAATCAGCATGTATTTTTATTTTTATTTAATATTGTAAGTTACTCTTTAATAATTTCACGTAATACAAAGAACTTTCGCCCGCGCTCATTCAAATAGAATATGTAAATAATAGTTTAATACAATATCAATCACCAGAAGTCAATCAAATACGATAAGATTGTTGGGTAATGACTGATAAAAAAGTTATTCAGATTAAGTCGATTGTTCAATCATCGTTTAAAATCAGCAAAGTCGATTAATCGATTGTTTAATAATATTGTTTCTATGATAATTAGCTGTGGTTTCCGTTACAGGTTCACACAAAACGACAAACAATTACCATATGTTTCAACACGTCTATAATATTCAAACCGGTTAATCTTTGGACATATGTAACTTATTATATAATAAATGTACAAAGCAAGAACACCGTTAAATAATAAACAATGAAAAAAACTTCGCCTAATTTTAGATTGATATTGAAACAGTTACAGATGTATTTTGTTTGAAAGGTTATCTATATACATGGTGAATCAAAAAGTTCTTTCCATATGGAAAACTTTTTTATTAGATAGATAGCTAATAGTTTTGTCAAAAAATTTCATTCTTGATTTTAGTTCATCAATTTGTTTATTAATTTGTAAGGTTGTTGTGTGAAGACCTATTATTTTCAACATTGAATTAAACACCGTATATAAGCTTATATGCCCGACCGCTAGTTTTCCGATTTTTTACCCGCGATCTTAATGATATTTTCGTAAATTTGTTTTGAGGCCGTGATGGGCTAGAGAGCCGGCCACACGACTAACCTTCTAGCGCACTCGCGGCTGCAAGTTCGAATCCCGCCATAACCATGGATGTCGTGAATGTCCACCAACTCAAATTTGAAAACGTCAAACCAAAAAATTGAACGGCTAATTGGCTAGACCAAGACCATTAACGCATAAAAAAAATTGTTTGATAATAATATACTTTAGAACATTTTGTGTTTAAAAATCACCTTTAAACAATGCTATTAAAAATTAATAAAGAACGTATAATTTACAATTTGTAGTATAAATCATGGTGAATCAAAAAGCTTCGAAAATTCTTACTAATGTAGATAATTAAAAATAATCAACTTTCCACTTGATCATAACTTTTCGGACAATTTCTTTTTTCGACGATAAATCTATTCAATCTATTTTAAATTAACTTTACTATTAAACGATTGATATAAATCAAATTGATCACTTTGTAGACATAAACTTAGTATCAAATAATTACTTGAGAAATGAGAATTTAAAAAAATATATATATATCTATTTTTCTTTTTTTTTCGATCTGTTGTTTCCACCAAATTTTTCGAAAACCTAACACGTTAGGTATATGAGGGAGGACCGCGACGGCGACGGCCTCATTTCCACACAAGAACACGTTTCGCCGACACCTAATATAGAAAACAAACCGTAATTAAATGTTCAGCTGCACCACTAATTAAACATAAACCCACTAAACGGAGTATAATTAAAATACCAATAACGAGCGGTAGATAATCGACGATATTTTTCTCACGAAAGATAAGATAGGAAGCGGACGCTCCCGCTCGATTGAAGTAGTAATTAAATTAAGGAATCTAAGCCCATTATTCGAATAAGTAAGTAATAATCGCATCATGAAATTAGTATTCCACCTGCAGCGGAATGACTTCATTTGGCTACGGAATTTTTCGCTTCTGTTGAAAGCGCGAATTCCTGTCAACATAGCGATTGGTAACTATTGGTGGCTGATATATTTATTAGAAAATCGAGATTTCTTCTGCCATCTTTACTTCCTCCACTCGTGATTGACGGATGCCGCTTTTTAATACAATTTTATGCGGTTATCATTTCCGATTGCATTCTTGCTGTCGTTATTGTTAAAGTAAGTCGCTTTCTTAATGGGAATATCGATAGCGTAATTGAAGAATTTTTAAAAATAGTTCGAAACGAAATTGATTATTCATTCAATTTGTAGCAGTTTATCTTAATGAAAATGCCGAAACGCGCATTAATTAAATGATAAACGTAGATAATTACCCTAAAAATAATTAATTCTGTAGCACAGTCTGATTAATTCTTTTAAATTCTCGACTCAATCGGCGATCAATATTCATTTTTAATTTAGGTTTACCGAAAAAGACGAAATTAACGAAACCGAACATTATAAAGTAATCTTATCGAACAGTACACGGTTTGCCTGTGAGAATAAGGGCTGAGTTACGAATTAATAACCAATAAAAAAGTAACGGCACCTTCCCAAAAACTTTTCTATCTCACTTTGAACAGTTAAAAGGTGCCTGAAAAAAATTAATTTCTGTACTCGAGATCTTGTACAAAAATGTATAATTCGTTTATCAAAATTAAGCCGAAACGTGTTATAATTTATTTATAAGTGGACCACTTCACCCCGTGTTTATGGTGAGTTGGTGGAACTCGTCTGAAGGTGGACCGATCAAAATAAGTAAATATATATGTCTATACTTCCACAACTGACTTTTGTAAGCACATGTATAACGTTACCATTTCTTTTTTTTCTCAAAACGGAACGTCTACTAATTGTGTACGTGTATTCAAGAAAACGCATAAGGATAGGCTACCTAAAAACAGAACGGTCCCATAGGACCATAACGGGACATATGGTTACGTTACACATGTACCAAGTGATAAAATTACGACACTTTTAAACTAACACAGAGTAAGGTTCAATTTCTACAGTTTTGACAGTTTTTAATATTGACAGAAGTCTATAGATCAGATTCCCACGTTTACAACAGTTTTAGTGTCATATACGAGATGTAACTGCCGTATATATAAAAAAGCGCACCAGTGGACGACTTCGCCATTCATGGTCCGCTTCACCCCACGTGACGGTACCTAAGCGTTTGAAGACTTCACCGTTTTGTTTTATGCTGCAACACATTATCAATGTTTTATGGTCATTTTTCGAAATAACGTTTGGAAAAAAATATATCCAATAAAATACGATTCATTGTCAGATATAACAAAATTTAAAATTATTTATTTATTGCAAATTTAATTTAGGATTATTCTAAATTTAAATAAAAGATTAAAAAGATTTATATATTAGAATTGATATCTACGGCAATAAAATATATATTTTCCTTGATAGAAGTGTATGTAATATGCGAAACATCTTAAAACACTCAAAAAATCCCAGAAAACCCAAAATATCTACTTATTTAAATACGCACTTATAGTTTCGCAGTGCGCACTAATTCTCACAAGTCATTTATAAACAATATAAATGGAAGAGGACGTTATTCATAATTACCAAAATGCTGATCGTCGTGTCTAAAATTAATTAAATTTGAATTGCAATTACGATCATCTAAATTTCAAATTTTCTTATGCCTTGAAATTGGATTTTGTTGAAAAATAATTATGCGTCGTTTTGTCGAATGGCGACAAAATGTAGATATGCACAATTAAAATAATTTGATTTGATCGTATTCGATGCCAATCTAAATTCAACTTTGCAAGCATCGATATAATAAATAAATCGTATATCTATCTAGGTAAATACCTTCACTATCCATCGAAGCACGTCCAAAAATCAACATCTAATTTTGGAATACACGCTCGAATGACACAATAACGTACCTACACACCTCAAATAACTCGACACAACTGAATTAATGCGAGGAAAATTGAGCTTTCGTAAACGTGTCACGATTGATTACATGAAAACCAAAAATCCGCACTTTTATCTTAATGTTATAAATAAGTACCTACGTACAGTCAAATTCATATGTTACGTCCCGCGAGATGTCATCGCTAGCCAACGAGCAACGAGAGAGGATCAAAAGGGATGAAGGGTAGCAGTTGCTTTTGCATTGTAAAAAGGGACACATCAGATAATAAATAATACGAACAGTAATCTTTTTTTTGAGACTTTTACGATAAAAACTTACGCAGGCGACGGGACATAACGTATGAACTTGACTTTACATTAGAAAGTTTTCGTTCTTTGTGTGAATTCTAATCGCTTACAAAAGAAAGTGACGCATCTTTTACTTACATTAGGTAAATATCTACTATTTATTTTAACAGTGACGATAGAAAACTACAATACAAACACGTATTTACGATATAAACACGAAAGATAAATGTATGTATGTCTTGGTTTAAGTAATTTTATTACTATATGACATGATTTAAGACATGCGTTTATCTCTTCACGGCCAATCACGATCAAAAGACTTTTTGGACGCCCGTTACTATGAAAATAATTATTAGATTTTCGTGATCTAAAATCCAAAACGGCACCTCTGGGTCCTATCATGAGATAGGCTACAATAGCTTTATTTTCTATGAAAATTTGCTAAAATATATCCATTAAAAAATAATTCTTATACTAATTTTGATATTTATAAGAGAATTACATTAATTTAACAACAAAAAGTATTGTATTAATTTTCGAGCCCGATTTCTAATAACAAAACAATTCAGTGGTGTCCCTGCACTTTGTTTGCAAATTAATCGATTTTAAACAATCGAATACCTATATTTATAAATTATATATAAGGAGTTACAAACAATGATAAATCAATTTCAATGATGTAATTTGTAAATTGAATTATAATAATAAAATTATTGTTTATTTAAAACCGTTGCTCCATATACTTAATAAAAAAGAATTAGAGAACTTATTTATGTTTGGCAATTAAATTAAAATAGACTGAAATTTATTTGTTTCTCGATTAAAAAATTAATCGGACCGAGGAAAGAATTAATTATTTTCAGAAAATATAATTATTATTTATCATTTAATTAATGTATTTTTGGTGTTTTCATTAAGATAAACGGCTACAAATTGAATGAATAATCAGTCAAGCGACGACAACCATGCCGAATTTATTGAAAGGAAAAAAAATTATTTTATAATTAAGTAACTGATTAAAAATTAAATTAAAAAATGGGTAATTATAATTTTGAATCGTTCCATAAATTAAATTTTCAAACAGTGATTACACTCATTGTCGGTGTCAGTTATTAAAACATTTTATAAAAGAATGCTTAAACGTGTACCTCGTGACATTTAAAAACTTATTTTCTTCAAAAATAAGCAAATCTCGCGTTAAGGGCAGGAGGGTGCCTAGAACTTAGCGAAACGTCTGAATAGATGGTACTATGGCAAATTTCTTATACATAGACAACCATATTAACACTAGTTCCATGAAGAGACAATTTAAAAGCTTATTATCGGTCCCGGTTTATTTATGACCTACCGATTTACGACTTCTCAAACGTTTAGTTCGGCAGGTAGAAGTTCTTTCCGAGAACGGATTCGCCTAGTATAGTTCGAATTCTCGATCTATACATCTAAGATAGGTTTCGATGCACGTCGTCAATAAGAAGTGACTAAATTGTATATTTGTAATATTCAGTTTAAAGTTTTGGACGTGGCATATTCTATAAATGATTTACCTGCACACATATAACATGACAAAGAAAGACTGCAATTTATTAGTACCTAATGTAAAAATAGGTACGAGGTTTTATTGATGACGTATATTGGAACCTATCTTGAATAACGTATAATTAAACACACTACTTCTATCCGTACTGAAAATAATATAACATGCATTTTACTTTGCGCGTACCTGCGCCACCCCGAAACTGTCAGTTTCGATAATTCGCCTTCTTGAATTCGCTAATGACCCTGTTATTACAGAATAAGACTTGATGTGGTTTTTCATTTCCCATTTATTTAAAATATTTTGCGAAAACTTATAAACTTATTGCCGATTTTTTCACCTCTTGGTGAATTTATCTGATAGGTATTTCCCATAGAATCTAATTTTACTTTAACCGTACTTTGCACGACCAACTGTTTCCACGGTAAATACCTATGCGGTTACCGATAAATTTACCAAGAGATGGAAAAATCGGCTCTAAGATCGAGAGTAAGTTTTCCCAAAATATTCTAGATAAACGTGAAACGAAAAACCACATCATTCTTATTTTGAACGTCGCACTTTGAAAACGATTCATATCTAATTACTAGTTATTATCGCACCCAAGTAAGCGGATTATCGAAACTGGTCCTTTCGGGGTGGCGCAGGTATGCGCAAAGTATAAACGTTTCCCTCGTTCCTTTCTTATTTATTGTTCAACTTATTTGTAAATTTTATTTAGTACTCGTATTCGCCATTCATGACTTGTTTGGTGTATCGATCTTGGACCAACGTTAAAAATTGTTGTTTATTAAAAGCTTTTAAATGACATACCACTTGAAATGCGTTTCCATTTGAAATTTTTTAGTTGACCACCACCTCCCACTCCCGGAGGTTACACACCTAAACATTTTCCATCAAAATAATGGAATAGGTAGGTAAGTGCGTGTTCGCCGATTTTTCCATATAGGTACCCAACAATTTTCGAAAAAATGGCGCGGGGCCAGGCTTTGTGGACATTTGGTATATCTATGCCATTTAAAACAAAACAAAACGAAATTTTTAACATTATGTTTAAATCTAATTGCAACCATTTCATTCTGTTTATAATAATAACACTTAAATTTTGAATAGCTGATTTATAATTCATATTGTTTATTACAAACTACATTATTTTTTATTACACATATTATTATTATTATTAAAAATTATGTAGTAGCAGAGGTAGGCACCTATAACGTTTTTATTTTTAAAAAGCAATTTCTGACGCTTTCTAACTATTTAAAACTTCCCTACAGTTTCGAATGTGTATAGGTACCTTTATATATCTGTCAGGATTATTTGGGTAATAAATATTTCTAACAAGACCACGTGCCGAGCTGTAGAGGTCTGCACATTCTTTCTCCTTCTCTGAGCCCTCTTTGTTTAATTGTGAAATTTTATAAAAACATTTGTACGATTATCATGTTCTATTAAAGATAAAAACTTGATCGACAACTTAAATGATATAAAAAATCGTTCTCTAGGCAATGACAAAACATGAGCTTGATATGTTGACGCATATATGAAATTTTGAATTTTATTCATAAAAGTAAACTTTTACGCAACATTTTTTCAATAAAAAAATTTATTTCTACTTCAGCTATCTTCATCAAAACTTGTCATCTCCTAGATATTGTGTTGAACATTATACATTGTAAAATTGAAGCCGCAATTTAAATTGGGTTTTGAATTGTGTACAAAAGTTCTAATTTCGTTATTAATAATTTTATATTAAATTTTAAAAACTCAAATGATAGATAATTTGATGGCGAAAAATCTCCAAATGAGAGAATTTTGTAGAATTTAAAAATAAAGAATATAATTCACTTCTAATGGTCGCCGGGAATAGAGTATAACCTCCCCTTAAGCTCGACTTATAAGTCAATTAGGTACGTGCTTAATTCGAATCTCCCATAAACTTAAATAGGTACAGTAGAACCTCGTTTATCCGAGGTAATGTGGGGAAGGGGTACCTCGGATAAGGGAAAACTCGGATAACACGCGCGTACTGCATCGGCATAGCGGCTTCATCCGTTTTATCCGAGTTTTTCCGTATTATCCGAGCATACATCTCAATTAATGCGGAGTGCTCGGGTAAGTCCGTTGCCTCGGATAACGCGGAGGCTCGGTTGATCGAAGGCCGGATAAACGAGGTTCTACTGTACAATGATTTTATCTAAATAAATATTTAGGTACAAATCGATTAATAAACGATTTTTTGCAACAAATGTTTCCATAGAATATAGAAATAAGCGCGCGATGATATTAATATGATATATATGATATGATAATATATTAATCAACATAAAATCGTTATTAAAATACCAAAATTATTTTCATGCTAAATAATTATTTAAAAAGAAATTTACGTAAATAGGTATACGTTCTAAAAAATTGAGAAAATTAAGAACTGGGAGAAAATTGAAGCGATTACATATTTTTAACTTTAACTTCCTAACACATTAAAAAAAAAGAATAGTTTTGGTAAGCCTAAGCTTCTCTAATTTTTCTTTGAAGGAAATCTGTAGTAAGAAGTGCCTCTGGTTTCAATCAATTAATTAGAAATTAAAATACACAAATTGCTACCGCTTCTTTTAAAGCCGCTTAATCGGTAAAAATTACGTAGAAAATAACGAACAACGAAAATTTGAAGCTTTATCGCTCCATATCTTAACAACTATAAAGCGTTGGCCGTATTTGTTATAGTGATTTTCTGCGCCAAGTCAGGTCAATTTCCGCATCGCAACCATAATTATTAACCATTTAACTTCAAGATAAGTGCGAAATAAACAACGAAAATTGATTTTCCAAACGAGCCACAATAGAAATCTATTTATAACGCCATATCGTAGCTGTCACAATATAACTAAAACCAATTCCTTACAGCGAGCATATCAAACGCAAACTCGAATCCGGGAGGGCCTCCGGTAGTAAGATGCGCGCTCCGGAAGCACAAACCGAACCGGAAGCCACGCACACCCTTCACCACACAACAGCTCATGGCTTTAGAGAAGAAATTCAGGGATAAGCAGTATCTGAGTATCGCGGAAAGGGCCGAATTTTCCAACTCGTTGCGGCTCACGGAGACGCAGGTAAGCGGCCCTTCTTTCGATTAAAGGTTATAACTTTTAACGATAGGACTCGGTGCAGGTCAAGATCTGGTTTCAAAATCGACGGGCGAAAGCGAAACGGCTGCAGGAGGCCGAGCTGGAAAAGCTGCGGCTGGCGGCGCGTCCGTTGCTTCCGCCGACGTTCGGGCTGTTCCACGGGGCCCACGCTCACGCAATGTCTCCATTTTTGGCCGCGATGGTACACCGACCGCCGCATTTTCTGGGCTTCCCGACGTCTCTGGAGTCCATGATGCCCACGATACCGCAATCTATTCCGTAATTAATAATAATATTTTCGCAATATGTTCTGTAAATTAGATGTGTATAATTTGTGTAAATTATGTATATTAGTGTAATGTATATATTTAATGATGCTGTTGCGAAGAAAGTTATAAGACTGATGTAAATACAAAACGTAAGGCCATTAATATTAAATTATATAACAGATGCTACTTAAAATTCTTTTGGTTATTCGAACATTTCGTGTGCACGTATCTTAGAAATGTGGGCGATTATTTAAATGCAGTTTCATTCTCAAAAAAAAGAAAATGAAGTGTAACGTAGAAAGTCTAAAAAAAAACAGACAGGATTTTAGAAATATCTTGCGACAACTTCACGAGGTAACGATCATATGTCAGACTTTTTATTATTTTTACTATCCATGATTGCTTTATCACTTTATTACACAACGTAGGTATATTAAGATCGACGAAGTATTATGTTGAAATTTTAAAGAAAATGGTAACTACAAAACTCCACACGAAATAAATATGCCAATTAAAAACAAACAACTAAAAATACATAATTCAAAAATATTCCGCACCTAAATAAAGCAATAGAGAAGTTACTGATCAAAAACCAAAAATATATGCATGTAAAATCGATGTTTTATATTTTTTATGGATAAAAATTTAAAGGAGAACGCATACTAGATTAATAAAACTGGTGGAAGGTGGGTAGTTCAGCATTCTTCCCTAAATTGAATAATAAAACCACGTCGTGAAATCAATTGGATTCGTACCGGACAAACTTCTGGTCTAATTTATAGTCGCAGTGATAAATTGCACCAACAGTAAGTCCAAAAATTCCAGAAAAAAAAACGAACAACCAATTAACGGTAAAACTTATGTAAAAAATAAAAACAGTTTCAGATGTTTGAAATCAAGCAGGGAAAATTATACAAAATAGAAATTTTTGAGAAATCAAAAATAAAAATTGTTTTCTCTTTGTTACTCCATCCGGAGACATACCGCAAATATATTTTGGAAAATATAATTTTTGAATTAATACTTTAATACCCTGTATCTCGGAAACGAGGCATTTTAAGACATATTTTGTCTTACACTAGACCAAAAATCACACCTTAAATTCTTTCGAAATTATTTAAGAACACCCTGCGTATAATAGTTAATATCTGTACCAAATGTGAATAAACTGAACGAATAAAAAAAATCACCTTGAAAATGTAGGTAAGTATATACCTCCATTAATACAATGTTTGTAAATAAGTACATAATTATTCCAAACGATCACCTTCGTTTATTCCAGTCGTCATTTATTTAAAATTTAATTCATTCATTTAAGCGATTCGTTTTTTCCGTGGCTGGATCGTCTCCAAAATTCCCACAAAATTAACGAGAGAACTAATAAACTTATTGATCTATAAAATAAATCCGGAGACATTAATTTTGTATTTCTTTTTATCCCAAATAACTTTTTAAAATCTATTCTGCATCTTATTATTATTATTATTGTAATGAGGTTCTTATATAACGTAAGAATTTAATACTAACAATGAGATGTAAAATCTGATTTACCAGTAATGTGACTAATAATTCAACAAATGTTAAGTAAGCAATTAGAATTAAAAACAATTAAAGTTTTTTAATCTAGGGCGTCACCTCCAAATTTCTCCATTCTTAATTTCCAAAATCATAACAAAATGAGACGGTTAAATTAATAAATTATATCCATTTTTCATCAATTTTTAATAATTAAAATTTACACCTTTGTGTATATGAACAAATAAATAGAACAAAAGTATCGATCGACTGAAATTTTACAATCCAGTCATTTCTGAAATATTTTAGAAACAAAGTCAGATTATTATTAAGACGCTACTTGGGTCGGCGGTGACTGTTACATTTTTTTAAAATCGTCAGTAGGTACGGTGTTTTTTGTTCAATTTTGCATTGCAGTTCCCTTATCAAAAACAAAATAATGGAAAATTTCGTATAATTTTCAATAATATTATTTTTATAAAAACAAAATACATGGATTACATGAATACGATTAATACAATTTGGAAAGTTGTTGAATTCACGTCTCGATCCCCCTACTCCCCTGTATGATAACTCGTATGATAACCAAAAAAGTTAATTGTCTAATAAATTATAAACTATAATGTAATAATATATATATATATATATATATATATATATATATATATATATATGTTAAAAAATATTACGTATATTATTTATAATGCAAACATTATAAAATAGATTATTAGCAACTTTCAAATCACAATTACACAGTCTATTGCTGTGGAAGTCAATAAATTTAGCAAACATTTCACGTATCTACATTGCAATATAAAAAAATTATTTTTCATAGGAACCCATTCGCGTCCCATTATGAAATTTGGCACATAAATAGTCAATGAATGCCTTTAAAACGTAGGTATATTTTTTCAAAAAAAAAATTAAAAGGGGTGTTTTTGAGATTTTCAAAAAAGAAAGTTCTTTTAAAGTCTTCAAAAATTACAAAATTTAAATATCGTGGTCACGTTGCGTATCAAATTAAACCCCATTAAAATTGAGTTCTCTGGGTCGAACAGTTTTCGAATTACAGCTTTTTGAAGAGTTAAAGATGTTGTCATTTTTGTGCGATTTTTGCTTCTTTTAAAATTGATAGCTCAAAAACTATAAGCCCAAAAATCTGAAATTTTCCAGTTTTTATCAACTCTATTGGTACTACCATTAGGCCAAATATGAGGAATTTCTGGGATGTCAAGATTCAGATCATTGATTAAACCAAAGTCCGATATATGGCCCATACACTCGCACCACCCACGTATATCGAACCATCTGGTTATCTCTCCAAAATATGGCGATGGTAGAGAGTGTAAACTATATATAAGGACTTTGGTGGTTGAAAAGGTTTTGGTGTGGTAATTAACGATGGTCCACAGTCCGGAAAAGCCAACAGGAGTGAGACGCCTGCCTGGAGGTAAAGCGTCCACGTCTCCATTTTATAATAAAAATAAGGTAAGACAAACAATTATAAATGTTAAATAGAAAACGTTCAAAAACCAGTGAGATGATTAAAACGTTTCAAAATAAAAACACTTACGATAGAATAATTAATATTTATAGAGGAAAAACAAAACGACAGATAAAATCTACAAAATAAACCAACATAAGAAATAGATGGGTATCTATTTATTTTTATATCTTTCAACTATTTTAATTAAATTAACGTTATCTTTATAGCGATTAATTAGCATTCTCCGCGTCTAATTTCCGACAAAACAAATTTAGGCAGTTATTGAACTTAAAATCTACCGATAATCGAAATGCGCCATTTTCGCTATTAATTTTTAAGATTTCGTCGCAATTTATTTTAATTTATGTCAATCATATACATAAAAGCTCGCGCACCGGCAGCGACGTCTCCGAGCAAATTATCGAATTGAAATCAGTAAGTAGTTTGAAGATTGTTGCCGAGATTTCTCAGGTTTCTCCTCGTCCGACCGTAAATAAAAATTACAAAACAATAATTTATAAGACAAGTAATTACTTTTCGAAACCAATTTCTATGGTATCCGAGCATTCACAACATCCAACGGCTACTGCTTTTAATTTATAACCGGACGGAATGCCGACTATTAATAATTTAAATGTTAATTTGTTAATTAATGATACAAATTGCTTTTCTGAAATGTGTTTTATGCTTTCCCAATACGGAGGCTACTCGTTATACTTCGCTTACTTTAGTGTCATTATTCTGCGAGATCTAGATAACACAGAAATCTATAATGGCCCAACTTGCCTATGTCAAACGCTCTGCATTTAAATTCCCTATTTTATTTAAGTTCATTTTGATAACAAGACAATCTTGTCGAGATTTCCAGATAAAATGATCGAAAGCCTTTTTACTCTGCGCGTAAGTACTTAAACGTCAAACCGCACACATCTTGTTAAATAATTGTTATTATTCGGTTTAAATCGTTTTGTTTACAACAATTACGTGCGACATTGCACGAGGTTAGAGAGTCTATTTATCGTTTGATACGTTTAGATTTAGGGCCGATCTTTTCATCTTCCATTTAATTTAATCGACACATATTTACCATAGAAACGTTTGTTCAAACAATTGTTTCCATGGTAAAAATGTGTGAAGTAAATTTATTGGGAGATGAAAAAGCCCGCAGGTTAATGCAAATTTATTAATTACTCATTTATAATTTATTTAAAAGGATGTAAAAAGATAATTAACTTCGATTTAAAATCAATAAGGACCGTTATATCATTAGAATAATTACTAGTATTAAATTTTAAATTGCTAATTATTTTAGTTAATATTAATAACTTAATAATTACAGGTAGGTACTACGGGGATTATATGCATACATAATATATTAACGACTATACTATTAAATATGACAGAATCATAGCCACTTCTTCGATAATCCCTTATAAACAGAAAACGTAATCGTATAATCGAAACCTGTTTGGAAGCAATTAATGTTTAATTATATGAGCACCGAAGTCTTAATCTCGTTAATGCCACAAAAATTGTTTTTATAGGTGCCGACCTAACTTAAAAAAAAACTAAATCAATTATAACGCCTAATAGACATCTTTTAGGCTTTAGGTAAACCGCCCAACAAATGTATCGTTGGATTGGCATTCAGCCGGGAAAGCGCTGCCTTGGCGCTAAAGCACCAGTTCAATTGAATCGCCGCGTGTTCGCGCTTTTTCATTTTATTTTTATAGTTGACGGATGTCGTCAGTTGTCACATGTTTAACCCTAACAACTTAAGGGGCCGTGGCGCTTACTTTCCGCTGTTTCGGCGCTGAGCCCGACTGAATGCATCCATCGACAGAACTGATTTTGGGATACTCTTATAAAATATTAAAAAGATCGACTTTTCTTTGCATAGTCGGGATTTAGATATCTTGAGTAATTCCCAAACAGCTCCAATAAAAATTATTTTGATAAAACTTGCATTAAGTATATATAGTATACTTTTTCAAAGACTAAAAGTTCACGTGTAGCTATACCACGTTTGATGCCTATCATTGCCAATCGCTTTTTTCAATAGAGCATCGAAACAACCAAACCTTGCACGTTAATCGAGTAACGTTACCCTTAAAATTACTTTTGAATGTGTTAAATTATTACCATCAAACTCGCTTTAACACTAAACAAATATTACACGATCCTAGAAATGTCGCTTATTCGCGTAGATAACGGCGGAAAATTTCAAATCAGTAGATACAAAACCACAAAATTATTTAATAAATACAAAATATATATTCGTAAATATCACTGACCTTTTTCCAGCACATCTGCAGGAGTTTCTGCGCCCATAGGCAGGAACACCCATATATAGTCTTTCACCACCGGAAACGCGAGTTTTCACAAACACAAAACGTACGAAACGTACATAACGCGTCACGACGCGACACGTCACACTAATCACAAAACGTAACCGACTGTTCCGCGTTCTCAAATGTTTGACAAAATTTCGAACAGGTCGCGGCATACGGGTGGGCAATCGGAACGAGCTCGCTGCATATCGACGCGTGCCATATAGGTATCTGAAAAGACGTTTTCAATTAAAATTAATTTTAAACATTTTAGAAAAACAAATTGCAAAACGAAACCACGCACAATCGGACGCAAAAATAATTTTCAATGTGTCGTATTTCAAAATTCGTCAAACGTATTTCAGATTGGTCAAATGAATTTGCGAAACGATCAAATTGTATTTCATTTTTGTCAATTTGATTTCGGAAAGCACGATTTGTACTTCAAAATGGCCAGATTGATTTTGGTAAGCGTCGATCAAATAAATAAGTCGATAAATGGGAATTTGTCAAATGAATTTCAAAAATCGTCATTTGTATTATCGAAATTGTCAAATGTATTTAAAAAAAAATGTCAAATACATTTCAGATAATTCAATGGTCGCATTCAGGGAATGGTAGCGCTGTAGCGCTTTATCGAAGCGATGCTCTGAATGTCGTCTGCTTTACTCGCAGTGCTGCAGCGCTTTAGTAAAGCTTTAAAGCATATAAATATTCCGCTTTAACGCTTTATAACTAAATAAAGCAATGGCGCATCCATGCGTTCTAACCTAACAAATTATGTTGCTTGTGTATGTTTTGGTTTATGCAAAAAATAAAGATGACTTATAACGTTACAATTCGGAGACGAAGTCATTTCCCTTGCAGTAACGTAAGAAGAAAGGTTGAAGATATTACAAGGTAAGTTTTACATAAAAATTTGAGTGTTTTACAAACAAAATTGCCAACCTAAGAATTAAAAACTGAAAAATAACTAGTACCAAAAATGTTTAATCAGGCAAGATAAAGCGTTACAGCGCTGCAGCGTTTCGACGCTACAATTCCCTGAATGCGACCAATGAAATTTTAAAACAATTCAGCTATAGATTGTATTTTGTTGTCGTGGAAATAATTTTGTTTTGTACATCATTTGTTTAAATATTATCGAGAGTTTACATTGTAAAACTATCTTTACGTAGTGCGTGAATTTCGTGCCCTTTCTCATTTATATATGTATATCTAATCTGAAATACAAATGACGCTTTCTGAAATGAAATTCAGTTTTCAATTTTTTTTTCAGTGAACAATGGAATTACTTTCTTCAGTATCTATGTGTAACCAACTAATTTCATAAACTGTGTGTATGCAAGAATACAGATCTTCCAACTGAATAATTGAGAGATATAAAAGCTTTCGAAATTTACATGGTTCACTGTCGGGACTATTGGTCTTATACTCAAAATTTGATATGTTCAACGAAATCTGCGTCTATTTAACTTATTTATTATTTATAAGTGTTGATCCTAACAACTAAAAAATTAGAAATACTCATACATATGTTTTTTTTTTGTTTTACAATATTGATTTTATTTTATTTTAATTTTCTTATGTTTTACTCAGCTTGTAGTAAGCAGCGAAAAATGGGTTGATCGAGACTTTTGAAGATAGATATAGATGTCCGTATATTATTGCATGATATCCGTAACCCTACATTTTTATGACTATAAAAGAAAAATTAGCAAATAGATTTCAACATTTGTTACAGTGTAGGTACCCAAAAAATCACGTTTCACAAATAACACTCCGACTATTTGCCAATTTCACAATATTATGCAAGTCCAAATTTGCAATTTTAGAAAAAAAAATAACCGATATTTCTGCGTAAATCGATTTAAAAGCGGACAACTGCTTCGAACCAAAACTGAAATGTCTTCTAAAAACGAAAACCGATTTCCTACAAGCCAATTAATCTACTTTCTACAGTGCCCAACTTGTAATACTAAACGCTAACAAAAACTTGTTCTTCGGACTGTACGCATACATACAAGACGTTCGAACGCAAAGAAGCGACCAAACAAAGACAGAAAAGGACTCGAGATAACAGCCAATTAAAAGACGTGGTATATATTGAATAATAATTATAAGTAGCTACTGCCCTACCCTGGTTACGCGCAACTAGTTCGGACGTACGGTCCCAAATTGGAGCCCGAAAGGAACGAGCGCGCCGGACAAAGAGCGACGTCGAACTTGACGCAAGGCCCCCGCTTAAATTAAAAGTGTAGACGGCAATTTGTGAAATTACTTCTTGGAATTATAGTCCTTTTATGTCTAAAAACGTCTCTCGTGACTTTCCCTATCTCTGTCGGAACTCGTTCCTTGGCTCGCAGTCGAAAAGGAAACAAGGACGGTTAAAATAAAATCATGTTCTTCGCTAATAAATTGCCATTGTTTTCATTCAGTTCAATTAAATAGAAGCGAACAAATAATTGTTTCTAAGAATTTAATTAATTAATTAATTTTATCGCACGTAGATATTACCGTTTTGGCACATCGAAAGTGCATTTTACATTTATATTAGGTACGCGACAAGATTTACATATGCAACGTCGTAAAAAGTAATGTTAATAATAGCTTATAGAATAAACGAGGTCGATCATAAAACTTCGAGTTTTTATGTTTTTCAATTTTGTAACGATAACGTTAAGTCGTTTGAAATTAAAAATCCTCGAATTTATTCGAATTGGTTATACGATAATCAAATCGGTCATCAAGTGTTGACAAACAGTTAAATTTTTATGTCTATTTTTTAATTTTTCTTAAAAATTCGTTTTCCTTATTTTTTACCATGTGCAACATCGTAACTTTACTTAAAACATTTCAAATTCCTCGGGTCTCACAATATAATCACCTATAGCTTATCCAAACCTATACGATGTTTACGTCATCAATAAAAAGTTACCAGATAAGTTACTAGTTCGCTTTAAAGTTTGAAAAGTGACATATTCTATAGATGATTTATCTGCACACATATTAGATGGTATAGAGAAAGACTACAATTTATTAGAACTGTAAAAATACGAGGTACGAAGTGACAGCATCATCATCTAGTAACCTTGTATTGATGACGTGAACATCATATAGGTTTGGTTAAGCTATAGATAAAGTTTGTACGATTTTGAATGAGCTATAGGTATCGGATTAAACGCCCGTAACGAGCAAAAACGACAAAATGCAACGTCGCAGTGCATATAGTCTTAAGGGGGTATTAGCACGCTACAATCAAAATCGACGGCAATTTTGGAACTAACACTTACAAGTTTGCTGATAGATGGCATATGTATATCCTGCTAAAGAATTTACAATTTAAATTTTTTTAATGCTAATTCGCGATATTTTAAGTTAGCAGTGTTGCCGCTATCTTTATGCCTTTATCTTTATGCATCTTTATTTCGCAAAGCCTAGTTCGACTTTAAATTTGTTCATTACGAAATGTTGCACGGAATTTCACGAGTGGGTTCGGATTACCCATATGCCTTTTTTAGATTTCCGAAATATAGTTTGTTGATACGGATTCCATAAAGTGCGTTAGAAAATTTTAATTATGAAACTATAACTATACTTATGTCATATAAAATATTAATTATTATATTTTACATATTGTGTACCCAAGTTTTCTCGGTGTTTCTTATTTTGAATGCCTTTTTATAAAATAGTAAATGAAATAAAATGTGAAAGTTAACCTTAAGCACGTGTTTTGTATATATATTATTATTTATATCTCATTATAAATTAACAAACACCTACAAAGTATTTATTACCAAAGTTGAATTTATGCGTGATTACAAATAAGAAATAAACATAACCTCAACATATGTCACATTGAATATTTCTTATAGGTAAACATCTCACAATCATATTAATTTTCAACATAATATTAATAACATTCAACTTCACTATAGGAGTTCAATGCCAAAATGCAGTTATCGATTTTTCTCGATAAATTTTTGTAAATTGTTGACCGATACAGTTATTCTATATAACCATTTTCTTCTAAAGATTAGAGGTGTTAGATATCTTGCAGATAATAATTATATATTCTGTAAATCATTTTTATCTTCAAAATTTGAAGATGAATTAAAAATAGCCAATACCAATCTTCCAAAGCAGTGAGTAGATGTATACTTAAGAATATTACAGTTCAAAAAGTGTCACCATTATTCAGTATAGAAAAGATATGTATGGTTGTATTTAGCAGAATACATCGATTTATGATTTTCTATTGAATGGTATAATTTATATTAATCAATTCCCTTCTTCCCTTTGGTGTTGGAATAGGCATAATTGATAATGGATAAATAATCAGACACCATTTGAAGCATCGGTTTGTATTTGATTACTGCTCATCGATTATTGAATATGCTACGAGTGATATTCTTTACGAGTTGTATAAGAATACGTGTCATATAATATCAGCATAACGAACCTATTTGAATGTCCATTTAACAATTAAGGGACTTTGAGGAAAAGTAGTATAAGTGACATTTGAGTTTATGTGAGATATTTCATATTAAACTTAGCACAATTGCTAAAAATATTCTCAACTTTGAGTGCCATATAGTTGTCATTATGGATCAAATACTACTGTTTTTTTTCTATAAACTGTATTAATTTAAGCAACTTCTACTTCACAATTATTGTTGTACTGTATATGTTATCATTTGAACAAATGCCATTTGTACCACTTTTCCTGTAAGCTCCTCAATTGAAGAGCCCGGCGCAAAAAGGGGGCAGCTCCATTGTTATAAATAGTTCAGAGAAGGTAAAAACTGTTTAACATTTAAAAAAATATTTTCCAGTTGTACGCTATGTTGTAGTTTAGTAAAGAATACATACCGTGACCAAATTTTCAGCCCACTGAAATTCAAAATGATGTTTTGGGTAATCGAAACTACTACAAACGTTCGACAAGTATTTTTCACCAGTACAACATATTCGTCTGGTAATAATCCTTTTTCTCATTCCCCTATAATCAGTATACAGTTGGAGCTGCCCTCTTTTTGCACCAGACCCTTCAATTGTCTTATGGATATTCACACGTTGTGTTATCTGGATTTTATTATATACTTATATATCGTTTATTTAATTTTCAGAAGTTAACTTGAAATAAAATGTAGGAGTATTAGTTAGCACGACTATATTTTGCAAAAACAAATACAATTTCACTGCAATTTGAAAATTTCATATAACGTAAAGTGAAGTAGAACTGAAGCTGACTATTGTGCAAATTAACCTTAAAAATACAAACAAAATTTATTCTGTTTTTCTATTTACTTTGGATGAAGTTTCATAAATTATACGTTTGACAACAACGCAAAATTTACACGTGCTACCATCCTTCTAAAAACAGCTGTACTACAAATTGACTCAACTTAACAAACACAGCACGATAATGTTCCTAGATTATAATAATTTAGGTTAATTTTTATGCCCTTTGTTCTTAAAAATGGTTAATTTTTAACTGTTAAAGTTGTGTTTGTAATATGTAGCTATGTTTTATATATTACTCCAGGTGGTTTTTATTCCCTGAAGTGACGTATTTCTTTAAAATACTATTTTATGTTTGATTGCAAATTTAATAATTTCTTAATCTTATTAAGAAAACGCAACGAGTTTGTTGAAAACTAGAAGATTGGATGTATCTATACGAATCACGAATATTTCGTAAAAATGCCTCGTTTTCGTAAATAATGTATATTAATATTGGTTTCATTTGACCTACTGTTTCAATATGGCGGACCCTGATAATACCCCCTTAAACTGTTCCCAAAAATAATCGAACACGTATATAAACGATTAATTCAAAAATCTAACATCCACGTGTATTGTATTTTTTCTAACGTACGTCCAAAAACATTTGACCGAAAAAAAAAACCTTCACTAATTTGTTCGGGAACTCGCTCTCGCACAAACAATTTGATAAATTCGAATATCTAACCTTAAAACGTTCGATGCCCAATTGTCAGACAATCTTTCAATTAATAATTCATCTAATTACCGGGACCTCCTTAAAATTCACCGTAAAGAACGAATTAATGAATACCAAATTACGTGAAACTGCATTTTTGAATGAAATAAAATAAATATAAAATGCTCCTCCTCGAATAAAACGGCCGTAAAAAAAAAACGAAACGGATAGAATTAAAGACCCCGAGTTCTAAATTTCGAATAATTAAATTTGATAAAACAAGCTAGAAGTTGTTAGGAATGTTAGTTGAAAAGATACGGTAGCTGATACAAACGCCCAAATGAACACTGCGCGTTCCTCAATTTGTCTACCTATTTTTGACGGAAAATATTTTAACAAGAAATTCTCGAAACTTAAACGAAATCTTATACATCAACGTAATTTAATATAATTAGAAATGATTTATAACTTCATTAAGTAAACATTTCCTGCTATCGTTAAGAGACAAATATTTTCGGCAAAAACTGGACGTTTTTTTTTTAAATTAACGATTAATCTCCTTAATCGTGTCGTTTTCGGCTTTTCAAAATTTAAAAGTTCGCGATTACAAAATGGATCACAAGGAAAACTCGCATGGCTCACTATGTCTTCGTAACAGATGCCAAGAGACAAAAGACAATCAGCCTATTAAAGGTGGACACCGTACCAACAATTTATTGTCCCAATTAGCCAAATCGTGAAGCTACGTGTTTTGGAAAGGCAATGGTCCTCGATATAGTAGCTTGTTAAGTAAACCGGTACCTTCACGAAGAGTATCTTTCCGCACGTCATTCTAAAAAAAGACGATCGCGACCGGATCCGGATCGAAAGATAAAGAAAAGCGAGAAAACGGGAAGAGGAAAATTTTAAAAACGAATCGACAGCTTATCTGCGCTGATATGTGTTTTCGGGGAGTCCGATTTTTATATGTTTTATTTGGCTTCCCGAAATGCGCAGGAATATACGCGTCCTTCTAATTTAAAACACAAATTAGAACGGTTAAAAAACGAACTTGTATACCAAAATTAAAACGGGAAAACGTCTCCTAAGAACTTAATCCGAGCATTTAGCTCCGATCTCCTCGACACTCGCCTAATTAAGAGAGTTTGTATACAAATTAAATGAGTTGATTTAATTATTGTAGCTTTTCGCTTTTTAAAGCAGTTTTATGTTACTTTTATGGCAATCAAAGGGGCAATTCCAGATTATAGAGTTATAAACTCGAAATGCCGTAACGCACTCGCCTCGCTCGCTTCTTATTTTAGTTAAATTTATTAATACTGTATTGCTTCAACTAAAAACATCTGATAAGGAATTATGTAAAATATTAAGCAATTATAGCGTAATATTTAATATTATTGCTTTTATAACTGAAATTTTTATCAATTTTACGTTCCTGGAAAACCAAATATAGCGGACTCGTTTTCTAAATATACCTACATCAGTAATTTTTTTCGAAATTTGTTTTAATGGAACGTTAAAAAAATTGTTGTTGATGTAAATAATAATAATGGTGAAGTCGTGTGGGGTCTAACGTTGGTTACAAATAATAAAAATAATTCGAAAAACCGTCCACAAAACTCGAACACCTTATATACTTGGTTTAAAACCTAATGACGACCAAGTTGCAATTGTCGTGCAACCTACCATCGACTATCAAATAAAATACACATACAGGTAGGTAAAGGAAAATAAAAAAAGTGATATTTCCAAGAAAATTATTTTTTTCATAACCCGTTCGTTCCTCGGGAAGTTTAAGAAAAACTCTGATTTCAAAATGCAATTAATATATAGGAGATGGTCGCAACTGCGTGCTCGCCCAGATTTGACTGTTTCATGCTATGTATCGTGTACCCTGAGTGGTATAGTAAAAGTGTAGTAAAAGGATTAAACGTGATACCTCACGGGGCCTGAGATAATTGGGTGCCAAGTTAAAACTAATCATACCTACATACGGTTTAAGTTTTAATGATTCGATATATTTGAGTTCTTTAAACTGGCGTAATAGATTCGATGATATCACCTTAGGGGAGCCGGAAGTGCACTAACCCCCTCCGACTTTTTTAACCTCAAAACGTTTCAGAAGTTTAAGGTTTGAAATTTTTAAAGATATTTTCGAATTTCCTCGGACATTTCAGGATAAAAGTGTACTCTTGTTTATTTTATGTAGGTAAAATGAACCATATTCGAGAAAATCATACATAAAGCCCGAATGGAAAACATAAAAAATTAATTAAATCAATTACGTGGGTAGTTAAATTATTTTAATTATAATTAAACTATTTCATTTTAATTACTATTTGGAATTCTTAATCATTTGCGCGAATAAAATAATTCCAATAGTATAAAGGGTATAGCCGGATAAGCATGGCAAAATGGCCCCCAAAGAAATCTACGAAACAACCTATATTATTACATTGGCAAGTCATAAGGAAACGATATATACACGTTTTACTCCCTGACCTTCAGTAGTCCTTGAGAAAATCAAAAAAGTATGTACCGGGGAACTATTTTTTAAATTCGTTTATCTACGAAACTATTATAGCTACGAAGATAAATCAAAAACAGATTGTTAGAGAATACTTCACAAATAATATATTGTTTTTCTATTAGTTTCGACTAATAATAACTATTAAAAAATTAATGGAGAAATTTTGAAAATTGAAAATTTTACAGTTCGGCCAGAGTGACAATCATCAAAAAAATGTCAAATATTGCTACTAATGTCTACTACTACTCCTAAAAGTTTCGTGAAAAAAAAAATTGGTACAACACTTTGAAAAAAAATAAAGTACACTCTATAGTCACTATTACTATATAATGTACCGCACCTAAAATAAACAAAAATATAAACTATAACAAAATAAAACATCAATTATGACAATATAAAATATAAACAAAACAAAAAATGCAAATAAGTGTCTAATATACAGGGATTTCAGTTAATAGAAAAGTTACAAATGTCTTATATATATAAATATAATCGAATGCGATAGAAAACGTTTCTATTGTTATTAATTAATTCTGGTTATATAGTTGCCTGAGTGAGTACAGATGTTTACCTACAGTCAATATTATTAATCATCATCACTATCTTCATTAATGACAACAGAAACAGAATTTGTTGCAAATATTTTCGACAATATCTCTGCTGGACATACATTACGCGGCATTTATCGGGTGAGTGATAAATAATATATTATAGTTGCTGTATGTGAACAACACCCAACTGTTCCATTACCGTTGGGACAGTCACAACAATAGGAATATAATCGATATAAATACGATATACTTTATTATTTTTCTCTCGATCGTACGTTCAGTTTTATAATATGTGGTGTTTGCTTGACATACTGCACGAGAAGATTATTCTTATTGTCCAGTATTTCTGATAATTACGACACAGCTTGGGAAAGTTGATAACTGCCTATAAATAAAACTTTCAAGTCTTGCTCAGTTAAACATAGAAAATCTAGGAGGTCAGATACCATTAGATGTTGAAAAGACGATTTCCGACGATTACAATGATGATTATCAACATCTTCCCGCAAAGTATTTGTCGAATTCATTCTGCTTTCCATATATTCAATAATTTCGTCTTGTAATGCACCATCTGAACTCAACCTTTATCCGTATCACAACAATTGTACCTTTGGAAGCAGTTTATTATCTAAGTTGTGATGTAAGAGACGATATTTTTGGCTTATAGCACCATGTACACCTTCGACTACACAACGTATTTTTGTTACTTTTCGCGATATGTTTGCTTTTTCCGTAGTTAATTGAGATTTTTTGCCTTTACAGGCAGGCATAAATACGGTAAGGTCTTCATTAGTTATGTAGTTTATTACATCACGAAAACCACGATCAACAATGAACACATCATGTGGTTGTAACGTAGTTCTTATGCCTACGGAGTCTTGTAATACGAGTTTCATAATCGTGGCATCATTTTGAGTACCATAAAAAGGCCCAACAATATCAAGAATGTAGCCATTGGTTGTGCAGATGTAAACGGCTTACACAAAGGCACGTTTTTTTGGACCTGAGTACGATTTTCGAATTTCTAGAACTACGTATTTTAATCGTCGAACATAAATATTAACAACACTGCAAGAATGTTAGAACTTGAACTGCATGTCCGACTAAAGCGCCGGCGCGGCGCTGTTCCTGTATGGTGATGGGTACTGACAATGAGATCGCTTTACACAACTACAGTAAGTAGTGAAACATTCTTATATTTTTTACTTGACCACTACTTCTATTCGCGGTTTAAACAACGTAAAAAACTTAACTTGTCGTTTTTGTTTTGACGCTACTAATATTTGTTTTTATTTTTTTTCAGAGTGTTGTACCAATTCTTTTTTCACGAAACTTTCAGGAGTAGTAGCAAACATTAGTAACAATATTTGACATTTTTTGCATGATTGTCACTCTGGCCGAACTATAAAATTTTCAATTTTCAAAATTTCTCCATTAATTTTTTAATAGTTATTATTAGTCGAAACTAATAGAAAAAACATATGTTATGCTATGAAGTATTCTCTAACAATCTGTTTTTGATTTATGTTCGTAGCTATAATATTTTCGTAGATAAACGAATTTGAAAAATAGTTCCCCCGGTACATACTTTTTTTGATTTTCTCAAGGACTACTAAAGGTCAGGGAGTAAAACGTGTATATATCGTTTCCTTATGACTTGCCAATGTAATAATATAGGTTGTTTTGTAGATTTCTTTGGGGCCATTTTGCCATGCTTATCCGGCTACACCCTTTATACTGTAAGAATGTGGTTGGTGATCAGTTAATTGTAGCTAAAGCTCAACGGTCGGCTTTAAATGATTTCTACTGTATCTATAAGTTGAAATTTTTAATTTATTTGTTACTAAACCATGATAAACGAAACGACCTTCTATTTTTGTGTCGAATAATCTCAACGAAGGTACGACTGATTAGTTAATTTTTTTTACACGATTCGAATTATACAGGGTGGGCAGAAACTCTCCTGGCAGGACAGTTTCTGATCAGCCTGTATACGTAAAAGCTCTAAAAATTGAAAATAGTCAAGCTTAACACCACGCAAGCCTTTTTATTTATGTTGTTAACTTAGATAATCGATTTTAAATCAATTCAAAATGAAATACAGATTATCTAACGCCATGACGTAGTCGAATAATTGGGTAATTAAAAAACAAACACGAGTATGCACACAAAACTATTGCAATCCGCGGCGAAAACAAACAGGTGTATCTCAATAAATATGCCTAGTTTAAAAAAAATTCTTATTAGGCGCCTATACCAATGTTTGTTTTTTAAAATCCATATAGACAAATTTCGACAGGTGCTATTTTCGGCAGTTTATCGTTTGTAAATTAATCCAATATTACGAATTCGATCGAACGTCGCCGCACCATTCGATTAGGGTTGATTTTCGCAACTGCCACCTCTCTAAAATTTTACATACAATAAGTCCCGCACAATAAAAATTTGAATTTTATTATGCAGAAATATGATTGTAAGTAAGTTTCTAACGTGAGGCTACCGCGGTCATAATTATTCCTGTTTATGTGCACGTCGTGAAGTTTATACGGAGTCACTTCCTCGTATTAAGTATCGAACAATAAGTGACAAAAGTTAAAAAAAACACAACACGAAAATAATTGGTTTATTATGCCTAATGCTTCCTAATGTTCTTTATTGTTCGCATGCAAATTTTGACCCGTAGGGTAAATACTTTACAATAATTCTCGTTTTTGAGATTTAGATCGGAGACAGTGTCAAAGTTGATGATCACAAATTCACGTATACGTTAAGGACTTTGATGTCTGTTAATCCAACACCTGTCGAGGCCATAATTTCGTCGAGAAACAGTTTAGAATATCGTGTCGTGACCTATTCGGCGATTTTAACATGTTCGCGGGCGTTTCAATGTTTCTAAAAAGTTATTGTTCGTAACTAATGGGTCGGCGGCGTCGCTTTTGTAATTCGAGGTCTAAAATTTTGCCGCCTTTCCACGTTGAAAAAAAAAACTTCGAAGTTAAACCGTCGTCCGTTACAATCGAATCGATTCGAATTTGAAACAAATTATGACCTGAAATTGCGCTTTTTACGTTTTTGTAACTTATGCTACTTAAATAAATGACCCTCCATTTACGTTCGATTATATTCATTCGCGCATAGTAAATCCGGCGTTTTATTTTATTTGTTATACTATGTTTAGTTTTATAGCTATAAGTGCAGGTCTGTTGACTTTTGTTGCCCTTAAATGTGCATGGCAGTCTTAGATCACGTCCACATTTGAGGTTTCATATTCCTTTCTGCGTATGCCAACAACTCACAATAATTGTAATTTTACAAGCATTCGAAAAGGATTTTTCCAAGTCGACTTTAAAGGCATTACCATCATTTTTCTAAAACGCAAATTAATTATTCTTAATTTAACTAGTTACCTATACTTTTCTTTCTGGTCGACTATAGTAATGATTAAAAAAACCATTTGAAGGAGTTAGGCCGTGGCGGTTTAAGTGCAGATACATAAATCTAAAGATGTAAGCTGATGTAAGATGTAAAATATAAGAGCTATCAACGTTTTTTTTTTCTAACCAGTGGATACCTAATTGCGGACTTAAAAATTTTAAACTTGTTTGTGTTAGTTTAATCTAGAGAATGATTTTAATTTTTTTTGCATTTGAATAACTATTATTTCAAAAAGGGTACTCGCATTTATTTAAACAATTTTCGCTTAGACTATTGTGGCTCCCGAGCATTTATCCGTTTTCAGATCATTTCGTAACATTATAACAGTGCCTTATATAGGATCTAAAATCATTTAAACGCAAACAAGTGTAAAACACGCAATATTACTCAATAATCCGAGACAATACAAAATTAAAAAAAACAGAATTTTAAACGTTTCTAGATAAATATAATTGATTAAAAATTGTCTTGAAAACTAATATTCTTGTTTGCATTCTTTTCGAATCGATAATTTTTGATATTTCCAGTTAAGTAAATCTGTCTAAAAAAAACTCAAATTATTATGTGCAGTAACCTTTTATGTATGTAAGCACCTAACTAGGTATAATAAAAATTCGAAACAACATTGCAACTACCACTTGTAACCAACACGCATAATATTAAAATGCATATACGCCATAAACATCTGCATTATCAAGGCACTGAGTCTGAATTACAACGTGCACAACAAAAGAAGTTGCTAAAATTTATGAATCGTAACAATCCGGATTACTAAAACGTTCGAGATTATAAACAGGCGCGGTGGAAAAAATAAATTAACCGGAATTATACACAACAAAGGCTAAAATTATAAAATGTTACCGCTAAGATTCTTTTTAAATGACGGTGATCGAATTTTAAAAGAGAAACGCGAAAGCGCATTAACGCGATTAAAAACGATAGGTATCTTAAATTCGAAAGGCACGCAAACGATCCCGATTTTTTTACAAAGCTCCATAAAGCTCGAGTAAAACTTGTAAACTGTTTTAGCATCCCACCGAATAAAACTAGTGATAAGAAATTACGCGAAATTTTTGAGTTGTTTTTTCAATTAAAAGCTACACCACTATTATGAACACCCTGTATATACAAGGCGTAACATCGTCATATATGTCATAATACATACAGTGCGTACGTCACATAAAAATTAGTCCTAATTTCGTACCTACATTTTTTTACGCACAAGGTATTAAAATCAATTGTTTTTATTTTCTTCGCATCTTAACTGTTCAATCAAATAAACTGACAATCAACCCTATCATTTCTGTTATTTTTTTACGGTTCGGTTAATAACTTTATAACCAATCGCAATCGACAGTTCCACAGTATTGACACGTTAACGGGACAGTTAAAAATAACAGAAGCGATACTTTTCACAATGTTTTTTTCTAGTTTAGCTAATTGTACGCCAAAATTTTCAATGAATAAACTTCGAAACGTTCGTCGCTCTACAAATAGTAAGTCATCTCGAGTAACCATTAAATTGGATGTTTGTAACGTCAAAACTTACATTTTACACCCCCATTGAACGACCAACGTCGTACACATTCGAGTTGAATCGCTTTGCTCCAACCATTGAAAGCAATGTTTTGTGTCATTATGGCAATAAGTGGCAAAATAACTTTTTAAAATGTAACTCGCTTTTAAAATTAAATAACTTTTCTATGGTCATACAAGCGTGAAATAAAATTCGCAAGTCAAAGTCCCCACGGCGAACGTGAACAAAACAAAATTTATGTGCGCGTTCCCAACCTCAAACGGCACCACAATGGCTTCAGTTTATAATAAACTCGCAGTTTTACGTTAATAAAGCCATCATATAAACTAGAAATATCATAGTTTCATTCATTCGACGAATGCCATTCAATTCGCGTTCAAAGGCTCAGCTAGAATTCGAAAAAATGTCAAAAATTTTAAATAAATTGATGTTACGGCGGCTATTGTGGCGCGGGCGGCCGTCATGGACTACTGGATCTCTGAGAAAGCTCGTAAACATTAATCTTCATTTGTTACCAACCACTTCAAATGTTTACCCTATTGTTGGCCGGCTGCGATCTGAGCAGGTTGATGATTGTAGAACGCGGCCGTGTGATTTAGATTTTTTTTTCTTAGATTCATGAAAGCGTTGGTTCAATTAACGTTACTTCGAATTCTGTTTGAAGATTTAATTTCAAATAAAACAACGTCCAATTAGTGGCAGCAAACATGAAATGTTCGGTTGCCTAAAGAGAAAAGGGCAAATATTAACAGTCGTCTTCAAAGGATGCGTGTGAGACGAGTGTTTGTATACTTTCGGAATCCAATAAAAGGGTCTAAGCGTTTAAAATAATAGTTACAGGCACTGCCGGCGATTTCCTAGATTTTTACGACTACTTAATTTATTTATAAACAACTATAACTTGTTGTTTTATTTCTTTTAAAATTCAACTAACGTACCTAATTGTTTGCACTCGATGAATTGACTTATAAAGAGTTTAAAATGAAATTAATTATGTTCAAACAAAAAACTGATCGTCGTTTCATACCTTGGCATAAATATGGAATTTCCTTTTAACATTTACTTAACTCGAAATTCGTTCCGTGTGAAATCGACCAATTTTAAAATAAAAAGATTGCTCGATCGTCTTGATTTTTTGAAATTTTTACCATAAGTACTTATAGTCGTCCTATTAATAAACAACTTGCAATAATTTTTAATTTTTTTTAGCTCTTGTCGTTTTGAATCTAACAATAAGCCCATTTATATCGAACGCGGCACGTCATATTATGAAAAAGGCATATACCACAAAATGTTTTCTGTTATACTGATAAAAAAGTACAAAAAATCGAAATAACTTATTATCGTCAGTTTTCGAATTTTTCCGCATTTTTTTTGTTTATGCAACACCATATTACACGTTGAGACTATTTAGAGAAAGAAAACGATACGTTTTTTAATCATGTCGATGTACATATCACGTAACATATGTTTTGCCACTTAAAAAATTCAAAGTGACGGTCGCGCTCAAAACCAAGCTCCATAAAAAAAAATCTACAATTCAAAAATGTACCAATTTTATTACCTATTTTCAAACCCATATCTAAAACCGTTTTAACGACAATAGCGCGCAACGTATAACGGCGTCGTTCGATATTTAACTGCGACCCTGATTAGATTTCAAAAAAAAATAATAGAAAATGACCCGTAATAGAATTCGTATAAAACAAAGCTAGAACTAAAACTAAAAAAACCGTGCACCTCATCACTTTTAGATATTTCTTAAATACAGAGTGTTCCATTAATAATGTGACATAGTGTAACTGAAGAATCCTTGTCCCAAAATATGATAATTTAACCTTAAAACACTTAGTTAAGATGTGACCCCTTTATAGGAAAAATTTAAAAACGCTTTTTACCAATTATTTTGAGATTATTTAACATTTCTTTGCCACTCTAAATTCTCCTCTAATTCTTCAATGTTTTCTGCATAAATCCGTACTATTTTGTTTCGTTGCCATAAAATGAGTATTTTTCAAAATGTTTGCGTTTGAAAATACGGCCACGCCAAATACTAATGCAATACCCACGTTAGTTCTTTGGTTAAGTCAAAATAAATTCTTAGGGATAAAGATGGCGAAATGAACGAAACGCATATGTGCAATAAATAAACATTAAAATAAGTATCGTGCAGCCCTATTTTCAAACGCAAACATCTTGAAAAATACTTACTTTATGGCAAGAAAACAAGAGTACGTTATTTACGTAGAAAACATTGAAGAATTAAAAAATCGCACGGAAACGCTTCCTCTGCCCCTGCCGTACGCCTCTGGTAATAGTTAGAAACTCTCTCTTATCACAGTATAACGTGTTGTAGAGTACCTAAACTTTCTACCGAATTTTATAAAGAAATATTAAACAGTCTGAAAATAATTGGTAAAAAGCTTTTTTTAATTTTGAAATAAAACACCCTGTATATCAGTAAGGAGGCACATTTTATCAAAGTGTTTTAGGCTAAATCATCATATTTTGGGCCAAAGATTCACCAGTTACTCTATGTCGCAATATTAATTAAATACCCTGTATATAAAGCGTTTTATACCATAATCTAATAATATCATGCGTAGGGTACGCTTATATTTTTATGATTTGTTCCTACCCGCACACTCAATCGCAAAAATATAGTGAAAATTTCACACCAGCATTTTCTGAATCATTATCATGATGGCTACATCAAAAACTTGCGAAAAATTACCCTAATCGTGAAACGACGAGTGATAATTTTTTCAAACGCATGTCTTTCCGATGTAATTTTTTCCACTTTCAAATCCAAATGCACCTCCACCGCAATTACTTACGCGGACGTTCGTAAAACTTCAGGTAAAGACCGGCAAAGGTTTTATCGTACTTTTTATAAAACACTCGCGTTGTTATCTAACAGATTAGTCATATTTTAAATACCTACTCCCAATACAATTTTGTACGGTTTCTTCAATGACCTCCAAAATTTCGCCACATATGAAAGCAGATTTATAAACAAATAAACGACAACCTATTACAATTTTATAATATTATTGCTGATATGCCCAATTTAATAATTTTATAATCGTAAATAGGTATATTAATGAAATCTCATTCGTTACATTTTAAATTAAAATTATCCTTCCAAATATTTATTTAGTTTAAATCGTGTTATGCAAAAGGCCCACTTTAAAGAAAATTATACGCGCCCCGTTTCAGATATTCTACAAATATCCGAATAACTTTGTCATTAACCTAACATTATATAAGTATACAGGGCGATTTATAACTGGATATTTTCTAACCGACGTTACACGTTAAAAATTGAAATTAAAATAAAAATTGAAATTGTAACTGAAAACTTTGAGGTCTAATAACTCCGAAACGAAACTCGTTCGGAAAAAATTGTATTTCGCATTTTTTAAATCAAAATGTGATACTGTACACGTCTATTCATTTTGTTCGACGAGTTATGAATCACCCTGTGTATACGCCCGTATATTTTTATAATATATTAACTAGGGCCACGCATTTCAGAGTAAAAACTGTTGTAATAAAATGCAACTCACCGATTCGAAACGCGATCTTGGTGATGAGATTCCTATACAACGCCGAATATTTAATTGTCCGAAGAATTCGTTTAAATTAATAAACGCTTTCACTATAATATACAAAATCACCACCGAAATAGCCCACGTCTATCGTTTACGCGAAGACTCGTACAACTGCAGGAATTGACAAGAAAAGTTTTATCGTGCGTCTGTCCTATACATAACAACACCTGAACCTAATCTTATCAAACAGACCCGGGTTATTTTTACTCGATAATTCCCGATACAACTATCTTTATCGTTATGAACGTTTAAAAACAACTATTTTATTTTCAATAAAATTATTATGATGCGGGAATATTTATTTTCGGCCACAGTGCCTATATACATACGTGATGAGGGAATAATTTTCGTAGTGAACTACGGTGCGATTTTTTCAATTTTAAAACTACCCATATCGAAATTAAAATAATTTTTGTAAATAACTATGCCTAATAAACCGGCACATTTAATCGCAGCCGTTGTGGTACACGTCGGACGTTTTTGCCAAATGTAGCAGAATAACTCTGGACACCTAGATAATAACCAAAAAAAATAATTTGCATGACCTTCCTATTTTATAAAAACTGAATTCTAAAATACGATTTTTATTTCATTTTTTTTCAAGTGTAAACTCGAAACAGACGAGTAAAGCCGAATTTCAAACTACAGTTAAAGTTGCTTCTAACGAATCATTCCCATGCAACCCATAAGACCGATTATAAATTTTGGTGATTATAACGAATTTTCAAAATTGTTCCCGTAGGTGAATGTTTTCCATAAAAGTAAGTAAAAATGTTTTTTTCGAGAATAATAGATTGTTTATTACGCCGCCAGCGCACAAATGCTGTCTTAGAAAAATATGACGTTTATCAGTTGACCTTCCCAGCGAATATTTAAGTTTTTAAGCTTAAGCCCAGATAAGGGACACAAAGGGCAACCCAAGCGCAATAGTCTTAAATGATAACAATAATGAATCAGACAATTGCGTACCTGGTTTGGTTTTTCCAAATCGCTTTCAAGCAGAGAAATTTTTTTTATCGTTTATTACGAACTTCGGATATAACGAACTCATATTGTTAGTCCCGTGCGGTTCGTTATAATCGAATTTTTCCTTCCTGGATGTAATAACTATACAGAGTAACTCGCTACGTTTCAACCAGCCGTTATCTCGACAAAACTTAGAATGACAAATCTACGAAATTTCGTAGTTTTATTCGGTTAACAGCGGTACCTTTTTTTAACTAGCTATATTATTGGTGCTATAAAACGAATACAACGATACCTAGCACACCCGTTGGAGCTTTCTTTTTATAGCGAAAACCGCTAGAAGTCAGTGGAAAACGCTACAAAACAGCGAAAAGCGCTAAAAATCAGCGGAAAGTGCTAGAAATCAGTGGAAATTGCTAGAAACAAACTAAATGGACTATTTGCGGTAAAAGTATCGAAAAAAGTAAAATGAATGTGTATAGCCATAACTAGACGATCTAACGTGAAATAGCACTAAAACTAAATATAGTCAAACTGTAATACAGTAAATATAACGAACTTTTGTAAAGGCATGAAAATAATATTTACCAAAAGTCGTTATTTCCATATAACAAAATTTTCCTATACTTAGCGAATATTTTTTCAGGATTTATCGACTTCGTTATATAGAAGTTTAACTGTATATGTAACCGAAACTTACTAATCTAATCGCGAAAACTAACCCCATAATCATTGGAACGGTCCGCATAATTTAAATAATCTATTGTTCCACAATATTAAAATTAGATAAATTCGTTGTAAATACAATTACGGTATCTATTATAAAAAATTGAAAAGAATCGCGCCATTATTTAAAAAAGCAGGTTTCGATTTGTTATACATTATACAGGGTGTCCCAAAAGTCGACGAACAAATGAAGTGAGGTGACAAAGACTTCATTTGCAACCAAAATAACCATATATGTGGTTATCTAATTGTCGATGGTTCAAAATTTATAGCAAAAATCGTCTAGTGCAAGCGTTAACTCGTGATTTTCGACAATTAAATATGAGTTATTTGTTAAGTTATAAGTTCATTTGATGGTTTGTGACATTTGCGACCTACTTACAATTCTTCTGTCACATCCACTTGAAATGAAACAATTTAGTTATCCAACTAACCGTATTCGCGAAACCATTGGTATTGTTCGACTGACAATAACAGAGCTTATACAAATGTTTTTATTAAAAAATTACAAGTTGCCGAATCACGCTTACAATAAAATATCAACCAAATAACTCATATTTTGTTTACAATCATGTTTTAGGGGAAGGTAGGGTAGCCCCGGACACTTAAATGAAGTAGAAATATAAAATACAATCAACAAATGTCAGTTTGTATTTTAGCATTAAAATAGAGTAAGGAACTTTGTTAATCGTACTAATGAAAAAAAAAAGGATATCTTAATTATTGTAACTAGAATATTGAAAAAACTTAAGCTCCCAATTTGCGGTAATATAAAAGTCGGCGGGTAGCCCCGGACAGATATCAATAGTGGCCTAAACGTGTTTTGGCCTTACAAACGTCACAAATGTAGTAAAAATCGGAAGTGTCAATGTTAACACATGCTTCGTGGGCCCAATCTTTGCAGTCATGACACCGAATCCAATTTTCTTTAAACATTTCGCCAGATATGGTACACGCTGTCTCTTCAACTTAATGGGAATCACCTTAAATAGTTGTCGTTGTTTTCAATTTTTTGCCACCTCTACCTTTTTGTTTTTCCTCTAGGTCTTTAGTCAGGAGCATTAAACGATTGTCTAGTTCTTTAACGTGATTATACAGTTACTTAGAAAAGTTCTCAGAAAACGTGGGTTCAAATCGTCTTAACTTTGGACGAAGCGTGATCTCTTTGTGACTATTCACTGCTTTTAGACGGTCCTGAAGGAACTTCTTGGCACATCATACCTTTCTGCAGATAGTCTTATTGATAACTTGCCTTCTTTGACACATTTCACTGCTGTTTTCATTTTATTTTCGTCCCATTTACCTCTATTAGTTGTTGGTCCCTTAAATTTAGACATGTTGTATAAGTTCCTGCAATACAAAAAGTATAATCTAATGTACTAACCACAGAGAAGCTATAATAAATTGAATCATTATATTTGTTGAAAATATAATAAATTGAAATTGAAATATGAAATTCGACATTTATAATGGTGTCCGGGGTACCCGACGTTTTCGTGTCCGGGGCTACCCGATCGCTATCATTCGATGTTGTTGCCCATAGGTCTTAAATTGTATATGGAATGAAACGAATACTAATACATTCATAAACTATATTAAATGTATTACAACTCTAAAAAATAGACAAGGCGGTATACTAACTTTTTGCACTTGATAATCTGCAATGAAATTCGACAGGGGCGATGAGAAATGTTTGGCAGGAACAAACACTCACTGTAGCTTGTCAATCAATCTGTGCTCATGCATTGACTAAGTTGCATATGCGTACAAACTCTATGGGGGGCCCCCGAAACTATGTTTTGGTTTTCCAACGGGTTTACTTACTTAGTAATTGTACTGTCCGGGGCTACCCGCTGTCCGGGGCTACCCGACCTTCCCCTACCTAACGCTTGCAATTTATTTGATCGTCCATTTTTGGGCCAGTCTGTATAAAAGATAATAACGTGCAATATATAGCTTTTTAAAATACAGGGTGTCCCGCGACATAGCTTGGGGATGTATTGCCGAGGTCATTTTGAGTCAAAAATGTCTAATGAACATACGGCCCGAAGTCAATCGTAATGGAGCTATGGTGATTTTAAATTTAAATCGAAGATTTAAAAAAGAAGGAAATTGTCAACGTATTATTTAATATAAATTTACAATTAGATGGCCGCATTACTGTAGTAATCGCTCGAAATGTCCGCCTAATACTCGCATATATTGTATCGCAAAATTGTAACCCAATCATTTAAACTCACAATCGGATATATTTGTCATATATTTATCTAAAGTAGTAGTACCGTTTAATTTGCTCTCTCGCTTTTTCGAAACTTCCGAAGTCCACCCTTTAAAAATCGAACCGTACAAAAAATAAAATAACGTTCGTTTTGCCTTTATAGAGTTTTCATTTTAACAAGTGAATTTAACACGACGCCGAAACGTATCAAAATCGAAAAATTGACCTGTCGTCGAGTTGGATTCTTGCGCAAAAAAAAATTAGCAGCATTCGTCCGTTTTCTACTTTCCTTGGCAAAGTTGTTCCGAACACGAACGAAAATTACACAAAGGAATTTAGAAAACAATTAATTTCCCAGAGTATAATTCAATCGACGGCAGCGCTATTGATTTTCTGTCCGATTACCAATAAAAATTAAGTACATTACATACCTCTACAGTTAAACAAACTATATTTTCTTTGAAACGTATCGCCTAACAACTGCCTATAAAATTTAATGATAGCGATCTCCAATAAAGTGAATTGCAATTATATCGATATCTGCTACAACCAATACGATCAATTCAAAGATATTAAGTACCGTTTATCCTCAAACCTTTCTGCCTTACCTGTCCTATATACCTGTCGAAACTAATTAGAAAATAAATCAAGGCGCTCTCGGTTATCACTCCTATCCTTTGCGGTACACCTGGTTTAGATTTTGATCCGATAACGATAAATACAAAAATTTTCGCGCGTATCCATCTAATATTCGTTAATTGCTCGTCTTAAACTAAGGCCCGCGCCGAAAGCTGCTCGAAAGACGAATTTCATAGTTTAGCAAGACTTTCCAGGCAAAATTCTACGTGTATGTATGTACGTATTATACATAGTTAATCGTATTCAGTATCTATCTGCGAACGAGAAGTGACGTCGACTGTAAATTCTTAATGGTACAGGTCGTTCGGTATCAAAGTCAGCATAAGTTGTCAATTTAAGCGGGGATTTCGTTATTTATTGGTTCGCTTTAACAGTCAAAACAATAGATTTGTTGCAGACATGCCATCGGTTCGTCAAGTCGTGTGTTTCGAGCTCTTCGTGCACTTAAAACAGTAATAGCGTTCCACGATTCTTGGCCTGAATGTGAAATTAACCATCGGCCATGAAAATGATGGAACAACTTTTCGTACGAAAATAAGGGTCGCGATTAAAATTCTAAATGGGAAAAATCCAATTTAGGCAAAACGAACGAAATTTTGTCGAGAACAAATCGGCGACATTATACACTAATGCATTAACTTCGGAAAGTTTACCGGCGTCTCCTTCAATAAAACGGCACTATCGGCGATTGCGAAGGATTCAAACCGAGCCTGTAAGTAGCAGCCAAGCCGCTAATGGGGCATTCTAACCAATTGGTCTCATACGGCCCGAGATAACGGCTGTCTTTTCCCGGATTTATTACTGATGCTACTGTGCTGTTACGTGGAAACAAATTTTGATTTCTTTAAGAATCTCCGTATATCAAGTTCGGCTGCACCTTCGCATCATTACACGTGTTGCATTTTAGATAATAAATTTCGGGATAAACATCGAATTCGAGCATTCGCATTCGATTCGGGGAAATTTTAAATTAAAAACAATTAGATCGATTTAAATTAATAAATAGACGAAAAAAAGAAAGCGCAAATAAATAACGACGCGCAACAATAGGCGAGAGACAATAGCGTAGGAATGGCGTCACGTCAGGTGTGCCAATTGAAGCGAGAAACAGTGCTGCCAACTTCTGTACGAGCAATTCCCCACCGCATGACATATAATGCGCCAGATAACGGCTTTGTATAATAGTTCTATTGCATAATGGTCGCGACGAGGCTTATCAGAAAATGACTTTAACAACTGACAGACGCGAACAGGAAATTGGAATAAGAAATTTTGGGGCGTAAAATGAAAGATAGTAGTCGCGTAATTTCCTACCAGCTATATAGACATTTGTAGTTTGAAGTTTGAAACCAGAGCGGGATACTTTGAACCCTTGCTCTCCCGCAGGATGACTGGAAAGTCGCTTTAGCTTTTCGCCGCTTGTTGGAACGATATTCTATTCAGTACACGGCTATTTCTAAAAGCTTCGCCAGAATCTACACTGTTCGCGGGGACTGGAAATTTACGCCCTACAAATCTCGTTTCTCTTGTAAAATTCGTCTTGAACGCGAGAGCGTTTTGTTTAATTTTAATCGTTCAACAAACGAGCCGATTTCGTCGTCTATTACCCACAACAGGTGACGCCTGTCTATTTAAACCGTCTCGACGGCACAAATTCGACAATGTTTGTTTAATGTAAATAAAATAGTTGGTTATTGAAATTTGCCAACCGAAACTCGACCGTTCGTTTAAAAAAAAAACAAACAAATCGACAAATAGAACTACGGAAATAAACGTGTAATGAGCACGGGACGAATAGGGGAGCCACAATAGCTACAATAATACTCGCACACTTGATCCTTGCAATATTTAACATAATGGCGTAGTTGGCCACCCTTTCTATATAAAATTGCTAGATAACGGGAGCGATTTTTAGTGGTTCCCCGTAATTTTATTATTTACGACTACAACAAAATAACGTGAATAGGGCTATTGAACGAGTTTTACAGTGTAGATAGATGGAACACAAGCTCTTGTAGGGAATACAGCAGCTTTATCTGCCGTTATATTATTACATTATAACAAGTGGCTCGAGAACGGAAATTACACAAACTATTTTCAAATAGACTCTCAGTCAGTGTTTTAGCACGGCGTGTTAAAGATAACAGCGCCATTTCCGTTCGTTTCACAGCTTTCGAGGTGCTTATGTACACGTCTTATTTTCTTCAGTATAATACCTATCATTTAGAGTCTGCATTTTGTTCGGAAATTTAAACGCTAATTGTTACAACGTTTTTTTCTCGCGTATCCCGATATCCATTGACTCCGTCGTCGAAATGACAAAGTTACAAATAGATATAAAACAAAATAACCGATAGTCATTTAATATCTCACTTCCTTTAACCACGGATGAGCTGATCCCACAACGCGACAGTCTTCTGTCAGTCGGTCGCTTAGTTACTCCCCATTAATTAGTCATTAGCCAGAATACGCACAGACAGACGGGGAACACACGTGGTTAAACGTCGACACGCTCGGAGAATGTAAATTTAGTAGTTACGTGCTTGCCAAAAATGCAAAAATATAGTATTATATTGGGAGCATTTTCGTTTTGTCATACTGCTCTTCTCGGAAAAAACAACATTTCCTTTGTCATTTAAACTTATTGTTAACGAACGAATAAAGAAAAAAACGTGGTGGTCCTTCGTACCGGACTAATATCCGAAATGGGTAGGTTTAATTTGCGTGCACAAACGCGTCCAAAATCCAATGCAATGTGATTGTACGCATAGAGAGTGTCCTTAATTTAAATGTCAAACTTAAAAATTGCATTTAAAGCTTCAAATGAAAACAAAAAAACGTGTGCACTGGTCATACTGTACTGTGTCCGTAAACGCTTCGTTTTCGAAATTTCGATTCTTCAATTTACGAATTGATAAAAATAAAAACAAAAAAATAATACTTTTCCGCATAAAAATTACATGGCATGTTTATATTGTACCGTATAGTCGCAAACTTTACTATAGCGATTAAAAAAAGCGCCGCAAAAAAACCTGTAAATAACGCTATTCCGAAATCGGATATAAACGTTCTACAAACAAACAAAAAATACTAATATGTACGTACTTAACCGTAATCTCGGAAAACATGTGGTTGTCAAATGACATTTATAAACAAAATTTAGCAATTCATCACGAGAAAATGGACTGACAAATTTGGATCGCAAGAGAATTTATAAATAAATTTAAAAAAAACAACTAAAAATATTATTACTCTGAAGCAAACTTAAATCGCAATTTAAATTGTAAAGAAATTAATTACACGCAGAAAATACGAATGCGGGGATATTTTTCGACATAAACAGTTTTCTTTATTAATGCAATATTACGAATTGCCGATTTGAACGAAAAATTGTTAGGCGCGTGAACTTAGCGAAAGAACTATCGGCGCAAATTCTGAAAATAAACTAAACAATTTTCGACCAATTTGCGCCCATATTTTCGTTTCGAAATTAACATTACTTTCCGAGATATTCGCTAGTAACTCGTTGTTTACAAACAAATTAAATTAATTTTTCTTTTACTAATAGTTTGCGCCCAACTTGTGCCTGCTAGGGCCCTTATTTTTATTTTCAAATTTACATTACTTTCGGAGATTCGCGATTAAGTTGTAATATCGATAACTTTAGTTTTTTTTTAATTTTTCTTTTACAAATACTTTGCGCTCAATTTGCGCCACAATTTTCATTTTCAAATTTCAATTACTTTCGGAGTTTAACTTTTTGTTGCATTTTTTTTATTTTAAGATATTAAATATTTATTGAAACTGGAGTGTTTTTTTTCATCGATCGTGCGGTCAAAGTACGGCACATAAATCGCTAGCTATATCTGCAAAACGCTTGGTTTTCGGACATATGTTAATTAAGATTTTTATGTTCTTTTCGATCAGTACTACGTGCCCTTAAATTTTCCAATTTTTTTTAAATATAGTATTATATTGGGAGCATTTTCGTTTTGTCATACTGCTCTTCTCGGAAAAAACAACATTTCCTTTGTCATTTAAACTTATTGTTAACGAACGAATAAAGAAAAAAACGTGGTGGTCCTTCGAACCGGACTAATATCCGAAGTGGATAGGTTAATTTGCGTGCACAAACGCGTCCAAAATCCAATGCAATGTGATTATACGCATAGAGAGTGTCATAGATATGCTCTGATGTTTTTCCATAACTTTGTGAAATGGCACCCGTTGTACGCAGTAAATGTAATCGATCCATCTATTAAATACACGTCTTCATTAAAACATTCAGCACATTAATTTGTTTTCACATAGCCCTTAAGGACCGTAGCTGTGGTTTATATTTTTGTTTAAAACAGAATTCTATTATATTGTGAGAGTACCGGTGGGACGGGGGTTAATGGAAAAAACATACAGGTACCAATATCGATTCGATGTTCCAGGCTAATTGTAAGTGCCAATAAACGTCCAAACATACCCCGTTCCATTTTTAGTTTCATAAAAACGGTTGATCATAAAAGAAAATGCATTGAAGGTTTTTTATAAATAATTTTATAAGCTTTAAATTTGATCTGATGCTTTTTTCTCGTAAAACCAATATAAATTGAGATGATCGCCAAAAACCTCCATTAATAAATTCAGTCAGGTCGACAAAACTTCGAACTGACAAAACTGACGAAATTTCGAAAGTAGGTACTCTTTTTTTTTGTTTTGATTTAAAAAAAAAACTACTTAACTCGATGGTCAGTCTGCAATATCGTCAACGCAACATAAAGTTAGAGAAATTATAAGTTAATCGCGTATATATCCGAAAGTAATAAAAATTTCGAAATCAAAATATGGGCGCAAATTATTTAGTTTATTATCAGAATTTCCGTCGATAGTTCTTTCGTCAAGTTCACGCGCCTAACAATTTTTCATTCGAATCGGCAAATAATGTAATAATGGTAATATTGTATTAATAAAGAAAACGGTCAGTTTTTTAACACCAGTTTGTCGGACCGCACATTAAATTCTCGACCACCTCTGCACTATATCAAACAAAATAATAAATAAGCGTTATCCGAAATTTGTATAAAATTAATTAATTATGCTTAATCGTCGTGGTATTTGCGACTTACGAAAATACATTTACTATAATTTATATCGGGTGCTTTACCGCACGAACGCTCGCAGGCCAAGCTTGCTCGACTAATTTTAGTTTGTGTACTCAAAATTAGGACCAATATTTAATCGGAATTCGGCACGCGATCGTACAATAACTCGAAATGCGAGCGTTCTTCTCTAATATTTGTTGATCGTTTTATGTGACGTCCTCGTAATTCAATTTCGGTCCGGACTTTAACATTGATTTGTGTCGTCGTCGTCGTCGTCGCCGTTCCGCTCGAATTCAACGGCCTCTAGAAGCGCCACGAGCGATATCGACTCAAAAACAAAAACCGGCCTTTAACGACTTACGACCAATTGACGCGTGTACTGAGAATTACGCGCGGAAAAATCAAATACGTCGAGCAAGTTTAACCCAGACGGTTGTTGCGCCGAAAACGTCTCGTAAACCGTCCGTCTAAAAAATTACAAATCGTCCAATAAATAATAACGCCGGCCCGTTTGTGACGGGGACGTCAATAGAACCGAGAACGTCCGCGCGAAGAATTTAAAAATCAAAATACGCACAACTTATTTGTTTTTCCTCGAAAAACCCGCGAATTTATCTTGCAACGTTATTGGCGACGAATCGAGACGTTTTCGCCGTTGCCGCAGACGAGGCACAGAAATAAAGTTTTCCAAGTTATATTTATACGTCGATGGAAATATTTTCCAAAAAATTTCGAATGATTAAGCGCCTTTTAAAAACCGGGCACTTTAAAAAGCGTGAATATATGCGTGCACTTTCAACGGGGGGAAAATAAAGGAGCAAACATCCTAAACCCGAAAGCGAGAGTATATCGTCTTGGACGCTGATTAATTCGTTATTTTGACGTGTAGTGGTGTAGCGGCTATTAGCTAAACTGCTCTAATGATGCTGCAGTGATGGCATATTAGTGTATAACACATGTGGCGAGACTATTATTAGATGCCGTACACAAGTATTTCAAACATTCGTTTCATTACCGGCTACATGACATTTTTTTCTACTAAGTACGACAAGTCACTAAAAAAGTCATAAACCTAAACAACTTTTTATACATGTCAAAAATATCACAACTAACTAGCTTTTGAAGTTGTTAAACTTTTCTTAAACGATTCGACTTTTTTCGTACCCAACGAGAATGACAACATAAGTTAATTAATTAGCGTTTGTTCTTTTTTTTTTAGTAGGCAATAAAGTGCAGTCGCGAATAAAAATAGATTAAACGGCGCGCTAATACGTTCAAATGGCAAATCACTTACCAAAATTAACTAACGATGAAGTTTCCCACGCACGTGAACTATTTTTTGAAAGGTGTCTGCTTGTCGTCCGCGATGTTTCTATGGAAGACAAAACCATCAGACGAGCTTATTTCGAGATGCAGACGCCAAAAACACATCTTCGCCGATTATCCAAAGCCCTACAACGAAGAATATACAATTAAACAAAGTACTAAACAGTAAATTAACATGATAACATTACAATAACATTCGAATAACATCTTTCGTGACTTTTTATTATCTATTACCTATATTAGGTATAATCCATAACCGAATTACAGATCCACACCCTGAAGGTATCCTAAACTTACAATCAAAACTAATTCGTTGTTGATACAAGACGTGCGCGTTCAAAAATCTCTGAAAATACTGGGCGCGTTCAGCCGGACTCATCGCTGAAACAGCGGAAAGTAAGCGCTACGTTATAGTAACCGACTACATCTAAAGGACCTTAAGCTATTGTGATAAACACGTAGGACAACTAATGTCGTACGTCAACTATAAAAGTTCCTAAAAGCTCCTAACCAACTGCAATTTTGCAAATATAAAATGAAAAATTAGCTCTACAACAAAATAAGCAATGCCTTAAATGGTATTTCCATCATCTGGTGCAATAATAAAAATGATTTTATTTTCCTACCCCCCTCTGAGTCTCGACCTCGTATTTATACGCAAACAAGATTTAAATTGCCGAACGAATTTATAAAAAAAATACCCATTACCACATGTACCATCTAAGCAAATACATCCTAAAAATTCAAAATAAATGCAAATAAATGTCAACTATAAAAATAAAATAAAATAAAGCAAATAAACAGCGATTCGATTGAACCGCTAAGGAAGCGTTTTCCCGGCCGAATGCGCCCATTAAACAATTTATATGCCTACTGCATGCTCGATTGCCTAACCGTGTTAATATGTATAAAATACGTCGATTACCTCCTAACCAACTGCAATTTTGCAAATATAAAATGAAAAATTAGCTCTACAACAAAATAAGCAATGCCTTAAATGGTATTTCCATCATCTGGTGCAATAATAAAAATGATTTTATTATCCTACCCCCCTCTGAGTCTCGACCTCGTATTTATACGCAAACAAGATTTAAATTGCCGAACGAATTTATAAAAAAAAATACCCATTACCACATGTACCATCTAAGCAAATACATCCTAAAAATTCAAAATAAATGCAGGTGCTGCCCACTGTAGTACACTAGATGTATCAATTTATGCAGACCGCCACCCCTCCCTGCACTACAAACGTATAATCAGGACGCATAAAACTGAACACTAGATGGCCTTACAATTAATAACAATCATAAATACAGCGGTCTATAAAATTTTTGAAATACACAGCACTTATTAAATTTCCCAACAAAAACGTTAATTTTTCATCGTTCACTTAATCAATCCCAATTCGGACATCAAATAGTAATCGTACAAGTTTTACGTGCTTTTTATACGATTCAAAAATTAATTTCAACCTACCGTAATCATCTTTATAAGTGGGTAATTAGTCATAAAAATACACATCGACCTCTTTAAAACCACTAGTTTTTTTAAAAAATTAAATCATTTACATACTAGACTCAGATCGCTTAATCTTTACTTTTTTAAGTAATTAAGCGCAAGCATCGAAGATAAAAATATCTATGTATTAAAAACTTAAGTACCTTTGGCAACAAAACAATTGCAACATTTAAATCTTCCGCTAATTAAACTTTGGCGTCAGACTCTAAATTATTCTCCATATAAAATTCTATCAAATGCTCGATACAACTCCTGTAATTAACCAGGAAAACTTCCAGCTGCTCAAGTACAACCTTCTCGTTCTTTTCTTTATCCAACGCAAAGTACAAAAGTAGTTGTTTTCTCCGAGGGGCAAAGTTAATCAACAACTAAAATAAATCACATTTAGTAAATGTCTGTTAGGAGTCCCCATTTAAAAACAACAAACATTGAACAAGTTGGTTCCGAACCAGCCGTGGTACCTTTTAAGAGTATTATTATAAGCCGATTTCATGAAATCTCTTAAATCTTCATTGCAAGTATTATCGTTAACGACAGGTTCAAAAAATTCAAGCAGAAAATGTAAACCCCTACAATTAGTTTTGTGTAGTACCATAATCCCTACCTACTGTTTTAAACATTATCATACCTACGTAACCACATCAAAGCATCGATTGCAACAGATTGCCCCATTTCTTTTTCGCCAACTACAATATCTTCCAAATATACATACTTATTGTGATTCTCGTCATACTTCTTTGTAAGTTTCTATGTTTAAATTAATGCGAATTGATTAGGTTTTAAACAAAAAGTACATGCGTACCTCTATATTGCCCAGCAGGTCGTACCGTGCTGGTGCAAACACCTTGCCGAGCCTTTCTATAAAAATCCCGATAAGATAATGGCAAACAAACACAATAATTACAACGAACCCAAAATGTACAACATGCCTCTGGAGGCGATTAAGAATTCTTCGGTATTTATTTTACCATTTGTTGGCTTCGGAAAAGGCTTTTGATGTATTGTAAAATAAGTATCTGTATCTGTGGAATCCTCCATTCTTTAATAATTTCATTCAAATATCTTGTCTTTAAAATTCATCGTATTTTAATCACCATTTAAATAAACGTCTCGACACTAGCATTACCAGTAAACTAAGAACGAAATTACAAGCAAGTAACTAATTAAATAAACGTAATGCCTAGGTTATCAACCATCTTTGTTTGTAGAAAGTCAGTGTATGTATTTTGTTCTTATGCATAATTTATACAAATGCATATATATGGGATGGTGAAAATTAATGTTATAGGCGATTTCAGTTTCACTGAAAAATTCATTTAATTCAATAAAACAAATATTTTGGAGGAGAATCGTTTCGTCTTTTCAAGACTTTTTGTCTTTTCACTGTTTTAAACTTCACATCAAACGGTGGAAAATAATAGAAATGTCTTGCATTGACCTTCCGTCGATTTCGACAAATAAATATATACGTAATTTAATTTTAGCGTCTTATCCGCTTATCTTCTTCAAAAAACCCACCTTAAGTGATTATTGAAATTAAAAAAAACCGATTTTGCAAGGTAAGTAGATAAATATTTATTATAACTTAGGTAGTAGTAACGTTGAATTTTAGCGTAAGTTGGGCAAATAAGCTAAGATCTTATAAAATTCTATCATTTATCAAGATTATCGAGTTATTATAATAAATATAATTATAATCCGGTTGCATAACGATTAGGGGTTACATTGAATTACTATATATTATGACGTCACTTAGACCAAATTCGTTCTAGACACACGATTTCATTTAAAATTCAATTATCTTTGGGGCTATCTTAGAATACGGCTAGAGACGAATACGTCTCTAACAATATTTTCTTCGATAGGCATGCAAAATAATCTAAAACATGGAAAAAATAAACGTATAAAATTGTGACACAACAACCGAGTTTATCGACACCGCGATTAAAACCAGCCTATAATTTAATTAAAAACAAATTGCGACAAAAGTACAAGTTTAAAGTTCTAGTGCTTAGTTTAAATTTGAATGTGATTATTTATCGCTATCATTTAAAATTATCGTGACGATCCCTGTTACGCCTCTGGGCAAACAGCTGTTATTTCCGAAACCCACCGAAAAAAAATATAAAAGCACGACGAACTCTATAATACCGACACTAATTACTTTTACGAAGTGTCATCTGTCTAAAAATATATAGCAAATTTTTGCTTTTTTAGAATACATTTGCTGAAATGAAATGTCGTTCCGAACAAAAATACTGGGCTTAGTCGAAATTCTACTGCGAGTGCCACCGTTGTTCGTGATCGACGAAATTCTCAAAATCGGCCTGGGGTTGTCCGATCTAGAATACGATATCGTAGAATTTGAAGACAAAGTGGACGAAGGTGGTTTTAATTATTCAACGCCCGTGCCCTACGACCCCACGTTTTACAAATTTGTCGTGATTTCGCTCGCGAGGTTCTTTTTAAGTTCGTTGGGTAAGACATTGGTCGTTACACAATGATGTGGCAGTTTTAAATTTTTTCTTCTTTTTACAGGTTGCACTATAGCATTATGCCTTTTTGTACTGAGCACCAAACACCTAATGGTGGTCTATATGTATTTGATGTCGGTGGGCATCGTTTTTATTTCCTACTGGGCAAACTTTAGCATGATGAAAGTTACGATAGCAGCATTAAATAATGATAACATCAACACGAGCATTTTAGAGGATTTGCTGGGGTTAAATTTCAACAAAATCTTGGACCCGACAGGTTACGGCTTTATCGTAATTCAAAACTATTTCAGTCAATGCCTACTAATGTTTATTTTCGTTAACATCCACTTGGGACCAAGATATTCGATTTTACAGAAATTATTGCCCGTCTCGTTTCTAATGCCTTCAATATTGGCCGTTTTGCCACTACCGACGTCTATATTAACGCACACACCTGTTTTTGCTGCCCTGTTACCATTAGCAATTGTAAAATTTGTGCTGTGGTCTTCTATAGTCACGGTAATCCAAACCATATACAGCGGATACTTGTACGCACGTAATTTCATATCGAATTTTGGAATGTCGACTTTAATCGAAGCCGAATGGGTCAGACTTAGCGTGCCGGAAGTTTTACGCACCTTTTGGGTGATGCGCGTGATGGAACATATGGCGATATTTTTTTTAAACGGAATGTGGCAACAGGCCGACGGTTTAACGCCCATCTTTCGTCTGGCCAAAAACTTGATGGTAACAGGATGCGATACTCTAACAGCTGTTTTGGGAATAACAAGCATCGTGTCGTACATTTGCCACCACATCGGAAGATTATTTCAGTGGGTGATGCTTACAGAAGATGAAAACGATAAAAGTATCGGAACGGTGTCGGCGATCCTGTTTTACATTTTAGCCCTGCAAACGGGCCTGACCGGCTTGGAGCCCGAAAAACGATTTGTGCGTTTATGCCGAAACTTTTGCTTGTTATTCACTGCCCTCTTGCATTTTATTCATAACATCGTGAATCCGCTATTGATGAGTTTGAGTGCGTCGCACAATCCGTCGTTGAAAAGACATTTGCGGGCACTGGTGGTGTGCGGGTTTCTTGTTTTTTTCCCCATACTGCTGTTGATTTATTTGTGGTCGCATCATGACGCCTCGACGTGGTTACTAGCGGTGTCTGCATTTAGTATCGAAGTGATCGTGAAAGTTGCCGTTTCTTTAGCTATTTATACTTTGTTTCTCCTGGACGCACGCAGAGATACCTTCTGGGAGGGCTTCGACGATTATGTGTATTATATAAGAGCTTTCGGTAACACGGTGGAATTCTGTTTCGGCATTTTCTTGTTCTTTAACGGCGCATGGATATTGGTATTTGAAAGTGGAGGTGCTATACGTGCAGTTATGATGTGCATCCACGCGTACTTTAACATTTGGTGCGACGCACGTGCCGGATGGTCGGTATTTATGAAAAGACGAACTGCCGTGCATAAAATCGAGAGCCTCCCCGAAGCCGAAGAAGAACAACTTCGAAGACTGGACGACGTGTGTGCCATATGTTATCAGGAAATGAAATCGGCCAAAATTACCCGATGCAAGCATTTCTTTCACGGCGTTTGTCTGCGAAAGTGGCTGTACGTTCAAGACCGCTGTCCACTCTGTCACGAAATTTTGCATAGTGTAGATTGTGATGATTTGAAACAGAACGAGAACGCGCACGAAATACCGCCTTTAGAAGATGACGAAACAAATTTCAATAGGTGATAATTTTTTTTGTTTGAAATTGTGATTTTGTAAATATAGAAGTTTAAGAGCACAGGAACTTTTAAATTAATTTGCTTTGCTAAATTTATGGTATGGTGGACTTGAAGTTAATTTATTATTACTGATTTGCACTCTTCTAGAGACGACGTGATGTTATTATGTTTTAGCGAGGACATTGTATATTTAATATACACATATGTTGATCAAATAGTTAAGTTAGTATTTTTTATATTTGTTATAATGCCATTGACTCTAGTGCGAACCATTTAATTTATGTAAATTGCTTCTTAAATATATAATGTATTTATTAATACATTCCCTTACTGTATATAAAATAAAAAATAATTGGATCATCATGAGGAAGGTACGACTTAATAAACGTTTATTATTGTGTAAGTACGTTTTAGTCTGTTTAGTTGTCGAACCTTTCCGAATTGGATTTTATGAGTTGCATTTAAAAAGATGTAGGATTCTTAAATAGATTAAGATTGATTAAATTAGAAATTAACGTTTTAAAAAGAAAAATCCATTTACTAACATTTTTAATTGTTATACCTGTAGTAGAACTGGCATTTCTTTTATAATATTTACTAGTATTTAATTTGAGAGTTATTAAATTATTTTTGATATGGGCTTACGTTAAAAATTGGAGTTAAATAGGTAGCTACTTAAAAATATATCTTTTTTATTAGACGTTCATTTTGGTTTATAGATAATCTATTTGATGATAGTAGAGTAATTTCAAGATTTGATCACCTTATTGATATGTATTTTCAAAAAATATTTGTCGTTAATTTTGTGATAAAAATGTCTTTGATATTACAGTAGACTCCCTGTAGACCGGGCCCCTTACCGGTTAAACCGATCAGAGCAAATTAAAATTTTCAGACCTTGTATAACTAAGGAAATTTAACATTAATTCATTGGTGTATTATTTAAAATTAATTTAGGCAATTGGTTTGGCACTGTTTTGGACACACTAGTAACCAAATGACGCTACCGCACATCACAATTACATACGGAGGGCTCAGAAGTCGATCAGTATAAGTCATCATCGTCTTGCCATTGATTTACGTTGTGTAAGTCCTATTGCAATGTTCATATTTTCGGTTGTCAAAGCGTCCACATTATTGGACGCAACAATAATAACTTACACTGGATTGACTTCTGAACCCTCCGTATACAGTGTGTCAGATTTTATATGTCACAGCAAATATTTCGGCTATTGTATGAATCAGTAAAAAATGTTGCACATGAAAGTTATTAGATTATTTATTCTTAATAATGTATCAAAATCAGAAAAACAATTGAACATCAAATAATTCAGATAAAGCAAATAAATTTAACATTTTAAATGGAACGTACCCAGTATTATTACATATTCTGAAACTACTAGAATTTATCTTTACAACGATATTATCGCATGTTATAGTTTTTCATTAATTAATTGGGCGCAATACACTAAATATCTGATCGTGTTGAAAACGTAGACAGTGTAAAAAATGTGTTGATTAAAACAATCTCAATAACAGATGAACATAAATACAACATTATGAACAAACCAATATGTGAATAAGTAAGTTCATTATAAAATTGTATGTAACGCCTATACCTAACATCTAAATTCTTTGTTCAAAGTGCTCCCCGTTGTTTGTAATACTTTCCCGGAGATGTGCTTATTAAATTTCGTCGCACTTTTTGCAACATGTTTGGTGTTATTTGAGCACATGCCCTATGAATGCGATTTGTAAGATTCTCTAAATTTTGTGGACATGTTACATAAACTTTTGATTTAAAATATCCCCAAACAAAAAAGTCCAACATAGAGAGGTTTGGCGATCGTGCCGGCCACCATTTCCTATCCATTTCGCACCAAAATTTTCGTTTAAAATATCCTTGACGTTCCTTGCATTGTGAGGAGGTGCGCCATCCTGTTGTAACCACACATCACGACGCATTTGTAAGGGTATATCATCCAAATATTCTTCGAATTCTGTCGTAAGGAAATTGGCATACCGTTCAGCATTAAGCGTTCCGCGATAAAAATAAGGACCTAGTTATAGTATCACCTAATACACCAAGCCAGACATTAATAGAAAATCCGTGTTGGAACCTGCATTCCCGAATTCGACGTGGATTCTCTGTATCCCAGAAATGATAATTTTTTCTGATAGAAATTCCGTTATTATTAAAATTAAATTCATCGCTCCAAAGAATGACATCCACTAAATGATTGATTATTGTTAAGCCAGTTACAAAATATTAACCTTCTATCAGAATCACCAGCTGTTAAACCGTGAGCCAATTTAATTTTATAGGGGGTCATGTTATGTTTTTTTAGAATAGAAAATACTTTGTGATGACTTATTCCTATGTCGCCCACTGCTTCACGGATTGAATTTCTTGGATGTGCTCTAAAATATACCAACACTATAATATCTTCATCATGTGCTGCATACTCATTTCTTGGTCTTCGCACTGTAGCACATCCATTTTTTCGTAAATTATGTTCAATTCTTGTAAACGTGCGAGGATGTGACTGTATCCTTTCTGGATACAAGGTTCGATACAATACAGAAGCTTCTTTAGGATTATCATTGCATCTGATATACACTTTCAACATATCCATTTTTTCATTATTAGAATAATAGCTATCCCTCATTATGTGTCACGAGATGAAAATTAACAATTAACAATTTACTTATCCACTTCGACACGATAGCGATAACAAGTGAGCGCATATCACGGCCTCCTCGGCTCTGCTTAACAGAACATGCAAGGGTAAAAGTGTGCGTCGTCGGTACATTGTTTACACTGTACGTGTTCAACGCGTTCGGTTATTTATTCTATTACGCCTTTAATTAATGAAATAAGTATAACATGTGATATACCGTTGTAAAGATAAATTCTTGTAGTTTCAGAGTATGTAATAATACTGGGTATGTTCCATTTAAAATGTTAAATTTATTTGCTTTATCTGAATTATTTGATGTTCAATTGTTTTTCTGATTTTGACACATCATTAAGAATAAATAATCTACACTTCGTCCAAACCTATATGCAATCCACGTCATCAGTAAAAGGTTACTAGATTATGACGTTTCACACAGCACTGTCACCTCGTACCTCGTATTTTGACAGTTCCAATAAATTCTAGTCTTTGTTTATGCCATCTAATATGGGTGCAGGTAAATCATCTATAGAATATGTCACTTTCCAAACTTTAAACTGAATTACAAATAAACAATCTAGTAACTTTTTTTTGATGACGTAAATTGTATATAGGTTTGGATAGGCCATAACAACTTTCACATTCAACATTTTTTACTAATTCATACAATAGCCGAAATATTTGCCGTGACACATAAAATCTAACACACTGCATACAAATAAGAATTTTTATTGATAGACTTAATCTTGTTAATCCGAAAAAAAGATTACTAGTGATTATTAATTAAAAATAAGATCCTTATAATTATTCAACAGGTAATAATTGGAAACCCTGCAATTAGTGAGCGCCCTAACAACGGTCATTCTATCGGCTCGTTCGAAATTCGCCTTCACAATTTCATAATAACGGCCGTCACTAAAACAGAAAGCATATACCACATTACGACCTAAAACCCATGCCCATCGTCATCTCCACACCAACCTTATCACAAGAGACTTTAAATTGAGACACTTTACACGCAACGTATCGATGGCTTTCTGACTTTTATCCGAAAACCGCAAATTGTCGGGTCCCACCGCAACTCGAGCCTCTGCAAATTCGGACAATTGTTCGCTATTCCATCCATTAACTGGTCGATCAAAACGTTACCGGCCAATCTTTCCGGCGTGCCCATCACAAGAATCCTACAAGAAAAAACCTCAACGAGCGCGCAAACCCAACGAGAAAACAATCACCTGGCATTATTCAAAATTGGAAGAACGTTCTGCCAAAGGGCATCGGTGATGTGCGTCATCCCGGACAAACACAACCCGTGCAGCTGATGACCGTACTTTGACAAGAACTTGTAGAGCGCGTCGTCCGTCAAATTATCCGAACTGTCCAAATCTAATGCTACCTACAAGTGCAAAAGACAACCTCGAGGTGAAAGAAAGCAAAAACGTCCGCCACTCACAAGATTTCTAAGTACGTTCCCCGCTTCCATCCACGCCTTCAAAACGGAATCGTTAAATCCGTTAAGTTGTCCGGCACTCAAAAACCTCAACGCAGGAATTCTGGTTAACATGTCCGTTAAGGCCTCGGTCGACAAATCGGTCGCCGTTACATCCAACTCCTGCAGCGAACATTTTTCCCAGTCGACTTGCATGAGAAATTCACTTTGTAAACCTGCGAAATCGTTCGTCCGATCACTTGAAAACAAACTTCGATCGAAATAACACCACTTACTTGTGCCGTTCAAAAGTAAGCATCGAAGCCTTCTATTTCTTTGGAACAAAATTTTCAAAGTGGACCCCGTTACTTTAGAGCAATAATTAACCGCCAGACATTCGAGCTGCAAAAATAAAAATGCGCACTTCTCTTTGAAAGGCGCGTATTCACTAAAAAAAAATTACCTGGATGCAGTTCGAACTGAACGCGTCGATGTGACTGTCGTCGATGAAGTTAATGCCGTACAAATTTATCACCTTCAAGTTGGGGGTCGCCGATTTTAATTTGTGCACGTTGATCACCTCGTACACCTCTTCCTCCTCCTCCTCGACTTTCTCGTAGGTGCCTATAAGATGTAATATCTCGAGCCCGTTAATAAAATTGTATATTTTTCTCATGAAGCCCTCCATGAAAATGACTTCGGAAAGGCATATACACAGATATTTCAATTTGGTGGGGAAGCCTGGAGTTCGCTGAAATCGTGAAGCTGCATCGCGGTCGAAAAGTCCAAAAGCATGTGCGTCAAATTTGGACATTTATTGGCGAGTTCGTGAAGGACCGTGTGCGTGATCAGTTCTATCGGCAACTCGATGTACCGCAACGAGGGACCAAAACGAATACTGATAAGAGCTAATAACGATTCCATGGAGTTTACGTGAAGACCGGAAATTTCCGGACGTAAAGATACGTGTTTCCACAGCCGCGTGTCGTACGCGATTATTCGCCACTTTTTGCACACCCTAGCCACGCGACATATCTCTCTGTGACTTAAATAACTGAAGATGTTTAAAAGAACCTTGTCTGGTAGTTTCTCAATAGTCTGAAACAACACACACGTTAAGTGTTAGCTGCCAAAATGTTTTAAATCCTAGTATAAATAATAACAGAAAAAAGTAAACATCGCCTTATTAATTGAGCTTTACACACACTCAAACCAAACGTACCGTGGACGAGAAAGGGCTTTTGACTGTGGTACCGTCGCCCACGTATACTTGAGACTTCTCCAAAGAAATTTGATTAAAAACGTTATCCATTTTCGATCACACGCACTTCTTGGGGGACCTCATAAAATTTCGTTAATTTGTGCAATCTGTAGCTTTATGTAACAGTTCGCGCTGTAAAGAGCAGAGAAAATAGAAAATGGGCGTCTTCTGAATATCCAGAAATAACTCGGCGATGACGTCTGCAACGATCGTCATCGGTATAGTAATTCCGCTTTACTTTTTACAAAAAGATCGTTAAGTACGTCGATATATATCATAATCTATCAAAACCATCCTTTGCGATTTTTAATCTGGACATCTAATAATAGCTCCTTTTGCCGTATTATATGCCGACGAAAAATAGTTTTAGAGACGTTGGGCCTAAGAGGTCGAACGGGAAGTAGTGATCAACAGTTTCTTCATTTTGAAATATCTTTTTATTTCCCGCCTCCTTTAAAAGCGCGTAATTAGAAATTATAAGTCCGAGAGTGCCATGGCACCAGTATCGTGGTAAATTCCGTTTATCAGCAAAGATGGGCACAGACACTGTCTATAGATACTAAATTTCTCGGGAAGAGGCCGAGAGGAAGATTCGAGGTCGTCCTCCGTTTATCGTAGTTTAGCTGATGTCTGCGATCTCTGGACTGTTTGTTTTCTTGTTCTCACCTGACTTGCCCTACGATGTTTCCTCAAAATCTAACTTCTTTGATAACGAACAAAGTTCGTATAGAATAGAATAAGGTATACATAAATGTATTCACGTCAATTTTTACGTCATCATAATAATTTAACATCCAATTTAACTTAATTCTTCTTAAACTTCCAATTTAACATAATTACCAAGCGAAGATGGCACATATCAAAAAACGCGATTATTCTATTTCAGATTTTCGAATTTTGATTTAGAAATATAGATATAGATAGGTACGAATTTCCTCAAATTAAAGGATGACAACCGTGACAACATTAAGTTCTTAAAACTGTATTAGGACAAAACGTGCATTGTGTTATTGAAATAAGGTAATTACAAAAAATCTGGACGACAAAATAACATTTTCAATCGTTAAATACAATTAGCTACCAAAAAGCTAATAAATCTAGCTATGAAAATACGAAGAAAACTTTTTTGAAGACTGCCTCAATGATCAGAACAAATATGAATATGAACGATGAAAACAATTAGCACCACTAATTTTGAAAAATCATCGAAAAACGCTTTTAAATATGTAACTGCCGCTCGATCAATTTACTCAATGCACACTATTATATTATACGCATAATATCAACACAACATACAAATTAAATACGACGACTCGGCGCGCATAGCTGCACATTCCACAATGACGCACCCATAAATTTTATTTCACGCTTTTCCTTTTGGCCACACTCCAGTTTTGCAATAGAAAAAAAAGCCAATCGAAATGTAATGGGGAATTCCTGCGAAAAATAATCCCCTCCCCCCCTCGACTGCATTTCATCAGCAATTAGTCACAAAATAAACGCACATCGCTCAACCATGCACTTTCAACAAACAACACTTTCCTCTCCATCCGGAAAAAACCTTACCGTTTTCTTGGTACGCCTGAAACTGCTGTTAAGATCATCTCTAACAATAGCGGTGGCGATATCGAGGGTGCCCCAGGCGTCCATTTCGGAAAGAAATACACGCGAACAGCAAAGAACAAATGCCTATACGCACAATTACGACGCTGCCTCCGAATTTTAAGAACTAAACTCATCCAGTAATTAACCGCTAATGAAATTGATGTGTTAAAATAGTATGCTGCGGCCGGGTACGTGCCAGAACAGTTGAACTTGAATTACTTTGATGTCTAAATGGATTTTTATAGTTCAGTTTTGGCATCGACCTATACCTACATAATTATATCAGTTCGATAGAGAACAATAGATGTTTGTGTTTTATCAGCTGGTCAGGTAACCCACAGAAATAATTTTTGTACTAACGTAAATTATACATTAAAGTTGTTTAAAAAAAAAGCATTAATGCCCAGTGTAAATCTTTTGTGATTATATTTAGATCAAAGAAAAGGACTTGCAGCCACTATAAAGTGAGGTGTTCGTTTTATTTTGATTTAATTAATTGACAGTAAGGCGATTAAAGTGCATACTTACTTAAAATTTTAGATTTGCCTAATTACCTAATTTATATTTTTAATTAAAAAACCATGGATAAGATAAATTCGCTTGTTTGCGGTCCCTTATCTCCTCGTAGCCCCCGCGTTTTGTACAATAATAAAATCGTTATTCAAAATTATTTATAAATTCAAAATAAAAAAGGTACCCATTTAAGTTTTATAAATTAATATAATTTGATATGGTTTCATTTGACCGCTTTTTTTTACTTGTATTTATTTCGTAAAATAGTTGCTGGGGGACCACGAGGAGGTGAGTGCGGGCCGTAAACAGGTGACTCTAACCAATAAATAATTGGGATAGAATTAAAATGCCATAAAAAAATGTTTCTCAAGATTAGTAACATAAATACGACAAAACAAGATTAATTTCGAACATTATTCGAATGATACACCTTTAGAAATACTTCGTGATACAGTGAAATTACCTGTGCAACGTTAACCAAATGTCGAGAGGCCAGACCTCAATCCCTTCTTGTCAGTAAGACTATTACATATATGAATCCGGTTGAGGTGAATAGCAGGCAACTTTAAAGGTTTTAGTGAGAAAGACCATTAAAGAATGACATAACGCAGAATTTGATGATACCAAGCACAATTTACAAGCGGAACGAAGCTCAACAGATCATCAACAGCGCCGAAGACAGGCAATTTCTAATCACTCATGTGAAGGTGCAATTACTAGTTATTTCGCTGGTTATTACAACAGTAAGTGCAACGTGTGCGTGAAATCAGGAACTGCAGTTTATAAGGTATACAGGTTAGGAAAAACTTCAAGATTCGAGAGTTGGCCAATAATGATATGTATCAAGAACAACTAGAAGGAGAGAGAAAGGTGACGGCTGTGGAACGACAGACAAAAGTTGAAAATTGGAGATCGTGGTGCAGTCATCTCATAAATGGAGAAGTACGAATAGGATGTTAGATTTGAAATTAGGAGTTCTTGGTGGTCAGTCAATCAAGGATTCCTAATGCCCAAGGGCTGATTTGCGGATCGCCTTCAATATTGGTGGTGATTTCTAAGTTAAAAGTTGTCGCACCACTCTGTCGAGTGAACGTCAGTTTCAAATGTGGTCTTCTGAATGTTCATTAAAATTGAACCGAAACTGTATGAACACCGTGTATATTTGACTGCTTATGTGTGTCAATCGTCTAATGTAACAATTTTAAGTGCCCATATATTAATTCCTTCTGGGTCAAAGCTTTTCTCGATTTCCCGAATGGAGTAAAAGCGAACGTTAAATAATTATTGTTAATAGGTAAGTACCTAAAATAATATTATCGAAACAAAAATTGAAACGCATATTATCATAAGTTTGTTGTTTTGCCCCCTCTCCCCCGCCACCTTTCAGCTGAAATTAACGATAAATAACGATAAACTACAAAGAGGTAAAATATGATTTATTCGTTTCGTAGCCAAAATATTACTTCAATCGCTGTCGCCATTTCGATCCAGATAACAAGAGATGACCTTAATTTATTTTTCTGACGCTCCAAAGCTTTTGTGTTCGCAATTTGGGTGGTGTAATTTAATTCCATTGTAAAAAATAGTTTTCGTATTTGATACATAACGGTACAGCTGGTAGCATAACTTACATCGATAAACTACGTCGTTGTAGACGACATGGTGGGGATTTCGAGAGGATGGTGGGGTTGCTCGTCATCATGAAACGCAGTAAACATGAATGTGCTTTTATAAACATGAAGTCGTGCAAGGGTAAGGTTATGAGTGTATAATCGAATCAATCGACGATTACAATTTTAAGTGGCTGGCTCAATCTCAGAGTAGATTAGTCGGCAGTAGAGATAAGTGAAAAAACGTTTTATTTAAAAAAAATTTGATCAGTTGTCTCTTGACAGCGCGAGTCTTTTGTTTTCATTTCCGCGTTATGTTCACCGAATGATGTCAGTGTGTACAAATGTTTTGAATATAAACGGCGGGAACTTTAGTGAGTTGTTTGGGGTTGTTAAGAAACAAGTCGTGTTGGAGATGTTACCGGTGTGGATGGGCAATTGGAGCGAATTGCCCTGGCTATGGGCAATGTGCGGCTCAATTTTAATTGGACTGAGTGGGATACTACCTCTATTAGTTATACCCATAGACGATACCAAAAATTTAAAACAAGGAGGTAAACATTTATTCAAATTATAGATATTATTGAACAAACATGTTATTTAATTTGTTAATTAAGATACTCGAATAAATGTGACGTCAGTTTTGATACTAGTTGATGCTTAACTATTAGAACAATGGGATTCCGTAAAACAAACACGTTACGACGTGCCTGTACTGATCTAATCAAAATATCGCATACTAAACGGGCAATCTACTCGTCTGCGAATTTCTAAATGATCACAAAATTACCGTCGATTATCTATGCGAAACCGCGGCGAGAGCGATATCGATTGTTTCATAAACAAACGACCCCCTCCACAATAACGGCCCTTTAGACGTATCCTTGAGGAACCCCCCCGAAGAATAGCCAAATACTGCACATGTTTATCATTTTTTGGAGGTTATCAGTTGTGTTCTCTGAACGATTTATTTTTAAACTTAAATATTTACACACCGCATTAAAATTAAAAAAAAAACTCGAGCGTTAATGAAAATATGAATAGCAACATTCAACGGCCAAGTTTGTAAGGAAAAGGTCAAGTTGTGTTGTACTCCGCAGCATCTAAAATGTTAAAGTTTTTATAATTGTTATTTTACGCCAAATGAGGTTGCGATAATTGATCGGTTACGGTTTTATATAATTTTAAACGATTTAGGAGAAAACGCGTTTCGTAATTTAAATTCGCAACTGACGCGATCAACTGTTTACTTATGTTAATTTTCGACAAAACACTGTTGGTAATTGGCATAAATAATTATACGTAATTGTTATTGTTTCATTCGATTTTTGTGAAATATTTTAACGCTTTTACTTGGCAACATTAATAAAATGGCGTCAATTATAGTGCTACGAGCCGTCTGGAATTTCAATGCGCATGTTCCATGTTTCTGCCACGTATTTGTATTTACGCTTCATTTATTATAAACAAGTTTCTAGATAACCGAGTTCACGGCCTCGCGTTAAAAATATAATTCCCGTATTTCCAAAATTGGAACAAGTGATGCATTGTTTTTGAACATATTTTAACAAAATTATGCGTATTTTTGTTCAATTATCTCGACAGTTTTACCTTTGTTCCAATCAAAATAAGTAGAAAGAGACATTTGGCCCTTAAATTCTCAAATCTCTACCTATTTATAGGAAAATAAAAAAAAATATGAACAGTTCAAATTGTACAAAAAAAAAATGGCCGCGACGCCACTTTAATCAGTTTTTCATTCGTTTAGACGACGATGAAATGTTTTTTTTTTACAAAACGTTTTTAAAGCAATCTACAAAAATGGACGGGCCGCGCAGGTATAGCCTTGCATAATTATTTCGGGAACCTTCCTTTCATGTTGGACCACCCTGAAAGAAAACCCTAGTCTACCGGTTATATCCGTCAATAAATATTCAATATTTTACGTAGGCACCTACCCATTCAAAATTAATATTTCTACGCGCGAGGCAAAACGATTCCAAAAAAAGCGGCCATTAAGCAATTAATATATTAATCACGATATCTAAAATAACAGAAAACGTGAGCCTTATCTACGACCCCTCGTTTCCATTTTATTTTAAACCCCGCCGCGACAGATCGATCGATCGTTGCTGGGACAACAACGTTGGCAAAATGAAAAGCGTACGGACTTGTGCCGTTGGCAAAATGAAAAGCGTAGGGACTTGTGCCGTTCTCTTAATTTTTTTTAGACAAAACATGTTCGTTTTATAAAATTTCCCCCCCAGGTCCACTTGTTAATATTATACATAAATAAATCGCCAACATGAATTTTGACACATTTTTGACTGTCCCGTTGATATTGTCCACTGTGTCTCGAATTTTCTCTTAATAATTCACGTTTCTTATAGACATCCGTTTTCGATAGTTTCCCGTATATTTTACTGATAATAATCTTATTTGTTTTTTAATTTAATCGTAACCATATAAAACGGATAAATGGTATTATGACCCAATTAAGTATATGCTTTTGTGTTGTGTTTTTGAAATGAACACAATCTTCAATTATTTATCACCCATTGGACTGTGCAGATTTTTCTCAAACAAATTAAACAGAAACGCGTGAGGAGCGTTTTTTCAAAAATGGTCATGTCCAACACTTATGACCATTGAATTACGCCCTTAGTAAGGCCTGAATTATGGTGCTTAATTCGCTTGTCGTAAGTTTTGGACATGAAAATATTCGGTAGAACGCTTCCCGTGCATCATTTTTCCCATTCGGCTTGTCTTTGCCTATTTAGAGAAATCACGTGCAAAACTTGTTTCAAAATTCTTTATTTACCGAGGGAAAAAGGCTCAAAAATGCAAACTTAGATTAAATACGATGACACAAATTAAAAAAAGTACCGTCTTTTACCATTCCTCCTTATAATCTTTAGACATCGTTAACATCAGCAATATTTGACTATTTTAATCTCCTATAGGTACAATGTGAAAAAATAAGTGCCATTAAACTCACGAAACGACCGATAAAAAAATACATCTATCAATTCATTTTTCCTAATATCTATGAATTAATAGATAACAATAAATTATCTTCAGTCGAGACAGTCGACAATGAACTAACTAAGTACCCCGCCGCCACCCCTCCATTTACGTCACTCTGAACTAAAGAACATTTTGCGTCGTTCAATTTAGACGGCGAATAACTTCCTTGTTCAAATTTGACAGCGTCTGAACAGCGTCGATCGTCTTTTGATTTATAAAATGTTTATGTACTCATTATCTTTATAATAACGTACTCGAAAAACTACTTGAAAATGAAAAGAAAATGAATTTAATCAGATGTACGTGGGTCGATAATGATCAAGAAGTTTTAATTTTCTTCTTCGATAAAAATATCACCATTCGACTTTAAGATGCTTCGAAATGATAATATTAACGACAACGCGTTTTCCCTAAATAATTGTTAAAATACTATCGTACAAGGAATTTTTATACGTTTCCTAATGGCATTTTTCAAGGTGTTGCGGAATTTTTTTTAGACGAGAGCACTCTTTCGTTCAATTCATCGCACATTGATTTGTGCGTTTAAAAAACCTAATGCTTTCTCAATTCAAATTAAATTTTGGCGCATTTCTTGACCGCACGCGCTTGTTCTGTTCCAAAGAACTGTCAAGATAAGCGAACTAGCATCATTTGGAATAATATTTTACTGGACGCGTTTTTTTTTTAAAGACCGGCTCTTAAAGACTAAATTGCTAGAATCGGAGAATTTCTCGAATTATGTAAATATGCAGTAGTGAACGTTTTATTCACACTTCGGAAGCGTAAATTGCACTAGATAAAGAAGATAGAAAAAGATAGATAAAGAATAAACATTGGTAAATCATTGTGTTTTAAAACAATTTCCAATGTTAAACTAATACCCAAACATTTTTTGGCCTATTTCATCTACATTAACTTACACCTCATCTACACTAGTCAAAACTCGCCTCATTTACACTAACCTAAACTTACTGACTTACTTCAGAAGCGTAAATTGCACTAGATAAAGAAGATAGATAAAGAATAAACATTGGTAAATCAGTGTGTTTTAAAACAATTTCCAATGTTAAACTAATACCCAAACATTTTTTGGCCTATCTCATCTACATTAACTTACACCTCATCTACACTAATCGAAACTCGCCTCATCTACGCTAACCTAAACTTACTGACTTACTTGACTGCACTAGACGATAGCGAAACAACTGGCCCTCTTTCGCCCCCCTACCCTTTACCCATTTCGCCTACTTTTGACAATGGACACGTCCGGTGAAACGAATGTTTGTTTACCCTCTACGCGAGTCTACTTTTCTTGAAACTTGAATACGAACTAAAATAAATAGCTGATAAAACATAAAGGAAACATTTGCACATTGTACTTTTGGGTTCTGGGTGCCCAAAACTAACTGTAAAAAACTGGGTCTAGGACATTTAGACGTGGCCATTGAGGGCGCGAGGACATTACAGCGCAGGGACACCAGAACTATACTAACCTAAGCAATCGATAAGAGAAAATAATTCGAAATTTTTAATACAATACATTTCGTAGCACCCCAAACGTTCCTCAAATCTAAAATTGCCATTTAATTTTTTTTAAAACGGAAAGTAAAAAAAAATAACAATTCGACTTTGCCCGTGACTTTGATATCATCGTTACGTATTGTTTCCAGATGAACATTAGAAATACACGATCTGATTCTTTATAATTTAGTTTTTATTTTATGATTTCTTGTGTATTTCTTACGGTTTACGTTCATTGCGAATAAGGGCTAATTTCTAATTTGCACAATATATACGTTTCATAAAAGATTTTTGTATCTCGCAGTCACACATCGCAATATAAGTAAAGTATACAAATGTAATAGTGTTTTATCTCAAATTAACCGTCGTAAAATTCTCCGCAAAAACGAACGAGCGAAAACAAAGTTGCAACCCCAAAAAAATACCCGGGACGAATAATAAACAAACTTAACTTTAATAAGCTAGGTTACTTTTCTGTTTTAATATTATTTAATTTGGTTTAATCGATGTGAGATATTTTCTGCGTGATATCTTTTTTACGAGTGATTTTTTAATAGTATTGATCTTCTTTTTTCTTTAACTCTCTAGTTTTTTTTCGCAACACCTGAAACTGCATAGATAATAATTACATAGTTTGCCTTGATCTTGAACAAAACCAAGAATTGTTTTTTTTTATACCACAAGGTATCGAAGTCGCTTGTTCGTTATTTGTCAATTTTAATCTTGATCTTCAAATACAAAATTAACCTTTTTATATTAAACTCAATATTTCTTCTCAATTTTCTATAACGAAATAAATTTTTCCCGTAGATTAGATTGGAAAAACCGAGATTCGTTTGTTCATAAACCATATTTGCGACATTACAAGTTGATAATCTACACAACCGAACAAAAACAGATGTTTTCCAAGCTTATTGACTTGAGCTTATCTTCAATATAATGTAATGTATGTAATTTAATTAATCCAATCGGTTATTTAGATTTGGTTTTTCAGAAGTTGATAGTAGTAGAATATTTATTTATATATAACTTATCGTTAGTTTATTATTTTTAAGCGGCATTTTCAGAATTTCTCCTTTTAGGGCCGATTTTACAAACACGATTTATACTGCAGAATAGCTAGCTATTCCTGGAATAACGGCCATGGAAACGTTTCTTGAGACAATAGTTTCCATGAAAGTTATTCCAAGAATAACTTATCTAACGTATATCTCATAATTGTAAAACCGGCCCTTAGCTTCACTGCGTCTCCAGCGAGCGGTTATTTTCTTGAATTGTAATCGAATCGTTGAACTGGAGAATAAAAATATACGACGTGTGAATTACATAAAGAAATGGGGGCATTAATCTCTTAATTCGACATCCATTAATTCGTGGTTTTGGCGTGTTAAAATTTAATTCCACCTCATTATGTGAATTCTATTGATGGTCATGAGATTTGTTTAAAAAAATTATGTAAATAATATGTTATCGTTTAAATTTATCTTGAGATTTTTGTACAATTAGTTAAGGTGGTGGTGTTGAATAACGGTAATTTTAATTTACGTTAGATAGAAAGCGCTACTTTTTTACAACAATTCGAAACCTTCAGTCTGTCGTAAATAAAACGTGGGAATAATTAATTTAAAGGTCTCGTCGCGGTGCCGAAATGCATGGTAGCATAATATGCTCGACATTCTCTCCTAATCAAATAACCAACACCTCCTCATCATCCGCACTTCCTACGTTCATTATCTAGCAACTAATCCCAAATGAATGAACATAATAATTTTAATCGGTTTAGTTGACAAGTTCTGTCTGCCACGAACTTTGGTTTCTTTTTAATCAATCGTGATGCCCTAATTTCATATCACATTATTCGCGCAAAATGAAAACCACGTTTAATCGGGCAGATTTAAAATCTCAACCCGAACACCCAATATCTGTTCTTGATAGATAAAAGCGGTTTCCATTCATTTTATGTCGCTAGGCGCAAACTACGTGAAGTGGAAAATTGAAATCATTTTCTATGAAATTAGATTTGTACCTCTAAAATCGATAAATTGGTCGGTTCGATGGACCGCAAGTCGAAATATTTCGGATTTCCGTCCATATCAGGTATACTGGTTGACGACTGAGATACGAGGAAAACGATAAGAAGACTAAGAATATCAATTAATAAATACGTATGTACCTACACTTGAATCGAGGAAAGTCCAGTATGAATAATTTATTTTCGTTTACTAGTCGCGCAAATCAATGATCGATAATAGACGCGCGACGTTAAAATTAGCACGTTCGTTTCTAAATAGTTTGCACGCCATAAACAAACGAATTGTTCCGAGTTTAAACCAATAATGACAACCATCGACATTTGGTAAAACGATTAAAGCGACACATGTCCAATAAATTCGAAATAAAAAGCATTTACAATTGATTTCGACGTTTTGACCATTATTGGGTGTCTACCAGGTATACCGGTATGAAGTGAGCGTTTTTTTGTGAAAATGAAACGCTAATTTTGAATGGGAAAGTAAAAAATTTTTATTCAAAGTATTGACCGTTGCTTTCTACACATTTTGACCATCTTTCTGGCAATTTGTGGATACCACGCCAATAGAAATGTTCGTCTTTGAAGCAAACCAATCGACACCCAATTTTCGACTCTTCGTAGGATCAATTGCTCAGCCAATGAGTGTCCCATCGATGAAAACAAATGGTAGTTAAGCCAAGTTGTGAATACGCGGTGGGTAGCACTCAGCCAAGTGCTTTGATTGATCCTGAACCGGTTTTGCTTTGTGTGCAGGCGCATTGTCGTGTAACAAAATTACTTTTGCCGTGTCTTCTGGCCCATTCTGGTCGTTTTCGATCAATGCCTGGTTCAACCATTGATCATTTGTTCGTCTGTAGCGATTAGTATTAACAGTATTCACCAGGTTTTAGAAGCTCATGATACACCAACCTTTCTGATCCCACCAAACACAGAGCATTGCCTTCTTGCCGAATCGATCTGGTTTTGCAGTCAGATGTTGATGGTTGTCCCGGATTAACCCATGATTTTTCCGTTTAGATTCTTGAGCACCATAATCCACATTTTGTCTTTCCCAGTACTTTAACGTCAAAATGTTTCTTGTGCAACATTTAACAGTTGTTTCGTTTCCATTGCTTTGTTCAATAGTGGCATCCATCTTCCCATCCTTAAAGTCAATTTTTTGGCATACTTTGCCTTCTTTATAAGCCTTCATATTAATCGGCGTCTTCAAACTTTTTTGGTGGTCTTCCACGTTCTTCATTTCTCACATCAAAATCATTATCTCTGAACCGTTGAAACCATCTTTTGCATGTTGCTTCTGATAGAGCATGATCACCATATGCCTCGACAAACATTCGATGGGACTCTGCAGCACTTTTCTTCAAATGAAAACAAAAAATTAATGCTTTCCGCAAATCATCACTTTGTGGTACAAAATTCGACATTTTTAACACGATGAAAAAATATGATGTTGTTTGTTCAATGACTTGATGTATATTAAATATGTTTAACAGATGTCATACCAACCAAACAAAAAAAAAATTAAGGCTCGTTCACAACAAATGTTCCCTATCAACACATTTGTATCTTAACGCCTACTTCATACCGGTATACCTGGTATAATCGTTCCCGAAAATGAAAACGGGTGCTTCTGAAAGAGCTCATCTTCGTACTTAATCACGGTCAAAATTCAAAAATGTCACAGCCGAATCAGTTTGCCTCACGGCCCAAATAATAACCATATAAATTCTTCCATATTTTGTACAGATATGACCACGTGCTATTGTGCTCGTTTGCGATCTTCCATTTCTAAAGTCGCGCTATTAACATTTTTATTGATACAGTGAAACTTCCATCTGTGGACACCTCTCGTATGTGGACACTCCCACATTATGGACAATTTTAGGTATCCCAAATCATTTGCATAAGATTATATAGAAAATATACCTCTAGATTGTGGACACTCCCTAATTCGGACGTGGACAGTTACACGCGACCCTTATTACACATAAACCTCCTTCATTTTGGACAATTAAACGAAAAATAAAAATAAAACCATTTGCACATTTTAGACTTTTAAGAGTTTATGTTAAAATTTTTTTCTTGATAAAGCTTATTACTCACCATAGAAAAAGTTTCCTTTGGAATAATCTTGATTGGCATGTCGTTGTTAAAAATAAATACAAATTTAAAGGATTAGTTTGAACAACTGTTACAACAAATACGGGGTAAAGTGTATTTTTGTTTAGTCGCTCAATTTTTCTCGCGTTGTTAAGATGGACTCCGCGAAAAGATCTGACAATCGGCCAAAAAATGGAATTGATCGACTTTAATAAAAAGTAAAAAGTGGGGCGTTAGAAAACTAGCGAAATATTTTGAGATATCGAAAAGTACTGTAGCCAACATTTTAAAAACAAGAAATCGATTTGCGGAAAATATGGCGAGAAAATAAAAATCCAAAGTTAGCGAGACAGTTCTCAAAAAACAAATGGTGCAAATATTGATCAAATTGCATATGAATGGTTTTCCCCGAGTCCGTACAAACAATCTGCCTGCATCTGGACCACTCCTGCAGGAAAAGAAGCTAAAGAAGTTGCAAAAGAATTAGGTTTGAATGGTTTTCGTGCTTCAAACGGATGACTTTGAAAAGTTTCGTAGTCGTCATTCAATTTCGTTTAAAGCTATTTGCGATGAATCAGCCGAAGTTAATCGAGAAACCGTTTCTACATGGATCCAGAAGTTACCGGAAATCATTAAAAATTATTCTCTCGAAAACGTTTGGAACCTTAATGAAACTGGACTATATTTTCGTGCTCTTCCCAATAAAACAATGCGTTGTTTAAAAGGTGACTCTTATAAAGGCGGAAAAATATCGAAGAAACGTTTAACTGTTTCCGTAAAGCTGGTTTTGCAGGCGAGATAGTGAACATTGAAGATCCTGAAGAGGACTTAGATTTGGCTACTTTAGCCAAATTATTAAAAGTAGACGGAAATAAAATAGAGACTCTAGAAGAATACGCAGAAATTGACAGTAAAGTGCATACAGAAGATACAACGTGCGAAATAAATAGACATTATAAATTCTTTTAGCGTTAGTGATTCATCAGACAACGAAGATGCAGATCGGATCGAATGAAAATATGAGTGAAATCGGCGAATATCAAGATTTACATAAAATTTCCAATTTTTCTGAAACACTATCGATTACAGACTCTTTAAAATCATTCCTTTTAAATAAAAATAATCCAAAATTAGTAAATATAGTAAGTTCTTTACAAATAGAAGTAGAAGACTGCAAAATTTCGCAATCAAAAAGAGACATAGATAAATGACTTCTTTCAATAATTTTTTTATGTTTATTTATAATAAATTTTCTGCTATATTTGTATGATAAATATGTGTATTTTTTTATATAACAAAATTTGCAGGCCCCTCCCTAATTTGGACACTTTATTTGGTCCCGGAGGTGTCCAGATTAAAGAGGTTTCGCTGTATTATATTCGTTCTGAAAATCTCTTTCTTGGCATTTTGTTTGATGATTAATGTTGGCGAGCGGCTTATTTTCGTTTCCTTTTATTTTGCATTGTTTTCAGTTCGTATAGGTACCTCTATATAGTGAAACTTTTATTACTTTCATTTTTCGTCCTCTAGCGGTCTCAATAAGCAGGTCCATATATAGCAGTCGGTGCCAGGCGTTTATCGCGTTGTTCTTCAGTAATTTTCGCTACATCATCACATAATAAAGTGTGAAGCCATAGATTTTCCATTTTTTCCTCGATATTACTGAACAACATAAATAAATTTGTCCTACATCCAGACTGTAAAAGTTTTCTCTTCGTTATATACACTGCCAAGTTTTGACAAATTGTTTCCTCGAAAAAAGTTACTATTCTGCAGATTTGTCTACTAAAATGATTCAACTTCGTTGGTGTCGATTTTGCCTATACAAATGCATCGGGAAACCCCCACTTTGTGAACTTGATCTTGTTAATACAACTCAATATACAGGGCGTGCCGTTCTTGATCGCATCAATTTTCCTTGAATATTTTACAGGCTTAAATTAAATTTACATAAAAGAGCAAATGGCGCAGGGCTTAGATTTAATTTTAATTATCGTAACGCGCTCGACGAACTTGTACATTAAATATTCGTCCCAATTAAGTTACTATAGACAGACGTACGTCTCCTTAATGACGCCTCTCATTTTTCACACAAACAAACAATTTCTTTATAATTATTGAAAACGTTTTCAATTCACGACCATAGGTCAAGACCTAGAATTCCCAGTTACAGATTATGGTTAACGTAGTCATGCATAATAATACATGTTTTTAATTACATATTCAGAAAAATCTAGTATACGACGTGTATGTATATGTTTGCTGCATTATCGCGAACAGCGCACGTGATTGCATCAGCGGAGGACGGAGCTTCGCGGAATCTATTGTTGTCATTAATCGCATCTAGTCATAGTCAGCTAGACACGATGTTTAAAATAATTTTTTTTCCGTTTCAGATAACGCGAATACGTTGAAAACGTTGCTCAGCTTCGCAGTGGGGGACTTTTGGGGGACGTTTTCCTGCACTCCCTGCCCGAAATTTGGGCAAATGACGCAGCCAAAAATGGTAAGCTAGGTATAATTACAACAATTACGACTGGCTCATCACAAAATTTTAATTCCTTCAATTCGACTTCGGCATTTTGTTTTGACACATTGCAAAACTGTCTATATAGTTATTATTTGCAAAGCTAGCGTTTACTACGTTTGAAAAGAGAAGAATGTAATTATAGCTTAATCGAATTTACAGAACAGATGGTATAAATTGAGGAATAATACGATTCGCAAGTGGTTTCGATTTAAATATAGACTCGTATTTAGCCATGTCGAAGCATTAAATAAATCATTGACCGACATCATCCTGTTTCACACGATAAAGGATGTATTTTCACTAATCTATTGGTCGTTGTGCGTGTAACGCAAACCGTGTGATATAAAAACGCAAAACATTCTAAAAAAAAATTTAACCTCCCGCCTTCAAATTATATCCCATAAATAATATAGTAATTATTATCCGTTAAATGTTGTCAAGTCATCTTTGGTCAACCCTCGAATTTTAAATAAAATCTACTGGACGACTAAAATAGGCTTTCACATCGATTTAATGGCATATTATACGATAGTAATTATTCTGCGTTCAATTAGCTGTCTTATTCGCAAGCTAACGTGATTACCTACAGATAAAAATAAATAAAGTGATTCGACAACTCGACAGCAATTTAGGGATCGTAACTGCAAAACTCACATTCTTCATTTCGTTCTCCAAAAGTTGAGAATGCGAGTTTTGCAGTCAGACGACCCATAAGTTTATTGATTATGTTTTACTCGCAAGAACATATAATTACGATGCCCTTAAAATTATGACTGTACCTTTTGGAACGCCCTGTATGCGATTTGCCTAATGCATCTACAGATTTTTACGGAAAATCATTTCAAAGTTTGAACTGTCGCGTTTTCTGGTACTATGAAGTGGACAACGCGCTAGTTATGTGCCGGACGAATTTGTATGCATATCAAAATTAATTATAGATATGGCGATCAAATACATTTTGCTATTGTATTTTTACCTAATTTTCAACGAATTTAAAATTCGTTAGGTACCGAAATCGATACGTATGTATGTACCTAACGATAAACGGTACCACCTGTCTGTGCGGTTTTTAAAAACAAATTAAAATTTTGACTTCAGATTCGGATACAACGTTGAAAAGTGGAGTAGAAACGTCTAAATGAATTACCGAACGTCTTATTTCTTAAGGCACGCGAAGAAAATGACGGACAAAGTTTTAATAAAATTCATCCGAAATCGATGTCTGTGCGTTTTTAAAAAATTTAAATTATAGATCGAGATTTAAGAGTTGCAAAAAGTAGAACGCATTCTTTTTCATTTTTAAATTCATTTTGGTAATGCTACCACCTTAGCATTAATTAATTCCTGAAAATTTTCCATATAGACCATTGTTGCTGTGACAATAACCTAGCAATTAGTTAACTAAACAACGAAAATTTAAATGCATAGGATGTTTCAAATTTTATACAATTAATTTTTAATCCGTTTAGAAAATGGGTTGACAATCAGACATTTGAATTAAACGTAAATAATGATAATGAAAATGAACATTTATTAATAATAATTTCAGAATGCGTGTTTATTGAACATCAATAATAGTAACTATTTGTATACGTCATAACAAAAGCAGACTACTTACGTTAAAATGTCAAAATAATAAGAATATACATTAGAGGTATATTTCCTCGGAATAAACACTCAAACCAGTTGACCTTAATGTGTCGTCACACAGTAGTTACTATTATGGCCGTCAGATAACATACCATGATGCATTCTTGAATAATAAAGCCCATGAATGTATAAATATATCGTGATATTCCATTTAAAACGAAAGCAAAATTCTAGATAACCGCAATTTACTTATAATTGTATTTGGATTTCTAATTTAAAAAGAATTGGAGTGAATGGTCAACGTTATGTTGATATTCCGTACCTATTTAATTTTAATAGGAAATTTAAAAAGAAACAAACGTATTATGTAATTTAAAAAATAATGGAAAAAAAATTAAATTTAAAAAATAATGCAAGGAATAATTTTTGTCAAGAGAAAAACAAGTACAATACAGTAAAACCCCGTTAATTCCGACTAATTGGGGCTAGACGTTGTCTGGATTAACGCGAATATGTAACGTTTAATCGTCCAGTATTATTTATATTATTATAGGCTTATATTAAGGAATTTTAACGAAATAGGTTAATTTAAATTTTAAAACAAATACATACGTAGTACATATAGTAAATACATTAATTCGAAAACTGACTTTTTGCAAAATAAATTACTGAATACCGCCAGTTGATGTGCCTATGTGCATTCGAAGTTCGTATGTATTATTCCATGAGATGTGATCGCAGGCCAACGAACAACGAGAGAGGATCAAGAGGGACGAAGGGCAATGCAGTTGTTTTTGAATTGTGAAAAGGGACACGTCAAATAATAATTAAAAACAAACACCTGCGACTGGGCAAAACATATGAACTTGACTGTACCTAACATATTTACATTTTTATTTTCAACGAATGTATTTTTTTATTTTATTTCTACCGTCCAAATATACGGGGTTTTACTGTATTTAATTTTTAACGGTGGCATCTATCTGTCCAAAAAATACACACAATCTTTTCGTGATTCACAATAACATTAAAAACATTAATAAAACAATATTAATCATGATTTACTCACGTCATGACGAATCTATCTTACAATTATCAGTTTCGAAAAAAAATCGAATTATCTGCGGGGGTAAACCCTTCAATCTTCCAGAATGTATTTATTAAATAACTACATAAATAAAAATACCCATGTTTGTTTTCGATTTACATACCTACTATGATTTTTACATGATTTTTCAAAGAAATCTCGGTATTTTTTAAAAACCATGAATTTGTAAACGTGTTCAGAACAGTAGTTATCATCTTTGGAAAAACGATTACCATTCAGTTTCTAAAATTACATTTTTTCCCGAACATTTTACAACTCTTAAGCAGCCTCGAAGTTTTTTTTTTTTCATTTTTTAGAAAGCGTTTTAGTTCAATTAGAAAGTTCGATATTAGATGCACAAATAAATTTTAAAGCGTTTTTTTCTGTAACATATACTTGTAATTTGTTGTAAGTTTTATAACAAAAATTAAATTATTTTCACTCTTTTATCATTTTTATGATAACTTTTGTGTATTAAATATTAAAAATGATTAATTTAACAATATTCAAATATGTGTAGGTATACATTATTCAAGATAGGTTCCAATGCAAGTCATCAATAGAAAGTTACTAATTTGTATATTTGCAATATTCCGTTTAAAGTTCTGATGATTTACCTGGACACATGACATGACAAAGAAAGACTAAAATTTATTAGTACCGTAAAAATACGAGGTTTTATTGATGACGTGTATTGAAACCTACCGTAAATAACATATACATATATAGTTTGAAAAAAGCAAACGAAAAAGGATTTATTCGTCATCGCATTTTTACTGAATATTCGTCAAGAAGAAAGCATTGCAAAAGCAACGAGTTGTTCTGTTTTTGGGGATGATGTTGTATAATCTTCCGAGATTACACTACACTGCTTCGTGCAATATATGGGAAAGCTCACGTCACAGTCATGATATTCGAAGGTTTCAGTTTTTTAAACAGCCTTCGCAATCATGTATTGTAAAATTCATAGTTATCCCAGTTGGTACAACCCAAACAAAAATTGTATAATTTTTTTAACAATTAAAACTTCGATCATTTGGATATTTTTCTTCTTTATTTCGTTGTTACAAAAACCATTCGTGACTTCTAATTAAAAATTTCTATTTTTGCAAGAATTTTGCATAAGAAAACTTGTGTTTATTTTACGCATTCGTGCAAATACCTATTTACTTATGTTTAAATTATCTAACGAATCATGTAACGCAAATGATTCACAGTGCTTCTGGACGAAAATGATTATTCCCTAACTAGATTAAAAAATTCTCCATTTCAAGAATCCTTCTTTTTAAATGTAGCTTTACATATAATGTAGGTGCCTAATAATTTTAAAATGCGCTAAAAAAACTATTTCTTTGTCAGGTGGAGTACCGTCGATCTCCAACGGCCTCCTCACCCTCTCCGGATTAATGCTGTTTGTGGTGGTAGAAAAGCTGTTCTCGGTGGTATCGAAACCGAACAATCAACTAAACGAATCGACTCCAAAATTCGCCCCCGAGCAAATAAACAACAACATAAAAGGCTACGATTCCCTTCACACCAAAATCGTTCCCTCCAATAACAACAACGACCGAGTAAGTCGATCTGCGGGCTCGAAACGTAACCGATTTAAACGATGAAAATTTTCACAGATAAGGGGCTATCTCAATCTTCTGGCCAACTCGGTCGATAATTTCACGCACGGACTGTCGGTGGGAGGAGCGTTCCTCGTGTCGCTCAGGCTCGGGTTCCTGACGACGTTCGCAATTTTAGTGCACGAAATTCCGCACGAAGTGGGAGACTTCGCGATTTTGCTGAAGTCGGGCTTCACGCGGTGGGACGCTGCAAGAGGTCAGCTATTGACTGCCGGAGGTGGTATTATAGGGGCTTTGGCTGCCATCTTATGTAGCGGTGCTTCGAATTCGATCGAAGCTAGAACGTCGTGGATTTTACCGCTCACGGCGGGGACGTTTCTCCACATATCTTTAGTGACCGTTCTGCCCGATCTCTTAAAAGAAGAAGACCCCAAGGAATCGTTCAAACAACTGTTCGCGCTCATTTTAGGCGTATCGATCATGGGATTTGTAGGATCCATGTTCGAGTGAAATTGTAAATTGTTAGCAAAACGACAGTACCCAGTTGCCATAATTTAATCGATTTTATTCCTACAACTATATTTAAGTGATACTTTATATATTTTTTTTTAGTTCAGTATTTGTTTTATTTTACATTTTTTCCTGTTATACTTTCTGTTTTGAGATTGTTCAAAAGCGTAAGTAATTCGTCAACTCACGGGGTTTGCCCCCACAGTAATGTGATATTACTTATATATAAATGACATAGTTTTAAAAAAAATGTACAGAGTACAGCCATATTTTTATCATTTTAGTGGTACTTAAGAAGTGCTCTTATATTTTGATACCGTGCCTTGACTAGTGTAATTGTAAGTGTTAAAAATTTATCTGTTACACAATTTTTGAATTACTTTATCGTTTAACAATTTTCTTATAAATACTCAAATGGTTTTTAGTATTATAAGTGTAAAAATTGGACTAGTCAGGGTAATATCAATATTTGTGTAGATTTATTGTAAATATACCATAGATTATATTGTTTACGTTGACTCTTATTTAATGAACTTGTCACACTTCGTTTTAGTGAACGACTGCTATATAATATCAATAGTAATTGATTCTATTTTCTTTTTTTTTTTTTTAATTAAACAAATTTGTAAGTATTAAAAAGCAGTTTGTCGGAATTGATAAAACACAATGTTATCGTCAAGTTAAGATATCGGAAGGTTCAACAACATTTGTAAATAAAAATAGATCGATAAAAATGTCAGTTGTATCTAAAATGGTAAGTCGTCAAAGGTTTTTATTATTTAGGTATCGAAAATAGAAAGTATTTTTAAATTAAGAGAATAAACTTGTATAATAATATTTACAAGCTGGTGAAAATTTTGAATTTACTTTGTACACATCGTATGTATCAATGTTGATTTAAATAACTGCGGTGCAATGAAAAATGAGAAAATATTTTATATTTATCATGAGAAAGATAACTGAAAGCACATTTATACTTGTCTATTGATAGTGTTCAAATTTCAGTTTAGAATGAATGGAACGGTCCCTAAAAGGTAGTAGATGCAGCACACATACAATTTGTCGTGTAATAAGGATAAAAATGTAAATATTACCACTTCCCTATCGCATTTATTATGTGCATTTTATAGAAAATAAGAATTTAATAGATTTTAATATTTAACTTTTATAATGTGAATATCCCAGACGATAATAATAATAATACAAAGCGTCAAATCGATTGTGTCGATTCATATAACAATAACTTATCGAAACCATATCTTAATGAGGCCCTTTAACACTCTAACTACTATCTGTATATGTTACAATACTTATATATTCGTTGAAATTTGCAGGTTTAATGATGAAGCTAAAATCATCTTAAAATTGTTATAACCACAAATAGTATTATGTGTGTACAACAATCGGTGCGTCATGTGGCAGTTAATATGTTAAAGGCAATTAAATGAAAATTAATGTGCACTTACTTTTGTTAGATTACATCATTAGGTGGTGGTGGGATAGATGCTCGTCTAATAAACTGATGTACTTCGGGTGTTACACATATATAAACTTTAACTCCTAATGTTCCACATTGTTCGTAATTTCTCGGCGTTTCATACTCACATTTAACAGCACTGAATCCGAAAAAATTTGTGTTCGTTTCAACTAACAAACCGCACTAAAATAACACGTATCACGGTCAGCATAAAAGCAACGGTTACTACCGACAACTTCACTTTAAAATGGCCAATTCTTATACCAAAGCTTACGAAGTCGCAAATGAGGGCGCTAATAAATCATTTTCCCTAAAGGTTAGTTCACAAGTGTGTGTCACCTGTATAATGTGTTGCCTATCTACTATATTTCTATATAATATAATTTAGGTACCCTTTTAAAACAAAAAGATGAAAATATACTCTTTAATTGTTAGCCCGAAATATTATGGACCAAAAATGTTAATCGATTTCAAAAAAAAATCATCAAATAATCAAAAATATACAACTTTTCATATTTAAAATAATTCATTTAAATAACTTAAAATTTTTAATAATAATAATTTATTGTAAACATACGCCCACCTACTTAAATCAAGTTGGCTCGCATTATTTTCATCAGTCAAAAAAAAATGTACAAATACGATAAAACGATAACGTTGGTGACGGTAGCTTCTCCTTTAAATCAAAACTTGGCACTTTTAGACGTCGACGAATACACGATCGCCGGCACCTTAGCTTCAATCCACGAAGGTTTCATAAACGTGATCCCGCTTCTCGACCCAAACCGACGATGTAAATACGTCCCCTTGAATAACGGAAAGCAACGGGGACAAGGCATCGTGAAACAGGTAGAAATCGTTTGCCGGAAAATTTCGGTCACCATTTCAACACGATTTTAGGTGAAATGGGTAAAAATTAACGACGAAAATCTGTTCGTCGTAACGTCGTCGATCGGCCTTCAAATTTATGACGAAGAAATTTCCGATTTAAAGTATTACCATTCCTGTCAATTTGCAGGTGGCGTTCCTTGTAATGTTGCAGCGTTCGCTTGCATAGATTAATCGAGCCAAATTTCAGATTACGCTAATGGAATATGTGTCGTTGCCAAAAATATTCTTTGCATCGGAACAAGCGCGGGTTTGGTGATTCTGTTTCGAAGCAACGAAAACAACACAGATTTCAAGATCGTAGATCGCTTTCGTGCCCACGAAGAAGCAGTCGAACTTTTAGACGGCACAGGCAAACATATGGTGTCTACGTCCGAGAAGATCGTCTATTTATGGGAATTGGAGGAACGATTCGAGATTTCACGTAAACTTATCGTCCCTGGGTATAAATTGTGACAATCTGTTTCCCGGATGTAATTTTAATGGTTTCTAGATTGTTTTCAAAGTCCACAGTTTTAAAGGTCACCAATTATTTGGTGTTCGTAGGGTACGAATCTGGAGAGTTTTGCATTTTCGATATTTTGGACTCTGAATTCCTAATAAGAACGGTTGCTCATAAGTTGAAAATCACCGGCATCGATTTTTCGGTACTGAGGCGTTACACTTTGACGGCTTCTCAAGACGGATTTCTTAAGATCTGGAGTTTTTCCAAGGAATGTTCTGAAGTAAGTGAATTTGTCGAATTCACAGCAGTACAGAAGTTCCAATAAATACGATTGGTTAATAATTTACCTATTTAAAGATCTATACGGGCGATTTTTCAGGGTATGTGCATATTTTCGATTATGAACGAGAGTGGGCCAGTGTGCGGAGTCGGCTTTTTGAACTGTAATTGCACAGAATTTTGCGTTGTAACAACAAACAGTGTCGATATTAACATTTATATTAAGAATTACTTATTAAATTAATTACTCTTAGTACGTTATACTTTTATTTTCTTCTTTTTCGGTTTAAGTGCTAAAGGTCCTGGCATCTTGAAAACGGTACTAAAAATAATAATAATAATAACAATTATTCACCTCGACAAACCTAAAATTACTTACTGACAAGTGGTGCAAATTGGACTGAATTTACAGAAAACTGCAAATTACTCGATTAGAATTTAAATAATCAACCCATATTTATATACTTACTGGATAAACAAAGGGAACAAACGTATCCAATATCGATCAATTCCCTATGACAAAAACACGCTGCCCGATAATCAACTTTTACAGGCGGTGGCAACATAAGCTTGTGACGTATTGGTGGTTCTGGCAAAAACACCCACTAGAAAAAAACAACCATCGCATATATTTAGAAATCTCGACGAGTCAATCTTGTTACCAAAAGGTACTGCAGCAACCCTTGCAGTTGTGGTATTTTCAAATAAAGTCCTCCGGTAATATCGCAGCCTTGTTGTAGCAAACTCAAATGTTGGTCTAAAGCGCAAACGTCGATCACTACATTTTGTTTCTGAGCCGTAAAAAATACGTTCATGTAGGTCATGTACTGAGATGCCGAGTCTCCGCTGCCGGTAACAACCAAAATCCTACTGTTCATCTTAAATCGAATCGAGTCACGCAAAAACGTTTACAGTAACTACCACCGTAAAATACCTTGCTACCGGGAATCCTGGTTTTTTGCATCCGATTAATATAACATAAAGCTTTTGTCATCGATCCCGCCAGTAACGATTCATCGTTCGAAATTCTATCGTCCAATTCGATCAATTTAGCCACATTCGCCCTTATAGTATCTTCGACTAACGTAAAAACTTCATACTGTCCATCTACGAGCCTAACATCCAGCGGCTTTCCGGAATTGGGGTAGACAAAATCACTGCAATTGCACGGTCAAACATTACACAAATCGTAGCGATAAAACACATCAAACCTTTGATTAGAATGACAAACCATTACGACCAATTTATTCTGAGATTTTTGCATTAAATGAGAATTACTAAAAGCAATTATGGAATCGACACACTGCGATAGAGCATTCGAATTCTCCTCCATGAACTTTTGAAAAGGATTTATGTCCAACAGCACAACCACCAAACTAGTCTCGTCTGTCGAGGTGAAATTTCCCGATTTAGCTCCAGACTCGTCGTTATCGTTCATTTTCACTAAAAATCAATTAAAATTATTCTAACCTACTCCGGGCAACTTGAACAAAAAAAAATATTTTGATCGCGTTCGGCTTATGCGCGCAAGCGTCGAAAGTCAGATTCACGCGATCGGATTAATAGCGCCAAATTTCAATTTTCGATGTGACAGCATGAAACGTCAAATGACATAGATGCCCCGATCAAAATTGTCCGCTCCTTCGAGATTAGTCAGGTAACAACAAATTCCGACGTCCGCATTACTTTTTAAACAAACTGATTAAGAAGGGTACTGTCGCGAAACTCGACGTCGTTGAAGTCTCCTCGAGCAGCAATCGTCGATGCTGCTTCTCCGGAAATGGAAATGGGGTGCCTCAAAGAACAAGTTACGCTACTCCAGCACACTATTAGCAGCATGCAGGAGGAGTGCGAGAAGCATCTCCGAGATGCCACGCACGTGACGCGCGAAAAACAGCAACTTTGCGCCGAACTACGCAAACAGCAACGCTTAATGGTGTCTCTCAAGCAACAGTTAAAAGACGAACGGGAGTATTATTTCCACGAGAAGCAGCAATACTGTCAGGAAATGAGCGAGTATAAAAATCTGAGGAAGAAACTCGGCGAGGTTACCGAGGAAAAAGGCAAGGGAAAAAATTGTGACGAGGCCGAAATGGTTAAGTGTAAGGACAACGTCGACGCTTTAAAAGCTACGTTGAACAAAGCTTTCGTCGCCAATTATAACTTAAGCAAGAAGTTCTTGCGGATGAGGAATACGAAAAATAATTTGAAGACGCGTCTGAAAGAGCAGGAGCGTTCCCATAAGCAGGTGAGTTTTAGAAACGTTTTATAGAGTCTATATTGTAACGCAAGCAAGTCTGGGCAAGTGCTTGTTAAAATTTTCGTGTGGTTTTAGGCCATAGAAAATATGAAAGTCATTGTAGATAGTATCAAGAATGATCTATTCCAAATCATGGACAGCAAGTTTAGTTTTCCAATTTCGGCGAGCAATAAAAAATATCTGCAGGTTAGTCTTATTTTACAAATAGCGTAACAGCCTATTTTATTTATAGTTTCATTTTCGATATTCAGAGAATTGTGTGATCAACAACATTACCATAAATTATGTTTAGATAATCAAACGGAACGGATCGTTGATGTACGAGAACATGTGCCTTCAAATCGAAGTCGAACGTCTGTCGGACGAACTGCGGCGTCTGAAGTTCTCCCAAGCGGCCAAAGAAGAAAAACTTAAACAGCAATTGGAAGACGAGCTCGTGCCGGAGCTACAACAGAATAAAATCGGAAAACGCCACGTACGTGCCCAAGAAGTGGATCGAAAACAATCCGACACGACGGTCGTGAAAATATTCGAAAGGAAAAAAGTCGAAGGAACTCCAAAAATCGTGATGCTACCAAGCTGCCAAGAAAATATTCAAACAAACCGTTCGTCAACTACTCAGGGTTTTTCGAAACAGCTTAGAGAATCCAATTCGGCTACTCAATCGTCAAGTAAATCGTCGTCCTCATTCTTTCGTTCCCGATCCCTACCAAACTTAAATCAGACCTCTGTCCACTCTGTTAGTAAAACTAAGGAATAATATATATGTATATATATATATATATATTCATTTAAGACGCACTCAACGCTAGACGTATTTATTAAGTAAAACTGCAATAGATAGTATTTGTGTTCATCAATAAAAACAAAAATCGAGGTCACATTTTTTTCACGTTTATTGGCGAATCTGAAAATGCATTTAGAAAAGGAACGTAAAAAAAGAAACACGTTGGGGCCACACCGAAAACGACAAAACTGGAAAAACGATCGTCGGTGTTTCTCAACAAACATTTCCACTGTACTACAAATATCTTCAAAAAATGAAATACCAAATTTCGTTATAGTTCGATTCTGTATTTGAAATAATTGAAGTGCATAAGCAATTTATCACATAAACCGACCATGTGCAAATAAAAATTATCTTCGTTTTCTTCTAGCTCAATGATCGCCAACGATTTGTAATGATCCTGCAGTTTCGTCACGATCTCTTGTATGGTGTTGCGGGACGTGACGCTGCACGTAGTCACGACGGAAGAAATGGCGTTCAAACATTTTTCGACCGCGTCCAAATCTCCGCTGTCGATTTTGACGACATTCGTCAACACCTCGGTCAAAGCTTTGCACCAATCGAATTCCTTCAACCTTCCTTCGAGATTTATTTGCTTATACTGTCGTGTATTTTCCGAATAATTGACGTTCAACACGTCTTTGAACATGTATCGATGCTCGAGCATGAGATCATCGATCAACGTCACGATCTTCAATTGAATCTTGACATCGTTCGCCTTTTCCAATTGTTCAGCGAACACCGTCAATCCCGCCTGATTCGCAAACTGCAACTGTGCATGGGGAAAACGCCTCAGCACACTGCTGAGCGCGAAAATTGCGCGACTTTTTACGGTCAAATCCAAGTCCGATGCCAAGACCCTCAACAAAATCCTCACGGCCCCCGTTTCCAGCGCGTGAATTTGCACCTGAACATTGTTCTGCACAGACGACCCAAACAGCTTCAAAGATTCGCGTTTCACCTCCACGTCCGTCGAATTCAAATTTTCATAAATCACCGTCCTAAATCCGTCTAACCTAACAAATTCATTGGCATTATCGTATTGATGCACCAGAAAATCCAGATCTTCCAAAATTATCAGCTTCACATTCAAATCTTTCGCCCTTTTATACTCCAGAATCAATTCCTGCAGCAATTCAGCGTCGAGTTTGGGCACCAAATTCAAATCGCCCAGATCCTTTTTAATGTCTTCGTAAGTCCTAAATTTTCCTGTAAACGTTTTAAGACCGTCGTCCTCGTTTTTAATGTTTTTCAGGGCTTTCTTCAACTGCTCCTCGTTGTACCGATTTAAATTTTGCGCGGGATTTCCGTCGTCGCCGTTTGGGATCTCAACGACCGCTTTCGTTTGTGCATTTTCGTTTTCGTCCAATAATTTCGCTTCGGTTAATCCCGTTTCTAAATTTATACGCACATGAAGGCCCTTCGGAATTTTCTGACCTGATAATGAAACGATGTAAAAATTTTACCTAATCGATTTCGGTCTGTCATAAGCTCACCCTTCCTCACGATTTGCCATTCGTGCGTTGGCTCAAATAAATCTTCGTTATCATTTGAAGCGTATTCGTCGTCTTTTAAACGAGTTTCGCCAAGATAAGCGAGCAGAACGAGTAAAAGTACGTAGGGAATTCGTGACATTTTGTGTGGGAACGTGCAATTGTGACGAATTGTTTTGTAATGTCGAAAGTCGATCGGAAAAAATGCAAAGTGCTATGCGGCGTTTAGGATTATTTGATTGGGCCACGTTTACTATCAAATCGTGTCTGTAGTTTCGTTTTGAAGAAATTTCGAAGATTTAGCAGTGCCAATATTCTGTAATGTTATTTTAGTTTTTTGCGGCCGCAATTTTTATAGTCGTATCTTCCGATTTTTTTCGATATTGACTAGTAAACGTCCGGGATTTGTTGGTTTCGACTGTGTAAAACCGGTTTCGAAATGACTAACTAGCGCCGCAATCGGAAAACCCTCGAACTTACTTTACTGCTACCCGCCATTTGCCAAGCTTCGGTCTTTACATTCCTCAAGCTACGCCGGCTTCTAGTCACGTGTGTATTTTTAGTAATCTGTCGTAATCGAATATAAGAAATGGCCGATGAATATTTCTATGGTAAGTTATTGTAGTTAAATGTTAGTAGAAGTTTATTTTGAACGTCGTTTGAGTGTGGGTTGCGTAGTTACAGCGGTTAATGATGTTTTGCGAAGGCCGGTATTTTACGCGCCATTATGCTTTTGTCAATGTTTACATACTCTTGCAGCTTTAACCCTGAAGGGTGCCAAAGCAAGCGAAGTATGGGATCCCGAAGCCAAAGGAGCCGAAGATTACCAAGGGGGCCACAAACTTATTATCAAACAAGCTCTGTTGGGACCTGAAGCCGCCGACGGCGAAGTTAACGTAGTTCAAGTAGAGGCAATGACATGGAAAGAGTCGATCAAGATTCCAGTGGCCGTTCTAAAAGGTGGAAGCAGCAATCAAGTGTTGTTAGACTTATCTTTTCCCGATCCACCAGTAACCTTCAGTTTGGCACAAGGAAGCGGTCCCGTTCACATTATCGGCCACCACCTCATCGGCAGCCCCATAGAAGAATTTGACGAAATGGACGAGATGGAAGAGGAAATGTTCGACGAGGAAGGCGAGGAGGGCGCTGTAAGTACACTATTCTTCACTATTTTTTGCAATGTAGCCTACTTACGGTAGTAGTTAGTCGGCCAAGTTGTTTATTAAGTAGTTTTATTGTTTTTTTTGCTTTGAGGTTATAAAACAAAATTAGTTTTCTAAATTGTGAATTTAAAGTTTGTGTTCGAATATGAATTTTTGGAAATTTGATGTCACTTGCTCCTTTCCAGGAGGCGAATGATGTTAGACGAAAACGAAAAATGTCGAACATCGACGACAACGAGGTGTGGATGTAATCAGATTATCTTACGAACATAGTTACTAACAATGCACGTTTGTTGTAGGAGGAAGACGAAGACGAAGAAGAGGAGCCCAAGAATAAAAAGCCCAAGACAACTAACGCAAAAGGGAAAGCTCCTGTAAAAAATTCAAAAAAGAAATGAGCTGCGTTTTTTAAGTATAATAATTATTCTCATTCGTATTGTATTTTAGTTCCATGTACAGCGATTTCGGTTGAGAATTACTTTTTATCGCGGCTGAGTAAGGTATCGTTTAAAGTAGTTCTCAACGGAGTCCGATATTCTTAAATAAGTAACTGCATTCATACTAAATATTAAAAATAGTGTGTTGTATCTATAATTTCCTACGAAAACTTTAATTTTTTAAGTTTTGTGTATTCAGTATGTTAGTAAATTTTGACAAATCCGTATTTATTTTTCGTAACTCTGGTATTTCCTATGTAAATACATAATAAATCTCATTAAATTTTTTTTCTAATCGATGGTTTTTTATTAAATGGAAAAACTGAAATTAAATGTTTTGATTAGTGCATAAAAGTCATTAAGTTATTTTTATCGCTTACTACCTACTATTTTATATTATAAAAAGGATACGTGAATTCTCTTTGTTCAGATATTCCTCTTTTGCTTTCCTGGAAAATTAAATAATCTTCAATAAATTAAACATTCCATATAAAGTACAGTGGTCTGGTTATTAAAATCGGTCACTTAATATACTCACTATTGTCTGAAGGAAATAAACTAATTCTTTTATCGTCGAATGTTGGAATCAAAATTACAACCCAACGCGATTTTATTAAGCGGCGTCTATTGTATATGGAGTTTCAGATATACATTTTTTTTTCTCGTGAGGGGACACTGCTAAGCAATAACTGCAACCCGCCCAAACTCGTGTAAAAGTTCCTTAATAAAATAAAGACAACAGTAATAAACGTAACCCCACTTTCCATCAGTACTACATTTTTAAAGATTTTGCTTTTTAAACATTCCTTGCAATGGTAAGAAATAATAATTTTAATCATAAACGTTCATTAATTGCTCTAATTTTAGGCTCGCAACGCGGAAAAAGCTATGTAAGTACAAGGAAGATCGTAAAAATGATTGTTCAGTTACAAATTAATAGTATTATTTTATTTTAGGACAACGTTAGCGAGATGGCGAGCTGCCCAACTGGGCGAAAACGATAAGCACAAAAAGCGACGACCGTACCTCGCTTCGGAATGTAAAAGTTTGTATTCGTGCGAGAAGTGGAGAATGCAAATCATCCGCGAGATCGCAAAGAAAGTATCTCAGATACAGAACGCTGGGTTAGGAGAATTTAGAATTAGAGACCTTAACGATGAAATCAACAAATTGTTGCGAGAAAAGAGACACTGGGAAGCCCAGATAAAAGAGCTTGGCGGACCGGATTATCAAAGAGTTGGCCCAAAAATGTTGGATCACGAAGGCAAAGAGGTACCGGGAAATCGAGGATACAAGTATTTTGGCGCCGCAAAGGAATTACCAGGTCAGTCACAGTAATATACATTATTTTGTAGGAAATATCTATTTAAAAAAGTCACACTGACCATTGTTTAAAAGTAACAGACTAGCATATATATCTATATATATTTACTTTTCACGGATGGCGACTTTCAGGTGTGCGCGAGCTATTTGAACAGGAGCCACCTCCTCCTCCTCGGAAGACACGTGCCGAATTAATGAAAGACATCGATGCAGATTATTATGGTTACAGGGACGACGACGACGGAATCTTGGTTCCTCTTGAACAACTGGTCGAAAAAGCAGGTATGAAAATCAGTAAATTATCCAGTAACATATTTGGTGTTAATCAAGTTTATTATTTAGAAATACAGAAAGCCGTAGCAGAATGGAAGTCAAAAAAGAGGGAGGAAATACAAAGGAAACCGAGGAGGAGGAGGAAGAAGAAGAAAGCATATATGCAACAATAGAATCGTCCGATGAAGAACAACCGAATGACAATAGAGAATCGGATTCTTGGCAGAAGTTTATGGCACACGTTCCCGTGCCCAGTCAGCAGGAGGTAGAACAAGCATTATTGCGTAGAAGAAAACAGGAGCTGCTAGAAAAGTATGGTGCACAAATGCATAACGAAGATTAATCAATTTGCACTTACTAAACTTATAAAACGTCCGGCTTTATGATTCCTCTACATATTAATGTAAATTCTGTAACCGATTCTGATAGTTTTCTTTTGTTTGCCTTTTCTCTGTAAATAAATACTATATATTTTTAAGAGGTACGACCATTGTAATCAAATAATTACCTCAAAACTAATTTGATAAAGTGATCCTTTTGTTGAGAAGTCGCTAGTGTTGAGGGGAAACCGTCCTGAGCCAATTGGGCATTCAACCAACGGGATAAGTTATCACAGTATTTTTTATTTAATATTAATAATATGTCGGCGAGCACATCGGCTGCCGATCGTGGAGCTGCTCCGCCTACAATAACAACATTCAGTAAATTACCGTAAATTTGACGTAATTTGGGGTACACGAAAACGATTTCCCAATAATAATTACAGCAGGTGGTTCGATGAATTAGAAACTTCCATCGAAATTATCGATAATAAAATTCCCGTCAACATAAGATATTATACAGAACGGAAATTAGAAGTTTTGAATTCGTCGAACGCCCACCGCATTTAATCGATATATTTTTATGACGTTTCTAATAACAAACCGAAATAATTATTACCTAAACTTAACAATATTCTATGGACCAAATTTTCACCGCACTTCTGTATTATACTAGCTTGGCCATTCTCGCGGCTCAGCGATATGAAACTTACTAAAAACGACGTGCAGGCCTTTAGTGTTTGAATTTCAGACAACGATAGGCACAAAGTAGCTAAAAATCAATCGGGAAGCTTTTAGAAAATACAGAAATCTTACACGATGTTTACCGCATTGAAATAGTGCCACGCAGTCGAGTCCGCTATAAAAGATGAGCCGGCTGCTCCTTTTAGAAACGTACGCCAGCATGGAAAAGAATCCCTCCAGCACGTCAGTCTTATCCGACAATTGATTAGTATTGTTCAGTTGGGCGCACATTTGCAGGGTAGTGTTGACCAGTTCGTACAAGAACTGATTCAACATCACTGTCATGTCGTCATCTTTACCAAACAGGATCAGAATCTATTTGTTACCAAGAAATTGAAATTGTTCGGCAAAAGATAATGGGAAACTTACCATTTTTGCTAGATGAAGCACACTAGCGTGAGGAACTTGCATGTGAGTGCCGACGAGTAGCTGTAGAACGTTTGGTATTAGCACTTTACAGTCGTCGGCTAGCGTGGTCACTGCGTGCTTGAGCAGTCCGCACAGTACGTCTATCATTTCCACGTGCGTACAATATTTATTAGCTATTTGCATGTACAAAGGTAACGTGTTTTGTAAAACGATCAGGATGGGTTGCTGTATCCTGTCTACGCTCGATTGTTTCACGTGCAATGTGCCAAATAACGCAGACAGCATTTTCAATCTCGTCACCAGAGACGTTATTACACTAACATTCTATAAGAAATGATAAATACAATATTGAAATTGCTCTCGTGAAACTCTAAAATTTTACATACGTTTTGGGCATTAACGAGAGTTTGCATTTCCTCTATCGAAGATCCTACCACAACATTCAAACAGTCCATTATTCTATTTACAGGCAGAACGCTTAAAATTATTCCTAAACTATGCATAATTCGTATACGTTCGGACAACCTCAACTGTCCTATTTGCAAAGCCGACTGAAATGCAATTACGAAATCGATTCAACACCGAAACGCCCACACGATGCTAACGACTTACCTGACACGCGACAAGAAGGTGATCCGAATAAGGTTGTAGATAATTCTGACAGTTAAATGTAACATCTTTTAAAGCTAAAGTTGCATTTGGTGCAACATCTGTATTGTTCAAACCCGATATAACTAATGGAATGACGTTACCCAAAACTTCGGGATAATCTGCCAACCATTCCGAATAAGCACCGATCGTGTCCAATGCCGTCGCCAATACTTTAACGTGAAGACTTTCGTAAGGAATATTTCGCAAGGACACCATTAATTTCGGTAAATACACGTTCTCCCATTCTATACATTCTGATATGGCCGCAAAAGCGTGAAGACAACTTTCGACCGCATTCCAATGCTGCGTCGGATTATTGCTGCACTCTTCTAATGCTTCCGTTAGTTTTGCTTGCAAGATATCCAACATTTCGATGTTTAAAACGTTGTAACAATACATGAACGTGTCTGCTATGTCTTGTCTGTAACAACGGAACATTTCTTTATCATCTAATGACCAGTTCGAACTCGGACAATCGTCCCAACTGCTCGGATACATTGACTTATGCAGCATCACGCACACTAATTGGCGGTAGTACGGCTTAATGATTAATAACAGCTCTGCACATTCGGCCGTATCCAACGATAAAATACCGTCCTGCAGTTGAATATTTCGAATAAGAAATAAAAAAAAAGGCAAACATTTAATTCTACCTGTAAAGTATACCAGAATCCGAACGTTAAACTGCTGCTCGATTCGTCGATGGGATATTTGCCTGCTAAATTTGTACAACCTAAAATACAGTTTAAAATGTCCATACTGAGTCTTCGTTCTTCCACATTATCGATCTTAAGGTGATTGATTAATAATTTGGAATGAGTGTCTCCTATGGTTATTATCAGTCCGTAGATGTTGGCTATAACATCCTATAAAAAAAAATCGATCGAATCGGTTTCCAATTCCATTACAAAATAAGAAACTAACCTTATTTGGATCTGGATTTTGACATTCACGTTCCAAAATCTTCCCGAAATTTTCAAGTACGTAACTAGAATGTCTAGTTATGTGCTTCGTGTACTTGTGAGTTTGTGGATGCAGCATGACTGAGGATAATGCTTCCAAAGCTATTTCCACAAGTTCCAGCTCTTCAGAAGACATACATTCTGCATCTAATCTATTCCTAAAAATACATTTTCAAGTTATAAATGAGGTACGGCCAATAACGACATACCAATAAACAAAACAAGCAAGATCGACTAATAAATTCATAATGTGGGAACAGCCTTCGATAGTAATTCCACCAAGTTGAATCCAGGCAGACGCGCACCTGCTCGAATGTAAATAAGTAGTCAAGTTCGCCATACTGTAACTGCCATCCGTGACTGGCAACAAACACATTTCCACCACTTTGAGGATGTCTTTGGTAACCTCTTGTAATACGGCTCCCACTCTGGTCCTTTGGCTAGTAGCCAGCGTCGTACTTTGAAACTAAAAATTTTAACTTTACAGATCTTTCACAAAAAAAAAAAACAAGAAAACTGTTTACTTCTTCCGGTATCACCGACAGTATCTCCAACAATATCCACACAACACGTTCAGGTTCCACGTTAGGAAGATGATGTGGTTGAAAGCTAGAAACTAATTCTTCAAACGCATTCGGCCAGTGTATGGGGATGGTATGAATAACATAGGCGGATAACTAAAACAACAACAACATATGCCGTATCTGCTGTTTCAACAAAACACAAAACAACGTACAGTTATACATAAACGATTAAGCACAAGTTTAGGTCCCATGGCGTAAGTTACGATTGCTTCTAAAATACGTTTTTTCAATAATTCGTAATGATCTTCAGGTACTTCGTTCCAACATTTTAACAACTTGGTGTGCAAAGTGGTGGCGGCAAAAAATTGTACTTCGGAACTCTAAAACAATTCAAAGTCATTTGTGGTGGGTGCTTTTAAGAGTGTTGCCGTTACGCGTCTCGGATCGAGTAAATCCCAAACGAAACTCCATGCCTGCGAAGAGTTCTGAGCCTCTGTAAGCCACTGGTGAGCCTCCGCTTGTTGTCCCGTTTCAGTTTTGTAAAATAACGTTACCGCCTTTTCTAGATTTTCCACGGTATATTCCATTTCTTCGTCGGCTTATTAGCGATTTGTAAACTATTTTATTTGCAATTTACTGTATCATCTTTCAATGTTGTTGTCGCCATATAGGTTAATTGTTCGGTTTCTACGAATTTTTCAAATGTCAAGAAATCGATGTAAAACTTTTGTTTTATTACAACGTAATTTATTTTTCGAAGATTTAATGGCCCTAAAAAAGTGATTGGAGGATTATTGTTCAAATTAAATGCGGTGTGAGTATAATTGTTTGGCTCCAAAGTGCCCCAGAAGTGTCCACGTTCGAAATGCACCAGACTTTAAACTACAGCGTGTTCCAAAAGTACGATTAAATTATGATTTAATATATTTTGTTATAAACCTATTTTTATTGCTTAAGTACTAGTTTATTTGTTGTTAATTTATTTGTATACGTGTATAGGTCTATGTTGTGACAATTACATTGTGATTGTGAGATAGAATAAAATAGATGACTCGTGTTATTTTTTTCCAAACAAAATACTAACGTATAATATTAACTTTAATACAAATTATTTGCTTTAAAACTGTTTAAATAACAAGCCATATGATAATAATATCAGATGCATATTCTCAAATTAAATATTAAATTTTCGATGTAAGCTGTTTTTCATATAAAATAGATTTCAAGATGGCAGATTCTCGATCAGGTATGTTTTGTTTATTTATAAAATTTTTGTTTTTTCATGCATCAGTTCACCTTTTAATTAATTAATTAACCTAAATAAATAAATTACAAAAAATGTATTAAAAATTTTCAGTAACAAATAACATTATTTGTTTCCACTGTGTGTATGTATGTGTGTGCAATAATTATCTTCTAAAAAAAAATAAACACAAGGTGAACTTTATTCATTTGAATCCCTACTACGTTGTGCACCATTGATTATTCCCATTAATTACGTTATCGCATTCGTCAGGCGGTGATTCGGTTGGATCGTCCAAGACGATGAAACTCGAAGAGACAGCAAATCAAACCAAACACGGTAAGTTCCCAAACGGCAAATTTTAATCGTTCTTATCGGATTCTTTGCAGAAAATGAAGAAAATAAAAACGGAAGCGCCGAATTAAACATCGATGCTTCACGAATATGTTCTCCTAGTCTTTTATCGACATCAAGAAATAGAATGGTTTTTAACAGCCCATTAGTGCTTCGACCTTCACAGTTAAATGGAAATGCCAGTAGTAGTAGTAGTGGTAATGGTAGTGGTAGTGGTAGTATAGGTTCTCCAAAACCGCTTTTTTGTTAAATCCTAGTAGACTAAACCCTTTTGCTAGGGTCGTAAATGATGAAAAAAGTGTAGATGAACAGAAAGAAAAACAAAATTTCAATTCGAGTTCTAGTGATAGTGCACCAAAATTCCTCCCGCTCATTCAAAATGGAGATAAATCCGAATCGAACGCAAAAACAACATCTGTCGCATCCACTTCTTCGATTTCCCAAACAAACGATTTTGTGTTCGGACAGAACATTCAAGATCGTGTGGTTGCCGATGGCAAAGGAGATGATGCTAAATTAAACAACTGCACGAATGCCAATGGCACTACGGACATGCTATTTAGTTCGGCTCTTAAAGAAAATTCGTTGTTAGACACGAGTTCCAGTTCTGTTACGCAGGGCACAAAGTCCTTAAGCGAATCAGCGAGAGAGTATGAGGAATCGAGAGCCGTGAAACGCAAGTACGAGGAGGTCGAAGTGAAAACCGGAGAGGAAGAGGAGACCAACATTCTTCAGATTACTTGTAAATTGTTCACTTTTGATAAGGCGAGCGGTAGCTGGCAGGAGCGGGGGCGAGGCATTCTCAGGTTGAACGATCAAGAAATAAACGAGAGCACGCATAGTCGATTGGTATTCCGCACTGCTGGAAGTTTTCGTGTCATATTGAATACGAAAGTGAGTAATTTGGTATAGTAGAATGGTCAGAATTGTTTTCGTATTAATATTTAAAAATGATAAACGGTTATAAGTAGTTTTATGCAAGAAAATAGGAGCCAGGTGTTTTATATTTGAAAATTTCAATTCTGTAAAATACACCGGGCAAATATAAATTATAAAATTTGAAATTTTCGAGTTCGTTCAGAAAAATCTGGATATATTATTGTCTAAAGTGACAATTATGGTGACTTTTTGGAACTTTAAAAATTTCGTAAGCAGGACATATTCAATACAAAACAATTTTATTTATATTTTATTTAATTTCAATTTTTCTACAGATATGGGCGGAAATGACCGTACAATTGGCAAGTGATAAAAGTATACGTTTAACAGCATTTGACAGAAATGGGGAAGTTAAAGTGTTCCTATTGACCGTAAGATCTGTAAGCACTTATATCTTCGTTCACTAATCGTTGCTTTTTTTTTAACGCAGGGTAAACCAGAAGACATCAAATGTTTGCACCAGCATTTAGAAGTTCGAATAAAAAAAGAAATAAAAAGACAAAAGAGCTCGAAAACGCCAGACTTACTCGTGGAAGTGCTCGGCAAAGCTGAACCGGACATAAAAAAATTTGCAGGAATGCCGCCAGACAATTGATGTAGCCGATAGCAGTCTTAAAGGCTGCACTTCTGTTATAATGCTATCATAATGAATGGTACACAGTACACTAAAGTTCCACGAAAAACACACAGTGTGTTGCAAATATTATTAGCTGCAAACATTTTATATTAGATTCAAATGCTTTTTGGTAAGGTACTGTTAAATTATGTTGTAAATTTTATACGTAAGGCAATAAAAAGATAGTTTAAAAAAAAACAATTCAAAATAGACAGAATAACCATTTTATCGTGTGTTTAGTTCCCCTGTACAAAGAAACAACTACATAAAATTAAAAACATCTCACAGTTAAACAATTATTTTATAAAACCTTTTTCTATATAAAGAATATAATTCGCTAGTGCTTCAGTCTTCGTGAATATTCAACGATTGATTGAGAACATTGAGATTTTTATCATCGACTGCTGGCAATAAATCTGCACGGTTCATAAACGATATGCACATACGTAGAGTGGACCATATTGTTTCTGACATTTGAACTTTCGATATAGCAAGATCTCGACCTCTAGCTTGTTGATTTAAAGCGATCAAGAAGTGTTCGGCCGCTTCTCTAAAAGCAAGGAATAAGATTATTAGATAATGGCACCAATATATTTACTTGTAAGCTCCAAGATTAATGCAGGTGATTCCGACATTATATCGGGCACGTATAAAACCAGGCGCCAAATTCAGGGCGTGATGATACGATTCGACTGCTTCCTCGGGCTGATTACCGTTGGCTAATGTCGCCCCTAAACGGTTCCATAATCTCGAGTCCTGCAAAAAGCAAATTTATCAATTTCGTCGAAGTTTTATTAATGGATTTGTGCTTTACTTCCGGTTTAACGTTAAGAGCAACTCTAAAACAGTCGGCTGCTTTATCATATTCACCAGAGAGGTTAAACAGAACTCCTAAACCACATTGCACTTCATAATCAGGATTGACCGGTTGTCTTTGAGCTGCCTTTATGAATAGTTCTTGAACTACCTTGTGCTGATCGCTATTATTAAAATTTGCAAAGATTACAAAATGACAATTTTACAGTTTTAAACAAAAATTATAATAGAGCATTTAAGCAAATTGAGAACTTGGTGAAGGAATTCTAGAAAGTTTTTAATTTCTAATAATCATTTGTAAATTTCGTATTGTTAGATGCATTTATTTCTAATTATGTGATACAAGTGGAAGTTTGCTATACTTTTTCTCTATCATCATTAACTTTTTTGTAGATATTAATAAAACTGGGCTGTTAAAAAATTATTTTTTTTAAACAACAATTACGTGTTGTGTGTCAAACATAATGAGATGCAAGTTCACCGAGCGGAAAGCTGCGACACCGACGTTTCAATCGATATTGTTGTTATTTTTCTACTTTTTCAATATTAACTAGGAAAATTAGTTTTAATTAAAATAATTATGATAACAAAATTATTATTTTTTAATTTTGATAAAATGTACTCATGTTTTCCAAATAACATTCGAAATAAAGGCCTTACAGGAAAGATATTTGTTTTTCTCTCTTTCTTACAATTATTAAGAAAAGAACATCCAATTTATATCGATCATAACTGTAACTTAATTTTCTATTTACAACCACCAAACATGAAATGCGCAACAGAACTGTTAAGACAAATAATTCTTTATATTAAACCACACCTACGTCTTCGACAATCTCCACCGACATTTCATTAAAACACTCCTCTAGCAAACAATAAAGCATTAAACACTCCAAAGCCCCCACACTTACTGATCAAGCAAACTTGTAACTTGCCCAGATAATTGAAAATTGGGGGGCAACATGTCCGAATATTCAGGATGGTGTTTCAACCAGGACACCAACGATTGACAGGCTTGGTGATGGTAATTTTCATTGGTGTAGCTGACGGCCAAAGCCATGAGCACCTTCAAATTATTTGGTTCTAATTCCAGACACTTCTTTAAGGCACTTATCGCATAAGGATCCTACAACAATCCTTACAATATTCGCTTTTAAAATCACCCCCATTACTAACTTGCTCGTTTTCTGCTTGGGTGGTGCCCAGCAGTTGCCAGGCTTCTGCACAGTTCGGGTCTTGTTGAGCCGCTGCCTCAAAACACAACACAGCTCCAGGCAAATCGCCTCTTTCCAATAACTCTTTACCTTTATTTAAGGGATTTGGAATGTCGGTCATTGGATTTGTTTCATTAAAATCGTACTCCTAATAATCTTAACGATAATCGCTGATCATAATAAACGCTTTACTTACTTTATACGGATCGTAAAATTCATTAAACTCTGATATCCAAGGGTGTTCATCAGATGTGTCCTGTTCCGCTAATTTCTTCCATTCATCTTGCAAATTGTCCCAAAATTTCGAACTCGATTCTGCCTCACCTATTAAATTTTCTCGATTACTTTCTACATACCTAACGATACTCTATAAAGAATTACCACTAAGACTGGTTTGTTCTTTATTCCAGGCTTGAACGAACGTATCTTCAGTCGATTCTCCAACAGTCTCTAAATACTCTTCTGACCAATCTTGAGCAACATGATCATCGATCACTGCATTTTCATCGCTCACCTGTTTCATAAACTTTAAAAACTACAACATTTACAAGTACAAAAAGACAAAACAACATCCTAAACAATAAATACCTTGGAATAAGCGAATTTATTATCATCAGTGGCATCCAGTATTTCATTTGCAGTTTTTTGAAGTTCGCTAATATTCTTCGGATTGTATTCCTGTATCCACTCGAGTTCCTTTCTCCTTTCAATTTGGTCGCTTTCGATTTGGTCACTTTCTCTTGCAATAATTTCTGCCCAAATGCTTTCGTGGAGCTCTGTGCATTTCCTATAAATAAATTACATTATCCGTCATATTTTGTTTAATTTGATAAAATTCAAAAATTGTATTTGATTTAGGTGCAAATTCTTACCGAAAAACCACTTTGTTCCTGATGTTTAACGTATTCTACAGCCCACACATCGTCCCTCAAATAATCTTTAACAGTACTAGCCGGAACAGGAGGTATGATTGCCCTTTGAGATTCTATTTCGTGCATCTCCTGCATCAAGTCTATAAATCGACACGAACCTATCGAAACTAAACATATCAACGTTAGAAACAACTTACCATCCATTCGGAATGTCTGCGGTGCCACTCTTGTTTCTTCCAAGAATTGTTGTACCAATTGGTCGGAACTGCTTGGAAATTGTCCATAATTCTCGCCTAAGGTATGATCTCTCGTCAGATGCGTTGTTAATTGAACCAAAGGATTATACTGGCCACAATCGGCCTCAGTTAGTTGTCTCAAAGACATGACGTAGTATTCTAATAATAACAGTTACAATTCGTCCTTTTCATGAGTTAATTGAATATTTACTTGTTGTATTGCGAAACACCAATGAACTTTTACCTCTTTACATATTATTACTGCGAGTTTAACCTAAAACTAATAATTAGTTACTATTTAGTGTTTCTTTTTGCAAGGTTGGTATAAACATATTTAAGATAACCTCCCCCCCCTTATGTACAGGGTGTCATTAAATAAATTATAGAAACCCTTATGAATGCATTTGATTAAACATCAAAATGTATCTAATTGCAATAATTTGGATATACATCGATATATTTATAAAATAACAAAAATACGTAGACTGTAACTGTAAATACACCGCAATACTTTTATATAAAATCACTCACGATTTTGTATACGGCTATAAAGAATAAAAAAATACACATTACTTTTTACGTTCATCTCAAACTAAAAGAAAATAATGTTACTTTTTCAATATGTTTATTAACTTAAATTTTAAACTACGTTATGTATAAATGATTATTTTTACACCTGCAACATGAAAATAGTGCATATAAGCAGCCCCTAAAACATCTTACAACACATAATCTAAATCGTATCTGATGTACTGATTTTTTGGATCGTTAGTTATTCTCGGGTAACCAGTAACGAGCGCATCTTGTCCACCAATATACAATGAATTGTATATCTTCCAATAGACGTCTCTAACTTTCCTGGCAGGATGGAAAAGACCTTGTAATGTGTACTGAAGTATTTTAATTGGACCTAAAGCCACTCTCATGCCCTCGATAGCATCCATAAATGCTTGTACTAAGTGAGGCGACGTTTCAAATATGTTAGGCCATACATAATTAAGTAAGTGCACGAGGGCATCTTCGCATCCAAATCCATACACACCTAAAGCCATATGTTTAATTGCTGCACAGGCAGTTTGTCGGTGTACTAAATCACGATCCATCAAAGCATCTTCTAATAAAGGAGCAACTGCATATATATAATCTTTCCCCATTTCTCCAATATACTCGAATAAAAATGATAAAGACTTTAAAACACCATTTTGTACATTTAATTCGGGAACTCTGTATTCGTTCATTAATGCAGGTAAAACTGTGAATGGAGAACATGTTTCTGCTACGATAGCAATAGCGACAGTCGTACAAACACGATTCTGTCTTTCTTGTACCTTAAGATTGTTCAATAACGTGGCCAACACGTCGTGCGGACCTATAGCTTTCGCTATATAACCAAACGTGTTGACGGTAGCACGTCTTATAGCTTTTTTGTGTGCCTTCAGCAATTCAAGTAGTTCAAAACAAATACGCATCCATTCACGGGCAGATACATATTCGGGTCCACGATCTGCAATTCGTCCCACTAAATCGATACAGTTTTCTTGTACTTTCTCGTGTCGATTTTTAAGGATCGGCGTGAGTCGAGGCAATAGATCTTTGATGGGCGGGGTCATCTTTGTCATACCAATAACATTAACTATAGCTTTTAATGCTCCCAAAATGGAACCCAACACTTCCGGATATTCTTCGCCTAGATATTCATACAACACGACTCCCAAATGTCCCATTAATTTTTCTTCTTGACACGTCTTCATGACGACGGCAATGCGCGAAATAAGATCGGCAGCTTGCTGTCTGACCTTCGCCGACTTATTGTTCAATCTCCACAGAATGGTGCCGCATATTTGAGGCAAGTAAGGCTTGACACGTTTTCCTAACTGATTAACGATCGTTCCAAAACCATTTAACATCACCACGTCTTCGGTGGTCTGTTCTTGGAATGCATACAAAATACCATCGATGAGTTGTTCTTCCAGACGAGAATCGATGTCGGCAGCACCTAAATTGCCCATGATTTTCTCGATACTTTCCATTACCATTTTACGATACTGTTCGTTTTCGTCCTTCAAATCGTCCACAATTCGATTGATAATTTCTGAAGCGCCCACTTTATTTGCAATTTCCACAGTAGTATCGACAAGTTGTCTGTAGTTTCTTCTATCCAAGGCCATGCGGTGGTTCCAGAAATGTTTGAAAAACTGAGGCAAGATCTCCTCTTTTATGTATTGCGCTTCGACACCATCCGTCGAGCAGCACTGCTTTACCACTTTCAACACGATCTTTTTCATTTCTTCGTCAGGAGACTGAAACTCACGAATCAAAATCAGCATCACTTCCCTGGTGTAGTAATTAGCATATTCGGCGTCCATTAAAGGTATTAGATAACCGATGGCTTTCAAGAAAGCAGCCAGACCTTTGCCGCGATGGGTTCGTATGCCCTTCCATAGGGGTTTTAAGACGGAATCAAAACTTTCAATACCGTACGGCGTCGCCGCTTCTGCTAAAGCTGCAATGCCCAAGGCCGTGATCGTACGTACCTGAAACGGAATTTTTAATTTGAAGGGAAATCATTAAAAAAAATTAAAGTCAATAGAAAATTGTGGCATAATCCAAATGGCATCGACACAAATAAATACATTATAAATGCGATGAAATTTCTAATCGATAAAGAAATTTACTAACAGGGGCAGTTTCGATAACTAAATTGTGCAGTTACACTGTAAATATTTATGAAAGAGAAGACGTTTCTTACAAGAGTCAAGTCCGGTCTCTCGGATTTCATATAGCATATATCAAAGTACAGAACAAGAATACCATTAAAAGATTTTTCAGAAAAAAATTCAAAACATCACTTACCTTCTGTTGTTCATCAACCAAGCCGTGCTCGATAATTTCGACCAAAGACTTTAAATGAGGCAAAATTGCACAACCCATAAGAATGGCAATCTGTTGCACAATTTTAATGCCGGTATGTCTTGCCTGCCAGGATTTCTTCGAACGACAGACCGCCTTCAAGAAAGGCAACAGCGATGGTATGCCCAAAGCGGATGCGACCACGGCAAAAGCGCGAGCTGTCGTGTTACGCACATACTCGTCGATATTATCAATATCAGGTCTCATAGTCGAAATCATTGTGGCCAATCCAGCCGCTTTAGCAAGATTAGAAATAATCTCTCTACCTTCAACACGAGCATAATAGTCTTCGTCGATAAGCAACGGTTCAATTACAACAAGAATTTTATGGACATACGGCCTCACTAGATCGTCCAATTTATACAAGATTCTGTCGATAACTTTCACTAATAGATGTCTTTCTTGATCTTCTAAAGTGGGACTCATAAGCAACGGCAGGATCTGATTAAAAAGAGGCCCGGCACCAAACTCCCTAGCCTTATCTGTAATTTGTCGTAAAGCTGCTTTTCTCATTGGCGGCGTTCCATTCTTTATTTTAAGCAACAACTTCATAATTTTACGTTCTTTTTGTTCTTCCGGGCTCAACGCTTCTTCGTCGACGTCGATTAAAAGTTTATCAAAGTATTGAGCATCTTCCGGTTTCATAAACGGTAAATTTTGTCCCTTTGGCTGGTTATCCAAGTATTTTGCGGTCTTATCTTCTTGTTGTATAAAAAATCCCTGCGGCGTATTGCCCATGACCGGAGTTGGGGTGGCCGTTAGTTTACGAGCCGGCGTTCTTATCGGTATGTAACCGGCAGGAGGCGGTAATACTTTATATCCTGGCGGAAACATGGCGTCTAATTCCTCGTCGCTGTACGGTCTGTTACGTTCGTCGATTTCTCTTTCCCATCTGTAAGCTTGCAACTGTTCGGGTGTCATGGTTGCAAGGTGTCCAGGAGTAGGGGTCGCCATGGCCATGGCTTTGACGCCTACCGGTGTTGACCCGCCGGGCGTTAACATGGGTGTGGTGTGTCCGGGCGTGCTGTGAGGAGTTTGTGGCGTCATTCCACCAGGAGTCATTGCAGATGACGGTGTTAATTGTGCAGATGGAGTTTCGTCCCAGCGAGATCGTCTTTTGGAAGCGCCCGGAGTGGGCGTTTCTTGGATGAGATCTGTTCCAGTGCGATCTGTACGTGGTGTTTCGGCCCATCCGCTCGAATGGCCAGGAGTTTCTCGTTCGGTTTTTGGCGTTTCGTCCCATCGGTTTCTGCGTGTCGTGCTTTTGTCGTGACCGGGCGTCTCGCGACCGGGCGTCGCCGCGCCAGGTGTGGTATGGCTAGGCGTCGCGTCCCAAACGCGAGTCGATTGTCCTGGGGTCGCGCCGGGCGTCTCGCTTCCTTTATGTGCAGGCGTCTCGTCCCAACGATGATCGGCGGGCGTGCGCTACAAATAAATAATTTTTTAAACAAACAATCGAAAAACCAAATAATTACGTTTACGTCATTGTCCCAAATGGGCGTTGTTGCTCCGCTACTTGATACTCCAAGTGTCTTCTTTTTGCTCGGCAACGGGCTCTCCTCGATGGTTTGATCCCAACGTCCGCGTTTTTTTGGCGTAGATTTGGCTTCACCGTTTGTTGTGATCTTTAACGAGCCATCTTTCGACTTTTCTACTAACTTTTTACGTAGCTGAAATGATAGTTTTTAAATGAGAGCAAGAATTTTAGCTAATAACGGACGTTTTTAAATTACTATAATTAAAAAAGATCATACTTACTTCGTTTTCTTCGCCCTTAAGGATTTGCTCCTTCATAATCTGAGTATAACCCCTGGCATTGAAATCGGGCGTTTTCCCACCTGAAATCGCATTCAGCATTACACAACTTGTAATTGTAAAAAAACGCTGAAGAACAGCACAAACTACACCGCACGCAAGAACACGCAGTGGAGCCTGTTCTTTTGGCGTTTATGTTCTATTACCAAAATGACACGGTTTGCAAACCAAACTTGCTTACTTTGAACAATTCCATCATCGACTAATTTTGAAAGTAAAACTCGCACTTATTTTAAACACGAAACAAGCAAATCTGGTTGACAAATCTGTATACGTACGTGCTGCAAACGTCCTTCACTACTGTGGGAAGTTTCTTGCATAAACACATCATAGCGAACCTAGAAATATGCTGGGGTGATTAATAATTTTCTGAACAACGCACACACTCATTCGCTCTAATAATTCTTTTACCAATGTAAACTACTGTTGATCCTTTACTTAACTACGAATGGGTGATTTTTCTCTTGGAGGTACCTGTCGATATGTAGATTCCAGTAAAGAACAAAAGTATCATTAGTTTACCAGTATGCACTGAACATTTGTTTAATTTAATTTAGCTTTCCTTTCGTGTTATTTGCATTGTACAAGTTTTATATCCATTTTCTCTCTCATACAACATCGTTCACACACCCCAAATGACACATTTTTTTACTTCCTCAGAATAGTACTTGTTTCATTTTGTTTCAATTTTAATAACACAATTATAAATGTTCTCCTCACATTATCCTAATATTAAAAGTGTACATTAGTGAAACAAATATTAATCTAAGGTAATTAATCATGATAATGGTACCACCGAAATTATACAAAATGGAGCAACAACTCACCATCGGCAAAGGGATCAACCCGTTCGGGCGATATAATCATTCTTCTTCGCTTCTGTCTGTACTCATCTTCTCTATCGGCAATAGTTGGCCGCCGTCGATCCGCAAGCGGGTCGAAATCCTTATCTGTCTGTATTAATATTCAACATTTGAATTCAATCGAATCGAACAATAAATCTCAAACTTACCCGAGCAATGTCATTAAAGAAAGCAACCGCAGTACCAAATCCCGATGACCTTTTTTGATTAAATCCAATATCTTCTTCTTCATCGTCTACTTCGTCGTTAGCAGCAATAGAAGTTACGTAACCGTCGTATTTACTTTTACCGCCTCCGCTGTCGTATATTTCGCTATCGAAATAGCCGCTTTCCCCTAATCCGACACCCTTGTCGCCTTCTACTACGACCTCTTTCTTTTTCGATTGAATTTCCCGAATTTGGGCTTCAATATCTAAAGCAACGGTTGAGTAAATAATTGATAACTTTTTTTTAAATGTATAGATCCTTACCTTCGTGAGTTTTAGGAATAGTTTCCATTCTGTTTGTTTTACTGCAAGAATATATCAATAAAAATGGCGATTCTACGTCAAACTGTATTATCGACCAGATAACAACACAAACGCGCCATCTAACGAGTCATTTTATTGATTAATTATTACTTGCGCATAATAATGCTTTAATAAAGAAAAAACTAAGATAACATAAATCAATTCAATGTTACAATGGGGATTTTTTGAAAAATGTAATTTCCAAACCAATGGTAAAAAATTAAAACAAAAAGAACCGGTTGATTAAACCAGTTTCTAATTATAAAATGTTAGGTGATTAAGTGTATATTCGAAACTATACCGTTACACGTATTTTCCCATTAATTCGATAGATTTTTAAGATATTCTTGCAAATACAAATCGTAAAATTTTAAGAATTTTTTAGTCGTCATTTATTTTTGTTTTTTGTCCTGTATGTTAAATTATTTAAATAAATGCATCATGTTGTTCGCAAGAGACTTAATCTTCTTTCCAAGGTCCTACGATAAACTTGTACTACCGAACATGTATTTAACATTTTTTGTGCTAAGTTTGATGTGTGGATTTTGTGTTTTAGGTAAAGGTATGTTATTCTTACTTATTTAGTAAATAAATCTATAATATATATTTAGCAAGTATAGTAATAATTCCAAGAGAAATTTAAATTGCTTTTATGTTTTTTTATAATATTTCTTCTATATGTAGTAATAGGTATTTATTTTACACCATTTGAATATGCGAAATAAAATATTCAATAAACCATTTCAGTTTGCAGTGAAATTATAGTGATTCCAAAATTTACTTTTAAGTTCATAACATATTATTTTGTTGCCTTTTAAAAAATATCGGTATTTTAAATTTGGTCAAAAGGTTAAAAGTTATCATTCCATCCATAATCGAATATATACTTTAGTATGATTATAACTTGTTTTAATTGATAATTGATAAGGGAATTTCCATAAATATATGTTAATGAAGTATAAGTATTGCAATTGGTTAAAATGTTTTAAAAATATTGAAATTATAAATATAATAATTAAAGATAAGTTATCTTATACAGTAAAATGCAAACAAAAATTATATTAATTCCAATTAGGTACATATTTATTTACTGCAACGATTGTTTTTACAGCTCAAATATTGGCAAATGTATTAATTTCTTTAATACCTAATTAAAAAAATTACAGAAAACAAGCCAGAAGAGTGCCCACATATATTAAGTAAAAAGGAATGGGGAGGTCGTGATGCTGAAACAATCCAATACACAATATTTCCTTTGGGATATGCAATAATTCAACACACAGTTACTGATGAATGCCACACAAAAAAAGAGTGTTCCACATTAATCCAAAGTATACAGAATTATCACATAGACAGACTCAATTTCGGCGACATCGGTTATAAGTAATGATAATTCTTAATTTTAACCACAGCAACAAAATTGATTAATTTTTGTTTTAGTTTTCTGATCGGAGGAGATGGTCAAGTGTACGAGGGTCGTGGATGGCACAAACAAGGAGCCCATTTGGTGGGATACAACAGCAAATCTATAGGTATCGCGTTTATTGGGAATTTTCAGAGTAAGTTTTAGAATTTGCCATTTCTTGAATTGATAGGTACACTGTTCTGTTCGACAGATACCTTACCTCCCAATAAAGCCCTTCAAGTTGCAAAGAAATTATTGGCATGCGGAGTTAAACTGGGCGAATTATCTACAAATTACAAATTGCACGGAGCAAGGCAACTTATGGCAACCGAAAGTCCTGGTGTGAAACTGTACAACAAAATACGTAACTGGAATCATTTCACTGACGTTTAATATTTTCAATGTTTGTATATGTAACGACTGTAAGCCTTAGAAGTTGGATAATTTTTATATAATGTATATGATACCGTTCACATAATTGTAATTACCAAACAAATAGACAAATTGGAATAATAAGGTTCTATCAGAAGAAAAAACCTTTATTATTCCAATGTCAGGAATTTTGTACCACATAATTAAAAAAAAATTAAACATTATAGTTGATATTTTGTAACTTGTAAAATATGTAGCACAAAAAAATAAATAAATAAAGTGTGAATAAAAATATGAGGAATATACTCACGTGGAAAATAAAATAAATAATTAAATTCTTAAACAATAAAAATGGCGGCGATAAAGCAATTTTTAGTAATACCATAAAAATCCCTAGGGAGAAGGTTCTTCATAAATGTCATAAACGTCAAGTAATTGTAAAAAATGTGAATTCAAGCACGTTTTATTTTTTATGGAAATTGTGCACGTATTTAAAATGTGATTTATAATTTTTACGATGTCTGTGTTTTCCGGTTGTACAGGAAGAAGTTCGAATAGTTCAATTTTACGAAAAGCGAGCAGCATCAAGAGCAAGTTGAGCGAACGAGCTCCAACAAAGGTTAGGTTCGTGTTGCCCCACACGAAGAAAGTAAGACAAATCTTACAGCAGTTTGCCTCGAACAGTAACGTTCGTGACTACGAAAGTCTAGTTTGTCTCATCAGGGACTCGCAGCTCCTCGACGAAGACATTAGTTCGCTGTTGGCAGAAGCTACCGAATGTATTTCACTTTTAAATCAAGATTTAAGGTTGTTTGTTGAAGTGATATTGTTAATAAAATGGATCAACTATAGCGAAGAAGTTGTATCCCAATATCAATCGTTTCTAATTAATTTATTAGTTGCGCATAATTATCATGCCAAATTTGCGATCGACAGTTTGGTATCCAACTTTTTGCCGGGTAGGCATTGTTACTTGAAGTAAAGCGAAAGTGGTTCGATTTTGATTTTGATTTTTAGCACCAAACGAAAAGGAATGGCCCAACGGCATTCCGGTGGACGACGATTTTAAAAAGTCCGTAAACATACATTTCGTTATCAATTCATTATTGGAAGTGGTTCCTATGTGAGTGCACGTGCAATTTTACCTGTAAAACTTGTTCAAAATTATCTTTCAGGTCCCGGGACATTTTAATGCATTCGATCGTATCTCACTATCCTTATTTTAAACATCCGACTCATTCGCAAGAATATTATTTGCACAATTTATTATGGATATTAGATTATCGACCAGAGTTTCGAACCGACATGTTGCATCTCATCTTTTCGAAGTAAGCGAAATTTGATTATAGAACTTAATGTTTAACGATTGATTTTTGCATATTTCTATTATTGATACGATCCATTTATAGATTAGTATTGTTAGATGTAAATGCGCCCAAAGAGGAAATAAGGAAGGTGGAGAACAAAGTCGATATGGACGTGGACGTGGACATGTTCGAATTAGACGATTACAAAAATTTCCGGCCGGGTAACAGTAAAATGACTCATGCAATTGCCCATACGTTGGACGTTTGTCTCTTCAAGCTGTTTAATTATTTTGTCGTGTCCACTCACGATTCCGAGATGTTAATTTGGGAAAAGGTCAAAGGTACGTGACAGAATGTTTTCGCGAAGTTAAATTGAACACACATTTTGTTTTCAGGCTTGTACCAAGATATGTTAATGGTATTCGATAAAATATTGTTACCGACGTACAACATTCACCATGTGCAGTTTGCAATGTTTCTATTGTGCAGTTTTAAAACGACAATCGCAGAGGCATTTTTAAATTTCCTGTGGAAAAAGGTGAGTGCTCCTAATGTACCGTCTGTCCACAGACAAACTGCAGTATCGTATATCGCTAGTCTTGTGGCTCGTGGAAACTTTATACCGTTACCGTAAGTTTTATTTGAACGATGTTGCGTTCGATGTTTATTTCAACATCGTTATAGTATGCTAAAAGGAACGTTACAACAAATGGCAAATTGGATTCATTCCTACATTGCCACACAAGACGGATTGGAGTGCATCAATTCTGACATTCGGCTTCATTTGGTGTTTTATAGCGTTTGTCAAGCTTTATTTTATATTATCGCTTTTCGACATAAACATCTAGTCAATACGAAAAAAAGTAAGTTTTACAAATTTTAAGTTTGCATTTGTAATGGTGGAGTTTTGGTTTTCAGATATAGTATTCTTAGAAAGTTTGAATTTGGCAAAAATTGTGACGTGCCGTTTAAATCCCTTACGATTTTGTCAGATGGTCGTAGTTCAAAATTTTGCATCCGTCACCAGGACGTATCAGTTGGCTTATTGTTATGCAATTATAGAACATAATTCGAGAAACAAAATGCCCACCGTTTATCAAGACAACATGGGTTCAATAGTACTTTCGGACAACATACTAGATTCGTTTTTCCCGTTCGATCCCTTCATTCTCAAAAGGTTACAACTGTGTATAAGAAATTAATATGAAAGTTGACGTTTAATTTTTAGATCGAGAGAAATAATAGAGCCCCATTATTTATATTACAAGGTTAGAACGGACAATTCGATAGACAGTAAAGATAACGATGTGGTGGAAAAGGACGATTTTCTTTTGTACGGAACGTCTCCCGGTTTTAAATATAAGAATTGATTTTTTTTGTATATTACTTAAATTATTGTTCTGTAAATTGACAGAAGGAATTTAAATAAGATCACAAAATTATATGAAAATTTTTATTCATATACTGTACAATGCATTGTACTTATCACAAAATTGCAAAGTGCTCGTACAAATCAGAAAGCATTTATTATATCCACACCAATTTATACAATCGAATTTTCAATAATTAATTAACTAGCTAGAATTTTTAATATTACATCGATCATAAGCTCAATACAATTTGCAAAAATTAAGGGGGAATTGGTTATTTTCGGAAAATCGGTAGTGCGGAGAACCCTGCTAATATGAGTTATTTATTGTACTAAATTCGTTGTGTACTATTTTCATTAGCTTTCCAATTCTTTTTCTACGATTTTACGGTATTCGTCGAATCCACCTTCGATGCTTTGCACCGAACCATTGCCGCAGACCCACAGTTCGTTGCACACCATTCGAATGAGACGTTCGTCGTGCGATACCAATATCACCCCACCCTTAAAATTGATGGGGAAGTTGACGATTATTCAAATGTTAACATTTATAAAAATAATCGATCTTACGTTATATTTATTAATTGCTTTTCCCAGAGCCTCGATGGTTTCAATGTCTAGGTGATTTGTAGGTTCGTCTAATACCAAAAAGTTGGGATTTCCCATGCACATCCTAGCGAAGGCAACTCGAGATTTTTGTCCTCCCGATAAACTGCCAACGGTCTGGAGGGCTAAATCGCCCGACACCCCAAAGCTGCCTAACTGCCTTCGATATTCTTCGATTGGTTTACCTAAAATTACCTTTTGGTACAATTTTTTGTATCAAAATTTATTAATTTACCTGGAAAAGTTACTTGAAGCAATTCAACAGAATTAATGTTCATGTCTAACTGATCGACGTGATGCTGACTGAAGTATCCGAACTTGAGATTTCTATGAGTATGGCAAATTCCCGATGTCGGCGTCAACATTCCCATTATAATTTTTAGGAGAGTAGTCTTGCCAGCTCCGTTATCTCCCACCTTAAAATAAAACAATCGCCATACATCTTTTTATAACCTTCACCAAACTTACTATGCATATTCTCGATTCTAAAGTAGCACCTAAATTAACATTGCCGAAGATGATCTTGTCGGCAATATATCGAAACGTCACGTCGTTTATTTGCAAAATAGGCGGAGATAGCGGTTCTGTATCTGGAAATTTCAATATCACCCCTACTTCTTTCTCTATTGGTTTTAATTCGGGCCTAAAACACGACGTACTTAAAATTGTTACTTTTATTGTTGCAATAAAAGTACAATTTACAACTTACAATTTTTCTAACATTTTAATCTTGGATTGTACAGACGCTGCCCGATTAGCGTTGTATCTAAATCGATCTATAAATTCTTGAACGTGAGCTCGATGTTGCTGTTGTGCTTCATATTCTCGTTGCTGATTTTTGTGTTTCTCTGTTTTAGTTTTAATAAACTGTTCGTAATTCCCCCTAAAATCGACGATTAAATATTTACCACAAATAGACCAAATGCTAATATTAACCTATAAGATTCGATTCGTTGCGAATGTAAATACAATATGTCGGTTGGAACCGTGTCCAAGAAATTCCTGTCGTGCGACACAACCAACAACGTATTGGGCCAGTTCTGTAGGTAATTCTCTAACCATATAATAGCTTTTATGTCCAACATGTTCGTCGGTTCATCCAATAACAACAAATCTGGTCTAAATCGTTATTTTAAATAATATTTGGACTTCGATCAAAATGCTTACCTAGAAAAAAGGGCTCGTGCTAAAGCAAGACGCATTCTCCAACCCCCCGAAAATGTTCTGGTCGCTTGTGCCTGCATGGCCGAACTAAATCCAAGACCGTTAAGTATCACAGATGCTTTTGCTGGAGCCTTATCGGCCTCGATGTGCTCCAATTGCCCATACACTTCAGTCAATTCGTTCGATAACTCAGGATCAGTCGATCTAAAACAAACGAATTTTTAAGAAAAATCGATAACAAACGACGCGTAACAACAGTCGTACCCCACATTAATGGCCGCACTAAGTTCCTTTTCTTTCTTCAATAAATTTTCTCTGACCGTATCGCACTCCAACACACTGTTTAAGGCTAAAGTATCATCACCTACGACCTACAGCAAACAATTTTATTAAATCAAATGAAAAATCATCACCAACCTCTTGTTCCACGTGCAAAATTGAAATGTGAGATGGAATACGCAATTGTCTACACGAAATCATGCGTAATAACGTCGTCTTTCCTAAACCGTTCCTACCGACTAGGCCGTATCGTCGTCCAAAAGCTAATACTAAATCGGCACCTTTAAGTAGCACCCTATCGCCATAGGCGATATCAAAATTTTCTATTCTAATGTCTACAGTTTTATTACTACCCTTTGCTTCTAATTTGTTATCTTTTTTACTTGTGACCTGAAATTTTATAGTTAAACAGCCGACGAAACAGGTACCTAACATTTATACTAACTTGAGAAGCAGTGGCAGTTTCGAGTTTTGGAATGATAGGAGCACGGCAAACGTCGTTTGAACGCTTCTCTTGCTTCTGCTGCAACTTTAGCTCGGCTTTCTCTAATTTTTTAGCGTCGACTTTCTGCAAAGCATCATTATGAATCTACTAATAATTAACACATTAATTCATTACCAAACTGTCGTCACGTTGTACAACCCAAATACTTTTAATATCGTCAACGTTGCTTTCCAAGTTTGCAGCCATTGTTGCTAAATGCACCGGGGCGTTCAATACTCTGGTGGACTTATTTGTTGGAGTGACATTGTTTCGACCGAGTATTTTTAATAGTTGAGTACATATATTTCTGAATGAATTAACGATTAACAAAAAAGAGACGTGGACATGGAACTTACTTAATTTCTGCTTCAGTTTTATCTGTTGATACTTCCAGTAGTACTTCTCCGATAGCTTCGAATACGTCGTCGGTATCTTCAAAATCGTCCGCCCCATTTTCTAGCACGCCTGCAACATGAATTTGTTAAAAACGGCTCCTTATCCGGCAAAACTTGCGCACGTAACCTTCCACGTAGTGTTTTAGGTCTTCATCTATTGAAGGAAATTCTGCTTTAATAAATTCGCTAAAGTTTGTCATATTCTAACTTTAATTAAATTAATTATTAAACGCTATAAAGTTTATACGCCGGGAATTAAAAGTGTAATTATCACGTTACTACCTTGACGTTCACTGTCATATTTTCTGTACACGTTTGACAACTTGATATGAAGTTAGCTCTAGGGCTAACCATTAGGTGACCTTGGTCTCCTGAAATCGGTAAAAATGTGGTAATTGTTTATTTTTCTTATCATACATTATATCCACATTAATTATTATATAAATTTAATTCAGATTTTATAAAATTATGCATATTTCCTACATCTTTTTTATTTTGTCGCACATGGTAGTTTAATGTTGGTGAAGTTTCTAGGGTATTTGGTTTTGTGCTGTCAACTAGAAGGTCAATAATAATAATAATAAATAATCGGTAATTTCAAATAATTTTATTTAAATTCATTTTTAGAAATATTTGAATTCAGATGGAATCAGCATCAACACAGTCACAATTAAACTTAAACGTAAAAAACGAGGAAAAATTGACAATAGCCACATTCGATAAAATCTGTAGAGCTTGTCTATCTTCCAAGGAAATCACTTATATGTTCGAAATATCATGTGAGGGACTCAACGTGAGTGAAATTTTGAAAAATTGCGTCGCAATTCAGGTTTTTACAATATATACTGTCGTCACTCATTCGTTAACCGACTTCTCTTCTGTAGGTGGAACGCAATGACAACCTGCCACAAAACATTTGTAAATCGTGCATAAACGATCTTCTACAGATACACTACTTCAAAAAGCAATGTCAGGAGACCGAAACTATATTAAGAGCAGTATTAGAGCAACACCGGCAAAGCAACCTTTCCAAAAACAAATCTGTTATCGACGACACTTCCCTACCATACTCAAGATCATACAACAATGTCAGCTCTGCAAATGTAAAAGAGGACTCGGATTCTAAAGATGTTAATGTCAAGAAAGATTCTACGTCGTTAAATAAAAGCAGGAAAGCCACTTATGCATGTAAACATTGCAACGAATCATTCAACTGTTATGGTAAGTTAAAGGAGCATCGAAAACAAATAAAGCATCCACGATATCGTAATTGTAAGTGCAAGGAATGTCACAAGTTGTTTTCTTATAGTCACTTAAAGCAACACATGAGGACTCACACAAAAGAGAAACCTTTTCATTGTAAAATTTGTCAAATGCGTTTCAGTTTGAACTGTAATTTAAGGAGACACATGATGACCCATACTGGGGAGCGACCTCATTCGTGCGAATTTTGTGGGAAAGGTTTTATACAGGCCACAACCTTAATCGAACACAAACGAATTCATACAGGGGAGACACCTTACATTTGTAGTTATTGCGGTTTGGGTTTTGGGAGAGCAGCGAGACATAAGAGTCATTTAAGGCGGCATCTCATCGAAAATGGGGAATTCGATAAATTATTAAAAAGCCACAAATGTAACATCTGTCACAGGTTATTTGCAACGAATGGAGTTTTAAAGACCCACATGTTAACGCACGGCGAAAAGTCTTTTCTTTGTAGCGAATGCGGCAAAGGCTTCGTAAGTAATGCCGGTTTGATATCTCACATGAAAGTGCATACGGGTGCGAGACCGTATTCGTGCACATTATGTAACAAATCATTTTCTCAGTTAGGTAGTTTGAAATCACATATTCTTATTCACACTGGTGAGAAACCTTTCACTTGTAAAGTCTGTTCAAAGGCTTTTACGCAAAGAAATCATCTCAAATATCATATGAGAACGCATAGTGGGGAGAAACCGTACATATGTTATTACTGTGGAAAATCATTTGCATTAAATGGGACTCTTACCATACATCTAAGGACACATACCGGAGAAACGCCTTACATTTGTGATGTTTGTGGGAAGGGATTTTACGATTCTAGCAGTATGAAAAAACATAAGAAAGGGCATGGACAAATCGAAACGAAACATTAAAGTACGAGTTTGATTTCACATTTTTATTTAATGTTCTAAAATCGGTATCTAAGAAAGATGCAATTTTATTACAGTCAAAAGGCCATAAAGTTTTACAAAATTATGAGACGAAGTTGTATAATTATGCAATGCTGAATTTCTGTATATCAGGGAACGAATATTTTTTTCATTAAACCAAAATTTAGGCAAAGAGTAGTTCAATGTAACTATGTCCTTCAACAGGGTACTTGCATGAATTTTTAAATCTAACGTAATGTCGATGAAATAATAGATAAAGATTTTAATTTATTTTAACTGTTTAATTTACTACAAAAATACTATTGTATATGTTTACTATAAAGATTTCTTTAGAAATTTAATTGATTTTAATGGTTTATTTTTATCTATTGTTTTAATTTTGGTAATGTGATTTTAGTCTTTTCTAAAATAAAAAGTAAATTTTTATCACAGGTGAAATTAAAGAGTATCTTGATGTATCATGTCAAATTATGGTTAATATTTAATTTATTTTTTATTAATATTCATATTACATTCAATGTACTAATGTTACGATTAATTTCTACTATAGCACATTTGCAATAGAGATATGAAAGTCGATTGTACACATTTTATTAATTATTTTGATTTAAAGATTTAATTGATATTTGTTTAATACATTATATCGCTATTTTTAAAAACAAAATGAAAATGTTTTAAATAAATTCAATATCAATAATAAATCGAAAGCATCGAATAAAATATATACAATTCACTTTCATACTCATTATGAATGAGTTATATAGGTAAATATGTATTTAAAATCAAGATATATATATATATATCTTTATATATATATATATATATATATATATCTTTATATATTATATATATATATATATATATATATATATATATATATATATATATATATTACATATGTATTTTTAAGTCTGTCGTTATTTTAGTTCAACATCATTTATATACTTTTATTTGTAAAGATTTTACATCAAATATTATAGTGAAAGTGATGTTTCTATTCTAACATTTACTTTAGTAAGTAACCCTTCTTTCCTTTATACATAATTAAAAATCCAAATCAATTTCAACCACAGTCTAAATTTTGGACGTTCTGCTGTGTATATGTTTTTGAAATGAAAATTTCACGATTTTAACTTGCCCTGTATATACCTACATATATCACTACAAAAATTACCACATTGTTTTGGTTTGTGTCTAGGATGAACCATCGTAACCTCAAAATGGATAAACAAAATTAATTTAACCGATATTTTAAAACGTGAAGAAAGCCGTTAATGTTTTTAAATTTGCAATTAATTGGAATTAACGATGAGCCTAGATATGGTACAAATACTACAAATGCAATTTAATCAGTGTGAAAACATCAAATCAGAAACGCACACCATCACTACAAAAGAATTCGATAAAATATGTAGGACGTGTTTGGCGACCGGCGACATTCGACCAATTTTTGAAATTAATTACGAAGAGAAGACCGTACTTGACTTATTAAAAGTACACGTATCGTTACAGGTAACAACAAATTTCTGAGATAATATTTGTTTCATCTATTCATTTATAGATTTATAAAAACGACAACTTGCCACAGAATATGTGTTACAATTGTTTAACGGACTTATTTCAAATGTATTCTTTTATTAAGAAGTGCCATCGGGCCGACGCTACTCTTCGTTGTATTATAAACGCGATCCCAAACACAACGAGTTTTGAGCTTGCAACTAAATCTAACATAAAGGAAGAACAAGATCAAAGCATATCATCTGACGATGATGATTTAAATTGGGTGGATAGTTTGGATGAGAAAGATGATGACTATTCAATAAAAATGGACAGAAAAAAGATGAAACCGAGGTTCGGACGGAGACGGAAAAAAAACTTAAAATTATCACAGCCTTCAAAAATCAAAGGTCCCCTATTTAAGTGTAAAATTTGTAATAAATCTTACGAAGATTTAGAATCGTTAAGGGCGCATAAAAAAGAAACGAAACATTCAGAGGTACGTAATCACACGTGCTCGGTTTGCTCGAAGACGTTCACCAGTAGTAAACTGAGACAGCACATGAGGGCACATACAAAAGAGAAGCCGTACGAGTGCAAAATTTGTCTGCAAGGTTTCAGCATGTCGGGAAATTTGAAGAGACACATGATGACTCATACCGGGGAACGACCGCACGTGTGCGAAGTCTGTGGTAAAGGTAATTAAGAATATTATTAAAGATCAAGTTTGTTACTGAAACATATTCGTATTTTATTATTGAATTTAAATTAGAATTAAATTTTAAAATTTGGTTAAGCTGTGATAAATATGAATTTGATGAATTATAGGTTTCATCCAAGCCACGACGTTACAAAACCACATGAAAACGCACACGAAATACGAACGATTAGGCGACGACGCCAGCAGTCCACATTTCATTTGCAACTGTTGTGGTCGAGGTTTCAAGAGGTTGGCACGTTACAACGCGCATTTAAATAAACATTACTCGGAGAATGGCGATGCGAAGAAGACGATTCAAGATGACAAACCTCGCGAGCACACCTGCAAGATTTGTAAGCGGGCGTACAAAACCAAACATCTTCTCAAGGCCCATCAGCTGACGCACGGCGAAAAAACGTTTTTATGCAGCGATTGCGGGAAAGGTTTCGTCACTAAAGCAGCTTTGCAGTCACACCTTAAAGTTCACACTGGCGAGAAGCCGCACACTTGCAATGTGTGCAAGAAGTCTTTTGCACACGTCGGCAGCTTCGAGTCTCATATGCTAATTCACACTGGTCAAAAACCCTACAATTGTAATGTTTGTACAAAGGCATTTACGCAACTCTCTCATCTCAAGTATCATTTGAGAACGCATAGCGGGGAGAAACCTTACGTGTGTTCGTATTGCGAAAAAAGTTTTGCATTGAAAGGTAATTTGACTGTGCACGTGCGTACACATACCGGCGAGACGCCGTACCTGTGTCCCGTGTGCGGGAAGGGCTTCTACGATTCGAGCAGTATGAAGAAACATAGGAGAGGTCATGGGGAAAGCGAGTTGCCGCCGCCTTTGCAAACGATGAACGTTAATGTTGAAAATATGAATGTTATGGACACTATCGATTGCATTACCGTGAACTCAATGCTCGAATAGAGGATTATGAGGTAAGAGATTGTATTATTTTTAAATAGTATTTTGGTATAAAGAATTGAACATAGTGTTATGGTTAATCCTTTCATGTGTCATTTCTCAACTTTAGCTTTTATATCGTACTCTGGAGGAAGTTTTTTAAAATAACACATTTTGTAGAACTTATCTTAATGCCAACCTTGAAAGTTGTGCTAAATTGAAAATCGTGAAAATGTAAAGTCGGTTTATAATAAATCGTCAGTTATTTCGATGTGGCCGAATTTCTTAGATAACCGATTTTGTGTTGTTATTATTTATAATAAATTGTGTTCATTTAGGGTTAAAATGATATTTTTTTTAGAATGGCAATCTGCCCAATTCAAATTTACAAATAGATAAAATCTACCACAATTTAAGTAAGTAAACAATGCGACTGGTGTTGAATACTTCTAAGACATTACGACTTATTCAGTTAGGTTTTTAATTAACTTGCTTATATTTTACTAATTAAATTTTAATTTTTCGGTTACTTGTTTTACTTCTATTAACCCACTTTTTATTTAATTAGTTGTATTTTAATAAATATTTGATATCGTTTAGATGTTGCCGATATGGTAATTATCAAAATTTTTAATTTTACTTTCCAAATGCTTTAACCTTTTTTACATGTTACATATATTTAAATAATATATCCTTTATTATATATATATATATATATATATTTTTTTTTTCCTTTTATTGAATTAACCGTAATTTAATATTCATGAATTCAAATTGTCAGTGAAGAAATGATATATGAAAGGATTAATGAGTTAAATATACATAGTATTAGTGACTATGTGTTTAATATTTTAATCGAATTATTTAAATATCGTATCAGTATTTAATTAAAGCGGCTTTTGTATTACTTATGTAACAGAATAAAAGCAATTAAAGAATGCTTATTGCGCCTATTCTTCATTTTATTAAAAAAAGGACCTGTTCAAATTATATTTTTATTTCTCCAATGACAAATATAACAAGCACACTAAATGTCAGTTCTACAAACAGGGCCACATTTCCTTTGAGCATTTCGAATAGTAGCAAATTGTTTTTTTTTTGCCAATAATATTAATTGCGACTCTGTTCACAATGAAAAATTAGTAACATTAATAGATTCACAAAGTGAAACTTTGAACTGTATTTTTGTACTATACAAAGAGTTAAATTTAATGCATCTTAAAATTTTGGCACCCAATAATATTATATTAAAGAAATTTATAATATAAATGTGATAAAGATTATATGTACATTCTTTAACATGAGATAGACTACTATAAACAATTAATTTTAAAGTGAGAACTATTTTTGACAAGAGTTGGTCATCTCGGTTAACAAAAAGAATTAAATGCGATCTTTGGCTTATTTGAAAATAACTCGCTTTCTTGAACACATAAAACCGTCACAGCAGATAATGTGAGAACTATTCTCTTTTACAGCATATACAAAATAAATTTCAAATAAAAAATATATCTTTTATACACATCTTATACTAATGTAACAGAAAAATCAGTCATGGTTAAGTGCTCAAAAAACAAGTTATATATGGTACCTATTAAACTAAATATGTACACCTTAGAGATTTTAGTTAAAAACATTAAAAGCTTAAACGATCACAAAGAACTGCAGTGTGTTGTTATGGCTAACAATGCATAAGATTTTATATTTTAAAACAGTTAGACCTTTCTTCTTTTAATAAAATACGGGAAATTATCCCAAAACCGTATTATAACATCCACGACATATTGGAACTAGAACATAATTATAAAAAAGTGATCGATTAATAAAATAACAGAGGGATAATTTCCATTTAGTTTTCAAAAATAGCTGCCGTATATATTATGACTGGCATACGAACCATACCGACTCATTTAAAATATTGAGGAAATTCATTCATAATCTCCCTCACCAATTTCTGATCTAGTACGCTTTGGCCAGATTCCTCGCAAAAAATCCTCGTGAAACATTTCAAAATGTCCTCCTTGCGGTGACGATGGTCTCCATAGTTCGTGTTTCTCATCAAACGACGGCACAATTCCAAATACTGATGCCTTCGCTGTAACAATTCTGGTCTTACCATCGAAACGTCAATTTGCATTTACTTACTTACCAAATCGCCTGGCGATAAATCTGAAATATTTCTGACAACGATATCGATGAGCACCTTGATGTCGTTCGTATAAAATAAATTTGCGGCGTTCGTTCGACTGAATAGGTCTATAAATAATTTCACTAGCGAATGTGGAGGCGCGGGCTCGTGATCGAATATCCTTATGGGGTCCTCTATAATAAATCGAGAGATATTCTAATAAATTCGATGCCTGGTTTAACCTACCTTCTCTATTTAGGAGCAGAAGAATCTTTTCGGTGAACGTCTTGGCCGCACTTCTTTCTTCTAAAGTTGTCAGCACCACGTTATCCATTTCCGATGAAAATTGCAGATTATACGATATAACAAAGTTCAAAAAAAGGTCGGGTATTTGCTCATCGATGTCGGTGTCCGGTGGAGATTCAATATTGTTTAAAATAAAATCTAAAAAAGGTAGTCCCAAATGTTCTAAAATTACAATGTTGATATATTGCTGGCAATTTATGATGGGCAATTATTTATTTTTTTTTACCTAAATGTGTGACAGGCATTTGTTCACCCATCGAAAATATCATTGTTAATAACAGAGAAGAATAATTCAGTTTAGGTATGTTTCTCGGGTTTGCTAGCATGTCCCTAAACGAGTTTATATTATTAATTCGAGTGTGTATGTTAAGAACATCAAATACCTTGCAAGTTCACTCGGCAATACAGAATTGAGCATTATGCTTACGACCGTTTTATCGAGACTACAAAGAACTCCGAATGCTTGAAGTAGCAGCTGACGTATTGACCATCTTACCTCCATTTGATAATACTGTATTAGGGTCGTTACAACATGATAATGATCAATTGAAACCACATGTTTGCATATGCTGGCGTCGGCGTTTGACTGAAATAAAAAAACAATTAAAATACATTTCTCGTGCAAAACGTATTCTCTTACCAAAATCGAAATAAGTTCGCTTATATATTCCTTGATAACGCCTTCGTCCTCGTGTAACATCCAGCTTCTCTGCTGAGAGTCTTCTTTGCACGACGTCAACTCGTTAAAAATAATTTTTAAACGACTGGCATCGTGCGTTTGTTCTATTTGAACATTATCGGCCACTAGTGATGTTTGGCAATGTGATAAAATTGTACTTAAATACGGAAAGGCTGCCGCTGGAAGTAAATCGTGCAAACCCTGTATTACTGTCTCTACAGCTACTTTGGACATTTCATGCGACAATTGCGTGTTAATCCTAACGCCTTCGACAAGTTCGTAAACCGACTGCGACGTAATAATTGGCGATACTTTTGAATTGGGTACACCGTGCACACTAGGTTCGGATTTTTTACGTTTAAGCACTTCCTGTATGCTGTTCTGACTAACAGTGTGTCTCTGAATTGGTTCCTCTTGAATGTCGTTACAATTTTTAGTTTCACTGTTGGAACTAAATGAAGTATTCGAATTGCTGGGAGATTTGATGGTACCCCGTGTGGTTTCTAAGCTACCTTCGGAATTCCTAAACAATAATGGAGGTAAAACGGCCGTTTCGTCGACTCCTACACAGTTTTCTTGAATTTCTGGAAGGTTTTCAATTTGTCGCTTTAATTCTTTCAGTCTCAATAAAATGTCTTTTTTATCGCCTATTAAATATTCAGATGAGATTTCGTTTTGTCGTATGGAAGTCATGCAGCTCTCTAGGTATTGAAGATAAAATGCAGAACTGACGGTGATGGTTTCCACGTAGTTTGAAGGAATGAAGCCCATATCACCTTTCGCGTTAATAACTTCCCACCAATTTTTATGTTTTGTGGTCGTTTGATGCAGTATAAAATATTCGTTAGATCTAAAGCTTAGTGTCTTCGCGTAGGTCGCTTTGAAGTCGTACATGCTTCGCAGCATGTCTAGATTACCTATTATAATTCGTATTTAATCGAGTATGGTAATTAATAAAATTTTAATTTTGAAACTCACCTAACCGTATCATATTGTTGGACATCGTTGGTAGTTTTTGATAGACTAATTTTCAAATTAATATCAAAATTAATCATATGAAAAGTGTAAACTAAATAAATTTGTTTGTTGACATTTAATAAACAGCTGGCACGCCTATCATTTTTGTGGTGGCGGCCTTAACCTTAAATGTTTTTACATTGAATTAATCAACGTGAAGGTTATAATGAGAGTTTTTTTCGCGATTAATTAGTTTTTAAAATCATATTGTGTCGTTACAAGAAAGGAAAAATGTTAAAAATACACATGAAATGGAACGACGTAACCGCCATCTTTAGTTTAGTAATGTTACTTAACGTGAATTTGAAATACCTTTTGTGCATGTGAAATTTTGATTTTTTTCGGATTTTTCGTGAATTAGTGATGGTTTTTGACTGTCGAAAGTTGTTCTAGTTATGTATTGAATGGGGATTTAAGGTAAAGTTGTTTTTTAATTGCATTTTTGTTTTTGAAATTGTTGTCGGTTTTTTTATAGGTTAAGTTGCTTGAAATATTTGAATTTTATTTTTATATTATTTTACGATTTTGTACTTTAAAAGACACAAAATGATCGGCAGTTAAAGTACTTATATATTCTATTCAGATCTTTGACTTAAAGGCTATCAGAATTGTAGTTAATATAGCACTCGATCATAACTACCTACATATATATGTATACAGTTACGTTAAAATTTCTTCTTCGATTCATTTCATCAACAGTTAGAGTCAATTATATAACTCTAGTATAACTTGGATTTATGAGTGTAATATATTTTCTTTGCGAAAGGTTTCCTATCTGCGATTAAAAATTTTAAATGGAAATGTTTATAATAAAATGCCTATAAATGTACATAATATAAAAGTGCATTTTTTTCTGTTAAATGAATATTATAAACATTTTGAATATCAGTCGCGGTTACATTACATTTTTTAATAGTTATGTAGCTTAAACGCTAACGTTTCAAACTTTGAGTAATTTAAATTTTAAAGATTATTAAATTAAAATTAATTAACCAGATATGGGAAGATAGTCGATATTTCAAATTAATACAACATCTTTGGTGGTTTTATGTCCCATGTTTCTGTTAGGTTTGCATTTAATAGCCAGTTTTGGTACATATTTTTCATTTATCTTGATGTTAATTGGATCAAAAACAAATGTATCGATCGTTGTATATTCATGTAAATTATAATCCGTAGATTACATTTTTACCACACACTTTTCTTAGTTACTATTGTTTAGACTTATTATTTTACAATAATCGACCCTAGAAAGACAAAACAAACGTAGATAGACTTCAATATCAATATATTTCATAAACTGGAGGACACAGTTTACCCATATCACACTTAGATTTATAATAACATCTTTAATAATAAGGTACATTATTAAATTTTAGTGCATGTTGTACGAAAATATAGATTCGATTCAACTATGCTTAAAATCTTACATAATATATTTAAATTTATCATAATCTCTCAGCGATTATTAAAAAGACACAAGCGTTGGTGTAACATCGACTTTGTAAATCAAAACGTATAGTTAATTAATAATCTCCGATAAGAGCCAACAAACATTTTTTATAGTCGCCCGAAACATCATCCTGAAATAAAAAAACGTCGATTAATCAAAACTACAAAAGAGTGATTATTTTAAACTTACAGCGATCGCTGCCGCTAAACTTTTCCCATATTTGGCAGAGTAGTTATCTTTTATTTCTCTCATGTCGATTTCGCTCCTGGTAACGATGATCCTAATTAATTGCCGGTCGTTCGTGCCCATTCCGGCCATGCTTTGATGCAGTCGTTTGGCAAAGAATCCGGGTAGATTTCGTATGGCTCGTACGATTGCTAAAAGTCCTTGTTCGATGTCTCCGGAAAACTCTCCTTTAATTGCTTGTTCTATGTCGTGCCCAGCGACACGGTGATACTCATCAAAAGTTAACTTCAGTTGATTGTGATTGCGGCTACATAGAATCATGTTGAATATAGATTCGTCTGTGCCCCATTGTAACACACCTTAAATTTTGATGGGATTAATTTTGAAGCTCGTGTCTCAAAGTTTTTGACGTTTTACCTGCATTCAGTAACTGTTGGGCGTCAGATTGTGCCTGTGCTTGATTAATTACACCGCTTTCATCGCGACCAGCACTGCACAGGGAAGTCATTAGGCGTTTGAAGTGGCCGCCGGTGTCGCCGCGTAAGTCCGATTCTAGTGAGGCTCCGAATGCTGGAAAATTATTATACATATCAAAAATGATTGGATATCATTTCAGTTTTTACTTACTATTTTGATACGCGTTTCGAATCATCATAATTTCGCGATTGCTCAACGCACAAAAAACCTCGATTAGGCAATCTTCATTGGTTCCCATGCCATAAATGGCGTCGCGCAATTCGCGGGCGTAATACTGCGGCAGGGGCGTCATTAGGGCAACCACCAGATCTTCAAATCTTCCAGTCAATTCGCTTTTTAAGTCTTTGATTAAGTCCTAGATTAGGCACGTGGTTAAGTTTGCGCGTTGCGTTTTCTTCGACAACTTACCTTTCCGTACATGGTTTTGAATTGTACAGCGATTTCTAAGCGTTGGTCGTTCGATCGTCTAGCCAAGATATTGATGATGGCTTTCTCGTCCGTCCCAAAACCCTTCATCGCCTTTCGGAGAACTTCCGCGTCGGACCTCGGGTCGAAAGGGTTCGCCGGAATCACCGTGGGGCTTTTCTGTAATATCAAGTTATCATTATTATCATTGTTAAATGTTCTGGAGAATATACGTTATTCATTTTTGAAGGTAACGCGAAACAATGAAGTTCCGGATGTTTTTATCGAATAACGTAATTAGTATAATGGATCTGTTTTTATGGAAATTTAGTTTTGTCATGCAATCTAGATTAGAATTTAAAAACTATATTAAAATGTCGGAACTCGAAAATATATTTATAATGATTATAAGTCAACACTTTGCACGCGTTTAAAATTAATAAATTAATTAAGGCGGTGGCGGTTAACATTTCCACTGCGCAACGCAACTTTTAAAAAAGTGGGAATATTATATCTCTTTTTGACCGCAATTATTTCCCGCTTAACCAACTTTATCGTCGAAGCGTTTATTAGGAATTAATTAAAGACTGTATCGACGTTATGGACAGTTTCTATAATTTATAACGGGAAATTGATGAAGGTCGCATCGTTTGTAACTATTGATATGTACCTAATTACGAGCGACGCTGTACTATAAGCAACGTTTTAAACGTCACCGTATCATTTAAGAAAATATAAAAATGTTAATCCAAGTCTGAACGAAAAATATTATCGAAACATAAAAAATATTGACAAGGCTGTGTACTTATACAAATTTCAAGTGGGGAAAAAGAAATTTTTAAAGATAAGAAAAACGGTATTCCTTAGATTTATATCAGGAATTAAGTACAGATTACGAACTGTAGATATTATTACAAACATTATTATAAATATTAATTTATAAACGATATTATTATAAACATATATTATTACGAACTGCTTCTATGTATTAGTTCCAACCAACAACAATAAAATGTTAATGTTCATGTTTCAAAATATCACTAACCTTTTAATTGTACTTTTAAAAACTTTCATGAACATTAATATAAACGAATATCCATCCTAATAATTGCAAGTAAAATTAAATCAACAATAAAATGAGCATCACCGGAACGATAGAAAATAACTAAGAAATGGGCGCCTCTCTATAAGTGAATTTTTGTAAAATTCAGATAGCATTCTTTTGCCCGCACGTTCACGATAGCAAAGTTACGATTGTTTGAAATAAAATTTTGATTCTTTTGTCTATTTTTATTTTTGTCGAAGCAAACATTTTAGTTCGATCTCGACTATTTTTTGCAGGGCGGGACAGAAATCGAAATTTTTGTTGCGCAAATTTGGGCAAATGAATGCTGCCTGAATTTTATTTATCTATAGCAGGGGTGGCCAAGCTCCTTTAGTCCGAGCCATTTTTCAAAATTTGAAATTTTTCGCGAGCCGCAATTAAATACGTATTTAAAAGGTGTGCAAAAAAAGGTATTAAAAAATTTTTTTTTACAGAAATTATATTTATTAAATATAATAGCACAAAAATGAAATGGGAACTCGGGTACATTTATCGAGAGCCACAAATAATCCTTCAAAGAGCCGCATGTGGCTCGCGAGCCGCAGGTTGCCCCGATCTATAGTAAAAATTCGTTAATCTCTAGTGACGATAGAAAAATATGTAGGGTTTGACATTCACGCGTCCGCGAATTTTGGGCATTGTTCGTGTTAAAATCTTAATTGATTTTGAATTAATTGATAATTCACTATTAAGATCATTTCGGTGCTTTTATTTAATTCAACAATACAGTGCTCTTCCTCTACAGTTCCGCAGTTGGGCATGAGGGGAATAACTTTTCTTAGAAATTAAGTCGAACAGAGTTCCCCTACCAAGCGCCTTTCGTAGCGCTCGAACGAATTCACTTGCGTCTTTCTTAATAGTTCCATCTTACACTCGTCCTAATAAAATGTTTTTCTTTTGTTTTGATTTCCTACTGATGGTTTTCCTCTGTTCGACAGTTAGTTGTTGTTCGTACGCTCGTGCTAATCTATATCTTTATAATATAAAATGTCACAAATCAACGTAATATATTTTGTTTTTATACTTCTTTTAATAAATATAAATAAATAATAATAATAAAATAATAAATACAATATAAATTACTTAATTTGTGCTATATACATTGGATACACTCGATTTTTCAAGCCTTACAGCGCGCGGAACTGTATGGAGAGAGCCATTTCAATCTCGAGGTACGCGCTGATGTCTTAAGAGTGGGGGTACTAGTCGAGTCGAAAACTGGGGAAGCGGAACTGTTGAGGAAGGAACTATAGAGGGAGAGCACTGTAGTGTTTTTGTCGGGATTTACATTTGTACATGGTATTTTGAATAAGTAACTATAAAATCGAAAATCTACCATTCCGTAGTAATGCCTGAAAATGTTAATTTTCTATTGCGTCAATAATTTTCAATTTGATAAATTAATTGCGACGGACTTATTTTACAAAATGAATATCTATTTTTGTGTGTTTTGTGCTGTTTCGTATAGCGCGCGGGGCGATTTTTCAATCGCTAATTAACTCCAAAGCCTCTTGAGATTTCCATGTGTGTATTCCCATGCTGCGATTTTTTGGAAGTGCATCTTCTTTTAACGCGTTTCGGATCACATTTTTAAAGTAACGACTTTGAGAAAGAATCTAATGTTATATAAATCGAAAAATGCGTGCATTTTAAAAGTTGCAGCACGAAAATGCACAAGTGGAGATCAATCACCGTAGAATCATTTCTATGTACCTACTTATAGTGATCAACTGTCGTATAACTAGCGATTGAAAAACCTATCCATACTGTGTTAAAAATAACATCACGTTCACTTTTTAGTATCAATTAGGTTAAACTATTATTAGTAGCTTCCATCATATTTGTTGAATACATACTAATAGACGACGCGACGCCTATAAAATTAGTTGGTTTATTTTTAAGCTTCCAGAATAAAGACAGAAAAATACTAAACACGATAACGGCCACAATTTTGATGTTAAATAGACTGACTTTTTCATATAAGTAGTAACCTACATACAGGGTGTTTCATTTAGGACGAACCAGCCGGCGCAGGGCGATAGAAGACCCGAACACGCATCGATTTCATCTTCGTATAGGTCAGTCTAAATTTGTTAGTTTAGAAGTTATTTAGGTCTTATGTATTTTTAGCTAAACTAGTTAAACTATCAAATTAAATAGTTAGTATTAGTGCCATGATTTTTTTTACGATCTTAGCCCAATAACGGACCTAACATCACGAATAATATTTTTTTTATTCGAAACAAAAGTATTGCAATAAAAAGTAATCTTTTAAAAATTGTATTAAAGCAATTTCTTAATTTTAAAACACTGGCGAAAAATAAAACAATGGAAAAAATTAGTATGTAAATCTTAAAAACTTGTCTACTTTAGCGACGATCAAAACCTGTGCAAAGTGAAAAAACGCGAAAATCCCATTTTTAAATTTTAATCGAAAAACATTATCTTGCATTTGAATAGTGAGATAAGTTGTTGTAGATGTCATTGATGCCTTCACTAACGATTTAGCTAAAAATAAATAAAACCTAAATTTAACAGATTTCGCCTAACGTAGATTATGGGGGTTAAATCGATACGTATTGAGGTCTTCTATCGCCCTGCCCCGGCCGGTCCGACCTCAATGAAACATCCTATATATGTGTGTATATAGGAAATTTGGGTTCGTTGGACATAATCGCCAATTCATTTTCAAACGACGCGACGGTTGGTTAAAATTTTCGAACGCTTCTATTTCTATTAGAAATATATTCTAGAATCGTCAAATTTTATAATAAATAAATATCTACAGCCTATCCAAACCTATATGCAATTCACGTCATCAAAAAAAAAAATTACTAGATTGTTTATTTGTAATTCGGTTTAATGTTTGAAAAGTGACATATTTTATAGATGATTTATTTACCTGCGCACTTATTAGATGGTATAAAGAAAGACTACAATTTATTAAAACTTTAAAAATATGAGGTACGAAGTGACAGCACTGTGCAGCACGTTACTACCGTGCCGCGTTTAAGTGTTCTTGATTATCGATGATGTATCGATAAGTTAGTTATACCTACATCAAAATTGTACGATAAAATATCATTATTTTTTGATAATCGTTTCTGTCTCCTTTAAATTTATTTATAAATACCTATATCGGTAGTATTCGGTGCGTAACCAATTTAGATTGATTTACAGTCGAGGAGCGTTTTTTCGAAAATGGTCATGTCCAAAAATTATGAAAACTGAACTAAGACCGGTTTTCGTATCTAGATCAACTTTTAAACACACATCTTGCGTTCTAATGCAACTGGTCACATGTAATATTAGCGGCAGACGTAAAGTTGATAAGTTCAAACAGAACCAGCCATGTCCTGCTATAGCGTGTTTCCGTAGAATGTTACATCATCGGTCGCTCAAAAACGGACAAGTCTACAGAATATTGTTCAAAACTGATCGTGTCCGCAGTGTGAGGCGCGAACTTATAATCGGAAATGTATGATTTAGGGGTGCTTATAAGGGGGTTTGGGAATTAACGTCGCCGAATAAAGTTACGGGTAGTTGCGCGGGTGTATTTTGGAAGGATAAATTCAAAAACAATTCTTTAATAGGTAGTTTATGGTGTAACAACTGTTTACTATAACGTTTATCTAGCTGTAATCTCTAGAAGTTGTTATTATTTATCTGCGCTTTCGTTTTTCTAAGTATTCGAATGCCACTTCATCGATAACTATTTTAACTTTAAAGCCAGTTTTACATTGCAAACAGTTCAATTTCCTATTTCACCGTACGATATTTATTAGTAATTGAATTTTCAAACTTTTCATGAAGTTATCTATCGAAAAAGATCTCAAATTGGGGTGTAATCTTCGTATCCCTATATGTATAGTAAAGTTATCGATTCTGATGGCGATTAACGTTTATAATGTCGTATCGATCTAAATGTAGGTAGGTACTACCCATTAGTATACCTTTTTGTCGTTAAAAATGTTATGGGGTTTCCCACTTTAATTATAAAGATTAAGCTTCCAATAGGTCAGTTGTTTTGTAATTATGACGAGGGGAAGTGGGAAGTTCGTTTATGGTATCAGCAATATTACGACTTTCATTTCCATAATCAAATTACGCTTACTCCGGGATGTTAGATAATTTTTTTAATTAATTCACATCCAATATATTTTTAAATAACATTTTAATTGTTGTGAAAATTCAAGTATTCGTTGAACGATAACGTGTTTGTTTAAGTACTTCATTTGTTGTCTCTACTAATTCACACTAAACCAGGAATTTGGGTTAGTGAACTTTAATGTATGCACAACATCGGTTACAGTATATTTCACTTGTAACGAAATTCATAGGAACGGTTCGTTATAACAGTATTAATGTGAAAAACGATCTGTAGGTAGTTTTCTTTTTAATGACATCGTCCTTTTTTCAATTATTTCTTCTAACGGTTAATTTATTTAAACATCTCGGCGGCACGTGTCGATTTTTTGAACAGTTAGTCTATTTTGGTCATTTTTCAAATTTATTTTCTAATGAAATTATGCTTTCGCGTAATATAAAACAATGTCAGGTTGTTTTTGTGTATCGTAGAATAATAATTTGTTATAGAATCAAAAGTAAACAAAGCGACTTAATTAGTTTTTAATTCAACGAACAACAAATTAAACGTAATGTTGGAAACAACAAAATCGCGACAATTTCGTAAAAAAAACAACTCACGATTAGGGTTAAATTCATAAACCGAACTCGTTATCAATTTTTATTTAAACGGCTGGTTTCTTTACAAATAATTAGGTATTGTTGACAACAAATAAATACCACCGGTACGAGTTCATTACACTGTCGACGTTACTTGAACAGAATACGAAACAACGATATAAGGGAAATGCGTAACATTCAAGATTATTTACAACAAGCTTAATCGAAGATAGAAGAAAATGAAAGATCGATTAGAAATATTACAGAGGAACGTTTAGCTAGGGGAAAGAGACATGTATCTTCGAGGAGGTGTACAATAGGCTTAGAGCCCCTATTTAAGAATTAGAAGAAGAAAATTTTTAACTTATCACCGCCGATCGTCAGTCGATCATCATGTAAATAATTGAGGGGCGTTCGTGCAAACTCGGACATGTCCGCTTTTGCGACAAAATTGTTTTTTGACGGATTTATCGTTATCGATCAATTCCTGTATTCGGAAGTAACGTAAAACAGGACCCTCCCGATAGTAATTTACGTCTGAACACTGCAAATTCAATCGAAAGCAGACACGGCCTGACCCGAAGAAAAAAGCGAATCGACCAAAACAAGACATGCCAAGTATATTTAACATTATGGATACAATGCAATATTACAAAAGTAGACATATTTATGTGATAACTGTTTTGGTGTTATCTATTTTGTCACGGCAATTGCACGTGATCTTAATAATTATGCGTGTCACTAAACGTCACTAACCCGTCGAGTGTTCTAATGGTCGTTGAGGTTGTGCGTTGCGTAAAGTGACCGAACAACGAATACTAGCGCGGCTTGTGTTAATATTGGGGCCAGGAAGCAAACACCTAGAACATCACAACATTTTGTTTATCTTCGTTTTCAACAAACCAATTGCCGTTGGTTACGGGCGACATTCATTATAAATAAAGAATCGGCAATGAACACGACAAACCGGACGCGTCCCATTTGTTTTTCTGCGTCCTTTCTTTCAAAAATCAAACATTTTTAATGGTAACGACATTTTCAAAATTGTCACTTCTCGTATAAATTGTATAAATTTAAATTCAACGTCCAGACGAGCAAACGGTTTCTACTTTATAATGGAAATGTCCGAGTTTGCTACAATTGTTTAGACAACCATTTCTGTGGCGATTGACGTCTATCAGCGGTAACGGGTTATTGTATAACCGGTTCTTAATGATCGGAAAAAAGTGTAAAGCTAAAAGCAAATCTCGTTAGGATTTATTCGAAACAATAGGTTTGTTCCTTGCGGTAATTCCGAACCAGTTTCGACCGTTTATAGGCATCCTCGCGCTGTCGGTATTATTTACCGATTTCAATGCTGCCGCCGACAGCATTATCGACAATGTAAGGTGCCCATAAAAGGTCGGAACTGGTTCGGAATTATCGAAAGGAACAAACCTAACGAAGATACCATCTACCGTCTGTTCTCGTTCTACGCGGTTGTTGAAATATGAATTGTTGAGATATAATGTTATTTACCTTAGGTACTTAATTATTAAATACACATCCACTTGTACTTATCTGTTTATAAGCGTGATTCTTACCTTTCTGATAACATCGGGCGTTCCGCCGCCGTACGACTGATTGTGAGCGTAACCGGCGTTTCCCATGTTGGGGGCGCCGTAATTTTGACTTTGATGCGTAGGGTAACATTGTTGAGCACCCGGATAAGGAGATTGTGCTGCGGCTCCCGGATAATGAGATTGAGCGGCGGCTCCCGGATAAGTGGATTGAGCGGCGGCTCCCGGATAATGAGATTGAGCGGCGGCTCCCGGATAAGGAGATTGAGCGGCGGCTCCCGGATACGACGGCTGTTGAACGCTAGGGTAAGAACCCTCCGGCGGCGGAGCGCCCGGATAACTTGGCTGCGGCATGTACATGGGGGCGTTCGTGCCGTAGCCCAGGGAGGGAGGATAAACCCCGTGTGTCGGATACGGTGCTCCTCCGCCGGGATACGGCGGATATCCTTGCTGCTGCGGAGGGTACGGGCAGGAATCGGCGCCAGGCATCCCCGGAGCCTGCAGGAGATCGATGCGACAAATTAATTTAGATGTGTGACGTGCGAAATTTCAAAGCGGCTTTCCAGTTGGTGTAAATATTATCCGAAGGAAAAACAATTGCTTCGTCGACGGACTATGCGATTAACATACCTGTTGATAGGGCGGATATCCCGGGTAACTCATGGTCGTTGATGAACGCGAACGTCTACGGTACAACTCCCTATTAAATAAGGACGAACTTATTTTATTAACGAAAAAAGGATAGGTTAAGGTCGGTCACACCTCGCACTCGTCGAAAAACGAAATCGATAAAATCACAAGCGAAATATTGCGTGGTCTTGGCAACACTGATATTACTAGCAATCGAAAGTTCAGTAGAAAATATCGAAATACTTGCACAATCGATCGATGAGTAATTTGTGACGTATCGTTCGTTAGAATCACGAGATTTAACAATTCACTACTTACGTCAAGTAAATAAGTTGTTTCACACAAACGTTTAGTTGGCTTTCTAGGTGTTTTTCAAGGTCGAAATTTGCGGACGTCACCATCGAACGCAACGCTGCGCCGGATTTTAGACACAAGCGACGACGAGGAGTATCGATGGTTGTCTACGTTTGTCGAGAGCGGTGGATTTTTCGAGAAAATCGAAAAAACGAAATGCTCGCGAGATTTTTGTGCGAATTAAATTTTTTGGATCTAAACGAACGATTTTGATAGACGGCAGAAGAGATTTGCGGTCAGCTGTACTTTTCGAGTTCAGTAAAAATTTTGACGGGAAATACGACCACCAACTTCCACGGACTAACGTTTTTAATTGGATTCGGATTTGGATCGTGGCCGATGAGGAAGTCGACTTTTATTTATTTACTATTACGAAGAGTCGCCGCAACGGAAGAGATATTTCGAGAACGCGAAAATCGGAACACATGTTCCGGGCCGGAAATAATTTACGTTTTTCATCTCGGAAAGTTATTATTCAAAATATCGACAAATTCTGCTTAATTTTAAAATACAATATTTAATTAAAAATAATGCAACATTTCACTATGTAAAGTATATAATATATATAGATTATGAATATGAAATGGAACTTTATCCGACTATTGATAACAGACAGTGTTTGTAATCACCGGACGTGTCATCCTGCAACAAAAAGGCAATCAAATCGAATTCCGCCTTAAAAAAAAAATCGTCCTCACCTGAATGAATTCGGCCAACGTCTTGCCGTACTTTCTCAGGAACGACCCCTTGATGTCGTCCAAATCGATTTCGGACCTGGTCACGACGATTCTGATTAGGGTGTTATCGTCCGTTCCGATCCTGTCCATGCTTCCGTGCAGACGCTCCGTCAAATAGTCCACCGAGCTCCTTATGCATTTGACGAGCGCCAGTAGCACTTCCTTTACGGTACCGGAAAATTCGTTCTCGATGGCGGTCTCAAAATCGTGACCCGTCAACACCTGGTACTCGTCGAAGACGAGCTGCAGTTGGCACCTATTGCGTTGGCACAAAATTTGGTTGAACGTGGACTCGTCGGTGCCTGCGAACAGTTCGCCGGCCCTCAGAAGGGTTTGGGCATCTTTGAAGGCCAATTCTTTATCGACTATTCCGGATTCGTCGCGTTTGGCCTGCAAATCACGAAAATAAGAAAAACGTACAAACGTCGAAAACACACGCATTACCGTTACTAGAGATACCAACAATCGCTTTAATGACCCCGAAGTGTCGCCTTTCAAATCGGACTCCAGGGAATTTCCGTACACTAGAAAACAATCGACAATTAAAACTTGTTCCGCATCTTACAACAATCAAATATAAATAAACCTACTGCTTGCGTAAGCTTCCCTGATCGCAATAATCTCTTCGTTGTTATGTATGCCCAAAATTTCGATTATCGCTTTTTCGTTGGTGCCTATTCCGCTAATGGCTTTGTGCAGTTGTTTCGCGTAGTATTCGAAGGGAGGAATCATAAGGGCAATTATGACGTCCTCGAAATTTCCCTTAAGTTCACTTTTTAGCTCTTTCACCAAATCCTTTGAATTTATTTATTGTTTAATTAACGAGCGATAACGATAACTAACGATACAGTAATTACTCACTTTGCCGTACATTGTTTTAAATTGCATGGCGATTGCTTGCCTTTGTTCGTTGGATCTCTTCGTGATTATATTTATTATGGCCTTTTCGTCGGAACCGAATCCTTTGAATGCTTTTTTAAGCGCCTCGGCATCCTCGACGGGATCGAACGGATCGGCAGGATGTACGGTCGGCTTTAAAACAAAATTGATGTTGTCCAACGAAAGTTTTAAATAAGTAAATCGTTTTTACTTACGTTTCCAGTCATCGCTGTTCGATTTGTTTGAACGAGATCACCAAATTAACTAAACAACGGCCGGCGTCTTTCAATTTTGATGCTGTTCTAAATGTCAGATCTTCCTACAAACGAGTTTGCGCGGTGCGTGGGTATTTTTAGTTAATGACGTTAACTTTTATACCACATAAAAATGCCGTTAATGAAAAGAACTCGCTAAGGTCGCTGTCGAGAACGATAGCAGAAACGTAACGTTGGTTGCCGACCATTTAAGTACTTGGCGTGGATATTTCAAGCTCCTTTTGATATTATGATGAATCATTTTCAATAATCAGGAAAAACACGACTTTTATTTATTATCTAATTGTTTTATTTATAAATTTCGTTAGTTTTCTAATAAACTAAGCTCTGGAAAATCCCAAACCGCATGATTCTTATAATAATGACGATTAGGGGAGAATCCCGTACCTTGGGACGCGTGTGTTTTAAGGGGTTATATCAGTGTTGAAAAAAAAAAATCGATTTTTTTTTTGCTTAAATATATAGTTTTGGCCTTAAATAATATGCCTACAAATTTTCAAAGCAATATTCGGCTTAGAAATACTCTAAACTGACGCCAAACGTCGACGCTCCCACAGCGTTCTTGACACATACAGACACGCAGCAGCACTACTAGCAAATGTTGCGGAGGCAATCAAGCCAATTTATGAAGATTTGAGTCGTGATGAGTTGCTTGAAAGGTGTTTGGGAGCATTTAATCAAAACAACAACGAGAGTTACATCAAATTACATCATTCAATTTTATTCTCTTGAAATTTCAAACGCGTTTTTCTCGAAACCATGTTTTTTAACCTGGTTGACAGCATAACTCTCTCGAATCTTGTCCAATCGACTTGATTCAAAAAGAATTCTCTTCAGAAAACTTATCGCTATCGTCGCATCGTAGAGTTTTTTTTTAAATTGTTTACCTTTTTTTTTTATTAACAATTTACTGCAAAATTTTTGTGTAAAATTCGATTATTTTTTTAAATGGCCGCCATTTTATTCTAATCAAAATTTTTCAATTCCTACGATGCTGCGATAGCTATTCTATTATAATTTAATAATCTTTTTGAATTTTTGAATTCAGATGCTTCATCTGGCAGTTAGGCTGTCAACCGGCAAGGAGTGTTTTTTTTTAGACGACATGTTGCGGCCACTCTTACGGCGAAAAAAATGCATTAAAAATAAAAATAAAAATTGTTTTGTATAATTCATTGTAATAATAATTAATACACAAAATTTCAAATCATTTGATCGAGTAGTTTTTCCAAAAAAGAATCCCAAATAATGCTTCATTTTTCAGCCTTCAACACTGATATAACCCCTTAACGACTTTTATTAGCAAGAGCCAAAATTCTTAATTGAAATTAAAAACCGTCTCATCTAAAACAAAACAAAAAAACCTGTAAGAATAAGCAGCAGAAATGTTCTTTTTTTCGGGAACAAAAATGATGGCGAAGCTGTCCAAAAATTAAGAGTAGCCGAAGAAATTTCAGAGAAGAAAACAAAAATTGCCAAAAGGAATGATTCAAAAAATAAACGGGCACTCCGAGCAAATCGATAGTATCTACTATTCGTACAATTGAAATGGACTTAAAAGTTTGACATCGTGTGGAGTATTTTCTAGGACGTGGAGAACTTTTTCTCTGGGATTGATACACTATTTATTTATCCGTACTGTGACCTTTCTAACCTACCGTTCCTAATCCTAATACCTAACCTAATCTACTTCCGCCATGTAAGCGATTTATAAAAGTGCCTATATTCTTAGGCTAGGCGCGCATGGAGTTGATTTTTAATTTTAGGATTCGTGATCGGTGTGCAACAGTGTGCGTTATAAGGGAAAGCGCACATGAACGAGTGAGTGCGCACTATCAGCGATCGCGATCGGCCGACTAAACGAGCGTTCACGCGCGCGCCTACCCTTATTCTTGTGAAGAAAGTTAGGATTTCTCCTGACGTAGGTTTTGTCGGGTCCATTTCCCTGGAGTGCGACTTTTGCAAAACAAAACAAAAATTATGCCATCATTTTGTACAAATTTTGTACAACCTTTAGTTTGTTTTGTACCTTTCCAAATAGTCAGCTATTGCAGATTGAAATTTCGCACTCCAGGGAATGCTGGAGTGCAAAAGTTAAAAATGTCGTTTTTTTTATTGTAATAGTAAGAACTCATTTTGTACAGTCTTGTACAACCTTTAAAAAATTTTGTACCCTCCCGGAAATGCGTGAAAATGACCGCCAAAGCTCGTACTCTCGATGTATTTTAGAATGCTCAAAATATATAGTCTTAAAAAACATTTTAAGAAGATAAATGACCTTGTTTTTATATAAAAAATGATATATATATATAAATATATTTTGTATTTGTTTATATAATGTTAAACAAATATTATTCCTTCCAGATTTGTGGTTTCTTAAATTGTTGATAAAATTAACAGATGAAATTTATATGTAATAAATAAATTGAAATTCAAATAACATATATTTATTAGAATTTTAAAAAACGGCTATAAAAATACATTTTTTAAATATGATGTATAAAAATATTGCGTAGTGTACTAATTCACAATTTTATAACAGCACTTAACCAAAAAAGTATGTAAATACTATAAAAAATCATTATATTAAGAACTGGCGTTGATTAATGTTCGTCCGAAGTACGATTCCATCATTACAACGGATGTCCAAAGATTACTTGATGTTCGAAATCATTACCCAATGAACGTTTATTAGTGTAATGCTACATCGAATGCAGTTCATTACGTTAATTAATAATTTGACTGCTCCAATGAACAAGCTTTCTTTTGTTTAATAAATTAGTATATAGATAATATGAATTTTGATTTATAGTGATAATAACTGTGTTTATTAGTTTTATCAATATTCTTACATAAATTCAATAAATTATTCCACCGAAATGCAAAGTTTGTTTATTGTATCGATGAATGTGTTCATTAAATAAAAGAATATTCTTGCATTGTTACAATGTACACTTCTATTCATATTAAAAGAGTACAGTTACTATTTCATATTGTAAATAGGGCAATGTTTATGTATATTGTTTCTATAGCAAATTTATTTTTTGTAATGTTTCAATTAATTATCGCTCAAATATACCTACATAGAAAATTTGATTATTAGTTCTTTATTGTTCGATGTTGTCGATTGTAGGAAATACAAATCGATTTTTCCGGTGAAAAAAATCGATTTGTACACGTTTCTCTGGAATTTGATATGTAATAACAAACACAAACCGTTTTTAGAAATATTTTTCTATAACAGTTCTAACATAAATATTAATGTAAACGTCGTGATAATTTTTTTTTGCAATTATTTAGTTTGAGTTTCAAACTGCATTGTCTTGCATTTATCCTGTTTCTGTGAAGCCGTTAATATTCCTAGATTATTCTATATATAGAATTAAAAAAATACATAATCAACTGTATTTATACCGTATATTAGTGAACTTAGTCATAGATACGGTAAATGTAGTTATTATTTCAAACCGACCTTACATTAATGTGATGTTTTAAATTTATAAACTTTAAGTTATGATGTTAATGTAGAAATTCGTAGATGCAATCAAATAATGATTGGATTGATAAAAAAAAGTCGTTAAAGCAATCAAGATATCCATTAAATTATTAAATATGTTCATCAGTTTCTAATGAACTGGGACTACGAACATGGAAATTAGTATTAATGAACTTTTCATTGTATCAATGATCAAAAAGTCAATAACTGGTGTTTATTGATATTATGTACAATAATTTTTTGAGTGAGTATGTATATATATATAAATAATGTGGAATCACGTCAAAAGGCCGTCGACAAAAACGTCGTGAACAAAAATACCGTCAGTTTCAAAAGTCAAATTAAATTGAACCTATTATTATAAACATTAGTATATAGCAGTAATAGGTATCTATTTAACTATATTTGTATATAAATCGAAATCAGTCAATTCCAAAATTTCAACAAACAGTGAGATTCGAAAATTTATTCTTAACAGATACCTGCTTACTTTTAAAGTAAGCCTGGTATAAATTCAGATTAATTATTGTTATATTTGGCACATGCTACATAATTATAAATATACAATGTGTGTTGTTATGAATAATATTTTAATCATTTAAATCGTTGTATAAAACCAGACAACTTCTTTCTATGCTCGTTATTTTCAATTCTTCATTTTCTCTCATCATAAGAACGTTTACCACTAACAAAGTTTGTATAAAGACAAAAAGTACTTTTAACATTATTTTATCCCAACCATGTATCACGTAAATGTAGCATATACATATTATATTATATCTAGCATGTGCCAAATATAATAATAAGTCATCTGAATTTATACTATGCTTATACTTATGTACTTTAAAAGTAAGCAGGTATCTGTTAAGAATACCTTTTCAAATCTCACTGTTTCTTGAAATTCTGGAATTCACTGATTTCGATTTATATACAAATACAGGTAAGTAGATACCTATTACTGCTATATAGTAATGCTTATAATAATAGGTTCAATTTAATTTGACTTTTGAAACTGACGGCGTTTTAGCTACGGTATTTTTATATATACTGTTATAAAATTGTGAATTAGTACACTACGTAATATTTTTATATATCATATTTAAAAAATATATTTTTATACCTGTTTTTTGAAATTTTAATAAATATATGTTATTTGAATTTCAATTTATTTATTACATATAAATTTCATCTGTTAATTTTATCAACAATTCAAGAAACCACAAATCTGGTTGGAATAATATTTGTTTAACATTATATAAACAAATACAAAATATAAGTCATTTTTTATATAAAAACAAGGACATTTATCTTCTTAAAATGTTTTTTAAGGCTATACATTTTGAGCATTCTAAAATACATTTAGAGTACGAGCTTTGGCGGTCATTTTCACGCATTTCCGGGAGGGTACAAAATTTTTTAAAGGTTGTAAAAAACTGTACAAAATGAGTTCTTACTATTACAATAAAAAAAAAACGACATTTTTAACTTTTGCATTCCAGCATTTCCCTGGAGTGTGAAATTTCAATCTGCGATAGCTGACTATTTGGAAGGGTACAAAAAAACTAAAGGTTGTACACAACTGTACAAAACTTGTACAAAATGATGGCATAATTTTTGTTTTGTTTTGCAAAAGTCGCACTCCAGGGAAATGGACCCGTATTTTTACAGTTCTAATAAATTGTAAATCATCTATAGAATATGTCACTTTCCAAACATTAAACCGAATTACAAATAAACAATCTAGTAACTTTTTATTGATGACGTGAATTGCATATAGGTTTGGATAGACCGTACATAATTAAACAAATATAAATGGATAAAGATTTATTTAATTTTTGAGAACAAAATTTTCAAGTAATCAAATTATGTAATAAAATGTTTACAACTTCACATACCTATCGCGAATGAGCCGTAGATAAAGCGTTATCACATCAGGTGCAGCTGCGTTTCGGTATAGGTCCCAGCTTGTCAGTATTTATCCAGTCGCGGTGAAGTACCTGTCGATCATTCTTCGAATACCGAATTAAACTCCTAATTAATGACATTTAAATTGAATCGAACTTTGTAAAGTTATTGCGGATACTACTTAATCATTATTTTAAAATCCATGGGGCGTAATCAAAGTTGGTGTTCGACGTGTAATAAGTACTTTTTGTAAGTGGAAAATCTTTAATTTTTAACTCCTAGATTGTGTGACATTTTTCGACAATTTTCGTTATCGTGAACATTAATCATAACTAAACTGATTGTTAAATTTTGTACCTATAGTACTAATAATTAGAATTAGTGTCGTGACTGTAAAACTTTTCGTGGGTGATGGTAGCTTTCAACTTGGGGGTAACTTTACACGGGTCGGTAAGGATCGCGCGACGTCGCCGATGATTTTCAACATCAAATCAGGTATTTGATAATCTTTGTTGGAATTTTCGAATTCAAAAAGCGCCGTTTTCTTGCTTAATATACATATAATAAGTAATTGATTTACGAATCGAGTATTAGTCGTTAATTTTTTATTTCTGTAGTACTATATTTATTGAAAACACTTCTACGGGGTGTTTCAATTTTAATTGGGAAAATTGGGGAATCTATACAACGCATAAAAAAAATACAAGTTTGCTGTAGTTAGGTATACATTTATTACCTATCCACAAACACTTATTTTTTCGACTAGTAGAACGGTGTCAAAGCATTTAAAAAAAAACATATCTGTTAAATGGGAAGAATTACGATATTCAAATATAGGAAGCATGCCTTATAGGTAATTATGTACCGTTATTTTATAACGATTTTAGCGTAATCTGTATACAAGATTATACAGGGTGATTTCAAAATGACGCGCCGTTGGCGCTCTACAGTGCGTTGATAAATAAGATAAATAAAATCTTTGTCAATAATTTATTGATTGTGAGAAATAAAGAGATATTCAACTTGTTTCTTCTCAGAAATTTTGAAACACGAAACCATTTTCTATAAACATTGCGTAAGTCCACAGTGACCGTTTTACCTACTCGTAATTTTAATTTTGAAAATTCCAATTTATTACGAAAGTGTTATACCTATACAAATTTTATTCTGTTTCGGTTCCGGTGCATTGTTCACGTGTCCACACTGCATCTATCCCTTTTGTCGCTTTCGAAAAAACAACTGTTTCAAAATATGCAGGCAGCATCGTTATATGATCGCGATCGGTCTGACATTTGGACCTCTTAGGTAGCCCATATTATCAACATTTCGTCTTACAAAAAAATCCAAGAAAATTTATTTTTGTTCAGTAAATGACAAGTAGAATGAACATAAAAACAGTCGACTCTAAAATAACAGCTCTACATGCAAAGTTGACAAGCGAATTCAATATTATTGTACCTAATCTGAATTTCATCATGAGAAATTACCTAAAAAATAAGGGAAATTCGGGAAACGCTTTCGCTCGTTATCACTCGATAATGCACTTAGAGAGAAATGTTAGAAAAAATGTGAGAGAAAATAGCGAATTCTATACAAGGCTCATATTTGACCCTTTCTTCTATTTATTTTTTTTTAAGCGCGAATGCAACTTTTCATGAGAATTGAATTGCCAGCGTTGTCTCATAAAATTAATAATTTAAACCAATCGGAATGCATGAAATTAAGTCGTCATAGTCGTTTTTAAATATGAAGTTTTAAGAAGAACAGTCTGACGTTTGATCTTCTCGCAACCAATAAAATACGTAAGAAAATTAAAACATGCGTTCGTTCATCCCTTTTTACGGAATTTTTCTCCCTAGTTGGTTATTAGTTCGGTGCAGTTGTGATTTTAACGAGACAAAATTGCAACATAAATGTTTTTTATGTGTCAAAATGTAGATAAAATTGAGCTAAACAACATATCCAAAAATTACTCCCATGGAAAACCTTATTTTTGGGGTCGCAAGGTAATTATGGTATAGATGGCGTCGAGAAAACTGTGCGAAATTTTAGGGGCGTAGATTGCGCCAAAATAATACCAAAAGTACTTATAAACTTTTTTTTCTACGACGCCCCTCCTGTCGAAATATTCACTCCCGAAGTTGAAAATTGAAAATCAAGTTTTTTCAAATAACATTTTTATTTTCCGTTTACATGGGTAGTAAACGAAGGTCTTTGAAATAGTACAATCGATCTTTTTATATCACCTTCGGAGAGGGAAAGGATGCAACACCCCAAACATTCTCAATCGCATATTTCTTTAGAGGATCGAGTTTTTAAATTTTTAATAGCATTTTCGGAGTTTTCAAATATTTTAATACAAAAAGATCCTCTTTTCTAATTTCGAAAAATCGCAGTTAAAGTGTTAGTTGGAGGTTATGCGTGTATGTATCGGATAGATAGAATTATCGTTTTAATTATTTAATTTTTTTAAACAAAAACTTATAGGAATGCGTTCATATTTAGCATTGATTACGCAAGCACTATTTAGCTCACTATTATCTACATTTTGGCACCAGAAACATTTGTGTTGGAATTTTATCTTGTTACAACCCCTATTTTGTCGTAATTGTACTGGACTACAACTTTCAAAAGGTGGAAAACATTTTTATTAAATATCCCACTAAATATCTCGATGCTCTAAATTATTATTATTATTTTTAATTGTGTTCCGATAAATTAAGGACATTTTCGATTATCACAATTAACGAGATGGAAAATCAGTTTTTACAATAATTAATATGAATTGTACTAAGAAGGTTTCTACCTCGTCTATATATATTTTAAATTAATTTGGACAATAAGTTATTAGATATTAAATACTTTATGTACAGGGTGATTCAGAACTCATGGGACAAACTTTAAGGGGTGGTAGAGCACACTACGGCAAACATTTTTTGTATAGGAATGCATTACTGTTAGTGAACGCAATTTTGAGCAATTATTGTAAATATTGCATTTGTCAACGATGCTGTAAATAAACAATTTATGTTTCATTTCACGTTATTTCTTGTGTTTGTCCATCAACGCGTCGCTTGCGCCCATACATTCTTATGTAAAAAATGTTTGCTGAAGTGCGCCCTGCCACCCCTTAAAGTTTGTCCCGTGAGTTCTGAATCACCCCGTATAATAGTAGAATTATTATGTTAATATTATATAATATTAATGCGTAAAAACAAATATCTACATAAACGATAAATTATGGATATTTAATACTTCTCGTTTGTAGAAAATGACGCAATAGCATATTTTTAAATGCTAAAATATCAAATTAACCGTTGTCGTCGTAGATGTGTAAGAACGTTATTATACATTATAGGGCACATCTTAGACACATCATAGGATTGAGCACTAAACTTAATAGCGGCTTAAGTAACGTAATCGTCAACAAATACTCTCGTAATTTGAATGTATTTAAAGTGGTTAAAGTAACTAAATCGGAGGCTAAACTAGGTAAATTGTGATTAACAATCGGCTGGATGCGTTCGTTTCTGGATTCGTTACGTTTTCCTTGAAACGTCGAATTTAACATCGCAAGCAAATATTTGGAAACAATGGAAACAACAATGGGAAATAATAATATAAGAAAAAGTTAATAAAAACTATCGCAAATTGTTTATTTGCCAGTTTAACGATCAAGATACATTTTGTATATAAATTTTTACTATTTTATTTACTTACGATAACAAAATTCGCAATAGATAGGAATAGTTTTATACTAATCTTTATCTACTTTATTGTCAGCTTCACCTGACCTTAAACTAGTCACCCTTAAAAATTTTAATTATGACTATTATTGTTGCGTTAAAAAAAACAAACGATATAAATAGAAATAATTTTACATAAATTATGTACGTACATAAAATTGCTGTCGTAAAACTATCTTGGGAAAAATATTTAGATAAAATCAGCGTGATATGAAAGTTCTTTTCTAATTTATAAGATTGTCGAACTAATACCCTAAATGTAATCACACTCCGTCGCTGAACATTTTTTTTTTGTTACATTTTAAACATCTTGAAAGATTGCTAATGTCAATTTGCTCTAATAAGCTTTTATAATCTGCTACGCTGCTTAACGATTAGGAAGTAACGGCTTTAGGATCTTTTCGATTTGTTTCTTTTTTTGCCGGGATGGTGTTTGGCAGTGTCATTATTGCATACTCATCTCATGTTTAATGATATGCGTTTCTTTTAGCGGAACGTGTTTTGAACACATTATCCTTAGAACTATAGCAGTAACTAATATTCACTTTAGCCTCAATTACATTGCGCGAGTTTACTCGCTACTCGTCTGCGAATTTACTCGTTGCCATCAAACTCGTTCAATGTAATTTAGCTTTAATAGCTAACGTTTCGTAATAGCAACTAAATCCGTAAGCATGTAGCGAGTAAACTCGCCCGATGTAATTGAGGCTTTTTTAGCAATATTTACATCAAGTTTGAAATGAATTAATAAAAATGCTTTTGTAATATTTACAAATCAGTCAGTTCACTAGCTTACATACTAAATCGCCGAATTTTTTTAGTATCTACTATCTCGCGCTCGGTTTCACAAAGTTCGCCAAAACAAATGTAGCACGGCCACCGTTAGTTATTTTGATTTCTGCGAAACCGGACGTTAGAATAATTGGCCAAAATGAATTCTGAAATACCGATTTGCGTTTTTCGACGCGCCCCGTTTCAGAATTTATCTTTACATATTATAAAATATTTTTGGGCATTTTATTTAAATTATTGTTTATGTTGCATTCTGCTGTGCTCGCTGTAAAATGAAAGCTCCAGCTCTGCACCAAAAATCATGTCCGTTGATATTCGACCGTGCGTCGATAATACAAGCGACATAATTTCCGGTACAGATAATATTTATCAATCAAACGCTGCAATTGCTGTAAATAAATAGTGCGAAAAGTTTTTCAGCGTTTACATAAATTGAAGGTGCGATCGTGCGCGCGCGCGGATTGCTTTAAATTTCATTTGTATCAATTTATTTTTCCGAAAGCATTAGAAAAATATATATACATACATAATACCCGTTGTGCGGAGCAAAAACTCCCAAAAACGTAATATATTCGTAAAAAGTCACTGCAGGGCGTTTCAGAAGGAAAGGGAAAACTAATTCGAGGACGCGTTGCGAAGTTTAAAATAAAATAAATAAATCGATATGTTTATGACGATTAGTTGTAAAGTTTTTCTACTAGATAGCGTTCGTAACAGTTGGAAATGGTAAAAATTTGACGTTACGTAATTTGTATTTCGCGGCGTCCACATTCTGGAAAGTTGGGGTTGGTCGAGGAAATTTTTCTAATAATAACATATCGAGGGGAGACCTTTGCCGCTCTAGTCGTCGGGCCAAAATCGACTGCTGTGATTTTTGCGTGCATTCTTTTGACCTGTCAACACTTGTGTTGTTTGTTTCCTTTTTTTTTGTCATCTCTACGCTGTCAAGTCAGGAAAAGTCTAGGAATTCTGTGGACCGATGTTGTAAAACTGACGTTTCGAGCTAACCGAGCAGTTAACAAACGAACTAAAAATAAATCGAAGTTGGCAGTGATTATTTTAATACCAAAATTAATTTAGAATCAATTAAGCGTCTCCGTAACGGTCGAGAATCGGACATAAACATGTCGGTTTATTGTTTTGATCTTGCGAACGTGTCCCGAATAAAAAAAAATTCCTTCCCGAAACATCCTGCATTGTAAGCATAACAACTTTTATAACGGGCAGTGAAGTGAGACGTGCCCATTCGCATTTTTTCGTCGTTTAATTATTTACATATTCAAATTATACGTACACTATCAACTTTTGAACCTTCTCTAACAGGAAAATGTATAAATTCTAACAGGTAGGTACCTATATAACAAATATAATCTAAAATTTTACTAAACTTTTATATTGGTCCTCCCATACAAAATGGTATAAAATCCTATCAAATGCCGTCATTCTGCAAATTACGCTGAAATTCGATAGAGCAAGAAAACGTCACACGGTTGTTACTCTGTCTACTTCAACGTACCTTACAGAATTGTCGCTGTGTCAGCAAATCACCCCTTTTTCGTCGATAATTGCCGTATCGGAGGAGAGACTTTTTAAACGTGTCTGAAGGAAAGATCGAGGTCGTCTTCTGCATCTTTTCCAGGCTATCGCGCAGACGGCGACGCCCGAGAGCAAAATTCCCAAAGCTCCCAAAAATAGGTACAGGGGCGGCAGTTGAAGCAGAAATGAACAATGAGTAAGAGCCTCGTCGATTCCCGATGGGCAGTCTTCCACCCCATTGCACCACACGCTGGCATTAATGCACGCGTCCAGTTCTGGACAACGGTACTGGCACTCGTCGGCTTTTATCCATAAAAGCCCCAACCCGTTAGGCGGAATTATTCGTCTGCAATACGGAAATTACGACGTATTATCGCCGTGTACACCTTAATTAAAAAATACTGACCTTCTCGATAATTCAAGCCACGAAACGGAATAAGAGCCCGCTTCCTTTCCCAGGAATTCGACGACGATCGTTTTCGAGAGATCCTGTCCGAGGTGATCTATCTCCATTCGATCGACCGAAAGTGGACGCGGCCCGTTAATACTGCTGATGCCCCATCCTTCCGAGAAAACCTCCACTAAATTATGTCGACGCGAGGACATAATGTAAGGACAAATCACGGCCGAATAAAGCGCCGTATGTACCGTTATCCTATTCGACGTTCCGCATCGCATCGGAGATAGGCTCGTTTCGTTTCCGAATTTACTGGAGTGTTTCAGAATGACGCCGCTGATTTTGACGTAAAGATATTTCTTAGGGGCCGGAATTACGACGCGAGGATAATTCTCGCAATTGAGCTGAAAATGGAAATTTATTTGTTTGTTTCGTAAATTTAAAGCGACACTTTACTTCATTCGGAGACTCGCTGGGAAAATGAAAAATAATTTCGCCGCTGGGACCTTGATTTCGCAAATTGCGAGTGCAGGCCGGGGTACGAATAAATTTCCACGTTCCTTCGAAGAAAAATGTCGTGAAATCGTCTGACGAATTCATGCCTGTCACGTCGAATCTCAATTCCACTACGTTAGACGTGGAAATGTAAGTGAAAGGAAGATGAGCTCCGCCATTTCCTGAGCATAAACAGTCTCGCGGAACAGCTGGTACGTCGTCCCAAGGCACTTCGAAAAAACGAACCGTAGCGGAAGCGTTACCGTAACACTGAAGACGTTCATTATTTGTACTGAGACGAGTCTGACATTGATGTTGTTTAAATAACAGTTGCGTCAACGTTATTTTCACCTTTTCGTCTTTTTGAGCCTCGAAGCGATAAACGCAACTGAAAAGCTCGCATAAGTAAGTCATTACGACGTCTTCTGCTTTACGTTTGAAAGATTTACCTGATGTTTCGTGCCCCACCTCTTCCGTAAAGAAATATATCTCGCGGAGCTTGAAATTTCTGGTGCGCATTTTGCGCGACGCTAGTAAATTTTCTCGAACACGGACCGATCCCGTAAGGTTCCCCGTCTTGATGCAAATCCACGAATTCGTATAAAGCTCGAAATTGAACGGGCCTACAAAACGTGTCAAAATGTAAATTATTATTTTTTATTTCGCTTCGCCTCGTCTCACCTTAAAGCCGTAGAATCGGCCACTTGCAGCTCCAAAGTGAGGCTGTCTCCCGAGGAAAGGAAGCTTTCCGCTAACGAACACGGCCGCGGAAATCGGGTGCCGTTAGCCAACATGGAATGATCGCAAGTCCTTGGTATGTGCTCCCTGCAATATCTTGCTAGCAGGGTCACGTTCCGCGCGGTCCCCAGAGGCCCGGATAGACTCGTTTTCAGAATGTTTTTCGATTTATCTTTGCTGCTGCTGAAACAAGTCTGATTTAGAGCGGAAAATAAATACGTTCAACTAAAGCTAATGGTATTACGATCGTCGAGAAGTTAACAGTTTAGTAAAATAAATTACCAAAATAAATCGTTACAATTTGTGCCGGTCCAGACTTGCCCGTCCCACACTTTCAAACTACTCCTGCACATTTCCTGGTCCTGCTTCTGCGGATCTCTCGTTCCGGCAACGTGAAATTTGACGACCGACAGCCACACTCGGTAACGCGGCGGCGGATACATCAATCTGGTCTGTCGCCAAATGCCGTCCGGATAGTTGGATAGCGGCCTGAAAGGAATCGGCGACGAGGAAACTGACGTGTCCATGCCTTGTAAATGATACAGACACGTCGTGTTCGCCGGAAGAGAATGTAGAGGGTTTTCTAATATCCCTTTGTCGGTGCCGCGTATCCAGAATTCGCAGTTGCGCTTGTTTTTGATGAACATCGGCGACAGTTGGTCCACGAATTTTACCTGAAAACAAATTGTTGCGTCTTACGACAATGAACCATCGATTGCGCGTTTGTTCGTCGTCGGGGACGAGAATTGGGATGGCGAAACTTGTCTCGATCTGTATGTATGTACAGCCTATCCAAACCTATATGCAATTCACGTCATCAATAAAAAAGTTACTAGATTGTTTATTTGTAATTCGGTTTAAAGATTGTGTAAAAATTAGACTAATCAATGTTATCAAGTTGGTAGTAGGAAAAACAAAAACACGTTATAACGTTGGTAACCTAGAACAGTAAAAAATAAATACTTGTGTGTGTCCGAAAAATACCGTTTAATATAAAAATCCTGTAATAAATACATCGGCAGTAGGGCCCGGAAGGAAACGTCGCCTTATAATTGCAAAATTACATATTTTATCGATAATTTACCTGTGCACACATTAGATGGTATAAATAAAGACTACAATTTATTAGAACTGTCAAAATACGAGGTACGAGGCGATAGCACTGTGTGAAACGTCATCGTCTAGTAACCTTTTATTGATGACGTGAATTGTTTATAGGTTTGGATAAAGTGTAGGTAACGCTTTCAACTATACTGTGTTGCAATTTTGCACTGACCCATTTTGAATTTTTGTTTAATTCGAGGTAATTCTAATTCAAATAATCTCATTGACGCGGGCCAAGTTCATTTTCAAGCTAAAATGGGGGATTTTCAATGTTTTATAAAAATATCTTGGGACATTGTTATAAGGGACGTTTCGACGAAGCGATATTGTGATTATTTTTCTGCACGGCGTTAATACATGTTAAAAACATTAATTACGACAATACTTGTTTTGTTATCATTTTTTTTGCATTCTTATGGTTTAACTTGACTATTTCTTCTTTCAAATAAGTTTTCGTAATAAGATTTATTATTAATAATAGTAGTAAGATTAATAATAATTGTTTTTTGTATTAAGATTTCTTTCAGTGGACCTCGAATTTATTGTTGTTTTATATCGATTCAGGTTTAGCAGAGTGTCTTGACCCACAAAAAGTAAATTTTACAGGAGCGCACATTTCGTGTTGTAGTTATAATCATATATGTTTTACGGAGATGCAAATCAATTTTTCTGGTGGAAAAAATTGGCATATTGTTACCCGATTTTAACAGATGATGTCTTCGCCTTAGATGCATAAGGTAGTCGGAACAACTCATTTTCGCAAAAAGTGTGGGTTAAGGTCTCTTAGAAGAGCTCGCTTTAAGGATGAAATTTGCTTTTTTTACGGAACTTTCGCTAAAAATTACTGCCAAAATAATAATTTTGGAATTTTGATCGTTAAACTATTATATTATTTTAAACTATAGAATTTGATGTATGCATCAATTTTGTAGAAAAAATGTTCATTTTTTTTATAATTCTTCAATACAGTTTTCACTATATTCCAAATAAAAGGCATTTTTAAACCTGAAATTTAACAAAATAAACATTTTTAATGTGAGCTCTCCTAAGAAGCCTTAAGACATTCTGTCAAAACCGCGTTGATATGGATACCCCATTTTACCCAACCGGTTGTTTAAAACGGGGACATCGCGTATTTTCCAGAAAAATACTTTTCCTACCTCCCTTAATGCTTGTTTTTATACAAACAACCTTGTTTTCTGATAGTCTAGGTTCTATTGAGAAACGGAAATAATTTTATTTTTGGTTAGATAGGTCAAAATACGTTAGCGTCCCCATTCTAGACACCCTTCCCCCACCACCAAAATCCTAGATGCCTACATAGAAAGTGGATTTTACCTATGTACGACTCATACGGACGACGTAATTGACGACGACGCTTTTTTTTTAAACTTAAACGATATTAAAGTGGACTTTGTTCTACAGGAAATTATAGAGAGATGTTGTTGGTAAGCTATGTATATCTAAAATGGTCATGTTAACACATGAAGTGTTAAATTATTGCGACCATCAAAGTTTAACGCACTTTAGCGTTGTTTGCGCCTCAATTAAATTAACGGCGTTGCATTCTGTTTTGGAAACGCATTTAAGTTTTGGTTTCTATAAACTAAATCTTGTAGATAGATACCTCAACTTCTAGCTGGAATCCGTGCAGGGATTGTATCGGTGTCGGGTGCAGGAACGTGCCGAAGGGAGACGTTGAAAATTCGACCAATAATTCGTGCCCGCTCGATATGGCTTCGGGAACGGCCTCTCCTCCGCCGCAAAATTTCAGGATAACGGGATCGCGCGTCGTGTACCCGTCATAAACGGTCACATAATCCTGGACGTCGTCGCATGCATTCCAAACCTTAAGTTCACGACTGCTGGCAGTTCCATACAATGCGGACTGACTGCGAATCGAGATTAGTTGTCCTTTGGACTGGCGTACAGTTATTAAGGCATGCTTGCCTTCAGGAATCTCGTGTTGACGAACTGCATAATAGCACGTCACATTTCGAGGGTATAATCCTGGAAAATTGGGCGACTGTAGCCTGCAGTCCTTTCTGTCGCAATCGCTGAATATTCGGGAACAGTACGTTCCCGTTATTAAATCTCCCAGATAATATTCGGGTTCCGGTTGTATCGACGGAACTGTCGTATTCGCGTCGAACGTGGGTACACCTTAAACGTCGGAGACGTCGTTATTGAGTCGACATCGACAAAAATTCGTTCGCTTATCTACTTACCCCCACCGTATCGTACCGTGGCCGAAGTTCGTCTCAATAATTTGTATTCCATACGAAAATCAAAGTTATATCCGTTTTGATCCTTTGCCAGGCGAAGCAAGCTTATGGTTATAGTTACGCTTTTGGTTTCGCTGTAATATATTGCTGGACCCCAGGAAGTTCCACACCACGATCCTCCTACGTGCGGTCTGTTTGATTCTGTTATTTGTAAGGCACCATCTGGACAACCGTCCGAAGTAAAAGATACGAATCGACCTAACGTGAAACTGTCGAACGTAAGCTGAAAACGAAACGGTAAAGAAAACGAGTTATTAATTAAGTTACATGCGTAACATTAAATTAACGATTCGTAACTACTGCGGCGCCAAGTTCGAAATTAAATTTACCGCCGCGTCACAAAGGGTTTCGTTATAGAACTTAAGTCGGCCGATGTAATAGGATTCAATTAAATACGGTTCTTTTCGATTTTAGCCGGTGTCGTGATTAATTCGGTGTATTATTTAGCCCCCCCCCCTTGAACTTTATCTATATGCACGGACACGAACGGGAGCTTTCCGGATGTTTTTTTTTTTAAGGGAATTAATTCCGATATGTAGAAGAATAACGTCCGCGTTTTGTACGAAAAATTCAAAGATTACGTTTACGAGAATGGGCGAATTGCCTCAACAAATCAGAACATCGTAACGGCAACAACGCTCGACGTTTTATCTTTCACGTCTGTTATGAAATACCCTATAGGTGGTGGTACGCAGAGATCTTGCGATCTCTAGAGATAACGCGATATGAATGTGTTGCTGATGTTCGGTGAATTTCCGTTTCGAATGTGTATCACCTTCGGCGTATTTTCATTTGGTACGGGCCGACCCTTTTTTAATTACCGTTAACTTTACGGTCATAAACGTTTATGAATATTCTAGCGAGTCCGGGGAAAGGAAAAGTTTTAATTTAACCACGATTTATCTTAAAACAGGAGTCCTAATTACTTTTAGGAAATTTGTTTCGCGATAAGTAACAGATGGAACACGCTCGAGTTTAAATACCGAGAAGTTTTTCTTTAAACGGAAAATTAAAATTAAAACTCGTTTTACGAAAACTTCGCCGGACGGTTAATAATTATATTTGTCGAAAGTGGAGGTCGCGTAAGCGCGACGGGAACGGGGATTTCAATAAAAACTATAGAACTCACGTTTCGGTTTCGAACTTTGTATTTGAATTTGAGATTTACGGATAAAACTGGAACGACAGAAATTGCAAATTTTAAATTCGAACATCGATTGCGGATTTTACATATGAAAATTTAGAAACAAATTTAGCAATTCCGTCGAAGTTGAATTGCGTAGAATAAATTTTTGGTTTGAGGTTATCGGCCGGATCGGAAATTTTAGATATATGCGGGACAAAACTTTCAAAATTCACTTACGGGTTTATTTAATTAAATCGAAAGGGAGATTTGAATTTTGATTTTAATTTTTCGCAACCTAAATCACGCGGTAATTCCGGCACCTCGGAGGCAAAGCCGAATGAATCCTTTAATTGATAAAAACATTAGGGGATTATAAGGAATTAGTTACAATTTGTTTGGTGTAGATTAACTTAATTTCGGCTTCTTTCGAGGATCGATCCTAACTAGAACCACGAGTAAAACTAGGGCCGGCTAATGCTTTTCTTTTTATCTCGAGGTGGCGAATTTCTTTATTTGTATTTGCGATAACTAATCGCTTAATTATATGTATTGCGTCTGAGTGATTTATGGAACGCAACGCGAATTCGAATTTTAACACGATCGACTGACGTATCATTAATAGGGCAAAGGGACGTTCTCGATATTATGTTAATGAATGTACGATACAGTAAATATTCTTAGCTTTACAGCTAAAGTGCATTTTAAAGCCGTCGATTTTCTAACACTTGGGAATTTTTAGAGGAGCGAAATAGGTTATGTAAGAGGACTCGGAATTAGAATTTTAAATTTTACATTTTGGCCGAATTTTATTTTGAATAATAAGTTCGTAATATAACGTTGGCGTTTAATATTAAAATTAATAATAAAAGCAATAAGTAAACAGATATAGATTACGTAATAGATAAGTAGGTATTAGGGGAAAGTGTTCTAAAATGACATACTTTTTACATTATTAGACACAGTTTTGTTTAAATGGTTAGCAATATAAAGTTGAAAAAAAATATCTTGCGCAGCTTTCAATAAACTGTATCGATAACAAAAATATAAACTTAACAATTCGTCTTGCATGCGGTAGGTAAAACCTATTTTACAAAAGAAAACTTAGGTTATCGCTGTTTGGCGCACATCTTGCACATTACGCAAATAATTCAAATTTCTTTGGATTTGGAATTTTGAAATTTGTTACAATATAGACAAGCCGCATTATTCTCATACTCACTCATCTTCAACTGCATCTTCCTATTGATTTTCAATTTCTCCTTACGCAGTCGGTTAAAGTGAACCTTTTGCATTTAAGCGTTTCTTTTAAGCTCATTTAAATTAAGATTTGTTAAAACGCCGGTTATTTAAACTACTTCTTGTAGTTTCACAACTATTCCGATTATTAGGACGTATAGGTTCAAATGAACGCTTTTACTCGAAAACATCTCCTCTGTATATTGTCAAAGTTTTCTCCTCCACTCATTTTGACTCGTCTTGTATACCTAATTTCAAAATGATAGATATTTATTTCGTCTTCGTGCGGTACGAATTTCACTAACAAAATCATCACGTGTACCTATCGTTTATGTATTTCTTTTTTTAAATTTTTTTTTTATTCTTTTGTTTTTTTAATTATTTTAGAACTAGTGTGACTTCATTTTTGATAATGCACGTTTTCGTTTCAAGATCGAACTGTTTCTGTTAAACTTGCGTCACGATCGCTCTTCACCGCTTCCTATCGATAAATGGAATATAAAATAAGCGCGATCTACGTGGTTAAGTATTCGTGAACTGTAGTTTTACGCGAAAGGGCCACCTGATTTTGATGCGTTCATGCAAATCGAGTGCTTTTTTTACGTACACGGGATCCCTTCGACTTTTTTCTTTTGATGAAAAAGGTTTCGCAACCTACTTATCCGCATGTGACCGAGTCCTAGATTTCTGTTACCATAGGACTATTAATATTGTTCAAGGGCCGAAAGGACGTTTACTTTATGACTCTGATTCAAACTCGATGAACTAAACAAATAATATTAATTTGTCGAATAAGTATTAGAAGCCTAGTTCACTTTCTAATTTATGAAATATTTCCGTGTTTTAAAACAACATTTCTCGGAGAGAATTTTATTTATTTAAATCAATAAATATTCTAATTTACTATCGAACTTTTACCCTACAATTGATAACGTCAGTTTCTAAACTGTTATGGAAAAATAAAAACAACCGTTTTGTATTACGTATTTAGGTGTACTTTTGTTACGTGCAAAAAAAATGATAAAAATAAAATAAAATTTGATCGGAAAAATAATTATTTAATAAATGGCAAAACAAGCACTTAACAAAATTTAGAGGCATGTCGGCTAGCTTTTGGGACAGTGGAGTTCGGTCGGGTTCTAATACTAACAAACAAAATTAAATAAAGGGCGCCAAATAATTTTCCTTAGACCAATAACTATTAAGAAGGGGAAAATTACTAAAATTATATGATGTTAAATAGTTACAATAGTTAAATTATCCAGAAACGTACAATACAAGAGTTAATTTTGGTATCTGGCCTAAATGAAGTCCTAAATTTAATATGAACAATTTTATATAAATGGGTAAATACGCTAATGCTTCTCGAGAAACACTTCGTTAACAATAATTAATATAAACAATAACAAAAATATAAATTATTCCGAACGGCAATTGATTAAATTTAGCTGTTCTCCGCGTGGTAACTAAAATCGATCTTTCCAGTCAACCTCCGGCAACAAAATCCAAGTCCAACCAATAACAAGTAAATCCAATCCAAAAAGAGTAACAAAAATAAATCCAAAAAGAGTAACAAAAATAAATCCAAAAAGAGTAACAAAAATAAATCCAAAAAGAGTAACAAAAATAAATCCAAAAAGAGTAACAAAAATAAATCCAAAAAGAGAAAATCCAAAATAGAAAAATATGAGCCAAATCTATTTGGTAAATAAATCTACGGAGGTCCTATTATTTCAAAGATGTTACAATATATATTTTATTTAATCCGACTACGTCGGTGGGTCCTCAACACCCTGGCCGTTATTCTTATTCGTTTCCGCTCTAAAGCGATAAATAAAACACAAACTAGGAAAAATGAACCGAGATTAACGGAGTATATATATTGGAAATTAAAAATGTGACTTTTCATTTATGTTGACATTTTTCTACTAACCCGTTTTAAACGACCCCCTTAATAATTGAAAATCTACGCCAGCCAACTCCTCTTATGCCGAAATTGAATTTGAATTTAATTTAAATTAGAAAAAAAAACGTATCACTTTGCCTGAATAGGAAAAGAAGAATATCGAGGGGTATTTCACTGATAAAATTTTTTACACCAAAATTCCGCACTGCCCCTTTATTTCTACACTAAATTGCTCCAATGAAATACCCCTCGAAAAATATTACAGTAATTGTATGTAGTACATATTATGTCCCTTTTCGGTTATATATACAAACTAAAACACTTAAATTATTTTTTCTTATATGAGTGTTAATAAAATTACCAAATCATCAAATAAACATTTAAATTTACCGTGTATACGAAGCGTGAACAATATAAATTTAATATCAAAGTTCTTAATTGCTAATTTTATTAGTTTCGTGCTTAATTTTTCCACCTTAATGGAATTTTAATTGAAAGTGCGAAACGTTTCCCTTTAAGTTTGTTTTTTTTTAATATTCCCGTCGAACGCGATCTCTGAATGTTCGGCTTTAAAATTGGAACTTTGGATAATTTTATTTTGAGAGCTCTCTCTCTTTCTCTTTCTCCTTATAAGTATATCTACTTTATATTTTGATTTGAATGAGTTCGTTGTGAAAGTTGAATATGTGCGGAATTTACTTTGAAGTTTATTTAAAGAGCTTAACTTGGATACAACAAAATATCTATGTGCGTGAAGTTCTTTCGATATGTTTTATATCGTAATTATTAAACTTGTAATGTTGCTCGCTGATAAGCTTGTTTTTTTTTTAAACCAAATTGAATTTTTAATTACGTTAATGCGATACAGACTTGGGCGAATTAATTCGTTTACGACGGAAACCGCTTGTTTATTTTCATTTTAATTATGTTTACGTAAGTCTTAAAATTTCAACCACGTTAATTTTGTCCGGGAAATTGTACTTTAAGTCTTGCGTTCGATACTTTAATTAAGGGTTGCTTATTTACAACGATATCCATTAACGATCTTAACGAAGTTGACAAGTCAATAAATGTAGGTACCTGCACAATGTCGCCGAATTCTCCCCCGTTCGCCGTAAACGTTAAATGGCAGATGTAAGGGATTTTTGGTTCTTTTGGACGATGCAATTCTAGTTCGTAAGTTTGCCCCACTTCTCCGTAGTACGTTCTGTTGCAGGCTGAAAATAACGTATATATTTTAAATTTTTGTAACAGTATAAAATCGAGCTTAAAAAAGGCATTAAGAAGTAGTAGAAAGGAAAACGATTATAAATAAGAAGAGATGCGGTTAGATGTTTTTCCTTTTATTCGGTCTTTGATAATAATATAAGAGCTTTTCTTTTTGTTACAGGTAATTAATGCGTTCCATTTCATTCTTTTCCGGAAAACAAAGGTAAGATTATTTTATTCTGGATCTTCTTGCGCAAAAATAAATCCCATTTTATGGCAGTTAGTCTAAAAAAACACTCGAAATTCGTTTAAGTACTCGGGGATTAAAATAGGTTTTCGGTTTTAAATATTTTCTTTGAGGTAACCTCGCTTTGTCCCTTTACATTTTGTAACGTAATCTGCTACCGCATCAAAGACACGGGGACATTAACTTTCCACTTCACCGAAGAATTGTCTTTATGAACGGATTTTATGAAGCTCATGGACGAGGAACGAAGGAACGAACATTTTCGGGCCACCACCTGACAGACCGTTGTACCTTTTAATTATTACCCGCTCCGGCGCAACGATCAACCCCCCAGAACAAAAACCTGACCCGGATTATCTAGCGGCATTTTTATTCGTGTTGGATTTCAATTTACGAACGTGCCCAACTTTCTAATTTATATCCCGAATTCTTACGACGATCCCCTCGACGCTTGTATTTTTTCATATCTATTATGGGCGAGCGTAAATCAAAATTTGAAAGTTATCAAGTGAAGTCGGGCTCGGGCATCGGTTCTTTTTTTTCAATTTTCCGTTATTTTTGGATGCGCCCGGAGTAAGTTATTATTGTTTGTTTTTTCACTTTGTAGAACTTTTAATGAAAAAACTTTTTCGATCGAATATAGAAGTATTAGGTATAACTTTTCAATATGTAAGGGAAAACGGGTTTATTAATACATCAAATAAAACGGTAAACATACATACGCATACGCGATAGGTATAGCTTATCGAAGTGACCTGGCAAATTACGTCATCAGTAAAAAGTTACTAGTTGTTTATTTTTAATTCAGTTTAAAAGTTTGAAAAGTGCATATTCTATCAATGATTTACCTGCACACTTATTTAATAATATCAAGACTACAATTTATTAGAACTGTAAAAATACGAGGTACGAGGTGATAGCACTGTGTGAAAAGCCATCTGGTAACCTTTTATTGATGACGTGTCGTCAGACAGGTTGGACGTGCCGTACATACATAATAATGTGTGTCGAAACTATCAAAATCAGGACTTCCGAATGGTCATTATTTTAATAACTGGTATAAGTTTTTTCAGTTTGGTTATTAAAAGTCATTATAAATTGTATTTAATCAGTAAATTCAATATTTTTCATTACACTCAATATTTTTCGTACACGATCGTAATGTAAAATGAAAATAATTATGAAATTGATGACAAAAATACCCATATTTGAGTTCGATGTAACTCCATTTTGACAAAAATCGAATTGAGTATGTTTTATTGCTTACTAATAAGAGGGGCGTAAAGTTGGCACCTCCGACTAGAGTTACGACTTCTTCTCAAAACATAAGAGTAATTTTAAGTTTATAAAAATAATTCTGCCGATTAACGTAAAAAACATTGAATTTTAAAAGTGGGGCGTTAATTTTACTTTCGACCTAAAGACACTACAATTCTAAGTATTAGGGGGACCGAAAAGTAATGTCGTTTCTGCGCACATCAATATTTGTTTACCATTTATCAGCGCATTGTGTACTTCAAAGTCGCACCAAAGATATTTTAAGGTTAATGTGACTTGTTTACCTATAAATAATTAAATCTTAAATTTTTTTCAATTTTGTGTGAAATGGCCAGCCAAATACTTATGCTTTTTAAGTTTCACAAGGGTAGTAACGTAACAGTTGCTACCAAAAACATTTACGATGTTTATCCAAGTGCATTGTCCTATGTTGTATATCCCAACAGTGTCCAAGTCCTATGTGATGTTTGTAAATGCCAAAGGTGGTTTTCTAAGTCCAGATCCAGTAAAAATTGAGAATTTGGACGATATCCAAGATGCCATCTCCAGATATTTTGCTCAAAAACGAATTGATTTTTATCGATCCGGCATTGAAAATTTGCACACTAGATGGCAAAAGATTGTTGATAACGAGGGTGATTACATTATCGATTAAAAATAAAAACTTGTTTGAATTTAATGTAAAAAAAACGACATTATTTTCCGGTCCCCCTAATCCCCATCCCATCTGAAATGTTTTGCCAAGTTTCCTGATAACACATTTTTGATATAATAGGGAATTATTAAAAAAATTTAAATTAAAAATACTATTATTAACGCATTAATAGATGCAAAATAATATTTCTTAGCATGTTTTAAACGTTAAAAACGATTTGAAAAATACATACTAACAATTTGTCGTCAATTTAAATAGACGTGAACGTAATTATACGACGTAGTGTTGGGAAACCCAATATGAACGTATCTCCATGCCATGTGGCATAACAGCGTACAATTAGAAACTAGAAGTTAACGATTAATAATATGGAAGTGTGGCAATTTTAATGTTTTCCCTAGATTTTAAAAATCTTAAAAAAATCGTGATAATTCCCCATTACGCCGCCCACAGATTTTGAGGCTGAATATCTTTTTCGGGAGCGATTGTACCGTTTTCGATCGAAATTATTTGTTCTAGAACCCTTTGGGCTTTACCGAAAATTGCTAACACAACTTCTAAAAAAATGATGATAAGGACTTGGGATCGATCATTTTTATTTTCTAAAGTTTTGCATTCCGTGCACATTTAATTTTTGGCCAACATTTTTGTGCCAACGATTTCGGGCGCATTTTGTATGTGTGGAAATTTCAAAAAAGTGTTGGCGACAGAATGGATTCGGGCCGACACTGTCTCCGCCTCGTTTTCAGTATTGTTCCCAGCAAAATACCAACGATATTTCCAACAGCGTATACGTGGAAATGAGGCTTAAGTTCTTGTGGCAGTTTTCGATAGAACTGGGAGTTCTAAAATAAATTATTATGGTTGAAAATGGCTCAATTGCTCTTTAAGAAGATAATAAACTTCGAAATTTGTCGGTGACGTGATCATGATAAGAATTTTTTAAAAATGGCCTATACTTAAAAAAACGGAACATTTCAAGTCGGCATTTAATTCATTCCAACGCAACGTTCTATTTAAAAGTTGTAGTTAACTTCGTTTTCCAAGCACAAGACATTTTGGATGATAACAGCATTTTTACGACCGATCGACGCGACACACGTGCGATTGTGATATCAAAATCGTCGGGAAAACTCGTACCTCCTGAATTGTGGACTTATCTATCATTCGGGACTGACTAGCAGCTTCATATTACATCTTCTGTATTATCAAGGTTTAGAATATTTTATTAGTAGATCGCGTCGCGTTTTAAACGGTTGTGTGTTAGATAGGTCGTCGAACGATTGACTTTTCCCGTACATTTTCAGAAAACAGTGAACATTTTATAATAGTTCAGCGACTGGAAACAAATAAGTTTTATCCTAAAAAACATTTTAACAATTTCGCGATTAAAAAATGTGCATCGAAGAACACGCAGCTCTCGTACGTATTCCATTCGAAACCAACAATGTAAGTCGTTTATTTCTTACTAAAAAGTTTTACGCTGCATTTTAAATGCAAATACATACAAGTATTTTTGAACTTGTGAATGTTTTAAGTAGGTACCCATTTATAATCTATTTCGTAGATGATTGCATCGAACGCACGAATTGTTCCAATTTCTTTAAATTTAAAACAAGTATTTTATGTAGGTTTAAATTTTTCGTAATTTCTTTAACAACATGTGTTTATCTAAAAATGATTAGAATAAATGACGTAGCTTCGTAAATGCTATCGCCGGGGCTGCGGCAGTCGCGTGGGCTTATCGTCGTACGTGAGACAGATAACCTGTTGTATTTTTGTTTAAAACAGATATAAAGGGTGATTGTTTATAACTGACCGACCAAATTACAACACCGCTTGCAAGAAATTTGGCAACGACGTTGTTTCGTCATATGTTAACATTTAATTGGTGTCTGAAATAAATTTTACATCGATAATAAACGAAATTATAAATTGTTGTTACATTTGGAGCGCAAAATAGTAAATAACGAATTTTTACAAACTTTTATAATTATTCTGCATATTAATAACCTACGTACATTGGTTGTAAACATCACATTTATTATAACCTCACAATAATGATAAGATTTTATTATTTAATTCTTCAATTATTTGTTATTTTTTAGATCTTATTTCACCTGTAAATCCTAAAAGAATGTACGACCAGCAGAAACAAAATTGTCACCAGATTTCAACGACTTAAATTGAGCTAAGCTAAACAAATGAGCTAAGCAAAAACCACAACGATGGTTTGTAAAACTTAAAATCTTTAAAACGTTAAAATTACTAAAGTTACTAACCACGTTGCCATTTGGTCGGTCAGTTCTAAACAATCGCCCTTTATTTTGTCTTAGGTCGTAACTGTCGTAAGTAGGTCGAGCTCGTTAAATTATCGTGGTTTTTAAGATTTATCGGAATTTTTATTCATACCGATAATACCTATTGTAGGAGTAATAAATTCGAATTCTCTCCAGTTATTGTATAACGTGTATTAGTTACTTATAGCTCTTCCATGTATTTGTACGCATTTTATTTACTTTTTCGTCGGATTTTTTTTTAAAGAAAGCTGCACTCAATTTCCTTCTGTACCCATTTTTACTCAAAACCTATTAAACTCAAGTTATTGTAAGATTAGTCGCAACGGATTTTGAGGTTCTCGGTGCCCAACTTTATCTAGGATTTTCTTTTCGAGGCGTTTCCTCCAATTTTCCGGGAAATAAATCGTTGAAAAACTCGGGGACAAAATTTTTGAATATTTTTACGATTTTATATTATTCTAACTAAATTACAAGAATACAAAATAGCACATCTACACTATATAGATTTCAGTACTATAATAATAATTAGGACACTTTTCCACTTCCTTGCTGGTGAAATTATCTGAATTTTTGCTTGACCTTTCTATATTGATACTATGTAGTTCATAACAAACTAGTTACACAAATACACAAATTTGAAAAACACAAATTTTTTATTGTTCAAGAGATAAGTTTCGGTGAAATGTTAATTTTGGTTAAATGTTAAATGTTAATGGTAATTTTGATAAAATAATTTAAGGTGATACATTTTAATGAATAATTATGCCGATAAGTTATAAAAATGCATTGCAGCGTACACAAAAATATTAAACATGGTTGGGGGGTATGGATGAAACCCCTTAGGCGTTTTATCCCTAATTTTTGTATTATGATGTAGGTCTTTGACAGTTATTTACAAAAATATATAATTTATTGGTGATATTTCTTATTGTTTAAGAGATACGCGGCTTCGGATATTATTACGAAAGGGTGCAATTGCACAAACACAGATAAATAAATGTAAGGTGATACATTTTAATGAATAACTCTTTTAATAATCTATCAATTAATTGCAGCGTACAAAAAAAATACTGAAAATAATTGAGGGTTGGGGGCATTGATGGCACCCCTTAAAATTTTCATCCCTAATTTTTGTATCATAATGTAGGTCTTGAATAGCCATTTACAAAAATATGTAGTTTATTGGCGATAGCTCTTGCTGTTCGACAGATAAGCAAAATCGAAAAATGTTCTAATTTTCAAGGGTGGATTTCACCCTCTTAAACCGAATAAGGGCACGAACGGAATACGGCTCTCGATTAGGGTTGACTAGTACTACAATCCTGCAAAGTTTCAAATTTTTCTGAATTTTCCACCTACCTAACCTTCCTTGTCAGTGCTGTCCCCTCGTACTTCGTATTTTGACAGTTCTAATAATCTGTAGTCTTTCTTTATACCATCTAATACGTGCGCAAGTAAATCAACTATAGAATATGTCATTTTTCAAACTTTAAACCGAATTTACAAATAAACAATCTAGTAACTTTTTTTAAATGACGTGAATTGCATATAGGTTTGGATAGGCTGTAGTTAAAAACAAGCCGTTGACTACATTTTTAACACAAATAATATTAAAGGTAAATGTAAAACTGTGCGAATCTGTAAACTTTATGGTGGCAATGAAAACTTCGTCGCTAAAACTTAAAATTTAACTGAAACCAAATCAATGGGTATCCGAGAATAGTTTTTGACGAAAGCATCCGTTTAATTCTTAAATGGGTCGGCAATAGTTATTATTGATGCTAAATTTCGTAATGCATCTTTAATGAATTAAAGTATTTTTTCCAACGATCAAATAAGTCATCGCACCATCTCAACAACAACGCTGACCGACCTAAGAGTAATAAATCGGGATTCGTATACGCCAAGACTAAATAACTAGCCGAGAACGCGTGTAGTCACTTTTCCCTAGTTGCACTATTGGTTGCATACGCGCTCACGTTGCCTGCGACATAAAATAAATCCCTCGCTGTACCTACCTATCTATTATTTTTTCGAAAATTTTCAAAACGCAACAAAATTAGACGACAATAGGCGAATATTTTTCAGAAAATAACATCACGAATGGCAATCGTTATGACAATTTCACGAATAAACAAGACAGGTGACATAACGACATTTTTCACCAGAATTTCCAGATTTTCGTCATTAATGTTTTCCAAACTTTTTAGCACACTGCCAAAATTACCCGCGTTTGTTAGTATAACCTCCACTTTCTATCCATGCGCGCCTCGGAAGTGTGCCTTAATAGTGCTAAGTATTTTTGTGACCGATGGTATAGTTACCCCTTATAAAATTAGTATGCGAACTTGACACAGAAAAACAGGAAAATTGTGTAGTTTTCGCGGATCCGAAGATCGTACGAATCTGCCCCTACAGTGATGGGACAACTTCGTACACGTAACGGGGCATTTACGTACATGATGATTTTGCTTCCATACATTAATATATAACAAAAATATTAAAACTTAGGGCCAGTTGTATAATACAGGTCAAACTATCCATTTTTATTAGTTACCATTGTTTGTTGTACTATGGAAATAAAAAGTTCAAATTTTAGTTTGAGTTAAATTTTATCATTGCACAATCAACCCTTAATCGTTTATTATGTATATGTTATCGCTAATATTCAAATCTATTTATTACCTAAACGGTTTAGTTACTTATTGGTGTTCGCGACGAATCGAAAATCATTTTATACATATTCTTTTACAACCTTTCCATCTCCTAATAAATTTATTTGACAAATATTTACCGTAGAAACGTTTGTTCGAACAATTCTTTCCACGGTAAATATCTGTCAAATAAATTTATTAGGAAACGAAAAGATCGGACCTAAAAAAATTTGGAAATAACACGTTTGTATATTTTCAAAAATAAAGCTACATTCAAATTATGACGTGTGCATTTTGAATTTGGAACTATACCGATATTTTTACGAAGAATAAAATTTTGCGAGAAATTTCAAATAATTTTTTTTTCATTATTGTGTTCGACATTATGCCCGGTCCCTGTATAAACAATAATTAAATATTAGGACGAGCTGTGGGGTCTAACGTACATGGAGGCAAATTTTAAGAAAATTACGTATTAGAGTTGACGATTCTATTTCTTAATTGTCGAAACACGGTCATAGGACTGCATCAATAAGTTGTCAGTTGATTGATTGCTTATTCAACTTGCAATTTCTCGTATTAATTATTCTGTGTTTAATTATCACCAGAAATTGTTAAAAGCATTTAGCACATAAAGCACCTATGTACGTAAGTATATAGTATAATCCATAAATTTACACATATACAGGAATTACCAAATTACAGCCTTTTATTTATCACTGTGAACCTATTAACAATGTCTGTCACACCCTCGTTTATGTCGGCGTTGTAATTTCGACGATTTTTAAACGGGATAATTATATAATCTTACCACAAAACGCAACGTTTACCATCCTAATTTAAATTACCATTTAATGGCATTAACGTTAAACTTTATTAAGTAAAAGTGACGTATCGAATCTTCGCTTCAAATAAAATTAACATTTAATTTTTCAATGAAAATGTTTCATTTTTTTTTGTCATTATCGTATTACTATAACAATATCTATTAGGTATTATTGTAACTGTTCAACTGCCACATTTCGATTCCTTCCGGTTCTTTCGGCGAGGACAATAACAAAAACGGTAACACGTGCGTCAAATATTCTAAAAGCGTTTTATAATCCAATAAAAGATATGTCGACGACCGTTAAATTAATATATTCCTAAAGTACCTGGAGGGGTTTAACGATGTCTTACGAAAATCGTCCCCCCATTATATTTAATCGCCTGTTAATCATTGAAAATGGAGATGGAGGTTATTAAGCGGCGCCATAAGTGCTTTAATAAAATTAATTAATAAGGAAATTTTATCTATCAAAGAGAAACGGGAAACCGTACGAATTTACCTTTTTCGCAAATTCTCGAGATCGTTATATGCAGTTAGAGCGAAACTGTTTCGAAACGAACAAGGGGGACGGGCGTCTTGAAGGCAAATAAAAAACAAACAGCTTAGAAGGAATCGGCCCACGAAACGTTTAAAGTGTAGCACCGCGAAGAGATAGATAGCGGCACACGTATAAATGTATTACTCAAAATCTAACTCTTACCGAAACGCCTCTAGCTTATCTCGGAGAATTTAAACTTCGCAAGTGACGATCAAGTGGAGATTCTATCAGGATATGTGCGCAATAGATCGAAGGTGCCCCGAGACGGATAACAGTAGGAATAACCGTTCGCCTTTGCGTTAGATAAGAAATTTACAAGTCAACTTGCTCTTTACTGAACTGCTGTCGGAATAAATTGTTGAAACCGTGCTTAAGTTTGGCCCGTATCGAATTGTTAATTTAAAAATTCGTTATCGTTTTTGAATGGTGCGTAAACGTCCGACCATCATTATTTCATTTAGGGTCGGCCCTATTCCCGAACAATTTCCGTGGAAACTCATTGTTATGACGTCACTTTCGCGCACGTTTCGTTAGCGAATGGTTCGAGAATAGACCCTTCCAGTTTTTCAAACACCAGTTAACTTTATTACCTAACCATTATCCAATCTCCATGAAAATGAAGATTGAAACAATTTGATTCTACGACGATTTTTGACTGGTCGGAGTCAACTGGTGATTGAAAATTTGGCCCTTAGGGTTTTTCCATTTTATTTCAAAGGTAAATGTCATGGAAACGGTTGTTTTGGAGCATCTGTTTCCGTGGTAAATATCTATCAGACAAAATTTTGTGAGGTTAGGAAGATTGGCCGATAATCCATACTTGAGTTGCGCTGCGCGTACATAATTTTTATAAGGAACTAAATTTCGAATTATTGAAAGGTTTTTGGTTTTGATATTGAGGCAAATTAGTCTGTTGCGTTAATAATTTCCAATAAGTTTGTGTATCGTTTTGCGATTTTCCCAATAATCCGACTGTTATTTAATAACGTGTTTTAAAAATTTACACAGCCACAGAACCACCTTTAGCGAAGATCAAAATTAATTAACTAATTAATTAATTAACTTCATTCTTCCTAACCACGTTTTTCCCTTTCGTCTTCCTTTTACTGCTCCTTTTCTCAATATTCTTTCATCGAGAATAGGACCCCCGATTCGCGAGATTCGTGTTTCCTCAATGGCACCCGTGAACCGCTAGCATATACAGGGTGTTATAAAAGTAATGTCTGTTCTTTCAAGGATCGAATCAGTCAGCTAAAAGAAATCGAAAGTTAAGAGTGATAAAATTTTCGATTAATCTTCTTAATAAAGAACATTTTTTTTTTGAGAAGTTTCACTGCATTTGGGATACGCAACATACATAAAACGGACGTCCAGTGGATATCCTGTGCTATAGTTGAAATTATGAGAGAATTCCGATATCGGATTAGCGCTTTCATTCAAGCACGACGGTCGAACATGCAATTTTGTCGTTTTTACACATGTTATACGAGGAAGACGGAAAGAAATTTGTTGTGTTTAACCCCGCGGGTGGTGAACTAAAACCTACACTGTACGTTAAAACGTAGGTTCAATTTAAGTACATGCGTTAGAAGAAGACGCAAAAGTGCATCGGCATGTCTTGACATAAATGGCAAATATCGACTTAAAATCATTTACACGGCGGTACTTCAAATTTTGTTTTACTTATATCGTTTTTAAAATGTTACGAACTTAACTAAATTAAATTAAATAATTCTCACTTATTTAAAATATGCATAAATAAATTCATTATGACGATATAAACAAATAAGTTCCTAAAAGTACCTAAACAATTAAAAAACAATTAAATTTCTAGGGCAATTAAAATTTTTGGAATATATAGGTATACGATTTGCAATACAACTTTCTCTTTCTTTAAATTCAGGCATATAGTATAAATTAAACAAGGAAAATAAATTTTCTTTAGTTGTGTGTAAGTTATAATTCGTGTAGGTCACTTTTGTGCTTGAATAAAATTTAAAATGTCCGGAAAGTTTTTAAACGATCGTTGTCAGGAGTTAATTTTTAATGTTTACGAATACTTCTGCCGAGAAAGAGATAACTTTGGCATTTTGGGCAATGTTGAGGCAGCATTCCAAAGAACATCCAGTGCTTTAAAAGTTTGTGATAAAACAATTAGAAAGATTGTTTCGAGCAAACGGACGGGCAATCCATTACCAACAACAATTAAGAGATCCCGTAAAAAATTCAAAACTGAAGATATGCCCGAAGGATTAAAACACACAATAAGAGATATTGTATATGACATGTATGCCAGAAAGGAACATGTCACAATGCAAGCGGTTAAAAATATATTGCATAATAAAGGATTATTGGAAGCATCATGTACAACTATAAGAAATATTGTACGTAGCATCGGATTTAAATATAAAAAGGACCGCAACCGCAGAGCACTTTGCGAAAAGAGAATGTGGTATTTACACGAGTACAATTTTTAAAAAATATGTTCAAAATATGCAAAAAGAATCACCTCTTCCTATCGTGTTTCTAGATGAAACTTGGATATTTAATAAAGGGTCAGTTAAACGATCTTGGCAAGATCATACTCCAAAGTCTGTGAAAAATACAGAATATTCTTCCACTGGAAAAAAGATATATCATCCTACTTGCCGGCAATTCAAACGGTTTCATTGAGGATGCAAGTTTAATATTAGCTGCAAAATCAAAGTCGGCCGATTATCATGACAGTATGGATGCAACAGTCTTCGAGAAGTGGTTAAAGGGGCAGCTGTTACCAAAGTTAAACGAACCATATATAATTGTGATGGATAATGCATCGTATCATTCCCGTCTCGTGGAACGAATGCCATCTTCTAGTTGGAAAAAAGTTGATTTACAAAACTGGCTAAGAAATAAAAATATACCTTTTTGTGAAAGTGATCTAAAGGTAGATCTGTTGAATCTTGCCAAGCAACATAAAGGTGGAAAATGCTACGTAGTTGATAACATTATTCTAGAACATGGCCATTCTATTCTCAGATTACCTCCATATCATTGTCAATTCAATGCCATTGAAAACATTTGGGGAATTTGCAAATCATTTTATGATAAAAACATTGGTAGAGATGGACATTCTGATGATAATGTACTGCAAATGTGGGAGGAGTCTTTGAAACAATGTGATGCTGATATTTGGAAAAAAACAATTTTGCATACTGAAAAACTTATTTTGGATGGGTGGTCACGTGAAAAACTGTTAGATGTAATGGTGGAACCGTTGATAATTTCTGTCGGTGGGAGTGATACAGAAGACAGTGATTGGAATTATGATGACAGTGATTAGGGAATCTGCAAATTGTTTTGTGCAAAATTATAGTTAAAAAGTTTTTTTGAAAGACAAAAAACTGTAAAATTTTAGTTTTTGAATTTTGTGAAGTAAAGTTCGTCTTTTTTGTGTAAAATTGAAATTTAAAACGTTTTTCGAAATCAAAAAAAACCTTTGAATTTCAATTTTCTTAACTGGAATTCATTTTTTTCTGTGTACAATTATGGGTAAATGTTACAAAAATAACTTAATACGTGGGAATTATTCAATTTAATTTAGTTAAGTTTGTAACATTTTAAAAACGATATAAGTAAAAAAAAATTTTAAGTCGATATTTGCCATTTATGTCAGACATGCCGATGCACTTTTGCGTCTTCTTCTAACGCATGTACTTAAATTGAACCTACGTTTTAACGTACAGTGTAGGTTTTAGTTCACCACCCGCGGGGTTAAACACAACAAATTTCTTTCCGTCTTCGTCGTATAACATGTGTAAAAACGACAAAGTTGCATGTTCGACCGTCGTGCTTGAATAAAACCGCTAATCCGATATCGGAATTCTCTCATAATTTCAACTATATCTGACTATCTATAGTATATTAATGAATCAAAGAAATAAATTTGTTCATAAATTAACTTCGATAATCATCGCGACGTTACCTACTACCTACTATTAATTTTATTATTTAAGTTAAATTCTCTAATCTATGTTATTTACAAATAATTCCGTTACCGAACACGTTTATTAAATTATCTAAATTCGGTGTTGTCAAAGTAACTTGTATAATTATATCTCGGTGTGCGTCGTATTATTAACGTGTCCTCGATTCATTAAATAATAGAGCTATTCCCTCGGGTCAATTTTAAAATCATCTAATTTTTAAAAATTGCGATATTAACACCAGAAAATTGCGCGAGGACTCGCGCAAATAGTAACTGGAATCTTAAAAAGTTTTACACTTTCGAGCTTCTTTCATGTTGTTCACTTTTGCCGCATCGGTAATCTCGTGAGATAAAAGTTATGGGTCTAGTTAGAGTTGGGCGTTCGTTCGTCGAATTTTAACTTGGATTCGTGTTTTAGTTACCTACTTCCCTTAACATTTAAGCCAACGACTCTCGTAACCGGAGCGAGCGAGCGCAAAGGGGCGAAATAAAAATATTTCTAACGTAAAGCGCGTTTGAATTAGAGGTGTATCATTTAAATTATTTATCGTTGCGTTTCTCGAATTAATTTCGTAGATGTTCGTACGGAAATTCCCTTTCTATTCGTGCTTACTATTGTAAGGGCAGGATAAATGTGTAGCACGAATTGTGTATATATGGTTCATTTAAAATTGGGATCTAGCGGCATTAGTTTCTGCTCATTGTGTTCAAACGAAACATGCATCTTTATTATGTTGGAAACAGCTACGACGTTATAAATTTTAGACAAACACAAATTAGAACAAATTAACGTGCTCCAGCGGATACAGCGGGGGCAGCAAGTAAGTTCCCCTTTGAAATATTTTCATTTAGCGAGCCGCGCACCGTCACTTCTTGGGTCGTCCTAAATTTTCCAATTTATATTCCATCATTTTGAACATGCCGAATTACTTATTTTTTTGAAGGCTTATGTCACTTTAAAATTTTACAGCTGCGATATATTTTTTAATTTGTCGCTTCATAAAGAAGCGCCGGTAATATACGGCAGTGGGCACATGATGACGTTTTATCGTCGATCGTATTTTTACGAATGCGCCAAAAATTAGTTTTAATCGAAATGTTTTATGATTTTATCTCGTGCTGCGCAGAGAAATGGCACGTTCTTGATTTCGCGTGTTGCGAATTCGAATTTGCGACTTGAAACGCCAAGATCGTTGTTGACGTCCGTGTTTCTATCGAATAGGTGTGCATAGATATCTGGGTCGAATATGACCACCTTAAATTTTATACCGATTAAAAGATAAAAATTGTCTTTTTCATAAAAACAATGCGGATTAAATTGCCTAAACAATGCGACAAAGTGTAAAATATGATGCAAAAACAGTTGAATATTTAATTTAATTACATTAAGTTCCTTTATTTAGTTTTTTCATTATACAAGGCGTAATTAAAATAAGTCTAACGCCCGGTTCCACCACCTCGTCTTGAGCTCTGCTTAGAGCTTAAGGGCAGGGTACCCATGATTTCAGCGTATTTTACGCTCATCCTTAAACTAATTTTTGAGACATTTTGGATCATTAAAACCAAAATGTTTTTATGATTAGTTGTTTATCACTATTTTGTTTATGTATACTCGTAATTTGAGTACATGATTTTTATTCGTTAATTTGTTATTATAAATTATAATTTTGTTAGTTATGGTGGAATTTTATAAAAACTAAATAAGTTAAAGTGAAGTGGATTTTTTTGTTTTACAGAGAATAATATACTCGAAGACATATAAAAGATTCATAACGAATGAATTATTTTAAACTAATAAAAAAATTAAATTAATATTTTAAAATCAATTTTTTTTATGTAAACAATAATAAAATTTTGTGAGAACTTGTTAAGTCCTCGAGTACATTATTCTCTGTAAAACAAAAAAATCCTCTTCACTTTAACTTATTTAGTTTTTATAAAATTCCACCATAACTAACAAAATTATAATTTATAATAACAAATTAACGAATAAAAATCATGTACTCAAATTACGAGTATACATAAACAAAATAGTGATAAACAATTAATCATAAAAACATTTTGGTTTTAATGATCCAAAATGTCTCAAAAATTAGTTTAAGGATGAGCGTAAAATACGCTGAAATCATGGGTACCCGTTCCTTAAGCTGAACTGGACAGAAAAATTCAGTTCCACCACGTAAAACCAGACCTTAACTTCGCTAAGTCAAGCTTACATCTGAGACGTGAATAATGAGAGCTTGAGATCATGTTTATAAACTCACATTGTTCAAGTCTGTCACAGTGACTAGAATTTGTTACTGTGATTACTAAAGTTATTACGGAAGTGGATATTATTAATATAATTCCCGTTACTATCGTATTATTTATTACTGAGAGAATCAAATATTTCGAATCATCGGTTGATTTGACTGTTGATGGTCCTCCGCCAGTTCTGTACAACTTTGCACGGTGCTTGGCTTTGCCTTTCTTCGCCTCTCGTTTCATATTACTCCATTGTTTTCTCAATGAATCATTACTCCTAGTCACATTTTTCCCCTGAGCGTTGAATAATGACGTTATTTTACTCCACGTCGCATCGTTTTCTTTATTTGTTGTACCGTTTGTGGTTTTACATTCTATTACATTTTTATAATTTGCAACCAGTGAGGTGAGAAGGTGCTTCTCCTCTCTGGTATAATTGCACTGCTTCATTTTGTCCATAATAATATGGATAACATGAAAACGAGAACAAAACGTCATAAACAGTCGCAACAGTAACGGACAATTTGTTAGGTTAGATTAGATTAGGTTAGGGAATTTCATTTTTTTTTGACATTTTGTATAACTGTCGCAGTGCGGGATATTTAAAAACTGAAGGAAAGAACCAATCACGCGCAAGTTCTGCAGCGTTGTCATATTTACGTACAACTTATCCAAGGCGTGCTTTGAAAAGCGTGGTGGAACGCATTTCCGTCTTGAGTCGTGCTTACATTTGAGTTCGACTTAGGTAAGTTCTAGCTCAAGTTGCAGTGGTAGAACCGGGCGTAAATCTCCTGTCCTTACCAAATTAAAATTAAATTCGTGATGCTAGATTTTTCAAGGTAAAATGTAGTTTATAAGCATGCAAACATGCTGGACGGAAATCTGTAGCGTAAGTTAGTGCAAATTTAAGTTTAAATTCTTTTTGTAAAGGACCAGCTTATAGTGTCATGTCGTTTGTGCGTTTGATTTTGTGCTATTAGCGAATTTTTTCCCGACGTTTTCCAATGCGGAACATAATTAGAACCTTTAAAAACAAAACCGGGTGCGCGTTTATTCCTATTATGTGATACAAATTTCAACCAGAATTGTTAAAATTTCATAAATACGTGCCTATAAGACGTTTATTATTTTGTTTAATGACCGTTTCATGCACTCCGTTTTCGCCCCTTAAGAGCTTTCGAATTATTTTAGTTATGCCTTGTATTATTCCTAGCGGCCGAGTCGCTAAGCTTGTTCGGTCACCAGAGGACCCTCGAAAGTGTTCTACTTATTTCTGTAAAGGAAATCTATCTGTTTTATTATATATGTTAATTTCTATTATTATATCCCATTATCTTTATTGTTTCAAGTTCTAAAGTTTCAGAGAGAAATTCTTAAATGTCGCTCTTTTCATTTGCACCTTCAATAGGTTGATGTGTTCACTAAAGAGAATTTTTATCGGCTTTCGTGATTTAAATACGTTGGTTATAGTTTTTTATCGTAATATCATATCGCATGTCCGCTTTTTTTGAAAAAATTGTTTTTCGATGGGCTTTTAGAGTTAGATATAGAGATACGTGCAATATTACAAAAGAAGTCGTACAGTAGAGGCCCCGATTATCCGAAGTAATTGGGGCGTAACAGTTTCGGATGACCGATTTTTTCGGATAATCGATAACACTTGGGGAAGGATAGAATCAAAGATAAAACGCTACAAGTACAAAATATGTATTGAACAATATTACGAGTTTTTATTTGTAGAAAAAGGTAAATAAATACGAATACAGTGCCTACTTAAATTATGTCATGCCACTGATTAAATTTCAGTTTTATTATTAGTTCTGGAACTAACGTAAAATTAATAATAATTATTTTAATATTTACTTATGAATAAATTCACCTTTAAAAACATAGCGTCGGAACACTTTTCCTATTGTTAAGAGGGCGACCGCTGCGTTTGTTGTCAATAGATGGCAGCAACTACGAAAATTAAGCGTTATTTTACGAATGGATAACTTTTCAAAAACGTTATTTATATTTATAATAACTAGAGCTCGACAATAAACTTTATTAGTTCCATTTCGACATTCATATTTTAAAATTAGAACATTTATAAAATAACTTAGGTATGGCCTATCCAAACCTATATGCAATTCACGTCATCAACAAAAAGTTACTAGATTGTTTATTTGTAATTCGGTTTAAAGTTTGGAAAGTGACATATTCTATAGATGATTTACCTGCGCACATATTAGATGGTATAAAGAAAGACTACAACTTATTAGAACTGTCAAAATACGAGGTACGAAGTGACAGCACTGTGTGAAACGTCATCATCTAGTAACCCTTTTATTGATGACGTGCATTGCGTATAGGTTTGGACGAAGTATACTCATATAGAAAAAGTTAAACATTACTCAAAATAAATAATCTTCTATTTTCAAACTTTAATTAGCAATAAATTTTTAAAAACAGTTATGATCAACATGAAATTTTGTGATTCCCTAAATTAACGTATTGCTTTTGTAAAAATTCGAGCTAAAATCAAAATTTTTAACGTTTTTCAAAAGTTATCCATTCATAAAATAATGCTTAATTTTTGTAGCTGCTGCCATCTATTGACAACAAACGCAGCGGTCGCCCCCTTAAAAGAATAGAATTCTTTTTGGACTCGGTTTACTTAAAAAAATGACACTTTTTAGTATAAATACCACCACAGTAATAGTTTGTTCTAAATTATCTACTTAAACAGTAATTTGTATAGGTACCTATTGCACGGTCCTCTCTAATTTCTATAAGCAAAAAAAATAAACGACTACCTACAGCTTATCCAAACCTATATGATGTTCACGTCATTAATACAAGGTTACTAGATGATGACGTTTCACACAGTGCTGTCACTTTGTAACTCGTATTTTGACAGTTCTAATAAATTGTAGTCTTTCTTTATACCATCTAATATGTGCGCAAGTAAATCATCTATAGAATATGTCATTTTCCAAACTTTAAACCGAATTACAAATAAACAATCTAGTAACTTTTTGTTGATGACGTGAATATCATATAGGTTTGGATAAGCTATAACTACCGAATTTTTTTATTGTGCCTAGAAATTAATTCGCTATCGGTGAACTCTCCTTCAATTTGTAACAGATCCTTTTATGTGTAGACGATCTTCGTACGCGAGTTCAAGCTTTTTACATGAAAAGTTGAAAGGCTTTGGGCTATTGATGATTTATTCGTGAAAGAAGGTAAAAATAAATCAAAATACGAAGCTAAAACTTTATCTACTATATAAAATTGATGATTAGTTGGTATAAGTAAATTTCATTGCAAAGAAAGTTTTTTTTTTCTTTTTGAAATTTCAGTACTTTTGATAAAATGCCTTTTGCATAAATGAAACTTTTTACATACATAGGCATTTTAACGTGCAGAGCGAAGCACTTATTTGTTTTTGTGACACACAATTTTGGGAACTCCTCCGTTTTGATCCGATAATTTCGATTTCGTTGCTTCGGCCATTTCTGTACCCGATACACATTTGTTTTTACAATACCTACAGTCTGCGAATGGAACTATCTCAGGTGATGGGATAAGTGCAAATATCGATCGCCATTTTGTTGAACATATGCACCTACTGACACGTTTAGATTTATTATTCAGCTGTATATAGATATTCTGTTGCGTGATTTATGAGCTTCCATATATTACCACCGTTTCCGAGTTATTGAATTTTAGGTTTATGAATAATTTACTAAGCTGTTATTTTTTGACGGCAACTTCTTGTATATGAACAACGCATGAAAGTCTCGTCTGAGCTAATGTTTCCAAAACATATATTTTGATTAATAACACCCTCGAATAATCCTTTTTGATGGCGAGGATAAAGAGAGAAACGAGAAAGAGAATTCGTTCGGGCGAGGAGGCTCGTGTTTTAAGAATACGCATAAATTATTAACGTGGTATGTGTTTTTCGACAAAGTGAGGAAAGTGATGCGAGTTACGACGCTAAATATCTAACGAGGCGTCGGCGTCGCGACGGTCGATCGTCTCTCGTAAATATGCTAATTTCCAATTATAAATCAAAAGAGTTGAGTATCGATACGGCTAAATAGGACTCATAAAAGAGGCGATATTTAAGGGTATTAAGTTCTAAAAAGTAAATTCGAAAAATTTGATAACGTAGCGCGTTAGGCAGAACAAAAACGATCGCGACGTTCTCTGCAGTCCTGCATATTTCACACATAGCATAAAACGAAGTGCCAAAACTTAACGAAATATTCCGCATTAGCATAATTCGTATGTAAAGCCGCAGCATCAAAGTACGAAGCTATCCATTATTAAACTGCTAATACGAGAGTTACATTTTGAAATGTTCTCGTTTTAAATTAAAATGCGGCATTTACGTTGGTTTGGGGGCTAGCCAAAAAAAGTAATTACTGACGTATTAAATGCTTCCTCTGATGTCTTTATGCGGTGTTTTTCATTATATTTTACTATTATTGAAATACGCGGGTGTATGATATAATAATAAAAAAAATGTTTTCACGGACGAACGACCAGCGTTATCGATTAAATGCAGGGATTACCGAGGAAAAGGTAATTGACGGCAATTTGAATGCAAATTTTCACTTCCTATAAGTAGGCATGTAATTAGCGGCCGCCATATTTTTTTTTAATATCGAAATTAATGCAGAAGCAAATCTTCAATCCAAAAATCTCGTTCATTTTAAATTTAAAGGTAGGCCGTAGAAAAGTGCGCGTTTCAAATAATATTTTTTCGATAGGCGCCTTTGCGACGTAAGTGAATATGTATTTCTCCCGATATATGACGGAGGATATACAATGAAATTTCATTAACAAAAGTTTTATAACCCGCGAATATTATTAACAATAAATTTGAAGGTTGAAATGATTCAGTTTGTTCCCGCGGAGTTATTACTATTTTATAATATTTTTTAATAAAACTGAGTGGCGCGTTCTAAAGAAAATACGATCAAAATAGAAAAAAGAAAAGCTATAAAGAATCACAAAATACAGGGTGGTCCACAACGTTTTAGCTACCGGATATCTCGAAGACGCTTAAAACGACAATTATTATGAAATTTGGAGGTAGGTATGATACTTAGATAGTTAACAGCAGTGGTGCCTTTTCAAAATCAGTTGGATTTTGTTGCGGTTTTCCATTTTCGATCGTGCGACGGGACAAGCTCCATTTAGTTGTACATTTGTGCAACTTTTAAAAAGGCCATTGTATTGTGCAAGTTTTACGCACCTTTTAAAAAGTTTTCCTTTTAATATTAGGAAATATAAAAATTAATACAAAATTAAACGAATTACATCAATTTTATTCAAGCGGAATCTTTTAGCGATTTTCTTTAGTCGTCGATTTACTTACGTTTATATTTTTAGAATTTCTATGCCCAACTGTTGTAAAATAATAATGTTAAAAAGGGGTAGTTTGAGAAGCGTTTTAAATTGATATTTGATTTTGCGATTTTTTTAGTAAAGCTGTCAAGCCACTCGGTATTGCCGTATCGATCGAATCCTTTTTCGAGGGCCCTTGAATTTTTTCAAGCTTTTCATTATAAATGTCAGATGGCACCACTCGTTATCTCTTTATTTGTTTTTTTTAATAACGGGGTTTTTGTTTTAAATTTTATATCGACGAATTGGTCAAAAGGCTTTTGTGGCGCTTTTGAGTGCAACTGATGTTTTGTGCGTGTGCAAATGAATTTTTGTAACTGTTGTTAATGGGTCGCTTTCTATTTCGAAAGTGTCTGGATTTTTTAACGTGCACTTTATATCGATTTTTTAATTTTTTTTTTTATTTTCCTAAAGCGTCGTTTAGGTTTTTTCTTTAGTTTTGACGAGTTAGACGAAACGATTTTCACTTGGCGCTGTGCTGGTTTAATTATTAAATCATACTGGAAATATTATGCTACGTCATCAGTCACTACGTTAACTCCCTAGAAATTTTTGGTTCTTCGAACCGTTTCAACGATGTCCTTGTAGTGTTACATGCGAGCTTTTTTTTTGACCAGCGCTAAATGAATATGGTACAATGTTTTTGGTTAAATGTTTAGTGAGAACTTAGCGAAATAGAACTTTACCGAGACCAATTTCTCGATCGAGTTCGGACGAACTATTTCGTTGGTCGGCTTTAAAGCGCCCGTACTATTGAGGTGCATGTGTACAGGACGTACAATTATCCCCAAAACTTTACTCGACATCTTCAAAACGCGTTTATAATATCTAAATAGATTTTAGTTTTTTTGCGCCATGTTGTTTTTGTGATAACGTCCACCAAAGTTTTGAACGTTTATCTATAGGGTCATCAAAATTTTAACAGTTGGTGGCTCAAACAGAAGATTATTTAGAAAAAAGTCTCGGGGCCAAATTCACATTCGAAACTCGTTCTCGTCTCATTCCTTTCTTAGTTCGAACTGATGTCGGCAGTTTGGGAGTTCGAATCTCCCTGTTTTTATTGGTTGTCGTAAAAGAAATAGAATGAGATGATAATGATGAATGAGTTTCGTTTATTAATTTTAACTTAACAGCTGACACCTATTACAGTTTCGGTAATAGTAATTCATTAAAACGATAAACGATATGATAGCACGATATAGCTGTCACGTTCGGTTATTCGTTTTCATCTACTTACATATTGTTAATAAAAGTTCTTTATATTATCTACACGAACAACACTTTGTTTAGACGTTACAAATTTTATCGTGTCAAAGGCGTTGTTCGCTGTGTAAAGAAAAACGCGAATTTACAACCTCCGATTTAGGTACGTGACGTTTTTCAAGGCATGCCCTGAAATGAAAAGTAACTCGAAAGACTGCCTAGCGCGCTCGACCTTGAAAGAAAATCGCTATTTCCATACCGTCCTCTAAAAAAAAACCACTGAATTCGTCTTAAAAATTTACCGTCTCTTGTGTTTGTAAACGTTTGAAATTGTCTTTTTATTTTTCTAAAGCGAAGACTGACGGGATTAGTCATCGTGGAAAATTCAATTTTCCGATAAAATATCAATTTGAAGATTCACGACAGTTTTTAAGTTGAAACGTAAATTGGAGAGCGTGGTATACTGAATAAAATTAAATTGTACTTCAACAAGTCGAATGTTCACGTGTAAAACTGCAGTTACGCAAAACGACCGAAACGCCTTTTTTCCGACGTTCTGGTTTTAATAGATAGATTCCACCTCCGGTTCCATTCAGCTACATAAAGGAGATATTTATGGTTCTTACGTGTGCAGTATCGTGGTTCATCGGATGAATCTCCGCAATCGTTAGCGTTGTTACAGTAACGATTTAATGGCACGCAGCGTCCATTTCCGCAGATAAATTCCGAAATTTTGCAGGCCGGAGAAGCCGATATCGCCAGAACAGCAAGCCACAGCAGAACGATACTAGTCCTTTCTATTCGCCGTCCCAATCCTGAAAAAAAATTTGTTTCCCAGTTAGTTAGAAATTAATGCTAATATATGCTTGATAAATTTTGTTACTAATGGAAGAGATACAGGACGTATAAATATTTAGAGACGAACGTCTAACTTTAAGAACCCTTTAGTTTTGTAGACGGAGTTTATGGTTTTCTAGAGAACACGTATAAACAACCCCTGTTTAGATCTTGCGCCAGAGCAGCAATTACGTTGTTTATTTTAGGGCTGTAATTAGGATCGCGTGAACGATATAATCACGTAGGCACCTGTATTTGTGTTTAAAAGAAACTTTTCCCGAAACACGAGCTTTCTTTAATAGGCTAATTATTTTCAAACGTTATTGCTCAGTTTGAATTAGAACGATGGATGTAATATAATTTTAAAGTTAAACAGTTAAAGTTGAAGATGTCGGTTATAGGCATGTACAACTTCGTCCAAACCTATATGCAGTCCACGTCATCAATACAAGGTTACTAGATGATGACGTTTCACACGGTGCTGTCACCTCGTAACTCGCATTTTGACAGTTCTAATAAATTGTAGTTTTTCTTTATACCGCACTGAAAAAAATGTTGATCGTAGTATTAATAAACGCCGATTATAGACTGTTATTTGGTTGGCACAATAAAATATTGTTTGTTTTAATGAAATATTATGCACACAGTTTTAATTGCTTTATCGCGGGATTCATTAATGTTAAGAATCAGTGTTCATTGGTATATTGAAAATTTTTACATTGTAAAAATGAATATTTTTATTACATATACGAATTCGCATAGTAATTCCCATTAACAATCGGTCCAATATTTATACGTTGTATTAAAGTTATTATATTAGTTTTATATTAAGTTTTATATTATTAACTAAGCAACTACACGTTTTATCAATCATTGATTAGAGTCACATTCTCGATGTATGGTTGATACGTTGATTCCACGTTGGTTAAGATTATGGCGTAGCGGTAGCTATGGCCTATCCAAACCTATATGCAATCACGTCATCAAAAAAAAGTTACTAGATTGTTTATTTGTAATTCGGTTTAAAGTTTTGAAAGTGACATATTCTATAAATAATTTACTTGCGCACATATTAAATAGCGTAAAGAAAGTCTACAATTTATTAGAACTGTCAAAATACGAGGTACGAGGTGACAGCACCGTGTGAAACGTCATCATCTAGTAACCTTTCATTGATGACGTGATTGCATATAGGTTTGGACGAAGTGTAGGAGACAGAATAATAATAGGAACTGTCGAAAACCAAAAAAAATTAATAAAGCTGTTTAAAAGTAATTACGTTGATTTCATATAAAAGTAACCCACAAGATAATGAATTTGTTCCACGAGCCAAACATTTTTTGACAATATTAATAACTCGCGTGTGTTTATCGAAGTGTGTTGGTATTTCTGTAAGGTATGTATAAAATAAATTTATATAAATAAAGATACATATGAGCTACACTTAAACTTTCATATTGGTTTTGTTGTTGCACAAAATGTTTTGAAAGTCATTAAACGATATCACGTTGAGAGACTTTTAAAAAATTTTGATTTGGGAACACAAATTTTGTTTGAACATAATCTCAAAGAATGGCGACAGTCAATTGGAATACCATTGATGGACTATTGGAATGCCTTTCGCAATGAGACTGCAATGAGTTTGAGTAATCCTCCATCTTCGAGATCCTCATGTTCATCTATCAGGACACCTACACCACCTGCAGACAAACTGCGGTTCGCACCTTATACGTTAAGATCCTCAAGTCCAAATGATAACATTTCAATCAAATTACCAAATATTTTGAATGAAACTGTAAAAAGAACCATGTTGGTAGACTATTATAATAAATTTTCAAAATTTCATGACTCAACGAAATTTAATTATCACCACAATTGCGCAGTTTTTTGAAGAGAAAGGTTTACAAATGACTTCAGCTATAAGCCACCGACTAGAGCAAGAACTTTTAGAAAAATTCCCAACGAAACATTGGTAAGATTCTTAGTGTTTCAACACCGGAATTTTTTAAAAAGTTTTTATTAAAATATATAACAAATTCTGTAATTTAAAAACAACATTTAAAACTGCGGTTTCCAACCATGTACTGCCGCAAACACAAAAAAAAGGTCGCACAAGAGAGAAAGTCTAGATATGAAAAAGATTTTGGTAAATAATTGTACTGTTTGTATTCGTACAATATAATTTAATGTACTTTGTTTTCAGTACCGGAAGACGACGTAGAGAGTTGCATAAAGACTTTAAAATACGATAATTTAAGCATAGAAGAATTTGATAACTGTTGGAAGTCATGCATGCACTCAATACCGCTTACAGCAAATTAAAACGCTTGGCAATACCGCTGTTATAATGGACCATTGGTCGTTTTATAAAATCCCATCAGGTTTTAGATTGGTAAATATTTTTAATTCGCAATTACTTCGAACATAATTAATTTTTATCGTGTTACAGATTGATATGGATTTTAAAATTGCCTTTGAAGATGCTGAAGATGGCCTTCTTAACAAATGGCAACATTATTATTGTTATTGTTATTCACCTGTATAGTTATAATTCATTACATCAATAATTTTGTGTATTAAATATAATAATTTGATATACGTTAAGTCAATAAATTCCGTTATTAATAATAATAAGTGTTCATTAATACAATAAAATGTCATAACTGAATAAATGAAACAAAATCATTCAGGCTATGAATGCGCGTTTGAACACAATGAACATTTGATTGGTTAATAAATCTAGTTATAAGTCGATGAAACATTTTAATAAATGTTCATTAATACAATAAAATATTTGAATTGAATAAATGAAACGAAATCATATAGCCTACGAACGCGCGTTTATTCACACAATGAATATTTTATTGGTTAATAAATCCAGTTATAAGTAAATCAAACATGTTCGTTGGTTTAATGAAAGCGACCTTTGGACGAGTTTTAATGCTGTTTTTCATTAATTCAACGTACGTTTTCATTGTATATACGTCAACTTTTGGTTCAACTTTTGTTGATGACGTGAATTGCATATAGGTTTGGATATGCCATAGGCATATGTAATTTTGATAACGTGCGACTTATTTCTAAAAGAACGTCATTTTTATTTTAAAATCGTATATCGACTACGACTCGCAATATTAACCTAACCGGCTTCGTCATTTAGAATAAACTTTCCAATAGTAGTAGATTTTCAAAGGCGAACGGTTCAAAACATCGGTAGTTTGTTGTTTACTACGGCACATCGTTTCCGCGAATTTATCCAATATTGAGATATTGATTGCGAGATTTTATTGCCTTTTACGCTTTGTACGAAATGTCATGGAGATATAAAAAGCTTCGATAAATATAAACAGAGAAGGTATTTTCGCATTATAGTCTCGATTACGAAATGTGGGGGAGCGAAAATTTCTGTTTGTATTATGGATTGGAGGAGTTGATGTGTATTTTTCAATTTGTTCGGGGAAAAGTAAACTTTTCGGTTTCCTTTGAATTAATATACCGAGAGAGCTAAAGTTTCGTTTGCCAAATTTGTATGTTTACAAGGGGAATGGCGAAATTGCCGTTGAAAGCTCGGCGTGAGTAACGTTATAGTGAAAGGTCTACTAACTTTAATCTGTTCTTTGAAAGTGCTTAGAAGCTGAAAAGCGAAAAATAATTGATGAATGCATTTGATGAGGCGCGCATGGATAGGAAGTGGAGGTTATACTAACAAACGCGGGCAATTTTGGCAGGTGTGCTAAAAAGTTTGGAAAACATTAATGACGAAAATCTGGAAATTCTGGTGAAAAATGTCGTTATGTCACCTGTCTTGTTTATTCGTGAAATTGTCATAACGATTGCCATTCGTGATGTTATTTTCTGAAAAATATTCGCCTATTGTCGTCTAATTTTGTTGCGTTTTGAAAATTTTCGAAAAAATAATAGATAGGTAGGTACAGCGAGGGATTTATTTTATGTCGCAGGCAACGTGAGCGCGTATGGAACCAATAGTGCAACTAGGGAAAAGGAACGACACGCGTTCTCGGCTAGTTATTTAGTCTTGGCGTATACGAATCCCGATTTATTACTCTTAGGTCGGTCAGCGTTGTGGTTGAGATGGTGCGATGACTTATTTGATCGTTGGAAAAAAATTACTTAATTCATTAAAGATGCATTTCACAGTCTAGCATCAAAAATAACTATTGCCGACCCATTTAAGAATTAAACGAATGTTTTCGTCAAAAACTATTCTCGGATACCCATTGAATTTGGTTTCAGTTAAATTTTAAGTTTTAGCGACGAAGTTTTACATTTACCTTTAATATTATTTGTGTTAAAAATGTAGTCAACGGCTTGTTTTTTAACTACAGCCTATCCAAACCTATATGCAATTCACGTCATTTACAAAAAGTCACTAGCTTGTTTATTTGTAATTCGGTTTAAAGTTTGGAAAGTGACATATTCTATAGTTGATTTACTTGCGCACGTATTAGATGGTATAAAGAAAGACTACAGTTTATTAGAACTGTCAAAATACGAAGTACGAGGGGACAGCACTGAGTGAAACGTCATCATCTAGTAATCTTTTGTTGATGACGTGGTTGCATATAGGTTTGGACGAAGTGTAGACAATAAGTAGTTTTAAACGATTCTATTGATATACTAAAAAATACTAAATCCGTAATGTATACATATTTAGAAAATAAAAAAAAAACATTTCTGGCCTGTATTCGAATTTGGGCACGTTTTCGCCTTTACGAAGGTTTCGGAGCGATATTTCCAGTAATCAAATAAGGCATCGCAGCACCATCTCAACAACAAAGCCGACCGACTGCGACTTAACTCACCGTACAACGTACTTACTATGATTTGTTGTAAATAAGCAAACTTAACAATTTTGATTTAATATAAAAATTTTCGACCACATCTTTGTACGAAAAGTACAAAGTATTGCTCGCCCATGCATACTTAAAATAACACGTGTCCCGACACGTCTCGCAATCGTGTAGTGCCTTAGGTAAGCCGCGGATTAATTATTTATGTATGGGCTTTGGGGTCTTAAGGTCTACTGAAATGAATCGTTTCTGTCGTCGGTATTGCGTCGGATCGATTTCCCTTCGAATTTCGCTTATGCATAATGTAAAGTATTTTCATTTTTCTCTTTCGCGGAAATCCGTTATATAAATATGGTTGAAAATTGTTTGAAACGTGAACCGATTTGTCTTTAAATATTTATGTAACGAAGGTATTCGAATTTGGGGATTATACTTTCGGGCAATAAAATTGTCGATAACTCTAAACGAACGATGTTTATTCTTTATTTTAAATTTTAAAAATAATGGATCGCTCGCTATACGTTCTACTAAAGCAGTTTGTTGTCGACGCTCGACGATTTAGGTTGCCGCCATCAATTTTTTTTGTTGACAAGTATCAATTCCGTTTTCTCGTACAACTGACGTTTACATTTTACATTTATGACGTCTATTTATAATATTTGAAATTGGATATCAACCGAAAGGAGTATACGGAGCTGCCCTTTATCCTTAAATATGGAAATCAAAAAATTACACCTAATTGTATGTGAGACGTGTACGTAGATATGTCAAGTTAGATTATAAAATTGCAGCTTTGATGATAACGAAATTGAAAATTTCCACGTAAAATTGAAAGCTACATTTAAAACGTTACAGATTTATGAAGTAATAATGATAATTGAACGGTTTTCACGTCGCAGTGAAAAAAATAAGTAAAAGGTCGAATTTGATGTAGGATAAAGTTCTGTTAAAAAGAAGGAACACGTTATTTGTGTTGATCAAATAAATGAAACTATATATAGGGTGTCTCCGAAAGGTCTGTACAGTGCTTGACCACAGATTCCTGAGCCGAAAATGTGCCGATTTGCCACAATTTACCTATATTCCAAATTACCACCTTTTCGAGATACAAGATACAAATAACTTAGGCAACGACTTAACTTAAAACTTTATATTTTACAAACACACGACGCCTTATTAAAATTAACACACGGGGTGTTTATTTTTAGGAACCATAACCTCAGTTTTTTAGCAGTTATGGAGGAGCCGCGCAATATATTAAATTTTTATAAGAGCAATTTCCTGTCTATCGAAAAACATTCCCAAAAGAGTCAGAGGCGTACGTATAAAAAAGTTGTTGATAAAAAACGAATGTTATGATCCTTAAAAATAAACTTTACTTTATGCACTTTATTGTTTGCGTATCCTCTCCCGTAAGAAATAGTCTAATGGAGAGTCACGATTTTCTTCATCTAGAAACTGTTTGACCAAATCTTGAAGATGACACCGTTTTCCTGTTGGAGTTTCATCGAAAAAATAATGTCCTATACGTAGATTGTTGATTACTGCTGTTCGTAAATTCACCTTTTGCGAATACATACTTTCAACGCGTTTCCATCGTCCAATGCAATGATCGCCGATCATCATCGTATGATTATGATTTATTGAATTACGATCCAGATATCTGCGCCGAATTAGATTGGTCGCATTCAGGGAATTGTAGCGTCGAAACGCTGCAGCGCTGTAACGCTTTATCTTGCCCGAATAAACATTTTTGGTACTAGTTATTTTTCAGCTTTTAATTCTTAGGTTGGCAATTTTGTTTGTAAAACACTCAAATTTTTATGTAAAACTTACCTCGTAATATCTTCAACCTTTCTTTTTACGTTTCTGCAAGGGAAATGACTTCGTCTCCGAATTGTAACGTTATAAGCCATCTTTATTTTTTGCATAAACCAAAACATACACAAGCAACATAATTTGTTAGGTTAGAACGCATGGATGCGTCATTGTTTTATTTAGTTATAAAGCGTTAAAGCGGAATATTTATATGCTTTAATGCTTTACTAAAGCGCTGCAGCACTGCAAGTAAAGCAGAGCATCGCTTCGATAAAGCGCTACAGCGCTACAATTCCCTGAATGCGACCATTAACATCGGTCGGGGCGTTTTAAAGGTGTCGTGTTTCTAAAAAAAAAATGCCACGCGCACCGCAATAATGCAATTTCGTAAACATTTTTTGTTCCGCAATTAAACTTTAAACACCCATAAAATGAATCAAGTTTTTTGATCGACAAAAATGCAATTAAAGAATATTTGTTGGAACTTCAACTACGTACGTAGCTTACGAAATATTCCTTCCAAAGTACGATTTAATTAAATTACTTTTTATCAATTCATTTAAATCGATACAATCAATTTCTCGCATCAAAATTTCAATTCGACGTGGTCACGTAAAATCTAGTTTAACTGCGAATTCGGGGCGCGACGATCGATTTTAGGTTTTTGAAAAAATTACATTACGCTACATTTATTCCGCGTTAGCGTCTTTATTATCTATCGCTTTAGATGACTTAGTTTTATGACCGTTTTCGGAAAACCTTTATAAATTTTTACGATTACTATTATTATTATCATGCGGTTTAAGATTATTGCTTCCTTATGTTAACTATTATTTTATTAGCTGGTATTGATTAGTATTTCGCGGTCGCGGTCGGTCGTTTACTGAAAACGTACCGTTTTACTGAAAAAAATATTCGTTTAAAGTTAAAAGGGAAAAAACAGCATCGAAATGTTGCGAAACGTTTGTAAATAGATATCTAATATAAAATACAACATCCAATCACTGACGGTAATTTTTTTTTCCAATTGATCTGGAGGAAACTCGTATTTCTGGTTATAAGTTGCATGATTTATTGCGGCGACTTTATTTACGTTCCTATGCCGAACTTTTATGGTTCGTGATATATGTGCAACGGGTTACATTTAAATTTATTATTTAGGGTGTACACTTTAAAACTTTAAAGGCCGATTACCTTTAGGTGTACAATTTTCTCCGGGCAAGGCGGTATGGATTTTTCGCGAATTTTATCCATATTTGTTCGGAGATAATTATCTTTGATTAGGACTGTCGAATTCGTCCTATCTGTATAAATATGCTTAAGCAATCAGTGCAGAAATTGATTCGGTTATCTTGCCGTGATAATTCTTGCGGTACGATTTAGTTAGTAAATTAATGTTGAGGGTGGGTTTTATTTTTTAATAATTAATAAACACTATATACAGTCAGTTCTCAAACTTACGACTGTTAGACGAAAAAAATTCGTTGCTTTCAGTTTTTGTGGAATATTCTGCTAAGAATAACAAAAATAATAGAAAAAGAATAGATTTGGAGATGAAAATAAAAATAATAAACCAGCATGGGTGCGGCGAAACAGTGTCAGACTTGTCATGGGAACTCAAATTGTCCTATTCAACCGTTTCAGCTATAACGAGGGACAAAGAACGAATTTGTGAAGCAGCAAAAAATCGTTATCAGTAAAATCGATGATCTTCACAAATAAAAAAACGAAATGGTCCCTTACGCGCAATGGAAAAATGTTTGAAGACTTGGACGGAGGATCTCAGGAGTCCACCAGTGGATATCAATCGCGCAGATGATGAAAACACTACAGAATAATTCTTATAAATATATGATTATGTATGTAATTATTTTAAAAAGTTAATTATAACATTTTTATTTATTTTTTTTGTGAAATTCGACTTACGTTCAAGGTGGCGGAACGGAACCCCGTCGTAAGTTAAGAACTGACTGCAAACGTCGTATTTAAAAAAAAATGTAATTCCGCAACGCGTTTCGTAATTCACCATTGCATTTTCAAGCGTCTAACCGTTTATTATGAATAAGTTTCACCAAATGCAATATAAGACAATTAATTTTTTCAGTAATTGTCGTTAAAGGTCGAATTTTAATTAATTAGCGACCAAGAGTGTGACCGATAAGAGGAAAAATAGTGGCTCGAGTCGGTGGTAAAATATTAGGAATGTGTAAGTACAAAAATTTATTAAATTCCGGTCTTGGGGGGTGATTTGGGACGGATTTTTAGCAGAAACGATTACAAGGCTGATCCGGCCGAGGTGTTTATGTATTGCAGTTATTCCGAATGAATATGAATACGTATTTTCGTTCTGCGCGTTTAAAAATCTCGCCACATTTGGTGCTTTTATCGCCAACTGAACAATCACGCCCCTTATCGGCTATATTTATTACAAGGTTAATTTATTCACTCGCGTAACGTATTGCCGTTCTGCTTTAAATTTAAAATTTTACCCGTTTCCGAAGGAACATTTACAAATATGCACCTATTGTTGTTATCAATTGTAAACGTCTTTTATTATTATTAATATAATTTAAGAAACCGTCCCGTAATTTTTTCCAATTATTAGTTGAAAATTTAATGCTGCGATTATTTTCTAGTAGTAGTATTAACTTCTAAGTAAGTTTAGAATTTCGCGATTACAACGTAGTACGTCCTACTTTCTTATCCAAGTTAGCTGCGCAGCAGGAACGACGACGGTAAATTCAAAAACTTAGATATATAAATTCTATCTAAAAAGTTTTAAATATGATACCTGCAGCTGCTGTTTTTCATGTGAACTGCGAATATATCCCTACTTCACATACCACCATTTTACGGTATAATACCATCCAAAAGTAATATCAGGAAAATTGGAACGGCATTTGCGCTTGTTTTACGATGACATAAAATGTTTTTCTGTGCTAGAACTCTCGAAAGGGGACGAAAAATAACTTATGTATAGGTAGGCATGGGTACGTACATAGAAATAATACTCTCGCGTCCGTTATGAATACATTAGATAAAAAGCTTTTCACATACGTCAGTTGTAATTAGGGTAAAATGTATTTCGACGAAGTTTCGGAATAATCCCGCGGTCCTGCGATTTTCCTGTTTTGTCCCTTTTGTTGGGAGTAATTTTACAACAAAAGCCCATAGAGTTGAACTTTTCGCCTGAAGGAAACTCGGCTACAATTTAATTTTCTAACATAAGAACCCGATTTAGAGCACTCGTATTACTAACCAAAACTCAACCACAAATTAAGAACTTTTCGGAAAGCACGAGAGCCCGTAAAATAAAAGTTACAATGCGGTTTTGGCTTTAATCCAGGTATCGCTTGATTATATTCTTCTTTTACCGATCTATTTTTCTAATTATTAAATTGTTCGCGCAACATTTAGTTTTGACGCTTCATTTTAATGATCTGCCGCAATAATGTTGCGAGGAAACTGTGTCCCTACTTGAACGTGTTTTCGCATTTGTTATGCAAATTCGTAAGTAATTACGCAAAAACATAAATTTTGATGATTAACGTCGACGTCCAAATATTTTACATAATAGACTTAGTATCTGTATCTTATAAATCACGTTAGAAACAACGATGTTTTTGAATTAGGATTGGAATTTGACCGACTATTACTATATGTGGTTGTGGGCTTTTTTGACAGTGGAAGTAATCATTTTCTTGGTAGAACTTTAGGCTAATCTAATTTTTAACAAAAAAAATTGTTTAAGGTTAAATAATAGATGCATTAGGTACCCTTATCACAGAAAAAATCGGGACAGTAGAGGACAGAATTTTAAAAATGTTTTGATGTGAATTGGGTTTTATTTAAACTGTTTGCAAGTACATAAAGATTAAGCCATAAAAGCGTTGTTACCTACATAGATGAGCTTCTAAAGATGTTAGGTATCGGAAAGGTTGAAATAGCCTTTTGCATTTTAAGACGAGCCCTACCTTCCAGTAAGCTAACAAACTTCAATGTAAATCAAATGAAAATCCACATTTCGCTCTTTTTTATGTTTTAGAATAATTTTTTTATATGATGTTTGGTACCAAAATCATCAGCACAAAAAAAGAAATCATCCCAAATCGACGAAATTATCGTAAGACGTCAAAATTATATCAAATATATGACATTTACTAATCCGTAGTAAAAGAATAGAAAAAGGTTACAAAGAGAACAAAGTATTGAATTTACGGGTTCTACTTATTGTTAGACGAGAACGTAACAGGCAAACTTCACCCAACAAAGTTGGGAATTATGATTTTTGGCATTTCTTTACTTATTTCTCTAAAGTTAATTTAGAATGTGATCGTTATGAAAACAATTATGATTTCGATAATATTACTATTTATTATATCCTCGATATTTTGATGCTTTTTTTAATATTTTTCTACAATAATGTCAATGTATTGAATTATATATTGATTTCCTTCCTCTACAATTATAATTACTGATGAAGTCTAAAAATTCATTTGAAAATATTTGTTTCCAGTGAAAGATGTGTCCAGTATATCTGTCGGATACTCCGTTATACCGCTCTCGTCTAGAACCTGTAAATTTCATCCATTGTTCTGTTTGTAACCCTATTTTATTATTTAATGTAATATTTTTGATATAATTTTGTCGTCTTATGATAATTTCGTCGCTGTGGGATAATTTCCTTTTTTGTACTGATGATTTCGATACCAAATATCATTAAAAAAAATTTTTTCTAAAACATAAAAAGTGCGAAATCTTGATTTCCATTGAATTTTATGAACTTACTGAAAGGTAGGGGATCGCCTTAAAATTAAAACTAGTGACCGAATGCTTACTTTACTATACTTCTTTTAAAAATCGTGATAATACGCCAATATAAAAACTTGGAACAACTAACACCATATATTTCGGCTCTGGTTGGAGCTATCTTTAGTGCTACAAATATATAAACAATGGAAACAATTAATGAATATATAATATATTAATTCGGCCAAAGAATTGTATCTTTATTACTTTACTATACACACAAAGAATGATTACATACCTACTTACATAATTATTTTATTTATCGTTTCTTGTTCTTGGATAAAAGGTTCGTAGGTTAAATATCACATATAGTAATTAAGGATACATACAGGGTGTCCCGGGAGGAATCTGCCAAACGTTAGGGGCGCGTTTCTTAAGTAATTTTAAGCAAAGAAGCTGTAGCAATGTATAGGTCCGATTTGGAAAAGTTATGGCTTGTTAAAGAAGTCAAGGCAAAAAATCAAAAATGAGATTTATTAAGTTTAATTGAGGAAGCACTATTAACAAGACGAAATATTTTTCAAGCTATATTAATTTTGTGTGTGTAAGTAACCATTTTTTTAATATAAATCTGCATGTTATCGGTCATATCGACGCAGATTTTCTAACAGGGCGTAACCCACAAAAAGTAAATTTTACAGTAGAGCACATGTCATGTCGCCGCGTAGCTATAACAAGATACGTTTCGCGGAAATATAAATCGATTTTTTCGATGAAAAAAATCGAAATATTGTTACTAGATTTTATCAGACGATGTCTTTGCTTTAAATGCGTAAGATAGTCAGAATAAGTCATTTTCACAAGAAGTATGAGCTACGTCCTTTTGGCAAAACGCGATCGATATATTACGTCAATCAATAAATTTTTAAATTTACAGAAATCATAAACTTCTAAAGTATTTTGTTGACAAAGAGTTGTCCACTTTATAGGTAACAATGATGATTTATGGCTTACAATAATCCCTTTTAAAAATACAAGCATTTCACCTAAAACCCAATTCACAACAAAACATTTTTAAAATTCTATCCTTCAACTGTCCCGATATTTTCTGTGAGAAGTGTACCTATTGTGGTTAAAAAAAAATTAACAGACCAACACCAACGCTTTTTTGTTCAAGAAAAGTGTTTTACAAAAACGGATGAAAAAATTGTGTCGCAGTCGTACAATTCTAGATATGAAAAAAATAGCATCTTTGAGTAGATACTTATTTTAGCAACGAACGGAAATGTTACGACTTGACAAAAAAGCGATTTGTTTCCTTTTACGAATTCTGAACACTCGACCCCAAGAAATATCAATATTCATTATCGATCAACAATCTTCAAAAATTTTAATCAAATGTTCATCATTTGGATATATCAGATTTAAAATATATGGTAGGTACAAATAAGGGTGCAAATTAAATAAAATACTTCTTGGAAAATCGGTACGCGTTGGTTTGTTTTAAAAGTTTTAGGTATAAAGTACACATATTACTTGTTGTAAAGCCCTTAATTTAACCATGTTTGTGATTCATATAGACATATTTTTTTAACAAACGTAGTGTACCTACAACGTTTTTTATGGTAGGTACAGTAATGTAAATTATGCAGAATTATACAGTTGATCACGAATAGCGGTCACCCAACCGGTTCGAAATATACCATTTTTAATGAGTCTTACGCCCTTCATAACCGAAATACTGGGCGTTTTGTCGATTTTGTCCATTGCTTAGGTCATAACTAACGAGCAACCTTATATATTTTGTTGCCGTTTGGCAGACAGTCTTTCCTTAAGCTGTCCACTATTAAGTGAAAAGGGAAATCCAAGTCCGGATTAATGAAAAAATCAATAGTCTCGTGTCTTCGAAACAACTGTATCTCAGATCTTTTACAAATCCGTTTTCACATGTGAAAAAAGCACAAAAAACGGAATTAAACAGTGTGCTTTTTCTTTTTGCGCATGCAATTTTACTACTCAAACTTTGAACTCAATTTAAAATTTTATTTGTGATCATTTTAGATTTGCCTAATTTTTCTTAGATACCGTTGTTTCCACGGATAATTTATATTTAAGTTACACTTAAATTTTAAGCTTAAGCGGTGCAATTGGGCGTTAATGATTTAATAAGGTTTAGAATAACTTCAGATTGAATCATTTTTATTTAAAATGTAATAAAAAAAATCCATCTTATTCCATCTTTATTTTTTAAAATGATCACAAATTTCAAATGAGTTCAAAATTTGAGTAGTAAAATTGTATGCACGAAAACAAAAAAAAACACACTATTTAATCCAGCTTTTTGTTCTTTATTCACATGCGTAAACGGATTTTGAAAATTCTGATGCACAAGGTATTGTTTCGAAGATACGAGACTTTATTGCTTTTTTATTAATCCGGACCTGGATTTCCCTTTTCGTTAGCACATTAATCGTTTGAGAAGCTTAAGGAAAGACTGTGTGTCAAATAACAACAAAATATACAATCCTTTTTATAGCCACAATTTCTCTCAAAGTGATATTCATGTGTTTGGTCCAAAAGGCCGAATTTTTCTAGAATTAAATTAATAAAAGTTTATCCATAAGACAGTCAATTTGGCTGGTTAACGAGCTCGTCCTTTGTTTTAGTAAAGACAGTACACTGTCTAAATTTCAGCCTCCTACTAACAAAATTGCGACCGGAATCGTGTCCACAAGAAATTGATTTTATATATACAGGGTGCGTTCAAGAAGTTTCCGGAATGAGGCTATAAAACACGATTTATTGCAAATAAAGCGTACAACTGTTCAAAATTCTTCAAAGTAGTCCCCATCGGCATCGTAGCACCTCTGCCACCGAATTTTCCAATCTTCATACGCGCCCTTGAAGTCGTTTTCTGACATGCTGCTGAGTTGATTCGTCACAGCCTTTTGAACCGCATCGGTGGTCCCAAAATGAGTTCCCTTGAGTGTTCTTTTCAGCTTGGGGAATAGGTAGAAGTCGCTTGGAGCCACATCCGGACTACAGGGGGGTTGGGGAAGCATTGTCACACCGTACTTGATCAACAGCTCAGTCACGAGAAGGCATGTGTGGCTTAACACCTTGGGTACCAACTTTGCACAGACTTTTCGCATGTTCAAATGATCACTAATAATGGTGTGCATACTGGATTTGGAAAGATTTAACTCTTGAGCAATCAATCGCACGCCTAACCGACGGTCAGACTTCAACAAGGTTCGCATTCGGTCCACATTTTCATCGGCTGTCGCTGAACTCGGTCGTCCTGCTCGGGACCACTCGTACACACTTGATTGCTTCATTGCTTCGTCCCCGTAAGCTGTCCGAAGCATTTGTAAAGTTTCACCAGCAGTCTTTCCAAGTTTAACGCAAAACTTGATGTTCACACGCTGTTCAACATTTCGCTGCATCGTGAGTTGTGACGCGTCACCCAAACAGGGTCTCACTGTACAAACAATCCACACTCTCCGGCGGTTCGGAGGCAACTGAATATTTTTTACCTGTTGCCTGAGAACCCCCACCACCAATCCCGACAGGAGCGGCCGCCCGCTCGCGCTTCGCTTGGGCGGTAAAAAATAATTCCGGAAATTTCTTGGACGCACCCTGTATATATGACCAATCGAAAATGAACGACCTATATTTTCGTGATCTAGTGGTCGAGATCGGAGAGAATCCAAAAGGACACGTCTGCGTGACGTGACGTCACCAGATAGCTTTATTTTCTATGAAAATTCGTTAAAACTATGTTCGATATGAAAAAAAAAAAACAGGAATATCTAACTATCTCTACACGTTATTTTCAAATTTTCGAATTTATTCATCTATGTATTTAAACTAAAACACAAAACTAAACACAACAAACAGAAATTACTAATTAAAATTTTGACAATTTCTCAATAAGTTTTAATAAATTATTAGGTATTTTATATTTAAATAAATAAATACCGTAAAAATGTTATGAAAGTCGAACAAGAACGAAATACCTACATTACATTACATTAGATTAGTTGTGGCAACAATGCAGACGTGTTTCACCCGTCATACCTACCTTCAGTTTGTAAATAAAAACCCCGTCCAGTCTCGTTTTTGACGTCGCGTAGTAAACAGTGTTCGTAAAAAATGTGAATAATTGTGATTGAACTTTTGTGTGATCTGTATTGAAAGTTTCATTTTATTATTTTTATGGTATTTATAGGAAAAACGTGCATTACGAAGTATTCAACGATTTGTTTGCTTATAGGTTATCTCTGTGCTTCGCTGCCTTCTGTTGCCTCGCTGCCCACTGCCTGATCTCGATCGGTAAGTGATTTTTCCGATATTACGTACTTTCTGTTTGAGTAAGCTTTTAAACGTTTACGGAAATATTTTATTTCGAAATCGATTTGGCAATTTTGGTTTCGAGTACCTACGTCGAACTATACTGTTACTAAAAAACTGTTTACGTAAATTTCTTTAGAGTGAGGTTATGTATAAGGGGGCGCCGTTATAATTTTAGGAATTTATTTACCAATAACTATTTCCACAGGTGTGTTGTGTGTTGTATAACCTAGTACGGTCATTCTTACGTATTATTGTTTGTGCATTAAAAATTCCAAGTAATTCGTTGCGATAAATACATTATTGTATAAGTTGAGATAATTTTAGAGGTAAATGATTTATTTTAACCTTGACTATTATTAAAACCATTGGGTGTTATTGACAAGTATTTTTAAAAAGAACATCGTAGTAACAAATTGTTAGTTTAAAAAAAAAATGCTTTCCCTTCGCGTGCACACTTCCTCCGCCCAGTGCAGTCGTGTGCGCAGAGGGACCAATATGACTCCAGACGGTTTCAAAACAATTGTAGCTTTCAAAGTACGCTTTAAACAAAAATTAAGACAGTTTTTGTAGTTCATCATCCATATTTTATGATCTAAGAGTTAGTTTTTCGAAAACAACATATTTAGATGCCCACAAGTTGGTACATCGAAAAATGCACAACGATTTTGGTTTACATTATAAAAAAAATTCTTCTAGATTTTTTTAAGAGGAAGATATTGTAGATACGAAATAATTATACTTTTTGGCTGCCCTTCCAAAAAGTAGATTCGTAGATATTTTTGCAGTTTCGCGGTACATGCGGTTAAAACGCAATGTGAGATCAAGTCGACCCCATGTACGTACGAAGGGTTAAAAAACGTCTTATTTCAAAATTTTCGTGTTGGCCAATTTGTTAAATTTATTATAAAAATGTAGCTAAACATTTTTTATATAGGATTGATGAAAAATGCGGGAATATAAATTACTCCAGATAAAAAATGTAAATTTACCGATAGATTGTAACGTTTTTCAAATATAATATACCTAGCTGAATTACAAATATAGGTACAATTTTTATTGATGACGTGCATTTGAATTTATCTTGAATTCATTATGCATATAATCACAATGGCTGTTAATAACAAGTAAAATAAATTTGATTACATGAAAGCTTAATAGAGGGCGATACGAAAATGGCATACAAACTTCACAGTAAGTACCCACGTTGTAGGGGACCCTTAATGGAGGTCTTAGGAAAAATAATAAAAAAATCTTGGCCAACAATTTGGGGAAAAATGACGAGGGAATGACGGATTCGACTTTTGTATTCTTAGCAATTTCGAAATATGACACCATTTTCTATCAAGGTTATACGCCCTTTATTGTTGTTCATTAAGAAAAGGTTCAGAACACTTGTGGGGCCAAAAAAAGCGTTCGCCAATGGGAAATACATTACACAATATAAGAGTGACGTTATCACTTTATTTTAGAAAAATCTGAAATCTTAATTCAGTATCACGATAGTAACTCATTGGGGGGGCGGGGGGGGGGGTTGTGTTTTAATAAGATTTCCAATGATTTTATATCAGTTTAACTGTTTTTATAGGACACGTTGTAAGGAATGAACGTATAATTATAATTAATCGACTAAGTTTGCGTTGGACTACCTTTTTCGAAGTAAATTAAGTGAAGAGAAGATATTCGCCTTTAAATCCCTTATTGATGCCTAATAATAATAGTTTCCTTAAAGCTGCCTTCGCAGCTGAGTGATGGTTGTTTGCTGACGTAGTCTGATAAGCAACCCAGGGGATTCTAGGCGAATAATAATTAGACGAACAGTCGATTTCAATTAGTAGTTGTGCGGTAGAGCTGTTCAATTTTATGTAATAATCCGGTAATGGAATAAAGTGTTCTTCGCTATCATTAGCGTCATTGTGCTGTCCTAATTTGAATATTAGTCCGTCGATGCATGTATTTGATTTGACAAGGAGGAACGCTCGTTAGCGACTTGCAGTGCCCCTATGAAAATATTTTCAGTATACTAATTGACCCACTTTTCGTCTGCCGTATAAACGATTAAATGGTCAGAGATTCCATCCTCTATTAGGGTTTTGTTAGTAATTGGAAGTATGCTCGGTAATTCCAAAATTTTACGTCCTGCTTTAGTGTTGTAATAACTATAGTGCGGCTGGGACAACACGTGTCCATTTTAAATTGGACAGGGGAAAGTTTTATCGTTAGTTTTATTTGTTTCCGAATAGGTCGAAACGTTTACACCGCGTAAAAGTAAAGACGAAACAAATTAAAATTTGTTTTTACCTATTAGGTGTACACTCGAAAAATTAAAAAACGTAACGAATATAATTGAGCAGCGTAAATATGACTTTCGTATTAGGTTAAAAGTGAAAAGTTTCTAGAAATTCTATGGCTTGTAAATTATCTATAGAATATTTCACTTTCAAAACTTTAAACCGAATTACAAATAAACAATCTAGTAATCTTTTACTGTTCCACGTGAACCGATAGGCCAGTTTGATAAGGTATAGTTGACATTTTTAAATCTGATAACTAAGTTTGAATGATATATAGTTGACGGTAGAGATGGTCGGCCCGTTTTAAGCAACTAAAATGAAGTAAATTTGAATCTCAAGACTCGTTACGTTTTTTAATTCGTCGAATGTACATACATTTTTTACTCGCTGCAAAGATTTATTTTGCGTGGATTGTATTAATATTTTAAATTAAACCGCCATCATCCACTAATACATAGATACCTACAAGGGTCTTTAGCAGAAGTTTACGGTGTTAGTTTAAACGGAATTTTCAAGTTTGTCAAAGCGAATGTTTAAAACTGTTACGCACAAACTTTGCAATCAACATTAATTACCATGATTAAATGTAGTCATCTCCTAGTTCTACATTTTAATGTTATCTACTTCGCCGATTTTACACGGGGATTTCTATTTAGATTTTGAGACGATTTAAGTTTCGAGATTTTGGCGAAACAATTTCCGGTGAAAAATAGATTTGTTTTTAATTAAAATGTCGATTGTTCGAACCGGAATATTTAATGAATTTTCCATAAAATAAAATAACAATAAGTGAAGAAAGTAATAAAAACAAAGATAAAATAATGTCGTGGGCGAGATTCGAACTTAATTATAATAAATTCTGTAGCACTGTATTTTTTATCGTCGACTGCGTTAATTCGTGTCGGTTGACACTTCTATCGGTTTTGGGAAATCTATTCGAAATTACAATTAGAGCCGCTTGCATTGGGAACTAACAAAATCTATTATTTATGGTTTAGAACTTTACCGTTTGTTGAAATTTTTAAAATTAAAAACAATAATAAAGTAACGTGTTTCGCTTTTATAACACCCTCGTAAAGTAATTTCAATTTTCAGAATTAAAACAAGGGGTAAAACGGAGACAACAATAAAGGGTGCAATATGCTTATAGAAAATTGTGACGTGTTTGAAAATTGCTAACAATAGTAAAATTAAGTTCTCCACTTTACCTCTTAATTTCTCAGTAAATTGTTAATCAAGATTTTTTACTACTATTATTTTTCCTGGGACTCCATCGACGATACCCTATAACGTACTGTAGAGTCGTTGCGCCATTTTGAAATCACCCTGTATATCTGACGCATGAAAATAAGACACGAATAGGTATAATATTACACTAGTTCGTGTTATTTATCATAACAACTTTCGAATCCCTTTTAAGGAAATTAACTTTGAACGTTTAATTTTTCTGTCTTTCTGATTTTTATAGTTATTGTTTTTGAAAACCTTTATATAGATTGATCCAAATTCATACGAAATCGGTGTATATAGCTTTACCCTTTAGAGAAAAAAAATCGATTAAAATTTCTTTTTCGAGTTTTTATCCTACCGCCCATTTAATAATGTAGGTAAAAACCGGCGAGGTAACGTAACTCTGATAAAAAAATACGCTAGCCGAACGATCCGAATTCTTACAAAAAATTGAAAATTGAAATATAGATCAACGTCTTCATTGCCAGCTAACGAGGGGCTCGCTTAGGTCCTTCTACAGCTTGGCTATATGAATATCAAATTCGCGATGAAACAAGGAAACATTTCGAACACATTTTCAGGAAACGTTTGGAAATTATACCTACTTCTCGAGATCGTACTTTCACAAAATTATAATTAAAAGGTTTTCTCTTATTACTTACTTATAGGTAAGCAATTGCTTTTCAATTAATAATACGATTAGTATTCTGGTTTACAACGAACGATTTGAAAACCGTGTAGCGTTTCTGGGGGACGTGAATTATTCGTGAGCCGGTTCTATTTCCGGGTCGACCGTTCTCCCAAGTTTTAATGAAATGTTGCAGTTTCATATTTGAATTGTTATCAATATTGTGTCGTTCTATTTATTATGCAGGCTTAATTTCGCCTCAATTAAATACGCGCGCTGTAAACTCCTAGATATTTATTCGAATGGAAAACCCGAAATTTTAACTAGATTATTGATCGACTGTTCGCGTTCAGTTTGTTACGAAATTACCCTTTATATCTCTATATTTGTAGTAAACGAACCTGATTCGGTTGGACGAAACGTTCCACAATCCGGAAAATGAATTGTTGACAGGAAATGAACCAAAACGCCGAAAGCGTGTCCCTATGTATCAATGTCCAAATCATTCGGTAGTTGACGGCTGGATTTTTCTACGCATTACATTATTCAAACATAATGCATTTTCGCTTAAAATATTTTTAGAGCTTAGTACATATCCTCGTGGGTATAGCTCATCCAAACCTATATGATATTCACGTCATCGATGCAAGGTTACTAGATGATGACGTTTCACACAGTGTTGTCACCTCGTACTTCATATTTTGACAGTTCTAACAAATTGTAGTTTTTCTTTATACCATGTAATATGAGCGCAAGTAAATCATCTATAGAATACGTCACTTTTCGCACTTTAAATCGAATTACAAATAAACAATCTAGTGACTTTTTGTTGATGACGTGAACATCATATAGGTTTGGATAAGCTATAGGTAGGTAATACGGAAATCGAATTTTGTAAGATACGCACAACCTAATTTCCATACATCTATTGTTTGAAATGGATCGAAGTGAAATTTAATAGGCAAGCTTTTAACGCAGGCACATAATATATACATGTTCTCAATTAGGTTGTCAGTTCGCGTTACGTGCAATTTCTTCTCAAAATAAAATACTGGCCGTATTTAAAAAAAAACAGCTTAAAATAAATAAAATGTTCTGAATTTCTGTATACGCTTTTTAGCAAAATATTCGTGTGTTTCCATTTATTGGGGTTTGGTGGTTGTGGGTTGTATATTTTCCATAATATTTTACTTGTTTCGTTTTTTGTTGCCATAAGGTAAATTAATAAATTATAGGTACGTAAATATCAAAGGGAAAAAATGTATTATTTATGTATTGCCAGAGTTATAATCTCGTGTAGTTTGTTTTAAAACACTTAGAAACATGCGTACAACTACGTATATTTTATAATTTCCGAAATATGGGATGTTATGTGTTTTTCAAAAAAAAATGTTTTCATTTCATAATTAAATTATTACACATTTTCATTTATATTAATTTAGAATTTTAAAATAAAACTTTAATCGAAGTATCATAGGGGGAGGTGGGGGCAAACCGAGTCATCGCGAATATCTGGAGTACGGTGACACTATATTGATATACGAACACTGTATACGAACATTTGACAGAAAATTGACACATCTTACAAGGTGGAAATCTCAGAAAAATTTGAAACTTTGCAGGATTGTAGTACTAGTCAACCGTAATCGAGAGCCGTGTTCCGTTCGTGCTCTTACGCGGTTTAAGAGTGTGAAATCCACCCTTGAAAATTTGAACTTTTTTCGATTTTGCTTATTATCTGTGAAACAACAAGAGCTATCGCCAACAAACTATATATGTTTGTAAATGGCTGTTCAAGACCTACATTATGATACAAAAATTAGGGATGAAAATCCTATTTCCTTTGAATTTTCACCCCTAATTTTTACCATACTTGGATACATTTTTACACCTTTGCCAGGTTTGCGAGGCAGACCACAATAATTCTAAATGATTGATATTTCTCTAAAGTCTATAATAAATTTTATCAAGTATCAAGTTTATCAAAAATTATTAAAACAAAAATTCAATTATCTGCCACCGGTTGGATATTTCCTATCTTAAACACACCAAGGAAATTTTAGTGAGGTAGGTTTTTGTGCGATGGGAACTTGGGCTATTACAGGGGTCGTAGTGGAGTTTGATAAAAAAAATTGGCAGATAATGACCGAAATTTTTTGAAATATGTACTTTATAGAAAATTTATTCTAAAATTATGTATTTTTTAGTCAGTAAAATTATTTGAATAATCACTATTTAATGCCTTTATACCGCAGAATTATAAATTTACTCTATTTTTAATTTAAAAACGATTCGTGTACCCTTAAGCATTGAAAATTTCCGTATTACAAATCATAAATCAGATAAAAGTTTAATCGCATTTTTATGCGACCAATAAAATTCAAAACAACTAATAAAACATGTGCACCGCCTACTTTCATAGCTTATCGGTGTGCGAACAAACAACTGAAAGTTTTTAAAATAAAAGTGGGATTTCCTAGTATCCAATGCATTTATATATAGAATTTTGGCAAAACCGATTCAGATTTTTCGCGTTAGTGGTACAAAGCGGTAGTACTTGTTTAAGTAGTTCAAATTTTAAATTACGGCGTCGTATTGTTCGTGAGTGCGAGGAGCGTTCGTTTGGTTAATAAGGCCTTTTTGCGTGTGAGTGCGCGAGTGTCGTATTCTCTAAAAGGATTACAAACAAAAAGGATTAATACGAATTAAATCGAGCTTTGTTAGGCTCTGGGATAAGGACGCTGTTAGGGTCTTGGTTAGGGCTCCCCTCGAACATTCAACGGTCAAATTACGCGAAAAAAATTTTACCTAACGTAGTTATAGGTATGTAATAATACAAGTTCGCAGTCAACGGAAGAATCTACGTTGGAAAGTGACGATAGAGGGAAAACGATGATAAGAAAAAGATAGGAAATACAAAGAAAAATTTAGAAGTTTCTAATTTTTTTCTTATAGTCTGTTATATACTAGTAGTTGTCGCAGCGGCAGCTAAGCGTCCATTAGTCCGTATCAGACGCACAGTACCATCCCTTAAAATTTTCACCCTTAATTTTTATATCATAATGTAGGTCTTGAACGGCCATTTACAAAAATATATAATTCGTTGGCGATAGCTCTTGTTGTTTCGCAGATAATAAGCAAAATCGAAAAAAGTTCCAATTTTCAAGGGTGGATTTCACCCTCTTAAACCGCGTAAGAGCACGAACGGAATACGGCTCTTGATTAGGGTTGACTATTACTACAATCCTGCAAAGTTTCAAATTTTTCTGAGATTTCCACCTACCTAACTTTCCTTGTCAATCGAGTACACGCCGTGCTAGAAGAAAATTGTGTTGTTGATTATAATTGATTAAGGACAATAAATAATTTAACGTTAAAAAACAACCAAAACCGTAAAATATTTTACGGATAAAACTAATAAATTAACGTGACAATAAGTGTAGTCCGTTTAATAAGAACGAAAAACTTTAATAAATGAAATGATAATCAAAACATTCAAAATAAAAATAAAGTGTGTATACAGGATGTTTCAGAATAACTATTCCTACTTTTCGGATCTGATTGAAGGCATGTAATTAAACAGTTGTTTAATTTTCCAAACATTTTGGGATAAAAAGTTTCTCTTGTTGAATTTTGATAAAATGAACTGTATTCGAGAAAATTACACTTAAATAATAAAATACAGAGTATCCCAGATAATTATGTCCTTGAATACAGGAAGTAAGACTTTAGAATCCGCGTCAGTATGGTATTTAACGGGTAAAAGATTTTTTTCTGAAACTGCAGCTGCCGCAGATTTCAGGAAAACGTTCAGTAGTAATTAGACGTGTGAATTTATGTGGTCGTCGGAAAAATAATTAAAATAATATCTGGGATACTCTGCATCTCTTATTCTTTATGTATATGATTTTCTCGAATATGGTACATTTTATGGAAATTAAACGAGGGCACCTTTTTTTTATCCTAATATATCTGGAAAATCCGAAAATGACCTTAAAAATTTGAAAAGTTAAACCTCTCGAAAACTCTCGAGGTTAAAAAGACTAGGAGTAGTGCACCCTTGGTTTCCCTGCGATGACATCGGAAGCTCTACTGCGCCATTTTAAAGACCTTTATTTATTGCGTATGTACACCAAAAATTATTAAATTTCAATTGTTACAATTCTATATTACTTACAATTACAATTACTGTGTTTACTGCTATTTTCGTAAATTTTAACACTCTGTATCTCGGAAACTAAGCGTTTCCTGACATTACTTTATTACAAATAAATGTTTAATCAAATACTCTCCGTTGTATTTAAAAAGTAAGAATAATTATTCCGAAACACCCTGTGTAGCCTAATAGTTAAATTGGTATAATGTGATACAAATGATTCTTATGAACTAAACATCAATAAACGATGTTGTTTTGTTGAAATTAATATAGCTACTTCTGTAACAAGTTATGATATGTGTTGTTTTACGTATGTATGAGTCATGAAAGTCGCACGTGTTACTTATAGGATATTTACATAAATTCTCTCGACCAAGTTTTAATTTTTGAAGTACCTACCGCTATTACAAACCATTTATCCATTTATCGTATCTCGTACACTTCTCACAGAAAAATTCGGGACAGTTGAAGGATAGAATTTTAAAAATGTTTGGTTGTGAATTGGGTTTTAAGTAAAATGCTTGTATGTTTAAAAGGGAGCTATAAATCATCAATGTTACCTACAAAGTGGACATCTCTGTGTGATTTCCGATACTAATAGAACAAAATACTTTAGAAGCAATTGGTAGGCAGGTTTAGTTTACGCTTTCTGTAACTTTAAAAATTTATTGATCGGCGTAATATACGACCGATAACATGTAGATTTATATAAAAGAATGGTTGCTTACACAAAAAAAATGATATCGACTTATACTCACTGTTTTAAAAACAATACCAATTGTTATACCGATAAAAATAATTATTTATTTCAAGTAATTTGTTAATTGAATAGAATAACTAATCTTCACAACAAACTATTATTATAGTTAGCCTTTGGCCTGCACATTACAATACTACTATTATAAAAATAATACCTAACAACTTCTAAAACTATATATTGTTAACAATAAATAAAAGTTGCAGAACGAAATATTCAGCAATAGAACTTCCAACTTGTAAATACAATTGCTTAAAAAAAATATATATATATATATATATATATATATATATATATATATATATATATATATATATATATATATATATATATATATATATATATATATATATATATATATATATATATATATCATATTTTCATACCACTTCATCGGCCACATGTATTTTGTAATTCTACCTATATTACAATAAATATTAATCAATGGATTGATGAAGCGGTAGATAAACAGCTTCAAAATTTTAACATTTTAAGATCAATGGAACGGGGGTCGTGGAACATTACTAATCCTGTAAATTACTAGGTATATTTAAATTAACAACCCTATCAAACTCCGATGAGGGTAACTTAAAGCATAGCCTAACATATTCCAGTTACTTCCGATAAAGCATATATAATATTTTTATTCTGTACTAAACTGTCACATAGAACAATCTTCTTCTTAAAATTGAGAATTGTAAAAGTAATCCTACTAAGACCCATTTCACAGGTAGCCGGCTGCCGGATAAAAGACGGCGTCTACAGGATAGCAGGCTGCACGCTACGCTTTCCGCTGCGGAAAGCCGGGTATGTGTGAAAGCGTAGCGTAGCAACCTGCTATCGTTTAGACGCCGCCTCTTATCCGGCAGCCGGCTACCTGTGACATGGTCAAAGTCGCCGGGTCCTCTACAGCTAACAATAAGTCCGGCTGTCGGAACCGTTTACTCGGCGCCGACATTAGTTGTTGGAAATAGAATCAATTGACACTTTTACACATAGCCGGCGTCGGTCATCCGGCAGTCACTTTTTATTTTTGTTTTTATCAGCGTTTTTATCATGGCGAGTGCAATACTATTGCTAATAAGCAGCTAATATTGTTAGGTGAGGCAAGGCTGCTAATATGGGATACAATTAAAAATAAAATTTAAAGTTAAAAATTTATAAAGATCGGAACGAAACAAAGAAAACATGCGTCTGTATAATATTAAATACGTTAAAGCTCGTTCGCGGATCGGATGGACTATCATGGGTGTGTATACATAACTTCGGGCCGTCTGCTTCACACGGCATATTGGCACGGGCTCGCGTGGCATTTGCTTTAGTGGAACGTCCCGCGCCACTATGGACCGTGGGAAGGCACCATAACGGAGACAGCATGAAATAATCTCTCTACTGAAAATTATCACAACACTAGTTTCAATTGTTATTTCTTGCACAGTATTTCCTTCGTTGTATTTCTGGTCTGTGTCCAAACACAATCCCCGTTATTGGATACGGTAGCACGCTATCGTGAGGTGAATAACGGGCGGTTTAAGGGAACTAAAATGTAGGTATTTTGCAATTTGGCATTGGCACTTGCATTATAGTTGTGGTGGCGCCCCTACGAAAGACGTCAGTAAAATTGTGTTTGACATAGTAAAATGATAACCTCTAAAACTATTCAAGTGTAGTTAAAAGTTAGATTGGAAGTAGTCGACCTTCCGATGGCGACACCCGGAAAGTCGCGGCTTCGTTTCTCTATTATGGATGATATAATGCTTCTGCGGGAAATTGTGGGGTGAACCCTTTGAAGATTTTCACCTCTTCAGAACAATCAACATCCAACTTGGAATCTGAATTATTATGAGATGATGCAGAAAATAAAAATTACAAAACTTTGACTTCCGAAGAAGATTTTGAAAATAATTCACAAGGAGAGCTAGAACATAGAAATGTATATGTGTATGTATATAAGTATATATGTATATGTAAATGTGTAGAATTTAATTCTAGTAAAATTTGAAACACTGAAAGGAAATATTAAAGAATATGTTGGAAAAGTTACATCTATAGACGGCGATCAGATTGCTTGTAGCTTCATGCGAAAATCATCGAAAGCTGAAACTATGTTCGTCTTTCCGCAAATTGAAGATATTAGTGAAATAGCATTTAATTCTGTGCCAAGGAAAATAGAAATCAAAATATCCAAAAGAAGATTTAGTTTTTAATAATTTCATTTTATTTATTAGTCATGTTTCTGTTTATCTTTGTATATTTTATACCTATATTGTGAATTTTTAAAAACCACACATTTTTAAAAATGTTACTTTTGTTCCAAGAAACCCCGCAATAAACTTAATTTGATATTTGTGTGCCTTTACATAGCCTGTTTCAAGTGACCTCAATCGCGGGAACAATTGATGAAACAATCATATTTTATATTTTTAACATTTTCTTGTTGAAACTTAAAAAAAGGATTCGCATAAGTGGATTCTACGCCCCATTTGACTTAGTATAACATTTTTTTATTGACAACAATAATATTCTTTCGAAGATAAAGTAGAAAATTATCTCAAAGTCGTAATCAAGTAACCCCGGTTATCAATTTAGGTTTGACGTTTTCACACAAACATAACCTTAAACTATAACATACCATCAGGTATCTTATAGTTTAAGGTTATATTTGTGTGCAAAACGTCAAACCTAAATTCTGACGTTAACGCAATGGTCGTGCAAAAACTATACATTGGAATCTTAATCACATGACTTTAGCGTTAGCGGAACATTTAGCATAAATGTGCAAAAGCTCCCTATTTGTTAGTTCGATTTTTACGGTATTACGTGTATGTATTTATAATGCCGCATCCAGATTTAACAGCGAAACATCGAATAATATCTTATTTAGAACGAGGTTATTCGGTAAGGGAAATTGCAGCAATAGTGAACGTATCAAAGTCGACAGTAGGACGTTTAAAAATTAAATGGAATACGGAGCACACAACAGATAGACGTCTTGGAAGTGGTGCCCCAAGAGCCTCAAATCAATTACAAGATAGTGCTCTTGTAAATTATATAATTCAAAATCCATTCGCAACTTTGCAAGAAACCGTCAGACAATCAGCTTTTCCAGCTAGTTTAGCCACCGCAAGGGACAGGCTTCAAATTCATAATATACAGAACTACGTGGCAGCCAAAAAAGAGGTTCTTAGTGAGGAGAACCGCCGAAGACGTTTCAATTTCGCCCAACGATACATGAATCAGCTGCCTGAGTTTTGGGATAATGTAATTTTTAGCGACGAGAAGGTTTTCCAAAGTTGTTCAGATGGTCCGGTGAGAGTCTACCGATCACCAAACACTAGATACAACCAGCAATTCATTAGCAACCGTGCCCGAAGCGGGCGTTTTTCTGTGAATGTATGGGGGTGGGTAAGTTATCAAGGTCCGGGAATATGCTGGGTAATTGAACAGAAACTTAACGCTGCACATTATATAAACATTATGGAATATGTTATGAAACCATCGGTTGAAAATTTATATCCAGACAACAGCTACATTTTTCAACAGGTTAGTTTTTTGACAATAGGTTAATTCAACCTTTTTGTTAATTTATTTTCTTAATTGTTATTACAATTTCCTGATTGTCGACTGACTTCTTGTTTCTTTGGCATTTATTAGGACAATTCTTCTATTCACACGGCTAGGATAGTTCAGCAATGGTTTAGGAACAACAACGTAAATGTTCTACCATGGCCAGCCAAGAGTCCCGACTTTAATATAATGGAAAATGTGTGGGCTTGTTTAGTAAGAGATATATACGGTAGACGCGAAGATGGTCAGTTCTTTCGGCCTCGAAATAGAGCAGACCTAGTAGAAGCTATAGAGAATGCTTGGGAAAACTTACAGGACGATTATCTTCGTCGACTTGTGCGTTCTGTTCCTAAACGTTTAGCGGAAGCTATTCAAAATGGTGGCGGACATACCCATTACTAAAATATAACCTATACGGTGCATTTATTATGTTTGTATGTAAATAATGTTTATTAGTTAGAGATCTAAAAGATTAAGATTATATTTTTTGTCTTGATCTTGAAGCAAATAGCAAGTTGCAAAACTATTTCGTCTTGTTAGACTTCTTCAATTAAACTTAATAAATTACATTTTTGATTTTTTATGTTGACTTTTTTTTAACAACCCATAACTCTGATAACTTTTCCGAATCGGACTTATGTTGAAACAACTTTTTTTGCTTAAAATTACTTAAGAAACGTGCCCCTAATGTTTGGCAGATTCCTTCCGGGAATTATCCTTAATTACTATATGTGTTATTCAACCTACGAACCTTATATTCAAGCACAAGAAACGATAAATAAAGTAATTATGTAAGTAGGTATATAATCATTCTTCGTGTGTAGTAAAGTAATAAAGATACAATTTCTTGGCCGAATTAATATATTATATATAAATTAATTGTTTCCATCGTTTTCCAAATCAACATTTCGCATGTTTTATGTTTTATAATAATTGTTTGTTATGATATTTGGAATTGAAATCATCAGTACAAAAAAAAGAAATTATCCCACAGCGACGAAATTATCGTAAGACGTCAAAATTATATCAAAAATATTACATTTAATAATCAAACAGGGTTACAAACAAGAACAATGGATGAAATATACAGGTTCTAGACGAGAGCGGTAATGGAGTATCGACAGATATACTGGACACATCTGTCACTGGAAATAAATATTTGAAATGTATTTTTAGACTTCATCAGTAATTATAATTGTAGAGGAAGGAAATCAATATATAATTCAATACATTGACATTATTGTAGAAAAATATTTAAAAAAGCATCATAATATCGAGGATATAATAAATAGTAATATTATCGAAATCATAGTTGTTTTCATAACGATCACATTCTAAATTAACTTTAGAGAAATAAGTAAAGAAATGCCAAAAATCATAATTCGCAACTTTGTTGGGTGAAGTTTGCCTGTTACGTTCTCGTCTAACAACAAGTAGAACCCGTAAATTCAATACATTTTCTCTTTGTAACCTTTTTCTATTCTTTTACTACGGATTAGTAAATGTCATATATTTGATATAATTTTGACATCTGTATACGCTTTTTAGCAAAATATTCGTGTGTTTCCATTTATTGGGGTTTGGTGGTTGTGGGTTGTATATTTTCCATAATATTTTACTTGTTTCGTTTTTTGTTGCCATAAGGTAAATTAATAAATTATAGGTACGTAAATATCAAAGGGAAAAAATGTATTATTTATGTATTGCCAGAGTTATAATCTCGTGTAGTTTGTTTTAAAACACTTAGAAACATGCGTACAACTACGTATATTTTATAATTTCCGAAATATGGGATGTTATGTGTTTTTAAAAAAAAAATGTTTTCATTTCATAATTAAATTATTACACATTTTCATTTATATTAATTTAGAATTTTAAAATAAAACTTTAATCGAAGTATCATAGGGGGAGGTGGGGGCAAACCGAGTCATCGCGAATATCTGGAGTACGGTGACAATATATTGATATACGAACACTGTATACGAACATTTGACAGAAAATTGACACATCTTACAAGGTGGAAATCTCAGAAAAATTTGAAACTTTGCAGGATTGTAGTACTAGTCAACCGTAATCGAGAGCCGTGTTCCGTTCGTGCTCTTACGCGGTTTAAGAGTGTGAAATCCACCCTTGAAAATTTGAACTTTTTTCGATTTTGCTTATCTGTGAAACAACAAGAGCTATCGCCAACAAACTATATATGTTTGTAAATGGCTGTTCAAGACCTACATTATGATACAAAAATTAGGGATGAAAATCCTATTTCCTTTGAATTTTCACCCCTAATTTTTACCATACTTGGATACATTTTTACACCTTTGCCAGGTTTGCGAGGCAGACCACAATAATTCTAAATGATTGATATTTCTCTAAAGTCTATAATAAATTTTATCAAGTATCAAGTTTATCAAAAATTATTAAAACAAAAATTCAATTATCTGCCACCGGTTGGATATTTCCTATTGAATCTATCCTATTTCCTTGGATATTGTTGGATATTAACACACCAAGGAAATTTTAGTGAGGTAGGTTTTTGTGCGATGGGAACTTGGGCTATTACAGGGGTCGTAGTGGAGTTTGATAAAAAAAATTGGCAGATAATGACCGAAATTTTTTGAAATATGTACTTTATAGAAAATTTATTCTAAAATTATGTATTTTTTAGTCAGTAAAATTATTTGAATAATCACTATTTAATGCCTTTATATCGCAGAATTATAAATTTACTCTATTTTTAATTTAAAAACGATTCGTGTACCCTTAAGCATTGAAAATTTCCGTATTACAAATCATAAATCAGATAAAAGTTTAATCGCATTTTTATGCGACCAATAAAATTCAAAACAACTAATAAAACATGTGCACCGCCTACTTTCATAGCTTATCGGTGTGCGAACAAACAACTGAAAGTTTTTAAAATAAAAGTGGGATTTCCTAGTATCCAATGCATTTATATATAGAATTTTGGCAAAACCGATTCAGATTTTTCGCGTTAGTGGTACAAAGCGGTAGTACTTGTTTAAGTAGTTCAAATTTTAAATTACGGCGTCGCATTGTTCGTGAGTGCGAGGAGCGTTCGTTTGGTTAATAAGGCCTTTTTGCGTGTGAGTGCGCGAGTGTCGTATTCTCTAAAAGGATTACAAACAAAAAGGATTAATACGAATTAAATCGAGCTTTGTTAGGCTCTGGGATAAGGACTCTGTTAGGGTCTTGGTTAGGGCTCCCCTCGAACATTCAACGGTCAAATTACGCGAAAAAAATTTTACCTAACGTAGTTATAGGTATGTAATAATACAAGTTCGCAGTCAACGGAAGAATCTACGTTGGAAAGTGACGATAGAGGGAAAACGATGATAAGAAAAAGATAGGAAATACAAAGAAAAATTTAGAAGTTTCTAATTTTTTTCTTATAGTCTGTTATATACTAGTAGCTGTCGCAGCGGCAGCTAAGCGTCCATTAGTCCGTATCAGACGCACAGTACCATCCCTTAAAATTTTCACCCTTAATTTTTATATCATAATGTAGGTCTTGAACGGCCATTTACAAAAATATATAATTCGTTGGCGATAGCTCTTGTTGTTTCGCAGATAATAAGCAAAATCGAAAAAAGTTCCAATTTTCAAGGGTGGATTTCACCCTCTTAAACCGCGTAAGAGCACGAACGGAATACGGCTCTTGATAAGGGTTGACTATTACTACAATCCTGCAAAGTTTCAAATTTTTCTGAGATTTCCACCTACCTAATTTTCCTTGTCAATCGAGTACACGCCGTGCTAGAAGAAAATTGTGTTGTTGATTATAATTGATTAAGGACAATAAATAATTTAACGTTAAAAAACAACCAAAACCGTAAAATATTTTACGGATAAAATTAATAAATTAACGTGACAATAAGTGTAGTCCGTTTAATAAGAACGAAAAACTTTAATAAATGAAATGATAATCAAAACATTCAAAATAAAAATAAAGTGTGTATACAGGATGTTTCAGAATAACTATTCTTACTTTTCGGATCTGATTGAAGGCATGTAATTAAACAGTTGTTTAATTTTCCAAACATTTTGGGATAAAAAGTTTCTCTTGTTGAATTTTGATAAAATGAACTGTATTCGAGAAAATTACACTTAAATAATAAGATACAAAGTATCCCAGATAATTATGTCCTTGAATACAGGAAGTAAGACTTTAGAATCCGCGTCAATGTGGTATTTAACGCGTAAAAGATTTTTTCTGAAACTGCAGCTGCCGCAGACCTCAGGAAAACGTTCAGTAGTAATTAGACGTGTGAATTTATGTGGTCGTCGGAAAAATAATTAAAATAATATCTGGGATACTCTGCATCTCTTATTCTTTATGTATATGATTTTCTCGAATATGGTACATTTTATGGAAATTAAACGAGGGCACCTTTTTTTTATCCTAATATATCTGGAAAATCCGAAAATGACCTTAAAAATTTGAAAAGTTAAACCTCTCGAAAACTCTCGAGGTTAAAAAGACTAGGAGTAGTGCACCCTTGGTTTCCCTGAGATGACATCGGAAGCTCTACTGCGCCATTTTAAAGACCTTTATTTATTGCGTATGTACAACAAAAATTATTAAATTTCAATTGTTACAATTCTATATTATTTACAATTACAATTAAATACTGTGTTTACTATTATTTTCGTAAATTTTAACACTCTGTATCTCGGAAACTAAGCGTTTCCTGACATTACTTTATTACAAATAAGTGTTTAATCAAATACTCTCCGTTGTATTTAAAAAGTAAGAATAATTATTCCGAAACACCCTGTGTAGCCTAATAGTTAAATTGGTATAATGTGATACAAATGATTCTTATGAACTAAACATCAATAAACGATGTTGTTTTGTTGAAATTAATATAGCTATTTCTGTAACAAGTTATGAAATGTATTGTTTTACGGATGTATGAGCCATGAAAGTCGCACGTGTTACTTATAGGATATCTACATAAATTATCTCGACCAAGTTTTAATTTTTGAAGTACCTACCGCTATTACAAACCATTTATCGTATCTCGTACCCTATTTTTCTACAAATTCTGCGCAAAGCAACCAAAATAGTTTTACTGACGCGCTCGGTTGCGCCCAGTCATTTCGAAACTAAATTGTCAATCTAAAGTTGACGTTTCGAAATGGTTGTGGAAAAGTAATAGAGAGGAGGCACCTCGCACCCTCGCTCGCCTTTTATTCACCCCCCCCCCCACCCCCTCACCAATACGGTATTTATTTGATATCAAACTGCGAATTTAATTTAATTCGTGTTTTAATTAGGCGTTTTTGATTTTGATTCGCGATATAATTCCCGGAGCTTCGAGGGTTTAATCGGGCGTTAAATCTCTGTATTGGTGAGGGGGCAAATTAAAAGGCGGGAAGGGAGCAAGGTGCATTCCTCCCTATTTAAAAGTGAATAAATGTTTAGGTCGTTATCTAAAGTTGAAACAGTTGAGAAAACGGCATAACATGGTTAATAATTACGTTGGTTTCTGGAGTTAACGAAGGCCCCCATGGGCAAATTGTAATTTTTTGCATAAAATCGCATTTTTCCCCACTAGAAGACCTTTTAATTAAGCTTAGCAATTAATTAAATAAACATTTACTCACACGTGCAAGTTTTATTTGCTGTTCGGACATGGAATTAAACGAGAAATGCGTTGACCGTCCCTATTTTGTCTTATCTACGTTTATTTACAAGTAGCTTTCATATTTACGTTAAATTGTCGCTATTAGTTCTACAGAATAAATTCGAAGAATATCGGTGGTAACCCTGCAACCCCTAAACCCGAGAAATGTTGGATTTTCCAGTTTCATGCGTGGATAGTTGCGGTCGTTGATGGACGACTACTTCAGAGCAGAGTTCTGTTCTCTGCGACCCATATCTTATGTGTCGGAATAATTCAAAGCCGCTGCAAGACAATTGCAATTGATGAGATTCATTCAATTCGTGTATACGTAACTATCTGCAGATTTTAATGACTCGACCCGAACCCTTTGTGACGTTCTCTCCTATTACATCAACTATCAATATACGTTCCCTTTGCCTTATTCGAGCCGAACGTCGTTTAATTAAGTTTGCTATAGTTTCGATAGCCGAGTTTAGTCGAATTAGTTAAAAGTTAGGCTATTCTTATTCTAGTTTCACATAATACGTTAAAAAGCAAAGATCGAATTAGTTTACGTTTTTCTTTTTCCCGGCAACATCCCGGTTAATATTTTATTTCCTTAAGGGCACGTTTTAATCGAGGAAAGTGCGCGTACGTATACTAACGCGAAAAGTTTCCAATCGAGATTTCGATTTAATTTCACACTGATTTTAAGCTTCTTTTTTCGATTTTTAATTTTCAAGAACATTAATTATTTCCTGAAAATTATTTAGTGGCGCGCAGAAGGGGCGATAAAAATGAAAAAATCGGCGAAGTTTCAATCTAATACCGTCGCGTCTTTTATGACGCGCTTAACGAATTGATTTATAATATATTATTTAGATCGAAATGTGATAATCGGAATTTATATCTACCTAATTTTATTGGGTATGTTGTGCCTTTTAAGTTACCTTTAATAATTAGTTTATATCCGGCCGAATGACCAGCGATTTTTCTATTAAACCTTTGCTAATACTATAAAAAACTATAAATATCTGTAAATATTTATTACTATAAAATTCTATTGGCAGTTCTCATTCTTATCGTAACTAATTATCTATGAACTAATTTTTCAAAAACAAAATACTAACAATTCAAATTACAATTTAACAAGGTATGTACAGTGAGGAACTTATGCGAGGGGCAGATAACGTGATGAGCGCGTACGCAACCAATAGCGCAACGTCGCACAGTGGGGCGAGATACCGTAAAACGTGGCAGAAACTATTTTGATTTATGTAACTGTTTTAACTATTTGGTATACATTTAGATTGAATAAATATAGATCATTTATAATATTTTACAAGTTTTATTTTAAAAATAAATGTAGATAAAGGGCTTAAAAAAGTTAAAATAAAAATACCCCGCAATAATTGTATCTTATAGAAAATATGATTGGTTATCACATATGTTGTAATTTAGGACCTGCCGAACAAAAAATGTAATACGTAAAAAGTTATATAATGGTCAGTTTTTGAACTACAGTCAAACATGAGCTGTGATGGGCGAGTAGATATTGTTTGAAAACAATGTTTTTTGAACATTTCATAGTAAATCATTATTTTTATTGATCACAAGAGAAATTCCATAAATATTTTTTATACATAAAATTCATATATAGGGCGTCTCTGAAATTGGGTTTACAATAGGGGTAGGTACCTACCTGTACTGAACTAAAAATTTCATCGCAGTAGGAAAAAATGTATTGCTCGTAGAATATTCGACTTATTTTGAAAATAAAGTTTATCAAGCAAAAAAATTACATTTATTATATAATGTACGTACTCAAAAAACTATCTTTCCAAAAAAATAAAAAATATTACTGCTATTAAACTGTTCAAAAACTTTCACAAAACAAACTCTTACAAAATCTTCGTAAATAATTTTAAAAATAAATTAATAATTGAATAAAAGATGGCCTAATAAAAAAAAACAGAGAAAACAGAAAATGTTTCTTCTTCTTCTTCATTAGGTAGACTATTCAGGTATCTTTTTCTATTGTAATTAAACTATTCTAATCGTAAAATTAAAATAAAATTACAGTTACAATAGAAAAAAGTGTAGTTTAGTCGTCTGATGAAAAAGAAACACTTTCTGTTTCTTCTTCTAAGGGGGACGATTCATCTGTATATTGAAAAATATTTGTGTCCCCGAGCATATATAAAACATCTGTATAAAATTGCTTCAACTTTTTTTGTGGGAAACTAAACAATTTACTAATTCAGTGATTTTAGTACACTGACAAAAAACGTGCAAAATGTTTGAAGTTTTTCGGCTTTCTGCTTCTTCTACAATTGAAGATGAATAGGGAAGAATGAAAAGTTACTTTAAAATATTCGAAATATCGGTCGAAGTTTACTTAAATTATTTTGCAATAAACACAGAGTCGGCTATAAGCTTTGTCTTATAGGCCATTATCTTCTAATGTCGCAAAAAGTCGCAGTATTTTTTTTTATTATGCAGTAGCTGTATGTATTAGCTATACTTCTACGCAAAAAAAGTAACCTGATACAGCTTGATAGTAAACTAAAAGTCAACGACTAGTTCATTTAGTAAAATGAAGGAAATGAAATATAGTTACAAAAATAGATTAAGGGTCGGTTTTTTCACCTCCCAATAAATTTACTTGACAAATTTTTACCACGGAAACAATTGTCTGAACAAACGTTTCTGTGGTAAATATGTGTCAATTAAATTAAATGGAAGATGAAAAGATCGGCCCTGATTATAATAAACAAAATTAGGCACGTTAATGAACAATAACTTAGTAAATAAGTGTATGTACCTGTAGACTTTGCATCCATCTCGATTTCGACTCACTTTTGTATTGATTATCTATATAAAACTAAACGAAGAACAGAACAACTATTTTGACGTGTAATAAACAATTCATACGAGTTTATCGGAATTGCCAGTTCTGCCTGTATTACACGGAAATATGTGATGATAGCAGTAATTGTTTAATCGTATAACATCCATAGATGATTAAGCTATTATAAAATATGAGTTTAAACGAGTAAATATGATACTTCAATTTTTGACTTTCTGCCACGTTTTACGATATTCCGCCCCACTGTGTGACGTATCTAGTTTTTTAGCTAGTTATGTCGGTCAGCATTGTTGTTGAGATGGTGCGATGGCTTATTTTATCACTGGAAATACCGCTCCGAAACTCGATAGAGTAGTCGAGGACGCGTGTCGTCACTTCTCCCTCGTTGCACTACTGGTTGCGTACGCGCGCACGTTGTCTACGACATAAAATAAGTCCCTCGCTGTACTTCCTCGATCGGTGTCAGAAATGCTATAAATTGACGAAATACTTTAAGCGCGATCGTTTATTGTACAATAACATCCAGTAGATACTTGGCGCGCGTTTCTCAATTCGAATCGAAATATTCGACAATTAGTCGAAAGCGAAATCCGTGAAAATTCTAATTTTCATTTCGTTATTGCTGTAAAAATTAGACTTCCTTGATGGAGCGCGCGCGCGCAAATGCGATTACCGAAACAAGATAAAAATTTCCCCACGTCTTCTTTTAACAATGATTGCCGGGTGTCACGTAGCGATTCCTTTGTTAAAAAGAAGACGTTTCTATTTTCTGGGCTTAAAATAAAATGGGCGCTCGTAGCGCGATATCACTTTCCGGTAAAATTTTAGTTATACACACGTTCGTATAGCCGACTTCATATGTAAATATTAATACACACACACACACACCCTAGCGGTGCGTAATGCGAAATATTTGCATAAAATTTTAGTTCGGCGCATAATTTTGTTATATCCAACCTCCAGCTTAGCAATTTAAGCTTAAATTTTGAAGCAGTCGACGTTTTTACTTAAATACTCCCGAGGGAGAGATTAATTCGGCTCCGACCTTCTAAAGACCGTAGTAGACGATTTCCACTAAAATCTCGAAAATTTATTATTCCGTTATGTAGTTTATAAAATGCAATTTACGTTCGAATCTAAACTAAAATTTGGTCATAAATTGTGTTGCGGCTTTAAAAAAAAAATGCTCATTCGGTTTTATAATTAATAACGCAATACGAATTAACTGGATTACGCGTGGTGGTTAGCTCGAAGCGCAAGGATTAAAATCATTAAACTTGTTCAGTTAATAAACTTATGTGGGTTGAAAATGCAGAATGTATAGAAATGGAAACGGCGCGAAGTTTCCTTCGTAAGTTAATTTTAATTTAGAACGATTGAGATATTATTATTTCGCTCTTTTGCTTCCAGTTGTTACACGTTCACTTTTTTACGTCGGTAGAACGAATTTTGATTGTGTCGTGTCGGTTTGTTTTGTGAATTTTTTGAAGGGTTTTTCCTCGTTCAATGATGCCCTTCGCGAGGGTCGAACGTTCTCTCGAGTATTTCGCGAGTTATCGTTTTTGTGTGTTTTGCAGATGGATCCTATTTTGTTTTTGTCATTTTCCATCCGATTCGTGGATATGGTCGCGTTTTTAAGACGCACTTGCAATCGAATCGATTATATTTATTCGTATTTTCGTAGTTTGAAGGAGTTTCGAATTCTTCGAATTTTTCGGATGCGCCTCGAGCTACCGACTAACGTTGAAAATAATTCGAGACAGCAAAGGAAGTGTTGAGCATTTGAACGATCGATATAAATTCGGTCGTATAAGTAATTATTCGTTGTACAGGATGATTCTGAATGCATGTTACAAAGCTCTAGGGTGTGCAGAGAAGATGCAATAGTAGATAAATTGTATTTGCTCGTGGCACTATGTCTGGAAATGAAGTTTTTGTGCGCTACAGTCACGGAAAGTTGCCATTAAAACACCTTAGTTTACTTTATTTTTCCATAAAAATTGTTCAAAATTACAATATATTTGCTGACAGTATAGTTCTTTTTACGAAACTTAAAAACATGAGAATTGGCATATCCCATAGGCCTATTGGGCCATCTTAGAAAATGGCTGCCGAAAATTCATTTTTCACGCTTATCTCGGAAACTATACATTTTATTAAAAAATTGTTTCAAACGAAAAATGTTCACCGTAGAGTAAGTGTACATTTCTTGCCTATAGATCTAATTAGTACATTCAATTTTGAAATAATAAAAGAACATTAAAGACAAAATTTCCTTATTTCCTTTTTTTATTTTTATTTATTTAGAAAGGTTTATAAAATTAAAGTTTAAGGAAGGTTTTTTTTTCGTACAAAAGCTTAAAACGATCAAACTTACAGACGTCGCATTCCAAAAAATACTAACTATAGCTTATCCAAACCTATATGATATTCACGTCATCAACAAAAAGTTACTAGATTGTTTATTTGTAATTCGGTTTAAAGTTTGGAAAGTGACATATGCTATAGATGATTTACCTGCGCACATATTAGAGAGCATAAAGAAAGACTACAATTTATTAGAACTGTCAAAATACGAGGTACAAGGTGACAGCACTATGTGAAACGTCATCATCTAGTAACCTTGTATTGATGACGTGAACATCATATAGGTTTGGATAAGCTATAGTTATATTATCTACACGGACAGTACATAAATACGTTATCTTTGTCATTAGACTTCTTTAGAATTCGTGCACGAGAGTCCTTGACAATCTCGACACATGGCAAAGCATTTCAAGCATTTTTCATTGGAAACAACTGGCTCAGAGCTATAGCTTATCCAAACCTATATGATGTTCACGTCATCAATACAAGGTTACTAGATGATGACATTTCACACAGTGCTGTCACCTCATACTTCGTATTTTAACAATTCTAATAAATTGTAGTATTTCTTTATACCATCTAATATGTGAGCAAGTAAATCATCTATAGAATAAGTCACTTTCCAAACTTTAAACCGAATTACAAATAAATAATCTAGTAACTTTTTGTTGATGACGTAAATTGCATATAGGTTTGGATAAGCTATAGCTGCCGATTGAAAAACCACATCTTTTTCGGACACCCTAGAGCTTTGCGTCATGTGTCCCGAATCACCCTGAATAGTGAAACTTTTTTTGTAATTCGTCCAGTCGGCGTCAGCGAGATGACGTACCGAAGTAATTTGAATAAATCAGTGCCAATAAAATTTCGTTTAGGATACGTCAAGTCGTACGTACGGCAGAACAAAAATTATCTAGAAGAACGATAAACAGACTTTTACACTTATTACCCGTCAGTCAGATAGTGCCAGAAACACATAACACGTACCACATTCGGTAAAGTTGACGTATTTACCTACATAAATGTTGTAACGATCCCTTTTTTTATTTCTTTTGCTTAATGTAAAGATGAGGGTGTATTCCAGAAAGCTTCGGTCTTTTGTTTTTCAGTTTTTCCTCTGGCTCTAACGTCGTTATTAAAATAGGTAGGGTCTCGTCCATCGTGAGTGCGTTATGCTATCGTAATCGTTCGATTTTTCGATTTCGTTCTGTGAAATAATCGCGCCCGACAAATTTTCTTTTTTTGCTCGGCACGTTGTCCGACGATTTCGTTTTCCTATTAGTCGTAACAAAAATCTACTTTGAAGTCGCGTTATAAGATTTATATCTATCAAATATGAACGTCGTTCGTTGTCGTCGTCGTCGTCGTCGTCGTCTAACCTAAAAAACCTAATCAAGTTATTTCAATGGCCCTCTCTATAATAGCGCTCCCATTTACCGATCTACGTTTATGTTTGTATTTTTTTTTGTATAAAATGTAATTATTTTTCCATTCCTTTTATCTGAAATCGTAAATATTAACTTAGTTTTTTTTTTATGCCGGGTTGAAATTGCTATATTCCCCCGAGGATCGTGATCGAATTTTGTATGATTTTTTATTACTTTTTTACAACACTTTTTATGATTCTCTACAGATATTATTTTTTATTTCGTATGATTGATTATTCTAGGGAAATATGCTTGTCGGTCAGTGCAGCGCGGTGTAAATAGCGTATGAATTTGTTATTTCGAAATTTCCATTTTATAGGATGTCACTGTATAACGGGTAGGTGGCGTTCTTTGCCCCTTTTTATTTCTTGTTTAGTTTTATAGTTTTCTTTTCGGACGATAGGTTTTTTTTTTGAAATTATTGTTCGTAGTCGTTAAAACGAATTTTATTTACGTTTTAAATTCAAAGGTACGCTCGCCATAGAAAAAATCGGGACAGTAGGACAGAATTTTAAAAATGTTTTGTTGTGAATCGGGTTTTAAATAAACTGTTTGCAAGTACATAAGGATTAAGCCATAAAAGCATTGTTACCTACATAGATGAGGTTCTAAAGATGTTAGGTATCGGAAAGGTTGAAATAGCCTTTTGCATTTTCAGACGAGCCCTACCTTCCAGTAAGCTAACAAACTTCAATGTAAATCAAATGAAAATCCACATTTCGCTCTTTTTTATGTTTTAGAATAATTTTTTTATATGATGTTTGGTACCAAAATCATCAGCACAAAAAAAGAAATCATCCCAAATCGACGAAATTATCGTAACACGTCAAAGTTATGTCAAATATATGACATTTACTAATCCGTAGTAAAACAATAGAAAAAGGTTACAAAGGGAACAATGTATTGAATTTACGGGTTCTACTTGTTGTTAGACGAGAACGTAACAGGCAAACTTCACCCAACAAAGTTGCGAATTATGATTTTTGGCATTTCTTTACTTATTTCTCTAAAGTTAATTTAGAATGTGATCGTTATGAAAACGACTATGATTTCGATAATATTACTATTTATTATATCCTCGATATTTTGATGCTTTTTTAAATATTTTTCTACAATAATGTCAATGTATTGAATTATATATTGATTTCCTTCCTCTACAATTATAATTACTGATGAAGTCTAAAAATACATTTCAAAATATTTGTTTCCAGTGAAAGATGTGTGCAGTATATCTGTCGATACTCCATTATACCGCTCTCGTCTAGAACCTGTAAATTTCATCCATTGTTCTGTTTGTAACCCTGTTTTATTATTAAATTTAATATTTTTGATATAATTTTGACGTCTTACGATAATTTCGTCGCTGTGGGATAATTTCCTTTTTTGTACTGATGATTTCGATACCAAATATCATTAAAAATTTTTTTTTCTAAAACATAAAAAGTGCGAAATCTTGATTTCCATTGAAGTTTATGAACTTACTGAAAGGTAGGGGATCGCTTTAAAATTAAAACTAATGACCGAATGCTTACTTTACTATACTTTTAAAAATTGTGGTAATAAGCCAATATAAAAACTTGGAACAACTAACACCATATATTTCGGCTCTGGTTGGAGCTATCTTTAGTGCTACAAATATATAAATGATGGAAACAATTAATGAATATATAATATATTAATTCGGCCAAAGAATTGTATCTTTATTACTTTACTATACACACAAAGAACGATTACATACCTACTTACATAATTATTTTATTTATCCTTTCTTGTTTTTGGATATAAGGTTCGTAGGTTAAATAACACATATAGTAATTAAGGATACACACAGGGTGTCGCGGGTGGAATCTGCCAAACGTTAGGGGCGCGTTCCTTAAGTAATTTTAAGCAAAAAAGCTGTAGCAATGTATAGGTCCGATTTGGAAAAGATATGGCTTAATAAAGAAAAGTCAAGGCAAAAAATCAAAAATGCGATTTATTAAGTTTAATTGCGGAAGCACTATTAACAAGACTAAATATTTTTCAAGTTATAACAATTTTGTGTGTGTAAGTAACCATTTTTTTTTATATAAATCTACATGTTATCGGTCATTTCGACGCAGATTTTCCAAAAGGGCGTAACCCACAAAAAGTAAATTTTACAGAAGAGCACATTTTATGTCGCCGCGTAGCTATAACAAGATACGTTTCGCGGAAATTTCCGGTGAACTAGATTTTATCGGACGATGTCTTTGCTTTAAATTCGTAAGATAGTCAGAATAACTCATTTTCACAAGAAGTGTGAGTTACGTCCTTTTGGCAAAACGCGATCGATATATTACGTCGATCAATAAATTTTTCAATTTACGGAAAGCATAAACTAAACCTGCCCTACCACTTACTTCTAAAGTATTTTGTTGACAAAGAGTTGTCCACTTTGTAGGTATCAATGATGATTTATGGCTTACAATAATCCCTTTTAAAAATACAAGCATTTTACGTAAAACGCAATTCACAACCAAACATTTTTAAAATTCTATCCTTCAACTGTCCCGATTTTTTCTGTGGCAAGTGTACCTATAAATAAATTGTTGCCTTTCTTTCTGTATGGTAATTGTTACATTTGACTTTGCAATAGAACGGTTTAAGGGTGCAGAGGTTTAGGTCTCTTTATATTCAGAATTTGGGTGGATAAGGGTTTGCATTTTACTTTCTAATTATGTAGGTATTTATTCTAGCCTAATATTATTCAGCAACATTAACGTTTTAAGTAGATTTAACTTTTCGAATACGAAGTTTAGGCACATTTTAATGGAACGTGAAACTTCTGTGTAGAAAGTTTATCTAGCATTTTGAGGGTAACTAAAATGACGTCTGCTAAATTACCGATCAAGTTGATTTTATTTCGTAAACCGCCATTATTTTTGCGAATTCGATTTTTGCGTTGAAAGCATTCGAGAAGAACTACGTACCGTAAAAATTCGAATTCGCTTTGAAAAAAATATAAGAAAATTTGTGAGAGCGCTTACGTTCTATTTGTTTGTGCGTAGGCGCACTAGTTAATTTTCCCCTTTAATGAACGTATAGGGCTCGATTCGCCTGATGTTTACGCCTCTTTATCTATTCACAACCCCAATAGAATAGATGTTTTATCATTTATTGTTGCATAAAATATCTGATGGAAGGGGGTGGGGGGTTGCAAACAGGTAAGGGACCGTAAACAGGCGATTTTGCCCCGCCCGAAAGTCGTCATCTCATAAACTTCATTTCTTATCATTTTATTCTGCGATAAAAACCAAATTAGGCTCCTTCAAATAAAATAACATCCGAAGTTATAAATTGTAGATATAAATAACTTCAGTTACAACACCCTTCCCAAAAAACGTCAAATAAATATTAGTCGAGCATTTAAAACGAACGAATGTTAAACGTCAGAGTGCGACTGTTCATCAATAAAATACGTATAAAATTAATTTAACTTTAGGGGTAGGTATTTAGAGAAACCTTAACCTTATTTCAACAACGAAACGATAATTTGAGAATTCCGGGGTCGTGTTTGTCCGTTGCGGTTTTCGGAGGTAACTTTCCGAAAGTAATCGTTGTTTAATGTGAAGTTTACGCAGGCTTTGACGATTAGTATTCCTATCACGTTTAATTCTGTTTGATGTTTACGAACTATAGGTTCCGACCTGTTTCTGCTTACGCTAAAATTTTGCCAAGCTGGCCGATTTCGTTTTGCCCGCGCGAACGAACGCACGCAATTGTGCACTTAAATCTTTCTTCAGTTGGATCGGTTCCAGGTCGTCGCGATTTTTATACTACCGCAATTTTACGGTTAAAGACGAGGTCCGAGGGTCGGCGGCGTGCGGTCTTCCCCATAATTTATTACGAGCCTCTAGAAATTATCCTCCGAACCAATATTTCATTTCTGAAATTTAAAAAGGGATATACCTAGTCACGTTGACATAAAAGTCGCGCCCGTTTTAGTGCTTTCATACAAAGAAGATTTTTATGTTTACGTGTGGAAAAGTTCGTATTTTCTATTCCCATTTCTACATCGAATTTCCGCAAGATTTTGCCGATTTTTAGGAGTCGTAAAGACGAATGGATGTACCGTACCGTCGTCCGATAGTTAAACGATTGGCCCGAGTTGCAGTTGGGATATTTTAAACGTGGAAATTCCGAAATGCAATTGAAACGGACGAATGTCAAATGTATGTTTGCTCGTCGAAGACGGTTTCCTCGATAAATTGCTCAGGTGGGTTTAAACGTTCTAGAAATAAATGACTATCAAGTAGACGTCGTTTGTTTTTCGTTCGGCGAGGTATTTCCGTTGATGGAAAATCTGTCGATTACTTGTAACATTTTTTATATAGAACGTCAAGTAATCGAATTTCCAATAAAGAAGAGTCGGCGAACGAAAATGATTCACATTTTGACACTTTAGAGGAAATATAGTTGAAATGAAATTTTAGCGAGTCGACGAGCGTCGCTTCTTTTATTTATTTATATCGTTGTTAAGAAAAGTAAATAAGGAACGGTTTCACTTTATTTACACCAAATAAATACACAATTATACCACTTGAAACAGATCACAATTTCACATCACTACACTGGATGCACAGTTTGGGGAGCAGCCTCAAAAACACACATAAACAAAATTCAAGTTTTGCAAAATAAAATACTTCGAATTGCTACAAATTCCCCTTGGTTTATCAGGAATAAACATCTCCATGATGAACTTGGAGTTCCAACTATTAGACAGTTCATACAAAAATGTAACAGAAAATTCTTCAATACTATACCAAGCTGTACAGGAGCTATCCACTATTCAATTGGAAAGCGAAACCTACATGTGAGGCTAAAGCGACTTCTTCCTCAAGATCTACTGATAACAAGTGATGATAGTGATAATAGTGAATAACAATAAAAACGATTAGTGCATGAGGAGCTCTTAGCAGCTATCCTCTCAAGTGATAAACAGTGAAAACATTAACGCGCTAACTCAACTGTGAATAGCATTAATTTGCTGAACCAGTTATTGACTTATTAAAAAAACATCGCTACACACGTACCTACTTATCTATTCATTTGCGATCGCAACAAGTTTTTGAATGTTTTTTTTGCCAGGTTCCGGCGCGGCGATCTAAATTATCCTTTACGACGAAAATGAAGTCGCGCGACAGAAGCGCACTATTTTGATAAAATCTTTCGCGAAGTGCATCGTAAAATTTTCCAAGGAAAAGCTCGTGATCGTTCGAATTAAACTTTTAGTGGGCACTTTTTACTTTGATTTTGGCGAAGCGATATTGATTGCGGTCATTAAAGCGACGTTAAAACGGTTAAAAACGGGATTTGCTCGAAATAACCGTTATCAGAAATTATTAAGTTTTATACGGCGGCGGTGTAACACTCTTATGGTTCTGAATTTTTTTTTTTAACACTAGGTGGCGGAATTAATACGACGCGACGCCCTTTTTCTTTGTATTTTGACGTCGTTCGCCGAGAACGAGGATTGCCGTCGAGTGTCGCATCATCAAAGGAATAATTCACTTCAAAAAATCACTTTCCAAGTAAATTTAATAAAGGAGCTGACAAATCTGCCCTTATCAAGTATGACGAGGGATCGCGTAAAATAATAGTTGGCCAAAAGCCGAAAGTTCCTTTGTTCTATTCTTGGCGGTTTGCGAATTTTAGTATTTGACGGTTTGCCGCTGTAAATTAGAGCGGGTTTTTTTCCCGTAAAAGTGCTAATATTTTTCACTTAAGTTATATAATCGCTTTATTTGTTACCGGGGCATTTCGCCGAAGCGATTCGATTTCAAAGTTAACCTTAGTGTGCGTGTGCCGCATTAATAGTGGAACGATAACGGTCAAAGTAACCCTTAAATTGAATTAACTTCGACATAATTAATTTGAGTTAACGCCGCTTGAAGTTTATGAATAGACGAGAGACGAGTAATATTATCAATGCGGGCGAAACGGAAGCCGGAAATAAGTAGGTCTATATTTTTTCAATTTATGATAGATATACAACATTATACCTATTGTGGATGCGTTTAAAGTGTATAGTGGAAGGTTCTGGGACACTTCGTTACCGGACACTTCGCTATCGCATATTTTGCTACTGTATCGATATGTATTACACTTTATGGGACGTAAAAATGCGTTTTATAAAAATATAATCTAAGTAGTTATCTATATCTTCGCATTCGACACAATCAAATTATTTTTTTATTAGATTGGCAAGAAAAGAATGACCGGTTTTTGAACGCATACACGAAAAACCTAACCTTGCACGGCTGTTTTTTGTGTATACACACCCGGTTGGTCGCGTTTTGAGGCTAAAAGTCTGCTGCGTCTGACTGTGTTATTCTTCTTCTTCTTCTTCTTCTTCAGGTGCTCATCCGTTTCGGATGTTTGCGATCAGCCCGGCTATCTTCACTTTATTTACCGCAATTCTGAATAGTTCATTAGATGTCTTCCCATACCACAACCTTAGGTTCTGTAACCAAGATATCCTCCTCCGCCCTGGTCCACGTTTGCCGTATATCTTGCCTCGCATAATTGCTTGTAGTAGGGCATACCTATTTTCATTCCTCATTATATGCCCTAGATATTGGAGTTTGCGTACTTTAATTGTGTCCATGATCTCTTTGTTTTTGTTCATTCTCTGGAGAACTTCAATATTTGTTACTCGTTCCCTCCACGATATCCGCAATATTCTCCGATATAACCACATCTCGAGGGCTTCAATTTTTCTAGTGCTTGTTACGTTTAGTGTCCAGGACTCCATACCATAAAGAAGAATGGGGAAAATGTAATATTTCGGCATATAGATTTTGGTGTCTAAGCGTAGGTCGTGACTTTTAAATATATTACTCATGCTATTGAACGCTGCTCTTGCTTTACCGATTCTACATTTGATTTCTTGCATATTATCCCATTCCTGATTTATAACGGTGCCTAAGTATGTGGTATGTCTTACTCTTTCTATCTGTTGGTCACGTACATATAGATTAACGTTGGTAATATTGTTTTTGCTGATGACCATGAACTTAGTTTTGCTGCTATTTATATTCAACCCGTATTTTTCACTAGATGTTACGATTTTATTCATAAGTGTCTGGAGTCCTTCTAGCGAATCATCGGCGTACCTTATATTACTTAATCTTGTCCCGTTTATCATGATACCCTCTTCTATTTCTTCTAAGGCTTCTCTGAAAATTTGCTTCGAGTATATATTGAAGAATATTGGGGAGAGTACACAGCCCTGCCTCACTCCTCTTGTTATTTTTATCTCGCCTGTTTGCTCCTGATCTATCCTGAGTGTTGCTACCTGGTTCCAGTATAGGTTGATCTCTTGATGATTTTTAGGTCCCTGTCGTCAATGTCTATTTGTTTCAGTATTTTGACCATTTTATGATGTTGAACACGGACAATCGCTTTTTGATAATTAATCAGGCACACATTTACGTCGCAATTAACATCCCAGCACCTTTGGAATAGCACCTGGACTGCAAATAGGGCTTCCCCGGTGCCCACTGCATTCACAAAGCCGAATTGATTTGTTGAGATATGTTCCTCGCAGAGTTTATAGATTATTTTGTGAATTATTTTGAGGAATATTTTCAGGAGGTGACTCATAAGGTTAACGGTTCTATATTCCTCGCATTTCTTCGATCCCACTTGTTTGGGTATTGCTATGAACTGTGATTTTAACCATTTGTTCGGTACCCTGTCCGTAGTGTATATCTTATTAAAGATTTTAGTGAAAATTTTAATGGTTTTTCTATCAAGTAGCTTTATCAACTCAGCTTGTACGTCATCTGGGCCCACCGCTTTTCCTTCTTTTATCTGCATCACTGCTGCTTCAACTTCTTCCAATATAAACGGACCATTATCCCCTTGTATTGTTTGTGATGTTTGTGATTCACTTCGATCTTTGTCTTCAAACAATTTATTTAAGTATTCCTTCCAGACTTCCTTCCTATCTTCTAGATTTATAATAATTTTTCCGTCCACATCCACTCTTTCCTTGGGTTTTCTTTCTTAGTTTTCCCGTGTTATTCTAGAATTGATAAAAAATCACCTTCATGCTCAACTGTCATTCCAAAAATGGAACTAACCCGACGCGATTTTCGAGTGATCATGCATTATGATTATTGCAACAAGATAACAGCTGCAGAATGCCATCGACGCATATGTGCCACTTACGGTGATGGCATTGTTGCAATGAAAACGGTGGAAACTTTGGTTTCGCAAGTTTAAGAATGGAAATATGAGCATTGAAAACAAGCCCATCCCTGGGCGGCCTCTTGAGATTTCCGACAGTGATCTCTTGACGATGATCACCGTGGATCGATTTCTAACAACACGTGAACTTGTCGCAATGTTTGATTGTAGCCATACAACCATTCAAAACAGCTTAAAGCGCCTTCATCTGACTTTTAAGTACAATAGATGGGTGCCACGTCAACTCGGCCCCCAAAACAAGTTAGAGCGTGTTCGTGCGTGTCAAGATCTCCTTCGCGATAACAAAATTTGTTCGTTTTTTGATCGAATGATGAAAAGTAGTGTTACTACGATAACACAGCGCGAAAAGGAGGTTATTCTGAACCCGGTGTGTCAGCTGGCGATGTGGCAAAGAGGGGTCTCACCAACAAGAAGACTCTTCTTTGTATCTGGTGGGATCGACGCGGTATCATCTACAAGCGCTATCTTAAGAGTGGAGAGACGATCGACGGCGAGCTGTACTCCCAAATGCTGGTCGAATTGTCGCTGTGCGCAAGAATCCGCTATTTCGCCAAGATAACGCGCGTCCACACACACTTGCGCGAGGACTTGTCAGCAGATTTGATGATCCATCCACCATATAACCCGGAAATTGCCCCTTCAGCTTACTATCTATTTAAACACCTGCAAGCTTATCTGAAGGACGCAATCTTCAATTCCGTAGAGGCAGCCCAAAAAGAGGTGGATGATTTTCTCGAGTCGCTATCACCAGAGTTTTGGGTCGAGCGGATTGACCAGCTGCCAAAACTCAGGCAGAAGATCATAGAATTGAATGGCGAATACTATCCCTAAATATTATTCCATTCTGTACACTTTTTTTATACTCAAACAATAAAAAATAAAACCTGTCATTCTTTTCTTGCCAACCTAATATTTTACTAGCAGTTTAAAATATTGCTAAAATATTCACTTTCAAATAGACTTTCCACGAAATACCCTAATGCGCCTAACTTACATACAATTAGTGTAGTATTCCAAATCTAAAACCATATTTATACATAGGTATAGATAATTCTGCGGAGTGCAATACTTCTTATTTTGTGGGATGTGCGGTAACGAAATGTCCTCGTAGATAAATTTACTATTAGCGACGTGACCGGTAGCAAAGTATCCGGTAACGAAGTGCTCGTAGCGAAGTCTTCGATTATATTTTCTATTTATTATTGTTTGCGGTAGGCTATTTAAAATAATAAACATCTTCTTTTACGACGACTACGATAACGACGCTTACGAATTGGGAATTTTCTCTCCCCTTAATAATATTTCATTTTTTTTTAATCATTTTTGTAAACAACTTAAAACATTTAGGTCGGTGATGTTCGTTAAAATTAGTCGACGTAGTTTTTCTTTGCAGTTTTTCGTTTTGTACATGACATAATAATAATTGTTTTTTTACCGGTTTCTACGCGACGACATTAGCCAACTTCTTAACATAGGTAAACATTTAAACTGATATCTTTTAATGCTACGTAATAACCAAGTTTTACAGTAGGTGTACGCTACACAATCTACTTATGTTTAGAAACAAGATTAGCGTTAGGTATTTTGTAAAAAAAAACATAGACAACGCACTGTACATGACTTCGAATTCGCACCCTTACGAATTTTTATCGTTAATTGCTTTTTAATCGGCGGGAACTTTAACCGAAAAGCCGTAGATGTCTTGTTCTAATTAAAAATTAATTAATTCTCCTATAGGTATTTTAACCTTGGCGAAAGTAAAGGGTCTTTAAATTAAAGTTAAAACAATTCTTTGCGATGCCGATTGGTTTAACGAACAATTAGTATTTTTAATAGATTGTAAAAGATTGTAAAAGCGACCTGGCTCGCAGATTAAAAAAAAAGCTCATCTTGAATAGTCTGAAGTATTTTTTTTTAGTTATCAAATCGATGATTTAGTGGACGAGTGAACATTTTGAAACGTTTTTAGGTCCAAAAACCACCCCGTTGACGTTGTCAGTTATATTGCATACAATGATTACCTATAGTTACATTTTTTTTTCAAAATTTTGTTTGCGTAACGACGATTTTTTTTCAAGCACCATTTAAATTAAGGTCGCCATTTTATTTACCTATTTGCTTTTTCGTTTCGAATTCTTATCTCCAATATTGTTGGTTATTCCACTTTCCACCACTACAATTGGATTTAAAAAATATGTTAAATTATTTATAACGTGCGTTGCCTTCGAATTAGTATTTTTCGCGAACATGCAAATATTTTAATTGTACGGTTTCGCGTTTCATGAACTGAATACCTTCATTAAAAAAAGTAGAAAGGTATATGTTGTATCTGTCACTGACGTTTTATTCTTGCATCGCACAAAAAATAACAGCGCGGAGCTTTTATTCATTATACATAAAGGTCGGTCGATCTGTTTTTAGTTTAGATTGAGAACATGTACACGTTAAACGATAATTGGAGTTTTTTTTTACAAGCGGAACCGAGTTTCCGAATTTAACATTTATGATGCTAGAAAAAAACAATAACAATTATTGTGTATTATTAAGGCGGCCGCTCTCGACAGCGAGTATACTACCTACTTCACACGTTTTACCATAAGTATAAAAAGTTGCTTAATAGCTACTTTTAATCCTCTGTTATACATAGTAACACTCGCTTTACATATTTACAGCATAAACTCGCATCCTCGGGGATTTTTCTACACAATTAAAAATTGCGAATGCTTTAACAGAGCGTTGTACGAGAATAAAGGGAACTCGATGAACTTACGTAAAACAAGTGTGGTACTGAAAACGGTGATTGATTTTATCTTTAATCGATCTATGTATACTTCGTCCAAACCTATATGCAATTCACGTCATCAATAAAAAGGTTACTAGATGATGACGTTTCACACAGTGCTGTCACCTCGTACCTCGTATTTTGACAGTTCTAATAAATTGTAGTCTTTCTTTATGCCATCTAATATGTGCGCAGGTAAATCATCTATAGAATATGTCACTTTCCAAACTTTAAACCGAATTACAAATAAACAATCTAGTAACTTTTTTTTGATGACGTGAATTGCATATAGGTTTGGATAGGCCATAGTACGTTACATCATAGTTTTTCCTGTTGATCTCGAGACGTCCAGTATAGGGGTGGATAGGTAATGTCCAAAAAGTAAACTTTTTCAAACTTAATCTATTTTGCGAACGAATTTAGTTTTTCAAAAGACGCGATTTATAACATTCGGAACAATTTTATTTGTATTATTAATGAATATTTTTGGTAAACATGGACGCATTTTGGAGATTAATTTTATTGTGCTTAATTGTCTTCTAAAGGAGTCCCCCCAGACAACTCGCTCAATATTATCGAGTAAATGCAATGTAATTCAATAAATGGCCAAGATTGTGTCGCCTTTAAATACTTTCGTATATTTGCATCAGAAACCAACATGGAATTACTTGTCAAGAATCTTCTTGAGATAACAGAATTTGTTAAAAAAAAAATAAAGTTCTCGGAAGGGTTCGTTATTTTATTACATTTTCGTGTCCAATCGAACTGCACTCTCGAATGCGCCGCCACTGTTGCTCCCAAATTAATTAAAATCAGGTTAAATACGAATTTCGTTTTTATTAAAATTGGGAACACAATGTGCTCGAGTTTAGTCTTAACGTTAGGGGTAATTGTGCGTCGTTGATTAAACGGTTCGCTAAATAGTTAACGATGATGATGATGATGATGATGTTGTTGTTTTCGAGGCGGTACGGTCCTCTTGTTCACGATGTATAGGTAGGCTACGAGATTATATATATATTTTTTATGACGTTTCCGCCAAAAGGACCGATCGAGTTTTGAAACGGTGCATTAAATATTTTATTCGTCGTTGCGTGCGCCTTCTGGAATTGTAAATTTCGAACTTGTTAATTACTAACCGTTCCTTGGCATTCATTAATTTTCTCTGTCATTGGTTCATTTGGTATTCTTGCCGCCTTTCTATACTACCACAGCGCACTCGGTTAAATTATTTTCTTCGTAAATGCCTTTTAATATTACTTCTTTGTAATTTGTGCGTCTTTGTCCTCGACATTTTCGGTCGTTCTGTAAACGATCTTCGTTCTAATGTGTTTCTAAATGATTTGTAGTCGATTCGGAACTAAAGTTTTCCTTTTAAATTACGAATATAATAAATCGTTTCTCATTTTTACTATTTTCGGTTTGAAACTGAGACCGCATTACCGAGTTTTATTTATTGTCGGCGGTAAAAGAGAATTTACAACACTGTCGGTTTTTCTTGTACAACGAAACTTATAATAAATGTTGGCGGGCATTTAGAAATTAATGGATTTTGGGCGGATAACAGAAAAATTCACGTATTCGTGACGTAAATCGGTATAATGTCAATATATTTTGCTGTCGTATTGTGACAAGCATTTAAAGCGCGGTACGTGATTAGAATTAAACGACACGCAACGGAAACGAATTAATTCGATTTATTTTTGAAAAATGAACGTGCGATTTTATTGTGAATTGTGGGAGTGTAGTAGGTATGTAGGTAATGCTTTTAATAATTGTGAGTGTCTAACGTGCTCGAAACTTTTTTAATTAATTAATTTTATAATGTCCTTGTCGGGCACGCTATCTAATCTTCAAAGCTTTACCTCGAACTAGCGCAACCAGCTTTATACCATAATCGCGCTTTTAAGTCAAATTTGAAACCCTTTCATAAACGACGTTCACTGTCCTCAATTAACTTCACGTAAGGGGTAATCCCATTACTCCTTTCAGTCGTGTATTACAATTTAGGTCTCGTTATCCTTCAAGTACAGTGTACTACAGTTAAGGCCTATTTTTAATTTGAATTTGTTTCTAAATTAATGAGAAATAAAGTAATCTTTTCATGGCGTTGGACCGGTCCTAATTTGAACGACAACAAAATTCAGATTATCTAGGGAACAATCTACGCCGTTCTAATTCCTAGCAAGGACGACTCGTTACGTTCGGTGTGTTTACGAAAGTACAAGTATTAATTAGTCTTCGTTTGTATTGTTTCATTACGTATAATTACAGTTTGTTTGTTTTCTCGTTATCGCGATTTTTTTTTAAATTTATATTCAATTTAAAGACGCTTTTTCTTTATATATATATATATATATATATATATATATATATATTTTCGCGTTATAGCGTTTTACGCCTTGCGATTCCCAATTTCCATTGTCCTCTCTCATTCCATTCTCCGTCATTCAGGTGTCTTTCACTCATGGATTTTTGGATCCCTTGACTCCAGTTTTTCCTTGGCCTTCCTCTTTTTCTTCTTCCTTGTGGTGTCCACTCGAGTATTTGTAACGGCAGCCTACTTTCGTCCATCCTCTGGATATGTCCGTACCATCTTAATTGTTTTTCTTCTATCTCCTCTATAATGGTCTTTTCTACTTCCATTATTTGTCTGACATATTCATTTGTTTTATGTTCCAATCTTGAAATCCTCGCCGATCTTCTTATGGCGTCCATTTCCGTAGCTAATATTTTCCTTTTATCGTTTTCGGTCATTGTCCATATTTCACTGCCATAGGATAGTACGCTTTTTATTATAGAGTTGTATATTCTAAGTTTGCTCCTTTTTTTAACGTTTTTTGATCATAATACACCATTGAGAGCCCCTATAACTTTCCGACTTTGTGTGATTCGGTTTTGAATTTCTGTCGTATCTTTACCTTCATTTGTAAATGTTACCCCTAGGTATTTGTACTGTTCTACTTCTTCAATCGTTATATTATTCTCAAGTGTTAAATCTCCTAATTTTGCTCCTATACTCATATACTTTGTCTTGGTAACATTCATCTCCAGTTCCCATTGTTGATATTCTTCCATTAGTTTCCTGGCCATATATTCTAAGTCATCCTTAGATTGTCCGATTACTACCTGGTCGTCTGTAAATTGTAATGTAAATAATGTTGTATCGTTCTAGTTTTCATAACCCATCATTCCGCATTTTCTTTTCCAGGCTTTCAATGCGTGTTCTATATATATTTTAAAGAGTGTAGGCGATATACAACAACCTTGTCTTAGTCCCTTATCTATTGCAAACCCTTGTGATAGTTTATTGTCCATTTTTACTTTCGATATGCAGTTGTTGTATAGGTCTTGAACTGCCATTATGAGTGTATGGTTGATTTGTGTGTTTGTTAATGCTTCCCATAACTTTGTAATCGGTACTGTGTCGTATGCTTTTGATAAATCGACGAATAATAGATGTACTTCTCTTCCATAGGCTAGTTCTTTCTCTATTATTTGTTTCATGCAGAATGTATTGTCAATGCATGATCTTCCGGCTCTGAATCCGCTTTGATGTTCTGATTCTTTATCGCTATATTCCTTTTCTATTAGGTCTCTAACAACTCTTCCATAAAATCGACTGCAAGTACTAGTGACTGATAAACCTCGATAGTTGTTACATTTCGTTCGGTCGCCCTTTTTAAACAGTGGTGTTATATATGCTAATCTCCATTCATCCGGGACTTTCTGACCATTAATGCACATTGTGAATAACTTGGCTATCATGTGATATAATTTATCTGTTCCATGTTTGATCAGCTCTGCTGGAGTTCCTCCTGGACCTGGTGACTTTCTATTTTTTAGTAGTTTTACCGTGGTTGATATTTGTTTTGGTGTTATTGTTATATGTTCCCCTTCTATATTGATAGGCATAATATTAGTTTTTATATCTGAGATAAAGGCTTGACGTTCTTCTTTAAAAAGATTTGCGAAGTATTGATTCCAAGACTCTAAGCTAATTGTGTTCATTTTTACTTTTTCTCTTACTGGTGCTTTTATATTCTTAATAAATTTCTAAATCTCTGTACTTCGCTTGCCTCCTATATACGTGTCTATCTCAGAGTATTTCTGTTCCCACATCTTTTCTCTTTCTTCCCCTACTATTCTTCGCGTTTCTTTTTGAATCTTTTCATATTCTTGTCTATGCTTGTCACTTTTTATGTTTAACCATCGTAAGTATGCTGTTTTCTTATTTTTCGTCTGTTCTTCTATTTTTCCAGACCATATATAGTTTTTAGACGCTTTATAGACGCTTTTTCTTTAATGCGTTATAAAGAGTCCTTACGAACTGTATGTACTACTAAAATGAAAGGAACCGGCTCGGGATTTTTGCTTACGTACATTTTTCTTCAATTTAAATATTTTAAAATTTTAATTATTTTACTGAATTAATTTTACAATAATTTAAATGGCGGAGTTGGTAAATATCCGAAATTCGCTTTCAATTATTATTTATGTCCAATTTGTGTGCCTACATACATTTAAATTAAATATTTAAAATCTAATTCTTCTAAAAGAAGTTTTTCTATAAATATTTATATAGGTATATGTAACGCTAATCAAATAAGTATTAGTAGTATAATTTAGTGTAGTAAATTTAATTTGTTAACGTTGCCAACCCCCTTTATTTTTTACGTCAGTGATGACGTAACAGTCTACATACATTGATACATATGGCCTATCCAAACCTATATGCAATTTACGTCATCAAAAAAGTTACTAGATTGTTTATTTGTAATTCGGTTTAAAGTTTTGAAAGTGACAAATTCTGTAGATGATTTACCTGCGCACGTATTAGATGATACAAAGAAAGAGTACAATTTATTAGAACTGTCAAAATATGAGGTACGAGGTGACAGCGCTGTGTGAAACGTCATCATCTAGTAACCTTTTATTGATGATGTGGATTGTGTATAGGTTTGGACGAAGTGTAGGTATAGCTTATCCAAACGTATTTGATGTTGACGTCATCAATACAAGGTTACCAGATGATGACGTTCACACAATGCTGTCACCTCGAAATACGTATTTTGATAGTTCTAATAAATTGTAGTCTTTCTTTATGTCATCTAATATGTGTGCAAATAAATCATCTATAGGAATATGTCACTTTCCAAACTTTAAACCGAATTACAAATAAACAAGCTAGTGACTTTTTGTTGATGACGTGAACATAAAGGTGGCTACAGACGTACTGGTATACTTGAACGTGGGCATGTGCTCGTGCACGTGCCATGTGTTCAATACTTTAAACCGAATATTACAAATATAAAATTTAGTAACGTTTTATGCATGACGTGCATTGGAACCTATCGTGAGTAACGTATACGTCTGTAGCCGCCTTAACGCCGAGAGTTTATAAACAGTTTCGAACTTGAAACTGAGATGGCGTCGTACAAGCTAGATCGCCTCGAGTGCCCTTATCATTTGATTTATGGTTATTTAAATAACGCGTTTTTCCTTTTGGAAAATCACTTTTGAAGACGTCACGATAGAAATTCGGCGCGCATGCATACCTAACATTTTAAAGACTATTCGTATTCTATCTATTTGTGGGAAAATGATGGGGATTCCACTTTAGGTTACCCACAAAATACTAGAATTTTGTAATTTGAGATACTTGTTTTGAAAGTTTAGACGGAGCGAGCGTAGCAAACGATGTTTTCACATGCAAACGTAGGCACGCAATATTGTAGAGTCCCAGTTTACTATAACAATTCGGTCTTTGCGGTCACTTTTTCAATAAAAGCAGTAGTAAAGTCGTAATATTTCGATTACCCTTTAAATAGAATATAAATTCTATTCGTATAGTTCAAAGAACCTTTTGATGTGAAGCCCTTTTTACAAAAATTTATTAAATCTAATATCATAGCCTTTTAACAAAAGTTGCATCATATACGGATTCTCTAAGAATAGCGTCGCGAGAGAAAGAAACAAGTTTGTCTTTATATGCGCGTATCCATAAACTTGAAGAATGTTCGAAAATTAATCCCGAGGAAACGCGGTGCAACCATTTATTTAGAACCGAGGTTAAGTGCATACCTCGTTTGCCCTTACGAAGACCATTTATCTAAGAAATTTACGAAAACACAATTTTGGAAAATTTAATAGCGATCGAAAAAAGAACTTCAGTTTTAGGAACCCATTAATTACGTTACCGAAACGGATAGGACGACACTTCAGAGTTTTATTTGCCCGAAATTGTGAAAAGTGCCCGAATATATTATATATATATCCTAACCTTTTCGTGACGGCCAGCCCGTAGTTTTCCTAACCCTCATTTTTAACCGACTCCCTATTTAAAAGCTCCCTTCGTGAAAACGCCCATTGCTCTCGAAAACGCTCTTCCTTGCCCTCGAATTGTCAATTCGGCAATATGTACCCTACCTATCATCTACCAAGTAAACGTGGGGGCGCCTAAATTCAATTCTGCCGGATATATTCATAAAAGGACGTGGAAAATTTTTTTACTCGCTTTTGATCGCCATAGTTCGATGTTAGATCGCGGACGATGCGAATGTTTTGTTGTTGTCTCAATTATACCCCAATTGTAACTAATTTATTTTTAACAATTTCTTAAAATGTCGAAAGCACAATTAATTTTCACAAATAAATGTCCCAAAACTGCCAAGTTTCTAAGTTTTAAATCTCTTCATTTAATTCGAACGATCGCCTGATACGATCGTTGATTTGATTCATTATTTTATAAAACTTGTAAATTAAGTAGAAAGTTGGGAAATTAATTTTCGCAAGGTCGATGTTACGTTCATGTAACGAAACAAAACTAACTTTGCTTACGCGTAACTTTCGCGTTTCTGCGAAATTTTATTTATTTAATTATTAAACTGCAACTGCAAACTGCGTTTATTTTCTAATTTCGTCAAATTCTATTAAGTAAATAAACACGAAACCTTTTTCGTTGCGGAAAATGACGTAAGGGGGCGCTTTTTAGATAATGAGAAATTTTAACTTTTCTAAATGAACGCTTTTATTAATGATTGCGACCCGCGTGACTAGTGCTTTTTAACAGACTAGGAATTTAGGTTGTTGCCAACAGTTTCAGATTTCGAAAATTTGTATTAATGTTCATTGGAGTTTTTTTTATAACTTTTTACTTCGTTGTTTATGTTCAATTCTGTTTATCGCAAAAAAAATCGTTACAAATGTTTATTTGGTTATTAGCAACTACGGTGGTTGCCTGCGTTCTAAGGTCACGTGAGTTACGATCATTAACTAAAGCACTCTGTATCTACCGTGCCCTGCCCCACGTCGCGACGCGTCGTCGCGCCGACCCCTTTTAAACGCGACCCGAGGAAAAAAGTTTCTGTAAAAAGAAATCAATCTGCAAATGAAATTTTAAATAAAAGCAGCGAGGCCGCGCGTTCCGTAGTGATTTTAATGTGACGTCCGTTTTCGTCTAAAATTAATTTACGTTTTTCTTGAATTGAAATTTTAAACTTGGAATTGTTCGCCGCGCCACTTCAGTTTTTGAGTTATTTCGGGAGGAAACTTTTAATAGAATATTTCATATGCAAATTTTATTATTATCGTTGCATTAGCATAAGTACTCGTTACGACCCTAAAATCAATTTTTATTATGTTGTTTGTGTAGGGGCTAATGTTATTAATGTAAACAAGTTGATTTAATTTCGCGAGTGCCGGAAACATTTTCTCTCGAATTACTACGAATTACGCGAAAATTTTTACGCGGCAGGTGGTCGTGGTCGTGGTCGTGGTCGGTCGTCGACGAGAAACGCGACGCCGACGTCTAACTCGCTAAAAGGCGTTTTATTGGTAGTAAATATATCGGAATAGATACGAAACGATCGTGGACCAAAAAAAGAAAGATGCGAACATTATCTAAAGAATTGGCTCTCGTATTCGTGCCTTTTCGGTATAGGGAGATTTTCGTGAATTATACGAGTTGGTAATGTTCGAGACTTCTTACATATTAGACGAAAGAAGAGACGTCTTTTATGTGTCGAGGAATCGCCACTTTTTCTATTTATTTTTTTTGAGAACTCGTTCGATTAAGACAAATTATGACTCGGATTTGAAAAGTGGGCACACCATCGTCAGGGATCAGTTACTCGCTATAATTTATCAATTTTGTTTGGAAAAGTCGGAATGGATGCCTTACTTATATTATTTATTTGCATCTAAAATAAATTGTAGGAAAATTAAATCGCTCGCAAACGAAAACATGTGCATGTTAATGATTTCATGACGGCCAACAATTAAATTGTCATCTTTTCCGAAACTTATTCAGGCTTTACACAGTTTCTAAAGTCATTTTATAGCCGTTCAAACTCTAGAACCTATTAAACTTTCCGTGTTATTGTAGTTGTAATATGATTTTCTAGCGTGTTTATTTGCATAAAAGACCTTAGTTAATTCATATAAATTATCAAATTCTCGGTCTCGGTCGTTCTCGGTCTCCTAATACCTTAATTTGAACAAAATGAAATATTTCTAAAGCAGTCACGCTATCGTCTAAATTTAGAATAATATCAAAGATGAACTTGGGCCACCCTAATAGGCGATTTTATTTGTGAATAAGGGAGGTTCTGCTTCGGAATGTGTATAAAAACGAAGTTATCTATTTAAAAAGTCGTTTTAGCAATAGATTTCCTTCGGTAATTAACTCGAAGCTACTGACAACCCATCGGTTTTCCCAATATACATAAATAAGTGCGTCTGTCATTTCATTTACTTTTCAAACGCAACTTTTATAGAAATAAAGTATCCTGACGTAAAAACATTCGGTCTACAGATTTAGGGTCAGACTTTGTACCCACAAAAAAATAAACAACAGTAACAATTGTCTAAATTAATGTTCTAACAATAAGTACCAGAATTTTTAAGTTGTTCATTAAAAAGAAAGTAAAGATGAAAAACGGCATTACAACCAAACATAAGGCTACACAAATTTTAAATCAGTAATGGGTCCGCGGAGAAAGGGGAAATCGAGGCGGGGCGTAAGGAGAGTAAATAAAATAACAGAATTATTTTTTTGTTTCAATATATTCACCCTTAACCCTTAATACGTTGTTCGAGTCTTTCAATTAACTTGTGTTTGCCTTCGAAAAAAAAAATGAATTAAAATTGCGCCCGTCACTTCTTCGTCATTGATCAATTTCGTTCCACGCAGTTTTTTTTTTCATTTTTGGGAACAGGCAATAATCTCTAGGGACCGGGTCCGGACTGTAGGACGGGCGGTTTAAAGCTGCGAAGTCCACCTTGTGCAGGACAGCGAGTGCAACTTGACTCTTGTTTTTCTCGACCCTTTTCTTTTATGGATTCCCTCGAGGGTTCAAGAATTGAAGCGCATAGTATTGTCCCGTTATGGAAACACCCTTGTCCTTGTAATCGACGAGCAGGATTGCCTCTGGTGCCTAAAAAACGGTCTGCGACAGTTTTTCGGCCAACCGAGACATTCGAAACTTCTCGGCCTCGCATAAAGAGACTATGCCGCTTATAACTCATGGTTTTTCTAGGAACTCCTCCAAAATGGTTAGTGGAGGCTTTCCTTACATAGTCGGAAACTTTGTGGACGGCGCGTACTCGATTTTCTCCATATTCGATGCGTTCTCCCGGCTCGGCATGCTTGAGCTACGATATCTCACAGTCTAATGACACATAAGAGGACAATATGCCCGCGATGCCCTTCGCACCCCTCCTCCAGCCCCTCCGTTCCGCGAACTTAAAAACGCACCCTCGTATTTAAAGAATATTTAATATTTTTTTTGTTGCACATTGGACGGCGCAAATATTTTCCCCATTGTCTTTCAAGTTAATCGAAGCCGAGTCTAGTAGTACCTTACCTTAATTTTTCGATTGAAAGCTCATTTTAAAAGTGTTCAATCGGATTTATGTCGGGTTAAGTGCAGGCCACTCCCTACGCCGAATGTCAACATCTTGACTGTACTCTTATGCGCATCTTGTAACACGAAAGATTAATCTTGATCAGGGATTAACATATTTTTCTAAACGTGTCTTATCATCAAATTTATGCCACGCCATACAATTATTGGTCCACCGTCACCATCACGTTGGTGGTTTATTTGATTTTTCCGCACTCTCGCGCGTTGTTTGTTTATTACGTGACGCACAAAAATAATTCGGTAGGGTAATTTATCGTCATGAAACTTCGTAAGTCGATTTTCATAAGAATTTAGCGATCGAACTTTTTTGTTCGTCAGTATATCAATAGGTAAATTAATTTGTGTGTTCATTGAACTTCGATTTCGTTTCGAAACAAAATTGAACTTCGGCAATATAAAGATTTCGTATTCTCTACAAAGCCAACGTTAATAGTCTGTTTAATACTTTTTCTATAAAGCCACGCGCCTATAAATTTTCGTACAAATTCCAATTTAATAATCTGGGGGAAAGCGAATTTTACAAACATTTTCTTACGGGATCCGCGTAAATTATTCGGGTTTAATTTGCGAGAACAAAGCAATAATGTACACTAGGCAATAGAAATTTACATTGGAAATTGAAAACCACTTCTGCGGGCTTTAAAGGTTTATTTTATACTCTTTGATGTTGAATTTAGTTTGTTGCCTGTGTGCTTTCTCCGCATTCCATTTTCGTGCAAAAGCAAATAGTAGGTAGGTAGCTTCTCGATATACCTATGTGTATGTAGAGATATAGGTATGGAAATGAAATATTCAACGTTGTAATTAATTCGAACGGGGTGCAATTTGTTCTTAAATAGTGGTTGCCGTTTTGTTTGCTACGTGTCCCATTAAGTAACGCATCGATGCGAACAATCGTCGGAGTTGGTGTTGTTTTGTTATTTAATTTTTGGTCTTTTTGCCGCATTTTTTCTTTCATTCAATTCGGACGGCGCGACGTTCCCGAGTTTATACAGAATGTCAAACTTTTTGTGGTCGACCGATGGTTTGTAAACTTACGATTTTTTATAAATAGCCGCAGGCCATTCGCGATGGGCGAATTTCATTTGTGTTTGACATTTTTCTACAATAAAGCTTTTTAAAATAAACGAGCTTTTTCTGAACGAGGTTCATCTTCAAAGCTGCACTTCTACTGTTCTATTACCTTTGAAACTTCTTTTGTCGTTGGTTTATATTTATTTTTCTTTTATTGTTGTCGCCGCGTAATGATTTCTCTAGAACCTATATATGTAAAATCGTTGAATTTTTGTTGTGTGCCAGGGATGGCATTTAGGCATTTTAATATAAGCGTGGATAGTACAATAAAATTAGATTATTAGGTGTTTCGACGTTTAATATTTTTGATGTCGCTATATTAAATAGATTCAACTATAGTCGATTATTTATTATTGACGATCCTGTGGAGATACTGATACTGTGCTGATACACATCGCGCCGTTTGTTTAATGTTTAATTTGACGCTAATAACGGTATTCAACGCTACTGTAGTTACAAAGTGGTTTAATTATCTACTATGGCTTATCCAAACCTATGTGCAATTTACGTCATCAAAAAAAAGTGACTAGATTGTTTATTTGTAATTCGGTTTAAAGAAAATAATTCGGATGAATGTAATGATTGAATGATGATTGAATGTAATTCGGAAAAGTGACATATTCTATCGATGATTTACCTGCACACATATTAGATGGCATAAAGAAAGACTACAATTTATTAGAACTGTCAAAATACGAGGCATGAGGTGACAGACAGCACTGCGTGAAACGTCATCATCTAGTAACCTTTTATTGATGACGTGGATTGCATATAGGTTTGGACGAAGTGTAGATATTTGTAGGCTAGCTCAATAATTTATTATTATTAGGTAATAGATATAAACATCCTGATTTCGTTACTTTTTTTTTTTGAGGCAAGTATGTGTGACCAGTGGTTTAGGCTGATTGTGAGCGTTGATGTCAGTCAGTCAGTCACGCTAGATTTACATACAGGGTGTTAGTGAATTAATGTCACGGAAGAAAAGTAAATGTACCTGAGACTAATACAAACAAAAAATCTTAGTAACATTTTTTGATTTGAGCAAATTTACTTTCAGGGGGAGAGAGTGGTTTTGTCCGAGAAATTAAACCGGCAATTCCTCTTTAAACTTCAACAAGTGACATTGGTGGATTTTGAAAAGTACCGTTATCTTAGCTGGCATTCCATTAGGTTACTACGATAGTAAACAGAAATGATTGAAGTCGTAAATATCTTTTGCGGTCATTGACAAGTTGTATTGTAACAAATACTCAAAATGTTTCCCCATTTAAGTAGATATCTAAGTAGCTATTTGTTATTCATTTTATTTTAATCTTTTACATTTGCATGTGTTGTCCTAATAAAATTTCTAATTAATTTTTGTGATATAAAAATCAATTTCGATAACGGCACTTTGATATATGTGCGGGAAAAAATTCGAAATAACACTGAAAGTTACTAACACTCATTGCGTCATTATGGAATGTTTAGTTTTTAAATTTTGCTTTTGGTCCTTACGTTTGGTAAAAAACCAAAATTAAAGTACCTTCTTACCTATTTGCATTTAATTATACTTTAAAAGCCCGTCGAAATATCTCAATTTCTCAAAATCATAAAACTAGTACCGGCACCCCTTTTAGTTCAAGGCTCTCAATATTAAACGTAACTGTTCCAAAAACAGGCATGTCATTAATTATGTTAAATCAAGTAATCTAACTTTTACGTGTAAACCGAAAATAGGAATTGCATTTATAAATGAAAATATTCACAACAATCTACACTCTCCTACAACGGGGGCCATAAATTAAAGAGTACAGATGTTTTAGCTGCTGACCCAACAGTCAGTTTCATTTTCCGTGTTGTTAAAAATCTTTAAAGGGAATATACTCGAGTAAGACGATCATCAAAGTAATAATAGCAATAACTCGAAAATGATTGATTTTAGGAAAAATTTATTTAGGTTTTTTGTTCGTTTTAATCTTACTTACCCGTAGTTTTTTCCGGGATATTGATTCATTAACACCTTGTATCGGTGTCGACGAAATCACTAGACAACCTTTATTTTCAACTGTAAAAAAGGCACCTGTCCGAATTTTTGTGTGAATAATATAGTGCGTGGGTGCTGTAATTTGACTGTTGGAGAATTATTATTACACATCCGTTTACGCCAGAAATGGCCTCAACTTTCAATTTTTAAATGGCACGCCCTTTAGGTGTATTTTAACTTTTGGAATTTTCTGTGTTAAAAGTCTGGCTACGCCTCGAAAAAGTAAGTTGTGTATTTCTTAATAGACTGCATTTTATCAAAAACTCTTGTATTTGTGAGGTGACAAATAAGTGATAGATAAGTAAAGGCAAAGTGTGTTGTAAAAAAAAACTTGCAGGCAAAATGATGAAAATAACTTATCTATAAGTAAAAATTCAATTTCAAAGAAATGATACAAATTCACACAAAACAAACAAATTTAATTGGCCGATCCTTGTTTTTAATCGCTAGTTCACGCCCTTTTGACATAGAATTTATCACCTTCTCGAGTTCTTCATTCGAAATATATCGATTCGAAGATTTTTAGTCGATTCTTTTCCGAAGGTTCTCGATTAGATTGAGATCCAACCTTAGCTGCAATTTCCCGATTGGATTTTCCTCCTTTATGGCGAAAAATGACGGATTACCTTGTTGACATTGTAACTTTTCATCGACAACAATGAAACAACTTACTTTATCTATTATATGACGGCAAACGCAGGAGCTTCGACCAATGCAAAGTCGAGGCACCCCGTATATGTGTGCACGTGCAATTTTGAGATTTTCCTCAGATGTTAAAATTTATCGGTACAGCTCTGTCACGGTTCGTATTATTTCTTTTATAGTTGCCTGTAAATTGTATCTCAAATCACATACCTGCTCTCCCGAGATTTTCTCAACCCTTCTTCGCATTAGAAATGGCAAGACTGGGAATACCTGGTGGTTAATGAGTCGCCCGAGAATTACAAGTCGGCGATTTATAAAGCGCATTGTTTGTATTTTCAAAAGCAGTGGCAGGAGAGTGGTTGAACATAAAAACAGCGAAGGTATAGATAAACATATTTACGAATTATATTGACGCCGCAGGTGAGATTAATCCGAAATGATTCGGATAACTGAACGACAATTTCATGGTCGTAATTGCATGACGTCCATTAATATTATTCCTATTACGAACAACCAAATTTTTACATGGAAATAACACCAACAAATTGTGCGGTGGGATTAGGGAACCCTTCCAGCGGTTGGAAAAGTTGCGTGAGAAAATCTGAGGACGTCATTTCTACATAATCTCCTTAAGTCCAGGAAAATAACAAATTTAATTTAAATAACAGTTTATTTTTAAAAGGAAACTGTCTAAATTCGTTCCTGTATATATATATATTATTTTGAAGGAACGAGGCAGGCGTTTCAGTTCCCCCCGGCCAAAAACTTCTAAGAATGATTATTAAAAAGCTTGTTACTCTTACATTATCTTTTCATCCGTCTTAATGTATTTTCCACAAAGTTACTTTTTAGCCGCCGAATACAAACGAAACGGATCGAGATTTTATGAACAATCGAGCGGGGAAAGATTATTTATACCTACTTATTTCGCAATGATCGAGTTTTTCCGGATTTCGAAACAAAATTCGACGTTGTATAAATTTTAGCAAACAATTTTAAACGAGTTAATGATTAGTAAAGGAGCCGTGTGGCCTGGGAGGGGTGTCGACCTGTCGACTGGCCTTCTAGCGGCGCATTCACGGCAGCGGGTTCGAATCCCGCTGCAACCACGGACGTTTGCAAACATAACACTAACCGGATTTTACTAACAAGATTTAGAAATCAATTCCAAATTAGGCTAATTGGTGAGTCCAGAGTCATAAACGTACTTAATTGAAATAATATATCGTTTACCCTCGCTCCCCCCTTCGTAGACGATTGAATGTATCTGGACATTTTTTTTGGTAACCGAATAAAATTGAATTGTTGCACCGATAAGGAAAAGTCGTACTTTTATCGATCGTTTTAAGTATGAAGTGTCGTAATAATTATTTCTTGGCTGCTAAATGTACCGTTAACTGATTACGATATGGGGCACGAACACTTTTCCTTGGTTTCATTATAAAAAAGAGGTCGTATTGTTGTTAGACTGCCGATTCGACAACAACTTTGCAGATATCTTCTTCTTTTGCGTTAAATAGACGGGCCGTCGCCGTGAAAGCTTTGAAAATCAAAATCGCACATTTCTGATTAAACTCGCAGACGGCCTCCGTTATTACGATAACGTGAATATCGGCTTTAATGTCTTTAAAAAGGAACGAAACGTACATATGTGCGATGAGGAACGCTAATATTTGTCCTGCGGTCGATCGGCTGGCCACTACATTAATTAATTTGAACTTTGTCGAAGTTTATCGTCGATTCTTATTGGCATTTTAAAAATTCGATTTTGTTTTGTTTCAGGCGCTGCTGTTTGTAGCAGAGCGTGCTGAAACAAAAGGTATGTGAATATTTTTAAATTTGACGTTTGATCGACACTAATCATCGTTGCATGGAGAAAATTGACGCGAAACAGTAATGGAAATATCTAATTACGTAGTAATTGTTGTTTGTTGTACTTATACGCGGTAGGTAATTTAATTTGTTTCGTGTACGGTTGTAAACGTAGCAAAAAAAAAGTATTTTTATGCGGCGCCATTTCTTGGGCACGAAAACTACTGACAAATATATTTCGGTAGGTATATATATGTAGTTCCTAATGCGTAGCATTTGGTAACATGTGTGGAACGTCTGTGAAAAAGTTTCGTATGCGACATGTATAGCAATGAAAATATACAAAGCACACGTCGTTGATTGTCTTGCAGCCAGTTCCAAAACTTGTATGAATATTAAAACTTGGAACGGCACCGGCAGGGGCTCTTCACGAGAGCCTCCAAATCAAATTTATATTTAAATGAGTACATTATCGGTTTGGTTTTTTTGTTAAAATTACGAACGACTTTTGATTTGATTTCGTGATACGATTTTTGAATTTTCGAAATTTCGAACACCCCTGGAACGAGTTCCGTTCCGAGAACGTGTTCGCAAGTCAAATTTGTTCGTAAGTCGAACGAAGCCGCGCCAAGGTGATAAAGAAAACACTCATTTTCTTTATTTTTTTTTAATTAGAAAATCATAAAAAACTAGCCATTAAACGGAATGTTTAATCTTACTATGTAAAGTACAATAGCCGGGGTGACGTTTAGGAGCCTGGCAGCGAGCGATAAAAACATGCAGCGAAATTTAAATTCACGCTAAAATTTTGTTCGTAACTTTTAGGTGACTCGCCGTGCCCAGAAGGAATAACATCATTTAAAGAAGTGTCACGGGTAGTACCTTAAAAACGTATCGATATGTATTAAATATCGATTTAGAAATTCGCAGTTTCGACGACGTCTCGTTTAACCGTTAAATCAAAGCCAAAAGGAACGTATAAACACGGGCTCTGTCCGACATTTTCCCGGGATAGCGGACAGAGCGGCCTTCTGGTGGTGTAAGCGTTCAATTAAATTAGGCTATCCGACGCCCTTGCGCTCTCCCACATTACAACTAACTCATTTTTATTTCGTTTTTATGTTATCTTTTCGCCCACCGTTTGTAGTTCAAAGCCAAGGATTAATATTTATGGGAAAATGCGCCGGAGAAATTATTATAGTAGCTTTACTTTAATGAAACTTTAACGTTCGAGAATATTCTCTTCGTTTATATTCGCGGTAGGTAATTACTTTTTACTCGGGCGTGCGAATTCGACTATGAATAGCGAGTACTTGCTCTATTCGCCTTTGCTAATAAACCACTCATAAAACTTTGGGCTCACTCTTAAATTATCAAGAAAACCAAACGGGAGCGCTCGCGGTCTTCTAATTAGATCTTGTTTTCCTCCTTAAACGTACTATAGGTCTCTTAGTTCGTTAGTCTCGAATTGTCGGGGCACGAACGTGCATTTGTAAACAGTAAATTAGCACCTATAAGTAAACGTTGGAAGTTTGTGTTCCAAATTGTTGTTCGAAAACGGACGCGAAACAATCGACGCTGATTGGAAAAAGTACTTATAGAGCGGCTAGAAGTGTGAAAAACTTGCATAAATTTCGTGGGAAGACCTTTAAGGTACTGCACATTAAATATTTTTTGTGATTATCTCTTTTACGACGGGAGACTCGTTTGACGTGTTTTTTTTTAAGGCTGGTTTCAGACGGACGATACGCGTATGCGATTCTCGTATGTTCGATACAGAATTAACATTATAGCAAATGTAAGCTTTCAGACGCTCGATACAGCCTTTATACAGTAACCCATACAGACTTAAAAAATCTCGAAAATTCGGACCTCGTCGACTGTAGGATCGGTGTCAGTCGGAAAATACGAAAACTCTTTGTGCGTGATGGATACAGAACTAACATTACAATATATGGCATCTTTCAGACGGCGATACTCGCTTCATACAGCGTCGCATACTAAATTTGAGTATCTCGCGAAGATCGGCCGCCAGGCGACAGCAAAATGCTATACTCTGTTTCTTTATAAACATACAACATGCTATACTCTGTTTCTTAATTAGGAGGAGTAAATTAAAATTTCCACCTAAAAAACGCGCTCACCGATTGACTACTTGCGAGATTAGTTTACGCTGAATAATTTGCCGTACGCGCTATTAAATCTCCGGTAATTTATGTTTACCTGCATGTGTGACAGTTGATGGGTATCGACTTTAAAGTGTTTTAAAGTCATTTCTTGTATATTATCAATATGAAAAATAGTTCTTTTCAGAATTAAACTGATCATTTTGTAATAAATTTAAATTCAAGATGTAGAAGATGTGATATGTAGAAGAAACTAAAATTAGATGATGCAAATTCGGTATTACCTACGTTAAAAATTGTACTTTTAGCAGTTTAAATTAACAGCCCCGATATTACATACCCTTAATACTTTAACACTCATCTTATTCATCATACATTGACACATTTCGAATTGTCACTGCATTGGTACATTTTTGTCCCGTACATCTACAGGAACCAATGCAACTCGTTCGATTTTTCTACTTTTTTCACACTTTGCTACTGCAATCTAAAAAACATGAAACGAAATTTATGAATCAGCAAAAAGAGACATTAAATGTTAAAGTCTCTGTAGTTTTAGTATGAAATAGGAGCTTCTCGTAAATTTATTTAATACAAAACGCTTCTTGTATTATGTACTTAATTATTAAAATAACGGATAATGTGTATTTACAATGGTCACATTCAGGGAATAGTAGCGCTGTAGCGCTTTATCGAAGCGATGCTCTGAATGGTGTCTGATTTACTCGCAGTGCTACAGCGCTTTAGTAAAGCATTAAAGCATATAAATATTCCGCTTTAACGCTTTATAACTAAATAAAGCAATGACGCAACCATGCGTTCTAACCTAACAAATTATGTTGCTTGTGTATGTTTTGGTTTATGCAAAAAATAAAGATGGCTTATAACGTTACAATTCGGAGACGAAGTCATTTCCCTTGCAGTAACGTAAGAAGAAAGGTTGAAGATATTACAAGGTAAGTTTTACACAAACATTTGAGTGTTTTACAAACAAAATTGCCAACCTAAGAATTAAAAGCTGAAAAATAACTAGTACCAAAAATGTTTATTCGGGCAAGATAAAGCGTTACAGCGCTGCAGCGTTTCGACGCTACAATTCCCTGAATGCGACAAATAATAATAATAGTATGTTGGCTTATTTTAGAATTACGTATAGAATGAGAGGGAGCTACGGGTAAAAGTGAAATGGGAGATGCAATGCACCCAGTTGAGAGCGCGACTCCCGAAAATGCAATTTGCACATTTTTTTACTTTTAATTATCTATCTTAATTATAAAGCCCTGCAGAAATATATTTCTTGTACCGTCGGATGCTAGATGGACAAACCAAACTTTTCTAAAGAATAAAAGTTTTCGATATGTCGTACTGTTTTGTAGTTATGACAGTATAAACGGTAATAACGCGAAATTGAAGTGAACTTTTAACGTGAACGAGATATCGGCCCCGAAAGTTATTTTTCTCCATAAGAGTCTGTGTATTTTGCGTTTCTTCAAAAATTTTTAAACGATTAATTCCACAAAACCAATTACGAATTTTACGGCAAAAGAAAGTTTACGTTTCCTTCTATACGTACGCTGAATAACTCTTTGGTGAAGATAGTGCCCTTTTTTACTGAACGATTACAAATACAAACAAATACACCCTTTCGATTTGCCGAGGTTTCATCTTGTAACCCCGACCTCCCCTCGAAAGTCATTTTGCGCAGTTTCGAGCACTCTACTATAAACAACGAACCGCTATATACTACCGATTCTGTCTAACTACAAGAACTGGCGAGAAAATGCCTAATCGGAAAAGTATCGCAAGAGAATTTTGTACGCGATACGTGAATCGCATACGCGTATGCTCGTCTGAAACTAGCCTAATGCGTTGTTCGTCGTAATGAAACGCAGTTTAGGAAACGACCAAGTTGATTGCTGTTTTTTTTTTCTTCATTTCCATATACTCGTTGCGACACTTGCAACATTATAATTTTAAACGTAATTTCGCTAAAGTGTTTAAATACATCGAAATCGGCCCATTACACATTTCGAGAAAGCATGTTGAATTTATTCAATTTGATTATGCGGGGAATAGCAGATAATAAGAAAAAGGAAAATAATATATAGATACATTTTGTCATCGATATCGAAAATGGAATGTTTTATCGGTCTCAAAAATTATTGTTTCGATCGTTAATAATCTAGCTTCGTATTATCGAAACTATCTTGCAATCGCATTTGCTGGCACTTATCCAACGAGATGCAGATTATTCTATTTGCCATTGCAAATTAATGTCTATGCATACAAAGTGGCAGCATAGTAAATGTCAATATTCTGATATTTTTGAAAGAAGTATAATATCTATTGGAGGGCTGGTATTACTTACTAAAAGTTAAAAGGAAATAGTTTAGACGTAGAGGCTTAGTTCCATACTTCTGCCCCACTCGGTATATACAGGGTGCGGCGCCAAAATCCGGACAAAATCCATTTTGAATTTCCCGTCGTTATATACCACTTCGAGAGGTCGCGATTGGCGTCCAAATAGATTGACGCGTGTACAAAACATTCATAACCTCGAAACAGTCGTAATATTGAAACCAAGTGGCTCGCCCATGATCTTGAAGATGTCCCCATTGTTTCCAGAACGAAATTTCCGGCGAATGTTCACGTGCCAAGTGTTGTGTCCAGTGACGTCGTCATGTCATCGCATTTCTTCAACAAAGGGGAAAATGTCACAAAAGAAGTTCTGATAAATGTGGTGAAGCCGTGGATGGAAACTGTATCGTCTGGAAAGCCGTATGTTTTCCAGCAGGACGGTGCGTCCGCGCACGCAAGTCATTTGATGCAAAATTGGTTGTCGGACAATGTCGACATGTTTTGGTCCAAAGAATTTTGGCCTCCCAACAGCCTTTTGGACTTCTATGTATGGAGCATGGTCGAAAGGATCACCAACAAGTTCAGACATCCAAACGTCGCATCATCGAGAGCCGCTATTGAAGCGGCATTCGCCGATATGGACCGTGACTCGTTAAAACGGGCCTGCGAACGCTTCGGACCGAGATTGGATGCGGTCGTTCAAGCAGAAGGGGGTTTATATTGAGTAAATGTGTTTTTTATGACCTAACAAACAATTTAGTAAAAATAATTATTATAAACTTTGTTAGCCTCATTGACTTCTAAGGACCAATAAATGTGAGACTATCGAAGGACCGTTTACCATCACGGATGGGTTTTGTTTTAATGGAAACAAAGAAGTTCCATCTACTAAGTTTTTATTTTGCTATTTACTATTACTTTACATTTGACGCAGTCCGAATAGCTCAAACGTCGCGGTCAAAGTGATACTATTGTTTTTAAAGTCCAGCTGCAACCCTTAAACTAATTCGAATTCCCAGACGCACAAATTCTAATATTTATTGCCCTGTCAAAAAGGGTGTGACTTATGATTATGGGTAGAAAACTAATATTATATTTATTTAAAACTAACAAAGTCCAAACAAACTTCTCCATTTTTGCAATAAAAATTATGTTTAAAAAAAAACGTTTAATTTGTCCGAATTTTGGCGCCGCACCCTGTATGTATAAGAGTATGTTGCGGATTTGTTGCATTTTTGCAAATGTTTTAAATACTACTAGATTCTGACGGATCTTTCATACTGTCAATGTGACAAAGCAAGTTCGATTTAAATCGATAAAATCTTGAGTGTACCCTATTTACACGACGCGCACCCTTATACAGTTATTTGCAAAACTCGTATCCGCTATCGCAAGTACGTGTCAGGACCTTGTACATATTACGAGACCATTCGCGAGATGTGCAGTTTAAGTAGCAGACGCGAGTTTTAGTATTTATTAATCGTCAAAACAATAACGCGATTTGGTAAAGAAATATCCGTTTCGGTTTCGCTAAATTAATAACGACGTTAAATCGAATCGCGCGGAAACATTCTACGTGCATTTATTTCGAAGTTAATTGAGCAATTTATATCAATTTGAAGCTTTTAATCGTTTAAATTGTCTAGATTTAGAATTAGTGCGAGTTCGCTTATTAACTTAGTTTACCGTAGTGTTTCTGGCCGGGGAATAAATTCGCGCAATAAATGGGGCCGAGGAGATGTAGTACTACTATACGTACTACTACTACCCACTTCAATCTGCCCGGATAGAATCTTCCGTTAGATAAATACGGTCCCCCGAGCGGCATCAATCATTCAATTGATTACCTTAGAAGTTTTTCAATACGATGGAAAATTGTATATAGTCGAAAGAAGATAAATTGTGGGCGAAAATATTAAAGAACGGCAATTGTTTTTCTCGACACAAACGCGTTGGACGTTACTCAAAAGCATCACTTAAACGTTCCCGCTTTTGTATTTTTATTGCGGCGTTAAAAACAAATTAATATTCAGTAATTTTAATCGACTTAACCGTTTAAAACGAATCGTTATTGTTCGTAATAATGTTTATCGATCGTTCAACAACGACACCTATCACACGCGTAATATGTATAAATCGTGGGAAATTTTTCAAACTCAACCGGTGACGGTGTTGACGCGACTCGACCGCGTTTGGGATTTTTAACTTATTTTCGTCGTTGCAGAACCGTAACTAATATAGAATGGCTCCATTAAGGGAACCACTTCGGAGGCGCTACTAAATAGATTGTTTAGGATCGCAGCTGAGACGGAGACCGTCGAATTAATGCGTCGCGGTTTGTTCAAAATTTACCTTTTTTTATAACGATAAATTTCACCGATTACGGAAGACCAATTAACCGTGCGCCGTCTTTGAGATATTTCATTCGCGTCGGACGGATTGACGATTTTGATATGTGAGAATTTATTCGAAATTCGAGATGTAGGTACACAGAGAAACTAATCCATTTCGCGTTCCCTTATTTATTTTAGTTATAGACTTAAATCGGGGATCTTTTCTATTCAGTTTGCCGCTTCAAAACTAGTATTCTGCAATCAGTGTTCTAAATCTTTAATGCCGAGTCCCTCACGACGGTCCATCACATGATTAGATTTTGGACCCTTCACGTTGCGTATCTAATATGAACTCGTTTAGCCAAATTTCTTTTGAAACGGTTTCTAATTTTATTTTATCGTTATGCCATTTCCCCTCCCGATTACTATTTTATCGGGAACACCGTCTTGATTGAATTAAAACGGGACATTTATGTAGGTAAAAGAAAGGACGAGTTTTTTGAGCCTAAACATTTATGACAATTCAAATACATCCCACTAACGTAATTATCTAGGATTTTTTTATTTTAGAACGTTTATCCTAGAAAATTTTATCGACATTTTTGGCATTTTGTTAGGATTCGTATCCTTGACACGTACGTAAGTTTGTTTTTTGTTGGCCGTGGCAGAGTCAATTGATCAGACTTTTGTATGATTGATCATTTTGGCGAATGATTAACACGGAAGACTCATAAAAAAAGGGAGAAAGTGCCAACGGTGACGTACGTAGTTAGTAATGTTTATAATTTTGACTAATAATACTTTCTATCTTACATATGAGCTCGTTAGATGCAAAGTGGGTCAAGTCCAAAAAATAAACAAAATGAGTTGTGCACATCGGTCAATTTATTATAAAATTCTGCATCTATCAAAACTTTGTTTGGTTGCGAACGCGCGTTTTTGCCTAGAAAATAAGTTCTCTACAGCTTACAATTGGCGTTAGTGTAAGAGAAAACTGTTTTGTCCATTTTTCTCTGATTTACTTAAATGTGACTTGGCCCACTTTGCATCTAACGGGCTCGTATATTATTAAACATACCAGAACACACACACACACATATATATATATATATATATATATATATATATATATATATATATATATATATATATATATATATACAGTACCGGCCAAAAGTTTAGACTCACCTTCGTAATGTAGGGATATTAATAAATAAGACGAGTTTAATGACATGAATTCCCATTAAGCCATTATATTTCCAGAAAAAAATAGTTCAGGAACAAAATACAATGTAAAATTTCATATACAGACTATGATTTCCTCCCAATTTTTGAATCTTCAAAATATCCCCCCTTTTGCTTTTACTACAGCCGCGCATATTTTCGGCATTCTCGCAATCAATTTTTGCAGAGTTGTAGCTGGGATTTTATTCCAATAAACTTGCAAGGAGTCCCAAAGTACCTTGCGATTGGTTGGTTGCATTCTTCGCACATTCCGGTCTAATTCGTCCCATAACAGTTCAATAGGATTGAGATCAGGGGATTGAGACGGCCACTCCATGTATTTTAGCATTTTTCCCTTCTCTTTGTTCCCTATGTAGTTCCTGCACAATTTTGACGAGTGTTTAGGATCATTATCTTGCTGTAAAATGAATCCTTTACCCACGATTCTCTGCCCACATGGAAAAGCATGATATTGCAAAATGGCATGATATTTCTTTTGATCCATAGTGGCGTTAATTTTTACGAGATCTCCGATTTTACTTCCGGCAAAACAGCCCCAAACCATGACGGATCCCCCACCATGCTTCACTGTTGGATTATACATTGACTCGTCATACGTTCGCCAACCAAACGACGAACATATTGCCTGTGTTTTCCTCCGAAAATCTCAAACTTTGACTCATCCGTAAAGAATACTTTGGACCATTGTTCTACTGACCAATCTTTATATTTTTTTGCCCATTGCAATCTTTTCACTTTATTTTGTTTTCGTAGAAGTGGTTTCTTAGCAGCTACACAGCCTTTCAAGCCGTAATCACGAAGCCGGCGTTTAACAGTAGTTACAGATATAGGCGTCTGCCGGGTAGAATTTAATTCCTCACGAATTTCTGGTGCGGTTCGAGTTCGTAGACGCTTACTTTGAACACAGATGAACTTGTCTTTCCTCTGTGAAGTTACACGAAGTCTCCCAGATCGTCGCTGACTCACGTTTTTCCCAGTTTCTTTCTTTCTCTTCAAAGTTCTTACGACACCTGCCTGACTAACCTTAGTCTTCGATGCAATTTGTCTAGTAGAATAACCTTCCTCGTGCAATGCAACAATGACTGCTCGTGTTTCAACACTCAATTCCGGATTTCGACCCATATTTTATGGAGAAGTCAGCATGTACTGTATAACGAAATGATTGCAAACTGCACTGTACAATGTTGTAGGTTATGGTATAGGTTCGTGACATCGCCCTGGGGTAATTTATTATTGTAATGTAGTTGACAGTTGCCTATAGCTATACAGAATACTCGGTAGTCACTATTACTATAAGTAATAACAAAATATTCAATAAATGGGCCGAAAATATGCGCGACTGTAGTAAAAGCAAAAGGGGGATATTTTGAAGAATCAAAAATTGGGAAGAAATCATAGTCTGTATATGAAATTTTACATTGTATTTTGTCCCTGAACTATTTTTTTCTGGAAATATAATTGCTTAATGAGAATTCATGTCATTAAACTCGTCTTATTTATTAATATCCCTACATTACGAAGGTGAGTCTAAACTTTTGGCCGGTACTGTATATACAGAGTGTTTCCAAACTTAGGATCTTATTTTTAAGGGATGATTTACAGATCAAAAGATAGCGTTAGATGTTAACATACCTTAATAAAAGTTGCATAATAACAAAGTTATGAATGTTTCAAATTCTGGCACAAAACAGTTTTATAGTCACTGGTATCTAACTATTTATAATAAATGTTCAAAGTTAACACCGCGTACTTGAAGGCATAGTTGAGCTCGGCGTATCCATGAATCGGCATACGTAGTTAAACCCACGCCTTGTCGAATTATTGCAGAAGCTGCTTCTACGCGGTTATGAAGATCGCGTATATTAACGATTTCTGTTGCGTATACTAGTGTCTTCATATGACCCCGTAAATAAAAATCTACCGGATTTAAATCTGGTGATCGAGGAGGCCATGCGATGGGACCTCCTCGACCAAGTCATCGATTCCGGAACCTTCTGTTTAAATATCGACAAACTAGGCGACTACTATGCGGGGGGGGGGGCACCATCGTTACATAAACCACATTCGCATACGCACATTCAACGAAATATCCTCTAAAAGTTCAGGGAGATTATTGCGCAAAACAATAAGTAGTCAGCACCTGTTAAGCGAGGTGGCAACATATAGGGACCAATAAGATGACCGTTGACAAGACCGGCCCAGACGTTCACGGAAAATCTTTGCTGGAACTGCGTCCGACGTACAGCATGTGAATTATTGATACTCCAGATATGAGTATTGTGGGTGTTGTGTATTCCGTTGTTTGTAAATGTTGCTTCGTCGGTCACTAAGACAATTGAGGAAAAGTCAGAAATTACATCGTGGTGTCTTACAAACCATGAACAAAACTCAACGCGTCGAAGATAATCACCAGGTTGTAACGCGTGCACAAGTTGCACGTGATATGGATAAAGATGCTCTTCACACCACAATGTTTGCCATACAGTGGAATGTGAAACGTCTACTTGCCGAGAAATTTGGCGAGTACTGGTGGACGGGTTGTCATGTACCAGGTCTAATATTAACTCCTCTGCCTCTAACATTCGCCGAGCTCGACCAGGTCCTCCATCACGCCCTCGATGTGGATGCAAGTCACCAGTCTCTCGACCACGTTGCACGAGAATAATAAATTGTCGACGTGTAGGTGTCCGTCTACGCGGAAATCTTTCCGCGTAAAGCCGGCGTGCAGCAGCCGCATTTTGCAATGCTTCTCCATAAATTAACAACATATCTACTAATTCATTATTTGAATAGTGATAGGCCATCGCGATTTTGGGTTGGGTACACTCACAAACACCTCATAATATCTACTGTGTTGTAATAGGAGAGGTCAGGTACTGTAACTTGTCAACAGCACGTACCCAGCTGATGTACCAGAGTGCCCAAACATGTTCGAAATTATAACAGTTCGTAACTTTTTTATTATCCAACTTTTAGTAAGGTGTTTTACTGTCTATCGCCATATTTTGACCTGTAAAACCACCCCTTAAAAATAAGATCGTAAGTTTGGAAACACCCTGTATATATATCAAAATAAAAGTGTTTAAAAAATTAAGTTGAGTCACCAAAATTAGACTATTTTTAGTCAAAACTATAAACATTACTAACTACGTACGTCATCATTGACACTTTCCCCCTTTTTGTCGTGTTAATCAATCACTCACCAAAATCATCAATCATAGAAAAAAGTCTGACCAATCGGCTCTGCGATGGCTAACAAAAAAAAACAACCTTGTACATGTTAAGAATACATAAGTCGTAACAAAATGTCAAAAATGTCGATGAAACCTTTCAAGGATGAACGTTCTAAAATGAAAAAATCGTAATCGTATTCGTAGGACTTATTTGAATTTTCGACAATTTTTGAAGCCAAAAAAAACCCGGCCTCGTTCTTTTCGATAGGCACATCTGATTAATTCGCACATTCGATATTTAATTGGAAATTGAAAATCGCAATTTACGTGCGCGTTGTTATAAACGGTTTCGTTCTATTTGTGCGGTGAAATCGTCTGTCTAATCGGGAAAGCAACATATGCTATGACTGATTACCGGCATATAAATTGCTCGCGGGCAACGAAATGAGTACCTATAGGTAGACAAAAGCGAAGTTCGATATAAATTTTCCGTTTTGTTAGCCATTAATACCTATACTCGAAGAATACCGATTCTGTACGTCCTCCGACACGGATTCTGTTGAAAGTTTGTCGTCATTTCCTTCGTCCATTCTAATTATACTGATGTGGACGAGACGCTCACGAGATATCGTTTACGGAAAGCGGTACGCGATTTACGATTGTTAAAAAGTAATTCGATTCCGTTCTAGCGAAACAAGTTGCGAAACTACGAGAACGCAAAAACATATAAAAAAAAACTGTCGAACGATCCCGTCCACGGTTAATATTTATTCTGTCCGAAACTATAACAGAAGTTAAACAAAAGTTACGCGGAAATAACGTAACATGTCTTTGACGTGTTTTGATCGATAACATAATCCTCGATGTTTAAATTGATGTTTCTGCGAAAAGAATTATTATAAAAATTTATTGCGGAAGCGAGAAAATCCGAAAAGTTTGTCACCAATGTGTACGAATACGAATCGAAAACTTTCCGCGAGAAGTTTAACGTTGCGGCATTTTATTGGTAACATCGTAATCATTTCGGAAATGCTACAAAAGTTTAAAAGTCGAGCAGTTTTGAGTGCGTAGTTAATAAAAAGTAAAACGGACCACACGATTACCACCTACTATAGGTAGTTTAATTTATACAGGAGCGATTCGGCTTTAAATGCAGGAACTTTATAAATCGATAGACCGGTACTTAATTGAAGAACCTATTGTTGATAAAATCCAATACCTACATAAGCATTATGTTTTTGTCGCTTAATTGTTTCAGACCGTGCACAATATAAAAACTCAGTCCTTCGGGCATTTAATTTTTTTTTGCAAAATTCAAAAATGCGCAAGAAAAAGCATATAAAATAAAAAATAAAATATACTTAACAAAAAGATATATAGAGAATTCGAATACTACCTTAGAATACCTATATATATTTTTATTAATTAATATGCCATACCAATCTATGGGTTTAGGCACAGGTTATATTTATATTATTATAATTACTGCATTAACTAATACATGATTGGTTTTCACTTTAAATCTGGTGAATCACTCCTATCGACCTAAGAAAATCCAGTACTTTTGTCAGATGGTTTTCCAGAAGTTCGAGCAGTTGTAAATCGTTTATCCGATTTGTTGATCTTTCAAGGGAATATTTGAGGCAATCGATGAGGAGGTGTTCGACTGTTAGTTCCACATCACACGCGTCGCAGATTGGTGCTTCCGTTCCCCTCATCAGGTCGCCTTGGTATGTCCTATTCGAAGTCTTGTGATTATGATTCTTTCCCTACGCTTGAGCGGTTGTCCTGGCGTCCACCTGGTGCCCAGTTTAGGTTTGATTTTATTTAGGTGGTTATTGGGATTCCCGTTCCATTCCTCTTACCAGAGGTCTTGAATTTTTCCCTTGATATTGATCTTAATATCGTCACTGGTAGGATTCTTCTCGTCTACTGTAGTGGTTTTCGCTGCTTGTCTTGCTGCTTTGTCCATATTTTCATTTTCTGGAATGCCTGAATGGGATGGAATCCAGATAAAGACGACTTCCCGGTCTGTTTTTTCTATATTAGTTACTACTTCTTGAATTTTCCTGATGTACGGGTTATTGTTGTATAGTTTTTTGATTGCCATTAGGGAGCTGTAAGAGTCACTAAAAATGGCACGTTTACTACTTGTATTTGTTTCTATTGCGTTGAGCGCTTCTTTAATAGCGAAAAGTTCCGCACTGTATATAGAGCTGTAGCGTGAGAGCTTGTATTGTTTGTTTTTTTGATCGATGGAATATGCCGAGCCCACATTTGTGTTGATTTTTGAGCCATCCGTGAAAATTTATTTGTGGAGTTTTTCTTTTATTTGGTTGAAGCTAATTTGGAAAATTTTAGGGTTTGTCAGATTTATTGTGGTTTGTAAGTTGGAGATTGATTTTGGGAATGTTTGTGCGCCATGGCGGAAATTCAAACGAGGTTGGTAGTATAGTGATATTGTTGATATTTAATTTTTAATGTTTTTTGCTCTAATGTTGAATGGAATTAGGGTTTCTCGTTTTGGTAGGTCATAGGGTACTGTGGATTTTTTATTATACTGTAGGTCGTCTATATTAGTGGTGAATTTTTTTGCTATTTCTAATAAGATTAGTAGGTTTGTTTTAGTATGTAGGTTCTTGGTAATCTCGACTTTGTTTATTTTCTAATGCTTTTTGTAAGTTGTTTGTTATCCTAGTGAATCGATGTCTAATTTTTTGATGTTTTAGCAAACTGTATAAATCTTTTAGAGTTGCAATGACATCTTCAACATTATCCATGAAATTAGTTGCTACTTGAAGGGGTGTGGACGTTTGAGTGATTTCGCTATAAAAATTTTTGAAATCTCTATAGTTAAAATTATACTTTCGAGGTTGTTTGATTAATTCTTCTTCAACTGGTTCAAGTAATTCGTCTAGTGTTGGTTCGAGACTTTCGACTGATTGATTTTTTATTTTGGACTGTGAGAGTGAGTTATTTCTGGTTCGAGGTGGTCGTGTGAATCTTGAGTAAGATTCATCAATGTTATAGTCGGAGTCTTCAGATGATCTACATTTCTCCAGTGTGTGTATTATTTCAATGATTTGATTTTTATAGTTTGTTGCTGAAATAGTGGGTATATATCTCGCAACATATTAGAGATTTCTGTGGGGTCGCCAGTATATGTAGTGATTAATTTTTTGATATTTTTGTTTTTTATAGGGTTTTTTATGAGATTTATAAGGTTGTCATAATTTAAAGGGAAGTTACGATATTTTTCATCTTCCAAGTATTGTTTGATTTTGTTATATTGGTCAGGTTTTTTTGAGTTTGATGCTGTTGTAGGAGTTTCGTCATCTTTGATCGTTTTCCTTTTTATTTTTGTTTTTTTTTGGGAGGGGGTTATAAACTCGAATTTGTTTAATTGTGTAGGTATGTCGTTTGTTTGTTGTATATTTACTGATTTTGTTGTTTGAGTCATTGGTTCACTTTTTTTAAGGGATATCTGTGTGTCTTGAGACGTAGATAAAGTTGATTCGACTGATGTGTTCGAAATTTGTCTTTTTGTTAAGTGATTTATCTCTACTTCCATTTGGAAATTTGTTTCTGTAATTTGTTCTTGCACAATGTTTATGTTATTATTGGTAGTTGGTGTCAAAGTCTGTGTTGCTTGACTATATGTACATTCTATGGCTTTATGCCCTGTGATTTTGCATTTGTGACACATGTTAGGGTCCCATATCGATAAGTAGAAACGATAATCAGTTTCATCATAGTTTATTATAAAGGTTGATGGTATTTCCTTGCTTTCACTATAGAATTGTCTTTTAAAACTTATAATATGTTTAAATCCTTCTATGTGAATTCCTGCATTTAAAAAAGAGATATTCGAGGACAGGGTTATTCCTATTTGACGCAGTTTTGTTTCGATTATGGAGTGTGGAATTATTGGGTTTCCTCCGGAAATAATTATTCTTTCGGTTGGTGTTATTAGTCGACGAATTGGTATTTGATGATTTTGTACTAGTAGCGTTTTGTTATTATTTATTATTTCGTTGACGAGTTCTTTATTTCTTAAAAAAACGCATATACGATTATTGGAAATTCTTTCGCATGCTATTATTTGTTTGGATTTATTATTTTAGCTAGGTTTATTATGTATTCCTTAATTGGGATTCCTGATTCAGATGATTCTAATACTTAAAGTGTTTAAATAAGAGTACCTACAATAATACTTTATTTAACACCGAGTTAATCTACCGAAACTTATCGCTGTTCTAGTGACAACGAAGTCCATACGTTTAACATTCGCTACTTTTCCATAACTTGACGTTAGTTTACGAAACTTAAATTCAAACCGTCGAATTGTTGGATTTGCATGATTGTTTGCATTTAGTATGTTTGCGTAACTGTTGTCTTGATTAGGAGGGATATGGGGGTGATGGATTATTTGGTTGGATTATATTTTGTGTGGTTGACATATTTGGTTGTTTTCTATGAGCGTTATTGATAATTTTTATTATTAAGAGTCTTTTATCTTTGTATGTTTAGATATTATTAGCATTGTGTATGAGGCTAAGGCCGCTCGCGATACACGAAAAAAGGTCACTAAATTACGATAAAATACCCGATGATGCGAAAAAACGCAAAAAACTCGCACTTAATCACAGTGAAAGAAAAACACATCTATACTCTACGAGAAAACTCATATGAATCTAGAATACCTATATTATTGAATTTAAATATAGAATTATACGAACTGACACAAAATAAACAAAAACTGGTTCTCTTATATTTATTAGTATGTATATGTTATATTACTTATTACTCACTTTTTATCGTCCTCGTTATAATGCCAAATGCTTTTAACGAAACGAAAACGAAAATTGTTTTAAAATTGTGTTTAAATATCGCGAAACTTTATTATTCGATTAAATTTTTGAATAAAATTACTTACAAAAATTACGTGACGTTTGTGAGTTTCTTGTTGAACGAATTTCGCGCCAAAATTGTTTATAAAAAATTAAAAATAGCAATAGAGTTAATACTCGGGAATTTAATAAATATCTATTATAGATAGGTAGGTACTAATGTAAATTTTTTAATTAATCGCGTACCTAACTGATATGTGACACTTTAATTGACAACGCGAATGAACCACATATTTCGAAATAGGTAATTGTGTGGCCGATCAAACAAGGAACGCGTTTTATGTAAATCGTGACAAAATTAAATTTCCCAAACGAGCGTTTTCATATTATATTAAATGAAAAGCCTTCAACAAAAATGCATTTAAAAATCACCGCGAGCAATTACGACACGAAATGGCGTCTGGCGGTACATTTTGTGTCCAATTACGCTCGAAAAACTTCATTTACAGTTACATCTGTCTAACATCTAATTAGTGCTGTACGCAAACGACGCCGACGCCGGGAGGGCCATCAGCCGTTTCCATAAAAAATAACTGTAAATCCGCAAATACTCGGGCGTTCCTCGAACAGCGAAACAGAAAACATGATTGATATCTGATGGGAAAACACAAAAACTTTGTTTCGCAGCAAATCAGATAATTTATCTCCGATTTCTGCTTACCCTAGCAATCGAAGATGTATAGGTACTTACTTAACCCACATTTCGATAAGTAGATATAGACGCCATTTATCTCGTGATCAATTGGCGTCGAATTTTTTGAGTTAGAGCTGATTTTTAAAGTATCCCCACCTTGATTAAATAGAGAGAGAGAGAGAAGTAGAGGGGGTTTTTCTCACAATCATCAGCAATTTCTAAGGGCCACGATAATTAACTTTTTGCGAGTCGAGATCGAATTAGAAAAATGAAATGTTTCCGGACGCTAAGGCAAAGTCGCTTTATGAAACGTTAATTATGCGATTTTTTTAGATGTCACGGCGAGGCCCTAGTTTACGTTCGTGTTTAAATAACTTGCGGAATAGTGGATTGTTTCGTAATGGCACAATTTCTTACTCTCGCCGTGATGAGAGTTGGAGGACCCTAGGGCGGTGTATTCGTGCTCCCTTAAAACATTATATGGACGCGCTGAAAATGTGGTGTCGGTCAAACTTGCATAATTTGCAGGAAAATTTCGGGTCTATTTTTTATATTATTATTCGCCTATTGGTGTCAAAATTTACGGTGTATATATATTAAAAAAAAACGTTTTAGAGTGGATTTTATTGTGGTCGATGTATTTAAAGAGATCCACGATCAAAAGAAATTCAAGTACAGCTAGGCAGTTGGAAATGCAAGATTTATGATCGCGAGGTCTTGATAATAGACGTTGATGAATGATGGTACTATTTCACTTCATTTAAGCTGAGAGTATCGGAATTCTCCGTTTTATGTCTTCGTTTAACGCCTCCATCGGATATTTTAAAAGAAATGCGCTTCATCGTCATTGTGTTTGTACATATTTATCGTATTTAGAAAAATTTTAAAAGGATTCGATTTATCGAACCGCTTTATAACGTAAATAATCTAGTCGAGGGCTCCCAAGTATTTTTGTCAAATCCCGTTTCGTCCGACGAAACGGAAAACTTATGCGTTCGTCCGTTTCTGACCAAATCATCGCCTCGGCGGAGATTTTTTTATGATTTATTTATTTTCAATTCCGAATTCGAGCGCAATGATAATTGTCTTCATTATTTCGATTCGGTATTTTTAAAGTTACGTGCGGCGTTTAGCTCTACAATAACACTCGACCGATAAAATCTGCTCCACTTTAAGCGCGAAGTGCATAAAACCGTTGTCTTCATATATCCGGATTAAGCTAAACAAAGGGGAATTTATCGGAGCTTTGCATGCTCGCACGTTGTTCGATCAAAGCGATTTATACTATTTTCGAAACTCTAAAAGGTAACGAGTCGAGGGCGTTTAATCAGATAGCGTGATAAAGCAAAAAGTCGAATGATAATGAATAATTAGAAGTTCGCCACATTAACCAGAATTACTCGAAACGAGACAATGTTTATTAAAATACTCAACGTTAGAACTTTAACGAGATGCCAGATTGGAATTTTCAGTTTAAAACTATTCACTTGATGTGATGGATGCTAATGCATATCTGTATAGCACGAAGAACAATCCTCGTAGGCCAGTAAAATTAGGTTGAAACGAGACCAAACCCGAAACTAATTTGGGAAGAGCTAATTTTGCTGGAAATACGTTTTATGGATATCTACGAATCTCTAACGAAATGTTCCAAAAAATCCCTACGGCCAAAGTGGGAAAAAAACGCGCCGCCAACTTGAAATTGCGCACTTTTTACCTGTACACATTTGATAACGCAAAAATATGAAAGTTTATCAAAACAATTGTGGGGAACAAATTTATAGAAAAAGCGATAAGCTTTAACACGAGATCAAGTTTTGACAATCGACCTAGTAATAATCGATGACTGTTGAAAATTAGTTCTGAATAACGGGTGTGTTGCTGGAAGAACGAGCCTATACCAAGCGAGCGTTCTTGTTACGGTCAATCGAGTTAGTAGCCAGTAGAAAATTATTTATGGTTCGATGGTGTTGATGGTTTTTTGTATGCGGTCGTGGATGATGGACACGACCATAACTTATATTTTAGTATAAAATTCTGGAACACGTCGCCTAAGGGATTCTGGATAGTGGTTCCGAACTGTTCCGCTCTCTTTCAAAATTTCTGGACGATTTTTGGCACACAAATTGATCTATCGCAGTTGGTTTTAGAAATAAAATTTCAGCGCCGTCGGACCTCGAGGTGAAGTTGGACTAGAGACAAAGGGCAGTTCATCTGGACCTTTTTGCAAAAAGGAAAGTGACGCTGCTGCGGTGAAGCGTCGATGCTCGAAGCCCAGCGCAATTTTCTTAACCACATGGTGCGAATTCGGTCGGCACAAGATGCTTAGGACGACGCACAGTGGAGTGTATGATATGAAAAGTTGGCCAAAAGTCGTATTTCTTAAATCAATTATATAATGTAGCTTAGAATCTCCCAGAATAAATAGGACTCTGGGCCGTCTATCTGTACCATTTTCTTGTCGTCAGTCCAACTATTGAAGGGTCTAGTTCATTTGTAATTTGTCTGTAACTCCGGCTTACAGGTAACTTTGTCAAAGCTCTACAAAACCGTTTGTATTATTTTCAAAATATTAGTGTATTAGAGAGTTTTTGTGAAATTTTCGAAGAAGGATTCTGATCTAGAAGGTATGTATATAATTTAGTAGAATATATGACATCTTATATCGAAAGATACGTATATATATATATTTTTTTAAATTAAACATAAAAAATAATTTCTTTTTCGATTACTTTTAATAATCACCGATCATTTAGTTATACTTCCAAGCGTTGCCAAGCAACAAAAGTTGTTTAATATGAAATGTCAATTATGTAGCTGTAATAATTAACTATTTTTTTTTTACCAAAGTACACCCATTAAATTTTTATTATTTTTTTAAATAAGGTCTACGTGTTAATGTATGTATTTTTCAAATATTTGTATAGTCAATAAAATTGCTGTTTTGTTCACAGAAACATTTACCAATATGAAAAGGAAGGCTTTGTTTGATATAAAAAAGGAATCCGGTCGTACCAAGTTTGAGGAAAAATTTGAAGACTTGGAAGCACAATTAATTATCATAACCAAATGTCCAGACAAAATCGTATAAAATTGAAACGCCATCTATCACATTTTAAATCACAATTTAAACAACGGTGGGATGATTCTCGTAATACAGAAGCGAATTTCTTAAAGAAAAATAAAGAATGGCTAGCAGGGTACTATTAAAATGCCGTCTTTTCAATTCGTAAAAAGTGGTCGTCCAATTAAGTCTTTACCGGAATTAAGTGAGCGATCTAAAAGGCGCAAAACGGAAAATTTAAGAGCTGGCACATCTACAGAAGAACTGAGTTTTGCTGCTCAGATGAGCTTAAGAAAATCTGGACAGGTAGCCGCCGCGAATGTTATAAAAGACATTACAAATACCACTCATTCACGGGTTATAAAAAATAGAAAAGCCATGGCAAAACCTGCAAGTCCTAAACAGCTTTCACCGACCCAGGTCTTATCAATATTTGTTGAAGCGGAATTGACGAGAAGACAGTACGAAATAATCAGAAACGTTAATAATTCAACGTACCCGTGCTACACTGTTATACAAAGAGCAAAATCTGAATGCTACCCATCAAAAGAATCGTATAGAGTGACCTCAACTTGCGCTGAACTTCGATTGCAGGCGTTATTAGATCATACCGCTGAGAGACTGTGTTTAAGTTTAAAGGACGTTTTAGAAAGATTAACAAACGAGGAAAAACAAAATCTTCAGTTAATATCAAAATGGGGATGTGATGGTTCACAGCAGAGTCAATATAAGCAACAGTTTGAGAGTAATTTAGAAAGTGACGTTAATATTTTTCAAAGCTCTTTTGTTTATTTGCAACTGGTAACAGAAACGGATGGTCAGAAAACGGTGATTTGGCAAAACTCTACACCATCATCAACCCAGATATTGCAGGCCAATCCGTATTAGATTTATCCACGAGACAACGGACATTACAAACGAAGAAGTAACATATGTGCAAAGCCTAATTAATGCTCTCCACAAAAGTGAAATACAGACGACTAGTGGTTCAATTAAAGTGGAGCACAAACTGCTTTTTACAATGATCGATTTGAACCGTTCGATCGAACCTTTGAACCGTTAAACCCAGAAAATATGCGTTTTGGTTTATCGATATTGCACGCTAGAATACGATTTTTTCGAAAGTACGCTGCACTTGTCGTATAAATTACCTGTGAAAGAATGGCAAGTAAGAAAACACAGTCCTAACCGAATAATTATAAAAGAGCGGAAGAAGACTATACAGCAAGCATTTAAAGAGGAGATGGGTTTATTAGTTGATTTTCCGAAGGCAGGCTTCGGCAACACTAACGATGGAAATTCTTCCAGGAGGTTTTTCAATGACGTAAAAAAATCATCTGAAATTACTGGCTTAGACGAAGGTCTTTTGTATAGATATAAAGTAATCCTGGAAACAATATTCGGTGGATTAAAAATCGACAGTGAAAAGTTCTCAAGTTATGCACTTGATACAGCAAAACTGGCTGGTACCCCATGCCTCCAACAGTGCATAAAGTATTCGTGCATGGAGCTGCTGTTATTTCTTCAGCAATTTTATCGGTCGGGCAGCTATCCGAAGAGGCAGCAGAAGCCCATAATAAATATTTCCGGCAGTACAGACTTGGGTTCTCCAGGAAATTTTCCCGCGAAGCCTGCAATCTGGACTTCATTAATAGATTATTATTACGATCAGACCCATTTTTAACTGGCTTGAAACTTATACCAAAAAAAAAAATCAAACCCATTTTTACAAGAGACACTAGAAATGCTGCTTCCGGCTGAAATTCCGAACCTTGCCAAATATAACATTATCCCTATCGTGGGGATTCCTAGTGATGAGGAAGATGGACAAAGCACATTCAATGATTCAGAACACGAATCAACCGACTAAAAGTTTGATAGTTGATAGTTTGTTATTATGTTATTTTTAAGCAAATTCCTAATTGTTTCAATTTATTTCATTAGTTGTTTATAAGTTTATTGTAATGTAGCAACGAATTTGATTTCAAAAATTTTCGTTTTTTTTCAAATTTTATAAAATCTGAGTTAAAATAGCTTTCAATGATTACTTGGACATAGTAGAGACACAAATACGCATAAAATAGTTTTGGCCAACTTTCTGTGTTAAACACCCCACTGTGCGTCGGCTAAAGGCCAAAGTCTCGATAAAATAGCTTATCTTGTCGATTTTTCGGGCGGGCAGAAAGTGGCGTCCGTCGCAAGGATGGCGCACCCAAAAAAATACGATCGAGGTGCAAATTTTGGTCTACGATGGCAAATGAGAAAATATAATCGCGTTAAGAACCATAAGATAATTAGGTTTGCAATTTTAATTATATGGTCGTTGTACTAAAAAGACAACGTTCTAGTATGCCATTAGTTTTCTTTATTATTATTACAGCTACTTGATTTGTTTTGCTACTAATACATCTGAAATATGAAATATTAGAAGCTATTTATTATACGGAAAATGGGATTTTACGATTATTGCTTTAAGTGAATATAGATGTAATTGTACAAAGCTTTTCAAGAGAGAGGTCGACAAACTGATTTTATTAATATGTTGTTAAATACCTACCTATATAAAATATGCACTTTAAAAAATACAATTATTCCGATTAAGTCCGCAGAACGTTAATTAAAAAGAAAAAAACGTTAGCCTAAAATCTGCTTTTTTTAAAATCATCTACTTATCCCTAACTCGACGAATCAAACGATATAATCTATATCAAATTAACGATAGACCGCAGAAAAGAAAATTAATCGATTGGGTTTAATCGTCACGAATCGAAATTCCATAATAATTATCGGACTTTCCTAAAAGCTTCCCAAACGTCAACTGTGTACATACGTTAAAAAAAAATGAAACTTAATAATTTTAATAAAAAGTAAATTCCGGATCCCCACGTAACCATTACAACGGCAATATATCTCGTTATATTGCCAGTTTTCAAAGTGGCATTTGTTTTTCTAGGTCCTTGTGTTTTATTTAGAGAAAGTGGGTAAATTTATTGTCTAAAGCGTCGTGTAGACTACATTGGGAATTACTGCGGGGCCCCGGATAATATATCGTTTTTATTGAAATATTTTCTAAAAAGGTCAATATTAATATTTTTCTCGCGCTCCATCCCGATAATAACGTTTGAAACGATACGAGAACTCGCGCAAAAGGAGGCGCAGCGTCGTTTCTTATAATAATACATAGGTGCGCAGGTGTTTTCTCATAATCCCCTATGTTATTACAACTCGAACATATTGCTTTTAAAAGAAACTGGGACTTTTATTAAAAATCTCGTACTCGTAAAATTATCCTCGTTAACTACCACATACGTGATGTAAATTAGTGATTCGATACCTTCAGACCACTCTATTTTATTTAAATTTTTGGGGACGCAACTTCATCAAAACTTCATCTCCATTTCGGCACTTTGTCCGGAAAAATTATTTTTTTTTAAATAAAACGTGTCGCAAAAATTTCAAAGTTTTTAATGTATAATATCGATATCTTACGTTAGTGAATATTCGACTTTTCCAATTATGTATTAAAGGAAAAGCGATGGATTTGACGGCGCAGAAATTTAAGATATCGAGGGGCTTTCGGCAAACATATCGACGATGCATTTTAAAGCGGATGTATGTAACCGAAAACGTTGGCCCCAATTAATTTTTATCGGATTCGTTTCGCAGAGGAAACGAAAGTCGATGTATACAAGTAATAAAGATAAAGTCTGGGGCGCTCGCGGAAGACAATTTGGCAAATCAAGAATTCGCTTACGCCAACTAAGCAGTGTAGTTAGTTATACACGTGTAGTTGTAAAAGTTGTTAAAAAGGGTCGGGGTTATAAGCGGCTATTGTTGCTAAAGCTGCTGCGAGTTAATTCCAGTACCCCCACAACGGTTAATTATGTAGTAGTTTCAGAACGGCTTTGTATTTTTATTAGTTTATTTTTATAAGCTTATTATGAGTAATCATTTTTTAAAAACAACGAAACGCTAAAAATAATAAAATAATATTTGAACAGACTAACGATAAATAACCGTTTTCCCGGAATGCCCCGGACTATAGCAATTAAATGGTTTTGTTGTGTGTGTGTTGGAAACGCTGAAAAGTATTGGGAGAAACACGATGTAAGTACCTTCCTAAGCGGATTAAACTTCCATTACGACGCGATATTAAAAAAAATCTACCTATTGATTCTCCAACGTATAGCGAGTCTGCTCTGCAATAGTACAGACCCCCAAAAAAGTAATGCACGCGTTCGAGGGGATTAGCGAGCGACGAGATCCCTCGTAATCCTTTCATTGTTATCGAGGCATTTGTAAGAACAGTTGAATTAGCCGGTGTCCTCGTCGAGTTCGGATTTCTTTTAACAATAAATAGAGGCAACGCAGTGCTTTGAAGAGTTTCGATATTTTTAAATGCGTAACGTTTAAAACTGTCATAACAAAAATATTGTAGATAAATATTATCTTATAGGTATTTTTTTTTTATTAAAATACTGTGATTATTAGATATTCAATATTTGATTAAATAAAACCGTTACGTCGCACGTTTATAAATTAAAACCAAACAATATTGGAAATTTTGATATTAACGAGATGACGGGAACGCCCAAAATCCATTTAGGTATTTAAATAATACGCCAAGGATATTTTGCAAATAATAATAACCACCTTAACACCGTTTTACGACTTATCGTGAGATTCGGATTACGAATCGATTTTGAGTCATTCCCATTTAGTGCCTAGGTTATGTACGGTAAAACCTGCTAAAACGGAAACTGACGAAACCTCGGACGAAACTATAAAAAATTTCCGCTTTTGTTAAGCCTGATCAAAAAATGCTTTTTATTTTATTTTATTTACATTAATGTATTTTTATGTCTTTTATTCGACTTTTTTTAGCGCACCTAATTAATTTAGTAATTTATTAATCATGTGAATAATATAACTTCAAACTTCAACTTTTTTCTTTAACTACTTTTGCGATAACAACAGAATAACCTATTTACATACGCAGTCAATTCAAAAAGACACTAAGGCTCTAAAATAAACACGAGCGTAATCTAGGTAAACGCATGTTATTTAATTGTAAAATTCAGCTTAGTCCCCTGCCCTCTCGATACAGTGCACAGGGCGTTTTTTAATCTACGAAAATAAGTCGGTTTCTGGAATACTATTCAGGAACGATTTCTCTCGCGCTTGAACGACTGCCAATTTCTCGAAACTCCTCCGTTTCCCTAGAATGTGAGCTTATTAATATTTAAAGGATTACGAGGGACCTCGTGCTGCGCCGCTCGTCCAACGTCTCGGGCACGTGCGTTACTTTTTTGACCGCCTGTACGTAGTTACGTTAGCTGAACTTTGACCGGAAAAGTTATCAGTTTATTATTTATTTACTTTGGCGTTTATTCTGCAAGAAATCTGTTAATTTTAAAAGGCCTGTCAATATGCAAAATTTCGATTGTTTTTTTTTATGGTTTAAAATTAACAGAATCCTTAATTTTAACGCAATGTTAACATTTTAATAATAAAAAAACGCGTCTATGTTTTGGTTTCGAGAACTAAGACCATTAACTACCGTCTTTTTCCGAAAATAAAACATCCCCCGAAAATAAGCCCTGGCGTGATTTTCGGGACTTTTTGGAATATAAGCCCTTCCCCGAAAATAAGTTAAAATAATGTGAAAAATATAATTCGTTAAAAAATGCTGTTGTAAACTGTTGAATTTAGTAGGTATCTCTAGCTGCCCTAATATTTCAGAGAATTGTTTGGAACAAAATATTCCGAGAAATTCCTTGTTTACCTCTACAGTTCGTTTCAAGCAATGCACAGGCACGTGTCAAAATTAATTCCTGGAATTTGTAAAGTAGAATTTCTTAAAAATACACTAAAGGCAACAGTCTACATAGAGTGACGGTGCAGGTACAACGTTTGTGCATTTCAGTCTTGTAAGTCTGATTATTTTTTATAAAGTGAATAATTTTTAACCCCAGATAAAATGAGTACAAAAAGAAAGAGCTATTGGGTCAAGTACAAAAAGGGAATCGTGGAGGACTCCAGGGATGTAAATCTTGTGGCCTTCTGTAAAGAGAAGATGTTGAATCTCCGTATGGTTCGAAAATGGCGTGCAGACTACGATAACCTGCGTCAACTGGTGGACCAAGGAAATGAGAAAAAAACGCAGGGTTGGATCAGGTCGGCAGCCGTTATTTTCCGAGTTGGAAGAATGCAACTGGGAATGGATTGCTGACAGATATCCACAGATTGATATCCACAGAAGAATTTAAAGCATCGTCAAACTGGCTGGATAACTTCCTTCGACGACATGAACTGTCTCTAAGGAGATCAACAACAATGTTTAAGCTGGAAGACAATGAAGTTGTTAAACGTGCACTTGCATTTAAGCTTTTTGTTGATGGCATCGACTTTTCAAAATACCAACTCTCCAACATGATTGCTATGGATGAGACCGCGGTATTTCTAGGTCAAGGAGCTCAAACGACGGTTCACCACAAGGCTTCCTCGTCAATTTACGTTCCTTCTACCGGTTACGATAGTTCACGTGTTACCTGTATTTTGGCGATTCATCTAGATGGCAAGAAATTATAAATTTATGAAGAATTTAAGAATTAAGAATTAGAAATTAAGAATTTATGTTCTTGAAAGTGCAAAAGCCTGGTGCACCCAAGCAGTTATAAGAAAGTGGGTCAATTTTATGCTGCCGCCACTGTTGAGGGGTCGAAATAGAGGTTTACTAGTTTGGGATTCAGCCAGTATTCACCGCGCTAAAGACACGAAAAACTTTCTTGCTGAGAGGAAGATTGATCAAATAATGATTCCGGCAGGAATGACTGGCTACCTCCAGACACTTGATATTGCAATAAACAAGCCATCCAAGCATCATTTGCGGATGGAAATCAATGAATATATTAAAAACAGAATGGTGAGAAATCAACGAGGTAATTTTGTAAAGCCAGGCTTACAAGAAGTTGTGAATTGGGTAAAAAATTCATGGGACAAAATAACTGACAGTTGTGTTTCCAATGCACTACGAACAGGCTACTTAGACAAGAAGTATTCATTTAACGATAACTATATTGCAAGACATGAGAGATTCGGACCAATGATTCTACAGGAAGTGGATTTGGAGGAAAATCAGAACGGAATTCAAAATTTGATAATTTATGACGATGTTCCAGAAGAAGATGACATGACTGTAATTGAATAAATTTAAATTTCTGTATATAAATAAATATTAAACAAAAATATAAATCTACTTATTGCCCTAGCACGTATTTTGGACCTAAAAAGAAAGTAAGACAGTGTCTTATTTTCGGAAAAAGAAGGTATAGACTTATTATTGCAACATCGGTATGTGAAGGTGTGGTGTTCACCGTCGTGTTCAACTCTTGTTTTCAAGACGATCGTACCGCACGGTTTTGGTAGTGTAGTATATATTTAGCCGTTGCTTTTTCCTTTTTAAAACTTAATGATATTCGGCGTTTTCGATAATTGCACCGGTAGATACCGAAGTAATCTATCGATGCATATCGTCTTCGAAATTATAAACTCCCCAGTATTTATCACGTATCATGTTATTTATACAATTTTTGTAATCATTTACTACGGTTTTTAAAACGTGATAAATAATCAAAAGTTTGTATTTTGAACGATGGCAAGTTGCAGGGCGATTCGAGCTCCTGACCGTTGGTTTACTAGAAGAGCGTAAAGCTCTTTAGACCATCGCGACCCCAAAACTTACAATATAATTTTTTGCAATCCAACGTTCACATTTTTCTCGAGAATTTTAATAAAAAAATATGTCCAAGCATTTGCTTAATCGTCAAACAAATAATCAAATAAATTTTCACGCTTTACACTTTAAAAATATGAACTTTTTCATCGAAAATTGTTTTTTTTTACACGCAAATTTTAATTCGTTGTTTACGGCACGTATCGAGGAGTGGGCGGTCTACGAAAAAAAATATATATATACGACGAAATTGATTGTATACGATTATTCGGGGATGCGTTTGTATTCGACCCATTAATTTTTGAAATTCGGGTTGAAAGCAGACGTATATTTGGAAACCCATTCAAAGAAGGTAATTGTATTATTTACGCTAGAAAGCGTCGTCGAAATATATTTTCGGTTCTCGTTTACGTATTAGGGGGTAGAAATTAAAATATTTCTCGCACTTTTAATCGAATCGATTTGGAGGTAGGTGAAAGTGGAAGTTTCGTTTTCATTTCGGACGGAGTTGGAGCTAAACCGGCGATAAGGATGAGCTCATTTCTTACTTCCGGGATTATCTCGCATGTAAACTTGCTCGCGACGTAGGTACAAATTAAATTTTTCGATTCCCTTTGAAGTTCGTCGCTGACGAGTTTTATAATAAAATTTCGATTCTCGTCGCTTGCTCATTTTAAACGTATCAGTAATTAAATTTAACCGATATTAATAACTCTCGGTATAAAGAATTTTAATTGAGGATGTCGAAAATAATTACATTGTCGAATTTCGTTTGGTGTCTAAAAGCAAGGGCCAGACAGATAGTCATGTATTAAAGTCATTTTATACAAAATCGATCCGAGACGCAAAGGATTATTGAAATACTTACTGCTATTTAATTAAATTTTCCCGTATAAATTCCTATCCTAAATTTCAGATCATTTAGCAACATATCGGCCCTCCGTAAATTCGCGAGTACGTTGGCTTTGCTTGATATTTATTATCAAAGGGCGGTAATTAGGAACGTTGGGTATCGTAAATGACAGTTTTGCTCGTTCGCGTTCCTGGCGCTTTATATTTCGTTTAATAAATATTCACATTTTGTTATGGCTTTTATACGAATTTACGACAAATTCGAGGTGAAAATCTAACCGTAAGGTTCCTTAAAATACGGCAACGAGACTTTATTAAGTAAAATATCGGTTCGATTTTAGCTTATATTCGTTCCAGTAAACGTAAACCTCAATGTCTACACAATGGTTTCGCGTTATTTACCTCAATATTTTTTTATTGATTTAATTTTTACTTGCACCGATATCGATGATAGTCGTTTATATTAATGTTCGTGCCTCGAAATATCACTAACCTTTTAAAAAAAAACGCCCTAATTTTTTTTAAGTAATTTTTTAAAAGTGTAATTAAAAGGCTTTTAATGATATTTTTAGACATGAACATTAACATATTTTTTATTAAATAGTTGAAATTTTTTGACGTATTTTTTAATCGTTGTACGTCAAACGAACTTTGCGCGAACTTAAATTACTTTAACAGCTCAAGTTCCGTAGCAATAAAAACTCTTTCCGGCCCCTTGCCCGCTTTACGACCCCCTAAGGGTTCGTTAATGTTAACCGATTCCGTCCAGTTGCTATAATCCCGATACGAGTTTTTACATTCTTAATGAAACGATCAAACTTTTAGCGGTAGCTCGTTTTTTTACTGCTTATAACGATTTAGGCGCGATTTTGTGTATAATTCTCGTTAGCTGCAGTGCTGCAGCGACTAAAAAAAATAAAAACGGACAAAGGTTACTGACGCGTAATGTATGTATATGTAACACATTGCAGCAGCACACGATCAATAGTACAGTAACATTCGTTCCAAATGTTTTTCGAAACGGTCAACTTCCTGAAAATATGCAGTGCATATCCGTTTAAAACGGATATAAACTTTTTAGTTCGCGAACTGTCGGGAATTTATTGTCTTCGACCATTATGAAATTTTAAGTAGGGTGGTTCAGTTACGCAGTTCCAGGAATGCTAGAAATTAATCAACATGTCCTGTATTTTTGTCTTATCTCTTTCCATCCACCATAATTATTATTTTTTGTTATACGGTTACGCGGATGTACTACTTCCTGGTGCTTCACCCCTTTTGGCAAAAGTACGAGAGAGCCAAAAGGGGCGAAGCACCTGGAAGTAGTATATCCACCTATTCGTATACCTAATAAAAGAATTAATCTATTTTATAATTTTATTGAAAGTAGTGGTGACTTACGGTAACTTTCGCTTATTTTAAATGAAGCACCCTGTATATTATTGCATTTTTTTACTCCTACGTGAATTTCTATTATGCGTTCTTGTAGCATTTGTTGTCCCTAAGTATTTAAAATGGAGCATTTTTCGAGATATATTTATATCTATCTAATTTTTGAAAATTTTAACCGTGCCATCATATATATCGAATACTATATATATTTATATATTAATCTAATAAGATATATATTTTAATTTTTGTATGATTATTATTATATTTATTATTAATAATATTTTTAATTTTTGGGTTATCGGGCATTCAGTTATTGGGTACTTATCGGGTTATTCCACGACAAATCAACACACTTTTAATAAAAAATTTATCTCGGAAGCTCCGATTTTGATTAAATTTGACACAGAGGTAGCCTCCTATTAGAGATCTAGACTAATAATAAGAAAAAAAAACAAAATTTTTATTAAAATAGATGAACTCATTTTGAAAATACGACTATGTAATTCTCTAGTTTTCTAGTAGGAGGCTACATCTGTGTCAAATTTAATTAAAATCGGAACTGGTAAGGTTCAATCAGTGTAATGGGAAAACATTTAATTAATATATGACGAGCTTTTAAAATGTTTTGTTTAGATACAAAATTGGGAATTTTTTCCGTTTAATTGTGTAATCGCCAATTTGTAATTCTGTAATTTGATATCGATAATCATCAATTAGAAATAATGTCGAATAAAACACAAAAATATCGGCGGTTATCTTATTTAAGGTAATAAATCAAAAGCGTGAAAATCACGATTGACAATACCTTAAATTTGTTTATTTTTTTATTTGCTATACAATGCATGTAGTACGAAATTATTATCTACTAATTATTTATGGAGCGATCTGGACATCGATGCAACGCAACGGTTATAAAGCATCTATGTGTGTGTGTAAAGTCTAAAATTAGGAAAGAGAGAGAACATTAAAACCTACTAAAATATTTCAAACACATTCAGAACAAAATTTAACTTTTAACAAAAGTTTAATTAATTTTATTTCTACATATTTGTATAAAACTGTGTCCAAAACAAAGTTAAAATGACATTTTAGATGAATTTTATGAACCGCGATGAAAAAAATCGTTCGATAAATAATCTCTAAATAATTTAAATCGCCCTTATCTTTATCGCTCTAAATAATAAAAATCAATCTAGCTTATTATTTTATTTATTTGTTCCATAATAATATTATTCTGTAGGCATTCAAAATAAGTACATTGGTACACCTGTACATAATATGTATACAGTCTGTTCAACAATAAAGGAAGCGCAATATTTCGAAGAGTATAAAAGGTAATTGCCGCCTCTCTTTATTGGCGTAATTGCACGTCCACGTGCTCACAATCTTCTACACTCCGAAGTCCACATGGAAAAACGTATGAGCTGATCTACCGAAAAAATCAATCGCGATTGGTCGAACGTCGTGGTGTCTGATAAAGCGACTTTTCGGGCGTGGGCTCGTATAAAACATGCTTACGCCCGGTTCCACCACTGCATCTTGAGCTAGAACTTATCTAAGTCGAACTCAAATGTAAGCACGACTCAAGATGAAAATGCGTTCCACCACGTTTTTCAAAGCACGCCTTGGCTAAGTTGAACGTAAATATGACAACACTGCAGAACTTGCGCGTGATTGGTTCTTTCCTTCAGTTTTTAAATATCCCGCACTGCAACAGTAATACAGAACGACAAAAAAAAATGAAATTCCCTAACCTAACAAATTGCCCGTTACTGTTGCGACTGTTTGCGACGTTTTGTTCTCGTTTTCATGTTATCCATATTATTATGGACAAAATGAAGCGGTGCAATTATACTAGAGAGGAGAAGCACCTTCTCACCTCACTGGTTGCAAATTATAAAAATGTAATATAATGTATAACCACAAACGGTACAACAAATAAAGAAAAAGATGCGGCGTGGTGTAAAATAACGTCATTATTCAACGCTCAGGGGAAAAATGTGACTAGGAGTAATGATTCATTGAGAAAACAATGGAGTAATATAAAACAAGAGGCGAAGAAAGGCAAAGCCAAACACCGCGCAGAGTTGTACAGAACTGGCGGAGGACCAGCAACAGTCAAATCAACCGATGATTCGCAATATTTGATTCTCTCAGTAATAAATGATACGACAGTAACGGGAATTATATTTATAATATCCACTTCCGTAATAACTTTAGAAATCAAAGTAAAAAATTCTAGTCACTGTGACAGACTTGAACAATGTGAGGTTATAAACATGATCTCAAGCTCTCGTTATTCACGTCTCAGATGTAAGCTTGACTTAGCGAAGTTAAGGTCTGGTTTTACGTTGTGGAACTGAATTTTTCTGTCAAGTTCAGCTTAAGCTCGAAGCAGAGCTCAAGGCGAGGTGGTGGAACCGGCGTTAGTCTGTCCACGTACACTGTCAAACACCCGATAAAAGCAATGTTTGAGGATGCTTCGAACTCTTCGACAAGAATTCGAACACAGAGAAGGTGGTCAAAATTTACAAGATTGGGCCTTATAAGTCGACAATCGCCTGAAACATCGAAACCGACTCTTGTAAAACCTCGAAAGAGGAAAATGGCATCACAACGATGGACTTGGCCCTCCCAATCTCCGATGCCAATTTCAGTAAAAATGCGCCCCGGACCATTACGAAGAACCAACTCGCGATAAAGTCTGTCCACAATCTCGAGCAGTCTAAGGGTTGTTCGGACGTTGTGGTGTTCCCTTGCGATCGAACGCGCGGAAAAACTGGCCCAAAAGGTGTCAACAGGTGGTGATTTTAATAAAGGTCACTTTAACAACGACGTAGCATTGTCGATCTACTTTTATGTTAAACAAGTTACAAAAATCGCCCTTCGTCATCTATTTCCAGTGGATTTTACTGTTGCCTTTTGTAAAGCGACGCGACGAGCGAAAACTTGCTTCTCGTCTGACAATGAGCTAGAAATCTTTTGAATAGTAGTTAGACATGTACATGTTAGAACTTTTATTCGCAAATGCCACACAAAATGGGAGAAATATTGACTTTTTATCAACAAGGAAACCGTTCAAATAAAAAAAAAGTTCTTTAGACAATATTGACACTAAAAGCGAACATAGAATATTTGACAAACTTGAGTTGGGTTTGAGTAACATTAGAGACTGCTATTGGGCCAAAACTAGATTTATTAAAATGAAAAACTTTATTTTGCAACTGTTCAACATGAACGCAATGAATGCTTTTCGAGTCCTCCGACTCGGGCATGGTTGCAGATATAAGTGCAACCCACCTTACAAGTAAATAATTTCAACACTTCGAAAACCGAAAAGGACGAATTTCCGGTGTAGTAGTGTAAATTGGTGACCATCGGATCGCCTGCAAATCATTCTCGCAAATCAACCGTCATCCGATAAAGATTGCGTTTCTCGTTATTTTAAATAAATAAGTAATTTATGTACGCAGAAGATTTGAAACGAATAAATCGAATTAATTCGGTGTCGGATTTTGAATTCTCGAAATGAAATAAAATTTGCCAGAGAGAACGGTTTCTTGACAACTCGTTTTCGTGTTCGTACAACTCCCTTGGGTCGTTAAAAGGTAAACTGGAATTCGTTCTTTTTATGAAACCATGCAGAGGTGGCGGTAATGCGCGCGTTAACCTTTGTCTTTTTTTCGGACATCAACCTGAAAGTGTTTGTGAACGAACATTCGTGGCGATTAGATTTTTTCCCGTGCGAATATCGCAAAAAAATCTTTTTTTTTCTCGATCCGAGTGACGGGAACATCGCCGAATTTGTATTCGCCGGTCGCACATTAAAACCTTCGCGGGTTAATTATTTTAATCGTCGCCGTTTACGCTTCCGCATTAATCCGGTTGGGAGTTTTTCTCTTATCTTAAGAGCCCCCCCCCCCGTGCCGATTAACCGTATAGGAAATTACATGTTAACGTCCGCCGAGATAAGCAACAACAGCGAAATAATATAAACAAATTTAATTTAAAGTTAAATTAATAATCGTCGAATTAAAAAATGCGGGCGCATTTTTATTTCTCCTCTGACGGGAACGATTTCGCGATTTTGTTTACGTCATTGACGCGTTCGAAGTTGCGGAAAACGGTTTTTCCAGGTTTCCGCGTCCTCGGCAATTTCCCGATTTGTTTATTTATTAGCGAAATGTGTAATAAATACTCACCGTTCGTCATTTTGAAGAGTGACGGTGTTATTGGCGGCGCGACATTGTCAACGTGATTTTATAACTGTCCCAGATGTATTTTAACTTTGCAGGTCGACCTCCGGGGATACCCCTAATTAACCGCCCATTTGCCGTAATCACACCACTGCATAATTTAATATTTAGAAATTACGACGTTTGACGAAGATGGCAGTGTAAAAATCACTCGGAATCGACACGTCTAACAGTTCTTCCTGGCGAAGATTGACTGATAAACGTCCTTCCTGGTTGCGAGCGCCTCGACTAAGGAATTTTAATCTAAGATAAAATTAACGTGTTTATTGGCTGTTCTCATACTGAATAATGTCTAATTATTTGTATGTATTTGGAAATTGTCTTTCACGGTGATCGGTAAACATGTAGGGTATTGTAACATTCACTCGTCGAAGGCAGTGATGCGTCGAACACAATGGTGTCGCGTTCGCGTCTCCGGAGTTGGTTTTCCCCGAGCACACGACTCTCGACTGCAGGCCGAGGTCACTGCTGGAAGCAGGAGGTGCTACCGCATGCGGGGGAGTCGATCAATAGGGCGCAATACGCAAGCCCACACCCTCTGTTGCCCTCGGCCTTTTGCATCCGAAACTCTTGCATCATTTTCAGATGTTTTGCATTGTAAGGTGCCAATAAATGAACGGTGGGAGTCCTATTTAAGGTGTTGTGGTCTTCTGGGAGCGACGTCGATCAATTAAGGCCCCTGTCTCGATTAAACTGAAAGCCTTATTAATGGGGGGGACTTTCACATTTGTACATTAGTCCGATGACCATCTTGTTTTCTTTACGTTGACGCTTTAATCGAACGCGTCGTCGATCGAATTTTAATTGATTTCCCTTAAAACAACTATGTGCGTTAGTTTCGAGATGCTTTTTCTATTTTTGCGAGTCCGTTCCGCGCCGGATTCTGTTATGTGTCGTTCGCACTAAAACATTTATATCGTGGAGATCGATTGTGTGCCGTGTTGTAGTCGACCGTCATCTTTCCGTATTGGCCTCTTATTAATATTGCTCGTCTTGTCCGTCCTCCCGATAGTTGTTTTTTCTTTCGTCGAGAAAGCTTTATTAACTTTGTAACTTGCCGGGCGTTTTCGTTGTCATCTCATGTATCATTTTGGTTGTGGTTATATTGTCAAAATAAAAAATTGGTTTTATAAGGTTGTTTGGTAATGACTTGCCGCTTTTTCGCTAGAGAGAGTTTGAAGCGTTGTGGGGCAAGCAAATAAAGCAGCATTTGGCAACTCTGTATGTCATTTGACAGGTGAAGACATTAGCTACAAAACGACGTGTCATTTGTTTAGTTTTGACTTTTTTTTCACAAGTGGCAGTCGCTGAAACATGGAGTTCACTAATGCCGAAATTCGCGCTATTTTGAAATTCTTCTTTGTGCAAGGCGAAACTCTGTGTCGATTCGAACCGCCGAAGAGTGGTTTCGGCGTTTTAGAGCCGGCCGAAACGACATAACAGACCCTGTACCCAGTGGACGGCCAATAACCACTGATGTCGACAAAATCATAGAAAAAATCCACGAAGACCGGCATGTGACTATCAGAAGTATCGCGAGGGAGTTTCAGCTAAGCACTGAAACCGTCCATAGGCATTTGAAAGCAGCCGGATACACTAAAAAGCTGGATAATTGGGTGCCACATGAGTTGTCCAAAAAAAACCTAATCGACCGCATTTCCAACTGCGAATTATTGTTGAAACGCAACCAAAAAGAGCCGTTTTTGAAGCAGATGGTGACTGGCGATGAAAAATGGGTCACCTACGATAATGTTGTTCGCAAACGATCGTGGACGAGGAAAGACGAAGCGGCCCAAACGGTGGCCAAGCCGGGATTGACGCCCAGGAAGGTTTTGTTGTGTGTTTGGTGGGATTGGAAGGGAATCATCCACTATGAGCTGCTCCCATCGGGCCAAACACTTAATTCTGAGCGGTATATCGAACAACTAGACCGTTTGAAGGATGCCATCGACCAGAAGCGGCCAGAATTGGTCAATAGGAAGGGAGTTGTGTTCCATCAGGACAACGCCAGGCCACACACATCTTTGATGACCCGTCAGAAGCTCCGGGAACTTGGTTGGGATGTTTTAGTGCACCCGCCTTATAGTCCTGACATTGCACCAGCGGATTACCATCTCTTCTTGTCGCTGCAAAACTCTGTTGGTGATATTAAATTCAACACAAGAGAAGACTGTGAAAACCACTTGTCTCAGTTTTTTGCCAATAGGGAGAAGGGATTCTACGAGAGGGGCATAATGAAATTACCTTCAAAATGGCAACAAATTATCGAACAAAACGGCGCATATTTGACCTAATTCTGTTTTAATCCTAACTATATTAAATAAAATATTAAAAATCTTGTAAAAAGCGGCAAGTCATTACCAAACAACCTTATATTTATTGGTCAATTGATAAAAACCAAAAATGATATTTGAAGAAAATTGGCAACATTTTATTGGTTTTTTCAATAAAAGAAAACACTGCATCAATCAGTCAATCAATCGATGGATGCAATTTTGGATTAGATAGTACGATATTTGTCCATCAAATAGGTACTACCTACATATTATCCAGAGCTCGACGATTGAAAAAAGAGGAAACAAGTATGAATATCCAGTGTAAGATGAAACCTTGCCCTTCATTTCAAGAAGTTGGGTTTAAAAGTTGGGACTGTTGGGACGTTTTTGAATTTGTTTTGGTGCAGCTATTATACCGGACATGGTGGCGTGTCACGAATTTGTGAATGTGAGTTTACGCGAAATATTCCATTTTTTTAAAGTTTGAAACCTCAACGATCAAGTTAAAGTTGGGGCCGTGGTGGTCTAGAGAGGGCCTCACGAGCAATACCCACGAGGATAACTTCTGAAGCACACCGCACCTCCACATACCGATGCCGTTGCAAACAGTAACGGAGTCTGCGGTTAATGGGCTAAGTTGAAGAAATCCCAAAAAAAAAGAGTCGAATTAATCGCCGTTTTTTGTCGGTTTTTGGCCCTCAAAAATCGTCACGTCATCAGTTTTCTTAGCTGTCACTTTCGCTGTCGAGTTAATTTGAAATTTATGCAATCCAATACGAAATTAATTAACCATAGTTGTATCAATTTAATTGCGCCCCCGAACCTCGTAATTTTACAACATTCGCCCGATTTACTGTTTTAATTGATGATTAATGTTACCTATAAACACGTTGGATAACCGTAGTTCGCGACGAATTAAATTATGCATTTCGAGTCCATTAAATTAAAACTTCTAGATTAGAACGTCGATTAAAGAAACCGCGATTGTCATTAATTGCGGCATTTGTATTAATTGTCGTTTCTCGCTTCGAAATATCATTTCGGCGTAAATGGAACAAAACCTATTCGAGCGAATTCGACAAAGACACTCGAACTTCCCCTAAACTGCAATGGAGCCGAACTGCCCGAGGACTCGAGCAAAAGTAAATTCGGGAATATTTGCACAGTGCAGTGTCTTGAAACGAGCGAGCTTCTGCCACTAGTGAAGTAAAAAATCCTAGAACAAATTTGCAAGTCCGCGAGACAAAATCTAGTTGAAGATGAAGAAAAATTTATACAGGGCCGCAATTTCCGGACACGACAGGGCATTAAATTGAAATGAAAGAAATAAATAAAAATAGTGCGTCGGAACAAAAACGAAATAAATGAATCCTGACGGTTCGCGGCTTCACAGACGATATTCTAAAGTCGACAGTTTCTTTTCCTTCTTTGTGTTTTGAGGTTTAAGCAATTATTCAAGCTCTTCTAGCTTTTGTAGTGGATTTAGGCGAATTCTAAAATGGTTTTTAAAGGAACAATGCCGGAAGACGCCCGGAATAATGAACTCCGGATAAATTAAGTGAATGTATTCTTAAAGCGTAAGTGATTTTCTATTTTATCAGTAGATAACGCGGAAGATTTATATTAATTGCTGGCCGTTGAGTAGATAAGGGTGCGAAATTGGATTTAATATTATTTAAAAGTTTCTTTTTCGAAAAGTTAACTGGCGTATTAAAATCAAAATTTTTCGAAGAGAGACTCTTATTTGATCGTAAGATTGCATCGTCTGCATTTTAAACAGTCAAACACGGGGTGTCCCGAAAAGTGTGTTATATTATAAACATAAGTCTGCTTAATAGGCACTGAAGGATGCAACGAAATAAAAACGCGACAAATTTAAATATGAAACGAACTAAATCGTCGTTCTAAATCTAATTACAAGCTGTTTCTATCCGTTGCCGCCGGCATAAATGACATTCTTTAGACGATCTCGCACGAAAATCTAATGGATGCAAGTCCGACGACCGAGGTGGCCAACCAATGATTGTCTTGTGTTTTTACGTTTGCGGACCTACGATCGTAAAAACTTTTTCTTGCTTCGAGGTGTACAATGCACGTTTAATCTGCACGTATAAATCAAAATATTTTTATCCAATTTAACGAAATAACTTCTATGGCAGTAACGTGATATTTCACAATTTATCTTTTCATTCCCAAGGACTTTCCCCGGAATCTTCGGGATAAACGCTGCTCTGACATATTTTATTGAAATTTCTGTCGTTTGTTGTCGAGCCTTCCACGCCGAAAACGTTATCTGAATCCATTGTAGTTTTATATCATAAACGTGTAATTCATATTTCGGGTGGAACAATAAACGTGAAAGATTTAATCAACAGATAGTAGCGCAAATACGCCTAGTTAAATTTCGCGCTAGTTCACGAACACGAATCAAAAACAAAAATAGTTATCTCGGTTCGGCGTGTTTTTACATGAGGGACACTCGAGCAAAGTGTTTTGTTTGTTCCGATTTACTCCGCCCTTTTCTAGTGCTCGCAAAGTGCAAAAACTGCCTTAATTAAAATCCTCGAGAAGAGTGGTTATTTTATATTTATGCACCAGTGTTTAATGAGCATCTTTAATTAATTTTGTCTCCCTTTTGCAAAAGGGAGTTTTTAAATTCTCCGTTTGCTTCGAAATTAATATTTTTTTGTTCGTTAAAATGTGCGAAATTTATCTAAATTAAAGATCTTTCGTAAATGTAAAATTAACGAGCGTACTATTGTCCAAAATTTTGACGGAAAAGATTTATGCGCTTTATAATTTATACATAGTTCTAGCTTTGCCCGATAATCGTAAATCAGAGATACGGACGGTGTCGGTGGTTATAATATTTATTAACCGTATATAACGTCTGTGCGCGGATTAATTTTACATTCTTTACTATGATTATTTAAAATCGCACGCTTCATGTTTTTTCTTCTACATTGACGAAGAGCGTCTTCCGGTTAATTTAATTTGTGAAAAATAAAAAATCGTGTAAGTACATAAATATTTAGTATCTATCGGCGATGTTAACGATCGCGATTATTTATTTCGGTTCGTATTTTCCATTTAGCTTTCTTAAATAGAACCGTAATTATGCGCCGAACTTTAATGGAAAGCTTTCCGTATTAAAAATGAATCAATTTTCCATTCATTACGATCAAATTTTTGTTAGTAATCGAACTGAATTTTTATCGTTACTGTATCGCGTGCTCGACGTTCATTCCCAGTCCCATTTATTATAGTTTGCGTTTAAAAATTCGAATCGACATATTTCGAAATATAATACAGAGATATACGAGTAACATACCTATATATTCCGAATTTCCGTAATTGTCGGTTTATCGCGGGATTAGAATGATCGAATTTTAATATTGATCTATTGACATTTATGAACCAGTTGTCGACAAAGCTTTATGTAAAGTTTAATTTAAACTGAAGCTCTGTAATAAATAAATTTACTTGAAAAATTGATTGAACGAAAACTCGTTAATTCGCACATTTATTTTCTTTAATATACACTCACCGGCACAAAATTCGATCCATCTACAATTTTTAGTAAAAAATTGCGATAAACGTTTGTTTTATCTAATAATGGGGAAAATTCATATTCCAATGACATGTTTAGTGCGATAAAATTTTATTCGTTTTGGGGAATTTAGTTAGTTAGTTTATTTGGATGGTATCAAATTGCAATAGTCAAATTCTGAACGTACTTTATTATTAAGTTTATTACGCGTATTAGTCTTAATTGTTGGAAATACAATTGAATTTACTGTCTGTAAAAATTAAATATGGTGTTGAATCCAACCGATACTGCCAAAGCAATTGCTTTGATTCAAGATGGGCGCTCGCAGTACAACACCGCTCGAGTGTGGTGCCTTGGTGTTTCAAGGTGTAGTATTCAGAGAGCTGTAGAAAGGTTTCGAGAAACTGGAGGCTACACCAGGAGAGTGGGATCAGACAGGAAAAGGTGTACAACTGCTAGGGATGACCACTTCCTTACATTAAAAGTTCTGAGAAACAGAGATACTACTGCAGTTAATGCGCACGTAATGAGTTGCAAGAAGTACGGGGTGTAAGTGTTAGTGAAAGAACTGTAAGAAGAAGGTTGCAGGAACACGGATTGCTAGCAAGAAGTCCCGCAAACGGCCCACAATTGACCAGAGAACATCGAGTGGAGCGGCTTCACTTTGCACGTCAACACCAAAATTGGGATAATGATGACTGGGGTCATATTCTTTTTACCGACGAGTCGAGATTTTGTTTAAGATCTGCGGATGGCCGTCAAAGAGTGTGGCGCAGGACTGGAGAAAGATTCGCCCAATGTAATATTGTGCCAAAGCTTAGTTTTGGTGGTGGTTCAATCATGGTATGGGGAGGTATTAGCGTGGAAGCTCGCACCGAATTAGTAGTAGTAAATGGAGGGGCGATGACTGCTGACAGGTACATTAAGGACATTATAGAACCACGTGTCGTACCTTTCGCCCCATTTATTGGTGACAACTTTATGCTAATGCATGATAATGACCGTCCGCATGTTGCCCGAATTGTTTGTGAGTACTTGAGAGAAGTAACAATCCACCGTATGATGTGGCCTGCAAGAAGTCCCAATCTAAATCCGATCGAACATGTTTGGGACATGGTGGGAAGACGAGTTCGTTGCCGAGTTCCTGCTCTTTCTAACTTGCGAGAGTTAAGTGTAGCAGTAGTCCAAGAATGGGACGAAATTAGCCAAGATTACATTCGTTGCCTTATTGAGGGTATGCCAGGGCGAATAGAAGCTGTAATTCGAGCACGGGGAGCTACTACACGCTACTGATTTTTTGCTTTTTCGTTTTTTTTTTTCACTTGTTATGTACAATAAATGTTGTTTACTGTTTTATCTAGTTATGAGATGTTGCCGTATTTTTGTTATTAGAGCAATAAACATGTTCCCGTCGGTTTAATTACATTTCAACATTTGTTTTACACACCCTTTAAACTATGTGTAAATATAACCAATTTATAAACTAAAATAATTACATCAATTAATCACATGGATCGAATTTTGTGCCGGTGAGTGTACAATAACAATTTTCAAAGTTTTACTTGTTTTCACGATATTGATTTATAATTTTTGGAGCCAGTGTTGAATTGTACGTTCACTGATCGATTTTTCGTCAAAAACAAATTCGATATTTCGAGCAGTTTCTGTTGGTTGGTTTATTCGTGCACCTACAACAAAATCGCGCGAATTCGCCTTTTTTCCCAATAGTCTAAGAGCTGGTGAACATTTTCACATCCGAGTTTATACCTCTTGAAATTTTGTAGGAAGGTAGCTTTTGTAAGTCTGGATAAGGAATGGAAGTCTGGTTAAGCAACTCCGGCAAATTAAAATATATTTGAAATTTTCATTTATACCTCATGAAATTTAAATCATCTCTTTTTCACACCTATTATGAAAATTTTTACAGGAAGCATGGCGATGTCTGTGACGGGCCGATATGCCTTCCGATATAAGGCCTCTCTCCTCCACACTAATGTAAAAATACTTTTTTTCGTATTTCTTTTTGGACGCTAAGGCCACCGGATTTGTCTGGCTTACGATACTTTTTTCTTTTAAATATTATTAACAAGCTGCTGTAAAAACGACAAAAGGTAGAATGCAATTAATGCATTATTTCAAAATGCAGCTTTAACACTGTCTGTAACTAGGGTTAAAACCGGCCTGGCCGTTTGGAAATTATTTTTTCATACTTCAATAGGTATAAAACGATATAAATTTCAAGAAGAACGAATGAAAATTTCGAATATATTTTAATTTTAAATGATTAGGGGTGGGTAGTTCGCGGACGTAGTTACTTAATCAGGTAGTTTATTTCTCTTCCAGACTTAAAAAAAACCTACCTTTCTACAAAATTCCAAGAGATAGAAATTAGAATTTCACACCCCTTTTTTGCAACTTTAAACGACTAAGGGGTGGTCCGCGACCGGAGTTGCTTAACCAGACTGTGCATTCCTTATCTAGACTTACAAAAGCTACCTTCCTACATAATTTCAAGAGGTACAAATGAAAATTTCGAATATATTTTAATTTTAAACGATTAGGGGTAGTTCGCGGACGCATTTACCTAATCAGGTGGTTCATTCCTCAAACAGACTTAAAAAAAGACCTCTTTTCTATAAAATTTCATGAGATAGAAATCCCACTACAATTCCCCTTACAATTTCACATCCCCTTTTTTGCAATTTTAAACGATTGTGGGTAGTTCGAAACCGGGGTTGCTTAGACAGACTTAAAAAAACTACCTTCCTTCAAAATTTCAAGAGGTATAAACGACAACGTCTCACCCCCTTTTTTTGCAATTTTAAACGATTGTGAGGTAGTTCGAAACCGGAGTTGCTTAACCGGGTGGTCCATTCCCTAGCCAGACTTAAAAAAACTACCTTCCTACAAAATTTCAAGAGGTATAAAGTCGGATGTGAAAATGTTCACTAGCTCTTAGATTACAAGACCAATTTAAGAAATTATATCCATCAATCTAACAAGTGCTAATTTCATCGTTTACAATGATTTATCACGCGATTATAACAAAAGATAACGGTAATTAGAAAAATCGACGTCAAATCTAAAGCCTCGGCCATACTATGTCGCTTTATGCCAGTTGGCTGCGTACACATTTCCACATGGGATATGGCATTCGGTCGTGATGTAACATTTGGCATAAGCCTCAAGCGACACGGTCTTAACTATCACTTCCTTTCCTAAACGGCACGGCTTTCTTCGAAGTAAACCAACACTGGCCGGGTTCAAGTTGGACATACCAACGGAAACGTCCGCATCATTTCCGATAGGTAATAGTGTGGACCCGGCTAAAAATGATAAAGACTACAATTATTTTTGCACCAACCTAATAGTTTTGTTACGTCAAGGAGGAAGTGATGCCCCACTCCAAGGGCACTCGTACGTCACAACACTACTAAAATTTTCCTAATGAATCTAAAAAATTGTATATAGTGGGAAATATCCAATTTTTGTTCTGATCACTTCATTAAATTAATTATTAAGACAAATTTTAATGTATACTGCACGTTGTCTATTGCTCAACATTACTTGATAAAATTTATTATAGACTATAAAAAAAAAGAAATAGCAATTATTCAGAATTACATCGTGGTCTGTCTCGCAGACCTGACAGACCTCGCCCCAATTGAATACATTTTCGGTATGTCACCTACTGCATAAAACTACATTGCGTTGTTTTTTTTCAAATTATAATTTTAATTGTCCTTTACATGTATATACAGTGTGTCCACGGATGGATCTAACTATACTTGTAAACGATTTTATTTCTCGTTTTTTGAGAAAAACTCAATGTTTATTAAGGGTTTTACTTAGATTGAAAAGTTCTTAGCCATAGTCAGAATGTCTATATAACATTCAGGTTTACATAACATAACACACGTAATACATAATAATTAAATCTGTTACACACACACACACACACACACACACACACACACACACACGTTTTTAGTTCGACTTATTCCTGCTGTCTCTCTTGTCGAATTCTCCAAACACACTTGTGGTGTGGCATTTTTATGCGGGTTAACTCCAGCTTCGCCTGTTCGTCTTATGACGTAACGGGGATGCTTAAAGCAAAAGGTGCGTTATACGTTTCCTTTAATTTGATAAAGCTGTACATTAATTTTAATGTAGTCGAAATATCAACTTTGAAATTTCATATTTGAACTTGGCAACTATTGGTATTTTGATTTTTTCCTCTTAACATTTTTCATTTTTACTCGAAACAATTGATGCTTTACTCTTTAAAATTTTAATGTTTAATTATTTTTAACCTTGTATATTATATCGACATTCTGCTGACTATGACTAAGGACTTTTCAAACTAAACAAAAACTCTTTATAAATAATGACCTTTTCTCTAAAAACGAAAAATAAAAAAGTTTACAAGTATAATTAGGTCCATCCGTGGACACACCGTATATATCTGTCGGTGTAAAAATATACCCAAGTAATGGCAGACTTGATTTTTTTAAAGCATTTTTTTTTAACATTATCTCTTAAATTCTCTGAGAAAATTTTACAATTAGTAGTGTTGTGACGTAGGTTTTTGTGCGGTGACTCGAACTATAAATGTGTCGTGAATAAATAAATACCTACCGTAAAGGAACAATGTTTTTATGTTTGCCATGTTTTCTCGTACAAAACATTTTTTTGTTGATTATATAGTGTTTGAAAAAATCGACTTAATTTTGTCGAGAGATGATAAGCAAATAACAATGTGATTAATTCTCGCTCTGTAGTTGATTGCTTGTAGGTTTCGTATTCCAATTCGAATTCAGTTATTGCAACTATACATACTTGGGGGCTGAATATCACAAATCATTTACCTCCGTTATATGTTGTCCTATCGTACCTAATCACTTACTTATGCAAATCCATTTAACCTCTTGGACACGCGTTATCATGAAATGTAAACATTTCATGCGCGCAAATTAAATAATCCCCACATTTAGAGATGGAATACATTATCGTCAGAACCGTAGAAGGGTGGTAGGTAGTGCGTCTCGCGCAAATTAAATATGTACACGGAGGTATACGTTGCCCGTGAATTAATTGAATAGTTCTTGCGGAAAATGGGGTGGGTGGGTGTTCGACGACGCGAAAATCAAAATGCTATTTTTGGTGAAAATAATTAATTAATTTGTTTGTTTTTTTTTGTTACAGATCTCCAGACTGCGAAGCTTTTCGTTTCAGCACACAGGTTAGTGTTTATTTTTTTTTATGCTCCACGAACGTCGTTGCATGAACTTGCGTACTTATAACTAATTTAGAGGAATTATATACTTACAATAGCGAACAGCTTACTCAGTAACGAACTTTCTAAATAGCACTTGCAGCACGTAGATTACATTTCCGTATTTTCCCAACTAAGGAAAACAACTTCGACGTTGTTTTATCACTAAACAAAGTCGTACTTGACATTATATCAAAATTGCAAGAGACAGGAATTGATATTGTAATGTAGTTCATCTGTTGACGCATTCGCATACACGTCACGTTACATTTTGGGGCGTTACATCCACTATATTAGAGACCTCGCGTAACCTTTTGTTTGAAAATATAATGTCGTAGCGAGAAGGTGGTATCCACGATTTAAACGACAGATAGTGTGACAATATTTTAGGGATCGGGACTCCCCCCCGTGTTCTCTAAAACGAACGGCGCGTACGGATTATGTAAATGAATCAAAGTGGGTAGTGCGAATTTACAATTCCAACGGACCGTTCGAATTACCAAACCTTTAAATTCCTTTCGTGGACGTTCGGTATGCACCGTGTAATCTGGAATTATTTTAAAAGCGACCTACATACATTTCAAAAAATTAATGAAAATCATTGCTGTATCTATGCGGATTTGGGCGTTTGCAGCGTGCACATTACGTATTATTTCCGTGTTCGGTTCAATTTGCTACGAACGTTGCATGTTGTAGTAGAGGACAAGGAATTGTTTGTATTTTGTAATTTCTCCATTTACATTTTAATTGCACGAGTATCGAGCATTATTCTACAAAATGAGCTTCGTTTTAATTTAACGGTTTTAAGATTTTAAAAGACGATTTTTACGTGTTTCGATTAAAAATGTGCGGGGGGGGGGGCTTTTTGGCGTATATATTACAGAAATTGCAAGTGTACGGTGTTAAATAATTGTAATATTGACTATATATACTGATAATCAAAAACCGTGACGTGGCCATTTATATACAAACTCATTTTGTCGGAGGACTTGAGTTCGATTCCCAATTTAAGTAACGACGGAAAAAGGGCGACGTTCTCTTAAGGAGGTATCGGAAAATCACCGAATGTAGATAAAGGGCCCTTAAATAAATAATAATGATGGGTTTCTTTGATTCATGAACCGTAGTAAACAAATTGGGGTAATTGAAAATCTGAAGGCAGCTTTATGAGATGCCGAGTTGATTTTTGAACATTTAAATTTAATGTTTAGGAGTTTAACTGCACAGCAGAATGCGGCAAGTCGTCGATCTTTATCTTAAAATGCTGTGCTAATAGTTGCGCGGGGTTTTTTAGGTTAAAATATCCCCTCCACAGCTCGAAAAATAAGCTATAGATAATGTAGATAATAAATAATTAGGCTTAGAAGGTAATTCGTGGCGTAGTTCTGGACATTTGACATCTTAGGTAATGGTTAAAAAATTAAGACGTCTTGACATTGGGTTGTGTTTTAACGCGAAAAACCAAAGAAAAAAATCATCTTTCTCAAAACTCGACTTTACTCATAAACTCCCCTCTCCGAAAGTGAATTTCTGGATTCATCAGTATGTTAGTTTTAACGTTTCGCAATTAGGTTTTTTTTAACATCCTGTATACCGTTTAGTAAAATCCTTAATAATATTAGGTTGGGGAAAAAGTTTCTTCGTATTTTAGTACGAAAATGAAACAAGTTTTTTTTATATTATAAATGAAGTTTATTAAACTAAATATGTGCCATTTTGTTCGACCACCTTTCGCCACTTTTGAGGTAAAATCATAATCCCATCACTATAAAATTTCTATGATTTTTTAGCGAAAAATTGCGACAAGTGATTTTCACAGACCTCTTTTGAAATCAACTTTACACCATTAAGAGAGTTCTGTAGAGATCGAAATAAATGAAAATCTGATGGTGCAAAATCAGGACTATATGGCGGATGCATCAAAATTTCCCAGCCAAACTCTCTCAATTTTTGACGGGTCGCAAAAGATGTGTGGGGTCTGGCGTTGTCGTGATGGAAGAGAACGCCTTTCCTATTGATCAATTCTGGTCGCTTTCTCTCGATTGCTTGACGTAATCTTTCCAGTTGTCGACAATAGAGATTAGAATCAATTGTTTGACCGGGTGGGAGCAGCTCGTAATAAAGTATTCCTTTGTAATCCCACCACACACACAACATCACTTTTCTTGGCGTCAATCCTGGTTTTGCCACCGTTTGCGGAGCTTCATTTTGCTTCGACCACGATCTTTTTCGTACATTATTATCGCACGTGATCCATTTTTCATCGCCCGTAATGAGCCTTCTCAGAAATGGTTCGATTTCGTTCCGTTTGAGCAATGAATCGCAGATGGAAACTCGATCCATTAAATTTTTCACTGTCAAATCATGTGGCACCCAAACATCGAGTTTTTTTTTATATCCGGCCTTTTGCAAATGATTTAAAACTGTTTTGTGGTCGATTTTTAGTTCCTTGCTAACATCATAACTACTAATATGCCGGTCTTGCTCAACTTTTCTCATGATTTCATCGACTTTTTCAGTGATTGGCCGACCACAGCGAGGTGCATCTTTGATATCAAAATTTCCAGCTTGAAAACGCTTGAACCAACTTTGTGCAACGCGTACTGATACTGCATCATGTCCATAAATATCACAAATTTTTTTAGCAGCCTGAGTCGCATTCTTCCCTTTTTTATAATAAAATTTCAAAATGTATCTAATTTCCTCTTTATTTTCACTCATTTTCAAAACGCAATAACTTGTGACTGAGTGAATAAATATCACAATTTTTTAGGTTAATTTGTTCTGTGAAATGTCAGCTTTCATTTGTATGTAAATATTACTAAATTCGATTAATAGTACCAGAGTTATGCGATCTTAAAGCCATCTACCGCGAAAATACGAAGAAACTTTTTCCCCCAACCTGATATTCATTTCGTTCGTCATCCACACAACCGTCACAGACCCAAGGGGGGGTATTTACCTCCGTTATATTATATTATACAACCTTTATCATTTAAACTCGGAAATTAATATTCAAAATCTTAACATCTGAATTGTTTAAAAATCTCGTTTCATATGTTCGTTTTTAGACAGTTTTTTTATTACTCTCGTTAATGTTATTTCGAATTCTAAATTTTCTGTTGGAAATACAAGGGATTATATGGCCGACGCGGTTGCGTTTCGGTATCTCGTTGCTTAAAGCTCGAGTGGCCAAGAATGAAAATTTATTTCGAGAAAATCAAAAAATCATGCAATATCGGAATAAATTATTTTCTGCGGATCGAATTCGTTAATTTGCTTACTTTTAATCACCCCTAATATTTGTTAATAATTTTTTTTTAACTGAAACTTTTGCTTTCGATCGAAAAGAGTAAAAAAAAAATACCGGGATCTGGTCGAAGACCTGTCCTATTTTGAATGCTTCAACTTCTTTATTTGTAACCGATGAAGACTGAATCACACTTTGACTATTATCCGATAGTCAATTCTCCTCTTTGTTCGGATTTTAACGGCGACAAAATTTCGTTTTGACTGCTCAAGTTAACGACCTGCTAATTTCGTTATCGATTTCATAAAAAGAGACCAATAAAATATTCACGAAACGAGTTTATACTTCATAATTAACAGCGACAGTACCTCAATCAACCCCACATTTAACGTTTAGTTATAAATAATTAAGGGGCCTGTCCGGCATCCAGACTATATATTGATCACAAATAAAAAGAAAACGAACAAAATCTACGACTTTTTAATGTAATTGTTGTCTTAATTAAAACAAAAACTTTCCGAATTTCGCTGACCTCGATGCTATTATTTCTCTTATTATACGTAGGGGAAGGTAGGGTAGCCCCGGACACTTAAATGAAGTAGAAATATAAAATACAATCAACAAATGTCAGTTTGTATTTTAGCATTAAAATAGAGTAAGGAACTTTGTTAATCGTACTAATGAAAAAAAAAAGGATATCTTAATTATTGTAACTAGAATATTGAAAAAACTTAAGCTCCCAATTTGCGGTAATATAAAAGTCGGCGGGTAGCCCCGGACAGATATCAATAGTGGCCTAAACGTGTTTTGGCCTTACAAACGTCACAAATGTAGTAAAAAATCGGAAGCGTCAATGTTAACACATGCTTCGTGGGCCCAATCTTTGCAGTCATGACACCGAATCCAATTTTCTTTAAACATTTCGCCAGATATGGTACACGCTGTCTCTTCAACTTGAAGGAATCACCTTAAATAGTTGTCGTTGTTTTCAATTTTTGCCACCTCTACCTTTTTGTTTTTCCTCTAGGTCTTTAGTCAGGAGCATTAAACGATTGTCTAGTTCTTTAACGTGATTATACAGTTACTTAGAAAAGTTCTCAGAAAACGTGGGTTCAAATCGTCTTAACTTTGGACGAAACGTGATCTCTTTGTGACTATTCACTGCTTTTAGACGATCCTGAAGGGAACTTCTTGGCACATCATACCTTTCTGCAGATAGTCTTATTGATAACTTGCCTTCTTTGACACATTTCACTGCTGTTTTCATTTTATTTTCGTCCCATTTACCTCTATTAGTTGTTGGTCCCTTAAATTTAGACATGTTGTATAAGTTCCTGCAATACAAAAGTATAATCTAATGTACTAACCACAGAGAAGCTATAATAAATTGAATCATTATATTTGTTGAAAATATAATAAATTGAAATTGAAATATGAAATTCGACATTTATAATGGTGTCCGGGGTACCCGACGTTTTCGTGTCCGGGGCTACCCGATCGCTATCATTCGATGTTGTTGCCCATAGGTCTTAAATTGTATATGGAATGAAACGAATACTAATACATTCATAAACTATATTAAATGTATTACAACTCTAAAAAATAGACAAGGCGGTATACTAACTTTTTGCACTTGATAATCTGCAATGAAATTCGACAGGGGCGATGAGAAATGTTTGGCAGGAACAAACACTCACTGTAGCTTGTCAATCAATCTGTGCTCATGCATTGACTAAGTTGCATATGCGTACAAACTCTATGGGGGGCCCCCGAAACTATGTTTTGGTTTTCCAACGGGTTTACTTACTTAGTAATTGTACTGTCCGGGGCTACCCGCTGTCCGGGGCTACCCGACCTTCCCCTACGTGTTCTTTGATGTTAACTATACGTCTACGAAGAATAAGGAATCGACCTTTGTTTTTCTAATTATCGCGAAAAAACGCAAATGCCGAGCTTTTATGGAAATTTATTTTCTTTTACCTTTATTTCAGAAACGTTTCAATTCCTTTCCTCGCCTCTTAGGTCGAATTTACGTCTCTGCTCATTTGCTCGAGCTCTCTTGTTCACTTGTAAATACAATCGTAATAAATCCCTAAACTTGAGAACTTCTGGAGCTTATTTTCAATATCCGCCTCTAAGCAATCTCGATGTTTGCCTTTGTTACTTTGCACTCAAGTTTATTAACGATAAATTCCATATTTTAAGGAAGGTTACGGTACGTACAGGTATAGGGGATCTTCGCTTCTCGTTTGCTTTGCGGCTTTAGCTTCCTTCATTTATCAGAACTGCTGCGCATCGATTTTCGTCTAAACGTTTAATTATTTTTCAGGAATGGATTTTCATTATCGACTCGACTACAGATAAACTTTCCCGGTCGTAAATATCAAATCGAACGACTATTTAATTTATTTGGTTACCGAGACGAGCCCTTCGTCGACTGCGTTTACTTGTACGGCCCGTCCGGCACCGGAAAATCCGCCGTACTCGGCAGTTTGCTGGCCGGGCTGGAAATAAGAAACGCCGTCGTTAATTTGGTGGAATGCTATTCGTCCAAAATTCTCTTCGAATCGATTCTAAATCAGTTGGCGGATCGTAAAATTGACGTGTTCAAGGGAAAACCGTACGCGAAATGCGACAACATGATGGACTTTATTTTTAATTTAAGGAAATGCGCCGAGCAAATGGATATAAATAAATCGGTCATAGTCCTGGATAGGGCCGAACAGCTTAGGAATATGGATTGCAATTTGCTAGCGGGGTTCTTAAGACTAAGGGAATTATCGGAGATGGCGATTTCGGTAATATTCGTATCCGAAATCGTTTTCGAGAAATATCATTCGAGGACCGCCGTTATGGAACCGATTAAAATCTATTTTCCGCAGTACAATAAAGAGGAACTGCTCGAGATATTGCGAATGGATTTCGACCACGTGCGGTCGACATTAATTTATACTTACGGGGAAGAGTTAAATTTACTAAACGAAGAGTTTTTTCGCAACTATTTGAATTTGTTCCTATCGGTTTTTTATCGCGCTTGCAGGGACCTGTCGGAGCTCCGGCACATGAGCAGATTAAATTTCGTTAAATACTGCGAGCCTATATACAAGAAGGAGCTTAAAGTCGAGGACTCGATGGGGTTGTGGAGGCAATTTGTCCCCGTGCTGAAGGCGTCTCTCGAGGTATTGTATCTTAGAATTTCTCCCGTCAACGAAGAACGAACACAAGGGAGTCGAGAAATTAAATATGAAGGACTCCAAACCGATAAACAGTTTACGTTTGCCAAAGAGACGTTAGCTCGAACTCTCGAATTACCGTTTTACAGCAAGTATTTACTCGTGGCGGCATATTTAGCTAGTTATAATCCTGCGAGGGAAGACAAAAGACTGTTCGTGAAACATCACGGGAAAAAAACTAAAAGGTTGGCCGACGTGAAGGCGAAGGCTAAAGTATCGGAAAAGTTGAACACGCAGTCGGGCCCCAAGCAGTTCGGCTTCGACCGATTAATCGCAATCTTCTATGCCATCCTCGAAGAAAAAGTGGACTTTAATAGCAACTTGTTGGTGCAGATTTCGACTTTGGTCGAGCTACAACTACTGTCGATGGTTTCCGATAGCTGCGATTTAGATGGGCGCAAATACAAGTGCTGCGTCGGTCTCGAGTTTGTAGAGATAATCGCGAAAACGTTGGGATTGACTATTTCCAAGTATTTAGTCGATTTCAACTAATATTGTTAGACGATGCAATCTCGATTAAGTTTAATTTCACGAGCTGTATTTAGTTATTTCGTTTACAATAAAGGTTATTTTCGAGGATTTGTTTTGTGTCGTAATTATGAGGAATATTACGGTTAAAAGGGGCTCGAAGCGCAATTTCTCTCGTAAAACGTTTTCGAAATTAATCACGGTAACTGAACAAAAATTTACTTGATATCTCTCTTAATTGTTATTTTGTAATTAAACTGGTGCGGGGGGGGAGGTGCAGTTTTCAGACTGTCGAGGCGAACAAAAATTGCGGATCGTAATTTGAATGCATCGGCCACCTTAAAACGTCGTTGGCGTTCGAATTATTCCGCGCCGACTTTCTTGTGTTTAAGGGCAGGAGGGTGTCTAGAAGTTAGCGAAACGTCTGAATAGATGGTGCTATGGCAAATTTCTGATACATAGACAACCATATTAACACTAGTTCCTTGAAGAGACAATTTAAAAGCTTATTATCGGTCCAGGTTTATTTATGACCTACCGATTTACGACTTCTCAAACGTTTGGTTTGGCAGGTAGAAGTTCTTTCCGAGAACGGATTCGCCTAGTATAGTTCGAATTCTCGATCTATACATTCAAGATAGGTTTCGATGCACGTCGTCAATAAGAAGTGACTAAATTGTATATTTATAATATTCAGTTTAAAGTTTTGAACGTGGCATATTCTATGCACCCTGCACACATATAACATGACAAAGAAGGATTGCAATTTATTAGTACCTAATGTAAAAACAGGTAAGAGGTTTTCTTGATGACGTATATTGGAACCTATCTTGAATAACGTATAATTAAACACACTACTTCTATCCGTACTGAAAATAATATAATATGCATTTTACTTTGCGCGTACCTGCGTCGCCCCGAAACTGCCAGTTTCGATAATTTGCTTTCTTGAATTCGTTAATGACCCTGTTATTTCAGAATAAGAATGATGTGGTTTTCACTTCCCATTTATTTAAAATATTTTGCGAAAACTTATTGTCGATTTTTTCACCTCTTGGTGAATTTATCTGATAGGTATTTCCCATAGAATCTAATCGTACTTTGCACGACCAACCGTTTCCACGGTAAATACCTATACGGTTACCGATAAATTTGCCAAGAGATGGAAAAATCGGCTCTAAGATCGAGAGTAAGTTTTCGCAAAATATTCTAAATAAACGGGAAACGAAAAACCACATCGTTCTTATTTTGAACGTCGTACTTCGAGAACGATTCATATCTAATTACTAGTTATTATCGCACCCAAGTAAGCGGATTATCGAAACTGGTCCTTTCGGGATGGCGCAGGTACGCGCAAAGTATAAACGTTTCCCTCGTTCCTTTCTTCTTTATTGTTCAACTTATTTGTAAATTTTATTTGGTACTCGTATTCGCCATTCATGACTTGTTTGGTGTTACGATCTTGGACCAACGTTAAAAATTGTTGTTTATTAGGAGCTTTTAAATGACATACGACTTGGAATGCGTTTCCATTCGAAATTTTTTAGTAGACCTCCACCTCCCACTCCCGTAGGTTACACACCTAAACATTTTCCATCAAAAATTGTGCCCCAAAAATAATGGAATAGGTAGGTAAGTGCGTGTTCGCCGATTTTTCCATATAGGTACCCAACAATTTCCGAAAAAATGGTGCGGGGCCAGGTTTTGTGGACATTTGGTATATCTATGCCATTTAAAACAAAACAAAACGAAATTTTTAACATTATGTTTAAATCTAATAACATTTGCAACCATTTCATTCTATTTATAATAATAATACTTAAATTTTGAATAGCTGATTTATAATTCATATTATTTATTTATTTTATTTTCGCATCAACCTCTAAGGGTTATTAGCGTAAAAGATTCGATGGTTTGATTTACACATTGATTGAAATTACATTTTATATATACATGATTATTTTAAATTGTGATCTGAATAGATTTAATAAAGCTGATGGTGGATTCAATGTCGTCGTTTAGAGCATCGTGAATATTGTCTGGAATGTTGTTTAATGATCTTGCTCGGGCGTACTTCTTGCAGGATAAAATTAAATGTTTGATGGTGATGATGGTGTGACAGGTGTCGCATATCGGTGGTTCTTCTTGTTAAGTAAGTGTTCATGAGTCAGTTTGGAGTGTCCAAGTCCAAAACGAGTAGCGATTATTTGTTCCTTTCTATGAGGAAGAATCTTAAGGAAGATTCGTATGGATGGTTTTATTTCGAAAAGTTTGTAATTAGTTTGCGACCAGATATTAGATGGGAATAATACCCATTAATGTTCCATTGCGCTAAGAAGGAGACTGCCATTAATAAAAAGTTGTTAAGGAAACGTCACTGTCGTCTTCGGTAAGAGATGTTTGGGATGTGTTTTCATTTTGATATTGATTTAGGAGCTTCTTTCTTATTCCATTACATCTAGATTTTATTGGACGGAAATTTAGATGTGGATGAATGTCTTCTAACATCAATATTAATTTACCAATTTCGTTAGTGTATTCTCTTGCAGTGGTGATTGGGTCGCTGGATCCGTGGACATTTTCTAAGAAGTGACAAATTTGTTGATAGTTTAACACGTATGAGGAGGGCGATTCTTCAATAATTTTTTGGAGCGGTGTCAAGACTTCTAATAAGTTGTGGGTAGGGGGATCGGGTGAGGAATGTTTAGCTTTTTTTGATTTTCTATCTGGCTGTGATCGTGGTTTTAAGAATGTTTGATTGGCAGTGGGGAGGACGATATTGACTGTAGGGGAGGTGTCTTCTTCAACTGGGCTTATGTCAGTAATTGACTGAATATCGTTCTTGTTCGGATCTTTATGCTGTTCTTGTAGTGAGGAACGAGAATGGAATGTACATATTTCTTGATTAGATATGATGATTTCGGGTGAAGTTTCGGTAGAGGTGGGAAGATGCGGTCTCTTTTTGCAGGGAAGTTTAGGTGAATTAGGTAATGGAGAAAAGGTAGGTGAGGTGTGAATTTCAGCTGTGATTATTTCGGAGGTTACTTGGGAATAATTGTCGGTGTTTACGGAGAGTAGAGAACTATTGATATTGTTCGGGCAGGTAGTAGTGGTAAGGTGTTTTTGGTTACATTTATAACATTTAGGGTATTCGGTTTGTAGGAAAATTCTACAGTGTTCGTCTTCTAGTTATAAAACAAAGGATGATGGTAGGTTGGTTACGTCGCTGGCATCTGTATAAACGAATCTACGAAAGCTGATAACATGTGAATAATCCGGATTTTCTAGCCCAGATTTGTAAGTAGATAAGTAAATTGGTGAAGTAAGATTTAATTTTAAGTTATTTTTCAAAAAGTATTCCAACTGTTGATTTGTTATATGGGGGGAGACGTTAGACAGTAGAATTTTCTTGGCGGGGTTTATTAATTTTCTTATTTGTATGTCTTGATTACCTATGTTAATCGATTGGTGGAAAGCAATAAGTTGTTAACTATTTCTTTGGTAAAGAGATAAATACATATCCGCTCATTTGATATCCTCGAGGCCGCGATAACATTTCTCGGTTGAACTAAGTTGCCAATCGCATACATGTATTCTTTGATTTTAATGCCTTCAACCGAATTTAGTAATATGCCTTGATGTTTGGTAGGAAAGGAGAAATTTGGTTGACGTTTGAGGATATTCGAATATGAGCGGCGTTGGTTGATAGGGTTGAGTATGGTAGGTTCCATAGCTTCTGTTATTTTATTGATTGGGGAAGTCAAAGTAGGGAGTGATGGATTCATAATTGGAGGAGGAAAACCCCTTTACTAATTAATAATAAATAAAAATAAAAAATTAATAAAATTAAATAATTAATAAAATTAATTAATAAATGAAGCGACGTAGTGGTTGGTTAGATTATGTATAGCTTGATGAATAAAGACACTAACCTTGAATGTTGCAACTAGAGAAAATACGTACGCACTCTGTCACGGTTCGAACAAAAGTCCTATAATTCATATTGTTTATTACAAACTACATTATTTTTTATTACACATATTATTATTATTAAAAATTATGTAGTAGCAGAGGTGCCTATAACGTTTTTATTTTTAAAAAGCAATTTCTGACGCTTTCTAACTATTTAAAACTTGCCTGCAGTTTCGAATGTATATAGCAGGGGGGGGCCAACCTGCGGCTCGCGAGCCACATGCGGCTCTTTGAAGGATTATTTGTGGCTCTCGATAAATGTACCCGAGTTCCCTTTTCATTTTTGTGCTATTATATTTAAAAAAATTATTATCGTTCTGTATGTGTATCAAAATGTCTTTTAAATACGTATTTAATTGCGGCTCGCGAAAAATTTCAAATTTTGAAAAATGGCTCGGACTATCAAGGAGCTTGGCCACCCCTGGTATATAGGTACCTTTATATATCTGTCAGGATTATTTGGGTAATAAATATTTCTAACAAGACCACGTGCCGAGCTGTAGAGGTCTGCACATTCTTTCTCTTTCTGTGAGCCCTCTTTGTTTAATTGTGAAATTTTATAAAAACATTTGTACGATTATCATGTTCTAATTAAAGATGAAAACTTGATCGACATCTTAAATGATATAAAGAAACGTTCTCTAGGCAATGACAAAACATGAGCTTGATATGTTGACGCATATATGAAATTTTGAATTTTATTCATTAAAGTAAACTTATACGTAACATTTTTTCAATAAAAAATCTATTTCTACTTCAGATATCTTCATCAAAACTTGTTATCTCCTAGAGATTGTATTGAACATTATACATTGTAAAATTGAAGCCGCAATTTAAATTGGATTTTGAAAAAGTTAAAAAAGTTCTAATTTCGTTATTAATAATTTTATATTAAATTTTAAAAACTCAAATGATAGGTAATAATTAATAATTGATAATTTGATTGGTAATAATTTGATGGCAAAAAATCTCCAAATGGGAGAATTTTGTAGAATTTAAAAATAGAGATAATTTCAATAATCGGATAATAATATAATACACTTCTAATGGTCGCCGGGAATAGACTATACCCTCCCCTTAAATCAAATTTAAGTAGGTAAACGTGCCGCAAAAATGGATTTTCTCGAATTTTTCTAAACAGGTGCATAGTTTTTATAGTCATTCCCCACGTCAAATCGTCCAATCGTTGTCGTACGACACTCTCGAATATTTTTGATATTTTCACCATGGATGGATAGTCCCATTAGTGAACAGTTCAAGATAATCATTATTTTTTTTCGATCTCTAATCGGCTCGAATCCAATTTTCAGACTTGAAGACCACAAAGGCGGCGGATGATACAAAATTTCCGTTTGTAATTTTCGATTTGAGTTTCACCGAGGACTATCGAGCGACGAACTTTACAATTCGGGGTTGAAATGAAAAGAAAAATTTGTGAAAATTCTCTCCGCCCTGAAATTTTCCAGTTAAGTTTAGTTTAGTTCCGCTTACGCACAAAGCATTAAGCTAATTTTTGCGGCTACAAATTGCGATTTCCTGGCGGCTTTCGAAAAATTTAAATCTCGGCTTCTCCAGGGAGCGACGCACGCCGCCGCGATCGACGTCGCCGCATCCTTTCGCTAATCAAATTACACCGACGACGCTCGCGATCCCAATAGCCGCATTCGATGTCCAATAAAGACGCAATCATCGATCTCCATTATCTAAAGCTAAGGTAATGACGCACGGATCCCCCTCTTTAGTTACGCAATCGCCACCGAAATTATCCCCAATAATAGCCTCTCGCGTTAAAACGCGGAAGCGCATAATTATTTTGGACGTCCGTCCGAACTAGTGGGCAAAACATAAAAAAAGGCATTCCTCTCGTAGATTATGTTTTCATTTCTAGTAATGGTTCGAGCGGCCGAACGTTTACGGCCCCAAGTTACGACGCCGAATTGAGAAAAGTGCGGTGATCACGAAACCGTATAGGTGAAAGAAATGTAGTTTTGGGCGGAACCCGGGGAATGTCTCCCGAGGGAATTGTCCCCGTTGGCCTTGGGAAATCAAAGGCCTACAGCCAGGACACGCCGGCCTAAATCCCGTAAATGATGTTGATTCGACTAACTTTCGGGAACCCAAGGCCCCTTTTTCCTCTACTTATCCCGCGTATCCGACAATAATCTCGGATCGATCGACTACGGCTTTGCACCCGTTAATTTTAGTGGCGTTTACAAATTTGCCTGTTATGCAAATTAATTAACAATGTGCGCATCACATGCTTGTCGAGATGTTCTTCTCGAGAACGTTAAATTAGTTCGGGCGAATATGGGACAGCTCGACGTGTATACATACTCCTTACCTCACGATTGCGGTTTACGTAATATCGAATTTTCGTTATCTAATCGAAATATCGCTGAATTAGCTAAAGTTTTTAAATAATAATACGATTCCTGGTTAGTGGTTAATTCTATGTTAGGTATCTATTCTAATTTTGATCATTTCAAGAGATAATTTCCCCACTCCCGTTCTTGAGTTTTTTAAGAAAATTGTGCGACTGTAATTAGCAGATTCTATTTTGCCTTCTCGACGTTACCTTCAGGAACTGAAATTTTGATTTCTTGTTATTATCTATCTGATTTGTTATCATTTTTAAATTGGACGGAGTATTTCTGCGATGCGCAATCGACAGTCCGTGAAAAAGCGAAACATTTTCATTGAAACGCATTTTTCGAAATAATCGATCGTTTCAAAGATACGAACGAAAATAAACATTTAGTTCGAAAAAGCAGAAAAATCAGTTCGCGTTTAATTGTTAAGGCTGTAGATCGGAAGATATTGTTTCGTATTTTCGGGTGAAAACGACCAAGCCGATTTAATTCAAATTTTGCGTCAAATTTTCGAATAGTTCAAAGTTACATTTTGAGCATTTATTATAAATAATTTAAACACCAATCAAAAAAATTTTATTTTGGCTCCTATCGTCGAAACGAACGATTATTTCGAACAATACCTTCAAGTAAAACGTTTTTATTTTTTTATCCCACACAAAAATACCACCAATTAAAAAAAAATGATGATTTAGGCCTATAACGGCGAAACCGATGGGTTTTAAGGTCACTCGAGGTCACAGCCGGACGGCTTCCTTCATTCTCTATAATTTTCCTAATAAGTAATTTTTACCTATCTTTAACCGTCTTAGAGAAAAACGCGTGGCATTTTTTAAATGACTCAGCCTGTAGATACTGTATTATAATTAAAACTAATTAATATTGCAGATTTTAGCGAATTTTTATCAAGATTATCCTCAAAACTGCATTCCATCGGATTATCAAAGATATTGTGGTTGTCGGAAACGAGCATTATTTCCGATAACCGAGGTTTTACTGTATCAACAAACATTAATATCTATGTTTGATGTCGAAACAAATGCAAGTCGTATTTTGAAAAATGTATTTGTTTGCGAATTTTTAAACAAAAATGACAATTTTTGAAGCGTTAGGGTACTTTTAAAATAACAGTTTATTTTTTTTTTAAATTAAACAACTAGGAGTATTTTTTTGTGTTACAACTATGTTTTTTAGGTGATTTAGTGTTATTTACAAGTTAATTGAATGGAAATACATTCCCTGAACTTCACTTGTTTATTTCAAGTTTCATTTTGAAACAGAGATCCAAATTAATATTTTAAATATAAAACGCACGAAAACATGTCGATTTTATTTAGAAAGGAAATGTATTAGTAGCCAATTTTCATTTATTTCGACCCCAAAGTGGGGGGTTAATGTACCAAAAATTTTTAAAATAAAAAGGGGCGCCAACAAAGGCATCATTTGAAGGTGCGTTAAATTTGCTTTGCAATCGTGTTTAATTTTTTTAATTCCGATCAGCACTTTTCGAGTAATCACTCCCTAAAGAAACAGCAAAAGGTCACCCAGGAGCACGTCGATTTTACATTTTTCAAAGATTATATATTGCTAGGTATCCCATTATCATTCATCTTGACCCCCCCAAAGTGAGGGTTGATGTCATTCCAATAATTGTAAAAATCAAGGGGTGCCAACAAGGGTGTCGTTTAAAAGTGCGTTAAATTTGTTTTACAATAGTGTTCAAATTTTTTAATTCCGATCATTAGTTTTCGAGTAGTAACCTAAAAAAAAGAAAAATAGTAAAAGGTCAACCACCGAACACAGACAGAAAACGAAGCACGTCATGTTTTTGGGACTTTTTCAAAAAAACGTTCGAGCACGTCGATTTCATTAGTAGCCCATTTTCATTTGTCTCGACCCCAAAGCGAGGGTTGAAGTTACCCCGAATTTTTTTAATAGCAAGGGGTGCCAACCGGGATGTCGTTTGAAAGTGCATTAAATTTACTTTAAAATAGTGTTGAAATGTTTTAATTACGATAGTATACATAGGTGCATGGGTTATTTTGTTAATTGGGCGCCCAATAAACCACAAGGAAAGGCGATAGAAGTTCTAATCTGTGGGAAGAAAGCGATTCGCGATAAAATAACGTTAATGCAAAAAAAAAGTACGTCTTAGCACCGTCTCCGACGATAATTGCTTTATAGAGAGGCAAAACGAAATTGGTCGAGATTATCGAAATTCATTTTTCGAACAGTTTCAGCGGATATTATCAAAAATCCACGTCGTCGGTGAAATAGGAAATTCGAAGTTCTCCTTCCGCACGACGAAGTCTCTCGGGCCCTTAATAAATTCGAATATATACATTTGGAAATTGCGACAAGTGCGCCGTCAACCCCCTCAACATTATCGTTTCTTCCGCTCTCTTCATTTAAACTTCGTTCATAGACATTTCATAAGTCTATGACAAACACTAGAGCTCCCCCTTTATCTACTGTCGAGCGCCCCAAGTAACGGCGCGTAACGAACCTGGGCAACTTGTGCAAAGTTGTTACTTTCGTTAATTGAACTTCGTCGACCGAGAATTGAACGGATTAGGCATTTAGTCGCTTTATTTGAAATGTTTGTTTTGAGACGGGAAAGCTGTGCGAAATGGCGAAAAAGGTTTTCGTTTTGAATTCGGATTTTGGGGAAAAATAAGTTTTTTTAGTAAGTTGGCATTTTGACGAAAGCGCGTTTTACTTTGAAGTTACAATTAAATTATGTACCTAGCGGAGCTTTTTATTGGACAAGAAGCTGCCAATTTTAATATTCGTCTAGATTTATTACAAACATCAAACACCGAACAAGGATGACAAATATCTACCGAAGGGCAACTTACTGATTAACGATAGTGTGCTACTTACAAATGTTCATTATTTCAGTTGTGCAGTCGGGTGCAAAATTAATGTCGCGAATCACGTGCATCGAGCGGGCAATACGCGGCACAATGAACAAATCTACGACACACAGTGGAGTATTTAACACAAAAAGTTGGCCAAAACTATTTTATGCGTTTTTGTGTCTCTATTATGTCCAAGTAATCATTTAAAGCTATTTTAACTCAGATTTTATAAAATTTGAAAAAAAACGAAAATTTTTGAAATCAAATTTGTTGCTACATTACAATAAACTTATAAACAACTAATGAAATAAATTGAAACAATTAGGAATTTGAAATTTGGTACGACCGGATTCCTTTATTATATCAAACAAAGCCTTCCTTTTCATATTGGTAAATGTTTCTGTGAACAAAACAGCAATTTTATTGACTATACAAATATTTGAAAAATACATACATTAACACGTAGACCTTATTTAAAAAAATAATAAAAATTTAATGGGTGTACTTTGGTAAAAAAAAAAGTTAATTATTACAGCTACGTAATTGACATTTCATATTAAACAACTTTTGTTGCTTGGCAACGCTTGGAAGTATAACTAAATGACCGGTGATGATTAAAAGTAATCGAAAATGAAATTATTTTTTATGTTTAATTTAAAACAAAAAATATATAAGTATCTTTCGATATAACATGTCATATATTCTACTAAATTATATACATACCTTCTAGATCAGAATCCTTCTTCGAAAATTACACAAAAACTCTCTAATACACTAATATTTTGAAAATAATACAAACGGTTTTGTAGAGCTTTGACAAAGTTACCTGTAAGCCGGAGTTACAGACAAATTACAAATGAACTAGACCCTTCTATAGTTGGACTGACGACAAGAAAATGGTGCAGATAGTCGGCCCAGAGTCTTATTTATTCTGGGAGATTCTAAGCTACATTATATAATTGATTTAAGAAATACGACTTTGGCCAACTTCTCATATCATATACTCCACTGTGCGACGAGAGAGAGACAAATGACGAAGTTTAAAGTTGAACTTTAAATATTTAAATGCTCGCGATTAGCGACATTAATTATGCATCCGACTGTACAATTTTTTTTTACTACACAGCATATGGAATAACACCACGACGAAATGTATGTATGTAAATATAACGAAAGCAAACGATGAAGATATTGCAATAATTAAAACTGAAGTAAAGGAAAAAAGAGTCAAGTCTGAGACGCCGTGAACTGCTCATCGACAATTGGTTGAACGCGTTTGGGCTAGTTTTTTGCGCGAGGAAATGTTTTTGGAAACCGTTCTAAAGCAAACAAGGATTGTTAAAAGCTTTTCGTCAATTCCAACTATTTCGGACTTTCGTTTCTTCGGCTGTCCTCGTTTTAATTTCGAACGATGTCCTCATTCATTTCACTAAATGTACCTACATCGGCAAAATAATACGTCGAGCAAACACCAAAATATTTTAACTGTCGAGTTGACCGACCTCACGTTAACTATTAATTATCTAATTGTGCTTTTTCCAGTATTTTACACTTGAATAATACAGGCTAAAAATGTACTAGGTACTAAAATGCAAAATTTAGGTTTCTCGATAGTTCCGCAGAGGACGTTTCGCGGTCTTAAGCTCCCAACATTTAAAAACTAGCATCCTCTAAATTTCGATTTTGCCGTTTTTAAACTTCGATGAACGTTCTCTCGAGACCGACTTCTCGTGAACTTCTAAGTAACATTGGCATTCGATACGCGACCCTCTTGGATCTTGAATCGTTGGAAAACCACCTCCCCAGCCCCCCCCCCGCCCCCGCGTCGAGTAGGTACTATCGAACTGCCGCACTCCGGATTTTTTAATGCGTACAACGGGGAATTTAGTAATCGAAGCTAAAAGGGTTGCACCTAGATAGGTAACTCTTGTAATATTCTATTGCGGCCGTTGTTAGGTTAACCCCTTTGTTACCCTAAAACTATTTCCGCTATGCGACTCTCCTCGGTCGGGCTGAAACAATCGAATGCTAAAAGGCTAAAATACCCCGGGGGATATACTTATATATTCGTCGATACGTTTAACAACGACATTCAAAAATTCCCGGCGTTATAAATAAAATATTCGAACAGAGTTATAAAACGGTCTATTCTTATTTAATGATCCCTTTCGCCGAATTGCGCTCGAGTAATAAAACAGAGAATTAGACGTCCGTAAAAGTAAAAGTTTAATTGTTTGGTTATCCTTATATTTTACTTATTTAACTCCGAGGTTGTTTTGTTTCTATTGCAATGGTTATACGATTGCATTTTAAAATTGACCAGTTTTTATTTCTTTATGTGATTTTTAAATGTTAGATTGCGTGTTTTACCTGTTAACCGGGAAATTCCCTTTTTAATTACGCAGCATATAACGGGCGCGAACTCTTTCACTAGGACGTGTAAATACGTCACGCCCGGAGGACGTAATTTCATTTTTTTTTTTTTTATTTATGCTTAAAATAAATGAAAAGACTATGAAATATATATTTTTTTCGTTTATTTATATATAAAGCACAAAGGAAAATACAAAATTACAAACAAATAGAAAATAATACCAACAAAAAAAAATGAACACATCGAATTAAAAAATTATAAATTTGCCCGTTCCAGGGCGCAACATATATTTCAAGGACGTATTCATATGTCCTACCCGTACCCGATATTGTTTACGTTTGACGTATTTATACGTCCCGCTCGGTTAACAGGTTAAGAGTCTGCCTCTCGACTGACCTTGCAACGCACTCACGGCTGCGGGTTCGAATCTCGCTGCAACCATAGGTACGAATAAATATATCGAGTATTTTAAATAGTTCTACATTTCGATATTCCGATGATAAAAACGGAGCCTCGAACAAACCCCCATCGAAACGCCGCCGTCTTGATGGTCTTGATTAATGTTTTTTTTTACCCTATTTTAACTTTCCACGGCTTAGAACTGTTCGCGATGTTTTCGCGAACTTCGCACCTATTACTCTTAGGACGACGTTAGAGATATTCTTCTTGAGAAATATTCAGTACAGTCTAATGCCCGTACTTGGGACAGTTGTCAATTTTAAAGCAAACAATCGGATACTAAAAATGAAAATTGATATCTAACGCTAAATATGTATAGATACCTGCATGCCTGGTTCATATCGTTACTTTTACCACACAAATTAAATATATCTGTTTTACTTTTTGAATTACTTTGAAGAAAAATAAATAATCTACGTGACAACGCCGTAACCCACATAATGTGCTGTAGTGTGGAAAAAAATGCAATTACAACACTCGCATCAAAAAGGAAACAGAAAATCTTTTGTTTGCTCTAAACTACTCGACAAACTACATTTCAAAAATTCTTAATTTTAAATTTTTACCATCAATCGGTTCCGGTCTTTAGTTTTAACATAAAAAATGAACCGAAGAGTATGTTCATACTTATTTACATGTAAGGTATAAAACTTACTTTTAAAATAAAAAAAATTGAATTGTTTTAAGTTGAACATTCCGTAAATTAATAAGTTTTAAAATTTCGGTTAACTGCAATATTGCGGATACAATTTGTTCTGAATAACCATAGTTTAAATAGCCGAACGTTAACAATAATTGCATTTTCAAATTAAAAACGATAAACAAAAAAAAATGGTTGGATATTCTACGTTCGATACCTACACTCTAAACAACAGAACGGAGTTTTATTGATTTTCGAAATTAATTTACGTTTAAATTTTATTCTAAAAGTTTTATACAACAAACGTATTCACGTGCGAGATAGGAATTATCTTCTAGAAACATTTGTGAGCCTTGCGGCGGCTAATCTCGAACACGTTCACAAGATAACGTAAAACTTGGATAACACACATATGGTTCACGAATACTCCTTCATATTAGTGGGAAGGGACTTATCGAATTACCGTGATTCGTATAATTTACGTAAATGTGTCTTTGTTAGTAAGAAATTTGAACGATTCATTTTTCTCGATTAGTTTTAGTCCGACTTGCGGAACGGCACGTAGTACTTATTTACGCATTCGTGACGGTTTTTGGTTATAATTTTTTTATTTCGACGAACGTTTTGGAATAATTTAACTAAATAAATCGTTTTATTTCTATTTTAATTAATTAATTGTGTTGTGTTATTTAAACGAAGATCCACGAGATTCATTTTTGATCGGTTTTTCGTTTAAAAACTTGTGAATGGACGAACTTGACGGTCTGATTAGAACGTTTCAAAATAAAAATCGAGTAAGTACATGTCTTCCTTTTTATCATAATTGTTAAGGAAATTTGCAAATGCATACTTACATATATGCCGAATTGTAAAACATAATTCGAAAATTTAATTGCCGCTCTACATCTGCCTACGTTTGCCACATCTATGTTCAAATTTAACGTTTAACATTTTACGAAATTTCTAAATAGGTTTTGAACTGGAAAAACAATTTTAATTTGAATAAGTACGGGATATCCCAATAGTTCCCGCTTATTTCGTGAAGTAAGGCCCAATTGAAACAAATTAGGTACAATTTTTCTAAATGTTCGCGGATAGGTTTTATTAAAACTTTACAAGTTTTGCCCATCGTTAGTAAACGGAATATTTTAGAAAACTTTCGAACGTGACGAAATATGTCTCATTGTCAGTTCGGACGTAATGCAACCTTCAGCTGCACGATTTTGATAGTCAAAAATTCTCCGTAGCGATTGCATTCTTTTATTACCTAAGTTAATTATAAATTGCCTAATTAATTAATTGCCCTATAAATAGGGCAATTTTAATTTCGTGGCGCTAATAGAAGATTTGTTTTTTATGCTGAAATAAATAAATAAATCTCTAAAATTCCAGCTTCGCATTTTTCTTGTCGATACACTTTTTAATTGGGGGCCACAACGGCGATTATCGACCCATAAATAAATAAATTGTTGTCAAGGTTAAACGGAACCCCCCCTAAACAAAAATATTAAAATCTTGAAATAGTTTAAATTATAACGTAGATACCGATTTATCTACTAACAAAAAGGGCAGTGCAATAAAAATTGCAGTACAATAAACTGTCCTGAACAGGGAAAATCGACCATTTTCGGTTTGGCGGGATTTCAAATATTTATCAAAAAGTATACAAAAATGTTCGTTTTTTACACAAAAGGTTTTTTATTAATTATTCTAGTAACATTAATAATAATAAACATAATTATTCTAATAATAAATTTGCTAAAAAATATGTATTTTCTTTTCGTTTTTTTTTTTCGAAAAAATTACCATGATATTACACACAATCGCATTAGTTACTGTGAATGTACAGTTTTTTTCTTCGGTCAGTTCAGTTTTCACTTAACATAAATTTTTAAATACTATTTAATATTATAACTTCGCAATATAACTGACACTTCTAAAACAGTAAAAAATGTTTAAGCCTTAATTTTTATGTGCCGATCGTTTTTCTTCAGTTTTGCGTAGCGTTTTTGGCCAAGAACTTCATTTACATACGGAAAGTTTAATAACTATTTTATTATTAAAGTTTCTCATTCTTATCTACATATAAGTAGATACGTGAATTATTTTACATGTTTGATGATCAACGTTTTAGATAATGGCCCTTCAAGGCTATATCTAATCATTTAGCCGATATTTCTGATTTCAAGGGTATTTTCTTTAAAAATGGGACGAGTGTCGAGTTCTCAAAACTTTTTTATTTTTAATTCGCCAATTTTGATGCGATTTCCGAACAGAGTTCAATGTTTAAAATGGCCCTTTTTGGGTCTGATAGGTATTTTAAAAAGGGCAGGTCCTAAAATGTTAATATTTTTACGCAACAATGTGGTCTTAAGGCACAAATCTACATGATAAAAAAATTTTAATTAAATAATCTTAACGCTGTGCTACAGAAAATAACGAAAAGTGCGATTATTTTTCTTTGACGCTTTGAAGTTGTGAGCAGGGGTTTGTTTTAAATCATTTTAAATATTTAAGAACGATATTAGGTGCCTATTTACATATAAAATATAATACAGTATTGCGAATAAATTCTTAACTTTTTTTTGAAAAGCATTTTCGAGTAGCTGTAAGGTAAAATGTTAAAAATTAATTTTCGACAAAAAATAACTAATCTCAAATAGTGAAAGTTTGTATTCGTTTTGGTTTTGTGATTTTTTTTGTGGTTTGAAAATGTAAATGGTATTCAATAATACCCGAAGTTCCTCTAATAATAACGAATGGAAAGAGGTAAGACAAAAACTTCAAAATTACTAATAACCCTTTTGTAATTTTTTTATAACTTCATTTACTTTCGTTACGCTACCGTAGAAAACTTTAATCAAGATTATTCAGTGTAATAATCATAACAATAACAATTATTGTATATTGCTTTCGTTAAATGTCCAACGAACTTGCACTTCAAAGATCTTAATGAACTTAGTAATGTCTACTTAAACTATTAAACTCAGAAATTATTGCCTGTAGTTATTAGACGAGATTCTAAACGTTCAATATAAGCTCCGGCGAATTCAGTAGCGAATAAAAATGTTATTAAACGCAACGTAACAGAAGAGTATATTATACTTTTTAGTGTCAGAATTATGTCTTGTATTTTTAATTAAATTAAAAACTTAATGGTCCTCTTCGTAAACCTTGATTAAATTTTATCGGGGACAGGTTACCAATATTACATATAGTAGCAAACAATCATTTTTACGTGGTAATAAAAGTTGTTACCGTGAAAATTTCTATTTGTAATTTAAAGGAATCGATGTTTATGAGTAGGCTGCGTCGTAAAATTAGAAAATTAATTAAATCGGACGGTGTATCGGTACAGAAGGAAACGAAAATCGTGTTCTCCGGACTGGTTTTATTTGGTTTTTTCATAAAGTCTTCGATCCAACAATAGGTTAACGTATTTTAATTTCAAAGTAGTTATTAAAATTATTATTCTTAAACAATAAAAGCGAATTTAAGCGTATCTTTTCAATCCACTTGAATTTTGATTGACCGATGCACAATTAATGACGGTTTCTGATTGATTCCAACGATTTGCTATTATAAAATGTTTTTGTTTTGAGTAATTTTTGCTTTTTTATTTAATAAAGGTACGCACCTCCGTACGGAAAAGAACCCCTAACATAAACAACACAGGTAAATTCATTAAAAACTCCCGTGCCGGCGAATTCGCTCATCCGTTTAAATAAATAATAATGCGCCGGCTAATAACAAGAATTTGTTTATCGGCTTATTTACAAAATCCTCTTTACATCAAATTCCGTCGGGAAATTATTGTTCGCGATTAATTTACAACAGCGGTATTACTGTTTCTGTCGTTGATGAGAGCGGGCCGGACCGCTTTCTGCACGTCAAGAGCCGATGTCAGTTATATTAACTGAGGCGATTAATCTGAGGAAAGCCGGAAAAACTATCGGTCCAAATTTGATCGATGGGCCGCGCGTTATTGTCGAAAATACATTTTCGTACTTCAAATTTAGACTCGCGAGCCATAAATAAATTTAATTAAATCCCATACTTCTAGAATAAATGCAAAAATAAACGACGCGTCGACGCTGCGTCAAGTTAATAAATTTATACATATATAAGTATCCGGATTTTGTCATCCGGTCATTCCGGAGTCGCGGAGTCATTCTTTTGTCGGACGAAGTTGGAAACGGCTGACTGTTCTTGATAACGGCTGGCGAATTGTCGGAGGGAGGCATTGATGCGAATGATTGTATTACTACAATTTGCAACAACAAGTTTTCGAATTAATCCGATTTAATTGTATATAGATCGCAATTTCCAAACTATTTGGTTCGTCCGTTACCGTGTTTATATTGATGACAATAAAGGATCAGAAACGGTTGTTGATTTCGAAAGTGAATTGGGCATCTGGAGGTATATCGAATGTACTTAATGTTCATCATAAACACGGTTTATGGTGAACCCAGTGAGGCGTTTCGCTCGTTTCCAAATACATATTGATTGTCTTATCGATCCCACACGGCATCGTAATCTTCTTGTCATAACTTAAATTCCAAGACAAACTCTTTTAAATATATAAGATTTATTATCAATAATTATTAGAATCAGGGTTGAATAATAACAAATCTGAGTTTCTCCTGTAAAAAGAGTAATTTAATTTACTGTAAAGATAACTATTATACAAATATTTACATCTTATCTTATTAAACTCACCTGTAAAAAGAGAAACGACATTAAATGTCAATTATTCCCCATACCCTTTCACCAATTACAAATTTTAACAAACTAATATATACAAGGTGTCCCCGTTTTTTGTAGCAGGACTTTCACAACTTGTAGTAAAATTCATTTTGAAAACAAAAGTTCATATAAACATATATGTATGGAGGCCTCGTTTCGTTTAGAGAGAAATAAAACTTATTTTTTTACAGAATTTATTGTTTGATAATAATTTGTATGTCAAAAATCAACCACACGGTATGAAAGGAAACTTATTCAATAAACAGAGACATAAAATCAAAGGAGCTGTTCAAAATGCCTGCCATTTTGTTCAACACATAAATTACAACGACGTATTAAAGACTGCCGAACGTTTTCCAAATGATCTGGAGTTATTCTAAGAGCAGCATTTTGGATTCGTCGTTCAAGTTCCTCTTGTGAATTGACAGGCGTAGAGTAAACTGCTTCCTTAATAAATCCCCAAACAAAAAAATCCAAGGGTGTTAGATCAGGCGATCGAGGAGGCCACCCTACTGGTCCTCCACGACCCACCCATCTTTGCGGATATGCTGCATTCAGCCAGTTCCGCACCACCAAAGCATAATGGGCAGGGCATCCATCATGTTATGATACTCTGCATTTAAAAATTCCAAAAATAATTGACCGTTTAATCTATTGGGCAGGATGTAGGGTCCCAACAAAAAATCGCCAAACACTCCCATCCAAACGTTTACACTAAATTCTTGTTGGAATCTCATTGGCCGAATTAGATGCGGATTTTCATTATCCCAGACGTGAAGGTTATGGAAGTTTACAACACCACGTCTTGTAAAACAAGACTCATCCGTCCAAATAATTTTATCAAGGAACTCGGGATTTTCCGGTTGATTTTTGACATACAAATTATTATCAAACAATAAATTCTGTAAAAAAATAAGTTTTATTTCTCTCTAAACGAAGCGAGATAGGAAAAAAGTTGCGTAATAGAAAAAGTTTTATTTTTGATTGCTGAATCTGAAAAAAATTTCAAACTTACAAAAAAGCAGGGGCGTACCATATTTTTTTCTATTTTTATCAAGCTGGTCCCCTGTTGTGGCGGCACTGGAAGTAGGGCAAATTCAATGATGTGAAAAAATGTGTATTATTATTACAAACTAAACTGCCAAGTTTCAACAAAATCAAAAAAGGGAATTTTGTTTTACAAATAAAACATCCAATTTTTTTTTAAATTTCGACACCCTGTAAATCGAAAACGAGGCCTCCATACATATATGTTTATATGAACTTTTGTTTTCAAAATGAATTTTACTACAAGTTGTGAAAGTCCTGCTACAAAAACGGGGATACCCTGTATAATAACTGTCATTAGTAATCACTGCTTAGTAATCTACCTTACCCACGCTACGCAAGTGCGCGGAATAATTCAAAAAGTACAATATACTTTACATCTCCCCCTCCGGGACAAAAATTTCCAAAAAAAAATTTTCTTTCGCTCCGCGGGCCACCCCGTCTTCTTCAGTCACTCGTCGTTTTCTATTTTCTTATGCCCAGTGTTTATCTTATAGATTGAATTGGATATTTTCTCCAGGATTTCGTAGGGACCAATCTTGAGTTCATCGAGTTTTTTCCTGTTCAACTTGTTTCCATTCTCTTCATTAATTTTGCATCTAATTTTATTAATTAAAGTTTGATTCAGTCTTTCGTTGATTCCGTTCGAGAAAGGTGAATCTGATGCCGTGAACACCAGTATTATTTCTTTTTCTCTCATATATTCTTTGAACTCTCTCGAGTTGATACCTGGATATTGATCAGTGAGTGCCATTCCAATTTTATTTTCATCTGTAGTTTTTTCTACTAGTTTTACGAAGTCACTTGAATTTTGTGTTTTCGACGTCGATATCCAAGCATATCTAGTGAAGTGGTCCACCAATAGATGAATGTATTTCTTTGTTGATCTCGTTCCACCGAATCCTCCGATTGTATCGATGGAAATAATTTCGAATGGATATTTTGCCGGGCCCAGGTGGGACATTAATCCATACTTGCTTGGACCTCTGGATTTATTTTTGATGCAAGTTGAGCAATTTTTGCAGATTTCTTTTATATTCTCCGCCAGTTTCTCACTCGTGTAAAAAGGATTAATTATACTCCTCATCTGTTTTATGCCAACGTGACAATAGTGTTCGTGAATTTTTTTAATAAACTCGATGCTTAGTTTTTCGGACAGTATTATTCTTTCCTTTTTCTTTACTTTCTTATAGTAAATTCCTCCTTTTTGTATTAGTTTATTTTTTTTATCACATAACTTCTCATTTCTCATTTGATCTTCTTTGATGATTTCTGTAGTTATTAAATTTACAACTTGCAGCTTTTATTCTTCATCGTCGTCTGGTTCCAACACTGGATTTCTGCTCAAGCAATCCGCTTCAAGATTGTATCTACCAGGGGCGTATTTTATTTCTAAATCGTATTGTGATAAATAGTATGTCATATCCCCTAGTTCCTCATCAGTCAAAAACTCAATGAAAAAGTTCCCAATGTACTTTACAAATATATTAAATATTAACTCTTTTAAATATATTTCTTTAATAAATAATCTAAATACAAAGTACCTAAATTTAATACAAGGTGTTCTTGGGAACCATTTGGAACGTTGTTGTTACGTTGCTTATTGTTGATGTTTTATTAGTATTACTCTTGTCGATCATATTATTAAATTAGTTATAAAAAAATCGACTTTTTCTAAAAGTTTCCTCGTGCAAGCGTCAAAAATAAATTCGCGATTTTCTTGTCGACAACTTAACACATCGCCGACAAGGAACGGGAGTTGGCGACGAAGTGCTTGAGGCGCAGTTAATCGCACCGTAATGTCGAAATAAGAAAAACAACCCAATCGGTCCCCCACATATTCGATTGCCGGAGCAGATCGCAACAAAGGCCAACTAACTAACAATAAGTATGTACTACGGGACTTTGTGATTCTCGCGCGTTTATTGCTCCATAAAAGTACCGAGCTCGCGACGTATATAAGCTGCCCTTTTGAGAAGTCGAGTGACTTTAAATTTGAGACCTTCTTGTAACTGTCACCTGCACTTGCTCCACATATATTTTCCACAGAGCGTTACAAAAATTTTCTTACATTTTACGTACGCGCTTAATATAGATTTTTTTCTTTAGACGTTCGTGCCGGATAATTTACGTTAGTTATAGACAAAGCGTCACTGGACGCTTTATTAACCGAAAATATGAATATTGCAATGGGACTTACACTACTACATAAATCAAGGGCAAGACAATAATCAATTACACCGATTGTCTTTTGAGCCCTCCCACCTAATACTCGATTTTTAATTGCGATATTTTTACGCGGTCGCGCTCGTCAATCGATGTATTTAAATCGCGACTTCTACAAGGCCACCCTTTATACAATCGTCTCTTATACGTTTGAAAATTCTTCATATCGTATAAACGACCTACTAAAAAATTATAATAACAAATTAAACGAATTCTCCAAAAAATAAGATTTTGTATTTTCCACATTTATTCGATATTCCTGATCGTAATTTAAGATTTTCTATGGTAAATGAACATTAAAGTACTAACCAATTTATCTTTTTAAAATTCACATAAAACGAGGATGTTTTTGCAATAAATGTCCACTTGATGACTGTACTTTTTTTTAAATGTGGTAGGATATGTTAGTCTACAGATACTAATACAAATTTTGCTAATTTTTTGACGTAATAAGCATAAATTGCATATGGGCCTTACTAGGTATGAGTCTAGAGATTAAGTAAAAGTAAAAACATTAAAGATCACATGTCAATTTTCACGTTAACATACGAACAAGTAATGAAAATTGCGATTTTCCGAAATTGAACATTAACGGCTGTATCTCTGTAACCGATACGAATCGGATATTGCCTATTGTTGGAAATGGTCCCTTTTATCTCCCCCCTTTCGTTTTATCGACGCTTTATGAGACACTCTGTATAATCGCAACCTCTTGAAATATTTTTCGCTAAACTCCTAGACATTCTTATCCGTTAGTCACCAATTTTATTCGATGTTCTACATTGATTTGTTTATTACGTAGTACAAAAAAATGACGAATTTTCTTTTTATGACGGTTTTAGAATTTTGACAATACAAACTGTTGTTACAAAATTACCGTTTGTAAGAGTTCCTGCGCATAAGAAACTGTGTTCGTTCCCTTTTTAACCAGCTACTAGATCTGTGACATGACTACTTTTATGCAGTTGCTATTTCTGACATGAAAGTATTCCCTATTAAGCAGCAAATGGCGTCAAAAACGAGATTTTCAAATTTTGCGACCTTCCTTCGTACTCTTCAAATGTTTTAAGTTTTTACATTTTTGGAAAATTTTAAAATTAATTTTTAAAATTAATTATTAGTGCATTTGTCAATAATTCGTCCCATTTTACAACGCCATCTTGTATTGTAAATCGGCGGACGATGTCTTAAAATTTAAAATTAAACCTAGGGACTTATGTATACGTTACCTAGAGTGATACCATATAAAATACGATATTTTTGCTATTATTTTTACATTTTCTTTAAAAATACGACATAAAATGGTTTTATTGCTATTGTACACGTGTAAAGGTCTATGAAATAGCACCCCCCCCTCACCAACTTTTAGTCTTTTAATTCAGTAATGCGGTTAAGATTTCAATTGGCAGATTGTGAATAACGTCGACGTTAAAAATTGGTTTAGGAAAAGGATCCGTAATTTTCCAAAATTCGTTTCGATCAATGTTTCCTGTTCTTTACATTATTTTTGTAGGAACGTTGATTGGTTGATGAGTCTTCTGATGTTGCTCGTCTTGTTTTATTGACGGTCAAAACTTGGTTTTGTCACTTCGAAAAAAAATTATTACCTGTATAGGTATCTCATACTGTGCCTGTGCCTGTGCGTTGGGTTGCCAAGGTCTTGATGTTGAACTTCACGACGACTGCCGTTTGTCTTCTGAAAAGCACCCTGTACACTTTTAATTAGTACACAATTAAATCAATTCATATATACTGTATTAAATTTTCCAATCATAAAACATACAAATTTATCAACATAATACATACATCTTCATAATATTCACCTATATACAACTATCATATAAATATTTACATCCGCGCAATAATTTATTTATAATTGAGCTTTGACGATTAATAAGTTAAATATTAATACATATTTTACACTATTGCACATTATCGCTACGTAGAATATAAAACTTTAATTAAACGCCGTAATTAAAAACTAGCTACCGACAAATTCGATAAAGCTGCGTACCTATTTATAAAATAATAAAAATTATCGAGAAATAATTTATGGAGAGTTTAAAATTAAAATCTACTACATTTATTGATATTAATATGTTATATTCTTGGTTGATCGTTTTGTTGAATACGTATATTAGTTGCTTTAATGCGACTAGTAAAAGTAACAATTACCTACAATATTATATACACTATAAAATGGCTAACTACGATATAAAATCTAGAATTACAGATCACAGTCGGAACAGGTCTACGACGAAAACTGGGACAAATTCGATAAAATAATTCGGCTACAACTTCATCACAGTTTCGAGCGCGGATCGCTCGTAAAACGTTCTAAAAAATATCAGTTAATCCCTATAATTCGTTTTCGACCTTCTTTGTTGGTTTTCCATTCTTCTTATTTCACCTGGGACAGAATTTGAAGTGCGGAAATAGGAAACAATGTAGCGACAGAAACCTGCAAAACGAAAAAGCGAAATTTAGAAATAATCTCCCGCCGACATCGACACTTAAAAAATAAAAACAAATCGCATTTCGAGATTATTAATAAATTAAATGGGAGCAGAACGGGTTTATAATAAAATTTTATCGTTCACCTTTTCATTTGCGAAATTAATTGAGCCGTAAACGTTTAAAGCCGCTTAAATAACTTGATAAAACAAAATTAATGGTCGAATTTAAAAACGAAAAAGTTTGAGAACCGCGACGCAGTCCCACGCCAAGTAATGGTGGCAAAAAATAAATGTCGAGGCACTCGATAATTTCCGAAATTTGTATTTAAGCGGCTTTACTCGTGCAGGTGCAGTATCATCAACTTTTATGACTGGACAACTCGAAATTTTAAAATTATTCAAAAGATTACCTGTTGGGATCGTATTTTACGTCGAATCCTTCTATCTTGACTACGTTCCACTCGTCCTTGTTCAAAGAATAACTAAACGAGATCTGAAACGAAACGGAATCGAATTAACGACAAAAAAAATATTGTAAATTACCCTCGATTATTTTATTTAAAGTTATTCGAAATGAATTTCGAGAAGGCAACGACAGAGATGACGACATCGGCAGGTGCAATTATTTGATAGCTTTCGCGTTTTTCAATAAAATTCGCAGCGTAGCATTCTGATAAGGTTGTATTTATAGGATATTCCGAGGGCATTTTAATTACAAATAAACATAGTCGGGAAAGGTGACACGAACAGGAAACGGAAAATCCAGTTCTAACTGGTCGAAGAAAAATGAGAGCTTTCTGTTGGACGATTGAATTAAAATTGCGTCGTCGTCTTCGATCAAGGCCATTTAAATATGGATATACGCTCGTTTGATGGTTAATTATTTTATAACGTTTGTAGTTGTTATTTTGAATTGTCTTGTTAAATTAAAATAAACCATCGAAAAGTTGGACTAAAATGGCCGACATGTCTAACATCGGGCGTTAGTATTTATTTGAATAAAAGACAACTTCGCGCCACTTTTCTCTTATCGTTGTTGGCGGTTGAAGATGACGTCGCTTCTTCATTTGCTTAAGGGTGTTTGGTACAGATTTTCAAAATTATTTTTTCTGTTTATTTTATCACATATAGATAATTTATAATGTTTACATGGTAGTAAACTCAAAATTTTTCGAAAAAAACAAATGTATGTATCAGTAATTGTCGTTCAAAGTTCAAATCTAATTTCGCAGCTATCTTGAAATCTAATAAGAGAACTACAAAACTTTTGGTATTGCCAGTAGAATAGCCAATGTACTGTTTATTGAAATATTTTCATTGCAATAAACGCAATAACTTGTTTATTATAACTGTTATAAAAATCTACAAAAATGACGTTTACACAAACTCTTAATTTGTCGTCCTAGAAAATACTTAACTGCGATAAAATTATATTCATTGCATAGCTTAAAATATCTACTTTAAAGTTTAATTTAATAACTTCATAGACATTTTTTATTTTTCAAATTAACGCGAAATTAGAGATCGAGTGCATTTTCGATTTTCCATCCCGTAATTTTGTCTCCGTCCAATTTCTCCCACTCATAAAATACTATTCTGCCGCACGCGGGCCAGTAGGAGTGGGTAAACATTTGATAAAATACTGAAAGCAATAAATCCTTATTGCTTATGATTAGTGGTTTTTAAGTTTGACTCGCAAATTTTGAAATGATAGTTTTAGTCGTAATTATATTTTGATGGATTTATTTATATTTATAATTAGATATTTATTAGGTAATTAATATATTTATTTTTAATATTTATACCTTCTAATTATCTGTAGGTACCTATAAATTTAGTAGACAAACTGATTTTAATTAAGAGTAGCGGAACTCGTGTCCTTAACTTGAATTAAAGACACGTAAATTACGTAATCGTAAATAGTAAATTACGAGCAGAATGCATATACATATATAGTCAAAGGTTAAACGCAAACATGGCTTTATACCACTTTCCTGCTGGGCCGCCAATTTTTTTTGTTACAGGAAGTAACAAGTAAAATAAGATATTTTACTACATAAATTCTGGCAAATTTTGTCGACCAGTTACTGACACATCTGAGAACCAATCCCGACCAACTGAAACATTTCAAAATACGTTCAGATTCTATCTAATTTTAGTGCTCGATAGTTTGAATTTTCATCATTTTAAAAATATTTTTTAAATAATTGACCCTGGGCTTTCTAGAAATCTTAAAATTAAAGATCCAAAGGAAGATTTGTTAGCAACTCCATTACCAGAAAAATAAATATTTTCGATTTCAAATTGTATATATTTTTTTTCTCCTTTTTTCTATTTGTATATAGTATATAATTTGTAAGTATGTATATATTATTTGTATTACTGCCGTAAAAAAGTAAAAGCTAAAAAACAGCAGCCTACCCTGCTAAACTAATGGGCTCTAGGGCCTACAACAAAATGAGACTTTTTTTTCTATTTTTTTGTTTGACAATTTTTTATGGTCTAACATGAATAAAAATTAGTAGATATCTCGTGTACAACTAATTACGATTATTTACGATATTTTGAGCTAACCAATACTGTCGAAAGATCTATAACGTCATCTATTTCTATAAACTTTCCACATTTTTTATAAACCAATTTTTATAAGTCGTGGAATAACTTGAAGCTTGAGTTACACCTGTGACTAAGGGTCGGTTTTTTCACCTCCCAATAAATTTACTTGACAAATTTTTACCACGGAAACAATTCTCTGAACAAACGTTTGTATGGTAAATATGTGTCAATTAAATTAAATGGAAGATGAAAAGATCGGCCCTAAATGTATAAGCGTAAAAATACATTCAATTTTGAATTATCTTACGATGCATCGGTTTCTAATTTCTTTGCATTTAATAAATAATCTTTTATTCAAAAAAATCTTTTTCTTTTTAATAGGTAGCTAATTTTTACATTATTCAGAAAATTCAGAACAGCAAGTCTGTTCGTAGACCGAAGGTTTATGATCCCAGAGCTAATAAATTATGTTAATCCGTAAACCAAGGCGTTTCTAGGATCGCTGTCGGTTCCGTATTGTCCTCAACTATTCGGGTAGTGATGGTAACATAAAAAAATAGTTCGCTTAGTATTAGTGGCGCCCCTATAGCGGAATTACCTACAAAACACCCTTAATTGAAGCAAACTAAGCAGTATTACGGAAAAATATAATTTAACAACTTGCTATCGACGTACCTGATCTTTTAGAAGTTCCCTTCGAATGAACTTCATCGGTTCCAAATGAGAATGGAACTGATCGACGACGGTCAAGGGCTTCTTCAATAGATGCTCTGCAAGCAAAACAAAAAAAAATAGTAGGTGTTCGTTAATGTAACTCTCGCTATTCACAGCAATTGCTTCATTTAATTTAATTGACGTTTCCTCAATTACGTGCACTTACCGATGATGTATCCCATTGTGACGTCGTCGGGTAGGCGTATTTTTTCGCCGGTGCTTATGAATTTGCCGCCGCTGCAACAAAAGAAATTTTTGGAATATATTATCTGGTAGCGTTAAATCGTAAACAAATGAATATCGATATGAATAAAGCGCATCCGCCAAGTTCACAAAAAGTTAATGTCAATGCCAAGTAAACCGGAAGGGCGAAAAAAGAGCGTTCTCCATAACCATAATAAACACTTCAGAGATGACTGTATTACTAATATAAAATTACAGATGTTTCTAGTTTCGGTTTTTTTTTTTTTTTGATGTCGTGGTAACCTTCGTTTTTTCTTTTGCCACGAATTTACATGAGAGTAAAACGGTCCCGAACATCCCCGCAAACTAAAAGTCCATAAGATTTTTTAAAGGAATTTATAGAAAGTGTTTCGTTGCTCGGCAAACGCGCGACGAATTGAAATCTTCCGGTTTCAGGTAGGCTTCAGGTCGGCACTCTTCCACGACCGAAATGGCGCGTGGTCAACACGGACCAAACCGCAACCTCCCTCGAGGGACATTTGACCTAAACCAGTTGGGTAATTTTTTTTCAGTGCCGAGCAATTAACGCTCGGTAATTTGTTTTGTTTGTCAGCCCGTTCTCTTAATATCTACCGGTCATCCTACAAAATGAGTAAAGGAACAGGTTGACGAATAGTCGGACGGTAACCACCATCCCTCGCAATTTGGAGATAATGACGATCCACAAAAGAAAATTCCCGAACACCACCTGCCGTTCACATTTTATTATGTTTTACTGCACGTGTTCCGATCTTTTGAAAAAGAGTCCCTTAACGGGGGGGACTTACGTTTTCGATTCGTAATGATCTCGGTTCGTTTTTAAAGTATTTTTAAAAGAACCCATAAATTATTAATTTTAATGACCAAACCGAGGCGACGGACGTTTGGAATAAATATATATATAAATATATCAATTAATGCCAACTCGCTTATCTTAATAAACGCAGCTCATTTCGAATACAAAAAAACGCTTTTACGACGTAATTTCAAAAAAAAAACGAAAACGATTATTGCGGCGGTTCGGTTGTTTATTAAACGGTTGGCCGCGCGTTCCCCGGATTTTCATCAAATCGCGATCAAAATTAAAATTTTAACGAACGGCCAGCGTGTTAAAATTAAGCGAGCGAGCGCCCTTCAATTTTAGGAATCATTTTCCCAAGCGACGCGTCGGCTGAATTAAATATAAAAGCGATGGAAATTCGAAACTGCACTTACGTTCATCGAAATTCGTAGGGGAGGGGGAAGAATGGTCGATTAGTCGAACAGTTAATTAATAAGTAACAAGATGGCCGGTTGAAGGTGTTTCGTTTGCTATCGAAGCTTTATAGCGATATCGAATTATAAACCGATAGGTGTAGTTTTTATAATATAACAGGGTTAACCCGCAACGAGTGCACAAAACGATAACACATTGCTTGGGGTCTAAATAATATGATTTAATATATGATTCAAATGTTTACAGTTTGGGAGATACAGCCTTTCAAATGTACTTTTGCCCAAATTAAACGAAAACGGTTTATGATAAAAAGTTGAATTTTGAAAATGGGACGTCTTTCATTATGAGCTATCCTCACAAGAAAGCAAATATTTTTGAATTTTTTGGAGGTAAGAAGTTAAAGCCTGTGCCATTATAAATGGTAACTTGTTATCCACAATCACAACAAGATATTTCGTATTGTTAACAAATTCTATCTCTACATTATCAATTATCTCACCTTACTATCAACTACTATTCCAGTACTACTAATTAACATTGTCTTACAAGGAAGGTTAGGCAGGTGGAAATCTCAGAAAAATTTGAAACTTTGCAGGGTTGTAGTACTAGTCAACCCTAATCAAGAGTCGTATTCCGTCCGTGTTCTTACGCGGTTTAAGAGGGTGAAATTCACCCTTGAAAATTGGAACTTTTTTCGAATTTGCTGATTATCTGTGAAACAACAAGAGCTATCGCCAACAATCTGTATGTTTTTGTGAATAGCTGTTCAAGACCTACATTATGATATAAAAAATTAGGGGTGAAAATATTAAGGGATGGTACTGTGCGTCCGATGCGGACTAGTGGACGCTTAGCTTAACACTGCTGCCGCTGCGACTGCCACTTGTCTGCAACGGACTATAAGAAAAAATTAGAAACTTCTAAATTTTTCTTTGTATATTCTACCTTTTTCTCGACATCGTTTTCTCTCTATCGTCAATTTTCAGCGTAGATTCTTCCGTTGACTGCGAACTTGTATGATTACATACCTATACCATGGGTCGTAGTGGAGTTTGATAAAAAAAATGCAAATAATGCCAGAAAATTTTTAAAATATGTACTTTTTAGGAAATTTACTCTAAAATTATGTATTTTTTATGCAGTAAAATTATTTGAATAATAACTATCTACTGCCTTTATACCGCAGAATTATAAATTTACTCTATTTTTAGTTTAAAAACTATTCATGTGCCCTTAAGCATTGAAAATTTCTTATTACAAACCATAAACCAGATAAAAGTTTAATCGCATTTTTATGTGGCCAATAAAATACAAAACAACTAATAAAACATGTGCGCCGCCTACTTTCATAGCGTATCGGAGTGCGACGAAAATGTGAATGTTTTTAAAATAAAAACTGGATTCTCGCAAAACCACTTCAGATCTTTCGCGTCAGTGGTACAGAGCGATAGTGCTTGTTTCAGTAGTTCTAATTTTAAATTACGTCGTCGTATTGTTCGTGTGTGCGAGGAGTGCTCGTTCAGTTAATAAGGCCATTTTTGCGTGTTAGTGCGCGAGTGTTGTGAACTCTAAAAGGATTATTAAAAAAAGGATTAATACGACTAGAAAAGGTAGGATCTTTCTTTGTCGACTAACTCGCCATATATTTATAAAGTGTAAATACATGGACCTTTAAGCTCTAACAGAAATTCTTTGAAAATCGAGCTTGGTTAGGCTCTGGGATAGGGACTCGGTTAGGGCTCCCCTCAAACATTCAACGGTCCAATTTCGCGAACGAAATTTTACCTTACATAGATATAAGTATGTAGTAACACAAGCTCACAGTCAACGGAAGAATTTACGCTAGAAATTGAACGTAGGGGAAAACGATAACGAGAAAAAGGTAGAAAATACAAAGAAAAATTTAGAAGTTTTTAATTTTTTTCTTATAGTCTGTTACAGACAAGTGGCCGTCGCAGCGGCAACATTGTTAAGCTAAGCGTCCACTAGTCAGCATCGGACGCACAGTACCATCCCTTAATATTTTCACCTCTAATTTTGGTATCATAATGTAGGTCTTGAACAGCCATTTAAAAAAACATATAATTTGTTGGCGATAGCAGCTCTTGTTGTTTCTTGTAATAAGCAAAATCGAAAAGAGTTCCAATTTCCTAGGGTGGATTTCACCCTATTAAACTGCGTAAGAGCACGAACGGAATATGGCTCTTGATTAAGGTTGACTAGTACTACAATCCTGCAAAGTTTCAAATTTTTCTGAGATTTCCACCTTCCTAACCTTTCTTGTTAGTTTTAAATGTATATATTCAATTTAAGCTTGTTCACCTTTAACCACGTCGAAACACTTTAGGTCATTATTATGTTTTGTCAATTATTTTTTTTTCTAAATTATCAAAAATTAAAAAAAATTGAACTGGCATTGATCATCAGACACCGAAGGAGACCACAGGAAAAGGTCGAAATATATGTTGTTAAAGTAAAAAAATACGATCACTCTTTATTAGAGAAAGCTATTAAAAATAATTAATTAAATAAAGACTATAATCATTGATTGTACGCTTCTTCGTAATTTATTGTTTGATCGGCCGTATTTTGCATGAGAAAATCGAATTAGCGGTAGAAATGGCTATTTAAGAACGCCTGTTATTCCGTCCAGGTACACTTGCCACAGAAAAAATCGGACAGTGAAGGATAGCATTTTAAAAATGTTTTGTTGTGAATTGGGTTTTAGGTGAAACGCTTGTATTTTTAAAAGGGATTATTGTAAGCCATAAATCATCATTGTTACCTACAAAATGGACAACTCTTTGTCGACAAAATACTTTAGAAGCAAGTGGTGGGCAGGTTTAGTTTATGCTTTCTGTAAATTTAAAAATTTATTGATCGACGTAATATATCGATCGCGTTTTGCCAAAAGGACGTAACTCACACTTTTTGTGAATATGAGTTATTCTAACTATCTTACACATTTAAAACAGACAATGTCTGATAAAATCTAGTAACAATATTTCGATTTTTTTCACCGGAAAATCGATTTATATTTCCGCGAAACGTATCTTATTATAGCTACGCGGCGACATAACATATGCTCTACTGTAAAATTTACTTTTTGTGGGTTACGCCCTTTTGGAAAATCTGCGTCGATATGACCGATAACATGTAGATTTATATAAAAAAAATGGTTACTTACACACACAAAATTGATATAGCTTGAAAAATATTTCGTCTTGTTAATAGTGCTTCCTCAATTAAACTTAATAAATCACATTTTTGATTTTTTGCCTTGACTTTTCTTTAACGAGCCATAACTTTTCCAAATCGGACTTGTACATTGCTACAGCTTTTTGCTTAAAATTACTTAAGAAACGCGCCCCTACGTTTGGCAGATTCCTCCCAGGACACCCTGTATGTATCCTTAATTACTATATGTGTTATTTAACCTACGAACCTTTATATCCAAGAACGAGAAACGATAAATAAAATAATTATGTAAGTAGGTATGTAATCGTTCTTTGTGTGAATAGTAAAGTAATAAAGATACAATTCTTTAGTCGAATTAATATATTATATATTAATTAATTGTTTCCATCGTTTATATATTTGTAGCACTAAAGATAGCTCCAACCAGAGCCGAAATATATGGTGTTAGTTGTTCCAAGTTTTTATATTGGCTTATTACCACAATTTTTAAAAAGTAGTGTAGTAAAGTAAGCATTCAGTCGCTAGTTTTAATTTTAAGGCGATCCCCTACTTTTCAGTAAGTTCATAAACTTCAATAGAAATCAAGATTTCGCACTTTTTGTTTTAGAAAAAAATTTTTTTTAATGATATTTGGTATCGAAATCATCAGTACAAAAAAAGAAATTATCCCACAACGACGAAATTATCGTAAGATGTCAAAATTATATCAAAAATATTACATTTAATAATAAAACAGGGTTACAAACAGAACGTGGGGGGGGGGCAAGTTAACGTACCTATTCCGTCCTACCGCGCAAAGTGAACCGACAACTGACAAAACTAGAACAAGTCCTAGATATGTATTCGTTTAGGTAAATATATGCATGGGAAAAGGCAAGTACAAAAATTGTAACGGGGAAAGTGAAACAGAGTCGTCGAAAATCCACTCGAACGCGATAGTACCTACACTTGAATTGTTTCATTCTCGCTCGGAAAATTCTCGGGGTAAATTCTAAGCTTTTGCGACCATTTCCCGGAAAACATTGTAAATTAATATTATACCGGTTTGTTCGAAGATCGACGAGTCATGTTGATAACAAAAATATCGACGATGAAATGGAAAATTATTACTTCTAACAATGTATTTACGACGTATCGATAGTGACGAGATAAAACAAAAAGTTTCTCCTCTACATTAGAAGCCCATGTGTAAGTAATTTTTGTTATTACATACATACCTACATATTGGATACTTTGAACGCTTTACGTATTAGGACGTTTAAAATATTTGAGGGCCCAGATGCGATACATTAGCTCCACTCCCCACCACACTTCCACACAATATTCTCTTAGGCAGTTAACTTCCAATTTAGGAAAGGAAAGGGGGGTAAACGTCGATTCGTAAAACCGGAAAGCATTTCCACTTCTTTTCGTTTTAAAAAATCGCCGATTGTTATTTAGAGAAGGTTCCCAAACAAAACTATAAACCGTGATGGTAGTTAATTTATTGAGAAGGTTGGCCAAAAAGGAGATACAATACTTAATTAAACTTCCGAAATCCCCCCGCTATCAGTTTCGATGTCATCTGGGAATTACAACAAACTCTGTGATCAAATGTACAGTAAACTCTTCCGTATTCGCGAGCAATATGCGTTCCCACGAAACGCCCGCGTATAGGGAAATATGTTGAAAATATGCGAATAAAGGGAGGACAACAAAAAAATGATGTTTTATAAGAGGAACTTCATTGGAACATTAAAATATGTAATAAATGTACCTATTGTTATCCGAAACTTTGAAAAAATGTGTTATTAAACATTGTTTTTTCTTGTTTTGCAATTCTCGATAAACGTTTTTGTATACTTCCATAGTTTCACGAATTTTTTCTTGTAAACACACAGTACGCTCTATCGGAGGATCTTGTTTCGCTAAAAAAAGTCGCGAAGCTCGTGTCAAACTGAGATTGTCTTGGCAATTTATTTAGGGTTAATTTTGATCTTCTTTGCGGCGTGGCGTATAACTAAACCGCGAATAACGAATTCAACGACCGCGAGTACAGAATTGGGGTAACTACACAAAATTGAAAACGCGAATAACGAATTTCGCAAATAGGAAATCCGCGAATACGAAGATTTTACTGTACTACAATTTTTGTATCTGTCGATAACGTTTTTTCTTTAACCAAACACGTGAAGCGCTTCAAGTGGGGCAAGTACAGTCGGCCAAAAAAGTAATGGGCACCCTTGTAATCCTGTCATTGTTGAGAAGAACCTCGTTAAAATAGTTGAAGTTAGCCGGTTTCCTAGTTGAGTTCGGATTTTTTTTTAACGATAAATACAGGCAATGCAAGGCTTTGGAGTGTTTCAATGTTTTCGAAACGTGCACTATTTAAAACTACCACCGTAACTTTGTGTTACTTACTTAACTTTAGTCTTTTATTTGACGTTCTTAACGCAATTTTTTACTTTTTCGAATTAATTAATTTAATAACGTGGATCTTACAACTTCGAACACTACCTTAAACTGACCTTAAATTTCTTAAACTGACTACATTGTCCTATTACGAGCAAATTTCGTTAACTGATGGTAATCCTTAAAAGGGTTTCGAGTGCTTAATGACCGAATTACGAATTTCTAGGAAAAAAAAAATTAAGTTAAGTAGGTATCTGAATTCCACATTAGCAAGTTTTGAATTCATAATTTCGTGGACGTTGGGAACGTAATTTTAAAAAGGATTCCGCTTTAGGTACGATGAAAAAATGATTTTTGTTTCTTTATTAGGTACATATGCTTTTAATAATCAATTAACCACCTATAAGATAAATCTATCTAATTACAAATCGAAAATTATCGAGTTTGAATATTTATGTTATGGCAATTTTAAATGTTGTGCGTTTTAAAATTATCGAAACTCTTCAAAGTATTGCATTTTCTGTAAAATTTATCGTTAAAAGAAATCCAAACTCGACGAGAAAACTTTCAACTAATCTTACAAGGGTCCCCTTAACGATGAAATGATTGATTGCAAGGGATCTCGTGCTGTGCCGCTCGCCTTCCGCCTCGGGCCCGCGCATTACTTCTTTGACCGACTGTCCGACGTTTAGATGAATTAGATATCGACTGATGGATGTTTAAGTTTCACAAACGTCCGATAATTATTTCGCACGGTCTTCGATAGAGTCTACAACGAAGAGGTAGTTACTTAAATTTCATCGATTGGGTCTTTCAAAAAGAACAGATGCAAAACAATTAAATTAAGTGGACGTTAATTGGTGGCGAACGAAATTTCTCGGAAGGCATCGGTAAATTGAAAAACCGAATCGTTGCACGTTTTACGATTTATTAATGTGCACAGGTGGTAAAAAATGGGAATCCATCGGGCCGCAATTTTTGGGGAACCGTAAAATGTTCACTACTAAGGTATATCGGTTCTTTTTTTTTTGGCCAACAGATAGATGACAATAACACGGCTACTTAATCCAAATAATTCGCGTATTGTATCGGAAAAATTCCGTACACACAAATTCGGCAGCGAAAGTAGGTGTGGTTAATTGAACATTGGCAGCGGCGTGCGGCATTCTTTCACGTATTTTTGTCTCAATTCGACGCGATCCTAATCGAGCCGTTATTTATTTTTAAAACGATATAACCGCAGCAGAAAAGTAATTTGATCGTTCCCATCCAATCCGAAAAATTCAATTCGCACGCAATTTATATCGAAAACGGTCGTGACACGACAAGTTTAGTTTCGGAGTTACAATTTCGACCGAAACGTCGAACGATTGAAACAATTTGAATTATTCGACGAAATATACGACCGAATTAGAAATGGTCAGGTATTTCGTAATGAGATATTCTAGCGGCTTGTGTCGTCAAAGCTAACGATCCGCGGCAAATTAAACGCGTCGAAATTGTTCGATCGGGCCCGTTTCGACTTTTTTTTTTCTGTATCTACGGAACGTGGCCACGCCGTTGTTGTTCTTGATCGAACGAAATTTCGCGGTTTCTCTAAAAATATCGACCTTAACGACCGCTTTATATCCCATAAAAATTTATCGGTTCGGTTTTTTCTTATGAAAGTGCACCTATACGAAACCCACACGGGTTTGCCTAATTGGATGTCCTCTTTTTCTGTCACTCGTTAATTTTTATCTCGGGGACATTTCGAACATTTTTCGACGTTATTCCGAACGAACGTGTAGGATTTATGGGCACCGGCGTATCTAATCACAACTGTCAATTAAGGAGAGCACTTTTGCGTTGTCGAATTCCTTAAACAACACCATACAACAAAAAATCTGTCTATGTGTATACTGGTTTGAACGTTTTGTAACGTCCGAAGCGGACGTTCGTTTTATTATTTATATCTAAATTAAAATCTAATCCTGCACCTACTTAATTTTTGTGCACCGTCGACAACTTTGCGTCGCACACGGTTACGCGTTCGAGAGCCTTAATTAAAGCACGACCTATGCGAAATTTGAAAAGCGCGTTAAGGGCACCAGGTTCGATCGCGATTAAAAATATCCGCCGACCGCCCGGAAACGGTCGTTGCTGCGATTCGTCGTCGCTCAAAATTCGAAATCGCAAAAATCGGCGACGTTCGATGCGCGAAACGGGACGCGTGCGTTTTCATTTGTTGCCGGTAGCGAGACATACATACATATACATACATAAAAGTTATACGTGGCACTTTTTTGACGTTTATGGGAGCATGCGTCTCAAATAAAACGGCGACTTCTTGAAGCAGTTATTTAAATTTATATGCGGGGGCATAAATTTATGCAGAGATCCTAGATGTAAAAGGAAACACTATCGAGCCATAAATAAATCTTGGACGTTTGCTCCGGACACATGTTCAAGTACTTACAATCTGAAGGAGTGAAAACCGAACGGAGGTCGTTTGCGTAAAAAAGACAGTTCACCGCGACAAATTATAATTCCGTTCGTTCAAATCGTTTTTATAAATTTTTTTTTTTGACTCGAACCACGCTGACACCCACAATGATTATTTACGTGAGTATTTATAAAGTCGTTGAATTTAAAGCTCGAACCCTTTAAATAATTAATTTTTCACAAAGATTAAATCTCATTTCCATTTAAATTACTTTTAAATTCATTAAAATAACGAGTATATTTCCCCGTTTCCATTCACAACCGTACTACGTCAAATAATACTTTAAAACAACTTTATGACCCACCGGAAGCGCGCGATATTAACTCTTATTATACTACAAACAAATCAAACTCACCTAGCGACGGGCATCATCTTCAACGCTAACGCTCTGCTGAGGCAGAACCCGGCGCCCCCCGTTGCGAACCAGAACTTGACTTTTTGCTGTAAAATAAAGAAGAAAATTAGAGATCATTACCGAACACCCCAGGAAGCGGTTCGTGGTTCTCTTGTAATTCATGGGTGTCGTCGAGGTATTTACTAACCAAAATTTATTATGCCCATCAATTATCAACCATCTCCGGATACTACCTTTAAAATTAACTCTCGAATTTTTTTTATTTTCAATTAATTTATGAACGGTGTTAAATATTTCTCGAAGGTACTACCCGCTGATTTCGATACATGTTTAGCGTTTATAATTATTGAAGTGTACGGGCCTGCCGAGCGGTTACCGAAACCAATACAACCAATACAAAATTTCCGCATATGTGGAAGATTTAGGTAGATAGGTAGATTTTATTTGCGAGGAGGCATCTTTGGACTGCCCCCCCCCCCCAAGGAGGATAGCGATCTCCAAAAAAAATCTTCAACGGGAATAAGTGGCAGTGCACGGCGGAATACATTTTGAATTCGGAAGATATTGGCTCAAATCCAATTAAACAAAGTTAAAATGTGCCACTTACTCTCATTTCAAATTTTCGAGGGGCGACTTCCCTTCTCGCGGGGTTAATACGAAGTAGATACGTTAATAACTATGCCGAGCTGCTGCCCCTCTCGCAAATAAAATCGACGTTTCTTTGCGTTTTTGAAAAAAATCGTTCGATTCCGAAAAATTCCGGCGCGGCGGTAACTTTTTATTGGGACGCACGGTAGAGGCAGTCGACCAAATGTGCCCTATCTTTTGGAAAACTTAATATTTTATTTTGTTCATAGATATTGTGTAGGTACATACCGTCTTTTTCCGAAAATAAGACACTGTCTTACTTTCTTTTTAGGTCCAAAATACGTGCTAGGACTTATTTTCGGGGGAGGGCTTCAAGTACAATAAGTAGATTTATATTTTTGTTTAATATTTATTTATATACAGAAATTTAAATTTATTCAATTACAGTCATGTCATCTTCTTCTGGAACATCGTCATAAATTATCAAATTTTGAATTCCGCTCTGATTTTCCTCCAAATCCATTTCCTGTAGAATCATTGGTCCGAATCTCTCATGTCTTGCAATATAGCTATCGTTAAATGAATGCTTCTTGTCTAAGTAGCCTGTTCGTAGTGCATTGGAAACACAACTGTCAGTTATTTTGTCCCATGAATTTTTTACCCAATTCACAACTTCTCGTAAGCCTAGCTTTACAAAATTACCTCGTTGATTTCTCACCATTCTGTTTTCAATATATTTATTGATTTCCATCCGCAAATGATCCTTGAATGGCTTGTTTATTGCAGTATCAAGTGTCTGGAGGTAGCCAGTTATTTCTGCCGGAATCATTATTTGATCAATCTTCCCCTCAGCAAGAAAGTTTTTCGTGTCTTTAGCGCGGTGAGTACCGGCTGAATCCCAAACTAGTAAACCTCTATTTCGACCACTAAACAGTGGTGGCAACATAAAATTGGCCCACTTTCTTATAACTGCTTGGGTGCACCACACTTTTTCACTTTCAAGAACATACATTCCTGAAACGCGTTCAACTTGTCTTTTTTACCTTTAGTGATGATAAATGGTGATACTTTCTTGCCATCTAGACGAATCGCCAAAATACAGGTAACACGTGTACTACCGTAACCGGTAAAAGGAACGTAAATTGACGAGGAAGCCTTGTGGTGAACCGTCGTTTGAGCTCCTTGGCCTAGAAATACCGCGGTCTCATCCATAGCAATCACGTTGGAGAGTTGGAATTTCGAAAAGTCGATGCCAACAACAAAAAGCTTAAATGCAAGTGCGCGTTTGACAACTTCATTGTCTTCCAGCTTAAACATTGTTGTTGATCTCCTTAGAGACAGTTCATGTCGTCGAAGGAAGTTATCCAGCCAGTGTGACGATGCTTTAAATTCTTCTGTGGATATATCAAATTCAATTGCCATTTCAAGGGCAAAGTTTTGAATATCGGCTCTGCGCACAACCAAAGCCATTGCTCTCCTGTCAGCAATCCATTCCCAGATGCATTCTTCCAACTCGGAAAATAACGGCTGCCGACCTGATCCAACCCTGCGTTTTTTCTCATTTCCTTGGTCCACCAGTTAACGCAGGTTGTCGTAGTCTGCACGTCATTTTCGAACCGTACGGAGATCCAACATCTTCCCTTTACAGAAGGCTACAAGATTTACATCCCTGGAGTCCTCCACGATTTCCTTTTTGTACTCGACGGAATAGCTCTTTCTTTTTGTACTCATTTTATCTGGGGTTAAAAATTATTCACTTTATAAAAAATAATCAGACTTACAAGACTGAAATGCGCAAACGTTGTACCTGCACCGTCATTCTATGTAGATTGCTGCCTTTATTGTATTTTTAACAAATTCTACTTTATAAATTCCAGGAATTAATTTTGACACGTGCCTGTGCATTGCTTGAAACGAACTGTAGAGGTAAACGAGGAATTTCTCGGAATATTTTGTTCCAAACAATTCTCTGAAATATTAGGGCAGCTAGAGATACCTACTAAATTCAACAGTTTACAACAGCATTTTTTAACGAATTATATTTTTCACATTATTTTAACTAGGGCTTATTTTCGGGGAAGGGCTTATATTCCAAAAAGTCCCGAAAATCACGCCAGGGCTTATTTTCGGGGGATGTTTTATTTTCAGAAAAAGACGGTACATATACAGAGTAGGACAGAGAATAGGACAAAATTTCTTGAGCGCGTTCTACATCCCAAATTAAATAAAAATTTTTAAATACATAGATACGTTGCACGACATATTTTTTAGCTGTTTAAGCTTTCATACTGACAACGCGACAAAGCAAGTCCGGTTTACATTGACAAAATCTAACAATAAGTGTAGTAGGTACCACATTTATACGACGCGCAGCGTACTCCACCTCGACGGACAATTTTTATTGCTAGTCTCCACAATATCATAAAAAGTATTTTGTATTAAGGGCAGGGTACCCATGATTTCAGCGTATTTTACGCTCATCCTTAAACTAATTTTTGAGACATTTTGGATCATTAAAACCAAAATGTTTTTATGATTAGTTGTTTATCACTATTTTGTTTATGTATACTCGTAATTTGAGTACATGATTTTTATTCGTTAATTTGTTATTATAAATTATAATTGTGTTAGTTATGGTGGAATTTTATAAAAACTAAATAAGTTAAAGTGAAGTGGATTTTTGTTTTACAGAGAATAATGTACTCGAGGACTTAACAAGTTCTCACAAAATTTTATTATTGTTTACATAAAAAATTGATTTTAAAATATTAATTTAATTTTTATTAGTTTAAAATAATTCATTCGTTATGAATCTTTTATATGTCCTCGAGTACATTATTCTCTGTAAAACAAAAAAAATCCACTTTACTTTAACTTATTTAGTTTTTATAAAATTCCACCATAACTAACAAAATTATAATTTATAATAACAAATTAACGAATAAAAATCATGTACTCAAATTACGGTATACATAAACAAAATAGTGATAAACAACTAACCATAAAAACATTTTGGTTTTAATGATCCAAAATGTCTCAAAAATTAGTTTAAGGATGAGCGTAAAATACGCTGAAATCATGGGTACCCTGCCCTTAAGTACTGTTTACAAACAAACAATCAAAATGTCCATCGACAGCTCGAATTTGAACTTTTGCGATTTTCGTCTTACAATTATTTGAACGTCGCGTCCCCAAATTACCTAATTTCCTCGACAAATTCGACAAAATAATCACCGCCGGCACCGTCGCGATGCACCCCAACAGAAGTTCTATTGCACCCTCCACGAGTCGCCGGATACGCGAACGTCGAATGGACCATTAATTTGGACGAGCCGCGCCCGAAATCTAAATAACACAATTAATAAATCGGTTTCGCGAACATTTCCACGTTCGCCACATTTCAAGGTCGAGATTATTAAACGCCATCCTGCTCGTAAAAGTATTTCGTATCTCTTTTAATAATAAATGAAGTCGCTTCGTGAATTAATGCGAACGGACACGATAAAATGGCAATTTATGGGACTACGTTGTCCATGAATATTTATAAGATTCGGACCATCATATGCAGGCGAAATCGAGACATTTCTTTACTATAATCCGAAATAAAAAAGTTGACGATTTAGGTAGTTATATTTGTCTAAAGTTCATAAACCTTCGGCATAACCATTGTCGTAATAAGATAAAGGAAATCCTTTATTTCACTGAAATTCTTATAATTAAATCTCGGAGCAACCGAGCACGAAGAAATGCTCCATTGAACACCATAAACCGTATTTGTTTTTTTTTCATATAATATCCTCATATTATAGTTTATTCTTGTTTCGTAAACGCACCAAAATACTAATAACGAATTTCTGATGAAGTTTTTATGTGTCATTTAAAGCAAACTAATTAAATTCGCGACTGGTTTCTTAAGGAGTTGTTAACGATCTTCCAGTTTTTTAAGCTTCCACATTTTTGCATATACATACATAGGTATATACGATGATGATATAGTTTGTCGATTAATGGATTTCTGAAAATTGCGGCGCGCTTATCAGATTTATTTTTAACGAAGAGTTAATTATAAAACGCCCGCTAATTTGCCTCGCGTAGATGAATTACACGTACAAGTAATATGACGAAAAAAGAAGTTGTTAAGTAATAATATTTAACGGTCGGACGACTAATTAATCAAATTGTCGCATTAACGAGAGAGAAAGAGAAGGTTAAGTTGAAAATAGCACTTGGTCGCGCCCCACATTATGTCGGCGTATACGATTTCGATAAATAATAACGGTTAAGAGTGCGTTACTTTACTCCGTGATAGTACAACACCAACAATGTTTACAATAGATTATTGATACTGTGTGGTGCGAGGTTTTCTTTGTTCTTGCCGCTTACACCTCAAATTTATTTCATTTTGAACTTTTCTATTTTATCAATTAATTAAGCAAATATTTTAAAATTGTCCTTTTTTTTTCGTGGTTTTACAAATTATTCAATCATAACAACACATCATGGTTACCCTTTTTCACCACCGCCTTCTTTGCGACCCAATATAGGTGGCCGCCTTGAAAACCTTGCTTTCAACAATTTAGTAATTATAGCAACTTATCGTTCTTATCAAAGTCTTGCTCCATCGGCAATTCGCACACTTTATTTACTGCGCTTTTAACAACACCTTTAGCTGTTTTTAAAGTCACTACTCTCACTATGCCATCTTCTCCTGGATGAACTTCCGAAATCTTTGCCAATTTCCAACACATCGGTGGTAAATTTTCTTCTTTTACTATTACTAATTTCCCTTTCAGGTTTTTTCTGGATGCAGTTTTTTCGCCATTTTCTTCTTACTTGCATCTTGCTTATATATTCCCTTTGCCATCTTTTCCAGAATTGTTGAAACAATTTTTGTATTCTAATAAATTGGGAAATTCTGTTTTCTGGTAACCTTGCATTCTCTCCATCGGGTAAGGTAGTCAACGCTCGTCCAATTAAAAAATGACCAGGAGTCAATGCTTCATATTCATATTGATCTGAAGATAACTGGCACAACGGTCGAGAATTCAATATAGCTTCTATTTGAGTTGAGACCGTATAAAACTGTTCGTATGTTAACTTAGCATTGCCTACTACTCTTTTAAGGTGATACTTTACTTTTTTAACTCCTGCTTCCCATAAACCACCGAAATGTGGAGATTGCGCAGGTATAAATTGCCAATTTATATTTTCTAAACTAGTCAAATGTATTGCTTTTGTTTGAAACTCATTTGTTTTGATAAATTCACTAAGCCTTTTTAATTCGGAGTTTGCTCCTACAAAGTTAGTTCCGTTATCAGAGAAAACCGTATGAGGCCTTCCCCTTCGAGCAACAAACCGTCTAAATGGGGCGATAAAGGCTTCAGCAGTTAAATCAGTAACAGCTTCTAAATGATAAGCTTTAGTTGACATGCAAACAAACAAGGCAATGTAAACCTTGATTAACTTTGAACCTCGTAGTTTTCTATCTTTAATTAAATACGGACCAGCATAATCAACACCTACTTGTTGAAATACAGAATTATAAATGAGACGACTTGATGGAAGATTTCCCATTAAAAGTGGAGATTGAACCACTGGACTTGCTCGAAAGCAGGTCACACAATTCCTAACAATCTTTCTTGCGTTATTACGACACGAAATTGGCCAAAATCTTTCTCTAATGGAAGCCACTAAACTTTGTGATCCACAATGTAACAATCTGATATGTTCGGATTTCATTATTAAATCCGTTAGTGGATGTTTATGACCTAATAATATTGGATGCTTTTTATTAAAAGGATAATTTGAATGTTGCAGTCGACCACCCACGCGAATAATACCAGTTTCATCTAGAAATGGATTTAACGATAATAATTTACTTTGATTATTAATATTATTATGTTTCTTTAAAGAATGAAATTCTTTTGCAAAACATTCAGATTGAGCTAATCTTACTAAACAATAAGTTGCAGAATCCAGTTCTTTTATTGTTAAACTTATTTCTAGATTAACATTTTTATTCAGTTTTAATTTCCAGCGTAATACATATGCTATTATTAGTTGCAATTTTGAAAAATTAGAATATTTTAGGAATATCTTATTATTTGGTAAACTTTCAATTTTAGTGGTAATTAAACAACAAGTTTTGATAATTTTGTATTCCGGTAAACTCTCAATATCAATTATATCAGTTGGATTAAATTTAATTTTCCGTTCTTTTAAAATGAGAGGACCTTTCGACCAAAGGGATGAACTCAACAAATCTCTTGGATTCATACCACGCGATATCACGTCTGCTGGGTTCTGTGATGATTCAATATGATGCCAATCTTTAATAATTGTTAATTCTTGTATTTTAAACACTCTATTTGCTACAAATGTTTTCCATTTATTTGGAGTTGCCCTAATCCAAGCTAATGTAATTGTCGAATCACTCCATAAATAAATTTGATCAATATTAAGTCGAAACCTATGGAATCTACAACCTTTTTTTGTAATTTGGCTAATAGCACAGCTCCACACAATTCTAACCGTGGTAAACTGATCGTTTTTAATGGAGCTACTCTCGATTTGGCTGTAATCGAATTAGTTGTGATTGAATTTAATTTACTATTTATCGATCTAAGATAACACAAGCTCCGTAAGCTTTCTCGCTTGCATCCGAAAAACCATGGAGTTCAATTAAATCATATTCTTTACTAATAGCATGTCTTGGAATACTTAAATTATTTATCAATGGTAGCTGCCTTTGCAATTCAAACCAAACACTTTGTAAATTAGCTGGAATGATTTCATCCCATGTTAATCGATATTCTCAAAGGACTTGCATTAGTAATTTTGCTGTAAGAATACAAGGACCAATCAAGCCTAATGGATCAAATATTGATGATATTGCAGCTAACAGTTTGCGTTTAGTTATGTTTGACAATGTTAACGTCATGTTATTTATTTTGTATTGTATGCAATCCTTGGTAGCGTTCCATATCAAACCTAACGTTTTTGAGTTATCTTCTTCTCCTAATTGTAATACTTGCAAAGGATCGTCTCGATTTGATAAATTTTTAAGAATGTCCTTATGGTTCGAAATGAACTTTCTAAGTGGTAATTGAGCAGAATTTAAAATATTACAAACTTCGTCAATTATTTGTCTTAATGAAACTACGGACTCTGCACCTGTCAATAAATCGTCCATATAGAAATCGTTTTTTATTATATTTGATGCAATTGGGTTTGAATGTTCGAAATCAATCGACAATTGATTATGACAAACATCTAGTCGCCAGATACGGCGCACTAGACGTACCATATGTAATCGTATTTAATGCAAATGTTTTTAGTTTTTCATTTGGATTATCTCTCCACAATATGCATTGATACGATCTTTGACTCGAATTAATAAGAATTTGCCTATACATCATTTTTACATCGGCAGTTACTACAAATTGATGTTGTCTAAAACGAAGAAGAATCGACAATAAATCATTCTGAACAACGGGGCCAATTGCATCAAATATAATAAAAAACGATTTCTATATGGACAATTTATTGACAGGTGCAGAGTCAGTAGTTTCATTAAGACAAATAATTGACGAACCATGGTGTGTTGTTATGACTGAATAATTTGTAGAACCACGAAAAAAAAGCACAATTTTACTGTCAATTTATTTAATTCATGTTTGACTTTTTTGGCATTGTCACAAATTATATGCAAGTACTCAAACTAAATGAATAGCAAATAGAAGCAAATTTGAATTCAACCTGCAATTCTTTTTGAACTGGCCAAATGTCTTCTTGTATTCAAGTGCGAATTCTAGCTATCCGGCTCGAGGAAGGACCATCTATGTGTGGTGCGAGGTTTTCTTTGTTCTTGCCGCTCACACCTCAAATTTATTTTATTTTGAACTTTTCTATTTTATCAATTAATTAAGCAAATATTTTAAAATTGTGCTTTTTTTTCGTGGTTCTACAAATTATTCAATCATAACAACACACCATGGTTACCCTTTTTCACCACCGCCTTCTTTGCGACCCAACAGATACATTCTTTTTATCGAAAATACCAGATCCATTTAACAACGTTTGCTCAATCTTCCGTCTTCTTGTCACTTCTCTTTTTTAAATTTAAATTTAAAAAAAAAATCGAACAATAACGCAAAACGGTCGTATCTACAATTGTTGTGGTGAAAATCGAAATCAAGCCAAATGCCAGAAATGACGTGTGACACTATTTGACGTTTTGTAACTAACATAAGTATAGTAAACGCCTCGAAACCTGAGAAAATCACGCGGTGATCTGGTCTCACGCATTTCGTTACGTTTTTCTCAGGTTTCGCAGCGCTTATTTTACTTACTCGATTCGTTTGTGCCGACAAACGCTTACGTGCTTCAATTACGAATTACTTTACGACGATGCCTGGTATACGTGATATCAAACTTGATGACGGTTTAATTAAACGTTTTGCTTTATGAAAGCAAATATTTTATGTCGGAAATAACCATGTGGTCTATATAGATACATTTGTAACGACGCAATGATCTCGCTTTTAATTCGAACGCGTCATTTCTACTCACCCCGATCTCACCGACGTATACAGTAACTAATTCAAAAATTCCAAAATTGCGATATTAAGATCCGGTGATCAAGCTAAGATCAGATATTCTCCCCGACTAACTATTCCGCCGACATAGCGTTGAAATTTAGCGCGTTTCCTTAAGGGATGTTTTACGAAGAACAACATGTGTAACTTAGACGTGCTTCCTTTTATACGCTCAAAAGGGTTGCGTTTCGTTGTATCCCTCAGGACTCGAGTTTCAACTAGCGTCGCAACTTCGCGAATTTATCTTGCTCATTTGTTACTACCCCACATAAAGGGGCTGTTAAAATAAAACGAAAGTGCGACGACGTAGTTGTAAATTCATATTTTTTATAGTTTCATTCCCTTATGTTTTACGGCAAATATTCTTTCGAACGGTCATTTGTTTGCACTCGAGCTCCAGATCTTTATCGTAGAGCAAACTATAAACATGGCATGCGATGTCGACATCACTGTCGTCCGAGAGTCCGTTAAATCGAGGGCGTGCGAAATTAAATCGAAAAAATTCAGTTTGAGGGCAGAATTTTTGCCTAAAATCTAATTAAAATAACGGATCTCTTGTTCGAACGAAGAAGACTTGTTAACAATTAAAACGGGACTTTCGAATGAAAGAAAAGCTCACTTTTCGATTCGATAACCGCCTCCGTGTGACGTGCAGAACCTGCGGCACCAGAAAAGCGAATCTATCAATTAAAACGAAACTCCACAGAGTTCTATTGATAACGTTCTAATTTCCTCGGCACTTCCACGTTTCGTGATTAGTAGTCGAGATGAAGTAACGTATTTAATAGCTACCTATCATTTACAAATACCATTCTAGGCTGCAGGAACATTTCTATTCAATAAAAAACTTGGGCGTGGCCATTAATTCACCGACATCTGACACGAGATAGGTTATATACAAGTAGTTGCGAATAGACAGATAGCCCCGACAATCCGTGAATCGTGACCAAACCGTTCTTAAGCCTTTCTAATTTCTGTTCCGATTTTTTTCTACTGTTTCGCGATGAAAGATGAACGACGTTAAGACGTTTGCAAGGCGTGGTTCTTTTTAAGATCGCTGACGCACCGCTACCAGGTTCAGGTCGGGATTTACGAGAGTCGTTCTTTTAAAAATATCAGCGGGACGTCCTTCTCCATCAGATAGCTTATTTCCAACGGCTACACATTAAACGAACTGATTGCGAAATTACTTTGCCGCAACAACGAATTAAATAGGCCACGCCACTGGACTTAACATAACATGTAATTGCCTTCTAAACCCTGTAATCGGAACGAGCTCTACAAGTCAATTACCATATTCGATAAATTTAAAAACGTTGCGATCCTTTCACCGTGCTCTCAAAGTTAATTTCTGCCATAATGGACGTCCGCGGAATCGCTTCCTGGCCAGCAGCCAGTTCGTTTGATAATAGTTTGTGATATGGAAGAGCTTTCCACTTCGTTGCCTACGCCTCTCTAACACACGCAGCCGTTCATCAAGTAAATGTTGCAGGTTATTATCACCGGTACGTAACACGGACACGAGAAACGAAACAAAGCCTCAACTTCCAAAGTTTAACAGTTCGAAAGGCTTTTACGCGCGGACATGTTTCTTACCTTTTCGTTAAAAATTTAATGGCCGGACGTTCGGGACAGCGGAAGTCACGGTCCGCTAGGTCCTCGTCTTGAACTGTGAGGATTTTTTGGTTTTGTTGTCGGGCCGTCCTGTTTTTGTCCGATTTCGGCCGACCAAGTCGAGAAATTCGTAAAAGAATGTATCGGAAATTTCATTTTCGACGTCGATTCGCAAAATCCGAAGAAACACCTTGACGTGGGCATCGAAAAATCAAACTGATTTCGCCAAGATACACCATTGAATGTTGTTTTGTTGTAATGACAGTGCCGATTTGATCAATAGATGAAAAACGCATTAGATAAGTCGAGATTCGCTGGAATGGAATTCCGATGGGGACTTTTTCGTCTGTACGGGGTGTCCCAAAATGGACGATCAAATGAAGTGAGGTCGTTTGATACGTTTTTTTTTCTAATTTAAATTAAATTCAATTTCGGCATAAGAGGAGTTGGCTGGCGTAGATTTTCAATTATCAAGGGCGGTCGTTTAGAAACGGGCTAGTAGAAAAATATCAACATAAATAAAAAGTCACATTTTTAATTTTCCAATATATACTCCGTTAATCTTATAGTCCAAGAGCTGGTGAACATTTTCACATCCGAGTTTGTACCTTTTGAAATTTTGTAGGAAGGTAGTTTTTTTAAGTCTGGCTAGGGAATGGACCACCATTTTAAGCAACTCCGGTCTCGAACTACTCCACAATCGTTTAAAATTGCAAAAAAAGGGGTGAAACATTGTCGTTTGTATCTCTTGAAATTTTGTAGGAAGATAGTTTTTTTAAGTCTGGTTAAGAAATTAACAGTCTGGCTAACAACCCGGTTGAACTACCCACAATCGTTTAAAATTGCGAAAAAGGAATGTGAAATTGTAAGGATAATTGTAGTGGGATTTCTATCTCATGAAATTTTATAGAAAAGTAGTCTTTTTTTAAGTTTGCTTGAGGAATGAACCACCTGATTAGGTCAATACGTCCGCGAACCACCCCTAATCGTTTAAAATTAAAATATATTCGAAATTTTCATTTGTACCTCTTGAAATTTTGTGGGAAGGTAGCTTTTGCAAGTCTGGCTAAATGCACAGTCTGGTTAAGCAACTCCGGTCGAACTACCCCTTAGTCGTTTAAAGTTGTAAAAAATGCGTGTGAAATTCTAATTTCTATCTTTTGAAATTTCGTAGAAAGGTAGATTTTTTTAAGTCTGGAAGAGAAATAAAACCACCTGATTAGGTAACTCCGTTCGGGAACTACCCCTAATCATTAAAAAAATCTACCTTTCTACGAAATTTCAAGAGATAGAAATTAGAATTTTACTTTTAACTTTAAACGCCTAAGGTAGTTCAGCCGGAGTTGAATAAAGACTGTGCATTCTTTAGCCAGACTTGCAAAAGCTACTCCCATAAAATTTCAAGAGGTACAAATGAAAATTTCGAATATATTTTAATTTTAAACGATTAGGGTAGTTCGCGGACTTATTTACCTAATCAGGTGGTTCATTCCTCAGCAGACTTAAAAGAGATTACTTCTATAAAATTTCATGAGATAAATCCCATCAATTATCCTTACAATTTCACATTTTTAATTTTAAACGATTGGGTAGTTCGAAACCGGGTTGCTTACCAACTGTCAATTCCTTAGCCAGACTTAAAAATTACCTTCCTTCAAAATTTCAAGAGGTACAAACGACAATGTTTCACCCTTTTTGCAATTTTAAACGATTGTGGGTTTCGAAACCGGAGTTGCTTAAAATGGTGGTCTTCAGCCAGACTTAAAAAAACTACCTTCCTACAAAATTTCAAGAGGTACAAACTCGGATGTGAAAATGTTCACCAGCTCTTGGACTATTAGTTAATTTTTCCTAGTTTGTGTTTCGGTTATCGCTTTAGAGTGGAAAACAATAAGAATAACGGACAGGGTGTTGAGGACCCACCGACCCACCCACCGACGTAGTCGGATTAACTAAAATATATATTGTAACATCTTTGAAATAATAGGACCTCCGTACCCTCCGTAGGAGGTCCTAGATTTGGTTCATATTTTTCTATTTTGGATTTTCTCCTTTTTGGATTTATTTTTGTTACTGTTTTTGGATTGGATTTACTGTTTGGATTTACTTGTTATTGGTTGGACTTGGATTTTGTTGCCGGAGGTTGACTGGAAAGATCGATTTTAGTTACCACGCGGAGAACAGCTAAATTTAGTCAATTGCCGTTCGGAACAATTTATATTTTTGTTATTGTTTATATTAATTATTGTTAACGAAGTGTTTCTCGAGAAGCATTAGCGTATTTACCCATTTATATAAAATTGTTCATATTAAATTTAGGACTTCATTTAGGCCAGATACCAAAATTAACTCTTGTATTGTACGTTTCTGGATAATTTAACTATTGTAACTATTTAACATCATATAATTTTAGTAATTTTACCCTTCTTAATAGTTATTGGTCTAAGGAAAATTACTTGTCGCCCTTTATTTAATTTTGTTTGTTATTATTAGAACCCGACCGAACTCCACTGTCCCAAAAGCTAGCCGACAGGCCTATAAATTTTGTTAAGTGCTCTAAGTTTTGTTATTATTAAATAATTATTTTTCGATCAAATTTTATTTTATTTTTATCATTTATTTATTTATTTTTTGCACGTAACACATTTGCAACCAAAATAACCAATTGTTGATGGTTCACAAGTTATTGCGAGATTTGTATTTTTCTAAATCAACCATTGTTATTGTTTGATTGACAATAACAGAGTTTATACGAACGCTTTTATTCAAAGCGGTTCATACTTTCAATAAAATATCAACGAAATAACTTGGATTTTGTTTAAAATCACGTGTTAATGCTTGCACTTACAATTGAACCATCAACAATTGGATAACATCCACGCATATATGGTTATTTTGGTTGCCGATGATCTCCTCTCATCACCTCGCTTCATTTGATCGTCCACTTTCGGGACAACCTGCGTAACTCCCGTTTTCAAAATGGGAAGTATTAGAAGGATCCCTGCGGGGGAATTCGAACCCACAGCCGTGAGTGCGCTAGAAGGCGCACTTACAGATATTTTATACAGAATTTCAAAAAAATTTCACATTTAAAGCCTTCTACATATAAACATTTTTAAATAACAGCAACAATCTCGATATTTTCCGTTGTTAAACACAAAAAGCATTTTCGTTGAATAGCCGATCCGGCTTTAAATGTAATGAAGTGGAAAATGTATTTTATATCGTGGAGCCTAATTAACTAATCATCATTCCGCCCTCGTAAATAGATAACTTCGAAAACCAAAACCGTTTTAAAACGAAGAAAGGCATCGACCATATTTGCCGCATTTATCCCCCCTGCGCTATCATAAATCGGGTTTAAAACCTTTTAAACCGCGATAGATTGTGCGGTTCTTTAAGAATTTAAATTCTTCTACGCCAACTAGTTTAATAAATTATGAGTCGTAAAACAAAATTAAACGAGAGCATAAAATCGATAATAAAATTTCAACGTTACATAATACCATTTTTTTTTCTCAATAATTATTATTAATCGAACTTGCTGTTATCGGACGAAAACCTACGAAAATAATAATATAAGTGTAAGTAGGTATTAATTAACTGGAGTCGTCGCGGAAATGAATGTGAAACGTTTAACCCCGGGGGATGGACGGGGGGAGGTGGGGGATTTAACGTGTAGGTAATAAAAATAGGAGCCAGTTTCAGTTCGTTTTATCCTTCGGATTTATTGCCGCGGCTACTTGTTGCAGTAGTTTTTCACTGCGATTATTCTAATTAGCCGTAGGTGCGTACTAACCGCCCATTAGCGCGCGTTTTTGTTCGGGACGGCGATTGCCTCTCGTTACGCGGCGATCGTTAAAGGTAACGCAAATTTTAATTTATCGTTTTCGAATCTCACGGTATTGAGATTGGTTGTTTTTTTTTTGTTTTCGATCCGAAAAATCCGACCGAAAAAAAAACGGCAGGTGCCCGGATACGTTCAAATTTATGGAGGCAACATGCAACGAACTCGTTTTATTTTATTGGTGCTATCGCGGAGCGATTATGGGGCATTTTTATTAGAGTAAATTACGATCCACCTTTAATGTCCTAAATATAATCGGGAGGTGCACGTTTAACAACGAATTATTATTATAATGAAGATACTGTCGGACCTTTTATTTTTCCGAAATATCTCCGAACCACCTCAGTATATTTCAATGAAGCGCCGCGTGATTTATTTTTTATGCCACCCTCGTAGCCATTTGAGCCATTAATAATGCTTACTGTCGTTTTAGGCTGCTCGATTATTCGATAGTGGACATCGTATTATAAAATTCGACGATTATTAATATACAGGGCGTCTTTTTAGGTATTTTGCAATAGTTTTCGATCGACGCTGTTGTTAAATACTGCCTCGGGCTCTCCCAGCCCCATAAACTTTGCTAATTCTGTTTTAATAACTTAGACGCTGCACTGTGTATACAGAGCGAGTTTCGTCAATACAAACAAAATATAATAACTACGCGTATTATTATGTGTATATTAGAAACAGATATTTATTCCGCCAAAATTGTATGCGGTTCGTGTACGATTAAAATTGCCGATGGCACTGCAAGAAATGGAATTAATTAGTTTTACGACTAGGATTAATCAACAATTGACCGCGACCTCGTACCGTGTATGTGCGAACAAGTTCAACAATCGAAAAGGACAAGCTCGTACATTTTTTTTAAGTATATAGTATTTCGTAATTGAAGACCACACACGTATCATTAGACGTCAACGGCGTAATTGCACGTCTTCCCTATACATATTTCAATTTTTTTTTGTATTAATCAAAGAGAACGGAGGAAGTTCGGGGCGATAGCGAGATAACCGGACAATCGTATAGGAACCGTATAAAATTAGTAGGTAAATCGTGAATAGAACGAAATTATGTCAATTAATTTTGCAACAGGAAGTCTTAGCGCTTCTCTAATAACACACAGGACGTCTATATTTATCTGTTCTTTTTTTATAATTATTACTTAACAATAAGTAAAAAAAAAAACTGTGCCGCGCTTGAACGATAAATGTTCTTAACGAATAACGTTAGGTAATCAATCGTTTTGCGTATAGGTATTTAATGAACATTATTGAAAATTTTATTTTATCGTTAAGTGTCGTTAACTAATAGAAAACTTGGTTTGTGGCTTTTGTGGAAAGTTGTGCAAAATACAAAACAGTTTGCAAATTGCAGAAATTAAAATCAATTTCATCTACCTACTAATTTTATCCACTATTACACTATTAAACACAGTTTAAATTTAAACATAAATCCGGTTTATTGGTTTTTACTACCCGTTATACAGGGAAATGTTGCACTAAAATATTGATAAATTGTGTAGGGTCCGCGTCCGTTATTTAGAATGACCGTTATCGAGAAGTATTTCAACCTTTAAACACAATTAAACTATACAGGGTGTTCGGTACATCGACGTCAATATGTACTGAAATGAACGATAGAGGAGATCAATTATACCTAAAAAGTGTTGCGAATTTTAATAACTGGTTTTTCTAAAGATAAAGGATCGTAATACACTTATTTATAAGTTTTATCTGTTTGAATTATTTTTTTCCAGGATCTTAAACGTTTACTTAATTTGTTTTTATTATTTTTTAAATCACATTTAGAACTTTTGTGGTGTATTCTACTCAAAAAGTTTATAAAGATTCGGGAGAAAATTAATTCAAACAGATAACACCTATTAATAGTGTATTATGATCATTTAACTCGACAAAAGCCAGTTATTACGAAAAATAGCAATCAATGCTGATATCTCGAAATTCGCAACACTTTGTATAATAGTTTATATGATCAGATATTATAACCTTCTCTATTATCCTTTCAGTATTGACATCGATGTGGCAAACACCCTGTATATAAAAGTGCCGCCAGGGATTTCAAGTCCGTTATTAATTGAAACCGCCCGTTACGAGAATAGAAGTTTTACTGTATAATGAAGATCCCTTAAGGGAACGGTATGCCCTTTAAAAATTCTCTTTAAAAAAGTCTCTTGACATTACAGCTAGATAATATATATATTCCGGGTTAAAAAATTTAAGTTACTGTTAAAAATGCAACGCAAAAGCATCTTATACCACGTAGTAAAATTATATAAAGGGAAGGGCCCTTTCGGATGAAAATCCAGAACGTTCTGTTAATTTTTTTTGTAATTTTAAACAAACAAACAAACATTTTAATCAAACAATCTACAAAACATGCCATTACGATAAAATTTAAGACGTTTTCGAGGAAAAAACGCTTTTAATGATTTGCTCGCGTTATGGGCGTAAGTTTAAGTACCCTACCCTACCATTAAGTACCACCATCAAACAAACTTTGAGGCCCTGTAACTTCGTTGTTTTTGCGTTTTCGGAAAAATATTAGACGAACTTGTGGCATTAATTTATTGAGTGGAATCGTTCCCCGAGCATTTTGCTCATAATTTCCGAACACCCTGTGTAAACGTACTTTCTCTTTAGACAATGTTACTTGTTCATCACAATTCGACAATAACAAACATTATTTTGCGTAATCTATACGACGTGTTGTTCAAAACTGAATGATCCGTTCGTGATTATATAACTTACCGTGCTTTTTTCCTTGCCGTTTATCTCGAGAGGCGCCTGAATGCTAGGTTTTCCCAAATACCAATCCTCTCGCGGGTTGTAGTCGCCCAAAAAATGCACCAAACGTGGCACGTTTACGTAATTATCGTCATCGAAATGACAGAACCATCTGCAACAAAAACGATATTTTAACCGAGAGTTTAGACGACTGCTTTTAAAAGCGACAACATCTCGCGCATGAAAATGCCGAAATGTAATGTCGCAGAAATATTAAATAATGCCGTATAACGTCGTTATTCTATTTACTTGTGCAATTTGCATCTGATTTATATTCCGTTGGCGTTTATAGATGGTTTATGGTAATTAGAAGTGCCTCTTCACATAAACGTTTTAAGTGAAACATCAACCTCCATATAAACTAATTTATGGAAGGCGAGATACGACGGATTCTCAAACAATTGCGATTATTGCCAAAAATTAGGTCAAAACGTCGTTCGCCGATGGCTCGCGCCATTTTTGCCTTTAACGCAAAATTAAGTTCGGGCGCGTCTCGCGGTTTCATTAAAACCAGATAAAAATTTACGATTTTTTTTAATAAATAAATTAGAAAATCTCGACACGGAGCGCGATCGATAATCCGCTTATTACCGCGTTTAAAATGATTTATATTATTCGATTACGTGTAGGTACGTAAAAGATACAGACAGCAGCAGTAGGTACATAATGTAGGTATTTAACGAACTGGTTTTTCTTATAATTATGTAAGCCCTGTTAAAATATTCGCCGTCTCTGTTTAACCGGCAACAGATAATTATAGAATAAACTTCCCTCCGTTTAATTGCATGTGCAACAACGTCATTGATGAACACGTAATTTTCGGTCAAAGATCGTAAAATTAAAATTACCGCCGATCGCTTAACAGTCCAATTAGCCGGACGATTTCGCCAATAGGTCGTTAATTAAGCAACTTCTCGTTTGCATAGTGTGCGACGAACACTAATTATCGGTTATTTATTGAAATTATAGACGGAGTTGACGTGTCATTTCTTATTCGAAAGTTTGTTTATCGTTCAAGCACCAGCTCGATGCGACAGTCCGTCAAAAATAAACAAAACAAAACGTAATTGTACCTACCGTGTCGTTAATGATGATGGGCATTTTCGAATAACCCTCGAGATAATGACATAATTTCTTCGAATCACGAAAAATAGAATGACGTGTTTAAACGTAATCGTTACATCTTCATCGACGACGATAACCGGTTGGTTCGACATCGAATCGCCCGAATCCTTAATTACCCACCCGACAGACAAGATGCCTTCCAGAGGACACAACGGGAGTAATCGACCGGTGTATACCTTCCACTTAATTACGACCAACGCGCTCGAGATCGCAGCTCCAAGACAAATGAAGACGGCATCAACATTGGGTTATTAGTCGAACAAACGCAAACAGAACGGACGCGCGCGGCAACGACCAAAATTCGCTACCCCAAAAATTCGTTACTCGTACAAATAACTTTATCGTCGGCATTAATGAAGTTGTTGTGCCCGTTTTCGGGTACGCGAAGTAATTAAATTGACGAACGTTTGACACTTACGCCTAGATGTGTCGACGGTGACGTTCTCGGATTATGATTCGATTAATTTGCACCTTAACAATTACGTTAGTACCCCTACAACCAATCTACAAACCCCGTGCGCGCGGTACCTACGCGTTATAATTGATTTGGGGGTTCGGAGGTGCGGCGCTTTCAATTAAAATTTTTTAAATTATCCGAAGTCGTAAAATATGGACACCGCGCGCGCGGACTAAAATTCATTTTACGAGGTCGCAACTCTTCCGTAAATCGTGAACGTTTTATCCCAGCGTCCGTCCGCCGCTCGACGAGAGCACAAAAATGAAAAATGGAAAATATCAGTTACTAAGATCAGTTACAAGAGCAAAAGGATGTAATTAATAATGTACCTAGGGGACGTGTAGGTTGTTATTCGTTCGGTTATTCATCAAAAACCGATTGATTGGATACATAATACCAACTCGTTTTATTGATATTGCCTTAGATTAATTATATCTTCGATTACTACAGATAAATTTAATAGGTAGCAATTTATTTTTATACTTTTTAGAAAGAAAAAAAAACGAACTTGTTAGTAAGTACCGCTTTTTTTTTCTTATAAGCGATATTATTGCCGGTTTTTTTGCTAGGCCGCGAACAGGACGCGCGCGTTACTTTTATTTCGGTTGTTGCGTAAATCGAAACGATGATGGTAATTAAGAAAAATGGTAAAAATTAGTTTGGCCGACAGCTTGGCGTGTAGAACGTCACTGCACCTTTCGAATAATTTCCAAGTTTTCAATCGGACGGTTAATCGTTTTTATAGGTAACCCATATTAATTTTCTCGTACGACGCGAGCCATTTGGGTGAACGTTATCGTCAGGGAAATTTGTGTACCTACTACCACTTTTTCGAAAATTGGTGTTCATCGGCGAACGTTACCTATTATTTTCCAAGCGCATGGCCGTTGTACTTTCCAGACTTGACTCCATTAGACGATTTAAAAAAGCAAAAAAGCAGAAAGGAAGCTATTCCGCGAATTTAGTCAACATTTAGTTTATTACAGAATAATCTATCGCAAACCAAACAAACTGATTGCCGCACATATTTAGAAAAATTATGGTCTTCTTGTCGTCAACGTCAAACCTCCAAGAATTGGATCCGCGTTTTTTAAATCTTTTTTTCAAAAATTAACCGGGTAATTCGTTACTCGAGTATTAGCGTTGATTTGTGGGACATTTTAATTTGCAATTGTTAACAAACGACAGTAAGAAAGTTGTTAAATAGTTAGTGATTAAGAAAACGACACCCACAAATAAAAACGAAGAATAGATTTTTTGGCGGATGCGGTGATCAGTCAGAAATATCCCCAATTGAAAAAGAGAAATGAAAAAATAGAAGTCGAGGGTTTTGTAAAGGAAAAATATTATTTGAAAACAGGTTAAATTGCTTTAGGTACCTAACGTTTTTATTTTTTCGTTAGAATTTAATAATTTTTGGTATACTTACGCAATAAATTACGGTCTTTAAAATGATGTAGTAGGTTTTTTGATATCACGTCAGAAATGCACTACTATCCCTAACCTTTTTAACTTCAAATTTTTTACCGATTTAAGTTTTTTAATTTTTAAGACATTTTAGAATAACAAAGGTACTGTTGTTTAATTTCGATAATAAAATCATGCATAAAGAATAAAAGACACAGAGTATCTCAGATATGTGGTCGTCGGAAAAAAAACAATTGAAATAATTGCTCGGAATACTTTGCATTCCTTATTATTTATGTGTGATTACGCCATTTTAAAGACCTTTATTTATTACGTATGCTGTGATTCTGTAAAATTAGTTAACATTATGTTAACGTTAAATTATGTACATAACATTTCTCTGTTAAGTGATGTGCAACATTATAGCATTAAAATCGTATTCTGTAATTGACAATGTTGAAATGCTTTTAACATTTTTACTAAAAGTTAAAAAATGTATATTTTTGAATCAACGGGATTTATCACATGCGCAGTGAATTGTTTTCATTCCCGGTATTTTCGAATATTGTTTGGATTTGTAAGGTTATGTCCATGTACCAAAAAATGAAGTGTAACTAATATCTAGGAATATCCAAAACCAAAGTTTTAAACATATAGGCACCCATATGATATGTTATTTAATGTAATGATAATTACCTTCAAATATGCAGGAATAGCACTTGAACGGGCAGTAGATAAGTAAGGTTTCAATCGATTAATTAACATTATTGCTAAGTCTTTTGTAAAGCGAAAGCTTTTTTTGAAACACAAATCTGATAAACTTCAAAGGGGTTTTGCATGCCTCGTAAACCTCTTCTGTAAAGTCGCATACTATTCCTATATAATATATATATAATCATTTATTTACATTTGTACCGGTAGGTGTTAAGGACTAATCCTAACATGTCATTATTCATGTACAATTGAGGAGCGTTTTTTCCAAAAAGGATTTTTTAAACACGATCGTGAATGTCACATGAACATTTAAATCAAAGCCGGTTTTCGTATTTTAATGGTTTTTCGCTTCAAGAGCGTTTTTTCCAAAAAGGAGTTTTTGGACAAGATCGTTTTTGAAAAAAACGCTGCTCAATTGCAGTTTATAAAGAAATGTAGTTCCTATAATATATATACGAGTTACCTTTCTTCGTCCTCTTCTAGTAGTATATATGTTATTATAGCAATATTATCCATCCCTTAAAGATCAACAAAAACTATTGACACAAGAAACGAAAATTACTTGCCAACATAACCTTACAAACCCAATGTAAAATTGTTACATTCACGTTTTACCTCACTGTTATTTTACAGAGAATTTTACTAACATAATGTTATTAACAGCGGACATTTTCCTTAGAGAATTGCATTTTCGTTGCATACTTTAAAATTTTACATTTTTATGTAGTTAACATAATGTTAAGCTGTAAGCATTTGCTTACAGAATCACAGCAGTAGATATACGAAAAAATTATTAAATTCCAATGAAAATAAAAATATTTTTATTTTTCAATTTTGGGGGAAACGGAGGATGGGAAAAAATGTATAGGACCTTGTGGCATTATTTTGACGCGGTTTATACGTTGCCGAGAGATTTATCGTCATTTCCTGCTCACCTTTTATATGGAAAACCTAATATTTTACATAGGCACATACAATCATTCGTTTGTTTCAACTTTTTTACGAATGCTATTTCCTATTTTTAAATATATTATACCTAAGCCGATAAATTTTAGGCAATAATTGGAAATTTAATCGATTCTTTAGAAATTCAACATCGTAGTAATTAAAGCGCCCGGTTTCTTCTCAATTGAGCTTATTCACCTTAAATGGAGATAAATCAACAATTGATTAAATATATTTTTTTAATTTTTACCACTTAAGCATTTTATTATTGTATGGTTTTTTGTCATAATTCATACTTGGTCATTTGATGAGTCGTAATTCGCAAAAAAATCATATCTGACGCAAGATGCGTTGATTTACCGGAAAAACTCAAAATCTATTTCAAGCTTGCACACGGGCACCCTTACAAAATGCATCCTCTAAAACATGTAGGTATAGATGTGTGCCTATAGGAAAAATTCAACAAAAAGGGACACCTGACTGTCCCTATCCCTATGAGGGTACATTTATAACTTAACCAAAAAGATAATAGGGGTGTAATTCGATATCCAAAAAGTATCCACTCTACTATATTTTAATTTAGTCGAGACAACAACGTTCTTAAGTGGTCATTACCTATACATAAGTAACTAAATCGTATAATATCACGAAAATTGTTGGTAAATTTATAATTTTGATCAAATGTCGCTGGCACGATCGCAACTTTCGACTGTTTAAAGGTAAATCGCTCGGTATGTCGTTGTATGTACGTACACACGTGAAAGTAAAAAGTACGTCGGTCGCTATATAATAAACCCGACACCTGCACGATCCGCTACTTACAATTAGTATCCGCAATAAATAACGAGGACAATATGAACGTGACAGCATAATATCATCTGTAGATCGAGACGTCTGTCTGATGTAGTTCCTATACACACACATATGGTATCGCTGTTTTTTGTGGACTTGTCTGCAGACCGACGCGATGGATTTTGAAGGATGCCGAGCCTTCATTAAAATGGTCGCATTGTGATGTATAGGTATTCACAATCTATACCGTGCGATTAATATTATTTTTGCGATGTTCGTTTTTCGCGGTTTTGTGTTTATTGCGAATGGTAAACCAATTTCGATTCTTGGTGGTATAAAATTTTACGTTTCGATAACGTTTTTAGAATTGTTCAGGGCTCCAATTCTGTTTTATCTTCATTTACTGCGTCATCGCTAATTTCGTATTTACGTGTTTCGTAAACGATTATCTTTCAAGTTTTTTGGACAACATGCTTGTATGAGTTTTTGCATATTTTCTTAGAATCAAAAGGTAATACGTAATCGATCGAAAGTCGCCCAATTAAGGGGCGAAAACACGCCAGCCGATTTGAAACTTTAATTGGGACCGCCTGGAAGTAATTATTATCGGTGTCTTATACGCAACCTGTCACATGTGTCGATGACAATTGCCTAAATTCCAAATTTCGCACGCACGCACGCACACAACACAGCCGTTCGATGTTAGAAAACGGTCGGTGTGTGTTTTCGCCCAAAGTTTCTCGTCGATATATAGTAGACGTTCATTAATGAAACTCGGTCTACGTAACGTCAAATTATACCAACAATTAAATACCTAGGGCCGCACACTTTATGAAATATTAAGGGGACCGGAAAGTAATGTCGTTTCTGCGCACATCAATATTTGTTTACCATTTATCAGCTCATCGTGTATTTCAAAGTCGCACCAAAGATATTTTAAGGTTAATGTGATTTGTTTACTTATAAATAATTAAATCTTAAATGTTTTTTACAATTTTGGGTGAAATGGCCAGCCAAATACTTATGCTTTTTAAGTTTCACAAGGGTAGTAACGTAACAGTTGCTACCAAAAACATTTACGATGTTTATCCAAGTGCATTAGATGTTTGTAAATGCCAAAGGTGGTTTTCTAAGTCCAGATCCAGTAAAAAATTTGAAAATTTGGACGATATCCAAAATGCCATCTCCAGATATTTTGCTCAAAAACGAATTGATTTTTATCGATCCGGCATTGAAAATTTGCACACTAGACGGCAAAAGATTGTTGATAACGAGGGTGATTACATCATCGATTAAAAATAAAAACTTGTTTGAATTTAATGTAAAAAAAACGACATTATTTTTCGGTCCCCCCCCTAATAAAAAGCGCTCAATTAATTAAAGACAATTTACAACATAGAGGTGTCCTTGAACGTAAGAAAATAATTGTTCGTGGTAGATATTTTTTAAGGCGATAATTGCAGGACCGACGTCTTAAATTAACAAAAATAATTACGGAGGATTGCACGCCCACCGCGGCTAGCGAGAAATCTCGAAAACGAAATGACCGCTTATTAAAACCGCCGCGCGCCGCGCCGGCCGAAAAATAAAAACGGACGCCCACCGAATAAGAAAGAAACAGGCACGGTACAGTTATAAATGAAGCAGATATAATTGCCGCGTGTATTTTAATAGTAGGAACATAAAATTGTAAATACGAGCACGTATCGGAGTAGGTATCGAATTTATTGTACCATCGATTTTCTTTTATTTATCGCGGTAGCGGCGGGAAACCGGTATCTCGGCTATCGTCGTTTTTTTTTTGTTTTTTTTGGATTTATTTTTCTTCGTAGTACGGTATTTGTGACAAATCGGTGAATGGTCGAAGCATTAAAGAGAGCAGCCACTTAAAGGGCATGCGGGCATATTTAATCTTTTCTAATAAATCTGTCTCGAATATGTTAGTCCTCTTTATGCTGGTTACGTAACCTCCCTCACGCCTTCCGAGCCCGTTTGGGAACGTAATCTTTTATGACACTGTCGGAACGGGAATTTTCTATACACAGCTGCCGCTCCGATAAAACATTTCAGGTGCTTAAAGAATTATAAAAATAAATTTATGAAAAGCTTATTCGAATAGTTTTACACGACTACTTTAGATGCTGCACCAAGATTGTCTTTGTAAACGGTTTTTTTGTGTTAATTGGCCAGAATGAATTTAATAAAGAACGCGTATTCGAGGGAGCAGTTTACGGCTTTAATATAAAATTTTCGACCCCCCTATTTGAATTAATTTGAATTAATTCGCGCCTGCCGACGATAAGTCGCGTAACGTTCTTATTAAAATATCGAGTTAAATTATAATTAACGGACGAACGAGAAGATCGTTAAACAATCTAACAGGCAGTTTTGGGCATGTCGTCCGTTTTTAAAATGGAAGAAGAAGCCCAACGATATACGAGCGATAAATTACCGGACAGCCCGACGTGTAATCCCGATGCTGCGTAAATACTGATTAATTAATATTAAATTCGATGTCGATGTAAATTCTTGGCCGAGATGCGGGTTCCTGTTGCACACAATTACGTCAAATATGTCAATTATAACGGACGCACAAATCACTTCCGAAATTAAGTTAATTACGCGCCAAAAAAAAAACGCGAACATTTGCACAGGTTATAAGCAAAGAACCTTTTGAGCCACAACCAGGGTTAGGTAATTGAAATAATAATATCAGGGTCTCAAATTGCTGCGCCGTATGCGCGGGGGTGAAATAGGGGTGGGAGGGAGGCAAAGGTACCATAATGACTCAAGATATTGGGTTGCTCAATAAGAAAATTTCAGCCCAGCTTTTTCGAGATACCTTGTATAACGAAAAATATTTTTAAAATAAGCCAAAGTAAATGTCATTAACTCAAAAACAATTGATTTTAGGTGTATAGGGTATAATATACAAAAAAAAGAAATGTTTAGACTTTTACGGGGAATTGGAAATTCTCAAAAAAAAATTTGGAGTTACTATTTCGAGAATTTGAGTTGACGTTGACGCTCAGTGTTTCTGTGACGCCCTGTATGACGTAATGACGTTTTTAAAATGAACCCAGAATAGAAATAAAATCTACGGGTCCGACGATTTTTAAAAGTATTACTGTCACACAGTACAGAATACCTACCTACATCAATTCTAAAGCAACTCGAAATATTCTTAAGGGTGTTTTGTAGGTAATTTAGCCAAACGATTCCGCTATAGGGGCGCAACTAATACTAAGCGAACTAGTGTGTTCCCCTATTTTTTAATGTTACCATCACTACCCGAATAGTTGAGGACAATACGGAACCGACAGCGATCCTAGAAACGCCTTCGTTTACGGATTAACACAATTTATTAACTCTAGAATCATAAACCTTCGGTCTACGAATGGACTTGCTATTCTGAATTTTCTGAATAATGTAAAAATTAGTTATCTATTTGCTACTATTGTCAAACAAAAAATAGAAAAAAAAAATTTCATTGTGTTGTAGGCCCTAGAGCCCATTAGTTTAGCAGGGTAGGCTTCTGTTTTTTAGCTGTACGGCAGCAATACAAATAATATATACATACAGTACCGGCCAAAAGTTTAGACTCACCTTCGTAATGTAGGGATATTAATAAATAAGACGACTTTAATGACATGAATTCCCATTAAGCAATTATATTTCCAGAAAAAAATAGTTCAGGAACAAAATACAATGTAAAATTTCATATACGGACTATGATTTCTTCCCAATTTTTGACTCTTCAAAATATCCCTCTTTTGCTTTTACTACAGCCGCGCAATTTTCGGCATTCTCGCAATCAATTTTTGCAGAGTTGTAGCTGGGATTTTATTCCAACAAACTTGCAAGGAGTCCCAAAGTACCTTGTGATTGGTTGGTTGCATTCTTCGCACATTCCGGTCTAATTCGTCCCATAACAGTTCAATATGATTGAGATCAGGGGATTGAGACGGCCACTCCATGTATTTTAGCATTTTTCCCTTCTCTTTGTTCCCTATGTAGTTCCTGCACAATTTTGACGAGTGTTTAGGATCATTATCTTGCTGGAAAATGAATCCTTTACCCACGATTCTCTGCCCACATGGAAAAGCATGATATTGCAAAATGGCGTGATATTTCTTTTGATCCATAGTGGCGTCAATTTTTACGAGATCTTCGATTTTACTTCCTGCAAAACAGCCCCAAACCATGACGGATCCCCCACCATGCTTCATTGTTGGCATTATACATTGACTCGTCATACGTTCGCCAACCAAGCGACGAACATATTGCCTGCGTTTTCCTCCGAAAATCTTAAACTTTGACTCATCCGTAAACAATACTTTGGACCATTGTTCTACTGACCAATCTTTATGTTTTTTTTGCCCATTGCAATCTTTTCACTTTATTTTGTTTTAGTAGAAGTGGTTTCTTAGCAGCTACACAGCCTTTCAAGCCGTAATCACGAAGCCGGCGTTTAACAGTAGTTACAGATATAGGCGTCTGCCGGGTAGAATTTAATTCCTCACGAATTTCTGGTGCGGTTCGAGTTCGTAGACGCTTACTTTGAACACAGATGAACTTGTCTTCCCTCTGTGAAGTTACACGATGTCTCCCAGATCGTCGCTGACTCACGTTTTTCCCAGTTTCTTTATTTCTCTTCAAGGTTCTTACGACACCTGCCTGACTAACCTTAGCCTTAGATGCAATTTGTCTAGTAGAATAGCCTTCCTCGTGCAATGAAACAGTGACTGCTCGTGTTTCAACACTGAATTCCGGATTTCGACCCATATTTTATGGAGAAGTCAGCATGTACTGTATAACGAAATGATTGCAAACTGCACTGTACGATGTTGTAGGTTATGTTTCGTTCGTGACATCGCCCTGGGGTAATTTATTATTGTAATGTAGTTGACAGTTGCCTATAGCTATACAGAATACTCGGTAGTCACTATTACTATAAGTAATAACAAAATATTTAATAAATGAGCCGAAAATATGCGCGGCTGTAGTAAAAGCAAAAGGGGGATATTTTGAAGAATCAAAAATTGGGAAGAAATCATAGTCTGTATATGAAATTTTACATTGTATTTTGTCCCTGAACTATTTTTTTCTGGAAATATAATTGCTTAATGGGAATTCATGTCATTAAAGTCGTCTTATTTATTAATATCCCTACATTACGAAGGTGAGTCTAAACTTTTGGCCGGTACTGTACATACTTACAAATTATATACTATATACAAATAGAAAAAAGGAGAAGAAAAATATATACAATTTGAAATCGAAAATATTTATTTTTCTGGTAATGGAGTTGCTAACAAATCATCCTTTGGATCTTTAATTTTAAAATTTCTAGAGAGCCTAGGGTCAATTATTTATAAAATATTTTGAAAATGTTTAAAATTCAAACTATCGAGCACTAAAATTAGATAGAATCTGAACGTATTTTGAAATGTTTCAGTTGGTCGGGATTGGTTCTCAGATGTGTCAGTAACTGGTCGACAAAATATGCCAGAATTTATGTAGCAAAATGTCTTATTTTACTTGTTACTTCCTGTAACAATAAAAATTGGCGGCCCGGCAGGAAAGTGGTATAAAGCCAAGTTTACGTTTAACCTTTGACTATATGTATATATATGTATATGCATTCTGCTCGTAATTTACTATTTACGATTACGTAATTTACGTGTCTTTAATTCAAGTTAAGGACACGAGTTCCATTACTCTTAATTAAAATCAGTTTGTCTACTAAACTTATAGATACCTACAGATAATTAGAAGGTATAAATATTATAAATAAATATATTAATTACCTAATAAATATCTAATTATAAATATAAATAAATCCCATCAAAATATAATTACGACTAAAACTACTATTTCAAAATTTGCGAGTCAAACTTAAAAACCATAACTTCCACTAATCGTAAGCAATAAGGATTTATTGCTTTCGGTATTTTATCAAATGTTTACCTCCCCTACTGGCCCGCGTGCGGCAGAATAGTATTTTATGAGTGGGAGAAATTGGACGGAGACAAAATTACGGGATGGAAAATCGAAAATGCACTCGATCTCTAATTTCGCGTTAATTTGAAAACTAAAAAATGTCGATGAAGTTATTAAATTAAATTTGAACGTAGATATTTTAAGCTATGCAATGAATATAATTTTATCGCAGTTAAGTATTTTCTAGGACGACAAATTAAGAGTTTGTGTAAACGTCATTTTTGTAGATTTTTATAACAGTTATAATAAACAAGTTATTGCGTTTATTGCAATGAAAATATTTCAATAAACAGTACATTGGCTATTCTACTTGCAAAACCAAAAGTTTTGTAATTCTCTTACTAGATTTCAAGATAGACGCGAAATTAGATTTGAACTTTGAACGACAATTACTAGTACATGCGTTTGTTTTTTTTTTGAAAAATTTTGCGTTTACTACCACGTAAACATTATAAATTATCTATATGTGATAAAATAAACGGAAAAAAATAATTTTGAAAATCTGCACCGAACACCCTTAAACATCGGTCGTTCGGGTGTTGGGTTCGTTCTGCTAATAAATAACGGAGTGCCACTGTGTTTGTTACATAAAAGAATTCGCGTTTTACGAAATCGTATTGCAATTTTTCACGCGAACAAAAAAGAATCGGCGCCTTAAATTATATGGAACGATTTACATTTTTATATACTTACCTTCGGTTTCGTCAAAAACAAAGCTTTCTCTCTGCCATTCTAAACTGTTTAAGTATTCAAGTTGATGGATGATGTATCTGTTTACGGGGCGCTCTCGATTGCCTGGCGTCCCGTTACAGCCGAGCGCGACTTGTATTTTTTTTTACTCGTTTTTTGGGGCTCTTCGCGAGCATATTAGAATTTTAAGTGAAAAGGGATGACAGGGAATGAACGCGGAAACGCAATATACGGAAAGAAATAAATATTTTTATCGATAGTAATTGCGTTTGCGACGACGTAACATTTGTTTTTGAAATGTTTTCTAACGTAATCCATTTAATTTTGAGGGGCGCCTTGTTAAATTATTTAAAGGGCCGTTAATTTTAAATGAATAATCATTTGTAAAATTGATAGCGACACATTTTCGTACGTCGAGGTTACCTATACATAATATACGATGCCCTCCGCATTAACAATCGCCAAAAAAACTACACAAATCGCAGGTGCCATTAATCAAAGTTTACGGAGTCAATATTTATGACTGCTCATAATATTAGATATTTAAAATATCAACTTTCTAACATATCGATTCTGTTGTGAAATGATTTATTTCCTGTCAGAATTGATTTAATATAAAGGTAATAATGGCGGGCTGCAAGCGAACGTTCGTTTACGTTATTCGAGCTATGATTAGTTTTGGCAAATAACTAACTAATTGTAAGCATTAAAAGGAATAATGTTTAACTTATAATACAGTCGAAGTTGCTTGTCGCGAACCATTCCTAAAACCCAATCAGTCACGCAAACCCATAAAATCCCTCATCCATTTCGATGGTTACAACGAATTTCGGATATAACAAACTCGTATTGCGAGTCCCTTGTGGTTCGTTATAATCGGATTTTACTGTACATGAACGATTAATGGAATCCAACGGCAGCCTATTTTTATTAACGTCGCACCGTAAAATTAATAGTGCCGGCAACTTGTATCGGAAATTCGAAACGTGAAAACTGCTTCAAATTATTTTCCCATTTTTAGGCAAGAATAATTCGAGAGCAAACTGGAAAAGCGATATTTAAACGTGTATTTTTGTTTATGTAATTCTTAACTCCCGAAATAGTTTAAATTCCAAAAAAAAATTTGACGTCTATGGAAACAACACAAGTTTCCAAAATTATAAAATTAAGAAACAAAACGGAAATAATTTAAAATACGCATAATCTTTTTGGACATTCCAAATCATCTACAATTTTCCAATTAGTTTGTGTGCTTTCGAAATTTTGGCATTTCGCCGGACGTTCCGGCGAATTAAAAAAAAAGAAAAACACGTTGTTGGAAAGAATAATCAAAATTTTCTGCGAAAGTATTCTTTTGCTTCAACGGAACCGTTTTTTTTAAAAACGTTGAAATTTCGGGCACGTGTCCTTATTTCCCCGTGCGGAACGTTCGAATTTTCCAATGAAACATTCGGTATTTTCGGGTTTTTAGAAAGTTTGTCGCCCGTTTTCCGCCGAAAATTTCTGATTTAATAAAATATCTTTCGCAGGTAATCATCTTAACGATTTTGACATTTTGTAGTTGCGCGAAAAATTCTCGTACCTCCCGAAAATTATTTAACGAAGAAATTCTAAAATGTGATGAGAACGTCCGGACTATACGAACAATAGTAATAAATCGTTAATATTCCATTCTTGTAAATTTTGTTTCGAGTCCGTTTCAAATTTAGAACACCTATAAGACGTAATTAAACTACATTTGTATTTGACACACTGATGAGATCGTGGGAACCTTTTAATTGCCACAATTGTTGTTAATCCATTGTTGGAAAGTGAAAGAGCTGATTACGTCGCAATCGCAACTTCAAGATGAGAAGTGATCGATTTAATCGAACGTAGTTCCCGTTCTACGATTGATTGATTGTCCAGGCGAGACCAATCTCATATCATCACGTACACTGTTCTCCAATAACTTCGCGACTCGTTCCAATCAAAGCTATCACGGCGGCCACAGAAACTTAATTCCATAAACGGAATTGAATCGATTACGTTACTGTTCGTTTTATTGTATACCAACAATTGAACGTCTCGTCGCGTCGCAACTAGACGTTCGGCTTCGCCATCGAAAAATTGGAATAACGAACAATTAAAACGAAACAAATTGTTTAAAACGGGATCGGGCCTCGACCATTTTAAATAGGACAAAAATTAATTAATTCGCGGAACAAATTATTCACATTAATATGTGTTATAATTACTTACGCTACGTAATTAGGCTTAATTATGAATTGTCCGCGGTTGCTCGCAATTTACTGAGAATATATATATACTGACTACGTTTACATATAATATATTACTAATTTAAACGTCGACCACAAACATCGTGCTCGAAGGACCACACGTTTCACAAATCAAGTCGGTTTGTATCGTTAATAAAATTGTGCACATTTTTATGATGCTTCATCGAGAAGCTATCTAATCGAATTATTTGTCGAAGAAGCGGAGTGAACTTTATAAGAGCTTTTCGTAACGAACTTTCGGTCTTATTGCGATATCGTGTTGCTGCGAGATTCGTGACGCGTTTCACCCGAACTATGAATATTGCGCGAAATTCTCCCTCCCCCCAACCCTGCCGTAGAAGCCGCAATTTTATGTTGAAAATATTTAAGCACTGGCCGTCCACATTTGTTCATCTACAACAATAATACAAAGTGGTATGTCAACTTTAAGCCTCGGATATCGTCTTTTTTACAAAGAAAATACAATTTGGAAGTCGCCTAACGGAATTACAATAATCGCCTTTAGGAGGTATTATTTCTTTGTTTTGTCGTATCTATGTACGTCGCGTCGCGGCGCTCGAAAATTCCGCCCGCGTTCGTTCGCTTGAAATTGATCCGCGCGATCCGGTTGCTTTTTCCCCGAACGCGCAAAGTTGCTGCAACGTCGTAACGGGGGAAAAAAAATTTAAACCGTAACATGAGCGACTATTGCTAAACGTCGTTTTAAGAATTAAAGCGTATTCGGTTTCAAGGGAGAGTACCTACACCTGCTGGCGTATATGTTTCTGTGTCATCGACGTCTATTGTTGCGTTTTAGCAGGAAACTATAGCGAGCTGACTGAACGGAAACGGGGATTTAAACATAATAGCGCTTACCGTAAACTCGGCCAGATAATAATTAACTTTCGGTAACTTGGCATAAATTGTGATGTTCGGAGTCCATTGTTCGTCGTCTCACAATCAGATTGCAAAACTAACTAACACTTTTGCTTTTGTCGACAACGTCGTCGTTGTTATTCTTATTGTTTTTAAGCGATCGAGAAGAAACGGCAAAATTAATTTATGCTTGTTTGTATGTATCTATTCATTCCGTTTCGTTTCCTGTCTTACTTCCTGACAATTCTATAAATGTATTGTGCTTAGATCCAAATTAATTATTTTTTCGTTTAGGTGTTTCGTTTCTGCTAGATATGCTCTAATGAACATCATAAACGAAACACCAATAGTATTAAAAATTCTCGATTTAATATTTTATTTGCACTTATTCGGTGATATTTGTTTGCATCGATGTTCATGTTCAAAAATATCACTAACATTTTTAAAAGTATAATTAAAAAAGTTAGTGGTATTTTTAAACGTGAACGCTAACCAAAAAATTCTGTTATTGGAACTTTCGTGCCTAGCGGCACGTGCATTTCGAGCGTCATTTTTAATGTTGTTAAAACAATCGTCGATGTGTCAAGATTTTATCGCAGCACCTTCTCGTCAAATAATTCATTTTAATCCTGGCGTCTACTTTTTAAAATTCCAACGTAAAAAAATATGCGCGGATTTTCGCATAATTAATGCACAAACTTTCTGGGAGTTTTGGCGAGTTCTCGAAGTTTAAAAACGTAACATTTACGCAAAGCTTCGATAAAAGACATTTCCGTGCGAAGTTGTTTGTAGTAGTGCTTCGTCCACCTTTATAAGAGGAACAACCATTTTGGCGTATAGGTGTTCACTAATTAATAAACTTCATTTAGTATTTATAAAAAAATATCCCCATAGGACTCAAATAATAAGTATTTCTGTGACTATTTTAACATTTATTAAAGTTTAGACAGATAATTATTTACAATTGAAACGATTTCATTATAATTTTATAAGTACACATATTTATATTGTTAAACACTAATTCGTTCGTATCGGTTCATTTCACCATTAAGCGCTTCGCACGTATTTAATTCATTCAAGAAACTCGATATAAACTGATTAACTCACTCTGCCGTTAACACACATACCTATTTATACGTGATTAACTTTAGATTTTTCTAAAAGGTCAATATATTCTACGCGGTAGTCGATCGCTCCCGACATCGCTTATGTCGTTACGTCCAAATGTTCCCGAGCGTTCGATTGTGCGAGTCGTCTCTCGCATCGCGCGTGATTACGTTACGTCGGCCACCGTTTTTATCAGCGAGTCACCGTCCAAGGAAGCCGCGCACGTTACACCAAAAATCAATTCATTTTAGTTTAGAAGTTCTCGGATTCGTTAAGAAAATTCTTAAAAACGAAACGTAGCCTGGCCCTTTTTAATAAAACGAATCTAATTGTTTAACATTGAAAAATCGACCCAAAAATACGGCCGTTACAATAATTTTTCCGTAATCGAATTCTTTTTTCTTATAGTAAGTACGTCTATTATACGATTACGACGAAACGAATTCGATTACGATTGCATTGAAAATTAGGTAGGCGCGGAAGGACCAGTTTTATATGCGACCGCGTTTTTTCGTCTCCAATTTTTATTTTATGAAGCCCGTTAATTGATTTCAATCTGTTTTAAAGGAGAAGTTTTATTTATTTATTCCATATAATAGGGCAAAATAAGAATATCATTTAGCCTTACTAACGCATAATCGAAATCGAACGACACGTCAATTTGCATTTAAAATGCCGATTTTCTTTTAGAATATTTTTAGATGTAGCTGTATTCAAATATTTAAACATACAATTTTATCGTCGCCGGAGCACCAAATATTCGAATCATTTATGAATACACCTGTGCGAACGGACGACGAACCAAATAAATATTTTCGTTAATTGGAATAACAGTGCTCCTCCGTTGGTGTATTCCGATATCACTATTAGAAACGCCTAAAAACAGCGCAATCTTGTTATGAATCGTGTAATAGGTCAACATGCCCATGTACAAATTCAACACCAGATACTTAGCGATTCGTTAAGCCGCAAATCCTCTAGTAATTTGCTTTGCACAACAATAAATTATAGGAATCCACATTCCGCTAATAACGTTATAACCGCACGAAGCGAATGCGGGCAAATAAATATATCTTCTGAAACAGATCATATGTCGATAAACAACATATGGCAATCGAGCTCCGACGAAAGCCAACTTTTGCTCATTTAACCACCCAACTAGACAATAACGCTTCGTTAGGCTCGGATCTTGGTTCGACGAGATTCGTGATTCGAAAATTGAATGCGTTTTACAACATTGTTTCGGACGACTTTCTAAGTGCGCCTCGTATGCACACTTTTTTTTTAGTAGGCACTTGTAGTGGTTTTGCGAAAATATTTACATATTTTGGAAATTTGAACATCGCCCCCCTCCCGCGCCGTTCGTGTAATCCGACCAGGTATCCTTTAATTCCTTTTAGTGGGACAAGGGAAAACACTCCCAAGTGTAGGAAATATCCTCGACTGAAATTGCTTTGCTAACTGAATTTAAGGGGTAAACACGTAGATGTCGGCCGAGGCCTTTATAAGTGTTGTTGTAAATGAGATGTAAATAAACCAAAAGCGAATTAAGGATAAAATTCGTTAAAATCGAGGACGTTCGCTTTCTCGGAGGATAATTTTTTCTAAATTTATGGTGGCAGCGTTGATCCAAAAACGGGCTAGGGGCGTACATCTAATTAATAACACGTGTAAAGTTACAGTCATTTACAAAACTCCTGTCCACAGTTTAAATGTTTCCGTACTATCATGCGTCTAATGTTGTAAGAGTTGCAAATGGATACTAAATTAAAAAAAAAAACAAGTAAAGTTTTATAGTTTACCAAAGATTGTTTGTTCACTGACGAGATGCATTAGGCGGCGGAAACGATTTTTGTAAACGACTGTACAAGTTGTGTTTGGTCACAATATTGTAGATTCGCCACCTTTACGAATCGCGTTTTGTTTATGTTAAACCGTATTAAAATAATTTGTTTCAAATATTGCGAAACTTTCAAGATTTTTATGTTACGTTTGACGATGCGATCGGAGGTTGCTAATTAAAATATTTTTTCTCAATTAAGGAAATTAGGACAATTTCGATTCCAGCAAACACTTTTTTAACTTCGACCGGATTTAATGGTTAATCAACTAAGAGTAATTGAATTGAAGAAAATCCAGTATGATTAATAATTAATTATTAAAATATTAAAATGCACGAGTAATTGGATTCAAATTCAATCGAGTTCGATCCGAATTCCTAGTAATTAAATTTAATAAAAAAATTAAACAACACGAATTTCCTCAATCGGAGTTTAATCAGATTTAATTAAATCCGATCTAGTTAAATCGGATTTACTTAATCCGATCGCGTTAAATCCCGTCGAATTATTCCGAGCTAGTTGCGGTCCTAAGCGACACGTGTTTTTTTTTTAAATCTGCGGACATGATAATGAAGGGGCGAAACTGCTACTTGAAAATAGGGGCTTCAATAATGGCGAATTTCATCGTTTCATTTATAGAACAACACGACGTTTTCTGACGCAACCACTTGCAAAAGACTCCTAATAAATAATAAGGAATGAAAACACAATTTTCTCAATTCGATAAAAAACAATGTTATGGGGATTACTCGATAAAATGTGGAGGTTTACCCTCGTCAAAAATTATTTAAAAAAATGGGCAAATTATTTAAATTAATTTAAAAATATTAATTTTTAATTTATTAATATTATTATTGAACAACATGTTATTTGATTTATGGTTTATTTTAAAATTTAATGTTTGTTCTTATGTTTTGATATTTATACCTTATCCAATCGGACCACATGTGTGGCCTGGTGATTCACGATATCAGTAAAAAGTTACTAGATTGTTTATTTGTAATTCGGTTTAAAGTTGAGAAAGTGAATTCTATAGATGATTTACCTGGACAATATAAGATAATATTATAAGACAATATTTAGATAATATAAAGAAAGACTACGATTTATTAAAAATGTAAAAATACGAGATACGAGATGACAGCACTGTGTCAAACGTCATCATTGATTATCGTTTTTTATCGCCAGGACGCTTAAATGGGCCATATGAACCTTCTAAAGAAAATCGACGCGTTTTTGATTTTTCTCGAAAAATAATATTAATATTAAATAATATTAAGTAACTACCCTTAAATAACATTTTTAAATTGGTCGCATAATTTGTAACTTTTGTGAACTAAATTCTTCGCGAAAATTTCAAATAGCAAGGGGTCCCAAAAGATATATCATTTAAAATCAAGGTTAGGTAGACAACATACTTGAAAATGAACGAAATCGAAGGGGACGTCTGACACAATGCGATACCTTCCTTGTTAGTGCTTCAATTTAATATCTACTAATTGATTTTTAAAATTAAAAGAAATAGTAATTTAACTTAAAATCATTCATCGCCGCATTTATATTTAATATATAGTTCGCGCCGTGGGCGTCTTTGTGGTCCTTCGCCTTAGTGGTCTCATTTAAACGGTCGCGTATAAACGTCTTGTTCGGTAAGATTTCGTACAATTAGTTAAGATCTAATACCTCGGACGTTCTCTTTGCCGAACTTGGCGATGTTTAACAATTTTTTATTCGAAATTCAAATAAACGACCGGCGAATAAAATATCAAATAATTGCTCATAACAAGGTTGTATTAATCTTATTGTTAATGCAATCATATATGAAGAACTGTAACCCGTCTTCTAGAAATCGTTAGTTCCCACGAAGTGAACAGATCGTCTTAATGCAACATCCCTTTCCCTCTCGTCGCACATATTAATAAGTTATTGTATTCAAAAAATTCTAACTTTTTTAGTTTCGGCTTAGATTCGTCTCACGAGTCATTTTGCAATTCTTGTTGACAACTTACAAAATATGTCCTTAAGACATATCTAGTCCGTAGCGCGTCGGCCATCAAAAATATGCGAATAAAAAAAGGGGCGGTTTTTCGCGTACTCGAACGTACGTACTCGGCCGTCATGTGTTCTTGCGCGATCCCGAAGCGGAGATAAATACGTCAACTTACTTTTTATTCGTGTCGATGAAAGTGTCGAACTCGACGGACATCTTGCAGCAGAGGGCGATACGGCTGTGCGACGAGGAACAGTTCGTGTTGATCATGTGTCCATCTGCAACATAAAAAAAAACAACGTGCGTTTACTTTTTGCGAGGACGACGGCGAAAAATCTTTCAACTTGGAATACGACGACGCGAAAGCTTTTAATGCTGCCCAGGCAGCTGCCTATTTCTAAAGCGTGGCGTGTACATTATCGCCAAACACATCAAAGAGTTCTGATGCAAATAAGATGCATATTCACAAACACGCCAACCTTCTTGGAAATAGTAACTAACAAAGTAAATGCTCTGATATTATGAAAATTCTCACCGATGGTCGGTGAAGCGTGTTACGGCACCTGCATAGGGCATCGCAATATACGCCCAATTATCTAGTTCCGCTAGGGTTGTTTCTGCGCAGAAAATGTCCCGATTAAAGATCTTCTTTATTGTTCCTATTTTGCATTATGTGTTTGTATGTCGTTATTGTCGCTAGGAGGGTGTCGCCGACTTAATTGCATTCGACTTCGTAGCAGCTTCTCGTTTGATCTTATCTTTTATTACGAAATCTTCTTTGTTTTGTTAACCCTCGTTATTTTTGGGAGTTTTATTTGTCTTATGTTAGTTAAAAACTTTAATCTTGAGCATTTCAGACGCGAATTATTTTAACTTGACGTAAATGGCGACGAATTGTTTATTTTTAGCGCAACGAATGGGCATTCTTTTATGTTTGTTGCGTTTAACCACCACGCACTTAGGTTTATTTTGAAAAGGACAAATAAGCAATAATTCAAGGCAAGCAACTAAAATGTGAAGTTTTCGTTAACACTAACCAAAAAAAAAATGAATGGCAAGTTCGCCAACTTATAAAGGACACGATGGAGAATGGTTTGTTAAACTTGTAAAAGAATTGGGTTGGTTAGCGTCTGCGCAAGAGGATGCATTTCGGATAGGGTCGCTAGGGTTGGCGTTAAATCTACAAGGGAAACCACAATAATTGATAAAAATTATATGGAATTGGGTGGGTAGTCGTGAAAGCTCAATCAAAAGGTTCTAGATTACTAGAAGAATATTACAAGCAATGATGACATTCGATATGTAGAACATGTTGGTTGGACGGTGGTAATTTCCTCGACTTCTCTGTGGTGCATTATAGGAAGAGGTAAATCAGTTGAGAGAGATATATTGATCAAGCTAGATTAAACGAGAAGGGTTCAATATCCTGACATAATCTATGACAGTTCACTGTCGATGGTATGTAGGGGGTTTAAAAGCAACCAATTTATCGGGCCAATTAAAACGGTTCCAAATACATTTTCGCTTTCCGCTCGTATATGTATGTATAAAAAAATCGACCTGTACGTTCTTTCCCTTTTTTGAGTATGGCCACCAGACAAAAAATTATACACAAGATACACCAATTCGGCAACAATAAATTAATGTACTTACGCGTCTTTTTCTCGAACTCGGCGTCGTCAGTGTCGGTAAAAAACCATGTCTGAAACAATGAAAACAATTTCATGACGCACCGCATTTAAATGTAAATGTTTGTAAATGGTAGTACATAGATACTGATAACATTACAAATTCAAAAATCCGACCGCGCACAAGTCTCAGTATAGAATTTTCACGTCGCATGTCAAAATACTCCTTTTTTTTTAAATTTTTTCTCGAAAGAAATACATTTTTTGACAAATAATATTTACGAGAGAAGTTTATAAGAATTAAAAAAAAAATTATCACTTTTTTTGATTATTTCGAAAACGGTGCGTCCTGACGAAAATTATAAAGAGACGTGATCGGTAGATAATTTTATGCCGATTCCAAAACATATTTCACATTATCGATCCGATGAGTAATAACGGAGATTAGAATTTTTTTAATTTATTTTTTCAACGGCCGCCATTTCGAAACTGGTCGGTCGATTTGGCTCGTTAACGAACTCGTCCATCGTTTTCTAATACATTGTTCAAAATTCAGCCTCCTACGATCAAAATTATGATCGGAATCGTGTTCACAAGAAATATATATATAAATGATCAGTACTTTTGTGATCTAGGGGGTCGAGATCGAAGAAAAGCCAAAAGGACACGTCTGGGTCCGTCATCAGACAGGCTACAATAGCTTTTACTTTCTATGAAAATTCACTAATATTTACCAGTAACAATTCGTGTGCCCCTCAACATTGAAAATTTCCCTATTATAAAGTATAAACTAGATAAAAGTTTAATTGCATTTTTATGCGATCGATAAAATACAAAGCAAGTAATAAAACATGTGCACCGCCTACTTTCGTAGCTTTCGAAAAACGAACAAACAATTGAACGTTTTTAAAATAAAAATGGAATTTCCTAATATCCGTGAATCGCTCAAATGCATTTATATATAGAATTCTGGCAAAACCGTTTTAGATCTTTCACGTTCTTGGTACAGAGCGGTAGTGCTTGTTTTAGTAGTTCGAATTTTAAATTATGGCGTCGTATTGTTCGTCGTGTGTGCGAGGAACGCTCGTTCGGTTTATAAAGCCTTTTTGCGTGTGAGTGCGCGAGTGTTCTGTTCTATAAAAGGATTACAAACAAAAATGATTAATACGACGAGAAAAGGTAGGATATTTCTTTGTCGACTAACTCTCCATGTATTTATAAAGTGTAAATACGTGGACCTTTAAACTCTAACACAAATTCTCTGAAAATCGAGCTTGGTTAGGCTCTTGGATAGGGACTTGGTTAGGGTTCCCCTCAAACATTCGATGGTCCAATTTCGCGAACGAAATTTTATCTTACGCGCGTTTTTGTAATTACAGTGAAATATGAAACGTATAGAAGGTAAAAAGGTATAAAAGGTATAAAAACGAAAGGTATATAAATAAATATATATGACCGACGTAAAATGAACGACCTATATTTTTGTGATCTTTGTTGTCGAGATCGGAGAAAAACCAAAAAGACACGTCTGGGTCCCGTCATCAGATAGACTGCAATAGCTTTATTATTTATGAAAATTCGCTAAAATGTTCATTCCCGAAACGTTAACGGTTTGTAATTAAACGATTACTATAAAACTGTATTCGGTGTATGTAGATAATAAGTTAGCTCTTTATTGCCACGTTATTCTTTGTCCCAATAAGGAGGCGCTCGTTAATTATTAAAGCGAAACTTAATTGGTGCGGCTCTGATTTCCAAAGAAAATCGTTCACGAGCTTACGATGAAAAATACAAAGGTCGTCCTTTTAAAGACGATAACCGGGGAGTCGAAAAAGTCGAAACTGTTATGTGAACGTAAAAAGCGACTTCCTTTATTATCGCGTCGACCTCGGCTTCCTACGAAAATTTCAAAAGCTTCAAGCTTACCGTAAAAGGGATCGCATAATCGTGATGAAATGTGCGACGTTCCATTATTCCTTAATTATATAAGTACGGGAAATTTTTTGTTTATCACCATTTCGTCTGTCGTAAGTCGAAAGTTATTTTAATATTATGCTCCATCTCCGCGGCAAACTGCATCCTGTTATATTCGCCCCCTAACAACTCGCATTCCGTTTCTTTGTCGTCTAATCTTAAAGAAATATTAATCTAAACATTCGAAAGTTTCCCATGGGGCGCACAAAACACAAGTGTCAAAAACATTTCGAGTATGCAGATATAGTGGGCTATTAACGGTAGCGTTACATTAAAGAAGTCGTTAAGTGAAATTGAAACAAGTCTCCGGAGTCTCTGGCCTGACGTTCTTCTTTCGACAAACTTTTATGAAAAACTTAACGACTCTCGAACGTCCTCGTCCCGTTTTCGATCCAAAATTTAACGTGATTTTTTTTACCCGGCCCCTCGGAGCGTCACGTCGCGGTCCGTTTAAAAGTGAAGGGCCTTGTGTTTTAGTTTACAACCCCCCCGACCGCTCAGACAAACAAGTGTTTACAGAAGACAGGTGGAGTCGAGTTAGAAACGTTGGTTTCTTCATCTCGACCCTCTGCACCCTCGAGGTTTGCTTTTGTACACATTCAGATTAAGCGAAGATTAGAAATACGATATTTCGGCCGTCTTTCGCGGTGCCTCGATTTTACAAAGTTTAAGGGGTTTTTGTTCCGGTATTCCCTGGGAACACAAAAATGCTTTTAGTTAAAATTGTACGCCCAAGTTTGTTGTTTTAATTTTCCGGCACCGGCAGGCACACCTAAAATATTTTCTGTGGCTCTGGTTTAAGTAAGAGAATAATTTCGAGTTGGGTTTGTATAAGAGCAGCTTCTAACAATGCGCTCCCTTGTTTTATGCGACGAAGTCGACGAACGGACGAGGGCGCAATTTAAAGTAAACAAGGCTTCGTTGTTTGCTCGCTTGCTCGATTGCATTTTGTTTTCGAACGGTTTTCGAGGTAGTTAAACGAAATTTGATTGACCATCGATTATTATTCGAGTTGGTAGGTAACGACGGCTCACCCCTCAAAAGTCGGTCGTTTTGCGTAGGTTTAGATTATTATCGACCTACCCTAACTTTAAAATTTTGCTCCGCGATTTTATTCTACGATAGTATTCGTTTCGATTCGCCCACCTTTCGTGCCGTAAAACATATTAGGGGTTTTATGTTTTAATTTCCTCCCGATGCCTGTCGTCGATGCCACAAATATTTATTGTTACGGTTACTTGCGAACCTCGCGTTCGCCTCCTAAACCATCCTACGAATAGCTCACAAAATGAGCTCAATTCGTGCGATTCACGTGCAAAGTTATATATCAGGTTGGGGAAAAAGTTTCTTCGTATTTGAGCTCAATTCGTGCGATTCACGTGCAAAGTTATATATCAGGTTGGGGAAAAAGTTTCTTCGTATTTTCGCGGTAGATGGCTTTAAGATCGCATAACTCTGGTACTATTAATCGAATTTAGTAATATTTACATGCAAATGAAAGCTGACATTTCACAGAACAAATTAACCCAAAAAATTGTGATATTTATTCACTCGGTCAAAAATTATTGCGTTTTGAAAATGAGTGAAAATAAAGAGGAAATTAGATACATTTTGAAATTTTATTATAAAAAAGGGAAGAATGCGACTCAGGCTGCTAAAAAAATTTGTGATATTTATGGACATTATGCAGTATCAGTACGCGTTGCACAAAGTTGGTTCAAGCGTTTTCAAGCTGGAAATTTTGATATCAAAGATGCACCTCGCTGTGGTCGGCCAATCACTGAAAAAGTCGATGAAATCATGAGAAAAGTTGAGCAAGACCGACATATTAGTAGTTATGATGTTAGCAAGGAACTAAAAATCGACCACAAAACAGTTTTAAACCATTTGCAAAAGGCCGAACAATTGATTCTAATCTCTATTGTCAAGAACTGGAAAGATTACGTCAAGCAATCGAGAGAAAGCGACCAGACTTGATCAATAGGAAAGGCGTTGTCTTCCATCACGACAACGCCAGACCCCACACATCTTTTGCGACCCGTCAAAAATTGAGAGAGTTTGGCTGGGAAATTTTGATGCATCCGCCATATAGTCCTGATCTTGCACCATCAGATTTTCATTTATTTCGATCTCTACAGAACTCTCTTAATGGTTGATTTAAGTTGATTTTAAAAGAGGTCTGTGAAAATCACTTGTCGCAATTTTTCGCTAAAAAATCACAGACATTTTATAGTGATGGGATTATGATTTTACCTCAAAAGTGGCAAAAGGTGGTCGAACAAAATGGCACATATTTAGTTTAATAAACTTCATTTATAATATAAAAAAACTTGTTTCATTTTCGTACTAAAATACGAAGAAACTTTTTCCCCAACCTAATATAATTCGCTATCGAATATCTATAGCATTCACGGCCTTACCTACACTTAAATAAAAATGTTGGAAAAACCTTAAAATTTGTTTAGTGGTAAACTAACTGTGCACGCGTCTTTTCGCACGCGTACCTATGTACGCTCGCCACAGAAAAAATCGGGACATTAGGACAGAATTTTAAAAATATTTTGTTGTAAATCGGGTTTTAAATAAACTGTTTGCAAGTACATAAGGATTAAAAGCATTATTACCTACATAGATGAGGTTTTAAATATGTTAGGTGTCGGAAAGGTTGAAATAGCCTTTTGCATTTTAAGACGAGCCCTACCTTCCGGTAAGCTAACAAACTTCAATGTAAATCAAATGAAAATCCACATTTCGCTCTTTTTTATGTTTTAGAATAATTTTTTTATATGATGTTTGGTACCAAAATCAGCACAAAAAAAATCATCCCAAATCGACGAAATTATCGTAAGACGTCAAAATTATATCAAATATATGACATTTACTGATCTGTAGTATAAGAATAGAAAAAGGTTACAAAGAGAACAATGTATTGAATTTACGGGTTCTACTTGTTGTTAGACGAGGACGTAACAGGCAAACTTTACCCAACAACTTTGCGAATTATGATTTTTGGCATTTCTTTACTTATTTCTCTAAAGTTAATTTAGATGTGATCGTTATGAAAACAACTATGATTTCGATAATATTACTATTTATTATATCCTTGATATTTGGATGCTTTTTTAAATATTTTTCTACAATAATGTCAATGTATTGATTTATATATTGATTTCCTTCCTCTACAATTATAATTACTGATGAAGTCTAAAAATACATTTCAAAATATTTGTTTCCAGTGAAAGATGTGTCCAGCATATCTGTCGATACTCCATTATACCGCGCTCGTCTAGAACCTGTAAATTTCATCCATTGTTGTATTAATATTTTTTATATAATTTTGACGTTTTACGATAATTTCGTCGCTGTGGGATAATTTCCTTTTTTGTACTGATGATTTCGATACCAAATAACATTAAAAAAATTTTTTTCTAAAACATAAAAAGTGCGAAATCTTGATTTCCATTGAAGTTTATGAACTTACTGAAAAGTAGGGGATCGCCTTAAAATTAAAACTAGCGACTGAATGCTTACTTTACTATACTTCTTTTAAAAATTGTGGTAATAAGCCAATATAAAAACTTGGAACAACTAACACCATATATTTCGGCTCTGGTTGGGGCTATCTTTAGTGCTACAAATATATAAACGATGGAAACAATTAATGAATATATAATATATTAATTCGGCCAAAGAATTGTATCTTTATTACTTATCACTATCTTATTACTATCTTTATTACACAAAGAATGATTACATACCTACTTACATAATTATTTTATATATCGTTTCTTGTTCTTGGATATAAGGTTCGTAGGTTAAATAACACATATAGTAATTAAGGATACATACAAGGTGTCCCGGGAGGAATCTGCCAAACGTTAGGGGCGCGTTTCTTAAGTAATTTTAAGCAAAGAAGCTGTAGCAATGTACAGGTCCGATTTGGAAATGTTATGGCTTGTTAAAGAAAAGTCAAGGCAAGAAATCAAAAATGTGATTTATTAAGTTTTATTGAGGAAGCACTATTAACAAGACGAAATATTTTTCAAGATATATCAATTTTGTGTGTGTAAATAACCATTTTTTTTATATAAATTTACATGTTATCGGTCATATCGACGCAGATTTTCCAAAAGGGCGTAACTCACAAAAAGTAAATTTTACAGTAAAGCACATGTTATGTCGCCGCGTAGCTATAATAAGATACGTTTCGCGGAAATATAAATCGATTTTTCCGGTGAAAAAAATCGAAATATTGTTACTAGATTTTATCATACATTGTCTTTGCTTTAAATGCGTAAGATAGTCAGAATAACTCATTTTCACAAAATGTGTGAGTTACGTCCTTTTGGCAAAACGCGATCGATATATTACGTCGATCAATAAATTTTTAAATCTACGGAAAGCATAAACTAAACCTGCCCTACCGCTTGCTTCTAAAGTATTTTGTCGACAAAGAGTTGTCCACTTTGTAAGTAACAATGACGATTTATGGCTTACAATAATCCCTTTTAAAAATACAAGCATTTTACCTAAAACCCAATTCACAACCAAACATTTTTAAAATTCTATCCTTCAACTGTCCCGATTTTTTCTGTGGCGAGTGTACATTTTAAAAATTGACCAAACAGTCTTTTTAATTGAACTTCGAAAATATCTGACGAACGTTTCAGATAGTTCTTGAAACGTCAATAAGTTTTGCACGTCGTTGTTTGTAGAGCGACATTGGAAATTGAGTAAAAACCGTAGGCTCCAACAAAGTTTTTAGTTGGAAAAACTTCGAACCACAATTAACTGATGTTAGTTCGGTTTTCTCACGTTTTCTATATTTGTACATTTTGTTGACCAAGATGCTGATATGTGAGCTGATTCGGTTTATGTATGGCCGTGTTGACATAAAGGTATAAAGAGACTATTTTAACGTAAAATCTTTATGCTCTGTCATGCAGGGAACGTTGGCCGCGTCCCATATTTTTATTATCTTCACATTCCGGTAAATAACAGCACGACAGAAATACGAACTCTTTCATATTATTATCATCTCGTAAACTATATCTCGAAAGTAAATTTCCACCTTTATTTCCGGGATTTGTATTCTATGTAGGGGAGATAAGAATAAAATTTCGGTTTTCCTTATTAATATTGAGTAAAAAAAAAAAACAAAAACAAACTTTCGGTTAGTTCCGCAAAAATCGATTATAAATCGCTCGATTCGCAGCAAAGTTAAAAGAATTCGAGAATCAGTTAAAAGAAGCCCTCGATTATGAAATTTCGGCGCTCTTAATTTCGATTCACTTCGTCCATGGCCACCGAAAATTTTCAAAATAACCGTTTTGCCGTTAAGTCGTCCTCTCGACGATCCGTTTTCGAATTATTTACCGAACAGTCCATTAGAGAGGATTATTCTCGTCGAATGTATACAAAAGATGGTCTCGGAGTTTAGTTTAAAGGAGTTTCACTTGATAATTGAAACGTGGATGCATCGATTTCTGCGGCCCTTTTGACATACCCACATGAAGGAATGCGTATGGGAAGTGCGTGTATTAGGGAGATCACGGTTGGTTTGCGTGTGCAGATTTGGTCGTCTGATGGACCGACCGGGGTGCTTTTCGTTTGCTGAAGCCGAAACTCATTAATCGCTTTCGTGATTTAATGGCATCAGTAACATTTTAAAGAGTCGCAGTATTTTAAATTTGCATTTACGCGACGGTAAATCTTAATGTACTGTATGATCGCTTACGAAAGATCATGTATTTTAAAATTTGTGGATTGTGTTTTGCAACGATCCACGCGCTCGTTGTTCGCCGTAAACAAAGAAAATCTGGACCGATACTATTGGTCTGAAAAATGGGGTAGATCATTTTTGCGTGCTACAACGAACATTTTAAAAACCGAAACTTAATTTTCGCGATAATATTAGATTTAAAACAATAAGAATGTTTATTTTAGGTTTTAAGGTATGTACTTTACATTTAAATTTGTTGTAAATAAACACGATGTTTATGAGACACCCTATATATAAAGTATATCACTTTACCTTCATATATCGCTAACGTAAGAATCGAAAAGTTGTAATTCGATGTTCGTTTTGAACCACGACGAAACACATTTTTTCAAAAATGAGCTTTTTGCACGACCGGGCTCTGCAAGAACATGATGAGTCGCAGTAGAAATAGTTCCGCTAACAATTAAGAAATGGTGCCACTAGCTATTGAAGGCAATAGACATAAAAGTGCACGTAGAATGTAACAAGTCACCCTCATTCTCTCAGTTTATCGCCCATTTCTTTTCTAGATTTACGAGGATAATGTCGAGATTCTTAAGCACTTAATACTTAAGTCTCTAAATTGTGTTTTTTTGTGTGTCTATTCTAGTAATAATTTAAGCTTTCCAAATACATATATATGCCACAAATTTTGTAAAAAAATTGTCTTCTCAAAATCAGAAGTTAGTTTTTTTAATGTTTTGTAATTATAACTATAATTTATTTAAAGTAACAGCGCTAATACACTTTTAGCCTATAGATTTTCAAAAATACATTTTATACATAACTTCCAAACTTTTGTTATTTGCGGCTTATGATGTTCTTACAATAAGCCCTTTATTTTTAAGTTTAATCAAGTAGGGGAGGCTGGGGCTTATCCGGACACGGAGCTGAACCGGACATTTCGAATATCTATTGAATAATTAAATTCTTAACTTATTTGAAAACCACTGTAAACACGTCTTGTTGTGCTTTATTCATGTCAGTAGTAACGACGACCTTTAATTTGTTTAGTTTAGTGTCAGCCGTCGTTGTGTTTAGACGTATTGCTTTTGTTGCTGAAGAGAGAATTTCAATTTCTTAAATTTTTTGGGTTTTTCTGTTGTGTTTCACGCGCATCAATTAATAGGTAAGCATTTTTCAAAGCTAACGCTGTGCTGAATTCAGGGAAAAAAGTTTTTATAAATGCATTGAAAATATAAATAATTATTGTGTCTCAATGATGAGATGGTCGTGTGGGGTTGAACCGGACGAAGATAGGTGGGGCAAAACCGGACACCCGATTTTCGCTGTTTCATTTATTTCCACTAAATTCAGCGACTGTGAACGCGTATCAAAGTTTAATCGTTATTTTCACACATTGTTTTGCATTATTTTAGCGGAATGGTTCGCACATACAAGCGAAAAAAGCCTCAGGTGGACAAATCAAAGATAAAAGAAGCTGTTCTTTCAGTGCGATGTGATAAAATGTCGATCAGAGATGCGTGTATTTTACATAACGTAAAAAAATCAACATTATCAGATTGGCTAAAGCAAACTAGTGAAGAGCAAGCGATGGAAGGTGATGTTATGATGAACGCGAAAGGACATAAGACAGTAAGGAGCAGTTAAATAAGATATTCAAATTTTATGATTTGAACGACTGCATTAATTCTGTTTCTGATTTCTCCAGGTCTTTACTGCAAATGTCGAAGCATCATTAGCGCAGTATTTATTAAATTGCAACGACATGTATTTTGGTTTGTCTGTGAAACAAGTACGTAGACTCGCCTATGATCTTGCAAAGAAATTGGAGCTACCTATACCAACATCATGGGAGCGTTGTGCAATGGCAGGTGTTGATTGGCTCAGAGGTTTTTTCCAGCGACACCCTGAATTAACTGTGCGCAAGCCGCAAGCAACTAGTTTAGCTCGAGCTACAGCATTCAATCAAGTTACCTCAGCACTTTCTATGAAAAATTGAAGTTTCTCATGAAGAAACAGCAATTTGCGCCTCAAAATATTTATAATATGGACGAGACTGACGTAACAACAGTTCAAATTCCAGATCGAGTTGTTGCAAGAAAGGGTTCCAAGCAAGTCGGGCGCATAGTCTCGTCAGAGCGTGGCACATTGGTCACTTTAGCAGTAGCTGTATCAGCCACTGGCCATCTTGTTCCACCATTTTTTATTTTCCCCCGAAAAAAATTCAAAAGAGAATTTCTTGTCGGTGGGCCAGTGGGCTGCTATGGTGCTGCTAATTCCAGCGGTTGGATGAACGCCGAACAGTTCTACGCATTTCTTGTTTTCTTACAATCGTACGCTCATGCATCATTAGATAATCCAATACTTTTGATACTGGATAATAACGAATCGCATTTATCTATTCGAGATCTGGGCTATTGCAAGGAAAATGGAATCGTCGTTCTGTCATTGCCACCACATTGCTCACACAAGCTACAGCCTTTGGACAGATCTGTCTTTGGACCGTTCAAAAAAATTGTTAATACCAACTGTGATAACTGGTGCACAAGTAATCCAGGAGCTACTATGTCGATTTACCATATTCCAGAAATTATTAAAAATTCTTTGCCAATATCTGCAACTAATAAAAATATCACGGCTGGTTTCCAATACACTGGAATTTTTCCATTAAACGAAAACATTTTCGAAGACCATGAATTTATGCCAAGCGTTGTTACTGATCGTGAACTACCATCGACGTCAACATTAACCGATGAAAGTGGAGGCATTTTGAATGAGTCATTCGTATCTGTAACCGCATTCGAAGAGACTGCTAGTATATCGGCTTGTCACTCAACACCAATTTCAAGCGAAATTGATGATGCGAGCAACATGTCAACCTCGACAGTTTCAAATATGAGCTCTGATTTTTTGAATGCAACAATTGAATCTCTCCGTCCATACCCGAAGGCACCACCGCGGAAAGCATCGAATCGCGGTAGAAAGAAGCGTCGCTCGGAAATACTGACATCTTCGCCGGTTATTAATCAGTTACGCGAAGAGCAGCGCGCATGTGAAAAAAAGAAAGAAGCTAAGGCAAAATGTGCAAGTTCGTTAACAAAGCAGGCAAAAGTGAAGTCACGAGCAACATGTTCAACACAAGCAAGCTTACCATTGATGAGTAAGGAAAAACAAGAACGATCAACACGTGATTTAGCGAACGATTGTTGTGTTTGTGGCGGACGAATATTGAAAACAGTTCAATTGAAACTGTGCACTGAATGTCGTCGCAAAGCACACATCGAATGTGTTCGCACAAGCGACGATATATTCACTTGCCAAAACTGTTTTTCTGATGTGGAGATAGATGGAGTCTGATAACGACGATTAATTTTAATTTTTTCTCAAAATTCTTTTTTCCTAATTCTTATTTCATTAGTTATTATCTTTCATTTATTGAAATACTTATATAGAATATAAGATATTTTGTAATTATGTCAATGAATATAATAATTATACTAATAAAGATAACTTTCAGTTAACGAACGAAAAAATTCATATTGGTGTCTTATTCACAACTAAATTAACAGTGTCCGGTTCAGCCCCATGGAGTGTCCGAATTAGCCCCTTATTTTTGAGATGTTTGTCTTTGAGGTTGTCGTCTTTCAAGCGATTTACCGAAGAACCTAGTAGACATTTTTGTAAATTGAATAGTTGTAATTTGTTGCTAAAAGGACAAGCTTTTAGATGAAAGATGACATTTTGGTCAAGGAATTTTTTTATGTATTTTCTGAACCAAATAGCAAATTCATCCGGTTTAGCCCCACTCTCCCCTAGATTGTCACATTTTGATTGTCGAACGATGTCGAGAATAGCAGCGTTTTAAAAGTTTAATCTACAAGAAATTTTCAAAATGCGCTTTCATGGACCTTTTTAGCAAAATTCTTTAAAAAAATTAATTTTTTTTCTTACACTCTTTCGTCAAAAATACTAACATAAATTCTACAGTTTAAAACGATCAAATTAAGACGAGCCCTCGTCGTTTTCGAGATACATTAAATAACAAATTGATCCCGTTCGAAGGACCAACAGAATATTGCTAACAAATGCAGTGAATATTATTACAAGCTGCTAATCTTATTTATGCGTTACATGAATAACGGTTTCGGTCGTTGGTTAAAACGAACCGATGTCCGGTTCTGCGAAGCTTATCGAAGCGTCGAGCGTTTTAACGGCCCTTGCATTAATTAAGGGGTTGTTCGTCGAGTTTCTGCGCGCTAATCGTAAGTGATTAATACTAAATTAACTTTATTCCACCGAAAGAGCACTGCCGCCACCGTCGAGCTTAATTATAACCAATCGCCAACAATAATTTTGACGGGGCGACGACTTAAAAAGTTGCCGCGGATCCGTGTAGAATTTCCGCGCGCCTCATTTGCCGCACCCCCGACAGTTACATAACAAGAACAAACCCGAACGTGAAGCGTTTAAGTACACAGTTAATTAGTTCGGCGTTTAGCGGACGGTATTTTGGCCACCTTTGAATGACAAACACAAAGGGAGAGACTCCCCTATTAACTGCCGTCGTGCTTCGTCAGACGCGTTTTCAAATTAAAAAACGGACAGACCGTATTTGTTTTAAACATGGCGAATCGAGTCAATTTTAGTACAACTTCCATATTGCAGTCTCTCATTCGGAAATTAATAGCTCGAACAAAGGACGCGGCGTCCGCAGCACGCGTGTCGTTTCAAAATTACACCCGTAGTACCCGTGGGAAAAACTGACTCCGTTTCCCTCCACGGCACACCCCAATAAACTTAAATAAATATGCGCGGGCTCTTATTACCGTGGAAGAACAGCGAACAATATGCTTGTACTATTAATGGACGACCTGGGCTGAAAATCACCCCCACGAGTATTGTTGTGTAAGCAAACGCGCATCTATGGAATGAGCTTTCGGTAAACGAAAATTATTGTCGTCGCGTCGGTCTAAAAGCATTTTACAAATCGGTATGCACTCAAAAAAAAAAATCCGAGTAACGCGTCCAATTAACGTACATTAGATAACTCTTAAAAAATAACGAAAAATTCGTTATTTCGATAAAAATTTTCATTGTAGGTATGAAGAAAGTTATTAGGTAAAAAATTATAAATGATTCGTAAATACAATAATTAGACACATATTTTCTTCAGTGTATTAGTAGTATTAATGAACTTTTCATTGTATCAATGATCAATAACTAGTGTTCATTAATATTATGTACAATATTTTTTTGAGTGTACGATAGGTACGTTACCTGTTCTTTTGCCAATTGAAACCAAGTGGTAAGAATGATTGGAAGCCTGCTCTTGTGATAATGCTTGGTCGTCTTGACGCTAATGAAGACGTCGTCCAAAATCGTCGTCGGCGGCCTCAAAGTGGCAGTAACCGATGGTATTTCGCTCGTTATTTTCTCCTCGCGCACAACGTCCGCGGCACGTTCGTCGCCAACGTAGTTGCTATCGTAGTCCTTCGAAGCCAATTTCTCACTTATAACGGACTGAAACAGAACAAACAACGCCGTTTTAAACATTCCGTAACTTCCGAAATTACAAAAAATGCAGTTCGGCATTTAAACGAACCGTGTTGGGGGTTACGAGGTGTAAATTCCGTTGGCGTTTTGATGTTGTGAATGCGCTTCGTTGACAGGGGAAAAAGGGCCACATCAAATTTACTCGATGGCGATGGGAAATAATTGAGATTTTTAAATAATTTTTTGATTGCGAGTGAAAATTACATCTACATATTTTGTTTGTTTGTTCGGTAGATACTCATCGTCGTAACCGAATTTTTGACATCAATTAAAAGTTGTAGGTGTACAATTTTAATTACGATAACTACATATTTTTACGATGTAGGTACATACCGTAAGTACACATATGTTGCATGATAAAATTCGGCACAAAACGTCAAGTATAAAAATAATATTTCTCGCGCACCTTCGAAAAAAACGGTTTCGCCCCAGCACATTAGCCAAATGGATGGAGAATTGCAAAACCCGCGTCTCTTGTCGCTACAAGAAACGTAACTAAACCATGTCAAAAGAAGCGGACAATGAAAGGGCTGCGCCTCGCGACCAATATCTTATCCACATTGACAAAAATATCGCAAATCTGAAATACTAACGGTAAACCGTGCGGCTGACGTTGGCATTGTTCGATAAAACAAGAATTTTTAATTGAAAATGTGTGGTTCTTTCTCACGAATTACTAAATCGGTGATATTTTCTTTAGAAACTGATATTTTTGTAAAATGTCGAGCTTCCAATAAACTTGCCTAGGTATAGGTTCTCTAATACCCCCTCATCAATTTGGATTCCGCAAGGGATATGGAACTATTGAACACAGACTCATTAGAAAAATTTCCAGCGACCTAGAAGGCAAACGTTAAGTTACGGCATTTCTACAAACTTAAAAAAGCTTTCCCGCACCCATACTACACCCTCCTTGAATCATATCTCACAAATAGAACGTTTCAAGGGAAATATCGCGAGGAATATACCCAACTATACTCCATTCAATCTGGGGTACCCCAGGGTAGCATTCTCGGTCCTATCTTATACTTATTATACGTCGCAGACCTGCCTGAATTAAGAGAGACTATGACAGCTACATACGCCGATGACACAGCAATTCTATCCTCACATCTAAGCCCTGTGACAGCCTCTAGGAACTTACAAAATCACTTGCATCAACTAGAAGAATGGTTAAAACGATGGCGCATAAAAGTGAATGAAAAAAAAATCAGCCCACGTTACATACACACTAAGGAAAGACATCTGTCCTCCAGTCACATTAAATGGAAACCTCATACCACAAGAAGTAGAAGCTAAATACCTGGGGATTCATATTGACAGACGACTAACCTGGCGCACCCACATATTCTCAAAAAGAAAACAGCTTGGACTCAAATTCCAACAAATGTACTGGATCCTCGGCCGAAAATTCAAATTATCAACAGAAAATAAACTCCTATTATACAAGGCTATTCTAAAACCAATATGGATATACGGCATATCTCTCTGGGGAACAGCAAGCAATTCAAACCTTGAAATATTGCAACGCTTTCAAAACAAAGCTCTCCGAGCTATAGTAGATGCACCATGGTACGTTCCGAATAAACTCCTGCATTCTGACCTGAAGATACCAATCATCAAGGAAGAAATAACAAGACACAGCATCAACTACAGAAATAGAATTTCCGTCCACCCAAACGATCTTGCTGTCTCACTCGTAAATGAAGATGAAGACGACAGGCGACTGAAAAGATTTAAACCCAGCGACCTCCCTACTCGTTTTATCTAAACAATAAACACTTTGATTCAATAGAAAATAAGGGGGCACTCATTGGAGTGCTACTCTGCATGTCATGTTTTTATACTAGATTTAAGTCTCTAGATTAAGGCCTGCATACGTTGTACTTATAGTACCCCCTGGACTGATTGTATAATCGCAGTGGAGTCAATTAAAAAAAAACAAAAGTATAGGTTCCAGAAAATCTAATGGTTCGAGAAAGTTCTGAACGTTTCTGGACATTAAGAGGAAATCACGCCCTTAAAGTAGGTATCGATCGAACGATTGTTTGCTTGGAGTTCAAAATGGAAAAACAAATTCGCGACTCCTTGGACTGGACGGATTAAGTTTTAGAAAATCTAACACTTCAAGAACGTCCAGGGCGGCGCTCCTGGACGTTAGAGAAAAATCACACTTTTAAAATAGGTATCGATCGAACGATTGTTTGCTTGGAGTTCAGAATGAAAAAACAAATGTCGCGAGGTCAAATAGAAGTGTGGTGTTCAAAACGAGGCAGTGAAGCGCAAAACACGGTACAATATCCAAATAACCCTGTCGACCTGAGCAACCCGGCCAAAAATCTATTAACTAACCAGGGCAGATGGCAGGGCCAGGATCTAACAGAAGCGAGAAAAACGGCCCTTCGAAAAGGAGGCCAAAAACATTCAAAGTGAGCCTTGGACTGGACGGATTAACAATAAACGACTTGCGACAGTTTGCCAATAACAACAACACGACCAAAGGGAAGGCCATTCGCATAATAAATAAACAGTGCTGTTTAAGAACTCCAAAAGCTGCAAGTGCAACATTGGAAGTGAATTGCCAATGATAGAAGGAGCTGCTAACGGAACAGAGGAAAATTAGCAAATCGGTGAAGATCCTAGATGATTGGTATAGACCGAAATAGAACGAACAACAAATTTATTGTTCGATGGTAAGTACGTTCAACTGTAACTTTAGTTTTATAATCAAGTCTCAATTATTATTCGTGCGCGGATTATCGAGACTGTTATAGATTATCCGTGCATTTTCGTGTTAAATAAGAATGCGATAAGATGAGGCTCTATTTTCGATATTATTCCATTGGCGAGCACGTTCAAAATTCGAACCTGTTAATTTCGGACAATCGAGGTCGTATTTTAATTCAATAAATAGCTTAAAACGATGACGCGCGTTTCGTTACGTTCAAAATATAATTGAGGGTATTTTTATAGATAAAACGATCGAAGTAGTAAATCATCGCGAGCGTTCGACAGAAAAATATATTATCAGCACCAACGCCCACTAGTTATGACCGATCCATCGCTAAATAATTCAATTTCATTCCGTGTCAGAGTTCAAATAAAAGTGCTCGAAATGGGAACATCTATTAATTTAGTTTATAAATCGAATGCCGCTGCATTATTATTAAATTTATTGCCCCCACCCCGCCCTTCACGTATGTACGATAGAAAATTGATGGTTGTAAAGAGATCATTGATGATGATGATGATAGGGGGGGAGGCATATTGAGAATTCTGTAATAAATGCATTTTAGGCCCGTTATATTGAATCTTAAAAGTTCTCTTAAATAGGCACTCTACATAATAAGTGGATTTCATCCCAATACCGGTGATCGTTAATTACCTATAATATATAACGAGCCGTTAACTAGGTATGTAATGTAATAATATGTTTTTTTCATTTACGTAATAGTTAAAGGCATAATTTCACTTGTAGCGTTGCAAACTAAAGATAGGGTTTGTTGTTGTGCCTATATTTACTTTATAAACTTTTGGGCTTTTATTAACCCTGTAAAGAAAAATATTATTAACCGCGTATTAGGTACCTATTTAAAAACAAATCGAATAAAAGTATTCTGACCGTTTTATTAAATTTTCAAGAAACTGTATGACGGCAATTTTGACGGCCCGTTACAGAGCCCATAACGTTCATTTTAATTGTATTTTTTTTTAACTAATCGTCAACGTTCGTGTTTTAATTTATCGTTGCAATTTAACTACCCGTTGGGTTTTCGGTCGTTAAACTAGAAATTCAAATTCGGTTTAGCTCGAAAATCGCGCTTCGTCGAAAACGGTTGGATTAAATTCGACGACGATTGAATATACATATAGGTGGTAGTTACCGGAGGAGTCCTTCTGACCCCTACTTTTTTTTCGAAAATTATTCGACTTCGGAATGCAAGAGACGCTTTCAGAAATGACTTGGGGCTAACAACCACACCTGTCACGGATACATAAATATTTTTACAGCTAATTAATGTTCATATCGGCCACGGCTGACTTTTACCGCTCTCCGATTTTAATTTGGCCGTGCACGCACGCAACCGTTTTTACTTTCGTTTGTTTATTTAAAATAATTACCTGATCGTTGATAACGGAACCGCGCGAGTACGACTGATAAGCCAAGAGCGTCGAATACGCAACCAGTACTATTACAAAAACAGTCTGAAGAAGACGTCTTAGTTTTCCGTTCATTTTAAACACTTGTTGCTCTCCGATCACCTGTTCACCATTTTAAAATATCGAAAAACACAACATTCGTAGTCCATTGTAAGCTATCGCGAACACGACTTTCTATTTACGAAGACAAACCGCAATTTCCACGTTCCAACGCGTCGCTCTCGAGACACGCTCCAAACGTTGAAAGCGTTCGGGCTTCATAAGTTTATGTTGTACTTGGGTACGACCGGTATCTGGTCGTGTGTTAAATGGTGCCCCCCTGTTCCCTTTGTAAACTCGTGCACGCAAACCGTAGTGGGGCTTTACTACACAACTGGAACTTTGAACGATTCGTGTTCGACCGTTTTTACCTGCTGCTTTTTTTTTTCTTTTCTTCCACAACAGTAGTACCTGCAGGTAAATTACTGATAATTTCGGCGCAGGTGCACCTAACGTACGAGGGGATTAAACAATCCGAAAATTAATAGCTGTTTAACGTCGTAAATTAATTTTTCTGGGGCGACGAGAAAGTTTAGAAATTTAATTCTCGGAGAACATCGTCGTAATCCGGATTACCGAGACGAACGCGTTAAAGATACGGGTCGCTATCTAAAAGTTGCCCAGATTACAAATACGGATTTAAATGAGTTCATTTGTAGTTTAGCACGTTTATTTTGAGAGCAATAATCATTGAGAAACAGAACGCAAAAAGTTCAATTGAAAAATAATGAGTCGAAACAGTACCATAATATGTTCAAATAAAGAACTTTGGTTACTTGCAAAAAAAAATGCAATTAACTTAATTCTGAAAAGTCAAAAAAAAAAGAAGAAAAATCTATGATCTCAATATTTACGCAAATTACTTTTAACAGTTTCAAAAATATTCAAAATGACCATCGATAAGTTTTATTTGGCAATATTGTGTACTCGATTTGGAAAATTGAATTATTCGCAACAGTGAATCAAAATGGACATATCAAACTGATAATTGCTGAATAATTTATTGCAAATTTATTCGTCCGTCAATAAATGCGAAGAAAACTTCTAATTTTTGTATTTGTAAAATGTATTTCTAATTAAACCGAAGTTCATACTTTTGTACGTCGGTATATTGTTGTGCGCTAACTGCAAACGCCTGATTATAGGCAACCTCGTTTCCTTCACGTAACATTTTCAAACGGGAACGCCAATAATTTTTCGATCGCCCTGTATGTCATAATTTAAACGTGTAACTGGCAAACTTCAATATAAAAGCAGGTGCGCGCGATGCATTCCTTTACGAAAAACGATGTTTTTATTATAATTAAATAAACACAATGAAAGAAAGGAAGGAAAGGACCGCCGATAATTGCAGACCGTTTAAATTATAAGTATCGTTCAAAAATTACCCTCCCATTAAATGATTTCGAGTGATTTGAGGTTACGTTTATTTTACAGCCCATCAAATAATCAGTTTGACCGGCATCAGTTTCGAAAGGAAAAGCGTGATCGTAAGATAAATCGTCATTTAACACCGTTTATACGTTAAATGGGTCACATTTTAGGGATTCGTGGAATTAACTGTAGTGCCTTTGCGAGATAACCTACGCCACATCAAGTTAAACGCCAAACAATGTCGCATTTACAGAGTAGTTTTAAACGAAAGCTACGAGGCTCAATTTCAGTATTTCGACCCTTTCTTAGATATATGTCAAGGGGACACCGAAACGTTAGTTTGAAATTATTATGATTCTACGTTAAATTGATCGTCTCTTTATAGGCGATCACTGGAACAATTATCTACTCTTCATTATTCGGCCGCGTTAAAAGTGGATCCTGATAATAGTGCAGGCGAATTGGTCGTTATAATACCTCCAGATGCGGCACATTTAGTGGCCGAAGGCACGGCTTTAAGGGTTGGAATAGAATTTTCGCTCGAGCAACCGCAGGGCGGTTTGCATTTTGTTGTTCCGTCCATCGAAGGTACTTATTCTGAGGTTAGTAGAATTTCTATTTTTTAAACTGTCTATAAAGTGTTTTTAAAAATTTCTAGCGAGGGGTGCATTTGTATACGTACGGACATGAAAATTCGTCCCGGCTATGGTTTCCCTGTGTTGACAGCTACGCGGAGCCGTGCACTTGGAAGTTGGAGTTTACGGTGGACGAGGGGATGACCGCTATATCGAACGGTGACCTCACCGAGGTCGTATTCACTCCCGATATGCGACGTAAAACCTTTCATTATTCATTGGGAATACCGACTTGTGCACCGAACATAGCGTTGGCGGTAGGCCCGTTTGAAATATACGTGGATCCTTTTATGCACGAGGTCACTCATTTTTGTCTGCCGCAATTGTTGCCTTTACTTAAAGTGACTACGAGGTACATGCACGAAGCGTTCGAATTTTACGAGGAGACCCTGTCAAATAGATATCCATATTCGTGTTATAAGCAAGTGTTTGTCGACGAAGTAGCGTACGATCATAAATCGTACGCAACGATGAGTATTTTAAACACGAATTTATTGCATTCCGCTGTTATAATTGATCAGTGTTATACTACAAGGAGGGTAATGGCGCAGGCAATTGCCGAACAATTTTTCGGTTGTTTTATATCCATGCAAAATTGGTCAGATATGTGGTTACCGAAGTCGATTAGTCAGTACTTGTGCGGGTTATATTGCAAAAAATGCTTCGGAAACAATGAATATAGAGAATTTGTACATAGCAATTTGAAAGATGTTGTGAAGTATGAAGAACAACACGGAGGTATTATTTTAGGTAAACAAATGGTACGCGCCATTTCGTAGTATAAATCTAATTTTTATATAGATTCTAGCCAACCACCATCGCCGTTACCTACGTCTTCTAATAACCCGTCGGGACACTCGAAACATCACGAGGCTCATTTTTACTTTTCAATCAGGAATTTACACACCCTTTCTCCGCTGTATATCGACGCCATGTACAAGAAGGGGCTGCTAGTGATGAGAATGTTAGAACATCGAATCGGTTTGGAACTGTTATTGCAAGTTTTTAACAAGCAATTGTCGTTGGCGATGAACGCGGCCAATCAAAAGATCGGCAGCGGCCTGTGGAGCCACATGCTCATCAGCACGACCACTTTTACTAAAGCCATATTCACCGTAACGGGAAAGGACATGGTGGTGTTTATTGATCAGTGGGTCCGGACTGGAGGCCATGCAAAGTTTCACTTGAGCTCGGTTTTTAATCGCAAGAGGTTAGATTTATTTACGTGAATTTTTTTAAGGCCAGTTTTATAAAATGTAAACGACGGTCAACAAACTAATTTTAGGTAAAGTAAAAATTGAGCCGTCGAATATTCTTAATTTATTTTCTTTACAAGAAAAGTTCTATAAACTTTTTGCTGTGGCTTTCATTTGGACAATTCAACCTTTGTGGTTTGCGAACCAGTACCTAGTTAACTAATGGTTTTTATAAAACCGGTCTTAATTAATGTGTGGGAGGGGGATACCGATGCAAAAGTTTTAATTTGTATAGGAAAACGAAAATTACTTGTTTCTTGTAAAACAAAAAAATAGACAACAAGAGATATAGTAGAGTGCTCAGCGCCCCGAAAAACGCTTAAAAATGACTTTTGTGGGGAGGTCGGGGTTACAAGATGAAACCTCCACAGATCGAAAGAGCGTATTTTTTTATTTAAAAAGCCAAAAGCCGTCAAAAATCGTCCAGTGCAAAAGGGCGCTATCTTCACCGAAAGAGTTATTCAGCGTACGTATAGAAGGAAACGTGAACTTTCTTTTGCTGTAAAATTCGTAATTGGTTTTGTGGAATTAATCGTTTAAAAAATTTTGGAAAAACGCAAAATACACGGGTTCTTATGGAGAAAAATAACTTTCGGGGCCGATATCTCGGTTCTAACAGCTAAAAAGTTCACTTCAATTTCCCGTTTATACTGTCATAACTACAAAACAGTAAGACATATCGAAAAATTTTATTCTTTAAAAAAGTTTGGTTTGTCCTTGTAACATCCGACGATAGAAGAATTATATTTTTGTAGGGCTTCATAATTATGATAAATAATTAAAAGTGAAAACATGCAAAAATTGCATTTGCGAGAGTCGCGCTCTCAAGTGGGCGCATCGCGTCTCCCATCTCACTTTTTCCCATAGCTCCCTCTCATTCTATACGTAATTCAAAGAATTGCGACATACTATGATTATTATTGTAAATACACCTTATCCGTTATTTTAATAATTAAGTACATAATATAAGAAGCGTTTTATATTAAATAAATTCTGAAAGGCTCCTATTTCATAATAAAACTACAGCGACTTTAAAATTTAATGTCTGTTATTGTTATTCTTCTTTTATAAAATTGTGGTAATAAGCCAATGACAACAATTAATTTACACCATATATTTTAACTCTGTTTAGAGTTATCTTCAAGTGGTAAAATTTTATAATTTCCGCAGTAAAAATCAAAAATTTGGTGCAAGAAGGAAACTCCTGGTAGGTATTAATTGTATCCTTATTATGGCAATTTATTAGGGCTATTGGCGTTAATTGTAAGTGTATTAAATAACCACAAGTTAATCACCATTTTTCTACTACAGTATGCCAAATGTGCCTTACAGCCTTAAGTTTGTTAACAAATTTGGTATTACTACGTTCAAAATTGTACTTTTCGCAGTTGAAATTAACAGCCTTGATATTACACATCCTTAATAATTTAACACTCACCTTATTCATCATACATTGACACATTTAGAATTGTCACTGCATTGGTACATTTTTGTTCCATAGATCTACAGAAACCAATGCAACTCATTCGATTTTACTGCATCTGCACACTTTGCTACTGCAATCTAGAAAACATAATGAAACGAAATGTATGAATCAGCAAATAATGCATGTTAGAAGAATACCTTTGTTACAACCACACGATACTAACACTCTTAGGTTATTTGGGAAGGATGGAAGAGTACTTAGTATAGGTATCAGATTTCCTTCCAAATCTATTTTCCACCCAGAATCGGTTACATCGGGTAACTGTGGTTGTAGTTGTAATGAATTTAGCAAAACTTTAGTTTGATAATATGATTTTAAGGTGAGGATACCACTATTTTTCGAATATCGTTAAAATTAATGTACAAAATAATGTAATGGTTACTTGAATTTGATTTTTAACATAGGTAATACCAAATTTGTTAACAAACTTAAGGCTGTAAGGCACATTTGGCGTACTGTAGTAGAAAAATGGTGATTAACTTGTGGTTATTTAATACACTTACAATTAGGGCCAATAGCCCTAATAAATTGCCATAATAAGGATACAATTAATACCTACCTGGAGTTTCCTTCTTGCACCAAATTTTTGATTTTTACTGCGGAAATTATAAAATTTTACCACTTGAAGATAATTCTAAACAGAGTTGAAATATATGGTGTTAATTAATTGTTGTTATTGGCTTATTACCACAATTTTATAAAAAGAATAATAACAATAACAGACATTAAATTTTAAAGTCGCTGCAGTTTTATTATGAAATAGGAGCTTTTCGTAAATTTATTTAATATAAAATGCTTCTTATATTATGTACTTAATTATTAAAATAACGGATAAGGTGTATTTACAATAATAATAATAGTATGTTGGCTTATTTTAGAATTACGTATAGAACGCTACGGGAAAAAGTGAGATGGGAGACGCGATGCGCCCACTTGAGAGTGCGACTCTCGCAAATGCAATTTTCGCATGTTTTCACTTTTAATTATTTATCATAATTATGAAGCCCTACAAAAATATAATTCTTCTATCGTCGGATGCTACAAGGACAAACCAAACTTTTTTAAAGAATAAAATTTTTCGATATGTCGTACTGTTTTGTAGTTATGACAGTATAAACGGTAAAAAACGCGAAATTGAAGTGAACTTTTTAGCTGTTCGAACCGAGATATCGGCCCCGAAAGTTATTTTTCTCCATAAGAGCCCGTGTATTTTGCGTTTTTCCAAAATTTTTTAAACGATTAATTCCACAAAACCAATTACGAATTTTACGGCAAAAGAAAGTTCACGTTCCTTCTATACGTTCGCTGAATAACTCTTTCGGTGAAGATAGCGCCCTTTTGCATTGGACGATTTTTGACGACTTTTGGCTTTTTAAATAAAAAAATACGCTCTTTCGATCTGTTGAGGTTTCATCTTGTAACCCCGACCTCCCCACGAAGGTCATTTTTCGGGGCGCTGAGCACTCTACTAATATTTTTAGTGATGTGGACCTTCGAAGTTCGAACAAATCGGGAACTTTAAGGGGGAACATCTGCATTGTTACCCAAAATTCGTTGAATTGATCTCCACAACAATGGCGTTATTGAGTTTTCGTGCACACTATCCTGCACGACTCGAACATTTTCTTTGTTGGGAATCGTTTGTGGTCTTCCAGTTCAAGGAAGGTTTTGTTGTCGAAAACGTGCAATTAGTTCAGTTCGTACATTAAGAAAATGGCGTTGTGCACGTTGCGTCAAAGCAATTGATCATCGATTTTCAAAATAAAATTCAATACTTTTTGACCTTTGTTCAGTCGTGTAATGTTCTATTTGAAATGTTCCAAGTCTTCTTTACACAAATCTGGAAATCAAAGAAATTATAGACTATTTAAACCCCTTCGTTTTCAAAATCAATCGACAATTCCAAAAAAGTTCCATTTAAAAATCGAAAGTGAGATCATTTCAGCCATAACCCAGAAGTGTAATAGTAGTTCTCCAACATTTCAAAATATAACACCATCATACTATATTTTTCATAAAACAATTCGGACCGATGCCTACTTTATAAAATAAAGGTTGTCCAAGTAGTTTCGTTGACACCCGGGGTAGGTATATTGAACACCCTAAAACTGCCATTTTTCTACCATCATAACATAATCACGATTGTCACTTAATTTTAATTTTTTTTAAAGGAACACGATAGAAGTGGAAATACGACAGGACGCCACAACGCAAACGGGCATCCGAAAGTACGTGGGTCCTTTGCTGGTGCAACTTCAAGAGCTCGACGGCACCTTCAAGCACACCCTTCAAATAGAGAACACTGTCGTTAAAGCCGACATTACCTGTCACTCGAAGAGCAGGAGAAACAAAAAGAAGAAAATTCCGCTGTGTACCGGCGAAGAGGTGGATATGGATTTAAGTCCCATGGAGTAAGTTCAAATATTTTTTATGTTGCCACGTGCCGTGACTTGGGAACATTTATAGCGACTCCCCGGTGCTTTGGATCCGTCTGGATCCGGAAATGACACTTTTAAGGGCGACAATTATAGAACAACCGGATTTTCAGTGGCAATTCCAATTGAGGCACGAACGCGACGTTACTGCACAAATGGAAGCCATACTTGCTTTAGAACGATATCCAACACCGGCCACACGACTCGCCTTAACAGATACGATAGAAAACGAGCAATCTTTTTATAAAGTGCGATGCCGAGGGGCTCATTGTTTGACCAAAGTATAATTCTTCGTATTTGGACTGTTGTTTTAATCATAAATGAATTATAGGTGGCCAATGCCATGGTGTCTAACTGGGCAGGACCTCCGGCCATGCTGGCGATTTTCAGAAAGCTCTTCGGTTCTTTTGCCGCCCCGCACATAATTCGCCAGAACACCTTCACAAACTTTCAACATTACTTTTTACAGAAAACGATTCCTCTGGCAATGGCCGGTTTGAGAAACGCTCACGGCATCTGTCCGCCGGAAGTGATACGTTTCTTGCTCGATCTCTTCAAATATAACGACAACTCGAAAAATAGATACTCTGATAATTATTATAAGGCGATCTTGGTTGAAGCTCTCGGATATACGATCACTCCTGTGGTTTCTGTTGTTCAACAAGGTGCGCCCATAACATTTGAGAGCCTGAGCGCCGACACCAAATTGATTTTGGAAGAAATTACGCGAATGTTGAATTTGGAGAAGTCGTTGCCTTGTTATAAATATACAGTTACTGTCACTTGCTTAAAAGCCATTCGCAAGCTGCAGAAATTTGGCCATTTACGGAGCAGTCCGCATTTGTTCAAAAGCTACGCCGTTTACGGTCAATTTATCGGTAAGTCGTTGGATCTAATCAATTTTGGTTTGAAATTTTTAATTGTGCGACTTAATTAGATGTGAGATTGTCGGCGTTGGAGTGTTTGGTCGATTTTGTTCGTGCCGACGGGCGATGGTCAGATCTGCAATATTTGCTTGATATTATCGAAAACGATCCCGATCCAGGAGTGCGTCACAAACTTGTTCGTCTCTTCATTGAACATCCGCCGTTCGAAAAAGCGCATAGACAACGTTTAGACACGCCAGATCTTGTCGACCGGATCTGGAATAATATCAAGTAAGTGTACCAAAATCTTACGATTTAATATTTCAGTGAATTTCTATTGTTCAGCGGTCTGCTTTCGCACGATACGAGACTACGTTGTGATCTGGTCGACCTTTACTACGTGTTATATGGCAGTCGTCGGCCCACTTGCTTGCCGAATCCGGAAACCGAACATTTATACAAGCCCCAAAAGCAGAGTTTCGGTAATGAAATTAAAAAAACGAAATCGAGTACGGCCGTGTCGGGCTCTTTACTTGGTTTAGGTAACTTAGACTTGAAGAAGAACATACCATCGACAGTCGCCAAAGACGGACCTTCCGACATCATCATCGACGATACCCTTGAATGCGTGAACGTCGAAGTCGTCGCCCGTGAAGAAAAAGTCAAAGAAGAATGTATGCCGTTGGATTTGAAAATCGAACCACCGGCTAAAGTCGTGCCGAAACAAGAATATTTCTCGGACAATTCGGTGTCGTTGCCGGGCATGAGCCAACCTGGCCCGGTAGGTTTCGAGCCGGGCATGTTCAAGAAAGAAGTGGACGTCAAACATAAAGCAGACGTAGGAGGAAAGGTGATAGTTTTTTTTTTTTAATTACGCCAGCGCAAATTATTGTAATTGTTTTTATAGCTGAAAAAGAAGAAGAAAGACAAGAAGAAACACAAGCACAAACACAAACATAAGCACGAACATAAACACAATAAGGAAAAAAAGGAAAAGGATCCGAGTCGGAGCAAAACAAAAGAGGAAACGCTGAGCTCTGTGAGTTCGACGCCCAGTCCAAGTTCACATTCCTTGGGAGCCGAAATTATGTAACGGACGATTCTAATTTTTTTAATTGCAATTTAAAATCTTTTACGATTAAGTTAAGTATATGTGTGCAAGTGTACGTATTAGTTGAATTAACAAATTAAATAAATGATTTAGGGTTGGTCTTTTCCGCTTTTCTTTATTTTTCTTTTCTATGTTTGCGTTAACGGTTATTTTTCATAACTGTTAACATAAAACTGAATTTTAACTGGAACCGTAAAGATCGGCCCTAGACAATAAATTGTTTCTCGTTAAATTTTGCACACTCCCCATTTTAAAAATATATTAACAATCGATTTATTTTTCAGAAAAATTTAAATGCTCATTCTTTAAAGAGTCGAAAGTAATGAAAGTTGAGAAAAATGAATATGCAGCGCATTTCTTTGCGTGTTGCTGCGTAATCATTGGCGGTCGCTCTTTTGACTTGGTTAATCGGGAGAATGAATTTTGCTGTAAGAACTTTTTTTAGGGCGAAAAGGTGACATTATCGGCCATAAGTTGTAAATGAAGAAAAGTAAAAAAATTGCCAAAATCGAGGACTCGTTTTGTTATAAGTAAGTGCTATTAATCAGTTGTTATTTTTTTTAAAATTTACTCTTGAATATACTTTGAACATTCTTCATACATCCGTCTACATTTTTAATTGACAACTTAGGCAAATTGTTATCTACTTAATTATGGTTCTGTTTATTTAAATTTGTTATTGATTTTTATTCCAAATGTTAGGTAATTAAAAAGAACTTTTTAAATGGTCCCTGTATACACACGTCCGCTATATTAAAATATTTATTAAACAAATATCATTCTACAAGTTAGTAATAACATTTAGGATTTCTTTAAAATTCCGGAGGTGGTACACGGGGACGTTTTAAAAAGTTTTCAGTCAAAGTTTCAATAAAACACATTTGGGCTTATTCAAACAGGATCTATTCATTCATTAAGTGGACACAGATGTCATCCCAAGAAATCTTCCCAATGGTTAATAATGTACTTTACAAGTTCTTCAAAGCAGTTATATGCTGTTTATTATATAGTTTGCAGGTACGTATTTTACAATGTAATCAATTCCCCTTATTGTGTTGTATTTTTAGGTTTTCGAATCGAGTGCAGTTTGACCCACCTCCTTCCCAAATATTTAACATTAGTGGATAACCAACGCTGTTCGGCATTTATTAAATTAGCAATTAAAGAAGCGATTCTCTACTCAATTCAGGTACATTTATTTTTTAACAAAAATTCTGTCAGAATGTTGCTTTGCAAAACGTTCCACTACAACATTCAATATCTGTGGAGAGTTATCTATAGACAAACAACCCTGCTTTTGACCCCATTTAAAACGTTACTTTCGATTCGATCCGTTACCCCGAGCGTTAGTAGTTTTCAAATTGACAAAACTATCATCAACACTAATATCTCGTTTATCGATAATCATAAATATACATCAAAAGTAAATCTATACAAATTTTGGATGATTTTCAAAACCCAAATTTCAGCTTCTGATAAAACTTGTGCCTCACAAGAGCGTCAGCGGGGAACTCCTTCTCTTTTTCGGCATTTGGCACAAAGTGGGTCTCGAAAAAGTGGGAGAAATATCTACCCAAGTCTGCGTCTAGCTTGAGCAAGCCCGGATCTGCAGTTGGCTGCATATTTTCTACAAAACAATGTCCGCTTGAAACAACATTCAATGTTAATCCATATTTACCTTGCGCAACGTAACGTTGTGATCCGTCCTCGACGAGGACATTGTAAAAGGGCTGTTCGTTCTTTTTCTCGAGCTTGTGAACTTCCATTTGATATTGCCATTCAGGCGTGGCAGTGCAGATCGGATCCCAATCGTAAATCACGCAGACATAATTTAATATTTTATGTCGCATAACCATTCCCACTGCGTATTTTACAATGCTAGGACGAGTTTTCGGTTCGATCTAGAATATTAGTCGTAAAAATGTAGTCGTTAAATTTATGACAGATTTACAGCGAGAATTGAATCGCAACAATCATGCTGATTATGTATGTCGTAATCTCTCAGCATATGAACGACGTGCTGCACCTGTTCGGAAACTTGAAATTCCTAAAAAGTCGTCATTTTAATTCATCCTCTCGTCCCCATCAACTTACTTGATTGCGCAGATAATTTTCAAGAGGTTTGGTATCGATGCCGTGAAACATGTAAATACGTGCCAAATTAACAACAGTAGATATATCTTGGGGACTAATTAAATGTGTCAATTCCAGTGTGGAACGTAACCACGTGATATTACTGTGCGGATGAGTAAGTCTTCTGAACAACATTTCCAAGTTGTTGGCCATGCGTTCGACGACTTGCCTCGTGGTCGCCAAAAAGCTGTTATCTACCATCGAACGCTCATTGGAGCTGTGAGGGCAAGAATTCTTGCGAAGCATATTGCCACAATTAAAAACGTCTATGTAATACGAATCTGCAAACATTTCGCCTCTTCCTTCGATAAATTTCAACAAAAAATGAGCCGGAAAATTAATCGGATAACATTTTAGGCCCAAACGTCTTGCGATACTCTCATATATTATGGCAAGAGTTATAGGTAAACCTTCCTTTTGTAATAACACCTTTGAAAAAAAATTAATTATTTTGTCGCGAATATTTCAAATTAACGTCGATGAAACGCACCTTATTGATAAACGAGTTTTCCGGCGTATAATATTCTAAATTGTTTCCCTTAAATTTATGCTGTTCGTATAAAACTGATGTCATGCATTGAACAATTTGTCGACACTCGTAAACGTTCCACTGATTTCCGTTCAAGTTCTGAACTTTCCACTTTTGTAAGATTCGGGCAGGTACTTTAAGTAAAGGATGGTCTGAATTAGATATTTGTAAACATGCTTTCACCTATTATACAAAAGAAACAATAAATCCGGCGATTTTCGATAACTAATACAAACTTCGTTGGCATATTCGTCTAACTGAGCGGAAATATCGTCCCAAGTGACCTCCAACGCGGGCTGGCACCACTGAGCAACAAAGACTGCGCCCTTTTCTAAAATTTGTTCATTAAGCGGCAACGACATGAATTTCTCCCATTCCTCGCCGAGCCGCACTTGACGAATAAATCGTAATACTTTGATAGTGTAATATTGCAACGTTTTATTTCCGGGAGTACTACAATATTAAATGGATAATAATGCGGTTCTAAGCGAAAACGAGCACATACGTACTCTATTGGCACAATTTCTATGCTGTTAATTTGAGCGTTGCAGTTGGTAATCTCGATCAAGTCGTATACTATATATTCGTAAGATCTCGGCGAATCTTTGATTAGCGCCTTCCACTCTTGAAGATCACGATCCGAAAACTGTTCGATTGTGTAGAACCTACGGGACATCAACGACAATATGTCGTGCGTGTGCTTTTTTAATTCGTAAATGTAACGAATCTCTGCGTACCATTCGTTGAATTCCTTATCAAATAATTTAACGAATTGCGGCCACCTGAAAGTTCTCTTTCGATTATAACCATAACACGTGATCCTTTCGAACGCTTACCGGGCCTCAAACTTTTTTTTCCACACGTAATTGCTGCTGTGAACTATTTCGTGGAATTGCGAGCAAGTTGCCCCAAAATTGACCACATCTTCGAAATTTAGATTCGGATTAGCCAAGATTAATTCGACGATTTCCGTAGGCAGTTGCTCCATCGTTAGATTGTCGAGGCACAAGACATTGTCGTTGTTATTTAACACTTTTACGGAATTACATACTATTATTATTACACTAAATAATCAGAAAAATTACAAAAAAAAATTCAACATCAGATTATGAAAATATTTTGATAAACAGCACCTATGTTAAGTTAGTCACAAACGATTATCCAGGATGCAATTTTCTAAAGTGCATCCTTGTTAAAATATAAAAAACGGTTACCGTATTTGTTCTAATAAACAGCGCGCTGTCTATAACTTTTTTCAGCTTGGAGGTGCGCTGTCTATTAGAGGGCGCTGTCTATAACTTTTTCCATTTAATTTTCAAAAAATGTTAACATCCAATAGACAACTTAGAAGCCCATCATACTGCTTTACAATTCTATACTATAGTGTATTTCGAGCTGTAACCAAGATTAAACTAAGCATAGGATTTCCTCTAATAGTACGCGCACAGCACGGAACTTTAGACTAACAATAAGTATAACATTCCTCTAATAAACAGCGCGCTTACTATTAGAGGGCGCTGTTTATAACTTTTTTCAGCTTGAAGGTGCGCTGTCTATTAGAGGGCGCTGTTTATTAGAATAAATACGGTAATTGATACCATAGGAACCATTTTAGTGTTATTACTTTTTTTATTAACTAACTTAAACTTGTTTGTTTTGTTTTAAATAATTAATAGACTTTAACGCTATTTGAATGAAAATGTTCTGTTGCAGCAGACGGATGCTTGACCTGATCTTATCGCTAGATATCTTTTGGAGAAAACATGTCTCTCACAAGAGGGATTTCGATTGTTTGAATTTGGATCTGCTTGGATCTTGATTTGCTTGAATTTCGATCTGTTGAAATCCGAAGGACTTCCGCAAACAGTTCGAGAGGTTTGTGTAGTTATCGAATGGTTCTTTTTTTGTGTTATCTATTTAAAAACGTTTTAGGAAAATTAAACAAATCTTAAAATACGACAAGGCAATTAAAAGCAACATTTTTGTGATCTGATTTTGAAATGTTTTATTCAAAAAAGGCAACAATAATTAGTTCATTTTAGAAATGATTTCCGTATAACGCTCCGTAGATAGGTTTAGGTAATGTGAAAGTCATAATATACGATCGCTTTGAACAAATTTATAGGACCAACTATCATTAAAACAAATATAAATATATGATTAAACACACAAAACGAACTCGTCGATGCTTCGGTAAATCGCGTCCTGAAAATGCGAATTGTCGTCCGAAGGAATACCAACTTCATTATTTTTGTTCCTAAATATTATATAACCAAAATAATTACGCGTTCATCTATTTTGGCAACTAATTATGAACAACAAATGGTATTGAATAATTGAACGTTCAATTATTTTCGTCTAAATAAACATGCCAAAGGTGGCTGTTTATATTAACGCGAAAACGAACCGGATTCACTCGATCGTCATTTAAAATAATTAATAACCACTCGAGACCACGGATATGGCATCGTTTTTAACACCCAATAGGCACGGTTACAGTGTACGTTTCTCGCCGTTCAAGCCGGAACATTTGGCAGTAGCGACCAGCCAGTACTTTGGCCTAACGGGCGGAGGAACACTTTTTCTTCTCGAATTAACTTCCGATAAGAAACTGATCGAATTGCAAAACTTCCATTGGTCGGACGGGCTTTTCGATTGCGTTTGGTCCGAATCGGATCACGGCGTCGTAGTTACAGCTTCAGGAGACGGCAGTTTGCAATTGTGGAATTTGTCGACTCCCGCTTTGCCTCCGCAAATATTCCACGAGCACGACAAGGAGGTGTATTCGGTGGATTGGGCCCGGACTCGGCACGAACAATTGATATTGAGCGCATCGTGGGACAGCACCATAAAAGTGTGGGATCCGAATAGGAAAATGTCTTTGAACACTTACGTCGGTCACACGCAATTAGTTTATAATGCGATGTGGTCGCCGCACATACCAAATTGTTTCGCATCCGTATCTGGCGACGGATCCCTAAGAATATGGAATTCCCTGGATCAATTGAAAGCGACCGCTCTGTGCAAGGCACACGATGCAGAAGTGCTATCCTGCGATTGGTGCAAGTACGACCAAAACATTTTGGCCACGGGAGCTTCGGACGGACTTATTAAAGGATGGGATATACGTAACTTTGCCCAGCCCATTTTCTACTTGAAGGGTTGCGAGTATGCGGTCAGGCGCGTTCAATTTTCACCTCATACGGTCAGTACGCTGGCTTCGGTGAGTTACGATTTCACGACTAGGATATGGGACTTTAAACATAGCTGCGACGCATTGGAGATTATCCAGCACCACTCCGAGTTTGTATACGGTTTAGATTGGAATAATCACAAGAAGGGCGAACTTGCAGATTGCGGTTGGGATAGTTTAGTACATGTTTTTACACCGTCTTCGGCAAAGATGCAATACAATAGGTTGTAAATGGGTTTGGGAGACCGAATTAGATTTATTAGTAATTTACTTAAAGGGCACAAGTATATTAAGATGAACACGCAGGCCCTCTTTCTCTCTTTTAGTCTGTGATGTGAAATCGTGACGTTTTAAGTTTTGTTGTAGATTGTGTTGTTTTATATTATTCATTCAATAATGCTGTTAGATTGTTGTCAGTTTCGGGAGGATGATTTTTGGGGTATTTTTCTATTCGATATTATAAACGAGAACGGTATGAAAATGATTTTTTTTAATGGGAGCTTTCAAAATTGTTATTGCGTTGTGAATTTTTATAGTTTAAATAGGAAACTGACTGTGATTTGGAATCCTATTTTATATATTTATTGTAATAAATTTGAAACTCAATAAATTTTTTCAACAATTTTGTTTTATTTGTTTGGAAATGAAAATCGCTTTGCACTGTTAAAATAACGAATTTAGGACGGCCAGTCTTTTTATTTTTAATTTAATTTTATCCGACAGATTTTACAATTGAAATGCATATTGTATTCCATTCAAATGAAAAGATCCCCTCCCTTAAGTACATGATTTTTTAATATATATTAGAATAATTGTTGTTAGTCTTGTTCTTATCGTGTACGAATTGAAAACGCAAACAAAAATTCAAACGTTTGTTATTATCGAATTCTGTTTTATTCGGGCTTCATTTCCTGTAATTTTCCCTGATATTACTGTAGTTTATCTATTTATTATTCCTAAATTCCCTTGTAGTATTTTAATTGTTGTCTTTTCTGGTTTTTCTCTGGATTTAATTTTGTTTGCTTGTAAATGAAAATGACCTTTCTTTCGTATGATAAACTAACTAAACAGTTTTCTAATGTAATTTTAAATATTTTTTTTTATACGATTCTCTTAAATAAATGCATTTTATAAAAATCAGAATTAAGTTGGCAAATCCTATTTTAATTTTAATACAATCATTAATTGATAAAGGTGTATTTTTTTAATTAATATTCAAATTTGTTTTAGGACCAACTATTTATTTACTTAGAGTATTTCTATGTTTTTGGAGGTAACCTATACAAAACCGGTCGAATATGACTATATAAATTAATTGCCGGTGAAACGCTGTTGTGGTTCAAAAATGGTGACAGACATAAATCTATTTTGTGGATAAATAATTTCTCCAAATGCAACTTCTGTACTAATCTGGACAAAAGTAAGTAAGTAAACTAAGTAAGTACTTATATTTTTTTAAATAATAGGTATAGGTATTTCTTGTAGCCGAACTGGTGGCCGAGTGGTCAGAAGACTGGCCTCTCGCCTGATGGGTCCTGGGTACAAATCCCGGTATGGGACAATTTTGAGTAAACAAACGAACAGACCTATTATGTCAACAGTATGAGTCCGTCAGGAATACTATTTCGGTTTGACTTGAACGCTCCCTTGATTATGAGGATTTTGCTGAATTTCTATCCAGTTCCCAGGATGGCGAGTTTGCTTGCGAGCACCTCAAATTAAATAACGTGTCTGTGGTGCCGGTTGTTGTCCTGTACTGGGTTCGCAGGCCCTACATTATATGGTACTCAATTAAAAAAATTATGCGTTGTACGTGATATGATGTAGTAGAGATATTTATGTGCAGCATTTAACTGACGTCGGACAACACCGATGAATATTGTGATTATATCTTGTAGTTTATTATTATTTTTTGTTTTAATGCAGCGATCTGTTTGATTAATGAGATACTAATCTTCTTATCGTGACCACCAGGTTCGCTGCTAAGACCAAGATGGACCAAAATATCCTAAATATTGCTAGTGCATTTAAACTGCTGTCATCTTAGGATTCTATTAACATCCAAATTGCTTAAGTCAACTGGTGGCACAGTTTTTGGCCGTCTGGTTGATTACACGACAGGGAGTACGAAAATTATGTGACCATATCGAAACACCTGGACCGGACCGGCCTGAGAAACTAGTGTTATAAGTTTGATATTGAACATTAGGCATTTAAAAGTGTCTCACACCAGGCTGTCTGCTACTGCATTACTTACTTCTGGGGTACGTCTTGCATTTACTGACATTGTCAATAATTTCTATTTAAATTCTTATTCTATTGTAATTGTAGGGACCGGTTCTGCAAGTCCAATTCCTATTGATTTTGGAGTCCGACAAGGATGCCGAATGAACGACTCACCATATACAATGAGAAGTAGACCTATGACGATGCAACACTGTGTTTGAACACAGCTCGGAGGCATAAGACGGATGTTTATGTGGCACGATTGGATATTGCAAATGCATTCTGTCCACAAATGGGGTAGGCTAAGTTCTCACCGATATCATTTAATAATCTACATATAAATTTTCATGCATAAATATAATTGCAGAAGTCAGTGGTTACAAGCTCAATACTAATGGAATCTGGAGTTCGACAGCGGTAACCAATTAGTGACCAACATTGAATAGACCCTTTAATAAGATCCTTCGACTCGAAATTATCAAAGAGGCTAAATCATCAACGAGAAGCATATTGATGCAGAATACGTTTCTGTAAATTAGGCAGTCCTAGAATTCCAGTTGAGTTGCTGTGATGCAATCTGTGTTGCTTAAAATAGCTGTGGAGGTTTCGGAGCCCCTTATATATTGTAGATTTTATTTTATTTTATTTTATTTTTTGTTAAAATTGCCATGTAGTTTCTTTTAAATTTTAATAAACTTTAATAACGTTTAGTACTTTTTAAATGACCCAGTATATTTCAAAATATAATCCTCAAAAACTTCTAAATTCCCGTATTAATTTCAAATTTAAAATTGATTTAAAAAAACATTAGCGTTCAATTTCTAAACTATAAGGGGGCGTTCAAGAAATTTTCCACTGTAAGGAAACTTTTGAACTGCCCTCGTACATAAAAAATAAGCCAAATTAAATTGACTTAAATTTGAGATTCTGATTTAATTTTCAATTTAATTTAATTTATTCTAAACATCTGAACATACGAGTATTGAACGTCGCTTGTAGGTGCTCAGCGCAGTACTTGTGAGTTTCAAAATGTCTTATTGTGTTTCGTATAATAATAGCGGTACCAGCATGTCCGGTTCCATCAGGATGTAGGGTAACGTAGGTGGAATAGCTGGGAATCTTGAAGTGACTTCTTTCGGTAAAACGGGCTTCAGAGATGAGCAAAACATCTATGTCTTGTTGTTGGATGAAGGTCGTGAGTTCGAGAGCACGTTGTTGTAAGCCGTTGGCATTCCATTCAGCAATTTTTAAAAATTGAGCCATTAAGAGAGTTTGGAGACAAGGGATGTTAGTAGATTTAACATTGTTGACATCTGTTCCATAAGGGTCTTCATCATCTGTTTAAGTTCAAGCATATCGTTGACTGGTTGAGGTGTTTGAGGTGCCTGTGTTTTTGAAGTGCGCTGGGATGTGGCTCTTGTTCTTGTGGAGTTCTGCCGCTAACAATTTGTGCATGAGTAATACCTGATTGGATCAACGTTGACGGGGCTCTAATTATCTGTCTTTGTCTGAGTGACGGGAATGATTTTTGTTGCAATTCTTTGTAGACGGCGCAACCTTTGTAATTCGCTGGATGGTTACCGTTGCACAGAACACATTTGACATCGTCACTTCTGGTTTTACGGAGGCAGTGAGCAGTTAAATGGTTGCCTGCACATTTGACGCAGCGGGGACTTCTGTTGCAGA